>CM057454.1:202680000-205180000 GCA_016271365.2 Neoceratodus forsteri
CAGTGAGCATGGTGTCTAACCTCAAGCAAAGAAAAGGAGAGATTTATAAATGAGAACAGTGGTGAGTCCTAGAAGGATAGTTGAGAGTGTAATGGCAGAATTGTTGAAAAGTGTGTCAGTCTGGCAAGGGGTGACTGGGGCTATGCTGTGGACCACATCACCATAGTCAGAGATTTAGGGATCATTCTCTGGATACTAACTACGTATGCTGGAGGCAGGATACAGTCACAGTTCCTGTAAAGTGCACCAAATTGGGGTGCAGCTTTTTGACTATAGCATCCACTTGTTCAGAAAAGTTTAGGTGCTGGTCTAGCTAGATACCAAGATAACTAAAGGTGGTAACATCCTCCACAGTGGAGCCATCCAGCGTATGGAAAATAGGAAGAGAAGGGAGCATGGAGAGTCTGTGCCTTGTGCCAAAGGACATGGAGACAGTCTTCTTGGCACTGAGGAAAAGCTGATTTGTGTGTGGTCAGGGATGAACTTGATCAAAGTCCAGCTGGAGTCTGTGGGCCTGCTGTGAAGAGGACTGTGTCATCTGTGTACATCTGAATGGATGCAGACAAGCATATGGAGGGAGATCATTAAGGAAAATGGAGAAAAGTAGTGGGCCTAACAGAGATCCTTGTGGGACCCAAGTGGACACAGGCACAGAGGAGAGAGTGGGTCACCAATTTTGACTGCTTGGGACCTACCCCTATGGTAGGAGTGGAACAGTTGATGGCTAAGTCAGAGAGGCCTGCTGCCTGGAGTTTGGCTAATAATTGGGGTGATAGACAGGGTTGAATGCTTTGTGCTAGATTAACGAAGATAGCAGAGGCTGTGATCCATACCATTATGGATGGATTTGGTGAGCCTGAGCAGGAGATGGTGGTGGAGAGATTTTGCGAAGCCAGACTTGTGTTGGGTGAAGAAGGAAGAAGAGTCAGAAAGGAGAGGTTCTGACAAGATAATTTGTTCCTGTATTTTGTAGGAGGAGAAAATGAGTCGGTAACTGTTAGTACCAAATGGGTCACCATCTTTTGGAGGAGAAGTAACAGTGGCAGACTTCCAGTCAACAGGGATGGAGAACACCAGAAAGAGAGGTTAGGGAGGTCAGCCAATGGGAGAGATTGCAGAAGCAGAGATGGAGGAGCTTGCTCTCAGGCCATCTGGGCTCTTCCCCCTTGGAAGGATTAAGGGTGGGAAATGTGTTGGTGATAAAGGATGGAGCTACTGAACAGAAAAAAAACAATAGGGGGAAGGAAGAAAGTGACAGTCATGCAGGCTGGCAGGGGTGAGAGGAAGGCGAGGAAGGGGAGAGGGAGGAGAGGAGAGAGGAGGTGTAGATGAAAAGGAATTACATCTCTATGGTGATGAAGGACAGGTTAGAGATAGGGGTGTCACTGACTTTAAGGACAGGCAAAGGAGTGGGATGGGAGAAGAGATTGTGACAGCCTTCCAAAATTTAGACAGGTAACCAATGTTGATACTGAAGTTAGATGTAAAATACTCACCTTTGGCAAGCTTATTGCTGTGGTACAGGTGCTGAGGAGGTGATCATACCTCTGGAAGCCATGGGAGATGGGTTATGTTTATTTTCTGACCAGGAAAAATCATGCACTTGCAAGTAAGCTATGAGGTCAGCCATGATCTAGGGGAGGTGGGGTACCTTTTCTCATGTCCTGCTCTGGGGGGGCATGGCAGTCCCATATTTTGAGGAATTTTGCTTTGGAATATGTTAGCATGGAGTCAGTGGAGCAGACCAATGAGATAGGGGACCAATCAGAGCGGCTTAGGTCACGGCACAAGGAGGTGAGGTCCAGGGATTTGAAGGAAAATATAAGCAGTGTTTTGGTGGGGGTGAGGGGGCTTTAGTTGAATGAGATGCAGCAGAAGGTTGTGATTATGGTGTCAAATCAGAAGAGAGGGAAGTCAAGAGTGGAATGCCACAGGGATCCATCTTGACTCTTGTGTGCTCATTAACAACATTTGAGAATGAATCTGGGTGTGTTTCTCTTTGAAGATGATGCCAAGCTCATAGGAGAGTAGTGACAGGGGAAGTAGGAAACTGCAGAGCGACATGTAAAGATTAGAGAGGTGGCCTAAGGTTTGGCAGTTGAAATTCAATGCCAAAAAGTGCAAGGTGATTCATTTAGGGGACAAGAACCCTAGGACAGAGTACCGGATAGGATGGGTAGAGCTGACCACTACAGCTGAGGAAAGAGACCTAGTATTCATCATCAGTGACTCCCTTAAACAATCAAGCTAGTACAATGAGGCATCTAGTAAGGAAAATAGGATACTAGGATGTGCCAGAAGAGGTTCTGATAGTAGAAGAAAAGAGGTTTACTGCCTCTTTATTGATCATTGGTGAGGCTGCACCTGGTATACTGTTCAGAGTTCTGAACTTCTGAAGACCTCACCTCAGAAAAGAAATGGACAAAGGGTGATCAGGATGATTCAGAGATGACAGGACAGATCTTATGAGGATCTGCTCAAGGCACTGAACATGTCTTCACTGGAGACCAGACAAGAGAGGAATGATATGATAGAGACCTTCAAGTTCCTGTAAGGAATAAACAAGGTTAATGGAGAAGAACTACTTAGCATGAGTACAGTTCAAGGGCATGGGGGCACAAGTAGAAACTGATGGGAGTGGGGTTCAAGAGGGATATTGGAAAGTTTTATTTTCCAGAAATGGTGGTAGAAATGTGGACTAATCTGCCAACTGAGATGGCAGGCACCAAAACCATAAATGGTTTCAAGCATGGCTGTGAAAAAGTGAAGGGTATAATGGTTACTCAGGCTGATAGTAGTAGGGAGGAGAACAAGGGAGTGGACAGCGAAGGCTAGCACCCTGTATGGACAATAGGTCCTGAGGTTTAATAGGGGAAATAGCAGTTAGGGAGGCAGTATAGCACAGTGGTTTAAGGCTCTGAGGTGCAAATCTGGAGACCTGGGTTTGAATCCCACAGCCCCCACTTGCATACTGTGTGACCTTGAGCAAGTCACTTAACTTCTCTGTGCTCCCAGGTCACACCTGTAAACAAGCTTCCAGCTTAGTGTTACTCCTGGTAAAACAACTTAAAAAAAATAGGTGCAGACAGGATGTACAATTTTTTTTTCTGCCATCGTCTATGTTTCTGTGTTTCTATTTTTCCATGATGCCTGACATGTAGTAGCCCCACCTGCCAGTCACAAATCTGAGTCCCCTCCCAAGGCCATCCAGCCAGGTCCCTCCACCCCTTCCCCATTGGCCCCCCATTTACCCAAGATTGAAGCCACTGTTCTGTGACTGTTATCAGTACCGCATCTTAGCTCATTACCTTGGCTGATCACTAAGTGAAAGGGAGTGAGTGCATGCCTATTGTACAACATCTGTTTCTATAGTAGGTGTATGCTCACTTCATGACACTCAGAAAGTGGCCAGCCGAGGTGGCAAGCAGAGGGGCTGGACCTGTCACTGTTGCAGTGGGAGGGACCGGCAGCTGAAGTAATTTGTGAGCCACCATGGGGAGAGAGGTGGAAGGACATTAATGGGTGGAATTGGGAGGGGGCTCAAACTTGCAATCAGGGTGATCAATATGCCAGGGATCCTCTTAATATACTAATCAGACACATCTATATGGTGATTGGGGGTGGGGAAATTCTGGATGCCTGGGATAATTTTATTATATCAAGGGCATCTGAATTACGATGAGAGGTGGGACTGGCACTGATCTGCATAATTTCTCCAGCTGAGTCATGCACTGAAAGACGTTGCAGAAATGTTAATTAGCCCATATGGGCTGGCAAATGTCCTAGCACCTTTCCTGCCCTTTGGACTTAGCATGCTGAGAGTTGAAAATGACTCATGGGGTAAAGGTGCTATCCTATTTGGGACATGCTTTCTCCATTTGTTCCTCTGAATCACTGACTTACTGGAGGATGTGATAGTGCCTAGTCATGCCATAGTGGGCTATCCAATGGGAACCAGTGATGACTGTACAGTGTGGTTCAATATTACGATGGGTGCAGAGGCAAGTCATAAAAAGACGATGGTTCTTGACTTTAGTAGGTTAGATTTTAAAGAATTCGGATACTTCTTCAGATACAGCCTAGCAGGGGAGGATTGTCAGAGAGGGGTAGAGGAACAGTGGAGAAATTAAGTAAAAGCATAGGCAAAGCAACCAGCATCTGCATGAAGAAAGTGAGCAAAAGCAGGAGAAAATAAGCATTTGTCAATGCTGAATGTTGTACTGCTGGCGTTAGCATTGGTAGTGCAGGAGTTAGAGAGATGCCTAATAGGAATGGCAGTGAAGTATGGAAGTGACGCAACCCCACACCACCCTGCAGAGACTGACAGGCATTAAAATGTGCCTTTGGATCATCGACCATAATGCTCATGCCATTTTACCTCATCCTACCCTGCAGACTTCAGCAAGTGTCACGTTGTGCCTTGGGGCCATCGGGCATTATGCTCACCCCATTCCATAACAAAATACATTGAGATGGGTGCAGTATAGGAGAATGGGGTGAACTTTGGGGCTGAAAAGTCCAAGGCACACCTTGAAGCCTGTCACTGGCTGAAGGGTGGGAGTGGGGTGGAATGGTGTGACCACTACTGCCGACAATCCAAAGTCACCCCCTTGATACCGGTCAGTCTATACAGGGTGGCATATTATGGTTAGAAACCTTAATGCCCAAGGCATTTGTTGGTATTTACACTAAATTGTCAACATGGGCTTTTTGACCCCACCTCCATGAGGCATTTGGGACCTCTACTCATGAACAGTGGTACTGTGATTTTGTTAATATGTCTGAATGTTGATTTCCATTAGCAACTGTGCATTCTGCACCAGATGTGTGGAAACACATTTTGGATAGGATGTGAAAAACATAGCTCTACTGTTCATAAGGATATAATGAAGAAATGGCAATATTGGAAAAATCTGGAGTGAAAATATTAAAAGTTCTCAAAGTCATGAGTGCATGGAAACTGCACAATACATCATAACACAGTCATTTATGGACTTTGTTCTCAAATTTTCAACATAGGCATCTTGGGAGCCATCTTATGAACAGTGACACTGTCATTTCATTAATCAGTCAAAAAGGTGATTGTGCACAGTGACTGTAAATCTCCTTACAGGGCGAATAATGAAATGACAGTGACTCATTCCTTAATTAGAATCCCCAGAAACCATGTTGAAAATTTGGAATTAAATCACAAGAGTGGATGAGATATCCATAAGATTGTTAACACCTTTGATGCCATTATACAGCTTACCAGCATTCTTCAGTTCATAGTCGGTTTGAAGAATGCAAGCGATGTTCCTGCTCCACGAAGATCACAGCACTGGACTCTGGAGATGAGTATGGGGTGGGGGTTGGGGTGTGGGGTGTACAGAAGGTGGGTGCAGGTTGGGGAAGGGGACCCAATGGCAAAGGACCATTTTCTTTGTTCCAGGTTATAATAAAAATAAAAGAAAGAACATTGAGGACCATTTTCTTTTTTTTTTTTTCAGGTGTAAGGAAAATGTTGGGCAACTGGGGTGGGTTCCCAGTGTGTCCCATGAGTGTGTGGTGTGATGTTAGCCACACTGCAGTGGGCAGGGGCAAATGCTGATGCAATCAGCTTTTGAACACAGAGGCGCACTGGGGTGGGCTCCCAGTGTGCCACACAATCTTGGGGGGTTAACTATGCCAACAGGGGGGATTGGGCACCCCAAAGTTGGCTTGCTGGGGATTATGAGAGGCAGATGGCAACAGCCTCAACCATGTTCATTGAAATGTTACACCAGGCAAGGCATGCCCTGCAATGATGGGAGCACCCTCATTGCAGCGGTGAAATATTTCAAGTTGGTATGCCTTTTGCAGTGCTGTCATTGACAACATGCTGTTTCATTTGTGCCACAGAGCCAGCCTGAAAAGCAGTGGTGCCTTTGACCAACACAACCGCACCTCAAAACCTGCCACTACATATGTTGTCTGCACTGTGCAAGACAACATAAAAGGACTTCATTATGGTACTGTGAGGAAGTTGCCATGAAGGTGTCTGAAGAGGACATCTCCCAACCAGTCTGGCTAAGCAATTCCCCTCACTGTTTTAGAGGTAATAGAGCTAGCCCACAATGGCACCCACAGCTGAGACCAAAGGCGGAGGGCAGATCCTCAACAATGCAGCACTAGGAAAGGAAAAGAAAATCCCAGGAGGAGGAAGAGTCTCTCTTGGTGGGGACTCAGTTGCCCAAGGAGTGAAGTTAAAGGAACCCAGCAGGAAGGACAGGGAGGTAAGTACATTTCAGAAGGCACTGCATGGTGGGATGAGAAGTGGATCAACAGGATCAAAGGGTAATAGCAAGGAGGAGGAACTGGATGTTATTGTCCCACCTGGGGATGAATGACTTGGCAGGAGACAAAGTGGAAGTAGTTTAGAATCCAAAAGGATTTTAGGAAGTTGGGGGAGCTGAAGCAAGTAGAACACTTCAATGAGGCAGTGTAGTGCAATGGTTTAAGACTCTGAGCTGAAAACCTGGAGACCTGGGTTTGAATCCCACAGCAGCCGTTTGCATACTGTGTGATCCCGAGCAAGTCACTTAACTTCCTTGTGCTCCCAGGTCACACCTGTAAACAAGCTTCAGCTTAGCGTGTCTCTCCTGGTAAAAAAAAAAAACACTCCATCTCCTTCTTGGAGGGTGTCAACTGTCCATAACAGGAGAAGGCTGGGAGCACTCCACATCCAGTAAATCAACTCCTGGTTGAAGGAATAGCTTTGAGAATGGAGGGTTATGGCTTCATGAGACTGGGGCTCACCTGGACGAATGCAAGCCTGTATAAAGAATAATAGCCTGCATCCATCAGGGAACATGACCTGAGTAAGAAGTGTGAATGCTTCACTGACAAGCATTTAAAATAGCCTGGAGAGTCAGGAAGGTCAGGTGACTTAGTATCACCCCCTGGGCACATGCAGGAAAATTAGTTGAAGTCTAGGACACTGAGCAGAAGCAGAGTGGGAAGTAGTGAATTCTAGGCCACATAAGAAGACAAGTGGGGAGGAATGAAGCAGAGATGGGGAGTGGGAAGGATGCAGGAGGCAGCAGCAAAGAGAAAGGAGGAATGGGATGCAAAACATGGAAGGCATGGTAACAAATGACCGCAGCCTAGGAAATAAAATCCCAGACCTGGAGGCATTGATAGTAGAGGCAGACCTGGACATAGTAGCAATATCTGAGACATGGTACATTGTTAATCATGGGACATTAATGTACTAGGTTATGCTCCGTTCAGGAAGGATGGAGGGTAAAAAAGGAGGGAGCGTGGCCCTGTATGACAGAGAGGATATAAAGGAGACAGAGGTACAGGGTAGACAGGGGAGGCTGAGGCACTGTGGGTCATCCTTGAACCTGGCAAAGGCTCAACAATATGAACAGGAGTGATTTTCAGGCCTTCGCTCAAGTTCAAGTTCAAGTTTCAAGTTTATTGCAGGAAGACTCCGTTGAGCAAGTTCATTCACAAGGAGGTCCTGAGGCACATCCACACAGTTACAATTACATTGACAGGAGATATAAAATGTAGAACAACAAAGAAAAATATATAATACAAAGGTATACATTATGCATATACGGTACATTCAACTTCTAACGTGCCTAAATTGTACGGCACATTTCAGCTTAATAAGTAGAGGGCCAGTATTGGTACCTAGGAAGTTGACTTAGTGTTGGGGGTCTAATAACACCTACATATGTCTTTTTAATTTAGAGATAGCTAGTGTTTTGTAGGAGTTAATTGATACGATGCTGGTTAGCTTCAGCATAGCATGTAGTTGGTTCCAAATGTTTGGGAGGGTCATAGAGACAGCTCTCTTTGGCCAGCTGTGGTAAAGTGTCACTGGGAACATCTAATGCAGGATGAGTCAAATTTGCTTAGGGGAGTAGGAGCAATACGAGATGTGTGAGAGAAGTTAATGACAGGCAGTTTGTGGGTAGTAATTTGAGGTCAAATGCCAGCATGGGGAGGCATCTGGTGGCAAGAGGGTCCACTCAACTGCTGCATACAGATCACAGTGGTGGGTCCTGTATGAGAGTTAGTAACTGAAGCAAAGAGCACAGTGATAGAGTATATCCAGTTTAGATAGGCTCAAGGTTTGGGGAGGAGATTAAGATAATGTCTCCATATCAAGCAAGAAAGGAATGTTGCTTGGACAAGTCTTTTGTGGGTCGTGGGAGGAGAAAAGAGGGTCCTATTTCTAAAGTTATAAAGAAACCTGCTGCGGCTTTTGCCTCTTGGATAGATCCCTCATGTGGCCTTCGGTCATTGAAGGAAAGCTTGTTGTTATCCACATACCTAGATATTTAAATTTAGGGTACGACTCAAGGGTTCACCTAGGGAGGTAAATTATGAAGTTTTTAGGTGGGGTAGGTGAGGGCACCAGACAAGTGGCAAGTCTCGAGAAAATAATTGTCTTGTTTTTTTTTGGCATTTAAGAGAAGCTTGGCATTATAAGGTTGCTTTCTAACTGGATAAAGTCAGCTGGGAGTGCTTTCCCTGACTTCAGTTAAGGATTTAAGTCTGATGGCTGTTAAAACCATATTGTCTGCAAAGAAATGTGTATGCTAGAGTTCTTGGCGTGTGGGGTCAAGGTTGTTGATGCACAGGAAAAAAAAAAGATTGGTCCTAGGATGGAGCCTGAGGGACTCTCTGGTAATTTGAAGGAGGGCAGATAGTAGGCCATCAGCTTTGACTTTTTGTATCCTTCCCATGAGATAACTGTTAAACCACTGTAAGGTAAGTGAGGGCACCCTATGTAGGCAAGACAGATGATGGTCTACAGTGTCGAAGGCCTTACTAAGGTCTAGAAAGACTGCACCAGTAACCTTCTTGGTGTCCATAGCATGGATCCAGTCATTAGAGACTTTAGCCAAGGCTGAGATGGTACTGTGCTTCAACCTGAAGCCAGATTGGGCCAGATTTAGGAGTGAGTGTGCTTCAAGGTGATTTTTTAGTTGGTTGTATATAAGTTTTTCCAGCACTTTGGAGAGAACGGGCAAGACGGAGATAGGATGGTAGTTGATTAAGTCATAAGGATCTTCAGATTTGAAGAGAGGAAGAACATGGGCAGATTTCCAGCAGGATGGAACAGTGGCTGTGGTAATAGAGAGGTTGAAGATCTGAAGGATGGGGGCTGTGAGCTGGGCATAGCCTAACCGCAAGAAAAATGATTCAAGGCCATCGTCCCCTGCACTTTTCTTGGTGTCAAGGCTAAGAATTATGTCTTCAACTTCTTTGTAGCTAAACAGCGGCCAACTGGAAGGGATGAGGTGGAGAAAGTATGTAGAATCTGGTCTAGTGTTGCTATTCACTGGCTAGTGTATGGGGAGGAGCTCTAATTAGACCCCCGGAGCAGTTGTCGGCAGTTGAAATATTGTGTTGTAATTCAATGCAGTTGCAATCAGTTGCAATTGCATTGGATTGCAGTCATAAAATAGTGCAGTTGAAATCCACTGTAGTTGATGATTCGTGGACCTGTCCAGGTTTGTTTTGTGGTGACTTGCAGTGTGTTTTCTCTTTTTTCTTTCCTGGGGAGGAGGGGGCCAGGGGGCTGCGAATGTCTAATGGTCCTCAACCACTGGCACCGAGCCTTACAGCCAATAAAATGTACCCTGGCTCCTGGAAGCCAGAAGCATCCACCAATTAGGAGAGAGATGAAGGAGGAGCCAGGAGCTTGAGTGTGCCTGTGACTGGCTGCATGAGATGGTGGGGGGGGGGGGAGAGCATGCTTAAGTAGGAGAGGAGACTGTCAGGAGAGGAGGCATCTGTTTTGGTGTGTGAGCAACAAAGCAAGCAGTGTTTTCTGCAGGGACAAAGTTTGGTGATTTGGCCTTTAATTTAAAAATTAGTTAACTGTCTCCACTGTCCTGATGTGTCTGGTGCATGGAAAGAGACTAATGTGTGGCTGTGCAGGTCCTAGTCAGTCCTCCAGCAAAGCCAGGCAGCAATCGTGTGAAGGCAGCAAGTCAGTGGTCTGGTCATGGTCGGGATTAGCCCGTGACCCCGTCGGCTGGGCCTGTCGAGTAACTCTCACTCAGTCTCGGTCAGGTGTTCAGAGTAGGTGAGGAGGAGGAGTGGTACGTGCACTAGTTCCACTGTGCAGAGTACTGGAGTGGGAACGTGGGTCTGGCTTGGTGGACTGACTGTGTGGGTTGGGAGGAGGGAGCACACAGATAAAAAAAAACACTGGCACCACCACCAAGTAGAGCAAAAGCAGCAGCCTAAGCCATGGAGCCACCTGATGCTACCAACCAAATCATCACCTGACACCTGACCGAACTGACAACAGGCTACTATAGTGAGCAAGGTACTGTATGGGATGTGAATGTAAGGCCTGCCAGGGTTAGGCAGTGGGCAGTAGGAAGGAGGAGGATGGTCTCTCACAGACTACTCAGTCTGTCTGTGTGTCTGCTGCATGTTAGGCTGGTTGAGGGCATGGGGGCTGTGGGGCCTGGGGAGCCAAACTTGAAAAGCCAAGACAATCGATCACCATCGATCTACTGCTGGCAGCCCAGCTGGGCTCTCTCTGACTGTGGTGGCATTGTGAGCAAGTCAGACTCCCCATGAGGTTGTGGAGCAGGCCAGGCGCAGGTGGTCAGTTGGTGACTTCCCGGACCTATAGGAGGCTGGAGCACAGAGCATAGTCGGGCGGGTCTTAATGGACAAAAAATGTTTGTTGTTTGCCACTGTAAGAACTGCCAGATAAACCAAATATTAAAGTCCTGCAAGATGAATAAAATTAAAAAACACATTAGTGCTATGCTGAAAGCCAAAACAAGTTCAGAAACTGTCAGAAAATGTTTTTGTAATATACATGAGTTTTTTAGCTTTAAATTTAAACTATGGATAAATCTCAGTTCTGTATACCATATGGGGGTATTTCTATGGGTCCTCCCAGATTCTATGACTACTAGTAAACTAATATAATGAAGGTTAGCTCTGCTTGCAAAAGGGTACACAGTCTAGCTTCTGTGGGTGTTTAAGAGGCCCCACTCTAGTACTGTATTTTAGGACTCAGTTCTTTTTCTAAGTAACTTGTATTACTGATGTTTATTTTTCTGCACCATATATTGTTTTACTGCCTGCTTCAGCTTCCTGCTTTCAGGGACTTAGTATATTTTTTTTCTTTTTGAGTTGTTATTGTGCTTTAGTGGGTCCCACTGCTGTGTAGATTCATTTCACTACACTTTGTATTTGCATTTTAAAGAGCAGCAGCCAGCTTTCTTAGCTGCTACTGCTCAGTTGTTGCTCCTCCAACATATGCAGTACTACCTGGACCCAGAGTTGAGGGGCATAAATATTTCTTTTGTTTCTGCCCATTTATGAAGTTATAATGCTGCTAAATCCCAAATGCTAAGAACAGAGCTGCTTCCTGACCTTAACTCCACCAACATGCCCTTCACGTAGGCAATGTTCAGCCTCTGTTTTTTGTGGATGTCAGAAGGCGAAGGCTGTGTGTGCACATGCCCCACTGATTTCAAGGGGTGGGGGATTTTTCCATACATTTTATTAACTTTATAGTCGAAATTTTAATAAAAAGATATGAAGTTAAAAAGTATGACAAACTACTACATAATAAAATTCAACGATGGTGAAAGTTGAAAAATTGGTTGGATTTTCTTCTCAGTTAGTTGAAGTCAGAAAATTCAAACTAGTTGAAAATCAGTCATAATGTGTGGTGAGAGTCATAATTGGTTTTTCAACTGACTCGGGTCTAAGTCAAATGCCAACCTGGCAGTGGCAAAGTGAAGGTTAAGTTCTTCAAGGATTCGTGATTTTATTTTCAACCATCCCGTCCTTGGTCAGAATCTTGGTGGGAAGGGAGGAAGCAGGCGGATGGCCTTTCAATGGATCTCAGTGTCTTCCAGATTTTTGGGAGTTCCCTTTAGCCTGCTCCAGCATGGGGATGTATGTGTCTTTTTAGTAGCATGTACACTTTTAATACAGGCATTTCTGGCAGTTCTAAATGCCTGCCAGTCTGCAGGGTCCTTTCAAAGCCTGGCCCTAGCCTATAGCTTGTCTCTATTGGTAAGAGCAGATTTGGAGCTCTTGGGTGAACTATGGATGCAAGATTTTCTGCACTTCATTTTAATAAGAGGAGCATGCTTGTTAATTAGGGTGGTGGAGGTTATCATTTAGACAGAGACGCGTAGTATCAGCAGATTTGGCAAGATATAGGTTCTCTTGCTACCTGATCGTAACTAGATGAGTAGGAAGTTGTGAGTTGAATTTACAGAACTAGCATTTGATTCTGAATTGTGGTGCTGTTTTGATTGAATTGTACATACAACGATACTGTGGTCGCCATGTCATGGAAAACTGCAGAATGTGAGATTTGGGATGTGGTTAAGACATCTAAGAGTGAGTTGTTGTTGAGTTAGAGCATTGATTCGTGAGTTCAGTTACTGTGTAAGACCCAGCTCATCACAGATGGCTTTAGGAGTGGGGATTTCACGGTGTGGTTTAATCAGATATTGTCCCCCAAGATTAATGTTTCTGTTATGTCAAAGTAGGATTTTATTGCTAAGGAATTTCTGTGCCCTTGATGGGGTCTATAGCCACCAATGATTGTGATGCACCTGAGGATGGAAGGTGTTTATGGACAATCTCATTCATTGGGCTTATTTTACAGGAAATTTGCTAATACCATATTTTGATTTGGCATATACAACGTCCCCCTAACCTTATCAGCCCTAAGGGTGCTTGAAGCCCGGGATAGTAATTTGCAGATCGCGTTGTTTTTTAGCCATGACTCAGTAATTATAATCAGATTCAAGTCATGGGGCTGCCCAACTTGAAGATGATCAGTTTTTGAGTTGTGTTTGAATATTGACATCATCAGTTTCATCCTATGAGCAGCTGCAAACTCAGATGGAGGGGAAGCGGATTTGAGTTAAATGGATTAAAGTCTAACATTGCCTAAAAGGAGAATTAGAAACATTTTGAGGGTATTTATCAGGTAGAAGTGGACTCTTTTGTATGGGTTCTGTGTGGTGTTCAGTCATTGAGGTGTCTAGTTGGTGGCATAGAGATGCTGACATGGCCATTCAAGGTTAGCAGGGAAGTGCAACGGAAAGACATTGGTGAAGGGAGAGGCTGAGGAGAGGGATGAGAATTAAAATGAAACCTGACAGATTAAGAGTAGGAAGCACAAGAAAATACATGCAGCAGGAACTATGATTGTGGGTTCAGGCTGGATGACTTGACTTAAAGGTTCAGCTTTTTGAGTCTTCCTTTTCCAGGATTAAAAGTAGAAGAAGTGAGAAGTGGACAGGAGCTTTCAGATGGAATAACAATATGGCAACAAAAGAAGTTCTGCTGTTGGGGATTTCAGCATCAGATGGATTGTCCACTCAGACAGCTGTTTCAGCCAGAGTAGAATCATCCTGATTCCTACAGGGGGCAGGTTTAAGGAAGTTGTGTTGATCCAGATGAAAGGCCATTCTTGACCTGGTAGTGACCAATGGGAGCAAATTCATATCTGTGAGGGACAACTGGGATCCAGCAACCATCACATAGTGTAGTTTAGAATGGAACCCAGACCCCGTCCAGTCACACAACGGCAAACATTTTGGATTTCAAGAAGGCACTTCACTGACATGGGGAGATACACCATAGCCTTCTTTAGAAGCTTGTGCGGGTGGCATTCAGAGATGATGAAATGCTGAAGAATGAGACTAGAGAGGTGTATCAGGTAAAACAGAGGGAAACATGTAAGTAACAGCGGGACTCACCGGCCCAGATAGAAAAAAGCACATGAAGTTGGCATTAAAAAGAAGACCATACCTTCTTCAGGCACATACAAGGCTAAAAAGCAAAGGGGAGGGATTTGAGATAAGGAGGATGACAAGGAATGTGCAGAAGGGATTATTAAAAATATACATCCTGAACAGGTACTCCACTGTTTACAGAGGAGAGAGACAGGACAGTTCACCAAGGCATAACACTGTAGGGACACATGTCCATTTTCAAAGGAAAGTATTATTGAAGGACTTAAATTTTAGGTGGAAAAGTCCAGCACCGGATGGATACACCAAGGGTATTAAGGAACTAGCAGGAGGTGCTTGCTGTTCTACCATGGCCTTATTCCATAACTCACTGAAACAGCAGGTTCCTGAGGACTAGAGAGAGCAGACATGTTCCATTTGTAAGAGCATGGCAGGAACAAGTTAGCAAATATAGCCTGGTCTGTCTTACTGTCATGGGAAATTAATGGAATCCATACTAAAAAGAGAGACTGTTGAGTATCTGAATCAGTGGCTGCAAGACCATATAAGCAGTACAGAGCACAGGGAAAGGTCAGCCAATGAATCTGTGATTTCCTGAATGATGACCAGGGAAATAAATAAGTGTATGGTGACATGATTGAGCTAGAGTTTAGCTAGGCTCAGCACTGTGCCACAGGAGGCTGATGAAGAAACTGAATGGCCTAGGTGATCCAAATGTTAATTGGTTCAATGTGCCTGTGCAACTGTTCTGTGCTTGTGTAGCATAGATAATATTTGGTTGTTCACCTCTATCCATGGATATACCAATTCTGTGGTATGCAGTAGAACTCGGAGGAGGGTTCCACTTAGGGTTGCAGGAGTGATTCCCTTGGCTAATGGTACCCTAAGAAAAAGCCAATAGGAAAGAAAGGCATGCTACTGGAAAAGGAGGGGTGGATGGAGGGGAAAGGGAAAAATACTTATGTGTCGAGTGAGGAGAGCAGCCTTTAAATGGGCTGAATGGGAATGCATCTGGTTGCACTGCCCCCTTAAACTACAGAATGTAGCCTTCCAATTAGTACAGTAGTTAGTAAATGGATAAGAAACAGAGGGTAGTGGTTACGGCACTCACTCTAATGATGGAGAGAGACTGTGGAGCTGAACTACCTACTAAAAGAAGCTAACATTTTCTTAATAATGTAACGATTCTATCTCAGCAAGTCTAGTGTCTGTTGAAATTCCAGGCCACTTTATTAGAAGTGGCCTCTTTAGTTTAAAAAGAAAAGAAAGTCAGTGTATTCTGTACTGGAAGGGACTGTGTAACATACTTTTTCAAATTATAGCAGGAGTTAGAGAGCTTAATTGGGTGACTTACAATATAAGTTATATGACCAAATAACAACTTCCTGTTGCTATTCTTGATTGTAGAGCAGAGTAGCTAACTGGGGGAAACTACTATTTTCAATACTTCTGAATACTCTGTCTCAGCAAGACCAGTTCTGCAAAGATTAAGACAGATACTTATTAGAAGAAGTTGAGTCTTATTTGGGGTTAAAAGAAAAGAGTAAGTGTAGTTGGGCAGGAAAGGTACTGTATAAACTTACTTTGTTAAATCTGTAGGAGTTGAGAGAGTTTAATTGTTTGTGGCTTTGGCAATATAAAGCAGGACTCATTTCAACTTCCTGTTGCTAGACTTTGCTTTGAGAGAGACAACAGTTAACTGTGTAGCTACAATTTTCTTAATTTAACACTTCTATTCAGAGGACTCCGTGTTGTTGAGATTAAGCAGGAAGATATTTATTAGAAGAAAAGGGTTCTTTGTTTTAAAAGAAAAGAAAGAAAGTCAGTGTATTCTGTGCTGGGTGGTATCAATAAACTATTTTACAAATTGTTGGAGGAGAGATCATAATTGGGGTGTGGCTAGAATGCCAAACAGGTGACTCAGTATGGCCTGTTGTTAGCCTGATTGTAGAGAGAAAGGAGTTGGTAAAAGAAGCCCATTATTTATTATTTAACACTTCTATCTCAGCAGGACTGTGTCTGTTGAGATTAAGCAGATTTTTTTATTAAAGTAGTCTTATTTAGGTTAAAAAGAAAGAAAGAAAGGGCAGGAGTATTTTATGCTAAGGATACTGTATCAACTACTTTGTAAAATCAGTAGGAGGAATCAGAGCTAATGGGTGACTAAGACAATATAAAAGCAGTTGAATGAAATTAAACTTATGTTGTTGTCTGCTTATAGAGGAGAAAGCAGTTTCAAAAGAGGGCTAATTGTATTATTTTATTACGTTATATGAGCAGGACATGTCATTGAGATTAAGCACAGATTCTATTAGAACCAGAAGGGTCTTATTTATGGTTAAACAAGAAAGAAAAGAAAGTCATGTGTATTCTGTGCTGGAAAGGGTTGAATAAGTTTATTTTGTTAAATCAGGAGAGACAGAGCTAATTGGGGTGTGCTTACACAATATAGAAGCAGGTGACCAAATTAAAGTTTAAGTGTTGCTAGTTTGCTTGAGTGATAAGCAGCTATGGTAAAGAGGCTACAATTTCATTAATTTAATATGTATATATCAGCAGGATCTTATGTCTGTTGAGATTACAGACAGATATCATATTAGAAGTTGAAGGTTATTTAGGTTAAAAAGAAAGAAAGAATGTCAGTGTATTCTGTGCTGGAAAGGGCACTGAATAAACTTACTTTGCAAATCAGTAGGAAGAGACAGAGCTTAATTTTGGGTGTGGCTTAGAGACTACAAAAGCAGGTGACTCAATTTTCAGCAAAGAATTGCTAGCCTTGTTTGGAGCAGAAAAACAGGCTAACTAAAGAAGTGCCATTCACTTAATAATTTAACAGTTCTATCTCAGCAGGACTCAGTGTCTGTTGAGATTAAGCAGATAGATACTTTAGTAGAAGTAGAAGGGATGTTATTAGGGTAAACAACAGCGTAAAGAAAGTCAGTGTGTATTCTGTGCTTTGAAGTGTACTGTATCACCATACTTTACAAATCAGTATAAAGAGAGAATGTTTAATTGGGGTGGTGGCTTAGACAATATAAAAGCAGGTAACTCTTAATACAACTTCCAGTTGCTATCCTTGCTTGTAGAGCAGAAAGCAGCTACTCAAAAGCAGTTACCATTTTCTTCAATTTAACCTTTGTCTCAGCAGGACTCAGTCCCTGTTGAGATTAAGGAGACAGATACTTTATTAGAAGTAGATGAAGTCTTATTTAGTGTTAAACAAGAAAATAAAGTAAGTGTATAGTCTGTGCATGGAAGGGTACTGTATAAACTTACTTTGCTAAATCAGTTGGAGGTAAGAGATCTTAACTGTAGGTGTGTCTTAGACAATAAAAACAGGTGACTCAAATTACAACATCCTATTAGTAGACTTGCCTTTAGAGCAGAAATCAGCTAACTAAAAAAGCTACTATTTGCTTAATAATTTAACACTTCCATCAAAGCAGGACTCAGTACCTATTGAGATTAAGCATACAAATACTTTTTAGAAGTAGAAGGGATCTTCTTTAGGTTAAAAAAGAAAGAAAGAAAGCCAGTGTGTATTCTTCATGCTTGAAAGTGGTACTGAATGAACTTACCTTGCTGAATCAGTAGGAGGACAGTGAGCTCAATTGAAGGTGTGGCTTAGACAATATAAAACAGGTGATTCAAATTATGACTTCCTGTTAGTAGACTTGCTTGTAGAGCAGAAAGCAACTAACTATAAGATGATACTAGTCTTTTAATAATTTAACACTTCTATCTCAACAGAACTTAGTGTCTGCTGAGATTAAGCAGATAAATACTTTATTAGAAGTAGAAGGGGTCTTCTTTAGGGTTAAAAAAAGAAAAGAAAGAAAGTTAGTGTGTATTCGATGCTTGATAGGGTACTGAATGAACTTACTTTGCTGAATCAGTAGGAGGAGAGTGAGCTCAATGGGGGTGTGGCTTAGACAATTTAAAAGCAGGTGACACAAATTACAACTTCCTGTTGCTAGCCTTGCTTGTTGAGCAGACAGCAGCTAACTAAAAGAAGCTACAATTTTCTTAATAATTAAACAGTTCTATCTCAGCAGGACTTGATGTCTTTTGTGATTAAGCAGACAAATACTTTATTAGAAGTTGTAGGGGTCTTCTTTAGGGTTAAAAAAAGAAAAGGAGGAAAGTCAAGTGTATTCTGTGTTGGGAAGGGTACTGATTAAACTTACTTTTCTAAATCAGTAGGAGGAGAGAGAGCGTAATTAGGGGTGTGGCTTAGACAATACAAAAGCAGGTGACTCAAATTACAACTTTCTGAGGCCAGCCTGACTTCTAGAGCTAAAACAGCTTACTAAAAGAAGCTACCATTTACTTAATATTTTAACACTTCTATCTCAGCAGGACTTAGTGTCTGTTGAGATTAAGCAGACAGATAATATATTAGAAGTTGAAAGGGTCTAAGTTAGGGTTTTAAAAGAAAAGAAAGAAAGTCAGTGTGTATTCTGTGCTGGGAGGTACTAAATAAACTTACTTTGCTAAATCAGTAGGAGGAGAGAGATCATAATTGGGTGTGGCTTAGACAATACCAAAGCAGGTGACTAAAATTACAACTTCCTGTTGCTAGCCTTGATTGTAGAGCAGAAAGCAGCTAACTAATAGAAGCTACCATTATCTTAGTAATTTAACACTTTTATCTCAGCAGGACTCGGTGTCTGTTGAGATTAAGCAGACAGATACTTTATTAGAAGTAGATGGAGCCTTATTTCAGGTTAAAAAAGAAAAGAAAGTAAGTGTTTAGTCTGTGCATGGAAGGGTACTGTATAAATGTACTTTGCTAAATCAGTTGGAGGTCAGAGATCTGAACTGTTGGTGAGGCTTAGACAATATAAAACAAGTGACTCAAATTACAACTTCCTGTTAGTAGACTTGCCTTTAGGGTCTTATTTAGGGTTAAAAAGAAAAGAAAGACTGTCAGTGGGTATTCTGTACTGGAAGGGTACTAAATAAACTTAATTTGCTAAATCAGTAGGAGGAGACAGAGCTTAATTGGGGTGTGGATTAGGCAATACAAAAGCAGGTGACTCAAATAACAACTTCATCTTGCTAGACTTGCTTGTAGAGCAGAAAGCAGCTAACTATAAGATGATACTAGTCTTTTAATAATTTAACACTCTATCTCAACAGAACTTAGTGTCTGCTGAGATTAAGTAGAGACAAATACTTTATTAGAAGTAGTAGGGGTCTTCTTTAGGGTTAAAAAAGAAAAGAAAGAAAGTTAGTGTGTATTCTATGCTTGATAGGGTACTGAATGAACTTACTTTACTGAATCAGTAGGAGGAGAGTGAGCTCAATGGGGGTGTGGCTTAGACAATTTAAAAGCAGGTGACACAAATATCAACTTCCTGCTGCTAGCCTTGCTTGTTGAGCAGACAGCAGCTAACTAAAAGAAGCTACAATTTTCTTAATAATTAAACAGTTCTATCTCAGCAGGACTTGATGTCTTTTGTGATTAAGCAGACAAATACTTTATTAGAAGTTGAAGGGGTCTTCTTTAGGGTTAAAAAAAGAAAAGGAAGAAAGTCAGTGTGTATTCTGTGCTGGGAAGGGTACTGATTAAACTTACTTTTCTAAATCGGTAGGAAGAGAGAGAGTGTAATTGGGGGTGTGACTTAGACAATACAAAAGCAGGTGATTCAAATTACAACTTCCTGTTGACAGCCTTGCTTCTAGAGCAGAAAGCAGCTTAGTAAAAGAAGCCACCATTTTCTT
Source organism: Neoceratodus forsteri (assembly GCA_016271365.2). NCBI lineage: Eukaryota > Metazoa > Chordata > Ceratodontiformes > Ceratodontidae > Neoceratodus > Neoceratodus forsteri. The sequence goes on from CM057454.1 coordinate 202,699,467, forward strand.
AATAATGTAACACTTCTATCTCAGCAGGACTTAGTGTTTGTTGAGATTAAGCAGACAGATCCTATATTAGAAGTCAAAAGGATCTTATTTAGAGTAAAAAAGAAAAGAAAGAAAGACAGTGAGTATTCTGGGCAAGGAAGGGTACTGTATCAACTTACTTTGCTAAATCAGTTGGAGGAGACAGATCTTAATGGAGGTGTGGCTTAGACAATATCAAAGCAGGAGACTCAAATTACAACATTATGTTGCTAGCCTTGCTTGTAGAGCAGAAAGCAGCTTACTGAGAGAGGGTACATGTTTCTTAATAATTTAACACTTTTATCTCAGCAGGACTTAATGTCTGATGAGATTAAGCAGACAGATACTATATTAGAAGAAGAAGGGGTTTATTTAGGTTTAAAAAGGAAAAAAGAAAGTGTGTATTCTGTGCTGGAAAGTGTACTGAATAAACTTACTTTGATAAATCAGTAGGAGAAGACAGAGCTTAATTGGGGGTGTGCCTTAGACAATACTAAAGCAGGTGACTCAAATTACTGCTAAGTGTTGCTAGCCTTGCTTGAGGAGCAGTAAGCAGATAACAAAAGAAGCTACCATTATCTTAATAATTTAACACTTCTATCTCAGTAGGACTCAGTGTCTGTTGAGATTTAGCAAACAGATTCTTTATTAGAAGTAGAAGTAGTCTTATGTAGTGTTAAAAAAAGATAAGAAAGAAAGACAGTGAGTATTCTCTGCTGGGAAGGGTACTGTATCAACTTACTTTGTTAAATCAGTAGGAGCAGACAGAGCTTAATTGGGGAGTAAGCTAGACAATATACAAGCAGGTGACTCAAATTACAACTTTATGTTTCTAGCCTTGCTTGTAGAGCAAAAGCGCTTACTAAAAGAAGAGCTATTTTTCTTATAATTTAATATGTATATATCAGCAGGACTTAAGGTCTGTTGAGATTAAACAGACAGATACTATATTAGAAGTAGGAAGGGTCTTATTTATTGTTAAAAAGAAGAAAGTCGGTGTGTATTCTGTGCTGAAAGGGTACTGAATACACTGCCTATACAGTGGCAGAGACAGAGCTAATTGGGGTGGGTTAGGCAATGTTGTAGGACTCATTACACCAAAGTTTTGGTAGCCTTGCTTGGGAGTTAAAGCAGCTAACCTAAAGAGCTATTATTTCTTAATAATTTAACAGTTCTATCTCAGCGAGGTCTCAGTCTCCCGTTGAGATAAAGGAGCCAATATACTTTATTAAGTAGAAGGACTTTTATTTGGGGTTAAAAGAGAAAGAAAGAAAGTCAGTGTGTATTCTGTAGTGGGAGGGTACTGTGATCAACACTTTCCTAAATCAGTGAGGTGGAGAAAGCTTAATTGGGGTGTGGCTTGGACAATATAAAAGCAGGTGACTCAAATTACAACTTTCTGTTGCTGAGCTTTGTTGTCGAGCAGAAAATAGCTTACTAAAGATGGTACCATTTTCTTAATAGTTAAACACTTCTATGTCAAGCAGACTTAGGGTCTGCTGAGGTTAATGCAGAGAGATACTATATTAGAGGCTAGAAGGAGTCTATTTTAGGGTTGAAAAAGAAAAGAAAGAAAGTCAGAGTGTATTCTGTGCTGGGAAGAGTACTGTGTCAACTTACTTTGCTAAATCAGTTGAAGGATAGAGAGAGAGCTTCATTGGGGGTGTGACCAAGACAATATATAAGCAGGTGACTGAAATTACAACTTCCTGTTGCTAGGCTTGCTTGTAGAGCAGAACGCACGTTACTAAAAGAAGCTGCAATTTTCTTAATAATTTAACACTTCTGTCTCAGCAGGACTCAGATTCTGTTGTGATTAAGCAGACAGATACTTTATTAGAAGTAGAAATTGTCTTATTTAGGGTTAAAAAAGATAAGAAAGAAAGTCAATGTGCATAATCGAGAGAGAGCTACTGTATCAAATTACTTTTGCTAAATCAGTAGGGAGGAGACAGACCTTAATTGGGGAGTGTGACTGGACAATATTACGCAGGTGACTCAAATTACACCTTCAGTTGCTACCTGTTGTAGAACAGAAAGCTGCTAACTAAAAGAAACTACCATTTCTTAATACATTTACCCTTCTGTCTCGGCAGGACTCAGGCCCTGATGGATTAAAGAGACATATACTTTATTAGAAGTAGGAGTATTATTTAGGGTTAAAAAAGAAAGAGAAAGTCAGTGTGTATTCTGTGCAGGGAAGGGTACTGTATAAACTTAGTTTGTTAATCAGCAGGAGGAGAGAGTGCTTAATTGAAAGTGTGGCTCTAACAGTAGAAAACGGTAGACTAAATTACAACTCCTGTTAATAGACTTGCATGTAGAGCTGAAAGCAGTTAACTATAAGAAGCTACCATTTTCTTAATAATTTAACACTTCTATCTCAGCAGAACTAAGTGTTGTTGAGATTAAGCAAAGAAATACTGTATTAGAAGTAGAATGGGTCTTATTTAGTGTTAAAATGAAAAGAAGGAAAGTCAGTGTGTATTCTGTGCTGGGAAGGGTACTGTATCAACTTACCAGCCTAAATCAGTAGGAGGAGAGAGCTTAATGGGTTGTAAACACACAATATAAGAGCAGGTGACTCAGAATTACAACTTTCTGTTCTACCTTGCCTGTAGAGCAGAAATCTGCTTTACTAAAAGAAGCTACCATTTTCTTGATAATGTAACACTTCTATCTCAGCAAACTTAGTGTCTGTTGAAATTAAGAGGCAGATACTTTTTTAGAAGAAGAAGTGGCCTTCTTTAGGGTTAAAAAAAGAAAAGAAAAAAATTCAGTGTGTATTCTGTGCTGGTAAGGGTACTGAATAAACTTAGTTTACTAAATCAGTAGGAGGAGAGAGAGTGTAATGGGGTGTGGCTTAGACAATACAAAAGCAGTTGACTCAATTTACAACTTCCTGTTGCTAGCCTTGCTTGTAAAGCAGAAAGCAGCTAACTAAAAGAAGCTACCATTTTCTTAATAATTTAATATTCTATCTCAGCAGGACTCGGTGTCTTTTGGGATTAAGCAGACAGATACTTTATTAGAAGTAGAAGGGGTCTTTTTAAGGGTTAAAAAAGGAAAAGAAAGAAAGTCAGTGTGTATTCTGTGCTGGGAAGGGTACTATATCAAGTTACTTTTCTAAATCAGTAGGAGAAGAGATAGTTTAATTGAGGGTGTGACATAGTCAATATAAAAGCAGGTGACTCTAATTACAACTCCCTGTTCCTAGGATTGCTTGCAGAGCAGAAAGCACCTAACTAAAAACTACCATTTTCTTAATTATTTACCACTTCTGTCTCAGCACAACTCAGACAATGTTGAGATTAAACAGACAGAACCTTTATTAGAAGTTGAAATTGTCTTATTTAGGTTAAAAAAGAAAGAAAGAAAGAAAGTCAGTGTGTATTCTGTGCTGGGAAGGTTACTGTATCAACCCACTTTGCTAAATCAGTAGGAGAGATAGACTTTAATTGGGGGTGTGATTAGGCAATATAAAAGCAGGTGTCTCAATTTCAACTTCAGGTTGCTTCCCTTGCTTGTAGAACAGAAAGAGCTATCAAAAGAGCTACCATTTTCTTCTGATATTAAGGAGACATACACTTTATTAGAAGTAGAAGGAGTATTATTTAGGTTAAAAAGGAAAGAAAGGAAGTCAGTGTATTCTGCAGAGGAAGGGTACTGTATAAACTTAGACTGCTAAATCAGCAGGAGGACAGAAAGCTAATTGAAGGTGTGGGTTCGACAATATAAAACAGGTGATTCAAATTATGACTTCCTGTTAGTAGACTTGCTTGTAGAGCAGAAAGCAACTAACTATAAGATGATACTAGTCTTTTAATAATTTAACATGCTCTCTCAACAGAACTTGGTGTCTGCATGAGATTAGCAGATCAAACACTTTATTAGAAGTAGAAGGGTCCTCTTTGGGGTTAAAAAGAAAAGAAAGAAAGTTAGTGTGAATTCTATGCTTGAAAGGGTACTGAATGAACTTACTTTGATGAATCAGTAGGAAGAGAGTGAGCTCAATAGGGGGTGTGGCTTAGACAATTTAAAAGCAGGTGACACAAATTACAACTTTCTATTGCTAGCCTTGCTTGTTGAGCAGACAGCAGCTAACTAAAAGAAGCTACAATTTTCTTAATAATTTAACAGATCTATCTCAGCAGGACTTGATGACTTTTGTGATTAAGCAGACAAATACTTTATTAGAAGTTGAAGGGGGTCTTCTTTAGGGTTAAAAAAAGAAAAGGAAGAAAGTCAGTGTGTATTCTGTGCTGGGAAGGGTACTGAATAAACTTACTTATCTAAATCAGTAGGAGGAGAGAGAGTGTAATTGGGTGTGTGGCTTAGACAATACGAAAGCAGGTGACTCAAATTACAACATACTGTTGCTAGCCTTGCTTCTAGAGCAGAAAGCAGCTTTCTAAAAGAAGCTACCATTTTCTTAATAATTTCACACTTCTATCTCAGCAGGACTTAGTGTCTGTTGAGATTAAGCAGACAGATAATATATTAGTAGTCGAAAGGGTCTTATTTAGGGTTAAAAAAGAAAAGAAAGAAAGTCAGTGTGTATTCTGTGCTGGGAGGGGTACTAAATAAACTTACCTTGCTAAGTCAGTAGGAGGAGAGAGATCATAATTGGGGGTGTGGCTTAGACAATACCAAAGCAGATGACTAAATTTACAACTTCCTGTAGCTAGCCTTGATTGTAGAGCAGAAAGCAGCTAACTAAAAGAAGCTACCATTATCTTAGTAATTTAACACTTTTATCTCAACAGGACTCGGTGTCTGTTGAGATTAAGCAGACAGATTCTTTATTAGAAGTCGAAAGGGTCTTATTTAGAGTTGAAAAAAGAAATGAAAGAAAGACGATGAGTATTCTGTTCTGGGAAGGGTACTGTATCAACTTGCTTTGCTAAATCAGTAGGAGGAGGCAGATCTTAGTGGGGGTGTGGCTTAGACAATATAAAAGCAGGTGACTCAAATTACAACTTTATGTTGCTAGCCTTGCTTGTAGAGCACAAAACAGCTTACTAAAAGAGGGTACAATTTTCTTAATAATTTAACATTTATATCTCAGCAGGACTTAATGTCTGTTGAGATTAAGCAGACAGATACTATATAAGAAGAAGGAGGGGTCTTATTTATGGTTAAAAAAAAGAAAGTCAGAGTGTATTCTGGGCTGGAAAGGGTACTGAATGACCCTACTTTGCTAAATCAGTGGGAGGAGACAGAGCTTAATTTGGTTGTGGCTTAGGCAATACAATAGCAGGTGACTCAAATTATAGCCAAGTGTTGCTAGCCTTGCTTGTGGAGCAGAAAGCAGCTAACTTAAGGAAGCTACCATTTTCTTAATAATTTAACACTTCTATCTCAGCAGGTCTCAGTGTCTGTTGAGATTAAGCAGTCAGATACTTTACTGGAAGAAGAAGGGGTCTTATTTAACATAAAACATTAGAAAAGAAAGAAAGTCAAGTGTATTCTGTGCTGTGAAAGGAAGTGTATCAACATACTTTGCTAAATCAGTTGCAGGAGAGAGAGAGAGAGCTTAATTGGGGGTGTGACATAGACAATATGAAAGCAGGTGACTCAAATAACAACTTCCTGTTGCTGGACTTGCTTGTAGAGCAGAAAGCAGCTAACTAAAAGAAGCTACCATTTTCTTAATAATTTAACACTTCTATCTCAGCAAGACTCAGTTTCATTAGAGATTAAGGAGACAGATACTTTATTAGAAGAAGATGGAGTATTATTTGGGGTTAAAAAGAAAAGAAAGTAAGTGTGTAGTCTGTGCAGGGAAGGGTACTGTATAAACTTACTTTGCTAAATCAGTAGGAGGAGAGAGAGCTTAAGAGGGGTTGTGGCTTAGGCAATATAAAAGCAGGTGACTCAAATTACAACTTTCCCTCGCTAGACTCGCTTGTAGAGCAGACAACAGCTAACTAAAGGAAGCTACCATTTTCTAAATAATTTAACACTTCTATCTCAGCAGGACTCGGTGTCAGTTGAAATTAAGTGGAAAGATACTTTATTAGAAGAAGAAGGGGTCTTCTTTAGGGTTAAAAAAAGAAAAGAAAGAAAGTCAGTGTGTATTCTGTGCTGGGAGGGTACTAAATAAACTTACTTTGCTAAATCAGTAGGAGGAGAGAGATCGTAATTGGGATTGTGGCTTTGACAATACAAAAGCAAGTGACTCATATTACAACCTCCTGTTGCTAACCTTGCTTGTAGAGCATAAAGCGGCATACTAAAAGAGGCTTCAATTTTCTTAATAATTTAATACGTATATATCAGCAGGACTTAATGTCTGTTGAGATTAAGCAGACTGACAATATATTAGAAGTAGAACGGGTATTATTATGGGTTAAAAAAGGAAAAGAAAGCATGTCAGTGCATATTCTGTGCTGGAAAGGGTACTGAATAAACTTACTTTGTTAAATCAGTAACAAGAGACACAGCTTAATTGGGGGGGTGTCTTAGACAATACAAAAGCAGGTGAATCAAATTACAACAAAGTGTTGCTAGCCTTGCTTGTGGACCAGAAAGCAGCTAACTTAAAGAAGCTACCATTTTCTTAATAATTTAACAGTTCTATCTCAGCAGGACTCAGTGTCTGTTGAGAATAAGCAGGCAGATACTTTAGTAGAAGTAGAAGGGGTCTTATTTAGGGTAAAACAATAGAAAAGGAAGAAAGTCAGTGTGTATTCTGGACTTTGAAGTGTACTGTATCACCATACTTTGCTAAATCAGTAGGAAGAGCGAATGCTTAATTGGGGGGTGTGGCTTAGACAAGATAAATGCAGCTAACTCTAATTACAACTTCCAGTTGCTATCCTTGCTTGTAGAGCAGAAAGCAGCTAACTAAAAGAAGCTACAATTTTCTTAATAATTTAACACTTCTATCTCAGCAGGACTCAGTCCCTGTTGAGATTAAGGAGATAGATACTTTATTAGAAGTAGTTGGAGTCTTATTTAGGGTTAAAAAAAAGAAAGCAAGTGTATAGTCTGTGCAGGGAAGGGTACTGTATAAACATACTTTGCTAAATCAGTTGGAGGACCGAGATTTTAACTGTAGGTGTGGCTTAGACAATATAAAACAGGTGAGTCAAATTACAACTTCCCGTTAGTAGACTTGCCTTTACAGCAGAAATCAGCTACCTAAAAAAGCTACTATTTCCTTAATAATTTAACACTTCCATCTCAGCAGGACTCAGAATCTATTGAGATTAAGAAGGCACATTCTTTATTAGGAGTAGAAGGGGTCTTCTTTAGGGTTAGAAAAAGAAAAGAAAGAAAGTCAGTGTGTATTCTATGCTTGAAAGGGTACTGAATGAACTTACTTTGCTGAATCAGTAGAAGGCGAGTGACCTCAATTGGGGTGTGGCTTAAACAATATAAAAGCTGGTGTCACAAATTACAACTTCCTGTTGCTAGCCTTGCTTGTTGTGCAGACAGCAGTTTACTAAAAGAAGCTACCATTTTCTTAATAATTTAATAGTTCTATCTCAGCTGGACTTGATGTCTTTTGTGATTAAGCAGACTAATACTTTATTAGAAGTTGAAGGGGTCCTCTTTACGGTTAAAAAAGAATAGGAAGAAAGTCAGTGTGTATTCTGTGCTGAGAAGGGTACTGAATAAATTTACTTTTCTACATCAGTAGGAGGAGAGAGAGGGTAATTAGGGGTGTGGCTAAGACAATACAAAAGCAGGTGAGTCAAATTACAACTTACTGTTGCTAGCCTTGCTTCTAGAGCAGAATGCAGCTTACTAAAAGAAGCTACAATTTTCTTAATAATTTAACACTTCTATCTCAGCAGGACTTCATGTCTGTTGAGATTAAACAGACAGATATAATATTAGAAGTGGAAAGGGTCTTATTTAGGGTTAAAAATGAAAAGAAAGAAAGTCAGCATGTATTCTGTACTGGGAGGGTACTAAATAAACTTACTTTGCTAAATCAGTAGGAGGAGAGAGATAATAATTGGGGGTATGGCTTAGACAATACAAAAGCAGGTGACTAATATTACAACTTCCTGTTGCTAGTCTTGACTGTAGAGCAGAAAGCAGCTAACTAAAAGAAGCTACCATTATATTAGTAATTGAACACTTTTATCTCAGCAGGACTCGGTGTCTGTTGAGATTAAGCAGACCGATTCTTTATTAGAAGTAGAAGTAGTCTTATTTAGGGTTAAAAAAAGAAAAGAAAGAAAGACAGTGAGTATTCTGTGCTGGTAAGGGTTCTGTATCAACTTACTTTGTCAAATCAGTAGGAGGAGACAGAGCTTAATTGGGGGTGTGGCTTAGGCAATACAAAAGCAGTTGACTCAAGTAACAACTTTGTGTTGCTAGACTTGCTTGTAGAGCAGAAAGCAACTAAATAAAAGAAGCTACCATTTTCTTAGTAATTTAAGACTTCTATCTCACCAAGTCTCAGTTTCTGTAGAGATTTTGGAGACAGATACTTTATTAGAAGAAGATGGAATCTTATTTGGGGTTAAAGAGGAAAGAAAGTAAGTGTGTAGTCTGTGCAGGGAAGGGTACTGTATAAACTTACTTTGCTATATCAGTAGGAGGAGAGAGAGAGCTTAAGAGGGGTTGTGGCTTAGGCAATATACAAGCAGGTGACTTATATTCAACTTCCTCTTGCTAGACCTTGTATGAGCAGACAACAGGCTAATCAATAGAAATCTATCTTTTCTAAATAATTTAACACTTCTATCTCAGCAGGACTCAGTGTCTGTTGAGATTAAGTGGAAAGATACTTTATTAGAAGGAGAAGGGGTCTTCTTTAGGGTTAAAAAAAGAAAAGAAAGAAAGTCAGTGTGTATTCTGTGCTGGGAGGGTACTAAATAAACTTACTTTGCTAAATCAGTAGGAGGAGAGAGATTGTAATTGGGGTTGTGGCTTAGATAATACAAAAGCAGGTGACTCAAATTACAACCTCCTGTTGCTAGCCTTGATTGTAGAGCAGAAAGCAGCTAACTAAAAGACGCTATCATTTTCTAAATAATTTAACACTTCTATCTCAGCAAGACTCGGTTTCTGTAGAGATTTAGGAGACAGATACTTTATCAGAAGACGATGGATTCTTATTTGGGGTTAAAAAGTAAAGAAAGTAAGTGTGTAGTCTGTGCAGGGAAGGGTACTGTATAAACTTACTTAGCTAAATCAGTAGGAGGCGAGAGAGCTTAAGAGGGGTTGTGGTTTAGGCAGTATAAAAGTAGGTGACTCAAATTACAACTTCCTCTTGCTAGACTTGCTGTAGAGGAGAGAACAGCTAACTAAAAGAAGCTAATATTTTCTAAATAATTTAACACTTCTATCTCAGCAGGACTCGGTGTGTGTTGAGATTAAGTGGAAATACACTTTATTAGAAGGAGAAGGGGTCTTCTTTAGGGTTAAAAAAGAAATGAAAGAAAGTCAGTGTGTATTCTGTGCTGGAAGGGTACTAAATAAACTTACTTTGCTAAATCAGTAGGAGGAGAGAGATTGTAATTGGGGTTGTGGCTTAGAAAATACAAAAGCAGGTGACTCAAATTACAACCTCCTGTTGCTAGCCTTGATTGTAGAGCAGAAAGCAGCTAATTAGAAGACGCTATCATTATCTTAATAATTTAACACTTCTATCTCAGCAGGACTCCGTGTCTTTTGAGATTAAGCAGACAGATTCTTTATTAGAAGTAGAAGTAGTCTTATTTAGGGTTAAAAAAGAAAAGAAAGAAAGACAGTGAGTATTCTATGCTGGGAAGGGTACTGTATCAACTTACTTTGTTAAATCAGTAGGAGGAATCAGAGCTTAATGGGGTGTGACTTAGACATTATAAAAGCAGTTGACTTAAATTACAACTTTATGTTGCTAGCCTTGCTTATGGAGGAGAAAGCAGCTTTCCAAAATAGGCTACAATTTTCTTAATAATTTAATACGTATATATCAGTAGGACTTAACGTCTGTTGAGGTTAAGCAGTCAGATACTATATTAGAAGTAGAAGGGGTCTTATTTAGGGTTAAAAAAGAAAAGAAAGAAAGTCAGTGTGCATTCTGTGCTGGAAAGGGTACTGAATAAACTTACTTTGCTAAATCAGTAGGAGGAGGCAGAGCTTAATAGGGTGTGTGGCTTAGACAATACAAAAGCTGGTGACTCAAATTACAGCTAAGTGTTGCTTGCCTTGCTTGTGGAGCAGTAAGCAGCTAACTAAAAGAAGCTACCATTATCTTATTAATTTACCACTTCTATCCCAGCAGGACTCAGTGTCTGTTGAGATTAAGCAGACAGATACTTTAGTAGAAGTAGAAGGGGTCTTATTTAGGGTAAAACAATAGAAAAGGAAGAAAGTCAGTGTGTATTCTCTGCTTTGAAGGGTACTGTATCACCATACTTTGCTAAATCAGTAGGAAGAGAGAATGTTTAATTGGGGTTGTGGCTTAGACAATATAAAAGCAGGTAACTCAAATTACAACTTCCAGTTGCTATCCTTGCTTGTAGAGCAGAATGCAGCTAACTAAAAGAAGCAACCATTTTCTTAATAATTTAACAATTCTATCTCAGCAGTACTCAGTCCATGTTGAGTATATGGAGACAGATACTTTTTTAGAAGTAGTTGGAGTCTTATTTAGGGTTAAAAAGGAAAAGAAAGTAGGTGTGTAATATGTGCAGGGAAGGGTACTGTATAAACTTACTTTGCTAAATCAGTTGGAGGACAGAGATTTTTACTGTAGGTGTGGCTTAGACAATATAAAACAGGTGACTCAAATTACAACTTCCTGTTAGTATACTTGCATTTAGAGCAGAAATCAGCTAACTAAAAAAGCTACTATTTTCTTAATAATTTAACACTTCTATCTCAGCAGGACTCAGTACCTATTGAGATTAAGCAGGCAAATACTTTATTAGAAGTAGAAGGGTATTATTGAGGGATAAAAAAGAAAAGAAAGAAAGTCAGTGTGTTTTCTATGCTTGAAAGGGTACTGAATGAACTTACTTTCCTGAATCAGAAGGAGATGAGTGAGCTTAATTGGGGTTGTGGCTTAGAAAATGTAAAAGCTGGTGTCACAAGTTACAACTTCCTGTTGCTAGCCTTGCTTTTTGAGCAGACAGCAGCTAACTGAAGGAAGCTACAATTTTCTTAATAATTTAATAGTTCTATCTCAGCAGGACTTGATGCCTTTTGTGATTAAGCAGACAAATACTTTATTAGAAGTTGAAGGGATCTTTTATAGTGTTAAAAAAGAAAAGGAAAAAAGTCAGTGTGTATTCTGTTCTGGGAAGGGTACTGAATAAACTTACTTTTCTAAATCAGTTGTAGGAGAGAGAGGGTAATTGGTTTGTGGCTCAGACAATACAAAAACAGGTGACTCAAATTACAACTTCCTGTTGCTAGCCTTGCTTCTAGAGCAGAAAGCAACTTACTGAAAGAAGCTACCATTTTCTTAATAATTTAACAGTTCTATCTCAGCAGGACTTAGTGTCTGTTGAGATTAAGCAGACAGATATGCTATTAGAAGTCAAAAGGGTCTTATTTAGGGTTAAGAAAAGAAAGAAATTCAGTGTGTATTCTATGCTTGAAACGGTACTGAATGAACTTACTTTGCTGAATCAGTAGGAGGAGAGTGAGCTCAATTCGGGGGTGTGGCTTAGGCAATATAAAAGCTGGTGACAAGTTACAACTTCCTGTTGCTAGCCTTGCTTTTTGAGCAGACAGCAGCTAACTGAAAGAAGCTACAATTTTCTTAATAATTTAATAGTTCTATCTCAGCAGGACTCTGATGTCTTTGTGATTAAGCAGAACAAATACTTTATTAGAAGTTGAAGGGATCTTCTTTAGGTTTAAAAAAAGAAAAGGAAGAAGGTCAGTGTATATTCTGTGTTGGGAAGGTGTATTGAATTAACTTACTTTTCCAAATCAGTAGGAGGAGAGAGAAAGGGTAAATGGGGGTGTGGCTTAGACAATACAAAAGCAGGTGACTCAGATTACAACATCCTGTTGCTAGCCTTGCTTCTAGAGCAGAAAGCAGCTTACTAAAAGAAGCTACCATTTTCTTAATAATTTAACACTTCTCTCTCAGCAGGACTCAGTCCTTGTTGAGTATAAGGAGACAGATACTTTATTAGAAGTAGATGGAGTCTTATTTAGGGTTAAAAAGGAAAAGAAAGTAAGTGCATAGTATGTGCAGGGAAGGGTTCTGTATAAACTTACTTTGCTAAATCAGTTGGAGGACAGAGATCTTAACTGTAGGTGTGGCTTTGACAATATAAACAGGTGACCAAATTACAACTTCTATTAGTAGACTTTTGCAGAAAAATCAGCTACCTCAAAAGCTACTATTTTCTTAATAATGTAATCCATATCAGCAGGACTCAGCATACTGAAGATTAAGCGAAACAATTACTTTATTCAGAATGAAGGGGTGTTAGGAATAAAAAGGGAAAAGAAAGAAAGTCAGTGTGTATTCTATGCTTGAAATGGTACTGAATGAACTTACTTTGCTGAATCAGTAGGAGGAGAGTGAGCTCATTTGGGGGTGTGGCTTAGACAATATAAAAGCTGGTGACACAAGTTACAACTTCCTGTTGCTAGCCTTGCTTTTTGAGCAGACAGCAGCTAACTGAAGGAAGCTACAATTTTCTTAATAATTTAATAGTTCTATCTCAGCAGGACTTGATGTCTTTTGTGATTAAGCAGACAAATACTTTATTAGAAGTTGAAGGGATCTTTTTATAGTTAAAAAAAGAAAAGAAGAAAGTCAGTGTGTGCAATAACAGCAAGGGTACTGAAAAACTTACTTTTCTAAATCAGTAGGAGGAGAGAGGGAACTGAGGTGTGGGCAGACAATATAAACTGGTGACTCAAATTACAACTTCCTGTTTAACACTTGCCTTCTAGAAAGAAAGCAACTTACTGAAAAAAGCTACCATTTTCATAACTTTAACAGTTCTATCTCTGGGACTTAGTGTCTGTTGAGTTTGCAGACAGATATAATATTAAGTGGAAAGGGTCTTATTTAGGGTTAAAAAGAAAAACAAAGTCAGTGTGTATTCTATGCTTGAAAGGATACTGAATGAACTTCTTTGCTGAATCAGAAGGAGGAGGTAGCTCAATTGGGGTGTGGCTTAGACAATATAAAAGCTGGTGACACAAGTTACAACTTCCTGTTATGCCTTACGCTTTTAGAGCAGACAGCAGCTAACTGAGAAAGAGCTACAATTCTTAATAATTTAATATTCTATCTCAGCAGGACTTGATACCAGATTAAGCAGACAAATACTATTATTAGAAGCGATGGAATCTCTTCAGGTTTAACAAAAGAAAGGAAGAAAGTCTGTGTGTATTCTGTGCTGGGAAGGGTACTGAATTAACTTACTTTTCTAAATCAGTAGGAGGAGCGAGAGAGGGTAATTGGTGGTGTGGCTTAGACAATAAGAAAACAGGTGACTCAAATTACATCGTCCTGTTTGCTAGCCTTGCTTCTAGAGCAGAAAGCAGCTTACTAAAAGAAGCTACCATTTTCTTAATAATTTAACACTTCTATCTCAGCAGGACTTATTGTCTGTTGAGATTAGGCAGAGAGATATAATATTAGAAGTGGAAAGGGTCTTATTTTGGGTTAAAAAAGAAAAGAAAGAAAGTCAGTGTGTATTCTGTGCTGGGAGGGTACTAAATAAACTTACATTGCTAAATCTCGGAGGAGAGAGATCATAATTGGGTGTATGGCTCAGACAATACAAAAACAGGTGACTAAAATTACAACTTCCTAATGCTAGCCTTGACTGTATGGCGAAGTAGCTTACTAAAAGATGCTACCATTATATTAGTAATTTAACACTTTTATCTCAGCAGGACTCGATGTCTGTTGAGATTAAGCAGACAGATTCTATATTAGAAGTCAAAAGGATCTTATTTAGAGTAAAAAAGAAAAGAAAGAAAGACAACTTACTTTACTAAATCAGTGAGAGGAGACAGAGCTTAATTGGGGTATGGCTTAGGCATTACAAATGCAGGTGACACAAATAACAACTTTGTGTTGCTAGACTTGCTTGTAGAGCAGAAAGCAGCTAACTAAAAGAAGCTACCATTTTTCTTAATAATTTAACAGTTCTATCTCAGCAGGTCTCAATCTCTGTTGAGATAAAGGAGACAAATACTTTATTAGAAGTAGAAGGAGTATTATTTAGGGTTAAAAAAGAAAAGAAAGAAGGTCAGTGTGTATTCTGTGCAGGGAAGGGTACTGAGTCAACTCTACTTTGCTAAGTACTAGAGACGAGAGAGAAGCAGAGAGCTTAATTTTGGTGTTGTAGACAATATAAAAACAGGTGACTTATATTGCACTTTATGTTGCTAGTCTTGCTTATAGAGCATAAAGTGGCTTACTAAAAGAGCTACAATTTTCTTAATAATTTAATACTTATTTATCAGCAGAACTTAATATCTGTTGAGATTAAACACACAGAACACTATATTAAGTAGAAGGGTATTAATAAGGGTTAAAAAGAAAGAAAAAGGTCACTAGTGTATTCTGTGCTGGAAAGGTTACTGAATAAACTACTTTGCTAAATCAGTAGGAGGAGACAGAGCTTATTTGGGGTGGAAACTAGACAATACAAAAGGCAGGTGACTCAAATTACAACAAAGTGTTGCTAGCCTTTGCTTGTGGAGCAGAAAACAGCTAACCCAAAAGAAGCTACCATTTTCTTAATAATTTAACAGTTCTATCTCAGCAGAGTCAGTGTCTGTTGAAGATAAGTGAAACGAATACTTTAGTAGAATAGGAGGGGTCTTATTTAGGGCAAAACAATAGAAAAGGAAGAAAGTCAGTGTGTATTCTGGGCTTTGAAGTGTACTGTATCACCATACTTTGCTAAATCAGTAGGTAGAGCAAATGCTTAATTGGGGGTGTGGCTAAGACAATATAAATGCAGCTAACTCTAATTACAACTTCCAGTTGCTATCCTTGGTTGTAGAGCAGAAAGCAGCTAACGAAAAGAAGCTACCATTTTCTTAATAATTTAACACTTCTATCTCAGCAGGACTCAGTCCCTGTTGAGATTAAGGAGACAGATACTTTATTAGAAGTAGATGGAGTCTTATTTAGGGTTATAAAAGAAAAGAAAGTAGAGAAGTATAGTATGTGCAGGAAGGGTACTGTATAAACCTCACTTTGCTAAATCAGTTGGAGGACAGAGATCTTAACTGTGGTGTGGATTAGACAATATAAAACAGGTGACTCAAATTACAACTTCCTGTTAGTAGACTTGCCTTTAGAGCAGAAATCAGCTACCTAAAAAAGCTACTTTTTACTTAATAATGTAACAATTCCATCTCAGCAGGACTCAGTACCTACTGAGATTAAGTAGGCAATTACTTCAGTCAAAGTAGAAGGGGTAGTATTTAGGAATAAAAAGGAAGAAAGAAAGAAAGTCAGTGTGTATTCTATGCTTGAAAAGGGTACTGAATGAACTTATATTAGCTGAATCAGACAGGAGTGTGAGCTCATTTGGGGTAGGCTTAGATCAATATAAAAGCTGGTGAAACAAAGTTACAACTTCCTGTTGCTAACGTTGCTTTTGAAACAGACAGCAGCTAACTGAAGGAAGCCTACAATTTTCTAATAATTTAACAGTTCTATCTCAGCAGGACTTGATGGCCCGGATATTCAAACTGCACCCAAAATGTGCGCAACAGCAGGAGCAAGCACAAACCAATTGCGCATATGCGCAACAGGTGTGATATTCAAACATGGAGCAGAACAAATTGTGCAAGCAGCCAACGTCTGAATATCGCACTGACTGCACCATAGCGCAACCAGGAAGGAGAAGCTGAGCAGAAATGTTGGGCTATAGCGCAACCAGGGCAGACCAGCTGAGCAGTCAGAGGGTGCCATGGTGCAAGCAGACCCTCCCGAAACAATGGAACTGCACATCAGGGAAGCAGGCTGGGGCCCCACCACCAGCCATGCCACACCATGGGCACGAGACACACTGCAGAATGAGACACCACACCTAGACACCCAAGCACAGCATCACTGGGGGTGTGACGGATAATCTACTGCCCATGGGGACAAGCCAACAAAAACACAGCAGACCATGACACCTCAGCACAACCACTGGCAGGCTGAGAGTGCACACAGGGGTTGACAACCCAACGCATCAACCCCGTCGCACAGCACACCCTGCACCGTGACCCAAGACACCACCCATATGACAGTGACTGGCACTGCAGAAACTAGCCATCCCCAGCACCACGTCAACCCCTGCAGCACAAGCATACAAACCAGACACCCTGGCACCCAGCAGTGGGTGGCAGCAGTAGCTAAGACCACAGAAAGTCACTGCAATGCTGGAGATACCTCCCCATGCACACACACCACAGCACACACACACACACACACACACACTTATACAGGACCATACCACCCCAGATGGCATGTACACCACTGCAACTGAGCACCCACTAGCCAGCTGCAAATCAGAGATAACACAGTATTCATATCAAAATGCAACGTATATTTAAATTTTCAAATACTAAATAACCAAAACAATAAACAACAACTATTTACAAGGGGGACGTGTACAAGGTAAGGGGTGTTCAAGGGGTAGGGATGAACAACTTGGAGAGGTAAGGCAGGGTGTAAGGGATGAGGAGAAAAGTGGGAAGGGTATTTTCTCCTAAACCAAGCCTGGCTGGTCATCCTGTGCCTGGTTCACTTTTGTCCTGTGCGCCTTCTCCGCGGGCCATGGCGCCTGATGGACTGAAGGATGGCCTGGTTCTCAATGGACACCTATGTCAGGCCCCAAATGTCTTGCAGAATCCTCCAGAGAACCTTGAGGCTAGGAAAGAGGTGAACACAGTCAATGGCTGTGACTGACCACAACCCTGAACACCACCCAACCTGCAAGCCATAGCCCAATGTCCCACACACCTGTGATGGCATGCACCCACCCACAGTGAACATGCACAACAGCCATCACAAACAGGTGGCACCAGCTATCACTCACCTGCACACACACTGCCCATATCCATCACAGCACAAACAAGGCTGTCAAGTGATGTGGCAACATGGTGCGATGCCAGTTACACAGCTATGTGCCTAGTGCATGCATGGACCACCAGTGGCCCGCGCACACAGGCATGCTGTGATACTGGACAGTGATGCATGTCACCTGTGTGTTACGCCGCTATGACATACTACATAGACAATGTTGGCAGATAAGAGGCCTATGGCCCACTCAGTCTATCCATTTGAGCTTGTAAGTTCACTTTCTTTTCCTAAAAGTCTGTTGTCCCTGACCCCTGACCTCCAGAATTCCTTTATGTCTATCCCGTGCATTCTGAAATCCTGTGATTGTTTCAGCCCCCACCACTTCCTCTGGCAGGGTGTTCCACTTGTCCACCACCCGTTCTGTGAAGAAATTCTTTCTCGTTTCCTCTGAATCGTCCTCCCTCCAACTTCATCCCATGCCCTCTAGTCCTGGAACATCTTTTTCGCTTAAAATAGTGTTTTCCTGCACCCCTATTCCTCCCTATAAGATACTTGTATGTCTCCATCATGCACTCTCCCCTCCTCTCCTCCAGGAGTACATGTTCAGTTCCTTCAACCACATCTTCATCGGACTTGTGATGCAATCCATGCACCATCTTTGTTGCCCTCCTCTGAACCTTCTCAGCCCAGTCTACGTAGGTATGGTCTCCAGAACAGTACACTGTACTCCAGGTGGGGCCTCACTAGTGTCTTATATAGTGGAATTATGACCTTCCCTTTCCTGCATGGTTGTGTTGTGCATGGCTAGTGGTCTTCCCCCCGCAGCATGCAATAGCATCCATGAAGTAATGATACTCACACTGCTCAAGCAGCTGGGTCTGCCGCTGATGCTGCTGCTGCTGCTGCTGGGGTGCAACCTCCACTGGCACGGGCCCTGGCACAGCCCTCCTCAACCTGGGGCTGCATCTCACATCCCGGCCTGTGGGAGACATATGTTGAGACAAACATCAGTGTGACTCAAAGCAGACTGCCCCTGCCCCAGTGAGGTGCCTGCCACACAGCCAGACCCATTCATCTCACAGCTACACACTGACACAGCCAACCATGGCAGACCATCACCTATGCACAGCCACCAAAACACACCTCACACCCCTACAGAGAATACAGGTGCATAGATGGTACAACCACCTGGCCCTAGGCACCACGCCCCACCTGGCATGTGATCGCAGCGATCCAGAAGGTCCTACAGTCCCTCCGGTGGAGGTCACTGCTTTGAGTGCCGGCACTGCTCAGCTGACCGGCACCATCCAGTGACCCCCACCAGGTCAGTGGCCACTGATGCCGCACCTGTGTTCAGGAATGGTGAGGCAGCTTCACCATAAAGTGCCCCATGGTGGGGCTCTACTGAAGGCCACCAAGTTGGCCAGTTCAATGGGCTCCACCAGACAGCTCTTCTCACGAGCCATGGTACCAACTTTACAGCAGGCAATATGGCGCCCCCGCGCCCATAACCCCGCTCATGGTGATGTTCGCGCAATAGACCACCACAGGTTCCAATCAGCTGTTTGAACAGCCGCCGTCCACATAAGCGCTGTCACGAGACGAAACTAATGAAACCATACACATGGCAGCCGAACGACCAGGGGCAAAATGGACGGACACAAGGTCATGGGCAATGATGCAAGGCCATGCACAGTGCCATCTGGCGTATGGGCATCCTGCAGAGCTGACCAGCTGCGTACCAGTGCCACAGTGGACTATTGCGCAGTAGTGCCACAGCACCATATAGTGCCCAGTGCTGTAGCACCACTGGCACAATGGTGGCCATGGCCTGAATTGCCGATCACGCACAGCATGTCAGCAGCACGGCAGATGCCTGCATAAGCTATCTGGGCATGCACAATGCAGTGTACCACACAGTCACAGATCTTCGCCATTGGCTCAGCCGACTCAACCGTATTGCGCAAAGCGCAAATTTGTGATATTCAGCCGACACATGCAAATCATCTGATAAGCCATTCAAAGGTGCAGTGGCATTATTTGCATGTCATTATAGTTGCTTCACTCCTAATTTGCATGCATTGCGCTATAAATGTGCGACATTGGGCACCGCTAACCAGATCGGTTACAGGTGAGAGGTGAGTTGCATGCTGTGTATGCTGGACAATGGTCATGGGAAAACGCGTAGACTGCACAGTGACAGATGTCCACTTGCCCCGACACAGCCATGACCGAGCAGAGCCAAGGTGAGGTGAGGACGGTGGGCGTGAGGAGGAGGCCAACTTATCCCAGCAGAGACAGGAGGCCCTCTTCCAGGCCTACCTGGATGAGGAGCCAGTACTGAAGTGGATGGAGGGCACCCTCAGTCCATGTGGCTGCATGTGGGAGGGAGTAGCTGAGACGTGAACCTGCACCCAAGCCACCAGCGCTCAACGCAGGGAATGCAAGAAGAAGATGGGACAGACCCAGGAGGTTGAAGGAGAAGGTGGCAGCCTTCAGGGCAGCATGTGCTGGCACTGGCGAGAACACCAGTGGTGTTGGAGCTGACCCGGCTGAGGAGGCGCTGGTTGCATCAATGCAGCAGACCGCTATTGAGGGCATACCAGGAGGTGGATTCAGACAGGTGGAAGCCCATCACTGCAGTATGACATGGTGGTGGTGATTGGGGGTTGGAAGGTTGTTCACATGCACTCACATGGCCTCTCTCATTACAGATCCTGTTCGTCTTCAGGAGATGGTGGTGGTGGGTCAGGCAGTGATGACCTGCTGGACATGGAGGAGGATCCATCCACCTCTATCACCAGCCAGCCAGGCACTGCAGCACATGCACACTGGGCCGCCCAACTCTGGTGTCAGTGATTCGAGGTGCGGTGCACAGCCTGTGTCTCAGCAGTCTGGCATGCAAGCATGCCAGCACGCCTTGACTATAGCTGTAGCATGTACTGCAACATTGATGTATGGGGACTGCAATGGGCAGTGATAGGTGTGTGTCCCATGACGGACACACAGCAGGTCAGCATGTGCCCCGGGCCTTTCTGGTTCCAACTGTGTACCAGCATGCTGGCACAGTCCCAGTCTGTGCCTGTCAGCACTGGTGGGGCAACACGGTGGCTGTGCAGGTGTCAGCACTGTTGCTAGCACAGCGATTAGGTTGGAGTGGACCCTGGGGCACAGCAGTTGGTGGGCAGCAGCAGCAGTCACCCACCAGGTCTGGGGTACAGTGTTAGCGTTAGCACATGTCCACCGCCTTCAATCTGCCCATTCCTGGTCCTGGCAGAACAGTGCCCACCCTCAAGGGGTGTTGTGCATCAGGACCTTCCACACCTAGGGACAGGATGCCGTTGGGGCACAGTACCCATTGGACGAGCACACCCGCCTGCTGCGGGAATCAGTACAACTGCAGAGGCGGGTTGCAATGTCTGTGGAGGCACTGTCTGTGGCTGTGGGGTGGCACAGCAGGGAGGTGCTCTGGACTGTACAGAGCTGGTGTGTATACGGACGGATGTGACCGCTGCCATTGACAGGCTGACCAGGCAGTGGTCTCTGTCATGGATGCATTGGGCACACAGTCAGGTGCCCTGCCACACACCCACAGTTCACTCTCACTCCCCCATTCCCGGCGTCGTTCGACACAGTGCCTGTCGTGCCAGGTTCTGCTGTGCCATCCCGAGCACCCTGGTGCAGGTTGTTAGGCATGCTGCAGACCCCTGTGCGGGCAGGTCGCGTTCGCGCAGTGGGACCCCTGGTGGTGCAACAATGCACCCCATGTGGCCCTGCTCAGCCTGCCAGTGCTGTTGGGTCACGGCAGGGCCGCCCATGCATCCGCGGTGGCCGTGGGACAGTGCTACATGACTGAGCTGTCTCCCAGTGCGGGCCTTGTCTGGTGCTGCCATGTGTGCAATGTGTGTCATGGTGGACAGTGCACTGCTGGGTGCTCTGCTCACCACGCCAACACACAGACCACCTGCACACCCTCCCAACTGCTGTCCACAGGTGCGTGTACAATGATGATGCCTGCATTGTACTGTACACCAAGGTGCAAGGGTGCCCAGCATCTGACACACGTACTTGTACAGTACAGGTGGTGGGGGTGGTCGGTGGTGCTGTGCATTAGCAATGTCAGTTCTGCTGTGCTGTGCATGTGCCCATGTACGCTCTGTGCCTGGTGTGTGTGTGTCCATATGAGTGCTCACCCCTCCCTGATGGTGTGTTTGTATGCCTGGACCCTTCCACTCCCCTGGCAGTCATGCACCCCTGGTGTGTTACCCTGTGTACCTGTGGTTTGCACATGGACAGTGTTGGTTGCACATGTCCCCTTGACTTACCTGTGTTCTGCATAGTGCTCCTCTGTGATGGTGTCCTGGTGCAGCTGGGCCTGCTGGATCAGTCGGGGGTCCCGCTGTCCTGGGGTGGCTGCTCATCACCATCAACACCGGTGCCACTGGTGTCCCCATTGCTGTCCCCCTCTTCAACCTGTATGGCTATTCCATAGTCTTTGGCCATGTTGTGCAGGATGCAACAGGCCAGGAATATCCCACAGGCCTTTTGGGGGCTGTACTGTAGGGCACCGCTGGAGGTGTCTAGGCATCGGAAGCATGCCTTGAGCATCCCAAACACCCACTCTATGATGTTGCGTGTGGAAACATGTGCCTCATTATAGCATTGCTGCGATGGGGTCATGGGCGCCCGGTATGGTGTGAGCAGCCAGGGACGTGAGTGGGTATCCACTGTCACCGTGTGGAGATAGTGGAGACTGGGGTCTCGTTCAGGTCCATATTGCCCATATTCCGTGTGTGTGTGCCACTACTATGGCATCTAGTGGTATTCCACACCCTTGCCCTGAGTTTGCATTCCATACAGGTGTACTCACCCACTAGATGTCCTGTGGGATGTTCCCACTCTCGAGTCGATGGCACAGTGTGGACTTATACCATATGAAGGCATCATGTGTCCACCAGGGTGTGGCACAGACATTGATTATCGCGTAGTGGCATCACACACCACCTGGCAGTTGACACTGGAGAATTCTTTCTGTTCCTATATGCGAGCCATCAGGGCCAGGTGGTGTCTTGAATGGCCACATGGGTGCAGTCTATGGCCCCTAGCGCCAGGCATACGTGCTACCCTGTGGAACTCCCTGCATGTTTGCTGTACTCTCTGCTTGCGGTGCTGAGGAAATGGATGTACTCCGCAGCATGTGGCAGCAGTGCTGAGGATGGGTGAGGATTCGTGACATGGCCGACTGTGTGATGCCTGTGGTGTCCTGTCAGCCTCTGGAAGGTGCCCGTGGTGAGCAGGCATATGCAGGCTGTCACCTTGGTCTCCACCGAGAGAGCGTGACTCCGTCATGAGGGTGCCTCCATCACATCACTGCACAGCTCACAGAGCCGTCTCAGTATTGCCCTGTTCAGGTGGTACTGGCCCATGATCTCTACATCTGTGTACAGCTCAAAGCTGATGCGGGCACGGTACTGCCTGTTGGGGGCATACCGCTGATGGGCCCTTCCACGGCCATGTCCCCTGCAGCATGCATTCTCACCCCCTCATTACAGCTTGCGTGGAGCTGGCACCGTCCATCTCCTGACTGACCCTCCTGGCTGGTGTTGCTGTGTGCCCCGCTGTCTCACTGCTACCTACACTGCACCAGGCACCCCCGTTGGCCCCTACAGCCTATGGCCCATGCTTTCCTTGCCTGCCCTAGCCTGTCTGTTGTCTGTCTGTCTCTCTCTCCCCCCACTTGGCAGCCTTGTAGAGTTCTTGTGCCGCTTCCTTGAGCCTTTTTATTTTGGCTCATTTCCACTAGTGTGCAATTTCTGGCTGTGCCACTATTGTGCATTGCTCAAGTCTTTGAATATCGCATTGCACTCTTTATACATGGATCCACCCCCTTTGGGTGCGCATGCCTTCATTTTCATTGCACTGTTGCTCAGCATGTTTTCGGTGGCGCAACTGCCTCCTTCTGAATATCTCAAAATGGTGCAATTTTGGACTTGCGCATGCGCAACCCTGTTGCGCATGGCTCAACCCTTTTGAATATCCGGGCCGATGTCTTTTGTGATTAAGCAGACAAATACTTTATTAGAAGTTGAAGGGATCTTTTTTAGGGTTAAAAAAGGAAAAGGAAGAAAGTCAGTGTGTGTTCTGTGCTGGGAAGGGTACTGAAAAAACTTACTTTTCTAAATCAGTAGGAGGAGAGAGAGGGTAATTGAGGTGTGACTCAGACAAAACAAAAACTGGTGACTCAAATTACAACTTCCTGTTGCTAGCATTGCTTCTAGAGCAGAAAGCAACTTACTGAAAGAAGCTACCATTTTCTTAATAATTTAACAGTTCTATCTCAGCAGGACTTAGTGTCCATTGAGTTTAAGCAGGCAGACATAATATTAGAAGTGGAAAGGGTCTTATTTAGGGTTAAAAAGAAAAGAAACAAAGTCAGTGTGTATTCTATGCTTGAAAGGGTACTGAATGAACTTACTTTGCTGAATCAGTAGAAGGAGAGTGAGATCAATTGGGGGGTGTGGCTTAGACAATATAAAAGCTGGTGACACAAGTTACAACTTCCTGTTGCTAGCCTTGCTTTTTGAGCAGACAGCAGCTAACTGAAAGAAGCTACAATTTTCTTAATAATTTAATAGTTCTATCTCAGCAGGACTTGATGTCTTTTGTGATTAAGCAGACAAATACTTTATTAGAAGTTGATGGGATCTTCTTTAGGTTTAAAAAAGAAAAGGAAGAAAGTCAGAGTGTATTCTGTGCTGGGAAGGGTACTGAATTAACTTACTTTTCTAAATCAGTAGGAGGAGAGAGAGAGGGTAATTGGGGGTGTGGCTTAGACAATACGAGAGCAGGTGACTCAAATTACAACTTCCTGTTTGCTAGCCTTGCTTCAAGAGCAGAAAGCAGCTTACTAAAAGAAGCTACCATTTTCTTAATAATTTAGCACTTCTATCTCAGCAGGACTTAGTGTCTGTTGAGATTAAGCAGAGAGATATAATATTAGAAGTGGAAAGGGTCTTATTTAGGGTTAAAAAAGAAAAGAAAGAAAGTCAGTGTGTATTCTGTGCTGAGAGGGTACTAAATAAACTTACATTGCTAAATCAGTAGGAGGAGAGTGATCATAATTGGGTGTATGGCTCAGACAATACAAAAGCAGGTGACTAAAATTACAACTTCCTGTTGCTAGCCTTGACTATAAAGCAGAAAGCAGCTAACTAAAAGAAGCTACCATTATATTAGTAATTTAACACTTTTATCTCAGCAGGACTCGGTGTCTGTTGAGATTAAGCAGACCGATTCTTTATTAGAAGTAGAAGTAGTCTTATTTAGGGTTAAAAAAAGAAAAGAAAGAAAGACAGTGAGTATTCTGTGCTGGTAAGGGTTCTGTATCAACTTACTTTGCTAAATCAGTAGGAGGAGACAGAGCTTAATTTAGGGTGTGGCTTAGGCAATACAAAAGCAGTTGACTCAAATAACAACTTTGTGTTGTTAGACTTGCTTGTAAATCAGAAAGCAGCTAACTAAAAGAAGCTACCATTTTCTTAATAATTTAACACTTCTATCTCAGCAAGACTTAGTTTCTGTAGAGATTTAGGAGACAGATACTTTATTAGAAGAAGTTGAAGTCTTATTTGGGGTTAAAAAGAAAATAAAGTAAGTGTGTAGTCTGTGCAGGGAAGGGTACTGTATAAACTTACTTTGCTAAATCAGTAGGAGGAGAGAGAGCTTAAGAGGGGTTGTGGCTTATGCAATATAAAAGCAGGTGACTCAAATTGCAACTTCCTCTTGCTAGACTTGCTTGTAGAGCAGACAACAGCTAACTAAAATAAGCTACCATTTTCTAAATATTTTAACACTTCTATCTCAGCAGGACTTGGTGTCTTTTGAGATTAAGTGGAAAGATACTTTATTAGAAAGAGAAGGGGTCTTCTTTAGGGTTAAAAAAAGAAAAGAAAGAAAGTCAGTGTGTATTCTGTGCTGGAAGGGTACTAAATAAACTTACTTTGCTAAATCAGTAGGAGGAGAGACATCGTAATTGGGGTTGTGGCTTAGATAATACAAAAGCAGGTGATTCAAATTACAACCTCCTGTTGCTAGCCTTAATTGTAGAGCAGAAAGCAGCTAACTAAAAGACGCTATCATTATCTTAATAATTTAACACTTCTATCTCAGCAGGACTCGGTGTCTGTTGAGATTAAGCAGACAGATTCTTTATTAGAAGTAGAAGTAGTCTTATTTAGGGTTAAAAAAGAAAAGAAAGAAAGACAGTGAGTATTCTATGCTGGGAAGGGTACTGTATCAACTTACTTTGTTAAATCAGTAGGAGGAATCAGAGCTTAATGGGGTGTGACTTAGACAATATAAAAGCAGTTGACTTAAATTACAACTTTGTGTTGCTAGCCTTGCTTATGGAGGAGAAAGCAGCTTTCCAAAACAGGCTACAATTTTCTTAATAATTTAATTCATATATATCAGCAGGACTTAATGTCTGTTGAGATTAAGCAGTCAGATACTATATTAGAAGTAGAAGGGGTCTTATTTAGGGTTAAAAAAGAAAAGAAAGAAACTCAGTGTGCATTCTGTGCTGGAAAGGGTACTGAATAAACTTACTTTGCTAAATCAGTAGAAGGAGACAGAGCTTAATTGGGGGTGTGGCTAAGACAATACAAAAGCTGGTGACTCAAATTACAGCTAAGTGTTGCTAGCTTTGTTTGTGGAGCAGTAAGCAGCTAACTAAAAGAAGCTACCATTATCTTAATAATTTAATACTTCTATCTCAGCAGGACTCAGTGTCTGTTGAGATTAAGCAGACAGATAATTTAGTAGAAGTAGAAGGGGTCTTATTTAGGGTAAAACAATAGAAAAGGAAGAAAGTCAGTGTGTATTCTCTGCTTTGAAGGGTACTGTATTACCATACTTTGCTAAATCAGTAGGAAGAGAGAATTTCTAATTGGGGCTGTGGCTTAGACAATATAAAAGCAGGTAACTCAAATTACAACTTCCAGTTGCTATCCTTGCTTGTAGAGCAGAATGCAGCTAACTAAAAGAAGCTACCATTTTCTTAACAATTTAACTCTTCTATCTCAGCAGGACTCAGTCCTTGTTGAGTATAAGGAGACAGATACTTTATTAGAAGTAGATGGAGTCTTATTTAGGGTTAAAAAAGAAAGGAAAGTAAGTGTATAGTATGTGCAGGGAAGGGTACTGTATAAACTTACTTTGCTAAATCAGTTACAGGACAGAGATCTTAACTGTAGGTGTGGCTTAGACAATATAAAACAGGTGACTCAAATTACAACTTCCTGTTAGTAGACTTGCCTTTAGAGCAGAAATCAGCTACTTAAAAAAGCTACTATTTTCTTAATAATGTAACAATTCCATCTCAGCAGGACTCAGTACCTACTGAGATTAAGCAGGCAATTACTTTATTCGAAGTAGAAGGGGTATTATTTAGGAATAAAAAAAGAAAAGAAAGAAAGTCTTTGTGTATTCTATGCTTGAAAGGGTACTGAATGGACTTACTTTGCTGAATCAGTAGAAGGAAAGTGAGCTCAATTGGGGGTGTGGCTTAGACAATATAAAAGCTGGTGACACAAGTTACAACTTCCTGTTGCTAGCCTTGCTTTTTGAGCATACAGCAGCTAACTGAAAGAAGCTACAATTTTCTTAATAATTTAATAGTTCTATCTCAGCAGGACTTGATGTCTTTTGTGATTAAGCAGACAAATACTTTATTAGAAGTTGATGGGATCTTCTTTAGGTTTAAAAAAGAAAAGGAAGAAAGTCAGTGTGTATTCTGTGCTGGGAAGGGTACTGAATTAACTTACTTTTCTTAATCAGTAGGA
Organism: Neoceratodus forsteri; assembly: GCA_016271365.2. NCBI lineage: Eukaryota > Metazoa > Chordata > Ceratodontiformes > Ceratodontidae > Neoceratodus > Neoceratodus forsteri. The sequence goes on from CM057454.1 coordinate 202,726,290, forward strand.
GGAGAGAGAGATGGTGGTAATTGGGGGTGTGGCTTAGATAATATGAAACCAGGTGACTCAAATTACAGCGTCCTGTTTGCTAGCCTTGCTTCTAGAGCAGAAAGCAGCTTACTAAAAGAATCTACCATTTTCTTAATAATTTTACATTTCTTTCTCAGCAGGACTTAGTGTCTGTTGAGATTAAGCAGAGAGATATAATATTAGAAGTGGAAAGGGTCTTATTTATTGTTAAAAAGAAAAGAAAGAAAGTCAGTGTGTATTCTGTGCTGGGTGGGTACTAAATAAACTTACATTGCTAAATCAGTAGGAGGAGAGAGATCATAATTGGGTGTATGGCTCAGACAATACAAAAGCAGGTGACTAAAATTACAACTTCCTGTTGCTAGCCTTGACTGTATGGCAGAAAGTAGCTTACTAAAAGATGCTACCATTATATTAGTAATTTAACACTTTTATCTCAGCAGGACTCGGTGTCTGTTAAGATTAAGCAGACAGATTCTTTATTAAAAGTAGAAGTAGTCTTATTTAGGGTTAAAAAAGAAAAGAAAGAAAGACAGTGAGTATTCAGTGCTGGGAAGGGTTCTGTATCAACTTACTTTACTAAATCAGTGGGAGAAGACAGAGCTTAATTGGGGGTATGGCTTAGGCAACACAAATGCAGGTGACAAATAACTTCGTGTTGCTAGACTTGCTTGTAGAGAAGAAAGCAGCTAACTAAAAGAAGCTACCATTTTCTTAATAATTTAACACTTCTATCTCAGCAGGTCTCAATCTCTGTTGAGATAAAAGGAGACAAATACTTTATTATAAGTAGAAGGAGTATTATTTAGGGTTAAAAAAGAAAAGAAAGAAGGTCAGTGTGTATTCTGTGCAGGGAAGGGTACTGAGTCAACTTACTTTGCTAAGTCAGTAGGATGAGAGAGAGAGCTTAATTTTGTGTGTGGCTTAGACAATATAAAAGCAGGTGACTCAAATTATGACTTTATGTTGCTAGTCTTGCTTGTACAGTAGAAAGTGGCTTACTAAAAGAGGCTACAATTTTCTTAATAATTTAATACTTATATATCAGCAGGACTTAATATCTGTTGAGATTAAGCAGACAGACACTATATTAGTAGTTGAAGGGGTATTATTAAGGGTTAAAAAAGAAAAGAAAGAATGTCAGTGTGTATTCTGTGCTGGAAAGGTTACTGAATAAACTTACTTTGCTAAATCAGTAGGAGGAGACAGAGCTTAATTGGGGGTGTGGCTTAGACAATACAAGAGCAGGTGACTCAAATTACAACAAAGTGTTGCTAGCCTTGCTTGTGGAATAGAAAACAGCTAACTTAAAGAAGCTACCATTTTCTTAATAATTTAACAGTTCTATCTCAGCAGGAGTCAGTGTCTGTTGAGAATAAGTAGGCAGATACTTTAGTAGAAGTAGAAGGGGTCTTATTTAGGGTAAAACAGAAAAGGAAGAAAGTCAGTGTGTATTCTGGGCTTTGAAGTGTACTGTATCACCATAGTTTGCTAAATCAGTAGGTAGAGCAAATGCTTGGTGGGGGAATTAGCCAATACAAGACAATATAAATGCAGCTAACTCTAATTACAACTTCCAGTTGCTATCCTTGCTTGTAGAGCAGAAAGCAGCTAACTAAAAGAATCTACAATTTTCTTAATAATTTAACACTTCTATCTCAGCAGGACTCAGTCCTTGTTGAGATTAAGGAGACAGATACTTTATTAGAAGTAGATGGAGTCTTATTTAGGGTTAAAAAAGAAAAGAAAGCAAGTGTATAGTCTGTGCAGGGAAGGGTACTGTATAAACTTACTTTGCTAAATCAGTTGGAGGACCGAGATCTTAACTGTAGGTGTGGCTTAGACAATATAAAACAGGTGACTCAAATTACAACTTCCCATTCGTAGACTTGCCTTTACAGCAGAAATCAGCTAACTAAAAAAGCTACTATTTTCTTTATAATTTAACACTTCCATCTCAGCAGGACTCAGTACCTATTGAGATTAAGAGCAAATACTTTATTAGGAGTAGAAGGAGTCTTCTTTAGGGTTAAAAAAAGAAAAGAAAGAAAGTCAGTGTGTTCTATGCTTGAAAGGGTACTGAATGAACTTACTTTGCTGAATCAGTAGGAGGGGGAGTGACCTCAATTGGGGTTGCGGTTTAAACAATATAAAAGCTGGTGACACAAATTACAACTTCCTGTTGGTAGCCTTGCTTGTTGAGCAGACAGCAGTTAACTAAAAGAAGCTACAATTTTCTTAATAATTTAATAGTTCTATCTCTTCTGGACTTGATGTCTTTTGTGATTAAGCAGACTAATACTTTATTAGAAGTTGAAGTGGTCTTCTTTAGGGTTAAAAAAAGAATAGGAAGAAAGTCAGTGTGTATTCTGTGCTGGGAAGGGTACTGAATAAACTTACTTTTCTAAATCAGTAGGAGGAGAGAGAGGGTAATTGGGGTGTGGCTTAGACAATACAAAAGCAGGTGACTCAAATTACAACTTACTGTTGCTAGCCTTGCTTCTGGAGCAGAAAGCAGCTTACTAAAAGAGGCTACAATGTTCTTAATAATTTAACACTTCTGTCTCAGCAGGACTTAGTGTCTGTTGAGTTTAAACAGACAGATATAATATTAGAATTGGAAACGGTCTTATTTAGGGTTAAAAAAGAAAAGTAAGAAAGTCAGCGTGTATTCTGTACTGGGAGGGTACTAAATAAACTTACTTTGCTAAATCAGTAGGAGGAGAGAGATAATAATTGGGGGTATGGCTTAGACAATACAAAAGCAGGTGACTAAAATTACAACTTCCTGTTGCTAGCCTTGACTGTAGAGCAGAAAGCTGCTAACTAAAAGAAGCTACCATTATATTAGTAATTTAACACTTTTATCTCAGCAGGACTCGATGTCTGTTGAGATTAAGCAGACAGATTCTTTATTAGAAGTAGAAGGAGTCTTATTTAGGGTTAAAAAAAGAAAGGAAAGAAAGACAGTGAGTATTCTGTGCTGGTAAGGGTTCTGTATCAACTTACTTTGCTAAATCAGTAGGAGGAGACAGAGCTTAATTGGGGGTGTGGCTTAGGCAATATAAAAGCAGTTGACTCAAATAACAACTTTGTGTTGCTAGACTTGCTTGTAGAGTAGAAAGCAGCTAACTAAAAGAAGCTACCATTTTCTTAATAATTTAACACTTCTATCTCAGCAGGACTCAGTTTTTGTTGAGATTAAGCTGTCAGATACTTTATTAGAAGAAGATGGAGTCTTATTTGGGGTTAAAAAGAAAAGAAAGTAAGTGTGTAGTCTGTACAGGAAGGGTAAATTATAAACTTCCTTTACTAAATCAGTAGGTGGAGAGAGAGCTTAATTGGGGTTGTGGCTTAGGCAATATAAAAGCAGGTGACTTAAATTACAACTTCCTGTTGCTAGACTTGCTTGTAGAGCCGACAACAGCTAACTTTAAGAAGCTACCATTTTCTTAATAATTTAACAGTTCTATCTCAGCAGGACTCGGTGTCTGTTGAGATTAAGCGGAAATATACTTTATTAGAAGAAGCAGGGTTCTTATTTATGTTTAAAAAAGAAAAGAAAAAAGTCAGTGCGTATTCTGTGCTGGAGGGGTTCTGTATCAACTTACTTTGCTAAATCAGTAGGAGGAGGGAGAGCTTAATTGGGGGTGTGGCTTAAGCATTTTAAAAGCAGGTGACTCAAATTACAGCTTCCTGTGGCTAGCCTTACTTGTAGATCAGAAAGCAGCTATCTAAAGGATTCTACCATTTTCTTAATAATTTAACACTTCTAACCCAGCAGGACTTGATGTCTGCTGATATTAAGCAGACATTTAGTTTATTATATTAATAGAAGGGGTTTTATTTATTGTAAAAAAAAAAGAAAAGAAAGAAAGTCAGTGTGTATTCTGTGCTGGGAATGGTACTGTATCAACTTACTTTGCTAAATCAGTAGGAGAAAAGAGAGCTTAATTGGAGGTGTGGCTTAGACTATATAAGCAGGTGACTCAAATTACAACTTCCTGTTGCTAGCCTTGCTTGTAGAGCAGAAAGCAGCTAACAAAAAGAAGCTGCCATTTTCTTAATATTTTAACACTCCTATCTGAGCAGGTCTCCGTGTCTATTGAGATTAAGCTGATGGATACTTTATTAGAAGTAGAAGCTGTCTTATTTAAGGATAAAAAAGGAAAAGAAAGAAAGTCAGTGTGTATTCTGTGCTGGGAAGGGTACTGTATCAACTTACTTTGCTAAATCAGTAGGAGGAGAGAGAGCTTAATTGGGGGTATGGTTTAGACAATATGAAATCAGGAGATGAAAATTACAACTTCCTGTTGCTAGCCTTGCTTGTAGAGCAGAAAGCAGCTAATAAAAAGAAGCTGCAATTTTCTTAGCAATTTAACACTTCTATCTCAGCTGAACTTGGTGTCTGTTGAGATTAAGCTGACAGATACATATTAGAAGTAGAAGCTGTCTTATTTAGGGTTAAAAAAGAAAAGAAAGAAAGTCAGTGTGTATTCTGTGTTGGGAAGGGTAGTGTATCAATTTCCTTTGCTTAATCAGTAGTAGGAGAGAGAGCCTAATTGGGGTGTGACTTACACAATATAAAAGTGGGTGACTCAAATTGCAACTTCTTGTTGCTAACCTAGCTTGCAGAGCAGAAAGCAGCTAACTAAATGAAGCTACCATTTTTTAAATAATTTAACACTTCTATCTCATCAGGACTCAGTGTCTATTGAGATTAAGCTGACAGATACTTTATTAGAAGTAGAAGGGATCTTATTTAGGGCTAAAAAGAAAAGAAAGAAAGTCAGTGTGTATTCTGTGATGGGAGGGGTACTGTATCAACTTACTTTGCTAAATCAGTAGGAGGATAGAGAGCATAATTGGGTGTGTTACTTATACAATATAAAAGCAGTTGACTCAAATTACAACTTCCTGTTGCTAGCCTTGCTTGCAGAGCAGAAAGCAGCTAACTAAAAGAAGCTACCATTTACTTAATAATTTAACACTTCCTTCTCAGCAGGACTCAGTGTCTATTGAGATTAAGCTGACAGATACTTTATTAGAAGTAGAAGGAGTCTTATGTAGGGTTAAACAAATAAAAGAGAGAAAGTCAGTGTGTATTCTGTGCTGGGAAGGCTTATGTATCAACTTACTTTGCTAAATCAGTAGGTGGAGAGAGAGAGAGAGAGCTTACTTGGGGGCGTGGCTTAGACAATATAAAAGCAGGTGATGCAAATTGCAACTTCCTGTTTCTAGCCTTTTTTCTTACTAATTGCCCTGGATCCTACCCCTCCACCCACCCACCCTAAGCCAGTTCTTCTTTTATAGCCACTGGATTTGACAGACAACTGGAACTTCCTGTTGGGCAGTAGGAAGTTAAGGATCATAGAGAAACTTTGGTTTTGTCAACTCTAAAGGAAAAAAGTAGCTTGCTCTCCCCCCCAGCTGCTGGAGGTCTGACACTGAGCAAGGAAGAAGGAGACTACTGAAGAATATAGGAAATTGCTGTCCCAGAACAGGAAAGGTGAGCATTGTAAGGGGAGAAGAGAGTAAGCATACCGAGAAACAGGAGAGGGGACACAATATAAGACATGATAGGAGTGGTGCAGTGCAATGGCTGTGGGGCAGCAGTGTTCCAGGAAACATTCTGGAGGCTGCAATGTTGCCCTATTTGCAGGCTCCTCTCTGGTCTGAGGGAGGAGGTTTGCTGTCTCCAGGCTGACCTGGCTAGGATTCTTGAAACCTCCTCCCCCACCCAGGGACCACCAGATCCAATGCCACAACCTCAGAGGTTGCCAAGAAAGAGGAGAGGCTGGACCAGGGTGGGCTCAGGAAGGGAGATGGTGCTGGAACAGAGTTGCATCCCTTCAGCTGTACCTCTCCACAATTCATATGCCCTTCTGGTAGAGAGTGGTTCCTCTATGGAGGCACTTACAGTGGAGACCAAGGAGAATGCTGGGAACCTTCATGAAGGAGACTTACTGGAGGGTGGCATGGGACCCCACAGGGGAAGGAAACAACTACTGGTGGGGGACTCGGTCATTAGGGGAGTAGAAATGAGTGAGGAAGGGGAGAGGGAGGTAAGGCACCTGCCTGGCGCCATGGCTTGGAGGGACAGGAAGTGAATCCTCAGGATCATGACAGGAGCTGCACAAGGGAGGAAGCTAGATGTCATTGCCCACCTAGGGACAAATGACCTGGCTAGGAATGGGATCAGAGCAGTGCAAGAGGAGTTTGTAGAGTTGGGGAGGGGCCTTAGACAAGTGTGCACATATGGTAACCTTCTCTGAAGTGCTGCCTGTCTATGGCAAGGGTGATGCTAGGGTACTCCTCACCAAAGAATTCAATGAATGGTTGAAAAACTGGTGTGGAGCTCAGTGTTTTGGCTTCACTGGGGACTGGGGAGCCACCTGGAGAGATAGAGACCTATACTGGTGCGATGGTCTGCAATCTGTCCGGTTGGACCAGGATCCTAGGTAAAAGGTTTAAATGCTTCATTGGCAAGCATTTAAACTAGCCAATGGGGAAGGCACAGAAAAGGAGCAGAGAAATCCCAGCCTCCCCCCACAAAATACTGTAATTAGTGAGGTAAACACCAAGTAAGAGAATTCATTAGGGAGCAGGACAGAGGTAAATGTAAAAAAGGCAAAGGCAGTAAGTACAGAAATGTGGCTAAAAGGGGTAAGGCCATCAAAAAGTGGAGGGTGATGAGTACCAATGCCCATAGTCTGTGTAACAAGCTCCCTGAACTAGTGGCCTTGATGGAAGAGGGTTGCCTGGATATTGTGGCAGTTACAGAAACATGGTATGCAGAGAACCATGACTGGGATGTCAACATACCAGGATACACATTCTACACGAGGGACAGGGAGGGTAAAAGAAGAGGAGGAGCAGCTCTCTATGTAAAGGAAGGGATCAAAGCAACAGAACTAAAGAGTAAACAGGGAGCAGATGAGGCACTCTGGGTCACCCTGGAGACAGGAAATGGCACCATAATCCACATGGGGATTGTAATCAGACCCCCATCTCAGGGTGAGGGAATGGACAAGGAAATGATAGAAGGCATCCATAGAATGGCAGAAAAATGGGAAATATTGTTGATGTGGGACCTGAATATGCCAGATGTTAACTGGAACACCTTTGCTGCAGGCACATGCAAGAGCAGGGTCATTCTTGATGCCCTACATGGGGCATGCCTCAGGCAGCTAGTATTGGAACCCTCTCAGGAGGGAGCAATCTTAGATCTGGTACTCTCAAATGGGGATGGAGAAAGAATCTCAGATTTAGAAATGGGTAGCCATCTGGGAACAAGCAACCACCAAACAGTGTGGTTCATCATAAACACAGCCATACAATCAAGCCATAAAAAAGCAATAGTATTGGACTTTAGGAGGGCTGACTTTGGGAAAATGAGAGAGTGCCTCAGAAAAGCACTAGCAAATAGGCAGGAAGGAAGGGTGGAGGAACAATGAGGAATAATCAAAACAGCCATCACAGAGGCAACAAGCCTTTGTGTAAAGCAAGTCAACAAAACACAATGAAGGAGAAAACTGCTATAGTTCTCAAAAGAGGTGGCAGGGAAGGTTAAGGAGAAAAGTATAGCATTCAGGAAATATAAGGAAACGCAGAAGGAGCAGGTCAAAGGCCCAAACTGAGGAAAGGATAGCCAACTCTGTTAAAAAATGGGGATAAGACCTTTTATAGGTACATTAGGGAGAGAAGAAAGACCAAAGAAGGGATACTGAGGCTTAATAAAGGGAAGGGAATGTGGGTAGAGGGTGACAGTGAAAAAGCAGGGATACTGAATAAATATTTCTGCTCAGAATTCACAAAGGAAGAGGAGGGGATGTACCTAAACCAAACAAGAGAAACACTCTGAAGATAGGGGTTGATACCAGTCAATTTACAGAAGAAAGGGTTCTGAAAGAACTAATAAAATTGAAGGTGGATAAAACAATGGGGCCTGATGGAATTCACCCAAGAATTCTAAAAGAACTAAGGGTAGAACTAGTGACACCGCTGACTACTCTCTTTAACAAATCATGGGAAGATGGGGTGGTACCTGAGGACTGGAGGAGGACAGATGTGATTTCTCTTCACAAAAGTGGGAGCAGGACAGAGGCAAGAAACTACAGACCAGTTAGTTTGAGCTCAGTGGTAGGGAAAATGATGGAATCACTTCTGAAGGAAAGAATTGTTGAGTGCCTAGAGACCAGTGGGGCACAGCACCCAAGGCAGCATGGATTCACGATGGGAAGGTCATGTCAGATGAATCTAATCGATTTCTTTGACTGGGTGACCAAAGTAGTAGACCAGGAAAGGGCTGTGGACATGGCCTACATAGATTTTAGCAAGGCATTTGATACAGTCCCACACAAAAGTTTAATACACAAGTTAGCCAGCCTTGGAGTGGGTTCCAAGGTGGTAGCCTGAAAAGAAAATTGGCTAGATAACAGGACGCAAAGGGTAGTAGTAGTAAGTGGAGTCCACAGTGAAGAAAAGAGGGTTTCTAGTGGGGTACCACAGGGTTCAGTACTGAGACTGGTCCTTTTTAATGTCTTTATAAGTGATATTGCAGAGGAACTGGAAGAAAAAATATGTCTCTATGCAGACGACACAAAGATCTGCAACAGGGTTGATACGCAAGATGGAGTGGAAAGGATGAGAAGGGACTTGGCAAGGTTGGAGGAATGGTCAAATGTATGGCAGCTCAGATTCAATGCAAAGAAGTGCAAGGTAATGCATCTGGGATACAAAAACTCAGGGCAGGAGTACACAATGGGGGGTGAGATAATGACAACAGTAAAATTGGAATGGGACCTTGGGGGGTAATTATATCAGATGACCTAAAGGTGGGCTAGCAATGTGAGAAGGAAGTAAGGAAGGCTGGGGGGATACTGGGATGCATAGGGAGAGGCATCAATAGTAGAAAAGAAGAAGTTGTTATCCCTCTGTACAGACAGTTGGTGAGACCCCATCTGAAGTACTGTGTGCAGTTCTGGAGACCCCATCAATGCAAAGATATAGACAGAGTAGAGGCTGTCCAGAGGAGGGCAACCAAAATGGTGCAAGGTCTGCACCAGAAGACATACGAAGAAAGACTAAAGAAGCTTAATATGTATACCCCTGAGGAAAGAAGAGAGAGAGAGAGGACATGATAGAACCTTTCAAATACCTCAAAGGAATCAACAAAGTCCAAGAGGGCAGCATCTTTCAGAAAAAGAGATGTGCAAGAAGAAGGGGGCACAATTTGAAGATAGAGGGAGGACAGCTCAGAGGTAATGTGAGGAAGTATTTTTTCATGGAGAGGGTTGTGGATGCATGGAACAGCCTCCCTGAGGAGGTCGTGGAGTGAAGAACAGTAAGGGAATTCAAGAATTCATGGGACAGACATAAGGCAGTCCTAGTGGGGGGGTAGGAGGAAGTAAGCTGTTGGTTAACCACAGTCTGAGTAACAAGCTTCCTGAATTAGTGGCCTTGATGGAGGAGGAACATCTGGATATCATGGCAGTCACTGAAACATGGTACACACAAAACCATGACTGGGACATAAACATACCAGGATACACTATCTACAGGAGGGACAGGGAGGGTAAAAGAGGAGGAGGAGTAGCTCTTTACATAAGGGAAGGAATCAAAGCAACAGAACAAAATGGAAAACAGGGAGGAGAAGAAGCACTGTGGGTAAATTTGGAGACCGGCAATGGCACCACAATCCGCACAGGGGTTGTATACAGACCCCATTCTCAGGGGGAGGAAATGGACAAGGCCATGATAGAAAGAATACTTAGAATGGCAGAAAAAGGGGAGATATTGCTGATGGGTGATCTGAATATGCCAGATGTTAACTGGAGTGCAGTTGCAGCAGCCACTTCAAAGAGTGGGGTTATTCTAGATGCCCTACAAGTGGCATGCCTTAGACAACTAGTATTTGAGCCCACTCGAGAGGGAGCAATCTTAGACCTGGTTCTCTCAAATGGAGATGAAGAGAGGATCACAGATGTAGAAGTGGGTAGCCATCTGGGAACTAGTGACCATCGAACAGTATGGTTCACAATAAACACAACAATAGAGTCAAGCCATACAAAGGCAAAAGTACTGGACTTTAGGAGGGCTGACTTTGCCAAAATGGGTGAGTGCCTAAGGAATGCACTAGCAAATGGGCAGGAAGGAGGGGTGGAAGAACAATGGGGAATAATAAAAACTGCCATCACAGAGGTAACAAACCTTTGTGTGAAGCAAATTAACCAAATGAAACGATGTAAGAAACCACTAAGGTTCTCAAAGGAAGTGGCAGTGAAGGTTCAAGAGAAAAAGAAAGCATTCAGGAAGTACAAGGAATCACAGAAGGAGCAGGACAGAGAACTGTATCAGTTAAAGCAAAAGGAAGCTGAGAAAGGCAGACAGAACAGCAAAGGCCCAAACCGAGGAAAAGATAGCCAACTCAGTTAAGAAGGGGGATAAAACCTTTTATAGGTACATCAGGGAGCGAAGGAAGACCAAGGGAGGGCTAATGAGGCTTAATAAAGAGGAGGGAGGGTGGGCAGAGGGTGACTGTGAAAAGGCAGAGATACTAAAATATTTTTGCTCAGTATTTACAAAGAAAGTGGGGAGGTACTTAAAACAAACAGTAGAAACACTCTGGATACAGAAGTTGATACCAGCCCATTTACAGAAGAAAGGGTTCTGAAAGAACTCTTAAAACTGAAGGTGGACAAAGCAACGGGGCCTGTTGGGATTCATCCCAGAATTCTAAAAGAACTAAGGGTAGAACTAGTGACACCACTGACTACCCTCTTTAACAAATCATGGGAGGATGGGGTAGTACCCGAGGACTGGAGAAGGGCAGATGTGATTCCCCTTCACAAAAGTGGGAGCAAAGCAGAAGCAGAAAACTACAGACCTGTTAGTTTAACCTCAGTGGTAGGGAAAATGAGGGAATCACTTCTGAAGGAAATAATTGTTGAGTATCTAGAGGCCATAGGGGCTCAGGACCCAAGGCAGCATGGATTCACAGCGGGAAGGTCATGCCAGACAAATCTGATAGATTTCTTTGACTGGATGACCAAAGTAGTAGATCAGGAAGGGGCTGTGGACATGGCCTACCTACACTTTAACAAGGCATTTGACACAGTCCCACACAAAAGATTAATATACAAGTTAGCCAGCCTGGGAGTGGGTCCCAAGATGACAGCCTGGGTAAAGAATTGGCTGAGAATAGAACACAGAGAGTAATAGTAAATGGAGTCCACTCTGAAGAAGGGGGTTACTAGTGGGGTACCATGAGGTTCAGTATTAGGACGGTCCTCTCAATGTCTTTATAAGTGACATTGCAGAGGGACTGGAAGGAAAAGTATGTCTCTTTGCAGATGACACAAAGATCTGCAATAGAGTTGATGCACAAGGTGGGGTGGAAAGGATGAGAAGGGACTTGGCAAGGTTAGAGGAATGGTCAAATCTATGGCAGCTTAGATTCAATGCTAAGAAGTGCAAGGTAATGCACCTGGGAAACAAAAACCCAGGGGAAGAGTACACAATGGGGAGTGAGATACTAACAACAACAAAAATGGAAAGGGATCTGGGGGCAGTCATATCAGATGACCTAAAGGTGGGCAAGCAATGTGAGAGGGCAGCAAGGAGGGCTGGGGGGATACTGGGATGTATAGGGAGAGGCATCACCAGTAGAAAACAGGAAGTTAGTATCCCTCTGTACAGACAGTTGGTGAGACCCCATCTGGAGTACTGTGTGCAGTTCTGGAGACCCAATCTCTGCAAGGACATAGGCAGGATGGAGGCTGTCCAGAGGAGGGCAACTAAAATGGTGCAGGGTCTTCACCGGAAGACATATGAAGACAGACTTAAGGAGCTGAAAATGTATAGCCTCGAGGAAAGGAGGGAGAGGGGGGACATGATAGAAACTTTCAAGTATCTCAATGGAATCAACAAAGTCCAAGAGGGTAGCATCTTTCAAAAAGAGGTTTGCAAGAACAAGGGCACAATTTGAAGATAGAAGGGGGCAGTTCAGAGGTAATTTAAGGAAGTATTTTTTTCACAGAGAGGTTGTGGATGCATGGAACAGCCTTCGGAGGAAAGGTTGTGGAGTCAAAACAGTGGTGGAATTCAAGCATGCATGGGACAGTCATAAGGCAATTCTAGGGGTGGGGGTAGGAAGAAGTAGGCTGCTGGTTAACTAGGATCTGCAGCTTATCCAATAGGTAGGGAAATGGGCAGACTGGGTGGGCCAAGCGGTCCTTATCTGCCGTCAAAATCTATGTTTCTATGTTTGCAGCTTCTCTGTTAGGTAGGAAAATGGGCAGACTAGGTGGGCCAAGCAGTCCTTATCTGCCGTAAAATTCTATGTTTCTATTTTTATATGTTTCCTTGTAATTTAGATTTTATCAGTGTAGAGTAAGCAATTCTAGCAGGTTTATTTAGCCGTATGAATTTAACAATAATTTTTTTCATGTTATCAAAATATAACTTGGGGACTTGTATGGGCAAAAATGAAAATCTGAAATACCAGTTTAGGTAGTACCTTCATCTTTATTGAGTTTATACACCATATAAGTGTTAGAGGTATATCTTTCCACCTTTCTAATTTATTTTGTATATCTTTATATAGATTATCATAGTTTAATAGTATTATGTCCTTCAGATCTGCAGGTATTTGAATACCTAAATATTGTTTGTATGTGTCAATTTGTTGACAATAATATCTGGATGGTAACTTAACATCTAGTTGTTTATCTAATTTCAGTATTATAGTTTTATACCAGTTTATATTATACCCTGTTAATTTTCCATATTGATTTGTTATTTACATATTAATTCCTTAATAGAAATTTATGGTTTTGTCAAAAACAACAGTATGTCATCTGCATATAGGTTGACTTTATAAGAAGTAGAGTGAATATTAATTCCATAAATATTCGGATAGTGCCTAATTTTATTAGCTAGAATGTCCATTATTATTGTGAAGATTAGAGGTGATGGTGGGCATCCCTGTCAGGTGCACCTTTGTAATTGTATAGTGCCAGATAAGTTTCAATTTGTTTTTATTTTTGCTTGATTGATATATTAGTTGCAGCCATCCACTCAGCTGCTCACTGAACTCCATTGCAATAATTGTTACTTTCAAAAAATGCCATTTTGCCAATCAAATACTTTTTCAGCATCGATTGCTAGAAGTATAGCATCTTTTATGTTTCTTAATGCTATGACATTTAATTTACCTCTGATGTTCTCTCTTAATGATCTTTCCTTTATGAAACCATTCTGATCTTTATTAATTATCATTGGAAGTATTTTTCTAGTCTTCTTGAGATAATGTTCATAAATATCTTGTAATCATTAAGTAGAGAAATGGAGTGGTAAGATAAGCAGCTGAGCAAGTATTTATTTGGTTAAAAAATATGAATAATGGTTTCCTGAAATGATGTCGAATTTGATCAGTAGCTTTAAATACATTTAATAGTTTATATAGAATAGGGATCATAATATCTTTGTATATTTTATTGAATTCTATTATGATGCCATCTGGTCCTGGCGATTTATTTCCTGGCATTTCCCCAATTGCTTATTCAATTTCCATAGCTGTAATATCTGCATTCATTTACTATTGATGGTCTAGATTTATTATTTTATAAATGTTTTGTGTAAGATATTGATTTAGCTCTGTTTCTGTATTAAGTCCTGTTTCTGCCTTGTATACTTCTTGGAAATATGTTTTAAAGCAGTCATTAATATCAAATGGATTTTCAATTATTGTACCATCTGATTTTTTAATAGCCAATATTAAATTTTTTTGCTGTTCTTTTCAAATCTGCCAAGCCAGCAGTTTCAGTGTGGCTTATCTGATGAATACAGATAGTTTGATTTTGTGTATAAAATTTGTTTTTCTATATTATTTGTTAACAGGTTATTGTATTGTGTTTTCTTGGCTAACAATTTAATCTGGATCTGTGGATCAAATGTACTGTGTAGTGTCTGTAATAATTCTGTTTCCTTTTCTAAGTGTACCAATTATTGATTTAGTTTTTTCCATCTTATATGTTCAGTTGCTTGCAGATAGCCACGAAGCCAGACTTTAAAAGAATCCCATACTGTATTAATGGTAACATCCTCCTTCTCATTATTTTTAAAGAAATCTTGACTTTCCCTTGCCACAGGTTGTTTAATATATGGGACGTTGAGGACTGGATAGTATAGTTTCCATATTTTTGGCTATTTGTTAAATTACAAATTTTAAGTTTTAGTATACACGGAGAATGATCTGACAGAAATATTCCTGGATATTGGATAGCCATAATTAAATGTTTAATTGATACTGACATCAAAAAATAATCTATACTTGAGAAGGAGATTTGAGTATTTGAATAATATGAGTATAATCTCTGCTTGGAGTACCTCAACAGCCAGGGATTAATAAGCCCTATCTCATATATACAGCTTTTATTTATTTTCCTTGCTGAATTATGTAATTTATCCAATTTTGATGCTTTATCACTGGCATATAGCACTAGATTAAAGTCCCCTCCTATAATATATGATGGGTGGAAAGTAAATAATGTCAGGAAGAAATTGGCAAAGAAACCTGGATTATTTTCATTGGGTGTGTATATAGTAGCAATGGATGCTTTAAGATATGCTTTATCCATTGCCATTATTACCCATCTACCATTTGAATCAGTTTCTTTTCTTTTAATCTTTGGTTCTGACTTTGCTTTTATAGTCACACCCTGGCATTATTTGTAAATTCAAATGCTACCCCAGCCCCATCTGTTGGAAACCACTTAGCTTCTTTACTGTTAAAATGAGTTCTTGAACTAATCTAATATCGATCTTTCTTTTTGCTTAAATTGAAAAACTTTAATTTGTTTATTCATATTTTTTAGACTGCTGATATTCCAAGAGATGATAGCTAGCTGATCTGTCATTTGTTTTCCTTTTATTCTATTAACTACCTGGATGCCTTTATTGTTTTTAAATATTTTATTATCAGATTATTCACTTTTTTTTTACTAAAATTTACTACATGCCCATTTATTTTATGTCTTTTTTTATTTTACCTAACTCTCCATCCCAAATGGATCCCTAGGTGCCCATTACCCCCCTTTATAGCAATGACCACCCATGTCATTACTATATTGACACTGATTAACAGAGCTGGAACATTGCTCCCACTAATCTTCTCATAGTAGGCGTATTTAAACCTTTCCTATAAATTATTTTTTGGCTTGGCTGTTTATAGGGTGCTACTGACTTTTTTTATAAACTATGTAAAAAAAATGTTTCCCCTTCTCAAGGCCCATAGAGACTTACATCTGACTGTCTCCATATTCAGCTTTGTATGCTTCATTTGCTTAATCTGGATCATCAAATGTCCGTAATTTGGCTTTGACCACAAACCTGATCTTTGCTGGGTATATCATTGAAAATCTCACCCCTTTTTAATATAATTTTGATTTTATCGGGTTGAAAAGTTTCCTTTTGGCCTCTGTCTCTGTAGACAGGTCTGGGTAAACATTACATTTAGTGTTATAATAGTTCAAACCTTTCTCCATTCTTGCCTATTGTAAGATAGAGTCTTTGTCTGTAAATCAGTGAGGCTTGATAAATATCATTCTGGGGAAATTATTACTAGCTGATCTATTCCCTGCTCTATGGGCCCTTTCTATTATAATCTTTTCTTTTGGGTATCTCCCCCCTATGGCAACTGCAATAATTTTTTCCAGACACAGAATTGGATCACCAGAGCCTTCCAGCCCTTCTGGTATTTTATTTATGCAGTGATTTCCTCTATGTGTGTGATCTTCTTGTTCTGCTACTTTGTCTTGCAGTGTTTTTAATTGCTTTCTAAACTTCTTTGTGTCTAAATCAAGGGTTCACTTGGTCTTCGAGATTAGAACTTATTTTTTCCATCTCATCCATTCTCATTGTTAACTGAGACATTTTAACATTCACATCTGAGTCTACGGTAGTCAGTCCTGAAATAGAAGTCAGTCTCCCTAAAGTTTCCAGAGCTTCATTTTATGTTGGCTTGCATGCACATGCAAGTAACATCTTCTGGTAGTAGCACTGTAGTAGCTTTTTCAAAGGTTTGTCAGTGTTGTGGCAAATCCAGGGAATGCTTCATTAGTGTGTCCCTCAGCTGCCAATCAGTGAGAATGCTGCTGATGACAGTGATTTCAGAGAGTGCCACCAACTTGAAATGAATCTGCTGCTGTGATGAGAGACAGGCTCATCATTGCAATGGCAGATCTGACACACCTCCATTATGAGCCATTCCTGGTAAAATGTTTCAATAAACATGGTTCTGGCTCCTACCGTCTGCCTCTCACAATCCCTAGAAAGCTGACTTCAGGGGTGCTCAATCCCCCTGTCCACATGCCCCCTCCCCATTTCAATTTGTTTGCCGAAGGGGGTGCGCAGTCCCCATTGGCATAATGCTCCCCAGTTTCATTTGCCTGATGAAGGAGGTGCCCAATTCCCCTTTGGCATCATGCTCCCCCAACACAGACATGCTTTCTTTGCTGATGGGGTGCCCAATCCCCATCGGCTTCAGTCCCCTCTTAAAAACGCATGTGGCACATTGGGAGCCCACCCCAGTGTGTTCAAATGTATTTATGAAATCTGTAAAAGAAAAACATTTCCCTGACATTTTGTTTTTGTTAGTTTGGCCCTGTAAACAAGGAAATAGTCTCTCATCATCATGACACCTTTCCTCCCCAACCCCCACCCACCTTCTGCACACCCCACCTCCTCGCATCCCCCCTCACCCTATACTTACCTCTAGAGGCCTGGCACAGAGATCTTTGATGGATAGTGGGAGACATCTGAACTCTTCAAAAGCTGACTGTGAACTGAAGAAAATCACGGTAAACTGTATAATGGCATCAATGGAGGGGGTTCAACTTAGATGGATATCTCAGCCATTTTTTTGACTTTTGGCTCCAGATTTTCAACATGGAGTTCTTGGGACCCTACCTCATGAAATCAGCCACTGTCATTTTGTTATTTGGTCCTGAAACATGATTTCACAGTTACTGTGCAGAATCACCTTTCAGGATTGATTAACAAAATGACAGTGCCACTGTTCATGAGGTGGGCTCTGAAAAGGCCCGTGTTGAAAATTTGGTGAAAAAATTCCAAAAAATGACTGTTTCAAGTGTGCATTGCGTAGTGTCCATGCATGCTTGTAAGTTCAAGAATTTTTAATATTTTTAATCCAGATTTTCAACATTGCCATTTTTTCACACCTCCTTGTGAACAGTACAGCTGTCATTATTCACATCCTGCCTGAAATGTGTTTTCACACATCTGGGGCACAATGGAGTGGTTGCTGTGGGAAATCAATGTTCAGGGCAGGTTAAGAAAATCAGAGTAACAGTGTTCATGAAGAGAGGTCCCAAAAAGCCCATGTTTCAAATTTGGTGAAAAAATAAAAAATGATGATGTACTGGTGTGCATTGCACAGTTTCTACTCACACTCATAACTTCACCAATTGTTTATATTTTCACTCCAGATTTTCAACATTGCAATTTTTGAACACCTCCTTATAAACAGTACAGCTGTCATTTTTCACATCCTGCCTGAAATATGTTTTCCAACCTGTGACGCACAATGGGCGTGGTCACCGTACAAAATCAACTTTCAGGACAGAGTAACAAAATCACAGTACCACTGTTCATGAAGAGATGTCCCAAAATGCCCATGTTGAAAATTTGGTAAAGAATTTCCCAAAAATGATTGCATTATGGGTATGCATTGCACAGTATCTAAACACACTCATAAGTTTGCAAATTTTTCATGTTTTCTCTCCAGATTTTCAACATTGCCATTTTTACACCTATCATGCTCAGTACAGCTGTCATTTTTGCATCCTACCCAAATGTGTTTCCGCACCTGTGGCTCCCAATGGTGCAGTTGCTGTCGAAATCATCTTTCAGGATTGAGTAATGAAATGACAGTGCCACTGTTCATGAGGTGGGGTCCCAAAAGCCAATGTTTAAAATTTGGAGTGAAAATACCAACAAACACCTGGGGCATTAAGGTTACCAACCATATGCCCACCCTGTAGAGACGGACAGGTGTCAGGGATGTAACTTTAGTTACGTCGGTCATAATGTTCACAGAATTCTACCCCACCCCCACCCTACAGCAACTGACAGGCACTGAGGTGTGCTTTGGGTTCTGTCACCCTAATGCTCACCCCATTCTCCTATATTGCACCCATCTCAGCTTATTTCCTTATGGAATGGGGTGAACATAAGGGCTGAAGACTCCAATGCACACCCTGACACCTGTTGCTCTCTGCAGGGTGGGGTGAGGTGGAATGGCATAAGCATTATGGCTGACCCAAAGCCACACTCCCAACACCTTTCAGTCTCTTCAGGGGGATGTTGGTTTTGCTTCAATACTTCACCGCCATTCCTGTTTTGCATCTCTAACTCCTGCACTACCAATGCCAATGCCAATGCCAGCAAGCTAACATTTAGCATTGACAAATACTTGTTAAATGAAAGCATTGCTGTTAGCATTTCTATTTTAATTGATGCCATATCTAATACTTCATTAGGCCCATTTGGCTTTCTGCTTGTCTTGTCTGTTCATACCAACCTATGTTCACACTACTTTGAGCTTTATCCTTTTCTTCTCCCCTTTTCACTTATTTGTTTCTTCTGGACTACAGTATTTGTTTCTGTTGGTTGTAAGTTTGTCTGTTTTTCCACTTCTGTTTGCTTGTCTTCTTCTTCTACTACCCATTAGCCATGCTATCGCTGTTATCCACACTTACCATGTGCTCTGTGGTGATGGGCATAATTTTATTAGGGCGTTAATAAAATATGTTGCTATATTACCTGCTGCGGTGGTTTTATCTTCAGCTTTACCACTTGAAGTGTTTGGAAGAAGCGATACAGGAGGGCCCATTGTTGTTAGAATATCTGGAAGGTTTACTGGCTGTAGGTCTTGTACCACATGAATCAGAGGCACAATGGGGTTGGGCTGCTTTCTTTGAATTTCTTGTGGCTCTTTTTTCCGAAAAATGCATTGCCAAAAAATCACAGACACTTTGGATATTTTTCGACATACTGCTTCGACAAGCTCAAAAAATTGCCACTTTAGATTTCTCTGGTTAAATCCTACTTTTGCCTCCATACCACCACTACCCAATGCTTTATTAGTTATTTTTCAAAAAGCTAAAGTCGGGTTGCTATGTAAGCGTGTTTATTATTTTATTGATTTGCAGTTTTAGCTGCAACATTTCAACCGACTGCCCGGCCCAGAAACAAAAAACCAAAGAAGGGGGACATTTCAACTCACTTTGCACCTTTTGTGTCATTTGTACTTGTACCTTTTAGATACCTGACTACTACCTGGAAACAGAGCAATGGTCAGGTTATGTCTATGCAGAATTTCTCTTTTACCAGCTACATTTCATCTGACTGCAGAAAACTAGTGAAAGAGGACTTTCAGATCACCTATGTCAATTGCATGTTAAACATTTTCAAATGCCAGCATTCTTTAACTTGCACTAATCAGGAGCTCCATCAGCCTGGTCCATTCAGTGTCAGTTCCACCTGGCCATCTTGGAGCTGATGTCACTGGCCGTGAAGCTCATCACAGATGCACCCCCATCATAAAACATTCCTAAATAAATAAATACATAAATAAGTCATTCAATACATTAACAGAATGGGATTTGCCAACTCCATGGTGCCAAATGATGGGGCACCACTCTGGCATGCTGACAACCCGAGCTCAAGCCCTGAGTCCAAGATGTCAGGAGTGGATGCTGGTAGGGAGGGATTCAGAGTGTCTTTTGGATGCTTCTCTCCTGGGGGTGGGTATGTACTGCCTCAGTAGCAGCTCCTGGTGGTGCTCTGCAGCAGTGCTTTTGGTGGTGTCAGTGACCACTTGCTGCTGACTGTCCCCACCCCAGGATGCTACTGTAGACACATGTATGCAGGTGGTCGGTGGGGACCCATAAACAGAAAAATTGTTAACCTGGACACCCTACCTGATGGCCTCCATAGCACCCTTCCCATGCTACCAGACCCCCTAAGTGGGCTGGCCCTTCCATCTCCAGCCTTCATAGGCTGATGAAGGGGCTTCCTTTATGGTGGCAGCAGAAGATCCCCCAGAAATAAGTTGGATCCACATATAATAAGAGGTACCAGAGGCCTGGGGGAGGAGTCCAGAAGTGTAGGGGGTTCTATGTCACAATAGCAATCTCTGAATGGTGACTGCTATTATGGTGAGTGTATATAACTGAAAAGCAAATTGATGATATACACTTACCAGTGAACTGAAAACCGGCACCCTAAAGTGTTTTTGTGGGGGGCTTTTCCCTCTGCACCTCCATGAATTAGGATTTCTAACTCCAGGGGGTTGCATGTTGGGGAGGGGGCACACATTTGGCCACAAAAAAATTTAAGTCTGGGAGCCACTACCTGTGGCAAAATTTGGTCCCTCCTGTCCCCAACCCTGAACTCAGTACCTGCTGTGCCAGAGCCAGTCTCCCTCACCACCACACCACATGGCTGGCTTGGGGCAGAAGGGACAGTTCGTATACATAACCCTCTTCCCCATTCCTCCCCTTCCCCTTGCCATTCCCTTGTTCCTGTCACTTTCCCCTACCCTTGCAGGAGAACCAATTGCTACCCTTGTTTGTAGTCCATTCCAATAGTGCCAAATACGGAATTGCCATTTTGATGGTCACCCATTTTCAGGTGCTGTTATCACTGGATATGAGTGTAAGGTGAGTCCAACGGGCAGTGGGAGTGACCCATGTGGAGTCCTGAAATGATGGGCACCTAGGGTAGAGGAGCAAAAGGAAAAAAAAGTAAAAACTGGGATATGACTCTTTGGGGAGGATTAGTCACCAAATGATTGAATAAATAGGAAATGTTTAGACTCTGCTTGAAGGCTTCCACCATGAGGTCTCCCTTAGAGTTCTTGGCAAAGAATCTAAGAGGACCAGGCTCACCACCTGAAAGACCTGGTCCTCCAAGGTTTTCAAACTCACCTTAGGAGCTACCAGGAGGTTCTCCTCAGTGAAGCAGAGTGGGCATAGTGGTACGGGAGGATGCAAGAAATCAGACTGACAACCTGGGCCCAGACTGTGCAGGGCCTTATAAGCTGGCAGCCCAACTTTAAAGGAGACATGCCACTTATCCAGCAGCCAGTGCAGATCACACAGTGCTGGGGAGACATGACATGACCACAAAAGGCTCCTCAGCAACCTAGCAGATGTATTCTGTACCAACTGCAGGTGTCGCAACATACCTCCATTGACACCACGGTATAGAACACTGCAGTAGTTGAGCCTTGAAGTCATAAATGGGTGCACCAGTGTGGTCAGATTGCCAGGGAGGGCACGAGGTCATTTTGTCACAACAAATAGTGCAGCAATGCACTGCACTTTCAATACAGTGAGTACATTGCTAGCACTCATACATAATGCTGAATAGGAATATTGGCAAAATGGCACACAAATCTTTCATTTTGTGAGAGGCTCTGCCTCCCCACATCCCATATGCAGGCTGCACCCCAGAAATCCCCTTATTTAAATAACCAGCTCGGAGGATTAAACACCTGGATGGGAACAAACATGGGCGGGGAACACAAGTCCAACAGTGACAAAAATAAAAAATGTAAACCACCAGTGGTCTGGGACTGGGATTCAGGACCCGTCCACAGCCACACCACTTCCTTCACTGCTGCTGGCTCATCCCTGAGCCACAGTAGCTGCTTGTTGGACCACCCTCTTGGCAGAGGTCCTATCCTTTGCATCACTAGGGTCTATGGGCAGACTGGATGGGCCTAGAGGTCCTTATCTGCCGATAATTCCTATGTTTCTGTAACTCCTTGTCAGCCAATAGCAACAGGCTACAAAACTGCACTTTCCACTCTTTCCTACTAGTGATATGTTATAACCTGTCACTGTATTCACCTGCGCTATGTCTCTTGCGTGGTTTTGACTATGCCATCTTTCAAATGGCATACTGACCAGGTACCCCAGGGGAGATAAAGGGTTTGATCTGACTGATGTTCTGCACATGGTAAAAAGTCATTCTGGACTACTGCTGACACCTCAGCCTCAAATATAAGTCCCTCATCCAGAATGACTCCTGGATGTTTTACCTCTGTGGCAACCAAGAGACCTGAGTAGCTGAACTGAAGCCTCATCTCCAGCTGAGTAGCTGCAACTCCCCCCACATCTCACCTCTATCACCAATACTTCAGTTTTCTTCTGGTTATACCTCAACCAACTTGATGATATATAGTATTGCATCTTGGCCAGGCACCTATTTAGCACATCAACCACACCTGGTGTCCCAGGCCCAAAAGACATATAGAGCTGGGTATCATCTGCATAGTGGTGAAACTTAAGCCCATACTGCCTAATGATCTTACCCAGGGTAGGATATAAATTGCAAACATTTGAGAAAGAACTGAATCCTGGAGCGTGCCACAGAACAGAACCATTGGGAGTGAGGAAAACATTCCCAGTCTACTTTCTGGATCCCTCCACTGAGACAGGACCCAAACCAGCAGAAGACTTTGCCAGTGAATCCTACATATCTTTGAGCCAGTCCAATAACAACTCATGGTACACAGTATCAAATGCAGAAGAGAGATCAAGGAGAAAAAGAATTAACCATTCTCCTATATCTCTAGCCCTGAACAGGTAATTATGCACCATGTCTAGTGCAGACTCCATGCTATGCCTACACCTAAAACCAGACTGGAGAGGGTCATAGATATCAAAGGCAGTGAGGTATGCCTGAAACTGTAGCACAACCACATTCTCAATAACCTTACCCAAAAAGGGCAGGTTACAGACAGGTCAGTCATTCACCAGGAGGTCCAGGTCCAAATATGGCTTCTTCAGAAGTGGTTTTACCATGCACTTTTCAGCACCCCTGGAAGCACCCCTTCTGACAAGGAGCACAAACCAATCTCAGAGAATACTGAGCCCAGTTGCCCAACATAACTCACATGCAGATGTGTTGGACCTGAATCCAGATTTCAAAATGTTGGCCACAGCTCAGAAATCCCATCACTCACCTCTTTGTAACAGGACAAAACTCTCCCCAAGAGCACTGAATGCATCCAAGACTCATCTGTGATAGCCCACTTGGCAGAATCTTGGCCATAACAGAGGACACCCTGTCTGAGAATAACCATGTGAACTCCTCACATTTCACAGGTGAAAATGCTTTAATGGGCTGCAGACAGGCCAAATGGAGAAGCCTTTCCACAGTCTGGAAGAACTGAGCCAGTCAGTTCCTCCCAGCTGCAATCTCCCTAAACAAAAAGTCTGTCTTTTTCCGAGTAATTACCCTCTGATACTCACAATAGTGAGACATCACAGCCAGTCTCCTGGGGCCTGGATTTCCTCCAAAAATGCTTTAATCTCTGCCCCTTTGTCTTCAACTCCCTCAGCTCACCATCAAACCATGAAGAACCAAAGCGCGAATCCAGTGAACATGCACAAAAACAGTGTCACAAGGCTGAAGGCTGCCACCACAGCCCTATTATAGGCTGCCACAGCTTTTTCCAGTCTCCTAGTGCATACTGTTAACACATCTAAAGTGTTCAGATCCTACAAGTGTCCCTCTGGCAAAGGCCTTTACAATGGGCAGAACTGGACTACCTCCACAGGGGGTGGACTACAAGGGGGGGCTGAAAGTGAACCTGATAGTGCAGTGTTCCGACCAGCTGACTGGATCAATCTCAAGATTACCTGTCTCAAGCCCCAGAGAGAATACCAAGTCCAAGGGATGGCTGTGTTGATGGGTCATGGTAGTAATAACTTGTGCACAGCCCAGGGTTTCCATACCCCAGAGGAATTCTTGGCCATACTGCAATAGTCTGTTGCCAACCCAAGCACTGAAGTCACCAAGAATAAGCCATTTTGGTGACTTCAACACTGTGTAAGTGACAAAGTCTGCAATTTCCTGCAGAAATTCCCCCTCACACCCTGGAAGTTGGTAAATGAGGAGGTTCTGCAATCAACCCCAGACCCCCATGAACTGCCACTCATTCAGACAAGGAGGTATCTCCCCCACTTGGTGCACCACCAGGTTCAGCTCAAATCTAAAACAGATGGCTCCCCAGTGATCTTTCTTCAGGCAGTGCACTGCAGAAAACCCTGATAGGACCTCTGACTCCAGGACCTGGCCAGTATCATTATCCAGTCAGGTCTCCTTAATGCAAGTCAGATCAACAGAGGAAATAAGATCCACCATAATTGTAGACTTCTTCCTTATTGATCTAGCATTACACAGCATTGCACATAGAGGACAAGTGGTGACAGCTGGTCTTTCAGCTACCTGCCCACTCGGTCTAGTGGGATCCCAGGGTATGGGAACCAAACACATCTGGCCTCTTTCAAGCCCCCATTTTGTCTCAGCATGTCTCCTGGTCCTCAAACCCTAATAACACCCTCCTTGTCAGCCTTCACCAAGTCAACTACTCTCTCGAGCATGCCCCTCCAGATCCCCACTTCCCACACCACCGCACGCAGCACCTGAATGGGGGGCATTGAAGGTATAAAACCAGAGCAGGGACAGGATTAGTTTAGCCTCAGGGTCTGTTGCAGGCAACACATCCCAGCTCGACTAACTATAAACTTATTAAAAATAGGGTGTGTGAGAAATGAACAGTATTCCTGAATACCATGAATAATGTACTATTCATTATTCGGATCCAAATCAATCAATCAAACTTTATTTAACCATGCATAACACCGTTGAACAAGCTCATTTTCAAGGAGGTCCTGGGCAGAAATAAAACAGATACATAGTAAACAATTACGTACAAAGAACTGTAACAGGCCTATATGAATAACTGATTAACACAAGCACATAATAAATACAGTACAATAAACAAGCATAACAAAATGTGTCCTTGGTTAGGATAGCTCAGCCCTTGTTGCTCACCAGAGTAAGTTACCTGGTAAGGCTTCTGGAATAAGACTTGGGGTTAATTGAGGAGGAGAAGAAGAAGAAGAAGAGGGAGGCAGGGGGGAGTTGGGTGGGAAGGCAAGGAAGTGGTCATTGGGTGGAGTGATGGAATATAAAATTGCAATATAAGGAGTAAACCCATATAGGGGAGAGGAGGGAGGTCTTATGAGTCTTAAGGGTTCCCAGTGCTACAAGATCAAGCTGGTCACCTGTAACAGTTGCAGGATTCCTTTAGGTAACCCGCTATTAAAGATTTGAAGGTGAGAGGTCCTGGGAAGGTTGAGAGCTTTATTGTTCTTTGCATAGTGTTCCATGAAGAAGGAAGGGAGAAATTAGCAGCAGCAGAACTGTGAAGTGTCCTTACTCTAGGTATGTGGAAGCAAATTATTGAGAAACGCCTCAAGCTGTAGGATCCCTTGGCACACTCAAAAAAGCTAGAAATGTAAGTTGGCAAATTATCAGTCAGTGTCCTATAGAACCAGATGAAGGCATTTTTTCCTCCTCAAGGTTAGTGAGGACCATCCCAACTCCTGATACAGGAGGCGGTGGTGGGTGTGAAGTGATAAGTTAAGGATGAACTTCAAGGCACAATGATAGAGGGTGTCAAGTTTACAGAGCACTGAAATAGGGCAGTCGCTGTAGAGAAAGTCAGTGTAGTCAAGTAGTGGCAAGAATGTGGTTAGAACTAGCCTCTTCCTGTCTTCAGTGGTGAGTAGATGCTTAATGAGATAAAATATGCCTAATTAATTTTTTGAGAGCTTGTTCAGGTGACACAAAAAATTGAGCTTATTGTCCAGCCAGAATCCTAGGTATTTAAAGCTATCAACAGTTTCCAGTGGTTCACCCAGTAAAGTAAGGATCTGACGGCCATATGTTGGCCCTAAGGCAGTGTTCGTGACAGGATCATGGCTTTAGTCTTTTCAGTATTAAGCAGAAGCTTAGCTTCAGGAGATTGTATTGAGAGAGACAAAATCATGCTGTAGATCCTTATGAGCCATGTCCAGAGAAGAGTTTGTGTAGAGGACCATATCATCTGTGAATAGTGGACGTTAGCTGTACACAAGTGTGAGCTGAGGTTGTTGATGTAAATTGTGGATATTATAGGGCCCAGTATGGAGCCTCAGGGACACCACGAGGTAGAGTTTTAGTGGAGACAAATCTTCCATGGCTTTAACTCATTATAATCTATTAGTGAGGTAGCAAGTAAACCATTTTAGGGCAGTGCTATTGAGACCAAGGTTACTCAATGCATTAAGCATAATGTTGTGATCCACAGTATCAAAAGCCTTACTAAGGTCAAGGAAGATGCAAACACATGCTTCTTAGAATCCAAAGCAATTTGCCATTCTGTAGTTACTTTAGCAAGGGCAGAAACTGTACTTTTGGATCTAAAGCCTGACTGAGCAGCGTTTGGGAGTTTCACCAAGTAGTGTCACCATTTGTGAGGTATTCGTGATAGGAGAAGTGTCACCTCTCACCAAGTGGCCAGGGCTAGTTCTTGGCCATCCACCCATCCTCACAATTTTATCTTTACAAGGTCTCCAGCCACCTCCTCTTATCCCATGTTCCAGAGCTAAACTAAATGACATATTGGCATATTGCCATCGGCTTCTGGCACAATGCCAGAAGCAGACACCATCATTGCATTGTAAAAGCTACTGGCACACTATCAGTCCCTCCACACATGTCAAATGCCACCCAAATACATTCTACCACTCAACCCCTATTATCCCAATCCTTGATGGCAGGGTAATGAAGAAACCTGCTAGCCTGTCAGACCCATCCCCAACTGAAGTGCATGTCTTACAAGGTCTGTAGTCACTTGAGTGTGAGCTTTCAGAAAGTTTCAGTTTCTCGTCAATAAATGTAGCATGTACCGATGAATGTATACACTTTCAGAAAGTTTCAGTTTCTTGCCAATGAATATAGCATGTAGCAATGAGTGTATACAATTGTAAGGGACGGGTGAGAAAGGAGGAGCATTATTAGTGATGCTAAGCAGCCTTATTTGCTCAAACTGCCTAGCAGCACTAATGATGCTCCTCCTGTCCTGCCCCTTCCCTTGTGATTGTATAAACACGTCACTACATTAATTTACAAGAAACTGAAACTTTCTTGAAAGCTTAAACTCAAGCATCTTACAGACCTTGTAGGAAGCGCACTTCTGCAGGGGGAGGGGTCCGACTGACTAGCCAGTTTTACTTTGTCAGACACCCATCGAGGATTGGATGGAGGGGGTTGTTGAATGGCAGAATGTATTTGGGCAGGGTTCCATGTTATGATAGTGAACGTAATACAGTGATCGCTATCATAGTGAATATATACGTCGTAAAAGCATTTCAGCGATACACAAAGCTCAGTGACCCATCTTCTGGCATTGAAAAGTGTTTTTGTTGGGGCTGCACCCCGATATCCCCTCATGGCTTTGCCTCCGCCCCCGACTTAAGATTGCTAACTCAGGGGGTGCATTTTGTGAAGGGGCCAAAAAACACAGCATGGAAAAAAATAAACAGGCAGCAGCAAGCAGTGGCAAAACAATCATCCTTGGCAAGTCCCAAACCCATTGCCTGCTGCACTGTAGCCAGCTACCCTCACCACCACACCACAGGGCTGGCTTGGCTGCAGCAGGATCCCCTTCCTATCTAAACCCTCTCTTCTGTCCCTCCCCATTCCTCCCTATCCCTCCCCTTCTAGTAGCTTTCCTCACTATACCATTGCTACCTTTGCAGGGTAGCTGATGATAATAGCACTATAAATGAGTTGCTGTTTTTACAGTTGCTCATTTATAATCACTGTCATCACTGGATACCTTTGGGAAGTGGTTGCGCATGTGGGGAGAGGACTAATAGTGTGCCAGTTGCTTTTACAATACAGTGACAGTGTGCCAGGAACTGACAGCAACATGCCAATAGGGCATTTGGTTTAGCTCTGGGACATGGGATAAGGGGGAGGTGGGTGGGAGATTTTGTAAAGATAAAGTTGGGAGGACAGGTGGCCAAGAGACTAGGCTGGCCACTTGGGAAGGGGGAAATGTCATTTTTTAGTGTATTGGCAAACCAGTCAAATACACAAATAATGAATACTGAATCCTCAAATATTCAGGCGCCAAATAAGACTATTCAGCTGAATATTTGGGATAAGGTATTTGCACACTCCTAATGTAAAACTTCCCCCACTACCCTTCTCCCCCTTATTTCCTAACACAATTCTCACAAACCCACCATCCTCACAAAACTACCCATCCTGCAATGCCCTACAAGTCCACAGCAGGCTCCAACCACTGAACTTCAGCCACACATGCACATCTCTCACCCACAATCTCAATCCACAAACCCCAATCACTCCAATGATAATAAAGCATATACAAAAATAAACAGTTAAAATAGTACAGTGGTGCAGAAAAGGTACTTTAGAGGCTGAGTTCAGCACATCATAGTCCAGCACTGAAAGTCCAAAAGTTTAATGAATGAAGATCCAGTTTATAGGGTGTCATCTTTAACTGCTTTTCTTCTTTTACTTCATAGATCCAAAACTGACTCTCCAGCTCTCACCTGAGGAGTCTAAGAGAAAAGTAAAAGCTTCCACCCCAATCTCTGTCACAGAAAGGGGGGTGAAACACAGGAGCAATAGTTCCGAAGTTCCTTTTAGACACAAGATCATGATAAAGAAAAATGAAATTATACAATAGCAAAGACATTTCCTGTGCTCTGATTGGTCACTGGGCACCTGGAACAACGATGTTATTTCACAATAACATCATTGTATGAAGTCCAGGCAAACAGATGACCACATAACAGAAGCAGAAATCATAGCACAGCTTGACAAGTACCCCAGTATCCACCATTGTAAACAGCTTCAGCACCCTACCCCCAAGACTTCAACACCCCCTGAAACACCAGCTGCTGCCAAAACTGAGCCAACCACACAAAACTCAATACTGCAGAGAAACAAACTAAATTAAGTTTTCATCCCTGCCGTTTTCCTCCAAAGCAAGTGGCTTCACTTAACCATGTAGACTGTATCTGCCAGTCCCATGCTTCAGTGACACTGCAGGCATGCCAAAAGATGAAAACCTCTTTTTGTTTCTTAAGTAACAGTGCAGTATTCTTTTCCCTGCCTTAAATCAATACAGCTTTATCACACACAACCGGGGACTCTAAGGGACTGATGTTTAAAAATCTTACTGTACGGTGGTTGGCTTCACATATGGCTCACTCACCACAGACACATACAAGCAGCAGAGCAGGGGATTTCAAACACCAGGTTCGTGAGGTGAAAAGAGAGACACAAGCAACGAAATACAAATTACTTGGACAGCAACAGAAGAATGTGTGTGTGTGGGGGGAGCACACACAAGAAATAACAAAGACAGACAGTAAAACTGGATACAGGGCATGCATGTAGCTCCAGTGCCACCTGCTGGACAAAACAAAAACTATGGACTCCTTTTTGAATAAGTATACCTGCCCCGAGGAAAACATTTAAATAAAAAGCATTTTAAACATTTTTTTTTCCATTTTCTTTCTTTTTTCTTTTGTTTTAATAAAGGAGCCATTGAATAATTGCAGTGAGTCACTCCAGGGTGTGTGTTTGTGTAATAACATCACTTCTTCAGTGTTGAATGCTCTCAGCTTGTAGCCTCATTCTTCAACCTCCCGAGGCATGACATTTATCACACAGTATCATGCACACTCTGTTGTGCCTTATTGCTTAAATATGCAGCTTACTCAGCAGCTGTCTCACCCTCTGTATAGTCCCTCTCCTAGGCTATAGCACAGTACAGCCTCCTCACCAGCATTCCTATGCCTCAGCATACCTTAGTAATTAACAAGTGCTGTCCACCCTGAGTACTCAGTGGAGCACTGCCCCAGAGTGGAACGCCGGGTAGAGGAGTGGCCATCTGTTTTAGATCTGAGCTTGGCTTCTCCATGCACTCAGTGGGAAGACCAGGTTCGTTTGAATGTGTGGCCATACATGGAGGTCCAGGCACAGGTTGTACGAGTCTCCTGATTTACCACCCCCCTAGGGCAGCAGGCGAACTCCTACAGGAGGGAGGTGATCTCCTCACCAGCGAGACATTGGAGTCTCCCCGGTGTTTGGTCCTGGGGGACTTCAATGCCTGGGCCAATAAAGAATCATCCAGGCTAGATTATAACCTCCTCCAGACTACATCATATCTGGGCCTGTTGCAGGAAGTTTCTGCTGCAACCCACCAGGATGGCCACATGTTCGACCTGGTCTTCTCACTGCGGCTGGAGGTTAGTAACCTCAAGATTTACCAGGTTATTTGGTCTGATCACTGCATAGTGGGGTTCTCATTAGGGGTCCCCCAAGAGCCCTCCCCATACAGAGATGGTCAGCTACTGCCCTTTGAGGGGTTTGACCCTGGAGGGATTTCTGGTGGTGGCTAATCTATCTAGTGTGGACAGTGCATGTGTAGGGGTCTGGGCACTGTGGTCACTGCCTATAATAGGGTGATGACTACAATGCTCCATTCCCTTGTACCAGCCCGTGGATGACCCAGATCTTCTCACTTGAGATCCCCCTGGTTTGATGGGGTTCTCAAGGTGATGAAGATTCTGGGTCAGAGGCTGGAGCGCTGCTGGTGGAGGTCTGGCCTGGAGGTGGATAGAGTGGCTTTGCGCTTACACTATAGTGAGTATCAGGGGCAATCACTCATATAAAGGCAATGTTCCTGCCCAGAGAGATTGTTGCTGGGAAGAATCGACCAACTGTGTTTTTCCGGACTGTGGACAGGCTCCTAAACCCAGCTTGTCTCCAGCCAAAAAATACTTTTTCTGACTCCTTGTGCAAAGAGTTTGCTCAATTCTTCTTGGACAGGGTGTCCGCCATCTGGCAGGGTGTTCCACCAGTGAGACTTACAGTGGCCTACAGTGATTGGTTGGCTCACCCAGAGAGTGCTCCACCTAGTTGGGGGGAGTTTAAACCAGTGGAGGTGTCGGAGGTCATTGAGGTTGCTTCCAGGTTAAAGTACACATACTGTGAACTGGACCCAGTACCGACGTGTTTCTTGATGAGTGTGCCGACACTGTTGGCCTGGTGTTCGTTTGATTGTCCAGTGCTCTCTGATTGAGGGGATCTTTCTGGATGCCTTGAAGGAGGCACTGGTTCATCCTCTCCTGAAAAACATCACTATACCCTGACATCAAGGCGAATTACTGTCCAAACTCCAACCTCCCATTTGTGGGAAAAGTTGTTGAGAAGGTTGTGGTGCAACAATCCTCCTCGATCTCTCCTCAGCCTTTGACACAGTAGACCATTGTGTGTTGCTTGACCACCTGAGGGAATTTTGTGGGCTCACCGGCTCTGTCATCTGCTGGTTTGAGTTATACCTCATGAACAGGAGGCAATGAGTAGTGATGGAAATTTCTCCTCCTCCTCTAGCCTCTTGTCATGTGGAATACCTTAGGGTCTGTTTTGTCACCAATCTTGTTTGCCGTGTACTTGCTGCCCCTGGTGAGCTTTATTAGGAAATACAGCTTTGGTTTTCATTGCTATGCCGATGATACTCAGCTGTATTTTTCCTTTGGCCCTGCAGCTTCTAGTGCAGTATAAGTACTAAACCTCTGCCTTGCAGAGCTCAATGATTGGATGGCCTCCAGCTGGTTGTGACTGAACCCTGACAAGACTGAGGTACTGATGGTGGAGTCAAACAGAAGACAGAACGGGATGGCCTCTGGCACCAAAACTGGTTTATTCCTGGGATCTGTGCCATTGAAGGCCTCCTCTAGGGTGCAAAACCTTGGTGTGGCCTTTGACAGCAGATTGTCATTTGATTTTCAGGTGTCATCCTCTCTCCAGACCTGCTTTTGCTGTCTTAGGAATATTACCAGGGTTAAGCCCCTAGTTCCATCTATAGACCTCCCCACCTTAGTGCATGCCTTCATGGCATCCAAACTTGATTACTGTAATGTGCTATACCTCGGGGTCTTGGGGGTAACCTCCGCTGGCTGCAGCTAGTGCAGAATGCAGCTGCCATGCTGCTGACTGAGCAGCCTAAATTCTGTCATAATACTCTGGTTCTGTATGATCTGCACTGGCTGCCAGTGAGGTGGAGGATCCTCTTTAAGGTGGGCTTACTCACCCTTAAGGCCCTCATATGGGCTGCATCCTGCTATCTGTCAGATCTTCTTATGTCTGCTGTCTTAGTCCACTCCCTCCAGTCCTCCTCTAGGGGCCTTCTGGCGATTCCCAGGATGAGGCTTAAACTGCCAGTGACAGCGCATTCAGTGTTGCCAGCCCTGTCCTGTGGAATTTGCTTCCCCTACCTATGTGGGAGGCCTCTTTGGTTGAAGTTTTTAAGGTCCACCTTAAGGCCTTCCTGTTCAATCAGGCCTTCCTGGATCTTACGTATTAGTTCTTCCTGGAAGCCCTGCTCCTCTTCGTCTGAGTTTCAGTTTTAATATAGCTGCTTACTAATGATATCTTTTTATGCTGCTATTTTTACTGTTTATTTATATTAATTTAAATTATTGTATGGATAGTGTGCTTTTACTATACGGCACCCAGAGTCTCTGGGATTGGGCACCTGAAAAATAAAATTTGCCTTGTCAAGTGTGCCTACAGTAAAGTAGTAAAGTAACTGATATATATATATATATATATATATATATATATATATATATATACAGTATATATATATAAATTGCATGTTAAAAATATAAACACCATACTGTCTCCTCCCTGACCCCCAACCCATGTATTATATAAAGAAAATTGTGAGTAATTGTGGTATACAAGAATATATAGCCACTGGGGTACTACCTAGCTCTATAAAGTCAATCACCGTTTGGGCTTGTGACTTTATGAGTTCATTAGCTCATCCATCATTTATTCTCTCTCTTTATCTATAAATATATGGAGTTGTGCCTGTATATTAGAGTTCAGTAAACACCTTAATTTTAAAACCAATGTTTGTACTCAACAACTCCGCCTGCTCAACTGATTTACTTGAATGTGGCAGGCACTGAGTGGCAATTATTTGGCAATCGGCTCAGTGGGTCAAAGTTAAGAGGGCAACAAGCTCCCTGAACTGGTGGGCTTGATGGAAGAGGGATGCCTGGATATTGTAGCAGTCACAGAAACATGGTACACAGAGAACCATGACTGGGATGTTAACATACCAGGGTACGTAACCTACAGGAGAGACAGGGAGGGGAGAAGAGGGGGAGGATTAGCTCTCTATGTAAAGTAAGGGATAAAAGCAACTGAACAGAAGAGTAAACAGGGAGGAGAGGAGGCACTGTGGGTCACATTGGAGACTGGAAGTGGCACCACAATTTGCACAGGGGTTGTATACAGACCCCCAGGTCAGGGGAAGGGAATGGACAAGGATATGATAGAAGGCATTCTTAGGATGGCAGAGAAAGGGAGATACTGTTGATGGGAGACCTGAATATGCCAGATGTTAACTGAGCACACTTGCTGCAGCCACATCCAAGAGCAGGGCCATTCTCGATGCCCTACAGGTGGCATGCCTCAGACAGCTAGTTTCAGAACCCACTCATGAGGGAGCAATCTTAGACCTTGTACTCTCAAATGGGGACAGTGAGAGGATCTCAGACCTAGAAGTGGGTTGCCATCTGGGAACAAGTGACCATCAAACAGTGTGGTTCATGTTAAACTCAGCTACAGATTCAAGCCATACAAAAGTGAGGGTACTGGCCTTCAGGAGGGCTGACTTTGGTAAGATGGGAGAGAGCCTCAGAAAAGCACTAGCTAACAGGCTAGAAGAAGGGTGGAACAACAATGGGGAATCATCAAACTGCCATCACAGAGGCAACAAGCCTTTGTGTGAAGCAAATAAACAAATCAAATGAAAGAAAAGCCACTATGGTTCTCAAAACAGGTGGCAGGAAAAGTCAGGAGAAAAGATAGCATTCAGGAAGTATAAGGAAACACAGAAGGAGCAGGACAGAGAGCTGTACCAGTTAAGCAGAAGGAAGCAGGGAGGGAAGTCAGAATAGCAAAGGCCCAAACTGAGGAAAGTATAACCAACTCGGTTAAGAAGGGGGATAAAACCTTTTATAGGTACATCAGGGAGCGTAGAAAGACAAAGGGAGGGATAGTGAGGCTGACTAGAATGAACGGTGGGTGGGCAGAGGGGGACAGTGAAAAAGCAGGGATACTGAACAAATATTTCTGCTCAGTATTCACAAAAGAGGAGGAGGGGAGGTGCCCAATCCAATTAACAGAAGAACTCTGGATGGGGGGTTGATCCCAGTCCTTTCACAGAAGAAAGGGTTCTGAAAGAACTCCTAAAACTGAAGGTGGACAAAGCAATGGGGCCTGATGGAATTCACCCCAGAATTCTAAAAGAATTAAGGGGAGAACTAGTGAAACCACTGACTACCCTTTTTAACAAATCATGGGAGGATGGTGTGGTACCCGAGGACTGGAGGAAGGCAGATGTGATTCCCCTTCACAAAAGTGGGACCAAGACAGAGGCAGGAAACTACAGACTTGTCAGTTTGACCTCTGTGGTAGGGAAAGTGATGGAATCACTTCTGAAGGAAAGAACTGTTGAGTACCTAGAGGCCAGTGGGGCACAGGACCCAAGGCAGCATGGGTTCACAGTGGGAAGGTCATGTCAGATGAATCTAATTGATGTCTTTGACTGGGTGACCAAAGTAGTAGACCAGGGAGGGGCTGTGGACATGGCCTACCTAGACTTTAGCAAGGCATTTGACACAGTCCCACACAAAAGATTAATGGTCAAATTAACTAGCCTGGGAGTGGGTCCTAGGGTGGTAGCCTGGGTAAAACATTGGCCGGAAAACAGGACACAGAAGGTAATTGTAAATGGAGTCCACTCTGAAGAAAGAGGGTTACTAGTGGAGTACCGAGGGTTCAGTACTTGGGTCCAGTCCTTTTTAATGTCTTTATAAGTGACATTGCAGAGGGACTGGAAGGAAAAGTATGCCTCTTTGCATATGACACAAAGATCTGCAACAGGGTTGATACACAAGGAGGCATGGAAAGGATGAGAAGGGACTTGGCAAGGTTGGAGGAATGGTCAGAAGTATGGCAGCTTGGATTCAATGCAAAGAAGCACAAAATAATGCACCTGAGAAACAAAAACCCAGGGGAAGATTACACAATGGGGGGGGGAGGTAGTAACAAAAACAAAAAAGGAAATGGACCTGGGGGTAGTCATATCAGATGACCTTAAGGTTAGCAAGCAATATGAGAAGGCAATAGGGAGAGCTGGGGGTATACTGGGATTCATAGGAAGAGGCATCACCAGCAGAAAACAAGTAGTTGTTATCCCTCTGTACAGACAGTTGGTGAGACCTCATCTGGAGTACTGCATCCAGTTCTGGAGACCCCATTTCTGCAAGGACATAGACAGGATAGAGGCAGTCTAGAGGAGGGCAACTAGAATGGTGCAGGGTCTGCAAGAGAAGTCATAAGAGGAGATACTAAAAGAGCTTAATATGTATACCCTTGAGGAAAGGGGGGGACATGATAGAAATGTTTAAGTATCTCAGTGGAATCAACAAAGTCCAAGAGGGTAGCATCTTTCAGAAAAAGAGACATGCAAGAACAAGGGGACACAAGTTAAAGATGGGGGGGAGGTTCGGGGCAATGTGAGGAAGTATTTTTTCACAGAGAAGGTAGTGGATGCACGGAACAGCCTTCTTGAGGAGGTTGTGGGGTCTAAAACTATGGAAGAATTCAAGAATACATGGGACAGACATAAGACAATTCTAGTGGGGGTTAAGAAGAAATAGGCTGTTGGTTGACTAGGATCAGCGGCTTATCCTGTAGGTAGGGAAAAGGGCAGACTAGGTGGGCCAAGTGGTCCTTATCTGCCGTCAAAGTCTATGTTTCTATAAAGGTGCAAAAAATATTTAACTGGACTAAATTAAGTCACTTTATTTCTCACCTGTAACTAAAAATCTGGGGGGATTTCAAAACTGAAACTTTCTGGTTTTATCTAGTTTGTCCCTAATATGTGTGCTTTTGTGCTTTTTATGTCCCTAACTTGTCCTGTATTTGGGAAATTAGAGAAAACACACATATGCTTAGTTAAAACTAAACATTTTAAGGATAATTGATTTATTATGACTGCATTTCTAAATGTGGCTGTTTAATGAAAATGTGTGCATGTCCGAGGGGGTGAAGCTACAGGCATCTTCACTAGGATGCTGTGAATGGTGATTGTTTCCAATCAAACAATGTTCTTTCAGTGGGGGTGGGATTACATGTCTATGCATAGCCCAGCTCCTCTGAACAGATGTTACATAAAAATTCCATCAAGAGTCCAGTTGCTACATCCCACTATGCAGAGATTTGTGAAATGTAACAACTAGACATGGGGTTTCTAATCCATGGTGCCGCTCACAATGTGCATAATTTAAACTGGGATTTGACACTGGGGTACCACCCCATGTGCCGATTAAGACCCCCATTGCATGATTACCCAACACTGGGGTGCCTAACCCCCAGTGCCAGCTCCAAACCCCCTCATAATGGTGTGTGACACTGGGGAGCCCACCCCTGGAGCCGTCAAACATCAAACCAACACTGGAGTGTCCAATCTTCAGTATCAGTACATGTACTAGAAAAGCAGCCCTTCAATATCTTTTTGTCCCTGTAATGAAGAAAACCATCCATCAATGTTTGTTGTGCAGTCTATGTTCCCCTACACACCCCACCTGAATCCACACTCAGCACCAACCCCTGACCCTTCCTTACTTACTTACCAGGATCCAACACTGTAATCTTCTCTGGACCGTAGACACATCTTCCTCCTTCAGTGCCGGACCATGAACTGAGTAAACAAAGTAAGTGTGGTCATTGTGTCCAACATAGCCTTTTTGGGAACCCGCCTCATAAAAATGAGGACTAGATCTCACCCACTGTCTGAAAGTGAGGAGTAGGGAAAGTACAGGTTAAGACAATGGGGTTGGGGAATTAGAACAGGAGAAGGGGTAGGACAGTAAAGTAGTCACAGTGAGTGGGGAAGACAGTACAGGGGAGTGGAGTAAGAGGTGAGGGAGTGGGTAAGGTGACAGGTAGGCAGGGAAGAAGAGGGCATGTGTGGGATGGCCAGAAAAGAAATGACAGAGAGAGGAGTGGAAAGGCAGATAGAGGGGTGAGTAGAGGCTGTAGGGGTGTCAGTAAGTAGGGCTTGGGGAGAATAAGGGTGAGATGGTAACCATATGGAGGTGGAGCAGTTAGGTTTGGGAAACTTAGTGGGAATCCACTTTACTGTAGATACAAACTATCCTTTTACCTATGACTTTGTTAAAACATTCTAATGGATACATTTAATCTCCTGGAGAATAACCAACTTGTTAGTGTCAGTGGCTCAGCAGGTAGCACACTGCCTCTGAGGCCAGGGAGATCAGAGGGCTGTGGATTCAGTTCCCACATCTGGTACTTGGGTTAATATCCCATTACTGACACTGTAGTGCAGCATGAGAGGGGTGCTGCACTTCTGAGGTGCTGTCTTTTGGATGAGATGTTAAACCGAGGTCCTATCTGCCTGGATTGGTGGTAGTTCAGGTGGATGTTAAAGATCCCATGGCACTTATCGAAAAGAGTAGGGAAAGTTTTATTGAGACAAAAATCGTACAATAATACACAAAGCATAATACAATAACAAGGAAAAATAGGATAAGTATGATACAATCACTCAGATAACTGCAAAATCAGAGTCAGTGATCCAAGGAAGAGCTTTCCCAAAGTTCCAAAAGTGTCATATCTGAGTATAGAGTACGTTCATGCTCATAAATTTCTTTTAAATCTTGTACAATCTTTTTTTTTGAGCTCCAAATAGGAGCAGTCCTTTTGCTGTAAAGAAAACATGCAATGCACCATCCAAATATTCCATTTAATGCAAACAAAAACAAGGTTCAAAGTGTCCTGGTGTCATTTTGACCACTGGGGAGAAAAAACCCCGTATACAAGATTCACATAAGTAACCGACTGAAGCAAGGGGGTATCCCATGCCTGTGCCAAAAAGGACCACCAATTTTTGATAAAGGAACAGTCAAAAAATAAATGAGGGGATAGTTTCAAGTTCTGTAATACATAATAAGCGAGAACACATTCTATCTTGGGACTGCTTACGTTTATGATTTGATTTTACATTAATCTTTTCATGGCATGAAAGCCAATGAAAATCCTACATTTTGGCTGGAACCCTTTTACATCTCCACAATAACAAAAGGGAAGGGAGGTGTTGACCAAGACACTTATCAAAGGGTACTGATTCAGCACAAACCGTCAGGAGTAATTTCTTATATAAAACTTTATGTGAATGGTTTAATAACATCTGAACAGACACCTTCCATTGTTTGAGACATAAAAACATATGTTTTACATAAGTTGGTATACCAACAGTTTGTCTTAACACAGTTAAGGAATTAGTTTCCCATTGATGAAACCAAATCCTGCAAGAGTCATAAAACCAAGGTTCCCACCCCCTTTGGGCATGAATCAACAAAGGCCTAAGGTTTGCAGTGAAAAAAATACAAGAAAAAAATAACAAAGGGTTAACCATACAAACGCCACCCTCAGGGATAGATAAATAAGTGATATTCCATTTTATCGGGTTTAACCTACTACCCCCAAAAGCCTGAAAATACAGGCTAAAGACAGCAGTTTCTAGCTGTCATGGAATAGGCAATACATAACTTAAAAAAAGGAAAGTAGAGATCAAATAGTTTTTAATTAAGAAATGTTTCTTTTTCCCTATCTGCCCCCGGTTCCAGGAGGCCACCTGAAGTTTACCTTGTTGCAGTTTAACATTCCAGTTAAAAAAATCTGAGTCCTGTGTCCCCAAACAAATTCCCAAAATGCGAATAGGGCCCTCAACTAAATGTAACGGGCCAATACGGTCCGAGGGGGAGGTTACTGAACCGACCCGAATAACCAGACTTTTAGTGTAATTTAAAACAGCACCAGAGAAGTTTCCAAAAATAGAGCACTCATGGAGAGAATGAACCACTGAGGCTGCATCAGCTACAAGAAAACAAACATCACCTGCATATGCGATCGCCTTGTAAGGCAAGCATAAGGCACAACTAGAAATAGCCCGAATCTGAGAATTAGTATTCAACCGATGGAGCAAAACATCAAGAAAAAATACATATAACAATGGGCTTAAAGGACAGCCCTGATGAACCCCTTTTATGGGGATCATGGGTCCTATCCAACCATTCACTACAGGCACAACAGTAGCCATTCTATAGAAAGCACGAATCCAGCGTACTATAACGTCAGTACATGCAGAAAGCAGTGGCTTCCCATAAAAATCGTGCCTAACCTAATCAAAAGCAGCCTTCTGATCTACAGAGACAACAAGTTCCGAAGCCAGACCTGTATAGCCATGAGAAAATAATTCTCGTAAGAGGATCAAATGATCAGAAATTCTCCTTTGAGGCACAGAACAGGATTGGGTGGGATGCAAAACCACCTCTACTATCCTCACCAAACACTTCACAATAATTTTCGTTAAGAGCTTAAAGTCGGTGTTCAACATACATAAAGGTCACCAATTCTCTAGAGAATGGATATCACCTTTCTGTTTATAAATGTAAATCAAAGTACCCTTAGTAAATTCCAAAGGGAGAGATTCACATGTTAACAGAGAATTAAACACAGATGTAAGTTCTGAGGCCAAATGGTCACCCAGCACCTTATATAAGCCAGCAGGGGAGACCATCCGGACCAGGAGTTCTCTGTACAGGTAATGAAGAAATAGCCAATGTCAAATCCTGCTCCGTGATAGGAGAACAAGCCTGGTCCTGACATAGCTGTGAGGGAGCTGGGATATCAAGGCCACTATACAAAGTCGCATTGCCACCAGCCACAGCAGGGAGGGGGGAAAAAGGGCTGTAGTATACTTTGTTACAATATGACAAATCTCAGTTTGTGAGGAACATAAGGTCCCATCTGAATTTAGAAGACACGTCATATTTTTTTGGGCAGTCTGATGGGAATTAGATTCAAAAGGACAAATAACATCACGTGTTCCAACAGTACAGAATTTATGTTGGTAAAAAAGTTGTTGTGATTGCCGTAATTGGAAAGTCAACATGTCATTCTGTAGGACTTTTATTTGTTGAGTAAGGTCTTGCCCCATCGTGTACGCTATGGTTAATAATGACTGAAAATGTACCCTCTTCTGCAAATAGTCTAGGTATTCCCTCCTACATTTTAAATGACTGTAAGTTTTTAAAAAAGTGACCAGATCATGTTTCGTGTCTAACCACCACTGAACAGGATCTTCATAACAAATAAAAACAGATTTACGGGCTTGTATGAAGGACAGAAGGACAGCATAAACATCAGAATCTGCAACAAAGATGTGTTGAATTTCCAAATACCTGGACCTTTACGGGAAGAGACAACAGAACCAAAACCAACAGAAAGCAGCTTATGATCAGAAAACTCAACCGCTTGAACTTTGGCAGAAATAATTGGTACTGTAGGAGAGGAAAACACATAATCCATACATGTGGCTAGTTTACCCTTTTGGAAGGTAGGGGTATGTTGTGTAGTAAAGGAGAGATAGGAGTCTGTTAAGTGGGTGACTCAAACCAATTTACCCAATTTGTGGGAATCACAAAACAGTTTCTTTGTAGCAGCAAAGGAGCTCTTATCTTGAAGACTCAGGCCACAATTAAAGTCACCAGCAAACAATACCTAAAAGGAAGTGTGCAAATAAGGATGAAGCAAAGTATGCATTCAGTTTTGATTTGAGGGGCATAAATGTTTATCACCCGGTAGGGACAAGACCCAATGACAAAATGTATAATAAGCGTCCTACCAGGGGCTACATCAACCAATTTTAGCAAATGGAAGTCTGGGATATTAATTAAAATTCCCAGTCCCAAACAAGAGTCCTGACCAATTGACCAAAAAGAAGGACCCAGTAACCAGTCCTGTTGTGCTTGTTGGATCTCATGTGTAGTATGAAGTCTTGTATCCTGTAATAAAATTAAACCCAAAGGCAAAAGCCGTAGAAAGGAAAAAATCAATCTCCTTTTAGCCATACGCTTCATACTATTTACATTAATAGTATGGCAAACAAAGTGAAACATAGCACCAAAAAAGGAAAACAGACAAAAAATACATTTTACAATTTCCTTTTCCCAACCACCTTCTTCCCTTTAAGTTTTACTCTGGTCTTTCACTTCTGAGAAAGGCCAGTACCAAGTTGCAACTCGGAGTCAGTGGTACCATCAGGGAGAGAAGAAGCTATGGAGGAAGAGTCTGACTCACCTCCAGCGTCATCAGAAAGGGGTTGGAGAAGTTCAAAAGAATTAGATAAGGGCACTGGAGGAGGGTCCAGATCACTCACAGGAGATGGTGCAACCCGAGGGTTATTTCTCAGTGACCTTCTACAAATAACATTTGTGAGCACTCAGAGGGGGGAGGGGGCATAATACATGGACCTGGGACCGGGTCCTGAACAGGAAAATTAGACTGGGCAGGATCGGGAACAGGAGAAATCTCAAGCAAGGGGTCATCCGTGAAGGAAACTATCTGAGGTACAACCTCAGAGGATACAACAGGCACTGAAGCCTGCAGTAAGGGCTGGGCTGCCTTAGGAGGAGGTACAGCCAAGGTGGTCCGGAGATGGGCCTTCTGTGCCTGTGTAATAATAAAGCACTGGTCCACTCCACCATCATGAAATTCCTGATTATGCACAGCCCATTTACAATTCTGAAAGGTGTGCCCCTGTTCGTCACAGAGGTTACATCTACATTCATTCAAACAGTGTGCCCCTACGTGGCCCAATTACCCACAGACATTGCATTTCATTTTATCACATACATTACTAAGATGTGCAGGGTCACCACATCGATAGCAAGCCTTCGGCTGACCCAGGTAGAACAAGACCCCCCCTATCTTGGCCTATAAAAAAAAGAGTTAGGCAGATGTACAACTCCAGAATCATTAGATCTTAACAAGACTTTAAACTTCCAGCCCCCAGTCCAAATGTTCTTGGTATCCAAAATGGCTTCAGACTGTCCCTGGACATCACAACATTGTTTCAGCCAATACACAACATCCTCCACCTCAACTCCCTCATTACGAAACAGAATAGTAATTGTCTTAAAAGTAGGTTTAGAAAGAGGAATTGCCTGAAATGGGGTCCATAATGCAGTAGTCCGCAGAGAATTATACTTTGACCAAAAATGCTCCAAACCCCTAGATGTTTGGAAACTGATGTCAAACGTGGTTTCGCCAGAGATATGAATTAACTCATATATTTCATGGGAAAACAATTTTAAAGAATCCTTTATAAGCGTACGTGCCACATAGACCCGATCAGGTGGCTCAGGTAACCCCCACCCCAGTATGCCAAGTGAAGACTTGTGTCTCTTTAGCAGCCTGGATTGGAAATTTAAAGAATGAAGAATATGAACGGCTTGGTCCCGATATTTTTGGGGGGCTGTGTGGGGGAGCCAGAGCCTCTATAGAAGTAGTAGAAAGAGGAGCCTGAGGTGGAGAAACCTTCAGATAATCCAACACTGTGTTCTGTGTAAGCTCCAGTTCATGAGGGAGACACAAGGGTCAGTAGTAACTTTTGAAGCACCTATCTTGCTCTGTAGTCTCGAAAATCTTCAGGGCGGGGGACCGAATTGGAGACAGACCAGACTTCCAACTTCCTGGGACAGTACCCTGAACCCAGCCAGCACCTCTCAGCTCGATTCAACAGTCCAGGTAGGCTTTTATTAATATTTACTGTAGATGATTCTTGTACATGTAGGGAGCTCTGTGATGAAATAGAAGCAGGTAGTGAAAAGGAAACCAAATCTGTTTGTACTGCAGGTGGCAGGAAGCATTTACTGTAGATAAGTCTTGTACATGTGAGGAACTTTGTGATGTAATGAAAGCAGGTTGTGAAAAGAAAACCAAATCCATTTGTACTGCAGGCAGCAGGGGAGCAGGCAGTAGGGCTTCAGCTACCAACTCACAGGTCGGGTCTGAGCCTGTCACAGCAACAGGCAGTAAAGGAGACAAGTCAGGTAAATCTTCAAGAGCTTCCACCCAAGTGGAAGATGCATCTGTGCTGTCAGCTCTCAGGTGTTGCATATCTCTGTGCATTTTCAGTTTTGCACTAGCAAAACGGTGCTCCGTCATTGCAAAATGCTCCCGGATCTCTTGTGCTGTCAAACAGTGGTTTTCAGAATCAGATGAAGTAAAATCCTCCAGTAAGTCTACTGTAGGCACGCAAGTCAGCAAGTCAGTTCCATAAGAACTAAGCAGAGGGCTATGTATAGCATCCTTGGTATGAGCAGCATAACTTAAAGTTGAAGTAGGAACAGCAACAGGCAAAACATCAGTTGTTGGCATCGTAGTCTCCATTTGATCAGAGGTAGGAGCAGAGACCAAATCTCCTATCTCCATAGCTCCCTCCTCAGAAGGCAAGGGTGCATCCGCCATCTTGGACAGTGGTTCTCCCTCTGACGAGTAGGGGAATTTCCCCGGTGCCCTGGCCAGATTTCCCTCATTCACTAAAAATACCACCAACAGCTTAATCTGGTTCAAGGTCAGTTGGTGTTCATCTGATACCTTCCCGGGTCGTGCCTGAAAATAGGCAGGATTTGTCTAGTGCACTCACCCAGTCAACAAAAACTAAATAAATAAATTATCAAAACTTTTAGAGTTGCTTTGAAAAAAAACAAACAGCTGTTACTGATCCCAAGCCTCCAATTATTGTTTCTTTGGCTTTTGAAACAAGTTCTGGTCAGAGCTGATATGACTGTGGATAGCTTTTAGGAGTGGCAAGAGCATTAAGAAAGGAATATGTGGTGCTCTCACCACACTGGAGACAGCCTGCCACCTACTGAAGGATGGGTTGTAGCATAGCTGAGGCTGCTACAGCAAGAGAAGTTGGGGATGTGACTGATATCTGTACAAGACACTAATAAGATTGCACCTGGAATTCTGCATCCAGATCTGGGGGCGACATCTGAGAAAAAAAAAACATAGATAAAGTGGAGGTGGTGTGGTGGAGGGCAACTACAATGGCACAGGGCATATGTGATAAGACCTATGAGGAATGACTAGCCAAGTTGATATTTAAAATATTTATTCCATCTGGGTAAAGCATTTAAATCATTTTAAATACTGAATTTTTACAAGATATACCAGTTGAGATTCAATATATGATATTTTGAATCTCAACTGGCATATCCTGTAAAATATCAGTTACAGTGTGCTCATGCTTTTACCCATTATTTCTAACTAATTTGCACAATGCAGATCTGCTGAGAGGCAATTTCAATGTGGTATTTCTTTTGCACATTTTTTACAATGTGTTTTCCTAAAATATGCCTGCTGATTGCTATATACTGTATTTAGCCTGGATAATTCACAGAAGATTTGGCATCTTATTTTCAGTGGGGCTCTACACCTACACAATATTCTGTTGCATTGTGTAAAATCAGAACATGCTGAAAACAATATTTTACATCTGGACTAGGCTACCATGAATAAATACATTATAAACATGGTGAAATCATGACCCCACTGAAAACAAGATATTGCATCTAATCTGGGACATCCTGAGTAAATACAGTGCAAAAATGTATAAAATGAAGATCTCTATGAGAATGAGATGTATCTTCTCCCCTGTGCTATCCAGGATACAAAATACAGGATAAGAAATATTTAAAGGAAATCTACTATAAACTGAACTTTACTGTGTTCCACATAACC
Source organism: Neoceratodus forsteri (assembly GCA_016271365.2). Taxonomy (NCBI): domain Eukaryota; kingdom Metazoa; phylum Chordata; order Ceratodontiformes; family Ceratodontidae; genus Neoceratodus; species Neoceratodus forsteri. The sequence continues at coordinate 202,770,981 of CM057454.1, forward strand.
AAGACTGCCATAAACAAACAGTTTCTTTATTGTTTTATAAAATGGGCTTTTAAAATACACAAATCTGATTGGCTAATGGCCCTCCAGAGCTGTGTCCTTATCAGCATGTATCATATGCAACTGGCACATATCTTCTCCCTACAGCCCCATAACAGCAGCATATCACTGACCTCTGGCCACCATAAACAAATAAAGACCTAAGCCAGTAACACTTCCTGCTATTTTCTATGAGCCGTGTCCCCCCTCGCTCTTCCAACGTCACTGCCATTAATGCTCCTTCTATCCCTTCACACTAAAAATCACTACATTCAAACTCCTCGTACAAACTAAAAATGTTTTTTTTTTATTTTCTCTCATATTCATAAAAGTGCATCCGTCACACGTGACCGCTGAAATGGGAAGCACTCGTATAGACGACTTCCACTTCATGCTTCCCATTTCATTCCCCGATCGCTTTCATTCTTGCCTCCTCAAATATACAGCACTCAAGGCTTTAAAATAAAAAATGTGACCTGTACTTTACCACAGAAACCTGAGACTGATCTCCAGTCTCCACATTCCTAACGCCTCTTTACCGCAACCGCATAGGGACACACACAATGTTACTGAACCGATACTGAAGCAGAACTCGAAAGAACAATCAAAAATAAGTAAAAGAAAAAAAAATGTTTTCCACATCTGAGGTCACACAATCAAATTGCACCTGAAGTTTCAAACACTCACTACAGGGCTCGCTACTCCTCGCTGTAAATCAAACTAAATGGGCAGTCACTGTGAGTCACTACTCACACATAGTTAAACCAATAAGTAAGTTAAATGTTTTCACCTTTTGCAGTGAGGAGGACCTTACATACACTATCTCCTTTTTTTCTACTTTCTATCTCAAAAATACTTAGGAAACCCTCTGATGCCAATAAACAGCACTTTTAATAGTGGGACTATTTTTTTCAATATTTAACCCTCTGAAGCCCCACTTTTATATTTCTGACTTTATTTCTTTTTTTTTCTTTTTTAAATACTTGGATGCCCATTTTATAAGTGCAATAAAAGCGCCTCATGCCTAACAATGCACCTGGGCGTGCTCTTATCAGGAGATAACCCACACTTCATCTTGTGTTATTGCTTGCTTATAACGTGTTAGATTGCAATATTGATGTTGAATGTTGTAGCCACGAGGATGGTGTATACAGTGTGTGTGTGTGTGTGTGTGTGCGCTTACTGTATATAATAAACTATGCCTGAGACAGTGCTTATCAGATAGTGTCTTAAGAGGTTAGAAAAACTGTGTAAATCCTTTGTGGACATTTATTGAGGCATGAATCTTTCTTGAAAGGGAATACCTGCCCAACTGATGCTAATATTAAGAAAATGTTTAAATGCTAGGGACAGGATATTTAGACTGTGCCGGGCAGGGGCGCAAGCCTGGGTGAAGCACATCTGGGCTGAGCCAGGCCGGGGACCAGGCGATATTCAACAGTACTGCACCATGGCTCAGCACCGTTGAATATGGCACAAAGGGTGCATGCACTCGCCAGTGCAAGTGGCCGGTGAGGTGCAGGGGGATGCGCCAGCACTAGTGCAGTTGTGCTAGGTGATCAACCGTGATATTCAGCACTGGGCATGCAAATAAGGCCATTATGCATGCAAGGTGCAAATGGGGCCATTTGCATGTCATTATGGCCCCATTTGCATGCAGTGCACTGATCTCAGCAGCTTGCACCTGGTGCCCTGCCAAGCTGCAGCCATCGGGGACCGACACCCTCCTGCCCCTCAGCAGGCACTGCTCCCATTTGCCCTATCATGGGCATGTGTAAAAATAAGCCCTGGTGGTCCAGTGGACCGATCCCAGTCCCGACCATGGGCATAGGTTAGAAATCCTGATAGTCCAGTGGAAACCCCCCCAGTGCCTAATCGCAGGCAGAATGCTCTAAGGACACCCTGGTAGTCAGTGGTACCCCGCCCACATCCACTGCATCCCCACCACCCTGTACCCCAGTCGGCAGTGGGTGGCAACACCACCTGCAAGCCGCCTGGCGCTGCTGACTGACAGGCGTTAGCATTAGGCTATCACTCTATCGGTCAACGCATGCAGACCATTGTACTCATTATTAGTCCCAAATTGTGAATGAGTGTTCATTCACAATTCAGGACTGTGTATTACAGTATGGTCTGCATGCCCATTAGCCCATGCAGTGGACCAATAGGTGTACAACCCTACTGTATGCTGTCAGTCGGTGGACAGTCAGGCGGCTTGCTGGTGGGGTGCTGCTGCCTGCCGCTGACTGGGAGGGTGCAGGGTGGTGGGGGACACAGTGTGCGGGTGGGGATGGAGGTACCACTGGACCACCAGGGTGTCCTTTGAGCATTCCACCCTTAATTGGGTGCTGGGGGGGGTTCCACTGGACCACTAGGGATTTCTAACCTATGCCCATGATTGGGGACTGGGGATTGGTCCACTGGACCACCAGTGCTTATGTTTACACATGCCCATGATCAGGTGCTGGGGATTGGTCCACTGGACCTCCAGGGAGATATGTAACTTATGCCTGCAATCAGGCAAAGGGGATCAGTCCACTGGACCACCAGAGATCATATGAACAGATGCCCATGACCAGGTAATGGATAGCCATCCACTGGAGCACCAGGGAGTTATTCGACATATGTCCGTGGTCGGGTGAGGGGGGGCACAACACCCCCTGGGCAGTGGGCTCATGGACTGTGTCTTGGGTGGTCGGGTGGCCACCCATGGCAGGCGGCTGCTGTGTTGCACCTTGCAATATGGCAGCTCACCTGTGGGTGGCCAGGACCTTCTCCTGGTTTGCCAGGCACAACTTTGCACCCCCTATGAGGCACAAGGTGGGTAGTGCCAGCATATGTGCCTCACATCCCAGGCTGAATATCAGGATGTACTACATGCATGGGCATGCCCCCCGCACTTGTGCTGCATACATTACTGGTTGTCCCGGCAAGATTCAAATAGCGCAACTTTCCTCATTGAATATCATGCCAGGGCACATTGGTGGATTGCACCATGCGCAACTCCTTTGAATATCCCACTTAAGTATTTAAATGTGCAAGTTGTTGCATTTCAAAGGAGTAAACAAATTTCCAGTTTAATAGGCAACTAATTTTAACAAGCTTTTCAGTTTCCTAATGGCATCTGATAAGCAGCTTGGAGTTCTTTCTACAACATTCTAAACAGAAAGAAGGGAGTATTTAACTGTCATAGTGATTTACTGTTATGTAAGGATACACTGAAAAGCATTAAAAATGTGTTCCACAGTATGCCAGTTTTTCCTAGCTAAAGCAAGATGACTGTAGGTTCCCCCCTGTAGGTTCCCCCCACAGCCATAACAAACGATGACCTAATTTTCAATTTAGTTTGTATAAGCAAGTCACTTTTGTTTCAAGGCTTCAACTTTTCATGTTTTCTTGACTTTACCTTAGTCACAGAAAAACACTGCAAAAGATTCCTCAGTGTGAGGTAAAAAGTGATTGATATTGGGGCTACTGTTACTCTCCAGGCAAACACCAAAGTTAAAATCATCTTTCATGGCAGTACCTACATTTTCTTCAATCCAGATCAGTTGGTGGAATTCCTAAGGGCTAAACACATTGATTTACTTGATGCATTACTGCTATTAAAGGGAAACATGCAGGACTGAGCACAAATGTACCGATCATGTCTTCGACCATCATTCATTCATTCATTCATTCATTCATTCATTCATTCATTCATTCATTCATTCATTCCATTAATTCATCCTCTGTCTCTGTCTCTCTCCTCTTCAATTCAATGTTTTATTGGTATGACTATAATACAAGTATTACCAAAGCTATTACAAGCTGATAACATCAATACCAGCTGCACAGTGACTGCATTTTACAAACAATCAACTTTGTACAACATATAGTAACTGACATTATTGAACAAAAAACAGAATACTATCAGAGGCAAGGTGTTGCTTCAAAATGTCTGATACTGTGGCATTTTATTATGTCTGTCTCTGTGTCTCTATCTCTGTCTCTGTCTCTCCCTCTCTCTTCCCTATCTGTTAATTCACTTCAATGATTTCAAATAATTTAATTCTCTCTCTCTTACTGTCTATCTATTTCTCTTCTTTTCTCTCTCTCTTCAATAGTTTAAATGGGTAATAATATGTTTACTAATTAGAAGTCCAAAATCTAAATGATATTAATATGGCAGCTTGTGGCCTGACTAAACTAGAAGAATGGTTGGAAACATGGCAGTTAGGGTTCAGTGCTAAAAAATGCAAAGTGCTACACTTCAGAGCAAGGAACCCAGTGAGGGGGTACCTACTGGGAGGACTGCAGCTAGGCATAACCAAGGAGGAAAATGATCTAGGGGTGGTTATAACAGGGAAAATGAACAACATAGAACAATGCAGGAAGGAGGGAGCAAAGGCCAATAGGATGCTGGGTTGTATTGTGAGAGAAATCTCCTTCAGGAGCAGGGAGGTGATCCTGCTGCTCTACAGGTCACTGGTCAGGCCACACCTGGAGTACTGCATGCAGTATTGGTGCCCATATCTAATGAAAGATGTCAGATTATTGGACGGGATACAGTGTAGAGTGACACAGATGATCCAGGGACTGGAGGACAAACCATATGAGGAGAGACTGAGGTAGTTGAATATGTACTCACTGGAGGAGAGGAGGGATCGGGGGGACATGACTGAGACCTTTAAGTACTTAAAGGGGATAAACAAAACAAGTAATGAATGGGTATTTAAGCTAAGAAGGGGGAGGGACACAAGAGGCCATGGGCTTAGATTGAAGGGGGAAGATATAGGAGGGAAAGGAGGAGACACTTTGTTATGAAAAGGGTTGTGGCAAAATGAAACACTCTGCCAGAGGAGGTGGTGTTGTACATTTAATAGAATATGACATGAATACTAAACCAAAATAGCACTGTAAATGTGAGCAAGAGGGTGTAATACCATGAATGCTTCCGTGCGCAGTATTGCACCCTCTCACTGTCCCAGGCAGAGGATAAGAACTCTGCTGGGACAGGTGTCTGCCAAGCAGCTGCCATGGTTCTATGAGATCAGCCACTGGCAGCAGGGAATGTAGGTGGAATGTGTCCCGGTACCAGACTTTTTTTTTTTTTTGCACTTTGTGCGATTTTACTGCTAACCCCTCCCCCCAGGAGTTGAGAATCTTTATTAAGGGGGTTCAGGGGAGTGGGGGAAAGCCCCCCCCAAAAGACTTATGTCGCATGCATGAAATCACGCTATATTGGCAGCGTGCTTTTTTGTATGCATAATGTCTTGCGACATTATGACCCCATGTCTCCTGCAAGACAGTGGCTAGTTTCAAAAGGGAATGGGACAGGGTGAGAGGGGGAGAAATTGTGAATGGGAAGGGGGGTCAGCTGCAAGGTAAAGAGTGCTAGCTGCACATTCGAGCAGACTTAATAGACCATGTGGCCAGTTTCTGCTGGCAGATTCGTAGGTTTGTATGTTCATATGATCTCAATAAATTTTCAACAACAAAATTGCATGTACAGAGATGGGCTAATGCCCTATTAGCCCGGCTCTGTACTTGTAATTTTGCTGTTAAAAATGTGCCAATAAGTACCTGCTTGTGTATGTGCAGCTTTTTTGTTTTTATGCCCATTTCTTGTTGTTTCTGCTAGTTTAGCCTCTCTCAGAAGAAATACTCCATATACTGTCAGCTGCTGTAGACAATATGTATGAACATCCTTAAGTTTTTAAACTCTGTACTTTCTGGTACACCTCTTACTTTGTTAGAAGCTGCAACAAAGCAGTAGAATCGCACTGTGTATTGTTTCTTAGGCATATTGTATCAGATATTATGCCAGAGTCTTCAATAACATATAGAATGAAAAGGTATTGCAATGTAAGAAAATGCATGGCAGTAGTGTTGATGACAAGATAATCTGAAAGCTGCATGCCAGACACAATTCTTAGTCAGAGTTTGAGAAAGCTTGGTTCTTAATGAGCAGAGGTCGAACTGGATATGCAGTTGGTCTGATTTTCCCTTGCAGGTTCTATGTTTCAGATAATCAAACGTTCAGAAAAATTTGACAGTCCAGTTTCATGAATTAAAAAAGCATTCTGATGTCCAAACCAGTGATCTAAACCATTTGCATGCCAAAAAAGTATGTTCCGGTTACATGATGTAAAGTAGCTTTTTGAAATTGTATGTACAGTACTGCAACAAATGTGAACATTAGTACTATAGTTCATGTGTATGTGGAATACTTTATTTTTGTCTTTCCTGCTTATGAAGCATGCAAACAGACATAATAGACACAGGGTCCCTTTGCACATATATGTTATGTTACTAGACAAATGTATAATTGTCATAGCCAAATCAATCACATTCATAGACGAAATGCAAACAAATGAACCAAGAACCAGGCTGCACACTGTATAGCTTGCCTCTAATATGTCAGTCTATCACCTGAAAGCTAACATATCTGGTAAACTGTGGAATGGAGCATATATTTTCTGTAATTGTATATAAACTGAGGTCTATCTGGATACATTGTTCATTTAAATGAAAAAATAATATAGCGTAAGTTCTCTGGCTGACAGATGACTTTTTAGGTTAATGATTTTGAAACATATATTTGGATCTATACGGATCTACAAGGCCTGGACAGCATTCCCTTTAGGTGGCTTAAGACAATGGTATTGTGTGCAAACCACTTAGCATATCCTGTAGAGACAGTTATGATTAATATCAGCCCTGAAACAAACATTTTGACATAGTAAATGTTCTGTTTCCTACTGAACAAATCTTATACCCATTCTGGAAAGGGAGGTTGTAGCAGATGTGTATGTGAGCAGTCATATATAAAGCAGCTATTGTGGGCACGTTTATCATGGTCCTTTGCAAAACACATGGATCTGTCTGACAAACCTGAGCATTTGTCATTCTGTTGGACACTATATATCAGTACTATAAAATCTATTCATCACCTTTGCTGGCCAACATAACAGCTGAATGCTGACCCCCAGCTGCCATTAGGAATCATGGTTTTATGTTACGGGGTAAAGTGCAGATAATTTAACCCTTAGACCACTGCGGATGCTGATAGTTATCCAGAAAATGATTACATATAATTGAGCTCTTCTGATATTTTTCACCGAGATTAATTGTTCACTGGAAAAAAGGCCCCTAAAATAATGGATTTCAGATAAGGGCAGATTCAGATGGCTTTGTTATAGCCTCCATACAATATCTTTAATATCTTGCTTTTGTAGAATCACAAACAATTGTACCATTGTATTGAACCAGAAATTGTAGGTCCAACCTGCGTGGACTAAATTAATTGAAAAAAGTGTGTGGGCGATTGGACTCCATTAATTTCAAAAGATGTTATAGTCTATATCAGTGTACTAATATCTACTATCAAAACACTTGGGGCAGTTTGTATCTGACCAACATCATACGTGAAATGTGAAATGTATTGCTTTAGAAGCTGAGGACCAAAAAGGTTATGTAGTCTGTTTATTACAATCTGTCTTTTTTCATTATCTGTCCTGTGGAAAGGATGTTTTCAAAGCATAACTGTACAGATTCCTGTGGGAGAATAGCACTGAGTGTTAGACAGCATTAGCAGGGGTAGCATTTTGGTTAAAATTCTAGGATATGTGTCCATACTTAAATTGGGTATCAGTACCCTACAGCAGGAGGGGCAGATATGATGGATGCGAGGGACCCTAAGTTCCTTCCATAATCACACAACTGTGTTACTATATACAGCATACAGTATGTTTTCTATTCTTTAAAATATAATTTGCAAACCATTAGCAATAATCATTACCCAATCTAACAAGCTCAGATAAAAAAAAGTACATATAAACAAGGATTCTACAAGAGCTGGATATTACAGTGCTTTAAAGAGTTAAACGCACCAAAAAAAAAAGTAGGCAGAAGAGTCATTTTTAAAAGTTGTCCCTTATTTAATTTTATTTCTGAAGTGTTTTTCTTTTTCTATGTGTTCATAAGATAATTTCCTACCTATTAGTACTGGGTGTGATATAAAAAGCAATATGGTACCTGGGAGCAGGCATACCTACAGTAGTTCTGTTCCTTCTACTACATCATCAGTATGTGACCTCATTCATTGTTCCATCAGTAGCCTTGCTGTCTGATTGGCAACATGAGTCACAAGTTACCAATCAAGTAGCAGGAGATGGGCTCTTCTTAGTTACCAGTGATATCACAGTCAGTGAGCTCAAGGTACTGTTGATGTATAGGGAGGATCAGAACTCACTATGTCAGCCTTCAGGTGTAATGGTGTTTCACACATCACTCCAAGTACTGTGTTTTTTTAATGCTCTGTTTTTCCCCTCCCTACTGGATGGTCCCACTCTACCCTGGCCACCACAGCCCTGTCACCAAAATGTCCTTCTGGGATTTACCTGCCAACCAGTACCCACGGTGCTTGGCCCTCCTGGTGGGGTTGATGGAGTCCCCAGTCAATATCAGGAACTGCATCCAGTATTCTGGACTGGCAAACCCAGCTAGTCAAGTGCAGGGCCTTTGGGTGTCAGAGCGCCATCCTACCACTGGTGGGTGTTTTCCCTGCTTCACTCCCACGTGGCATTGTGTACAATGACACCATGATGTGTGCTGCATGCTCCTGCACACTGCATATTGACATCTTCCCCATCTCTCCTGTCTTCTGGGCAGTCCCAGGTGCCATTCCCCCAGTTGTTGCTAGGAGCAAGGCAGACCCTAGGCTCTGAGAAGCCTCCCCCCAGAGGAGGACCGCAGTCCTCTGGATGCTAGATCTTTCTCCCGGCCAGCCCTCTGACATCTCAAGCTCACTTCCAAGGGTCACTGGTGTCTTGGGTGGTAGTGATACCACTGTGCCGATGGGCCAGACACTAAAAATCCTGTCAGGTTGAAAATCTTCTAACTAGCAACACAGAAAACAAAACCAAAAAGTACTTCATATATAGGAAGCAATGGGAGTTTTACAAAAGACCAACATTTAGAATCCTGACACCCAGGAGACTGAGACTGACATCCCAACGCAGCTAGTACCTGACAGATTACCATCCCGACCACAGAAAGCCAGACAGTGGAATTTGCCAGGACACAGAGTTGGTTATAATAATTTAGGCTGGTGCAGGGTGTCAGACCACAAACCTGGCATATGTCCACTGCTTTCCATGGTCAGGATGGTAATCCATCATTTAATAGCCATGTTGGGATGTTGGTCTCAGTTTCCTGGGTGTTGGGATTCTAAATCTTGGTTTTCCATAATATATCCAAAGCAATAGCTGACTACTTCTAAAAAGTGTTATTAATATCTGGTAGTACTCTAGCTCAGTATGGTTAGTTCTGGGGCTGGATGGACTATTCTTCTTGAGATCAGAACTCATTCAGATCCAACCCTCACTCATAGACTGAGGTAAATAATGACTCATCCATCTGAATCTGGTTCTGAGTCTGTAAATGCAATATCTGAGGGCCAGCTACTATCAGAGACAGAGAACATTGCTCCTCCTGTGTAATGGACCTCTCTGTAGTGGAACAATATTCTACCAGAGTTTCAGCACCTTTTGTGTGTTCTAGTGAGTGAGCAGCAGCCAGTGTTCAAGGAGGTTGTTGGGCAACTGGCTTGGGTTTATGGAATGCCTGGTGGGTTTGCGCCAGTCATGTTGTGATTGAGGGGCTGGTACCTTGTGGTCAGCAGGACATGGAAAATGAACTGGGACAATTCTGTGGTGGAGCAGCTCTCTAGCAGTCAGAGAGGGAGGCAGATTACTACTTTGTGCAGGTTGTACTTTCATCCTGTAATCTCTGTTGCTGCACAGCCATTGCAAAACTCCAGTACTTCGAGAGTCAGACTAACAGGGAGAGACATCTGAGTCTGGAAGTGCTAGGGATTTGCAGCTGATCTGCAGTAACAGAGATTTCTATTTTTGTTTAATAAAAATGTACTTCTTTTTCTGGTCCAGACAGAGGCACCGGTCAAATAGTAGTGGACCTAGGTCACACCAGGCAGTGGCTGGTGTGATGAGCCTGGAGGGCCGCAACAACTGGACACCTGGGAATGGTTTCTTATGGGATCGGGTAAAGTAGGGGACCACTGGACACCAGGAATTTAACTGTGCAGGTGAGCATGCATGTAGCATTGGTGGCAGGGCACAGTGAGAAACAGTGCATCTTTGTCAGCCCTGGCATAAAGGGAACTCTACTGAATTAAAGTAGAAAACAAAACTTGGTATGAGGTAGCAGGCTTGTTGGGTAGAGTTAGGTAAGTCACTGAGACCAAAAAAAAGAAAATAACTTTCTTCAAATGTATTTGTTCCTTTGATAATTTCACCTGTTTAGGAAATGCTGAGAGTGAACAAAGCAAAAAAATATGTGCCAATGGGTCCACTTTTAAAAAAATGCTTATATTCCATGAGGACAAGAAAGAAAGAGGTACTTGTGACATTTCATCTGTAGCTAGTATCCTCATTACCCTTCTGTATTAAATACTACAGATTTGTCATCAAAATTTCCACATTTGGTGGTTAACCACTTTTTTATAAATAATTAGAACTAATCAGAACCTCCCCGTGTTCCGGTTCTTCTTTAATAAAGGTCAGACTCAGAACTGTTCTGTTTTCTGCCAGCCCTAGTTAGTTCCAGTGCACACCTCAGTCATATCATAAAAATACCTTCCAGCAGATGTTTGTCAGGAGTTTGTAGTTCCCAGAGATTCATACTGAAGCTGTGGTGCAAACCTACCAATCACACCAAGAAAATCTTTCAGACCAGGGTCTTTCTCTCTTACTAAGCAGACAGGGCCACCATCATTTTACAGAACAAAAGCCCCAACTAGAGAAAAATGTGTATTGTGCAGGCCTACTGTCATTGTCACTTTAAACTCCCAGAACAGGGTCCCTAATTCTTACCATGCTGATAGGGCTACAACCAGTTTTTAGCTGAACATCCTCTTTTGAAAGCAGTCAGCTTTCAATGTGTTGGGAATTGGAGCATATTACTGAGAAGTCTCACCATTAATGGATTTAAGGAATAATGCCTCAATAGGGTGTGTTGTGTAAGCAATAAGGCATGATGGAGTGTGCATAGAACAGATATTATCACATGCCCAGGGGTGTTGTAAGGCATGAGGACATAGGCTAAATGCCTTCAGCCCCTGTCAGTGTGGTAATATCTGTTCTACGCACACCCCAGAGTGTGTTATTGGACTTATAAAATGGGCTACTTTTTGAAAAAGTTTTTAATTGTCCAAAACAACACACATATATATATATATATATATATATATAACATGTACATATATATATATATAATAGGGGCACAGTCGCACCCTATATGTAGGGTTATGAAGGCACTTGTATGTTAAACTCAAAATTTTGCATGTTAATAACGTTGGACCCATTCAACAGATTTGCATGAAATTTGGTATGCATGGTGAGACATGGTAGATTTCTTGATCTGCCAAATTTCGTTTCGGTTGGACTTACGGTCTTTGCACACCAAAATGCTGAAAAATGCACTTTTTGCCAGTTATGTGGAGAGTTTTGGGGATATTTCCTGTGGCGCTGCACGGCCGTCATGTGGCATGCCACTCTGTGAGTTGGCTTATCTGACAGAGTTTCAGTGCCTGAACATGTCGCTTTTCATTTCGTGAAAAATATTAATCCATTCAAAAGTTATTGCTGTTTTAAACTCCCATTATAAGTCAATGGGAAAATTTATATGGTTGTTTTGCGAACAAAGAATGGGGTTTTGGGCATCTGGTCCCTCCTCACGGTCAAAGAATTTGCAGCCTCTCAGTCAAAAAATCTTTGACCCCGAGAATTCTTTGATCATGACAGCCACCATCTTGTTTTTAGATTGCTGTCGGAAAAACTAAAATATCTCGGCTCATGGATCACTCCTGAAACTTGGATGGGTTTTACTCAGGGGGCTTCATTCTATCGACCCATGGCTGTGGTTTCTTCTAAAGTGGTCAAAAAATAAAGTTTCACATATTTTTATTCTTTGATCGAGACTGGCTAACGATCTTTAATCGTAAGCCTGCAAATTCTTTGACCTCGAGATTCTTTGACTATGATCTTTGATCGCGAGTGAGGGACAAGATGGCCAGTTGCAAAAACACAATTTTCTCAGCTCAGGGTGGGGGTTATCAACACAAATGAAGGTGGGTTTTGCTCAGGGGGCTTCTTTCTATTGAGTCATGGTGGTGGTTTTATGCAATTCTGCCTAAAACTCGAGTTTGACCATTTTTTATTCTTTGACCGCGAGTGAGCAATTTCTTTGATCGTGAGCCTGCAAATTCTTTGATCACGAGATTCGTTGATCAAGTATCTTTGATCATGAGGGTGTGACTGGATGGCCCTTTGAAAAATAAATTTTCTTACTTAGGGTGGGTTATAGGCCAATGAGGGTGAGTTTTGCTCAGGGGGCTTCATTCTATTGAGGCATAGTGGTGGTTTCATGGATTTGTGCCTAAAAATGTTGTTTTACTATTTTTTATTCTTTGATCATGAGCCTGCAAATTCTTTGATTGCCATCTTTGATCGCGAGGGAGAGACTAGATGGCCAGATTTTATGATGCAATAGATAGTCCAATTTTACCAATCTTTCACATTAAATATCTCGGAAACCGTTTGGTCTTTTTACTTGAAATTTAGAAGGTATTTATGGGATGTCGTGTACATGGGTTATGATGTTTACATGTCAGAAAACATATTTTTGTGGAGATATTGCATGGTACATTACGTTTCATGAACAGTGTTTTCCATTGTGATAGTGGCTTGAAATTTGTACGGTACCTAGCCTTGCTGACATGGATGTATTTTTCAGTCATTATGTGTCTAAAATCTTAACACATTCGGAACTCAGACACTCCAATTGATAAAAATCTCTAACTTTCACCTGTTATATCTCATGACCGGTTTTGTCTTTTACACTGAAATTTGGAGGGTCTTCAGGAGATAGCTTCTACATCTGAATTATGGTGTTTATGTGTTGGAAAACTGCAGGAGCCACTGGCATGCCAGGAATCGATGACCCTCCCCCCCTGTGGGGATGAGAGCAGTGCTTCTGGGTGGTCAATCCTCACCTGCCCTCTGCCGACCCCTGCAGCCAGAGTTCCCTCCTGAAGTTGGGTCATTTGCATAATGCGACGTGTGACGTCCAGCCCCTCAATGCTCACTACCACTGGGCTGGCTACATATCATATTAATTTCTTGTATTGCTATTTTACGCATACATTTACAAAGTTGGTGGGAGCGGGGCCCGAAGGACCAGCGGCTCCCTGGCACCTACAAGGCCTGCACTTTCTATTCTTTCTCAAAAGTAGAGGACATTCTATGCAAAAAATGTGCTAATGCATCATTTAGGGTTAAACCACAAAATGTCAGGAAATGAAAAATCTTTAGGTTGCCCCCGTGGACCTGCCAATCATCCAAGATTGACAGATGATGGAATGTGTCATTGGGGTTGTGAGGCCTAAATGTTGCCCATTCTTCTTCACTTTTGCTTGTGAATATGATTACATAAGGAATGGGGCAACATTTAGGCCTCACAACCCAATGAGCACACTCTCGTCATCTGTCAATCTTGGGATGATTGTCAGGTCCATGGGGGGAGGGGCAACCCTAAAGATTTTAAACTTTTTGTGGTTTAACCCTAAATGATGCATTAACACAGTTTTATGCATAGAATATATATACACACACACACACACACACACATATATATATATATATATATATATATATATATATATATATATATGTGTACATAGAAACATAGAAGATGATGGCAGATAAGGACTGCAAGGCCCATCCAGTCTGCTCATATCTTTTTCTACCTTATGAATGTGCCATCTGACTTTGCTCTGTCAATGGCCTATCTATTCATACTCATCTATGTTGCTCATTTATGCCTATTCCATGCCTGTTTGAAGCCCTGCACTGCATTCATATCCACCATGTCCTGAGGTAGGCCGTTCCATGCATCCACCTCCTTTCTGTGAAAAAACTTCCTCACATTACCCCTTAATCGGCCTCCCTCTAATCTCATGCTGTGTCCTCTTGCCCTGCTATTTTTCTTATATTGAAACATGTTGGACTCTTTCACCTTGTTAATGCCCTTAAGGTGTTTGAATGTTTCGGCATATCACCTCTCTCCTCCTTTTGTCTAGGGAATACATATTGAGCTCCATTAATCTGTCCTCATATGTTTTCTGATGCTGTCCCTGCACCATTTTGGCTGCCCTTCTCTGGACTGCCTCAGTTTGGTTAATGTCCGTGTGAAGGTGTGGCCTCCAGTACTGCACACAGTACAGTACTCCAAATGGGGCCTAACCAGTGTGTCTTGTAAAGAAAGATTATTACTCCCTCTTCTGACTTGTGATACCCCTACTAATACACCCTAACATCCCTCTAGCCTTACCTACTGCTTTAGTGGTCTGCTTGGATGATTTCAGGTCATCGGTGATGATGATGCCCAAGTATCTTTCTTCCCTTGTGACTGCCAGCAACTCCCCTCCCAGCCTATAGGTGGCTTCAGGGTTTCTCTTCCCTATGTGCATGATCTTGCACTTCTTTGCATTAAACCCCAATTGCCACTCATCCAACCATTTTGCTAGTTTATCCAAATCTCTTCTCATTCTGGCCACCCCATCTGGATCATCTAATCTGTTGCAGATCTTGGTGTCATCTGCAAACAGACAAACCTTACTTCCAGTCCATCTGCAATGTCACTGATGAAGATATTGAAGAGAACTGGCCCCTGGACTGATCCCTCAGGTACCCCACTTGTGACTTGCATCTCTTCTGACTGTATACCATTTACCACCACTCTCTGTTTTCTGCCTGTCAACCAGTTTGCCACCCAGTTGACCAACTTCTGACCCACCCAGAGCCTACCCAGCTTATTAATCAGTTTTCTATGTGGAACAGTATCGAAAGCTTTGCTGAAGTCAAGGTAGGTGACATCAACTGCTCCCCCTTGGTCCACCACTCTAGTTACCCTGTCAAAGAAATCTATGAGATTAGTTTGACTGGACCTTCCTTTTGTAAACCCATGCTGTCTTGGATCCTGTGCTCCTATGGATTCCAGGTGTTGCACTATCCTTTCCTTAAGGAGTGCCTCCATAATCTTGCCCACTACTGGAGGTAAGACTGACTGGTCTGTAGTTCCCTGCCTCCTCCCTGCTACCATTCTTGTGGGCGGGATCACATGAGCCTTCTCCAGTCTTCTGGGACCTCTCCTGTGCTCAGAGACTCACTAAACAATTCTGATAATGGCTCTGCTAGTTCCACCCTTAGCTCCTTTAGTACCCTGGAATGTATGCCATCAGGTCCCATTGCCTTGTCCATCCTGAGCTTATCGAGCTCTTGTAGGACCCTTTCTTTTGTGAAGGGACTAGTGCTGACCTCCCTCCCCCCTGTGTCCATGGTGCTGAGCTAAGGGCCCTGCCCTACCTTCTCTTCAGTAAATACTGAGCAGAAGTATCCATTTAGGATAGATGCTTTTACATGGTCCTCCTCCTCACAAGCCCTCTTATCTCCTTTGATCTTAGCAATACCCACTCTGGACCTTCTTCTTTCACTAATGTATCAATAGAAAGTCTTGTCACCTTCTTTTACTGTCTGTGCTAGTGTTTCCTCAGTTTGGGCCTTTGCCTGCCCTACTGTCTTCCCTGCTTCCCTTAGGAAAGTTTGGTATGCCTCCCTATCTTCATCTCGCTGTGTTCCCTTATATTTCCTGAAGGCCAGCCTTTTGGCTCTGACCTTTTCTGCTACTGTTTTTGAGAACCAAAGTGGTTTCCTTCTTCTTTTGCACTTCCTTTTTTCTCTAACACAATGGGATGTTGCTTCAAGTATTGCATCCTTAATGCTTGCCCACTTTGCCTGTACCCCTCACCTGTATTTCTTTTTGCCAGGGCTAGCTTAACTCTGTTGGCCATCTTATCAAAGTCAGCTCCTCTGAAGTCCCATATGTTTGCCTTGGAATGGGATGATTTAGTTGTAGTGGCCAAATTGAACCATACCATGTGATGGTCACTGGTTCCAGGTGACCTTCTACCTGGAGATCTGTGATCCTTTCCTTGTTAGTCAGTACTAGATCTAGGATAGCCCTGTCTCTTGTGGGTTGCTGTACCAGTTGTTTGAGGCCTTCCCCACATGTATATATGCCAAACACTGGCACAATAGCACCATGGTAAAACCCAGGTGAATATCCACCACAGAATAGCTCTGGGATAGGTACTTTTTATCCCAAGATCACATTTCCTACTTTTGATGATTTGTGTTTCATCCTTAGTTGATAAATAACAGTATTTTTTGTAATTAATTTTCTTTCTTAAAAAGAAGTTTAATCAAGCAATAAAGCATGACAGAGTATGTGTTGCTGTGGATTTACCCATGACTCAGGTGGTGTGTCTTGAGTCCAAAGGCCGAGTGACTTTAACCACATGAGAAGTGGGTAAATCTAACTATATATGCCCTGGAGTGCACTATTCTGACCAAAACATAGGCCCTTAAAAGAAAGATGAAAAAACTATAATTAGATGAAACTCAATTATTTGCAACAAAAAGGATGAATTATGGGTTTTAGACAGCACAGGGTCATAAACTCGCATGGCAAAACTGCACAGCAATGTACAGCACTGTAAATAATTCTTTTAATTTAATCCTTTTTATTGCCTTTACTTTGCCTGCCGGGCCATCTGCCCAGTCATGGACCCCTTGACTGTGGCATCCCCCAAGTGAGCCACTCTCCCAGGACCATGTGGATTGCCCCCCCCAGGGTAGGGTCATGGCACCTGGCCCTAAGGTGCCACGAACTTGGGATAGGGTGGTAGCTGGCCTGGTGAGCCAATGTACAGCCAAGGGATGGGCTTCATGTAGGCAGTGGAGCCGGCATGAGTTTTCTCCCCATGGGGGGGCAGGAAAGTGCAATGATGCCAGTGTCTGTCCCACCCCCTGGAAACCTCATTGGTGCCATTCACTGTGGAGCCCTGGCTCCACTAAGGATCCTTCATGCATCGGTGACATCCCACACCTCCTCCTGGAGAAGGAGAGCTGTCCATAGGATGCTCAACCTTTTCCTCCCAGCTGGCCCTAACAACCCGGTCCATTCCCAAACCCAGGTCACTGGCACTGCAAGCAGAAATCCAACCACTGCGCTGGCGGGTTGGCCCTGCACTGTAAATTCAGCAGATACATTGTTGCTACACAAAGTGCTGAAACACATTTTGGCGACAGAAACACGTGGGTTTTGTGTTATCTCCTGGGAGCTCTGCCCCATGTCCCTCATTATGGAGGGCTGTGCCCCCGAACCCCCCATTAAAATAATCAACTCTGGGGGGTTCAGCACAGGGACAGGGAGAAACACTGTGGGGGAGAAAAAAAAAAGAAACAGCACAGTGAGGTTTCCAAAAAGTCTGGGACCAGGATTTGAGCCCCAGTCCACAGATACACAGCAACCTCCTGCACTGATGTGACTCATCCCACTGAGCCATGGCAGCAACTTGGTGGACCACCTCTGAAATGGAGGTCTTCAACTCCACATAACTCCTTCTCTCTGCCCATGCATGATAGGGTACAGAACCATGTGTGCAACATTTCTGTTTTATGGGGTTCTGTACCATCAGTGGTAGTGCACTGTGTGATGTATTCCACACAGCATTCCATGCATGGTTGTGTCTGCAAGATATTGACCCAGTAGAGTTTTTGATGTGCATTGTATAAAATAGTCCTGCTGGTCTCCTGTATATGTCATCCTCTTCCTTCCAATAGTGCTACAAGTTTACCCCCATTCCACCTGGATGTGTTACTCTCCTCCCTGCAGTATATGTGCTGAGAAAGTAATAGCAGAAATGCGACTGACTTTATTTGCCCATTTTCTTTTCACCAGGAGAGACACACTAAGCTGAAAGCTTGTTTACAGGTGTGACTTAGGAGCACAAGGAAGTTAAGTGACTTGCTCAGGGTCACACAGTATACAAGTGGGGGCTGTGGGATTTAAACCCAGGTCTCCAGGTTTGCAGCTCAGAGCCTTAAACCACTGCTCTACTGCTATAAACTGGTATAGTCAAGCCCGCTTAAGTGCACAGCCTCAGGATATGACTTTTTTGTGCACCTAAGCGGGCTGTGCATTTAAGCAAGCAAAACAACTTAGACACGAGTTGTGCATTACAAAATCACTTGCATTTTATTTGACAATGCATACACATAAAAAGCATAAAATCAAATGGTAAATTGCTGTGTTATAGAAGTACAGTACTGTAGTGCTGTTAACTTATAAAGAAATAAACAGTTTAAGCAAATGAAATTACTGCCTGAAGAAGTCTGTTATTTTTTTCTGTTTGCTGGGCTGTATAGCCAGCCTGTTAACATAACTATCAAAGTTAAACAGTAAGGTGAAATCACTTTTCTCCCTGCTCAAAACAAAGCATCTTACTGTGCTTATGGCAGTTATAGCAGCGGCAGCGGTTACCGGTTCATCATCTGGAGTCTGTAGCTCCCATTCCTCCTCATCATCTAGCATACTTCCTTGCACTCCTTTTACATCATTAAAGATGTCTTGTTCATCCACTGGCCCCTCCGTTACAATCCCCTCATCAATGTCCACATATGTGAGGAAATCACAGACAGTCATACTAGCAGGCAGGGCAGAGACACACTCCTCGCTTTCCTCCTCAGTGTCTGATGTACTGCCTGATGCAGCATCAGTAAACCCCACCTTGTGATAGCAATTTGAAATTGTGTCAGCCCTCACTGAACCCCAGGCAAAATCAAGCATCTGGATCGCATCGAGTATGGTGATTTCTTTTGCCACTCTGAAACTTTGTTCCTTCCTTCCACAGCAGTTGCATTGTCAGTCACCCCTGAGTCAATTGCCACCAACAGCTTTCTATCGCCTGTAAAAAAAAAGTTAGTGTGGAGTTTATGCAGCAAATGTTCAAATGTGAAGATTGGGGGGGGACATACCTTTGTTCTGTACAGATGTTTAACATTTTTGATGATGCCCATATCCATCAGTTGAATTAAAGAAGTTGTGTTAGGTGGCAAGAAAATAAGTTTAACATGGGATAGAGAGATGTTGGGATGGGCCCTGCAGTTATCGATAAGCATTGCAATTCATCTTCGGCGTCTTCGCATTTGTGCGTTCAGAATGTGCAACCATCGGGAAAAAATATCACAGGTCATCCAGAAGTTTGAATTAGCCTCATAAATGACTGGCAATGCAGAGACTTCAATGCCATTAAAACAACAAGGCTTTTTTGACTTGCCAATCACAACAGGCTTTAGCTTCTCATTGCCCGATGTGTTGGCACACAACAAGACTAATATACACTCTCGTGCTTTCATTTCCCCGGATATAGCATCCTGCCTGAAAGCCAAAGTTCCCCCGGAGGTTGCCTGAAAGTACAGACCAGTCTTGTCACAGTTAAAGATGTCCTGCAGGCTGTAATCATGTAGGATTTGTGGCAAGATATTTTTTTAGCCAGTTGTCTGCTGAAACGTCATCGGCGTCTTTTTTCTCCCTGTGACAGTGCTTGTACACTATCCCATTTTGCTCCTTCCAGCGGCTTAGCAATCCGTTGGTTTGGGGACTGGTACATTGAGAATTTTAATGAGCTGCTCTGCTTTCTGAAGCAATATAGGGCCATTAATGGGAGCATCAGCGGAGTGGCTTGTGGTAAACCATCTCAACAAAGCGACTCTACAGTGTCACTTTTTCCGACTCTTTTTCACTTTCTATCAAGCATCTCCCCACTTTCCCACTCAGACAACAGCTTTTCTCTCGATGCATTAATCCTGGCAATTGTGGATACATCCACACCATACTCTTTTTGCAAGGGCAGAATGCTGGGCATCGGATTGTGACAGTTTATGCAGCACAGAAACCTTCTGGTCAAGTGCAAGTGTATTCTTCTTTATTCTCTCCATGCTGTACTGCAGGTACACTGTTACACCTTAGGACAACAAATGGAATGACCACCTATGGGTGTTCAACTGTGTTCTCTTGTATGCTGCTGTCTTGTGATATGGTCACTCACAGTACTGTCACTGACATAGGCTGTTTTAATTGAGGACATTAATTGATTGATTTTTAGGTAAATGATAAATTATGTGCACTTAACACAGATTTGAGCTGAAAAAAAGGTACAATTTTTTTTTTAAATGTGTGCACTTAACCAAATTGTGCACTTATCTGTAGTGCATTTATCTAGATAATTTAACACTGGACATATAGGAAAAAATTGTGATAATGAATTTGTGTGAATTTAACTGTGATGTGCACTTATCCGATGTGCACTTATGTGGGATTGACTGTAATATGATTATTGTAGATGCTGCAGCCAGGACAATACAAAACAGAGAACTACAGGGATAGGAGGAAGTACCAGAAAGGTGCCATGGGTGAATAGGATGAAGTGCTGGAGAAGTAAAGTGAATATTATAGCTGCAAAATTGAGGAAGTAATAGAGAAGCTAAGTTGTGGCAGTGGGGATGGGACAAAGTGCCAGAGAGGTGTTGCTGTTGTGATTGTGGATAGAAAGAGCTGCATGGCCACTGGCAGGTGGTGTAAGTGATTTGCCTGATCTGAGCTCTGGTATGATTTCAGGGGCTATGTTTTCTGTTATTTGTGTACCATGTGTGTCACTTACTTGTGGCACTTGTGCTTTGGAAGCTGGGAGTTATGAGGATGGCAGTCAGGTAATCAGAGTGGTCAGTTGGGTTGCTGTGTTTGCACCCTTACAATGGAAGACAGTGGGCCTTTGTCTGAAAGTGGCATCAGAAAGGCTGTCAGGAGTATTCCTGAAATGAAGCAGCCAGTGTTTACCAGAGAATAGGCATGCACCCTTTAAGACAAATAAAATAAGGAAAAAACATCTACCTTGGGTAAGTGAATTTTTAAAGAGAAAGATACATATTAGAGACAGAGCCTGGGAAAAGCCCATAAATCAAGAAATGGGGTTGACTAGGACAATTATAAAATTAAATGGAATGAATGCCAAAGTTTAATTAAACAAGCTAGGAAAAGGTTCTATAATAATAAAATTTGAACAGTGTCAGATCCAAAGCAGTATTGAGATATAATAAAGATTTGGATAACCCCGAGAACCATACAGAGAATAAAAATGTCCAATAATAGGGTGAAACTCTTGCTCTGAAAACAACTGTCCAGGTGTTAAATCATTATTTTATAACATTACTGGATATAGATGCTCCAGTCAGTAAATCAATACAAATAGATACTCATAAAATAATGAGTGATGTGGAAAATTCTCCTTATTTTTATTTTAGGAAAATAAAAATAAAGGAAGTTAGGGATGAGATAAAAAAAAATCAAAAAATCATATAGTATGGACAAAATTGAATCAAAATTCATTAAAGATGCAGTGGATTTATTGTCACCAATATTAACAGATGTATTTAATAAAAGTTTAATGGAGAATACCTTTCCAGAAATATGGAAGATTGCAAAAATTGTTCCAATTTTTAAAGGTGGTAACTCAAATGATCCCTCTAATTATAAGCCAATCGCAGTCCTCTCCATCATCTCTAAGTTAATGGAGCGGAGAGTGGTTTGGATCTTACTTAGGGGATAGGAAACAACGAGTAGAAATTGACAGTCAATTATCTGACATAGGTAATTTGTCAAGTGATGTGCCCCAGGGATCAATCCTGGGGCCACTGTTGTTTTTGAACTATGTAAATGAATTGCCCACAAAAAATAAATAATACACATATAAGGCTTTATGCGGATGATACTGTACTACTAGCAACAGCAAAAACACATGTTGAAATGATGGAAAAGTTGCAATTAGATTTTGATATTCTTCAAGATTGTTTTTTCATCTCAAAACTTGTGTTAAGTGAAAAGAAAACGCAGGTTATGTACTTCAACAAAAAATCAAATAAGGCCACAAAAAAGGCAATAACAGATAAGGGAATACTAATGAGAGGTGGTAAAAAATTAATAACTACAAAACAATATAAATACTTAGGAGTTATAGATAGTTCTTTAACATTTCCAGATCATATTGACAATATCACAAAGAAAGTTAATAGTAGACTTGGGGCATTGCATAGATCCTCCCAAATATTAAATTATGAAACATGAAAAACAATTGCTATGCAGTTGATATTGCCTGTGTTGGAATATGGTAATTTGGTGTATAATTTTGCAGAGCAAAAATATCTGGGCAAATTCATCAACACATATAATAGATTGGCAAGATTTGCCCTGAAATGTAACTTCAAACCTGTCATTGCCTTATTAAATATATATACATTAAATTTGGTTGTGAGACTCATCACTATGCCCTAAGGGAGGTAAAACATAGGGATCTAAATTTTCCAAAAGTCAACACAAGATATGGGAGCATGACATTACAGGTTCAGGCAGCAAAATTATGGAATGAGAGTCCCCCCAAATGAGAAATCTGACTAGATTATCCCAATTCAAATCTGGATTAGATGAAAGTTTTAATGTGGAATGTACCTGTTTGTAGTGTTGTCCCTTTGTAAGGGGTGGTACGATGCACTTGTTTAATATTTAAACAGGGTATAAATTATTAACTTTTGAAACTTTTACACTCCTATTAGGTATGACTAATGATATATTTTGTTGATTCAGTTGCATGTATGGTGATGTGAAGGATTATTGTAATGTATGTATGAAACCTGTTATAATTCTGTAACCTGAATACTTATATGTACAGGACAACTTTGAAAATAGGTCTTAGGACCTACAGTTATAGCCTGTCTAAAAATAAACATTTTTACTACTACTACTACAGAAAGGATCCAGAATCGGCTTGAAGCGCTAAATGTAGATAATGTCCAGGGCTGGATTGGATTCACCTAATTGAGCTCAATGAATTGGCTGCAGAACTGACTGAAGCACTAGTAGGGGTATTCAATACTGTAGATCATTTCAGAGTGTGATAGTTCCAAAAGACTGGAGGGTAGTGGATATAATCCTGCTACACAAGGGTGGGGGATCAAAGAGCAACTGGAGAATTACAGACCTGTCAGCCTTACCTTTGTAGCAGGTAAACTGATGGAGTCACTGCTCAAAGAGGACCTTGTGGACTACCTAGACAGCAATGGTCTACAGAGTAGCAAACAGCATGGATCTGTGGCAGGAAGATCTTGTCTGACCAACCTGATAGTTTTCTTTGACTGGGTAACAAAGTTAGTAGATAAGGGCCACACTGTAGATTTACTCTACTTCAATCTCAACAATGCTTTCAACTCACTGCCACACAGAAGATTTGCAGAAGGAGCTGGAGGACCTGGGTGCAGCTAAGGACATATTTAGATTTGTAGGAAACTGACTGAAGAAGAGACAGCAGATGATGGTGGTAAATGGGGTCATATCAAAAGAGATAGTAGTCACAATTGGGGTGCCGCATAGATCTATCCTGGGTCCTGTCCTCTTTAATATGTTCATCAGTGACATTGAAGAGGGCATCTGGGTCAAGTTGCATCTCTTCACAGAATGATGACATGAAACTCTGCAGTAGGGTAGGTAGCAACAGAGGGATAAGCGAGATACAGAGGGATCCACAAAGGCTGGAGAGGTGGTCTAAGGTTTGGCAGTTGAAATTCAATGCCAAAAAATGCAAAGTTATTCACCTAGGAAAAGAATCCCAGGGCAGAGTACTGGATTGAAGGGGTAAATCTGAGCACTATGGCAGAGGAAAGGGATCTAGTGACTCCATAAAACAAGCCAGTCTAACAAGTCCTACAGTAAGGCTAATAGGATGCTGGCGTGTTTTGGAAAGGGTACTGACAGCAGGAAGAGGGAGGTACTGCTACCTCAATATAGGTCACTGGTGAGGTTGCATCTGAAATACTGTGCTCAATTCTGGAGTCCTCACATAAGGAAGGACAGGGACAGGCTGGAGATGATGCAATGCAATGCAGGATGATAAGATGACTGAGGGCTAACAGTGCAGATCTTAGGAAGATCATCTCAAGGCACTGATCATGTACTCACTGGAGACCAGGTCAATAAGGGGAGGGATATGATAGAGATCTTCAAGTTCCTGAAGGAAATAAACAAGATGAACTACAGGAAATGATTTAGTACAAGTACAGAGAAAAGAACCCGAGGTTATGAGTGGAAACTGGTAAGGGGAAGTGTAAGAGGGATGTGAGGAAGTTCTACTTTATGGAAATGGTGGTGGATCTGTTGAACAGTCTGTCAGCAGAGGTGGTGGGCACCAAGTCCATAAATGGTTTGAAGCATGGCTAGGACAGAGTGAAGGGTTTGGTGATTGCTCATGATGGTAGCAGTAAGAAGAGGAGGAGCAGGTGGGTGGACTGGGAGGTATAAAACCCATATGGACAATAGGTCCCAGGGCAGATAGGGAACTCTTGGCAGACTAAATGGACTTTTGGTCTTTTACTGCCATTGTTGTTTATGTTTCTGTGTTTCTATGTAACAGTTACTGTACTTCAGTTTTGAATCCTTTGACCCATCTAACAACAACTAACAACATAGCATACAAAAAACTGGAGGGAGGGGCTCAACCCCTACAAGCAGGTGGGTGTTCTATACCTAGGAAAGGTTGAAACCAAGCAAAGAAAATTCCCACTCAAGTGTGGAATTAAGGTCAGCACCTATATTTGTAAAAACCAGGCCAAAAAACGTAGGTCTAAGGTATAAAAAGTACGACGGCTTTACAAAAAACAGAAAACAGCCTTACCCTCTGGAAGCAGTTCTTAAAGTGCTCAGTGCCAGTGCTTAAACAAGGTAAATGGAGAGGATAACAACTGAAGAAAACAACTGTGAAAAGTTTCAAAAACAACCGGATGCCTCTAAACCAGGAAGCAGGCAGAGCAGTGACACATGTCACATGCTTACATATTGATGATCAAGTCATCATCTCTGTTTTGTTACTCGAGTCCAGTTTGATGTCTCATGGGAGAAAATTGCCAGGGAATGAATTTGGCATGGATGCAGTTGTCACCACAGCTAACTGTCCACAGTGACTTGTTGAGGAGGAACTTGACCAGACCAAATTGATGTATCCCCACAGATACAATGCCTTTTTCAGCTCAACTTGAGTCCTGACATTTGCAAGCTCTAATGGGTTGACCTGATCCACATCACCTGTTTACAGAAGGAGTAGGCAGAATGGAAAGTGAAGCACAGCAGGAGGACATCCAACAAAGATCACCAAAACTGGAAGAGGGCTGCCTGTTGAGCCACTGCATATTTTTTGCAGCACTATCAGAAAAGTGTAGGGGTGTGACTGTGTCTGTAATCTCTCATCAGTTACTGCTTGCAGTTGGATTAGGCAGTGATGGTGGAGGGCATGGTACTGGTCTGGGCTTGCAGAGATTGCCCATTTGATATGTCAGTCAACACTGTACAATAAACTTAAGCATCATGCAAGGTAGCAGCATTCAGAAATGGGCAAGCTAAAGAATCAAAACACATTTTATTATTGTTTTACAAAACAGTGGAGCAAACCATAACAACAAGGACTGGAAGGAAACAATACAAAGAAAGAAAATAATTGAGGTCCGACTTACTTGCAGTATCATACCATAACAAAAAGACCAGAAGGAAGCAATAGAGAAAAAAACATTGAGGTCCGACTGACCTGCAGTAGCATACAGCAGGTTAGCATTGAAAGGAACATCATGACTGTACCAGAATTGCAACCCTTGAGTCATGAGACTCTTGGCCACTTAGAGGTGGATGCACTTTTCCCTGGGAGACAATAAAGGTAAGTAATGCTGTATCCCCCTTTTATAATTTTAATTCCCTCTGATTGACAGGACTTGAGCTGTATGGCTCATGGAAAGCTATATAATTGGGGATCCCAGGGAAAATTCATAGAAGAAGATGCCTAGGGGCATCAGGTGGAGTAACAGGGGCCAGGAGAACAAGCCAACTTCAGGAAGCATAGGGACTCCAGATTCAGACAAGGGGATGGGTCCTCTGTTGGTGCTGACTCTAGGTAGCTCTGACCCCATTGTACAAGGGTTACTGCAGCTGTTACTGTGAGGCCAAGGGGGAGTAGGAGCTCCAGGGTAAGGGAAGTCCTTAGGTACCCACTTTCTGGACAGCCACCATTGGTGACAGTCTCTGTAGGACACTCCAATTTGTCAGCTGCCTGTCACTTCCAAGAACAAGTTTTGATCCACCATGGAGTGCCCTGCCTTGTGTCTCCCACAGATGCAAGGTGAAGCTGGCATGCTACATGAGGGTGTGGCAAGTTAAACTGGAGTACAAGGCACTCACAGGGTAAAGCCCCTCAGCACCAGAGTGCCACCAATACCCTGCCAGAGGCTCCCAGAAGAAAGAAAGAGAGAGAGAGAGAGCGATAAGTAGAATGGCAACTTACTAATGAAGAGTTTGTGTTCAAAGTTTGCAAGGAGAAATATATAAAACAGGTGTGACTGGCTCCAGCAGGAAGGGACAAGTATGAGGAAAGAGTTAAACTATGTAGCAAGCCCAGTTGTGAAATGCCAATCATGTTCTAGGGTGAACCTGCCCAAGATAACAGGGTTACAAGGGACAATACAAGTTATACTAGAACCTCTTAGGGAGAGAGAAGAGGTGTACGTATCAAAGCCTGGTTTTGATTTAAGGATGTTTCCTGGTGCTTCTGCACCCAATGGCAAATGTTAAATTTCTTGTACAGTAAATGATGGTTATCTAAACACTTAGGGCCAGATATTCAAAACTTTGCACCTGGGGCTAAATTAGCACTGCCCGGTGGGCAAACTTAGCCCGGAGCACAAAGCAAGCTATTAATTTAGTTATTGAAAATGTTTCACCAGGAAAGGCACACTGAGCAAAAAGATGCTCATCTCACAGTGCGACCTGGGGTGGGGGTTATAAGGGAGGAGGGTATACATACAACAGTCAGTAGGTTGAAATTAGGAGTGGAGCAATACAGACAATTGAACATAATTGAGTGAGATTACTTATGAACATGTTACATGAGGAGAACAATACAAAACATGAGCCTCAAGGAAAGTGGCATACATAAAATGAATTCACATCTAGGGCAATACATGATTCATAGTGCCAGTAACAGAACTTGAACTGAAGCAAGATGCACCATGGCAGTGGAAGTGGAAATCAGAGATGGGGTAAAGGAGAGATGGAAGGGTGTATAGTAAACACTAGGGTGTTTAGGGGTTGATTTAGGAGACAGTGGGGAAAGAAAGGAGATAGTAGCAGTGAATGAGACTGTAAGTGCATAAGGTGTTTAGGGCAATGTATAAGTCAGACAATTAGGTGAAGGCTGAGCCGCTGGTCAGGCACATAAGGAGGAGGGGTGGGGAGAGAATCCATCAGGGGTGGGAAGTCAGGGGCAGTTACAATTTGGTCAAGGAAGTAGTGAGGGCAGAGGATAGAAAGTGTTTTGATGAAGAATGGTAGATATGGGCGGCAGGCCATTCCAGAGCTTAGGGAAGAGGTAAGAGAAAGCTGATTGCTCAAGGAGGTCTCGTGAGGGATGACTAATAGCCTAGGAGTCAGTAGACCTGAGGGGTGAGGGTGGTTGAGGTGGGGACGATAGGGAGGATACAAGGTAGGGAGGAGGGAACTGAGCCAGAAGTTAGAAACAAATTTAGCACTGTGAGTAGGTGCCGTTACTCAGGATGGAAGGGCCAGAGAATGGTAGAGATAGCAGTGATGGGAGCAGGGGGCATTGAGGGCAAAACGGGCAGGAAGCAAGTAAAGAGGGGTCCAGTCTGGCTAAGGTGGACTTAGAGGCAGAGCTGTAAACAATGGGGGCGGGAGCCATGCTTGGGGAGGGGGATCAGTAGACTACCAGGAAAATGAGATATTTTATTTTTAAACCAGGGTCAGGAGCCGTGGCTTGTGGAGGGGGGACCACTAGACTACCAGGAAACTGACATATTTCATTTTTCAACCAAGGTCAGGAGCCATGCTTGGGGAGAGGGGCCACTAGATTACCAGGGAAAATGAGTTATTATGTCAAACGGGGGTCAGGATAGGTGCTTGGGGGTGGGGTGACCACTAGACTACCAGGGATACATCCTTTATGTTATGGTCAATGGGGGTTGGGATTTGTGCAGGGGGTTGGGGGGCACTGCTGCATTACCTCCAGCTTTTTTTTGGTGGTAGTTAGCGTGCGCTACAGGTTGCGTTAATGCCTGTAGCATGGCACTATACCTTTGAATATGCCATTGTGCCGGCATTCAGGTCTCCTCTCCTCAGTCCCTCCCCTGCATACATTATAATTTAGTGTCAGTGCTAACACCTAGTGCTGAAGCTAAATGTCCTTTTGAATATTGCAGTTGGGTGAAAATTCGGTGATAGTCCAGCGCAATGGATTTGCACCCGGTGCTACCCTATGAATATCTGGCCCTCAAAATCCATCAAATAAACCATGGGCTGCCATGCTTGTTTATAGTTACATGGAGAGACTTGATACCTCTGGGTGGAACAATCTGTACAGGGTCAAATTATTTTTAATAGTTATAACGTTACTGTTTTAGGTGTCAACATGAGTGTGAATTAAAAAAAATAAAATAAAGACACAACGTTTGTTATGACGTTTGCATATTTTCCACCAATCCAAAATTGGAGTTTACAATACCAACACTTTCTTGAACAAACATTCCAAAAATGTGCAGAACTGTCACATATTTCATGCAAAAAACCTTGTCAATCTCATGACATTTTAATAAAACATTTTTGATATATGTAGGCTATTGTTGTTAATGTAGCAATAGAAGAAGTGTAGGGGTCACCACACTGCTTTTGGACAGCATCCACTTACAAAGTGACAGTTTCAGAGCAGGTCAAGGACACACCTAGCTAAAAATCATAATAAAACATACCAGAGAACCATTAAAACAATGCAAAAGTACATACACACTGACAAAGACTATAATATACAGTAAAAGAAATAAAGTAACTTAAGAGATAGACAGACATGTGCATAGAGTGCCATGATAGATGCCACTGGCAATAACAGTGACAGTTTATTTCCTGTCTATCATTCTGTTTAGATCCTTAGCTGGACATAATAGGGTAATTCAATAATCCAGTAACAATCATATATATATATATATATATATATATATATATATGTATAGTCATGACAAAAAACTCTGTTAATGCATCAGTTAGGGTTGTTACACAGTGACAAAAGCAGGGAAATTCGATGTTAAGGTTCAAAACCCTAACTCTGCATTCCCCCCACCCCCACCCACCCACACACACACATACATGCAAGTAGAGGAAGGACCAAGGCAACACAACCAATCACATACAAACAGCAGGAGGTGTATACCTCTGTTACTGTAGCAAGTAGGGAAACATTCAACTGCAGGTATCATACAGTATTTCCAAACTTGTTCCAGCAGGTTAATTCACTTAAAGGTAAAGCATGCTGCCAGTATCAAAAACTCTGTACCTTGCTTCGTTTTCAACTTATGTGTGCTGAAAGGCATGATGGTGTCGAATGTTTGACTATGGCAAATTGCTCTATTTTGAAACACTGTAACTTTGTGATCCTTAACTATTTTTGCACCAAACCAGCAAACAGCACATTCTGGGAAGAGGGCTTGTCACCCTGCAAATTTAAGCAAAAGGACCCAACCATTTTCTGGCAGAAGGATGGCAAAGAGGTGCAGTTATCTTGAGCATAGTTTTGCAAAATACTTTTGCAAACACGAGAAATGTCACAAATGGAAAGCACAACACTTTTGCATTTGCAAAAGTATGTAAAGCTTTCACAAAATAGTTTCACAAACAGGAAAGTTTTGCAAATGTAAAGCACAAAACTTTGCATTTGCAAAATGTTTTATGAAACTAGTTTCAGAAAATGTCCAAATGCTGTTTTGGGGCTTCAAAACCCCAAAAGCATATGTGTAGTCTGTGTGTGTGTTGGTGGCGTGTGGGAGCTCAAACTGACCAGTTGTCTGTAATCATATGTGTTTGGGGAGCGTGAAACTTCCGGATGAGAGTTAGGACTGACGACCTCATGTGAGACCCTGACATCTGTTGCTGCATAGAAGATGGCAGAATGGGGTGGGGTGTTGTGGTTTACAAAGTTGTATGTTATGTCTGTTACCTGCTGCTGGTTGTCTGTGATTGGTTGTGTTGCCTTGGTCCTTCCCCTACTTGCATGTATGTGTGTGGTGGTGGGTGGGTGGGGTGGGGAATGCGGAGTTAGGGTTTTGAACCCCACGCCAAATTTCCTGCTTTTGTCACTGTATAACAACCCTAACTGATGCATTAAAGGAGTTTTTTTGCCGTGAATTTCCCTTCTTTTTGAGAATAGTTGCCCATTCCATTGTAATCACATGTCTTTGTGGTAGCGCAGACCCTCCTGGCCCTACGCTTCCATGTACATAGAAGTAGGACACTATAGTACAGCTCTGTAGCGTAAGAAACCCTTGTAACAGTGATTTGCCATGCTAAGGGTTACAGTAACAGTAATGTTAACACTAACGATAACGGTAATGTTGATGGTAACGGTATTGCAAACGGTAACGGTAATGCTAACGCTAATGGTAGCAGTAATGGTAATGCTAACAGCAATAGTAACACAAATGCTAATGCTAATAGTAATGGTAATGGTAATGCAAATGGAAATGCAAAGGGAAACGCAAACAGCAACACAAACGCAAACTGTAATGGTAATGCAAATGCAAGCGGAAATGGAAATGCTACTGGTAACGGTAACATGAATGGTAACACAAACATAAACAATAATGGAAATGCTAACACAAATGCAAACGCAAATGGTACTGATAGCAGTAACACTAACGGTAGTGGTAATGTTACCAGAAACACAAACAGTAATGGTAACGCTAACAGTAACGTTAATGTTAATAGTAACGTTATTAGTAACGTAAATGCAAATGCAAATACAAATGGTAATGGTAACACAAACACAAATGCAAATGCTAACGGTAACGGAAACCGTAACGGTAACATTAACGGTAATGCAAATGCAAGAAGAAATGGTAACACAAATGCAAACAGTTACAAAAACAATAATGCAAATGTAAATGCGAAAGCAAATGCAAGCATAAACAGTAACGCAAAAGCAAATGCAAGCGGAAACGCTAATGCAAACATAAACAGAAACGCAAACACAAACGCTAACGGTAATGCACACGCTAACAGTAATGCACATGATAACGGTAACACTAACGCTAATGCTAACAGTAACAGTGATACGGAAACACAAATGCGAACCCAAATGGTAATAGTAGTGCAAACGCAAACAGTAATGCTAATGGTGATGCAAAGACAGATGCAAACGCTAATGGTAACATCAACGCAAATGCAAACATAAATGCAAATGCAAACACTAATGGTTATGGTAATGCAAATGCAAACAGAAACACAAACGGAAATGCAAACAGTAATGCAAATGCTAACAGTAACGGTCATGCAAATGCAAAAGCAAATGGTAATGGTAACGGTAATGGAAATGCAAATGCTAACACTAACGATAATGCTAACAGTGATGCCAATGGAAATGCAAATGCAAACAATAACGCAAATGCAAGCGCAAATAGAAACGCAAATTGTAACACTAACGGTAATGCTAACAGTGAAGCAAATGGAAACGGTAACGCAAACGATAACGGAAACGCAGGCACAAATGCAAACAGAAACGCAAACACTAATGGTAATGGTAGCAGAAACACAAACACAAATAGTAACAGTAAAGATAATGGTGAAGCAAATGCAAAAAGGCAATGGTAACGGTAACACCAATGCAAATGTCAAAACAAACTCAACCTCTAACAGTGACGGTAACGCAAATGCAAACGCAAATGGTAATGCAAACGGTAATGCAAACACTAATGCTAACAGTGATGCAAAGACAAATGCTAATGGTAATGGTAATGGTAACACTAACGAAACTTCAGCGCAAACATAACCGCTTAACGTTATGGTGACGCAAGCACAAACGCAAATGGTAACACAAACAGTAATGCGAATGGTAATGGTAACGGTGACGCAACACAAATGCAAAAGCAAATGCTAGTGGTATCGGTAACGAACGCAAACGCTTAATGGTAATGCAAACGAAAGTGCAAACACAAATGCAAATGGTAATGGTAACGTAATGCTAACATGATGCAAAGGGAAACGCAAACACAAACAGTAATGCAAATGAACGCGCAAACACAAATGCAAACGGTGATGGTAACGGTAACACTAACAGTGAAGCAAACAGAAAAGCTAATGCAAACTGTAATGGAAATACAAGTGCAAATGTAAACTCAAACACTAATGCTAACCGTAATGCTAACGTTGACGCAAGCGCAAAGCAAAACGCTAATGGTAACACTAATGCATACGGATTGTGTCCAAAACAGGTGCATCAAGAAGCACAATGAATACAAAGAATGTGGGCATAATAGTGGCCTCGGGCAGGAAAATGAGCACTTGGAATACTAAATTGCTAATATCTCAGGAACCGTCAGGTAGGAAAAATAAAATTTCATACTATTTATGATTTTCCAGGCCAGTTTTGTACTTAGCCCCTACAGTGGGGACTAAGAATTTTTGTGATGCAAAGTCTGTATCTCAACCATTTTCAGGATAATGGACCAAAAGGCACGGGCGGATAATCAGAATTGTTATCCTATGGAAAATGGTCAACTTCGAGGCCGTAACTTTGGAGCCCTGTAATATTATGCCACCAAGCCAAAAGGCACATCTGTGGGATCTTGCTTCTTCCCTGCAACCTTCAGCCCAGAAGACCAAACCATTGTTTTGCAGGAGGGTGGCAAAGATTTCTGTTGTTTTGGTCATACTTTCATAAATTACTTTCTCAAATCGTAAAAGTTTCTCAATAAAAATCACAAAACTTTTGATTTGCAAAAGTATTTTGTGAAAGTCTTTTCCAAAAAATTTAAAACATATTTCTGGGGTTTAAACCCCCCCAAAAAAGATGTGCCTAGCATCCTCAAGACCGGACTAGGTGACCACAACAAGAATTGTGTCCCTAGAGGGTCCCAATTTTAAACGTCAGGCATTTTTCTGAGCTCTAACTAAAGACAAAATGGCTGACTCACAAAAGTAAAAGGGTTATTTGCGACAGTAAAAACGGCCATTTGCAAAACTTTCGCATCTGTTGTTAACTTTTCCTATAGGCTATAATGGGGAACCTTGTATTTTGAATAACCTTTGAACTGTTTAATATTTTTTCACAAAATCTTTGAAAGGCACATCAGTGACCCCAGCTGCATCTTCCTGAAATTTTGGACAGAACATGCACAAACTATGCGGCCTGTAGTGCGAGCAGAAAATGCGCAAAAGTCATTTTTGTGTGTTTTTGGTGCCTGTAGCCACTCGCAACCGTACATTTGACTATAATTCAACTTGCCAGATTCAGAGACATATGGTACCAGACTGTGCATGCAAAATTTCAGACAAATCTGTCATACAGTTGCAAAGTTATTAAGGTGTAAAATTTGAAATGTAACCATAAAGTAGGTACTCAATCCTAAATATAGTGACACTACCATGCCACCTCCATTTAATGCATCAGTTAGGGTTATTCCACAGCAACAAAAGTGAGAAATTTGGTCTTATGGTTGAAAACTCTAACTCTGCATTCCCTACTCCCACCCCAGCACCATACACACATAGAACACACACGCACATGAAAGTAGGGGGAGGACCAAGGCAACACGATCAATCATAGACAACCAGCAGCAGGTGACAGAAATAGCATACAACTGTCTAAATGTACTACAAGACACATCCATCATCATGGTCCACCAACTGTAGGAGTTCTGCTGCCATCTGAGTGACTTGGTGCTATACACGCATACTGGCCATCAGCTGTTGGTGTATCACATTAAACATTTTTTATATCTATTACATTTCTTATCTCTTCTGAATCACAGTGTGTCAATAATCATCACTCTAATAAAATGTCAATGTCTGGCAGTGGTTTTAGAGACCTTTGTTGACTGTTAATGTCTCCTGATGTTACCCCGGAATAAGACAATGATGTATCAGTACACTATTATGTGCACAGTACTGCAGCACTATTATCTTACATTGTACACTTGCAGATCTGTGTGGGAGTGCCAGACCCAATAAAGTCACATGGTAATACTATACGATACCTGAATTCTGGAACGTTTCTCATTTGAAACAGTTAAGTGTGTTTCTCTACTATTTGATATATTGCTGCTAGCATGCTGTTCAAAGGGCCCCATGCTCACATGTTTTGTGTTTATGACTGTGTAGTATCACAGATCATTGTAACACAGATTCATGTGTCTAAATACCTACTGATCTTGCCATGCCATAAGAAAACAAGCATTTGTCAATGCCGAATGTTTGCTTGCTGGCATTGGCATTGGTAGTGTAGGAGTTACAGAGCTGCATAATAGGAATGGCAGTGAAGTATTGAACTGAAGCCAACCCCACCACCACCATGCAGATACTGACAGGCATTGGGGTGTGCCTTTGGGTCGTCACGCATAATGGCCATGCCATTTCACCACACCCTACCCTGCAGACACCAACAAGCATCACGGTGTGCCTTGGGGTCTTTAGCCCTTATGTTGGTGGACCATGATGATGGATGTGTCTTGTACATTTAGACAGTTGTATGTTATTTCTGTCACCTGCTGCTGGTTGTCTGTGATTGGTCATGTTGCCTTGTTCCTCCCCCCACTTGCATGTGCGTGTGTGTGTGTGTGAGTGTGTGGTGCTGGGGTTGGGGGTGGGGAATGCGGAGTTAGGGTTTTCAACCCTAACATCGAATTTCCTCACTTTTGTCACTGTGGAACAACCCTAACTGATGCATTAAACAGAGTTTTTTGCCATGAATTTCCTGTCTTTTTCAGAAAGTATAATCTCACACTACATTGTATATGTTGGTGAGAGCATGGCTCCCTTTGTGCAGCATGCTCTGATCAAGATATAGATAGCTTTATCATAATATGAACTTGTCTTATGCTATTCATGTGGCAATAGTTCATGTGCTACACCTAGACATAAAATGAACTCATACATAAATGGAATAGAAGGTATATGTGCAACACATGGACCAATAGTACATGTACTCAGATAAGTAGACACTATGCACAGATTTACCTCTTGTACTTTCTTTGTATGCAGTAATATACCAAGACCAGTATAGATATCAGCACTGTAACTTTATATATAATAAAATACACCTTAAAAAGATTTATTGCCAAATTAATAGATGATTAAAAGCCGAATTAAAAGTCAAATTGGCACACAAAATCAGTCTCACAAAATAATATATAAAAAAGTAGAAACATAGATTTTGACGGCAGATAAGGACCACTTGGCCCACCCAGTCTGCCCATTTCTCTACCTATTGGATAAGCTGCAGATTCTAGTTAACCAACAGTACAACAGTGCAATACAACAGTATTGCATCAAAGTTAAAAATACATGGAAAACAGTATCACAGCTACTTGATGAGGAAGTTGTGACAGTAGCACAGACCACATGAACACAGCTGCCACAATAGTCTCTGTACACTGCTTATCATGTCTCAAACAGTGATGATGTTATTGTCATTGTGTGACTGATAGTGTGAATGTTCCTGGGGTAGGCGAAAAACCAGATGCCAACTGTTTAAATAATAGCAGCAGAAACACATTCTGGTATCTAAAAAAAGATACTTATTATAGCTATTTAAAAACATTTAACGTTAATATATTTATGTGTAGACATATCAAGATATATATACACATACATATATATGTAAAGACACATAGATATATGAATGCTTTGAAAATTCCCACCCAACCCCTAATTGAGGCAATTGAGAAATATTATCAGAACATAAAATCAGTTGTTATCAGTACAAGTGTCTGATGTACAATAGTGCACAATTGTATACATGTATTTAATTTACACAAAGCAAAATAACATGGCATATGCTGACAAGTACTATATACATCACTAGAAATCATCAAAGTGGTGATCAACATTCATAGTGAA
The DNA here is from genome assembly GCA_016271365.2 of Neoceratodus forsteri. Classification (NCBI taxonomy): domain Eukaryota; kingdom Metazoa; phylum Chordata; order Ceratodontiformes; family Ceratodontidae; genus Neoceratodus; species Neoceratodus forsteri. The sequence goes on from CM057454.1 coordinate 202,806,957, forward strand.
TTAATAAAGTATCTACATCACTAAAAACTGTAAGTTAATAATAAGTAATGCTTGTACACAAAACTATGAATATAAAATTATCTGTTATTGAGAAAATGGCACCTCTAGTTAATAAACAAATATTTACCACAACACTCTTTATTACTGTAAATGATACCTATATGAAACTCACCACAAATTAGAAATGTTGTACTAAATATCTACGTAATACTAAGTAATATATTAAGAATATGTTGAAATACTTGTCAATTAAATAGTGTAAAACCGCAAAATATTTAGCATTGTTTAATACATTCAGTTATATAGCAATTAAGACAACTGCTGAAAAGCTAACAGTACTGACTTTAACTAAATAATTTATTAATAACCATATATACATATATACAACACAAATGTGCAAAAAGAAAACAGACATAGTAGTACACTCTTGCGATACAATATGAATGTATTAAGTCAAGTCGCAAAGGGACAAAAAAGACAAGCCACACCTTGTAATACTCAACATGTTACAGAGTGATGCCTATATCAGAGTATGATACTCTTAAGTGCAGGTCAGCAGATCAGTTAGAAAACAGTGTGCAACTGTGTTAAGCACAGAAGTGGCACAAACAATGCAGGATATCTTTTACTCATAAAAGATACAAATAATATCATGATGCAGAACAAGTGTTTAAAAGACATGTGAAACACAGTTTTCCATGCACATGGACAAGTAATGTGCTTAAGTAGAGGCACACAGTTGGCAAGGTGCAAGTAGTGCTTGTTATCGCTGCATACGAGTTACTCAGTAGAAAAGACAATGACAGAACAGGAGGACCAGATAGTCATATCTGTTTTTGCCATCTCTTAAGTCTTTCTTAGACATCTAGTGTGGTTTCTTAATGACTGTAAAACAGTTGGTGCCGATTGAAGACCACTGCAACTATTTTCACTGTGTCACTGATTTACGTAACTATCTTAGAAGTCAGATTGAGTAAACATATGCATGTAAACCACATGATGTACTCTCAGTGTAATATTGGATGTAGATTTGCATAAGAAAGAATAGTGTTTTTGTAGCAGAAGTCAATCTGTAACAAATTTGACAGCAAGTTATGTCACATGTTGTGTGACTATTCTTCTGATGTATGAAGATTGTGATAGTTCTTCAATATCAGCACGTTTGCATTTTTTAAGTGTCATGGAAGCCTCTACTTAAAAGTGCTTGTGGAGTCATTGCATTCAACCCACCCAGTTCTGTACCTCAACAAAGAAAAATAATGTTCAGAATGTACAGACTGGCCATGGTGGTAGATCACAGCCTGAGTGTCAAACACTGCTTAGTTGAATACAATTCTACCAGCTGTGAAATCTTTGCTAGGTGTGTCAACTCTGAGCCTGTTAGAGTCGAATCTATGCAATGCAGGCATAAGATATTGAGATGAAGTCCTGAGACGTATGGACTGAGTACATGTCCCTCCACACCTAACACATAGGTGACCACTTTCTGCATTTGTGAGCAGCTGCTGGAACTTGACACTGGGAGTGAAGCACAAACAAAGAAACCAAAGCATATCCTCAGTGGTTACCGCCTGAATGACCACATGAGAGACATACATATTTGGTAAACATATGAGACTGTGAAGTACTGTCGCATTGGAATCCCTCTTCATCCAAACTGTTTATGATGGCCATCATAAACTCAGTGGTGTCCTGCTGCATGTTAGCAGCGAACGTACTGCACCCATCATATGTACCTAAGACCTGCTATAGAGGTATCAGTGACTGTACATTTTGTAACTGATCTGAAGTCACATCTACAACTTCCTTCAATGCATTTGATAAGGAGTGTCTTGTGAAGCTGATATTGCCTGCACAAAGTCTAGCATGTGGAGAAATGCTTGCATAGCTATATTAGCATAGCGGTTTACTCTAGTACTGTTATCAAATACTGTGACAACAGCCATACCAAGTGACTTCTTAGAAACAGGTAATTTTGCATCTGCATCTGTATTTGCCATACTGACCTTGTTGTTAGTCTGCACAGTTGATTCAGTGGTGGCAGCTCATTTTCTCTTGTTGCCAGCTGAAGCTGTGACTGTGGCATGTGAGACAACCACATACGTAGGTAGTGGAATGAGAGACATCTGTGGCTGATGCAGAGTATGTAATCTGTTGTACTCAACAATACATCGCGTGTCAGCGTGTATCTTCTGTGGTGCAAGTGTGATGATGTGGAACCCAGAAAGACTGCTTACGTGTGAAAGCATGACATAGCTCATGCCGTCCTTGAAAATGTCTGTGTCTATGTCAACCATTGCTGAATCCAAACTCAAACCCTGTGACTTGTGAATGGAAACAGCATATGCAACACATATTGGAAACTGTGTCCTGTTGACATAGATATCCTTAAATACCTGGAACTTAACAAGGGTATGATCAATCTGCACAGACTGTTCCATGTTGTCAAAGCGGACAACAAGTGTCTCGATAAACGCCTTCTGAACATTGTATACAAGTTGATGATGTGACCCATTGCACCATTTACAATGCCACATTCAACATCAAGATTATGCTGTAGCATGACACACTCATTCTTACAAACTGTAAGAACAGCTTCCAGGCCAGCTGTGTGTGAAACATCTGACTTCAGTTCAGACAGTCATTCAGTCATCTTTGCTACCAGCTTCCAACTTAGAATTACACCATCAACTGTATCAACAACATGCAGTGTGGCAATTTCTTGATTCTCTCTCTGCAACATAACACTGTTAAATTCAGCACATTTCTTAAGTTGTGGCATAAGACACACAATCTGTGTGCCCTTGGAGTACACATCACTGAAAACGTTGCATGCTGTATGTATGGATGTAGTATCCATTGTGATTCTTCGACCATGTAACATCGCAAGATGTTGTGGTGACAAAGAACCTGTACGAGCTTTATCCAACAGTGCCTTGTAAGCCAGATCATCACCCTGCCGCATGTTCTCACACAACTCGACATAGGTAAATAACTCCCACAGGTTACAACCTCCAATGCAGCCTAGTGTATTCTTAGCATGCTTGACAGTCAGAGTTGCAAAGACATGTTCCGATTATTGGTGCAAGTTGTAAGAGGTTCCAAATACAATGATGCTTTTACCACCAAATGCATCTCCATAGTCAGTGCCCAAAATCTCCTGTAGACTTAAGTGTATACAGGCAAGCATCAAATTAGAGACCATGCTAATCTCATCAATGATTAGTAACTTCATTTTAGTAAACATAGAATGAAGCTGAAATGCAACCTCAAATGAGAGCTTACGATACTCTCCTGCTTTGCTATGCTCCACTGGCAACATGAAGAGGTGGTGTAGCGTAACTCCACCAATGTTATATGCAGCCAGTCCAGTGGGAGCACTAACAGTAACAGACATTGATGAGCCTTTCAGTTTCTGTATTTCAACCATGATGACCTCTATAAGGAAGCTCTTCTATACCTGCTGAGCCACTAACAAACATTAGTGGTATGTGGTCAAGACAGTCACATTTCTTCTCTTCATGTAGTATCCCATGCCGAACAGCATCAGTAACTGCAAAGTGCACCACATGTTGTTGCTCATTGAGTCTCTCTCTCAATTCTGCTGTATCAACATTGCAGTGTGTGCCATGTTTCATAGCACTCTCCACTTCTGACATGAATACTTCTGGGGCATTCAGAGGCAGCTGCACTCCAAGTATACCTTCTCCTTCCGGATCAAGGTTGTCCTGTGAACTAACAGGAGTGTCCTCTTCAGTTGTTTCTGTGCCTTTTCAAGCTGTTCCTTCTCAGCACCCAGTCTCTTTATATATGTGTCAGAGTATTCAGTTTTGAATGTGTCGTAACTGTGATTGAATTGTACCTCAAATGTATCACAGTCACCTTTCAATTCAGACTCATTCCTCCAGCGTTTAAATAAGAATAGCAGAGCAAAGTAGTAATGTTCTCTGCTCTCAGATGTGCCTAGATATAATTTGCAATGGTCAATGAGCCAAGGATTATGTCTCTTTATGAGACAGCCATCCACCTCTGACCTTGTAAATGTCATGCGGCAATCAGGTGAGACATCTGTCTTGTAGTAGTACCATTTAGCCACCTCAAATAGACACATTCCATCCATGTCACTGTGTCTACAGGGTAGTATGTGTTAATCAGGTTATTCTTCAATATCGTTTGAAGAGGGACTGTTGAAACCAGTTACTCAATCTCAGCGTGAGGAAGAAGTACATTTGTGCTTCTCTTTGTAGTTAACACTGAGAAATCGCACAACATCAGATTTGCCGTACAAATGTGTACTGATCAAATGATCGCCAACCTCATAAGCACCACATTCTCTGTGTGATAGGGCCTGCAATCCCAGTGACCACAGCTGAGATGTCAGTGACTTGCTTGAACTGACACTATCTTCCCAAAGATCTTGCAAGCTAGTCTGTTCTTGTTTGGTGATGTACAAAGTGATGTACCGAACCAGAGCCAACGAGTTGTCAGCCACAAACTGAACATCTATGTTTGCTTGCCACATTAGAAGAAGAGTTGGGTTGAAGTCATTGATGTACACCTCATTCTCATCCTTGGGTAACTCATATACCCTCTTGGTTAATTTTACCTTCAAGTGGTGTCGTATTGCTGAAAACAGTTCATTCATGTGACTGTTCCCACAGACATGTCTGGGAAATCTGAAGCAACGTTTTGTGTACCAATCAGATTTTCTCTTCACTACCCCGCGGCAGTATTTCACACAAATATGATGTTGGAACTTCTGCACCAACTTCCACAGCATAGGACTGTCATACTTGTCCAGTATGTGGCAAGTGATGTATCACTTAATGAATGCAAGCACTTCTGCTGCTTCATGTTTGCCTATGCGCGGGGTGTCCTTGATCCACAGTAACATATGAATATGAGGAGTGCCTCATGCCTGATATTCCATCCTCCAGAAGTAATGCTCTACAATACCAAGAGGTGGATTGTCCTTTGACAAAAGTCAGAATATCATGGAATCACTTGTGAAACTGTCTAGTCACAGACACTGGGTCAAGTGTCACATCTCTCCAAGAGTCATTGATGTAATGCCCTCTACATCACAATTTGCCCACTTCAACAGTTCAATCACCTCCTCCCAGGTGTACTCAGCACAGCTGAGTGTGATGAACCATGTTGCTGCACCATACTCCCACAGCATAGTCATCACCTCAGAGTGTCTGCGATACCAGTATTCTTTGGTGCCACATAGACTTGACAGTATGGAAGACAAATTGACCTGCACAGTTTCATCCTTTTGCTTTAATTTCTGCAAAAACTCTACAGCAGTGATTCCATCAAGTGGAGTCATGAGTCGTATAGTATGTGCAATGGATGTAGACAGAATGCAAAGCTCACTCTCCCTGAGGAGATGGAACAAGTACTGTATATTGCATCTCAATTTGCCATCCTTACTGAGCACATGACTGATATGGTATTCAGCACCTTGCACATGCACTTCTCTATCATCTAAATGTCCACCTGGCCCTTTTGGAAATAAATCCAGAAAACAACGTGCTTCCAATATCACCTCCCAAATGCTGACAGGGGCACCTTCCACCTATTTCATTTGATACAGATCAATGTTATCCCCAACTGGATCTCTGCCATGTAGTGGATGTATTGCATACTGTTCATACACATTGTCACTTTTCTACATTGACCTTCTCAACCATTGGTTTTGTGGTATCCAACACATCGTGTTCAGTAGACATGCTACTCATGTGATCAATGTCAAGGTCTGCATAAAAGGAATTGTTGTTCTTCAAGTAAGTAAGAGCAAGCTTCACCTTCTCTATATTGACAACATCCTGCCAGATGACCTTTGACTTTGTTGGAACACTGTTGACAAGAATCACCAAACTGTTCTCACTGTAGATTGCCTGCACATTTTCCTGCAGAGGAAGTGGAAGATACATAAAGGAACCCTTAAGAGACCTAATGAGTTATTTTTGTAGAATGTTCCATGTTTTTGTATTTAAATGTAGAATAGTTTGAAATGGTTTCATAGTCTGAATAAGAATCTGTTCAAATATATTCAATGTGGCAATCTCAGCAGGTGTAACATGTGTCTCCATATTGTTCAACAATGACCTTGGTGGCAGAGTGTTACTCTTCACCTTGGAGAAACAGTGCTTGCACATCACAATGATTGGCTCTAATTGGAAGTCACACTTTAACAGCAGAATTCCTGATAGTTGAAACCACATGTCATTGTACGGTAACAAGGTTTCCAGATTAACTGTGACCGTTTGTTTCTCGTAACAGAGCCGATCACATGACACACATACAGAGTCAAATGTCTCTGTCTTTGCCAACTCAAATTTGGCAATGGATTTCCCAAACTGCTTAAGAATATCTGTTTCCAAGACAGAGACACAATTGTCATCAGCAATTGATACCTGGTCAATTACAGTATCTGTGACACTCCTCTCACATTGCAGCTGTTAAGGAAATGTCATGACACCATGCATGTCACCAGACTCCAGCAACTCATTAAGATGAGTATACTGCGCAACAACTCATCACACCTCATAGACCCTATACACAGAAGTTACGCATGCCTGATTGATGCACTGCCAGCATCCACATGTGGCGAAATGCACTGTCACAAATACCACTGTCTAGGCAAGCTAGTGAATGACCCATAAGTCCAGTATGTGACCGGATCTCACAAAGATCTATAGTCTCAAACAATTTATGTCTGTCTTTACAATCAGTAACGACAAAACAGATTGATAAAGTGCTCGACTTTATCAAATGATGATTGCCTCTGGTTGCAAGTTGTATCACATGTCCATGCCAGACAGTGATGCTTACGAGGCTGAACAGTTGACTCAGACTCATCATCTGACTCAGTTGTAATGTCATCACATGCAGTCAGCACATTACATAGTTTCATGGCCTCATCAATAGAGAACTTGCTGTCCTTTTTCTGTGAGTAATATGACTCCTCCCAGAAATATGCCTCTGAGTGCGTGTGTGTAGCCAGCTGCCTGTGAAATGTCACAGAAGTTGTGTTGGTTCAAGACGGATAGTGTTGTAACCTCATCTTTATGCTGTACACAACTTTTCTGAATTGTTCAAGTACATGAGCCATTTTACACCACAAGCGTTGTAGAACAAATACTGCTCTGTTGACAAATGTACAAACTCTGAGACGCGATATCATCAATGACAGATGAGTCTTAGTTTTTTGCGCTCACATCTCATCACAGCTGCAATAAGTCTATCTAACTTAGCTTTACAAGCCAGTGATCGAAAATACTTTTGCTTCCTCAGGTGAGCATCAGCAGCCATACCTTTACGTTGCTGCTGAGAATGTTTTTTTATGCTTGCCTTTGCAACATATTTCTTCCATCTGGAAGATTTCCACAACTGTTGCTCAGCTGTACATGTTTCCATTGCAGCTGAGCAAGTATGTTCAGTTTCTGTGGAGTGCGCAACCTCTGAAGTCGCTCCTTGAGCAGAATGAGAAATCAGTTTATGCCTTGAAATAGAATGTGTGGGATTTGTACCACTCTTCAGCAACAGTGTACTACTGTGATACCTGTTTGTCTCTGCATAGCACTGCGCTCTGCTTGGATGGCATCTTTCTTCTCTACAATGTCACAGTAGTGTGTCAAAATGTTTTGTCAGAATCAGACACCTGTGTAAAAAATAGAGAGAAAAAAATTTAGTGGTGAAGAAACATAATCTAATGACATCTTATAGTCATACACAATCTACATCTGTCATATCATGTGAATAGAGAGCATTGCCAACAAAACGTTGCACACATAATCCTTCTTGCAATAGAACCTGAGTTGTAACATGACACAATATGTACTGTAATAACATAGCAGACAGTTTTTTTTGTGGAAGTCTTGACTATATACACTTTTTTTGGTAAAAAACAGATTATTTGCAACATTTTTGCAAAACTGTGTTGAATGTACGACAGTGGCAAATGACAGTGTCGAATAAACACGACAGTGTTGCAAAGTCATGTCGTCAGCATGACAGTATTGAATAGTAGTGTCACAAAATAGTGTCACACACACAAGTGTTGAATAATAGTGTCAAATAAACATGACAGTGTCGCAAAATGATGTCAGCACGACAGTGTCGAATAATAGTGTCAGGAGCATGAAAGTGTTGAATAATCACATTAAAAAAACACCCTTTTTAAGGCTAAGCTAATGAGACATTGCTTTGTATTTGAGTGACGGACGCTCACACCAATGGAACAGAACATTGATCAGGCCATGTCAGGCAACCAATTACAACTGCGGAAGACTGGAGAAGAAGGACATAGCAGCCATCTTAGTCAAAGCAACCAGAACCTGCTTTACTCTGAGTAAGTACATTCAATTTTCAAAACTATTTTACTAGCATTATAAAAACTGATAATGATACAAACATAGCATAAAACAAAATGTTTTTACTCCTCTATTTGACTATAGCAATATAAATGACCTGTTATGCTGTGGGAAGAAGTTATAACTATTTGAAGTCAGAATGTCAGTGAATACTTCTCAGCACAGATAGAGCTGCAAATGGAGGCAGAACACAGGCAGCATGTGTATCATAAAAGAAGAGACAACCAATAATAGCTAGCTAGGTACTTGTGATTGTTTGAACTAGCCTATCAAAATGTAGTATTTTCCCACCTAGAAACCTTGCAACATTTCTGCTTGACAGAACCTGAACCCATTCAGTGTATGCGTAGTGCATGCATCCACTGTATTGGTTAACCATGAGAAAGCATTAGCCAATGATTTTGTTTTTCCTATGTTTTGGGACAGCCCACCAAAGCAATATTGAAGCAGAGAGGGAAATCTCAATTTCATATTCAGTAGTGACTAGACACTGCAGGACAAACACTGATCTTTTTGGTAGCTCTCTGTCCACTTTTCAGTTCAAAAGCTTAGAATGGCAGAAAAACAGCAAATGCACTGTGTGGGTCATTGGCAAGCATAGTACAACGAGCTGCAGCGTGTGTTCAGAGACATCAGTTTGGTAAAGACTTGCAGCTTCCAAATTGCTCTGTTAAGTGGTTTGGCAGGGAGGCATGAGGTGGGAGTATCTCATGCCAACAATGCACCGACTACTGAGCACTCACGCTCATCTGGACATACTGCTGATTCATCTCGGAGGCAATGATTTAGGCACCAAATGATGGGTAGATTTAGTAGCAGAAGCAAAATTGGACCTTGCTTCCATAATGAGTATGTTACATGCCAGTAAGATCATATTTTCAAATATTACAGAGCTTAGGTCTGGCAAGCAGAACACCACATGTACCTGCTTGACAGGGCACAAAGAAAGGTAAACATACAGCTTTCTGGATATCTTCACATGTGGCATGTACACCATACGTCACCCTGAAATTAAATATTGTAATGATTGGCTAAATCTACCAGATGATGTGCACTTCTTGCATGCTGGCAATTACATTTTCCGGGGAGACCTTTGAGATTGAATCCTCACAGTGTTCTAAAAATGTCAGACTGTTTTAATGTACCTGATAAAAAACGTTTTTTTTTTTAAGAACCACAAAATTGGTCAAAAATAGACAAGCTGCATACATAATGCACATAACACACACACACGCAATCTGTGTTGTCACAGTAATTGTACAGATAGCAAACACCAAGGGCAAATGTGACACATAACAGGTTGTTTGTGGCTGGACACTCATGACACAATATCTCTTTCACTGTCAGGCCACTTGCTTGGTGACACCATACACAATGTGACTGTACTCACTTGTGTGCATGTCTCACCTGCATGTAGCGTTAATGGTAATGAGTTTTGATGACATGTGCTACACTGTCATGACACAATATCTGTAATTTTGTCTTAGAATGGGAAATTCTACATGTTATGATTCAGCTGTTCATTATCCAGCCTTGCCTTAAATGCTTACTGTAGTTGTCCTATGGCATGGATGTCAGGGCAAACCACCATGGGGGTGGGGGCAGAAGTGCATTGACTATCTGATGTAATCTAACCATGAGTGCTATAATGTTTAGAAATGTTCAATCTGATCTGTACAATCGTAATGATCATGTCTTTCCACATATAGTTGAAAAAAATGTTCAAGCTCAATGAAGCTATCCTCATAAATATACATATAAAAAGAAATACTAAATTATTATTGTAGCTGGCCCGCTGGCTCAGCGGTTGGATTTCCGCTTGTGACGCTGGCGACCCGGGTTCAGAAATGGACTCGGGTCATCAGAGGGCCGGTTGGGGGGAGAAGGCTGGAGCGCCCGTGACAGCTCTCCTCTCAAGGGGGAGGGCAGTAGTCCCAAGAACGGTGACTCCTGGCGGAGGCCAGGAGTCACTCCCACTACCAGCGCTTGAGGTACTGTGAGGCGGGGTAGACGCTGGTGTCATTGCACGTCCCCACCTCTGAGAAAAGCAGAAAAAGAACAGGAGGGGTGAACCCTCTGTCTCAGTGAAGCCCTCCCTGGGGCTTTGATTACTCCCCGACCAGATACAAGCCCACGGCTCAGATATGGGGGTCCAATATCATGGCCCGCCCTCCGGAGGGTAAGCCGTGGTAACTGGGGAGGAAGCGGCAATGGATGGTAGGTGGAAGTCCCAGGGACTGTGACCAGGGTGGAAGATTGACAGAAGGGCTCACCAAGGATAAATAGAAAATTAAAAAAAAAAAAATTATTATCTCTCTCACTATTTATTTCAGCATCTAAACAGATTTAAAACATGAGAATCTGAGTGTAAGGAGGTGTGCTGTCTGGTCAAGGCAGCACAGAGTAAGGGCAATGCCTGCATTCTAATGAGGAGCACAAATAAGAGGCTGGATGCCATGTGGAGGCGCATCATTGCTAACCTCAGTTATAGGTTCTGTATAAAGAACAAAATGGCAACCATGTGCAAGAGGAAGTGGAAACTGGTGCGCCAGTGTTTCTACGCTCGAAAGAAATGCGGAGAGGTACCAGAGAATGATGTCCCCGGTACTACCTCGCCCACGAAATGTGGGAAACAGCTGGGAAGCCTGAAGTGTCATTAGTATAGAAGAAATTTGCAACTCATCACAATATCTACATCAGCATTAAGAATGCTTAACAGTGACAGTTGGTAGTAGAATCAGTCATTGTATAGAATTTAAATTGTGCAACAGACAACTGTGCATCATGCACTATATCTGTAGAACCTCTACCTTCAAAAAACCTGTACGCAGCAGAATAAACACTTCTCACTGAAGATCTGTCAAATCTGTGATACTAAAAGTTAGCAATTGATCTTTCACTGTACATGCTGTTAGCATAATAGTTGTCTTACAGTATGGTCACTGTCTTGTTGATGTTCTTGCCTATTTAAATCTTTGCTCTGAATGGTATTTCATTAAATGTAACTGAAGAGACCTCAGCATAGAATTCTAGCTGAAACATACAGTAGTACACAGGTATGCAGAAAGTAACAGAATAACAAAGACATGAAAATAAATGAATTCTACAGAGTATTGACAATAATAAAACTGATATATATTGAAGTATGCATTCATATATACAGCACTGTATAAATCTGTTATTATTCATTTACAGAACATCGTAGGCATTCCACAACTCAGGCAGAGGTAGTGCCAGGGGGGGCTGAGGCTGTGAAGGGCCATGAGTCTGATACTGATAGTGTCATTCTTGTCAGATCAGAAGGTAAGACAAATTTATTACAACAAGCCGAATAACTGAGCACCTAATGCACAGGACATGGGGACATTGCCTGTCTGAGGTAACACAACTCGGCAGAGTGGCACATTGTGCATGACTGCTGTCAGATAACAATGCCATTCATATCCACAGCTGTAGTTTGCTTGTGGTTCACAACTGCACATGCAACAGATCACCTTAGTTGGGCTGTGGCTCTGCACTCATGATCCAGTACCTGGTCTGGGTGGGGCATGGGTATTGCCTGGCTGAGGCCGTGCAAGCCGTGTGTCCTAACTATGTGCAGCTGCTATCACAGAGGTATAGCAATGATGTCCATGGCCTTAGTTGGGCTGTGGCTCTGCACTCAGGATCCAGTACCTGGTCGTGGGGCATTGCCTGACTGAGGCCGCAACTCCTCAGTGTCCGAACTAGTGTGCATCTGATATCAGAGATGTATACTGATGATGCCCATGGCCTTAGTTGAGCTGTGGCTCTGCACTCAGGATCCAGTGCCTGATCTGGATGTGGGGGCATTGCCTGGCTGAAGTCGTGCAACTTCTCAGTGTCCTAACTAGTGTGCAGCTGGTATCAGAGACATATACCGATGATGTTCCGGTCTTATTTGGGCTGTGGCTCTGCACTCAGGATCCAGTACCTGGTCATGGGGGGCATTGCCGGACTGAGGCCGTGCAACTCCTCAGTGTCCTAACTAGTGTGCAGCTGCTATCACAGAGATATACTGATGATTTTTATGGCCTTAGTTGGGCTGTGACTCTGCACTCAGGATCCAGTACCTGGTTTGGGGGGTGCATTGCCTGGCTGAGGCTTTGCAACTCCTCAGTGTCTGAACTAGTGTGCAGCTGGTATCAGAGATGTATGTCGATGATGTCCATGGCCTTAGTTAGGATGTGTCTCTGCACTTAGGATCCAGGACCTGGTCTGGGGGTGGGGGTGCATTGCCTGGCTCAGGCCACGCAACACCTCAGTGTCCGAACAAGTGTGCAGCTGGCATCAGAGATGTATACTGATTATATCCATGGCCTTAGTTGGGCTGTGGCTCTGCACTCATGATCCAGTACCTGGTCTTGGGGGGGGGACATTGCATGACTGAGGCTGTGCAACCTCAGTATCCAGACTAATGTACAACCGGTATCAGAGATGTATATTGATGATGTCCATGGCCTTAATTGGCTGTGTCTCTGCACTCTGGATCCAGTACCTGATCTGGGGGCATTGTCTGGCTGAGGCCATGCAACTACTCAGTGTCTGAACTAGTGTGCAGCTGGCATCAGAGACATATACTGATGATGTCCATGGCCTTTGTTGGGCTGTGGCTCTCACACAGGATCCAGTACCTGGTCTGGGGGGGGCATTGCCTGCCTGAGGCCGTGCAATCTCTCAGTGTCCTAACTTGTGTGCAGCTGGTATCAGAGAGGTATACCATTGATGTCCATGCCTTAGTTGGGCTCTGCCTCTGCACTTAGGATCCAGTACCTGGTTTATTGGTGAGGGGGGGCATTGCCTGACTGAGGCCATGCAACCTCTGAGTGTCCTAACTTGTGAGCAACTGGCATCAAATAGGTATACCAATGATGTCCATGACTTTACTTAGGCTGTGGCTCTGCACTCGGGATCCAGTACCCATCATAAGCTATCTGCATCTGGCATCAGAAAGGTATACCAATGATGTCCATAGCCTTGGTTGGGCTATGGCTCTGCACTCAGGATCCAGTACCTGGTCTGGGGAAGGGGATTCCCTGGCTGAGGTCATGCAACTCCTCAGTGTCCTAAGTAGTGTACATCTTCTATCAGAGAGGTATATCGATGATGTACATCCACAGTATCCACAGATACTCCACATGATCCTAACTTGTGTGCATGTCTTATTAAGGATATATACTTGATATCCATACTCTTTCAATTATGCAGTAGCTCAGCCAGAATACATTGCCTGTTTTTGGGGAGGGAAAAGGTGCATTGCCTTGTTGAGTGCATCCAACTGATCACTGTTCTAACTTATGTTCACCTGCTATCAGAGAAGTGTACTATTGATCTCCATTCCTTTCTTGGCTTCTGTCTCACCACTCACCATGCAGTACATGCTCTTCAGAGGGGGGAAGTGGCAGGACATTGCCTGGCTGATGCCAAGCAACACCCCAGTGTCCTAGCTAGTCTGTACCTTGTAACACTAAGTAATAGCATTCATATTCATCAGTTAATTGAAGCAGTATCTCAGCAAGGAAAATACAATACCATTTTTTTTATTGTTTCTGGGCCGGGATGGTCATTGCCTGCCTCAGCCCATACAATGCCTCAGTGCCCCATACATTTCTCCAGCTACTATCAGAGAGGTAGGTGTACTGTAGCTTAACACCCAGGTCACAATACTCAGGGGTTGTATGCCATTGACTGGCTGACCCAATGAAATTCGTCACTGTTCTTACTTGCACGCAGGTGATATCAATCACCTATGGCATTCAATTCCTGTTCGGGGGGGTATTCCATGCTTCAATCCGAACAAGTAACAGTTTCCCAACTTCTGTGTATCTGTTATGAGGTACATCTATAGTTGATGTTCATGTCTTTACTTTAACTGTTGTTCTACAGCCATAAAATGACTGATAACATGCAACTTGGCAGTATCATAACTTGTGCACAGATAGTATCCTATCAGCATACCCTAGGTCTGTAAGTCCACTTGTGCTGTCACTCTTCACTGATACATCAATACTGCTCAATTGTGGCACTTGTGTGCATCCGCTGCCGGCAATGTACAGACATATGTATCCTAAACATATAAAACTGTGGAAAAAATGTTACATACTTATATCGCAGTGTTAGTCACTATGCTTCGTGGTATTATGTAATAGTAACACAGAAACACATATGAAAAACAATACCAGTCTTAATGTACATAGACATAGCAATATGATCTGTAATCTAAAATCTATTTATATATTTTTCCTAGATGCCAGGGAGAATGAACATCAGCCTCTGCATGCAGTGAAGCAAGAGGCAGATGGCGGTGCTGAAGGTAAGTGTTGCACTATACTACACACATTTGTTTTCAGCTAGAGAAATACCACCTCTATGTCTTCTTGTCAATAAGCTAGTGAAATGGTGATCAATATATTATATGCAGTTAATCATTTAATGTGAGAGATGCTTCTTCATCCAAGATCTAACACCTCGTCCACACACGGTTGTGACATTGCCTGCCTGACACTGCAGCTCATCAGCCTCCTATGTTATGGTCACCTTGTATCAGATAGCTGCAGCATCAATGTTAACAGTTCCTATCACGTTAATACAGTATAACAATTTGTGACTGCAGCTCACATGTGTCTCACCACTCAGTACACTGTGCCTGGTCTTGTATGCGTGACTGTGCCTGATATCATGAAGCACTCAGTGCACTAACTACTGTTCAGCTGACATCAACAAGCTGTACCACAACAGTTAGCCTCCTGTAAATGATGTTCAGTGCATGTTCACATCTAATGTTAATATGCATGGATTTTAATGGCATGTCTTTAGCATTTAGTATTGGTATATGAAAGGTGCTTGACCATTGTGTACGTGAGTCAAGCAACTGCTCACTGTTCTAAGTTGTGCATACCAGTTATCATCAACAGCTGGCATTGCTGTCACTGGTTTCCTTGAAATATCCTTTGTAGTCAGGAGTCAATATCTGATCTGTGGTGGAGTGGTGACATTGTCTCTCTGAATTCATGCAACTCACAGTGTAATAACTTGCTTTCAGCTAGTATCATGCAGTAATAATAGTTATGTACAACATTTTCTTAGCTTCTCTGCTGCTGCTAAACAGGGTAATATTACATAAATTTCCATGCTCCTACTTGTGCTAGACATTTTAACTCAGAATCTTGCACCTACCATGTAAAACAGACTGTCAGTTTCCAGCTATACCCATGGAAGTAGTCAGTGGCATGAATGCAGTTCACCCCCCATCATGGATATATATATAAGATAACTTTGATGCATTGACTTGAGCCATGGTTCTGCACTAATTATCCTGTGCATGAAATAGAATATTTGAGCGCTGTCTTCCTGACACCATGTGATTACTCAGTGTCGTAAGTTATAGTGACCTAGTATCACACATATATCACATGCATGCTGATGCCTTTATTTGATAAGTGCCTGTGGACTCAAGATCGTCTTCCTGATTGCTGACATGGGTGAGAGGCAGGGGTGTCACTATTTGGCTGTAGAAGAAATACTAGAACTCAATTCAATGTCATACAACAGTAAGAAACCTTTACGCTGATGCACTTCTATATGTAGGTTGCAATCCCAACCCTAGTGGAACTCTGTTCATTGCCTGACTGCCCCCATACACCTAATCAGACTAATAACTTGTGTCATAGATGTACACTCACGGGTGTGTCCGTCTTCTTGTTGGGTGGTGGGGTGGTGGTGGCACAATGCATGTCTGGCAACATGCAAGTGCTAATATTTGCTACTTTTGCACTCCTCCATGTAGCTTGCAATCCTAGGTCTAGTGGACCTCTGATCATTCCCTAACTGACACCATACAGCTACTCAGACTAATAGATTGTGATACAGATATACACTCAAGGGCATGTACCTCTTTTGTTGGGTGAGAGTGGTGGTGTTGTGCAATGCATGGATCACCACATGCAACTACTCATATTCATTACTTCTCTTCAATTGTCATCATCAACATATAGAAACAGCTTGTCTATTACTGAATTTGAAATGTACATCTTAGTAAGCAAATTATTCCTGTTGTCCAAAAGTGAAGGCCAGTACTTGTCTCAGAGTTTTGAACTATTAGCCATACAAATTACCCTCGTTTATGGAGATTGTAATAAGAGCTACCACCAAAGTACACTTATCAATGTAACATATTTTGATTTGTCTATTTTCTGTCCACAGGAACAGTAACAACAGCAGCATTCTGTGAGCTCTGTGACCATTTTGACAGGCTGGAGCAGAAGATTGACCACCTGCTTGAGGGACAGGACCTGTCCTCTTGCAGGCACAGCAGGGGATGGTCAGCCTTCTGCATGAGCCTGTTAACACGGCCACAGATGCCACAGGGCACAGCAGCACCACCCCACTGCATGCAGCAGGATCCAGTCTCCCTGCCCAGAGTTGAATGGCACTCCACACAGGACTGCTACCTCCTCCATGGAACATCAGTCTCCACTTCTGGTGCACCTCCACATGGTTCCAGTCTCCAGGACTGTGCCACCTTGACTGGCACAACACACCTCCCCATGCCATACATCTTTAATAGTGAAATTTCATAGGAGGAAAAAAAATTATTTTTGTTATTTATTTCTAACTTCTATTATAAAAGTCAGTATTTTATTTTATATATTTTTCAATAAAAAATTTGACAGTATGACGTACATTTATTTTCCTAAAAAATACTTTCATAAAAATATTTTTTCTAACTAGTGATGCAAAGTGTGTTTATTATAAGTATTCAATAGTAATCATGGGAGGGTGGGGGTATTGCCTGGCTGAGACTGCATAACTACTCAGTGTCCTAAGTAGTGTGTAACTGGCATCAGAGAGCTATACTGATGATGATGTCCATGGCCTTAGTTTGGCTGTGGCTCTGTACTCAGGATCCAGTACCTGGTCTGGGAAGGGGGGGTGGGGCATTGCCTGGCTGAGTCCGTGCAACCTCTCAGTGTCCTAACTTGTGTGTGACTGGCATCAGAGAGCTATACCAATGATGTCAATAGCCTTAGTTGAGCTGTGGCTCTGCACTCAGGATCCAGTACCTGGTCTGGGGGAGGCATAGCCTGGCTGATGCCATGCAGCTCCTCAGTGTCCGAACTAGTGTGCAGCTGGTATCAGAAATGTATACGATGATGACCATGGGCTTAGTTGGGTTGTGGCTCTGCACTCATGATCCAGTACCTGGTCGGGGCGGGGGCATTGCCTGGCTGAGGCCGTGCAACCTCAGTGTCCAATGTAGTGTACAGCTAGTATCAGATATGTATACCGATGATGTCCATGGCCTTAATTGGGCTGTGTCTCTGCACTCAGGATCCAGTACCTGATCTGGGGGGCATTGCCTGGCTGAGGCCATGCAACTACTTAGTGTCCGAACTGGTGTGCATCTGGCATCAGAGACATATACCGATTATTTCCATGCCCTTAGTTGGGATGTGGCTCTGCACTCAAGAGGCAGTGCCTGCTCTGGGTGGGGGGAGGAATTGCTTGCCTGAGGTCATGCAATCTCTCAGTGTCCTAACTTCTGTGCAGCCATTATCAGAGATGTATACCAATGATGTCCATGGCCTTATTTTGGCTGTGTCTCTGCACTCAGGATCCAGTACCTGATGGGGGGGTGGTGGGACATTGCCTGGCTGAGGCCATGCAACTAATCAGTGTCCAAACTTGTCTGCAACTCACATCAGAGAGGTATACCAATGTTGTCCATGATCTTTTGGGCTCTGACACTACATTCAGGATCCAGTGCCTGGTCTGTGGGGGTGTATGGCCATTGCCTGCCTGAGGATGTGCAACCTCTCAGTCTCCTAACTTGTGTGCAGCTTGCATCAGAGAGGTATACCAATGATGCACATGGGCTTAGTTGGGCTCTGGCTCTACAGTCAGGATCCAGTACCTGGTCTATTGGGAGGGGGCATTGCCTGGCTGAGGCTGCAAACTCTGAGTGTCCTAACTTGTGCAGCTGGCACCAGATAGGTATACGAAGATGTCCATGGCCTTAGTTGGGCTGTGTCTCTGCACTCAGGATTCAATACCTGATCTGGGGTGGGTGGTAGGGACATTGCCTGGCTGAGGCTGTGCAACTCCTCAGTGTCCAAACTGAGTGTGCAGCTGGCATCAGAGACATATACCAATGATGTCAATGCACTTAGTTGGGATGTGTCTCTGCACTCAGGATCCAGTACCTGATCTGGGGTAGGGCATTGCCTGGCTGAGGCCGGCAACTACTCAGTGTCCAAACTAGTGTGCAGTTGGCATCAGAGACATATGCTGATGATGTCCATGGGCTTAGTTGGGTTGTGGCTCTGCACTCACTATCCAGTACCTGGTCGAGGTGGTGGGAGGGCATTGCCTGGCTGAGGCCGTGCAACCCTCAGTGTCCAAGGTAGTGTAGGGCTGGTATCAGATATGTATACCGATGATGTCCATGGCCTTAATTGGGCTGTGTCTCTGAACAGCGGATCCAGTACCTGATCTGGGGCATTGCCTCGGCTGAGGCCATGCAACTACTCAGTGTCTGAACTGGTGTGCATCTGGCATCAGAGACATATACCAATTATTTCCAAGCCCTTAGTTGGGATGTGGCTCTGCACTCAGGAGGCAGTGCCTGCTCTGGGGGAATTGCCTCGTGAGGCCGTGCAATCTCTCAGTGTCCTAACTTCTGTGCAGCCATTATCAGAGATGTATACCAATGATGTCCATGGCCTTATTTTGGCTGTGTCTCTGCACTCAGGATCCAGTAACTGATGGGGGCGGGGGCATTGCCTGGCTGAGGCCGTGGACCTAATCAGTGTCCTAACTTGTCTGCAACTCACATCAGAGGGTATACCAATGATGTCCATGATCTTAGTTGGGCTCTGACACTACATTCAGGATCCAGTACCTGGTCTGTTGGGGTGTGGCCATTGCCTGCCTGAGGATGTGCAACCTCTCAGTCTCCTACTTGTGCAGCTTGCATCAGAGAGGTATACCTATGATGCACATGGGCTGAGTTGGGCTCTGGCTCTGCAGTCATAATCCAGTACCTGGTCTATTGGGGAAGGGGGGCATTGTCTGGCTGAGGCCATGCAAACTCTGAGTGTCCTAACTTGTGTTCAGCTGGCACCAGATAGGTATGCCGATGATGTCCATGGCCTGAGTTGGGCTGTGTCTCTGCACTCATGATTCAATACCTGTTCTGGGGGTGGGGGTGTGGGTACATTGCCTGGCTGAGGCTGTGCAACTCCTCAGTGTCCAAACTAGTGTGCAGCTGGTATCAGAGATGTATACTGATGATGTCCATGGCCTTAATTGGGCTGTGTCTCTGTACTCAGGATCCAGTACCTGATCGGGGAGTGTGCCTGGCTGAGGCCGTTGCAACTACTCAGTGTCTGAACTAGTGTACAGCTGGTATCAGAGATGTATACCGATGATGGACATGGCCTTAACTGGGCTGTGGCTCTGCACTCAGGAGCCAGTGCCTAGTCTGGGTGGGCATTGCCTGCCTGAGGCCATGCAATCTCTCAGTGTCCTAACTTCTGTGCAGCCATTATCAGAGATGTATACCTATGATGTCCATGGCCTTATTTTGGCTGTGGCTCTGCAGTCAGGATCCAGTACCTGATGATGGGGCTTTGCCTGGCTGAAGCCATGCTACTACTCAGTGTCCTAAATTGTCTGCAACTGACATTAGAGAGGTATGCAAATGATGTCCATGACCTTATTTGGGCTTGGACACTGCATTCAGAATCCAGTTCCTGGTCTGTGGGGGTGTGGGTTGTCTGCCTGAGGACGTGCAACTCCTCAGTCTCCTAACTTGTGTGCAGCTTGCATCACAGACTTATACCAATGATGTACATGGCCTTATTTTGGCTGTGGCTCTGTACTCAGGATCCAGTACCTGATGGGAGGGGGGCATTGCCTGGCTGAGGCCGTGCAATCTCTCAGTGTCATAAATTGTCTGCAACTGACATCAGAGAGGTATGCCAATGATATTCATGACCTTAATTGGGCTCTGACACTACATTCATGATCCAGTATCTGGTCTGTGGGGGTGTGTGGCCATTGCCTGCCTGAGGACATGCAACCTCTCAGTCTCCTAACTTGTGTGCAGCTTACATCAAAGAGGTATACCAATGATGCACATGGGCTTAGTTGGGCTCTGGCTCTGCAGTCAGGATCCAGTACCTGGTCTACTGGGGGAGGGGAGCATTGCCTGGCTGTGGCCGTGCAACCTCTGAGTGTCCTAACTTGTGTGCAGCTGGCACCAGATAGGTATACTGATGATATCCATGGCCTTAGTTGGGCTGTGTCTCTGCACTCTGGATACAATCCTGATCTGGGGGTGGGTGGTGGGGACATTGCCTGGCTGAGGCTGTGCAAATACTCAGTGTCCAAACTAATGTGCAGCTGGCATCAGAGACATATACCGATGATGTCCATGCCCTTAGTTGGGCTGTGGCACTGCACTCAGGATCAGTACCTGGTCTGGGGGACTTTGCCTGGCTGAGGCCGTGCAACCTCTGAGAGTGTCTTAACTGTGTGCAGCTGGTATCGAGATGTATGCGAATGATATCCATGGCCTTAGTTGTGATGTGTCTCTGCACTCAGGATGCAGTACCTAACCGCAGATGCAGAGGTGGGGGCATTGCCACGCTGAGGCCGTGTAACTCCTCAGTGTCTGAACTAGTGTGCAGCTGGTATCAGAGATGTATAACAATGATGTCCATGACCTTAGTTGGGATGTGTCTCTGCACTCAGGATCCAGTACCTGATCTGGGGGTGTGGGCATTGCCTGGCTAAGGCCAGCAACCTCCAGTGTCCAAACTAGTGTGCAGCTGGCATCAGAGACATATGCCAATGATGTCCATGGGCTTAGTTGGGTTGTGGCTCTGCACTCACGATCCAGTACCTGGTCGGGGGGGCATGTGGGCATTCCTGGCTAAGGCCGTGCAACTCCTCAGTGTCCAAGGTAGTGTACAGCTGGTATCAGATACATATATCGATGATGTCCATGGCCTTAACTGGGCTGTGTCTCTGCACTCAGGATCCAGTACCTGATCTGGGGGGGCATTGCCTGGCTGAGGCCATGTGACTGCTCAGTGTCCGAACTGGTGTGCATGTGGCATCAGAGACATATACCGATTATTTCCATGCCCTTAGTTGGAATGCGGCTCTGCACTCAGGAGCCGGTGCCTGATCTGGAGGGGGGGGATTGCCTCCCTGATGCCATGCAATCTCTGTGTCC
Organism: Neoceratodus forsteri; assembly: GCA_016271365.2. Classification (NCBI taxonomy): domain Eukaryota; kingdom Metazoa; phylum Chordata; order Ceratodontiformes; family Ceratodontidae; genus Neoceratodus; species Neoceratodus forsteri. Next base: position 202,828,599 of record CM057454.1, read on the forward strand.
TAACTTCTGTGCAGCCATTATCAGAGATGTATACCAGTGATGTCCATGGCCTTATTTTGGCTGTGTCTCTGCACTCAGGATCCAGTACCTGATGTGGATGGGGGGGCATAGCCTAGCTGAGGCCATGCAACTAATCAGTGCCCTAACTTGTCTGCAACTCACATCAGAGAGATATACCAATGATGTCCATGATTTTAGTTGGGCTCTGACACCACATTCAGGATCCAGTACCTGGTCTGTGGGGGGTGTGGCCATTGCCTGCCTTAGGACATGCGACCCCTTAGTCTCCTAACTTGTGTGGAGCTTGCATCACAGACATATGCCAATGATGTACATGGCCTTATTTTAGCTGTGGCTCTGCACTCAGGATCCAGTACCTGATGGGAGGGGGGGCATTGCCTAGCTAAGTCCGTGCAATCTCTCAGTGTCCTAAATTGTCTGCAACTGACATCAGAGAGGTATACCAATGAAGTTCATGACATTAGTTGGGCTCTGACACTACATTCAGGATCCAGTACCTGGTCTCCGGGGGTGTGTGGCCATTGCCTGCCTGAGGAAGTGCAGCCTCTCAGTCTCCTAACTTGTGTGCAGCTTGCATCAGAGAGGTATATCGATGATGCACATGGGCTTAGTTGGGCTCTGGCTCTGCAGTCAGGCTCCAGTACCTGGTCTATTGGGGGAGGGGGCATTGCCTGGCTGAGGCTGTGCAAACTCTGAGTGTCCTAACTTGTGTGCAGCTGGCATCAGATAGGTATACTGATGATATCCATGGCCTTAATTTGGCTGTGTCTCTGCACTCTGGATTCAATACCTGATCTGGGGTGGGGGTGGGGACATTGCCTGGCTGAGGCTGTGCAACCTCAGTGTCCAACTAGTGTGCAGCTGGCATCAGAGACATATACCAATGATGTCCATGCCCTTAGTTGGGCTGTGGCTCTGCACTCAGGATCCAGTGCCTGGTCTGGGGTGCATTGCTTGGCTGAGGCCGTGCAACCTCTGAGTGTCCTAACTTGTGTGCAGCTGGTGTCAGAGATGTATGCCAATGATATCCATGGCCTTGGTTGTGATGTGTCTCTGCACTCAGGATGCAGTACCTAACCTGGGAGTGCGGGAGTGGGGGCATTGCCTCGCTGAGGCCGTGTAACTCCTCAGTGTCTGAACTAGTGTGCAGCTGACATCAGAGATGTATACCAATGACGTCCATGCCCTTAGTTGTGCTGTGGCTTTGCACTCAGGAGCCAGTGCCTAGTCTTGGGGGGGCATTACCTGGCTGAGGCCGTGCAATCTCTCAGTGTCCTAACTTCTGTGCAGCCATTATCAGAGATGTATATCTATGATGTCCATGGCCTTATTTTGGCTGTGGCTCGGCAGTCAGGATACAGTACCTGATGATGGGGCATTGCCTGGCTGAGGCCGTGCAACTACTCAGTGTCCTATCTTGTCTGCAACTGACATCAGAGAGGTGTACCAATGATGTCCATGATCTTAGCTGGGCTCTGACACTGCATTCAGTATCCAGTTCCTGATCAGTGGGGGGTGTGGGCATTGCCTGCCTGAGGACCTGCAACCCCTCAGTCTCCTAACTTGTGTGCAGCTTGCATCACAGATATATACCAATGATGTACATGGCCTTATTTTGGCTGTGGCTCTGCACTCAGGATCCAGTACTTGATGGGAGGGGGCATTGCCTGGCTGAGGCTGTGTAATCTCAGTGTCCTAAATTGTCTGCAACTGACATCAGAGAGGTATACCAATAATGTTCATGACATTATTTGGGCTCTGACACTACATTTAGGATCCAGTACCTGGTCTGTGGGGGTGTGTGGCCATTGCCTGCCTGAGGACATGCAACCTCTCAGTCTCCTAACTTGTGTGCAGCTTACATCAGAGAGGTATACCAATGATGCACATGGGCTTAGTTGGGCTCTGGCTCTGCAGTCAGGATCCAGTACCTGGTCTATTGGTGGAGGGGGCATTGCCTGGCTGAGGCCGTGCAACTACTCAGTGTCCTAACTTGTCTGCAACTGTCATCAGAGAGGTATACCAATGATGTCCATGATCTTAGTTGGGCTCTGACACTGCATTTAGTATCCAGTTCCTGATCTATGGGTGGGTGTGGGCATTGCCTGCCTGAGGATGTGCAACCCCTCAGTCTCCTAACTTGTGTGCAACTTGCATCAGAGTTATACCAGTAATGTACATGGGCTTAGTTGGGCTCTGGCTCTGCAGTCAGGATCCAGTACCTGGTCTGTTGGGGTGGGGGCATTGTCTGGCTGATGCCGTGCAACCTCTGAGTGTCCTAACTTGTCTGCAGCTGGTATCAGAGATGTATACCGATGATCGCCATGGCCTTAGTTGGACTGTGTCTCTGCACTTAGGATACAGTACCTGTCTGGTGTGGGTGTCAGCATTGCCTCACTGAGGCTGTGTAACTCCTCAGTGTCAAACTACTGTGAAACTGGGATGAGAGAGTTATACTAATGAAGTCCATCACCTTAGTTTGGCTGGCTCTGTACTCAGGATCCAGTACCTGATTCAGCGAGTGGGGAGTGGGGATTGACTGCCTAAGGTCAATTCTAAGTGCATAAGCAAATGTAAATCATTACATGCACAGTCACAGTAGCAGTGGAAACACTTATGGTAACAGCAAGAATGCGCTAAAGGAAACAGAAACAGGAAAAGAGGAATGCGACGAAATGGCAATGAGACAGAGATGCAAAAGAAATGCAAACAAATCAGTAATGGAAATGCAAATAGTAACAGTAACACAAATGCAAAGGGTAATGCACACAACGACATAAACAGAAACGCTAACTCAAACAGTCATGGAAACTAAGCTGAAACAGTAACGCAATCGACAATGGAAACACAGGCGGAAACACAAATGCTAATGCCAACAGAAACTCAAATGATGACAAACATGCAAACAGTAACGGTAATGCAAATGGAAATGCAAACAGTTACAGTAACGGCAATGATGATGCCAAAGTGAACAGTAATGCAAATGAAAAGGCAAGCATGTATGGAAAAGCAAATGGTAATGCACATGGTCACGGTACCACAACTGGATATGCAAATGCTAATGGTAACATCAACGATGATGCCAAAGGAAACAGAAACACAAATGCAAATGCAAACGCAAATGGTAATGCACACGGTGACGCAAAACGAAATGCAAACAGAAACAGTAATGGAAATGCAAATGGTAACAGTAACACAAATGCAAGCACAAATGAAAATGCAAAGAGTAACACACACGGTTGCGTACACGGGAACGCTAATGCAAACAGTTACGGAAACGCAAGTTGAAACACTCAGTGTAACAGTAATGAAAGCACACACCCTTTTTGCCCCCAAAAGTTGCATTGAGAAACACAGTGAATACAAAGAATGTATGCACAATAATGGGCCTCAGAGCAGAAAATGAGCACTTGGAATACTAAATTGCTTATACCTCAGGAACCGTCGATGTAGAAAAAAAGAGACTTTCATGTAATTTATGACTTTCCTGGCTAGTTTGTACTTAGCCCAGTGAAACCTCCAGTTGAGAGGCTAAAATTTTCTGATGAAAAGTCCGTTATCATAGCGTTTCAAGATACGGGCCCTGAAAGGCACGGTGGACGCCACCGTAATGTTAGTCTGAGGGAAAATAGTCACCTTGAGTACCGTAACTTTGCAGTCCTCTAATATTTTGACCCCAAACCAGCAAAGACACATCTGTTGGATCTTGTCTGTCTTCCTCCAAATTTCAGCCAAAAGACCAAATCGTTCTTTTGCAGCGAGTGTAAAGATTTCCTATTCTTTTGGGCATAGTGTCACAAAGTAGTGTCGAAAATCAGGACACTTTCGAAAACAAAAATCACAAAGTGTCGAATATTCAGCACTACTTTGTGACACTACTGTTTACAAAAGTTTCAAAAACATATTTCTGGATATTTAACCCCCAAAAGACATGGCTAACATCCTTAGGGCTCGACTAGGTTAACACAAAAATAATTGTGTCCCCAGAGGGTCCCAAATTTATATGCTAAGCATTTCTGTGACCAGTAACTGAAAAAAAAATGTCTGACTCATGACACTACAGGGGTAATTTTGTTAACTTTTCCCATTGACTATAGTGGGAAACTTGTCTTTTGAATAGCTTTTGAACCATTTAATATTTTTCCACAAAATGTTCAAAAGGCACATTGAGTGCTCCGGCTGCATGTTCCCTGAAGGTTTTGGACCAGTCGTACAAACCGTGCGACCTGTATGCACGAGCAAAAAATGCACAAAAAAGCGTAAATGTGACTTTCTATTGTGCTTTATAGCTCCACAACCGTATATACAACCATTAAGAAACTTGGCAGATCCAGAAATCTATAGTTCCACTCCATGTCTGTCAAATTTCAGGCAAATCTGTCATACAATGGCAAAGTTATTAAGCTGCAAAAGTTCTCATTTTTAACCTTAAATGGGGTACTCAACCTTAACTATAGTGGTACTACTGAGCCACTATAATATATATATATATATATATATACACACACACACACACACACATATACATATATATATATAATATGTAAGTGAATATATATATATATATATATATATATATATTCTATGCAAAAACTGTGTTAATGCATCATTTAGGGTTAAAAGCAAAAAAAGCCATGAAATGGGACATTAGGGTTGAACCTCTAACTCCCCCCACCCAATCCTCCACAGACTGACAGATTCCGGGTGTGTCACTGGGGTCATGAGGCCCAAAATCTTACCCCATTCCATGTGTGAGCACATTGACATGCTACAGTAAAGGAGAGAATGGGGTGAGATTTAAGCCTCATGACCCCAATGACACACCCTGGAGTCTGTCAGTTGTGGAAGATCAGGGTGGTGTGTGTGGGGGAGCTAAGGGTTCAACCTTAATGTCCTATTTGCTGACTTTTTTGCTTTAACCCAAATGATGCATAATGCAGTTTTGCATAGAATTTCCTTACTTTTTGAAAAAGTATAATATGAGTAGTAAAAACATATGTTGGAATGGGGGCCCATTGGCCCTTGCCAATTTTTGCATAATGATATGCATCTGGGTCCACGCTCCCACTTACGTAAAGCCACAGAGCCATGCAACAGCCCTATAGGACACCAAACCATTGTAACAGGAATTTGTGCATATCTTGGGAACCGCAAGAGCTAGAAAAAGAATTCTAGCATCATTGTAATTGTGACAACAAGTACTGCATACAACATCGGAATGATCGCACCTGCATCTCAAATCATTTCTGAGACATGGGCACCAAACAGCACTGGACAGGCACTCTTTGAACCCTTGTGACGGTAATTTCACAATATCTCATGAACTATGCAACATATGGAAAAAAATCCACTGCAGGCTTACTCTGCAATTTTAAATATTTTTTCAGCAGCACAGATCACCTGGAGGTGTTCTGAGCTGCAGTAGTGAAAAGTCTGTATCTTGCTTCATTTCTGAGATAACAGCACTGAAAGTCAAGACACAGACCGCAATGTAATCCTATGAGGAAAACGACAAATTTGTCATGGAATATCTCTGCAACCAATTAATTTCTCAACAGCTAAACAACATAACTGACATCAGTAGGGCATCCCCTCAAAACCCTGAAAACTTCACATAAAAAGACCAAAGCAATGCAATGTAATCCTGTGGGGAAAACATCAACTTTGTCATGGAATATCTCCACAACCAATTAATTTTCCAACACCTAAATGAGCTAAGTCACATCTCTAGGACATCCCCTCAAAACCCTGAAAATGTCAAGTAAAAAGACCAAACCATTTAAGAGTTATTTAATTCTTTGACTGTAAGGCTGCAAAAACATAGGCCATGACCGCGGCTGAAAATTCTTCTTTCGCAAATCATACATATAAATTTTCCCATTGATTTATAATGGGAACTTCAAACTTTAATAACTTTTAAAAGGATTAATATTTTTTCACCAAATAAAAAGTGGCAAGTTCCTTGACCCAATCACTTTCTACCGCCCAAGCTTCGGACCAGCAGATGACACGGTGGCCGTGCAGCACCATGGACAAATACTGCGCAGAAATGGAGAAAAGTGCATTTTTGGTGCTTTGCTGCACAGAAACTGTATGTCCGACTGAAACACAACTTGGGAAATCAAAAGATGTTCCATACAACACTGCGCATACCAACTTTTGAGCAAATCCGTTGAACCGTTGCAAAGTTATTAATGCACAGAATTTGAGGTTTAACAATAAAGTGCCTACTCAACCCTAAATATAGGGGGTGCAACCATGCCCCTATAATATATATTATACTGGTGCTACTGCACCAGTATAGTTAGGATTGAGTAAGCACTTTAATGTTAAACCTCAAATTATGCACCTTAATAACTTTGCCACTGTATATTGAATTTGCCTGAAATTTTGCATGCACAGTCTGGTACTATAGATCTCTGGATCTGGCAAGTTGCATTCTGGTCGGATGTATGGTTGCAGAGCTACATAATGCCCCAAAAAGCAAAAAAAAAAAAACAGATTTTTTTGTGCGTTTCTTTGCTCGTACCCACAACCTGCAGAGTTTGTCTGTTTGGTCCGAAATCTTCAGGGAAGATGCAGTATAGGTTACTGATGTGCCTGTCAAAGATTTGGTGTAAAAATATTAAACCAAGGCTTGCCCAGAGGTGCTGAAGTTTGAGGTGCTGAATGCCACACCTCGTACCACGCTGGTGACCCGGGTTCGGGAGCGAGCTCGGGTCGTCAGGGGTTGGCTGGGGGGAGACAGGCTGGAGTGTCCAGAGACAGCTCACCTTCTCTAGGGGGAGGGGGGACTTCCTACCCAGCAAGTGGCTACCCCTGGTGGAGGCTGGGGGAAGCGATGGCAAGCTGGAGTGTCAGGGGCATGATTGGTTGCAGGCGTAGGCCAGCAGCCAATCAGCCTTGGGGCTGCTCCTCCATGGAAGGAGGGAGGGGTGTTGCATAGGCCAGCAGATGCCTTGATGCATGGGCAAGTAGTGTCCCATGAGGAAAAGTGGAAAACCCCCCTCAAAGCCTGGATGATGGAACACCGAGCTGGGTCCCAATGTGCCGGCACCTGCCTGTGACCCAGGACCTGAGCGAGACTTCAATGATTTGGGGAGTTGCTCAACCCCACCCCGCCGGGGGTTTCCTTAATGCTGGATGGAGGGACCGGAGGTTGCAGGTAGGTGCTAGCAGGGGCAGGCTTAATGGGCGTTCAGATGAATGTGGCTCTGTGGGGCTGGGGGAGCAAAATAGAAAGTTAAAAAAATATATTAAACCGTTCAAAAGTTATTCAAAAAACAAATTTCCCATTATAGTTAATGGTGGAAAAATATATGTGCATCATGCAAATTTCACAAATGCAGTTTTACTTTTGCAAATAACCCTTTTGCTTTCGTGATTCAGCCATCTTGTTTTCAGTTAGTGAGAGAGAAAAATGCCTGACATTTTAATTTGGACCTTCTAGGTAAACTCTGACTGTTGGGTTTACCTAGTCATGTCCTGCAGATGCCAGCCATATCATTTTTTGGGGGTAAAACCCCCCAGAAATGCCATTTTAAACTTCAGGGAAAAGATACTTTCACAAATCATGAAAGTAAGTGCAGAAATACTTTTGAAAATGCTAAAGTTTCATGATTCTTTTTGCGAAACTTTCGTGATTTGCTGAAGTATTTTTAGAAATAACTGCAAATCTTTGCCATCCTCCTGGAAGAAAACGGTTGGGTCTTTTGAGCTGAAATTTACGGGGTTGAAAGCCCTGGTTCCTCATATGTGTCTTTTGGTGGTTTGGTGCCAATATATTCAAGGGGCCCAAAGTTACAGTGTTCCAAATTTGAGAAGCTTCCCATAGGATAACATTGCAGTGTCCGTTACACTTTTCAGTGCCCGTATCTCAAAAACATAGCAAGATCAGAGTTTTTGCTACTGGCAGCTTAGTTCACCTTTGGAAATCATAGATGACATCTGCAGTGGAATTGTTTTCCTACTTGCTATGTTTACAGAGATATTGGCAAAAACATGTTCCAAGGGTTCCAAGGGTGCCTTTTCAGTGCTTTTCTGTACCTTATCTCAGAAACAATGCCAGTTATGGATTTGGTCAATTTATGTTATGTAGATGTCTCACTGTCACGATTACAACAACACTTGAATTCTCTTCCTAGCTGCTACAGTTCCAGAGATATTGGCAAGTTTGTGTTTCAAGGGTTCCTTGCCTTATAGGGCTGCTGTATGGCTCCATAGTTATGTGTAAGTGGGAGCGCAGGGCCCAGAGGTCCCATGCTCCCACAGACACATATCATTAATCACAAATGGACAGCTTGGTGGGAGTTCAGGGCCACCAACATATACCATTTACTACTTATATTACACGTTTTCAAAAAGAAAGGAAATTCTTTGACAAAAACTTCATTAATGCATCCATTAGGGTTGTTTCCACAGCAACAAAAGTGTGGTAAGTCAACGTTAGGGTTACCACCCAACCCCCACGCCCCATCCTCAAAACCCTAACTCCGCATTCCCCCCCACCCCTCCCAACACGCACGAGTAGGACACATGCAAGATTGTAAGACACTATATGAATCAGTCACATCTGTAAGCACAATAATCACTACACTGTACTCATTTCACATAACACTATGTAATGAAAAAACAAATACAGTATGATTGACTCTATACTGCCAGCACAGTATAATGACACATTATAGCTGGCATATCTTTTTCATACAGTGAAACTTAGTCTGTACAAATCTTCTCAATATTGATTTTTATGTGTCATAATTCAACAATTGGCTTTTGCAGGTATCGCTGCTACCACATATGATCATCTGGTAGCAGGAAAGATACAGCTGACACATACATAGCGATACTGCTCAGGTATGAAACCAGCACCACTACATGTTGTTATACTGCTGCGTTACCTGGAAATACTCATAAGCAGCATGTCATGGTTAGCTTTGGATGTTACAACTGTTGCTTTTACATCTTACTTGTAAGCTACACTACAACACATCACTTTTTATTATTACTACCATTTGTTATTAGAACTGAATCACTCTATCAGAAAAAAATAGGCAAATGTCCAATGATTGTTGCTAGGGTTATCCAAACTCTCATTTCTAATATATAGCTATCTATAGATAACATACTGTATGTTTCATCATTTGTTAACAATTGAAATATAGGCATCTGCTTAAATCTTGTTACTGATGTTTATAACAGAAAAATGCTTACTGTGGGTCATCTCCCATGGTTACCCAGCATGCATGTGTACCCCCAAGGCACTCTGATGGCAGCAGAATTCATACAGTTGGTGGACCATGATGATGGATGTGTCTTGTAGTATGTTTAGAGAGTTCCATATTACTTCTGTTACCTGACACTGATTGCCTCTGATTGATTGTGTTGCCTTGGCCCTTCCCCTGCTTGCACGTGTGTGGGGTGGGGGGAATGCAGAGTTACAGTTTTGAGGATGGGGCATGGGGTGGTGGGGTGGTAACCCTAATGTTGAATTTCCTCACATCTGTCAGTGTGGAAACAACCCTAACTGATGCATTAATTAAGTTTTTTGCAAAGGATATATATATATACAGTATATATATATATTTATACAACGTATGTTGTCAGATAAATGAGAGTATAAAACATGATATCTCACATGGGCCGTGAAGATAACATTGTTATCTTCATGTTCCTATACGTCATATGTTATCTCCATGTTCCTATACGTCATATCGAAAATTATCTGGTTGATCCTGCCACTCTGAGTACTTTCACTTTCCCTAGAATTGTAGCGTGACCCAGCGCTATAGACAGTGATGATTTGTACATTGGTAAATATTTTTAGAATGTGCCCGAGTTCACAGGCCTTGCGCTTCATTTTACTGTTGAAAAGCCGCCCGGCTCGGTCCTGCTGCACTCTGTGTGCAGTTTGAAGCTTTTACAACCAACTACAGAAAAATTACAGGAAATTCTAACTTACTGAACTCAGGTACATTCTAAAAACATTTACCAATGTACAAATCATTACTGTCTATAGCGCCGGTCACGCTTACAATTCTAGGGAAAGTGAAACTACTCAGAGTGGCAGGATCAACCAGATAACCATGTAAATGTCACTTTTCCCAAAATAATAGCAGGATCAACCAGATATTTTTACTAACTTTAAACTGACAGGATCAACAGATATTTAAAAACCCTATATAATCTATTATGTTGGGGAAGCATGTGGAGCCCTGTGTGTGTGTGGGGGGCATGGCATGATAAACAGATAATGCTTCTTAAAACTAACCATAAATAGCAGAATCCACAAATATTTCTTAAGCAATAAATGACATCTGCTGTTTTGCAGCGTTTCTGTAAAGGGGTTTGTATTGCTAGGGCCATCATCTTTATGTCACCCATTGCATTGAGAGGGGCACGTAGTGAGTTGTGTGTTGAGGGCAGGGGCAAAGCATACATTGTATAAACCGAATATGACATGCATGATGTCTTTATCGAAGTTATCTTCACTGAGGCTGTGACATCAAGAGTCTCTCACTTCAGGTTTCGCCACCGCGGAGATATCATGATATCACTGGCTCTCGTGAAGATAAATATGATATCTTCTAGTCGCCATGTCATATCTATATATATATATATATATATATATATATATATATATATATATATATATATAGGGATACATGATGAGTAGGAGGAGATATGGAAATTCTCACCCTGCAGAGTGAGCCCAGGTGCTCACCGAGTGTCAAGGCACGAGTGATTTACAGCTCACTCTGCAGGAGTGAGAATTTTTCCATATCTCACGATCTGCACATTATGTGTGCTATTTATACAAATGGGATGAGAGTGTATGAAGTGTCATGTTTTGCTGTATCTTTTTTTCCCCTGTATCTATGTGCTTTTTTTTTTTAGTTTTAGTCTTTAGTAACTAATTTTTGGTAGGCAGGTGAGTTTTTTAGGAGTACTGGGAAGTTAAGTGATTTGTTCAGATTTACACAGTATGCAAATGGAGGCTGTGAGATTCAAACCCAGGTCTGGTCTGCAGACTGTATCAAGCTTGTTCAGAGCTCATTACTCCAAGATCTAGGTTATACTGAAAGCAGTGTTTGTCTGTGGTCTGAGAGTGTGGGAGTGTTTCTCAATGGGCTGTGATTGTTAGAAGCACTGTGGAACACAGGTGATTGTGTTTGGCTGTGCTAATTGTGTTAGTTGCAGCTTGCAGTGAGAAAGAAACTGCTTTGTAAATTAGTTTCATTTGAATTCAGGTTGCTTTTTATGTTGAAGGTAGCACAGAAATGGGCTAAAAGTGTTGACCACTTTGGAACACAGGTAAATATGCTTTTCTATGCTATTTTTGTTAGTTGCAGATTGCAGTGAGAAAGAAACTGGTTTGTAAATGAGTTTCATTTGAATTTAGTTTCTTTTGAAGCTGAGTTTACCACAGAAATGGGTTAGAAGTTTGGCAACTTTGGAACACAGGTAAGTGTGTTTTTCTATGCTATATGTGTTACTGTAGTTGCAGCTTGCAGTGAGAAAGAAACTGCTTTGTAAATGAGTTTCATTTGAATTCAGGTTGCTTTTATGCTGAGATTAGCACAGAAATGGCCTAGGAGTGTTGGAAACTTTGGGATACATGTAAGTGTTTTGCAATGCTAACTGAGTGATTTGCAGGTGATTTGCAGGCTTCAGTGAGACACAACTGATTTTTGAAGCACTTTCATTTGGAATGCTAGCTTGAGTGAGTGAGTGACATCAGCAGAATATATCTCACTCCACTGATGTCATCAGCATTTATCTCACCGCAGTGAGAATATCTCAATTTATTGCACTGAAATAGCTCTCACCCCATTGTATAAATATATATATTCTTTGCAAAAAAAGCATTTTTCTGTTACAAACATCAATAACAAGATTGAAGCAGATGCCTATATTTCAATTGTTAAATGATGAAATGCACAGTATGTTATCTATAGATAGTTATAATAATAATATGATTTATTTATTACACAATTTAGAAATCAAAGTGCTGTACATAATTAAAAGCATCATAAAACAGGACAATACAGCTTAAAATTATTTACAATATAATTTAACTAAATCAGTTAAAATTATCACAAAATAATATATGCTAAATGCTTTCTTAAACAAATAAGTTTTTAGGCCTGCTTTAAAGCTCTCCAAGGTCCTGCACTCTCTAATCTGATGAGGTAGAGAGTTCCACAGGGATGGGGCACCAAACATAAAAGCCCGGGCCCCAGATGTTTTCAGCCGCACCCTGGGAACCACTAACAACCCTTCATCAGCTGGACGGAGAGGATGGCCAGGGCTGTAGGGAGTCGGGAGCTTTTGCAGATAGCTTGGACCCAGCCCATGCAGGGCTTTGTAGACCAGATGTCGGACTTTGAAGGTGATCTGCCACTGTACAGGCAGCTAGTGCAGTTCGCGCAGCACAGGAGTAATATGACTCAAATAAGAAGTCCCAGTCAACAACCATGCTGCAGCATTCTGCACCAGCTGCAAGTGATGGATATCAACCCCCGGAAGCCCCAGGTAGAGGGAGTTGCAGTAGTCCAGGTGCGAAATCCCAAAGGCATGGATCAAAGTAAGCAGGTCACAGGACGAAACAATGTGCCTAATTCTGTTGATGTTCCTAAGATGACAAAAGGAAGTCTTGATGACTGCTGACACCTGCAAATGCAGTGTCAGACCATCATCAAGAACCACCCACAGATCATGCACACATTCAGAGGAAGACAGCTGTGCACCCTCAAGCCAAAGATCAAAGGGTGAACCCACTACTGACATCTCTATTTGGTGACCCGGATCTGCCGCCTACACCTCAGTCTTCCCGGAATTCAATTTCAGCCAGCTGGATTTCATCCAGTTATGGATTTCTGCTAGACAGCTATTAAACGTCAAGACTGTGCTATCCTGGTCAGGTGCAAAAGTCAGATAGAGCTGTGTATCATCAGCATAGCAGTGAAACCTCAGCCCATATCATCTTACAATGTCTCCGAGGGGCAACATGTACACTGCAAACAACACAGGGGACAGCACCAAGCCCTGAGGGACCCCACATGGCAGAGAGAATGGATCAGAGGAAAAAACCTGACACCACCCACTGAGATCTGCTGGTTAGAAGGACTGAAACCATCTGAGAACTGGACCAGCCAGGCCACAGATAACCCTCAGGCACTCAAGCAGCACCCCATGGTCCACAGTGTCAAATGTTGAGGAAAGATCAAGAAGTACCAAGATGGAACGGTGCTTTGATCTCTCACCATCAGGAGATCATTGAGCCCCTGAACCAGAGCTATCTCAGTATTATGCCTTTTCTGGAAACCAGACTGGAGAGGATTGTAGACATTGTGGATGGTAAGATGGTTGTCCAGTTGCAGTACAACTACTTTCTCAATCACTTCCCAACAAAGGGAAGGTTAGAGATAGGTCTGTAGTTAACAAAGCAGTTAGGGTCCAAAGCAACTTTCTTAAGGAGCGGTGTCACCACTGCCTCCTTCAGGGAGCTGGGAAACTCACCCGACTCTAAGGAGCACCACACAATCTTTGCAAGGACAGGGCCAATGGACTCAATACACTCCAATAATAGGCGTGTTGGGCCCTGATCCAAACTACAGCACATTGACCAAAAATTCTGGACCGTGCACTGACCACTGTCAACTCCTATAGAGAGTGTTGATGGATCTCGGCCCTGATGTTGGCCACCTTATCTGCAAAGAATTGAGCAAAGACATCACACTTAACTTGTGAAAAGCACTTTAAACCTGTAAACAAGTTGGGTTGCACAACTTGTCCACGGGTTCAAAAGAGCTGAGCTGTTGATTCTGAGCAGCAGCAATCTCACCAGACAGGAACTCTGCCTTCTTACATGTGATTGCTGATTGATAGCTTTGATAATAATCCATCAATCTAAGGTGGTCAGCTTCAAGAGCTGATTTCCACCAGTCACGGTCTAGCCTACGTCCAACTCATCTCAACTCCCTCAAGGTCCCATCAAACCAAGGGGACTGAGGGTGGAGACAGAGAGAGAGAGAGAGAGAGAGAGCATGAACATTGACTGGGGCGATAGAATTCAGAGCTTCAGTAACAGCCTTATTATAGGCTTGAACTATAACTCTCTGGATCCTTGCTCATCCCTAAGAATCCCGATAGGTCTAATACTGCCAGTAGGCTTCCAGGGTCACATCCCTCAATGGGCGGTATCTGACCATCTCCACAGGGCAGACCTATAAGGGGCCTGAGACTGAACCTACTGTGCGGTGATCAGAACATATGACTGGTTCCCCACCAAGTCAGAGATCTCCATCCCCTGGATCAAGACAAGATCAAGTGAGTGACCGTGACTGTAACAGAGGAAACTACCTGTGTGAACCCCAATGAATTCATAAGTTGGAGGAAGTCTTGTCCAAACTGTGAGAGTTCATCATTGACCCAGGCATTAAAGTTGCCCAGGACCATCAACCTGGGTGACTCAAATGCCATATCGACGATGAAGTCTGCTACTTCCTGCACGAACAATTTCTCACCACTGGGTGGACGGTAGATGAGAATGATCCTGCAGCCTACACCTGCTACAGCGGTAAACTCAAATGATCTGACTTCTTCAGCTGGCATGCCAGTAAGGCCCAATTCTGATCTAAAACAAATGGCTACACCCCTGCCCCTGCGGTCTGATCTCGAGCGGTGTATCACTGAGAACCCGGCCAGGACCGCTGCCTCTAAAAGGAGACCAGCATTGTCATCAAGCCAGATCTCAGTGATGCAAGCCAGGTCTGCTGTCCCAACAAGATCAGCGATAACCACCATCTTGTTCCTAATAGACCTGGCATTGCATAACACCAGTCAAGATGGATGGAATTCCAGGACCGGCTGAGCTATTGGCCCAGAAATACTGGAGCCCTTGGGTATGGAAACTAGATATGGAGAACCACGTTCTAGAGACCATTTCACCCCAAGGCCTCTCCTGGTCTGTACATCCCTGATAAGGCCACCCCGCTTTCCCCTCAGAAGTTTGTGACCCCCAACCCACCTCCGCCTCCTGCTGACAATATCCAATATCCTGCAGTGGCTATAGACTGCTGCAGGTAGGGGAAGACCATAAAAGGGCCAGAGGTCCTGGAGTTCAGAAGGGAAGTAGAGCCTGACCGGGAGAGCAGCAAGCCAGCACATCTTCAACCCCTAATTTGCCCAGAACTAAAAGCAACAACACACCCGTATTCCTCCCATCCCCTAAAAGGCTTATAATATTAACAATAAAATAACCTAAGCTGCAGTACGACCCTCACAAAACAACCCTTTAAATACAATACAATAAGCAATATATAAAATGAATTCAAACAAAAGCCAACCAAAGCAAAAAACAATATTCAAGTTCTAATGGACTGGAGTACTCTCACCATTCTGGTTAACCTTGCCCACAATAGATCACCCCCACTACCTCTCACATAGTGGGGGACAATCCAACAGAAAAGAAGGCAGATTAAACTGATAAAAAAACTAAAAAATCTATTTAAAATGAATAGCATTACTGAATCGTAGAACTTCCAGTCAAATTAAATCGTGTCTCTCAAGGATAAGGAGGAATGAGAAAAATACCAGGGTAATCCACAGTATTTTAAGAGTCACAGAACTCCTTACATACAAAGGCAAATGAAATGCTCCCCTCCATTAAGAAAAGAGGGACAAGCTATGAAACATAGAAACATAGACTTCGACGGCAGATAAGGACCACTTGGCCCATCTAGTCTGCCCATTTCCCTACCTACAGGATAGGCTGTGGATCCTAGTTAACCAACAGCCTATTTCTTCCTACCCTCCACAAGAATTGCCTTATGTCTGTCCCATGCATTCTTGAATTCTCCCACAGTTTTAGACCCACAACCTCCTCAGGAAGGCTGTTCCATGCATCCACTACCCTCTGTGAAATAATACTTCCTCACATTGCCCCTGAACTGCCCTCCTTCTATCTTTTAAATTGTGTCCCTTGTTCTTGCACATCTTTTTTTCTGAAATATGATATGATGTAAAAAACAACCCAAATTCAGAGTCATAGAGGAATGAACCAAATAAATCCAGCCAGGTTTCCACAGAAAAGCAATCCTCAGCAACCAAGGGATAACAGGCCTCAGTCCAAGCAGCAGTCCCAAAACATTCAAGGCACACCCCAGGAGATCACCAACACAGCAGCGGGCTGGGGCATGCAAGCTAGATCCCAAGGGGAGCCCCCGAATGCACCAAACTCACAGACCCCAAACCCAGCTGCCCACAATCCACAGCTGCAGTCACTGGGAGGCAGACCACAGTGACTGTACCCAAGGAGATTTAGGAGAATCCCAACCATTACTCTGACTCCCTGTAGCTATTTTGGAAATAAGAGTTTTGGTAACCCTAGCAACAATCATTGGATGTTTGCATATTTTTTTCTGATAGAGTGATTCAGTCCTATTAACAAATGGTTGCAATAATAGTAATGTTATGTAGTATAGTTTATAAGCAACATGTGACAACAACAGTTGTAACATCCAAAGCTAACCATAACATGCTGCTAATGAGTATTTCAGGTAACACAGCAGTATAACAACATGCAATGGTGCTAGTTTCATACCTGAGCAGTATCTTAAAGTACTATGTATGTGTCAGCTCTATATCTTTTCTGCTACCACACGCCTATGTAGTAGCAACAATACCTGCATGCAACGAGCCAATTGTTGAATTATGACATA
Source organism: Neoceratodus forsteri (assembly GCA_016271365.2). Taxonomy (NCBI): domain Eukaryota; kingdom Metazoa; phylum Chordata; order Ceratodontiformes; family Ceratodontidae; genus Neoceratodus; species Neoceratodus forsteri. Next base: position 202,845,344 of record CM057454.1, read on the forward strand.
TAAAATCAAAATTTAGAAAATTTGTACAGACTAAGTTTCACTGTATGAAAAAGATATGCCAGCTATAATGTGTCATCACACAGTGCCAGCAGTATAGAGTCGATTATACTGTATTTGTTTTTAGATACATAGTGTTATGTGAAAAGAGTACAGTGTAGTGATTATTGTGCTTACAGATGTGACTGACTCGTATAATGTCTTACAATCTTGCATGTGTGTGTGTGTGTGTGTGTGTGTGTGTGTGTGTGTGTGTGTGTGTGGGTGGGGCAAATGCGAGTTAGGGTTTTGAGGATGGGGCATGGGGTGAGGTGGTGGGATGGTAACCCTAATGTTGAATTTACACACTTTTGTCACTGTGGAAACAACTCTAACTGATACATTAACAACGTTTTCTGCAAAGAATATATTTATTTATTGAAATGTTTCACCAGGAAAGGCACACAGAGCAAAAAGATGCTCATCTCACGGTGCGACTTGGGGGGGTGTTACAGAGGAGAGCAACTGCATACATTTGTACATGGGAATGAATTACATAAATGAATTACACATTGGAACACAAGTATAACACCTTGGAACTTGAAGTAGGAGTAACATAGGAAACATGGCAACAAGGAATTATACCCGTCACATGGAGTGAGAGAAAATAGTACAAGCAATTATAATGACAAAGGGTTTAAAATATAACTTCATACTACTACTACAGCTACTAATCTACAGTAATACAGCAGACAGAGAAATGAGGCTAGATGTGCAGTAGGGGGTAAGTGCAGAAGTTGGTGGATATATGCCAGCATTTATAGCTGTAGCTAAAGCCACTGGTCAAGCTGCATGAAATCTAGGATAAGGCAGTAGGGGGAGGGAGAAGATGTGGGGGAGGGAGGGAGAAGGTAAGACAGAGGAGGAGGGAGGGGGAGGTCAGCAACCCTGGCAGTTTACTGCGTAGTAGTTTGTCATGGCAGAGAAGATGAAATGCCTACATGAGGAGTGATGGATTTGTGCCGCAGGTCATTCCAGAGCCCTCGGGAGGTAGTGTAGGAGAAGGCCGATTGGCCAACAGTGGTCCCGAGGTGAGGGATTACCAACAGCTGGGAGTCAGTAGATCTAAAGGCGTAAGAGGGGGTGGGTTGGGAGATGGGGAGGAGGTGAGGAAGGGTGGAAGGGACCTGAGCCAGAGATTGGAAGCAAATTTAGCACAATGGAGTAGGCACCAGCTGTCAAGGGAGGGGAAGGCCAGCGCATGGTAAAGCTCGTAGTGGTGGGTGCGAGGGGGGGCATTGAGGGCAAAGTGGCAGAAAGCATTGAAGAGGGGGTCCAGTCTGGATAGAGTAGACTTAGGAGCAGCACTATAGACTACATCACAGTAGTTGAATGTAGGTAATATCATTTTCTGCACAATTTCGCATCTCGCCTGTAGGGGGAGGCAACTGTGGTTTCTGAAGAGAGCGCCGAGCTTAGGGCACAGTTTTTTCAGGATAGCATCCACATGAGCAGAGAAGGATAGATGTTGGTCAAGCCAGATACCAAGGTACCTAAAAGTTGTCACGTCCTCAAGGACAGTCTTGTCAAGGGTGTGGAAGTTCAGAGGTGTAGTAAGCCTGGATAGTCTCTGCCTAGTGCCAAAGGTCATGGAGACTGTCTTCTTGGCATTAAGAGAGAGTTGGTGGGAGCTAAATCAGAGCTGAACTTTGATGAAATCAGCCTGAAGTCTGGTAGCAACCTCCTCAGGAGTACAGCCAGAGGAAAAGAGGATATTATCATGTGAATTGAGGTAGATGAGCAGGTTTGGGGGCAGGTCATTTAGGAGGATGGAAAAGAGGATTGGGCCAAATACTGAGCCTTGGGGGACAAGAGTAACTATTGGGAGTGGAGGAGAGGTGGAATCAGCAATTTTTATGGATTGAGTTCTCCCTTCCAGGTATGCTCTGAACCAGCTGGTGGCAGGCATGGATAAGCCAGCTTCAGAGAAACAGGATAGCAACAGGGTGTGGGAGACAATGTCAAAAGCTTTGGCTAGGTCGACAAAGATGGCTACAGTAATGAGACCTTTGTCCATCCTGAAGAAGACAGTGTCGGAGAGTCATAGGGGGGAGGTGGCGGTATGAGTGGTTCTTTCTAAATCCAGACTGGAAGGGGGAAGAAGTTGGATTCCAAGAGGAAGCTGGAGAGTTGAGAGAGCACGAGGTGCTCCTGGAGTTATAGATATAGATAGATAGATAGATACATATATCTATCTATATATATCTATATCTATCTATATCTCTATATATCTATAGATATATAGATAAATAGATATATACACATACATATACAATTGGGGTGAGAGCAATATGAGTGGGATAACTTCAGTTATTTCCACTACTGCAGTGAAATAACTTACGATGACATCACCGGAGTTAAAGTAACTTACAAATATACCTGCTCTACTGACGTCATCACTCACTTGCTCGCTCACTCACTCACTCCAGCCTGCATACTAAATTGAAATTTTCCACAAATCTGTTTCTCACTGCTACTTGAAGTAATTCAGTTAACACTGCAAAGGACATTCAGCTGTTTCCAATAGTGTGTGTAAAACTCCAACCCATTACTATGCTACTGTCATTTTCAATAAATATTGCATTCTAAATAACAGTGCCTCACAGTTTCTGTTTCTCACTGATACCTGCAAGTAACTCAACTGACATTGCAAAGGACAATCAGCTTTTCCAATAGTGTGTGAAACTCCCAGCCCATGACTATGCTACAGTCATTTTCAAGAAAACCTGTATTCTAAATCACAGTGCCTCAAGTTTGTTTCTCACTGTTTGCTGACACTAACTCAATTAGCACTGCCAAACATTCACCTGTTTCTCATAGTGTTTGTAACATTCCAGTCCCATTCAGAAACACTTACACACACTCAGAACACATGCAAACAGTGCGCTAGTATAGCCTAGAGGTTAGAGTAATAAGCCTTGAGCAAGCTTACTACATCCAGCACACCAGTCCTGGGTTTGATTCTTAACCTCCATTTCCCACTGTGTGACTCAGAACAGGTCACTTAAGTGCCTAATGCTCCCAAGTCATCGCTAAAATCTTTCCCAGTTATCAAACACTAAAATAAAAAGAGCAAACATGAAAAGGATGCAAAAATATAACAACACTTCTGAAGCTCCTACCCCATTGTATAAATAGACACATGATGTGCAGATCATGAAATATAGAAAATATTGTCACCCTTTGGCACTCGTGAGAATACAGAGCTCATCTGCAGGAGTGACAATATTTTCCATATTCCACTCCTGCCAATCATGTATATATATATATATATATATATATATATATACACACACACACACACACACACACACACACACACACACACACACACACACGCACACACACACACACAATAGGGTGAGTGATAAATGAGTGAGATAAAACAGTGTATCATCCACTGCAGTGTGATATTTTTACCCTCTGCTTTACTGTGATGATATCAGCCATTTACACACAAAGGTCACTGATGTCATCACTCTAGGCAGCTTTCCCCTCAGCATACAAGAAACACCTGTGCTATTACCATAAACACAAATGCAGAACTACATGAGCGGTCTCACTGCTGCCTGCAGATAACTCAGCATTACAAAACACTCACCTATTCCCCACACTCTAACGCCCAGCTCATTACTGTGATACTCTCAGCTTTACTGCAGTCAGAATTCTAAAGAGCACAGCTTCACAGAACAGTCTGTTCCTCACTGCTGCCTGCAGCTAACTCAATTACCACTGAAAAACTCTCTCACCTGTTCCTCAATCTCTGCCTCTCAGCCCATTACCATTACTGTGATACTCTCAGCTTGACTGTAGACAGACTTCTAAAGAATACAGCTTCACAAAATAGTCTGTTTCTCACTCCTACCTAAAATTAACTCATTTATCATTGCACAACACACTCATCTGTTTCCCAGAGTTTGTAACACTACCGGCCCATTCAGAAAAACTCACACACAGAATGAGCAAACACATAAACAGGAACAGAACACAGCACAAGACAACATAACAATACTTCTGAAACTCCTGACCCTATTGTATAAATCGAATACGTGATGTGCAGATCATGTGCTATGGCAAGGTCATTGTCGCTCCTGCATCATGAGCTCTGGATATCTCACTTGTGCCTTCAGCACTTGTGAGATATCCAGAGCTCACTCTGCAGGAGTGACAAAATTTGCCATATCACATTCATGCCCATCATGTATCCCATTATATAGATATAGATATAGATATAGATATATATTATGGTAGCACTGTAGTGCTACCATAGTTAGGGTTGAGGAGCCATTTCTATGTTAAACCTCAAATTTTGCACCTTTATAACTTTGCAACTGTTTGACAGATTTGCCTGAAATTTGGAATACACGATGAAGAACCATAGGCCTTGGGATCTGCCAAGCTTCGTACCAGTCAGATATACGGCTGCAGAGTTATTAAGCATGATCTACGTGTGTTTTTATGCTTTTTCTGGAATTCTACGGTCACGCCTACAGGTCGCATGGTTTGTGCGACTGGCCCAAAATCTTCAGGGAACATGTGGCCAGGGTCCCCGATGTGCCTTTTGAAGATTTGGTGAAAAAATATTAAACGGTTCAAAAGTTATTCAAAAAACAATTTCCCATTATAAGTCAATGGGAAAAGTTGACAAAAAGTTCGACAGTGTCGCAAATGCATTTTTACTTTCGCAAATGGCCCTGTTACTTTCACAAATCTGCCATTTTGTTTTCAGTTAGTGATCAGAAAAATGCTTGGCATTTAAATTTGGGACCCTCTAGCAACCTAATTCTTTTTGTATTCACCTAGTCGGACCCTGAGGATGCTAGTCATGTCTTTATTTTGGGGTAAAATACCCCAGAAATATGTTTTTCAAATTTCTGAAAAAAGTACTTTTGCAAATTACTTTCGTGCTCACGAAAGTGTTGAACTTTTTTGCGAAAGCTTTCGCAAATTACGACAGTAGTTTTCTAGGCTGTGGGAAAATGACAGCAATTCATTGGCACTGCACTGCAAAAGAATGGTTGGGAGTTTTGGGCTGAAATTTGGAGGGAACGCAGCCGACATGTCATGGATGTGCCTTTCAGTGTTGTGTCGAAAAAATATTACATGGTGGCAAAGTTACGGCACTCCAAAGTTGACATTATTTCCCATAGGATAACATTACGGCGCCTGACGATTACAGGAAGCCTTTGGCACCGTGCTGCAAAATAATGGTTTGGTCTTTTGACTGAAATTTGCAGGTAGCACAACCAACATCCCACAGATGTGCCTTTCAGTGGTTTGGTGAAAAATATTACAGGGAAGCAAAGTTATGGCACTCCAAATTCTGTTTTTCCATAGGATAACATTACGGCATTCACTGCGTCTTCAGGGCCCGTATCTTGAAAGCGGTGCGAGATATGGACTTTTGTCAAAATTTCTTAGCCCCCTAATGGGGACTAAGTACAAAACTAGCCAGGAAAGTGATAATACATATGAGTTAAAAAAAGAAAAATTTCTGTGTCATACGGTTAGTGAGATATAAGTAATTTACTATTCCAGCTTTAGAAATTCATACAGTACTTTTGTAGTCTGTGGAAAATGACAGCAATTCTTTGGCACTCAGCTGCAAAAGAACGATTTGAGTTTTGGGCTGAAATTTGGAGGTAACACAGCTGACATCTCACAGATGTGCCTTTCAGTGTTCGTTAAAATATATTAGACAGCGCTAAGTAACAGTACTACAAAATTGATGCTTTTCTGATAGGATTACATTATGGCATACTATGCATTGCAGGAATCATTTGGCGCCTGCTGCAAAATAACGGTTTGGTGTTTTGGGCTGAAATTGCAGGAACACAGCCAACATCACAGAGATGCGGCTTTCAGTGGTTTGGTGAATAAATATTACAGGGAGGCAAAGTTATGGCATTCTGAACTTCTGTTTTTTCCCATAGGATAACATTACGGCATTTGCCGTGCCTTTCAGGGCCCGTATCTTGAAAACGGTGCAAGATACAGATTTTTTGTCTAACAATTTCTTAGTGCCCTCTTAGGGGCTAAGTATAAAACTAGCAGGAAAGTGATAATACATATGATTTTAAATTTTTTTCTCTGTGGCAAACGGTTAGTGAGACATAAGCAATTTACTATTCCAAGTTCTCATTTTTGTGTTCTGAGAATGATTATTTAGCATACATTTTTTTCTACTCACTGTCTTTCTCTATATAGCTTTTGGGTAAAAACAGCCTGTGCAGTTACATTACTGTTACCATTACTGTTTCTGCTTGTGGTTCCGTTCCCGTTTCACTTACCGTTCACGTTTATGCCACCATGTGCGTTACTGTTTGCTTTTTCGTTTGCGGTTGTGTTTGCATTGTTTTTAACATTTCTGTCTACTGTAGTGTTTCTCTTTCTGTTTCACTTTGTGTCACCATCTGCATCACGATTTGCGTTTGAGGGCACAATGTTACTATGTGACAAGACATCATGTGGCGGGAGCGTGGGGCTGTGTTACATTCACAATTTCTCACTGTCATTCTGAAAAAGAAGGGAAATTAGAGGCAAAATAGTCCATTTAATGCATTAGTAAGGGTTGTTCCACAGTGACAAAAGTGAGGAAATTTGATGTTAGGGTTGAAACTCCCTTTGCACTCCTTCAGCCCACCCCCCATCAGGGTGTCAAAGAATTGCTGACATTTTCCCACATGCTATAAAAGTACTGTCACAATTTGCACAAGGTTTAGCAAAGATTTTTTACACTTTTGTGAGTTTGACAGTACTTTGGTTAAGTAGTTTTAACAGTGATTTGAAAGACACCGTTCGTAGTTAGGGTTGAGGAAGCATTTATATGTTTAATGAATATTTGGAGAGTTTATAAGTTTGCAAACATTAAATGGATTTGCCTGAGACTTTGAATAGAGAATCAAGATCCATACAGCTGTTTAGTACATTAACCAGGGTTGTACCACAGTGGGAAAAGTTAGAAAATTGAATGTTAGGGTTGAAGCACCCAGTTTGAATCTCTCTAGGGCACTGTGCTGTATTATGTACAGGAGTACAGGGCAAAAAAATATTTAATTCTTACTGTCCAAATTCAACATTGTCCATGTGTGTTAAGTTTAGAGTCTCCTGGATCTCTTTCATGGCTGTTTGTGCCATGGTATACATTAGCTCCACAAAAGAATGTGGTTATTCTTGGTTAGGGGCCTCCTTGGTTGACAGTACTATCTCAGTTTTGTAAAGGAGGTCCTTCATAATGACATATCTTGCCTTCAGACTTCATTAGTTCTGTGAGTAGTTGGAAAGAAGTTGTTCTAGCTATTGAGATCACAACTTCAGCTCTTTTAGAGTCCATTCTCACTCCAAATACGTGCCCTATCCAGTGGTGCCAGAGTTGTAGGAGATGTTGAACCCTCAAGTGGGTTTTGTGGTGAAATGTTAGTCCCAGCACCCTTTGTTTTAACTGAGTTAAGATGCTTGATTAATTAACAGGCAAGGAAATAATTATCATTGGTGGATTACCCATTTACTGTCATGCATAAGCAGCACTCATTACAGCACAGCACCTCATACTGTTTCTGTGAGAGGATAGGGGGTTGTAGTAGTAGTCTATAACTTAGTATGTTGCAGCCATCCACTGGTCTTGTATACATGGGCTCCCTGCAACTTGCTTTACCCACCACTTCTCTCTACCCATTGTACAGCACGACAAAAAACACACCTACACTACATAGACACCCAGTCACACTTGCTTTGTTGAACATTGCTACAAATAATAACAAACAGTAATATAGTAATCAAGATGATAAAGCACATATAGGTCTGTAGGGGCTGTGGGTTCTCCGTCACACCCATTACTATTGGCTAAAGTGGGTACATCTGTTGATGTCTGTCTTGTCCCTGTCTTCACAGATACATTGATAACAGTTGGTTTCAAGTGTGATATTTTGGCAAGTAAGGTAATAAAAAGTCCCTTTTAATTAGTTGTTACAGCTAAATGTTGCAACTATTACTTTGAAACTGTAATAGGTACAGTGTAAAGGATAGACTTGTAATCTAACATCCAGTTGGTCTTGGTCAAAAATTAAGCCTTAAAACTGCAAATCAGCTACTATTGTGTCTTACAGTATTCAGAAGCATGAACACATTTCCTTTTACTTGTGTGTAGGATATCACAGTTTTAATCGCAGCAACATTTAGAACCCTTTCAGGAAAATAAAAATCCAGAGTGATAGAACCAGACTCTAGGAGGTCTATCTGACAAGTGTTTTGATTGAACAAACTTAATTTTTGTTATATACTAATTGATAGATAGACAGATAGATGGAGAGAACGCTATGGACCTGAACATCTTCTTCTGCTCAGCTTTCAGCAATGAGAATATTGAACTGATGGCTGAAAGTGGTGGCAAGGCAGCTGAGAAGGTTATCCCCAAATTGTATTATTGAATATTGCCACCAGCAGGGCAGGTAGGCAGTGGGCAGCCAATGGCAGACAAAACAACTGGGCCTCATAGGCTGTATGCTACCGTGCTGATGGAGCTGGCTGAGGAACTGGCTGGCCTCTTGGCATATTTGGTAAACTGATTGCAACAGACAGGAGAAATGATGGGTGACTGCAGGGAGCAGGTATGGTACCACTCCACAAAGGTGGGGAGCATGGATGAGGCTGGCAATTACAGACCAATTTGCCTCAATTTAGTCATGTAGAAACTTATGGAGACCCTGATGAAGCAGGACCTCATGGAATACCTGTAAGGGAATGGTCTTCAGCATGGCAGACAGCATAGGTTTGTGGCAGGTTGTTAAGTTTCTGAGGAATTAGAGGACATTTGTAAGTCAATGTGTGAACAGGTAGTCCACATATTGAACACTGAGTTAATAGTATGGAATAGGAAAAAAATGCTGTTAAACAGTGTGATGGGTGATTGCTTTTCTATAGCACTTGCTGTATTGTAAGTAAGGAGCCACAGTAAATGATAATGAATGTACATCAGGTGTACAGGTCTCTGATTACAGGAATAGTCCAGTTATTACAGTTGCCTTTTAAATGGATTCAGGGAGCCAATGTGTGTGGAAATGTAATAGTAGGTAGTACATTGTAATTGTAGATGCAGATGACAATTCAGAGTAGGCACATTTAAGTGAAGATACACAATACAGTTGAGTATGTGTACATCTATGCCACACGTGACTGAAAACAGGGAAACTGTATTGACATTTGTTAGTATTTGCATGGATTTAGGTAGCTACACTGCTGTGCCTCGTTATATTTTTACTGCATTATGACTGGTTTTCTATAGGAACGATATGGGACTGGAAATCTATGGCACACCTCTGTAAATCTAGGTATAGTTAACTTACTACAGTTGGGAGTTGCAGAAGCTGAGACAGGGAATTGAAGTACACATAGTAGTGACTGCATCTTAAGTGTATAGTCACAGCTGTGTACTGCTGGGTGCTGATGTGTGGCACCTTGGTACAGTAATAATGACTGTATAGGCACAGGAAAAGTAAGCACATTGCTGAGTTTTTTTACACTCTTAGGAATTATGTGAAGTGTGACATGCAATGTGCCACATCATTGCATATGCTGTGATACTGACTGGACATCATAGGTACCAAAGAAATTGATGGAGATATAGTTGTTGCACTATTAGTTAACATTGGTTTGTATGCTTAAGTAAGACACACTTATTTTTTATGTCGTAATGATATTTTAAGTAAAGAATCGACACAGGTGGTTATGGTTTTAAAAAAAAATTTATTGCCAATTTGTTAAATGGAGAAAAGGCCCAATCAAGACTGAAATTTTGTTAACAGAAGCAGTCTCACAATACAATCTTTGTATGTGTGTAATCATTGCTTGTCATATATGTAAATGTGTAAGAATAATAACAACTGTATAATATGAATTGCAGTAAGTATGTGATATTATAGGAAACTAAAGAAAAAGGTAGCTTGGTATACATATTGAGGTTAGGTGTTTGCTGTGATTGCAGTGTTGTGTCATCTTTTCCTGTCGGGCTTGTTATTTGCCTTGTATGCATATATCTGATTTCTTACTGGGTGATCACTGTCTTTAATCAGGTGTTGTGTGTTTCCAGTGATGTTTCAGTACTCACTACTCTTTATGTGAGGAAGTACTTTCTGACATTCGACCTGGAATTCTGATACTCAAGCTGAAGCTGTGGTGCTCATTATATATTTACTATTAAACGTGAAGAGACTTTGTTAAAAATGTTAGTATTTTTAAAATGGTCGTATGTCGTAATTATGTGTAGTGCATTACTTGTGTGGTATGTTAGTAAGGCAATGTCAGTAGGTTGTAAACTGTGATTACACACATGATACACAAGTGTTTTGTTGTTATTGTGTGACTGCTAATGTGGATGTTCCTGGGGTGGGCAAAAAACCATATGTTAACTGTTAAAGTAATACAATATATAAAAAAATGTTACTTCAGTGACATTTGATTACTGTCATTTAATGATATGTCACTGACTAGGCGCAAATGGAAAATTCCCACCCGACCCCTCAATTGAGGCGATCATAAATATTGTCAGGAACAGGTATGCAGTGTGTTGTGATCAGTAACAGTGTCTGATTTACAATTCTCAACATTTTTACCATAGATTAAATTATTTATATGACAAGTACAAAAAACAGAATATTCTCACAGGAACAAATGACATTTTTTCAATTCTTACATTAGCTTCTTGTAAATTCTTACCATGCACAGTTTTGTATATACAAGTTATGTATGATAATACTTTTAGTACGACTATTAAAGTAGTTATTAACAATGTCAAGGTGAATACAAATGTTTATATTATGTACAAATAATTACAAAGACATGTCAAAGTCAGTTGATTATATGATGCAATTGTTTGGTATTTACAGTTGCATAATTCAGCTTCTTGCATTATCAATAAAGGTAGTTATTTTTTCATATGTATAGTATTAGTATTACAAATGAAGGCGGGATTGTTCTACACTGTTGCATGGTGAGCAAATGATGTTGTCTACATGTCAAGAGTCAATAGACAAATACAAGTGTTGATAGACAACTTGTGACAGAGTGCAATGTTTGGTGAATGGTAGAAGTGTTGCTCAGTTATTTATGATGATAACTGAGAACTTATCTTTATTTACAAAGAGCAGCACTTTAAAACTCATAGCAATTTGTTGTTATGTATGAGTATGATACATTAATAAAGATATGTACAGAGGAGGACAGCAGTAAGGCCTCCATTTTGAGATGTACAATCTTCGATAGACATGTAAACATGGTTTCTCTAGTGACTGTGAATATTGTTGGCACCGATTGAAGCCACTGCAACAATTTTCAGGTAGTCACTGATCCACACAAGATCTTACATGTGATAGTGTATGGAATGTCTCTGTCAGAATAGCATATTGTTGAAATGCTATGGTTTATTCAGAGTCGTACATTAGTGAAAATTGTACTGACCTACGAATGTTTCTGGGACAAAGTAGTCATTTAAAAAATGAAACATGTTCTGTCCTATTCTTCTGAAATATGAAGGTCATCATAATTCTTCAAGATTAGAAGATATGCATTTTTTAAGTGTCGTGGCAGTCTCTGTTTAAAACTGCTTGTAGAGTCGTCTCACACTATCCATCCACTTCTGCACCTTAGTAAACAGGTGTAATGGCCAGAATGCATGGATTGGCCATGGTGATAGATTATACTGTGAGTGTCAAACACTGATTGGTTGAAGACTATTCTACCAGCTGTGTGATCTGTGATAGGAGTATCAACTCTGAGCCCATTGGAGTCAAATCTGTGCAAGATAAGTTACAGATATTGAGATGAACTCCTGAGACATATGGACTGAGTGCATCTGCCTCCACACCTTCCACAGGCATGCCCACATTGAGCATTGGTGAATAGCTGTCGAAATTTGACACTTTTGGTTTGAGGGACAAAGAGAGTAATCCACAGCATGTCTTCTGTGGTTTCACGCTGTGAATGGCCACATGAAACACATACATATTTCGTTACATATATGTTACTGTGAAGTAGTGCCGCACTGGGTGTCTGTCTTCATCCAGGTTTTTGACAGCATCATAAACTCAGTAGTGTATTGCTGTATGTCTGCAGCAAATGTACTACATCCATCATATGTACCTAACACTCGTTGTAGTGGTGTTAGTGACTGTACATTGTTAGACTGGTCAGAAGTCTATGTTGACAATCTGCTTCAAAGCGTTTGATAGGGTACTGTCTTTTGAAGCAGATATTGCTCACAAAGTGTGGCATGTAGAAAACTTGCATAGCTGAGTTAGCATAGCAGTTCACTCTAGTGCTGTTGTCAAACACTGGTACAGCAGCTACACCAACTGATTTCTGATGGAATTGCTGACTGTGAATGTTTACTTGAAGTTGTGACCTTTGTTGAACTCTTTTTGGTTGAATCACTTCTGGAAGCTTGTTGCTGTTTGTTGATACCTGTAGCTGTGACTGAATTGTGTGTGAGACAGACAGATATGTGAGCAGTGGTATTAAAGACATTTGTGGCTGATGTAGAGTATGTAACCTGTTGTACTCAAGAATACATCGCTTGTCAGCTCATATTTTCTGAGGTGCTATAGTAATAATGTGCAACCCAGAAAGGCTGAAGACACGTGAAAGTGCCACGTAGCTCATGCCATCCTTGAAAATGTCTGTACCTATGTCTACCATTGCTGAATCCAAACTCATGCCCCTGAGATTTGTGAATGGATACAGCATATGCAACACATAATGGAAACTGTTTCTGTTTACATAGATATCCTTAAAAACCTGGAATTTTACACAGGTGCGTTCTATGTGTACAGACTGTTCCATGTTGTCAAAGTGAACTACAAGCATCTCGATGTATGTCTTCTGGACATTGTAGACAACGTCAGTGATGTTTCCTATGGCACCGTTTACCATGCCTCATTCTACATCTAGATTATGTCGCAGCATGATACGTGCATTCTTACAAACTGTGAGAACAGCTTCTAGGCCAGCTGTGTGTGAAACATCTGACTTGAGTTCATTTAGTTGTTCAGTCATCTTTGCTACTAGGTTTTGACTAAGAATAATGCCATCAACTGTATCAACAGCATGCAGAGTTACAATCTCTTGGTTTTCTCTCTGCAGCATTAGATTGCTGAATTCAGTGGATTTCTTTAGTCATGGCATAAGACACACTATGTGTGTCCCTGTAGAGTATATATAGCTGAAGACATTACATGCTGTTTCTATGCATGCAGTATCTACTGTGATTCTCCAATCGTTTAACATACAAACATGTTCTGGTGATAGAGAACTCAATGAGCTTCATCTAAAAGTGATTTGTAAGCTAGATCACCACTTTGCGACATGTTCTCAGACAACTCAACATAGGTAAATAATTCCCATATGTTATAGCCTGCAATGCAACCAAGGATATTCTTAGCTTGTTTGGCAGTTAGAGTTTTAAATACATGCTCTGCATTGACTGGTGCAAGCTGTAAAAGGTCTCCCAACACAAGTATACTTTTGCCACCAAATGACACTCCATCGTCAGTACCTAAGATCTGCTGTAGATGTAGATGAATACAGGCAAGCATGACATTGGAGACCATGCTGATTTCATCAATGATGAGTAACTTCATCTTTGTGAACATGGAACGGAGCTGAGATGCAACCTCGAATGACAGTTTATGATACTCTACAGTTCTCCCATGTTCCACTGGCAACATAAAGAGACGGTGTAATGTAACTCCACCAATGTTGTATGCTGCTAGTCCTGTGGAAGCAGTTACAGCAACAGACATTGAAGACCCTGTCAGGCTCTGTACTTCAGCAGTGATGGCTTCAATAAGGAAACTCTTTCCTGTGCCAGCTGAACCGCTAAGAAACATCAGTAGTGGCTTGTAGTCACTACAGTCACATTGTTTTGTTTCATGTTGTAGGCCATGTTGGACAGCTTCAACTACTTGAGAGTGAACTGTATGCTGCAGCTGATTTAGTCTTTCTCTCAAGTCAGCTGGGTTGACTATGGAGTGTGTGCCATGTTCCATGGCTGTCTCAATTTCTGACATTAACACTTCTGGGGCATTTAAGGGCAGAGTTCACCTAGAACACCTTGTCCTTCTGGATCAAGGTTGTCTTGTGAACTAACAGGAGTGTCTTCCTGAAGCTTCTCTGCCTTCTCAAGCTGTTCTTTCTCAGCCTCTAGTCTCTGTATGTATGTCTGTGAGTATTCAGTTTTAAAAGTCTCTATGAAGTGCGATTGAACTGTTCTTGAATGTGTCACAGTCACCTTTTAATTCAGACTCACCTCCAGGGTCTAAATAGGAATAGGAGGTAAGTAGTAATGTTCTCCTGCTCTCCGATGTGCCTAGATGCAATTTACAGTGGTCTATGGGCCATGGCTTGTGTCTCTTTGAGACAGCCATCTACCCATTGACCTTGTAAATCGTGTGTTGAGTCAGGTGCTACATCTGTCTTGTAGTCATACTACTTAGCCACCTGGAAAGAGACATATATCATTCATGTCGTTGTGTCTACAGGGGGTAGTATGTGTCTATCAAGTTATTCTTCAAGATATGTTTTGAAGAAGGTGTATTGTGTGAGCTCCTCAATTTTGGCATGAGGAATCAGTACACATTCCTTTTTCTTTGTAGTTTACACTGAAACCGTGCAGCATCAGACTTCCCGTACAGATGTGTACCCATTAAAAGCGGTCACTGGCCATAAGCTCCACATTCTCTGTATGAAAGAGTCACTTTAGCCCAATGACCAGAGCTGAGATGTCAGGGTTTCTTGAACTGGCAATATCTTCCCAAAGATCTTGCAAGCTAGTCTGCTCGTGTTTGGTTATGTACTAAGTGACGTACCAAACCAGGGCCAGTGAGTTATCAGCCACAAACTGAACATCTATGTTTGCTTGCCACATTAGGAGAAGAGTTGGGTTGTAGTCATTGATGTACACCTCTTTCTCATCTCTGGGTAACTCGTATACCCTCTTGGTTGATTTTGCCTTAAAGTGGTGTTGCATTGCTGAGAATAGGTCATTCATGGCACCATCTTGACAAACCCATCTAGGAAATCCAAAGCGACATCGTGTGTACCAATTCGATTTGTTCTTTACTACTCGCTGGCAGTATTTTGCACAAATATGTCGCTGGAATGTTTGTACCAACTTCCATAGTGTAGGACTGTCATGCTTGTCTGGAATGTGACAAGTGATATATTTCTTGATGAATGCTAGCACTTCTGTTGCTTCATGTTCACCAATGCATGGAGCATCCTTGATCCCACAATAACATATATGGATATGAGGGGGCACCCTGTGATATTCTGTCCTCAAAGTAATGTTCCACAATACCTAGGGGTGGATTGTCCTTTGACAAGATAGAAGTCAGAATGTCATGGAACCGCTTGGAAAATGTCTTGCTTGACAGACACAGGATCATGTGAACACATTTCTCTGACAGTCATTGATGAAATGCCATCAACATCAAATTTTCCCACTTCAAAGAGTTCAATGAGCTCGTTCCAGGCATATTCGGCACAACTAAGTGTGTGACAAACCATGTGGCTGCACCATACTCTTGCAGCATTGTCATCACTTCAGAGTGTCTGCGATACCAATATTCTTTGGTGCCACTAAAGACTTGAAAGTATGGAAGACAGATTCATTTGCATATTTTCATCTTTCTGCTTTTATTTCTCTAGAAATTGAGCAGCTGTTATTCCATCTAGTGGACTTGTTAGACGAATAGTATGTGCTATAGATGCAGACGAATGCTGATTCACTCTCCCAGGAGATGGAACAGGTACTGTATGTTACATCTGGTGCCATCTTTGCTGAGCACAGGCTGAGTGCGTACTCAGCACCCTGTACATACACTTCTCTTTCATTTAGCATCCGCCTGACCCACTTTTGGAAATAGGTCTGGAAACAGTGTGCTTCTAATGTTGCCTCCCAAATGCTGACAGGCTCACCTTCCACCTGCTTCATTTGATGAGATCAATGTTGTCTCCTACTGGATCTCTGCCATGTAGTGGGTGTTTTGTACTGTTCATACACATTGTCACTTGTCTGTCCACTGACCTTCTCAATGAGTTAGTTTACTTTTTTCTAATAGATCATGTTGGACAGAGACTGGCCATCTGATCTATGGCAAGGTCTGTATAAAGGGTTTGTTACTCTTTAAATAAGTGAAGAGCAAGCTTAACCTTTTGCACACTGACAACATCTTGCCAGATGACCTTGGCCATTGTTGGAACACTATTATCAAAGAATCACCAAACTATTTTCAATTGAGATTGCTTGAACATTTTCCTGTAGAGATGGTAGATACATCATGGAACCCTGAGATCTAACAAGCTCTTTCTGTGGAATGTTCCGTGTTCTTTTGTGCAGGCGTAGAATACTTTGGAATGGTTTCATTGTCTGAATTAGAATGGATTCAAACATATTTAATGTTGAAATTCACTTGGTGTAACATCTGCCTCCATATTATTCAGCAGTGACCTTGCTGGCAAAATTTAGACTTCAGTTTGGAGAAACAGTGTTTGCATAGACAATGGTGTCTTGTAAGTGAAAGTCAGATTTCAGCAAGAATGCTGAGAGAAGGAACCACATGTCATTGTATGGTGACAAGGTTTCTAGGTTGACTGTGACTGTTTGTTTTGTGTGGTGGCGGTCACATGACACATACAGAAGTCAAACTTCTGAGACTTTGCTAACTCAAACTTAGTAATTTCTTTGCCATACTGTCTCAGTATGTCACTTTCTAACACTGAAACAGATGTTTCACAGGTGCTAAACTGAGAAAATTGTTGTTTCTGGTACAGAAGTAATGTGTTGCAGTTTTTAATGTGATGGCACCTGCATATCACCTGACTGCAATAAGTCATTTAAACAAGTGTACTGATGAGCAGCTTGCCGTGCTTCATATACTCTGCAGACAAAGTTTCACATGCCTGTTTGATGCACTGCAAGCATCCGATATTGTGAAAAAATACTATCACAAACACCCCTATCAAGACATGCTAGTGGTGACCCATGAGTCCAGTATGTGGACGAATTTCTGTACAGTCAGTGTGTTAAACAGTTTATGTCTGTCTTTGCGATCTGTTGTCACCAATAGGTTGACAAACTGTTCAACTTTTTCAAATAGTGATTGCCCTACGGTTTGCGGGTATCATCACATGCCCATGCCAGACAGTGCCATTTATTGAAGACTGTGGTTGAATCACAGTCATCATCAGTATCAATGCATTGTCATCAGAGATACTGAGGACATTTACTAGTTTACGTATTCATCAATGGTGAACTTGTGTTCTTTTTAGGGAATAATGAGTCTTCCCAAAAATATGCCTCTGAGTGCTGTGTGTGCATCCACTGACCTGTGAAAAACATCACAAGAAGTTGTCAACAGTCAAACAAGGATACTGTTGTAGCCTTTTTTAATAGCATACATAACTTTCCTGAATTGTTCACTGTATGAGACATCTTCGCTACAAGTGCTGTAGTACAAACACTGCTCTGTTGGCGAAAGTGCGCACTTTGAGACACAACTTCATCAGAGACAGATGACTCTCAGTCTTTTTGCGGGTGTGTCTCAGCACAGCAGCGATAAGTCTTTCGATCTTAGCTTTACTTACTAGTGATCGGAAATACTTTTTCTTTCTGAGTTGCAAATCAGCAGTTGTGAGTTTACAGCATTGTTTTGGACATTTGTTGATGGTTGCACTCAAAATAGTTGTGTTTCATCTGAGAGATCTACACAACTTTTGTAAAGGTACCCCTTTTTTCTTTGCTGTTGCAGCATTTGCTTTGGGTGTGCAGTGACTTGCTGTAGGAGTCACTGTTGCAGTAAAGGTCTGTGCATGTTCATTTTGTGATGTGACTTTACTGTTTTGTTTTTCATCCTTATACAACAGTGCAGTACTATTATACCTTTCTCATTTTCCTATACATCTACGTCTGTGTTTAGTTGGCATGTTTTAATATTATGGTTCACAGTGGCAGTAAGCAATCTTACAGAAGTATCAGGCACCTGTATGAGAGACAGAAAAAAAAAACAGTGTTAGAATATGCCTCAGTACATTTTTTATTACAGTGTGCATTGAGACAATTGTGACTTAAATATGTTTTAAATTTGGTGGAAAAATCAATAAGGAGTACTGTTTTATGAATGTGTGTTGTGCAGTTGCTATGCACACTCATAAGTTTGTGAATTTTCAATATTTTACTCCACATTTTCAACATTTTCTTTTTACCACACCTGCTTATGAGTATTACAGCTGTCATTTTTTACATCTTGACCAAAACGTTTTTCTGCCCATGTAGAGTGTAACGCCGCAGTCGGTGTGCGAAATCACTATATGTTAGACAAAGAAAATGAGACTGACAGTGTTCATGAGCAGGTTTTCGCAAAATGACTATGTTGAAAATTAGATGGAAAACATGATAAGAATGACTGCTCGTGTGAGCGTCAGTGCACTTTGCTGCCGTATGCTTGTATGTTCCATCGGTTTTAAATATTTTCACTCTAGATTCTCAACATTGTCTTTTAGTACACCTCTTTATGAGCATTGCAGCTGTCATTTTTGGACATCTTGCTAAAATGTGTTTCCGCACATGTGGCGTTGTAATGCTGCAGTTGGTGTGTAAAGCACTGTATGGAGCACAGTAAGAAAATGACAGTGACACTGTTCATCGAGCACAGGTCTTACAATTAGTATGTTGAAAATTTGGTGGAATAATTCTTGTAAATGACTGTTTCACGAGCTATCGTAGTGCAGCTTATATGTATGTTCAGTAAGTTTATGTATTTTCATAATTTTCAGTTTGGATTGTCAACATTTTCTTTTTATACTGGCCTTATGAGTAGTACAGCTGTAATATTTCACATTTGACAAAAACATCTTTTCGGTCCAAGTACTGCGTTGAGTGGCTCAGTCGATGTGAAATGACTATATGGATACACATAAAGAAAATCACAGTGACACTGTTCATGAGCAGAGGTCTTAAAAATGGCTATGTTTGATTTTGGTGAAAAGATTACTACAAATGACTGTTTGACAACTGTGCATTGCGCGCGGTTCTTCATATAGACTCTGAAGTTTGCAAATTTTCAGTATTTTGTCCACTGAGTTAGAAGTACCTACACAGCACATACATGTGTTTATTGTTGAACATTGTGCTATTTTTGGCATAAAAGGGTGAAATTGTGGCAACAAATAGACACTTTTGAGGAAGTACTGTCGAATGCACAAAGTGTCATAAATATTGTTATCGTGCATTCGACGGTGTAAATTGTACTTTGAGTTCGACAGTATGGTGAAAAGTAATGTCGAAGTTCGAAACTTTTGCAAAATCTACTTTCGTGCATTCGAAAGTGTCACAAATTGAACACTTGGGAGTGGCAAATATATTCATTATCAAATCAGATTTCAGTGTGTTTGACTGACAGCTGGTTCTACTAGTGTAATGCAAGATTTGTCAGGCCATGTCAGACAACCAATCAGAGACAGACAACACTGAAGAAGAAGTCAACAGCAGCCATCTTAGGTATTACTGAGAGACAGCACTTTCAGAACTGTAAGTACAGTCTATTTTAAAATCATTTTTCTAGTATAGAAAAAGTAACATGTAAATACTATTAATCAAAACGTTTTCAATGCTGAATCTCATTATGTTGGTTGTTATTATCTAACATGTTGTATTACGAGAAAACAGTTTAAAGTCAGATAGCATTTTAATACTAACAGTACAGATACAGCTGCAAATAGAGGGAGATAGGAAGGTGCACGTGGAGGCCTAAGAGAAAATGGAACCAATCAGATATGTTTCTGCTGTTGTAATTGTTTAAATCTGCCTATGAAAAGGATGTATTTTTCCCACTTCTCAATGTTTGCAGATTTTAGCTGGAACAGAAGTCTAGTAATAGTGACTGCATTACTTAGATTGGTTAATGAACCCACAGCAGTAGGCAATGTTTATTTTTCATTGGTGTGTTATGTCTCAGCCCACTGAAGCTGGCTTGAAATAAGGAGGGAAAAATATCAATTTTACTTTCAGTACTGCCTGGTCACTGCAGTGGTGAACACTGACTTTCTTGTAGCTCTGTGCACTTCTGAGTGTTAAAACTTAGAATGGCAGAAAATTGCAAAAGGACTTTGTGGATAGTTGGAAACAGTTTTGTGAGACAAGCAGCTGGGTTTGCTGTTCGTAGTGATTTTGGGGACTGCGCTACCCCTGATTGCTTTGTAAGATGGTTTGGTCAGGGTGGCATGAGATGTGACATGTATGCCAACCATGCTGACTTTTGAGAACTCCTCTCCTCCTGACATAGTAGTCTTATTTAGGGTTAAAAAGAAAGAAAGAAAGGCAGTGAGTATTCTATGCTGGGAAGGATACTGTATCAACTTACTTTGTTAAATCAGTAGGAGGAATCAGAGCTAATGGGGTGTGACTAAGACAATATAAAGTAGTTGAATGAAATTACAACTTTATGTTGCTAGCCTTGCTTATATGAGAAAGCAGCTTTCAAAAGAGGCTACAATTTTCTTTAATATTTTATTACGATATCTCAGCAGGACTTAATGTCAGTTGAGATTAAGCAGACAGATTCATATTAGAAGCAGAAGGGTCTTATTTAGGTTATAACGAAGAAAAGAAAGAAAGTCTGTGTATTCTGTGTTGAAAGTGTACTGAATCAACTTACTTTTGCTAAATCAGTAGAAGAGACAGAGCTTAATTGGGGGTGTGGTTTAGACAATACAGAAGCAGGTGACTCAAATTACAGCTAAGTGTTGCTAGCCTTGCTTGTGGAGCAGTAAGCAGCTAACTAAAAGAAGCTACCTTTATCTTAATAATTTAACACTTCTGTCTCAGTAGGACTCAGTGTCTGTTGAGATTAAGCAATCAGATTCTTAATTAGAAGTAGAAGTAGTCTTATTTAGTGTTAAAAAAGAAAAGAAAGAAAGACAGTGAGTATTCTCAGCTGGGAAGGGTACTGTATCAATTTACTTTGTTAAATGAGTAGGAGGAGACAGAGCTTAATTGGGGGTGTGCCTTTCTCAATATAAAAGCAGGTGACTCAATTTACAACTTTATGTTTCTAGCCTTGCTTGTAGAGGAGAAAGCAGCTTACTAAAAGAGGCTACAATTTCTTAATAATTTAATATATATCAGCAGGATTCTATGTCTGTTGGAGATTAAGTTAGACAGATAATATATTAGAAGTTGAAGGGTATTATTTAGGTTAAAAGAAATAGTAGTATGTCAGTGTGTATTCTTGTGCTGAAAAGGCACTGAATAAACTTACTTTACTAAATCAGTAGGAAGAGACAGAGCTTAATTTTGGGTGTGGCTTAGACAATGCAAAAGCAGGTGACTCAATTTACAGCAAAGAATTGCTAGCCTTGCTTGTGGAGTAGAAAGCAGCTAACTTAAAGAAGCTACCATTTTCTTAATAATTTAACAGTTCTATCTCAGCAGGACTCAGTGTCTGTTGAGATTAAGCAGCCAGATACTTTAGTAGAAGTAGAAGGGGTGTTATTTAGGGTAAAACAATAGAAAGGGAAGAAAGTCAGTGTGTATTCTGTTCTTTGAAGAGTACTGTATCACCATACTTTGCTAAATCAGTATAAAGAGAGAATTTTAATTGGGGTGGCTTGACAATATAAAAGTAACTTCCAGTTATCTCCTTATGCAGAGCAGAAAGTAGTTGGCAAAATAAGCTACCATATTTTCTTCTGGTAGCTTAACACCTCTGTCTCAGCAGGACTCAGTCCCTGTTGAGATTAAGGAGACAGATACTTTATTAGAAGTAGATGGAATCTTATTTAGGGTTAAAAAATAAAAGAAAGTAAGTGTATAGTCTGTGCATGGAAGGGTACTGTCTAAACTTACTTTGCTAAATCAGTTGGAGGTCAGAGATCTTAACTGTAGGTGTGTCTTAGACAATATAAAACAGGTGACTCAAATTACAACTTCCTATTAGTAGACTTGCCTTTAGAGCAGAAATCGGCTAACTTAAAAAGCTACTATTTGCTTAATAATTTAACACTTCCATCAAAGCAGGACTCAGTACCTATTGAGATTAACCATACAAATACTTTATTAGAAGTAGAATGATCTTTTTTAGGGTTAAAAAAAGAAAAGAAAGAAAGCCAGTGTGTATTCTTACTTGAAAGGGTACTGAATGAACTTACTTTGCTGAATCAGTAGGAGGAGAGTGAGCTCAATAGGGGGTGTGGCTTAGACAATATAAAAGCTGGTGACACAAATTACAACTTCCTGTTGCTAGCCTTGCTTGTTGAGCAGACAGCAGCAAACTATAAGGTGATACTAGTCTTTTAATAATTTAACACTTCTGTCTCAACAGAACTTAGTGTCTGCTGAGATTAGTTGACAAATACTTTATTAGAAGTAGTAGGTTCTTTGGTTTAAAAAAGAAAGAAAGAAAGTTAGTGTGTATTCTGATGTTTGATAGGGTTCTGAATGATCTTACTTTTGCTGAATCAGTAGGAGGAGTGAGCTCTATGGAGGGTGTGGCTTAGACAATTTAAAAAGAGTGACACTAAATTACAACTTCCTGTTGCTATCCTTGCTTGTTGAGCAGACAGCAGCTAACTAAAAGAAGCTACAATTTTCTTAATAATTATACAGTTCTATCTCAGCAGGACTTGATGTCTTTTGTGATTAAGCTGACAAATACTTTTTTAGAAGTTGTGGGGGTCTTCTTTAGGGTCAAAAAAAGAAAAGGAGGAAAGTCAGAGAGTATTCTGTGTTGGGAAGGGTACTGATTAAACTTACTTTTCTAAATCAGTAGGTGGAGAGAGAGCGTAATCGGGGTATGGCTTAGACCATACAAAAGCAGGTGACTCAAATTACAACTTTCTGAGGCCAGCTTGGCTTCTAGAGCAGAAAGCAGCTTACTAAAAGAAGCTACCATTTTCTTAATAGTTTAACACTTCTATCTCAGCAGGACTTAGTGTCTGTTGAGATTAAGCAGACAGATAATATATTAGAAGCTCCGAAAGTCTAGTTAGGTTTTAAAAGAAAAGAAAGAAAGTCAGTGTATTCTGTGCTGGGGGACTAAATAAACTTACTTTTCTTAATCAGTAGGAGGAGAGAGATAATTGTGTGTCTTAGACAATACCAAAGCAGGTGACTAAAATTACAACTTCCTGTTGTTAGCCTTGATTGTAGAGCAGAAAGTAGCTAATCAGAAGCTACCATTATCTTAGTAATTTAACACTTTATCTCAGCAGGACTCGGTGTCTGTTGGAGATTTAAGACAGATACTTTATTAGAAGTAGATGGAGCCTTATTTCAGGTTAAAAAGAAAAGTAAGTGTTTTAGTCTGTGCATGGAAGGTACTGTATAAATGTACTTTGTTAAATCATTTGGAGGTCAAGATCTGAACTGTTGGTGAGGCTTAGACAATATAAAACAAGTGACTCAAATTACAACTTCCTGTTAGTAGACTTGCTCTTTAGTGTCTTATTTAGGGTTAAAAAGAAAAGAAAGACTGTCAGTGGGTATTCGGTACTGGAGAGGTACTAAATAAACTTAATTTGCAAATCAGTAGAGGAGACAGAGCTTAATTGGGGTGTGGATTAGGCAACAAATGCAGGTGACTCAAATAACAACTTCATCTTTGCTAGACTTGCTTGTAGAGCAAGAAAGCAGCTAACTATAAGATGATACTAGTTCTTTTAATAATTTAATACTCTATCTCAACAGAACTTAGTGTCTGCTGAGATTAAGACAAATACTTTATTAGAAGTAGTAGGGTTCTTTAGGTTAAAAAAGAAAAGAAAGAAAGTTAGTGTGTATTCTATGTTTGATAGGGTACTGAATGAACTTATTTTACTGAATCAGTAGGAGGAGAGGAGCTCAATGGGGGTGTGGCTTAGACAATTTAAAGCAGGTGACACCAAATATCAACTTCTGCTGCTAGCCTTGCTTTGTTGAGCAGACAGCAGCTAACTAAAAGAAGCTACAATTTCTTAATAATTAAACAGTTCTATCTCAGCAGGACTTGATGTCTTTTGTGATTAAGCAGACAAATACTTTATTAGAAGTTGAAGGGGTCTTCTTTAGGTTAAAAAAAGAAAAGGAAGAAAGTCAGTGTGTATTCTGTGCTGGGAAGGGTACTGATTAAACTTACTTTTCTAAATCAGTAGGAAGAGAGAGAGTGTAATTGGGGGTGTGACTTAGACAATACAAAAGCAGGTGATTCAAATTACAACTTCCTGTTGACAGCCTTGCTTCTAGAGCAGAAAGCAGCTTAGTAAAAGAAGCCACCATTTTCTTAATAATGTAACACTTCTATCTCAGCAGGACTTAGTGTTTGTTGAGATTAAGCAGATAGATAATATATTAGAAGTCGAAAGGGTCTTAGTTAGGGTTTAAAAAGAAAAGAAAGAAAGTCAGGTTGTATTCTGTGCTGGGAGGGTACTAAATAAACTTACTTTGCTAAATCAGTAGGAGGAGAGAGATCATAATAGGTGTGTGGTTTGGACAATACCAAAGCAGGTGACTAAAATTACAACTTCCTGTTGCTAGCCTTGATTGTAGAGCAGAAAGCAGCTAACTAAAAGAAGCTACCATTATCTTAGTAATTTAACACTTTTATCTCAGCAGGACTCGGTGTCTGTTGAGATTAAGCAGACAGATTCTATATTAGAAGTCAAAAGGATCTTATTTAGAGTAAAAAAGAAAAGAAAGAAAGACAGTGAGTATTCTGGGCAAGGAAGGGTACTGTATCAACTTACTATGCTAAATCAGTTGGAGGAGACAGATCTTAATGGAGGTGTGGCTTAGACAATATCAAAGCAGGAGACTCAAATTACAACATTATGTTGCTAGCCTTGCTTGTAGAGCAGAAAGCAGCTTACTGAAAGAGGGTACAATTTTCTTAATAATTTAACACTTCTATCTCAGCAGGACTTAATGTCTAATGAGATTAAGAAGACAGATACTATATTAAAAGAAGAAGGGGTTTATTTAGGTTTAAAAAAGAAAAAAGAAAGTGTGTATTCTGTGCTGGAAAGTGTACTGAATAAACTTACTTTGATAAATCAGTAGGAGAAGACAGAGCTTAATTGGGGGTGTGCCTTAGATAATACAAAAGCAGGTGACTCAAATTACTGCGAAGTTGCTAGCCTTGCTTGAGGAGCAGTAAGCAGATAAAAGAAGCTACCATTATCTTAATAATTTAACACTTCTATCTCAGTAGGACTCAGTGTCTGTTGAGATTTAGCAAACAGATTCTTTATTAGAAGTAGAAGTAGTCTTACGTAGTGTTAAAAAAAGATAAGAAAGAAAGACAGTGAGTATTCTCTGCTGGGAAGGGTACTGTATCAACTTACTTTGTTAACTCATTAGGAGCAGACAGAGCTTAATTGGGGGAGTAGCTTAGACAATATACAAGCAGGTGACTCAAATTACAACTTTATGTTTCTAGCCTTGCTTGTAGAGCAGAAAGCGGCTTACTAAAAGAGGCTACAATTTTCTTAATAATTTAATACGTATATATCAGCAGGACTTAATGTCTGTTGAGATTAAGCAGACAGATACTATATTAAAAGTAGGAAGGGTCTTATTTATTGTTAAAAAAGAAAATATAGAAAGTGAGTGTGTATTCTGTGCTGGAAAGGGTACTGAATAAACTTACTTTGCTAAATCAGTAAGAAGAGACAGAGCTTATTTGGGGGTGTGGCTTAGACAATACAAAAGCAGGTGACTCAATTTACAGCAAAGTATTGCTAGCCTTGCTTGTGGAGCAGAAAGCAGCTAACTTAAAGAAGCTACCATTTTCTTAATAATTTAACACTTCTATCTCAGCAGGACTCAGTCCCTGTTGAGATTAAGGAGACAGATACTTTATTAGAAGTAGATGGAGCCTTATTTCGGATTAAAAAAGAAAAGAAAGTAAGTGTATAGTTTGTGCATGGAAGGGTAGTGTATAAATGTACTTTGCTAAATCAGTTGGAGTTCAGAGATCTGAACTGTAGGTGAGGCTTAGACAATATAAAACAGGTGACTCAAAATACAACTTCCTGTTAGTAGACTTGCCTTTAGAGCAGAAATCAGCTAACTAAAAAAGCTACTATTTGCTTAATAATTTAACACTTCCATCTCAGCAGGACACAGTACCTATTGAGATTAAGCAGGCAAATATTTTATTAGAAGTAGAAGGGGTCTTCTTTATGGTTAAGAAAAGAAAAGAAAGAAAGTCAGTGTGTATTCTATGCTTGAAAGGGTACTGAATGAACTTACTTTGCTGAAAAAGTAGGAGGAGAGTGAGCTCAATTGGGGGTGTGGCTTAGACAATATAAAAGCTGGTGACACAAATTACAACTTCCTGTAGCTAGCCTTGCTTGTTGAGCAGACAGCAGCTAACTGACAGAAGCTAGAATTTTCTAAATAATTTAATAGTTCTATCTCAGCAGGACTTGATGTCTTTTGTGATTAAGCAGACAAATACTTTATTAGAAGTTGAACTGGTCTTCTTTAGGGTTAAAAAGAAAGGGAAGAAAGTCAGTGTGTATTCTGTGCTGGGAACGGTTCTGAATAAACTTACTTTTTTAAATCAGTAAGAGGAGAGTGAGGGTAATTGGGGTGTGGCTTAGACAATACAAAAGCAGGTGACTCAAATTGCAACTTCCTGTTGCTAGTCTTGCATCTAGAGCAGAAAGCAGCTAACTAAAAGAAGCAGCCATTTTCTTAATAATTTAACACTTCTATCTCAGCAGGACTTAGTGTCTGTTGAGATTAAGCAGACAGATATAATATTAGAAGTTGAAAGGGTCTTATTTAGGGTTAAAAAAGAAAGGAAAGAAAGTCAGTGTGTATTTTTTACTGGGAGGGTACTAAATAAACTTACTTTACTAAATCAGTAGGAGGAGAGAGATCATAATTGGGGGTATGGCTTAGACAATACAAAAGCAGGTGACTTAAATTACAACTTCATGTTGCTAGCCTTGACTGTAGAGCAGAAAGCAGCTAACTAAAAGATGCTACCATTATATTAATAATTTAACACTTTTATCTCTGCAGGACACATTGTCTGTTGAGATTAAGCAGACATATTCTTTATTAGAAGTAGAAGTAGTCTTATTTAGGGTTAAAAAAAAAGAAAGAAAGACAGTGAGTATTCTGTGCTGGGAAGGGTTCTGTATCAACTTACTTTGCTAAATCAGTAGGAGGAGACACAGCTTAGTTGGGGTGTGGCTTAGGTAATACAAAAGCAGGTGACTCAAATAACTTCGTCTTGCTAGACCTGCTTGTAGAGCAGAAAGCATGTAACTTAAAGAAGCTACAATTTTCTTAATAATTTAACTCTTCTGCCTCAGCAGGACTCAGACTCTGTTGAGATTAAGCAGACAGATACTTTATTAGAAGTAGAAATTGTCTTAGTGTTAAAAAAGATAAGAAAGAAAGTCAGTGTGTAATGTGAGCTGGGAGGGGTACTGTATCAAATTACTTTTGATAAATCAGTAGGAGGAGGAGACCTTATTGGGTGTGACTGGACAATATAAAGCAAGGACACAATTACAACTTCACACTACTTTGTATGTAGAGCAGAACAGCTAACTAAAGAAGCTACCATTTTCTTAATATTTTACCTTCTGTCTCAGCAGGACTCAGTCTCTGTTGAGATTAAGGAGACATATACTTTATTAGAAGTAGAAGGAGTATTATTTAGGTTTAATAAAGGACATAAAGAAAGTCAGTGTGTATTCTGTGCAGGGAAGGGTACTGTATAAACTTAGTTTGCTTAATCTGCAGGAGGAGAGAGAGCTTAATTGAAGGTGTGGCTCAGACACTATAAAACAGGTGACTAAATTACAACTCCTGTTAATAGACTTGCATGTAGAGCAGAAAGCAGCTGACTATAAGAAGCTACTGTTTTCTTAATAATTTAACACTTCTATCTCTGCAGAACTAAGTGTTGAGATTAAGCAGAGAGATACTATATTAGAAGTAGAATGGGTCTTATTTAGTGTTAAAATGAAAAGAAAGAAAGTCAGTGTGTATTCTGTGCTGGGAAGAGTACTGTATCAACTTACCTGACTAAATCAGTAGGAGGAGAGCGAGCTTAATGGGGGGGAGGTGGCTTACATAATATAAGAGCAGGTGACTCAAATTAAAACTTTCTGTTGCTAGCCTTGCCTGTAGAGCTGAAATCCACTTACTAAAAGAAGCTAACATTTTCTTAATAATGTAACGATTCTATCTCAGCAAAACTTAGTGTCTGTTGAAATTAAGCAGGCCAATACTTTATTAGAAGTAGAAGGGGTCTTCTTTAGGTTTAAAAAAAGAAAAGAAAGAAAGTCAGTGTGTATTCTGTACTGGGAAGGGGACTGTATCAACATACTTTTTCTAAATTAGTAGCAGGAGTTAGAGAGCTTAATTGGGGGTGTGACTTATGCAATATAAAAGCAGGTGACTCAAATAACAACTTCCTGTTGCTAGACTTGATTGTAGAGCAGAAAGTAGCTAACTAAAAGAAACTACTATTTTCTTAATAATTTAACACTTCTGTCTCAGCAAGACTCAGATTCTGCAAAGATTAAGGAGACAGATACTTTATTAGAAGAAGTTGGAGTCTTATTTGGGGTTAAAAAAGAAAAGAAAGTAAGTGTGTAGTCTGGGCAGGAAAGGGTACTGTATAAACTTACTTTGCTAAATCAGTAGGAGTTGAGAGAGTTTAATTGGGTTTGTGGCTTTGGCAATATAAAAGCAGGTGACTCAAATTTCAACTTCCTGTTGCTAGACTTGCTTGTAGAGCAGACAACAGCTAACTAAAAGTAGCTACAATTTTCTTAATAATTTAACACTTCTATCTCAGCAGGACTCCGTGTCTGTTGAGATTAAGCAGGAAGATACTTTATTAGAAGAAGAAGGGGTCTTCTTTAGTTTTAAAAAAGAAAAGAAAGAAAGTCAGTGTGTATTCTGTGCTGGGAGGGTACTAAATAAACTTACTTTGCTAAATCTGTAGGAGGAGAGAGATCATAATTGGGGGTGTGGCTTAGAGAATGCACAAACAGGTGACTCAGATTACAGCTTCCTGTTGCTAGCCTTGATTGTAGAGGAGAAAGCAGCTAAGTAAAAGAAGCTTCCATTATCTTAATATTTTAACACTTCTATCTCAGCAGGACTCGGTGTCTGTTGAGATTAAGCAGACAGATTCTTTATTAGAAGTAGTCTTATTTAGGGTTAAAAAAAGAAAAGAAAGAAAGGCAGTGAGTATTCTATGCTGGGAAGGATACTGTATCAACTTACTTTGTAAAATCAGTAGGAGGAATCAGAGCTTAATGGGGGTGTGACTAAGACAATATAAAAGCAGTTGAATGAAATTACAACTTTATGTTGCTAGTCTTGCTTATAGAGGAGAAAGCAGCTTTCTAAAAGAGGCTACAATTTTCGTAATATTTTATTACGTTTATATGAGCAGGACATAATGTCAGTTGAGATTAAGCAGACAGATTCTATATTAGAACCAGAAGGGGTCTTATTTATGGTTAAACAAGAAAAGAAAGAAAGTCAGTGTGTATTCTGTGCTGGAAAGGGTACTGAATAAACTTACTTTGCTAAATCAGGAAGAGACAGAGCTTAATTGGGGGTGTGGCTTACACAATATAGAAGCAGGTGACTCAAATTACAGCTAAGTGTTGCTAGCCTTGCTTGTGGAGCAGTAAGCAGCTAGCTAAAAGAGGCTACAATTTTCTTAATAATTTAATATGTATATATCAGCAGGACTTTATGTCTGTTGAGATTAAGCAGACAGATAATATATTAGAAGTTGAAGGGGTATTATTTAGGGTTAAAAAAGAAAAGAAAGTATGTCAGTGTGTATTCTGTGCTGGAAAGGGCACTGAATAAACTTACTTTGCTAAATCAGTAGGAAGAGACAGAGCTTAATTTTGTGTGGCTTAGACAATACAAAAGCAGGTGACTCAATTTACAGCAAAGAATTGCTAGCCTTGCTTGTGGAGCAGAAAACAGCTAACTTAAAGAAGCTACCATTCACTTAATAATTTAACAGTTCTATCTCAGCAGGACTCAGTGTCTGTTGAGATTAAGCAGACAGATACTTTAGTAGAAGTAGAAGGGATGTTATTTAGGGTAAAACAATAGAAAGGGAAGAAAGTCAGTGTGTATTCTGGGCTTTGAAGTGTACTGTATCACCATACTTTGCTAAATCAGTATAAAGAGAGAATGTTTAATTGGGGTAGTGACTTAGACAATATAAAAGCAGGTAACTCTTAATACAACTTCCAGTTGCTATCCTTGCTTGTAGAGCAGAAAGCAGCTAACTAAAAGAAGCTACCATTTTCTTCATAATTTAACACTTCTGTCTCAGCAGGACTCAGTCCCTGTTGAGATTAAGGAGACAGATACTTTATTAGAAGTAGATGAAGTCTTATTTAGTGTTAAACAAGAAAATAAAGTAAGTGTATAGTCTGTGCATGGAAGGGTACTGTATAAACTTACTTTGCTAAATCAGTTGGAGGTAAGAGATCTTAACTGTAGGTGTGTCTTAGACAATAAAAAACAGGTGACTCAAATTACAACATCCTATTAGTAGACTTGCCTTTAGGGCAGAAATCAGCTAACTAAAAAAGCGACTATTTGCTTAATAATTTAACACTTCCATCAAAGCAGGACTCAGTACCTATTGAGATTAACCATACAAATACTTTTTAGAAGTAGAAGGGATCTTCTTTAGGGTTAAAAAAAGAAAAGAAAGAAAGCCAGTGTGTATTCTATGCTTGAAAGGGTACTGAATGAACTTACTTTACTGAATCAGTAGGAGGAGAGTGAGCTCAATTGGGGGTGTGGCTTAGACAATATAAAAGCTGGTGACACAAATTACAACTTCCTGTTGCTAGCCTTGCTTGTTGAGCAGACAGCAGCTAACTATAAGGTGATACTAGTCTTTTAATAATTTAACACTTCTATCTCAACAGAACTTAGTGTCTGCTGAGATTAAGTTGACAAATACTTTATTAGAAGTAGTAGGGGTCTTCTTTAGAGTTAAAAAAGAAAAGAAAGAAAGTTAGTGTGTATTCGATGCTTGATAGGGTTCTGAATGAACTTACTTTGCTGAATCAGTAGGAGGAGAGTGAGCTCAATGGAGGGTGTGGCTTAGACAATTTAAAAGCAGGTGACACAAATTACAACTTCCTGTTGCTAGCCTTGCTTGTTGAGCAGACAGCAGCTAACTAAAAGAAGCTACAATTTTCTTAATAATTAAACAGTTCTATCTCAGCAGGACTTGATGTCTTTTGTGATTAAGCAGACAAATACTTTATTAGAAGTTGTAGGGGTCTTCTTTAGGGTTAAAAAAAGAAAAGGAGGAAAGTCAGAGAGTATTCTGTGTTGGGAAGGGTACTGATTAAACTTACTTTTCTAAATCAGTAGGAGGAGAGAGACGTAATTGGGGGTGTGGTTTAGACAATACAAAAGCAGGTGACTCAAATTACAACTTCCTGAGGCCAGCTTGGCTTCTAGAGCAGAAAACAGCTTACTAAAAGAAGCTACCATTTTCTTAATAATTTAACACTTCTATCTCAGCAGGACTTAGTGTCTGTTGAGATTAAGCAGATAGATAATATATTAGAAGTTGAAAGAGTCTAAGTTAGGGTTTAAAAGAAAAGAAAGAAAGTCAGTGTGTATTCTGTGCTGGGGGTACTAAATAAACTTACTTTGCTAAATCAGTAGGAGGAGAGAGATCATAATTGGGTGTGGCTTAGACAATACCAAAGCAGGTGACTAAAATTACAACTTCCTGTTGCTAGCCTTGATTGTAGAGCAGAAAGCAGCTAACTAATAGAAGCTACCATTATCTTAGTAATTTAACACTTTTATCTCAGCAGGACTCGGTGTCTGTTGAGATTAAGCAGACAGATACTTTATTAGAAGTAGATGGAGCCTTATTTCGGGTTAAAAAAGAAAAGAAAGTAAGTGTTTAGTCTGTGCATGGAAGGGTACTGTATAAATGTACTTTGCTAAATCAGTTGGAGGTCAGAGATCTGAACTGTTGGTGAGGCTTAGACAATATAAAACAAGTGACTCAAATTACAACTTCCTGTTAGTAGACTTGCCTTTAGCTTCTTATTTAGGGTTAAAAAAGAAAAGAAAGACTGTCAGTGGGTATTCTGTACTGGAAGGGTACTAAATAAACTTAATTTGCTAAATTTGTAGGAGGAGACAGAGCTTAATTGGGGTGTGGCTTAGGCAATACAAAAGCAGGTGACTCAAATAACAACTTCGTCTTGCTAGACTTGATTGTAGAGCAGAAAGCAGCTAACTATAAGATGATACTAGTCTTTTAATAATTTAACACTTCTATCTCAACATAACTTAGTGTCTGCTGAGATTAAGTAGACAAATACTTTATTAGAAGTAGTAGGGGTCTTCTTTAGGGTTAAAAAAGAAAAGAAAGAAAGTTACTGTGTATTCTATGCTTGATAGGGTACTGAATGAACTTACTTACTGAATCAGTAGGAGGAGAGTGAGCTCAATGGGGGTGTGGCTTAGACAATTTAAAAGCAGGTGACACAAATATCAACTTCCTGTTGCTAGCCTTGCTTGTTGAGCAGACAGCAGTTAACTAAAAGAAGCTACAATTTTCTTAATAATTAAACAGTTCTATCTCAGCAGGACTTGATGTCTTTTGTGATTAAGCAGACAAATACTTTATTAGAAGTTGAAGGGGTCTTCTTTAGGGTTAAAAAAAGAAAAGGAAGAAAGTCAGTGTGTATTCTGTGCTGGGAAGGGTACTGATTAAACTTACTTTTCTAAATCAGTAGGAGGAGAGAGAGCGTAATTGGGGTGTGGCTTAGACAATACAAAAGCAGGTGACTCAAATTACAACTTTCTGTTGCTAGCCTTGTTTCTAGAGCAGAAAGCAGCTTAGTAAAAGAAGCCACCATTTTCTTAATAATGTAACACTTCTATCTCAGCAGGACTTAGTGTTTGTTGAGATTAAGCAGACAGATTCTATATTAGAAGTCAAAAGGATCTTATTTAGAGTAAAAAAGAAAAGAAAGAAAGACAGTGAGTATTCTGGGCAAGGAAGGGTACTGTATCAACTTACTTTGCTAAATCAGTTGGAGGAGACAGATCTTAATGGAGGTGTGGCTTAGACAATATCAAAGCAGGAGACTCAAATTACAACATTATGTTGCTAGCCTTGCTTGTAGAGCAGAAAGCAGCTTACTGAGAGAGGGTATGTTTCTTAATAATTTAACACTTTTATCTCAGCAGGACTTAATGTCTGATGAGATTAAGCAGACAGATACTATATTAGAAGAAGAAGGGGTTTTATTTAGGTTTAAAAAAGAAAAAAGAAAGTGTGTATTCTGTGCTGGAAAGTGTACTGAATAAACTTACTTTGATAAATCAGTAGGAGAAGACAGAGCTTAATTGGGGGTGTGCCTTAGACAATACAAAAGCAGGTGACTCAAATTACTGCTAAGTGTTGCTAGCCTTGCTTGAGGAGCAGTAAGCAGATAACAAAAGAAGCTACCATTATCTTAATAATTTAACACTTCTATCTCAGTAGGACTCAGTGTCTGTTGAGATTTAGCAAACAGATTCTTTATTAGAAGTAGAAGTAGTCTTATGTAGTGTTAAAAAAAGATAAGAAAGAAAGACAGTGAGTATTCTCTGCTGGGAAGGGTACTGTATCAACTTACTTTGTTAAATCAATAGGAGCAGACAGAGCTTAATTGGGGGAGTAGCTTAGACAATATACAAGCAGGTGACTCAAATTACAACTTTATGTTTCTAGCCTTGCTTGTAGAGCAGAAAGCGGCTTACTAAAAGAGGCTACAATTTTCTTAATAATTTAATATGTATATATCAGCAGGACTTAAGGTCTGTTGAGATTAAGCAGACAGATACTATATTAGAAGTAGGAAGGGTCTTATTTATTGTTAAAAAAGAAAAGAAAGAAAGTCAGTGTGTATTCTGTGCTGGAAAGGGTACTGAATAAACTTACTTTGCTAAATCAGTAGGAAGAGACAGAGCTTAATTGGGGGTGTGGGTTAGACAATACAAAAGCAGGTGACTCAATTTACAACAAAGTATTGCTAGCCTTGCTTGTGGAGCAGAAAGCAGCTAACTTAAAGAAGCTACCATTTTCTTAATAATTTAACAGTTCTATCTCAGCAGGTCTCAGTCTCCGTTGAGATAAAGGAGACAAATACTTTATTAGAAGTAGAAGGACTTTTATTTGGGGTTAAAAAAGAAAAGAAAGAAAGTCAGTGTGTATTCTGTGCTGGGGAGGGTACTGTATCAACTTACTTTCCTAAATCAGTAGGTGGAGAGAAAGCTTAATTGGGGGTGTAGCTTGGACAATATAAAAGCAGGTGACTCAAATTACAACTTTCTGTTGCTAGCTTTGCTTGTCGAGCAGAAAATAGCTTACTAAAAGATGGTACCATTTTCTTAATAGTTAAACACTTCTATGTCAGCAGGACTTAGGGTCTGCTGAGATTAAGCAGAGAGATACTATATTAGAAGTAGAAGGAGTCTTATTTTAGGGTTGAAAAAGAAAAGAAAGAAAGTCAGAGTGTATTCTGTGCTGGGAAGAGTACTGTGTCAACTTACTTTGCTAAATCAGTTGAAGGAGAGAGAGAGAGCTTCATTGGGGGTGTGACCAAGACAATATATAAGCAGGTGACTGAAATTACAACTTCCTGTTGCTAGGCTTGCTTGTAGAGCAGAACGCACGTTACTAAAAGAAGCTGCAATTTTCTTAATAATTTAACACTTCTGTCTCAGCAGGACTCAGATTCTGTTGTGATTAAGCAGACAGATACTTTATTAGAAGTAGAAATTGTCTTATTTAGGGTTAAAAAAGATAAGAAAGAAAGTCAATGTGTAATCTGTGCGGGGAACGGTACTGTATCAAATTACTTTGCTAAATCAGTAGGAGGAGACAGACCTTAATTGGGGGTGTGACTGGACAATATTAACACAGGTGACTCAAATTACACCTTCAGTTGCTACCCTTGCTTGTAGAACAGAAAGCAGCTAACTAAAAGAAGCTACCATTTTCTTAATACATTTACCCTTCTGTCTCAGCAGGACTCAGTCTCTGTTGAGATTAAGGAGACATATACTTTATTAGAAGTAGAAGGAGTATTATTTAGGGTTAAAAAAGGACAGAAAGAAAGTCAGTGTGTATTCTGTGCAGGGAAGGGTACTGTATAAACTTAGTTTGCTTAATCTGCAGGAGGAGAGAGAGCTTAATTGAAGGTGTGGCTCAGACACTATAAAACAGGTGACTAAATTACAACTCCTGTTAATAGACTTGCATGTAGAGCAGAAAGCAGCTGACTATAAGAAGCTACTGTTTTCTTAATAATTTAACACTTCTATCTCCGCAGAACTAAGTGTTGTTGAGATTAAGCAGAGAGATACTATATTAGAAGTAGAATGGGTCTTATTTAGTGTTAAAATGAAAAGAAGGAAAGTCAGTGTGTATTCTGTGCTGGGAAGGGTACTGTATCAACTTACCTGACTAAATCAGTAGGAGGAGAGAGAGCTTAATGGGGGGTGTGGCTTACATAATATAAGAGCAGGTGACTCAAATTAAAACTTTCTGTTGCTAGCCTTTCCTGTAGAGCTGAAATCCACTTACTAAAAGAAGCTACCATTTTCTTAATAATGTAACACTTCTATCTCAGCAAAACTTAGTGTCTGTTGAAATTAAGCAGGCCGATACTTTATTAGAAGTAGAAGAGGTCTTCTTTAGGTTTAAAAAAAGAAAAGAAAGAAAGTCAGTGTGTATTCTGTGATGGGAAGGGTACTGAATAAACTTACTTTGCTAAATCAGTAGGAGGAGAGAGAGTGTAATGGGGTGTGGCTTAGACAATACAAAAGCAGGTGACTCAAATTACAACTTCCTGTTGCTAGCCTTGTTTGTAAAGCAGAAAGGAGCTAACTAAAAGAAGCTACCATTTTCTTAATAATTCAATATTCTATCTCAGAAGGACTTGGTGTCTTTTGGGCTTAAGCAGACAGATACTTTACTAGAAGTAGAAGGGGTCTTCTTTTGGGTTAAAAAAGAAAAGAAAGAAAGTCAGTTTGTATTCTGTGCTGGGAAGGGTACTATATCAACTTACTTTTCTAAATCAGTAGGAGAAGAGATAATTTAATTGGGGGTGTGACATAGTCAATATAAAAGCAGGTGACTCTAATTACAACTTCCTGTTGCTAGGATTGCTTGCAGAGCAGAAAGCACCTAACTAAAAACTACCATTTTCTTAATTATTTACCACTTCTGTCTCAGCACAACTCAGACAATGTTGAGATTAAACAGACAGAACCTTTATTAGAAGTTGAAATTGTCTTATTTAGGTTAAAAATGAAAAAAAAGAAAGTCAGTGTGTATTCTGTGCTGGGAAGGTTACTGTATCAACCCACTTTGCTAAATCAGTAGGAGGAGAGAGACTTTAATTGGGGGTGTGATTAGGCAATATAAAAGCAGGTGTCTCAAATTTCAACTTCAGGTTGCTTCCCTTGCTTGTAGGAGCTATCAAAAAGAAGCTACCATTTTCTTCTGATATTAAGGAGACATACACTTTATTAGAAGTAGAAGGAGTATTATTTAGGGTTAAAAAGAAAAGAAAGGAAGTCAGTGTATATTCTGTAGAGGGAAGGGTACTGTATAAACTTAGACTGCTAAATCAGCAGGAGGACAGAGAGCTTAATTGAAGGTGTGGCTTAGACAATATAAAACAGGTGATTCAAATTATGACTTCCTGTTAGTAGACTTGCTTGTAGAGCAGAAAGCAGCTATCTATAAGAAGATACTAGTCTTTTAATAATTTAACATGTCTCTCTCAACAGAACTTGG
The DNA here is from genome assembly GCA_016271365.2 of Neoceratodus forsteri. NCBI lineage: Eukaryota > Metazoa > Chordata > Ceratodontiformes > Ceratodontidae > Neoceratodus > Neoceratodus forsteri. The sequence goes on from CM057454.1 coordinate 202,882,252, forward strand.
TGTCTGCTGAGATTAAGCAGACAAACACTTTATTAGAAGTAGAAGGGGTCCTCTTTAGGGTTAAAAAAGAAAAGAAAGAAAGTTAGTGTGAATTCTATGCTTGAAAGGGTACTGAATGAACTTACTTTGATGAATCAGTAGGAAGAGAGTGAGCTCAATAGGGAGTGTGGCTTAGACAATTTAAAAGCAGGTGAACAAATTACAACTTTCTGTTGCTAGCCTTGCTTGTTGAGCAGACAGCTTAGCTACTAAAAGAAGCTACAATTTTCTCTTAATAATTTAACAGATCTATCTCAGCAGGACTTGATGTCTTTGTGATTAAGTAGACAAATACTTTATTAGAAGTTGAAGGGTCTTCTTTAGGTTAAAAAGAAAAGGAGGAAAGTCAGTGTGTATTCTGTGCTGGAAGGGTACTGAATAAACTTACTTATTCTAAATCAGTAGGAGGAGAGAGGAGAGTAATTTGGGTGTGGTTTAGACTACGAAAGCAGGACTCAAATTAAAACATACTGTTGCTAGCCTTGCTTCTAGAGCCAGATTGTTTTCAAAAGAAGCTACCATTTTCTTAATACTTACACTTCTATCATCAGGACTTAGTGTCTGTTGAGATTAAAGACAGATAATATATTAGTAGTCGAAAGGGTCTTATTTAGGGGTTAAAAGAAAAGAAAGAAAGTCAGTGTGTATTCTGTGCTGTGAGGTACTCAAATAAACTTACCTGCTAAGTCAGTAGGAGGAGAGAGATCATAATTGGTGTGGCTTAGACAATACCAAAGCAGATGACTAAATTTACAACTTCCTGTAGCTAGCCTTGATTGTAGAGCAGAAAGCAGCTAACTAAAAGAAGCTACCATTATCTAGTAATTTAACACTTTATCTCAACAGGACTCGTGTCTGTTGGAGATTAAGCAGACAGATTCTTTATTAGAGGTCGAAGTGTTGTTTAGAGTTGAAAAAAGATCGAAAGAAAGACGATGATTATTCTGTTCTGGGAAGGGTACTGTATCAACTTGCTTTGCTAAATCAGTGGGAGGAGGCAGATCTTAGTGGGGGTGTGGCTTAGACAATATAAAAGCAGGTGACTCAAATTACAACTTTATGTTGGCCTTGCTTGTAGAGCACAAAACAGCTTACCTAAAAGAGGGGTACAATTTTCTTAATAATTTAACATTTATACTCAGCAGGACTTAATGTCTGTTGAGATTAATTAGACAGATACTATATAAGAAGAAGGAGGGTCTTGTTTATGGTTAAAAAAAGAAAGTCAGAGTGTATTCTGGGCTGGAAAGGGTACTGAATGACCCTACTTGCTAAATGGGTGAGGAGACAGAGCTTAATTTGGTTGTGGCTAGGCAATACAATAGCAGGTGACTCAAATTATAGCCAAGTGTTGCTTTGCCTTTGTGAGCAGAAAGCAGCTAACTTAAGGAAGCTACCATTTTCTTAATACCTCTAACATTTATCTCAGCAGGTCTCAGTTTCTGTTGAGATTAAGCAGTCAGATACTTTACTGGAAGAAGAAGGGTCTTATTTAACATAAAACATTAGAAAAGAAAGAAAGTCAATGTATTCTGTGCTGTGAAAGTGAGTATCAACATACTTTACAAATCAGTTGCAGGAGAGAGAGAGGGCTTAATTGGGGTGTGACATAGGCAATATGAAAGCAGGTGACTCAATTACAACTTCCTGTTGCTGGACTTGCTTGTAGTATAAGAAAGCAAAGCAATTAAAAGAAGCTACTATTCTAATAATTTAACACTTCTATCTCAGCAAGACTCAGTTTCATTAGAGATTAAGGAGACAGATACTTTATTAGAAGAAGGATATATTATTTTGGTTAAAAGAAAAAGAAAGTAAGTGTGTAGTCTGTGCAGGAAGGGTACTGTATAAACTTGCTTGCTAAATCAGTAGGAGAGAAGAGCTTAAGAGGGTTGTGGCTTGGCGCAATATAAGCAGGTGACTAAATTACAACTTTCTCTACGAGACTGACGGTAGAGCAGACAACAGCTAACTAAAGGAAGCTACCATTTCTAAATAATTTAATACTCTATCTCAGCAGGACTCGGTGTCAGTTGAAATTATGGAAAGATACTTTATTGAAGAAGAAGGGTCTTTCAGGGTTAAAAAGAAAAGAAAGAAAGTCAGTGTGTATTCTGTGCTGGGAGGGTACTAAATAAACTTACTTTGCTAAATCAGTAGGAGGAGAGATCAATTGGGATTGGTGGCTTTGACAATACAAAAGCAAGTGACTCATATTACAACCTCCTGTTGTTAACCTTGCTTGTAGAGCATAAGCGGCATACTAAAAGAGGCTTCATTTTTCTTAATAATTGTCATGCAGTATATTTAACGGACTTGTCTGTTGAGATTAAGTAGACTGACAATATATTAGAAGTAGAACGGTATTATTATGGGTTAAAAGAGAAAAGAAAGCATGTCAGTGCATATTCTGTGCTGGAAGGGTACTGAATAAACTTACTTTGTTAAATCAGTAACAAGAGACACAGCTTAATTGGGGGGTGTCTTGGACAATACAAAAGCAGGTGAATCAGACTACAACAAAGTGTTGCTAGCCTTGTGGACCAGAAAGCAGCTAGCTTAAAGAAGCTACCATTTTCTTAATAGTTTAACAGTTCTATCTCAGCGGACTCAGTGTCTGTTGAGAATAAGCAGCAAGATACTTTAGTAGAAGTAGAAGGGTCTTATTTAGGGTAAAACAATAAAAAGGAAGAAAGTCATGTGTATTCTGACTTTAAGTGTACTGTATCACCATACTTTGTTCAATCAGTAGGAAGAGCGAATGCTTAATTGGGGTGTGGCTTAGACAAGATAAATGCAGTTAATCTCAATTACAACTTCCAGTTGCTATCTCGTTGCTTGTAGAGCAGAAAGCAGCTAACTAAAAGAAGCTACAATTTTCTTAATAATTTAACACTTCTATCTCAGCAGGACTCGATGTCCTGTTGAGATTAAGAGATAGATACTTTATTAGAAGTAGTTGGAGTCTTATTTAGGAGTTAAAAAAAGAAAGCAAGTGTATAGTCTGTGCAGGAAGGGTACTGTATAAACATACTTTGTGCTAAATCAGTTGGAGGACCGAGATTTAACTGTAGGTGTGGCTTAGACAATATAAAACAGGTGTTTCAAATTACAACTTCCGTTAGGACTTTGCCTTTGCACAGAAATCAGCTACCTAAAAGCTACTATTTCTTTAATAATTTAACACTTCCATCTCAGCAGGACTCAGAATCTGTTGAGATTAAGAAGGCAATACTTTATTAGAGTAGAAGGGGTCTTTTAGGTTAGAAAGAAAAGAAAGAAAGTCAGGTGTTTTATGCTTGAAAGGTACTGAATGAACTTACTTTGCTGAATCAGTAGAAGTCGTGAGGACTCAATTGGTGTGTAGCTTAAACAATATAAAAGCTTGTGTCTGACTTACAACTTCCTGTTGTAACTTGTGTTGTTGTGCAGACAGCAGTTTACTAAAAGAAGCTACCATTTTTCTATTAATTTTATAGTTCTATCTCAGCTGGACTTGATGTCTTTTGTGATTAAGCAGACTAATACTATTAGTAAGTTGAAGGGTTCCTCTTTACGGTTAAAAAGAATAGGAAGAAAGTCAGTGTATTCTTGTGCTGAGAAGGGTACTGAATAAATTTACTTTTCTACATCAGTAGGAGGAGAGAGTTGGTAATTAGGGGTATAGGACAATACAAATGCAGGTGAGTCAAATTACAACTTACTGTTGCTGGCCTGTTTCAGAGCAGAATGCAGCTTATTAAAAGAAGCTACATATTTTTCTTAATTTAACACTTCTATCTCAGGAGGACTTGACTGTCTGTTGATTAAACAGACAGATATAATATTAGAAGTGGAAAGGGTCTTATTAGGGTTAAAATGAAAGAAGAAAGTCAGCATGTATTCTGTACTGGGAGGGTACTAATAAACTTACTTTGCTAAATCAGTAGGAGGAGAGAGGATAATTGGGGTTGTGTTGACAATACAAGCAGGTGACTAATTACAACTTCCTGTTGCTAGTCTTGACTGTAGAGCAGAAAGCAGCTAACTAAAGAAGCTACCATTATATTAGTATTTGAACACTTTATCTCAGCAGGACTGGTGTTGTTGATTTAAGGACCGATTTTATTAGAAGTAGAAGTAGTCTTATTTTGGGTTAAAAAGAAAAGAAAGGTTAGTGTGAGTATTCTGTGTTGGTAAGGGTTCTGTATCAACTTACTTGTCAAATCAGTAGGAGGAGACAGAGCTTAATTGGGGTGGGGCGTTATTGGCGCATACAAAGCAGTTGACTCAGGTAACAACTTTGTGTTGTCTAGACTTGCTTAGTAGAGCAGAAAGCAACTAAATAAAAGAAGCTACCATTTTCTTAGTATTTAAGACTCTATCTCACAAGTCTCAGTTTCTTAGAGATTTTGGAGACAGATACTTTATTAGAAGAAGATGGAATCTTATTTAAGTTAAAGAGGAAAGAAAGTAAGTGTAGTCTGCGGAAGGGTACTGTATAAACTTGCTACATATCAGTGGGAGGAGAGAGAGCTTAAGAGGGTTGTGGCTTAGGCAATATACAAGCAGGTGACTTATGTTCACTCCTTTGCTAGACTTGTAGAGGAAGAACAGCTAACTACTTTCTATGTTTTCTAACACTTTTGACTTCTATCTCAGCAGTGCCCAGTGTCTGTTGAGATTATGGAAAGATACTTTATTAGAAGGAGAAGGGTCTTTAGGGTTAAAAAGAAAGAAAGAAACAGTGTGTATTCTGTGCTGGAGGGTACTGAATAAACTTACTTTAAACCCAGTAGGGAGGAGAGTATTGGGGTTGTGGCTTAGATAATAGCAGGACCAAATTACAACCCTGTTGTTAGCCTTGATTGTAGAGCAGAAAGCAGCTAACTAAAAGGCGCTATCATTTCTAAATAATTAACACTTCATCTCAGCAAGACCTTTCTTGTAGAGATTTAGAGACAGATACTTATCAGAAGACGATGGGTTTTATTTGGGGTTAAGCCAAGAAAGTAAGTGTGTAGTCTGTGCAGGGAAGGGTACTGTATGGGCTACTAGCAATCAGTAGGATGCAGAGAGCTTAGAGGGGTTGTGGTTTAGGCATTATAAAAGTAGGTGACTCAAATTGCAACTCTCTTGCCAGACTTGGTGTGGGAGAACAGCAACTGTTAGCTACTATTTTCTAATACTTAACACTTATTTCAGCAGGACCTGTGTGTGTTGAGATTAAGTGGAACACACTTATTAGAAGGAAATTTCTTTAGGTTAAAAAGAAAGAGAGTTTGTGTATTCTGTGCTGAAGGGTACTAAATAAACTTACTTTGCTAAATCAGTAGGGAGGAGAGAGATTGTACTGAAGTTGTGGCTTGAAAACAAAAGCAGGACTCAAATTACAACCTCCGTTGTTAGCCTTGATTGTGAGCAGAGCAGCTAATTAGAAGACGCCATTATCTTAATAATTTCACTCTATCTCAGCAGGACTCTGTCTTTGAGATTAATCAGACAGATTCTTTATTAAGTAGTAGGTCATTGGGTTAAAAAGAAAGAAAGAAAAGTGAGTATTCTATGCTGGAAGGTACTGTATCAACTTACTTGTTAAAATTTATATTCAGAGCTAATGGGTGACTAGACATTATAAAAGGAGGACTTAAATACAACTTTATGTTGTTGTTTGCTTATGGAGGAGAAAGCAGTTCAAACAGGTCAATTTTTTAATAATTTATCGCATATATTATAGGACTAACGCCTGTTTGTTAAGCAGTCAGATACTATATTAGAAGTAGAAGGGTCTTATTTAGGTTAAAAAGAAAAGAAAGAAAGTCAGTGTGTATTCTGTGCTGAAAGGGTACTGAATAAACTTATTTTGCTAAATCAGTAGGAGGAGAGCTATTAGGGTGTGGGTTTACACAAAAGTGGGACCAAATACAGCTGTGTTGTTGCCTTGCTTAGGAGCAGTGTTGTTAACTAAAAGAAGCTACTATTATCTTATTAATTACCACTTGGTCTGTGAGACTCAGTGTCTGTGAGATTACAGACAGATACTTAGAAGTAGAAGGGTCTTATTTAGACAATAGAAAGGAAGAAAGTCAGTGTATTCTCTGTTTTGAAGGGTGCTGTATCACCATACTTGCTAAATCAGTAGAATTAATTGGGTTGTATTAACATAAAGCAGTGTAACTCAAATTACAACTTCCAGTTATGTCCCTTGTTTGTAGAGCAGAATGTGGCAATGTTAAAGCAAACCATTTTCTTAATAATTTAACACTTTATCTCAGCAGTACCAGTCCATGTTGAGTATATATGATACTTTTTTGTAGTAGTTGGAGTCTATTTAGGTTAAAAGGAAAAGAAAGTAGGTAATATTGCAGGGAAGGGTACTGTATAAACTTTTTTGTTAAATCAGTTGAGGACAGATTTTACTGTGGGTGTTAGACAATATAAAAGGTGGCTAAATTACAACTTCTGTTAGTATACTGTATTTAGAGTAGAAATCAGCTAACCAAAAGCTACTATTTTTTAATACTTAACACTTTATCTGTCAGGACTCAGTACTATTGAGATAAGCAGTAACACTTTGTTAGAAGTAGAAGGTATATTTAGGATAAAAAAGAAAGAAAGAAAGTCAGTGTGTTTCTATGCTTGAAAGGGTCTGAATGAACATTTTCCTGAATCAGAGAGGTGAGCTTAATTGGGGTTGTAGCTTAGAAAATGTAAACTGGTGTCACAAGTTACAACTTCCTGTTGCTAGCCTTGCTTTTGAGCAGACAACAGCTAACTGAAGGAAGCCAATTTTCTTAATAATTTATGTTCTATCTCAGCAGGACTTGATGCCTTGTGATTGGGTATACAAATACTTATTGTGTTGAAGATCTTTTTAGTGTTAAAAGAAAAAGGAAAAAGTCAGTGTGTATTCTGTTCTGGGAAGGGTACTGAATAAACTTACTTTTCTAAATCAGTTGTAGGAGAGAGGGTAATTGCCAGGCTCAGACAATACAAAACAGGTGACCAAATACAACTTCCTGTTGCTAGCTTGCTTTTAGACAGAAAGCAACTTACTGAAAGAAGTCACCATTTTCTTAATAATTTAACAGTTCTATCTCACAGGACTTAGTGTCTGTTGAGATTGCTCAGACAGATATGCTATTAGAAGTCAAAAGGTCTTATTTAGGTTAAGAAAAGAAAGAAATCAGTGTGTATTCTATGTTGAAACGACTGAATGAACTTACTTGCTGAATCAGTAGGAGGAGAGTGAGTCAATTGGGTGTGGCTGCAATATAAAAGCTGGTGACAAGTTACAACTTCCTGTTGCTAGTCTTGGTTTTTGAGCAGACAGCAGCTAACTGAGAGCTAACTTTTCTAATAATTTATTAGTTCTATCTTTGCAGGATTTGATGTCTTTGTGATTACGCAAATACTTATTATTAGAAGTTAAGGATCTTCTTTAGTTTAAAAAGAAAAGGAAGAAGGTCAGTGTATATTCTGTGTTGGAAGGTATTGAATTAACTTACTTTTCCAAATCAGTAGGAGAGAGATAGTGTAAATGGGTGTGGCTTAGACAATACAAAGCAGACTCAGATTGGCAATATCCTGTTGTTAGCCTTGTTTAGAGCAGAAGGCTTAAAAAAGAAGCTACCATTTTCTTAATACTTAACACTTATTCAGTGGGACTCGTCCTTGTTGAGTATAAGGAGACAGATACTTAAGAAGTGATGAGTCTTATTTAGGTTAAAAAAAAGCAGTGTATAGTATGTGTAGGAAGGGTTCTGTATAAACTATTTTATAATCAGTTGGAGGATAGAGATCTTAATGTAGTGTGTGGCTATATATAAAACAGGTGATCAAATTTCAACTTCATTAGTAGACTTGTTTTTATAGAAATCAGTTACTCAAAAGTTATTTTTCTTAATACTGTAATCTATCTCAGCAGACTCAGTATCACTGAGATTAAGCAGGCAATTACTTTATTCAGTAGAAGGGTATTATTAGAATAAAAAAGAAGAAAGAAACAGTGTGTATTTTATGTTGAAATGGTACTGAATGAACTTACTTTGCTGAATCAGTAGGAGGAGAGGAGTCTTTGTGGTGTGGCTTAGACAATATAAGTTGGTGACACGTTACAACTTCCCGTTGCTAGCCTTGTTTTTGAGCAGACAGCAGCAACTGAAGGAAGCTTCCTTTTAATACTTAATGTTCATCTCACAGGACTTGATGTCTGTGATTGCAGACAAATACTTTATTAGAAGTTGAAGGGATCTTTTTATAGCAAAAGAAAAGAAGAAAGTCAGTGTGTTCTTGCAAGGGTACTGAAAACTTACTTTTCTAAATCAGTAGAGAGAGAGATGAGTGTGGGCAGACAATAAAACTGGTGACTCCAATTACAACTCGTTGCTAGCCTTGTTTAGAGAGAAAGCAACTTACTGAAAGAAGCTACCATTTTCATACTTAACAGTTCTATCTCTATGACTTAGTGTCTGTTGAGTTTAAGATGATATATTATTAGTGGAAAGGGTCTATTTAGTTAAAAAAAGAAACAAAGTCAGTGTGTGTTCTATGCTTGAAAGGATACGAACTTACTTGTTGAATCAGGAGGAGAGGAGCAATTGGGGTGTGGCTTAGACAATATAAAAGTTGGTGACACAAGTTACAACTTCCTGTTATGCCTTTTGCTTTTTGAGCAGACAGCAGCTAACTTAGAAAGAAGCTGCCATTTCTTAATAATTTATTGTTCATCTCAGCAGGACTTGATGTCAGATTACAGACAAATACTTTATTAGAAGGATGAATTCTTTAGGTTTGAAAAGAAAAGAAGAAAGTCTGTGTATTCTGTGCTGGGAAGGTACTGAATTAATTTATTTTTCAAATAGTGGATGTTTCGAGTGGATTGGTGGTGGTTTAGACAATGTAAAACAGGTGGCTCAAATTCCATCGTCCTGTTTGCCTTGCTTCTAGAGCAAAAGCAGCTTACTAAAAGAAGCTACTATTTTCTTAATAATTTAACACTTCTATTCAGCAGGACTTATTGTCGTTGAGATTAGGCAGAGATATAATATTAGAAGTGGAAAGGTCTTTTTTTTGGTTTAAAAGAAAGAAAGAAAGTCAGTGTATTCTTGTGGGAGGTACTAATAAACTTACATTGCTAAATCGGTAGAGGAGAGAGATCAATTGGGTGTGGTCTGCATTACAAAGGCAGGTGACTAAAATTACAACTTCCTGTTGCTAGCCTTGACTGTATGCGGCAGTGCTACTAAAAGATGCTACCATTATATAGTATTTTAATACTTTTTTCTTGGGTAGGACTCGATGTTGTTGAGATTAAGACAGATTCATATTGAAGTCAAAGGATCATTAGAGTAAAAAGAAAGAAAGTTAGATAACTTACTTACTAAATCAGTGAGAGAGACAGGCTAATTGGGTGTGGTTTAGGCATTACAAATGCAGTGATAAATAACAACTTTGTGTTGTTAGACTTGTTTGTAGAGCAGTGAGCAGCCAATCAAAAGAAGCTTTTACCATTTTTCTTAACAATTTAACAGTTCTATCTCAGCAGGTCTCAATCTCTGTTGAGATAAAGGAGACAACATTTATTAAAGAAGAGTATTATTTAGGTTAAAAGAAAGAGAAGTCGGTGTGTATTCTGTGCAGGGAATGAGTCATCTTACTTGCTAAGTGCTAGAGACGAGAGAGAAGCAGAAGAGCTTAATTTTGGGTGTTGTAGACAATATAAAAGCAGGTGACTTATATTATGACTTTATGTTTGCTAGTCTTGTTTGTAGAGTATAAAGTGGCTTACTAAAAGAGGCTACAATTTTCTAATACTTTAATATTATTTATCAGTGTGATTAATATCTGTTGAGATTAAGTAGATAGACATTATGTTAGTAGAAGGGTAATATGGTTAAAAAGAAAGAAAAGGTTCACTGTTATTCTGTGCTGAAAGGTTACTGAACAACTACTTTTTAAACTGTAGGAGGAGATAGAGCTATTGGGGTGGCTGACAATACAAGACAGAGACCAAATTATAAATAGTGTTGTTAGTCTTTGCTTGGAGCAGAAAACAGTCCTTAAAGAAGCTACCATTTTCAATAATTTAATGGTTCTCTCTCTAGCAGAGTCATTGTTGTGTTTAAGTGGTAGATACTTGTAGAATAGGAGGGTCTTGTTTAGGGCAAAACAATGAAAGGAAGAAAGTCGGTGTGTATTCTGGGCTTTGAAGTGGCTATTATCACCTAGTTTGCTAAATCAGTAGGTAGAGCAACGCTTAATTGTGTAAGACAATATAAATGGTGCTAACTTCATTATAACCCAGTTATCTTTGGTTGTATGAGAAAGAAGCCAACTAAAAGAAGCTACCATTTTCTTGGATTTAACACTTATCTCAGCAGGACTCAGTCCCGTTGAGATTAAGGAGAAGAGATACTTTATTGAAGTAGATGAGTCTATTTGGTTACAAGAAGAAAGTCAGTATAGTATGCAGGAAGGGTACTGTATAAACCATTTTTAATCAGTTGGAGGACAGAGATCTTAACTGTGTTTAGACAATATAAACAGGTGACCTCACTACAACTTCCTGTTAGTAGGTTCTCCTTTAGAGCAGAAATTAGTTGCCTAAAAAGCTACTTTTTTTAATAGTGACACCCATCTCAGCAGGACTCAATGCCTACTGAGATTAAGTAGTGATACTTCAGTCAAAGTAAGGTAGTATTTAGAATAAAGGAGAAAAAAGAAAGTCAGTGTGTATTTATGTTGAAAGGGTACCAATGAACTTATTTGTTGAATCAGCAGGAGGTGAGCCATTTGGTGTGGCTTATCAATATAAAAGCTGGTGATTATGTTACAACTCTGTTGCTAGCGTTGCTTTTTGAGCAGACAGCAGCTAACTGAAGGAAGCTACAATTTTCTTAATAATTTAACAGTTCTATCTCAGCAGGACTTGATGGCCCGGATATTCAAACTGCACCCAAAATGTGCGCAACAGTAGGAGCAAGACAACCACTCTGACATAAGAATAGGTGATATTCAACATGGAGTAGAACAAATTGTGCAAGTAGCCAACGTCTGAATATCGACTGACTGCACCATAGCGCAACCAGAAGGAGGCTGAGCAGAAATGTGGGGCATAGCTAACCAGGGCAGACCAGCTGAGCAGTCCAGAGGTGCAGTGCAAGCAGACCCTCCAGGCAGTGAACTGCACATTCAGGGAAGCAGGTTGGCTCACCAATCAGCCATAACATGGGCACAGGAACACACTGCATGAACACCACACCTGAACACCCCAAGCACATCATTGGGTGTGACGGAGATCACTGCCTTGGGACAAGCCAACAAAGCACAGAGCCATGACACCTCAGCACAACCACTGGCAGGGCGAGTGTTACCGTAAGGTTGACCAATCACACTCATCAGCTCGACGCACAGCGCAATCCGCACGGTGACCTCAAGACACTACCCATGTGCAGTGACTGGCACTGCAGGAAACCATGCATCCCCAGCACACGCCAACCCCCTGCAGGCAGAAGCATGTCAGACACACCCTGTGCACCTGTAGCAGTGGTGGCAGCAGACGCAAGACAACAGAAAGTCACTGCAATGCTGGAGATACCTACGTACACACACGCTTCACGCACACACACACACACACACATATACCGGGATCACCACCCCAGATGGCATGTACATCACTGCAACTGAGCACCCATAGCCGAAGCTCAAATTATATCAACACAGTATTATCAAAATATAAATATGAATTTTCAAATAACAACCAAACAATAAACAACAACTATTTACAAGGGGGGTGTAAAGGTGTAGGGTGTTCAAGGGTAGATGACAACTTGAGAGGGCAGGGTGTAAGGATGGGAAAAGTGGGAAGGGTATTTTCTCCCAAGGCCAAGCCGCTGGTCATCCTGTGCCTGGTTCCGCACTGTCCTGTGACGCCTCCGCAGGGCCATGGCGCCTCTGATGACTGAAGCGAGGCCTGCTCTATGGACACCTGTGTCAGGCCCCAAATGTCTTGCAGAATCCTCCAGGGAACCTTGAGGCTCTGGAGGGTGAATGATCAATGGCTGTGACTGACCACAACCCTGAACACACCCAACCTGCAAGCTAGCTGGGTGTCCCACCCTGTGATGGCATGCACCCACCACAGGAACATGCATATGGTTATCACAAAAGGTGGCACCAGCTATCGCTTTCCCTGCACACACACTGCCCATGTCTACACAGCACAAACAAGGTTGTCAAGTTGTGGCAACATGGTTGCGATGCCAGTTACACAGCTATGCCTAGTGCATGGCTGGACCACCAGTAGCCTTGTCCACATCGCTGCTGATGCTGGACAGTGATGATGTCACCGTGTCATTGTATACATAGATACATAGACAATGTTGGCAGATGGGGCCTATGGCCTCAGATCTATCCAGCTTTGAGGCTTGTAAGTTCCTTTCTTTTCCTAAAAGTCTTGTTGTCCCTTACTTCTGACCTCCAGAATCTTTTTATGTCATCCTGCATTCTGAAATCTGTGATTGTTTTAGCCTCACTTCCTCTGGCAGGGGTTCCATTGTCCACCACTTGTTCTGTGAAGAAATTTTTTCTTTCTTCTGAATCGTCCTCCATTCATCCTGTCTTCAGTCCTGAACACTTTTCGCTTCCAAATAGTGTTTCTGCACCCTGTTCTCCCTGTAAGATGCTTTATGTCTCTCATTGGTCCTCCCTCCTCTCCTCCAGGAGTACATTTCAGTCCTTCAACCTGTTCATCGGACTTGTGATGCAACCATGCACCATCTTTTGCCTCCCTGAACCTTCTCAGCCCAGTCTACGAGTATGGTTCCAGAACAGCATTGTACTCAGGTGGGAGCCTCACTAGTGTCTTATATAGTGGTGCGGCCTTCCCTTTCCTGCATGGTTGTGTTGTGCATGCTGGTCTTGGTGCAATAGCATCCATGAAGTAATGATACCACACTGCTCAAGCAGCTGGGTTGTCGTGATGCTGTTGCTGCTGCTGGGGTGCAACTCCACTGGCACTGCCTCGGCACAGCCCTCCCGTCCTGGGGCTGCATCCTCCCGGCCTGTGGGAGATATGTTGGACAAACATCCGGTGATCAGCAGATTGCCCCTGCCTCAGTGAGGTTCTGCCCACAGCCAGACCCATTCATCTCATTGTGCGCACACGACAGCCAACCGGCGAGCCATTGCCTATGCACAGCCACCAAACACACCCACCCCTACAGAGAATACAGGTATAGATGGTACATTCACCGGCTCCGGGCACCATGCTCACCTGGCATGTGATCGCAGCCGATCCGGAAGTCCTGATCTCCGTGAGGTTGCTGTACCGTGCCGCACGTCAGCGACCGGCACCATCCAGTGACCCCTACCAGGTCAGTGTCACTGATGCTTACTGTGTTCAGGAATGCAGAGGCCGCTTTCACCATAAAAGTGCCCCATAGTGGGGTTTCTACTAGGCCACCCGCTGGCCAGTTAATGGGCTCCACGGAACAGCTCTTCTCCGAGCCGGCGGTACAACTTTAGAGCAGGCTATGTGGCTTACCGCTTATAACCCCATGTGGTGATGTTGTCATTAGCCACCATGGGTTCCAATCGCTGTTTGAACAGGCTCCTTCACTATGGCGCTGTCACGACAGCTTAATAGGGCCATACACATGGCAGTCGGCAGAGCCAGGGCAGGTCGACACAAGGTCATGGGCACGATGCAAGGCCATGCCACTGGCCGGTGGGCATCTGGCATCTCGCCGACCAGCCGCGCACTCAGTGCCACAGGTGATTACAGTAGTGCCACAGCACCATATAGTGCCCAGTGCTGTAGCACCACTGGCACAATGGTGGCCATGGCCGAATTGCCGATCACGCACAGCATGTCAGCAGCACGGCAGATGCCTGCATAAGTTATCTGGGCATGCGAATGCAGTGTACCACAGTCACAGATCTTCGCCATTGTCAGCCTACTACCTGTTGGCGCAGTTAAATTTGGATGGCTCAGCCACATATGCAAATCATCGATAAGCCATTCAAAGGTGCAGTGGCATTATTTGCATGTCATTATAGTTGCTCACCTTAATTTGTATGCATTGGCGCAATGTGCGATACTGGCTGCGCTTGCCAGATCGTTACTGCAGAGGTGAGTTGCATGCTGTGATGCGGACAATGTCATGGGAAAATGCGTAGACTGCACAGTGACAGATGTCCACTGCCCCCATACAGACGCCATGACCCCAGCAGAGCCAAGTGTGGTGTGTGAGGACTGTGGGCGAGAGGAGTGCCCAACTTATCCCAGCAGAGACAGAGGCCCTCTTCCAGCCTACCTGATGAGGAGCCAGTACGGAGTGGATGAGGCACCGTTCCCTGTGGCTGCATGGGAGGTAGTTTTGGCCGTGAACCTGCACGAAGCCACCAGCCCACGCAGGAATGCAAGAAGAAGATGGGACAGACCCAGGAGGTTGAAGGAGAAGGTGGCAGCCTTTCAAAGAAGGATTGGCGGGGCCCACCAGTGGTGTTGGAGCTGACCCCGCTGAGATGCTGCTGCACAATGCAGTAGACCGTTATTGAGGGCATACCAGGAGGTGGATTCCAGACAGGTGGTGCTCATCACTGCACGCTGAAGGGTGTGGTGTTGGTGTTTGGGGCATGTTCATATGCTGTTTACGTGCTCTCTTTCTTTAGGTGATCCTGTTCGTTTCAGGAGATGGTGGTGGTGGGTCCAGGCAGTGATGATGACTCATGGGATATGGGAGGAGGGTCCATCTACCTCTTATCACCAGCCAGGCACTGCAGCAGCATGCACACTGGGCCGCCACTCTGGTGTTCAGTGATTTGGTGCGAGTGCACAGCCTGTGTCTCGCGTCTGGCGTGCAAGCACAGCAGCTGACTATGGCTAGCTTGTACCTGCTCTATTGATGATGGGCGACTGCAATGGCAGTGATAGGTGTGTCCTATGACGACAACAGTGGGTCAGCATGTGCCCTGGCCTTTGGTTCCACTTGGTTCAGCATGCTGGCACAGTCCCGTCTGTGCTGTCACACTGGTGGGCAGCACTGTGTTGCATGTTCGGCACTGTTGCTAGCACAGCGTTGGAGCAGTGGGACCCGGCACAGCAGTTGGGGAGCAGCAGCAGCAGTCGCCCACCAGGTCTGGGGAATTACAGTTTGGCGGCACATGTCACCGCTGATCGCCCATTCTGGTCCTGGCGAACAGTGCCCACCCTCGGGTGTTGTGCATCAGACCTTCCACACCCTGTATTGGATGCCGTTGAGGTAGCCATTGGGCAGCACACCCGCCTGCTGCGGAATCAGTACAGCTGCAGAGGCGGGTTGCAATGTCTGTGAGGCCCTGTCTGTGGCTGTGGGAGTGGCACAGGAGTGTTTGACCGTGGTGAGTTGGTATGCGGACGGATGTGACGGCTGTTATTGACAGGCTGATCCAGGCAGTGGTTCTGTCATGATGCATTGGGCACACAGTCAGGTGCCCGTACCACACACCCCAATACTGTTCACTTCCTCCACTCCCCCATTCCCGGCGCCGTTTCTAATTGTACCGTCGATGCCAGGTTCGCTGTTTATCCCAGCACCCTGGTGCAGTTTAGGCATGCTGCGGACCTGTGCGGGTGCGTCGCTTGGCGCGGTGGGACCTGGTGGTGAACAGTGCACCCCATGTGGCCTCCCGCCTGCCGGTGCTGTTGGGTCTCGGCAGGCCGCCCTGCCTCCGCGGGGTCGTGGGACGGTGCTACGACTGAGCTGTCTCCAGTGCGGGCCTTGTCTGGTGCTGCATGTGTGCAATGTGTGTGCGGTACAGCACTGCTGGGTGCTCTGCTCACCATCAACACACGGCCACCTGCACCTCTCAACTGCTGTCCACAGGTGCGTACAATATGATGCCGCATTGTACTGTACACCATGGTGGGTGCCCAGCATCTGACACACGTACTTGTACAGTCCCAGGTGGTGGGGGTGGTGGTGGTGTTCATTGGGTATGTCTCTGCTGTGCTGTGCATGTTCATGTATGCTCTGTGCCTGGTGGTGTGTCCATGAGTTTTCACCCTCCCGATGGTGTGTTTGTATTGACCTTCCACCCCTGGCAGTCATGCACCCTTGGTGTGTTACCCTGTGTACCTGTGGTTCAAGGACAGTGTTGGTTGCACATGTCCCCGACTACCTGTTCCCATAGTGCTCCCGTGATGGTGTCCGTGCAGCTGCCGCTGGATCAGTCGGGGTCCCGCTGTCCTGGGGTTGTCATCACTATCAACACCGTGCCACTGTGTCCCCATGCTGTCCTCTCTTCAACCTGTAGGCTGTTCCATGGTCTTTGTATGTTGTGCAGGATGCAACAGGCCAGGAATATCCTACCTTTTTGGGGTTGTGCTGTGTGGGCATCGTGGAGGTGTTTGTCATGGGCTTTTTGCTGGCATTCTGACCCCACCTATGATGTTTGCGGGAAAGATGTGCCTCATTATACATTGCTGCGATGGGTCATGGGCGCTGTGGTGTGAGCAGCCAGGGACTGAGTGGGTATCACTGTCACCGTGTGGAGATGGTGGAGATGGGTCTCGTTCAGGTCCATATGTTTATATTCCTGTGTGCCACTACTATGGCATCTGTGGTATTCCCACCCTGCCCTGAGTTTGCATTCCATACAGGTGTACCACCACCAGATGTCCTGTGGATGTTCTCACCAATCGATGCACAGTGGACTTCACCATGAAGGCATCATGTGCTCCACCAGGTGTGTGAGTTGATTATGCGCCTGTGGCATCATTATCACCACCCGGCAGTTGACACTGGAGAATTCTTCGTTCTATATGCGAGCTCATCAGGGCCAGGTGGTGTGCGCATGGCACATGGTGCGTATGGCTCCCCGCATGCAGGCCGTGCTACCCTGTGAACCCCAGTTTTGTTGTACTCTCTGTCATGGTTGCTGGGGAAATGGACACCGCAGCATGTGGCAGCAGTGCTGAGGAATGGTGGATTCGTGACATGGCCGACTGTGTGATGCCTGTGGTGTCCTCGTCAGCCTCTGAAGGGCCCGGTGGTTAAGGCATTGCAAGGTCACCTGGTCTCCACCGGAAAGGTGTGCTGGCGAGGGTGCCCCATCACATCACTGTACAGCTCACAGAGCCGTTTCAGTATGTCTCGTTCAGGTGGTACTGCCCATGATCTTTACATCTGTGTACAGCTCAAAGCTGATGCGCACGTACTGCCTGTTGGGGCATACCGCTGATGGGCCCTTCCACGGCCATGTCCCCGCAGCATGCCTCACCCCCCTTGCTGCTTGCATGGAAGCTGGCACTGTCCATCTCCTGGCTTCGACCTCCTGGCTGGTGTTGCTGTGTTACCCCGCTGTCCTCACTCGTTACCACACTGCACCGGCACCCCTGTTGGCCTCACAGCCATGGCCCATGCTTTCCCTTGCCTGCCCCAGCCTGCCTGTTGTCTGTCTGTCTCTCCCCTCACCCTGGCAGCCTTGTAGAGTTCTTGTGCCGCCTCGAGCCTTTATTTGGCTCATTTCCATTAGGCACTGGTTGTGCCACTGTTGTGCATTGCTCAAGTCTTTGAATATATTGCACTCTTTTACATGGATCCACCCTTTGGGTGCGCGTGCCTTCATTTTCATTGCACTGTTGCTCAGCATGTTTTTGGTGTTAACTGCTCTTCTGAATATCTCAAATGGTGCTTCTTGATTTGCGCATGCTGAACCCTGTTGCGCATGGCTCAACCCTTTGAATATCCGGGTCGATGTCTTTGTGATTACAGACAAATACTTTATTAGAAGTTGAAGGACTTTTTAGGTTTAAAAAAGAAAGGAAGAAAGTTGTGTGTTCTTGCTGGAAGGGTATTGAAAAACTTACTTTTCTAACTAGGAGGAGAGA
Organism: Neoceratodus forsteri; assembly: GCA_016271365.2. NCBI lineage: Eukaryota > Metazoa > Chordata > Ceratodontiformes > Ceratodontidae > Neoceratodus > Neoceratodus forsteri. The sequence goes on from CM057454.1 coordinate 202,900,145, forward strand.
GGGTAATTGAGGTGTGACTCAGACAAAACAAAAACTGGTGACTAAATTGCAACTTCCTGTTGCTGGCTTGTTTGTTAGAAAGCAACTTACGAAAGAAGCTACCATTTTCTTAATACTTTAAAAGTTCTATCTCAGCAGGACTTAGTGTCCATTGAGATACAGGGACATAATATTAGAAGTGAAAGGGTCTTATTTAGGTTAAAAGAAAGAAACAAAGTCATGTATTCTATGTTTGAAAGGGTACTGAATGAACTTGCTTTGCTGAATCAGTAGAAGGAGGAGACAATTGGGTGTGGTTATACACTCAAAGTTGGCACAGGTTACCTCTGTTGCAGCCTTGCTTTTGAGCAGACAGCAGTTAACTGAAAGAAGCCACATTTTCTTATATTACTGTTCTATCTGCGACTGATGTCTTTTGTGATTACAGACAAATTTTATTAGAAGTTGATGATCTTCTTTGTGTTTAAAAGAAAGAAGAAGTCAGAGGTTCTGTGCTGGAAGGGTACGATTAACTTATTTTCTAAATCAGTAGGGAGATATAGGTAATTGGGGTGGGTTAGACAATACGAGCAGGTGACCAAATTACAATTCCTGTTTGCTGCCTTGTTTGTTACAGAGCAGCTTACTAAAGAAGCTACTATTTTCTTACTAGTTTACTTTATCCGCAGGACTTAGTGTTGTTGAGATTGCATAGATATAATATTTGAAGTGAAAGGGTCTTATTTAGGTTTAAAAGAAAGAAAGTCATGTGTATTCGTGTTGAGAGGGTCAACAAACTTACATTGCAACTAGTAGGAGAGAGTGATCATACTGGGTGGTATGGCTCAGATTAACACAAAAGCAGGTGACTAAAATACAACTTCCGTTGCTAGCTCTTGACTATATAAAAGCAGAAAGCAGCTAACTAAAATATACCATTATATTAGTACTTAACACTTTATCTCAGCAGGACTGTGTTGTTGTTGATTAAGACCGATTCTTTATTAGAAGTAGTAGTAGTCTTATTTAGGTTAAAAAAGAAAGAAAGAAAGACAGTGAGTATTCTGTGCTGGTAAGGTTTCTGTACAACTACTTTGCTAAATCAGTAGGGAGGAGACAGAGCTAATTTAGTTTTAGGCAATACAAAGTGTTGACTCAACAACTTTGTTGTTAGACTTTTTTAAAGCAGAAAAGCAGCTAACTAAAAGAAGTTACCATTTTCTTAATAATTAACACTTCATAGCAAGACTTATTTGTAGAGATTTAGAGACAGATACTATTAGAAGTAGTTGAGTCTTATTTGGGTTAAAAGAAAATAGTAAGTGTGTAGTCTGGCAGGAAGGTACTTATAAACTTATTTTGCTAAATCAGTAGGAGGAGAGAGCTTGAGGGGTTGTGGCTATGCAATATAAAAGCAGGTGACTCAAATTGCAACTTCCTTGTTAGACTTGTTTGTAGAGCAGACACCAGCTAACTGTGTCAGTTATCATTTTCTAAATATTTAACACTCTATTCAGCAGGACTTGTGTCTTTGATTTATGGAAAGATACTTTTTATTAAGAGAAGGGTCTTTAGGTTAAAAGAAAAGAAAGAAAGTGGGTGTGTATTTGTGCTGAGGGTACTAATAAACTACTTTGCTAAATCAGTAGGAGGAGAGAGTTCACTGGGTTGTGGTTAGATAATACAAAAGCAGGTGATTCACACAACCCCTGTTGCTGCCTAATTGTAGAGCAGAAAAGCAACTAAAAGACGCTATCATTATCTTAATACTTACTCTATCTCAGCAGGACTGTGTCGTTGAGATACAGCAGTTTTGTTAGAAGTAGAAGTAGTCTTATTTAGGTTAAAAGAAAAGAAAGAAAGCAGTGAGTATCTATGTTGGGGGCACTACAACTTACTTTGTTAATCAGTAGGAGGAACGAGCTAATGGGTGTGACTGACAATATAAAAGCAGTTGACTTAAATACAACTTTTGTGTTATGCCTTGCTTGTGGAGGAGAAAGAAGCTTCCAAAACAGGTTGATTTTTCATTATTTTAATTTATATATATCAGGACTTAGTGTCTGTTGAGATTATAGTCAGATTATATTAGGTAGAAGGGGTTTATTTAGGTTGGAAAGAAAAGAAAGAAACTGTGTGTGCATTCTGTGCTGGAAAGGTACTGAAACTTATTTGCTAAATCATGAAGGAGACAGATTAATTGGTGGCTAAGACACAAAAGCTGTGACTAAATATAGCTGTGTTGCTATTTGTTTGTGAGCAGTAAGCGCTAACTAAAAGAAGCTACCATTATCTTGTCAATTTAATACTTCTATCTCAGCAGGACTCAGTGTTGAGATTACAGACAGAGTTAATTTAGTAGAAGTAGAAGGGTCTATTTAGTCAAACAGGTAAAGGAAGAAACAGTGTTTTCTGCTTTGAAGGGTACTGTCTATTACCTTTGCTCAGTAGGAAGAGAGAATTTTAATTGGTTGTGGCTTAGACAATATAAAAGAGGTAACTTCAAATTACAACTTCCAGTTGTTATCTCTGTTAGGAGAGCAGAATGCAGCTAACCAAAAGAAGCTACCCACTTTTCACTTAATCCTTCTATCTCAGCAGGACTCAGTCCTTGTTGAGTATAAGGAGACAGACATATTAGAAGTGATGGAGTCTATTAGGTTAAAAAGAAAGGAGGGTGTATTGTGCAGGAAGGGTACTGTATAACCTTTTTTTACATCTGTTCTATATAGAGATCTTAACTTGGTGTGGCTAGACAATATAAAACAGGTGACTCAAATTACAACTTCCTGTTAGTAGACTGTTTTAGAGCAGAAATCACACCTAAAAGCGCTATTTTTTAATAATGTATCACTTGCTCTCAGGACTCAGTACCTACTGGAGATTAAGGCAATTACTTTATCGAGTAGAAGGTATTGTTTTAGAATCAAAAAGAAAAGAAAGAAAGTCTTTGTGTATTTATGCTTGAAAGGGTACTGAATGGACTTATTTGTGAATCAGTAGAAGGAAGTGAGCTCAATTGGGGTGTGGCTTGGACAATATAAAAGGGTGACACAAGTTAAACTTCCTGTTGTTAGCCTTGCTTTTTGAGCATACAGCAGCTAATCGAAGAAGTTGCAATTTTCTTTAATAATTTACTAGTTCTATTCAGCAGGGTCTTGATGTCTTTGTGATTACAGACAACTTTATTAGAAGTTGATGATTTTCTTTAGGTTTTAAAAGAAGGAAAAGTCAGTGTGTTTTGTGCTGGAAGGTACTGAATTAACTATTTTTCTTATCAGTAGGAGGAGAGAGAGAGGTGGTGGGGGTGGCTAGATAATATGAAACCAGTGTGGTGACTCAAATTACAGCTGCCCTGTTTGCTAGTTTTGCTTTCAGAGCAGAGCAGCTACTAAAAAGAATCTACTATTTCTTCTTAATACTTCATATTTCTTTTCAGCAGGACTTAGTGTCTGTTGAGATTGGCATAGGTTATATTAGAAGTGGAAAGGGTCTTATTATTGTTGGGTGAAAGAAAGAAAGTCAGTGTGTATTCTGTGTGGTGGTACTAAATAAACTTACATTGCTAACCGGTAGAGGAGAGATCATTGTGTATGTTCAGACAATACAAAAGCAGACTAAATTGCAACTTCCTGTTGCAGCTTTATTGTATGGCAGAAAGTAGTTACTAAAAGATGCGCCATTATATTAGTACTTTAATACTTTATCTAGCAGACCGTCTGTTAAGATTACAGACAGATTCTTTATTAAAAGTAGAAGTAGTTTGTTTAGGGTTAAAAGAAAAAGAAAGAAAGACAGTGAGTATTCAGTGTTGAAGGGTTGTATCAACTTATTTTACTAAACTGTGGGAGAAGAGCTAATTGGTATGGCTTAGGCAACACAAATGCAGGTGACAAATAACTGTTTCTAGACTTTGTAGAGAAGAAAGCAGCTAACTAAAAGAAGTACCATTTTCAATAATTTAACACTCTATCTCAGCAGGTCTCAATCTCTGTTGAGATAAAAGGAGACAAATATTTGTTATATGTAGAAGGAGTATATTTAGGTTAAAAAGAAAAGAAAGAAGGTCGGTGTGTGTTTTGTGTAGGAAGTACGAGTCAACTACTTTGCTGAGTCAGGATGAGAGAGAGAGTTAATTTGTGTGTGTGGCTTAGACATGTTATGCAGACCAAATTATGACTTTTGTTGTTAGTCTTTTGTTGCAGTAGAGTGGTTTACTAAAAGAGGCTACAATTTTAATAATTAATACTTATATCAGCAGGATTAATATCTGTTGAGATTACAGACAGACACTATATTAGTAGTTGAAGGGTATTATATGGTTAAAAGAAAAGAAAGAATGTCAGTGTGTTCCAGTTGAAAGTACCGAATAAACTACTTACAACCAGTAGTGAGACAGAGCTAATTGGGGTGTGGCTTAGACAATACAAGAGCAGGTACTCAAATACAACAAAGTGTTGCTAGCCTTGCTTGTAATAGAAACAGCAACTTAAGAAGTTACCATTTTCAATAATTTATGTGTTCTTCTCAGTAGAGTCGTGTCTGTTGATATTAAGTAGTAGATACTTAGTAGTAGAAGGGTCTTATTTAGGTGAACAGAGAAAGGAAGAAAATAGTGTATTCTGGGCTTGAGTACTGTATCACCATAGTTTGCTAAATCAGTAGGTAGAGCAATGCTTGGTTGGGGTGTACAAGACAATATAAATGCAGCTAACCTAGTACAACTTCCAGTTCTTACCTTGCTTGTAGAGCAGAAAGGCTAACAAAAGAATCTACAATTTTCTAATACTTAACACTTTATCTCAGCAGGACCAGTCCTTTGAGATTAAGAGACAGATGCTTTATTAGAAGTAGATGGAGTCTTATTTAGGTTAAAGAAAAGAAAGCAAGTGATAGTCTGTGCAGGAAGGGTACTGTATAAACTTACTTTAAATCAGTTGAGGACCGACTAACTGTAGGTGTGTTAGACAATATAAAATGGGTGACTCATTACAACTTCCTATTCTGAACTTGCTCGCGAAATCACAGCCAAAAAGCTACTATTTTTTTATAATTTAACACTCCATCTCAGCAGGACTCAGTACCTGTTGAGATTAAGTAGGCAATACTTTATTAGAGTAGAAGGAGTCTTTAGGTTAAAAGAAAAGAAAGAAACGTGTTCTATGTTGGGGTATTGAATGAACTTACTTGCTGAATCAGTAGGGGGGAACCATTGGGGTTGCGGTTTAAACAATAAAAAACAGACACACAACCTCTCCTGTTGGTAGCCTTGCTTGTTGAGCAGACAGTAGTTAACTAAAAGAAGCACAATTTCTTAATAATCATGTTCATCTCTGGACCTGATGTTTTGTGATTATGATACTACTTTATTAGAAGTTGAAGTGGTCTTTAGGTTAAAAAGAATAGAAGAAAGTCAGTGGTATTTTGTGCTGGGAAGGGTACTGAATAAACTTACTTTTCAACTGGAGAGGAGAGAGAGGGTAATTGGGGTGTGGCTTAGACAATACAAAAGCAGGTGACTAAATTAACTTACTGTTGCTAGCCTTGCTTCTGGAGCAGAAACACAAGAGGTTTCCAATGTTCTTAATAATTTAACACTTCTGTCTCCAAGAGGACTTAGTGTCTGTTGAGTTTTAACAGACAGATATTATTAGAATTAAACGGTCTTATTTAGGGTTAAAAAGAAAGTAAGAAAGTCAAATATTCTGTCTGGGAGGGTACCAACAACTACTGTTAAATCAGTAGGAGGAGAGAGATAATTGGGGTATGTTTGAATAATACAAAGCAGGTGATCAAATTATACCCTGTTGCTAGCCTTTGACTGTAGAGCAGAAAGCTGCTAACTAAAAGAAGCTACCATTATATTAGTATTTAACACTTTTTATCTGAGCAGACTCGATGTCTGGAGATTACAGACAGATCTTTATTGTAAGAAGAGTCTTATTTAGGTTAAAAAAGCGAAAGAAATACAGGAGTATTCTGGCTGGTATGGGTTCTGTATCAACTTATTTTGCTAACTGTAGGAGGAGACAGAGCTAATTGGGGTGTGGCTTAGTAAAGAGTTGAGTTGATAACAACTTTGTGTTGCTAGACTTGTTGTGAGTAGAAAGCAGCTAACTAAAGAAGTACCATTTTCTTAATAATTTAACACTTCTATCTCAGCAGGACCAGTTTTGTTGAGATTAAGTTGTCAGATACTTTATTAGAAGAAGATGGAGTCTATTTGTTAAAAAGAAAGAAAGTGTGTAGTTTGCAGGAAGGGTAAATTATAAACTTCTTTTGGAATCAGTAGGGGGAGAGAGAGCTTAATTGGGGTTGTCTTAGGCAATATAAAGCAGCAGACTTAAATATAACTTCTGTTGTGTGATTTTGTAGAGCTGATAACACAACTTAAGAAGCTACCATTTTCTTATTACTTATCAGTTCTATCTCTGCAGGACTGTCTGTTAATGAGTTTGAAATATATTTATTAGAAGAAGCAGGGTTCTTTATGTTTAAAAAGAAAAGAAAAGTCAGTGTGTATTCTGTGCTGAGGGTTCATATCTTCATTTTGTAAATCAGTAGGAGGAGGAGCTAATTGGGGTGTGCTCACATTTTAAAAGCAGGTGACTCAAATACAGCTTTCCTGTGGTTAGCCTTACTTGTAGATCAGAGCAGCTATTGTGCGATTCACCATTTTCAATAATTTAACACTTCAACTCATAGGATTTGATGTCATGGCTATAAGACATTTAGTTTATTATATTAATAGAAGGTTTTATTATTTAAAAAAAGAAAAAAAGAAAGTTAGTGTATTTGTGTTGAATGGTACTGTATCAACTTACTTGCTAAATCAGTAGAGAAAAGAGAGCTAATTGAGGTGTGGTTGAAATTATATAAGCAGGTGACTCAAATTACAACTCTCGTTGTTGCCTTTGTTAGAGCAGAAAGCACAACAAAAGAAGTTGCCATTTTCAATATTTTAACACTCCTATCGAGCAGGTCTCCGTGTCATTGAGATTGTTGATGGATACGGTTGTAGAAGTGTCTATTTAAGGATAAAAAGAAAGAAAGAAAGTCGGTGTGTTTCTGTGTTGGAAGGGTACTGTATCGTCTTACTTTTCATAAATCAGTAGAGAGAGAGCTAATTGGGGTAGGTTTAGACAATATGAAATCAGGAGATGAAATTACAATTTCTGTTGCTAGTCTGTTTAGAGCAGAAAGCAGCTCATAAAAAGAAGCTGCAATTTTCTTAGTAATTTAATACTCTATCTCAGCTGAACTTGTGTCTGTTGAGATTAAGCTGACAGATACATATAGAAGTAGAAGCTGTCTTATTTGGGTTAAAAAGAAAAGAAAAGTGTTAAGTCAGTGTATTCTGTGTTGGGAAGGGTAGTGTATCAATTTCATTTTTAATCAGTAGTGAGGAGAGAGAGCCCATCTGTGTGTGACTTTCACAATATAAAGTCAGACTCAATTGCAACTTCTTGTTGCTAACCTAGCTTGCAGAGCAGAAAGCAGCTAACTAAATGAAGCTACCATTTTTTAAATAATTTAACACTTCATCTCATCAGTGACTCAGTGTCTATTGAGATTAGTTGAGATACTTTTATTAGAAGTAGCAGGATTTATTTAGGCTAAAAGAAAAGAAAGAAAGTCGGTGTGTATTCTGTGATGGAGGGGTCGTATCAACTTACTTTATCAATCAGTAGGAGGATAGAGTGTATAATTGGGTGTTACTTATACAATATAAAAGCAGTTGACTAAATTACAACTTCCTGTTGCTAGTCTTGCTTGCAGAGCAGAAAGCAGCTAACTAAAAGAAGCTACCATTTACTTAATAATTTAACACTTTTCTAGCAGGACTCAGTGTCTTATTGAGATTAGCTGACAGATACTTTATTAGAAGTAGAAGGAGTCTTATGTAGGGTTAACAAATAAAAGAGAGAAAGTCAGTGTGTATTCTGTGCTGGAAGGCTTATGTATCAACTTACTTTGCTAAATCAGTAGGTGAGAGAGAGAGCTACTTAGCGTGGCTTAGATTAATATAAAAGCAGGTGATGCAAATTGTAACCTCCTGTTTTCTAGCCTTTTCTACTAATTGCCCTGGATCCTACCCTCCACCCACCCACCCCAAGCCAAGTTCTTCTTTATAGCCACTCGACGGACAGACAACTGGAACTTCCCAGCAGTAGGAAAGTTATGACCATAGAGAAATTTTGTTTTGTCAACCTAAAGAAAAAAGTAGCTTGCTCTCCCCAGCTGCTGGAGGTCTGACACTGAGCAGCAAGAAGAAGGAGACTACTGAAGATATAGGAAATTGCTGTCCCAGAACAGGAAAGGTGGAGCATGGGCGGGGAGAAGAGTAAGCATCGAGAAACAGGAGAGGGGACACAATATAACATTACGATAGGGAGTGGTGCAGTGCAATGGTTGTGGGGCAGCAGTGTTCCAGGAAACATTCTGAGGCTGCAATGTCGCCCTATTTGCAGGCTCCTCTCTGGTCTGAGGGAGGAGGTTTGCTGTCTCCAGGCTGACCTGGCTAGGATTCTTGAAACCTCCTCCCCCACCCAGGGACCACCAGATCCAATGCCACAACCTCAGAGGTTGCCAAGAAAGAGGAGAGGCTGGACCATGGTGGGCTCAGGAGGGAGATGGTGCTGGAACAGAGTTGCATCCCTTCAGCTGTACCTCTCCCACAATTCATATGCCCTTCTGGTAGAGATGGTTCCTCTATGGGAGGCACTTACAGTGGAGATCAAGAATGCTGGGAACCTTCATGAAGGAGACTTACTGAGGGTGGCATGGGACTTTCCAGGGAAGGAAACAACCACTGGTGGGGGACCTGGTCATTAGGGAGTAGAAATGAGTGAGAAGGGGGGAGGTAGCAGGCACCTGCCTGGCGCCATGGCTTGAGTGACAGGGAAGTGACTCAGGATCATGACAGGAGCTGCAGTAAGGGAGGAAAGGATGTCATTGCCCGTCTAGGGACAAATGACCTGGTTAGAACGGGATCAGAGCAGTGCAAGCAGGAGTTTGTAGAGTTGGGAGGGCTTAGACGGTGCACATATGGTAACCTTTCTGAAGTGCTGCCTGTTCTATGGCAAGGGTGATGTTAGTACTCCTCACCAAAGAATTAATGAATGGTTGAAAACTGTGTGAGCTCAGTGTTTTGGCTTCACTGGGACTGGGGAGCCACCTGAGAGATAGAGACCTATACTGGTGCGATGGTCTGCAATCTGTCCGGTTTGACCAGGATCCTAGGTAAAAAGGTTTAATGCTTTCATTGCGTTATTTAAACTAGCCAATGGGAAGGCACTGGAAAGTGAGCAGAGAGTCCCAGCCCCCACAAAATACTGTAATTGGTGAGGTAAACACCAAGTAAGAGAATCTATTAGGGAGCAGGACAGAGGTAATGTAAAAAGGCAAAGGCAGTAAGCACAGAAATGTGGTTAAAAGGGTAAGGCCATTGAAAGTGGAGGGGTGAGTACCAATGCCCATAGTCTGTGTGTAACAAGCTCCCTGAACTAGTGGCCTTGATGGAAGAGGGTTGCCTGATATTGTGGCAGTTACAGAAACATGGCAGGCGTAGAGAACCGCGACCGGGATGTCAACACACCAGACAATACACTCACACGAGGGACAGGGAGGGTAAAGAAGAGGAGGAGCAGTTTCTCATGTAAAGGAAGGATCAAAGCAACAGAACTAAAGAAACAGGGAGCAGATGAGTAACTCGGGTCGTACCCTTGAGACAGGAAATGGCACCATAATCCATTGGGATTGTAATCGACCCCCATCTCAGGGGTGAGGGAATGGACAAGGAATGATAGAAGGCATCCATAGAATGGCAGAAAATGGAAATATTGTTGATGGGACCTGAATATGCTTAGATGTTAACTGAACACCTTTGCTGCAGGCACATGCAAGAGGTGGGTCATTTTGATGCCCTACATGGGGATGCCTCAGGCAGCTAGTATTGGAACCCTCTCAGGAGGAGCATCCAGATCTGGTACTCTCAAATGGGGATGGAGAAAGAACTTGATTTAGAAATGGTAGCCATCTGGAACAAGCAACCACACCAAACTGTGGTTTTATCATAAACACAGCCATACAATCAAGCTACAAAAGCAATAGTATTGGACTTAGAGGGTTGACTTTGGAAATGAGAGAGTGCCTCTGAAGCACTTAGCAAATAGGCAGAAGGAAGGTGGAGGAACAATGAGGAATAATCTAAACAGCCATCACAGAGGTACAAGCTCTTTTGTAAAGCAAGTCAACAAAACACAATGAAGAGAAACTGTTATAGTTCTCAAAAAGAGGCAGGAAGGTTAAGGAGAAAAGTATATCTTCAGGAATATATAAGAACGTAGAAGGAGCAGGTCAAAGGTCAAACTGAGGAAAGGATAGCCAACTCTGTTGAAAAATGATCAAGACCTTTATAGGTACACATTAGGAGAGAAGAAATGACCAAAGAGGGATACTGAGGCTTATAAAGGGAGGAATGTGAGGGAGGTGACAGTGAAAAGCAGGATACTGAATAAATATTTTGCTCAGAATTAAAGGAAGAGGAGGGGATGTACCTTAAACCAAACAAGAGAACACTCTGAAGATAGGGTTGATATCAGTCAATTTACAGAAGAAAGGGTTCTGTAAACGAACTAATAAAATTGAAGGTGGATAAAACAATGGGGCCTGATGGAATTCACCCACACTCTAAAAGAACTAAGTGGCAGAACTAGTGACACCGCTGACTACTCTCTTAACAAATCATGGGAAGATGGGTGGTACCGAGGACTGGAGGAGGACAGATGATTTCTTCACAAAGTGGGAGCAGGACAGAGGCAAGAAACCACAGACCTGTTAGTTTGAGCTCAGTGGTAGGGAAAATGATGGAATCACTCTGAAGGAAAGAATTGTTGAGTGCCTAGAGACCAGTGGGCACAGCACCCAAGGCAGCATGGATTCATGGGCGGGAAGGTCACGTGTCAGATGAATCTAATCGATTTCTTTTGACTGGGTGACCAAAGTAGTAGACCAGGAAAGGGCTGCGATTACGGGCTCTTACAGACGGAAAAGGCATTTGATACAGTCCAACAAAGTTTATCACACAAGTTAGCCAGCCTTGGAGTGGGTTCCAAGGGTAGCCTGAAAAGAAAATTGGCTGATAACAGGGCGCAAAGGTAGTAGTAGTAAGGGAGTCCACAGTGAAGAAAAGAGGTTTCTAGTGGGTACCACAGGGTTCAGTACTGAGACTGGTCCTTTTGTCTTTATAAGTGATATTGCAGAGGAACTGAAGAAAAATATGTCTGCGCAGACTACTAAAGATCTGCAACAGGGTTGATACGCAGATGGAGTGGAGGATGAGAAGGACTTTTGCAAGGTTGGAGGAATGGGTCAAATGTATGAGCAGCTCAGATTCAATGCAAAGAAGTGCAAGGTAATGCATCTGGGATACAAAACTCAGGGCAGGAGTAACAATGGGGGTGAGATAATGACAACAGTAAAATTGGAATGGGACCTTGGGGTAATTATACTGATGACCTCAAAGGTGGCCAGCAACGTGAGAAGGAAGTAAGGGGAAGGCTGGGGGATACTGGATGGGGAGAGGCATCAATAGTAGAAAAGAAGAAGTTGTTATCCCTCCAGCCAGACAGTTGGTGACCTCATCTGAAGTACTGTGCAGTTCTGGAGACCTCATCAATGCAAAGATATAGACAGAGAGAGGTCTGTCCAGAGGGCAACCAAAATGGTGCAAGGTCGGCACCAGAAGACATACGAAGAAAGACTAAAGAAGCATTATGTATGGGCCCCTGAGGAAAGAAGAAGAGAGAGACATGATAGAACCTTTTCAAATATCTCAAAGGAATCAACAAAAGTCCGAGGGCAAAGCATTCAGAAAAGATGCAAAGAAGAAGCAATAATTTGAAGACAGAGGAGGACAGCTCTTCAGGAGGTAATGTGAGGAAGTTATTTTTCATGAGAGGTTGTGGATGATGGAACAGCTTCCTGAGGAGGTCGGAGTGAAGAACAGTAAGGAATTAAGAATTATGGGACATAAGGCAGTCCTAGTGGGGTAGGAGGAGTAAGCTGTTGGTTAACCACAGTCTGAGTAACAAGCTTCCTGAATTAGTGTGGCCTTGATGAGGAGGAACATCTGACATCATGGCAAAGTCACCGAAACACAGTAACAATAAAACCATGACTGGGGACATAAACATACCAGGACACACTATCTACAGTGAGGACAGGAGTGGCAAAAGAGAGGAGGAGAAGTTTACATATGGAAGGAATCAAAGCAACAGAAACAAAATGAAAACAGGGAGGAGAAGAAGCACTGGCAAATTTGGAGACCCGGGCAATACACCACAATCCGCACAGGTTGTATGTTGAGACCCCATTCTCAGGGGAGGAAATGGACAAGGCCATGATAGAAAGAATTCAGAATGGCAGAAAAAGGGAGATATTGCTGATGGGTGATCTGAATATGCCAGATGTTAACTGGAGTGCAGTGTAGCAGCCACTTCAAAGAGTGGGGTTATTCTAGATGCCCTTACAAGTGTGGTGCCTTAGACAACTAGTATTTGAGCCCACCTGGAGGAGCAATCTTGACCTGGTTCTCTCAAATGGAGATGAAGAGGATCACAGATGTAGAAGTGGGTAGCCATCTGGGAACTAGTGACCATCGAACAGTATGGTTCACACAACACAACAACAGAGTCAAGCCTACAAAGGCAAAAGTACTGACTTTAGGAGGGCTGACTTGCTAAATGGGTGAGTGCCTTAAGGAATGCTACCTAGCAAATGGGCAGGAAGTGAGGTGGAAGAACAATGGGAATAATAAAACTGCCATCACAGAGGTAACAAACCTTGTGTGAAGCAAATTAACCAAATGAAACGATGTAAGAAACCACTACAAGGTTCTCAAAGGAAGTGGCAGTGAAGGTTCAAGAGAAAAAGAAAGCATTCAGGAAGTACAAGGAATCACAGAAGGAGCAGGACAGAGAACTGTATCAGTTAAAGGGAAGCTGGAGAAAGGCAGTCAGAACAGCAAAGGCCCAAACCGGAGGAAAAAGATAGCAACTCAGTTAAGAAGGGGGATAAACCTTTATAGGTACATCAGGGAGCGAAGGAAGACCAAGGGAGGGGCTAATGAGGCTTAATAAAGAGGAGGGAGGGTGGGCAGAGGGTGACTGTGAAAAGGCAGAGATACTAAAATATTTTTGCTCAGTATTTACAAAGAAAGTGGGGAGGTACTAAACAAACAGTAGAAACACCTGGATACAGAAGTTGATACCAGCCCATTTACAGAAGAAAGGGTTCTGGAAAGAACTCTTAAAACTGAAGGTGGACAAAGCAATGGGGCCTGATGGGATCTCATCCCAGAATTCTAAAAGAACTAAGGTAGAAACTAGTGACACCACTGACTACCCTCTCTAACAAATCATGGGAGGATGGGTAGCACCGAGGACTGGAGAAGGGCAGATGTGATTCCCTTCACAAAAGTGGGAGCAAAGCAGAAGCAGAAAACTACAGACCTGTTAGTTTAACCTCAGTGGTAGGGAAAATGAGGGAATCACTTCTGAAGGAAATAATTGTTGAGTATCTAGAGGCCATAGGGGCTCAGGACCCAAGGCAGCATGGATCACAGCGGGAAGGTCATGCCAGACAAATCTATAGATTTTTGACTGGGTGACCAAAGTAGTAGATCGGAGGGGTGGACATGGCCTACCATGCCTTTAGCAAGGCATTGACATGTCCACACAAAAGATTAATATACAAGTTAGCCAGCCTGGGAGTGGGTCCCAAGATGACAGCCTGGGTAAAGAATTGGCTGCAGAATAGAACACAGAGTAATAGTAAATGGAGTCCACTCTGAAGAAGGGGGTTACTAGTGGGGTACCGTGAGGTTCAGTATTAGGACGGTCCTCTGTGTCTTTATAAGTGACATTGCAGAGGGACTGGAAGGAAAGTATGTCTCTTTGCAGATGACACAAAGATCTGCAATAGAGTTGATGCACAAGGTGGGGTGGAAAGGATGAGAAGGGACTTGGCAAGGTTAGAGGAATGGTCAAATCTATGGCAGCTTAGATTCAATGCTAAGAAGTGCAAGGTAATGCACCTGGGAAACAAAAACCCAGGGGAAGAGTACACAATGGGGAGTGAGATACTAACAACAACAAAAATGGAAAGGGATCTGGGGGCAGTCATATCAGATGACCTAAAGGTGGGCAAGCAATGTGAGAGGGCAGCAAGGAGGGCTGGGGGGATACTGGGATGTATAGGGAGAGGCATCACCAGTAGAAAACAGGAAGTTAGTATCCCTCTGTACAGACAGTTGGTGAGACCCCATCTGGAGTACTGTGTGCAGTTCTGGAGACCCAATCTCTGCAAGGACATAGGCAGGATGGAGGCTGTCCAGAGGAGGGCAACTAAAATGGTGCAGGGTCTTCACCGGAAGACATATGAAGACAGACTTAAGGAGCTGAAAATGTATAGCCTCGAGGAAAGGAGGGAGAGGGGGGACATGATAGAAACTTTCAAGTATCTCAATGGAATCAACAAAGTCCAAGAGGGTAGCATCTTTCAAAAAGAGGTTTGCAAGAACAAGGGCACAATTTGAAGATAGAAGGGGGCGGTTCAGAGTAATTTAAGGAAGTATTTTTTCACAGAGAGGTTGTGGATGCATGGAACAGCCTTCGGAGGAGGTTGTGGAGTCAAAAACAGTGGTGGAATTCAAGCATGCATGGGACAGTCATAAGGCAATTCTAGGGGGTGGGGGTAGGAAGAAGTAGGCTGCTGGTTAACTAGGATCTGCAGCTTATCCAATAGGTAGGGAAATGGGCAGACTGGGTGGGCCAAGCGGTCCTTATCTGCCGTCAAAATCTATGTTTCTATGTTTGCAGCTTCTCTGTTAGGTAGGAAAATGGGCAGACTAGGTGGGCCAAGCAGTCCTTATCTGCCGTAAAATTCTATGTTTCTATTTTTATATGTTTCCTTGTAATTTAGATTTTATCAGTGTAGAGTAAGCAATTCTAGCAGGTTTATTTAGCCGTATGAATTTAACAATAATTTTTTTCATGTTATCAAAATATAACTTGGGGACTTGTATGGGCAAAATGAAAATCTGAAATACCAGTTTAGGTAGTACCTTCATCTTTATTGAGTTTATACACTATATAAGTGTTAGAGGTATATCTTTCCACCTTTCTAATTTATTTTGTATATCTTTATATAGATTATCATAGTTTAATAGTATTATGTCCTTCAGATCTGCAGGTATTTGAATACCTAAATATTGTTTGTATGTGTCAATTTGTTGACAATAATATCTGGATGGTAACTTAACATCTAGTTGTTTATCTAATTTCAGTATTATAGTTTTATACCAGTTTATATTATACCCTGTTAATTTTCCATATTGATTTGTTATTTACATATTAATTCCTTAATAGAAATTTATGGTTTTGTCAAAAACAACAGTATGTCATCTGCATATAGGTTGACTTTATAAGAAGTAGAGTGAATATTAATTCCATAAATATTCGGATAGTGCCTAATTTTATTAGCTAGAATGTCCATTATTATTGTGAAGATTAGAGGTGATGGTGGGCATCCCTGTCAGTGCACCTTTGTAATTGTATAGTGCCAGATAAGTTTCAATTTGTTTATTTTGCTTGATTGATATATTAGTTGCAGCCATCCACTCAGCTGCTCACTGAACTCCATTGCAATAATTGTTACTTTAAAATGCCATTTTGCCAATCAAATACTTTTTCAGCATCGATTGCTAGAAGTATAGCATCTTTTATGTTTCTTAATGCTATGACATTTAATTTACCTCTGATGTTCTCTCTTAATGATCTTTCCTTTATGAAACCATTCTGATCTTTATTAATTATCATTGGAAGTATTTTTCTAGTCTTCTTGAGATAATGTTCATAAATATCTTGTAATCTACATTAAGTAGAGAAATGGAGTGGTAAGATAAGCAGCTGAGCAAGTATTTATTTGGTTAAAAAAATATGAATAATGGTTTCCTGAAATGATGTCGGAATTTGATCAGTAGCTTTAAATACATTTAATAGTTTATATAGAATAGGGATCATAATATCTTTGTATATTTTATTGAATTCTATTATGATGCCATCTGGTCCTGGCGATTTATTTCCTGGCATTTCCCCAATTGCTTATTCAATTTCCATAGCTGTAATATCTGCATTCATTTACTATTGATGGTCTAGATTTATTATTTTATAAATGTTTTGTGTAAGATATTGATTTAGCTCTGTTTCTGTATTAAGTCCTGTTTCTGCCTTGTATACTTCTTGGAAATATGTTTTAAAGCAGTCATTAATATCAAATGGATTTTCAATTATTGTACCATCTGATTTTTTAATAGCCAATATTAAATTCTTTTGCTGTTCTTTTCAAATCTGCCAAGCCAGCAGTTTCAGTGTGGCTTATCTGATGAATACAGATAGTTTGATTTTGTGTATAAAATTTGTTTTTCTATATTATTTGTTAACAGGTTATTGTATTGTGTTTTCTTGGCTAACAATTTAATCTGGATCTGTGGATCAAATGTACTGTGTAGTGTCTGTAATAATTCTGTTTCCTTTTCTAAGTGTACCAATTATTGATTTAGTTTTTTCCATCTTATATGTTCAGTTGCTTGCAGATAGCCAGAAGCCAGACTTTAAAAGAATCTCATACTGTATTAATGGTAACATCCTCCTTCTCATTATTTTTAAAGAAATCTTGACTTTCCTTGCCACAGGTTGTTTAATATATGGGACGTTGAGGACTGGATAGTATAGTTTCCATATTTTTGGCTATTTGTTAAATTACAAATTTTAAGTTTTAGTATACACGGAGAATGATCTGACAGAAATATTCCTGGATATTGGATAGCCATAATTAAATGTTTAATTGATACTGACATCAAAAATAATCTATACTTGAGAAGGAGATTTGAGTATTTGAATAATATGAGTATAATCTCTGCTTGAGTACCTCAACAGCCAGGATTATTAGCCCTATCTCATATACAGCTTTTATTTATTTTCCTTGCTGAATTATGTAATTTATCCAATTTTGATGCTTTATCACTGGCATATAGCACTAGATTAAAGTCCCCTCCTATAATATATGATGGGTGGAAAGTAAATAATGTCAGGAAGAAATTGGCAAAGAAACCTGGATTATTTTCATTGGGTGTGTATATAGTAGCAATGGATGCTTTAAGATATGCTTTATCCATTGCCATTATTACCCATCTACCATTTGAATCAGTTTCTTTTCTTTTAATCTTTGGTTCTGACTTTGCTTTTTTAAAATTTATAGTCACACCCCTGGCATTATTTGTAAATTCAAATGCTACCCCCAGCCCCATCTGTTGGAAAACCACTTAGCTTCTTTACTGTTAAAATGAGTTTCTTGAACTAATCTAATATCGATCTTTCTTTTTTGCTTAAATTGAAAAACTTTAATTTGTTTATTCATATTTTTTAGACTGCTGATATTCCAAGAGATGATAGCTAGCTGATCTGTCATTTGTTTTCCTTTTTATTCTATTAACTACCTGGATGCCTTTATTGTTTTTTAAATATTTTATTATCAGATTATTCACTTTTTTTTTTTACTAAAATTTACTACATGCCCATTTATTTTATGTCTTTTCTTTATTTTACCTAACTCTCCATCCCAAATGGATCCCCTAGGTGCCCATTACCCCCCTTTATAGCAATGACCACCCATGTCATTACTATATTGACACTGATTAACAGAGCTGGAACATTGCTCCCACTAATCTTCTCATAGTAGGCGTATTTAAACCTTTCCTATAAATTATTTTTTGGCTTGGCTGTTTATAGGGTGCTACTGACTTTTTTATAAACTATGTAAAAAATGTTTCTTCTCAAGGCCCATAGAGACTTACATCTGACTGTCTCTATATTCAGCTTTGTATGCTTCATTTGCTTAATCTGGATCATCAAATGTCCGTAATTTGGCTTTGACCACAAACCTGATCTTTGCTGGGTATATCATTGAAAATCTCACCCCTTTTAATATAATTTTGATTTTATCGGGTTGAAAAGTTTCTTTGGCCTCTGTCTCTGTAGACAGGTCTGTAAACATTACATTTAGTGTTATAATAGTTCAAACCTTTCTCCATTCTTGCCTATTGTAAGATAGAGTCTTTGTCTGTAAATCAGTGAGGCTTGATAAATATCATTCTGGGAAATTATTACTAGCTGATCTATTCCCTGCTCTATGGGCCTTTCTATTATAATCTTTCTTTGGGTATCTCCCCCATGGCAACTGCAATAATTTTTTCCAGACACAGAATTGGATCACCAGAGCCTTCCAGCCCTTCTGGTATTTTATTTATGC
This sequence comes from Neoceratodus forsteri, assembly GCA_016271365.2. Lineage (NCBI taxonomy): Eukaryota > Metazoa > Chordata > Ceratodontiformes > Ceratodontidae > Neoceratodus > Neoceratodus forsteri. The sequence continues at coordinate 202,918,496 of CM057454.1, forward strand.
AGTGATTTCCTCTATGTGTGTGATCTTCTTGTTCTGCTACTTTGTCTTGCAGTGTTTTTAATTGCTTTCTAAACTTCTTTGTGTCTAAATCCAAGGGTTCACTTGGTCTTCGAGATTAGAACTTATTTTTTCCATCTCATCCATTCTCATTGTTAACTGAGACATTTTAACATTCACATCTGAGTCTACGGTAGTCAGTCCTGAAATAGAAGTCAGTCTCCCCTAAAGTTTCCAGAGCTTCATTTTTATGTTGGCTTGCATGCACATGTGCAAGTAACATCTTGCGGTAGTAGCACTGTAGTAGCTTTTTCAAAGGTTTGTCAGTGTTGTGGCAAATCCAGGGAATGCTTTCGTCAGTGTGTCCCTCAGCTGCCAATCAGTGAGAATGCTGCTGATGACAGTGATTTCAGAGAGTGCCACCAACTTGAAATGAATCTGCTGCTGTGATGAGAGACAGGCTCATCATTGCAATGGCAGATCTGACACACCTCCATTATGAGCCATTCCTGGTAAAATGTTTCAATAAACATGGTTCTGGCTCCTACCGTCTGCCTCTCACAATCCCTAGAAAGCTGACTTCAGGGGTGCTCAATCCCCCTGTCCACATGCCCCTCCCATTTCAATTTGTTTGCCGGGAGGGTGCGTAGTCCCTTACTGGCATAATGCTCCCCAGTTTCATTTGCCTGATGAAGGAGGTGCCCAATTCCCCTTGGCATCATGCTCCCCCAACACAGACATGCTTTCTTTGCTGATGGGGTGCCCAATCCCCATCGGCTTCAGTCCCCTCTTAAAAACGCATGTGGCACATTGGGAGCCCACCCCAGTGTGTTCAAATGTATTTATGAAATCTGTAAAAGAAAACATTTCCCTGACATTTTGTTTTTGTTAGTTTGGCCCTGTAAACAAGGAAATAGTCTCTCATCATCATGACACCTTTCCTCCCCAACCCCCACCCACCTTCTGCACACCCCACCTCCTCGCATCCCCCCTCACCCTATACTTACCTCTAGAGGCCTGGCACAGAGATCTTTGATGGATAGTGGGAGACATCTGAACTCTTCAAAAGCTGACTGTGAACTGAAGAAAATCACGGTAAACTGTATAATGGCATCAATGGAGGGGGTTCAACTTAGATGGATATCTCAGCCATTTTTTTGACTTTTGGCTCCAGATTTTCAACATGGAGTTCTTGGGACCCTACCTCATGAAATCAGCCACTGTCATTTTGTTATTTGGTCCTGAAACATGATTTCACAGTTACTGTGCAGAATCACCTTTCAGGATTGATTAACAAAATGACACTACTATTCATAATTGGGCTCTGAAAAAGCCGTGAAAATTTGGTGAAATAAAAAAATGACTGTTTCAAGTGTGCATGTAGTGTCCATGCATGCTTTAAGTTCAAGAATTTTAATATTTTTAATCCAGATTTTCAACATTGCCATTTTTCACACCTCCTTGTGAACAGTACAGCTGTCATTATTCACATCCTGCCTGAAATGTGTTTTCACACATCTGGGGCACAATGGAGTGGTTGCTGTGGGAAATCAATGTTCAGGGCAGGTTAAGAAAATCAGAGTAACAGTGTTCATGAAGAGAGGTCCCAAAAGCCCATGTTTCAAATTTGGTGAAAAATTAAAAAATGATCATACATGGTGTGCATTGCACAGTTTCTACTCACACTCATAACTTCACCAATTGTTTATATTTTCACTCCAGATTTTCAACATTGCAATTTTGAACACCTCCTTATAAACAGTACAGCTGTCATTTTCACATCCTGCCTGAAATATGTTTTCAACATCTCGACGCACAATGGGCGTGGTCACCGCATAAAAATCAACTTTCAGGACAGAGTAACAAAATCACAGTACCACTGTTCATGAAGAGATGTCCCAAAATGCCCATGTTGAAAATTTGGTAAAGAATTTCCCAAAAATGATTGCATTATGGGTATGCATTGCACAGTATCTAAACACACTCATAAGTTTGCAAATTTTTCATGTTTTCTCTCCAGATTTTCAACATTGCCATTTTTTTACACCTATCATGCTCAGTACAGCTGTCATTTTTTGCATCCTACCCAAAATGTGTTTCCGCACCTGTGGCTCCCAATGGTGCAGTTGCTGTGCGAAATCATCTTTCAGGATTGAGTAATGAAATGACAGTGCCACTGTTCATGAGGTGGGGTCCCAAAAAGCCAATGTTTAAAATTTGGAGTGAAAATACCAACAAACACCTGGGGCATTAAGGTTACCAACCATATGCCCACCCTGTAGAACGGACAGCAGGTGTCAGGGATGTAACTTTAGTTACGTCGGTCATAATGTTCACAGAATTCTACCCCACCCCCACCCTACAGCAACTGACAGGCACTGAGGTGTGCTTTGGGTTCTGTCACCCTAATGCTCACCCCATTCTCCTATATTGCACCCATCTCAGCTTATTTCCTTATGGAATGGGGTGAACATAAGGGCTGAAGACTCCAATGCACACCCTGACACCTGTTGCTCTCTGCAGGGTGGGGTGAGGTGGAATGGCATAAGCATTATGGCTGACCCAAAGCCACACTCCCAACACCTTTCAGTCTCTTCAGGGGGATGTTGGTTTTGCTTCAATACTTCACCGCCATTCCTGTTTTGCATCTCTAACTCCTGCACTACCAATGCCAATGCCAATGCCAGCAAGCTAACATTTAGCATTGACAAATACTTGTTAAATGAAAGCATTGCTGTTAGCATTTCTATTTTAATTGATGCCATATCTAATACTTCATTAGGCCCAATTTGGCTTTCTGCTTGTCTTGTCTGTTCATACCAACCTATGTTCACACTACTTTGAGCTTTATCCTTTTCTTCTCCCCCCTTTTCACTTATTTGTTTCTTCTGGACTACAGTATTTGTTTCTGTTGGTTGTAAGTTTGTCTGTTTTTCCACTTCTGTTTGCTTGTCTTCTTCTTCTACTACCCCATTAGCCATGCTATCGCTGTTATCCACACTTACCATGTGCTCTGTGGTGATGGGCATAATTTTATTAGGAGCGTTAATAAAATATGTTGCTATATTACCTGCTGCGGTGGTTTTATCTTCAGCTTTACCACTTGAAGTGTTTGGAAGAGGCGATACAGGAGGGCCCATTGTTGTTAGAATATCTGGAAGGTTTACTGGCTGTAGGTCTTGTACCACATGAATCAGAGGCACAATGGGGGTTGGGCTGCTTTCTTTGAATTTCTTGTGGCTCTTTTTTCCGAAAAATGCATTGCCAAAAAATCACAGACACTTTGGATATTTTCGACATACTGCTGACAAGCTCAAAAATTGCCACTTGATTTCTCTGGTTAAATCCTACTTTGCCTCCATACCACCACTACCCAATGCTTTATTAGTTATTTTTCAAAAAGCTAAAGTCGGGTTGCTATGTAAGCGTGTTTATTATTTTATTGATTTGCAGTTTTAGCTGCAACATTTCAACCGACTGCCCGGCCCAGAAACAAAAAACCAAAGAAGGGGGACATTTCAACTCACTTTGCACCTTTTGTGTCATTTGTACTTGTACCTTTTAGATACCTGACTACTACCTGGAAACAGAGCAATGGTCAGGTTATGTCTATGCAGAATTTCTCTTTTACCAGCTACATTTCATCTGACTGCAGAAAACTAGTGAAAGAGGACTTTCAGATCACCTATGTCAATTGCATGTTAAACATTTTCAAATGCCAGCATTCTTTAACTACTTGCACTAATCAGGAGCTCCATCAGCCTGGTCCATTCAGTGTCAGTTCCACCTGGCCATCTTGGAGCTGATGTCACTGGCCGTGAAGCTCATCACAGATGCACCCCATCATAAAACATTCCTAAATAAATAAATACATAAATAAGTCATTCAATACATTAACAGAATGGGATTTGCCAACTCCATGGTGCCAAATGATGGGGCACCACTCTGGCATGCTGACAACCCGAGCTCAAGCCCTGAGTCCAAGATGTCAGGAGTGGATGCTGGTAGGGAGGGATTCAGAGTGTCTTTTGGATGCTTCTCTCCTGGGGGTGGGTATGTACTGCCTCAGTAGCAGCTCCTGGTGGTGCTCTGCAGCAGTGCTTTTGGTGGTGTCAGTGACCACTTGCTGCTGACTGTCCCCACCCCAGGATGCTACTGTAGACACATGTATGCAGGTGGTCGGTGGGGACCCATAAACAGAAAAATTGTTAACCTGGACACCCTACCTGATGGCCTCCATAGCACCCTTCCCATGCTACCAGACCCCTAAGTGGGCTGGCCTTCCATCTCCAGCCTTCATAGGCTGATGAAGGGGCTTCCTTTATGGTGGCAGCAGAAGATCCCCAGAAATAAGTTGGATCCACATATAATAAGAGGTACCAGAGGCCTGGGGGAGGAGTCCAGAAGTGTAGGGGGTTCTATGTCACAATAGCAATCTCTGAATGGTGACTGCTATTATGGTGAGTGTATATAACTGAAAAGCAAATTGATGATATACACTTACCAGTGAACTGAAAAACCGGCACCCTAAAGTGTTTTTGTGGGGGGCTTTTCCTCTGCACCTCCATGAATTAGGATTTCTAACTCCAGGGGTTGCATGTTGGGGAGGGGCACACATTTGGCCACAAAAATTTAAGTCTGGGAGCCACTACCTGTAGCAAAATTTGGTCCCTCCTGTCCCCAACCCTGAACTCAGTGCCTGCTGTGCCAGAGCCAGTCTCCCTCACCACCACACCACATGGCTGGCTTGGGGCAGAAGGGACAGTTCGTGTACATAACCCTTTTCCCCATTCCTCCCCTTCCCCTTGCCATTCCCTTGTTCCTGTCACTTTCCCCTACCCTTGCAGGAGAACCAATTGCTACCCTTGTTTGTAGTCCATTCCAATAGTGCCAAATACGGAATTGCCATTTTGATGGTCACCCATTTTCAGGTGCTGTTATCACTGGATATGAGTGTAAGGTGAGTCCAACGGGCAGTGGGAGTGACCCATGTGGAGGTCCTGAAATGATGGGCACCTAGGGTAGAGGAGCAAAAGGAAAAAAAAGAAAAACTGGGATATGACTCTTTGGGGAGGATTAGTCACCAAATGATTGAATAAATAGGAAATGTTTAGACTCTGCTTGAAGGCTTCCACCATGAGGTCTCCCTTAGAGTTCTTGGCAAAGAATCTAAGAGGACCAGGCTCACCACCTGAAAGACCTGGTCCTCCAAGGTTTTCAAACTCACCTTAGGAGCTACCGGAGGTTCTCCTCAGTGAAGCAGAGTGGGCATAGTGGTGCAGGAGGATGCAAGAAATCAGACTGACAACCTGGGCCCAGACTGTGCAGGGCCTTATAAGCTGGCAGCCCAACTTTAAAGGAGACATGCCACTTATCCAGCAGCCAGTGCAGATCACACAGTGCTGGGGAGACATGACATGACCACAAAAGGCTCCTCAGCAACCTAGCAGATGTATTCTGTACCAACTGCAGGTGTCGCAACATACCTCCATTGACACCACGGTATAGAACACTGCAGTAGTTGAGCCTTGAAGTCATAAATGGGTGCACCAGTGTGGTCAGATTGCCAGGGGAGGGCACGAGGTCATTTTGTCACAAACAAAAATAGTGCAGCAATGCACTGCACTTTCAATACAGTGAGTACATTGCTAGCACTCATACATAATGCTGAATAGGAATATTGGCAAAAATGGCACACAAATCTTTCATTTTTGTGAGAGGCTCTGCCTCCCCCACATCCCATATGCAGGGCTGCACCCCAGAAATCCCCTTATTTAAATAACCAGCTCCGGAGGGATTAAACACCTGGATGGGAACAAACATGGGCGGGGGGGGAACACAAGTCCAACAGTGACAAAAAAATTAAAAAAATGTAAACCACCAGTGGTCTGGGACTGGGATTCAGGACCCGGTCCACAGCCACACCACTTCCCTTCACTGCTGCTGGCTCATCCCCTGAGCCACAGTAGCTGCTTGTTGGACCACCCTCTTGGCAGAGGTCCTATCCTTTGCATCACTAGGGTCTATGGGCAGACTGGATGGGCCTAGAGGTCCTTATCTGCCGATAATTCCTATGTTTCTGTAACTCCTTGTCAGCCAATAGCAACAGGCTACAAAACTGCACTTTCCACTCTTTCCTACTAGTGATATGTTATAACCTGTCACTGTATTCACCTGCGCTATGTCTCTTGCGTGGTTTTGACTATGCCATCTTTCAAATGGCATACTGACCAAGGTACCCCAGGGGAGATAAAGGGTTTGATCTGACTGATGTTCTGCACATGGTAAAAGTCATTCTGGACTACTGCTGACACCTCAGCCTCAAATATAAGTCCCTCATCCAGAATGACTCCTGGATGTTTTACCTCTGTGGCAACCAAGAGACCTGAGTAGCTGAACTGAAGCCTCATCTCCAGCTGAGTAGCTGCAACTCCCCCATCTCACCTCTATCACCAATACTTCAGTTTTCTTCTGGTTATACCTCAACCAACTTGATGATATATAGTATTGCATCTTGGCCAGGCACCTATTTAGCACATCAACCACACCTGGTGTCCCAGGCCCAAAGACATATAGAGCTGGGTATCATCTGCATAGTGGTGAAACTTAAGCCCATACTGCCTAATGATCTTACCCAGGGTAGGATATAAATTGCAAACATTTGAGAAAGAACTGAATCCTGGAGCGTGCCACAGAACAGAACCATTGGGAGTGAGGAAAACATTCCCAGTCTACTTTCTGGATCCCTCCACTGAGACAGGACCCAAACCAGCAGAAGACTTTGCCAGTGAATCCTACATACTCTTTGAGCCAGTCCAATAACAACTCATGGTACACAGTATCAAATGCAGAAGAGAGATCAAGGAGAAAAAGAATTAACCATTCTCCTATATCTCTAGCCCTGAACAGGTAATTATGCACCATGTCTAGTGCAGACTCCATGCTATGCCTACACCTAAAACCAGACTGGAGAGGGTCATAGATATCAAAGGCAGTGAGGTATGCCTGAAACTGTAGCACAACCACATTCTCAATAACCTTACCCAAAAAGGGCAGGTTACAGACAGGTCAGTCATTCACCAGGAGGTCCAGGTCCAAATATGGCTTCTTCAGAAGTGGTTTTACCATGCACTTTTCAGCACCCTGGAAGCACCCTTCTGACAAGGAGCACAAACCAATCTCAGAGAATACTGAGCCCAGTTGCCCAACATAACTCACATGCAGATGTGTTGGACCTGAATCCAGATTACAAAATGTTGGCCACAGCTCAGAAATCCCATCACTCACCTCTTGTAACAGGACAAAACTCTCCCCAAGAGCACTGAATGCATCCAAGACTCATCTGTGATAGCCCACTTGGCAGAATCTTGGCCATAACAGAGGACACCCTGTCTGAGAATAACCATGTGAACTCCTCACATTTCACAGGTGAAAATGCTTTAATGGCTGCAGACAGGCCAAATGGAGAAGCCTTTCCACAGTCTGGAAGAACTGAGCCAGTCAGTTCCTCCCAGCTGCAATCTCCCTAAACAAAAAGTCTGTCTTTTTCCGAGTAATTACCCTCTGATACTCACAATAGTGAGACATCACAGCCAGTCTCCTGGGGCCTGGATTTCCTCCAAAAATGCTTTAATCTCTGCCCCTTTGTCTTCAACTCCCTCAGCTCACCATCAAACCATGAAGAACCAAAGCGCGAATCCAGTGAACATGCACAAAAACAGTGTCACAAGGCTGAAGGCTGCCACCACAGCCCTATTATAGGCTGCCACAGCTTTTCCAGTCTCCTAGTGCATACTGTTAACACATCTAAAGTGTTCAGATCCTACAAGTGTCCCTCTGGCAAAGGCCTTTACAATGGGCAGAACTGGACTACCTCCACAGGGGTGGACTACAAGGGGGCTGAAAGTGAACCTGATAGTGCAGTGTTCGACCAGCTGACTGGATCAATCTCAAGATTACCTGTCTCAAGCCCCAGAGAGAATACCAAGTCCAAGGGATGGCTGTGTTGATGGGTCATGGTAGTAATAACTTGTGCAGAGCCCAGGGTTTCCATACCCCAGAGGAATTCTTGGCCATACTGCAATAGTCTGTTGCCAACCCAAGCACTGAAGTCACCAAGAATAAGCCATTTTGGTGACTTCAACACTGTGTAAGTGACAAAGTCTGCAATTTCCTGCAGAAATTCCCCCTCACACCCTGGAAGTTGGTAAATGAGGAGGGTTCTGCAATCAACCCCCAGACCCCCATGAACTGCCACTCATTCAGACAAGGAGGTATCTCCCCCACTTGGTGCACCACCAGGTTCAGCTCAAATCTAAAACAGATGGCTCCCCAGTGATCTTTCTTCAGGCAGTGCACTGCAGAAAACCCTGATAGGACCGCTGACTCCAGGACCTGGCCAGTATCATTATCCAGTCAGGTCTCCTTAATCGCAAGTCAGATCAACAGAGAAATAAGATCCACCATAATTGTAGACTTCTTCCTTATTGATCTAGCATTACACAGCATTGCACATAGAGGACAAGTGGTGACAGCTGGTCTTTCAGCTACCTGCCCACTCGGTCTAGTGGGATCCCAGGGTATGGGAACCAAACACATCTGGCCTCTTTCAAGCCCCCATTTTGTCTCAGCATGTCTCCTGGTCCTCAAACCCTAATAACACCCTCCTTGTCAGCCTTCACCAAGTCAACTACTCTCTCTTGATGCCTCCTCCAGATCCCCACTTCCCCACACCACCGGTACGCAGCACCTGAATGGGGGGCATTGAAGGGGTATAAAACCAGAGCAGGGACAGGGATTAGTTTAGCCTCAGGGTCTGTTGCAGGCAACACATCCCAGCTCGACTAACTATAAACTTATTAAAAATAGGGGTGTGTGAGAAATGAACAGTATTCCCTGAATACCATGAATAATGTACTATTCATTATTCGGATCCAAATCAATCAATCAAACTTTATTTAACCATGCATAACACCGTTGAACAAGCTCATTTTCAAGGAGGTCCTGGGCAGAAATAAAAACAGATACATAGTAAACAATTGCGTACAAAGAACTGTAACAGGCCTATATGAATAACTGATTAACACAAGCACATAATAAATACAGTACAATAAACAAGCATAACAAAATGTGTCCTTGGTTAGGATAGCTCAGCCCTTGTTGCTCACCAGAGTAAGTTACCTGGTAAGGCTTCTGGAATAAGACTTGGGGTTAATTGAGGAGGAGAAGAAGAAGAAGAAGAGGGAGGCAGGGGGGAGTTGGGTGGGAAGGCAAGGAAGTGGTCATTGGGTGGAGTGATGGAATATAAAATTGCAATATAAGGAGTAAACCCATATAGGGGAGAGGAGGAGGTCTTATGAGTCTTAAGGGTTCCCAGTGCTACAAGATCAAGCTGGTCACCTGTAACAGTTGCAGGATTCCTTTAGGTAACCCGCTATTAAAGATTTGAAGGTGAGAGGTCCTGGGAAGGTTGAGAGCTTTATTGTTCTTTGCATAGTGTTCCATGAAGAAGGAAGGGAGAAATTAGCAGCAGCAGAACTGTGAAGTGTCCTTACTCTAGGTATGTGGAAGCAAATTATTGAGAAACGCCTCAAGCTGTAGGATCCCTTGGCACACTCAAAAAAGCTAGAAATGTAAGTTGGCAAATTATCAGTCAGTGTCCTATAGAACCAGATGAAGGCATTTCTTTGCCTCCTCAAGGTTAGTGAGGACCATCCCAACTCCTGATACAGGAGGCGGTGGTGGGTGTGAAGTGATAAGTTAAGGATGAACTTCAAGGCACAATGATAGAGGGTGTCAAGTTTACAGAGCACTGAAATAGGGCAGTCGCTGTAGAGAAAGTCAGTGTAGTCAAGTAGTGGCAAGAATGTGGTTAGAACTAGCCTCTTCCTGTCTTCAGTGGTGAGTAGATGCTTAATGAGATAAAATATGCCTAATTAATTTTTTTGAGAGCTTGTTCAGGTGACACAAAAAAATTGAGCTTATTGTCCAGCCAGAATCCTAGGTATTTAAAGCTATCAACAGTTTCCAGTGGTTCACCCAGTAAAGTAAGGATCTGACGGCTACATGTTGGCCCTAAGGCAGTGTTCGGTGACAGGATCATGGCTTTAGTCTTTTCAGTATTAAGCAGAAGCTTAAGCTTCAGGAGATTGTATTGGAGAGAGACAAAATCATGCTGTAGATCCTTATGAGCCATGTCCAGAGAAGAGTTTGCGGTGTAGAGGACCATATCATCTGTGAATAAGTGGACGTTAGCTGTACACAAGTGTGAGCTGAGGTTGTTGATGTAAATTGTGGATATTATAGGGCCCAGTATGGAGCCTTGTGGGACACCACGAGGTAGAGTTTTTAGTGGAGACAAATCTTCCATGGCTTTAACTCATTATAATCTATTAGTGAGGTAGCAAGTAAACCATTTTAGGGCAGTGCTATTGAGACCAAGGTTACTCAATGCATTAAGCATAATGTTGTGATCCACAGTATCAAAAGCCTTACTAAGGTCAAGGAAGAGTGCAAACACATGCTTCTTAGAATCCAAAGCAATTTGCCATTCTGTAGTTACTTTAGCAAGGGCAGAAACTGTACTTTTTTTGGATCTAAAGCCTGACTGAGCAGCGTTTAGGAGTTTCACCAAGTAGTGTCACCATTTGTGAGGTATTCGTATTAGGAGAAGTGTCACCTCTCACCAAGTGGCCAGGGCTAGTTCTTGGCCATCCACCCATCCTCACAATTTTATCTTTACAAGGTCTCCAGCCCACCTCCCTCTTATCCCATGTTCCAGAGCTAAACTAAATGACATATTGGCATATTGCCATCGGCTTCTGGCACAATGCCAGAAGCAGACACCATCATTGCATTGTAAAAGCTACTGGCACACTATCAGTCCCCTCCACACATGTCAAAATGCCACCCAAATACATTCTACCACTCAACCCCCTATTATCCCAATCCTTGATGGCAGGGTAATGAAAGTAAAACCTGCTAGCCTGTCAGACCCATCCCCAACTGAAGTGCATGTCTTACAAGGTCTGTAGTCACTTGAGTGTGAGCTTTCAGAAAGTTTCAGTTTCTCGTCAATAAATGTAGCATGTACCGATGAATGTATACACTTTCAGAAAGTTTCAGTTTCTTGCCAATGAATATAGCATGTAGCAATGAGTGTATACAATTGTAAGGGACGGGTGAGAAAGGAGGAGCATTATTAGTGATGCTAAGCAGCCTTATTTGCTCAAACTGCCTAGCAGCACTAATGATGCTCCTCCTGTCCTGCCCCTCCTTGTGATTGTATAAACACGTCACTACATTAATTACAAGAAACTGAAACTTTCTTGAAAGCTTAAACTCAAGCATCTTACAGACCTTGTAGGAAGCGACTTCTGCAGGGGGAGGGGTCCGACTGACTAGCCAGTTTTACTTTGTCAGACACCCATCGAGGATTGGATGGAGGGGGTTGTTGAATGGCAGAATGTATTTGGGCAGGGTTCCATGTTATGATAGTGAACGCAATACAGTGATCGCTATCATAGTGAATATATATTGCCGAAAAGCATTTCAGCGATACACAAAGCTCAGTGACCCATCTTCTGGCATTGAAAAGTGTTTTTGTTGGGGGGGCTGCACCCCCCGATATCCCCCTCATGGCTTTGCCCTCCGCGCCCCCCGACTTAAGATTGCTAACTCCAGGGGGGTGCATTTTGTGAAGGGGCCAAAAAACACAGCATGGAAAAAAATAAACAGGCAGCAGCAAGCAGTGGCAAAACAATCATCCTTGGCAAGTCCCAAACCCATTGCCTGCTGCACTGTAGCCAGCTACCCTCACCACCACACCACAGGGCTGGCTTGGCTGCAGCAGGATCCCCTTCCTATCTAAACCCTCTCTTCTGTCCCTCCCCATTCCTCCCTATCCCTCCCTTCTAGTAGCTTTCCTCACTATACCATTGCTACCTTTGCAGGGTAGCTGATGATAATAGCACTATAAATGAGTTGCTGTTTTACAGTTGCTCATTTATAATCACTATCATCACTGGATACCTTTGGGAAGTGGTTGCGCATGTGAGGAAGGACTAATAGTGTGCCAGTTGCTTTTACAATACAGTGACAGTGTGCCAGGAACTGACAGCAACATGCCAATAGGGCATTTGGTTTAGCTCTGGGACATGGGATAAGGGGAGGTGGGTGGGAGATTTTGTAAAGATAAAGTTGGGAGGACAGGTGGCCAAGAGACTAGGCTGGCCACTTGGGAAGAGGAAATGTCATTTTTAGTGTATTGGCAAACCAGTCAAATACACAAATAATGAATACTGAATCCTCAAATATTCAGGCGCCAAATAAGACTATTCAGCTGAATATTTGGGATAAATATTACACACTCTAATGTAAAACTTCCCCACTACCCTTCTCCCCTTATTTCCTAACACAATTCTCACAAACCCACCATCCTCACAAAACTACCCATCCTGCAATGCCCTACAAGTCCACAGCAGGCTCCAACCACTGAACTTCAGCCACACATGCACATCTCTCACCCACAATCTCAATCCACAAACCCCAATCACTCCAATGATAATAAAGCATATACAAAAATAAACAGTTAAAATAGTACAGTGGTGCAGAAAAGGTACTTTAGAGGCTGAGTTCAGCACATCATAGTCCAGCACTGAAAGTCCAAAAGTTTAATGAATGAAGATCCAGTTTATAGGGGTGTCATCTTTAACTGCTTTTCTTCTTTTACTTACCGTATCCAAAACTGACTCTCCAGCTCTCACCTGAGGAGTCTAAGAGAAAAGTAAAAGCTTCCACCCCAATCTCTGTCACAGAAAGGGGGGTGAAACACAGGAGCAATAGTTCCGAAGTTCCTTTTAGACACAAGATCATGATAAAGAAAAATGAAATTATACAATAGCAAAGACATTTCCTGTGCTCTGATTGGTCACTGGGCACCTGGAACAACGATGTTATTTCACAATAACATCATTGTATGAAGTCCAGGCAAACAGATGACCACATAACAGAAGCAGAAATCATAGCACAGCTTGACAAGTACCCCAGTATCCACCATTGTAAACAGCTTCAGCACCCTACCCCCAAGACTTCAACACCCCCTGAAACACCAGCTGCTGCCAAAACTGAGCCAACCACACAAAACTCAATACTGCAGAGAAACAAACTAAATTAAGTTTTCATCCCTGCCGTTTTCCTCCAAAGCAAGTGGCTTCACTTAACCATGTAGACTGTATCTGCCAGTCCCATGCTTCAGTGACACTGCAGGCATGCCAAAAGATGAAAACCTCTTTTTGTTTCTTAAGTAACAGTGCAGTATTCTTTTCCCTGCCTTAAATCAATACAGCTTTATCACACACAACCGGGGACTCTAAGGGACTGATGTTTAAAAATCTTACTGTACGGTGGTTGGCTTCACATATGGCTCACTCACCACAGACACATACAAGCAGCAGAGCAGGGGATTTCAAACACCAGGTTCGTGAGGTGAAAAGAGAGACACAAGCAACGAAATACAAATTACTTGGACAGCAACAGAAGAATGTGTGTGTGTGGGGGGAGCACACACAAGAAATAACAAAGACAGACAGTAAAACTGGATACAGGGCATGCATGTAGCTCCAGTGCCACCTGCTGGACAAAACAAAAACTATGGACTCCTTTTTGAATAAGTATACCTGCCCCGAGGAAAACATTTAAATAAAAAGCATTTTAAACATTTTTTTTTCCATTTTCTTTCTTTTTTTTCTTTTGTTAATAAAGGAGCCATTGAATAATTGCAGTGAGTCACTCCAGGGTGTGTGTTATTGTGTAATAACATCACTTCTTCAGTGTTGAATGCTCTCAGCTTGTAGCCTCATTCTTCAACCTCCCGAGGCATGACATTATCACACAGTATCATGCACACTCTGTTGTGCCTTATTGCTTAAATATGCAGCTTACTCAGCAGCTGTCTCACCCCTCTGTATAGTCCTCTCTCCTAGGCTATAGCACAGTACAGCCTCCTCACCAGCATTCCTATGCCTCAGCATACCTTAGTAATTAACAAGTGCTGTCCACCCTGAGTACTCAGTGGAGCACTGCCCCAGAGTGGAACGCCGGGTAGAGGAGTGGCCATCTGTTTTAGATCTGAGCTTGGCTTCTCCATGCACTCAGTGGGAAGACCAGGTTCGTTTGAATGTGTGGCCATACATGGAGGTCCAGGCACAGGTTGTCTGAGTCTCCTGATTTACCACCCCCTAGGGCAGCAGGCGAACTCCTACAGGAGGAGGTGATCTCTCACCAGCGAGACATTGGAGTCTCCCGGTGTTTGGTCCTGGGGACTTCAATGCCTGGGCCAATAAAGAATCATCCAGGCTAGATTATAACCTCCTCCAGACTACATCATATCTGGGCCTGTTGCAGGAAGTTTCTGCTGCAACCCACCAGGATGGCCACATGTTCGACCTGGTCTTCTCACTGCGGCTGGAGGTTAGTAACCTCAAGATTTACCAGGTTATTTGGTCTGATCACTGCATAGTGGGGTTCTCATTAGGGGTCCCCAAGAGCCCTCCCCATACAGAGATGGTCAGCTACTGCCCTTTGAGGGTTTGACCCTGGAGGGATTTCTGGTGGTGGCTAATCTATCTAGTGTGGACAGTGCATGTGTAGGGGTCTGGGCACTGTGGTCACTGCCTATAATAGGGTGATGACTACAATGCTCCATTCCCTTGTACCAGCCGTGGATGACCCAGATCTTCTCACTTGAGATCCCCTGGTTTGATGGGGTTCTCAAGGTGATGAAGATTCTGGGTCAGAGAACTGGGCGCTGCTGGTGGAGGTCTGGCCTGGAGGTGGATAGAGTGGCTTGCGCTTACACCTATAGTGAGTATCAGGGCAATCACTCATATAAAGGCAATGTTCCTGCCCAGAGAGATTGTTGCTGGGAAGAATCGACCAACTGTGTTTTCGGACTGTGGACAGGCTCCTAAACCCAGCTTGTCTCCAGCCAAAAATACTTTTCTGACTCCTTGTGCAAAGAGTTTGCTCAATTCTTCTTGGACAGGGTGTCCGCCATCTGGCAGGGTGTTCCACCAGTGAGACTTACAGTGGCCTACAGTGATTGGTTGGCTCACCCAGAGAGTGCTCCACCTAGTTGGGGGGAGTTTAAACCAGTGGAGGTGTCGGAGGTCATTGAGGTTGCTTCCAGGTTAAAGTACACATACTGTGAACTGGACCCAGTACCGACGTGTTTCTTGATGAGGTGTGCCGACACTGTTGGCCTGGTGTTCGCCTTGATTGTCCAGTGCTCTCTGATTGAGGGGATCTTTCTGGATGCCTTGAAGGAGGCACTGGTTCATCCTCTCCTGAAAAAAACATCACTATACCCTGACATCAAGGCGAATTACTGTCCAAACTCCAACCTCCCATTTGTGGGAAAAGTTGTTGAGAAGGTTGTGGTGCAACAATCCTCCTCGATCTCTCCTCAGCCTTTGACACAGTAGACCATTGTGTGTTGCTTGACCACCTGAGGGAATTTTGTGGGCTCACCGGCTCTGTCATCTGCTGGTTTGAGTTATACCTCATGAACAGGAGGCAATGAGTAGTGATGGGAAATTTCTCCTCCTCCTCTAGCCTCTTGTCATGTGGAATACCTTAGGGGTCTGTTTTGTCACCAATCTTGTTTGCCGTGTACTTGCTGCCCCTGGGTGAGCTCATTAGGAAATACAGCTTTGGTTTTCATTGCTATGCCGATGATACTCAGCTGTATTTTTCCTTTGGCCCTGCAGCTTCTAGTGCAGTACAAGTACTAAACCTCTGCCTTGCAGAGCTCAATGATTGGATGGCCTCCAGCTGGTTGTGACTGAACCCTGACAAGACTGAGGTACTGATGGTGGAGTCAAACAGAAGACAGAACGGGATGGCCTCTGGCACCAAAACTGGTTTATTCCTGGGATCTGTGCCATTGAAGGCCTCCTCTAGGGTGCAAAACCTTGGTGTGGCCTTTGACAGCAGATTGTCATTTGATTTTCAGGTGTCATCCTCTCTCCAGACCTGCTTTTGCTGTCTTAGGAATATTACCAGGGTTAAGCCCTAGTTCCATCTATAGACCTCCCCACCTTAGTGCATGCCTTCATGGCATCCAAACTTGATTACTGTAATGTGCTATACCTCGGGGTCTTGGGGGTAACCTCCGCTGGCTGCAGCTAGTGCAGAATGCAGCTGCCATGCTGCTGACTGAGCAGCCTAAATTCTGTCATAATACTCTGGTTCTGCATGATCTGCACTGGCTGCCAGTGAGGTGGAGGATCCTCTTTAAGGTGGGCTTACTCACCCTTAAGGCCCTACATGGGCTGCATCCTGCTATCTGTCAGATCTTCTTATGTCTGCTGTCTTAGTCCACTCCCTCCAGTCCTCCTCTAGGGGCCTTCTGGCGATTCCCAGGATGAGGCTTAAACTGCCAGTGACAGCGCATTCAGTGTTGCCAGCCCTGTCCTGTGGAATTTGCTTCCCCTACCTATGTGGGAGGCCTCTTTGGTTGAAGTTTTTAAGGTCCACCTTAAGGCCTTCCTGTTCAATCAGGCCTTCCTGGATCTTACGTATTAGTTCTTCCTGGAAGCCCTGCTCCTCTTCGTCTGAGTTTCAGTTTTAATATAGCTGCTTACTAATGATATCTTTTTATGCTGCTATTTTTACTGTTTATTTATATTAATTTAAATTATTGTATGGATAGTGTGCTTTTACTATACGGCACCCAGAGTCTCTGGGATTGGGCACCTGAAAAATAAAATTTGCCTTGTCAAGTGTGCCTACAGTAAAGTAGTAAAGTAACTGATATATATATATATATATATATATATATATATATATATATATACAATATATATATAAAATTGCATGTTAAAAATATAAACACCATACTGTCTCCTCCCCTGACCCCCCAACCCATGTATTATATAAAGAAAATTGTGAGTAATTGTGGTATACAAGAATATATAGCCACTGGGGTACTACCTAGCTCATAAAGTCAATCACCGTTTGGGCTTGTGACTTTATGAGTTCATTAGCTCATCCATCATTTATTCTCTCTCTCTTTATCTATAAATATATGGAGTTGTGCCTGTATATTAGAGTTCAGTAAACACCTTAATTTTAAAACCAATGTTTGTACCTCAACAACTCCGCCCCGTTCAACTGATTTACTTGAAATGTGGCAGGCACTGAGTGGCAATTATTTGGCAATCGGCTCAGTGGGTCAAAGTTAAAGAGGGCAACAAGCTCCCTGAACTGGTGGGCTTGATGGAAGAGGGATGCCTGGATATTGTAGCAGTCACAGAAACATGGTACACAGAGAACCATGACTGGGATGTTAACATACCAGGGTACGTAACCTACAGGAGAGACAGGGAGGGGAGAAGAGGGGAGGATTGCTCTCTATGTAAAGTAAGGGATAAAAGCAACTGAACAGAAGAGTAAACAGGGAGGAGAGGAGGCACTGTGGGTCACCTTGGAGACTGGAAGTGGCACCACAATCTGCACAGGGGTTGTATACAGACCCCCAGGTCAGGGGGAGGGAATGGACAAGGATATGATAGAAGGCATTCTTAGGATGGCAGAGAAAGGGGAGATACTGTTGATGGGAGACCTGAATATGCCAGATGTTAACTGGAGCACACTTGCTGCAGCCACATCCAAGAGCAGGGCCATTCTCGATGCCCTACAGGTGGCATGCCTCAGACAGCTAGTTTCAGAACCCACTCATGAGGGAGCAATCTTAGACCTTGTACTCTCAAATGGGGACAGTGAGAGGATCTCAGATCTAGAAGTGGGTTGCCATCTGGGAACAAGTGACCATCAAACAGTGTGGTTCATGTTAAACTCAGCTACAGATTCAAGCCATACAAAAGTGAGGGTACTGGCCTTCAGGAGGGCTGACTTTGGTAAGATGGGAGAGAGCCTCAGAAAAGCACTAGCTAACAGGCTAGAAGAAGGGGTGGAACAACAATGGGGAATCATCAAAACTGCCATCACAGAGGCAACAAGCCTTTGTGTGAAGCAAATAAACAAATCAAAATGAAAGAAAAAGCCACTATGGTTCTCAAAACAGGTGGCAGGAAAAGTCAGGGAGAAAAAGATAGCATTCAGGAAGTATAAGGAAACACAGAAGGAGCAGGACAGAGAGCTGTACCAGTTAAGCAGAAGGAAGCAGGGAGGGAAGTCAGAATAGCAAAGGCCCAAACTGAGGAAAGTATAACCAACTCGGTTAAGAAGGGATAAAACCTTTATAGGTACATCAGGGAGTAGAAAAGACAAAGGGAGGGATAGTGAGGCTGACTAGAATGAACGGTGGGTGGGCAGAGGGGACAGTGAAAAGCAGGATACTGAACAAATATTTCTGCTCAGTATTCACAAAGAGGAGGAGGGGAGGTGCCCAATCCAATTAACAGGAAGAACTCTGGATGGGGTTGATCCCAGTCCTGTCACAGAAGAAGGGTTCTGAAAGAACTCCTAAAACTGAAGGTGGACAAAGCAATGGGCCTGATGGAATTCACCCCAGAATTCTAAAAGAATTAAGGGGAGAACTAGTGAAACCACTGACTACCCTTTTTAACAAATCATGGGAGGATGGTGTGGTACCCGAGGACTGGAGGAAGGCAGATGTGATTCCCCTTCACAAAAGTGGGACCAAGACAGAGGCAGGAAACTACAGACTTGTCAGTTTGACCTCTGTGGTAGGGAAAGTGATGGAATCACTTCTGAAGGAAAGAACTGTTGAGTACCTAGAGGCCAGTGGGGCACAGGACCCAAGGCAGCATGGGTTCACAGTGGGAAGGTCATGTCAGATGAATCTAATTGATGTCTTTGACTGGGTGACCAAAGTAGTAGACCAGGGAGGGGCTGTGGACATGGCCTACCTAGACTTTAGCAAGGCATTTGACACAGTCCCACACAAAAGATTAATGGTCAAATTAACTAGCCTGGGAGTGGGTCCTAGGGTGGTAGCCTGGGTAAAACATTGGCCGGAAAACAGGACACAGAAGGTAATTGTAAATGGAGTCCACTCTGAAGAAAGAGGGGTTACTAGTGGAGTACCGCAGGGTTCAGTACTGGGTCCAGTCCTTTTTAATGTCTTTATAAGTGACATTGCAGAGGGACTGGAAGGAAAAGTATGCCTCTTTGCATATGACACAAAGATCTGCAACAGGGTTGATACACAAGGAGGCATGAAAAGGATGAGAAGGGACTTGGCAAGGTTGGAGGAATGGTCAGAAGTATGGCAGCTTGGATTCAATGCAAAGAAGCACAAAATAATGCACCTGAGAAACAAAAACCCAGGGGAAGATTACACAATGGGGGGGGGAGGTAGTAACAAAACAAAAAGAAATGGACCTGGGGGTAGTCATATCAGATGACCTTAAGGTTAGCAAGCAATATGAGAAGGCAATAGGGAGAGCTGGGGTATACTGGGATTCATAGGAAGAGGCATCACCAGCAGAAAACAAGTAGTTGTTATCCCTCTGTACAGACAGTTGGTGAGACCTCATCTGGAGTACTGCATCCAGTTCTGG
This sequence comes from Neoceratodus forsteri, assembly GCA_016271365.2. Classification (NCBI taxonomy): domain Eukaryota; kingdom Metazoa; phylum Chordata; order Ceratodontiformes; family Ceratodontidae; genus Neoceratodus; species Neoceratodus forsteri. The sequence goes on from CM057454.1 coordinate 202,938,040, forward strand.
AGACCCCATTTCTGCAAGGACATAGACAGGATAGAGGCAGTCTAGAGGAGGGCAACTAGAATGGTGCAGGGTCTGCAAGAGAAGTCATAAGAGGAGATACTAAAGAGCTTAATATGTATACCCTTGAGGAAAGGGGGGGACATGATAGAAATGTTTAAGTATCTCAGTGGAATCAACAAAGTCCAAGAGGGTAGCATCTTTCAGAAAAAGAGACATGCAAGAACAAGGGGACACAAGTTAAAGATGGGGGGGAGGTTCGGGGCAATGTGAGGAAGTATTTTTTCACAGAGAAGGTAGTGGATGCACGGAACAGCCTTCTTGAGGAGGTTGTGGGGTCTAAAACTATGGAAGAATTCAAGAATACATGGGACAGACATAAGACAATTCTAGTGGGGGTTAAGAAGAAATAGGCTGTTGGTTGACTAGGATCAGCGGCTTATCCTGTAGGTAGGGAAAAGGGCAGACTAGGTGGGCCAAGTGGTCCTTATCTGCCGTCAAAGTCTATGTTTCTATAAAGGTGCAAAAAATATTTAACTGGACTAAATTAAGTCACTTTATTTCTCACCTGTAACTAAAAATCTGGGGGGATTTCAAAACTGAAACTTTCTGGTTTTATTCAGTTTGTCCCAATATGTGTGCTTTTGTGCTTTTTATGTCCCTAACTTGTCCTGTATTTGGGAAATTAGAGAAAACCACACATATGCTTAGTTAAAAACTAAACATTTTAAGGATAATTGATTTATTATGACTGCATTTCTAAATGTGGCTGTTTAATGAAAATGTGTGCATGTCCGAGGGGGTGAAGCTACAGGCATCTTCACTAGGATGCTGTGAATGGTGATTGTTTCCAATCAAACAATGTTCTTTCAGTGGGGGTGGGATTACATGTCTATGCATAGCCCAGCTCCCTCTGAACAGATGTTACATAAAAAATTCCATCAAGAGTCCAGTTGCTACATCCCACTATGCAGAGATTTGTGAAATGTAACAACTAGACATGGGGGTTTCTAATCCATGGTGCCGGCTCACAATGTGCATAATTTAAACCGGACTTGACACTGGGGTACCCACCCCATGTGCCGATTAAGACCCCCATTGCATGATTACCCAACACTGGGGTGCCTAACCCCCAGTGCCAGCTCCAAACCCCCTCATAATGGTGTGTGACACTGGGGAGCCCACCCCTGGAGCCGTCAAACATCAAACCAACACTGGAGTGTCCAATCTTCAGTATCAGTACATGTACTAGAAAAGCAGCCCTTCAATATCTTTTTGTCCCTGTAATGAAGAAACCATCCATCAATGTTTGTTGTGCAGTCTATGTTCCCTACACCCCACCTGAATCCACACTCAGCACCAACCCCTGACCCTTCCTTACTTACTTACCAGGATCCAACACTGTAATCTTCTCTGGACCGTAGACACATCTTCCTCCTTCAGTGCGGACCATGAACTGAGTAAACAAAGTAAGTGTGGTCATTGTGTCCAACATAGCCTTTTTGGGAACCCGCCTCATAAAAAATGAGGACTAGATCTCACCCACTGTCTGAAAGTGAGGAGTAGGGAAAGTACAGGTTAAGACAATGGGGTTGGGGGAATTAGAACAGGAGAAGGGGTAGGACAGTACAAAGTAGTCACAGTGAGTGGGGAAGACAGTACGAGGGGAGTGGAGTAAGAGGTGAGGGGAGTGGGTAAGGTGACAGGTAGACGGGGAAGAAGAGGGCATGTGTGTGGATGGCCAGAAAAGAAATGACAGAGAGAGGAGTGGAAAGGCAGATAGAGGGGTGAGTAGAGGCTGTAGGGGTGTCAGTCAAGTAGGGCTTGGGGAGAATAAGGGTGAGATGGTAACCATATGGAGGTGGAGCAGTTAGGTTTGGGGAAACTTAGTGGGAATCCACTTTACTGTAGATACAAACTATCCTTTTACCTATGACTTTGTTAAAACATTCTAATGGATACATTTAATCTCCTGGAGAATAACCAACTTGTTAGTGTCAGTGGCTCAGCAGGTAGCACACTCGCCTCTGAGGCCAGGAGATCAGAGGGCTGTGGATTCAGTTCCCACATCTGGTACTTGGGTTAATATCCCATTACTGACACTGTAGTGCAGCATGAGAGGGGTGCTGCACTTCTGAGGTGCTGTCTTTTGGATGAGATGTTAAACCGAGGTCCTATCTGCCTGGATTGGTGGTAGTTCAGGTGGATGTTAAAGATCCCATGGCACTTATCGAAAAGAGTAGGGAAAGTTTTATTGAGAACAAAAATCGTTAATAATACACAAAGCATAATACAATAACAAGGAAAAATAGGATAAGTATGATACAATCACTCAGATAACTGCAAAATCAGAGTCAGTGATCCAAGAAGAGCTTTCAAAGTTCCAAAAGTGTCATATCTGAGTATAGAGTACATTCATGCTCATAAATTTCTTTAAATCTTGTACAATCTTTTTTTGAGCTCCAAATAGGGCAGTCCTTTGCTGTAAAGAAAACATGCAATGCACCATCCAAATATTCCATTTAATGCAAACAAAAACAAGGTTCAAAGTGTCCTGGTGTCATTTTGACCACTGGGAGAAAAACCCAGTATACAAGATTCACATAAGTAACCGACTGAAGCAGGGGTATCCCATGCCTGTGCCAAAAAGGACCACCAATTTTGATAAAGGAACAGTCAAAAAATAAATGAGGATAGTTTCAAGTTCTGTAATACATAATAAGCGAGAACACATTCTATCTTGGGACTGCTTACGTTTATGATTTGATTTTACATTAATCTTTTCATGGCATGAAAGCCAATGAAAATCCTACATTTTAGCTGGAACCTTTTACATCTCCACAATAACAAAAGGAAGGAGGTGTTGGCCAAGACACTTATCAAAGGGTACTGATACAGCACAAACCGTCAGGAGTAATTTCTTATATAAAACTTTATGTGAATGGTTTAATAACATCTGAACAGACACCTTCCATTGTTTGAGACATAAAAACATATGTTTTACATAAGTTGGTATACCAACAGTTTGTCTTAACACAGTTAAGGAATTAGTTTCCCATTGATGAAACCAAATCCTGCAAGAGTCATAAAACCAAGGTTCCCACCCCCTTTGGGCATGAATCAACAAAGGCCTAAGGTTTGCAGTGAAAAAAATACAAGAAAAAAATAACAAAGGGTTAACCATACAAACGCCACCCTCAGGGATAGATAAATAAGTGATATTCCATTTTATCGGGTTTAACCTACTACCCCCAAAAGCCTGAAAATACAGGCTAAAGACAGCAGTTTCTAGCTGTCATGGAATAGGCAATACATAACTTAAAAAAAGGAAAGTAGAGATCAAATAGTTTTTAATTAAGAAATGTTTCTTTTTCCCTATCTGCCCCCGGTTCCAGGAGGCCACCTAAGTTTACCTTGTTGCAGTTTAACATTCCAGTTAAAAAATCTGAGTCCTGTGTCCCAAACAAATTCCCAAAATAGCGAATAGGGCCTCAACTAAATATAGCAGGCCAATACGGTCCGAGGGAGGTTACTGAACCGACCCGAATAACCAGACTTTTAGTGTAATTTAAAACAGCACCAGAGAAGTTTCCAAAAATAGAGCACTCATGGAGAGAATGAACCACTGAGGCTGCATCAGCTACAAGAAAACAAACATCATCTGCATATGCGATCGCCTTGTAAGGCAAGCATAAGGCACAACTAGAAATAGCCCGAATCTGAGAATTAGTATTCAACCGATGGAGCAAAACATCAAGAAAAAATACATATAACAATGGGCTTAAAGGACAGCCCTGATGAACCCCCCTTTTTATGGGGATCATGGGTCCTATCCAACCATTCACTACAGGCACAACAGTAGCCATTCTATAGAAAGCACGAATCCAGCGTACCATAACGTCAGGTACATGCAGAAAACGAAGTGCTTCCCATAAAAAATCGTGCCTAACCTAATCAAAAGCAGCCTTCTGATCTACAGAGACAACAAGTTCCGAAGCCAGACCTGTATAGCCATGAGAAAATAATTCTCGTAAGAGGATCAAATGATCAGAAATTCTCCTTTGAGGCACAGAACAGGATTGGGTGGGATGCAAAACCACCTCTACTATCCTCACCAAACACTTCACAATAATTTTCGTTAAGAGCTTAAAGTCGGTGTTCAACATACATAAAGGTCACCAATTCTCTAGAGAATGGATATCACCTTTCTGTTTATAAATGTAAATCAAAGTACCTTAGTAAATTCCAAAGGAGAGATTCACATGTTAACAGAGAATTAAACACAGATGTAAGTTCTGGGCCAAATGGTCACCCAGCACCTTATATAAGCCAGCAGGAGACCATCCAGACCAGGAGTTCTCTGTACAGGTAATGAAGAAATAGCCAATGTCAAATCCTGCTCCGTGATAGGAGAACAAGCCTGGTCCTGACATAGCTGTGAGGGAGCTGGGATATCAAGGCCACTATACAAAGTCGCATTGCCACCAGCCACAGCAGGGAGGGGGGAAAAAGGGCTGTAGTATACTTTGTTACAATATGACAAATCTCAGTTTGTGAGGAACATAAGGTCCCATCTGAATTTAGAAGACCGTCATATTTTTTGGGCAGTCTGATGGGAATTAGATTCAAAGGACAAATAACATCACGTGTTCAACAGTACAGAATTTATGTTGGTAAAAAAGTTATTGTGATTGCTGTAATTGGAAAGTCAAAATGTCATTCTGTAGGACTTTTATTTGTTGAGTAAGGTCTTGCCCCATCGTTATACGCTATGGTTAATAATGACTGAAAATGTACCTCTTCTGCAAATAGTCTAGGTATTCCTCCTACATTTTAAATGACTGTAAGTTTTTAAAAAGTGACCAGATCATGTTTCGTGTCTAACCACCACTGAACAGGATCTTCATAACAAATAAAAACAGATTTACGGGCTTGTATGAAGGACAGAAGGACAGCATAAACATCAGAATCTGCAACAAAGATGTGTTGAATTTCCAAATACCTGGACCTTTACGGGAAGAGACAACAGAACCAAAACCAACAGAAAGCAGCTTATGATCAGAAAACTCAACCGCTTGAACTTTGGCAGAAATAATTGGTACTGTAGGAGAGGAAAACACATAATCCATACATGTGGCTAGTTTACCCTTTTGGAAGGTAGGGGTATGTTGTGTAGTAAAGGAGAGATAGGAGTCTGTTAAGTGGGTGACTCAAACCAATTTACCCAATTTGTGGAATCACAAAACAGTTTCTTTGTACAGCAAAGGAGCTCTTATCTTGAAGACTCAGGCCACAATTAAAGTCACCAGCAAACAATACCTAAAAGGAAGTGTGCAATAAGGATGAAGCAAAGTATGCATTCAGTTTTGATTTGAGGGGCATAAATGTTTATCACCGGTGGGACAAGACCCAATGACAAAATGTATAATAAGCGTCCTACAGGGCTACATCAACCAATTTTAGCAAATGGAAGTCTGGGATATTAATTAAAATTCCCAGTCCCAAACAAAGTCCTGACCAATTGACCAAAAAGAAGGACCCAGTAACCAGTCCTGTTGTGCTTGTTGGATCTCATGTGTAGTATGAAGTCTTGTATCCTGTAATAAAATTAAACCCAAAGGCAAAAGCCGTAGAAAGGAAAAAATCAATCTCCTTTTAGCCATACGCTTCATACTATTTACATTAATAGTATGGCAAACAAAGTGAAACATAGCACCAAAAAAAAGGAAAACAGACAAAAAATACATTTTACAATTTCCTTTTCCCAACCACCTTCTTCCCTTTAAGTTTTACTCTGGTCTTTCACTTCTGAGAAAGGCCAGTACCAAGTTGCAACTCGGTCAGTGGTACCATCAGGGAGAGAAGAAGCTATGGAGGAAGAGTCTGACTCACCTCCAGCGTCATCAGAAAGGGGTTGGAGAAGTTCAAAAGAATTAGATAAGGGCACTGGAGGAGGGTCCAGATCCTCACAGGAGATGGTGCAACCCGAGGGTTATTTCTCAGTGACCTTCTACAAATAACATTTGTGAGCACTCAGAGGGAGGGGCATAATACATGGACCTGGGACCGGGTCCTGAACAGGAAAATTAGACTGGGCAGGATCGGGAACAGGAGAAATCTCAAGCAGGGGTCATCCGTGAAGGAAACTATCTGAGGTACAACCTCAGAGGATACAACAGGCACTGAAGCCTGCAGTAAGGGCTGGGCTGCCTTAGGAGGAGGTACAGCCAAGGTGGTCCGGAGATGGGCCTTCTGTGCCTGTGTAATAATAAAGCACTGGTCCACTCCACCATCATGAAATTCCTGATTATGCACAGCCCATTTACAATTCTGAAAGGTGTGCCCCTGTTCGTCACAGAGGTTACATCTACATTCATTCAAACAGTGTGCCCCTACGTGGCCCAATTCCCCACAGACATTGCATTTCATTTTATCACATACATTACTAAGATGTGCAGGGTCACCACATCGATAGCAAGCCTTCGGCTGACCCAGGTAGAACAAGACCCCCTATCTTGGCCTATAAAAAAAGAGTTAGGCAGATGTACAACTCCAGAATCATTAGATCTTAACAAGACTTTAAACTTCAGCCCCCAGTCCAAATGTTCTTGGTATCCAAAATGGCTTCAGACTGTCCCTGGACATCACAACATTGTTTCAACCAATACACAACATCCTCCACCTCAACTCCTCATTACGAAACAGAATAGTAATTGTCTTAAAGTAGGTTTAGAAAGAGGAATTGCCTGAAATGGGGTCCATAATGCAGTAGTCCGCAGAGAATTATACTTTGACCAAAAATGCTCCAAACCCCTAGATGTTTGGAAACTGATGTCAAACGTGGTTTCGCCAGAGATATGAATTAACTCATATATTTCATGGGAAAACAATTTTAAAGAATCCTTTATAAGCGTACGTGCCACATAGACCCGATCAGGTGGCTCAGGTAACCCCCCCCACCCCCAGTATGCCAAGTGAAGAGCGTTGTGTCTCTTAGCAGCCTGGATTGGAAATTTAAAGAATGAAGAATATGAACGGCTTGGTCCCGATATTTTTGGGGGGCTGTGGTGGGGGGGGAGCCAGAGCCTCTATAGAAGTAGTAGAAAGAGGAGCCTGAGGTGGAGAAACCTTCAGATAATCCAACACTGTGTTCTGTGTAAGCTCCAGTTCATGAGGGAGACACAAGGGGTCAGTAGTAACTTTTGAAGCACCTATCTTGCTCTGTAGCTCCGGAAAATCTTCAGGGCGGGGGGACCGAATTGGAGACAGACCAGACTTCCAACTTCCTGGGACAGTACCCTGAACCCAGCCAGCACCTCTCAGCGCCGATTCAACAGTCCAGGTAGGCGCTTTATTAATATTTACTGTAGATGATTCTTGTACATGTAGGGAGCTCTGTGATGAAATAGAAGCAGGTAGTGAAAAGGAAACCAAATCTGTTTGTACTGCAGGTGGCAGGGAAGCATTTACTGTAGATAAGTCTTGTACATGTGAGGAACTTTGTGATGTAATGAAAGCAGGTTGTGAAAAGAAAACCAAATCCATTTGTACTGCAGGCAGCAGGGGAGCAGGCAGTAGGGCTTCAGCTACCAACTCACAGGTCGGGTCTGAGCCTGTCACAGCAACAGGCAGTAAAGGAGACAAGTCAGGTAAATCTTCAAGAGCTTCCACCCAAGTGGAAGATGCATCTGTGCTGTCAGCTCTCAGGTGTTGCATATCTCTGTGCATTTTCAGTTTTGCACTAGCAAAACGGTGCTCCGTCATTGCAAAATGCTCCCGGATCTCTTGTGCTGTCAAACAGTGGTTTTCAGAATCAGATGAAGTAAAATCCTCCAGTAAGTCTACTGTAGGCACGCAAGTCAGCAAGTCAGTTCCATAAGAACTAAGCAGAGGGCTATGTATAGCATCCTTGGTATGAGCAGCATAACTTAAAGTTGAAGTAAGGAACAGCAACAGGCAAAACATCAGTTGTTGGCATCGTAGTCTCCATTTGATCAGAGGTAGGAGCAGAGACCAAATCTCCTATCTCCATAGCTCCCTCCTCAGAAGGCAAGGGTGCATCCGCCATCTTGGACAGTGGTTCTCCCTCTGACGAGTAGGGGAATTTCCCCGGTGCCCTGGCCAGATTTCCCTCATTCACTAAAAATACCACCAACAGCTTAATCTGGTTCAAGGTCAGTTGGTGTTCATCTGTATCCCCTTCCCCCGGGTCGTGCCTGAAAATAGGCAGGATTTGTCTAGTGCACTCACCCAGTCAACAAAAACTAAATAAATAAATTATCAAAACTTTTAGAGTTGCTTTGAAAAAAAACAAACAGCTGTTACTGATCCCAAGCCTCCAATTATTGTTTCTTTGGCTTTTGAAACAAGTTCTGGTCAGAGCTGATATGACTGTGGATAGCTTTTAGGAGTGGCAAGAGCATTAAGAAAGGAATATGTGGTGCTCTCACCACACTGGAGACAACCTGCCACCTACTGAAGGATGGGTTGTAGCATAGCTGAGGCTGCTACAGCAAGAGAAGTTGGGGATGTGACTGATATCTGTACAAGACACTAATAAGATTGCACCTGGAATTCTGCATCCAGATCTGGGGCGACATCTGAGAAAAAAAAACATAGATAAAGTGGAGGTGGTGTGGTGGAGGGCAACTACAATGGCACAGGGCATATGTGATAAGACCTATGAGGAATGACTAGCCAAGTTGATATTTAAAATATTTATTCCATCTGGGTAAAGCATTTAAATCATTTTAAATACTGAATTTTTACAAGATATACCAGTTGAGATTCAATATATGATATTTTGAATCTCAACTGATATCATAAAATATCAGTTACAGTGTGCTCATGCTTTTACCCATTATTTCTAACTAATTTGCACAATGCAGATCTGCTGAGAGAGCAATTTCAATGTGGTATTTCTTTTGCACATTTTTACAATGTGTTTTCCTAAAATATGCCTGCTGATTGCTATATACTGTATTTAGCCTGGATAATTCACAGAAGATTTGGCATCTTATTTTCAGTGGGGCTCTACACCTACACAATATTCTGTTGCATTGTGTAAAATCAGAACATGCTGAAAACAATATTTTACATCTGGACTAGGCTACCATGAATAAATACATTATAAACATGGTGAAATCATGACCCCACTGAAAACAAGATATTGCATCTAATCTGGGACATCCTGAGTAAATACAGTGCAAAATGTATAAAATGAAGATCTCTATGAGAATGAGATGTATCTTCTCCCCTGTGCTATCCAGGATACAAAATACAGGATAAGAAATATTTAAGGAAATCTACTATAAACTGAACTTTACTGTGTTCCACATAACCAAGACTGCCATAAACAAACAGTTTCTTTATTGTTTTATAAAATGGGCTTTAAAATACACAAATCTGATTGGCTAATGGCCCTCCAGAGCTTGTCCTTATCAGCATGTATCATATGCAACTGGCACATATCTTCTCCTACAGCCCCATAACAGCAGCATATCACTGACCTCTGGCCACCATAAACAAATAAAGACCTAAGCCAGTAACACTTCCTGCTATTTTCTATGAGCCGTGTCCCCCCTCGCTCTTCCAACGTCACTGCCATTAATGCTCCTTCTATCCCTTCACACTAAAAATCACTACATTCAAACTCCTCGTACAAACTAAAAATGTTTTTTTTATTTTCTCTCATATTCATAAAAGTGCATCCGTCTGACGTGACGCTGAAATGGGAAGCACTTCGTATAGGCGACTTCCACTTCATGCTTCCCATTTCATTCCCGATCGCTTTCATTCTTGCCTCCTCAAATATACAGCACTCAAGGCTTTAAAATAAAAATGTGACCTGTACTTTACCACAGAAACCTGAGACTGATCTCCAGTCTCCACATTCCTAACTCTTTACCGCAACGCATAGGGACACACACAATGTTACTGAACCGATACTGAAGCAGAACTCGAAAGAACAATCAAAAATAAGTAAAAGAAAAAAAAATGTTTTCCACATCTGAGGTCACACAATCAAATTGCACCTGAAGTTTCAAACACTCACTACAGGGCTCGCTACTCCTCGCTGTAAATCAAACTAAATGGGCAGTCACTGTGAGTCACTACTCACACATAGTTAAACCAATAAGTAAGTTAAATGTTTTCACCTTTTGCAGTGAGGAGGACCTTACATACACTATCTCCTTTTTTTCTACTTTCTATCTCAAAAATACTTAGGAAACCCTCTGATGCCAATAAACAGCACTTTTAATAGTGGGACTATTTTTTCAATATTTAACCCTCTGAAGCCCCACTTTTATATTTCTGACTTTATTTCTTTTTTTCTTTTTAAATACTTGGATGCCCATTTTATAAGTGCAATAAAGCGCCTCATGCCTAACAATGCACCTGGGCGTGCTCTTATCAGGAGATAACCCACACTTCATCTTGTGTTATTGCTTGCTTATAACGTGTTAGATTGCAATATTGATGTTGAATGTTGTAGCCACGAGGATGGTGTATACAGTGTGTGTGTGTGTGTGTGCTGCTTACTGTATATAATAAACTATGCCTGAGACAGTGCTTATCAGATAGTGTCTTAAGAGGTTAGAAAACTGTATAATCCTTTGTGGACATTTATTGAGGCATGAATCTTTCTTGAAAGGGAATACCTGCCCAACTGATGCTAATATTAAGAAAATGTTTAAATGCTAGGGACAGGATATTTAGACTGTGCCGGGCAGGGGCGCAAGCCTGGGTGAAGCACATCTGGGCTGAGCCAGGCCGGGGACCAGGCGATATTCAACAGTACTGCACCATGGCTCAGCACCGTTGAATATGGCACAAAGGGTGCATGCACTCGCCAGTGCAAGTGGCCGGTGAGGTGCAGGGGGATGCGCCAGCACTAGTGCAGTTGTGCTAGGTGATCAACCGTGATATTCAGCACTGGGCATGCAAATAAGGCCATTATGCATGCAAGGTGCAAATGGGGCCATTTGCATGTCATTATGGCCCCATTTGCATGCAGTGCACTGATCTCAGCAGCTTGCACCTGGTGCCCTGCCAAGCTGCAGCCATCGGGGACCGACACCCTCCTGCCCCTCAGCAGGCACTGCTCCCATTTGCCCTATCATGGGCATGTGTAAAAATAAGCCCTGGTGGTCCAGTGGACCGATCCCCAGTGCCCGACCATGGGCATAGGTTAGAAATCCCTGATAGTCCAGTGGAAACCCCCCCAGTGCCTAATCGCGGGCAGAATGCTCTAAGGACACCCTGGTAGTCAGTGGTACCCCGCCCACATCCACTGCATCCCCACCACCCTGTACCCCAGTCGGCAGTGGGTGGCAGCACCTGCAAGCCGCCTGGCGCCCGCTGACTGGCGTACATTAGGGCTGTACACCTATTGGTCCACTGTGAGCCAATGCATGAACCATACTGTACTACACAGTCCCAAATTGTGAATGAGTGTTCATTCACAATTCAGGACTTGTATTACAATATGGTCGCTGCCCATTAGACCATGCAGTGGACCAATAGGTGTACAACCCTACTGTATGCTGTCAGTCGGTGGACAGTCAGGCGGCTTGCTGGTGGTGCTGCTGCCTGCCGCTGACTGGGAGGGTGCAGGGTGGTGGGGACACAGTGTGCGGGTGGGGATGGAGGTACCACTGGACCACCAGGGTGTCCTTTGAGCATTCCACCCTTAATTGGGTGCTGGGGGGTCTCCACTGACCACTAGGGATTTCTAACCTATGCCCATGATTGGGGACTGGGGATTGGTCCACTGACCACCAGTGCTTGCGTTTACACATGCCCATGATCAGGTGCTGGGATTGGTCCACTGACCTCCAGGGAGATATGTAACTTATGCCTGCAATCAGGCAAGGGATCAGTCCACTGGACCACCAGAGATCATATGAACAGATGCCCATGACCAGGTAATGGATAGCCATCCACTGGAGCACCAGGGAGTTATTCGAGCATATGTCCGTGGTCGGGTGAGGGGGGGCACAACACCCCCTGGGCAGTGGGCTCATGGACTGTGTCTTGGGTGGTCGGGTGGCCACCCATGGCAGGCGGCTGCTGTGTTGCACCTTGCAATATGGCAGCTCACCTGTGGGTGGCCAGGACCTTCTCCTGGTTTTGCCAGGCACAACTTTGCACCCCCCTATGAGGCACAAGGTGGGTATGTGCCAGCATATGTGCCTCACATCCCAGGCTGAATATCAGGATGTACTACATATGCATGGGCATGCCCCCCCCGCACTTGTGCTGCATACATTACTGGTGTGTCCCGGCGCATCTGGGGTTGTGCTGCGCAACTTTCCTCATTGAATATCATGCCAGGGCACATTGGTGGATTGCACCATGCGCAACTCCTTTGAATATCCCACCCTAAGTATTTAAATGTGCAAGTTGTTGCATTTCAAAGGGAGTAAACAAATTTCCAGTTTAATAGGCAACTAATTTTTAACAAGCTTTTTCAGTTTCCTAATGGCATCTGATAAGCAGCTTGGAGTTCTTTCTACAACATTCTAAACAGAAAGAAGGGAGTATTTAACTGTCATAGTGATTTACTGTTATGTAAGGATACACTGAAAAGCATTAAAAATGTGTTCCACAGTATGCCAGTTTTTCCTAGCTAAAGCAAGATGACTGTAGGTTCCCCTGTAGGTTCCCCACAGCCATAACAAGCGATGACCTAATTTTCAATTTAGTTTGTATAAGCAAGTCACTTTTGTTTCAAGGCTTCAACTTTTCATGTTTTCTTGACTTTACCTTAGTCACAGAAAAACACGCAAAAGATTCCTCAGTGTGAGGTAAAAGTGATTGATATTGGGGCTACTGTTACTCTCCAGGCAAACACCAAAGTTAAAATCATCTTTCATGGCAGTACCTACATTTTCTTCAATCCAGATCAGTTGGTGGAATTCCTAAGGGCTAAACACATTGATTTACTTGATGCATTACTGCTATTAAAGGGAAACATGCAGGACTGAGCACAAATGTACCGATCATGTCTTCGACCATCATTCATTCATTCATTCATTCATTCATTCATTCATTCATTCCATTAATTCATCCTCTGTCTCTGTCTCTCTCCTCTTCAATTCAATGTTTTATTGGTATGACTATAATACAAGTATTACCAAAGCTATTACAAGCTGATAACATCAATACCAGCTGCACAGTGACTGCATTTACAAACAATCAACTTTGTACAACATATAGTAACTGACATTATTGAACAAAAAACAGAATACTATCAGAGGCAAGGTGTTGCTTCAAAATGTCTGATACTGTGGCATTTTATTATGTCTGTCTCTGTGTCTCTATCTCTGTCTCTGTCTCTCCCTCTCTCTTTTCCCCTATCTGTTAATTCACTTCAATGATTTCAAATAATTTAATTCTCTCTCTCTCTTACTGTCTATCTATTTCTCTTTCTTTATTCCTCTCTCTCTTCAATAGTTTAAATGGGTAATAATATGTTTACTAATTAGAAGTCCAAAATCTAAATGATATTAATATGGCAGCTTGTGGCCTGACTAAACTAGAAGAATGGTTGGAAACATGGCAGTTAGGGTTCAGTGCTAAAAAATGCAAAGTGCTACACTTCAGAGCAAGGAACCCAGTGAGGGGGTACCTACTGGGAGGACTGCAGCTAGGCATAACCAAGGAGGAAAATGATCTAGGGGTGGTTATAACAGGGAAAATGAACAACATAGAACAATGCAGGAAGGAGGGGCAAAGGCCAATAGGATGCTGGGTTGTATTGTGAGAGAAATCTCCTTCAGGAGCAGGAGGTGATCCTGCTGCTCTACAGGTCACTGGTCAGGCCACACCTGGAGTACTGCATGCAGTATTGGTGCCCATATCTAATGAAAGATGTCAGATTATTGGACGGGATACAGTGTAGAGTGACACAGATGATCCAGGGACTGGAGGACAAACCATATGAGGAGAGACTGAGGTAGTTGAATATGTACTCACTGGAGGAGAGGAGGGATGGGGGACATGACTGAGACCTTTAAGTACTTAGGGATAAACAAAACAAGTAATGAATGGGTATTTAAGCTAAGAAGGGGAGGGACACAAGAGGCCATGGGCTTAGATTGGAGGGAAGATATAGGAGAAAGGAGGAGACACTTTGTTATGAAAAGGGTTGTGGCAAATGAAACACTCTGCCAGAGGAGGTGGTGTTGTACATTTAATAGAATATGACATGAATACTAAACCAAAATAGCACTGTAAATGTGAGCAAGAGGGTGTAATACCATGAATGCTTCCGTCGCATGTGCACCCTCTCACTGTCCCAGGCAGAGGATAAGAACTCTGCTGGGACAGGTGTCTGCCAAGCAGCTGCCATGGTTCTATGAGATCAGCCACTGGCAGCAGGGAATGTAGGTGGAATGTGTCCCGGTACCAGACTTTTTTTTTTTTTTGCACTTTGTGCGATTTTACTGCTAACCCCTCCCCCCAGGAGTTGAGAATCTTTATTAAGGGGGTTCAGGGGAGTGGGGGAAAGCCCCCCCCAAAAGACTTATGTCGCATGCATGAAATCACGCTATATTGGCAGCGTGCTTTTTGCAGGCGGCATAATGTCTTTCGACATTATGACCCCATGTCTCCTGCAAGACAGTGGCTAGTTTCAAAAGGGAATGGGACAGGGTGAGAGGGGGAGAAATTGTGAATGGGAAGGGGGGTCAGCTGCAAGGTAAAGAGTGCTAGCTGCACATTCGAGCAGACTTAATAGACCATGTGGCCAGTTTCTGCTGGCAGATTATGAGTTGTATGTTCATATGATCTCAATAAATTTTCAACAACAAAATTGCATGTACAGAGATGGGCTAATGCCCTATTAGCCCGGCTCTGTACTATTGCTGTTAAATAATGTGCCAATAAGTACCTGCTTGTGTATGTGCAGCTTTTTGTTTTTATGCCCATTTCTTGTTGTTTCTGCTAGTTTAGCCTCTCTCAGAAGAAATACTCCATATACTGTCAGCTGCTGTAGACAATATGTATGAACATCCTTAAGTTTTAAACTCTGTACTTTCTGGTACACCTCTTACTTTGTTAGAAGCTGCAACAAAGCAGTAGAATCGACTGTGTATTGTTTCTTAGGCATATTGTATCAGATATTATGCCAGAGTCTTCAATAACATATAGAATGAAAAGGTATTGCAATGTAGAAAATGCATGGCAGTAGTGTTGATGACAAGATAATCTGAAAGCTGCATGCCAGACACAATTCTTAGTCAGAGTTTGAGAAAGCTTGGTTCTTAATGAGCAGAGGTCGAACTGGATATGCAGTTGGTCTGATTTTCCCTTGCAGGTTCTATGTTTCAGATAATCAAACGTTCAGAAAAATTTGACAGTCCAGTTTCATGAATTAAAAAAGCATTCTGATGTCCAAACCAGTGATCTAAACCATTTGCATGCCAAAAAAGTATGTTCCGGTTACATGATGTAAAGTAGCTTTTTGAAATTGTATGTACAGTACTGCAACAAATGTGAACATTAGTACTATAGTTCATGTGTATGTGGAATACTTTATTTTTGTCTTTCCTGCTTATGAAGCATGCAAACAGACATAATAGACACAGGGTCCCTTTTGCACATATATGTTATGTTACTAGACAAATGTATAATTGTCATAGCCAAATCAATCACATTCATAGACGAAATGCAAACAAATGAACCAAGAACCAGGCTGCACACTGTATAGCTTGCCTCTAATATGTCAGTCTATCACCTGAAAGCTAACATATCTGGTAAACTGTGGAATGGAGCATATATTTTCTGTAATTGTATATAAACTGAGGTCTATCTGGATACATTGTTCATTTAAATGAAAAATAATATAAGCGTAAGTTCTCTGGCTGACAGATGACTTTTAGGTTAATGATTTTGAAACATATATTTGGATCTATACGGATCTACAAGGCCTGGACAGCATTCCCTTTAGGTGGCTTAAGACAATGGTATTGTGTGCAAACCACTTAGCATATCCTGTAGAGACAGTTATGATTAATATCAGCCCTGAAACAAACATTTTGACATAGTAAATGTTCTGTTTCCTACTGAACCCAAATCTTATACCCATTCTGGAAAGGGGGAGGTTGTAGCAGATGTGTATGTGAGCAGTCATATATAAAGCAGCTATTGTGGGCACGTTTATCATGGTCCTTTGCAAAACACATGGATCTGTCTGACAAACCTGAGCATTTGTCATTCTGTTGGACACTATATATCAGTACTATAAAATCTATTCATCACCTTTGCTGGCCAACATAACAGCTGAATGCTGACCCCCAGCTGCCATTAGGAATCATGGTTTTATGTTACGGGGTAAAGTGCAGATAATTTAACCCTTAGACCACTGCGGATGCTGATAGTTATCAGAAAATGATTACATATAATTGAGCTCTTCTGATATTTTTCACGAGATTAATTGTTCACTGAAAAAAAGCCCTAAAATAATGGATTTCAGATAAGGGCAGATTCAGATGGCTTTGTTATAGCCTCCATACAATATCTTTAATATCTTGCTTTTGTAGAATCACAAACAATTGTACCATTGTATTGAACCAGAAATTGTAGGTCCAACCTGCGTGGACTAAATTAATTGAAAAAAGTGTGTGGGCGATTGGACTCCATTAATTTCAAAAGATGTTATAGTCTATATCAGTGTACTAATATCTACTATCAAAACACTTGGGGCAGTTTGTATCTGACCAACATCATACGTGAAATGTGAAATGTATTGCTTTAGAAGCTGAGGACCAAAAAGGTTATGTAGTCTGTTTATTACAATCTGTCTTTTTTCATTATCTGTCCTGTGGAAAGGATGTTTTCAAAGCATAACTGTACAGATTCCTGTGGGAGAATAGCACTGAGTGTTAGACAGCATTAGCAGGGGTAGCATTTTGGTTAAAATTCTAGGATATGTGTCCATACTTAAATTGGGTATCAGTACCCTACAGCAGGAGGGCAGATATGATGGATGCGAGGACCCTAAGTTCCTTCCATAATCACACAACTGTGTTACTATATACAGCATACAGTATGTTTTCTATTCTTTAAAATATAATTTGCAAACCATTAGCAATAATCATTACCCAATCTAACAAGCTCAGATAAAAAAAAGTACATATAAACAAAGGATTCTACAAGAGCTGGATATTACAGTGCTTTAAAGAGTTAAACGCAAAAAAAAAGTAGGCAGAAGAGTCATTTTTAAAAGTTGTCCCTTATTTAATTTTATTTCTGAAGTGTTTTCTTTTTCTATGTGTTCATAAGATAATTTCCTACCTATTAGTACTGGGTGTGATATAAAAGCAATATGGTACCTGGGAGCAGGCATACCTACAGTAGTTCTGTTCCTTCTACTACATCATCAGTATGTGACCTCATTCATTGTTCCATCAGTAGCCTTGCTGTCTGATTGGCAACATGAGTCTAGAGATTACCAATCAAGTAGCAGGAGATGGGCTCTTCTTAGTTACCAGTGATATCACAGTCAGTGAGCTCAAGGTACTGTTGATGTATAGGGAGGATCAGAACTCACTATGTCAGCCTTCAGGTGTAATGGTGTTTCACACATCACTCCAAGTACTGTGTTTTTTTAATGCTCTGTTTTTCCCCTCCCTACTGGATGGTCCCACTCTACCCTGGCCACCACAGCCCTGTCACCAAAATGTCCTTCTGGGATTTACCTGCCAACCAGTACCCACGGTGCTTGGCCCTCCTGGTGGGGTTGATGGAGTCCCCAGTCAATATCAGGAACTGCATCCAGTATTCTGGACTGGCAAACCCAGCTAGTCAAGTGCAGGGCCTTTGGGTGTCAAGCGCCATCCTACCACTGGTGGGTGTTTTCCTGCTTCACTCCCACGTGGCATTGTGTACAATGACACCATGATGTGTGCTGCATGCTCCTGCACACTGCATATTGACATCTTCCCCATCTCTCCTGTCTTCTGGGCAGTCCCAGGTGCCATTCCCCCAGTTGTTGCTAGGAGCAAGGCAGACCCTAGGCTCTGAGAAGCCTCCCCCCAGAGGAGGACCGCAGTCCTCTGGATGCTAGATCTTTCTCCCCCCGGCCAGCCCTCTGACATCTCAAGCTCACTTCCAAGGGTCACTGGTGTCTTGGGTGGTAGTGATACCACTGTGCCGATGGGCCAGACACTAAAAATCCTGTCAGGTTGAAAATCTTCTAACTAGCAACACAGAAAACAAAACCAAAAAGTACTTCATATATAGGAAGCAATGGGAGTTTTACAAAGACCAACATTTAGAATCCTGACACCCAGGAGACTGAGACTGACATCCACATAGCTAGTACCTGACAGATTACCATCCCGACCACAGAAAGCCAGACAGTGGAATTTGCCAGGACACAGAGTTGGTTATAATAATTTAGGCTGGTGCAGGGTGTCAGACCACAAACCTGGCATATGTCCACTGCTTTCCATGGTCAGGATGGTAATCCATCATTTAATAGCCATGTTGGGATGTTGGTCTCAGTTTCCTGGGTGTTGGGATTCTAAATCTTGGTTTCCATAATATATCCAAAGCAATAGCTGACTACTTCTAAAAAGTGTTATTAATATCTGGTAGTACTCTAGCTCAGTATGGTTAGTTCTGGGGCTGGATGGACTATTCTTCTTGAGATCAGAACTCATTCAGATCCAACCCTCACTCATAGACTGAGGTAAATAATGACTCATCCATCTGAATCTGGTTCTGAGTCTGTAAATGCAATATCTGAGGGCCAGCTACTATCAGAGACAGAGAACATTGCTCCTCCTGTGTAATGGACCTCTCTGTAGTGGAACAATATTCTACCAGAGTTTCAGCACCTTTTGTGTGTTCTAGTGAGTGAGCAGCAGCCAGTGTTCAAGGAGGTTGTTGGGCAACTGGCTTGGGTTTATGGAATGCCTGGTGGGTTTGCGCCAGTCATGTTGTGATTGAGGGGCTGGTACCTTGTGGTCAGCAGGACATGGAAAATGAACTGGGACAATTCTGTGGTGGAGCAGCTCTCTAGCAGTCAGAGAGGGAGGCAGATTACTACTTTGTGCAGGTTGTACTTTCATCCTGTAATCTCTGTTGCTGCACAGCCATTGCAAAACTCAGTACTTCGAGAGTCAGACTAACAGGAGAGACATCTGAGTCTGGAAGTGCTAGGGATTGCAGCTGATCTGCAGTAACAGAGATTTCTATTTTGTTTAATAAAATGTACTTCTTTTTCTGGTCCAGACAGAGGCACCGGTCAAATAGTAGTGGACCTAGGTCACACCAGGCAGTGGCTGGTGTGATGAGCCTGGAGGGCCGCAACAACTGGACACCTGGGAATGGTTTCTTATGGGATCGGGTAAAGTAGGGGGACCACTGGACACCAGGGAATTTAACTGTGCAGGTGAGCATGCATGTAGCATTGGTGGCAGGGCACAGTGAGAAACAGTGCATCTTTGTCAGCCCTGGCATAAAGGGAACTCTACTGAATTAAAGTAGAAAACAAAACTTGGTATGAGGTAGCAGGCTTGTTGGGTAGAGTTAGGTAAGTCACTGAGACCAAAAAAAAGAAAATAACTTTCTTCAAATGTATTTGTTCCTTTGATAATTTCACCTGTTTAGGAAATGCTGAGAGTGAACAAAGCAAAAAATATGTGCCAATGGGTCCACTTTTAAAAATGCTTATATTCCATGAGGACAAGAAAGAAGAGTACTTGTGACATTTCATCTGTAGCTAGTATCCTCATTACCCTTCTGTATTAAATACTACAGATTTGTCATCAAAATTTCCACATTTGGTGGTTAACCACTTTTTTATAAATAATTAGAACTAATCAGAACCTCCCCGTGTTCCGGTTCTTCTTTAATAAAGGTCAGACTCAGAACTGTTCTGTTTTCTGCCAGCCCTAGTTAGTTCCAGTGCACACCTCAGTCATATCATAAAAATACCTTCCAGCAGATGTTTGTCAGGAGTTTGTAGTTCCCAGAGATTCATACTGAAGCTGTGGTGCAAACCACCAATCACACCAAGAAAATCTTTCAGACCAGGGTCTTTCTCTCTTACTAAGCAGACAGGGCCACCATCATTTTACAGAACAAAAGCCCCAACTAGAGAAAAATGTATTGTGCAGGCCTACTGTCATTGTCACTTTAAACTCCCAGAACAGGGTCCCTAATTCTTACCATGCTGATAGGGCTACAACCAGTTTTAGCTGAACATCCTCTTTTGAAAGCAGTCAGCTTTCAATGTGTTGGGAGTTGGAGCATATTACTGAAAGTCTCACCATTAATGGATTTAAGGAATAATGCCTCAATAGGGTGTGTTGTGTAAGCAATAAGGCATGATGGAGTGTGCATAGAACAGATATTATCACATGCCCAGGGGTGTTGTAAGGCATGAGGACATAGGCTAAATGCCTTCAGCCCCTGTCAGTGTGGTAATATCTGTCTCTACACCAAATGTGTTATTGGACTTATAAAATGGGCTACTTTTTGAAAAAGTTTTTAATTGTCAAACAACACATATATATATATATATATATATATATATATATATATATATATATATATATATATATATATACATATAATATATATATAATAGGGGCACAATCGCACCCTATATGATAGGGTTATGAAGGCACTTGTATGTTAAACTCAAAATTTTGCATGTTAATAACGTTGGACCCATTCAACAGATTTGCATGAAATTTGGTATGCATGGTGAGACATGGTAGATTTCTTGATCTGCCAAATTTCGTTTCGGTTGGACTTACGGTCTTTGCACACCAAAATGCTGAAAAATGCACTTTTTGCCAGTTATGTGGAGAGTTTTGGGGATATTTCCTGTGGCGCTGCACGGCCGCCATGTGGCATGCCACTCTGTGAGTTGGCTTATCTGACAGAGTTTCAGTGCCTGAACATGTCGCTTTTCATTTCGTGAAAAATATTAATCCATTCAAAAGTTATTGCTGTTTTAAACTCCCATTATAAGTCAATGGGAAAATTTATATGGTTGTTTTGCGAACAAAGAATGGGGTTTGGGCATCTGGTCCCTCCTCACGGTCAAAGAATTTGCAGCCTCTCAGTCAAAAATCTTTGACCCGAAGTCTTTGATCATGACAGCCACCATCTTGTTTTTAGATTGCTGTCGGAAAAACTAAAATATCTCGGCTCATGGATCACTCCTGAAACTTGGATGGGTTTTACTCAGGGGGCTTCATTCTATCGACCCATGGCTGTGGTTTCTTCTAAAGTGGTCAAAAAATAAAGTTTCACATATTTTTATTCTTTGATCGAGACTGGCTAACGATCTTTAATCGCAAGCCTGCAAATTCTTTGACCTCGAGATTCTTTGACTATGATCTTTGATCGCGAGTGAGGGACAAGATGGCCAGTTGCAAAAACACAATTTTCTCAGCTCAGGGTGGGGGTTATCAACACAAATGAAGGTGGGTTTTGCTCAGGGGGCTTCTTTCTATTGAGTCATGGTGGTGGTTTTATGCAATTCTGCCTAAAACTCGAGTTTGACCATTTTTTATTCTTTGACCGCGAGTGAGCAATTTCTTTGATCGTGAGCCTGCAAATTCTTTGATCACGAGATTCGTTGACTGCGATCTTTGATCATGAGGGTGTGACTGGATGGCCCTTTGAAAAAATAAATTTTCTTACTTCAGGGGTGGGTTATTAAGGCCAATGAGGGTGAGTTTTGCTCAGGGGGCTTCATTCTATTGAGGCATAGTGGTGGTTTCATGGATTTGTGCCTAAAAATGTTGTTTTACTATTTTTTATTCTTTGATCATGAGCCTGCAAATTCTTTGATTGCCATCTTTGATCGCGAGGGAGAGACTAGATGGCCAGATTTTATGATGCAATAGATAGTCCAATTTTACCAATCTTTCACATTAAATATCTCGGAAACCGTTTGGTCTTTTTACTTGAAATTTAGAAGGTATTTATGGGATGTCGTGTACATGGGCGTTATGATGTTTACATGTCAGAAAACATATTTTTTGTGGAGATATTGCATGGTGCAGTTTACGTTTCATGAACAGTGTTTTCCATTGTGATAGTGGCTTGAAATTTGTACGGTACCTAGCCTTGCTGACATGGATGTATTTTTCAGTCATTATGTGTCTAAAATCTTAACACATTCGGAACTCAGACACTCCAATTGATAAAAATCTCTAACTTTCACCTGTTATATCTCATGACCGGTTTTGTCTTTTACACTGAAATTTGGAGGGTCTTCAGGAGATAGCTTCTACATCTGAATTATGGTGTTTATGTGTTGGAAAACTGCAGGAGCCACTGGCATGCCAGGAATCGATGACCCTCCCCCCCTGTGGGGATGAGAGCAGTGCTTCTGGGTGGTCAATCCTCACCTGCCCTCTGCCGACCCCTGCAGCCAGAGTTCCCTCCTGAAGTTGGGTCATTTGCATAATCGGCGTGTGACGTCCAGCCCTCAATGCTCACTACCACTGGGCTGGCTACATATCATATTAATTTCTTGTATTGCTATTTTACGCATACATTTACAAAGTTGGTGGGAGCGGGGCCCGAAGGACCAGCGGCTCCCTGGCACCTACAAGGCCTGCACTTTCTATTCTTTCTCAAAAAGTAGAGGACATTCTATGCAAAAAATGTGCTAATGCATCATTTAGGGTTTAAACCACAAAATGTCAGGAAATGAAAAATCTTTAGGTTGCCCCCGTGGACCTGCCAATCATCCAAGATTGACAGATGATGGAATATGTCATTGGGGTTGTGAGGCCTAAATGTTGCCCATTCTTCTTCACTTTTGCTTGTGAATATGATTACATAAGGAATGGGGCAACATTTAGGCCTCACAACCCCAATGACACACCCCGTCATCTGTCAATCTTGGGATGATTGTCAGGTCCATGGGGGGGAGGGGCAACCCTAAAGATTTTAAACTTTTTGTGGTTTAACCCTAAATGATGCATTAACACAGTTTTATGCATAGAATATATATACACACACACACACACACACACACATATATATATATATATTTATATATATATATATATATATATATATGTGTACATAGAAACATAGAAGATGATGGCAGATAAGGACTGCAAGGCCCATCCAGTCTGCTCATATCTTTTTCTACCTTATGAATGTGCCATCTGACTTTGCTCTGTCAATGGCCTATCTATTCATACTCATCTATGTTGCTCATTTATGCCTATTCCATGCCTGTTTGAAGCCCTGCACTGCATTCATATCCACCATGTCCTGAGGTAGGCCGTTCCATGCATCCACCTCCCTTTCTGTGAAAAAAAACTTCCTCACATTACCCCTTAATCGGCCTCCCTCTAATCTCATGCTGTGTCCTCTTGCCCTGCTATTTTTCTTATATTGAAACATGTTGGACTCTTTCACCTTGTTAATGCCCTTAAGGTGTTTGAATGTTTCGGTCATATCACCTCTCTCCCTCCTTTGCTCTAGGGAATACATATTGAGCTCCATTAATCTGTCCTCATATGTTTTCTGATGCTGTCCCTGCACCATTTTGGCTGCCCTTCTCTGGACTGCCTCAGTTTGGTTAATGTCCGTGTGAAGGTGTGGCCTCCAGTACTGCACACAGTACTCCAAATGGGGCCTAACCAGTGTGTCTTGTAAAGAAAGATTATTACCTCCCTCTTCTGACTTGTGATACCCCTACTAATACACCCTAACATTCCTCTAGCCTTACCAACTGCTTTAGTGGTCTGCTTGGATGATTTCAAGTCTTCGGTGATGATGATGCCCAAGTATCTTTCTTCCCTTGTGACTGCCAGCAACTCCCCTCCCAGCCTATAGGTGGCTTCAGGGTTTCTCTTCCCTATGTGCATGATCTTGCACTTCTTTGCATTAAACCCCAATTGCCACTCATCCAACCATTTTGCTAGTTTATCCAAATCTCTTCTCATTCTGGCCACCCCATCTGGATCATCTAATCTGTTGCAGATCTTGGTGTCATCTGCAAACAGACAAACCTTACTTTCCAGTCCATCTGCAATGTCACTGATGAAGATATTGAAGAGAACTGGCCCCTGGACTGATCCCTCAGGTACCCCACTTGTGACTTGCATCTCTTCTGACTGTATACCATTTACCACCACTCTCTGTTTTCTGCCTGTCAACCAGTTTGCCACCCAGTTGACCAACTTCTGACCCACCCAGAGCCTACCCAGCTTATTAATCAGTTTTCTATGTGGAACAGTATCGAAAGCTTTGCTGAAGTCAAGGTAGGTGACATCAACTGCTCCCCCTTGGTCCACCACTCTAGTTACCCTGTCAAAGAAATCTATGAGATTAGTTTGACTGGACCTTCCTTTTGTAAACCCATGCTGTCTTGGATCCTGTGCTCCTATGGATTCCAGGTGTTGCACTATCCTTTCCTTAAGGAGTGCCTCCATAATCTTGCCCACTACTGAGGTAAGACTGACTGGTCTGTAGTTCCCTGCCTCCTCCCTGCTACCATTCTTGTGGGCGGGATCACATAGAGCCTTCTCCAGTCTTCTGGGACCTCTCCTGTGCTCAGAGACTCACTAAACAATTCTGATAATGGCTCTGCTAGTTCCACCTTAGCTCCTTTAGTACCCTGGAATGTATGCCATCAGGTCCCATTGCCTTGTCCATCCTGAGCTTATCGAGGCTCTTGTAGGACCCTTTCTTTTGTGAAGGGACTAGTGCTGACCTCCCCCCTGTGTCCATGGTGCTGAGCTAAGGGCCCTGCCCACCTTCTCTTCAGTAAATACTGAGCAGAAGTATCCATTTAGGATAGATGCTTTTACATGGTCCTCCTCCTCACAAGCCCTCTTATCTCCTTTGATCTTAGCAATATCCCCTCTGGACCTTCTTCTTTCACTAATGTATCAATAGAAAGTCTTGTCACCTTCTTTTACTGTCTGTGCTAGTGTTTCCTCAGTTTGGGCCTTTGCCTGCCCTACTGTCTTCCCTGCTTCCCTTAGGAAAGTTTGGTATGCCTCCCTATCTTCATCTCGCTGTGTTCCCTTATATTTCCTGAAGGCCAGCCTTTTGGCGCTAACCTTTTCTGCTACTGTTTTTGAGAACCAAAGTGGTTTCCTTCTTCTTTTGCACTTCCTTTTCTCTCTAACACAATGGGATGTTGCTTCAAGTATTACATCCTTAATGCTTGCCCACTTTGCCTCTACCCCTTCACCTGTATTTCTTTTTGCCAGGGCTAGCTTAACTCTGTTGGCCATCTTATCAAAGTCAGCTCCTCTGAAGTCCCATATGTTTGCCTTGGAATGGGATGATTTAGTTGTAGTGGCCAAATTGAACCATACCATGTGATGGTCACTGGTTCCAGGTGACCTTCTACCTGGAGATCTGTGATCCTTTCCTTGTTAGTCAGTACTAGATCTAGGATAGCCCTGTCTCTTGTGGGTTGCTGTACCAGTTGTTTGAGGCCTTCCCCCACATGTATATATGCCAAACACTGTGCACAATAGCACCATGGTAAAACCCAGGTGAATATCCACCACAGAATAGCTCTGGGATAGGTACTTTTTTATCCCAAGATCACATTTCCCTACTTTTTGATGATTTGTGTTTCATCCTTAGTTGATAAATAACAGTATTTTTTGTAATTAATTTTCTTTCTTAAAAAAAGAAGTTTAATCAAGCAATAAAGCATGACAGAGTATGTGTTGCTGTGGGATTTACCCATGACTCAGGTGGTGTGTCTTGAGTCCAAAGGCCGAGTGACTTTAACCACATGAGAAGTGGGTAAATCTAACTATATATGCCCTGGAGTGCACTATTCTGACCAAAACATAGGCCCTTAAAAGAAAGATGAAAAAACTATAATTAGATGAAACTCAATTATTTGCAACAAAAAGGATGAATTATGGGTTTTAGACAGCACAGGGTCATAAACTACGCATGGCAAACTGCACAGCAATGTACAGCACTGTAAATAATTCTTTTAATTAATCCTTTTATTGCCTTTACTCTTGCCTGCGGACCATCTGCCCAGTCATGGACCCCTTGACTGTGGCATCCCCAAGTGAGCCACTCTCCCAGGACCATGTGGATTGCCCCCCAGGGTAGGGTCATGAGCACCTGGCCCTAAGGTGCCACGAACTTGGGATAGGGTGGTAGCTGGCCTGGTGAGCCAATGTACAGCCAAGGGATGGGCTTCATGTAGGCAGTGGAGCCGGCATGAGTTTTCTCCCCATGGGGGGGCAGGAAAGTGCAATGATGCCAGTGTCTGTCCCACCCCTTGGAAACCTCATTGGTGCCATTCACTGTGGAGCCCCTGGCCTCCACTAAGGATCCTTCATGCATCGGTGACATCCCACACCCTCCTCCTGGAGAAGGAGAGCTGTCCATAGGATGCTCAATCCTCTTCCTCCCAGCTGGCCCTCTAACAACCCGGGTCCATTCCCAAACCCAGGTCACTGGCACTGCAAGCAGAAATCCAACCACTGCGCTGGCGGGTTGGCCCCTGCACTGTAAATTCAGCAGATACATTGTTGCTACACAAAGTGCTGAAACACATTTTGGCGACAGAAACACGTGGGTTTTGTGTTATCTCCTGGGAGCTCTGCCCCATGTCCCTCATTATGGAGGCTGTGCCCCGAACCCCCATTAAAATAATCAACTCTGGGGGTTCAGCACAGGGACAGGGAGAAACACTGTGGGGAGAAAAAAAAAAGAAACAGCACAGTGAGGTTTCCAAAAAGTCTGGGACCAGGATTTGAGCCCCAGTCCACAGATACACAGCAACCTCCTGCACTGATGTGACTCATCCCACTGAGCCATGGCAGCAACTTGGTGGACCACCTCTGAAATGGAGGTCTTCAACTCCACATAACTCCTTCTCTCTGCCCATGCATGATAGGGTACAGAACCATGTGTGCAACATTTCTGTTTTATGGGGTTCTGTACCCTATCGTGGTAGTGCACTGTGTGATGTATTCCACACAGCATTCCATGCATGGTTGTGTCTGCAAGATATTGACCCAGTAGAGTTTTTGATGTGCATTGTATAAAATAGTCCTGCTGGTCTCCTGTATATGTCATCCTCTTCCTTCCAATAGTGCTACAAGTTTACCCCCATTCCACCTGGATGTGTTACTCTCCTCCCTGCAGTATATGTGCTGAGAAAGTAATGTAGAAATGCACTGACTTTATTTGCCCATTTTCTTTTCACCAGGAGAGACACACTAGCTGAAAGCTTGTTTACAGTGTGACTTAGGAGCACAAGGAAGTTAAGTGACTTGCTCAGGGTCACACAGTATACAAGTGGGGGCTGTGGGATTTAAACCCAGGTCTCAGGTTTGCAGCTCAGAGCCTTAAACCACTGCTCTACTGCTATAAACTGGTATAGTCAAGCCCGCTTAAGTGCACAGCCTCAGGATATGACTTTTGTGCACCTAAGCGGGCTGTGCATTTAACAAGCAAAACAACTTAGACACGAGTTGTGCATTACAAAATCACTTGCATTTTATTTGACAATGCATACACATAAAAGCATAAAATCAAATGGTAAATTGCTGTGTTATAGAAGTACAGTACTGTAGTGCTGTTAACTTATAAAGAAATAAACAGTTTAAGCAAATGAAATTACTGCCTGAAGAAGTCTGTTATTTTTTCTGTTTGCTGGGCTGTATAGCCAGCCTGTTAACATAACTATCAAAGTTAAACAGTAAGGTGAAATCACTTTTCTCCCTGCTCAAAACAAAGCATCTTACTGTGCTTATGGCAGTTATAGCAGCGGCAGGGTTACCGGTTCATCTTCTGGAGTCTGTAGCTCCCATTCCTCCTCATCATCTAGCTCACTTCCTTGCACTCCTTTTACATCATTAAAGATGTCTTGTTCATCCACTGGCCCCTCCGTTACAATCCCCTCATCAATGTCCACATATGTGAGGAAATCACAGACAGTCATACTAGCAGGCAGGGCAGAGACACACTCCTCGCTTTCCTCCTCAGTGTCTGATGTACTGCCTGATGCAGCATCAGTAAACCCCACCTTGTGATAGCAATTTGAAATTGTGTCAGCCCTTACTGAACCCCAGGCAAAATCAAGCATCTGGATCGCATCGAGTATGGTGATTTTCTTTGCCACTCTGGAAACTTTGTTCCTTCCTTCCACAGCAGTTGCATTGTCAGTCACCCCTGAGTCAATTGCCACCAACAGCTTCTCTATCGCCTGTAAAAAAAAAAAGTTAGTGTGGAGTTTATGCAGCAAATGTTCAAATGTGAAGATTGGGGGGGGACATACCTTTGTTCTGTACAGATGTTTAACATTTTTGATGATGCCCATATCCATCAGTTGAATTAAAGAAGTTGTGTTAGGTGGCAAGAAAATAAGTTTAACATGGATAGAGATGTTGGGATGGGCCCTGCAGTTATCGATAAGCATTGCAATTCATCTTGCGTCTTCGCATTTGTGCGTTCAGAATGTGCAACCATCGGAAAAAATATCACAGGTCATCCAGAAGTTTGAATTAGCCTCATAAATGACTGGCAATGCAGAGACTTCAATGCCATTAAAACAACAAGGCTTTTTGACTTGCCAATCACAACAGGCTTTAGCTTCTCATTGCCGACATGTTGGCACACAACAAGACAATATATACTCTTGTGCTTTCATTTCCCGGATATAGCATCCTGCCTGAAAGCCAAAGTTCCCCGGAGGTTGCCTGAAAGTACAGACCAGTCTTGTCACAGTTAAAGATGTCCTGCAGGCTGTAATCATGTAGGATTTGTGGCAAGATATTTTTAGCCAGTTGTCTGCTGAAGCGTCATGGCGTCTTTTTCTCCCTGTGACAGTGCTTGTACACTATCCCATTTTGCTCCTTCCAGCGGCTTAGCAATCCGTTGGTTTGGGAACTGGTACATGAAATTTTAATGAGCTGCTCTGCTTTCTGAAGCAATATAGGGCCATTAATGGGAGCATCAGCGGAGTGGCTTGTGGTAAACCATCTCAACAAAGCGACTCTACAGTGTCACTTTTTCCAACTCTTTTTCACTTTCTATCAAGCATCTCCCCACTTTCCCACTCAGACAACAGCTTTTCTCTCGATGCATTAATCCTGGCAATTGTGGATACATCCACACCATACTCTTTTGCAAGGGCAGAATGCTGGGCATCGGATTGTGACAGTTTATGCAGCACAGAAACCTTCTGGTCAAGTGCAAGTGTATTCTTCTTTATTCTCTCCATGCTGTACTGCAGGTACACTGTTACACCTTAGGACAACAAATGGAATGACCACCTATGGGATGTTCAACTGTGTTCTCTTGTATGCTGCTGTCTTGTGATATGGTCACTCACAGTACTGTCACTGACATAGGCTGTTTTAATTGAGGACATTAATTGATTGATTTTTAGGTAAATGATAAATTATGTGCACTTAACACAGATTTGAGCTGAAAAAAAGGTACAATTTTTTTTTTAAATGTGTGCACTTAACCAAATTGTGCACTTATCTGTAGTGCATTTATCTAGATAATTTAACACTGGACATATAGGAAAAAAATTGTGATAATGAATTTGTGTGAATTTAACTGTGATGTGCACTTATCCGATGTGCACTTATGTGGGATTGACTGTAATATGATTATTGTAGATGCTGCAGCCAGGACAATACAAAACAGAGAACTACAGGGATAGGAGGAAGTACCAGAAAGGTGCCATGGGTGAATAGGATGAAGTGCTGGAGAAGTAAAGTGAATATTATAGCTGCAAAATTGAGGAAGTAATAGAGGAAGCTAAGTTGTGGCAGTGGGGATGGGACAAAGTGCCAGAGAGGTGTTGCTGTTGTGATTGTGGATAGAAAGAGCTGCATGGCCACTGGCAGGTGGTGTAAGTGATTTGCCTGATCTGAGCTCTGGTATGATTTCAGGGGCTATGTTTTCTGTTATTTGTGTACCATGTGTGTCACTTACTTGTGGCACTTGTGCTTTGGAAGCTGGGAGTTATGAGGATGGCAGTCAGGTAATCAGAGTGGTCAGTTGGGTTGCTGTGTTTGCACCCTTACAATGGAAGACAGTGGGCCTTTGTCTGAAAGTGGCATCAGAAAGGCTGTCAGGAGTATTCCTGAAATGAAGCAGCCAGTGTTTACCAGAGAATAGGCATGCACCCTTTAAGACAAATAAAATAAGGAAAAAAACATCTACCTTGGGTAAGTGAATTTTTAAAGAGAAAAGATACATATTAGAGACAGAGCCTGGGAAAAAGCCCATAAATCAAGAAATGGGGTTGACTAGGACAATTATAAAATTAAATGGAATGAATGCCAAAGTTTAATTAAACAAGCTAGGAAAAGGTTCTATAATAATAAAATTTGAACAGTGTCAGATCCAAAGCAGTATTGAGATATAATAAAAGATTTGGATAACCCCCGCAGAACCATACAGAGAATAAAAATGTCCAATAATAGGGGTGAAACTCTTGCTCTGAAAACAACTGTCCAGGTGTTAAATCATTATTTTATAACATTACTGGATATAGATGCTCCAGTCAGTAAATCAATACAAATAGATACTCATAAAATAATGAGTGATGTGGAAAATTCTCCTTATTTTTATTTTAGGAAAATAAAAATAAAGGAAGTTAGGGATGAGATAAAAAAAAATCAAAAAATCATATAGTATGGACAAAATTGAATAAAATTCATTAAAGATGCAGTGGATTTATTGTCACCAATATTAACAGATGTATTTAATAAAAGTTTAATGGAGAATACCTTTCCAGAAATATGGAAGATTGCAAAATTGTTCCCATTTTTAGAATGGTAACTCAAATGATCCTCTAATTATAAGTCAATCGCAGTCCTCTCCATCATCTCTAAGTTAATGGGGCGGAGAGTGGTTTGGATCTTACTTAGGGATAGGGAAACAACAGTAGAAATTGACAGTCAATTATCTGACATAGGTATTTGTCAAGTGATGTGCCCAAGGATCAATCCTGGGGCCACTGTTGTTTTGAACCATGTAAATGAATTGCCCACAAAAATAAATAATACACATATAAGGCTTTATGCGGATGATACTGTACTACTAGCAACAGCAAAAACACATGTTGAAATGATGGAAAAGTTGCAATTAGATTTTGATATTCTTCAAGATTGTTTTTCATCTCAAAACTTGTGTTAAGTGAAAAGAACATGAGGTTATGTACTTCAACAAAAAATCAAATAAGGCCACAAAAAGGCAATAACAGATAAGGGAATACTAATGAGAGGTGGTAAAAAATTAATAACTACAAAACAATATAAATACTTAGGAGTTATAGATAGTTCTTTAACATTTCCAGATCATATTGACAATATCACAAAGAAAGTTAATAGTAGACTTGGGGCATTGCATAGATCCTCCCAAATATTAAATTATGAAACATGAAAAACAATTGCTATACAGTTGATATTGCCTGTGTTGGAATATGGTAATTTGGTGTATAATTTTGCAGAGCAAAATATCTGGCAAATTCATCAACACATATAATAGATTAGCAAGATTTGCCCTGAAATGTAACTTCAAACCTGTCATTGCCTTATTAAATATATATACATTAAATTTGGTTGTGAGACTCATCACTATGCCCTAAGGGAGGTAAAACATAGGGATCTAAATTTTCCAAAAGTCAACACAAGATATGGGAGCATGACATTACAGGTTCAGGCAGCAAAATTATGGAATGAGAGTCCCCCAAATGAGAAATCTGACTAGATTATCCAATTCAAATCTGGATTAGATGAAAGTTTTAATGTGGAATGTACCTGTTTGTAGTGTTGTCCCTTTGTAAGGGTGTGGTACGATGCACTTGTTTAATATTTAAACAGGGTATAAATTATTAACTTTGAAACTTTACACTCCTAATAGGTATGACTAATGATATATTTTGTTGATTCAGTTGCATGTATGGTGATGTGAAGGATTATTGTAATGTATGTATGAAACCTGTTATAATTCTGTAACCTGAATACTTATATGTACAGGACAACTTTGAAAATAGGTCTTAGGACCTACAGTTATAGCCTGTCTAAAATAAACATTTTACTACTACTACTACAGAAAGGATCCAGAATCGGCTTGAAGCGCTAAATGTAGATAATGTCCAGGGCTGGATTGGATTCACCTAATTGAGCTCAATGAATTGCTGCAGAACTGACTGAAGCACTAGTAGGGGTATTCAATACTGTAGATCATTTCAGAGTGTGATAGTTCCAAAAGACTGGAGGGTAGTGGATATAATCCTGCTACACAAGGGTGGGGGATCAAAGAGCAACTGGAGAATTACAGACCTGTCAGCCTTACCTTTGTAGCAGGTAAACTGATGGAGTCACTGCTCAAAGAGGACCTTGTGGACTACCTAGACAGCAATGGTCTACAGAGTAGCAAACAGCATGGATCTGTGGCAGGAAGATCTTGTCTGACCAACCTGATAGTTTTCTTTGACTGGGTAACAAAGTTAGTAGATAAAAGGCCACACTGTAGATTTACTCTACTTCAATCTCAACAATGCTTTCAACTCACTGCCACATAGAAAGATTTGCAGAAGGAGCTGGAGGACCTGGGTGCAGCTAAGGACATATTTAGATTTGTAGGAAACTGACTGAAGAAGAGACAGCAGATGATGGTGGTAAATGGGGTCATATCAAAAGAGATAGTAGTCACAATTGGGGTGCCGATAGATCTATCCTGGGTCCTGTCTCTTTAATATGTTCATCAGTGACATTGAAGAGGGCATCTGGGTCAAGTTGCATCTCTTCACAGAATGATGACATGAAACTCTGCAGTAGGGTAGAGTAGCAACAGAGGGATAAAGCGAGATACAGAGGGATCCACAAAGGCTGGAGAGGGTGGTCCTAAGGTTTGGCAGTTGAAATTCAATGCCAAAAAATGCAAAGTTATTCACCTAGGAAAAGAATCCCAGGGCAGAGTACTGGATTGAAGGGTAAATCTGAGCACTATGGCAGAGAAAGGGATCTAGTGACTCCATAAAACAAGCCAGTCTAACAAGTCCTACAGTAAGGCTAATAGGATGCTGGCGTGTTTTGGAAAGGGTACTGACAGCAGGAAGAGGGAGGTACTGCTACCTCAATATAGGTCACTGGTGAGGTTGCATCTGAAATACTGTGCTCAATTCTGGAGTCCTCACATAAGGAAGGACAGGGACAGGCTGGAGATGATGCAATGCAATGCAGGATGATAAGATGACTGAGGGCTAACAGTGCAGATCTTAGGAAGATCATCTCAAGGCACTGATCATGTACTCACTGGAGACCAGGTCAATAAGGGAGGATATGATAGAGATCTTCAAGTTCCTGAAGGAAATAAACAAGATGAACTACAGGAAATGATTTAGTACAAGTACAGAGAAAAGAACCGAGGTTATGAGTGGAAACTGGTAAGGGGAAGTGTAAGAGGGATGTGAGGAAGTTCTACTTTATGGAAATGGTGGTGGATCTGTTGAACAGTCTGTCAGCAGAGGTGGTGGGCACCAAGTCCATAAATGGTTTGAAGCATGGCTAGGACAGAGTGAAGGGTTTGGTGATTGCTCATGATGGTAGCAGTAAGAAGAGGAGGAGCAGGTGGGTGGACTGGGAGGTATAAAACCCTATATGGACAATAGGTCCCAGGGCAGATAGGGAACTCTTGGCAGACTAAATGGACTTTTGGTCTTTTACTGCCATTGTTGTTTATGTTTCTGTGTTTCTATGTAACAGTTACTGTACTTCAGTTTTGAATCCTTTGACCCATCTAACAACAACTAACAACATAGCATACAAAAACTAGGGGAGGGGGGGCTCAACCCCTACAAGCAGGTGGGTGTTCTATACCTAGGAAAGGTTGAAACCAAGCAAAGAAAATTCCCACTCAAGTGTGGAATTAAGGTCAGCACCTATATTTGTAAAAACCAGGCCAAAAAGCATTAGGTCTAAGGTATAAAAAGTACGACGGCTTTACAAAAACAGAAACAGCCTTACCCTCTGGAAGCAGTTCTTAAAGTGCTCAGTGCCAGTGCTTAAACAAGGTAAATGGAGAGGATAACAACTGAAGAAAACAACTGTGAAAAGTTTCAAAAACAACCGGATGCCTCTAAACCAGGAAGCAGGCAGAGCAGTGACACATGTCACATGCTTACATATTGATGATCAAGTCATCATCTCTGTTTTGTTACTCGAGTCCAGTTTGATGTCTCATGGGAGAAAATTGCCAGGGAATGAATTTGGCATGGATGCAGTTGTCACCACAGCTAACTGTCCACAGTGACTTGTTGAGGAGGAACTTGACCAGACCAAATTGATGTATCCCACAGATACAATGCCTTTTCAGCTCAACTTGAGTCCTGACATTTGCAAGCTCTAATGGGTTGACCTGATCCACATCACCTGTTTACAGAAGGAGTAGGCAGAATGGAAAGTGAAGCACAGCAGGAGGACATCCAACAAAGATCACCAAAACTGGAAGAGGGCTGCCTGTTGAGCCACTGCATATTTTTGCAGCACTATCAGAAAAGTGTAGGGGTGTGACTGTGTCTGTAATCTCTCATCAGTTACTGCTTGCAGTTGGATTAAGCAGTGATGGTGGAGGGCATGGTACTGGTCTGGGCATGAGATTGCCCATTTGATATGTCAGTCAACACTGTACAATAAACTTAAGCATCATGCAAGGTAGCAGCATTCAGAAATGGGCAAGCTAAAGAATCAAACACATTTTATTATTGTTTTACAAAACAGTGGAGCAAACCATAACAACAAGGACTGGAAGGAAACAATACAAAGAAAGAAAATAATTGAGGTCCGACTTACTTGCAGTATCATACCATAACAAAAAGACCAGAAGGAAGCAATAGAGAAAAAAACATTGAGGTCCGACTGACCTGCAGTAGCATACAGCAGGTTAGCATTGAAAGGAACATCATGACTGTACCAGAATTGCAACCCTTGAGTCATGAGACTCTTGGCCACTTAGAGGTGGATGCACTTTTCCCCTGGGAGACAATAACAAGGTAAGTAATGCTGTATCCCCCTTTTTATAATTTTAATTCCCCTCTGATTGACAGGACTTGAGCTGTATGGCTCATGGAAAGCTATATAATTGGGGATCCCAGGAAAATTCATAGAAGAAGATGCCTAGGGGCATCAGGTGGGTAACAGGGCCAGGAGAACAAGCCAACTTCAGGAAGCATAGGGACTCCAGATTCAGACAAGGGGATGGGTCCTCTGTTGGTGCTGACTCTAGGTAGCTCTGACCCCATTGTACAAGGGTTACTGCAGCTGTTACTGTGAGGCCAAGGGGGAGTAGGAGCTCCAGGGTAAGGGAAGTCCTTAGGTACCCACTTTCTGGACAGCCACCATTGGTGACAGTCTCTGTAGGACACTCCAATTTGTCAGCTGCCTGTCACTTCCAAGAACAAGTTTGATCCACCATGGAGTGCCCTGCCTTGTGTCTCCCACAGATGCAAGGTGAAGCTGGCATGCTACATGAGGGTGTGGCAAGTTAAACTGGAGTACAAGGCACTCACAGGGTAAAGCCCCTCAGCACCAGAGTGCCACCAATACCCTGCCAGAGGCTCCCAGAAGAGAGAAAGAGAGAGAGCGATAAGTAGAATGGCAACTTACTAATGAAGAGTTTGTGTTCAAAGTTTGCCAAGGAGAAATATATAAAACAGGTGTGACTGGCTCCAGCAGGAAGGGACAAGTATGAGGAAAGAGTTAAACTATGTGTAGCAAGCCCAGTTGTGAAATGCCAATCATGTTCTAGGGTGAACCTGCCCAAGATAACAGGGTTACAAGGGGACAATACAAGTTATACTAGAACCTCTTAGGAAGAGAGAAGAGTGTGTACGGTATCAAAGCCTGGTTTTGATTTAAGGATGTTTCCTGGTGCTTCTGCACCCAATGGCAAATGTTAAATTTCTTGTACAGTAAATGATGGTTATCTAAACACTTAGGGCCAGATATTCAAAACTTTGCACCTGGGGCTAAATTAGCACTGCCCGGTGGGCAAACTTAGCCCGGAGCACAAAGCAAGCTATTAATTTAGTTATTGAAAATGTTTCACCAGGAAAGGCACACTGAGCAAAAGATGCTCATCTCACAGTGCGACCTGGGTGGGGTTATAAGGGAGGAGGGTATACATACAACAGTCAGTAGGTTGAAATTAGGAGTGGAGCAATACAGACAATTGAACATAATTGAGTGAGATTACTTATGAACATGTTACATGAGGAGAACAATACAAAACATGAGCCTCAAGGAAAGTGGCATACATAAAATGAATTCACATCTAGGGCAATACATGATTACATAAGTGCCAGTAACAGAACTTGAACTGAAGCAAGATGCACCAAGTTGGCAGTGGGAAGTGGAAATCAGAGATGGGGTAAAGGAGAGATGGAAGGGCTGTATAGTAAACACTAGGGTGTTTAAGGGGGTTGATTTAGGGGAGACGGTGGGGGAAAGAAAAGGGAGATAGTAGCAGTGAATGAGACTGTAAGTGCATAAGGTGTTTAGGGCAATGTATAAGTCAGACAATTAGGTGAAGGCTGAGCCGCTGGTCAGGCACATAAGGAGGAGGGGGTGGGGGAGAGAATCCATCAGGGGGTGGGAAGTCAGGGGCAGTTACAATTTGGTGCAAGGAAGTTAGTGAGGGCAGAGGATAGAAAGTGTTTTGATGAAGAATGGTAGATATGGGCCGGCAGGCCATTCCAGAGCTTAGGGAAGA
This sequence comes from Neoceratodus forsteri, assembly GCA_016271365.2. Classification (NCBI taxonomy): domain Eukaryota; kingdom Metazoa; phylum Chordata; order Ceratodontiformes; family Ceratodontidae; genus Neoceratodus; species Neoceratodus forsteri. The sequence continues at coordinate 202,974,763 of CM057454.1, forward strand.
GGTAAGAGAAAGCTGATTGGCCTGCGGAGGTCCTTCGGTGAGGGATGACTAATAGCCTAAGTCAGTAGACCTGAGGGTGAGGGTGGTTGTAGGTGGGGACGATAGGGAGGATACAAGGTAGGGAGGGAGGGAACTGAGCCAGAAGTTAGAAACAAATTTAGCACTGTGAAGTAGGTGCCGGTTACTCAGGGATGGAAGGGCCAGAGAATGGTAGAGATAGCAGTGATGGGAGCAGGGGGGCATTGAGGGCAAAACGGCAGGAAGCGTTAAAGAGGGGGTCCAGTCTGGCTAAGGTGGACTTAGAGGCAGAGCTGTAAACAATGGGGGTCGGGAGCCATGCTTGGGGAAGGGGGGATCAGTAGACTACCAGGGAAAATGAGATATTTTATTTTTAAACCAGGGTCAGGAGCCGTGCTTGCGGGAGGGGGGACCACTAGACTACCAGGGAAACTGACATATTTCATTTTTCAACCAAGGTCAGGAGCCATGCTTGGGGAGAGGGGCCACTAGATTACCAGGGAAAATGAGTTATTATGTCAAACGGGGTCAGGATAGGTGCTTGAGGGGTGGGTGACCACTAGACTACCAGGGATACATCCTTTATGTTATGGTCAATGGGGGTTGGGATTTGTGCAGGGGGGTGGGGGGCACTGCTGCATTACCTCCAGCTTTTTGGTGGTAGTTAGCTAGCGCTACAGGTTGCGTTAATGCCTGTGGCACTGTCACTAACTGAATATGCCATTGTGCCGGCATTCAGGTCTCCTCTCTCAGTCCCTCCCTGCATACATTATAATTTAGTGTCAGTGCTAACACCTAGTGCTGAAGCTAAATGTCCTTTTGAATATTGCAGTTGGGTGAAAATTCGGTGATAGTCCAGCGCAATGGATTTGCACCCGGTGCTACCCTATGAATATCTGGCCCTCAAAATCCATCAAATAAACCATGGGCTGCCATGCTTGTTTATAGTTACATGGAGAGACTTGATACCTCTGGGTGGAACAATCTGTACAGGGTCAAATTATTTTTAATAGTTATAACGTTACTGTTTTAGGTGTCAACATGAGTGTGAATTAAAAATAAAATAAAGACACAACGTTTGTTATAGCGTTGCATATTTTCCACCAATCCAAAATTGGAGTTTACAATACCAACACTTTCTTGAACAAACATTCCAAAATGTGCAGAACTGTCACATATTTCATGCAAAAAACCTTGTCAATCTCATGACATTTTAATAAAACATTTTTGATATATGTAGGCTATTGTTGTTAATGTAGCAATAGAAGAAGTGTAGGGGTCACCACACTGCTTTTGACAGCATCCACTTACAAAGTGACAGTTTCAGAGCAGGTCAAGGACACACCTAGCTAAAAATCATAATAAAACATACCAGAGAACCATTAAAACAATGCAAAAGTACATACACACTGACAAAGACTATAATATACAGTAAAAGAAATAAAGTAACTTAAGAGATAGACAGACATGTGCATAGAGTGCCATGATAGATGCCACTGGCAATAACAGTGACAGTTTATTTCCTGTCTATCATTCTGTTTAGATCCTTAGCTGGACATAATAGGGTAATTCAATAATCCAGTAACAATCATATATATATATATATATATATATATATATATATATGTATAGTCATGACAAAAACTCTGTTAATGCATCAGTTAGGGTTGTTACACAGTGACAAAAGCAGGGAAATTCGATGTTAAGGTTCAAAACCCTAACTCTGCATTCCCCCACCCCACCATCACACACACACATACATGCAAGTAGAGGAAGGACCAAGGCAACACAACCAATCACATACAAACAGCAGGAGGTGTATACCTCTGTTACTGTAGCAAGTAGGGAAACATTCAACTGCAGGTATCATACAGTATTTCCAAACTTGTTCCAGCAGGTTAATTCACTTAAAGGTAAAGCATGCTGCCAGTATCAAAAACTCTGTACCTTGCTTCGTTTTCAACTTATGTGTGCTGAAAGGCATGATGGGTGTCGCAATGTTTGACTATGGCAAATTGCTCTATTTTGAAACACTGTAACTTTGTGATCCTTAACTATTTTTGCACCAAACCAGCAAACAGCACATCTGTGGGAAGAGGGCTTGTCACCCTGCAAATTTAAGCAAAAAGGACCCAACCATTTTCTGGCAGAAGGATGGCAAAGAGGTGCAGTTATCTTGAGCATAGTTTTGCAAAATACTTTTGCAAACACGAAAGTGTCACAAATGGAAAGCACAACACTTTTGCATTTGCAAAAGTATGTAAAGTGCTTTCACAAAATAGTTTCACAAACAGGAAAGTTTTGCAAATGTAAAGCACAAAACTTTTGCATTTGCAAAAATGTTTTATGAAACTAGTTTCAGAAAATGTCCAAAATGCTGTTTTGGGGCTTCAAAACCCCCCAAAAGCATATGTGTAGTCTGTGGTGTGTGTTGGTGGCAGTGTGGGGGCTCAAACTGACCAGTTGTCTGTAATCATATGTGTTTGGGGGAGCGTGAAACTTCCGGGATGAGAGTTAGGACTGACGACCTCATGTGAGACCCTGACATCTGTTGCTGCATAGAAGATGGCAGAATGGGGGTGGGGTGTTGTGGTTTACAAAGTTGTATGTTATGTCTGTTACCTGCTGCTGGTTGTCTGTGATTGGTTGTGTTGCCTTGGTCCTTCCCCTACTTGCATGTATGTGTGGTGGTGGGGTGGGGTGGGGTGGGGAGATACGGAGTTAGGTTTTGAACCCGGCACTTAAAATTTCCTGCTTTTGTCACTGTATAACAACCCTAACTGATGCATTAAAGGAGTTTTTTGCCGTGAATTTCCTTCTTTTGAGAATAGTTGCCCATTCCATTGTAATCACACATGTCTTTGTGGTAGCGCAGACCCTCCTGGCCTCGCTTCCATGTACATAGAAGTAGGACACTATAGTACAGCTCTGTAGCGTAAGAAACCCTTGTAACAGTGATTTGCCATGCTAAGGGTTACAGTAACAGTAATGTTAACACTAACGATAACGGTAATGTTGATGGTAACGGTATTGCAAACGGTAAGCTAATGCTATAATGGTAGCAGTAATGGTAATGCTAACAGCAATAGTAACACAAATGCTAATGCTAATAGTAATGGTAATGGTAATGCAATGGAAATGCAAAGGAAACGCATAACAGCAACAAACAAACGCAAACTGTAATGGTAATGCAAATGCAAGCGGAAATGGAAATGCTACTGGTAACGTAACATGAATGGTAACACAAACATAAACAATAATGGAAATGCTAACACAAATGCAAACGCAAATGGTACTGATAGCAGTAACACTAACGGTAGTGGTAATGTTACCAGAAACACAAACAGTAATGGTAACGCTAACAGTAACGTTAATGTTAATAGTAACGTTATTAGTAACGTAAATGCAAATGCAAATACAAATGGTAATGGTAACACAAACACAAATGCAAATGCTAACGGTAACGGAAACCGTAACGGTAACATTAACGGTAATGCAAATGCAAGAAGAAATGGTAACACAAATGCAAACAGTTACAAAAACAATAATGCAAATGTAAATGCGAAAGCAAATGCAAGCATAAACAGTAACGCAAAAGCAAATGCAAGCGGAAACGCTAATGCAAACATAAACAGAAACGCAAACACAAACGCTTAACGGTAATGCACACGCTAACAGTAATGCACATGATAACGGTAACACTAACGCTAATGCTAACAGTAACAGTGATATGGAAACACAAATGCGAACCCAAATGGTAATAGTAGTGCAAACGCAACAGTAATGCTAATGGTGATGCAAAGACAGATGCAAACGCTAATGGTAACATCAACGCAAATGCAAAACATAAATGCAAATGCAAACACTAATGGTTATGGTAATGCAAATGCAAACAGAAACACAAACGGAAATGCAAACAGTAATGCAAATGCTAACAGTAACGGCTGCAAATGCAAAAGCAAATGGTAATGGTAACGGTAATGGAAATGCAAATGCTAACACTAACGATAATGCTAACAGTGATGCCAATGGAAATGCAAATGCAAACAATAGCAAAATGCAAGCGCAAATAGAAACGCAAATTGTAACACTAACGGTAATGCTAACAGTGAAGCAAATGGAAACGGGTAATCTAAACGATAATGGAAAACGGAGGCACAAATGCAAACAGAAACGAAACACTAATGGTAATGGTAGCAGAAACACAAACACAAATAGTAACAGTAAAGATAATGGTGAAGCAAATGCAAAAAGGCAATGGTAACGGTAACACCAATGCAAATGTCAAAACAAACTCAACCTCTAACAGTGACGGTAACGCAAATGCAAACGCAAATGGTAATGCAAACGGTAATGCAAACACTAATGCTAACAGTGATGCAAAGACAAATGCTAATGGTAATGGTAATGGTAACACCAACGCAAACTTCAGCGCAAACATAACCGCTAACGGTTATGGTGACGCAAGCACAAACGCAAATGGTAACACAAACAGTAATGCGAATGGTAATGGTAACGGTGACGCAAACACAAATGCAAAAGCAAATGCTAGTGGTATCGGTAACGTAAACGCAAACGCTAATGGTAATGCAAACGAAAGTGCAAACACAAATGCAAATGGTAATGGTAACGGTAATGCTAACATGATGCAAAGGGAAACGCAAACACAAACAGTAATGCAAATGAACGCGCAAACACAAATGCAAACGGTGATGGTAACGGTAACACTAACAGTGAAGCAAACAGAAAAGCTAATGCAAACTGTAATGGAAATACAAGTGCAAATGTAAACTCAAACACTAATGCTAACCGTAATGCTAACGTTGACGCAAGCGCAAAGCAAAACGCTAATGGTAACACTAATGCATACGGATTGTGTCCAAAACAGGTGCATCAAGAAGCACAATGAATACAAAGAATGTGGGCATAATAGTGGCCCTCGGGCAGGAAAATGAGCACTTGGAATACTAAATTGCTAATATCTCAGGAACCGTACGAGGTAGGAAAAAAAATAAAATTTCATACTATTTATGATTTTCCAGGCCAGTTTTGTACTTAGCCCCCACAGTGGGGGACTAAGAATTTTTGTGATGCAAAGTCTGTATCTCGAACCATTTTCGAGATACGGGACCCAAAAGGCACGGCGGACACCGTAATGTTATCCTATGGGAAAAATGGTCAACTTCGGAGTGCCGTAACTTTGGAGCCCTGTAATATTATGCCACCAAGCCACAAAAAGGCACATCTGTGGGATCTTTGCTTTCTTCCCTGCAACCTTCAGCCCAGAAGACCAAACCATTGTTTTGCAGGAGGGTGGCAAAGATTTCCTGTTGTTTTGGTCATACTTTCGCAAATTACTTTCTCAAATCGCAAAAGTTTCTCAAATAAAAAAATCACAAAACTTTTGCATTTGCAAAAGTATTTTGTGAAAGTCTTTTTCCGAAAAAAATTTAAAAACATATTTCTGGGGGTTTAAACCCCCCCAAAAAAGATGTGCCTAGCATCCTCAAGACCGGACTAGGTGACCACAACAAGAATTGTGTCCCTAGAGGGTCCCAATTTTAAACGTCAGGCATTTTTCTGAGCTCTAACTAAAGACAAAATGGCTGACTCACAAAAGTAAAAGGGTTATTTGCGACAGTAAAAACGGCCATTTGCAAAACTTTCGCATCTGTTGTTAACTTTTCCTATAGGCTATAATGGGGAACCTTGTATTTTGAATAACCTTTGAACTGTTTAATATTTTTTCACAAAATCTTTGAAAGGCACATCAGTGACCCCAGCTGCATCTTCCCTGAAATTTTTGGACAGAACATGCAAACTGTGCGGCCTGTAGGTGCGAGCAAAGAAATGCGCAAAAAGTCATTTTTTTGTGTGTTTTTGGTGCCCTGTAGCTCCGCAACCGTACATTTGACTATAATTCAACTTGCCAGATTCAGAGACATATGGTACCAGACTGTGCATGCAAAATTTCAGACAAATCTGTCATACAGTTGCAAAGTTATTAAGGTGTAAAATTTGAAATGTAACCATAAAGTAGGTACTCAATCCTAAATATAGTGACACTACCATGCCACCTCCATTTAATGCATCAGTTAGGGTTATTCCACAGCAACAAAAGTGAGGAAATTTGGTCTTATGGTTGAAAACTCTAACTCTGCATTCCCCACTCCCACCCCAGCACCATACACACATAGACACACACACGCACATGAAAGTAGGGGGGAGGACCAAGGCAACACGATCAATCATAGACAACCAGCAGCAGGTGACAGAAATAGCATACAACTGTCTAAATGTACTACAAGACACATCCATCATCATGGTCCACCAACTGTAGGAGTTCTGCTGCCATCTGAGTGACTTGGTGCTATACACGCATACTGGCCATCAGCTGTTGGTGTATCACATTAAACATTTTTTATATCTATTACATTTCTTATCTCTTCTGAATCACAGTGTGTCAATAATCATCACTCTAATAAAATGTCAATGTCTGGCAGTGGTTTTAGAGACCTTTGTTGACTGTTAATGTCTCCTGATGTTACCCGAATAAGACAATGATGTATCAGTACACTATTATGTGCACAGTACTGCAGCACTATTATCTTACATTGTACACTTGCAGATCTGTTGGAGTGCCAGACCAATAAAGTCACATGGTAATACTATCGATACCTGAATTCTGGAACGTTTCTCATTTGAAACAGTTAAGTGTGTTCTCTACTATTTGATATATTGCTGCTAGCATGCTGTTCAAAGGGCCCCATGCTCACATGTTTTGTGTTTATGACTGTGTAGTATCACAGATCATTGTAACACAATTCATGTGTCTAAATACCTACTGATCTTGCCATGCCATAGAAAACAAGCATTTGTCAATGCCGAATGTTTGCTTGCTGGCATTGGATTTGGTAGTGTAGGAGTTACAGAGCTGCATAATAGGAATGGCAGTGAAGTATTGAACTGAAGCCAACCCACCACCACCATGCAGATACTGACAGGCATTGGGGTGCCTTTGTCAGTCACGCATAATGGCCATGCCATTTCACCACACCCTACCCTGCAGACACCAACAAGCATCACGGTGTGCCTTGGGGTCTTTAGCCCTTATGTTGGTGGACCATGATGATGGATGTGTCTTGTACATTTAGACAGTTGTATGTTATTTCTGTCACCTGCTGCTGGTTGTCTGTGATTGGTCATGTTGCCTTGTTCCTCCCCACTTGCATGCGTGTGTGTGTGTGTGAGTGTGTGGTGCTGGGGGTGGGGTGGGAATGAGGAGTTAGGGTTTTCAACCCTAACATCGAATTTCCTCACTTTTGTCACTGTGGAACAACCCTAACTGATGCATTAAACAGAGTTTTTTGCCATGAATTTCCTGTCTTTTTCAGAAAGTATAATCTCACACTACATTGTATATGTTGGTGAGAGCATGGCTCCCTTTGTGCAGCATGCTCTGATCAAGATATAGATAGCTTTATCATAATATGAACTTGTCTTATGCTATTCATGTGGCAATAGTTCATGTGCTACACCTTAGACATAAAAATGAACTCATACATAAATGGAATAGAAGCGTAATATGTGCAACACATGGACCAATAGTACATGTACTCAGATAAGTAGACACTATGCACAGATTTACCTCTTGTACTTTCTTTGTATGCAGTAATATACCAAGACCAGTATAGATATCAGCACTGTAACTTTATATATAATAAAATACACCTTAAAAAAGATTTATTGCCAAATTAATAGATGATTAAAAAGCCCGAATTAAAAGTCAAATTGGCACACAAAATCAGTCTCACAAAATAATATATAAAAAAGTAGAAACATAGATTTTGACGGCAGATAAGGACCACTTGGCCCACCCAGTCTGCCCATTTCTCTACCTATTGGATAAGCTGCAGATTCTAGTTAACCAACAGTACAACAGTGCAATACAACAGTATTGCATCAAAGTTAAAAATACATGGAAAACAGTATCACAGCTACTTGATGAGGAAGTTGTGACAGTAGCACAGACCACATGAACACAGCTGCCACAATAGTCTCTGTACACTGCTTATCATGTCTCAAACAGTGATGATGTTATTGTCATTGTGACTGATAGTGTGAATGTTCCTGGGGTAGGCGAAAACCAGATGCCAACTGTTTAAATAATAGCAGCAGAAACACATTCTGGTATCTAAAAAAAGATACTTATTATAGCTATTTAAAAACATTTAACGTTAATATATTTATGTGTAGACATACGCATATATATACACATACATATATATGTAAAGACACATAGATATATGAATGCGTTTGGAAAATTCCCACCCAACCCCCTAATTGAGGCAATTGAGAAATATTATCAGGAACATAAAAATCAGTTGTTATCAGTACAAGTGTCTGATGTACAATAGTGCACAATTGTATACATGTATTTAATTTACACAAAGCAAAATAACATGGCATATGCTGACAAGTACTATATACATCACTAGAAATCATCAAAGTGGTGATCAACATTCATAGTGAATTAATAAAGTATCTACATCACTAAAAACTGTAAGTTAATAATAAGTAATGCTTGTACACAAAACTATGAATATAAAATTATCTGTTATTGAGAAAATGGCACCTCTAGTTAATAAACAAATATTTACCACAACACTCTTTATTACTGTAAATGATACCTATATGAAACTCACCACAAATTAGAAATGTTGTACTAAATATCTACGTAATACTAAGTAATATATTAAGAATATGTTGAAATACTTGTCAATTAAATAGTGTAAAACCGCAAAATATTTAGCATTGTTTAATACATTCAGTTATATAGCAATTAAGACAACTGCTGAAAAGCTAACAGTACTGACTTTAACTAAATAATTTATTAATAACCATATATACATATATACAACACAAATGTGCAAAAAGAAAACAGACATAGTAGTACACTCTTGCGATACAATATGAATGTATTAAGTCAAGTCGCAAAGGGACAAAAAAGACAAGCCACACCTTGTAATACTCAACATGTTACAGAGTGATGCCTATATCAGAGTATGATACTCTTAAGTGCAGGTCAGCAGATCAGTTAGAAAACAGTGTGCAACTGTGTTAAGCACAGAAGTGGCACAAACAAATGCAGGATATCTTTTACTCATAAAAGATACAAATAATATCATGATGCAGAACAAGTGTTTAAAAAGACATGTGAAACACAGTTTTTCCATGCACATGGACAAGTAATGTGCCTAAGTAGAGGCACACAGTTGGCAAGTGTGCCAAGTAGTGCTTGTTATCGCTGCATACGAGTTACTCAGTAGAAAAGACAATGACAGAACAGGAGGACCAGATAGTCATATCTGTTTTTGCCATCTCTTAAGTCTTTCTTAGACATCTAAGTGTGGTTTCTCTAATGACTGTAAAAACAGTTGGTGCCGATTGAAGACCACTGCAACTATTTTCACTGTGTCACTGATTTACGCAACTATCTTAGAAGTCAGATTGAGTAAACATATGCATGTAAACCACATGATGTACTCTCAGTGTAATATTGGATGTAGATTTGCATAAGAAAGAATAGTGTTTTTGTAGCAGAAGTCAATCTGTAACAAATTTGACAGCAAGTTATGTCACATGTTGTGTGACTATTCTTCTGATGTATGAAGATTGTGATAGTTCTTCAATATCAGCACGTTTGCATTTTTTAAGTGTCATGGAAGCCTCTACTTAAAAGTGCTTGTGGAGTCATTGCATTCAACCCACCCAGTTCTGTACCTCAACAAAGAAAAAATAATGTTCAGAATGTACAGACTGGCCATGGTGGTAGATCACAGCCTGAGTGTCAAACACTGCTTAGTTGAATACAATTCTACCAGCTGTGAAATCTTTGCTAGGTGTGTCAACTCTGAGCCTGTTAGAGTCGAATCTATGCAATGCAGGCATAAGATATTGAGATGAAGTCCTGAGACGTATGGACTGAGTACATGTCCCTCCACACCTAACACATAGGTGACCACTTTCTGCATTTGTGAGCAGCTGCTGGAACTTGACACTTCGGGAGTGAAGCACAAACAAAGAAACCCAAAGCATATCCTCAGTGGTTAATCGCTCTGAATGACCACATGAGAGACATACATATTTGGTAACATATGAGACTGTGAAGTACTGTCGCATTGGAATCCCCTCTTCATCCAAACTGTTTATGATGGCCATCATAAACTCAGTGGTGTCCTGCTGCATGTTAGCAGCGAACGTACTGCACCCATCATATGTACCTAAGACCTGCTATAGAGGTATCAGTGACTGTACATTTTGTAACTGATCTGAAGTCACATTCACAACTTCCTTCAATGCATTTGATAAGGGAGTGTCTTGTGAAGCTGATATTGCCTGCACAAAGTCTAGCATGTGGAGAAATGCTTGCATAGCTATATTAGCATAGCGGTTTACTCTAGTACTGTTATCAAATACTGTGACAACAGCCATACCAAGTGACTTCTTAGAAACAGGTAATTTTGCATCTGCATCTGTATTTGCCATACTGACCTTGTTGTTAGTCTGCACAGTTGATTCAGTGGTGGCAGCTCATTTTCTCTTGTTGCCAGCTGAAGCTGTGACTGTGGCATGTGAGACAACCACATACGTAGGTAGTGGAATGAGAGACATCTGTGGCTGATGCAGAGTATGTAATCTGTTGTACTCAACAATACATCGCGTGTCAGCGTGTATCTTCTGTGGTGCAAGTGTGATGATGTGGAACCCAGAAAGACTGCTTCACGTGTGAAAGCATGACATAGCTCATGCCGCCCTTGAAATGTCTGTGTCTATGTCAACCATTGCTGAATCCAAACTCAAACCCTGTGACTTGTGAATGGAAACAGCATATGCAACACATATTGGAAACTGTGTCCTGTTGACATAGATATCCTTAAATACCTGGAACTTAACAAGGGTATGATCAATCTGCACAGACTGTTCCATGTTGTCAAAGCGGACAACAAGTGTCTCGATAAACGTCTTCTGAACATTGTATACAAAGTTGATGATGTGACCCATTGCACCATTTACAATGCCACATTCAACATCAAGATTATGCTGTAGCATGACACACTCATTCTTACAAACTGTAAGAACAGCTTCCAGGCCAGCTGTGTGTGAAACATCTGACTTCAGTTCAGACAGTCATTCAGTCATCTTTGCTACCAGCTTCCAACTTAGAATTACACCATCAACTGTATCAACAACATGCAGTGTGGCAATTTCTTGATTCTCTCTCTGCAACATAACACTGTTAAATTCAGCACATTTCTTAAGTTGTGGCATAAGACACACAATCTGTGTGCCCTTGAGTACACATCACTGAAAGCGTTGCATGCTGTATGTATGGATGTAGTATCCATTGTGATTCTTCGACCATGTAACATCGCAAGATGTTGTGGTGACAAAGAACCTGTACGAGCTTTATCCAACAGTGCCTTGTAAGCCAGATCATCACCCTGCCGCATGTTCTCACACAACTCGACATAGGTAAATAACTCCCACAGGTTACAACCTCCAATGCAGCCTAGTGTATTCTTAGCATGCTTGACAGTCAGAGTTGCAAAGACATGTTCCGCATTAATTGGTGCAAGTTGTAAGAGGTCTCCAAATACAATGATGCTTTTACCACCAAATGCATCTCCATAGTCAGTGCCCAAAATCTCCTGTAGACTTAAGTGTATACAGGCAAGCATCAAATTAGAGACCATGCTAATCTCATCAATGATTAGTAACTTCATTTTAGTAAACATAGAATGAAGCTGAAATGCAACCTCAAATGAGAGCTTACGATACTCTCCTGCTTTGCTATGCTCCACTGGCAACATGAAGAGGTGGTGTAGCGTAACTCCACCAATGTTATATGCAGCCAGTCCAGTGGGAGCACTAACAGTAACAGACATTGATGAGCCTTTCAGTTTCTGTATTTCAACCATGATGACCTCTATAAGGAAGCTCTTACCTATACCTGCTGAGCCACTAACAAACATTAGTGGCATGTGGTCAAGACAGTCACATTTCTTCTCTTCATGTAGTATCCCATGCCGAACAGCATCAGTAACTGCAAAGTGCACCACATGTTGTTGCTCATTGAGTCTCTCTCTCAATTCTGCTGTATCAACATTGCAGTGTGTGCCATGTTTCATAGCACTCTCCACTTCTGACATGAATACTTCTGGGGCATTCAGAGGCAGCTGCACTCCAAGTATACCTTCTCCTTCCGGATCAAGGTTGTCCTGTGAACTAACAGGAGTGTCCTCTTCAAGTTGTTTCTGTGCCTTTTCAAGCTGTTCCTTCTCAGCACCCAGTCTCTTTATATATGTGTCAGAGTATTCAGTTTTGAATGTGTCGTAACTGTGATTGAATTGTACCTCAAATGTATCACAGTCACCTTTCAATTCAGACTCATTCCTCCAGCGTTTAAATAAGAATAGCAGAGCAAAGTAGTAATGTTCTCTGCTCTCAGATGTGCCTAGATATAATTTGCAATGGTCAATGAGCCAAGGATTATGTCTCTTTATGAGACAGCCATCCACTCCTCTGACCTTGTAAATGTCATGCGTGCAATCAGGTGAGACATCTGTCTTGTAGTAGTACCATTTAGCCACCTCAAATAGACACATTCCATCCATGTCACTGTGTCTACAGGGGTAGTATGTGTTAATCAGGTTATTCTTCAATATACGTTTTGAAGAGGGACTGTTGAGAGCCAGTTACTCAATCTCAGCGTGAGGAAGAAGTACACATTTGTGCTTCTCTTTGTAGTTAACACTGAGAAATCGCACAACATCAGATTTGCCGTACAAATGTGTACTGATCAAATGATCGCCAACCTCATAAGCACCACATTCTCTGTGTGATAGGGCCTGCAATCCCAGTGACCACAGCTGAGATGTCAGTGACTTGCTTGAACTGACACTATCTTCCCAAAGATCTTGCAAGCTAGTCTGTTCTTGTTTGGTGATGTACAAAGTGATGTATGCCGAACCAGAAGCCAACGAGTTGTCAGCCACAAACTGAACATCTATGTTTGCTTGCCACATTAGAAGAAGAGTTGGGTTGAAGTCATTGATGTACACCTCATTCTCATCCCTGGGTAACTCATATACCCTCTTGGTTAATTTTACCTTCAAGTGGTGTCGTATTGCTGAAAACAGTTCATTCATGTGACTGTTCCCACAGACATGTCTGGGAAATCTGAAGCAACGTTTTGTGTACCAATCAGATTTTCTCTTCACTACCCCGCGGCAGTATTTCACACAAATATGATGTTGGAACTTCTGCACCAACTTCCACAGCATAGGACTGTCATACTTGTCCAGTATGTGGCAAGTGATGTATCACTAATGAATGCAAGCACTTCTGCTGCTTCATGTTTGCCTATCTTGAGGGTGTCCTTGATCCACAGTAACATATGAATATGAGGAGTGCCTCATGCCTGATATTCCATCCTCCAGAAGTAATGCTCTACAATACCAAGAGGTGGATTGTCCTTTGACAAAAGTCAGAATATCATGGAATCACTTGTGAAACTGTCTAGTCACAGACACTGGGTCAAGTGTCACATCTCTCAAGAGTCATTGATGTAATGCCTCTACATCACAATTTGCCCACTTCAACAGTTCAATCACCTCCTCCCAGGTGTACTCAGCACAGCTGAGTGTGATGAACCATGTTGCTGCACCATACTCCCAGCATAGTCATCACCTCAGAGTGTCTGCGATACCAGTATTCTTTGGTGCCACATAGACTTGACAGTATGGAAGACAAATTGACCTGCACAGTTTCATCCTTTTGCTTTAATTTCTGCAAAAACTCTACAGCAGTGATTCCATCAAGTGGAGTCATGAGTCGTATAGTATGTGCAATGGATGTAGACAGAATGCAAAGCTCACTCTCCTGAGGAGATGGAACAAGTACTGTATATTGCATCTCAATTTGCCATCCTTACTGAGCACATGACTGATATGGTATTCAGCACCTTGCACATGCACTTCTCTATCATCTAAATGTCCACCTGGCCCTTTTGGAAATAAATCCAGAAAACAACGTGCTTCCAATATCACCTCCCAAATGCTGACAGGGGCACCTTCCACCTATTTCATTTGATACAGATCAATGTTATCCCCAACTGGATCTCTGCCATGTAGTGGATGTATTGCATACTGTTCATACACATTGTCACTTTTCTCTACATTGACCTTCTCAACCATTGGTTTTGTGGTATCCAACACATCGTGTTCAGTAGACATGCTACTCATGTGATCAATGTCAAGGTCTGCATAAAAGGAATTGTTGTTCTTCAAGTAAGTAAGAGCAAGCTTCACCTTCTCTATATTGACAACATCCTGCCAGATGACCTTTGACTTTGTTGGAACACTGTTGACAAGAATCACCAAACTGTTCTCACTGTAGATTGCCTGCACATTTTCCTGCAGAGGAAGTGGAAGATACATAAAGGAACCCTTAAGAGACCTAATGAGTTATTTTTGTAGAATGTTCCATGTTTTGTATTTAAATGTAGAATAGTTTGAAATGGTTTCATAGTCTGAATAAGAATCTGTTCAAATATATTCAATGTGGCAATCTCAGCAGGTGTAACATGTGTCTCCATATTGTTCAACAATGACCTTGGTGGCAGAGTGTTACTCTTCACCTTGGAGAAACAGTGCTTGCACATCACAATGATTGGCTCTAATTGGAAGTCACACTTTAACAGCAGAATTCCTGATAGTTGAAACCACATGTCATTGTACGGTAACAAGGTTTCCAGATTAACTGTGACCGTTTGTTTCTCGTAACAGAGCCGTCACATGACACACATACAGAGTCAAATGTCTCTGTCTTTGCCAACTCAAATTTGGCAATGGATTTCCCAAACTGCTTAAGAATATCTGTTTCAAGACAGGACACAATTGTCATCAGCAATTGATACCTGGTCAATTACAGTATCTGTGACACCTCTCACATTGCAGCTGTTAAGGAAATGTCATGACACCATGCATGTCACCAGACTCCAGCAACTCATTAAGATGAGTATACTGCGCAACAACTCATCACACCTCATAGACCCTATACACAGAAGTTACGCATGCCTGATTGATGCACTGCCAGCATCCACATGTGGCGAAATGCACTGTCACAAATACCACTGTCTAGGCAAGCTAGTGAATGACCCATAAGTCCAGTATGTGACCGGATCTCACAAAGATCTATAGTCTCAAACAATTTATGTCTGTCTTTACAATCAGTAACGACAAACAGATTGATAAAGTGCTCGACTTTATCAAATGATGATTGCCTCTGGTTGCAAGTTGTATCACATGTCCATGCCAGACAGTGATGCTTACGAGGCTGAACAGTTGACTCAGACTCATCATCTGACTCAGTTGTAATGTCATCACATGCAGTCAGCACATTACATAGTTTCATGGCCTCATCAATAGAGAACTTGCTGTCCTTTTTCTGTGAGTAATATGACTCCTCCCAGAAATATGCCTCTGAGTGCTGTGTGTGTAGCCAGCTGCCTGTGAAAATGTCACAGAAGTTGTGTTGGTTCAAGACGGGATAGTGTTGTAACCTCATCTTTATGCTGTACACAACTTTTCTGAATTGTTCAAGTACATGAGCCATTTTACACCACAAGCGTTGTAGAACAAATACTGCTCTGTTGACAAATGTACAAACTCTGAGACGCGATATCATCAATGACAGATGAGTCTTAGTTTTTTGCGCTCACATCTCATCACAGCTGCAATAAGTCTATCTAACTTAGCTTTACAAGCCAGTGATCGAAAATACTTTTGCTTCCTCAGGTGAGCATCAGCAGCCATACCTTTACGTTGCTGCTGAGAATGTTTTTTTATGCTTGCCTTTGCAACATATTTCTTCCATCTGGAAGATTTCTACAACTGTTGCTCAGCTGTACATGTTTCCATTGCAGCTGAGCAAGTATGTTCAGTTTCTGTGGAGTGCGCAACCTCTGAAGTCGCTCCTTGAGCAGAATGAGAAATCAGTTTATGCCTTGAAATAGAATGTGTGGGATTTGTACCACTCTTCAGCAACAGTGTACTACTGTGATACCTGTTTCGTCTCTGCATAGCACTGCGTCTCTGCTTGGATGGCATCTTTCTTCTCTACAATGTCACAGTAGTGTGTCAAAATGTTTTGTCAGAATCAGACACCTGTGTAAAAAATAGAGAGAAAAAAATTTAGTGGTGAAGAAACATAATCTAATGACATCTTATAGTCATACACAATCTACATCTGTCATATCATGTGAATAGAGAGCATTGCCAACAAAACGTTGCACACATAATCCTTCTTGCAATAGAACCTGAGTTGTAACATGACACAATATGTACTGTAATAACATAGCAGACAGTTTTTTTTGTGGAAGTCTTGACTATATACACTTTTTTTGGTAAAAAACAGATTATTTGCAACATTTTTGCAAAACTGTGTTGAATGTACGACAGTGGCAAATGACAGTGTCGAATAAACACGACAGTGTTGCAAAGTCATGTCGTCAGCATGACAGTATTGAATAGTAGTGTCACAAAATAGTGTCACACACACAAGTGTTGAATAATAGTGTCAAATAAACATGACAGTGTCGCAAAATGATGTGCACGACAGTGCTAATAATAGTGTCAGGAGCATGAAAGTGTTGAATAATCACATTAAAAACACCCTTTTAAGGCTAAGCTAATGAGACATTGCTTTGTATTTGAGTGACGGACGCTCACACCAATGGAACAGAACATTGATCAGGCCATGTCAGGCAACCAATTACAACTGCGGAAGACTGGAGAAGAAGGACATAGCAGCCATCTTAGTCAAAGCAACCAGAACCTGCTTTACTCTGAGTAAGTACATTCAATTTTCAAAACTATTTTACTAGCATTATAAAAACTGATAATGATACAAACATAGCATAAAACAAAATGTTTTTACTCCTCTATTTGACTATAGCAATATAAATGACCTGTTATGCTGTGGGAAGAAGTTATAACTATTTGAAGTCAGAATGTCAGTGAATACTTCTCAGCACAGATAGAGCTGCAAATGGAGGCAGAACACAGGCAGCATGTGTATCATAAAAGAAGAGACAACCAATAATAGCTAGCTAGGTACTTGTGATTGTTTGAACTAGCCTATCAAAATGTAGTATTTTCCCACCTAGAAACCCTGCAACATTTCTGCTTGACAGAACCTGAACCCATTCAGTGTATGCGTAGTGCATGCATCCACTGTATTGGTTAACCATGAGAAAGCATTAGCCAATGATTTTGTTTTTCCTATGTTTTGGGACAGCCCACCAAAGCAATATTGAAGCAGAGAGGGAAATCTCAATTTCATATTCAGTAGTGACTAGACACTGCAGGACAAACACTGATCTTTTTGGTAGCTCTCTGTCCACTTTTCAGTTCAAAAGCTTAGAATGGCAGAAAAACAGCAAATGCACTGTGTGGGTCATTGGCAGCAGCATAGTACAACGAGCTGCAGCGTGTGTTCAGAGACATCAGTTTGGTAAAGACTTGCAGCTTCCAAATTGCTCTGTTAAGTGGTTTGGCAGGGGAGGCATGAGGTGGGAGTATCTCATGCCAACAATGCACCGACTACTGAGCACTCACGCTCATCTGGACATACTGCTGATTCATCTCGGAGGCAATGATTTAGGCACCAAATGATGGGTAGATTTAGTAGCAGAAGCAAAATTGGACCTTGCTTCCATAATGAGTATGTTACATGCCAGTAAGATCATATTTTCAAATATTACAGAGCGTAGGGTCTGGCAAGCAGAACACCACATGTACCTGCTTGACAGGGCACAAAGAAAGGTAAACATACAGCTTTCTGGATATCTTCACATGTGTGGCATGTACACCATACGTCACCCTGAAATTAAATATTGTAATGATTGGCTAAATCTACCAGATGATGTGCACTTCTTGCATGCTGGCAATTACATTTTCCGGGGAGACCTTTGAGATTGAATCCTCACAGTGTTCTAAAAATGTCAGACTGTTTTAATGTACCTGATAAAAAACGTTTTTTTTTTTAAGAACCACAAAATTGGTCAAAAATAGACAAGCTGCATACATAATGCACATAACACACCGCAATCTGTGTTGTCACAGTAATTGTACAGATAGCAAACACCAAGGGCAAATGTGACACATAACAGGTTGTTTGTGGCTGGACACTCATGACACAATATCTCTTTCACTGTCAGGCCACTTGCTTGGTGACACCATACACAATGTGACTGTACTCACTTGTGTGCATGTCTCACCTGAGGCATGTAGCGTTAATGGTAATGAGTTTTGATGACATGTGCTACACTGTCATGACACAATATCTGTAATTTTGTCTTAGAATGGGAAATTCATACATGTTATGATTCAGCTGTTCATTATCCAGCCTTGCCTTAAATGCTTACTGTAGTTGTCCTATGGCATGGATGTCAGGGCAAACCACCATGGGGGGTGGGGGTGCAGAAGTGCATTGACTATCTGATGTAATCTAACCATGAGTGCTATAATGTTTAGAAATGTTCAATCTGATCTGTACAATCGTAATGATCATGTCTTTCCACATATAGTTGAAAAAAATGTTCAAGCTCAATGAAGCTATCCTCATAAATATACATATAAAAAGAAATACTAAATTATTATTGTAGCTGGCCCTGGCTCAGCGGTTGGATTACGCTTGTAGGCTGGCGACCGGGTTCAGAAATGGACCTGGGTCATCAGAGGTCAGGTTGGGGAGAAGGCTGGAGCGCCCTGGACAGCCTCCCTTCCCTGCGGGGAGGGTGGGCAGTGTCCCAAGAACGGTGACTCTGGCGGAGGCTAGGAGTCACTCCCCACTACCAGCGCTGAGGCACTGGGTGAGGCGGGTAGACGCTGTGTCATTGCACGTCCCCACCTCTGAGAAAAGAAAAAGAACAGAGGGTAAACCTCTGTCTCAGTGAAGCCCTCCCTGGGCTTTGATTACTCCCGACCAGATACAAGCCCACGGCTCAGATATGGGGTCCAATATCATGGCCCGCCCTCCGGATGGTAAGCCGTGGTAACTGGGGAGGAAGCGGCAATGGATGGTAGGTGGAAGTCCCAGGGACTGTGACCAGGGTGGAAGATTGACAGAAGGGCTCACCAAGGATAAATAGAAAATTAAAAAAAAAAAAATTATTATCTCTCTCACTATTTATTTCAGCATCTAAACAGATTTAAAAACATGAGAATCTGGAGTGCAAGGGAGGTGTGCTGTCTGGTCAAGGCAGCACAGAGTAAGGGCAATGCCTGCATTCTAATGAGGAGCACAAATAAGAGGCTGGATGCCATGTGGAGGCGCATCATTGCTAACCTCAGTTATAGGTTCTGTATAAAGAACAAAATGGCAACCATGTGCAAGAGGAAGTGGAAACTGGTGCGCCAGTGTTTCTACGCTCGAAAGAAATGCGGAGAGGTACCAGAGAATGATGTCCCCGGTACTACCTCGCCCACGAAATGTGGGAAACAGCTGGGAAGCCTGAAGTGTCATTAGTATAGAAGAAATTTGCAACTCATCACAATATCTACATCAGCATTAAGAATGCTTAACAGTGACAGTTGGTAGTAGAATCAGTCATTGTATAGAATTTAAATTGTGCAACAGACAACTGTGCATCATGCACTATATCTGTAGAACCTCTACCTTCAAAAAACCTGTACGCAGCAGAATAAACACTTCTCACTGAAGATCTGTCAAATCTGTGATACTAAAAGTTAGCAATTGATCTTTCACTGTACATGCTGTTAGCATAATAGTTGTCTTACAGTATGGTCACTGTCTTGTTGATGTTCTTGCCTATTTAAATCTTTTGCTCTGAATGGTATTTCATTAAATGTAACTGAAGAGACCTCAGCATAGAATTCTAGCTGAAACATACAGTAGTACACAGGTATGCAGAAAGTAACAGAATAACAAAGACATGAAAATAAATGAATTCTACAGAGTATTGACAATAATAAAACTGATATATATTGAAGTATGCATTCATATACAGCACTGTATAAATCTGTTATTATTCATTTACAGAACATCGTGAGGCATTCCACAACTCAGGCAGAGGTAGTGCCAGGGGGGGCTGAGGCTGTGGAGGGCCATGAGTCTGATACTGATAGTGTCATTCTTGTCAGATCAGAAGGTAAGACAAATTTATTACAACAAGCCGAATAACTGAGCACCTAATGCACAGGACATGGGGACATTGCCTGTCTGAGGTAACACAACTCGGCAGAGTGGCACATTGTGCATGACTGCTGTCAGATAACAATGCCATTCATATCCACAGCTGTAGTTTTGCTGTGGTTCACAACTGCACATGCAACAGATCACCTTAGTTGGGCTGTGGCTCTGCACTCATGATCCAGTACCTGGTCTGGGTGGGGCATGGGTATTGCCTGGCTGAGGCCGTGCAAGCCGTCAGTGTCCTAACTAGTGTGCAGCTGCTATCACAGAGGTATAGCAATGATGTCCATGGCCTTAGTTGGGCTGTGGCTCTGCACTCAGGATCCAGTACCTGGTCGTGGGGGGCATTGCCTGACTGAGGCCGTGCAACTCCTCAGTGTCCGAACTAGTGTGCATCTGATATCAGAGATGTATACTGATGATGCCCATGGCCTTAGTTGAGCTGTGGCTCTGCACTCAGGATCCAGTGCCTGATCTGGATGTGGGGGGGCATTGCCTGGCTGAAGTCGTGCAACTTCTCAGTGTCCTAACTAGTGTGCAGCTGGTATCAGAGACATATACCGATGATGTTCCGGTCTTATTTGGGCTGTGGCTCTGCACTCAGGATCCAGTACCTGGTCATGGGGGGCATTGCCGGACTGAGGCCGTGCAACTCCTCAGTGTCCTAACTAGTGTGCAGCTGCTATCACAGAGATATACTGATGATTTTTATGGCCTTAGTTGGGCTGTGACTCTGCACTCAGGATCCAGTACCTGGTTTGGGGGTGCATTGCCTGGCTGAGGCTTTGCAACTCCTCAGTGTCTGAACTAGTGTGCAGCTGGTATCAGAGATGTATGTCGATGATGTCCATGGCCTTAGTTAGGATGTGTCTCTGCACTTGGGATCCAGGACCTGGTCTGGGGTGGGGGGCATTGCCTGGCTCAGGCCACGCAACACCTCAGTGTCGAACAAGTGTGCAGCTGGCATCAGAGATGTATACTGATTATATCCATGGCCTTAGTTGGGCTGTGGCTCTGCACTCATGATCCAGTACCTGGTCTTGGGGGGGGGACATTGCATGACTGAGGCTGTGCAACTCCTCAGTATCCAGACTAATGTACAACCGGTATCAGAGATGTATATTGATGATGTCCATGGCCTTAATTGGGCTGTGTCTCTGCACTCTGGATCCAGTACCTGATCTGGGGGGGCATTGCCTGGCTGAGGCCATGCAACTACTCAGTGTCTGAACTAGTGTGCAGCTGGCATCAGAGACATATACTGATGATGTCCATGGCCTTTGTTGGGCTGTGGCTCTCACACAGGATCCAGTACCTGGTCTGGGGGGGGCATTGCCTGCCTGAGGCCGTGCAATCTCTCAGTGTCCTAACTTGTGTGCAGCTGGTATCAGAGAGGTATACCATTGATGTCCATGCCTTAGTTGGGCTCTGCCTCTGCACTTAGGATCCAGTACCTGGTTTATTGGTGAGGGGGGGCATTGCCTGACTGAGGCCATGCAACCTCTGAGTGTCCTAACTTGTGAGCAACTGGCATCAAATAGGTATACCAATGATGTCCATGACTTTACTTAGGCTGTGGCTCTGCACTCGGGATCCAGTACCCATCATAAGCTATCTGCATCTGGCATCAGAAAGGTATACCAATGATGTCCATAGCCTTGGTTGGGCTATGGCTCTGCACTCAGGATCCAGTACCTGGACTGGGGAAGGGGATTCCCTGGCTGAGGTCATGCAACTCCTCAGTGTCCTAAGTAGTGTACATCTTCTATCAGAGAGGTATATCGATGATGTACATCCACAGTATCCACAGATACTCCACATGATCCTAACTTGTGTGCATGTCTTATTAAGGATATATAACGCTTGATATCCATACCTTCAATTATGCAGTAGCTCAGCGCTCAGAATACATTGCCTGTTTTTTGGGGGAGGGGAAAAAGGTGCATTGCCTTGTTGAGTGCATCCAACTGATCACTGTTCTAACTTATGTTCACCTGCTATCAGAGAAGTGTACTATTGATCTCCATTCCTTTCTTGGCTTCTGTCTCACCACTCACCATGCAGTACATGCTCTTCAGAGGGGGGAAGTGGCAGGACATTGCCTGGCTGATGCCAAGCAACACCCCAGTGTCCTAGCTAGTCTGTACCTTGTAACACTAAGTAATAGCATTCATATTCATCAGTTAATTGAAGCAGTATCTCAGCAAGGAAAATACAATACCATTTTTTTTATTGTTTCTGGGGCGGGATGGTCATTGCCTGCCTCAGCCCATACAATGCCTCAGTGCCCCATACATTCTCTCCAGCTACTATCAGAGAGGTAGGTGTACTGTAGCTTAACACCCAGGTCACAATACCTTGTGGGGTTGTATGCCATTGACTGGCTGACCCAATGAAATTCGTCACTGTTCTTACTTGCACGCAGGTGATATCAATCACCTATGGCATTCAATTCCTGTTCGGGGGGGTATTCCATGCTTCAATCCGAACAAGTAACAGTTCCCAACTTCTGTATCTGTTATGAGTACATCTATAGTTGATGTTCATGTCTTTACTTTAACTGTTGTTCTACAGCCATAAAATGACTGATAACATGCAACTTGGCAGTATCATAACTTGTGCACAGATAGTATCCTATCAGCATACCCTAGATGTCGTAAGTCCACTTGTGCTGTCACTCTTCACTGATACATCAATACTGCTCAATTGTGGCACTTGTGTGCATCCGCTGCGGCAATGTACAGACATATGTATCCTAAAACATATAAAACTGTGGAAAAAATGTTACATACTTATATCGCAGTGTTAGTCACTATGCTTGATGGTATTATGTAATAGTAACACAGAAACACATATGAAAACAATACCAGTCTTAATGTACATAGACATAGCAATATGATCTGTAATCTAAAATCTATTTATATATTTTTCCTAGATGCCAGGGAGAATGAACATCAGCCTCTGCATGCAGTGAAGCAAGAGGCAGATGGCGGTGCTGAAGGTAAGTGTTGCACTATACTACACATTTGTTTTCAGCTAGAGAAATACCACCTCTATGTCTTCTTGTCAATAAGCTAGTGAAATGGTGATCAATATATTATATGCAGTTAATCATTTAATGTGAGAGATGCTTCTTCATCCAAGATCTAACACTCGTCCACACACGGTTGTGACATTGCCTGCCTGACACTGCAGCTCATCAGCCTCCTATGTTATGGTCACCTTGTATCAGATAGCTGCAGCATCAATGTTAACAGTTCCTATCACGTTAATACAGTATAACAATTTGTGACTGCAGCTCACATGTGTCTCACCACTCAGTACACTGTGCCTGGTCTTGTATGCGTGACTGTGCCTGATATCATGAAGCACTCAGTGCACTAACTACTGTTCAGCTGACATCAACAAGCTGTACCACAACAGTTAGCCTCCTGTAAATGATGTTCAGTGCATGTTCACATCTAATGTTAATATGCATGGATTTTAATGGCATGTCTTTAGCATTTAGTATTGGTATATGAAAGGTGCTTGACCATTGTGTACGTGAGTCAAGCAACTGCTCACTGTTCTAAGTTGTGCATACCAGTTATCATCAACAGCTGGCATTGCTGTCACTGGTTTCCTTGAAATATCCTTTGTAGTCAGGAGTCAATATCTGATCTGTGGTGGAGTGGTGACATTGTCTCTCTGAATTCATGCAACTCACAGTGTAATAACTTGCTTTCAGCTAGTATCATGCAGTAATAATAGTTATGTACAACATTTTCTTAGCTTCTCTGCTGCTGCTAAACAGGGTAATATTACATAAATTTCCATGCTCCTACTTGTGCTAGACATTTTAACTCAGAATCTTGCACCTACCATGTAAAACAGACTGTCAGTTTCCAGCTATACCCATGGAAGTAGTCAGTGGCATGAATGCAGTTCACCCCCATCATGGATATATATAGAATAACTTTGATGCATTGACTTGAGCCATGGTTCTGCACTAATTATCCTGTGCATGAAATAGAATATTTGGCGCTGTCTTCCTGACACCATGTGATTACTCAGTGTAGTAAGTTATAGTGACCTAGTATCACACATATCACATGCATGCTGATGCCTTTATTTGATAAGTGCCTGTGGACTCAAGATCGTCTTCCTGATTGCTGACATGGGTGAGAGGCAGGGGTGTCACTATTTGGCTGTAGAAGAAATACTAGAACTCAATTCAATGTCATACAACAGTAAGAAACCTTACGCTGATGCACTTCTATATGTAGGTTGCAATCCCAACCCTAGTGGAACTCTGTTCATTGCCTGACTGCCCCCATACACCTAATCAGACTAATAACTTGTGTCATAGATGTACACTCACGGGTGTGTCCGTCTTCTTGTTGGGTGGTGGGGTGGTGGTGGCACAATGCATGTCTGGCAACATGCAAGTGCTAATATTTGCTACTTTTGCACTCCTCCATGTAGCTTGCAATCCTAGGTCTAGTGGACCTCTGATCATTCCCTAACTGACACCATACAGCTACTCAGACTA
Organism: Neoceratodus forsteri; assembly: GCA_016271365.2. NCBI lineage: Eukaryota > Metazoa > Chordata > Ceratodontiformes > Ceratodontidae > Neoceratodus > Neoceratodus forsteri. Next base: position 202,999,592 of record CM057454.1, read on the forward strand.
ATAGATTGTGATACAGATATACACTCAAGGGCATGTACCTCTTTTTGTTGGGTGAGAGTGGGTGGTGTTGTGCAATGCATGGATCACCACATGCAACTACTCATATTCATTACTTCTCTTCAATTGTCATCATCAACATATGAAACAGCTTGTCTATTACTGAATTTGAAATGTACATCTTAGTAAGCAAATTATTCCTGTTGTCCAAAAGTGAAGGCCAGTACTTGTCTCAGAGTTTTGAACTATTAGCCATACAAATTACCCTCGTTTATGGAGATTGTAATAAGAGCTACCACCAAAGTACACTTATCAATGTAACATATTTTGATTTGTCTATTTTCTGTCCACAGGAACAGTAACAACAGCAGCATTCTGTGAGCTCTGTGACCATTTTGACAGGCTGGAGCAGAAGATTGACCACCTGCTTGAGGGACAGGACCTGTCCTCTTGCAGGCACAGCAGGGGATGGTCAGCCTTCTGCATGAGCCTGTTAACACGCCACAGATGCCACAGGGCACAGCAGCACCACCCCACTGCATGCAGCAGGATCCAGTCTCCCTGCCCAGAGTTGAATGGCACTCCACACAGGACTGCTACCTCCTCCATGGAACATCAGTCTCCACTTCTGGTGCACCTCCACATGGTTCCAGTCTCCAGGACTGTGCCACCTTGACTGGCACAACACACCTCCCCATGCCATACATCTTTAATAGTGAAATTTCATAGGAGGAAAAAAAATTATTTTTGTTATTTATTTCTAACTTCTATTATAAAAGTCAGTATTTTATTTTTATATATTTTTTCAATAAAAAATTTGACAGTATGACGTACATTTATTTTCCTAAAAAATACTTTCATAAAAATATTTTTTCTAACTAGTGATGCAAAGTGTGTTTATTATAAGTATTCAATAGTAATCATGGGAGGGTGGGGGTATTGCCTGGCTGAGACTGCATAACTACTCAGTGTCCTAAGTAGTGTGTAACTGGCATCAGAGAGCTATACTGATGATGATGTCCATGGCCTTAGTTTGGCTGTGGCTCTGTACTCAGGATCCAGTACCTGGTCTGGGAAGGGGGTGGGGCATTGCCTGGCTGAGTCCGTGCAACCTCTCAGTGTCCTAACTTGTGTGACTGGCATCAGAGAGCTATACCAATGATGTCAATAGCCTTAGTTGAGCTGTGGCTCTGCACTCAGGATCCAGTACCTGGTCTGGGGAGGCATAGCCTGGCTGATGCCATGCAGCTCCTCAGTGTCCGAACTAGTGTGCAGCTGGTATCAGAAATGTATAACGATGATGACCATGGGCTTAGTTGGGTTGTGGCTCTGCACTCATGATCCAGTACCTGGTCGGGGGCGGGGGCATTGCCTGGCTGAGGCCGTGCAACTCCTCAGTGTCCAATGTAGTGTACAGCTAGTATCAGATATGTATACCGATGATGTCCATGGCCTTAATTGGGCTGTGTCTCTGCACTCAGGATCCAGTACCTGATCTGGGGGCATTGCCTGGCTGAGGCCATGCAACTACTTAGTGTCCGAACTGGTGTGCATCTGGCATCAGAGACATATACCGATTATTTCCATGCCTCTAGTTGGGATGTGGCTCTGCACTCAAGAGGCAGTGCCTGCTCTGGGTGGGGAGGAATTGCTGCCTGAGGTCATGCAATCTCTCAGTGTCCTAACTTCTGTGCAGCCATTATCAGAGATGTATACCAATGATGTCCATGGCCTTATTTTGGCTGTGTCTCTGCACTCAGGATCCAGTACCTGATGGGGGGGTGGTGGGACATTGCCTGGCTGAGGCCATGCAACTAATCAGTGTCCAAACTTGTCTGCAACTCACATCAGAGAGGTATACCAATGTTGTCCATGATCTTTTTTGGGCTCTGACACTACATTCAGGATCCAGTGCCTGGTCTGTGGGGGGTATGGCCATTGCCTGCCTGAGGATGTGCAACCTCTCAGTCTCCTAACTTGTGTGCAGCTTGCATCAGAGAGGTATACCAATGATGCACATGGGCTTAGTTGGGCTCTGGCTCTGCAGTCAGGATCCAGTACCTGGTCTATTGGGAGAGGGGGGCATTGCCTGGCTGAGGCTGTGCAAACTCTGAGTGTCCTAACTTGTGTGCAGCTGGCACCAGATAGGTATACCGAAGATGTCCATGGCCTTAGTTGGGCTGTGTCTCTGCACTCAGGATTCAATACCTGATCTGGGGGTGGGTGGGTAGGAACATTGCCTGGCTGAGGCTGTGCAACTCCTCAGTGTCCAAACTAGTGTGCAGCTGGCATCAGAGACATATACCAATGATGTCAATGCACTTAGTTGGGATGTGTCTCTGCACTCAGGATCCAGTACCTGATCTGGGGGTAGGGGCATTGCCTGGCTGAGGCCGGCAACTACTCAGTGTCCAAACTAGTGTGCAGTTGGCATCAGAGACATATGCTGATGATGTCCATGGGCTTAGTTGGGTTGTGGCTCTGCACTCACTATCCAGTACCTGGTCGAGGTGGTGGGAGGGCATTGCCTGGCTGAGGCCGTGCAACTCCTCAGTGTCCAAGGTAGTGTACAGCTGGTATCAGATATGTATACCGATGATGTCCATGGCCTTAATTGGGCTGTGTCTCTGAACAGCGGATCCAGTACCTGATCTGGGGGGGCATTGCCTGGCTGAGGCCATGCAACTACTCAGTGTCTGAACTGGTGTGCATCTGGCATCAGAGACATATACCAATTATTTCCAAGCCCTTAGTTGGGATGTGGCTCTGCACTCAGGAGGCAGTGCCTGCTCTGGGGGGGAATTGCCTGCGTGAGGCCGTGCAATCTCTCAGTGTCCTAACTTCTGTGCAGCCATTATCAGAGATGTATACCAATGATGTCCATGGCCTTATTTTGGCTGTGTCTCTGCACTCAGGATCCAGTAACTGATGGGGGCGGGGGGCATTGCCTGGCTGAGGCCGTGGACCTAATCAGTGTCCTAACTTGTCTGCAACTCACATCAGAGAGGTATACCAATGATGTCCATGATCTTAGTTGGGCTCTGACACTACATTCAGGATCCAGTACCTGGTCTGTTGGGGGTGTGGCCATTGCCTGCCTGAGGATGTGCAACCTCTCAGTCTCCTAACTTGTGTGCAGCTTGCATCAGAGAGGTATACCTATGATGCACATGGGCTTAGTTGGGCTCTGGCTCTGCAGTCATAATCCAGTACCTGGTCTATTGGGGAAGGGGGGCATTGTCTGGCTGAGGCCATGCAAACTCTGAGTGTCCTAACTTGTGTTCAGCTGGCACCAGATAGGTATGCCGATGATGTCCATGGCCTGAGTTGGGCTGTGTCTCTGCACTCATGATTCAATACCTGTTCTGGGGGTGGGGTGTGGGTACATTGCCTGGCTGAGGCTGTGCAACTCCTCAGTGTCCAAACTGTGTGCAGCTGGTATCAGAGATGTATACTGATGATGTCCATGGCCTTAATTGGGCTGTGTCTCTGTACTCAGGATCCAGTACCTGATCGGGGGTGTTGCCTAGCTGAGGCCGTGCAACTACTCAGTGTCTGAACTAGTGTACAGCTGGTATCAGAGATGTATACCGATGATGGACATGGCCTTAACTGGGCTGTGGCTCTGCACTCAGGAGCCAGTGCCTAGTCTGGGTGGGCATTGCCTGCCTGAGGCCATGCAATCTCTCAGTGTCCTAACTTCTGTGCAGCCATTATCAGAGATGTATACCTATGATGTCCATGGCCTTATTTTGGCTGTGGCTCTGCAGTCAGGATCCAGTACCTGATGATGGGGCTTTGCCTGGCTGAAGCCATGCTACTACTCAGTGTCCTAAATTGTCTGCAACTGACATTAGAGAGGTATGCAAATGATGTCCATGACCTTATTTGGGCTTGGACACTGCATTCAGAATCCAGTTCCTGGTCTGTGGGGGGTGTGGGCATTGTCTGCCTGAGGACGTGCAACTCCTCAGTCTCCTAACTTGTGTGCAGCTTGCATCACAGACTTATACCAATGATGTACATGGCCTTATTTTGGCTGTGGCTCTGTACTCAGGATCCAGTACCTGATGGGAGGGGGGCATTGCCTGGCTGAGGCCGTGCAATCTCTCAGTGTCATAAATTGTCTGCAACTGACATCAGAGAGGTATGCCAATGATATTCATGACCTTAATTGGGCTCTGACACTACATTCATGATCCAGTATCTGGTCTGTGGGGTGTGGCCATTGCCTGCCTGAGGACATGCAACCTCTCAGTTCTCTAACTGTGTGCAGCTTACATCAAAGAGGTATACCAATGATGCACATGGGCTTAGTTGGGCTCTGGCTCTGCAGTCAGGATCCAGTACCTGGTCTACTGGGGAAGGGGAGCATTGCCTGGCTGTGGCCGTGCAACCTCTGAGTGTCCTAACTTGTGTGCAGCTGGCACCAGATAGGTATACTGATGATATCCATGGCCTTAGTTGGGCTGTGTCTCTGCACTCTGGATACAAATCCTGATCTGGGGGTGGGGTGGTGGGGACATTGCCTGGCTGAGGCTGTGCAAATACTCAGTGTCCAAACTAATGTGCAGCTGGCATCAGAGACATATACCGATGATGTCCATGCCCTTAGTTGGGCTGTGGCACTGCACTCAGGATCCAGTACCTGGTCTGGGGGGACTTTGCCTGGCTGAGGCCGTGCAACCTCTGAGTGTCTTAACTTGTGTGCAGCTGGTATCAGAGATGTATGCGAATGATATCCATGGCCTTAGTTGTGATGTGTCTCTGCACTCAGGATGCAGTACCTAACCTTGGAGTACGGGGGTGGGGGCATTGCCACGCTGAGGCCGTGTAACTCCTCAGTGTCTGAACTAGTGTGCAGCTGGTATCAGAGATGTATAACAATGATGTCCATGACCTTAGTTGGGATGTGTCTCTGCACTCAGGATCCAGTACCTGATCTGGGGGTGTGGGCATTGCCTGGCTAAGGCCAGCAACTACTCAGTGTCCAAACTAGTGTGCAGCTGGCATCAGAGACATATGCCAATGATGTCCATGGGCTTAGTTGGGTTGTGGCTCTGCACTCACGATCCAGTACCTGGTCGGGGGGGCATGTGGGGCATTGCCTGGCTAAGGCCGTGCAACTCCTCAGTGTCCAAGGTAGTGTACAGCTGGTATCAGATACATATATCGATGATGTCCATGGCCTTAACTGGGCTGTGTCTCTGCACTCAGGATCCAGTACCTGATCTGGGGGGGCATTGCCTGGCTGAGGCCATGTGACTGCTCAGTGTCCGAACTGGTGTGCATGTGGCATCAGAGACATATACCGATTATTTCCATGCCCTTAGTTGGAATGCGGCTCTGCACTCAGGAGCCGGTGCCTGATCTGGAGGGGGGGGATTGCCTCCCTGATGCCATGCAATCTCTGTGTCCTAACTTCTGTGCAGCCATTATCAGAGATGTATACCAGTGATGTCCATGGCCTTATTTTGGCTGTGTCTCTGCACTCAGGATCCAGTACCTGATGTGGATGGGGGGGCATAGCCTAGCTGAGGCCATGCAACTAATCAGTGCCCTAACTTGTCTGCAACTCACATCAGAGAGATATACCAATGATGTCCATGATTTTAGTTGGGCTCTGACACCACATTCAGGATCCAGTACCTGGTCTGTGGGGGGTGTGGCCATTGCCTGCCTTAGGACATGCGACCCCTTAGTCTCCTAACTTGTGTGGAGCTTGCATCACAGACATATGCCAATGATGTACATGGCCTTATTTTAGCTGTGGCTCTGCACTCAGGATCCAGTACCTGATGGGAGGGGGGGCATTGCCTAGCTAAGTCCGTGCAATCTCTCAGTGTCCTAAATTGTCTGCAACTGACATCAGAGAGGTATACCAATGAGTTCATGACATTAGTTGGGCTCTGACACTACATTCAGGATCCAGTACCTGGTCTCCGGGGGTGTGTGGCCATTGCCTGCCTGAGGAAGTGCAGCCTCTCAGTCTCCTAACTTGTGTGCAGCTTGCATCAGAGAGGTATATCGATGATGCACATGGGCTTAGTTGGGCTCTGGCTCTGCAGTCAGGCTCCAGTACCTGGTCTATTGGGGGAGGGGGGCATTGCCTGGCTGAGGCTGTGCAAACTCTGAGTGTCCTAACTTGTGTGCAGCTGGCATCAGATAGGTATACTGATGATATCCATGGCCTTAATTTGGCTGTGTCTCTGCACTCTGGATTCAATACCTGATCTGGGGTGGGTGGTGGGGACATTGCCTGGCTGAGGCTGTGCAACTCCTCAGTGTCCAAACTAGTGTGCAGCTGGCATCAGAGACATATACCAATGATGTCCATGCCCTTAGTTGGGCTGTGGCTCTGCACTCAGGATCCAGTGCCTGGTCTGGGGTGCATTGCTTGGCTGAGGCCGTGCAACCTCTGAGTGTCCTAACTTGTGTGCAGCTGGTGTCAGAGATGTATGCCAATGATATCCATGGCCTTGGTTGTGATGTGTCTCTGCACTCAGGATGCAGTACCTAACCTGGGAGTGGGGTGGGGGCATTGCCTCGCTGAGGCGTGTAACTCCTCAGTGTCTGAACTAGTGTGCAGCTGACATCAGAGATGTATACCAATGCGTCCATGCCCTTAGTTGTGCTGTGGCTTTGCACTCAGGAGCCAGTGCCTAGTCTTGGGGGGCATTACCTGGCTGAGGCCGTGCAATCTCTCAGTGTCCTAACTTCTGTGCAGCCATTATCAGAGATGTATATCTATGATGTCCATAGCCTTATTTTGGCTGGCTCGGCAGTCAGGATACAGTACCTGATGATGGGCATTGCCTGGCTGAGGCCGCAACTACTTCAGTGTCCTATCTTGTCTGCAACTGACATCAGAGAGGTGTACCAATGATGTCCATGATCTTAGCTGGCTCTGACACTGCATTCAGTATCCAGTTCCTGATCAGTGGGGGGTGTGGGCATTGCCTGCCTGAGGACCTGCAACCCCTCAGTCTCCTAACTTGTGTGCAGCTTGCATCACAGATATATACCAATGATGTACATGGCCTTATTTTGGCTGTGGCTCTGCACTCAGGATCCAGTACTTGATGGGAGGGGGGCATTGCCTGGCTGAGGCTGTGTAATCTCTCAGTGTCCTAAATTGTCTGCAACTGACATCAGAGAGGTATACCAATAATGTTCATGACATTATTTGGGCTCTGACACTACATTTAGGATCCAGTACCTGGTCTGTGGGGGTGTGTGGCCATTGCCTGCCTGAGGACATGCAACCTCTCAGTCTCCTAACTTGTGTGCAGCTTACATCAGAGAGGTATACCAATGATGCACATGGGCTTAGTTGGGCTCTGGCTCTGCAGTCAGGATCCAGTACCTGGTCTATTGGTGGAGGGGCATTGCCTGGCTGAGGCAGTGCAACTACTCAGTGTCCTAACTTGTCTGCAACTGTCATCAGAGAGGTATACCAATGATGTCCATGATCTTAGTTGGGCTCTGACACTGCATTTAGTATCCAGTTCCTGATCTATGGGTGGGTGTGGGCATTGCCTGCCTGAGGATGTGCAACCCCTCAGTCTCCTAACTTGTGTGCAACTTGCATCAGAGTTATACCAGTAATGTACATGGGCTTAGTTGGGCTCTGGCTCTGCAGTCAGGATCCAGTACCTGGTCTGTTGGGGTTGGGGGGGCATTGTCTGGCTGATGCCGTGCAACCTCTGAGTGTCCTAACTTGTCTGCAGCTGGTATCAGAGATGTATACCGATGATCGCCATGGCCTTAGTTGGACTGTGTCTCTGCACTTAGGATACAGTACCTGGTCTGGTGTGGGTGTCAGCATTGCCTCGCTGAGGCTGTGTAACTCCTCAGTGTCCAAACTACTGTGAAACTGGGATGAGAGAGTTATACTAATGAAGTCCATCACCTTAGTTTGGCTGTGGCTCTGTACTCAGGATCCAGTACCTGATTCGTAGTGGGAGATGGGGATTGACTGCCTAAGGTCAAATTCCACAAGTGCATAAGCAAATGTAAATCATTACATGCACAGTCACAGTAACGCAATTGGAAACACTTATGGTAACAGCAAGAATGACGCCAAAGGAAACAGAAACAGGAAAAGAGGTGCGTACGCAAATGGCAATGGAGACAGAGATGCAAAAGGAAATGCAAACAAAAATCAGTAATGGAAATGCAAATAGTAACAGTAACACAAATGCAAAGGGTAATGCACACAACGACATAAACAGAAACGCTAACTCAAACAGTCATGGAAACTAAGCTGAAACAGTAACACAATCGACAATGGAAACACAGGCGGAAACACAAATGCTAATGCCAACAGAAACTCAAATGATGACAAACATGCAAACAGTAACGGTAATGCAAATGGAAATGCAAACAGTTACAGTAACGGCAATGATGATGCCAAAGTGAACAGTAATGCAAATGAAAAGGCAAGCATGTATGGAAAAGCAAATGGTAATGCACATGGTCACGGTACCACAACTGGATATGCAAATGCTAATGGTAACATCAACGATGATGCCAAAGGAAACAGAAACACAAATGCAAATGCAAACGCAAATGGTAATGCACACGGTGACGCAAAACGAAATGCAAACAGAAACAGTAATGGAAATGCAAATGGTAACAGTAACACAAATGCAAGCACAAATGAAAATGCAAAGAGTAACACACACGGTTGCGTACACGGGAACGCTAATGCAAACAGTTACGGAAACGCAAGTTGAAACACTCAGTGTAACAGTAATGAAAGCACACACCCTTTTTGCCCCCAAAAGTTGCATTGAGAAACACAGTGAATACAAAGAATGTATGCACAATAATGGGCCTCAGAGCAGAAAATGAGCACTTGGAATACTAAATTGCTTATACCTCAGGAACCGTCGATGTAGAAAAAAAATGAGACTTTCATGTAATTTATGACTTTCCTGGCTAGTTTGTACTTAGCCCTGTAGAAACCTCCCAGTTGAGAGGCTAAAAATTTTCTGATGAAAAGTCCGTTATCATAGCGTTTCAAGATACAGACCCTGAAAGGCACAGTGGGCCTCAGAATGTTAGTCTGAGGGAAAATAGTCACCTTCGAGTACCGTAACTTTGCAGTCCTCTAATATTTTGACCCCAAACCAGCAAAAGACACATCTGTTGGATCTTGTCTGTCTTCCCTCCAAATTTCAGCCCAAAAGACCAAATCGTTCTTTTGCAGCAGGGTGTCAAAGATTTCCTATTCTTTTGGGCATAGTGTCACAAAGTAGTGTCGAAAATCAGGACACTTTCGAAAAACAAAAATCACGAAAGTGTCGAATATTCAGCACTACTTTGTGACACTACTGTTTACAAAAGTTTCAAAAACATATTTCTGGGATATTTAACCCCCCAAAAAGACATGGCTAACATCCTTAGGGCTCGACTAGGTTAACACAAAAATAATTGTGTCCCCAGAGGGTCCCAAATTTATATGCTAAGCATTTCTGTGACCAGTAACTGAAAAAAAAATGTCTGACTCATGACACTACAGGGGTAATTTTGTTAACTTTTCCCATTGACTATAGTGGGAAACTTGTCTTTTGAATAGCTTTTGAACCATTTAATATTTTTCCACAAAATGTTCAAAAGGCATATTGAGTGCTCCGGCTGCATGTTCCCTGAAGGTTTTGGACCAGTCGTACAAACCCGTCCGACTGTATGATACTGAGCAAAAAAATGCACAAAAAGCGTAAATGTGACTTTCTATTGTGCTTTATAGCTCCACAACCGTATATACAACCATTAAGAAACTTGGCAGATCCAGAAATCTATAGTTCCACTCCATGTCTGTCAAATTTCAGGCAAATCTGTCATACAATGGCAAAGTTATTAAGCTGCAAAAGTTCTCATTTTAACCTTAAATGGGGTACTCAACCTTAACTATAGTGGTACTACTGTGCCACTATAATATATATATATATATATATATATACACACACACACACACACACATATACATATATATATATAATATGTACGTGAATATATATATATATATATATCTATATATATTCTATGCAAAAACTGTGTTAATGCATCATTTAGGGTTAAAAGCAAAAAAGCCATGAAATGGGACATTAGGGTTGAACCTCTAACTCCCCCCACCCCAATCCTCCACAGACTGACAGATTCCGGGGTGTGTCACTGGGGTCATGAGGCCCAAATCTTACCCCATTCCATGTGTGAGCACATTGACATGCTACAGTAAAGGAGAATGGGGTGAGATTTAAGCCTCATGACCCCAATGACACACCCTGGAGTCTGTCAGTTGGTGGAAGATCAGGGTGGGTGTGTGTGGGGGGAGCTAAGGGTTCAACCTTAATGTCCCATTTCCTGACTTTTTTTTTGCTTTAACCTGAAATGATGCATTAATGCAGTTTTTTGCATAGAATTTCCTTACTTTTTGAAAAAGTATAATATGAGTAGTAAAAACACATATTGGTGGGAATGCGGGGCCCATTGGGCCCCGCGCTCCCACCAAGTTACCAATTTTTGCATAATGATATGCATCTGGGTCCACGCTCCCACTTACGTAAAGCCACAGAGCCATGCAACAGCCCTATAGGACACCAAACCATTGTAACAGGAATTTGTGCATATCTTGGGAACACATAGAAAAAGAATTCTAGCATCATTGTAATTGTGACAACAAGTACTGCATACAACATCGGAATGATCGCACCTGCATCTCAAATCATTTCTGAGACATGGGCACCAAACAGCACTGGACAGGCACTCTTTGAACCCTTGTGCGGTAATTTCACAATATCTCATGAACTATACAACATATGGAAAAAATCCACTGCAGGCTTACTCTGCAATTTTAAATATTTTTTCAGCAGCACAGATCACCTGGAGGTGTTCTGAGCTGCAGTAGTGAAAAGTCTGTATCTTGCTTCATTTCTGAGATAACAGCACTGAAAGTCAAGACACAGACCGCAATGTAATCCTATGAGGAAAACGACAAATTTGTCATGGAATATCTCTGCAACCAATTAATTTCTCAACAGCTAAACAACATAACTGACATCAGTAGGGCATCCCCTCAAAACCCTGAAAACTTCACATAAAAAGACCAAAGCAATGCAATGTAATCCTGTGGGGAAAACATCAACTTTGTCATGGAATATCTCCACAACCAATTAATTTTCCAACACCTAAATGAGCTAAGTCACATCTCTAGGACATCCCCTCAAAACCCTGAAAATGTCAAGTAAAAAGACCAAACCATTTAAGAGTTATTTAATTCTTTGACTGTAAGGCTGCAAAAACATAGGCCATGACCGCGGCTGAAAATTCTTCTTTCGCAAATCATACATATAAATTTTCCCATTGATTTATAATGGGAACTTCAAACTTTAATAACTTTTAAAAGGATTAATATTTTTCACCAAATAAAAAAGTGGCAAGTTCCTTGACCCAATCACTTTCTACCCAAGCTTGGACCAGCAGATGACACGGTGGCCGTGCAGCACCATGGACAAATACTGCGCAGAAATGGAGAAAAGTGCATTTTTGGTGCTTTGCTGCACAGAAACTGTATGTCCGACTGAAACACAACTTGGGAAATCAAAAGATGTTCCATACAACACTGCGCATACCAACTTTTGAGCAAATCCGTTGAACCGTTGCAAAGTTATTAATGCACAGAATTTGAGGTTTAACAATAAAGTGCCTACTCAACCCTAAATATAGGGGGTGCAACCATGCCCCTATAATATATATTATACTGGTGCTACTGCCAGTATAATTAGAATTAGTAAGCATTTAAACCTCAAATTACACTTAATAACTTTGCCACTGTCAATGAATTTGCCTGAAATTTGCATGCACAGTCTGGTACTATAGATCTCTGGATCTGGCAAGTTGCATTCTGGTCGGATGTATGGTTGCAGAGCTACATAATGCCCCAAAAAGCAAAAAAAAAAAAACAGATTTTTTTGTGCGTTTCTTTGCTCGTACCCACAACCTGCAGAGTTTGTCTGTTTGGTCCGAAATCTTCAGGGAAGATGCAGTATAGGTTACTGATGTGCCTGTCAAAGATTTGGTGTAAAAATATTAAACCAAGGCTTGCCCAGAGGTGCTGAAGTTTGAGGTGCTGAATACCCACACCTCGTACCACGCTGGTGACCCGGGTTCGGGGCAGAGCTCGCGGGTCGTCAGGGGATGCTGGGGGAGACAGGCTGGGTGTCCAGAGACAGCTCACCTTCTCTGGGGAGGGACTTCCTACCCAGCAAGTGGCTACCCTGGTGGGCTGGGGGAAGCGATGTAGCTAGTGTCAGGGGCATGATTGGTTGCAGGCGTAGGCCAGCAGCCAATCAGCCTTGGGGCTGCTCCTCCATGGAAGGAGGAAGGGGTGTTGCATAGGCCAGCAGATGCCTTGATGCATGGGCAAGTAGTGTCCCATGAGGAAAAGTGGAAAACCCCCCTCAAAGCCTGGATGATGGAACACCGAGCTGGGTCCCAATGTGCCGGCACCTGCCTGTGACCCAGGACCCTGACGAGACTTCAATGATTTGGGGAGTTGCTCAACCCCACCCCGGCCCGGGGGGTTTTCCTTGGCTGGATGGAGGGACCGGAGGTTGCAGGTAGGTGCTAGCAGGGGCAGGCTTAATGGGCGTTCAGATGAATGTGGCTCTGTGGGGCTGGGGGAGCAAAATAGAAAGTTAAAAAAATATATTAAACCGTTCAAAAGTTATTCAAAAAACAAATTTCCCATTATAGTTAATGGTGGAAAAATATATGTGCATCATGCAAATTTCACAAATGCAGTTTTACTTTTGCAAATAACCCTTTTGCTTTCGTGATTCAGCCATCTTGTTTTCAGTTAGTGAGAGAGAAAAATGCCTGACATTTTAATTTGGACCTTCTAGGTAAACTCTGACTGTTGGGTTTACCTAGTCATGTCCTGCAGATGCCAGCCATATCATTTTTTGGGGGTAAAACCCCCCAGAAATGCCATTTAAACTTCGAGGAAAAGATACTTTCAAATCATGAAAAGTAAGTGCAGAAATACTTTTGAAAATGCTAAAGTTTCATGATTCTTTTGCGAAACTTTATGATTTGCTGAAGTATTTTAAAATAACTGCAAATCTTTGCCATCCTCCTGGAAGAAAGCAGTTGGGTCTTTTGAGCTGAAATTTGCGGGGTTGAAAGCCCTGGTTCCTCATATGTGTCTTTGGTGGTTTGGTGCCAATATATTCAAAGGGCCCAAAGTTACAGTGTTCCAAATTTGAGAAGCTTCCCATAGGATAACATTGCAGTGTCCGTTACACTTTTCAGTGCCCGTATCTCAAAAACATAGCAAGATCAGAGTTTTGCTACTGGCAGCTTAGTTCACCTTTGGAAATCATAGATGACATCTGCAGTGGAATTGTTTTCCTACTTGCTATGTTTACAGAGATATTGGCAAAAACATGTTCCAAGGGTTCCAAGGTGCCTTTTCAGTGCTTTTCTGTACCTTATCTCAGAAACAATGCCAGTTATGGATTTGGTCAATTTATGTTATGTAGATGTCTCACTATCACGATTACAACAACATGAATTCTCTTCCTAGCTGCTACAGTTCCAGAGATATTGGCAAGTTTGTGTTTCAAGGTTCCTTGCCTTATAGGGCTGCTGTATGGCTCCATAGTTATGTGTAAGTGGGAGCGCAGGGCCCAGAGGTCCCATGCTCCCACAGACACATATCATTAATCTAAATGGACAGCTTGGGGGGAGTTCAGGCCCCAACATATACCATTTACTACTTATATTACACGTTTTCAAAAGAAAGAAATTCTTTGACAAAAACTTCATTAATGCATCCATTAGGGTTGTTTCCACAGCAACAAAGTGTGGTAAGTCGCGTTAGGTTACCACCCACCCCACGCCCATCCTCAAAACCCTAACTCGCATTCCCCCCCACCCCTCCCATGCATAACGATATGGGACATGCAAGATTGTAAGACACTATATGAATCAGTCACATCTGTAAGCACAATAATCACTACACTGTACTCATTTCACATAACACTATGTAATGAAAAAACAAATACAGTATGATTGACTCTATACTGCCAGCACAGTATAATGACACATTATAGCTGGCATATCTTTTTCATACAGTGAAACTTAGTCTGTACAAATCTTCTCAATATTGATTTTTATGTGTCATAATTCAACAATTGGCTTGCTGCAGGTATCGCTGCTACCACATATGCATGCGGTAGCAGGAAAGATACAGCTGACACATACATAGCGATACTGCTCAGGTATGAAACCAGCACCACTACATGTTGTTATACTGCTGCGTTACCTGGAAATACTCATAACAGCATGTCATGGTTAGCTTTGGATGTTACAACTGTTGCTTTTACATCTTACTTGTAAGCTACACTACAACACATCACTTTTTATTATTACTACCATTTGTTATTAGAACTGAATCACTCTATCAGAAAAAAATAGGCAAATGTCCAATGATTGTTGCTAGGGTTATCCAAACTCTCATTTCTAATATATAGCTATCTATAGATAACATACTGTATGTTTCATCATTTGTTAACAATTGAAATATAGGCATCTGCTTAAATCTTGTTACTGATGTTTATAACAGAAAAATGCTTACTGTGGGTCATCTCCATGGTTACCAGCATGCATGTGTACCCCAAGGCACTCTGATGGCAGCAGAATTCATACAGTTGGTGGACCATGATGATGGATGTGTCTTGTAGTATGTTTAGAGAGTTCCATATTACTTCTGTTACCTGACACTGATTGCCTCTGATTGATTGTGTTGCCTTGGCCCTTCCCCTGCTTGCACGTGTGTGGGGTGGGGGGAATGCAGAGTTACAGTTTTGAGGATGGGGCATGGGGTGGTGGGGTGGTAACCCTAATGTTGAATTTCCTCACATCTGTCAGTGTGGAAACAACCCTAACTGATGCATTAATTAAGTTTTTGCAAAGGATATATATATACAGTATATATATATATTTATACAACGTATGTTGTCAGATAAATGAGTATAAAACATGATATCTCACATGGCGTGAAAGATAACATTGTTATCTTCATGTTCCTATCGTCATATGTTATCTCCATGTCCTATCGTCATATCGAAAATTATCTGGTTGATCCTGCCACTCTGAGTACTTTCACTTTCCCTAGAATTGTAGCGTGACCGAGCGCTATAGACAGTGATGATTTGTACATTGGTAAATATTTTTTAGAATGTGCCCCGAGTTCACAGACGCTCGCGCTTCATTTTACTGTTGAAAAGCCGCCGGCTCGGTCACTGCTGCACTCTGTGTGCAGTTTGAAGCTTTTTTTACAACCAACTACAGAAAAATTACAGGAAATTCTAACTTACTGAACTCGGGTCACATTCTAAAAACATTTACCAATGTACAAATCATTACTGTCTATAGCGCCGGTCACGCTTACAATTCTAGGGAAAGTGAAACTACTCAGAGTGGCAGGATCAACCAGATAACCATGTAAATGTCACTTTTCCCAAAATAATAGCAGGATCAACCAGATATTTTTACTAACTTTAAACTGACAGGATCAACAGATATTTAAAACCCTATATAATCTATTATGTTGAGGAAGCATGTGGAGCCCTGTGTGTGTGTGGGGGGGCATGGCATGATAAACCAGATAATGCTTCTTAAAACTAACCATAAATAGCAGAATCCACAAATATTTCTTAAGCAATAAATGACATCTGCTGTTTTGCAGCGTTTCTGTAAAGGGGTTTGTATTGCTAGGGCCATCATCTTTATGTCACCCATTGCATTGAGAGGGCACGTGAGTGAGTTGTGTTAGGGGCAGGGCAAAGCATACATTGTATAAACCCGAATATGACATGGCCTGACGAAGATATCATGTTTATCTTCACTGAGGCTGCGATCAAGAGTCTCTCACTTCAGGTTTCGCCACCGCGGAGATATCATGATATCACTGGCCTCGTGAAGATAAATATGATATCTTCCAGTCATTATATATATATATATATATATATATATATATATATATATATATATATATATATAGGGGATACATGATGGGCAGGAGTGAGATATGGAAATATTCTCACTCCTGCAGAGTGACTCTGTGTTCTCACGAGTGCAAGGCACAGTGAAATGCACAGCTCACTCTGCAGGAGTGAGAATTTTTTCCATATCTCACGATCTGCACATTATGTGTGCTATTTATACAAATGGGATGAGAGTGTATGAAGTGTCATGTTTTGCTGTATCTTTTTTTCCCCTGTATCTATGTGCTTTTTTTTTTTAGTTTTAGTCTTTAGTAACTAATTTTTGGTAGGCAGGTGAGTTTTTAGGAGTACTGGGAAGTTAAGTGATTTGTTCAGATTTTACAGTATGCAAATGGAGGCTGTGAGATTCAAACCCAGGTCTGGTCTGCAGACTGTATCAAGCTTGTTCAGAGCTCATTACTCCAAGATCTAGGTTATACTGAAAGCAGTGTTTGTCTGTGGTCTGAGAGTGTGGGAGTGTTTCTCAATGGGCTGTGATTGTTAGAAGCACTGTGGAACACAGGTGATTGTGTTTGGCTGTGCTAATTGTGTTAGTTGCAGCTTGCAGTGAGAAAGAAACTGCTTTGTAAATTAGTTTCATTTGAATTCAGGTTGCTTTTATGTTGAAGGTAGCACAGAAATGGGCTAAAAGTGTTGACCACTTTGGAACACAGGTAAATATGCTTTTCTATGCTATTTTTGTTAGTTGCAGATTGCAGTGAGAAAGAAACTGGTTTGTAAATGAGTTTCATTTGAATTTAGTTTCTTTTGAAGCTGAGTTTACCACAGAAATGGGTTAGAAGTTTGGCAACTTTGGAACACAGGTAAGTGTGTTTTTCTATGCTATATGTGTTACTGTAGTTGCAGCTTGCAGTGAGAAAGAAACTGCTTTGTAAATGAGTTTCATTTGAATTCAGGTTGCTTTTATGCTGAGATTAGCACAGAAATGGCCTAGGAGTGTTGGAAACTTTGGGATACATGTAAGTGTTTTGCAATGCTAACTGAGTGATTTGCAGGTGATTTGCAGGCTTCAGTGAGACACACAAACTGATTTTTTGAAGCACTTTCATTTGGAATGCTAGCTTGAGTGAGTGAGTGACATCAGCAGAATATATCTCACTCCACTGATGTCATCAGCATTTATCTCACCGCAGTGAGAATATCTCAATTTATTGCACTGAAATAGCTCTCACCCCCATTGTATAAATATATATATTCTTTGCAAAAAAAGCATTTTTCTGTTACAAACATCAATAACAAGATTGAAGCAGATGCCTATATTTCAATTGTTAAATGATGAAATGCACAGTATGTTATCTATAGATAGTTATAATAATAATATGATTTATTTATTAAGCACAATTCTAGAAATCAAAGTGCTGTACATAATTAAAAGCATCATAAAACAGGACAATACAGCTTAAAATTATTTACAATATAATTTAACTAAATCAGTTAAAATTATCACAAAATAATATATGCTAAATGCTTTCTTAAACAAATAAGTTTTTAGGCCTGCTTTAAAGCTCTCCAAGGTCCTGCACTCTCTAATCTGATGAGGTAGAGAGTTCCACAGGGATGGGGCACCAAACATAAAAGCCCGGGCCCCAGATGTTTTCAGCCGCACCCTGGGAACCACTAACAACCCTTCATCAGCTGGACGGAGAGGATGGCCAGGGCTGTAGGGAGTCGGGAGCTTTTGCAGATAGCTTGGACCCAGCCCATGCAGGGCTTTGTAGACCAGATGTCGGACTTTGAAGGTGATCTGCCACTGTACAGGCAGCTAGTGCAGTTCGCGCAGCACAGGAGTAATATGACTCAAATAAGAAGTCCCAGTCAACAACCATGCTGCAGCATTCTGCACCAGCTGCAAGTGATGGATATCAACCCCCGGAAGCCCCAGGTAGAGGGAGTTGCAGTAGTCCAGGTGCGAAATCCCAAAGGCATGGATCAAAGTAAGCAGGTCACAGGACGAAACAATGTGCCTAATTCTGTTGATGTTCCTAAGATGACAAAAGGAAGTCTTGATGACTGCTGACACCTGCAAATGCAGTGTCAGACCATCATCAAGAACCACCCACAGATCATGCACACATTCAGAGGAAGACAGCTGTGCACCCTCAAGCCAAAGATCAAAGGGTGAACCCACTACTGACATCTCTATTTGGTGACCCGGATCTGCCGCCTACACCTCAGTCTTCCGAATTCAATTTCAGCCAGCTGGATTTCATCCAGTTATGGATTTCTGCTAGACAGCTATTAAACGTCAAGACTGTGCTATCCTGGTCAGGTGCAAAAGTCAGATAGAGCTGTGTATCATCAGCATAGCAGTGAAACCTCAGCCCATATCATCTTACAATGTCTCCGAGGGGCAACATGTACACTGCAAACAACACAGGGGACAGCACCAAGCCCTGAGGGACCCCACATGGCAGAGAGAATGGATCAGAGGAAAAAAACCTGACACCACCCACTGAGATCTGCTGGTTAGGAAGGACTGAAACCATCTGAGAACTGGACCAGCCAGGCCACAGATAACCCTCAGGCACTCAAGCAGCACCCCATGGTCCACAGTGTCAAATGTTGAGGAAAGATCAAGAAGTACCAAGATGGAACGGTGCTTTTGATCTCTCACCATCAGGAGATCATTGAGCCCCTGAACCAGAGCTATCTCAGTATTATGCCTTTTCTGGAAACCAGACTGGAGAGGATTGTAGACATTGTGGATGGTAAGATGGTTGTCCAGTTGCAGTACAACTACTTTCTCAATCACTTCCCAACAAAGGGAAGGTTAGAGATAGGTCTGTAGTTAACAAAGCAGTTAGGGTCCAAAGCAACTTTCTTAAGGAGCGGTGTCACCACTGCCTCCTTCAGGGAGCTGGGAAACTCACCCGACTCTAAGGAGCACCACACAATCTTTGCAAGGACAGGGCCAATGGACTCAATACACTCCAATAATAGGCGTGTTGGGCCCTGATCCAAACTACAGCACATTGACCAAAAATTCTGGACCGTGCACTGACCACTGTCAACTCCCATAGAGAGTGTTGGATGGATCTCGGCCCTGATGTTGGCCACCTTATCTGCAAAGAATTGAGCAAAGACATCACACTTAACTTGTGAAAAAGCACTTTAAACCTGTAAACAAGTTGGGTTGCACAACTTGTCCACGGGTTCAAAAGAGCTGAGCCGGTTGATTCTGAGCAGCAGCAATCTCACCAGACAGGAACTCTGCCTTCTTACATGTGATTGCTGATTGATAGCTTTGATAATAATCCATCAATCTAAGGTGGTCAGCTTCAAGAGCTGATTTCCACCAGTCACGGTCTAGCCTACGTCCAACTCATCTCAACTCCCTCAAGGTCCCATCAAACCAAGGGGACTGAGGGTGGAGACAGAGAGAGAGAGAGAGAGAGAGAGCATGAACATTGACTGGGGCGATAGAATTCAGAGCTTCAGTAACAGCCTTATTATAGGCTTGAACTATACTCTCTGGATCCTTGCCTATCCCTAAGAATCCCGATAGGTCTAATACTGCCAGTAGGCCTTCCAGGGTCACATCCCTCAATGGGCGGTATCTGACCATCTCCACAGGGGCAGACCTATAAGGGGGGCCTGGAGACTGAACCTTACTGTGCGGTGATCAGAACATATGACTGGTTCCACCACCAAGTCAGAGATCTCCATCCCCTGGATCAAGACAAGATCAAGTGAGTGACCGTGACTGTAACAGAGGAAACTACCTGTGTGAACCCCAATGAATTCATAAGTTGGAGGAAGTCTTGTCCAAACTGTGAGAGTTCATCATTGACCCAGGCATTAAAGTTGCCCAGGACCATCAACCTGGGTGACTCAAATGCCATATCGACGTAAGAAGTCTGCTACTTCCTGCACGAACAATTTCTCACCACTGGGTGGGCGGTAGATGAGAATGATCCTGCAGCCTACACCTGCTACAGCGGTAAACTCAAATGATCTGACTTCTTCAGCTGGCATGCCAGTAAGGCCCAATTCTGATCTAAAACAAATGGCTACACCCTGCCCCTGCAGTCTGATCTCGGCGGTGTATCACTGAGAACCAGCCAGGACCGCTGCCTCTAAAGGAGACCAGCATTGTCATCAAGCCAGATCTCAGTGATGCAAGCCAGGTCTGCTGTCCCAACAAGATCAGCGATAACCACCATCTTGTTCCTAATAGACCTGGCATTGCATAACACCAGTCAAGATGGATGGAATTCCAGGACCGGCTGAGCTATTGGCCCAGAAATACTGGAGCCCTTGGGTATGGAAACTAGATATGGAGAACCACGTTCTAGAGACCATTTCACCCCAAGGCCTCTCCTGGTCTGTACATCCCTGATAAGGCCACCCCGTTTTCCCCCCCTCAGAAGTTTGCGACCCCCAACCCACCTCCGCCTCCTGCTGACAATATCCAATATCCTGCAGTGGCTATAGACTGCTGCAGGTAGGGGAAGACCATAAAAGGGCCAGAGGTCCTGGAGTTCAGAAGGGAAGTAGAGCCTGACCGGAGAGCAGCAAGCCAGCACATCTTCAACCCTAATTTGCCCAGAACTAAAGCAACAACACACCTACTCCTCCACATCCCTAAAAGGCTTATAATATTAACAATAAAATAACCTAAGCTGCAGTACGACCCTCACAAAACAACCCTTTAAATACAATACAATAAGCAATATATAAAATGAATTCAAACAAAAGCCAACCAAAGCAAAAAACAATATTCAAGTTCTAATGGACTGGAGTACTCTCACCATTCTGGTTAACCTTGCCCACAATAGATCACCCCCCACTACCTCTCACATAGTGGGGGAAAATCCAACAGAAAAGAAGGCAGATTAAACTGATAAAAAAACTAAAAAATCTATTTAAAATGAATAGCATTACTGAATCGTAGAACTTCCAGTCAAATTAAATCGTGTCTCTCAAGGATAAGGAGGAATGAGAAAAATACCAGGGTAATCCACAGTATTTTAAGAGTCACAGAACTCCTTACATACAAAGGCAAATGAAATGCTCCCCTCCATTAAGAAAAGAGGGACAAGCTATGAAACATAGAAACATAGACTTCGACGGCAGATAAGGACCACTTGGCCCATCTAGTCTGCCCATTTCCCTACCTACAGGATAGGCTGTGGATCCTAGTTAACCAACAGCCTATTTCTTCCTACCCTCCACAAGAATTGCCTTATGTCTGTCCCATGCATTCTTGAATTCTCCCACAGTTTTAGACCCACAACCTCCTCAGGAAGGCTGTTCCATGCATCCACTACCCTCTCTGTGAAATAATACTTCCTCACATTGCCCCTGAACTGCCCTCCTTCTATCTTTAAATTGTGTCCCCTTGTTCTTGCACATCTTTTTTTCTGAAATATGATATGATGTAAAAAACAACCCAAATTCAGAGTCATAGAGGAATGAACCAAATAAATCCAGCCAGGTTTCCACAGAAAAGCAATCCTCAGCAACCAAGGGATAACAGGCCTCAGTCCAAGCAGCAGTCCCAAAACATTCAAGGCACACCCCAGGAGATCACCAACACAGCAGCGGGCTGGGGCATGCAAGCTAGATCCCAAGGGAGCCCAGATGCACCAAACTCACAGACCCCAAACCCAGCTGCCCACAATCCACAGCTGCAGTCACTGGGAGGCAGACCACAGTGACTGTACCCAAGGAGATTTAGGAGAATCCCAACCATTACTCTGACTCCCTGTAGCTATTTTGGAAATAAGAGTTTTGGTAACCCTAGCAACAATCATTGGATGTTTGCATATTTTTTTCTGATAGAGTGATTCAGTCCTATTAACAAATGGTTGCAATAATAGTAATGTTATGTAGTATAGTTTACAAGCAACATGTGACAACAACAGTTGTAACATCCAAAGCTAACCATAACATGCTGCTAATGAGTATTTCCAGGTAACACAGCAGTATAACAACATGCAATGGTGCTAGTTTCATACCTGAGCAGTATCTTAAAAGTACTATGTATGTGTCAGCTCTATCTTTTCTGCTACCACACGCCTATGTAGTAGCAACAATACCTGCATGCAACGAGCCAATTGTTGAATTATGACATATAAAAATCAAAATTTAGAAAATTTGTACAGACTAAGTTTCACTGTATGAAAAAGATATGCCAGCTATAATGTGTCATCACACAGTGCCAGCAGTATAGAGTCGATTATACTGTATTTGTTTTTTAGATACATAGTGTTATGTGAAAAGAGTACAGTGTAGTGATTATTGTGCTTACAGATGTGACTGACTCGTATAATGTCTTACAATCTTGCATGTGTCTTGTGTGTGTGTGTGTGTGTGTGTGTGTGTGTGTGTGTGTGTGTGTGTGTGTGTGGGTGGGGGCAAATGCGGAGTTAGGGTTTTGAGGATGGGGGCATGGGGGTGAGGTGGTGGGATGGTAACCCTAATGTTGAATTTACACACTTTTGTCACTGTGGAAACAACTCTAACTGATACATTAACAACGTTTTCTGCAAAGAATATATTTATTTATTGAAATGTTTCACCAGGAAAGGCACACAGAGCAAAAAGATGCTCATCTCAGGGTGCGACTTGGGGGTGTTACAGAGGAAACAACTGCATACATTTGTACATAGGAATGAATTACATAAATGAATTACACATTGGAACACAAGTATAACACCTTGGAACTTGAAGTAGGAGTAACATAGGAAACATGGCAACAAGGAATTATACCGCACATGGAGGAGAGAAAATAGTACAAGCAATTATAATGACAAAGGGTTTAAAATATAACTTCATACTACTACTACAGCTACTAATCTACAGTAATACAGCAGACAGAGAAATGAGGCTAGATGTGCAGTAGGGGTAAGTGCAGAAGTTGGTGGATATGCCAGCATTTATAGCTGTAGCTAAAGCCACTGGTCAAGCTGCATGAAATCTAGGATAAGGCAGTAGGGAGGGAGAAGATGTGGGGGAGGGAGGGAGAAGGTAAGACAGAGGAGGAGGGAAGGGGGAGGTCAGCAACCCTGGCAGTTTACTGCGTAGTAGTTTGTCATGGCAGAGAAGATGAAATGCCTACATGAGGAGTGATGGATTTGTGCCGGCAGGTCATTCCAGAGCCTCGGGAGGTAGTAGGAGAAGGCCGATTGGCCAACAGTGGTCCCGAGGTGAGGGATTACCAACAGCTGGGAGTCAGTAGATCTAAAGGCGTAAGAGGGGGTAGGGTTGGGAGATGGGGAGGAGGTGAGGAAGGGTGGAAGGGACCTGAGCCAGAGATTGGAAGCAAATTTAGCACAATGGAGTAGGCACCAGCTGTCAAGGGAGGGGAAGGCCAGCGCATGGTAAAGCTCGTAGTGGTGGGTGCGAGGGGGGGCATTGAGGGCAAAGTGGCAGAAAGCATTGAAGAGGGGGTCCAGTCTGGATAGAGTAGACTTAGGAGCAGCACTATAGACTACATCACAGTAGTTGAATGTAGGTAATATCATTTTCTGCACAATTTCGCATCTCGCCTGTAGGGGGAGGCAACTGTGGTTTCTGAAGAGAGCGCCGAGCTTAGGGCACAGTTTTTTCAGGATAGCATCCACATGAGCAGAGAAGGATAGATGTTGGTCAAGCCAGATACCAAGGTACCTAAAAGTTGTCACGTCCTCAAGGACAGTCTTGTCAAGGGTGTGGAAGTTCAGAGGTGTAGTAAGCCTGGATAGTCTCTGCCTAGTGCCAAAGGTCATGGAGACTGTCTTCTTGGCATTAAGAGAGTTGGTGGGAGCTAAATCAGAGCTGAACTTTGATGAAATCAGCCTGAAGTCTGGTAGCAACCTCCTCAGGAGTACAGCCAGAGGAAAGAGGATATTATCATGTGAATTGAGGTAGATGAGCAGGTTTGGGGGCAGGTCATTTAGGAGGATGGAAAAGAGGATTGGGCCAAATACTGAGCCTTGGGGGACAAGAGTAACTATTGGGAGTGGAGGAGAGGTGGAATCAGCAATTTTTATGGATTGAGTTCTCCCTTCCAGGTATGCTCTGAACCAGCTGGTGGCAGGCATGGATAAGCCAGCTTCAGAGAAACAGGATAGCAACAGGGTGTGGGAGACAATGTCAAAAGCTTTGGCTAGGTCGACAAAGATGGCTACAGTAATGAGACCTTTGTCCATCCTGAAGAAGACAGTGTCGGAGAGTCATAGGGGGGAGGTGGCGGTATGAGTGGTTCTTTCTAAATCCAGACTGGAAGGGGGTGAAGAAGTTGGATTCCAAGAGGAAGCTGGAGAGTTGAGAGAGCACGAGGTGCTCCTGGAGTTATAGATATAGATAGATAGATAGATACATATATCTATCTATATATATCTATATCTATCTATATCTCTATATCTATAGATATATAGATAAATAATATATACACATACATATACAATTGGGGTGAGAGCAATATGAGTGGGATAACTCAGTTATTTCCACTACTGCAGTGAAATAACTTACGATGACATCACCAGAGTTAAAGTAACTTACAAATATACCTGCTCTACTGGCGTCATCACTCACTTGCTCGCTCACTCACTCACTCCAGCCTGCATACTAAATTGAAATTTTCCACAAATCTGTTTCTCACTGCTACTTGAAGTAATTCAGTTAACACTGCAAAGGACATTCAGCTGTTTCCAATAGTGTGTGTAAAACTCCAACCCATTACTATGCTACTGTCATTTTCAATAAATATTGCATTCTAAATAACAGTGCCTCACAGTTTCTGTTTCTCACTGATACCTGCAAGTAACTCAACTGACATTGCAAAGGACAATCAGCTTTTTCCAATAGTGTGTGAAACTCCCAGCCCATGACTATGCTACAGTCATTTTCAAGAAAACCTGTATTCTAAATCACAGTGCCTCACAGTTTGTTTCTCACTGTTTGCTGACACTAACTCAATTAGCACTGCCAAACATTCACCTGTTTCTCATAGTGTTTGTAACATTCCAGTCCCATTCAGAAACACTTACACACACTCAGAACACATGCAAACAGTGCGCTCAGTATAGCCTAGAGGTTAGAGTAATAAGCCTTGAGCAAGCTTACTACATCCAGCACACCAGTCCTGGGTTTGATTCTTAACCTCCATTTCCCCACTGTGTGACTCAGAACAGGTCACTTAAGTGCCTAATGCTCCCAAGTCATCGCTAAAATCTTTCCCAGTTATCAAACACTAAAATAAAAAAGAGCAAACATGAAAAGGATGCAAAAAATATAACAACACTTCTGAAGCTCCTACCCCATTGTATAAATAGCACACATGATGTGCAGATCATGAAATATAGAAAATATTGTCACTCCTTTGGCACTCGTGAGAATACAGAGCTCATCTGCAGGAGTGACAATATTTTCCATATTCCACTCCTGCCAATCATGTAATATATATATATATATATATATATATATATACATACACACACACACACACACACACACACACACACACACACACACACACACACACACACACACACAATAGGGTGAGTGATAAATGAGTGAGATAAAACAGTGTATCATCCACTGCAGTGTGATATTTTACCCTCTGCTTTACTGTGATGATATCAGCCATTTTACAAAGGTCACTGATGTCATCACTCTAGGCAGCTTTCCCTCAGCATACAAGAAACACCTGTGCTATTACCATAAACACAAATGCAGAACTACATGAGCGGTCTCACTGCTGCCTGCAGATAACTCAGCATTACAAAACACTCACCTATTCCCCACACTCTAACGCCCAGCTCATTACTGTGATACTCTCAGCTTTACTGCAGTCAGAATTCTAAAGAGCACAGCTTCACAGAACAGTCTGTTCCTCACTGCTGCCTGCAGCTAACTCAATTACCACTGAAAACTCTCTCACCTGTTCCTCAATCTCTGCCTCTCAGCCCATTACCATTACTGTGATACTCTCAGCTTGACTGTAGACAGACTTCTAAAGAATACAGCTTCACAAAATAGTCTGTTTCTCACTCCTACCTAAAATTAACTCATTTATCATTGCACAACACACTCATCTGTTTCCCAGAGTTTGTAACACTACCGGCCCATTCAGAAAAACTCACACACAGAATGAGCAAACACATAAACAGGAACAGAACACAGCACAAGACAACATAACAATACTTCTGAAACTCCTGACCCTATTGTATAAATCGAATACGTGATGTGCAGATCATGTGCTATGGCAAATGTTGTCGCTCCTGCATCATGAGCTCTGGATATCTCACTTGTGCCTTCAGCACTTGTGAGATATCCAGAGCTCACTCTGCAGGAGTGACAAAATTTGCCATATCACATTCATGCCCATCATGTATCCCATTATATAGATATAGATATAATATAGATATATATTATGGTAGCACTGTAGTGCTACCATAGTTAGGGTTGAGAGCCATTTCTATGTTAAACCCCAAATTTTGCACCTTTATAACTTTGCAACTGTTTGACAGATTTGCCTGAAATTTGGAATACACGATGAAGAACCATAGGCCTTGGGATCTGCCAAGCTTCGTACCAGTCAGATATACGGCTGCAGAGTTATTAAGCATGATCTCATTGTGTTTTATGCTTTTTCTGGAATTCTCGAGTCACGCCTACAGGTCGCATGGTTTGTCGACTGGCCAAAATCTTCAGGGAACATGTGGCCAGGGTCCCCGATGTGCCTTTTGAAGATTTGGTGAAAAAATATTAAACAGTTCAAAAGTTATTCAAAAAACAATTTCCCATTATAAGTCAATGGGAAAAGTTGACAAAAAAGTTCGACAGTGTCGCAAATGCATTTTTACTTTCGCAAATGGCCCTGTTACTTTCACAAATCTGCCATTTTGTTTTCAGTTAGTGATCAGAAAAATGCTTGGCATTTAAATTTGGGACCCTCTAGCAACCTAATTCTTTTTGTATTCACCTAGTCGGACCCTGAGGATGCTAGTCATGTCTTTATTTTGGGGTAAAACACCCCAGAAATATTTTTCAAATTTCTGAAAAAGTACTTTTGCAAATTACTTTCGTGCTCACGAAAGTGTTGAACTTCTATGGCTGTAAATTCGACAGTAGTTTTCTAGGCTGTGGGAAAATGACAGCAATTCATTGGCACTGCACTGCAAAAGAATGGTTGGGAGTTTTGGGCTGAAATTTGGAGGGAACGCAGCCGACATGTCATGGATGTGCCTTTCAGTGTTGTGTCGAAAAAATATTACATGGTGGCAAAGTTACGGCACTCCAAAGTTGACATTATTTCCCATAGGATAACATTACGGCGCCTGACGCATTACAGGAAGCCTTTGGCACCGTGCTGCAAAATAATGGTTTGGTCTTTTGGACTGAAATTTGCAGGTAGCACAACCAACATCCCACAGATGTGCCTTTCAGTGGTTTGGTGAAAAAATATTACAGGGAAGCAAAGTTATGGCACTCCGAAATTCTGTTTTTTTCCCATAGGATAACATTACGGCATTCACTGCGTCTTTCAGGGCCCGTATCTTGAAAACGGTGCGAGATATGGACTTTTTGTCAAAAAATTTCTTAGCCCCCTAATGGGGACTAAGTACAAAACTAGCCAGGAAAGTGATAATACATATGAGTTAAAAAAAGAAAAATTTCTGTGTCATACGGTTAGTGAGATATAAGCAATTTACTATTCCAGCTTTCGCAAATTGCGACAGTACTTTTGTAGTCTGTGGGAAAATGACAGCAATTCTTTGGCACTCAGCTGCAAAAGAACGATTTGAGTTTTGGGCTGAAATTTGGAGGTAACACAGCTGACATCTCACAGATGTGCCTTTCAGTGTTTCGTTAAAAATATATTAGACAGCGGTGAAGTAACAGTACTACAAAATTGATGCTTTTTCTGATAGGATTACATTATGGCATACTATGCATTGCAGGAATCATTTGGCGCCCTGCTGCAAAATAACGGTTTGGTGTTTTGGGCTGAAATTTGCAGGGAACACAGCCAACATCACAGAGATGCGGCTTTCAGTGGTTTGGTGAATAAATATTACAGGGAGGCAAAGTTATGGCATTCTGAACTTCTGTTTTTTTCCCATAGGATAACATTACGGCATTTGCCGTGCCTTTCAGGGCCCGTATCTTGAAAACGGTGCAAGATACAGATTTTTTGTCTAACAATTTCTTAGTGCCCTCTTAGGGGCTAAGTATAAAACTAGCAGGAAAGTGATAATACATATGATTTTAAATTTTTTTCTCTGTGGCAAACGGTTAGTGAGACATAAGCAATTTACTATTCCAAGTTCTCATTTTTGTGTTCTGAGAATGATTATTTAGCATACATTTTTTCTACTCACTGTCTTTCTCTATATAGCTTTTGGGTAAAAACAGCCTGTGCAGTTACATTACTGTTACCATTACTGTTTCTGCTTGTGGTTCCGTACCCGTTTCACTTACCGTTCACGTTTATGCCACCATGTGCGTTACTGTTTGCTTTTTCGTTTGCGGTTGTGTTTGCATTGTTTTTAACATTTCTGTCTACTGTAGTGTTTCTCTTTCTGTTTCACTTTGTGTCACCATCGCATCACGATTTGCGTTTGAGGGCACAATGTTACTATGTGACAAGACATCATGTGGCGGGAGCGTGGGGCTGTGTTACATTCACAATTTCTCACTGTCATTCTGAAAAAGAAGGGAAATTAGAGGCAAAATAGTCCATTTAATGCATTAGTAAGGGTTGTTCCACAGTGACAAAAGTGAGGAAATTTGATGTTAGGGTTGAAACTCCCTTTGCACTCCTTCAGCCCACCCCCCATCAGGGTGTCAAAGAATTGCTGACATTTTCCCACATGCTATAAAAGTACTGTCACAATTTGCACAAGGTTTAGCAAAGATTTTTTACACTTTTGTGAGTTTGACAGTACTTTGGTTAAGTAGTTTTAACAGTGATTTGAAAGACACCGTTCGTAGTTAGGGTTGAGGAAGCATTTATATGTTTAATGAATATTTGGAGAGTTTATAAGTTTGCAAACATTAAATGGATTTGCCTGAGACTTTGAATAGAGAATCAAGATCCATACAGCTGTTTAGTACATTAGCCAGGGTTGTACCACAGTGGGAAAAGTTAGAAAATTGAATGTTGGGTTGAAGCACCCAGTTTGAATCTCTAGGGCACTGTGCTGTATTATGTACAGGAGTACAGGGCAAAAATATTTAATTCTTACTGTCCAAATTCAACATTGTCCATGTGTTTAAGTTTAGAGTCTCCTGGATCTCTTTCATGGCTGTTTGTGCCATGGTATACATTAGCTCCACAAAAGAATGTGGTTATTCTTGGTTAGGGGCCTCCTTGGTTGACAGTACTATCTCAGTTTTGTAAAGGAGGTCCTTCATAATGATATATCTTGCCTTCAGACTTCATTAGTTCTGTGAGTAGTTGGAAAGAAGTTGTTCTAGCTATTGAGATCACAACTTCAGCTCTTTTAAAGTCCATTCTCCTCCAAATACGTGCCCTATCCAGTGGTGCCAGAGTTGTAGGAGATGTTGAACCCTCAAGTGGGTTTTGTGGTGAAATGTTAGTCCCAGCACCCTTTGTTTTAACTGAGTTAAGATGCTTGATTAATTAACAGGCAAGGAAATAATTATCATTGGTGGATTACCCATTTACTGTCATGCATAAGCACTCATTACAGCACAGCACCTCATACTGTTTCTGTGAGAGGATAGGGGGTTGTAGTAGTATCTATAACTTAGTATGTTGCAGCCATCCACTGGTCTTGTATACATGGGCTCCCTGCAACTTGCTTTACCCACCACTTCTCTCTACCCATTGTACAGCACGACAAAAAACACACCTACACTACATAGACACCCAGTCACACTTGCTTTGTTGAACATTGCTACAAATAATAACAAACAGTAATATAGTAATCAAGATGATAAAGCACATATAGGTCTGTAGGGGCTGTGGGTTCTCCGTCA
The DNA here is from genome assembly GCA_016271365.2 of Neoceratodus forsteri. Taxonomy (NCBI): domain Eukaryota; kingdom Metazoa; phylum Chordata; order Ceratodontiformes; family Ceratodontidae; genus Neoceratodus; species Neoceratodus forsteri. The sequence continues at coordinate 203,029,600 of CM057454.1, forward strand.
CACCCATTACTATTGGCTAAAGTGGGTACATCTGTTGATGTCTGTCTTGTCCCTGTCTTCACAGATACATTGATAACAGTTGGTTTCAAGTGTGATATTTTGGCAAGTAAGGTAATAAAAAGTCCCTTTTAATTAGTTGTTACAGCTAAATGTTGCAACTATTACTTTGAAAACTGTAATAGGTACAGTGTAAAGGATAGACTTGTAATCTAACATCCAGTTGGTCTTGGTCAAAAATTAAGCCTTAAAACTGCAAATCAGCTACTATTGTGTCTTACAGTATTCAGAAGCATGAACACATTTCCTTTTACTTGTGTGTAGGATATCACAGTTTTAATCGCAGCAACATTTAGAACCCTTTCAGGAAAATAAAAATCCAGAGTGATAGAACCAGACTCTAGGAGGTCTATCTGACAAGTGTTTTGATTGAACAAACTTAATTTTTGTTATATACTAATTGATAGATAGACAGATAGATGGAGAGAACGCTATGGACCTGAACATCTTCTTCTGCTCAGCTTTCAGCAATGAGAATATTGAACTGATGGCTGAAAGTGGTGGCAAGGCAGCTGAGAAGGTTATCCCCAAATTGTATTATTGAATATTGCCACCAGCAGGGTCAGGTAGGCAGTGGAGCAGCCAATGGCAGACAAAACAACTGGGCCTCATAGGCTGTATGCTACCGTGCTGATGGAGCTGGCTGAGGAACTGGCTGGCCTCTTGGCATATTTGGTAAACTGATTGCAACAGACAGGAGAAATGATGGGTGACTGCAGGGAGCAGGTATGGTACCACTCCACAAAGGTGGGGAGCATGGATGAGGCTGGCAATTACAGACCAATTTGCCTCAATTTAGTCATGTAGAAACTTATGGAGACCCTGATGAAGCAGGACCTCATGGAATACCTGTAAGGGAATGGTCTTCAGCATGGCAGACAGCATAGGTTTGTGGCAGGTTGTTAAGTTTCTGAGGAATTAGAGGACATTTGTAAGTCAATGTATGAACAGGTAGTCCACATATTGAACACTGAGTTAATAGTATGGAATAGGAAAAAAATGCTGTTAAACAGTGTGATGGGTGATTGCTTTTCTATAGCACTTGCTGTATTGTAAGTAAGGAGCCACAGTAAATGATAATGAATGTACATCAGGTGTACAGGTCTCTGATTACAGGAATAGTCCAGTTATTACAGTTGCCTTTTAAATGGATTCAGGGAGCCAATGTGTGTGGAAATGTAATAGTAGGTAGTACATTGTAATTGTAGATGCAGATGACAATTCAGAGTAGGCACATTTAAGTGAAGATACACAATACAGTTGAGTATGTGTACATCTATGCCACACGTGACTGAAAACAGGGAAACTGTATTGACATTTGTTAGTATTTGCATGGATTTAGGTAGCTACACTGCTGTGCCTCGTTATATTTTTACTGCATTATGACTGGTTTTCTATAGGAACGATATGGGACTGGAAATCTATGGCACACCTCTGTAAATCTAGGTATAGTTAACTTACTACAGTTGGGAGTTGCAGAACTGAGACAGGAATTGAAGTACACATAGTAGTGACTGCATCTTAAAGTGTATAGTCACAGCTGTGTACTGCTGGGTGCTGATGTGTGGCACCTTGGTACAGTAATAATGACTGTATAGGCACAGAAAAGTAAGCACATTGCTGAGTTTTTACACTCTTAGGAATTATGTGAAAGTGTGACATGCAATGTGCCACATCATTGCATATGCTGTGATACTGACTGGACATCATAGGTACCAAAGAAATTGATGGAGATATAGTTGTTGCACTATTAGTTAACATTGGTTTGTATGCTAAGTAAGACACACTTATTTTTATGTCGTAATGATATTTTAAGTAAAGAATCGACACAGGTGGTTATGGTTTAAAAAATTTATTGCCAATTTGTTAAATGGAGAAAAGGCCCAATCAAGACTGAAATTTTGTTAACAGAAGCAGTCTCACAATACAATCTTTGTATGTGTGTAATCATTGCTTGCCATATATGTAAATGTGTAAGAATAATAACAACTGTATAATATGAATTGCAGTAAGTATGTGATATTATAGGAAACTAAAGAAAAAGGTAGCTTGGTATACATATTGAGGTTAGGTGTTTGCTGTGATTGCAGTGTTGTGTCATCTTTTCCTGTCGGGCTTGTTATTTGCCTTGTATGCATATATCTGATTTCTCACTGGGTGATCACTGTCTTTAATCAGGTGTTGTGTGTTTCCAGTGATGTTTCAGTACTCACTACTCTTTATGTGAGGAAGTATTTTCTGACATTCGACCTGGAATTCTGATACTCAAGCTGAAGCTGTGGTGCTTCATTATATATTTACTATTAAACGTGAAGAGACTTTGTTAAAAAATGTTAAGTATTTTTTAAAATGGTCGTATGTCGTAATTATGTGTAGTGCATTACTTGTGTGGTATGTTAGTAAGGCAATGTCAGTAGGTTGTAAACTGTGATTACACACATGATACACAAGTGTTTTGTTGTTATTGTGTGACTGCTAATGTGGATGTTCCTGGGGTGGGCAAAAAACCATATGTTAACTGTTAAAGTAATACAATATATAAAAAAATGTTACTTCAGTGACATTTGATTACTGTCATTTAATGATATGTCACTGACTAGGCGCAAATGGAAAATTCCCACCCGACCCCTCAATTGAGGCGATCATAAATATTGTCAGGAACAGGTATGCAGTGTGTTGTGATCAGTAACAGTGTCTGATTTACAATTCTCAACATTTTTACCATAGATTAGAATTATTTATATGACAAGTACAAAAAAACAGAATATTCTCACAGGAACAAATGACATTTTTTCAATTCTTACATTAGCTTCTATGTAAATTCTTACCATGCACAGTTTTTGTATATACAAGTTATGTATGACTAATACTTTTAGTACGACTATTAAAGTAGTTATTAACAATGTCAAGGTGAATACAAATGTTTATATTATGTACAAATAATTACAAAGACATGTCAAAGTCAGTTGATTATATGATGCAATTGTTTGGTATTTACAGTTGCATAATTCAGCTTCTTGCATTATCAATAAAGGTAGTTATTTTACATTATGTATAGTATTAGTATTACAAATGAAGGCGGGATTGTTCTACACTGTTGCATGGTGAGCAAATGATGTTGTCTACATGTCAAGAGTCAATAGACAAATACAAGTGTTGATAGACAACTTGTGACAGAGTGCAATGTTTGGTGAATGGTAGAAGTGTTGCTCAGTTATTTATGATGATAACTGAGAACTTATCTTTATTTACAAAGAGCAGCACTTTAAAACTCATAGCAATTTGTTGTTATGTATGAGTATGATACATTAATAAAGATATGTACAGAGGAGGACAGCAGTAAGGCCTCCATTTTGAGATGTACAATCTTCGATAGACATGTAAACATGGTTTCTCTAGTGACTGTGAATATTGTTGGCACCGATTGAAGCCACTGCAACAATTTTCAGGTAGTCACTGATCCACACAAGATCTTACATGTGATAGTGTATGGAATGTCTCTGTCAGAATAGCATATTGTTGAAATGCTATGGTTTATTCAGAGTCGTACATTAGTGAAATTGTACTGACCTCACCGAATGTTTCTGGGACAAAGTAGTCATTTAAAAAATGAAACATGTTCTGTCCTATTCTTCTGAAATATGAAGGTCATCATAATTCTTCAAGATTAGAAGATATGCATTTTTTAAAGTCGTGGCAGTCTCTGTTTAAAACTGCTTGTAGAGTCGTCTCACTATCCATCCACTTCTGCATCTTAGTAAACAGGTGTAATGGCCAGAATGCATGGATTGGCCATGGTGATAGATATACTGTGAGTGTCAAACACTGATTGGTTGAGACTATTCTACCAGCTGTGTGATCTGTGATAGGAGTATCAACTCTGAGCCCATTGGAGTCAAATCTGTGCAGATAAGTTACAGATATTGAGATGAACTCCTGAGACATGGACTGAGTGCATCTGCCTCACACCTTCCACAGGCATGCCCACAGTGAGCATTGGTGAATAGCTGTCGAAATTTGACACTTTTGGTTTGAGGGACAAAGAGAGTAATCCACAGCATGTCTTCTGTGGTTTCACGCTGTGAATGGCCACATGAAACACATACATATTTCGTTACATATGTTACTGTGAAGTAGTGCCGCACTGGGGTGCCGTCTTCATCCAGGTTGTTTATGACAGCCATCATAAACTCAGTAGTGTATTGCTGTATGTCTGCAGCAAATGTACTACATCCATCATATGTACCTAACACCTGTTGTAGTGGTGTTAGTGACTGTACATTGTTAGACTGGTCAGAAGTCATGTTGACAATCTGCTTCAAAGCGTTTGATAGGGTACTGTCTTTTGAAGCAGATATTGCCCACACAAAGTGTGGCATGTGTAGAAAAACTTGCATAGCTGAGTTAGCATAGCAGTTCACTCTAGTGCTGTTGTCAAACACTGGTACAGCAGCTACACCAACTGATTTCTGATGAATTGCTGACTGTGAATGTTTACTTGAAGTTGTGACCTTTGTTGAACTCTTTTTAGTTGAATCACTTCTGGAAGCTTGTTGCTGTTTGTTGATACCTGTAGCTGTGACTGAATTGTGTGAGACAGACAGATATGTAGGCAGTGGTATTAAAGACATTTGTGGCTGATGTAGAGTATGTAACCTGTTGTACTCAAGAATACATCGCTTGTCAGCTCATATTTTCTGAGGTGCTATAGTAATAATGTGCAGCAGAAAGGCTGAAGACACGAGAAGTGCCACGTAGCTCATGCCATCCTTGAAAATGTCTGTCAACCTATGTCTACCATTGCTGAATCAAACTCAGCCCCTGAGATTTGTGAATGGATACAGCATATGCAACACATAATGGAAACTGTTTCGTTTACATAGATATCCTTAAAAACCTGGAATTTTACAGGTGCGTCTATGTGTACACAGACTGTTCCATGTTGTCAAAGTGAACTAACAAGCATCTCGATGTATGTCTTCTGGACATTATGAATAACGTCAGTGATGTTTCCTATGGCACCGTTTACCATGCCTCATTCTACATCTAGATATATGCAGCATAATCGTGCATTCTTACAAACTGTGAGAACAGCTTCTATAGGCCAGCTGTGTGTGAAAACATCTGACTTGAGTTCATTTAGTTGTTCAGTCATCTTGCTACTAGGTTTTGACTAAGAATAATGCCATCAACTGTATCAACAGCATGCAGAGTTACAATCTCTTGGTTTTCTCTCTGCAGCATTAGATTGCTGAATTCAGTGGTTTCTTTAGTCATGGCATAAGACACACTATGTGTGTCCCTGTAAATATATATAGCTGAAGACATTACATGCTGTTTCTATGATGCAGTATCTACTGTGATTCTCAATGGTTTAACATACAAACATGTTCTGGTGATAGAGAACCTATACGAGCTTCATCTAAAGTGATTTGTAAAGCTAGATCACCACTTTCGACATGTTCTCGAGACAACTCAACATAGGTAAATAATTCCCATATGTTATAGCCTGCAATGCAACCAAGGATATTCTTAGCTTGTTTGGCAGTTAGAGTTTTAAATACATGCTCTGCATTGACTGGTGCAAGCTGTAAAAGGTCTCCCAACACAAGTATACTTTTGCCACCAAATGACACTCCATCGTCAGTACCTAAGATCTGCTGTAGATGTAGATGAATACAGGCAAGCATGACATTGGAGACCATGCTGATTTCATCAATGATGAGTAACTTCATCTTTGTGAACATGGAACGGAGCTGAGATGCAACCTCGAATGACAGTTTATGATACTCTACAGTTCTCCCATGTTCCACTGGCAACATAAAGAGACGGTGTAATGTAACTCCACCAATGTTGTATGCTGCTAGTCCTGTGGAAGCAGTTACAGCAACAGACATTGAAGACCCTGTCAGGCTCTGTACTTCAGCAGTGATGGCTTCAAAAGGAAACTCTTTCCTGTGCCAGCTGAACCGCTAAGAAACATCAGTAGTGGCCATAGTCACTACAGTCACGTATGTTTTGTTTCATGTTGTAGGCCATGTTGGACAGCTTCAACTACTTGAGAGTGAACTGTATGCTGCAGCTGATTTGAGTCTTTCTCTCAAGTCAGCTGGGTTGACTATGGAGTGTGTGCCATGTTCCATGGCTGTCTCAATTCCTGACATTAACACTTCTGGGGCATTTAAGGGCAAGTTCACCTAGAACACCTCCTCCTCTGGATCAAGGTTGTCTTGTGAACTAACAGGAGTGTCTTCCTGAAGCTGCTTCTCTGCCTTCTCAAGCTGTTCTTTCTCAGCCTCTAGTCTCTGTATGTATGTCTGTGAGTATTCAGTTTTAAAAGTCTCATAAGTGCGATTGAACTGTTCTTGAATGTGTCACAGTCACCTTCAATTCAGACTCACTCCTCCAGGGTCTAAATAGGAATAGGAGGTAGTAGTAATGACCTCCTGCTCTCCGATGTGCCTAGATGCAATTTACAGTGGTCTATGGGCCATGGCTTGTGTCTCTTATGAGACAGCCATTTACTCCATTGACCTTGTAAATCTGGCGTGTTGAGTCAGGTGCTACATCTGTCTTGTAGTCATACTACTTAGCCACCTGAAAGAGACATATATCATTCATGTCGTTGTGTCTACAGGGGGTAGTATGTGTCTATCAAGTTATTCTTCAAGATATGTTTTGAAGAAGGTGTATTGGCAGCGAGCTCCTCAATTTTGGCATGAGGAATCAGTACACATTTCCTTTTCTCTTTGTAGTTTACACTGAGAAACCGTACAGCATCAGACTTCCCGTACAGATGTGTACCCATTAAACGGTCACTGGCCCATAGCTCCACATTCTCTGTATGAAAGGTCACTTTAGCCCAATGACCAGAGCTGAGATGTCAGGGTTTCTTGAACTGGCAATATCTTCCCAAAGATCTTGCAAGCTAGTCTGCTCGTGTTTGGTTATGCAGTGGACGTACCAAACCAGGGCCAGTGAGTTATCAGCCACAAACTGAACATCTATGTTTGCTTGCCACATTAGGAGAAGAGTTGGGTTGCAGTCATTGATGTACACTCTTTCTCATCTTGGGTAACTCGTATACCTTTGGTTGATTTTGCCTTAAAGTGGTGTTGCATTGCTGAGAATAGGTCATTCATGCGCACCATCTTGACAAACCCATCTAGGAAATCCAAAGCGACATCGTGTGTACCAATTCGATTTGTTCTTTACTACTACGCTGGCAGTATTTTGCACAAATATGTCGCTGGAATGTTTGTACCAACTTCCATAGTGTAGGACTGTCATGCTTGTCTGGAATGTGACAAGTGATATATTCTTGATGAATGCTAGCTACTTCTGTTGCTTCATGTTCACCAATGCATGGAGCATCCTTGATCCCACAATAACATATAGGGATATGAGGGGCACCTCGTGATATTCTGTCCTCAAAGTAATGTTCCACAATACCTAGGGGTGGATTGTCCTTTGACAAGATAAGAAGTCAGAATGTCATGGAACAGCTTGAAAATGTCTTGCTGACAGACACAGGATCAAGTGAACACATTTCTCTGACAGTCATTGATGAAATGCCATCAACATCAGAATTTTCCCACTTCAAGAGTTCAATGAGCTCGTTCCAGGCATATTCGGCACAACTAAGTGTGACAAACCATGTGGCTGCACCATACTCTTGCAGCATTGTCATCACTTCAGAGTGTCTGCGATACCAATATTCTTTGGTGCCACAAAGACTTGAAAGTATGGAAGACAGATTCATTTGCACATTTTCATCTTTCTGCTTTAATTTCTCTAGAAATTGAGCAGCTGTTATTCCATCTAGTGGACTTGTTAGACGAATAATAGTATGTGCTATAGATGCAGACAGAATACTGATTCACTCTCCCAGGAGATGGAACAGGTACTGTATGTTACATCTGGTGCCATCTTTGCTGAGCACAGGCTGAGTGCAGTACTCAGCACCCTGTACATCACACTTCTCTTTCATTGAGCATCCGCCTGACCCACTTTTGGAAATAGGTCTGGAAACAGTATGCTTCTAATGTTGCCTCCCAAATGCTGACAGGCTCACCTTCCACCTGCTTCATTTGATGAGATCAATGTTGTCTCCTACTGGATCTCTGCCATGTGAGTGAGTGAATGTGTACTGTTCATACACATTGTCACTTGTCTGTCCACTGACCTTCTCAATGATTAGTTTACTTTTTTCTAATAGATCATATTGGACAGAGACTGGCCATCTGATCTATGGCGAAGGTCTGTATAAAGGAGTTGTTACTCTTTAAATAAGTGAAAGAGCAAGCAACCTTTTGCACACTGACAACATCTTGCCAGATGACCTTGGCCATTGTTGGAACACTATTAACAAGAATCACCAAACTATTTTCAATTGAGATTGCTTGAACATTTTCCTGTAGAGGAAGTGGTAGATACATCATGGAACCCTTTAGAGATCTAACAAGCTCTTTCTGTGGAATGTTCCGTGTCTTTGTGTTCAGACGTAGAATACTTTGGAATGGTTTCATTGTCTGAATTAGAATGCGTTCAAACATATTTAATGTTGAAATCTCACTTGGTGTAACATCTGCCTCCATATTATTCAGCAGTGACCTTGCTGGCAAAATGTTGAACTTCAGTTTGGAGAAACAGTGTTTGCATAACAATGATGTCTTGTAAGTGAAAGTCAGATTTCAGCAAGAATGCTGAGAGAAGGAACCACATGTCATTGTATGGGTGACAAGGTTTCTAGGTTGACTGTGACTGTTTGTTTGTATGGCTAGCGGTCACATGACACATATAAGAAGTCAAACTTCGAGACTTTGCTAACTCAAACTTAGCAATTTCTTTGCCATACTGTCTCAGTATGTCACTTTCTAACACTGAAACAGATGTTTCAGCAGAAGTGCTAAACTGAGAAATTGTTGTTTCTGGTACAGAAGTAATGTGTTGCAGTTTTTTGAGAAATGTGATGGCACCCTGCATATCACCTGACTGCAATAAGTCATTTAAACAAGTGTACTGATGAACAGCTTGCCGTACTTCATATACTCTGCAGACAAAGTTTCACATGCCTGTTTGATGCACTGCAAGCATCCGCATATTGAGAAAAATACTATCACAAACACCACTATCAAGACATGCTAGTGGTGACCCATGAGTCCAGTATGTGGACGAATTTCTGTAAGTCAGTGATGTTAAACAGTTTATGTCTGTCTTTGCGATCTGTTATCACAAATAGGTTGACAAACTGTTCAACTTTTTCAAATAGCGATTGCCCTACGGTTGCGGGTATCATCACATGCCCATGCCAGACAGTGCCATTTATTGAAGACTGTGGTTGAATCACAGTCATCATCAGTATCAATGCATTGTCATCAGAGATACTGAGGACATTTACTAGTTTACGTATTCATCAATGGTGAACTTGTGTTCTTTTTAAGGAATAATAAGGTCTTCCCAAAAATATGCCTCTGAGTGCTGTGTGTGCATCCACTGACCTGTGAAAAACATCACAAGAAGTTGTCAACAGTCAAACAAGGATACTGTTGTAGCCTTTTTTAATAGCATACATAACTTTCCTGAATTGTTCAAACATGAGACATCTTCTGCTACAAGTGCTGTAGTACAAACACTGCTCTGTTGACGAAAGTGCGCACGAGACACAACTTCATCAGAGACAGATGACTCTCCAGTCTTTTGGGGTGTGTCTCAGCACAGCAGCGATAAGTCTTCGATCTTAGCTTTACTTACTGAGTGATCGGAAATACTTTTTCTTTCTGAGTTGCAAATCAGCAGTTGTGAGTTTAGCAATTGTTTGGACATTTGTTGATGGTTGCACTCAAATAGTTGTGTTTCATCTGAGAGATCTACACAACTTTTGTAAAGGTACCCCTTTTTCTTTGCTGTTGCAGCATTTGCTTTGGGTGTGCAGTGACTTGCTGTAGGAGTCACTGTTACAGTAAAGGTCTGTGCATATTCATTTGTGATGTGAGCTTTACTGTTTTGTTTTTCATCCTTATACAACAGTAGAACTACTATTATACCTTTCTCATTTTCCTATACATCTCGTCTGTGTTTAGTTGGCATGTTTAATATTATGGTTCACAGTGGCAGTAAGCAATCTTACGAAGTATCAGGCACCTGTATGAGAGACAGAAAAAAAAACAGTGTTAGAATATGCCTCAGTACATTTTTATTACAGTGTGCATTGAGACAATTGTGACTTAAATATGTTTTAAATTTGGTGGAAAAATCAATAAGGAGTACTGTTTTATGAATGTGTGTTGTGCAGTTGCTATGCACACTCATAAGTTTGTGAATTTCAATATTTTACTCCACATTTTCAACATTTTCTTTTTACCACACCTGCTTATGAGTATTACAGCTGTCATTTTTTACATCTTGACCAAAACGTTTTTCTGCCCATGTAGAGTGTAACGGCGCAGTCGGTGTGCGAAATCACTATATGTTAGACAAAGAAAATGAGACTGACAGTGTTCATGAGCAGAGCTCTTAAAATGACTATGTTGAAAATTAGATGGAAAACATGATAAGAATGACTGTCGTATGAGCGTGCGTAGTGCACTTGCTACGTATGCTTGTATGTTCTCGGATTTTAAATATTTTCACTCTAGATTCTCAGCATTGTCTTTTAGTACACCTCTTTATGAGCATTGCAGCTGTCATTTTGACATCTTGCTAAAAAAGTGTTTCGCACATATGGCGTGCAATACTGCAGTTGGTGTGTAAAGCACTGTATGGAGCACAGTAAGAAAATGACAGTGACACTGTTCATGACACAGGTCTTACAATTAGTATGTTGAAAATTTGGTGGAATAATTCTAAAAATGACTTTGTTTTCACGACTACGTAGTGCAGCTTATATGTCACGGCTTTCAGTAAGTTGTGTATTTTCATAATTTTCAGTTCAGATTGTCAACATTTTCTTTTCTTTATGGCCTTATGAGTAGTACAGCTGTAATATTTCACATCTTGACAAAAACATCTTTTCGCTCAAGTACTGCGTTATGGCTCAGTCGATGTGCGAAATGACTATATGATACACATAAAGAAAATCACAGTGACACTGTTCATGAGCAGAGGTCTTAAAAATGGCTATGTTTAAATTTTGGTGAAAACATTACTACAAATGACTGTTTGACAACTGTGCATTGCGCAGTTCTTACATAAACTCTGAAGTTTGCAAATTTTCATATGTTGCAGTCCACTGAGTTAAAGTACACAGCACATACATGTGTTTATTGTTGAACATTGTGCTATTTTTGGCATAAAAGGGTGAAATTGTGGCAACAAATAGACACTTTTGAGGAAGTACTATCGAATGCACAAAAGTGTACATAAATAGTATTAATAGATGCATTCGACGGTATATGAAGTGTGCTACTCGTGAGTTCGACAGTATGGTGAAAAGTAATGTCGAAGTTGAAACTTTTGCAAAATCTGCTACGTGCATTCGAAAGTGTCCAAATTGAACACTAGGGAGTGGCAAATATATTCATTATCAAATCAGTTTCAGTGTGTTTGACTGACAGCTGGTTCTACTAGATGTAATGCAAGATTTGTCAGGCCATGTCAGACAACCAATCAGAGACAGACAACACTGAAGAAGAAGTCAACAGCAGCCATCTTAGGTATTACTGAGAGACAGCACTTTCAGAACTGTAAGTACAGTCTATTTTTAAAATCATTTTTCTAGTATGAAAAAAATAACATGTAAATACTATTAATCAAAACGTTTTTCAATGCTGAATCTCATTATGTTAGTTGTTATTATCTAACATGCTGTATTATTTAGAGAAAACAGTTTAAAGTCGAAGATAGCATTTTAATACTAGCATGTACAGATACAGCTGCAAATAGAGGGGAGATAGGAAGGTGCGTGGCCACAGACAGAAAATGGAACCAATCAGATATGTTTCTGCTGTTGTAGTGTTTAAATCTGCCTATGAAAAGGATGTATTTTCCCACTTCTCAATGTTTGCAGATTTTAGCTGGAACAGAAGTCTAGTAATAGTGACTGCATTACTTAGATTGGTTAATGAACCCACAGCAGTAGGCAATGTTTATTTTTCATTGGTGTGTTATGTCTCAGCCCACTGAAGCTGGCTTGAAATAAGGAGGGAAAAATATCAATTTTACTTTCAGTACTGCCTGGTCACTGCAGGGTGAACACTGACTTTCTTTGTAGCTCTCTGTACACTTCTGAGTGTTAAAACTTAGAATGGCAGAAAATTGCAAAAGGACTTTGTGGATAGTTGGAAGCAGTTTTGTGAGACAAGCAGCTGGGTTTGCTGTTCATAGTGATTTTGGGAGTGACCTGCAGCTCCCTGATTGCTTTGTAAGATGGTTTGGTCAGGGTGGCATGAGATGAACATCTTGTGCAACCATCCTGAACTTTGAACTCACTCTCCTCCTGACATGCTGCTAAGACATCTTGGAGGCAATGATTTGGGCACAAAACGCTGGGTAGATTTATTACAGAGGCAAAGTGGACCTTGCTTCTATCATGAGTATATTGCCTGCCTGTATAATCATTTTTCAGATATTACGAGCATTGGGTCTGGCAAGCAGAACATCATATGTATCTGAGTGACGGAGCTACATGAAAGAATCAACATACAAATATCTGCTTTTCTACGCATGCATGGAATGTACACATCGTCACCAGAAATTAAGTACTGTAATGATTGGCTATTCCTACCAGATGGTGTACATTTCTCACATGCTGGCAATTGCCATTTCCTGGGAGACCTTCGAGATGGAATCCTCAAAGTCCTTTAAGATTGTCAGACTGTTTGAGCAAATATTACAGTATACACAAAGGGTCTTCTCAGAACCATATAAATATGGTCAAAAAATAGATCAGCTGCATGCATCAGTTACACATATGGGACATATATGGGTTTGGAATATTCACATTGTGGGATGCTGTGTAACAATAGTGGGGAGACAGCAATAGCAATGCATTGTGTTCTGTTTGTACACAGTATGATGTTGTTATGTGTTAACATTTTATGTAGTTTCAGTCTGTTAAGTGAATGTAACATTCACTGTGGTATTTTATTGTACCTGTAACAGGATGGTATGGGTGCAACAACAGTGAAACAAGTGGTACACGTTTATGTATAGGTTTATTTAGTGTTATGTCTGGAAATAGAGCTATGTTGAATGGAACACATATGTGGAGTTATTTGTATGTGCTTGCATGAATGTAAAAACAATTATGATATCATGTCACTTTTGTCAGGTTTGTTAGCCCTCTTCAAATTTATTCAGTGTATTTGCAAACACAGCACAGTTCTGCAATGTATTGGTTCAGCTGTGTATTACATCACTTTACAATGCTGTGGTGTATGGTTTGAAAGGTATGATTATGCTTTGATGAACAGTGGTAGAATATCACGTGTTCAATGACTGGTACCCACCAGCACACACACACATATGGATGCATACTGTGTGATGGACCCTCTGACACACTGTATAGGTGAGGGTGGTGTGCAACTGCTCGATAGCTGTGGTGTGAAACCGTAAAAGAGAGTTGTACAGCTCACGCTGTGTGACCACCCCAGTGTAGTAGACATGCATAGATGATGGTGTGGGCAATCTGATGTTGGGTGCACTATGTCCCCCCCAATAGTACTGGGTGGCATGCTGGTGGCACACCACAGCATGGCAGCAGATGTTGTCAGTGCTGGGGGTGCCGAATACCTTGTTGGGGCAGCATAACACTAATGAGCTGTCTTTCTGCCATGCTGAAGCAGATGTGCTCTTTCATTTCATAAGTACTACATGGAATTAATTGAACAAATCATTGATATTGTTAGATGATAGTAATGTGAGATGTTTCTTATGCTTCTATTTCAGAACTGAATAAGAAAAGAAAAAATATGAGGCAGTGGACCTTGACGAGAGAGGTGTGTGCACTGCTTGAGGCAGTCAAGCCAGGGGAATGGCCAAATTCTAATGCAGGCACTAACCGGAAAAGCTAGATTCGATGTGGAGGTGCATCAGTGCTTCCTGCACATTGTCATAAAGTAAAAACAAGACAATCGTGTAGCTGAAGCAGAAGTGGGAGCTATTAGCAGCCAGCGATTTCTATGTTTTGAAACAGCATGAGGGGATACTGGACAATGACATGCTAGGTACTATCAACACATGAGCTGTGGGAGCTGCTGGCAAACCAGCTGTGAAACACCTTACTCATCGTAAGTAAATCAGCAGAAGTTTAACAATGGATGTGCATTTATTCAGATTTTGCAACAATTATGGCAGACAGTATAATACTTAATACTATATGAGGATAGTACTATGAAAACATGTAGATAAATTGTTGTTTTATTAAGTAGGTGTTGTTGAGTCACAAGGCACAGGCTAGTGACATACCCATACCACAAATAGTACATCCATCCATATCGCGCAGTTCCTATCATGGTATGTTGTTAGAAAACAATATTTAACTGTTTATTTACTGTAATGTAGTGGCATCAAAGTTGTAACAGTGTCATACTGTGTATGTATTAAAAGTTAGCTTGCACACATGTGCAACAAACATAGTGCCATCATACGACTTTTCAGAGTTGTGCCAGACCTGTTCCAATTCAGGGACTGTGTTTGCAGGTGTGGTTGCAGTTTTTCAATGCCTGATGGAGCTGTCTATCACAGGTCCAAAGTGCAGTGGTGTACAGTTAAAAGGGGGAAGTATGTTTCAGTGAGCAGCAATAACATATTGCCTGCTGATGTGCCCTCCCCCCACACACACAGACACAGACACACAGACACGCACGGATGCATACTGTGCGCCCCCAACCACACACTATGTGAACAATGGTGTGGTGGCCCCCCACAAAAAATCCACATGCCACAGTGGGTGCTACCCCAGCATAGTAACTTGTCATTTAGCTGGCGGGAGGTGGCAATACTGATAGGGTCCACTGTCTTACCTGCCCACCCACACACAGTACAGGGTGGCACGCTGTGCTTGCATCCCAGTGTCAGCAGATGCTATAGGCTGATAGGGGTTCCAATTGTCTGTCAACTCCACACCCCTCAAAACCAGATGTCCTTGTTACATGCTGTGAGCAGACCTCGGCATGCAAAACATCCTATTTTGTTATTTAAAGAAAAAAAAAAAACAAATTACAAACTTTACCTTGGCGCTTCTCACTGGCCCCCTCTCAGAACTTGCACACACCCACTGCGCACCATGCCTACCCACACCCCCCCTCATGCCATACTTACATCTGAATTTCGGCATGATGATCTTTGGTGGAACAGGAACATGTTTGCTCTCTTCAAAAGCAACCATGAACTGAGTAAATGTTGATAATCTGTATAATGGGACAGAAAGTTATTTTTTTAGTTTGCTGCATATGTCAGCCATTTTGGGAAAAAAATAACACCAGATTTTCAACAAGTTTTTTGGGGGATCCTTTCTCATAAATGCTGTCATTGCCATGGTGTTATTCAGTCACAAAGGGTGATTTTGCTGTCACTGCGTGAAATCACATTTTCGGGACCAATTAAGTAAATGACACTGGCAGTGCTCATAAGGTGTGCTCTCAAGGAACCTATTTTGAAAAGTTAGAGAAAACATTCATAAAAATTACTGCTTTACGAGTGTGTGTTGCATAGTTCATACGCATGCTTTAGAGTTCACAACTTTAAATATTTTCTGTCATGATTTTCAACATTGGCATTTTCCCACACCTTCTTCTGAGTATGGCAGCTGTCATTTGTTAAATTGCATCCAAAACATGTTTCTGACCATGTAGCGCACACTGGGACAAATTGTGCTAAATGAATGGACGGGACAAATGAAGCAAATCACAGTGACACTGTTCATGAACAGACGTCTTAAAATAGCTATGTTGATAATTTGGTGACAAAATTCCTAAACATTACTGCTTTATGAGCGTGCATTGCATGGTTGTCACGTGCACTCGTAAATTTGTGACATTTCAATTTTTTCTGTCTAGATTTACAACATTATCATTTTACCACACCTCTTTATCAGAAGTACAGCTGTCATTTGTAAGAGCTTCCTGAAAATGTGTTTCTTTCACCATGTAGCGCACTGTGCATCGGTGCTATGTGAATCAATGTATGGTACAAATCAGAAATAAAAGTCATATTGTTCTTGAACAGAGGTCTTAAAATGGTAATGTTGAAAATTGGGTGAACAAATTCATAAAATGACTGTCTTGTGAGTGAACATTGTGCAGTTTCCACCGGGGTTGTAAGTTCAGTACTTTGTAATGTTTTCAGTACAGATTACCAGTACTGGAATGTTTTCAACTTTATGAACAGTACAGCTGTCATTGTTAAGAACATGGACAAAATGTGTTTCACAGTTTCAGTGCAGAATACATACTCACTCCGCAAAAGTATTGTTGGGGACAGATAAATTAAATCACAGTGACATGGTTGTTACAAACCCCAATCTTCATTTAGAGCAGTGCTGTACTGCTCTTCAAACACTCAATATTTTAGATCAATTGTAGCATTGTTATTGTAATATGTGGCCACAATGTGTGGTGTGTATAATGAGAAGCAATATTACCCATATGATGCATGTTTACTCTTGTTTCCAAGTGTTTGAAACATGTGATGTTATTCACATTACCATACATATGTCTTTGCTCTGTTTCATGACAGGACAACATGGGTCTCCCCGGCTCTCTGCAGTGTGTACCGGCTGGCGTGAAGCTGTGGAGGTGGTCAATCGGACACAGAAAGTGTCATTATCATTGAGTCCGACAGTAAGATTATGATAGAAATAATCGTAGTATGTCATTGGGGTGCTATGAGGAAATAATGTTATGTGTGAGCTGCAGAAGTTAAGGTCATATTTTTTTTTAAATGCTATTTACTGATTAAGTATTACTTGAACCATGTATGCATTCTTTGTAGTTGTGGAGTGGGTTGAAAACATTGTTTTAGATCATTGAGTAAGAGAAAGAAAGAGCCAGTCTGTCATCTGCCAACAGAGACAACTTAAGAATGAGTATGTGTCTCTGCAGTGTGATTAGGTATCACATCCTTGGTGGAACAGAATCTTCATTTGTTTAATGCAGCGATGTTTGTCTTAATGTATCTCCTTCCTGTTCCATTGTACAACAGGCTGCATGATGATACGATAGATAAATATTACATTGCCTACTGAGTGTGTTGCAACAGTGGAGGTGTATGAGTGCTGACAGTCACAGATAACATTAGATACAGCTGTTGCACTGGTTCCTGGAGTTTTGATGTGTGGTGTACTTTGAAACAACACACAAATTACACTAACCTGCTAAGTGTATTCTTTAAGTGTAATACAGTGGTTGGCAGTGAAGTAATAACTGCTGTTATGCTTCTGCCACATTTCTGATGTGTGAGAATTAGTAGTTCAGCACCCACCCAATTGTCTGCCGTGTGTTTACTGACACCAGTGGGACAGATGTATGTCTATAATAACAGACTGTTAACGTATGGTGATATAGCACATATTATCAAAAAAAATGGAAAGATGTCAATTGATAAATGAAAATATGTCTAATGTGTACTAACATACGAATGTGATACCATTTTTCATGTATGTGACAATGGATGTATGCCCATAGGACTCGCCAGGTCCATGTGGTCTGGTGGGGGGGGTAGCTGTTGTCCTCCACTACTTTTGGTGGTGGACTTTCATGTTCAACGAATCATCCATTAGCAATTGGAATGTTGATGGTGTGTTACTGATATTCAGTAGTGTAGTGTAGTGTATAATTATGTGTTGCTGAGTACCACATGCCTCTAGATGGTTATTAAGTGATCATTTATATATCTGCTGGGAATGTCTTATTTCTATTATTTAAATATATGTTAATGGACAGTATGGACACTGTCTACATGTTTGTTAATAAATGAATAATGTAAGTCTTTGACAATGTTTGTAGTTGAGCAGTAACCTGGAAATGGTTACACCCTTGGTTTTATTAAGGTCTAAGACATTAACAAGGGTTATTTTAATGCTGTGTTAACCCTGTAGGGGTATTATGTTGAATAACACATAAACAACTGCCATATTCAGGTAGAGGATGAGTAATTGAACAGTAACATGATACCTATGACTGCCTTCTTGCTATTATAATTACACATTTTTTCAAACTGTTTAAAATGCAGTTCATCATGTGGTTATGTCTACATGTATGTTAATAAAAGATACACATAAGGTTGTTAGGATGTTTGAAAGAAAAAAAATGCATTTTCACAGTATTGTTAGTATTGGCATCAATGGGTAGGCACCGGGTGTTGTGCACTGCATACTAGGAATAATAGATTTCTGTGTTTTCTTTTTTTTTTTTGTATGTAATTGGACAAACATTGTTAGGGAAGCACCAGAAAAAATAGGATTGTTTTATATAAAGTCTGTTCAGGATTGGATGCACATTTCTGTTGGAAGAACACAGACACAGGCTTTCATTATTTCAATTTAGTGTGCCTTTGGGCTGTGGCCACAGTAATGTGCTGTACATGGTTTGATGTATCAGGGTTACTGACTGTAAGTACAGCAGTGGCAAGTAATGTGGTATATTGTTCCTGCCACAGTAACAGTCAATGGGGTGGATATCAGTGAATAAGTATATGGACATCTACAGTATTGTACACTCATGGTGTAAACACAGTACATCATACAATAATGGTGTGTCAGATTTTTTTGTAATAATGTTTTTAATTTTTTATACTCTTCTTGTAAGGTGCTTGATCTCTCTGCAGATAAGAAGATTTGCTGTATGCATGTTATAGTTACTTAAGAACATAAATCCACCTGAACAGAGATTGTTTTGTAAAGAGACATGTGTTCACATGTTAGCTGTACACAGTGATGCAGTATTAGTAATGAAGGTTTTTAAGAAATATACTTGTAGCTTGATATTTCATGTATATGTGATCATTTTTCACTTGTTTCCTTCCATAGAGCCCAGGAAGCTGAGCATGCGAACCAGTGGAGGTGAAGCAGGGCAGGGCCAGCCCAACACGTAAGTGGAATCTCTCAAATGTTTCCAAGCAAGATGTAGTGCCACAGTATTGTGAACTCAGAATGTATGTTATTATTATTGTGTCTCAGTTGAGCAGTTGTGTAATTACTTTATGTTATTTAATGGGAGTGTTAACCTTTTTATATTTGGCTTGCTGCAGCTGCAAGCCAACATGTAGGGAGAGTGCAGATTTGGGGCGTGATGCTGTTGGGTGAATGCAGGTTACACATGAGTAGGTGCGTACCTGATTACCCAATCAGCCTGCGTATGTAAGCAAAGGTCTACTTCAATCCGAGCAAAGCTTGTCATATGCAGCGCACCATTTGGTTGCGTGCTTGCTGTTATTATGTGCATGCTTGGCGAGTAGCCTACGGGTGTCAACATTGGTGGTGCTCAATCCCCTTGTTGGTAACCCCACCCTGCTGTTTTACTGTGATGACGGGGGAGCCCACTCCCCGTTGGCATACCCCCTCCAAATGTTGAATTCTGAAGGGTGTGCGCAATATCCCTTGGCTAGCGACCCACCACCACTGTCTTTGTTTGATGGGGGGAGGCCGAATCCCTGTTGCCATTATTGCCCCTCCTTGTGTTGTGAGCTGACAAGGGTGGCAATGACTCGATGCCTACTGACACCCAACCCAAAAAAAAACAGGTGCCATACTGGGAGGGCATCCCAGTGTGCTAAATGCTCTGCAACACAAAAAGTGTCCGATGATGCTTTTTCTTTTTTTCCCACTGTGAAAGTTAAAAACATCCCTCGTAGTCTTGATGCCCCCTCCTCCCAGTTGAACCCAACTGCTGTGCAGCCTGTCTCTTCTCACCCTTCCCCAGCTCATACTTACCTCCAGAGTGCAGCATGATGATCTTCAGTGCACTGTGACATGTGTGCACTCTTCAAAGGTGATCGTGAAGTGAGGAAATGTTGGTAAGCTGTATAATGGAGTGAATTATGGGCCCGTTTGCATGTCACCCTTTGAATATTGCACATTTGCGCATGGTGCAATGGAACTTGCACCACCACATCTTGAATGCAGTAGTCTGACCACTTGCAGTGGTGCAAGTTCCACTACGGCATACGCTGGCTGTGACCGGGGGGGTGATATTCAAAGGAGTTGTTCAATAGCGAAACTCTGTTGAATATTGGCCCAGCCACATCGCATCACAAATTTTTTGAACAGCGCAAGGGCTTGCGCCACAGAATGGTGCACTTTGAATGTCCACCCATAATGGCCAAAATGTGTTTTCGCGCTTTCACTGCATGATACCGTGGGTGCTGTGCGAAATCACTTCTTGGTACACTTTGAGGAAATAACACTGACACTGTATATGAGCAAAGGTACTAAAATGCCTATGTTAAACATCTGGTGCTGAATAACCATTAAATTCCATCATTGCAAGCGTGTATTGGATATTTCCCATGCACTCTAGTAGGTTCGCAAATTTTGTCTATTTATATGACACATTTTCAACACTGTCATTTTTTTCACCTCCTAATGTACTGTACAGCTGTTATTTATCATAGCGTGCCCGATATGTTTTCCTGCCCTGCTCTATCTAACACCCAGAGGGACACACTAGTGCCTGTCACTCTCTGCAGGGTGGGGGTGGGTTGGCATCAGTTCAAAACTGTGTAACTCCTACACTATCAATGCCAATGACAGCAAAGCAACATTCGGCATTGACAACTGTTTGTTTCATAATGTCACATAATACATTTAAAAAGTTTATTACTGCTGTACCACATTGTCTTGAACACGTCTACCCTGTGTCCGTGCAACAGCGCACTGATCAGCACATTACGTGCATCCAACACTGCACTAATGAAGTAAATCTGCTTCTTTTACCTAGATTTCCCCATACTCTAGTTTCAGTTTTAGGTTAGTTATCTGAATTTCTTATAGTTATGCTAACTGCAAATCTGTTATTTATCCTCTTCATGTACCTCAAGATGTCTGGCATGTCTGTTGACTACATTTTGCCTGCTGATGTGTAAATATGTAGGTTAGTAAGTGTACATATAGGGTGTGTTCTGCAAGACAGAATTCTTTACATTTCCCTGTTATGGTCAATTCCCAGAATGTAAGTCTATGATTATAAAATTCTAAATGACAGCTTGTTAATGGTGTTTTGCTGAATGAATGTAATATCAGTAACTAAATTATTTTAAACATTAATATGTGTAGAGGGGCTGAAATAGGACTCAAAAGCTGTTTCTTTTCAAAGAATCATAAAAGTGATCATGATGATGTATACATAAAAGTATCTTATGATAGTGTTCGTGTGAAGGTAATTTCATTTTTTATTGCAGAGATGACTAGACATTATAGCCAGACATGGTAAAGTTTAAATTCTCACACATAATGAGGATCTACTTTAACTGTATGGTACTGTACTGTTTATTATGCAAAAGTATATAGATACTGAATATTTATGTCTAGTCAATAAAACAGAAGAATAGCATGGCAAACCAAAAGTTACTACAAGTTTTTTGATGCTGTCAGCTCATGAGATAATATAGTTAATAAAATATTATACACAAACGACAAGACAACAATCTACATTTGCATCAGACTTCTATATATTATCATTAGTACCAAATTAATGTATTAATGATACTACAGTAGCTAGGAAATATTTAACGTTGAATAACTGAAAGTCCATCACTGTTTTTTTAGTCTCATGTATTGATTTATTTATTTTGACTATTTATAGGGTGCCGGTGACAAAGAAGATGTGCTGGCCACTGCCGTTGCTAACGTAGGCTCGAGCGCGAGGTTGCCGGTCTCAGGAAAGACAATGTTGCGCTCCTTGAAGGACGGTGGAAAATGCTGTCCTTCTTGGAGGCGCAACAGCGGACCGTCAACCTCGTGCTTGAGCCTCTGGTAGCAGCGGCTGATGGCAGTGTGGCCAGTACTAGTACTTCGCCTCCACCAGCACCACCTGTTCCCATAGCTTCCCTGGGACGAACTGACCACCCTTCACAGTAGTCTGGTATCTCCTCTGGAGGGCGCAACAGCTTCCACTTCCTTTGCGCCTCCATATCGAATCAAGTTTCCAGCTTGGATTGCCTCAAGCAGCACATACACCTCTCGCAAGTCTTGGCCAAAGACTTGTTTTAGTAAATACATTACTTTTCGTATTTGTTTGTTATTTTTTTATTTATCTAAACAGAGACATTTTTTCCAAAAAATATTTATTTGTGTATAAAAAAAACACACTTTTACAACTATTTTGTTATTATTTCTTTCATAAAAAATTTGTAAATAGATATTTTTGTATGTTTTTATAAAAAGAAATATATTTTTGTTTACCTTTGCTTTTAAATATGTGTCATATTTTTCTGAAAAACATAAATAGTTAATTTATACTCTTTTGCATTTGTTGTGTTATTGTGTAGTGGGGATGTTTATTTGCAATATTTGTGAGAAAGATTTGTACAACTGTTATTTCATCATTTGCTGAAACATTATACCATGCTCATGTGGTATTACACTTGTGGTTCTCCATAGAAGTTACTGAGATGTGTGACAATGGTACCATCCACTATCTGTGGCAAAATGCTGTTGTTGCATAGACCTAGTGCTACAGTATGTCTGTATGTGGATCATGATGAAGATGAGTATGTCCCCCCTAGTACAACAGTGACATTTCCATGATGTGCCACAACAATCACTGAGTGATTGTATTGATTAGTATCTCATTAAATTGTTACACAGTGGTGGTTTTGTGTGCTCACACCAAGTCATCTACTGAGCCCCAGCGAGCCACTCCCACCCCTCTTCACCTGATTGGTGCCACCACCTCACTTGGTTGTAACCCCAACGCCTATCAAATGACAAGTTAGTAGGGTAACAACCCATTTGTTCACAAGATGACCTAATGGTATCCATCTCATGTCATATACTCTTTTCAGATATGTAAATGTTTTTCTTTACATATCTGTTGTGAGTAGCAGGGCATGGGCTGCATGCCCATTGGTTGATGTTGATAAACAATGGTTGTTCAAGTATACTGACCTGTTAGTTGCTAAGTGGCACGGTGGAAGCTGGGTGCACTACAGCCATCTGTTAAGTGTCATAGAATAAATAATGGTGTTAGGATTTACTGTCAAGTGTGCTCTGGTGTATGATACACCATCAGGGTTTTAGTTTTTTTTTATGAGGTTCAGATGTTCATGATCAGCCATCAACCAGCCCCATGGATCATAAACAATATTGTACTTTGTAGTAATGTATTAATGATGACTGCGATTGGGCTCACTGCACCACACTACACCAGGAGGGCTATTGCAGTTTTGGGGGGTGCATTTAATGACGTGCGTTATTGGGTCGGAACAATACACTGAACTATGTGTAATATTGCATATTTTGTGGTGTTCATGAATCCAGTCTGACTGGGGTGTATGCAGTGTTGTTCTTTATGACTGCTGACTGTGAGGCGCCACCCACTACTTCTGAGAGAATGGTAGTTCTGTATGGTAGTCACATGCAAATTGGGCTGTAATAAGATTCAAATGTTTCTCTGTGTGTCTTGTAGAGATAATGAACCCGTTTGGATGTCACATTGTGAATATGTGAGAAGCACTGCATGGTGCAATGCCAATTCCACTAGCGGGTCTGCATGATACACTCTGGACACTTGTGTTGTAGCAGTAGTACTTCAACATGCACAGTTAGGGAAGCAAGGCTGTGATAATCAAACTAGTACACCATAGTGCAGTTCTGTCGAATGTAACCAGGACACCACTGTACAAGCAACTTCTGGTTCACCAAGGCTTGTGTCATACCTGGAACACTTTGAATATTCACCCCATACACTGCTACATTCATCATGTGTCTGAAGAGTACTTACATTGAATGCACAAAGAAAAAGAGTAAGACACTGTAACATAAAAAATACAAAATGCAGTAACAGTGAAAAGTGAAAATGAATAGCGTTATATAAAAAACAATATGATTCACATTGAAGTACTGTTAGTGTAAATAACAGAAAATAGTACTACAAGAGTTGAAATATTCCTGATATTGGAACATTTTTGCTATGTATGTGCACTACTCTTAGAACAATTAATCATATGCTATAGTGAGTAATACTTCTGAAAAAGACAGGATATTTATGGCAAAAAACTCCGTTTAATGCATCAGTTAGGGTTGTTCCACAGTGACAAAAGTGAGGAAATTCAGTGTTAGGGTTGAAAACCCTAACTCCGAATTCACCCCCCCAGCACCACACACACACACACACACACACACACACACACACACACACACATATGCAAGTATGGGGAGGACCAAGTCAACACAACCAGTGACAGACAGACAGCCAGCAGCAGGTGACAGAAATAACAAACAATTGTCTAAATGTACTACGAGACATCCCCACCCACCTAACCAGGTACTGCATGCTCACTGGAGATCAACAGCAAAACTGAGGCCATGTACACCAAACGTACACATCCCTGATTGCAGCTGCACACACCGTACCACACTTAGTAGTTGCATGGCCTTACCTACCAATGCCCCATGCCACATGACATGTGGTGGGCCACCAGAGCAATACAGTTCACCAAAACCAAAGAGTAGTACAGGTATTATATCTCTCATTATAAAAACAGCCTGAGAAATCCAACTTTCTGATTAGCTGTAAACATTGTATCAGCCTTATGTTAACTTTTTATTAGCATACATGTATAGCCTAAGCATATCATGCACATGATTTAATGTTGCAAAGAAAAAAAATCAGTTTTATCATTATAGCAATAAGCCACTCCCAGGTATTATTTAAATGTACAGTTTATCACTCTCTAGCGACGTGTGCCACTGAGCTACACCTCATTCAACATTTAAGCACTATAGAGTGATTAACAAACCATTTAACATACCCGTTGGTCATCCCTTATTGCTTAATGACCTTCATGTGTAGATACTTCCTCTGCTAGACACTGCAGGAGCTTTGCAACACAGTGTGTGACCCACTTACACCATGCAATGTCTACTTACTGGAGAATAGCTGCGAATATGAACTCATGAAGATGAACAGTGTAACTTAATCATTACAGTTATAGAAACCTTACTGTGATTATAACTGACACAGTCAGTGATAGAGAAAAAAGTCTGCTGTCCTAGTACAGTTGTACCATCGTGAGTTAAATTAATACTGAAATACATTCTATTTATATGTACAGTATACCTACTTGATTCGTGTTGTAGGACAATTAACATAGTTATCACTTTGATGGCATCAGTGACAGAATTTTTTGAAACCAAAACACTAGACATACAGAGTGAGTATGAAACAACTGTTTAAAAAACTAGCCTTTGTACGTAAGTGCCATAGATCATACATTGTAACAATAGTAAATGTATCTGTATTTCAAGAAGTTACTAATCACAGATGCAATGAGATTGTCATTATCAGGTACAACATACTTACTAAGTGGACACAGAAAAATCTATCCTACAAACATGTCCGATACAGCTATGTCATTGTTGCTTCAGTAGTGCTATAATATTTAGTCGTTGGTTGGCGTGATGCATGCAATTACACTGTTTCTTACAAAGAATACTTACTGCATCTTAAGTATTCAAACAGTAGCAGTAAATGTACTATTATGTAAATCACATACTAAATGCAACACTACTTTTATGTTGACCATGGATGTCTCTTCTAATTAATGAATGTAGTTCTTGCAATTTATGTATACTCACTAGTGTTAAAACCTTTGTACAACTGTGATCATGCCCCTTCATAATTTATATTGAGTAAAGGGACAGTACGAGGTCTGGTGTGCTGTGGGGCATTGGTAGGTAAGGCCATGCAACTACTAAGTGTGGTACGTTGTCTGCAGCTGCAATCAGGGATGTGTACGTTTGGTGTACATGGCCTCAGTTTTGTTGATCTCCACTGAGCATGCAGTACCTGGTCAGGTGGGTGGGAATGTCTCATAGTACATTTAGACAATTGTTTGTTATTTCTGTCACCTGCTGCTGGCTGTCTGTCATTGGTTGTGTTGACTTGGTCCTTCCCCATACTCATGTGTGTGTGGTGCTGTGGGTGAATCGAGTTAGGGTTTTCAACCCCAACACCGAATTTCCTCACTCTTTGTCGCTGTAGAATAACCCTAACTGATGCATTAAACAGAGTTTTTGCCATAATATATATATATATATATATATATATATATATGAGAAAAAACAAAGTTAGTGTGTCGGGGAGGGGTAAAATAAGGGATATATATATATATATAATATATTTCAAACAAGTCACACTGAAGAGTTCATCCTACTCACTGGTTTAGCATTTTCAAATGGGTTGTCTAATGCGTGCAGTGTTCAGTTCAATGAATTACTAAAAGTTTCATAATGGTTTACAGCTAGCTGGTTTTCATTTTCAGCTTGCTTTTATGCTGGCTGCTAAAGAGTTTCATTTTGGTTTCACAGGTATAGTACTACGTTCTATACTATGTACAGTGCAATGCATTAGTAACTGGTTTTCCACTTTAATCAGTGAGGTACAGTACACCACTGTACTGTATGTGAAGTGCAGTACTGTAGATCATCAGCATGTACAGTAAAATCCTGATTATACAGTACAGTTGGTACACATGGTGCATTTGTCCATTTGAGATGTGTTTGAAATGATTTTTTAAGCTACAGAACTTACCCTGAATGCCTGCTAAATGATACAGTACTCCCATGCATCTGATGATATAAAGCAGCTCTGTATGGCCCTTGAGGTGCTATGCTGTGCACACATTTGTGAAAAAGTTTATCTTGTGTTAAATAAGCAGTGCTTGAGTTCAAACAGACTTTACTGGGCCCTACAAAGTTACTTCTGGCTGCAAAATATCACAGTAGCATGTTTAATTTACTGTTTGAAGCTTGAAGCTGTAACTGTACAGTATGCATGCCTAGAATCACCCAAGTTTCAAACAATAAATTAAACATGTTACTGTGATATTTTGCAGCCAGAAATAACTTTGCCGGGCTCAGTAAAGTCTAAACTCAGATATGGCTTATTTAATACAAGATAAACTTGGCCATGAACAAGTACACAGTGTAGCATCTCAAGGGTCATACAGAGCTGCTTTATATCAATAGACGTTCTGGAGTGCTATATCATTCGGCAGGCATTCAGGATGAGTTTGGTAGCTTAAAAAAAGAATTAAAATACATCTCAAATAAATGCAAAACATCCCTAGTGATGTTTTTTTTCTTTTTGCGTTCCCACTCACACAGAATTCTGGGTAACGTGTGCTTAAATCCTTGCCAAAGCATTGATTTTATTTATTTCTTCTGTTTCTCTGGGTTCCACTAAAGATGCATATAATTGTTGTTACAGTCACCTTAATTGTCTGCATTCTTTTTCCTTTTTGCCCACTTTCCCATCTGCAGTTTATCGTCACCACACACTGGAGGGTGTCCCATCTTTTTTGTTTTATATATAATTCATATTCATTGCAAAAAAACTTTGTTAATGAATTAGTTAGGGTTAAACTGACAAAAGTGGGGAAATGAGACGTTAGGGTAGAGACTTTAACCCCCTTAACCCCCAACCCCCCATCCTCCACAGACCAACAGATGCTGGGGTGTGCTATGGGGTTGCAAGGCCCAACTCTCACACCCCAGTTCATGTGTAAACAGGTTGACATGCTACAGTAAAGGAGGATGGGGTGAGAGTTAGGTCTCATGACCCCATGGCACACCCCGGTGAACTATAGAGAATGGGGGTGGTGGAGGGTTAGGGGCTCTACCTAACATCTCATTTCCCCACTTTTGTCAGTTTAACCCTAACTGATGCATTTACAAAGATTTTGCAATTAATTTTCTTATGTTTAGAAAATGTTTTATATATCTAGTAAATAGCATGTGTTGGTGGGCCCCACACTCCCACCAAGCTGCTATTTTTGCATAACAATATGTGTCTGTGGGAGTTCAGGCCCTCTGGGTTCTGTGCTCCCACTTACACATGACTATGGAGCCAAACAGCAGCCCTATAGAGCAAGGAACACTTGTAACACTAATTTGCCAATATCTCAGCAACCATAGCAGCTATGAAAACAATGCAAGTGTCATTGTAATCATGACAGGGAGACCTCCACGTGAGAGAGAGGTGTGATGAAATCTGTATCTTGCATCATTTTCAAGTTACAGGTGCTGCATGCGCCACAATTCAACAGATGCACGTAACTCGGGCACTATTAGGATTTCTCTGACTCAATTTTCAACATGGCATTTTGGGGACCCCACCTCATGAACAATGTCACTGTCATTTCATTAATCTGTCCCAAAAGTTGAGTTAGCATAGTGAATACACCATTCTGCACCACAGGTGCAAAATCATGTTTTGGGCAGGATGTGAAAAATTACAGCTGTATACTGTTTATGAGGAGGTGTGGAAAAGGCTAATGTTGGAAACCAGGAGGGAATATATGAAAAACTGGCAAAGTTATGAGTGTACGTAGAAACTGCACAATGCACGCTCATAGCATGGCCATTTTTCAGAATTGTTTAACCAAATTTTCAAAATGATTTTTTTGGGAAATCCCCCCATAAACACAGGTTCTGTGATTTTGTTAATCCATCCCGAAAGATGATTTCACACAGTGACGCGCCATTCTGTGGCAGAGGTGCGAAAACACATTTCTGGCAGGATGTGAGAAATGACAGCTGCACTGTTCACGAGGAGGTATGGAAAATGGCAATGAGGAAAGTCTGGAGTGAAAATATTAAAAAGTGATGAGTTACGAGCGTGCATAGAAATTGTGAAATGCATGCTTGTAACAAGGACATTTTTGGGATTGTTTGCACCAAAGTTTCAACATCAGCTTTTTTTGGACCTCCCCTCAAGAAGACTGGGACTGTCATTTCATTTAATTTCTCAGTCCCAAAAGGGGATTTCACGGCTTGAAAAGTGTTTCTGTGCAGTTACTGGGAAATCACCTTTCTGGACTGAGTAATGAGATGACAGTGATGTTGTTCATGAGGTGGGGTCCCAATAAGCCAATGTTGAAAATTTGGTGAGAAAAGTCCTAAACATGGCTGAGATATCCACATCTAAATTCTTTGTTTGAATCAGAATCGTATGATGTAGGATCCTAGTAAGTGAGCCCTACATGGGGTGATATTGGAGGTGGGGCTTACATGGGGTAAGATTGGAGGTGGAGCTTACGTGGGGTGATATTTTAGGCGGTGCTTACATGGGGTGATATTGGAGGTGGGGCTTGCATGCTGACTATAAGGCAGAATTAGTTGTTCTGATATGTGCAGTGTCTGGTTCAGGAGTAATGTACATCTGGTAGTTGTGGGAGTCAAACCAAGAACCATAAGATCTTTTGGTTTGTAAGTCAGTGCTCTAACCATTGTGCTGCATTGCAGACCTCAGCAAGCAGCCAAATTCTTTTTTTTTAAGTAATCATTGGGGTCTTAGTATAAAAAGTAAAGGAAGTAGAATCAGGAAGGGCATGGTGAAACCATGATAATAGTGACTGCATAATTCTTGAGTGTTCTTGATAAAGCAATACACAAGTGCCGTCATTGAGGATCAAACCATTAACCCTTTATTTGTAAAGCCAAAGCACAACCAGTGCACCACCTGAGGAGTCAAGTATACCACCTGGTCTAGTCTTTAAGAGCATGTAGTTCAGTAATAAGTGCAGAGGAAGTGATAAGGTGGAAGGGGCTGCTAGATGTTGAAAGCATGAGTATAACCACAGCACAGTATTTGAGAATTACTGATTTATTATTTGAACAGAATTCTGTATAGCCTGGGTTCAAATCCTAGCCAATGCACTGATTTTTTTATCTCTTCTGTTTCTCTGGGTTCCACTAATCATTAATCTGTTCTGAAAGTTAAGCTTGCAGAGCAAATGCACCATTCTGTGCCACAGGTGCAAAATCATTTTTTGGGTAGGATGTGAAAAATGACAGCTGTATACTGTTCATGAGGAGGTGTGAAAAAGAGTAATGTTGAAAACTAATGAGGGAAAATATGAAAAATTGGCAAAGTTATGAGCGCGCGTTGAAACTGCACAATGCACGCTCGTTGAGTGGCCATTTTTCAGAATTGTTTAACCAAAGTTTCAACATGATCTTTTTGGGAAATCCCCTCATGAACACTGGTACTGTGATTTTGTTAATCCATCCCGAAAGTGGATTTCACACAGCAAGGCGCCAGTCCAGCTGACCTGAGGTGGGTTGCGGGGTACGGCCATTTGTCCCTGGGAGGGTCGGGTGTGCCTACTGGAGGGTTGGTGTCCTCAGGGCCTCCAGGAGTTGCTGGAACTGCCTGGCAGAGATTGGGCTTTTCCCTGCATTCCAAGTGGGGATGAGCGGTTGTATATACCGCGACCTGCCCTGGGCTGTTTTGGTGCTGGCTATATCTGAACTGAGAGAACTTTATCTCCATTTGTAAATTAGTTATTGATACCAGGAATTTTCATTGTGAACAGAAATGTACTAGCAATTTGTTCGATAGTCTGCTGGTTCCCAATCCTTCACGACTTTTGGATTTAATTGGTTTATTTGAAGCTGTTCTTGGATTCGCCAGGACTTCTCCTACCATTGGTTGACTTCTTTCCCAGACTTTTAATTTTTTTTGGTCTCCTGGTTGGTGAGAGGACCAAGACACCTGTATTTATTTTTCCTTTTTGTTTAATTGTGTTGTTTTTGTGTATTTTTATTTTTGTTTGATTATTGTGTATATTTTGGGTAGTGGGAGTGCCCAAAATTCTCCCTTTCCCTTGGCTGTGAGAGGGTGGGGGGGGTGAAATTATATTTGTATATGTATTTTATCCTGTGCGAGAGGATATTTATTTATTTTATTATGTTTTGTTTTCTGGGTTTGAATTCTATCCAGTTGGGGAGGAGGGTGGTTTTGCAGGTTTTGTTGGGTTGGGTTTATTGTTTAAGTTATTATTGTTTTGGAGGATTTAAGGATTTTAATTGTTAGTAATTCTGTTATAGGCATTTAGAGTTTTTAGATTAGTTTAGTTAGATATTTGTTGTATATTGTTTAGTTTGAGCTAAATCATGTGCTGGCCCGCAGGCTCCATGGTGGTGCTCTATTCATCCTCCTCTCTTCATGCCCTCTGCCCTTTTTATACTCCTTCCATACAGTTTGAGATGTACCAGCACTGTAGAGCACTGGGGATTGTTCGTAGGAGAGTGAGGAGGGTGGGGGTGGGCAAACAGGAGAGGATGAAAGAGTGGGGCCACCGTATCATGGTTACTAAGTCCAGAAGGTGCCCTGGGGTGAAATAGAACCCAGACTGGGGTCTCCTGTGTCTGGTGCCCATACCCAAGGGCACTACTGAATTTGGTGGGCAGATAGGCTGGACAGCTTCCGAGGTTTGTCCAACTCGGGCGGTGTTATGCAATGCCAGGTCTGTTAAGAATAAGACCGCTATTTTAGCCGATCTTATTAGATTGGCTGACCTGACTTGCATCACCAAGACCTGGCTGGATGAAAATTCAGTCCCCATATTGGAGGCCATGATTCCGGCCAGGTACTCGGTGATACACCACCCGAGATTGGACCGCAGGGGTGGGGGGGTTGCAGTCTGTTTTAAGACTAAATTGGGCCTCACGAATGTGGTAGTAGGTGAGGCTGAATCCTTTGAGTGTACAGTTGTAGCAGGTGTAGGCGTTCAAATCGTTCTCATCTACCATCCTCCCGGAGATGGGAAATGCTTCTTACAGGAAGTAGCAGACTTCCTCATCGATATGTCATTTGAGTCGCCCAGACTGATGGTTCTGGGCGACTTTAACACCTGGGTCGATGATGAACTCTCACAATTTGGTAATTACTTCCTCCAATTTATGTCTTCTTTGGGCCTTACACAGGTAGTTTCCACTGCTACACATAAATCTGGTCACTCTTTGGATTTAGTCTTCCTCTTAGAGAGTGATTCATCTGACTTGGGGGTGGAAGCAGTCACCTGGTCTGACCACCACACCGTGAGGTTCAATTTCTACACCCCCCTGAGAAGGCCTTCCCCTGTGGAGATGGTCAGGTACCACCCATTACGGAATATTACTTCCCAGGGCCTTGTAGCGGTACTTGACCTCTCATCCCTTGTGTTGACTAGCAGTAACCCAGAGGCACTGGTGGCGGCCTATAATACAGCTGTTACAGGGACCCTGGATCTTATTGTTCCTATTCATGAGCGCCCCCTATCCCTTCACTCCAGGTCCCCTTGGTTTGATGGGACACTGAGGGAGTTGCGGAGACAGGGGCGAAGATTAGAGCATTGTTGGCACAAATCCACCCTTGATGCAGACCACCTTAGATTGATGGAACATTATTCTATCTATCAATCTGCAATCACCCATAAGAAGGCAGAATTCCTGTCCGGGGAGATTGCAGTTGCACAGAATTGACCAGCTCAGTTGTTTTGGACTGTAGACAGACTGTTCAACCCAGCCTGTCTGCAAGTCCGAAAAGCCTTTTAGCAAGTAGAGTGTGAAGAGATCACTCAGTTCTTTGCAACTAAGGTGGCGGACATCAGGGCGGGCTTGCGTCCAGCAATCTCTAAGGATGATGCTGTGGAACAGTGCGAGTTCACAATACCTCAGTTCTCTTGGAGTTCCTTTTGCCTACTGAAAGTCTTGGATATTATGAGGATCATCCATAGTGTGCGGCCTACGAGCTGTAGTTTGGACCCTGGACCAACTCCCCTAATTTTGGGTTGTCTTGAGACCATCGGTCCAGTTATGGTGCAAATAGTCTGGTGCTCCTTAGAGTCTGGTGAGTTTCCTAACTCCCTGAAAGAGGCGGTGGCGACACCCCTCTTGAAAAAAGCTACTCTGGACCCAGACTGTTTTTCAAACTACAGACCTATCTCTAACCTTTCCTTTATTGGGAAGGTTATTGAGAGTAGTAGCAGCCAATTGGAAAGACCATTTAACCATCCATAATGTCTATGAATCCTTCCAATCTGGTTTTCGTAAAAGACACAGCACCGAGACTGCGCTGGTTCGGGTGCTTAATGATCTTCTGAGGGCGAGAGATCAGAAGAGAAGTTTCATTCTAGTTCTTCTTGATCTCTCGTCAGCTTTTGACACTGTGGATCACTTGGTGTTGTTAGCACACCTGAGGTCAATCTGTGGAATGTCGGGAACTGTTTTAAAATGGTTCACTTCATTCCTCACTGGGAGATCACAAAGAGTTGTGTCGGGGGTTCATTCCTCCGGCTTAACTCTTTTGTTGTGTGGGGTGCCTCAGGGTTCAGTTCTGTCACCCATATTATTCGCAGTGTACATGCTGCCCCTCGGAGACATTATAAGATGGTATGGGCTGAGGTTTCACTGCTATGCAGCTGATACCCAGCTATACTTGTCTTTTGCACCTGACCAGGATGGAGCACTCTCGGTGTTTAATAACTGTCTGGAAGAAATCCAAGGGTGGATGGATTCTAGTTGGTTAAAGTTGAACTCAGAGAAGACAGAGGTGTTAGTGGTGGACCTGGGTGGTCAAATAGTGAGGTCGCATGATGGCATGCCCTCTGGAATTTTTCTTGGTGGTGTGTCACTTTCAACCTCTGAACAGGTGCACAACCTTGGGATTGTCCTAGACAATAGGCTGACCCTTCAATCTCAAATGTCGGCCATTGTCAGGACTTCCTTTTACCATCTTAGGAATATTGCCAGGGTATGTCACCTTGTTTCATCTGACTCCCTACGCTTTTGTGCCTTCGCGCTTGAACTACTGCAACAACCTTTACTTTGGGCTTTCTGGGGTTGAAATCTGTCACCTTCAGCTGGTGCAGAACGCTGCAACCCGGGTTTTGACTGGGACAACGAGATCCAGTCACATTACCCTGGTGCTGCGTGAACTGCACTGGCTGCCTATACGGTGGCGGATCACCTTAAAGTCATTTTATTGACTTTCAAAGCCCTTCATGATCAGGGTCCGACCTATCTGAAAGAAATTCTGGTGCCTTATTGCCCTGGGCCGATCGCTATGCTCAGCCGACGAGGGGTTGTTAGAGATTCCAAGAGTGAATTTAAAATCTTCTGGTAGTAGAGCATTTTCTTATGCCGCACCCACTCTTTGGAATTCTCTACCATGCCGGTTAAGGGAGTGCACCTCCGTGGAGGTATTTAAGAAAGATTTAAAAACCTACTTATGGGATTTGGTCTATCTGGATGATTAATGGAAATTATTTGTAAATATTTGCTGATCGTATGGATGATCGCATGGTTTGTTTTAATTAAGTGATGTTTTAATGAATTTATTTTATATGTTTAAAATTGACATTGTATATTGTGTTTTGATGTAAAGCACCTTGACATTTCTGAATGGCGCTTTAAAAATAAAGTTATTATTATTCTGTGGCAGAGGTGTGAAAACTCATTTAGGGCAGGATGTGAAAAATGACAACTGTACTGTTTATGAGGAGGTGTGGAAAATGGCAATGAGGAAAATCTGAAGTGAAAATATAAAACATTGGCGAAGTTACGAGTGTGCATAGAAACTGTGCAATGCACACTTGTAACAGAGATGTTTTTGGATTGCTTGCACCAAATTTTCAACATCAGATTTTTGGAACCTCCCCTCAAGAAGACTGCGACTGTCATTTCATTACTTGGTCCTAAAAGTTGATTTCACGTCCCGAAAGATGATTCCATGCAGTGACCAGGAAATCACCTTTCTGAATGGAATAACTAGATGACAGTGACATTGTTCATGAGGTGGGGTCCCAAAATGCCTATGTTGAAAATTTGGTGAGAGAATATCAAAACATGGCTGAGAAATCCACATTTAAATCCTTTACTTGTATCAGAATCATATGATGTAGGATCCTAGTAAGCGAGCCTTACATGGGGTGATATTGGAGGCAGGGCTTATACGGGTGATATTGGAGGTGGGGCTTATATGGGGTGATATTGGAGGTGAGGCTTACATGGGGTGAGATTGGAAGCAGAACTTTCATATGGTGATATTGGAGGCATGGTCTTACATGGGGTGATATTGGAGGCGGGGCTTTCACGGGGTGATACTGGAGGCAGGGCTTACATGGAGTGAGATTGGAGGTAGGCCTTGCATGGAGTGAGATTGGAGGCGGGGCTTACATGGGGTGAGATTGAAGGCAGGGCTTACATGGAGTGAGTTTGGACGTGTGGCTTGCTTGTTGACTATAAAGCAAAATCAGATGCTCTGATATGTGCAGTGGCTGGTTCAGGAGCAATGTACATCTTGGGGCTGTGGGATTCAGACCTAGTACTATGAGATAATTTGGTTCATAGCTCAATGCTGTAACAGTTGCGCTACATTGCATACCATAACAAGGAGCCAATTTTTAATTTTTTATTTTTAAGTAATCATTGTGGTCTAAGTATAAAAATTAAATGAAGTAAAAACAGGAAGGGCATGGTGAAACCATGATAATAGTGACTACATAATTCTTAAGTGTCCTTGATAAGACAATACACAAGTGCCCTTTTCAAGGATCAAACCCCTGATTCTTTGCATGCAAAGCCAAGGCACAACCAGTGCACCACCTGAGAAGCTGCATTTCTTAGCTGGTCTAGTCTTTAAGAGCATGTAGTTCGGTAATAAGTGCATATAGCAGAGGAAGTGATAAGGTGGAAGGGGCTGCTAGAAGTTGAAAGCATGAGTATAACCACAGCACAATATTTGAATATTGCTGATTTATTATTTGAACAGAATTCTGGATAGCCTGGGTTCAAATCCTAGCTAATGCACTGTTTTTTTTTAACTCTTCTGTTTCTCTGGGTTCCACTAAAGATACGTATCTTTTTTATTAGAGTCACTTTAATTGCCTGCATTATTTATTTATTTATTTTTTTATCGGCCCACTTTCCCATCTGCAGTATATTGCCACCACACACTGGAGGATGCCCCATCTTCACGTTCTATATATAACTGATATTCATTGCAAAAAAATGTGTTAATGCATCAGTTAGGGTTAAGCCAACAAAAGTGGGGAAATGAGATGTTAGGGTAGAGCCCCTAATTCCCCCCACCAACCCACTCCCCATCCTCCACAGACTGACGGATGCCGGGGTGTGCCATTTTGTTGCGAGACCCAACTCTCACCCCATTCCATGTGTAAATAGGTTGACATGCTACAGTAAAGAAGAATGGGGTGAGAGTTAAGCCATACGACCCCATGGCACACCCAGGCACCTGTCGGTCTGTGGAGGATGGGGGGGGTGGTGGAGAGTTAGGGGATCTACCCTAAAGTCCCATTTCCCCACTTTTGTCAGTTTAACCCTATCTGATGCATTAACAAAGATTTTTTGCAATGAATTTCCTTACTTTTGGAAAAAGTGTAATATAACTAGTAAATAGCATGTGTTGGTGGCCCCCACACTATCACCAAGCTGCTCATTTCTGCATAATGATATGCATCTGTGGGAGTGTGGGCCCTCCAAAACATGGCTGAGATATCCATATTTAAATTCTTTGTTTGTATAAGAATCATACAAAGTAGGATCCTAGTTCATATAGTCATACCAACTAAGATCCTACACTGTATGACACTGATACGAACAAAGAATTAACATTTTAAATAACACATTTTTAGGGCATTTTCTGAACAGTAAAGTGCAGAATGCACCTAGGGGATCACAATAAGCAAGTTATATGTATTGGTCCCTGCCCAGAATACCATTTTGGGAGGTTTCCAAATCTGAATTTCAGGCAAACTGGAAATAAGATTGAGACCATATGAAAGAGGAGTTTTCTGATACAATGCAGGATTCCTTTCATGTCAACCAGCTATATTAAAGTGCCTACTAAGCATGCTCAGAAATTTTTTTTTTCAAATTTTTCAATTGCAATAACTTAGAAACTGCTTGTTTTTTCTCCAAGCTAGCAAAAGGCACATCTATGGGGTAGTCCCTTTCTGCTCTAAAACTTGCATACCAAACAAATAAACCCTCTGGGCTGTAGGCAAGTTCAAAGAAAAATCCCAGCAAAGTCAATGGGTAAAAACATGTTCTTTCACCTTTCTGTAACTTGAAGACCGTGCATCTGATGGGAACAAAACTTGCCAGACAAAGGGATTCACACCCCTGGAAGACAAATACCAAAGTTCTAACAAATCTGTTTAATGGTTGTAAAGTTATTAAAGTGCAACATTTTGAGTTTAACATAGACGTGCCTACTCAACCCTAAGTATAGGGGTGCAATTGCTCATATATATATTTCTTTGCAAAAGCATCATTAATGCATCAGTTAGGGTTACTAACACACTGACAAAAGTGTGGAAATGCAATGTTAAGGTTTACCACCCCTACCACCCCCACCCCCCCACTCCACACACCAACAGGTATCGGGGTGTGCATTGGGGTGGTCAGCCTAACTCTCACCCCATCCCATGTGTAACAAAGCTGTGGTGGTGCAGTATAGGAGAATAGGGTGAGAGTTGGGCATGACCACCCAACACACCAAAGCCTGTTGGTGTGTGGAGTGAGGGGGTGGTGGGAGGTGGTAGGGGTGATAACCCTAATGTTGAATTTCTACACTTTTGTCAGTGTGGTATCAACCCTAACTGATGCATTAACAATGTTTTTGCAAAGTACTAACAGAAATGGCCTCTGGACTCCGTGCTCCCAACAAGCCACGCAAGTGTGCCAAATGGTATGTGTGTTTATGGAAGTGCGAGCCCTCCAGGCCCTGTGCTTCTACTTACAGTTAAGTATGGTGCCATATAGCAGTTGTATAAAGCAATGACGCTAAGTTACAGTAATTTGCCCATATCTCATGAACCGTATGCGCCGAGAAGCGAAATTAAATGTTGTTGTAATTATGACAGTGAGTAGTTGTCACAGCAACGTAATGACCGAACATGTGTTGCGCATCATTTCCCTTTCATGGGCACCAAAAAGTATTGTGAGTGTTAACTGTGAAGCCATAACAATTAGTCATGTGCACGAAAAAGTGCACATGGAATAGTAATTTGCAAATATCTCAGGGACCATACATGGTAGGGGGAAAAATAATTCTAGGGGTTTCTAAGATATTTCTATACTTACCTGCCCTACAGGGGTGGACTAAGAATTTTTCAGGCAAAAAGTCCATATCTTGAACCGTTTTCGAGATACAGGCCCCGAAAGGCACCGTGGGCACTGCAATGTTATCCTATGGGGAACATTTGGAACTTTGAATGCTGTAGCTATGGCTCTGCTGAATGTTTTTGCACCAAACCACGAAAAGGCACACCTGCAGGAATAGAACTTTCCACCCTGAAACCTTCAGGGCAATACCGCAATCCAAGTTGCCACAATGAGGGGACAAAAAAACCCTGGCTCCACAATGTTATCCTATGGGCAAATTTCACAATGCTGTAAGTATGGCCATGTTCAATGATTCTTTACCAAGCCACCAAAAGGCACACCTGTAGGGGTAGGGCTGTGCACCCTAAAAATTTCAGGTCAGTAGCACAATGCACATAGCCACAATGAAGTGACAAAGAAATCTACTCCCACAATGTTATCCTATGGGAAAAGTCATAACTTTGGAATGCTATAACTAGGGACGTGGTAAACGTTTTTGAACCAAACCACTGAAAGGCACATCTGCGGCATTAGGGCTTGCCACTCTGAATATTTCAGGCTAATATCACAATCCAGCTTGCCACAATCAAGGGAGAAAGAAAACAGCATTCCATAAAATGTGGTTGTGCAGTATTGCCACCGTCATTTAAAATATGATCGCAACATTTCTATCTTTATAATGAGAATACAACTGCGAACATAAAAAATAGTGTCGCGGTTGTATTTTTTATGGTCATGCATATTGCCACAGCAGTTTATCATAGTGTTGCAATCAAAAAAACAACAAAATGGTGGAAAAAATCTGAAAACCACATTTACAGACCAGCTGGTGAAAAACTAATGCCAGATTCTTGTTCCTCAGGCCCCGACTAGGTAAACTCAATGGTCCGTGTGTCGAAAGTGCAATATTTTTTTAAGTTATATTATTTTTTCTCTCTCGTTAAATGAAAACAAGATGGCAGCAGCACAAAACTATTTTTGGCAAGCTCGAAATTGAAAAATATGATTGCGACAAATTTTGAGTTGCACATATAAATTTTCCCATAGGATATAATGGGACACTAAAAATGCTATAACTTTTGAATGGAACAAGAGTTTTACACAAAATCTTCGAAAGGCACATCTGTGACCCAGGACCCATGTAGCCCATCCAATTTTAACCCACTCATATGCATTCTTCAGTCCAAAGTGCACATCTAAAGAAAATAGAATGTTGGGAATTTTTCACTTTTTGAGCGTGCTACCGTTCCACAACCATACATGCAATCAAGATGAAAATGTCCAGATCTAGAGATATACCAGAAGTCTTCCTCCTTTCCAAATTTCAGGCAAATCACACAAACAGTTGCAAAGTTATTCAAGTGCAAACTTTGAGGTTTAACATAGAAATGGCTATGCAACCCTTACTATAGTGGCAGTACTGTGCTACTATGATAAGTGAGTGTGTGTGTATATATACACATACACACAATATATATATATATATATATATATATATATATAGAGAGAGAGAGAGAGAGAGAGAGAGAAGGAGACAGAGAGAGAGAGAGACAGAGACAGTAGGGGTACGGTCGTGCTCCTATAGTTAGGGTTGAGTAGGCACTTTAAGGTTAAACCTCAATTTTTGTGCATTAATAACTTTGCAACCGTTCAACGGATTTGCATGAAATTTGGAATGCATGGTGTTGTGTGGTATATCTCTTGATTTACCAAGTTATATTTCAGTTGGACTTATGGTTTCTGCACAGTAAAATGCTAAAAACAACGTTTTTCGCCACTTTTTACATGTTTTTGCCCATGGCGCTGCAACCACACCATGTCATCTTCTGGTCTGAAATTTGGAACGTTGAAAGAGTTTAGGTTACGGAACAATCCGTGATTGGTTTGGTAAAACAATATTAATGCGTACCAAAGTTATTTAATTTTTAAATTTCGGGTTCTGAGCACATTCAGTTCACTCTAAGAGTTATATGTGTATTTGACAGACTAGGATTGGTTTCA
The DNA here is from genome assembly GCA_016271365.2 of Neoceratodus forsteri. Classification (NCBI taxonomy): domain Eukaryota; kingdom Metazoa; phylum Chordata; order Ceratodontiformes; family Ceratodontidae; genus Neoceratodus; species Neoceratodus forsteri. Next base: position 203,069,711 of record CM057454.1, read on the forward strand.
CAGTCAAGGATTTTGTCAGCTTATGGACTAGGATTTTAAAAAATCCTTGTCCAGCAGAAACATTCCTTGTCTGCAAGCTGCCATGTTGTTTTCAGCTTTTCCCCAAAACAAAATGTTGTGGCTTTCTCCATGTGCGACTTTTTGGACTAATGAGGCATGGGTTTTGTTCAGGGTGACGCCCTCTACAAAGCCATACCTCTGGTTTGCTTCATTTTGTCCAAAAATAGCCTTTTTAAAATTTAAAAATTCTTTGACTTGCTAGTGATTCTTTTTTTTTTTTTGTTAGTTGTTTAACCAGGACTAGCACACTAAGCTGAAAGCTTTTTTACAGGTGTAACCTGGGAGCACAGGGAAGTTAAGTGACTTACTCAGGGTCATACAGTCTACAAGTGGAAGTTGTGGGATTCAAACCTAGGGCTGGTCTGCTGAATGTCACCAGATTTGCACCTCAGAGCCTTAAACCACTGCGTTAAACTGCCTCCATTCTAGTCCATGAACTGTCAAAATACTAGCCCGCAAGCCAATCCTCTTTCCCGAGCCTTCAAAATCCTTGTCTGTCACTTTGTGACCAGATGGCCCTTCTCGTGCACCAGGATTAAGCTGACAGTCATGGATTTTGTTAACTTCACAAAAGAGGATAGTCTGGCGGACTAGGATTTTGCCAGCTCATGGACCGGGATTGGGTTTTTGAATCCTCTTTCATGAGGCGACAAAATCGCGGTCACGAGCTATCAAAATCCTAGTCCTCTAGCCGATCCTCTTTTGTGAGGCAGCAAAATTCTTGACCATCAGTTAGGGACCAGATGACCAAAATCTGATGGTTGAGGATTTCTCATGGATGGTGATTTTGCTAACTCGCAAACGGGGACTGATCTGATGATCGGGGATTTTGCTACCTCATGTACTAGTAATTTTTTAACATGAAAGATTTTGCATTGCATTGTTAATTAATGGTTTGTTCTTTTTACTTGCAATTTTTAGAGTATTAACAGGATGCCCTACAGGTGTGAATTATGCTGTTTAGGTGTTGGGAAATTAAATGGTTCCATAGATATGCCATCACAAAGTTGAGATTTTTCCCATAGGATAACATTGTGGCACCCACTGTGCTTTTCGACGGCTATATCTCGGAAACTAAGCGAGATACAGACTTTTCACTACGGGCAGCTTAGATCACCATGATCTAACCTGCTGGGACAAGATTGGAAACCACAGACTACACCTGCAGTGGAACTTTTTTCGTAGATTACATGGTTAATGAGATACTGGCAAATTAGTGTCACAAGGATTCCAAGGGTGCCTTTTCAGAGCTTTTCGTTGACCGTATCTCATAAACGAGGCAAGATTTTTAGTCAGCCTATGTCATGTGGAGGCCTTACTGTCACAATTACAACAACACTTGAATTTTTTTCCTACCTGCTATGGTTCCCGAGATATTTGCAACTTAGTGTTACAAGGGTTCCTTGCCTATAGGGCAGCTGTATGGCTCTGCAGCTATGTGTAAGTGGGAGTACAGGGCCCAGAGGGCCCATGCTCTCACAGATGCATATCTTTATGCAGAAATGGGCAGCTTGATGGGAGTGTGGGGCCCAAAGGGCCCGGCACTCCCACCAACACATACTATTTACTAGTTCTATTACACTTGTTCAAAAAGTAAGGAAATTAATTGCAAAAAACTTAATGCATCAGTTAGAGTTGCTGACGCTGTGACAAAAGTGAGAAAATTTGACATTAGAGTTTTCAACCCTAACTCCGAATCCCTCCCCACACACACATACATAACACACATACAAGCAGGGGACGGTACGACACAACACTACCAATTAGAAACAAACACCATAAGGTAACAGAAAGAACATACAACTCTGTAAACATACCACAAGAGGTATCCATCATCATCTTTCAGCAACTGTATCACTTCTGCTGCCATCCCAGTGTCTTGAGGGGGTTACACCGACATGTTGTGCAAAGATGCGGGTAGGTGTTAAGTAGGCTATGTAGAACCTTTTAGGTGAAAGTTCTTTAATACGAGATGGTTATGACTGTTTCATACTATTTTGCTTCACCTGCTCATAACTTAATGCGTTGAAGTATATGGGCCACACACTTTTATATTTCCACAGATGGATACATACTGTATGTCCACCCGTGGAGGGATAGGAATACAGGGTGTAAACCAACCTACTGTGTGACTCTAACTTATACATACTGTTCTTTTGTGTTGATTGAGGTATGGAAGCACAGGAGGTATAGTATCATTTGGTTCTACAGTTAGCTATGCACACTTTTTTACTATCTGCATGTAGGGATGTGACTGCATGTAGGAATGTGACTCTGCAGTGAATAACTCCACACTCCACACCTCATGTATGCAGACTGTTGTTTGTTTATTTATTTAAATTTGAAGTTATTTAAAATTGGTGACCGGGAAAGGCACATTGAGCCTAGGCTCATTTCCAGGTACAACTCGGAGTAGTTCATACATGGACCAATAGTGTTCCCAACATTTCAGAAAGACATTACTCTATTATGTCAATGTGGGGCTGGGCATGCACTGTCTTTTGGACCATTCACTCTCATTTGTACATTGACATAGTGTAGGAGGCAGTATAGCACAGTGGTTTAAGGCTCTGAGCTGCAAATCTGGAGACCTAGGTTTGAATCCCACAGCCCCCACTTGCATACTGTTTGACCCTGAGCAAGTCACTTAACTTTTCTGTCCTCCCAGGTTGCACCTGTAAACACGGTTTCAGCTTAGTGTGTCTCTCCTGGTTAAACAATTGGAAAAATAGTATGTCAGAATCCATAGAACACAGTGTTCATATGTCATTGTGGCACACTGCCCTCCTAGTCCTACATCAAGATAGTGCAATACTATCCATATGTCACATTGTACATATGTCACAGTGAGAACACAGGGTAGTTTGGATCATGCGCTACCATACCACTATTGAAATAGTACAAGACAATCCATGTGTTACACTATCCATACAGTATGTTGCACTTTTGTCATTGTGACATATAGGCAGTGTGACATATGTACTGTGTTGTAGTATGACGATGGAGGAATAGGACAGCACAGTACAAAGCACCCTGTACTGTCATGGTAACATATTTATAGTGTGAAATACAGATTGCATTGTACTTATATGTTGATGGAGGGATGGGAGTGCAGTATCTGAACAACCATCAGGTGACACTGTGACATATGGACACAGTTACACATAGATAGTGTAGTACTATGCTAATGCAGGGATGGTAGGGCAGGGTACATAGCACCATGTGGTCCCACTGTGACATATGTAGAGTGTTGTTCTATCTCAATGGAAGGATGGAAGAACAGGACACAACTTACCATGCAGTCCTACCATGACTTATGGGTACTGTTGTACTATCTGCATGGAGATATACAGTTCATGCACTGGCCATCTTATGTGACAGCACAGCATGTGGGTGTACCCCCCAAGACACTGGGATGGCAGTAGAAGTGATCCAGTTGCTGAAAGATGATGATGGATGCCTCTTGTGGTATGTTTACAGAGTTGTATGTTCTTTCTGTTACCTTATGGTGTTTGTTTCTGATTGGTTGTATTGCGTTGTACCATCCCCTGCTTGTATGTGTATGTGGGAAGGGATTCAGAGTTAGGGCTGAAAACCCTAACTTGTCACTGTGTAAGCAACCCTAACTGATGCATTAATGACATTTTGCAATGAATATATATATATATATATATATATATATTGAGACAAAAACTCCATTTAATACATCAGTTAGGGAATATTCATATGACAAAAGTGAGAAATTCGATGTTAGGGTTGAAACCCCTTTACCCCTCAGCCCACCCCCCAACTGGAATCGAGAGTGCGCATTGGGGTCATCGCCCTGTCACCCGTCACATGTGGAAAGAAGCTGAGGAATAGGAGAATGGGGTGACAGTTAGGACCTATGACCAAGCGCACTCGATTCCAGTTGGGGGTGGGCTGGAGGGGTGTAAAGGGGTTTCAACTAACATCAATTCCTCGCTTTTGTCGCTGTGAAACAACCCAAACTGATGCATTAAATGGAGTTTTTGCCTCTAATGTCCTTCTTTTGAGAATGATAATGAAATAGTAGATATAATGCGGTAGGCGGGAGGCCTTGGGGACCCCTCACGCCACGTAATGCAACTTAATGAGGCCTTGAAATGCTGCAATTGTACCCATAAACGCAAATCTTAATGGGCATGGTGACACAAAGCAAACAGAAAGAGAAACAGTACTGTAGACAGAAATGTTAAAAACAAGCATAACACATAAATGAAAACACAAGGAGTAGCACATGGTGGCATAAACGTGAGCAGTAAGGTAAACAGTGCGGAACTGCAAGTGGAAACAGTAATGGTAACAGTAATGTAAGCGCACAGGCTGGTTTTCCCCAAAAGCTGTAGACAGCGAGTACAAAGAATGTATGCAAAATAATGACTCTCGGAACACAAAAATGAGGACTTGGAATAGTAAATTGCTTATATCTCAGTAACCGTATGACATAGAAAAAAAATTTAAAAGTCATATGAATTATCACTTTCCTGGCTAGTTTTTATTTAGCTTCCATAAGGGGGCTGAGAGTTTTTTTTGACGAAAAGTCCGTATCTCACACCGTTTTCGAGATACGGGCCCTGAAAGGCGCAGTGAACCCCGTAATGTTATCCTATGGGAAAAAAACAGAAGTTCAGAGTGCCATAACTTTGCCTCCCTGTAATATTTTTTCACCAAACCACTGAAAGGCACATCTGTGGGATGTTGGCTGTGTTCCCTGCAAATTTCAGCCCAAAAGACCAAACCGTTATTTTGCAGCAGGGCGCCAAACGATTGCTGCAATGTGTCATACGCCATAATGTTATCCTATAGTTAAAAAACATCAACTTTGGAGTACCGTAACTTTGCCGCTGTGTAATATTTATTTCAACAAAACACTGAAAGGCACATCTGTGAGATGTCGGCTGCGTTCCTTCCAAATTTCAGCCCAAAACTCCAAACCGTTCTTTTGCAGCGGGGTGCCAAAGAATTACTGTTATTTTGGGCATAGTGTTGCAAAGTAGTGTCGTGGTTTGCGAAAGCTTTTGCAAAAATTTGCGACACTTTCATGAGTGTGACACTACTTTATGAAAGTGCTTTTTCCAGAAATCTGAAAAACATATTTCTGGGGTGTTTTACCCCAAAAGAAAGACATGGCTAGCATCCTCAGGGCCCGACTAGGTGAATACAAAAAGAATTAGGTTGCTAGAAGGTCTCAATTTTAAATGCCAAGCATTTTTCTGATCACTAAATGAAAACAAAATGGCGGATTTACGAAAGTAAAAGGGCCATTTGCGACAGTAAAAAGTGCATTTGCGACACTGTCAAACTTTCTGTTAACTTTTCCCATTGACTTATAATGGGAAATTGTTTTTTGAATAACTTTTGAATTGTTTAATATTTTTTCACAAAATCTTCAAAAAGCACATCAGGGACCCCGGCCACACGTTCCCTGAAGATTTCAGGCTGGTCGCGCAAACCGTGAGACCTGTAGGCGCGACCGTAGAATTCCAGAAAAAGCATAAACACACGTGCAGATCATGCTTAATAACTCTGCAGCTGTGTATCTGACTGGTACAAAACTTGGCAGATCCCAAGGCGTATGGGTCTTAATCATGTATTCCAAATTTCAGGCAAATCTGTCAAACAGTTGCAAAATTTTGAGTTTAACATGAAAATGGCTCCTCAACCCTAACTATGGTAGCACTACCATGCTACCATAATATATATATATATATATATATATATATATATATATATATATATAGAGATATATATATATAAAACAGGGGTGCTGTTGCATCCTTATAGTTAGGGTTGAGTAGGCACTTTAATGTCAAACTTCAATTTTTGCACTTTAATAACTTTGCAACCACTCTACAGATTCGCACACAATTTGGAATGTGCAGCGTGGTATGGTAGGTCTCTTGATTTAGGTTTTGCACAGCAAAGTGCTGAAAAATGCATTTTTCGCCACTTTTGACATGTTGTTTGCCCATGGCGCTGCAACCTCACCATGTGGTCCTTTGGTCTGAAATTTGGAATGTAGAAAGAGTTTGGGTCAAAGAACAATTCAGCATTGGTTTGGTTAAAAAATATTAATCTGTTACAAAATTATTTAATTTTTAATTTTTGGTTTTTTAGCATTCTCAGTTCACTCCAAGATTTATGTGCATGTTTTACAAAAGAGGATTGCGCTCACAGTCAAGGATTTTGTCTGCTCATGAATGAGGATTTTAAAAAATCCTGTTCTGCCAGAAAAAATTTTTGTCCGCAAGCTGCCATCTTGTTTTCATTTTTCCCCCCAAACAAAAATGTCGTAGCTTCTTACACGGGTGACCTTTTCTTCTAATAAGAAATGGAATTTGTTCAGGGTGATGCCCTCTACAAACCATACATTTGTTTTGCTTTATTTTGTCCCTAAAATAGCTATTTGAAATTTTAAAATTCTTTGACCGCTACTCACTAATGATCCTCTTTCATGAGCTGACAAAATCCTAGTCCGCTATCCAATCCTCTTTTGCGAGGTTGCAAAATCCTTGTCCGTCACTTTGTGACCAGATGGCCCTACTCATGGATGAGGATTAATATGACGGTCAAGGATTTTGCTAACTTGCGAAAGAGGATCGGCTCTTGGACTGGTATTCTGTCAGCTCGCGAAAGGGGTTTGTTTTTTTGAAACCTCTTTCATGAGGTGACAAAATCTAAGTCCACAATCTGTCAAAATTCTGCTCCATGAGCTGATCCTGTTTTGCGAGGTAGCAAAATCCTTGACCGTCATTTTGTGACCAGCTGGCCCTTCTCACGGACAAGGATTGACTCACGGTCAAAGATTTTGCTACCTAGCAAAAAAAGATCAGGTGATGGACTAGGATTTTGTCAGTTCCAAAAGGGGATTCATTTTTTGGATCCTCTTTCATGAAGTGACAAAATCACAGTCCATGAGCTGTCAAAATTGTAGTCCGCCACCTGATCCTCTTTCGTGAGGTAGCAAAATCCTTGACCGTCACTTAGGGACTAGATGGTCCCTAAGTGGTGATGGTATAGGATTTCTTGCGGGTGACAATTTTGACAGCTTGTGAATGGGTATTTATCTAACAGCTGGGGATTTTGCTACCTCATAAACTAGGAATTTTTTAAGTTTTAAAAATCTTCCCATTGCATTGTTAATTAATGGTTTGGTGTTTTCACTTGAAATTTGAAGGGAACTAAGGGGATGTTGTAGCGATGTGAATTATGCTATTTAGGTATTAGAACCTTAAGTGGGTCCATAGATATGCCATCACAAAGTTGAGATTTTTTTTCCATAGATTAACATTGTAGCACCAATAGTGACTTTCGGCGTCCGTATCTCTGAAACGAAGTGAGATATGGGATTTTTGCTACTTACAGCTTAGATTATTTTAAGGTGATCTAAGTCACATTAAACACTTTTGGAAATCATAGATTACACCTGTAGTGGAATTTTTTCCCTAGGTTGTATGATTCCTGAGATATTGCTAAATTACTGTCACAAGGGTTCCAAGGGTCCCTTTTCAACACTTTTCTTTGCCCATATCTCGTAAACAATGCGAGATACAGATTCAGTTGACTTATCTTTTGTAGATGCCTCACTGTCATGTCTTGATCCCTCTCTTCACAGCTGGTCTTTTGACTCCTGGGTCCATTCCCAAACTTGGGTTGTCAGCGCTGCAGACAGACACCTTGCCACTGCACCAGCGGGCAGGCTTTTTATATTACACTTTTTCAAAAATTAAGGAAATTCACTGCAAAAAACTTTGTTTAATGCATCAGTTAGGGCTGAAGTGACACAAGTGGGGAAATGAGATGTTAGGGTTGAGCATCTAACCCCCCACCCCAACCCCCATCCTCCACAGACTGACAGATGCTGGGGTTTAATATTTTTACACCAAATCTTTGAAAGGCACATTGGTGACCCAGACTGCATCTTCTCTGAAGATTTTGGGGGACTGAATGGACATATTGTGCGAGCTGTGAGTACAAGCAAAGAAATGCACAGATCGTCAATTTTTTTCATGTTTTGGCATTCTGTAGCTCCGCAAGTGTACATCTGACCATAACACAGCTAGCCAGGTCCAGAGATTTATGTTACCAGACCATGCATGCAAAATTTAAGGCAAACCCATTATATGGGGGCAAAGGTATTAAGGTGCAAAATTTGAGGTTTAACATTAAAGTGCTTATTCAACACTAACTATACTGGCCCTACTGTGCCAGTATAATATATATATCTATATCTATATCTATCTATTTATTTTATAAGATAGATAACCCACTCTATGGTGTGCAGTCACGCTCTGATATATGCATGCCTTGGGTGGTTGATGCACTTGGCCTGCGGCCTCATGAGTAACAATGCACACCAAGGCATGCGTATATCAGAGCATGACAGCACACCTTAGAGTGAGTTATATAATATATATATATATATATATATATATATATATATATATATATATATATATATATATAAATTAGGGAATATCTTGAAAGGACTTCACTTTATGTGTGCAAGCAACAATGTAATATAATCTTCAGTTATTTGCAAGTTCAAGTGCATGAGAGAAGGAAGGGAAGAATGTGCAGGTAATGGTTATTTTAAATACACTAATTGTGATAGAAACTAGAGTTCTAATAAGTCTCATTCTGGCAAGCCTTAAACTATAGTGCTGTGTGCCCTGCAACTCCTCAGTGCCAAGGTCACATTAGACAATAGCTCCTAACTGATCCCAAGAATTCAGGCCCCACAATAAGATGAGTAATTCACTTAAATTGAATTCACTTGTCAGTCCCTGTTACTTTCACACCCTACTTGGTCAATGCTGTGTGGACATACTATATGTATTTGCTATTAGAACATTATTTAAACCTTGTATTGCTATTTTTGAAACACTGAAGTGGTGTTTTCTTTTTCTATTCTTTAACACCAATATTAAACTGCTTTCATTATGCTATTCTTTGTATTAGAGTAGAACAGCTGACCTGTACTACAAGCTAATCTCTAACTCTGTATTATACAGTTTGAATTGTTTTGTACACTGTCAATTTATTTACTGTATTGTATTCTATTGTATTTTACCCTACCCAGGACCTCCTTGCAAGTGAACTTTGCTCAGTGGAGTTTTTTCCTGGTAAAAAAAATACAAATACAATACAAGTAATTGTGCCATACAACAGTACCTTATGCCTACCATAGAATCATTCCTTTAAAGTCGTTGCCAGTTGAGCCTCATCATTGCAGAATTTGTCAAAATGCTTTTTCTCAGCAGACTTAAGATAGGAGTTTGATAGCATGTATTTTCTTTACAGTATATGCCCTAGTACCACAGCCAAATCTTAGTATATGCCCCACATATCCCTCAACTCAACATCTGCTCAACAACCCCTCACAGCCCAAGCTCCTCCAAACCACAACCATAGATCAAGATCTATCCCATGGCTGCATAACCCCCATGTGCATGTCCCACATTTGCTCCACAACCACCCACACCAGTTTCTGTGAAATGATTCATCACTCTACTATCTTTCCACAAAAACCCTATGCTCTGATATCTGTCCCATTCCTCCCACAGACCGGTATCTGTTATACAATTACATCAACCCCAGTATCTTCTCGAATATCACCACAGCACCTTGTATCTGCACCCAAATCTTCTACTACATACTAGTATCTACCCTATTCCCATGCCTGTCCCACAAATAAATAACACTATGACCCCATAACTATTACTCAGTTTAGTATCAGCCCAGCAAGTACCCTTCTCTCTAGTTTCAGTCCAAGAGCAAAATTATACCTCGGTATCTGCTCTACTATCCCATACCCCAATATGTATCCCACTGATATCACACACCTCAGTATCTGTCCCTCAACTGCCCCCTGAGTATCAGCCCCACAACCATGATCATACTTTGGGCTGTTTACCCAACTTTATGTATTTATGAATTTCCAGAATCTCATATGGTTATGAATGCCATCTAGAGTTCTTTAAGTAACAGAACCGCAAAGTCAAACTGAGAAGTTCTAGCACACAACAGACTTGAGAAGACACTGTTATCACCACAAGAAATGTTTTAACTGTAAATACTGTATAAACAAATTACAAATCACTGTTCATGATTTTTGTTTAAAAACGGAACTTTATAATCAAAACATTTTCTTTGATGAATAAATAGTTGGCATATTCCAAAATAAACACTCATGATAGGATAAAAATGATGATATGATTTATGATCTGCTCAGTAACTACTGCTCACCACTACCTATTGGGTAGCTGGAACAGGTAGGTCGGGCCAGTGTTTATTTGGTCAGGTAGGGTAGTTCAGGTAATGTACCACCCTATCTGACCTAACAGTGTACTTTGCAGGTCAGGTACTGTTGACAGGGATAACGAGGTGAGTAATGGGTCATTTTTTAAAACAAGCAGCCTGAGGGGTCTTGGGACTTGTCTGAGCTTGGTAACAGGCACAAGAGGGCAGCCTGTGGGGTCCAGACAGCAGAAAGGAGCATATGACACCAGCATGACAATCCAGTTCGTCAGTGCTGGTGCTTGTGCTCTGTGTCTGCTTTATGACTGTGTAGATAGCAACAAACTTTCTAGGAAGAGCAAGGAATCTGTGGCTGCAGAGCCATGGTGAAAACAAAAAAGTTAACTTAAAAAAAGCAAAGCACAAGTTTACTCAACAAAGTAGCAAGGGCTGGGGACAGAAGGAAGAATAATCAAGGGATTCAGCGTGGTGCTAGAGAGAAAAGGAGAAAGGGGGAGGGAGCCGGGAAGGCATTTATTCCTGGCTTGGCAGCAGCTGTATTTTAGAGATGTGCTGAAGTTTAATTTTGATGGTGAAGTTCTGGTGAAGTTGACAATTTTGCTGCGTGAAATATTTCATGAATTTCAAGCGATCTGCAAAATATTTCATGGGTGTGAATTTGCAAAATTCCGCCAATGAAATGCATAATTTAAACTGCGAAGTGAAGAATTTGGCCCACAAACAAAAGAATTTTGCCCATGAGTGGTACAAATCTGCCATTCGTGGGTGGAATTTTGCACTTCATTCAGAGTTTCACTCTTTGCATCCATAAAATATTTCACAAAATGCATGAAATTCATGAAATATTTCACGGAGTAGAGTTTGCTGATTTCACCCATGTCTACTGTATTTTACACACTGTCTGTTAGGTGCCTGCCCTGTCTGTGACATACCAACTCTGTGTCTCATGGCAGCATAGTGAAAGCCATTTAGGCTGTACAGTACACACTGCCTGTTAGATTTCCTGAGCCCTTTTGCTACTCTGTGTGTCTCTGCAGTATAGTGAAAGCCATTTGTTATACACTGTCTGTTAGATGCCCTGTGTCCAATCTATGACATATAGCTACTCTGTGTATCTCTCCAGTATAATGAACGCCATTCAGGCAGTATTAAACACTGTCTGTTAGGAGCCCTAAGCACTGTCTGTGACATAGCTACTCTGTGTTTCTCTGCAGTATAGTGAAAGCCATTTAGTCTGTATTACATACTGCCTGTGAGGTGTGCTAAGCCCTGTCTGTGACATAGCTGTACTGTGTGTCCCTGCCATATGGTGAAAGCCATTTAGGCTGTATTACACACTGTCTATTAGGTGCCCTGAGCCCTGTATGTGACATAGTCAAAGTTATATAGTCAAAGTTTATTGGCAGGAAAGAAACTCCATTGAGCAAGCTCATTTACAAGGAGGTCCTGAGAGACAAGTGATGTGCAATGCATGTACGATAAGCCAAGGCAAAACATATAACAGGAATACACAGAGCAATATACATTAACATACAGCTTTCTAAGGGAAATATATACATGGAGTAGGATCATTTATAAGGTTAAGATATTGTGGAGCAATAGTCAGGCATACAGTTTCACAAGGGGGAAATATATACATGGAACAGAGTAATTTAGAAGGTTGAGACATTGTGGTACACAGTCAGGCATAAACAGTTTGGTAGATGGCATGGTTAGCAGTAGGCAGTAATTAAAACTTCCAGTGATAAAAGTAGTGATGAGAAAATCTGGAAATGATGATATGGGATTATAGGTGAGAAGAGAAGGAGGAGTCAACCATGAGTAATGGGGAGGAGGTGGAGAGGAAGGTAGGCCAGGTAGGAATAATAGTGGAGAGAGGGGAAGCCTGTATTGTCAATAAGATTGGGGGGCAGCCCTGAATGGTGGAGAGAGGTCGAGTGGGTGGGCAGGTAGGCTAGGTAGGGTAGCTGTGGTAAGGGTGGATATGGAAGAATAGTGTGGAAGGCAAGCAGGGTAGTGGTCAAGTAAGTAGAGATCGAGGTGTAGGGGTGTAGTTCTGGTAAGATGGGGAATGGGGAGAGGGGAAGGGTAGGTGAGTCAAGGTAAGTATATGGGGAGGGGACCTTAAGTGAGGTAACCCACAATGACGATGAGAGAGGGTGATGGCAAACCGACAGTGTAGAGCATAATGGTCAGTAGCATTGACAGGAGTAACGTAACTTGTTAAGTAGTTTTTTGAAACTGCTCAGGGGTAGTAGCTGATGCAACTTGAGGACAGATTGGGCTTTATTCCAGGCCACTGATATGGCATGACTCATGGCCAAGTCCCCAACATGGGTGTGGATGCTAGGAACCTCCAGCATAGTGTCAGTGGTACTACAGAGTGTGTATAAGGAGGAAATTTTCCAGAAGAGTTTGTTTACATATGGGGGGAGATTTAGCAAGAGTGCTTTATATAGTCAGGTGAAGGAGTGAGACAGCCATCTAGTAGCTAATGAAGTCAAGCCCAGTGAGGCATCAAGGTTGTGGTGGTGAGTGTGATGATGAGCATTTGAAATGAAATGTATTGCTCTGTGGTATAGTGTATCCAATTGGTGAAGGAGGGAGCCTGAACAACAGCCATAAAGTAGTCAAGGAGCTGTACAAAGGTTTTCTGGACCAGTTGAAGTTTGTCAATGGTAAGCAGAGATTTACTCCTATAGAAAAAACCAAGCCTCTACTGTAATTTCTTAGCAAGGGAGGTGATATGCACAGAGAAAGATAGATGTTGGTGTAGATCGCAGCCCAAATATTTGAAGTTGCTAACTACCTCAAGGTTGCCTTCATGAGCGGTCTTTATAGGGGGCAGGGATAATAGATCCCTTTGAATGGCAGTTTTAATGTTGGAATGGAAATATATGACCTTCTTTTTTTTGCGTTTAAAAGAAGTTTAGACTGAGCAAGGCTGAGCTGGACATGATTAAATTTTGACTGGCGCTCCAAGTGGGCTTCAGTTACCAAAGGTTTGGATGTATATATTACCGTGTCATCCACGAAAAGGTGCAGATTTACTTTGTTTGTGTTGTTACCAATGGTGTTGATGTATAGCATAAACAGGAGGGGGACCAAGGATCGAGTCTTGCGGTATGCCTCTCAAGAGAAGAAGGAATGGGGAAAGGGAACCACCTGCTTTCACTTATTGCATTCTATTTGTCAAGTAGCTGTCTAACCATTCTAGTGTGGGTCCAGAGATCCGTGCCATTGGAGCGTGTCTAGGAATATAGCATAATTGACAGTTTTGAAGGCTTTGCTAAGGTCCAAAAAAACTGCTCCTGTGACTTGTTTTTATCCATGGCCATGAGCCAGTCATTAGTAACTGAGGCTAAGGCTACTGTGGTGCTCTGGCCTGGTCTGAAACCTGACTGGTATGGAGTTATTAAGTTGTTTTTGTCAAGATAGTCTCTTATTTGGATATTTACCAACTTTTCAAGTAGTTTAGATAGCAAGCAAAGGATGCCTATAGGGTGGTAGTTATTTAGGTCTGTGGGATTGCCTGACTTTAATACAGGAAATACCTGGGCATTTTTCCATAGGTCGGGCACAGTGCTAGAGCAGATGGACATATTAAACAAATGAAGTATGGGGGCTGTTAGGAAGTGGATGCCAACTTTGATGAAGTAAGGGCCTATGCCGTCAGCACCAGCACCTTTGTTAATATCTATTTGAAATAAGAGGTCTTCTACTTCTTTGAACTAGAAGGGAGTGAAGGAGAAGATGCTGCTTGTCAGTGGAAATGAATGTCTGTGTACGTTGGGTGCTAGAGTGGCTGCTTTTGAAGTATCAAAAGCAAGGCCAGCAGTGGAGAAGTGATTGTTAAAATTATGTAGTATGCTAGGTTTATCAGAAAGAGTCTGACCATTAAGGAAGATCTTACCGGGTAGTGTGGAGGAAGGTTTATTGCCTTCTGCTGCTTTAATGATACTCCAGAATTTGCTTGAGTTTCCCTTTGCAGTGTCAAAAGCAGTGGGGAAGTAGGAAGCTTTTGTGGCCCTAATCTGTTTTGTGCACTCATTTCGGCAGGCTGTGAAGGCTACCCAGTCCACTGGGAGTTTGGTCCTTCTAGCTGTAGCCCAGAGAAGATCCTCTGCATTTAGCGTTGCCTTTAGGGCAGTGGTGAACCAAGGTAAGAGTGCTTTGGGGTTCCACATTTTAACATAGGGGCGTGTTTATGGATGATAGTGCCTAATGTGTTGTTGAAGAGGCCGGTCGCATCATTGATGTGTGTGGCTAGATAAAAGTTGGTGCAGTCTATGTCTCTGAGGTCCACTAAGTGATGAGGAAGATTGAACTTACAGAAGCCCCTTTTCCAAATGAATCTATTTACTGACTTGAGTGGTTGCTGCCCTCTGACACAGGCCACAGCACAGTGGTCACTGACATCACTGTGGAACACTGCTATGTATGTGAACTTATGGGGTCTGTTTGTAAGAATGAGGTCAATCAGTGACACATTTGAGGGTGTTTTGGGGTTCGGAAGAGTGTACTCTGATACCAGTTGAGTGAAGCCAGCTTCATCATAGAAGTCCTTGAGATCTGAGCATTTGTTGCAGGCTTTGTGTCAGTTGAGATTAAAATCACCTAGGATGATTATCTCATTCTGTTTTGAGTCAGACATGGTGCGCAGGTGATTTAGGAGTTCCAGGCCCCCATAGGGTGGGCGGTAACAACCTATTACCGTTAAAGTTTTCATGGGGGATAAGGATAGGTTTATTAGAATGGATTATAATTCCTTTGGTATAGTGGTTGGGGTGATGTCTGAGACAGTAAATTTATCTTTGACATTGATGGCTATACCTCCTCCCCTGGTTGACCTATCACTAAGATAGATGGTATAGGAGAGGAGGGATACTGCAGTGTTAGATGTGTTTATTTTTTACTCATATGTCCATTAAGACAAGAATATCTGGTTCTTTATGGGAGATCCAGGTCTGGATAAGATTGACCTTTTTCAGTAGACTGCATGCATTAATATGCAGCCACTTCAAGCCCTTGCCATCAGCAAAGGCAGCTGGTGAGTTTAGGGTTTCTGGTGGCCCAAGGTTTAATTCAACATTCCCTGCATAGATTAGCATCAGGAAGATTACATCACTGATCCATCTACAGAGCAGTTTAACTTTGGAGGAGTTATGGTGCCTACGTATGACATAGTTAGATGGCTTATATATACCGGTATAGTGAAGGAATGAGGGACACAGAGCATAGAATAATTGTAATGCCCAGAATGATCTGGGATGGGGGCTGTAAGCAGAACCACCAATATGGAAGTATGGGGGTTCCATAAGGAGGGTAGGTAAAGATGGTGAAGTGTGGTGGGAACAAGATGGTAGAAACTGGATGGTTCATATACACAGAGCTGATTCTTGTTTATGAGAAATAGGGGGTGGTGAGTGTTAGCTTCAGTGCTCATACCTGGAGGGCAAGTTATGGTAAGTAGGGAGAGTAAGATGAGCACAGTTATAACTATAGTCATTGTGTCTGAAGGGAGAGGCTAATAGCGGAGTTTATTCTAATGGCGAGGTAAAGAAATCCTGGTATTGTGGATCTAGGTATTACCCATTAAGAGCTTTGCTATAGCTCTTAGGTGCTTCTCCTTTAAGAGGGAAAGTGAAGTGTAACCAAGTAGGAGGTGGGTGGGTCTCTCAGCTCTGGTAGTTTAATAAAGGAAGGAGGTGGGAAGGGGTGGGTGGCAGACAAATCACTAAAAACCAGTTCAGGGTAGGCAAATGCTGAAAACAGTGCAGCAAAAGGTACAAGTCAGGCTGAGATTCAAGAAAGACTGTACATTCCTGAAGACTGAGTAGCTGGCAAGAAGAGCAAGTGAGTAGCAGAGCTGCACTGTGCAGCTCACGAAACTGTGCAGCTGAATGAACTGTCAAGTGAAAAGATCAGGGCTTCACAACACAGTTGCTAAAAGAAGAAAAGTAAGATCACTGTTTCTCTGCAGTCTTATGCTCTAGTCCAATAATTTCAGCACTGGCTGCAGCGTCTGGCAGGAAACCAATGTCAGTGGTCCAGGCCATCTGGAACCATTCAGGTCCTACAGTGATGGGCGCCAGGTATTCAATTAGAAAAGAGAGAAAACTCCAAAATCCCCTTTCTCTTGTCCTGGATCAGGGAACAGCCATTATCTTGTGAGCCAAGGAGGAGAGCGGGCAGCAGACACCTTCTCGCCCTGCCCTGGGAGGGTTGGTTGCTTTTGGAAAGGACACATAGCAACTCTGTGTCTCTCTGCAGTATAGTAAAAGCCATTTAGGCAGTATTAAACACTGTCTGTTAGGTGCCTTAAGCCCTGTCTGTGAGACATCTACTCTGTGTGTCTGCAGTATAGTGAAAGCCATTTGGGCTGTATTACACATTGTTTGTTAGGTGCCCTAAGCCCTGTCTGGGACACAGCTACTGTGTGTGTCTCTGCAGTATAGAAAAAGCCATTTAGGCTGTATTACACAGTGTCGGGTTGGTTTCTCGAGCTCTGTCTCTGATGTAGCTACTGTTTCTCTCTGCAGTATAGTGAAAACCATTAAGTCTGTCTTACACAGTGTAAGTTAGGTGCCCTAAGCCCTGTCTGTGACATAGCTACTTTGCGTCTCTCTGCAGTATAGCAAAAGCCATTTAGGCTGTATTACACAGTGTCTGTTAGAGCCCCAAGCCCTGTCAATGGTATAGCTACTCTGTATGTCTTTGATGTACAGTATAGTGAAAGCCTTCTGGGCTGTATTACACCCTGTCTGTTAAATGCCCTGAGCCCTGTCTGTGACATAGCTACTCTGTGTGTCTTTGATGTATAGTGAAAGCCATTTAGGCTGTAGTAGTAGTAGTGATAATTTTATTGTTGACCACAAAAAGCCTTACAATATACAATATACAACAGTTGTAAATACAGAGATACAGACAATACATACACAATTAAAAATTGTGCATATAAACACATTAATTTTCATTCTGACTTTCCATTTAAACAAAAATTACAAACACATTAAAAGAAAGCCCTATATGGGCTCAGCTCAAACATTTCCTTGGTATTATTCAGCATTTTCCAACATCAAATATAGCATACACACAGAGAATGATAAATTGAAATATGTTTCTTCCTTATTTTAAGAGTGGTCATAAAGTATTTTGCTAATCGATTAATATATCTTCATCATTAATATTCATAAGAATATAAGCCATCTCACTTTTTAACATATTTGGCCATTGTAAAAATGGACTTGACCAATACTGTCTATCTCTCTCATACCAGGGACATGCCATAAAATATGCAATAAATCTTCCCTTTCTGCTTTCTGGCAATCACAAATTTCATGTGTTTTAGGCAGTTAATTGTATCTTGCTTTTAAGATGTTACTCTCTAGTAGTTCGAATCTTGCTTTAAAAAATACATTCCTGAGCATCTTGTTCCATAGTATATCCCAGTAGCCCCTGAATTCAAACAAAACATTATTCTCTGCATACATAAATCTAGAGCCTCTAATTCTGACTAAATCCTGGTATATCCAATAATTCAGTTTCATTTTGGTTATAGGCCTTAAACTTAGTACTTATTTTAATATTTTTTGTAGTATGTTTTCAATATTGATAAATCATATTAATCCAACTTATTGTAAATCTCTTGGATCCAGTTTTTTTATTTTATTTATTGAATTTTGTTTATGTGATAAGCCTACTGGGCCTAGAAGTCCCTTTTTCAGGGGTGTCCTGGGGGAGGGTAATACAGATGGTAAGCAAATGAAATTGAACCAGATTAAGCTGTTGGTGGTATTTTTAGTGAATGGGAGAAATTTGGCCAGGACACCGGGGAAATTCTCCTGCTGTTTTATAATAAGTGCCATGAGATCTTTAACATCCATGTGAACTACCACCAATCCAGGCAGATGGGACCTCGGTTCAACATCTCATCCAAAAGACAGCACCTCAGAAGTGCAGCACCCCCCCTACAGTGTCAGTATTGGGATATTAACCCAAGTGCCAGATGTGGGAACTGAACCCACAGCCTTTTGATCTCTCTGCCTAAGAGGCAAGTGTGCTACCTACTGAGCCACTGACACTGACATTTTACCACAATCATTTTCATTCCAACTTAATTGTTCCTGTAAGCATTTCTTTGTCAATTTCCCCTCTTCTAATCTAGTAAGTTGAAGCCAAAATTGAAGTTTTCTTCCCTCCATAAGTGCATTAGTGTTTATTAAACCAAGTTCTGCCCTAAGGTATACTGAGGGGCATGAGGCAAGTATTTCTAATTCTGAGCTTATTGTTTTATATACTGGACTTATAAGGTACTCCATATCTATAATATCCCAGATTTCAGCTGCATAAGTCATTTGTACCCAGCATTTAGCTTTAATTGCTTTCAACAAGGGCCTTATGGAGTATCCACCATAGGTATAATTGAATTTCCTTGGACCATTTGCTGTTTTTAAAATTTTTCCCCGGACTATTTCTTTATGTCATTTCCAGTTAACATTGTTGGTGTAAGTTAGACCAAGGTATTTATAAAATTTAACGCACTCTAATTTATGATTTCCTAGTCTCCACTGATAATTTGTTTGGTTACACCCAAAAATCATAGTCTTTGTTTTAGAGTAATTTATTTTCAATTTCAGGTGTTTAGTATATTTCTCTAATGTATCTAGTTGTGTTTGCAACCCCCCCCCCCATTTGAGATATTAAAATTAAGTCATCAGCATAAGCTAATATAGATGTTACCCTGGAGCCTATTTTAGGTGCATCTCGATCACTTACTTCAAGTTCTCTAATAAGTGGGTCCATATACAAATTAAACAATGTCGGGGTGAGAATACAACCTCGTCTTACACCACAATTTATTTTAAATGGTTTAGTCATTTGGCCAGAGATACCAAATCTAGCCTTAGCCCAAGTTACATCATATAAAGAGGCAATTATCACAACCAAAGATGATTCAATTCCTTTATTCACATTTTAGTTATTTTAAATTGTATTAATGAAATTTTAGACTGATGTACCGTATGATTATTTTATATCTCTGTGATGTGCCCAGAGCCTCTGGGAATGGGTACCATACAAATAAAGGTTGCCTTGCCATTACTCATTATTTCTCATAACCATGATCTATGCACTGTATCGAATGTGGCAGATAACTTGATAAATGCTAAGTATAATTTTTGTTTCCTGATTTTAATATATTTATGCAATAGATGACTCAAAGTAAAGCAGTTAACTATCATTGAAGCTGTTTGATGAAAACATGCTTGGGCTTCACTAATCCCTCCCATTATCTGTATTTGGGTGATCAAGTGCTTAAGTAAGATGTGTGAAAAATGTTTTAGACTCACATCCACTAAACATACCAGGTGATACATTGCTGGATCCCCTACACTTCCCGTTTTCTGTATGGGAACAATTTCAGCACCTTTCCAGGAAGGTGGAAAGTATTGTTCATGGATGCACTTATTAAAGAAGTTGGATAATATTAGACTTCATAGCGAGGTATTACACATATACACTTCCGCCAGGATTTTATCCATTCCCGGTGCTTTATTGGTCTTCATAGCTCTTATAGCAAAATAAACCTTCCTGTTTGAGATTTGTAGGGGGTTATATACAACACAAGCTCAAGACTCAGTTTCCACAATATCTAAATCAAAGAATATATCATCAAAATTGTCTAACCATTGAGACTCAACAATATAACAGTCTAGGTTATTTTTACTATTCCAACATCCCTTTGCCACAAGCTGCCAGAAGCCCGTGTCATTTCTTTTTTTCAATTGTTTGTAGCATTTGAGCCCATTTCCTTTTCTGAAGCTCCCTTTTCTTCTCTAATAATATTTTTTTGTATTCCTTTCTTTTATTTTTAAACTCCAGGAAAGCCTTTTATCTTTAACTAATCATACCCTTCTTATCTGTTTTCTCAATTTGTTTTTATATTTAGCACATTCTTGATCAAACCATGTCTGCCGTTTATTGTATTCTTTGATTACTACTGATTTATACCAACTTTTCCTTACTTCTTCAAATAAGTTTTCTATATTATTCCATAAACATATGGTATCTCGACCAATCCATAGCACAATCTCTGTTGGATTACAGTAGCCTGATAACTGATCTATTACATTACGGTCTAATGTGCAGTCTCATATAATACACTTATTAACTCTACACTCTATTGCGACCATAATTTTAGGCTCATTGATTTTATTTCCCCATTTCTTTCTACCCAAGAGCAGAGGAAAATGATCACTTTTTGCTCTGGTGGGGATATGTAATGAAGACCAGATGTTTATACTTCCTGTCCATAATGTCAAATCCAGTATGGATTTATAAGAGGTTTTAAGGTAAGTAACATTTCTCCCCTTATATCTCTCAACTCATCAAATGAGTGGATATAGGTTCAGTTCTCTCATAAGCTCAATCAAGTATTTGCCAGATTTATTAACATATTTATCTTGTGTAACTTGTGTTGGAGGAAAAAAAACAATAATTATTGTATTCTAATACAGAGTTATCCAAAAATCCATCATAAGCTCCAATCTGGACATTATAGTCCCCGATCATTAGTATTTCTATATCTGGATAGGTTTGGTTGTAATTAATAATCTCTCTCTTTTTAATATGGACCATATCTCATTGTTATAATAAGTTGAGCCAGATGGTGTGATATATATTCATTAATAACAATTGACTTTTGCTTTTGATTCTAAATACAAATAGCAATGAAACTGAAACATCTAGGAAATAAACTTCAGAAGTTTTTATTAATGATGGCTATGTAATAACTGATGTTCAGGTGATCTGTGAGTCTTTTTTGGATACATTTTTGATTTATCCAATATACACAAGCTTCTAATTTGGGTCTGAGTGTAGATGGACAGTCTTGTAACACTTCTGAATTTGGTTCTCTTTATTTTTCAGATATTGAACCACATCAGGTTTATAAACTCTTGAAACAAATGGCTATTACTTCAAGTGCATGTGAACTTGAGACTAGGTTCTTAAAATTGATATCTGAATATATTACCTATCCACTTACTTCTATTTTCAATTTGTCATTGCTTACTGGGTGTTTCCCAAATGAGTGGAAGCAAACAGTAATCAAATCAATTTATGAAACTGGTGACAGGATGCTTATGGACAACTATCATCCTATTTCCCTTTTGCCACCTTTGGGCAAGATTTTTGAGAGATTTGTGAATGAGCAACTTTCTGCTTATTTACAGGATAATGGTTTTAAGACACCTGATCAGCATGGGTTTTGAAAATTTCACGGGACAGGGATGGCCTTGGCCAGGTTCACGAATCACACCAGTGTAGCTATGGATGAAGGTTTGCTCACTGGTGCTGGCCTTTGATTTAGTGAATCAACCCCTGCTGGTCAGGATGCTCCTGAGCTATGGTTTAGCAGAAACTGCTGTTGATTGGTTTCACAGTTACCTGACCAAATGACCGTTGAAAGTAGGATTAAATTGAGCCTTTTTTCTCTAGTAGGGTTTCACAACAGGGGGTGCCCCAGGGATCCGTTCTGGGCCCACTTTTGTTTACTGTATTTGTAAACATTGTTCCATCTTTATTGAAAGGTACCCATTGTCTGATTTATGTAGATGATATTATTTTGTATAAAAGTTCTGTTTCACATGGAACTTATAAATGAGTCTTTAAAAAAGGACTTTGCTGTACTCTGTAGCTGGTTACAAGGAAATGATTTGGCATTAAATAACACAAAAACAAAATGTATGCTCTTTGGGTCTAGATTCAGACTCAGTAGAGCTCAGAATTTGTCGATTTATGGATAAATTGAGTAATAAAATGGAGTAGATAAAATAATTTAAATATCTTGGAGTCCTGCTGGACCAAAACTTAACTTTTTCTAATCATGTAAATTCCATTTCTCATCAAATAGTTCAGAGATTAGTTTAGTTTAATTTATTGTTCTAGGAATTATTACATTTGAGCTAATGGCTCTTTTACAAAGGTTCCACATAATCAATCTACAAACAAACAAGACATGTTACTTAGAATGGTCAGCAAATTATAAAGGTTTCAATAAGCCAGTATAATACAGTACATCACAGGAAAAAAACAAAACATTGGAGGAATGGTCAAGCTGGGAAGGGTAAGAGGAGATATGGGAAGGGGAGCAGACTTAGAGTAGTTAGAGGTACTCAGATGCCTTTGTCAAGAAAGGAGCAGAGGAGGAGGAGGATGAAAAACAGTAAAAACAGCCATGAGGGAAGAATCATTAGTCAAGGCAGTCACAGGAGCTAGAGGCTGAGAGGTGAGTGTAAAGCATAGATTTGAAAGCTCCTACTGACGTGGATGATGTAATGAGCGAGCTCAGGGCATTGTACCAGCTGGAGCCACGATAGGCAAAAGATCTTTGGCCCTGTGTGGTCCAGCATCTGGGGACCTGGAGAGGCTGGTGTTCCAATCTTCTGGTGGGACAGATGCTGGTATTCGAGCAAAGTAGGTCTTGGATACACGTCGGAGTGCGGCCCAAGATGGATTTTTTTGTCATCAAGCATGTGAGGTACCTTATGCGATTTAAGAATTGCAACCATCCTGTTTCAGTGTAGAGCTCACATGTATGAGTACATCTTTGTGCTCCAGTGAGCAGCCAACAGGCCTTGTTTAGGGTGGTTGTGATGCGCTTTAGTGCGGTGGTAGTGGCAGAGCCATAGATAATTAAGCCATAGTCTATGATTGAGATGACTGAGCTTTGGATAGCAATCCTCAGCGCAGCTTGGGTAAGGAATTGCCAGGTTTGGAACAGGATACCAATGCGCTGGTTCACTGTTTTCGCTGTGTTATCAATGTGGGTCACAAAGATAAGACCTTGAACAAAGGTGATTCTAAGGTATTTAAATGTTGACACTTGTTCAAGGGTATTTCCTGGGTATGTTTTGATAGCAAGTGGAATTTGTCTTTTTCTGTTTTGTGGACTGGAGAAAAGCAAGGATTTTGTTTTTTTGTGATTTAGGACCAGCTTGTGATCTAGGAACCACTTTTCAACATTGAAGAAAGCAAGTTGCAGGCTCTGGAGTAAGGGTTTTGGGTCCTTATGAGAAGAGAGAATCACGGCATTGTCAGCATAAAGGATTATTTGTTCTGGGCAGGATTTGGGAAGAGAGTTTAGGAAAAGGCTGAAAAGGAGGGGGCCTAGGATTGACCCCTGTGGAACACCTGAGAGGACCAGTTTTGAGTCTGACAGAACTTCTGAGATTTTTACTGATTGAGAGCGTTGGGCCAGGTAACTTTTAGCCCAGGCACCTGGTCCTTCTGAGAGCCCAAGACTGTGTAGTTGTGTGATAAGTAAGCCATGGTGAACAGTATCAAATGCCTTTGTTAGGTCAATGAAAACAGCTCCAGTTTGATATCCTTTGTCCAAGGCAGTGTGAATTTCTCCTGAGAATTCCAGTAGGGCAGTCGACGTACTGTGTCCTTTCCTAAATCCATGTTGCTTCAAGCAGAGTATGTTATACTTATGCAGGTATTCTGAGAGTTGGTCGGCCACAATGCATTTGAGGGCCTTGGAGAGTGGTGGAAGTATAGATATAGGCTGATAGTTTCCTGGTAGGGACTTGTCACCACTTTTGAACACTGGTGTGACTATAGCAGACTTCCATTTGCTGGGAAATTGACTAAGACAGAGGGAGAGATTAAACATTTTGGTGAGTGGGTGCACCACCTCTTCCAGGTAAGGACAGAATTTTAAGATCAGTAGTATCACTGCTTGCTCTGGATTTAGAGAGCCTTTTATATATTGTAGACTTCATGTGCCTAACTATTTTGAAGTGGAAAAGCGGTTGGTCAGGTGAGGCAGTAGGAGATGTTGGTTTTGGTGAGTCCATGTCAGAGAAGAAGTCCGTTGGGAGGACCCCACTGAGGTCAGTGAAAGTTTTATTTAAGGCCTTTACCATGACCATTGGGTCTAGGGTAGTGGTTCCATCGATGGTCATTATAGTGGGAGAGGATTTGGACTGCTTACCCGTGATATTTCTGATGTTGTCCCAAAATGAACTCCCATTACCGCAGGAGTTTGAGAGGGCATTTTTGAAATAGGAGCTCTTCATTAGTTGGATTGTTTGGTACATTGGTTTCATGCCTGTTTATACTTCTGGATATCCGTCAAGGAGCCTGTGGCTCTGGCTATGGCCAGAGGTGGTCCTGAGCTTTGAGTTGGGCCAGTGAGTTTGGCCGTGAGCCAGGGATTTGAGAGCACTTTGATTTTACGCTTTTTTACTGGTGCGTAGGTGTCACAGGCAGTGTTGAAAGTTGTGATAAAATAATCTAGGGCTGCATCAACATCTAGAGTATTGTATACTGGGGACCAGTCTTGCTGTAAAAGACAGGTCTTGAGCTTAGTAAGGTTTCCATGGGGTAGCACTCTGCTTGAGATGGTTTTTGGAGGTGGTTTTTGGAACTTACTTGTCCAGAGTTTCAATCCTTGTTGAATTTACTAGCTAGGCAGGCAATAGCCAGAGGTGTATTACTTCCCCAGCTAAATTACAATGCATTTCTTTTTTTAAATTTGTCTAATAGAGAGTTATCTCTCCTTACCAATGTGTTTCATGGCATTTTTAGATTTGCTCTTATATTGCGTTATTCCACACACCATTGCGAACTATATAGACTGTCTGCCTGGCTTCCACCTAGGCTTAAGTATCTATATAGTCTTTGTTCCCTAACTGATAATGTTCTCCCTCAGGGTACAAACTCTCCATTGTATTCATTATTATTAATTATAAGAAATTCAAGGGAACTTCACTCAAATTATCAGATTAAATTAAATGTTCCCAAACCCAAGACCAAAATGGGGGGATGGCTCTTTTTCTTATTCTGCTGCTAAAAATTGGAACAAGCTTCCTATTGTTTTATATGGGAATGTTACCTATGAAACTTTTAAAATTATGCTAAGAAATTATTTTCTTGGCAAATTGCATTGTCATTGTTTTTGGGTGAGTGTTTACATGTGTATAATTTTCTAATGATTGTTGTATTGTAATATTGTGATGTATGTTTATTAATTGTTAGTAATGTATCGTATTGTAAGTTTAATTTTATTTGTAACATCTTGACTATATATTTATGGTCCCGGGTCGTACATGAAAACGGGCCTTGGCTCATTGTACTTACCCGGTAAACAAAGGTTTAAATAATAAATATATAAATAAAAACTTTTATATCTGGAACTATTTTACAAAACACTGCAAGACCTCCTGAATGTTTACCAAAATTGTCTCTCTAGACCCTTGCTGTTGGAAGACCACATATCCATTAATAGCAATCTGGTCCTCCATTTTGTGCCAAGTTTTCTGAAAACATATCACTTCATATTTTGTAACATATTACATCCATTCATTATCCACCACCTTTGCAGCCCAACCCGCAATATTCTAAGATAATACTACAAAGATGTCTTTCTCCAGTTCAGAAATCATACTGGAATCAGTGCTGTTTTTCTCAGGGGAACTACATGAATCATATTCCAAATGTCATTTAGGCTGTATTACACACTGTCTGTTAGATGCTCTGAGCCCTGTCTGTGACATAGCTACTATGTATGTCTTTGCAGTATAGTGAAAGACATTTAGGCTATATATTTTACACATTATCTGTTAGGTGCCCAGTACCCTGTCTGTGATACTGTATATAGCTACTCTGTGGGTCTCTGTAGTATAGTGAAAGCCTTTTGGCCTGTATTTCACACTCTCTGTTAGGTGCCCTGAGCCCTGTCTGACACAGCTACTCTGTGTGTCTCTGCAGTGTAGTGAAAGCCATTTGGGCTGTATTACACTTGGTCTGTTAGGTGCCCCAAGCCCTGTCTGGGACACAGATACTATGTGTCTCTCTGCAGTATAGAAAAAGCCATTTAGGCTGTATTACACAGTGTCTGGATGGTGCCCCAAGCACTGTTTGTGACATAGCTACTCTGCTTCTATCTGCAGTATAGAAAAAGTTAGGCTGTCTTACACAGTGTTTGTCAGGTGCCCAGAGCCCTGTATTTTAGATAATTAAGTAAATGTTATTTAATATTAACAAAAAATACAATTACAGTAGTAACATCTAGTTTAGTCCATGGGTAGATCAATAAAGAAACAAACAAACAAATAATATAAACTACCTCCCCCCACCCACCCAACATCACAGACAAATATCACATGGCAAAGGAATAAACACATCTCCCTCCAATGTGGAAGATGAACCTGTTGCACCTGGGTTATGTCCCTATTGTCCCACATACACTGTACACTGTATTCCTGGTCTATTATACTGTAATACTGCTATTTTGCACTAACATGTAGATTTAAGCACCCATTGTATAAGTATGAGTGCCAGGAATGTGCTTTGCTGATAATGTATGCTAATGTTTACATCCTTTATAGGATTATATCATGCATGATCATTATACCTCACTATAATGCATTATGTTCTTATTTTACATATATTCTATATAATCTACCTAATCATTGATAAGAGGACTGTTATGGATCATAAGTGATTACTGTATGCACTCATATTCTCATATATTTT
Organism: Neoceratodus forsteri; assembly: GCA_016271365.2. Classification (NCBI taxonomy): domain Eukaryota; kingdom Metazoa; phylum Chordata; order Ceratodontiformes; family Ceratodontidae; genus Neoceratodus; species Neoceratodus forsteri. The sequence goes on from CM057454.1 coordinate 203,096,597, forward strand.
CATATAATCATATGTAGTGTGTGTATTTCACACTTAGGCAAATATGCCCTCGTCCCTCCCCTCAACCCTGGCCCCCCCTTCCTACCATCTCAGGTCAAGGGCAGCACTAGATCATCTGGTTCCTAGAACTCACTCCCTCATGGGTGATCGGGCCTTCACCACCTATGCCCTAAAAATCTGGAACTCGCTTCCGGTCCTCCTCCTCCGATCACCACTTCAAAACCTCTCTCTGGAACTTTCTGACTCCTCCCTCCATATGTTCCTGTACCTCGTAGTACACCTAATCAACCTGTATACTGCAGGCTGTCAGTGCCCCCTGCACTTACTTTTCTGAATTGGTAGTGGTCACCCACTCACTGTTCTCCCTCTCTATCCTTTCCCTCCAAAATGGTTTCACCCTATTCCATCTAGCCCCCCACACCTCACTGTTTTCCCCCATTTCCTGTCTTTGCCCCCCCTGTTTTCCTGTCTCTGCCCCCCCAGCACTTACTACTGTTTGCACTAATTTGCTCCTGTTATGTATCCAGCTGCCTTCCCCCAAGCCAACCAAAATTGTCCAGCAATCTTCTTATGTCCCACTACTGGTTGTATCATGTCCTACTGAACTATAATGATGTCTTGCTTCCTTATTCCTCCAAGGTTATGTCCATTATTTTCTTGTTTGCCAAATTGTTTTTTACTTATTATGTTAGCTGCCTATCTTAAGCTGTTTTTTCACCATCTGTTTGTAACTGACTCCTTCACTGCTATTGTATTGTTATATGTAACTGACTCCTTCACTGTTATTGAATGCTTCTACCTTCATAACCCTCCCAGATCACACCTGAAAAGAGGCACTTGGCTGTCTAGTGTGCCTTACCCAGTTAACAAAAACAAACAAATAAATAAATAATGCCACATGTAGTAGTGGCCAGTCAGCACTTCTCTTTGTCTAAGCTTCATGCTGAGAGAGACAAATCCTTTGTCTTACATCATACTCATTAGTAATTCTGTCTTCTAAGTCATTATCCAATGGAGAATGTCTTATACCATCGTGTTCTGATATAGAACCAACACATTATGTTTCTCATATCCATAACTATGAGGTAATCTCTGTTGCTATAATGTTATCTGTGGTATATACTGTAACCTTGCATAACTCAGCACTTCATGGAGATTCTGAAAATTCTGTAGATTTTATACATTCTTCAGGAGGCTGGTGAGAACCCATCTCCCTTATGATTTTCTCTGTCACATGCTTGTTGTAAGTATTGCAATAAATTATCATTATTACTTCTGCTTGTGCGGTTATTTCTTTGGCTGACACTGTAGACATACAAAAATCTGATTTGTTTACCCCAGAGCTGGTTTCTGGGCAACAAATCTCATAGACTTGATCGGGTACAGCACGAGATATTCACCTATTAGTTTAAAAGATCCAGAAAAACTAGAAACAATCCACTAGGTAGCCTTACCTAAACCACCAGAGGGGGTAAGAGAAGTGCTGTCTCCAACCACCATTATTCACCTCACTGCCAAAAAGTTTGAAAGAGGGCCCCAGAGGGTACAACACTTAGAAAAATTGTGAAATTTAATTTCTATCACTCTCTCAGCATTACATGCCAAAAACATTTCCTGTAGCCATTCCTTCTGAGTTGGGAAGTAATCACCAATCCAGTGTCTGAGTAGAAGGAGTTTGGCTACTGTAGAGATTAGAGCCATATATGCTCGGTTGTGTCGAGATTTAATGGTAGCATAATTGCCAATGATTCACACTGGTAAAGAAAAATAATCAGTGTGACCAAAAAAGGTAGATAACGATTGCCTAATCTTTTTCTAAAAAGATGCCACACCTGAACGGGACCATATCATATGGATGAGTGAACCATCCTCCTGAGAGCATTTATGGCAGGTAGCTTTGCAACGGATACCCACACAATACATTCTGAGTGGTGTGTAATATAAATTGTGCAATATTTTGAATTGTATCAAGCTCAATCGGTCCTGCTTAATATATATATATATATATATATATATATATATATATATATATCAGACCATATGAGTTACCACTCAGCTGCATCATAAGACAGGTTCACTGCCCACAAAAGGCAGTCAGAGAACATGAAGACCAGGTCCTAACTCCCAGCTCTCTGTATAATCTAAAAATTGGCTTATCTTTAAAAGTCAGAGATGCCAAATAAAAAAAAAACAATTGGAGCACTCTTCTGACCATGGTGGTGCCCTTAGAAAAGACTACAGGCAATGTTTCAATTGGACATATCGAAAAACTGAAAAGACAGGGAAGTGAAAAGTTTCTCTAAATTGTGACAAAGTGAGAAATAACTCCCCTCTAACAAAATCAGAGAGAGATGATGCTTTGAATCCCTTCCAACTCAAGGGTTGAAGGACTTTATGACCAATCAAAACATTTAAGTTATGGAAAAGTGGCTCTTCAGAGTCTTTGAGGCTTTTGATTTTAAAGAAATTGCACAATTGTTGGTAGGCTGTTACAGACCAACCAATAGCAGAGTGCTTCCAAACAGTGGAAAGTTTACCGAAAGTAACATATAAGAGTGAGGACAGTGCAATATTGGAATCTTTGGCATTGAAGTGTTCAGTATTCCACCAAGCCAGGGCAGAGGAACCATCTCCAGACACATCCAGCCATTTAAAATATTTACTCCTGAGGAAGGCAAGGTAATACAAAAAGAGGTGTGGCACCTATAATCCCCCAATCCCTCTAGGTCAACATAATTTGACTAACGCTCTGCAAGGTCTCTTCCCATGCCACAAACACATTGACTAAATTGTATTAACTTTATTAATCCAGGATATAGGAAGGGGAAGGATTTTAAACTGAGAGAGGGTACATCAAGTGGGGGAACATGGCCATCTTCAAAATATTTGCCCTGCCCCATAAAGTGAGTGGTAAATGTTGCCATTGAGAAAGAACTTGATCTACCCTTTTGTCTACTGGGTCCAAATTTAGAGCTTTTAATTACTGCAAATGGAAATAAGGTATATCCCAAGAAATGTTCATGACTGGGAAGCCCATTTAAGACCCAACCCTTCAACAACTGCTCTCGAACAAGAGCCCAAGAGGGTTAAGACAGTGGCTTTATGTCTGTTCAGTTTATAACTTGCTAAATCACTGTATTCAGTGATAATCTCCAAACTTTAGGGAAAGAAGTGTCCCACTTAGACAGGTGTAATAGAGCGTCATCCACAAACATGGAAAGTTTAATTTCATAAGATCCCACAGTAATTCCCTGGACCACCGCAAAGCTATTAATCCTCCTGGCTAGGGGCTTAGTATAGCCCACATCCCTGTATGTGACATTAGCCACTCTGTGTCACTCTGCAGTATAGCGAAAGCCATTAGGTTGCATTACACTGTCTGTCAGCCTGTTAGGTACCCTGAGCCTTGTAATAGCTACACTGTGTCTGACGTGTCTCTCTGTGGCATAGCAAAAGCCACATCTGTGTCTAGTATGTGTCATGTTTCCCAGACTAAGTCTACTAAAAGGAAGGGCAATGCTGATCCACATGCAACTGAAAATGATGTGGACAATATGAATTCAAGCACTAATGAAGAACATAGCGACAATAATAAAAATAACATCACCAGAACAGTACTAAATGTCCTCCTGAACCAAGAAAGCATGTTACCAATGAAATTATAGAGTTTCTGAAAGAACTGACAGCAGTTACTCATAGAGGTACTGAACGTTTTGCCACACGTGCCAGGAAATTTCCAGCTGCTAATGCAACATGCAGGGAGGGGGAGGCATCCTCCTCAAATATAACCTCAGATGCTGAGGAAGTGAATACTGATAAAAATGGTGGTGATAGTAGGGGCTGCAAGTGGAATAGCCCAGACTATGCCCCACCTGATGATGACAGCACTTTCAGTTCTTCTGAATCTTGTGGCAAAGAGGTCAATACTAGTTTCATTGGGGGTTTGGAGAGGATGCCAGTGTAGGGCATGAGAGGCAAGTGCAGAAAAAAAATCTTATGCTAAATGTAAGAATAAAAAGATGACCATGAATGAGAAAATTAATGTGAACAAGGAAATGGCAGTGTAGGGTTTCCTCCTGGTCCCTTGACTGTACATGGAAAAGTGCCAGGCACCATAGTACAAAGCACAAAGGGTGAATCTTCAGTGTGTAATTTATTTAAATTGACCCAGCAGACAACTCTCGAGCTGTATGCAGTCAGTGCAAAAAGAGTGTCAGTCACGGTGGCAAAGTGGGACATTTAGGAATATCAATAATGATATGACATGCAAAGGCAAACCACCCAATTGAGCGAGGATGGGCAAGGAACAGTGTGGTTAATATGGGCTGTAGTGGAGGTGGTGGTGACGGTGACCATAGTAACAATGAACTGGAAGCAGGAACTGACATTGAATCACTTGATGTGTCCTTGCAGTCTTTCCAGACAAACATAGATTGTTTTCTTCTGACACCACCACCATGCAAAATCCTAGAGTAGTACTCCACGTGAAAAAAATTGTGAAAAGTACAATCCCCCCCAAATTAAAAATTTCTCATCACTGTTGTCAACTAACATTAAAAGAAAGTGTTGTGAAAACATCAAAATTTACCTGCAAGCATCCAGCATGCCAGCTGTTAAACAAAGCCATTGCAAAGCTGTTGGCCGATTGTCAGCTTCCTTTTGCTTTTGTTGCCCAGAAATGTTTCCTCAAATTCATGAAGCACATTAAACTATGGTACATCATTCTCAGTTTAACATATTTCTCAAAAAAGGCTGTTCCAAAGTTGTGTGACTTGGTGTGCATTACGGTCACTGAACAGTTGAAACTCTCTGAGGTGAAGCAGGCTCACATAACCATGGATATATGGACCAGCAACCAAACAGTTGACTACATGATTGTTACAGCCCTTTGGACATGTTTTCAGACAGAAAGTAATAATTCCTACTCTACCATAAGTAGTAGGAAGCAGGCTATATTATGTGTCTCCACTTTTTAAGAAAACCGCACTGCTGTGAATATTTTGCAGGAGCTGCAAAATCAGTTCCAGAAATGGCTTACTCTGTAATCCTTATCTCCAGGGTTCATAGTATCAGATAACAGTGTCAACATAGTCAAGGTGGTTAGAGATAGCAACTACCAATGAATACCTTGTTTTGCACACATTGTTTAAATCTTCTCATCCATGGTTTCTAATATGGAAACAGAAATGTTGAAAACCTGTTTTCGTCTTGCTAGGAAAATATGTAGGCATTTCAGTCACCATGTAAAAGCTCAAAAAATCTTGAAAGGGCTGCAGAGGTCAAACAACTTACCCTTGCATACATTAAAGCAGAAAGTTCAACTGACTGGAATTCATCAATTTACATGTTGAAAAGACTTATTGAACAGAAAAAAAAACTGTGCATGACTATACCATGCAGAATCAAATCAATAAAGTAGACATCATGTTCGGTTCCAGTAATTGGATTCTGCTGGAGTCTTTGGTCACCTTATTGGAGTCATTTGAGGCTCCCACAAGTGATGTCAGTGCAGACAGGGCTACTGAGAGTCAAATTGTTCCTCAAATAAGACTTCCTCACATTTTCAGTGACAACATAAAGAAAGACTTTAGTCAAAAGATGACACCACTGTTGTTATGCTGGCAGATGACTTGAGTCAAAGACTGCTGACTGATCAGAGAATAAATCCCATCTTTAAGAATGACACCTATGTATTGGCTACAACTCGATCAGAAGTGGAACAATGAAGCCATCCTTTCTGCAAGGGAAGACATTGAGTATTGGAGAGACCTGCTAACCAAATGTGACATTGCCTTACAAACACCATTAATTCATGTACCACAATCAAACCCTGCCAAACCATCACAGTGCACCTCTGGCACAGACAATAGCACATCTATCAATTCTTCACAGTCAGCAGTGTCCTCAGCAAGGCAACGGATGTGTGTAGCTACCTCTCAGGCATCCTATGTTTAGGGTCAGAAAGGTAAATCATATCTGAGTTACCTGCAACAACATGAGCTGGTATGCTGTAAAGAAAGTGTAGCAGGTTCATCTGCTAGATTGGTAACCATCTCACACAGCATAATGATCCTGGAGTACTTTGCAGACCATATTGTGATTAGTCTTGAGGATGATCCATTACTCTGTTGCAAACAATAGAGAACTATATGGCCAGATCTAACAAATCTTGCAATAATGTAGCTCAGTTGTCCACCTTCAAGCATATATTCAGAATGCATATTTAGTGCAGCTGGAGGAATAGTCTCTGACCAGAGTACAGTGCTAAGTCCTACAAATGTGGAATGGCTTGCATTTCTCAAAATGAATGCTGACCAGTTCCCAGTTGTCACAAACACTGAGTTTTGTGAGTCTGGAATGGCTTACATTTCTCAAAATTAATGCTGACAAGTTCCCAGTTGTCACAAACACTGAATTTTGTGAGTCTGACCCTGAAAATAAACAATAGCCTGCAAACAGTGATATTGAATATGATGAGTAGGTTGTGTGCAAAACAAATGGAACCATCACTACTGCCACCATGACAGCCATGTTTGCCACACTAATACTACTTTTAATTTTCTTTTGTCAGTCATCAGTCTGTAAGTTTTTTGTGAACTCTTTTTTTTATGCGGCCATACTCACCAGTGTCTGAGTCTCTCTCTCTGGTGTGGTCACTTGAGATCCAGACTTCTCCCACACACCTGAAGTCTCCATTTGGCTTCCTGATCTGGGCCCACCTTGACTCTCACTCCTCTGGCCACTTGATCCCTGGCTCTGAGTCCCCCAGGGCAGGATCACTGACTCCTACTGGCAATCTATCTACAATCCAGTAGAGCAACCAGAGAGTGGTGGGAGAACCAGGAACCAATTGGAGGACCTGGTATTGTGCATGGCGGCAGTCAAACTGGACCCACCTTTACATGCCAGGCAACTGGAACTTTTCCAATTTTCTGCCACCCCATTGACCTGACAGTGTAATGCATGCCAGCATGGTGCCTGCATGCTCTGGTGCATGCCCACAGGAGCACTGCCACAACCAACCCCTCTACTGGAATACTGAATGTTGTGGTGCTACCAGTCTCTACTGGGAGTCATCAGACAGCAGGATTAACTCCCCTGTCAATCCCAGAAAAGAAGAGCTGTCCTCCGGATGCTCAATCATTTCCTCAACTGTGACCCTCAATGACCCGAGTCTGGTCCCGAACCTGGGCCACCAGCATAGTGTGAGGAGTGGCATCCAGTGACTTAACATTCAGTGCCACCAGGCCGGCTATCAGTTTGTAAGTCTGATCGATGCCCACTATGAAACAGCAGCAGGCTCACTCAATGCAGCTGCGCCTCTCATACCTACCTCAGCAATGTCCATTATGGGTATAATTTTTTTAAACAGCAGCAGATTCACTAAGAACAGCTGCACCTCTTGTGCCTATCTCAGTAATGCCTGCCATTGGTATAAGTTTTTGAACCAGCAGCAGGCTCACTCAGATCAGCTGCATCACTCATACCTACCTCAGCAATGCCCACCATTGGTATAATTTTTGGAAACAGCAGCAGGCTCGCTAAGAGCAGCTGCACCTCTTGTACCTGCCTCAGCTATGCCCACCATGGGTATATTTTTTTGAAACAGCAGCAGGCTCACTCAGAGCAGCTGCGCCTCTCATACCTGTCTCAGCAATGCCAGCCATGGGTATAATTTTTGGAAACAGCAGCAGGCTTGCCTCTTGTACCTGCCTCAGCAATGCTTCCATGGGTATAACAGATCAGGGCACCTAACAGACAGTGTAATAATCCCAAAAAACAGTTTTTCTATGATTTGTGTTGGTCAGGGTTGGGTAATCAGGTAGTAGCATGGGTCAAGTAGTGGCTACCTGACACGAACCAACTACTCGGCTTTCACCCAGGTTTTTTCCTGGTACTCACGGGTTGTCTTGGTGGTCAGGTATTTTAGTACCCACCCATCCCTACTCACCACAGCATCTACCCACAATAACCACACACCCCAGTATTTGCCCAACTAACAAAATCCCAGTAGCTACCTCAAAACAACTCCTTGCCTCAGTGTCTGTACAGCAGTGACCTCACCCCTCTAGATTCCCAACAATCACCCCACAACCTTGAATCTATCCCCATCTACTCCTTAGTCTAGCGTGTGCCTGAAAAAATACCACAAAACAGTATTTGCCCCCACAAACCCTCACTACAGTATCTACCTAGCAAATTCCCAAACCATAGTTTTCTGCCCAGATGACTCTTCTTCTGAGTATATGACCATTGGCAACAACAGATTTTATTATTTTCCCACAATTCCCAACACCCTAATTGTCAGCCAGGAGCTACATTACACTCCAGTGTATGCCCCACATAAAAAGCTAACATTAGCCTGCACCTACAGTCTTGTGGGGGTTGTGTGGAAATTATCAGGATGGGTGGTGGCAGTGGGGTAAATACTGGAGTGAGGCTTGGTTGTGGGGCAGATAATAGGATATGAGGCACTTATGGTGCTGATACTGGTGTACTGGGTAATTCAGAGGTAGATACTTGGGTTGGAGTAGTTTGTTACTTTGTTGAGAAATACTGGAATTATGGGTAGTTCTAGGGCAGATACTGCTGTATGGGATAAATGTGTAGAAGGAGATGAGGTCTATGGAGCAAGTTCATACTTGACAACATTTTGTTATTACAAAAATGTTTTTAAAAAGTAAAAACCATCCTACAGAAGAACAAGCTGTCAATAAAAACTATACACAGATGACAACATAATGACACAATCAAACTGAACAATCAGAAATTAAATTTCTGTGGGGCAGAGTGTGATGCTAGGATACTTTTCCTATGTTCTTGCGCAACTCCCATGGTCAGTCTCATGTACATGGTTTTCACCATGACCGGCGGAGACTAACGACCCTTCCAAACTGTCCACTAGTTTGGCAAAGTCAAGGTAGAGTTTCATTGGAGTCAAAACACAAAGCACTAGCAGAGCATGTTCTGAGTTGTGATCCAAAACACCCACTGCCACTATTTGGTCACACATGACTGATCAAGATTATTTGGTCTCGGTCCACAAATGTACTGTGTTCATTATAATCTAATGTCCCCTTATGGGCATGGTTGGACATTATTCGACAATGGGCTTGCCCTAGTTCCTCAAATATTCTTACATTTATTTTAAAGCCATCAGTTTGCTTATGTCTACGACAATCATATATTTTGCACATGTATTTTTTATCAGAATCTATTAGACACCAACCTAAGTATCTATGTAGAAATTCTTTACATGCTAAATCTGCAGAATTTACTATAGGAATATAACCAGGAACTGTAGGTTTTATGGTGCCAGCATGGCCTATGAAGCAAAAGTCAAAATTTGGCTTAGTTTTTAATTTAGCATGCTCTAAATCATACCCCCTTAACTTTATAACATTAAATTGAGAATGAGGACCAAAAGACTCAGAATTCATGTTCAATAAATGTATTTTTTACTTGTTTGATATTTAAAATTCAGGTGTTACCAAGCAGATTTGGCATCTATGAAAGCAGGCAATTACAATTTAAAGTGACAGTAAAAATTTTTCTGAACAACAGTACAAACAGAAAAGATTTCCCCATCACAACCAAAGAGTCGCGATCAAATAAATAAAAATAATGCAGGCAAATGTCATCCCTAGATCTATATCTAGGGTACAGGCAACAAACTCACCCACCAGTACCAACTGATGTCCACTTGAGATCCTAGGAGCTGGAGTGACTCAAAGTTCTCCCTCCAAGAGCTCTTACCTTGACTTGGGTTGCTGTGGACTTATATACTGTTGTCAAGGCAGGAAAATAAATGGTTCAGTATTTTGATAGCTTTCAGTGTTAGACCAGTTTCTGCAATCTCAGCTGACCTTTAGGGGTTAGGAAGCTATCAGTTAGCTCAAAACATCTCTTTAATAGGGGAAAACATTTGATATGACATCATGGAATTACATGTAGGATGGCCAGCAGAATTTTTTCTTAAATGCAAAAATATAAGTTTGTGTCATCAAGTGGGACATGTAGTCTGGGTTTAAGCAGAAGGTGTTATGACCCATGTGGACATCTAGAAGTTCTGTGGGTAGCTGTTTTTTTTTTAAATATACAAGATTAACCTTCAGTTGATTTTTTTTGTGGTCAGGCTTGACAGTTAAAAATATACTGCCTTGTGGTCACCAGAGGAAAACATTTGACAGCAGACAGTTCACACTTTAGTAGCTGTACCGCTCAGGAGCAAAAACTAAGGTTTAAACTTGGCTATGATTCAAAACTGAAATGAGTCTAAAAGTTCTTCCTCAGCAATATGTCTTGTTTAAAATTAAATAAAATAAAAATATACTGCTTAAAATTTGAACTTGGCTAAATATCAAACACACAGTGAAATTCATAAGTAATTATCAATTGCAAATTATTGATTAATTAATAGAAAGCAGATGCCCAAGTAGTGGACTTGGCTATAATTAATATTAAGCATACACTAAAATGCATAAGTGAGTACTAATTGTAAATTAATAAAGCAAAGGCCCAAGCTTTTGAGCTCAACCATGTTTGTATGCTTGAAAACTATCGGGTGGAATCCGTTCATGGTCTCCAGCTTTGGGTTCCAGGAGGAATGTTTGCAGCAATGCACCTGGATGCCATAAGTCCAAGATCTGGGTCCATCTCCTCATTGATTAGTGGTAATGGAGCAATGTAATGTAATGTAGCAATGGAGCAATGTAGTAATGGGGTAGAAACCAAGGGAACTAGCCTACCCAGTGATAGGGCAGGCAAAGCCAGTCCAGGTGACAGGGCAGGCAGAGTCAGTGGGGCTGGCAAAGCCGGTCCAGGTGACAGGGCAGGCAAAGCCGGTCCAGGTGATAGGGCAGACAGAGCCAGTGGGGCAGGCAAAGCTGGTCTAGGTGATTGGGCAGGTAAGCCCAATGAGGGCTGCATAGGACTGCATGCAGGGCAGGAGTCAGTCATCAGCATGAGTGGGAGCATTTGTGTGGGCTCCTGCTGCAGGCAGTTTTAAAACTTCATTTATTTGAATCTTTTATTGGGATTTCTGACTAAATTGGAATTTACCTTGTTGCTCCCTATCTGAATGATATTCTGGTATGAGGGGACTGAAATGACCCATTTCCCAGCTTCCTGCAACAGACTTTTTTCAGCAGAAGCAATCATCTGCCGGCCTGCTGCCATCAGAAGGGAAGCCACCTGAAACCCTCCTAGCATCAAATGAATTTACGGATATCAAAAACTCACTTAAGACTCTGTGTAAATCTGTACAGAACCGTGAAAAGAAATGAAGAAGAAAAAGAATCAGGATTTATATAGCTCTTTTCATACACACTGTATCACAAAGTGCTTTACAGGCAATGCTAGACTGGTAGTGAAGTGACTGAATGTGTAATAGCATCCATATCCCACATCAGCACTCACACATAGCCTTGGACAATTGCATCAACTGTTCTTTATTGGAAGGGGAATATTGACCAGGACACCAGGAATGTCCCCTGCTCTTTGTGAAGAATGCCTTGGGTTCTTTTACTTCCACCTGGACACCACCATGATGGGTGGAAGGAACTTCGGTTTAACATCTCATTCGAAGGATGGCACACCCCAACAGTATAGTACTCCATTAATACTGCACTCAGGTGCCAATATTTAGGTACAAGCCCAATCTCAATGTGGGACCAGAACCCACAATCTTCTGGCCCAGAGGTGGATGTGCTACCAGCTGAGCCACACTGACACTTGAACAGAATGAGATGAATTAATCACATGATTGGTGTCTGTGGAGCAGTCCATGTCTGGGCTAATGGAAAAAGTTGATGAAACTTTGTGTGAAGTAAAGAGGGCAATGGTGGAGTCAACTAAACTGGTGCATGTAAATGCACACTTTAAGCTCTATCTTGAGTATGCTGAAAATGCTTTTTGGGAGAGAAACATTCAAACTGTTGGTCTCCTGGCTGGCTTTGAGACCAATAACCTGGTACAAGTCCTGGAAAACTGGCTTCCCAGGTTGCTTCAGTGGGACTCCCCACCCGGCTGGATTTGTGGACAGAATATATTAGGTCAACTCCCCTAAAGCCACGTATATTGCTTACATACCCAGAACTGTACCGGTTAACCTATCCAGAGTGGACTTGAAGGACAGAGTGCTTCAATACGCAAGGCAACAGCATGAACTCTTAGCTGGAGAGGAGATAATCCACTTCTACCCTGACCTGTCATTCACCACCAACTTTCAATGGAAGGAGTTTGAGGGATCTAAGCAACAATGGAGAGCCCTTAGTAAAGCAGGCAAGAAGGAAGCAGTGAAGCAGGAGGTCTGCAAGGGAAGGCTGGGGTGGACTAAAAGCAGGAGTATGTGAAAACCCCTAACTAGGTAGGGTTACAAAAGGGATTTTGGAAGAAGAAGAATGGAGAAGAAGGAGGAGAGAGGAGAGGGAAGAAGAAGAAGAAGAAGAAGAAGAAAGAAGAAGATGACCCTATCCTGACTTTCTGGAGACTACAGTGCATCTCCATCTGCGTGCACCTCTGTGGGCTGAGGGAGGAGGTTGCTAGATTCCAGGTCAAGCTAGCCAGGATTCGGGGGGGGCTCCTCTCCCACCAAGGGACCACCTCATCTGCCACCACTGCCTCAAAGGGTGCCAAGCAGGAGGAGCACCTGGACAATGATGGGCTTGGGAAAGATGGGGGTGGTGGGGCAGAGGCACATGCCCCCCCACAGTACCACTACACAATTCATACGCCACCTTGAAAGAATGGGACTGCCCCATGGAGGCACCCATTGTAGTGATCAGAGATGTTGTGGGGGACCTCCGTAGTGCAGTACCCAGGAAGGGTGTAAGAGGAACCCAGAAGAGGAGAAAGCAACTCCTGATGGGGGACTTCACTGTGAGGGGTATAGATTTGGGGGCAGGAAGGGAGGGAGAGAGGCAGCTTAGGTGCCTACCTGGCACCATGGCACAGAGATAGGGGAAGTGAATCCTGAGGATTGTTAGGGAAGCAGGATGGGAGACAGAGCTAGATGTCATTGTCCACCTAAGGAGAAATGACCTAGCTAGGGACAAGGTTAGGATGGTGCACGAGGAGTTCCAGGATTTGAGGAGGAGTCTTAGGCAGGCAGAATTGACTCTATTAGCTTCCCCACCACCAGTGTCAGGCTGACTGGCCTATAGTTGCCAGTCTGCTCCCTGCTACCACTTTTGTGTAGCAGAACTACACCTGCCCTCCTCCAGTACTCTGGAACCACTCCTGTTTTGAGTGAGCTGTTAAAAAGGACTGTCAGAGGTGCAGCCAGTAGCCCCCTGAGCACCCTCAGTACCCTTGGGTGTACTCCATTTGGCCCCATAGCTTTGTCCACTTTCAGATTTGTGAGTCGCTTCAGGACTTTCTCTCTCTCTGTAAAAGGACTTGTCTCTACCTTCCCCTCTACAGTGTCCCTGCTGCTTTTATGTGACCCATACCCTTCCTCAGTGAATACTGAACAAAAATATTTGTTAAGGATATCTGCTGTTTCCTGATCCTCCTCTCCACAATCCCCACCTGCCCTTTTCAACCTTACAATCCCTCCCCAGTCTTTCTCTTTTCACTTATGCATCTGTAACCCCTAGGCGGCACTATTCTAAGGTCTACTACCCTGCCTGTATGGTTATGCACAGGTTGAGGGGCTTGAGTTCACTAAAAAGGTGCCTCCACCCAGACAAATGGCAATGGGGTTGCTTATCAGCTCTGGTATAGCCCTCTAGGAAGCAATAACCACCCACCGACCCTCCTAGTAGCCGAGAACCTAACACAGATGCAGCAACAGCTAGAGACCAAATAGTTGGCCTGTACCTGACCCAAATGGTCACACAACCCACCAGAAAATACTATCATACAGGAACCAGCACCCTCATTGACTGGCTATTCTCCTCCTGTCCTGAACATATCACAGAGGTAACAGTCCTACCTGATATCATCAGTGACCACTCCCCTGTACTACTTACCTGGACTAACAAGTTCACCAAGAGTAAGCCTAAGACCACCAGGAACAGATCACTAAGGCCTGGTCAACTAGATACCTTTAGGCACTACCTAAAAGGGATTGACTGGTCCCCACTGGATAGAGTCAAGGACAAAAAACAAGCACTGGATTACTTCTGCAGTATCTTAATTTAAGCCTGCGACATCTTTGCTCCTTACAAAACAAAGAAAACCAGAGGAATCCCCAAACCATGGCTATCTAGCCCTCTAATTGAATACCTGTGACTCAGAGATCACCTATGGCATAGGGCCAAAGCCACCGGGAATCTTGCTGACTCCCAAGCGTATAAGGCAGCTAGAAATACATGCACAAAACTCATACATCTGGCAAAAGCAGCTTACTACAATGACCTCCTAGGAAGACCTGGGGTAGAGGAAGGGAGTTCTGGGACTTTGTAAAATCTCTCATGGGTAGAGCCTCAAGGGCTCCACCGGACCTTATAGTTACTACCTCCGGCACATTGCGAGACCCAAAGGACATCACTGACGCTTTTAATGTTGCATTCATGGACCTCAGCAATATGTTGCCAACTGAATACCTGAATTACACCCTCGCAGGCCAGAAGCACAACTGCAACACTCCATCACCATGAGATAATGTTACCCCATCATTCTACTTCAGGGAAATCTCCCCAGGTGAGACCGTCAAATATATCAAAAGGGTCCTTGGTTCAGGATGGGAAGCGACATGATCGATATGATCGATATGAAGATGGTAGCACTCACATTAAATTAACTTGTGGCACTGCTCACCAAAGTATTCAATGCCTCTCTGAGATCTATCATCTTCCCTGACAGGTGGAAAGAGGATCTAGTCACACCTGTTTTTAAATCAGGAGACAGAGCTTATCTAGCAAACTTCCGGCCCATCTGGATTTTACCCCCCCCCAAAGCACTTGAAAGGGTGGTCTCAGAACAACTAACTGAGTACCTAGAAAAACATAGCCTTCTCTGCTTGCAACAACATGGATTCCAACAAGACCACTCTACCATCACCGTGCTAGTAGAGTACACCACTCAGCTTTATGGGGCTCTGAATAAAGGGATGGCAGTGGGGTTTATCTTCATAGACCTCACCAAGGCCTTTGACACAGTCAGTCACCAACTGCTGCTGAAATGTCTCCTCTCTATAGGATTGTCAATGGACTCTGTGGCCTGGTTCCATAGTTACCTCACCCATAAATCTCAATGGGTCAGGATCAGCAATACAATATCTGAGCCCAAGGAAGTAAACCTAAAGGTCCTGCAAGGTTCTATCCTCGGTCCTCTCTTATTCAGCCTCTTCATAAATGACATGCCTTCCACCTGTCCTGCACACTCCGTACTGTATGCAGACGATGCTGTTATCTTCCTCCCAGGGAAAGACCTGGGATCAATTAGCTCTGAGCTTCAGCTCAATTTTCGTGCATTGTAATCCTGGTTCACCAGAAATAAACTGCTACTCAACTACAAAAAGATGAACAGCATGCTCTTCAGCACCCCACAGAGCAAGATTCGAGGATTCTCACTGCACATACTTAGTAGCAAAGGAGAAGTACTAGATCAAGTCAACACATTCAAGTATTTAGGGATTCACCTTGATGACACCCTCACCTTCACTGCCCATGCTGAGCAACTGGTAAAGTCCACCAACATGAAGCTTGGCATCCTGTACAGACATCTCACCTCTATGACACTGGCTGCCCTGAAACTTGTTAAGTGCAGTTCAGTTCTCTCATCTGTGGATTCGGCCTTGTCATATATGGGGCAGGGACAGACACAGTGCTTAAAAGTGTCAAAGCCATTCTCAAAAAAGCCTGCCGCCTGGTCCTGGGAGTACACAAAATGACTCACTCTTGTGATCTATACAAGGAAACTGGCTGGCTCCCACTCCACCACAGACTCCAATACTAGGCCTGCTTCCTTGCAAAAAAGTCCCTGATGGGGTCTATGCCTTGTGTTACTTCAGCCCTCTTTGAGCCTGCACAGCCATCTAATGCTCAAGGAGTGCCTCCAGGGCTGTCTTAACTGTTCCCTTCAAACAAACCACCCTTGGCCAAAGATCTCTCTCTCCTACTGTGGGCCTAAATGGTTCAATGATCTGCCTGCAGACATTGCCGACTCCCCCAGACTTGGCCACTTTAAAAATGGGTTTCAATCTCTTCTTGCCAGAAAATCTAACTTCCAGTGTTTCTTTTAACCCATGGCCTTTGGCAGTCATTCTCGCACCTGTCAAACACTACCCTCTTTCACTCCCACCCTCCTGTTCCATGACTGCCCACCCCCCCACCTTCCACCCCCTACTACCTCCCCTTGACAAAGCCTCAGCTTGGCTGCTAAAACTACATTTCTGCAGAATGGGAGCACCCCGTCTGAACTGTAACATGATTGTTAAACACTGTACCACACTTAGCTAGTGCTGCATTATTATGTTTCTCCGCAAGTGTGGTCCTGTTTCTCTTCACTTGTACCCTGCTTAATGTTGTAACTGCAAACTAATACTACTTGTTAGTTGATGTTCTTTCTGTTCTGCAATGTTTCATCACCTATAAATGTCTTGTATTCCTTGTTGACTTTGTGCCTTTGTAAACAAGCCCCCGTCTCAAAGGTATTAATCCAAATTTGAAATAAATAAATAAATAAAATAAAACAGTAAATTCACAGTCGGGAACAGTAATAATATGCTCACACCCTTCACACTCACCACCAGGGCTGGACTTGCAGCAATTTTCCTGAAGACCCCCTGTAAAAAAAGGTTAGCAATACAGCAGTACGATCTTAATACTGCAACCCAACTAATAATATGCACACTAGCCAGGTTAAGCGTAAAATAAGACAATCAGATTTATTTGGGGGAAATGAACACGGAAGGGGCATGAATCTAGGCAAATGATTAGCTATCTGAATTAGTTCAGTGACTGCATGAACTGTTAGTCCCAACCTAACAGTCACACAACACTGAGTACCCAGGATGGTAAATCTGGCTAGCCAGAGGCATTTCCCGGGGATGGCTGGCATTGCAGCTGATGTTGGGACCCTTGATGGAAGGAAAAGAAAAAATTACTCACCTTAGTAATGTTGTTTCTTTTAATGGAGTCTTGCTATATTATGACAATTGCAGTATGACCGCAGGTTAGAACTGCTCCGGAGGTGAAATAGTTAACTTTCCATGCAGGCATGGAACTTAGAGCGCGAGCTCGGTTGAAAACTCTGCCTGTTGTGCTTCAAATGCAAACTGTCAGATCTTTATGAGCTAAAACTCATTAATGTTCTGTGTGGAAGCTGTAAACCTACACTAGCCAACTGGCTACTAACATAAACACTCATTTTTGGCCTAAAACAAAGACTCAAGTCAGGAGACCCAAAAATGCAAAACACAACACCAATTCACCCAAAAAGGCAGGTGAAAAACAACAAGGTGGGCATCAAAAAAGTGCCAACCCTGTACTGCCCACCCACATCCCCAAAACAGAGGTTCTGAGAGGGGCAAGCAGGGAGGGAGGTCATAATATAGCAAGACTCCATTAGAAGAAACAACATTACTAAGGTGAGTAATTTTTTCTTCAAACAACATGAAGTCTTGCTATATTATGACAATTGCAGACTACACAGCAGTACCCCCATGGAGGAGGGACAGAACCTACCTAGGAAATAGGCTCTGAAGCATGGCTGTGCCAAACCGAGCATCACTCCTAGCCTGGATGTCCAGGGAGTAATGCTTGGTAAAAGTGCGAACTGTTTTCCAGGTAGCTGCTTGACATATTTCTAGAATAGGAATGTCTCTGGCAGCAGCCAGAGAAGCAGCTGTACCTCTGGTAGAGTGAGCCCTCAGGCCTGAGGGGGGAACTTTACCCAACTTCTCATAGCAGAATTGGATGCAAGAGACAATCCACCTGGCAATGGATCTTTTAGTGGCTGGCTTCCCTTTACCAACTTCATCATAGGTGAAGAACAGTTGAAGGGAGTCAAACCTATGACCCTTGGTACGCTTTATGTAGTAACTAAGGGCTCTCTTCACATCTAGGCTGTGCAGCATCCTCTACCCAGAGGAGGAGTGGTCAGTGAAGTACACTGGAAGTGAAATAGATTGATTAAGGTGGAAATCTGAAACCACCTTAGGCAGGAACTTTCTGTTAGTCCAAAGGACCACCTTATCTCTGTGAAAAGAGATAAACTCCTGCTCCACTGACAATGCTTGTAATTCACTTATGCATCTGGCAGAGGTGATGGCTGCCAAAAACACAGTTTTCCAAGTCAAGTACTTGAGCTCAGCTGAAGACAAGGGCTCAAAGGGGGGTTGCATAAGCTGAGCAATGCAAATATTAAGATCCCAGGCAGGAGCAGGATCTCTGAATGGAGGGTTGGTGTGAAACAACCCCTTAAAAAAACTTGGAAAATACAGGATGAGCTGAAAGGGAAGAGGATTTACCTGCTGAAATAAAAGCAGGCACAGCTGCCAAGTGCACCTTCAGGGTAGCTGGTCTCCACTCCAAAGAATTCAGGTGGACCATATAATCCAGGACTGTGGATAGATCAGCAGAGACTGGGGAAATATGCTTTTCCGAGCACCATATGGAAAACCTTTTCCATTTGGAATTGTAAGTAGCCCTGGTGGAAGGCTTCCTTGAGGCCTTAAATATATCCATTACACCTTGGGAAAGGTGTAAATCAGCAAACTCTAACTCTTCAAGAACCAAGCCTTGAGGTTGAGAGATTTGAGATTTGGGTACCAGACCCTTCCCTGGGCACAGGTTAACAGATTGTCATTCCTGGGAAGGGATAGGGGAGGATGGACTGCTAAGGACAGCAGGAGTGGATACCAGGGCTGTCTGGCCCAATCCGGAGCTATCAGAATGACTTTGCATGATTGGGATCTGAATTTGACTAGCACTTTGAACAGGAGAGGAAAGGGAGGGAAGGCATAGAGAAACTTCCCCTCCCAACTGAGGGCTAAGGCATCCGGTGGGAGTGAGCCCAACACTGGGGGCCTGCAGCAAAAAGGAGGAAGTTGGTGATTGTCTGGGGCTGCAAAAAGATCTATCTGGGGGGTGCCCCATCTGGCAAATACTACTCCCAAGACCAGGGGATCCAGTTACCATTCGTGGTGGCCTTGGGAAATCCTGCTGAAAGCATCTGCCAGGACATTGTCCTTGCCTGGGAGGTGAACTGCCATAAGGGAGGTGTTCAGAGAGTAAGCCAGAGACCACAACTTCATCGCTTCGGTGCACAAGGCCGTAGACCGAGCGCCCCCTTGTTTGTTGATGTACCACATTGTAGTGGCGTTGTCTGTTCTGACCTGAATACTCTTGTTCTGAACAGATTTGGAAAAAGCTTGAAGTGCTAGAAAAACTGCTCTGAGCTCCCATAGGTTGATGTGGAGCAGAGATTCCTGGGCAGACCACAGACCCTGGGTGGTGAGGTTGCCCATGTGAGCTCCCCCAGCCCAAGAGGGACGATCTGTAGTAAGGATTAGAGAATGAGACTGAGTGACAAAGGAACCCTTGTCTCAGGTTGCTCTGATCCTGCCACCACTGTAGGGCTTGGATCAGGGTTCGAGTTACTGGGATCAGCTTGGTAAGAGGATCCTTTCTTTGAGACCAAAAAGCTCTGAAATGGAACTGGATGTCCCTCATCTGAAATCTTGCTCCTTGCACAACTGCTGTGGAAGCAGCCATGTGCCCTAGGATCTGCAGAAAATGCCTTACTGGCCGGGAGACCTGCAGGGTAAATGAGGAGGCCAGGGAGACTAGGGTCTTTGCCCTGTCCAGGGGGAGGAAGGCCCTGGCTTCCTGTGTGTTCAGTTCTGTGCCTATGAAGGTAAGAAGCTGGACTGGCTCTAGAACTGACTTTGAGAGATTCAGAAGGAAACCTAGAGAGGTAAGCAGTTGCTGCGTTATCTGAAGGTGTAAATTGACCTGGTCTGTGGACTGGCCTACTAAGATCCAATCGTCCAGGTAAGAAAAGATGGCAATCTTTTGCCTTCTTAGGTAGGCAACTGCTACAGCCAGGCATTTGGTGAATACTCTTGGGGCAGAAGTGAGGCCGAAGGCATTGCTCAGAACTGGTAGTGGCCTGAGGGCAGCTCGAACCTGAGGTACTTTCGATGGGAGCTTCTGATGGGAATATGGAAGAAGGCATCCTTGAGGTCCAGGGAAGCTAGCCAGTCCCCTGGCCTTCGAGAGGGTAGGATAATTCCCAGAGTCACCATTTTGAACTTTGGCTTTAAAAGGTGCTTTTTTAAATATCTGAGATCCAGGATGGGCCGCCATTCTCCTGTCTTTTTTGGGATAAGGAAGTACCTGGAGTACAAACCTTTGCCCTGGTGTAGGGAGAGGAACCCTTTCCACAGCTCTGAGAGCCAGGAGGGTAGAGACCTCTGCCTCTAGGGCGAGTGCCTCTGATGGAGTTGCAGGTGGAAAAGATCTGGTTCTCAGCTTTGGAAATTTTTTGAAGCTGAGAACCAGTCCCTGGCTTACTACTTCCAGGACCCACTTGTCTGATGTTAAAGACTTCCAGTCCTGGACAAAGTAAGCCAGCCTGCCCCCTACAGGTAGAGGAGAATCGGCCCTGGCAATCCCATCAGGGTGCCTGCTTGGCAGGGGCTTTGGGCTGAGGGGTGGAAGCAGACCTGCTTGTACCCCATCTGCCTCTCCCTCTAAAGAACCCCCTCTAAGCATAGGCGAAGGAGGAAGCTTGGGCTTGGTAAAAAGGCCTATGAAAAGGCCTGCCCCTGCCTCTAGAAAGCTGCTTTTGAGGAGTGGCCTGCCTTTCCTTGGCCTGTGCACTCCTATAGGTGGTCCTATATTCATCCATTTTCTTCATGTAATTCTGTTTGCTCCCCAAATAGAGAATTTCCCACAACAGGAAAATCCATGGCCTTAGACTGGGTATCCTGAGACAGGTAGTACATCTGAGCCAAGCCATCCTAAAGTGCCACAGATGTAGCCATGACTCTTGATGAAACATCATTAGAGTCCACTGCAGCATGAAATTGCACCTTGGATGCCTCAATACCATCCATAGCCACCTGTTCCAGCTCCCTGGCAAGCTGGTCAGGGACTTGTTTCGCTAGGGCCAACACAGTATCCCATCTGGATTTCTGGTACCTAGCAGAATAAGCGATATAATTTACTTGTCTGAGTCCCAAAGATGCTGCCATGTACTGTTTCTTTGCCATAGCATCAATCTTCCTGGAGTCCTTCTCAGGGGGGTGTAAAGCTAGGGGAATATTAGCCTTGTCACAGGCTACAGCCTGCACTACCCCCACATGGCTGCATTGTTGAGTGAGGAAATCAGTGTCGGAGCCTGATAAGGTATACCTCTTGTCCATCCTTTTATCCACAGGAGGTATAGTGTGAGGAGTTTAAAACTTTACTGTCCGCTTCCAAAAGATTTATGCAAAGGAATAGACAGTCTCCTAGACTCTGGAATATCCATCATTTCTACATAGTCTGGCTCCTCTTGGTCATCAACAGCGTCCTCAACAGGGAGCTGGAGAGTTTCAGCAACTTTTTTATAAAACATGAAATGAGAAGGGGACTCAGAAAGCCTTGGAGGAGAAACCCCTAGGGGTCTATCTGGAGAGATGTCCGGATCAATGGGCACATCCAGATCTTCAAAACCATATTCATTCTCCTCATATTCCTCTTCCCCTTCCCCCGGTTCATAAAAATCCTCAAAATCATAATCTTGAACCAGTGGAACCGGCCGAACTGAACGCTTACCTGAAGGTGTCGGTTCGGTCGGAACCGGAGAGAGACTGGACAATTTGAATTGCTTTAGCTATTTCCTCAGCAGTTGGGGAGAGAACTTTGGCTCTACACTAGCTGACTTTCTAGTCCTTTTGCTGGAACGGCTCCTCAGAACCGGCTCTTCGTTTGCCAGGAAGTATCGCCTGGTCAGAGGCACTCCCTCCGTTCGGTTGGCACCGAACCGGGCTAGCCATCCGGGTCAGCAGACTTTTGGCCTCCTTTCCTGAGCCTACCAACTCTCTTATCTATGGTGGCAGCAGGAAATTGTGCAGACAAATCTGGCAGTCTGAATTGAGGTGGTCAAACCCCAGACAATAGACACATGTGGTGTGGGTCAGCCTTAGCAAAGCTTCCCCACAAACACTACAGTGTTGAAACCCAGTGGGTGTGGTTTTTCTTTGGGTTTCTCAGACATAATGCCAGCCTAACCAACTTGCCCGTTTATGGCAATCCACCAAGCAAGACACCCTTAACGGTTCCCAACCGTGTCACGGGTCGTGGAAAAAACCGTAATGAAATCCATTTTTTTTAGAACCGATAAGAACCGGGAACCGCACTCTAAAAAAGGACTAGTAGATTTTAAATAGAACCTGATCGGTTCAAACCGAACAGATAAAGAATTACAAGTTCCACACAGAAAAAAATAAATGTAAAACCTATCTATTACTTACATTACCACAGACAGAGCTTGAACCGACTGGTTGCGGTTTAATTTACGCTAAAAACCGAAAAATAATACTTTTAAACCGACAAAATGAACCGAGCAGAAGGAGAAATCTCCGGAGCGACTGTTCAGTGAGGCGGAGTAAAGAATCTGACAGTTTGCATTTGAAGCACAACAGACAGAGTTTTCAACCGAGCTTGCACTCTAAGTTCCATGCCTGCATGGAAAGTTAACTATTTCACTTCCGGAGTAGTTCTAACCTGCGGTCATACTGCAATTGTCATAATATAGCAAGACTTCATGTTGTTTGAATCAGCTAACATGCAAAACACCCAGATTATTTGTAATCCAAGCCAGTTGGCTCAGTCTTTTGTAAACCCAAGAAATTGGGACAATTAGATGGTACCACAAATGATTTGAGCTTTCAATACAGGGAGCTACCCTGATTGTACTCATGCTACCAGGAATATTCTGCAGGGCAGGCGATATGGAGACCTCATGGTGATGATGGAAAAAAGCATGGGGAAACAGGGCCAACACAACACACTTCCAGGTGGCTGCAACCTGCATGTTGTTGCTGTGCAGGGGCTGGATACCCAAGCTGGTCT
The DNA here is from genome assembly GCA_016271365.2 of Neoceratodus forsteri. Taxonomy (NCBI): domain Eukaryota; kingdom Metazoa; phylum Chordata; order Ceratodontiformes; family Ceratodontidae; genus Neoceratodus; species Neoceratodus forsteri. The sequence continues at coordinate 203,119,609 of CM057454.1, forward strand.
CTTGCTGCGAAAGTCTCTGGTGATGGAGTAGCAGTCTAGGCTGAAGTGGCAGGGTCCAGGCAAGATGAGCCATCTGGCAAGGTTTGTGATCTTCTACTGGTGAAGCCTCTAGCTAGCATAGCAGGTTTCATCATGGGAGAGCAGGCTCAACCCACAAAGTACATTTAGCACATTTATAGTAATAACTACATCATCAAACAGTTCGGATTTAGTCTGGTTGCAATTCAGCAGCTTTAATGAGCAAACTTTTCGATCCGAGTATATCTCACGCACAAGCTGGGCTGATCATTTCAGGAGCAAGTCTTCAGTCCAAATCGCAAGCTGCACTAACACTTCTTTCTGCTGCAGTTCCTGGCTGGAATTGGACAAGTTCGACTTCTGCTAAAGGCAGTTCTCAACCAAGGGAAAAGTGGCAGGAGGCAAGAAAGGCGTCTTCCTGCCGAATCCCCTACACTCCTTCTGGAGCCACTGCTCGAAGGCTCAAGCTGTTCACACTTCTACTTCCAACTGTAACTGATTCATTGTCCCTTGGCACACAGGGCATTTCCCTTGTCAATCCAAAGGTTTGCTTGGCTGAGGGAGCTGTCAGTTATAGTAAGGGATCCCCCTCCAGGTCAATTTAGGCACCAACAGTAAAACTACAAAAGCTACAGTTTTCTTTCCCACAAGACCCCTGGGGTAGAATCCATTTTAGGCCTCTGGAGTCTAATTGGTCCAATTACTGGAAGTCCCGGACCTAACATGGTGGCTCCCATCCAAATGGATGATCTGCAAGCAAAGCAGGTTAGACAAACTTCTTTATTTCAAATACAATAAAGCACATAAGCAGTAAATAAGCACAGTTCCTACATAGGCTCCCTCTGCACAAGTGGTGACTGCAGATTGGAGCAAAACAGAGGAATGTCTGGCCAGCCACAAACCCTAAATCGCTTGGACACAGCACAGACCAATTTCTAAACACAGATTAGCTATTCTCTAAAAGGGACAGGTGTGAAGGCTCAATAGTGCACTCTCACACAAATAAACAGAACTACTTAGGACAGGACATCAGCCTGACGGTGGGCATTAAGGAGCCCAGAAAGACAGCATAGTAAACCCCAAATTGATGGGGGGGTTATACACCTAAAAAAATTCTTGTCTTCTTTTATTACCCCTTGGACTAGTCCTTCCTCAGTTTGTGCCTCTGTGCTCCTCACTGTTTTCCTTGCCTCTCTCTGCTTCTCCTGACATACCTTCCTCCTTTTCCTTCTGTGTCTCTTTATACCTCCTGAATGCTACCTATTCCTCCTGAAAGCTACCCTTTAACCTTTACTTTTGTCAGCCACTTTCTTTGAGAACCATAGCATTCTCTTTGTCCTCTCATGTTTGTTCACTTTCCTCATGTTTTTGCCAAAGTCCTTTGCACAGAGGTTTGTTGCATTCGGTAACAGGTTAGAACAGTGCTTCCTGAATAGCACCATGTAAACCGCACTGCAGAAACTGCATAAACCTGAATAGAGATGGGGTAGAAAAGTGTATGTCAGTTACCGCTACCCCCTGTAGCTGTTTAAACAATGCAGGAGCAGGGGAGAAAGTGGAGAAGTAAACAAAAAGTCTGATGGTCTGCTGAGCTGCTGCCATGGTGGAGAGGGCTATGACAGAAACAGCTCAGGTGGTACCTCTGGGTAAACCTGGGTTCTGTTCCTGGTCTCCTGACTCTTGCAGCCACACTTTTCCACCGGTCCCAAGTGTGTTTTTATATTTTATTGTATATTGCTGAATCTGGCCCCCCTCCCCAACTTTCACCCCCATCCCCAAGTTCCAGCCCCACACATGGGGTTGATCATATAAAAATTGTGGGGTGTGGGGGGCATAGCCCCCATGTTGGGGTGTGTGGTGGGGTGGAGCGCCCACATAAACACAAGTTGTGGTTTCTTTTAGCTGCATGGTAGCAGACCTCCCTGTGCTTTGCGACTGCTACCATTGGCAATGTAGTCGGTGTACTAGCTGGGCGCTTTTGTTGCCAACAGCATTTTTACAGCCTGGTCCTTTGACTGCACTGCTTTTGATGTCAGCATTCTGACCTAGTGCCATTGAAGTCACTATGCCTTTCTTTAGCTTAGCCCACATTTCCTCCACACCACCTAGGTCATTCCTCTCTGTTAGGGCATGTCTGAGACATTCATCAATTTTTTTGAAATATGCCCTCCTGAAGTCCAGAACCACTGTCCTTGTGTGGCTCACTTCCACCACTGTTCTTATGTTGAAACACACTGTACGGCCCCCAGGAGTCCTCCCACCATGACATCTGCAAAACTGTCCCTGTCAGTGAGAACCAGGTACAATATTACCCCGTCATGATTGGGTCTCCTGACTAGTTGCCTGAGAAATGCCACCTGGATGGAGTCTAGGATGTCCCTGCTTCTAACTGAAGCTGCAGCTGGGAGGCTTCAATCTACATTTGGCAGATTAACGTCCCTCACCAGCAGCACCTCCCCTTCTTCTACCATTGTGCCAGTGGCTTCCACCAGTGCCTTATCTTAATTCTCCCCCATGTTAGAGGTCTGTAGATCACATCAGTGTGAATACTGGCTCTGTTTCCTGTCTCCAATGTAATCTACAGTACTTCCAACACCTCCATTTCTCCCTGAATTCCCTGTGTCTCTGTTGCTTTCATACTCTCCCTTATATACAGCACCACCCCTCCTCCCTTCCTTCCTACCCTATTTTTCCTGAACTGAGATATCCTGGTATGCCAATGTCCTAGTCATGGTTTTCTGTGCACCACAACTCAGAATTGACCATTATATCTAGAACTGCCTCTGCCATGAAGGCCTCTAGGTCTGGAAGTTTATTCCCTAGCCTTCTTACATTTGCACACATGGCCTTCCACATTTTGTTACCACTCTGCCTGCTATCCCCTTGTTTCCTTTTTGCCCTGCCTCCTTTTCCCCTCTGTTTTTACAGCTCATGTTCCCATCCTCTTTCATTTCAACCATACTACTTTTTTCTTTATTTTGTAACCTGGGGGATTTACCTTCCCACGAGTCATTCCTTCTCCCCGCTTCAGTCTCTGGGGAAAGGGGTCAGTTTATGCTTCCCTGATTTCTTGCTACCCCCTTTGACAAATTTAAATGTTCATCAAACAAATATTTAAACCATCCATTGAGAACTATGATGCCCTTCCTAGACAGATGCAGACCATCACACCTACATAGGCCCTTATCCCTCTATGTTGGTCCCCAGTCCCTGATGTAGCCAAATTGCTCCTCTCTACAACATTTCTTCAACCATGAGTTGAAGCTACTGATGCAGAGACTTATATCCTTCCCGTGTTGTAGACCTACAGCACCTCAGCGGAAGCACTGAGTGCGCTACCTAAGATCCCTCCCCAGTTCCATAAAATCCCCGTTCACAATCCCAGCCCCAGCCCTAGCCAGGTCATTTGGCTTCAGGTGGACAATTACATCCAGTTCCCCCTCCTCCCTCGTTCTGCTGCACTAAAAATCCTTAGGATCTGCTATCCACCCCTCTGAGCTGAAGTGCCAGGTAGGCACCTCACCTTCCTTTTTCCCTCCCTTCCTGTTCCCAAATCTAAATGGAAATGGAACATTGTTTAACCAGGAGTAGCACACTAAGCTGAAGCTTGTTTCCAGATGTGACCTGGGAGCATGAATAAGTTAAGTGACTTGCTCAGGATCACACAGTATGCACCTAGGTGGCTATGGGATTCAAACCTAGGTCTCAAGATCTGCAGTTTAGAGCCTTAACACAATCTAACCTAATGTACCCCCTGATGATCAAGTTCCCCACCAGCAGTTGCTTCTTCTTCCACTGGGGTCCTCTCCCTCCCACCACCTTGGTGCCTCTTGGGGTCACATCCTCCCTGACCACTGTTATGCCTGAGTTACACACCCCAATTATCCCACACACACACATTAGAATGCATTCCTGGTCACTTATACAGTGATACTGCTATTTGCACTAATATGTAGATGTAGGTACCTATCGTACAAGCATGGGTATTAGGAATGTGCTTTGCTGCTAATATATGTTATTGTATATTATGTTTGCATCTTTTTATATGTTGTTTTACTGTTATGATTTATATTTTATACTCATCATGCATGATATATTATACCTCACTAAAATGCATTTACCTAGGTTATGTTTTCTTTTATGTATTTTATACACATGTATTCTGACCCATATCACTGATAAGAGGGTCTTTTCGGATTTTCAGTGATTGTTATATATTCTTATATTCTCATATAATCATATGTAGTTTGTGTCTTATACTTAGGTATCATGCCACATGTATTTCTGGTTACTCAACATTCTCTTTGAATGTGATTTATTGATGACAGATTATTTTCTTTGTTCTAACTTCTTACTCATTATTAATTCTGTTTCCTAAGTAACTTCCCAAGGGAGACACCTTATTTACAAGCCTTATCCAATGCTGTACACCTATCATATCTGTAACTATGTTATCACTACTATATAACCTTCTGTAAACCTGTTCCTCATGGAGATTTATACTTTCCTCGAGGGCTGGTGAGAAACTGACTCCCATGTGATTTTCTCTGTCACATGTTTGGTGTGAGTATTGTAATAAACTTTTTGTTACTACTTGCTGCTTGTGTGTGTTCTTTGGCTAACACTACATACATACAGAAATATGATAGATCCTTAGAGCTGGACTCTAGGTAACAAAATGGTGACCATGGAAGGTGTCTGAATGGTGGTCAAGTTACACATATTTCCTTTGTGGATTTAGATATTAGGGTGAGTATTCCCCAAGTGACAAGCAGCTGCTAGCTTTTACTATGTAAATTGTCATGGTCTGCTGTTCCCCAGTGTATGGAGCTTAGGAACTCTCTACCAGACTGTTAAATCTGTGCAGTGAGCTGCCACTGTCCTGTGAGAACACCGAGCTGTAATAGATTCCATGAAGATAGCTAAAGTGCTTCCATGTTGTGAGTACATCCTTTACAGGCCCCCACATATGTCAAAAGCTGTATGTGTGCTTTCATTTACTGTGGTTTGAAACACTGTTCCTGTACCACAAACAGTTAAAGTTTTCTCTGTTTATTTTAGACATGTCTGAAAAAGTATGTGCAGAGCTGAGGTTTGAAACCTCACAGTACCTCACTAGCCAAGGTGGTTTTGAGGATTTTGCTACAGTAGCTAAAGTTGATCCTATACAGGCTGTCTTTAATCATTATATTGATTTAAAGCATGATACCGAAAATATTTCTTTCCAGTGCTTGTTAGTGTCAACCCTTTTTACCAGCTTAGAGGCTTCATTAAAGAGGGACTACAGTCAACATTTCTGGCATCAATAAATTTCAGAATTTAGATCAGCATAGCCTCAATCAGCCTCATGGCAAACATGAGATTTCTAAGTTACTTTGTTTAAAAGTTACATGTCATTTTACAATCCTAAATCCACTGCCTGTTCAAAAAAGCCAGTTTCAGTGAAGAGCTGCTGCTGATGTCATCTCCAGAACTCAGAATCTAGTCTTCTCTGTCAGCAAGCTGTTAGAACTTGTTTCTTCAAAGGTTGGAGTTCATGTGCAATAGTTTTCACAAGTAAAACAGGCAGCAACATTCAAAAAACATTGCTATAAAAAGCTGTATGTATCAGGTTTTGCAAAAAAGTTAACAAATATGTATACTTTTTAAATTTATTTTGGTTCCTTTATGTTGTGTCCTTTTCTCCAGGGTTGCTGAATGCTGAATCATAGCACACAGCAATGAGGTTTAGTTTCAGTTTTAGTTTATTTTTTATACTGGAAAGGCATGTGAGCAAAATGTCTTGTTTTCACTGGTGAGGTTTGCAGACTGAATCATTTTCTGATGTGGTAGAAGGCTGTGATCATTCACACCTGTCATTCAATTGATGTGATTTCTCAGGATGGCACTTTAAAACAATTATTCTACCTCCCTGTAAATGGGGGTGGGAGATGTAATACTGTATTGAAACCTTACTATGAGTTTCCATGCAGTAGCCAACCTAGGGCAAGATATTCAAAACTTTGTCCCATGGCAAAACTAGCACTGCACGGTGGGCAAAATTAGCTCAGAACCATTTGCATGCCATATTCAAAGGAATAGCCCCGGTACTAAATGAGCTGAATATAGCATGCAAATGAAGGTATGCAAACAGGGCTGAGAGTGCAGTGCAGTAATAGCCCAGGAAATAAGACAACACTGAATATAGCAACCAAGAGCAGTGCAAACTGCAACAGCAGCCCAGTGCACACAGAGGTGGAGTGAGTTAAGGCTGAACAATGTGGGCAACATGTGTGCTAGCAAAACAGTGGAGCACAACAACAGTAAACAGCAGTGCAGGCCAAATACTGCAGAGCCATGTAATGGAACATGGCAGTATTGCATGGAGCTAACACATTTGCATGGCACTGACATGTTTGCCTGGCACAGTCCTGTTTGCCCTGCACTTAAGTTTGCTATATTCGAAACTGCAATGCAAATTATCCTACTCAGGCAATCCATGGGCAAACAGCCACATTAGCATCTAATTACAACCTGCTTTGCACGTGGATTGCCTGGTGCTATAACATGGTGCACACAGCTCCATCTGCAGGTCCAACTGGAGCTGCAAGTAGGTAGCCACATTTATTTCTGTGCTCACAGCTCCACCTGTAGGTCTGACTGGTATTACAGGTCAGTTTCCACATTCATTATATGCTCACAGCTCACAGAACTCTAGCTGCAGTCTTGGTTTGGACACAGATGCAAACACTAATGTGGCCCAGGGGAGTAGCACTACAGGAATGGATGGTTGTGCTGTATGCCAGAGGCAAATCATTGTTCCTGCCACAGTGTTTATCAGATGGTATAGTACCATAGAAGGTGACACTGTGAGGTACACAGCAATGCCTACGATGTGTCAGGCAACAGTGACTGGTGCTGTCCAAACAGTGAAAAACACAGCTGGAAGGTGTGGTCTGACAGTGGATACCACAGTCATACTGTCCTGGGACCCTCATGTCCTGCACCAGCGGCATGGGATCCCCACATTACCATACATATGGCTGTCCATGTGTACAGGGATCCCAGACGGGTGTAGGGTATGTGCCCCGGGGGGGCACACATACCATTATACTGGCACACTACTGTCAGGAGCAGTCCCATCAGTGGAACATGTGCACTGTGTGGAGGGCCCCAGCTGCATGGCAGTACCTACTATGTGATGCAGCCTGGCCACCTGTACACCCTCTCCTCAACACGCTGCATTCCCCTAGTGCAACATGTGTCTGCTGGACTGTGTTGGTGTACCCCAGTTGGAGAACTGGAGATGTGTGTTGTATGGACACACTGCCATGGTGTCCACTGGGTGCTGGGGCACCCACTAATGACTGACAGGGTTAGAACTGATGCCAGATGATGGTGACATGGGCAGTGCTGTCTGTGTGCAACATGTCTCTGACATGTATGTGTTCTATTCATTGTTTTTTTATCACCTTATTCAATGGGTAATCACACTTGGCCAAGGCCCAGTGTCAGGAATTACCCAGAGACACTAACTGTGTAGCTGAGAAGCAACGGTGTACAATAAAGACATACAATGCACAACAACACACAATACACAAATATCACATTAGGTACACATTACATTACAATACAGTGCAAATAGTTTGTTGCTGCAAGTGTTGTTCTAGCTCAGTTGTAACATTTACATGAGTGCTCACTTCACTGCACTGTTGGGGCATTGCATTTCACAGTTTGTATGCCTGTACTTATGGAGTGGCCCAGAGTGGCTGTCCGCCCACATTGCCTCCTCATTGGATATATACAGCCTTGTTCCCTGCTGCTGCTGTGTCCACACTCCCCATCCTGGGTTTGTCTGGCATTAAGAAAACCTTTTCATGGGCCATAATTTGCACCACACTACACGTTGCGCTAACAAACGAGCGTGGCACTATATTTTTGAATATACCATTGCACCTGTATGCATGTTCCTGCCCCTCACTTTACACCACACATACATTATATCATAGCGTTGGTGCTATCACATTATGCAGGCACTATTTGGCCTTTTGAACATAGCACTCTGTCACAAATGTGGCACAATCGATTTGGTCCCTAGTGATTTCTCCCTGACAGGCTGTTACTTAACCTACATTCAGACTCATCTATGTTGTATTCCACATTAAAATGATAATTTTACCAGGGCTAACACTTCTACTACTAGCAGGAATTAACACACATTAGGCCCCTGTTAAAAAGCACCTTTCATGATTGTCAAAAGCGTTACACCTTGTAGTCATTATATGCAGTACTTGACTTGAAATGGTGCGTGCATTCGTTATTGTTGGCCAAGGTTTACTCTGCCTTCTATAATTTGGATTTGTTTCTGAGCCCTGCTTTATCCCTGCTGCACTTACCTTTGTTTTTCAGCTGCTGAGCTGCTGGCTCCTGATGGCATCACTGTAGGGTAGAGGAGTGACTTGCACTGTGAAGAGCAGTGCAGTCACAGCAATTTTGCAAAGGAAAACTACCAGTACTCAATGTACATACTATGTTCCCTCTTCCCCAATATACCCTGTTTGCAATGCATTATTCCAAAATCCAAATGCCTTGTCAGTAATTTTTTTCTTTGTAAAATTGACTTTCTTCTGCTTTAGTATCAAAGTGTGGGGATTGACAGAAGATAGAGTTGCTGGCAGAATCTTTCCCAGTCCTTTTGACTTTCATGCAAAAAATTACCCATTTTGTGAAAGACAAGACATGAAACTTACAAGAACATGAGGCTGAGTTTCAACTGCTAGGAAAAGACATCTTATAAAACACAGCAATATTTTTTGAGAACTAGAGATTGAGATTTAGAACACCTTTCCCAGTCCTTTTGACTTTCATGTATATATTACCCCTTCTTGCACTGATTCTGTAATTGCATTTCATTCATTTTGCAGAATGCAAAAACTAACTGCACTGGACAGTAATGAAATACAATTCCAGAATCAATGCAAGAAGGGGTAATTTATGCATGAAAATCAAAAGAACTGGTAAAGGTGCTCTTTAAAACTTGTTATAAAGCAGACACTGACAAACAGCAGTGAAGTTACCAACATTATGCAATACTAGTATCAATAAACTTCATAACAGCCGCAGTAGAGTAACACCACAAATAGTATCAGCAGCCTGGAGGCATTTCATTTATTCTTTGGTAACCAGGTAAAGGCACTGAACTGAAGATCCCTTTTCAGGCCTGCCCCAGACAAAAAACATACAAGATATACAAATACAATCAAACAACAATAACAAAAACAACAATACAAAATTACAAATTACAATTGCAAACAGATCTAAGTAATAAATAATTTTTTAACCTAAATTTAAAAGTTGAAACTGAGGGAGCAATCCTAACCTAGAGAGGGAGTGAATTCCAATGACTCAGCATTCAGCAGTCCTGGAGAAATGGACCACATCAAAAAGGCATTATGAAATATGAATTTGTCAACTTTGTTCCAAAACCTGAAACACACATAGTTTTTATAGAAATGTTTTTGAATGCTGCTGCCTCTTTTACTTGCAAAAACAATTGCACATGATTTTTAAACTTTGGAGAAACAGGTAAGCTTGCTGACAGTGAAGACTAGACTGCAAGTTCTAGACATGACATCAGCAGAAGCGCTTCAATGAAACTGGCTTTTTTGAACAGGTAGTGAAATTAGGGTTGCAAAATAGTTCATAACTTTAAAATGAAGTAACACAGAAACATTATTTTTGGTACGTGCTTTATTGGGGGTATGTTTATTCTAATTCTGCAGAGTAGCACTTTTGGCCAGATTTCCTAAAGCAGCTGTCTGCAGTGGTGTCAGATTTTGCTGCTTTCAGGCAAGAGATAGGAATGTTAATTGGTGATCTTGCAGAATGTGCAGTCAGGCTGGAATCACACCACTACCATGGGTGCCTCCTCCCAGCAGTCCCTTACTGCCAGAGCAAAGTTTTGTAATGACACCGGCTGAAGAGTGTACTCCAAACCCACCACCCTAAGCTCCCAGATCCCACCACAGTCCAACCAGCTCTCCTATTTGGCATTCTCTGGGGCAGTGGTGGGAGGCTCTGCGGCCTCTGGGTGGGGGAAGAGGTCCCCCGAATACTAGCCAACTCAGCCTGGAGTCTAGCAACCTCTCCCCTTAGCCCAGAGAGGTGCCTCCAGATGGGGCAGCACCTCAGTCTCCAGAAGGTATCTCTGAAAACTGCCACTCCACAGCCACTGCACCACTCTCAACAGTCCCATTCCTATACTCACTAACTCACTATATTAACTGGAAGAACTTGTACCCTTACCCTAGATATGGTGTTTCTAATTTTTCCCTTTTTTGCTGTGGTTAACCCCTTTGTTACTTGATCCTAGAGTGTGTTAATTTTTCCCTTTTTTGCTGTGGTTAACCCCTTTGTTACTTGATCCTAGAGGGGGTGTTTTAACATTTCCCTTTTTTTCTGCTTTTATTCTCTTTTTACCCTTACACTAGATAGGGTGTTACCACTATTCCTACACAATGGCTGCTTTTAGTTTGCCTCTTTTAACATGTCTTTACACCATTTTTGTGCCTACCCTAACTATGGTGTTTCCTTCTTTCCCACACAGCAGGTAGTATCTGGTTGCAAGAAATGGTTTTCCTCTGCTATTACCACTTATCTTTTTCCAGTAATCCCACACAAAGGCAGTATCAAGCAAACACGTACTTTACCTTAGCTCAGTGGACCAGCAGAGTTCCCTGCATGCCTGCTGTCACTGGCCAGTACCTAAGCCATCAATCATGTTCCACTGCTGATCTGTTAAACTCACGCTGTGGGACACAAATGTAAATAGAAACATAGAAACATAGAAGTTAATGGCAGAAGGAGCCCGCTAGGTCCATCTAGTCTGCTCATTTGTTTTAGACCTATTTTGACACTCTAGTTGCCCTTTGTAGTCAGGGCTTCCTTGTGTCTATCCCATGCATTCTTGAATCCCCTCAGTGTGTTAACCCCCACAACCTCTTGAGGCAGGCTGTTCTAGGCATCCACCACTCTTTCTGTGAAGAAAAACTTCCTGGTATTGGTAGAGAACCTCCCTCCTTGCAGCCTGAGGTCATGTCCCCTGGTCCTGGAGCCCTTCTTGAAGTGAAAATGTTCCTGTGCCTGTACCTTGTTAATGCCTTTGATGTACCTGAATGTTTCAATCATGTCTCCTCTCTCTCTCTCTCTCTCTCTCTCTCTCTTTCTTCTCTGCTCCATGGAGTATATATTCAGTTCCCCATGTCTTTCCTCTTAGGACATGTACTGCAAACCCTGAATCATTTTTGTCACCTTTCTCTGTACTGTTTCCACCCGGTCAATGTCCTACCTGAGGTGAGACCTCCAGAACTGAACTCTGTATTCCAGGTGAGGCATGACCAGTGATCTATAGAGTGGTAGTACCACCTCTCTCCTCCTGCTCATGATTCCCCTCCCAATGCAGCCCAGCAATCTGTTGACTTTCAATGTTGTCTTCTCACACTGCTTAGTAACTTTCAAATTGTCTGAGATTATGATTCCCAGATCTCGTTCCTGGTTTGAGGCCACCAGTCTTTCACCTCCTAGGTAATACTCCTTTCCTGGATTTTTCTTTCCTATGTGCATGACCTTGAACATTTTGGCATTAAATCTCAGGTGCCACATTCCAGACCATTCTTCTAATTTCTTGAGGTCAACCTCCATCTTGCTCACTCCTTCTGAGGTGTCCACCCTGTTACATATCTTGGTGTGATCTGTGAACAGACACATCTTCCCTTCTAGTCCATCAATGATGTCAGCTATAAAAACATTGAAGAGCAGAGTCCCCAGTACTGAGACCAGGAGCACCCCGCTTATCACCCAGCCTTCTGTTGATTGTGTTCCATTAACTTGTGCCCTCTGTGTTCTGTCTTGTAACCAGTTTTGTACCCATCTGACTACTTCTGGACCAACATCTGTGTGGTCAAGCTTCTTTACCAGCCTTCTGTGTGGAATCGAGTCAAAGGCCTTACTAAAGTCTAGGTAGACCACTTCTACTTCCCCACTGGCATCCACTATTTTTGTAGTGTAATCAAAAAACTCAAGTAGAGTTGTCTGGCATGACCTACCTGCTGTGAAACCGTGTTGTTTAGGGTCTTGTTGGCCACTAGTTTTGAGAAATGCTATGATCCTTTGTTTGAGCAGTGTCTCCATAGTGTAGTGTCTTGTGAATGGGACACATTAGGAGTGGTTTCTTTTATAGTTTCCCTGTCACTTCCTGCTAGCTCTCAATTGGTCCATGCATATCCCTTGACTACCCCCTCCTGCTGCTGGCTGTGCTCTGACACTGATCTACATCTGGAACTTGAAAAGAATCTGGAGAGAGCTGAAAAACTCCACCAAAAAGCAGGTTAGATTTTACACTGCTGTATTTAATCCAACAAACAGCTGAATCTGTACTGTACTATACTATAGTATACAATATTTTATTCTTGTGAACTGTGAGATAATTACACAGAAACATAGTACTCAAACATATGTACCTTCTTACTAGCAGATATCCAATTACAGGCTCTTTAAATTTTTACCTGTTTGAGATGGGCTTGTTTGTTCTGATCTTTTAAGCTTTCCAAGTGTAACTATCAGTGGTTCCATTGCTGGAAAAAGTAGTCAGATAATCAAATCTTGATTCATTAAGGATTTTGAAACAGTTATCCAGCCAAAGGGACTGGAAAGAATTATGTAAATAATGTTTATTTTCTGTTAACATTAACTTAGCCAGTCTACTTTGGGCAAGGTCTAGATGAGTTAGGCACCATTTTGTTGTTTCTATTTCTACCTGTGAATTCAAAGATACTGAATGAGTTCCACTCTTACTAGAGCACTAAGTGTCAAACTAGGAAGCTGAATAATTTTTATACTGTACCTGATTAATTACTCTCTTTAGCTTTTTGAGATCTGCCATACCCTATAGTTCCTAATCCATACAGAACAGATACTTTAACCTTGACATTTATTTCTTGAAGCATGCTTTTCACTGTTTCCCTCCATAGTAGGTAAAAAAAAATATATATTTAATCCACCCAACTGTGTTCTTATTATGTTCTGTAATAAATTCAGATGTGCTGTCCAAGGCAGGTTATTTGATGTGTGGAGTCTAGGATAGTAATACGGCAGATACTGGGTAGTTGGATTGATACTGGGGAATGTGGTATTTATGGGGTTGATATTGAGGTGTTATGATTATGTGGCATATACTCATGTGTGGGGCAGTTTTAAGGCAAATACTGGGGTGATTGTTATTTGAGGGGCAGATACAGGATTATGGAAGGTTGAGAGGCTGATTCTGAGATAGGTTGTAAGGCTGGTCCTGGGATAGGATGGGAATACTGGTAGTTGCTGGGCAGAAATGGGTACAGGATAGTTGTGGTGAAAATGCTGCAGCATAGGGCATTTGTAGGACAGATAATGGGATATGAGGTAATTGGCACATAATGGCATGTTAGGTATTTTTGAAGCAGATACAGTGCAAGACTGAATGGAAATCGTGGGATATAAATTGTCATCTGGGCTGATTGTTGGACAGAATGTTGGGTCAATGCAGGACAATTACTGGAGTGTGGGGTATTTGTGGGACACAAACTAGGTTGTGAGTGGTTGTGGTTGAACAGTTTGGTGAGAGATATTTGTTGGTAGACTAGGATGTGGAGTAGTAGTGGTGCTGATATATGACTGCGAGTAGTTATGGTATAGTTGCTGGGGTGTGGTATACAGTGCATTGGTTATACAGTACTGCAGTTGTGCTGTAGATATTGGGGGTGTGAGTGGCTGTGAGGCAGAAACTAGGATTCTGTTGTGGAACAGATACATGAGTGTGGTGTAGTTTTAGAGCAGATACTAAGGTGTGGGTGGGTGTGAGACAGATATTGGGATGTGGCATGGTTGTAGAGCAGATAGTGAGGTGTGGCATAGATGTGGGATGGACAGTTTGACAAAATGCATTTTGACAAACAGTTCCATTCTGTTGCAAAATGCATTTCATGAGACGTAGAATTACTGTATTTCTGTGCACAAAATGCATTTTAGCAAACTCTAAGCTTTACGTTCTGTAAACAACATGCATTTTGTCAAACCATGACATCATTGTATGTATAAAATGTATTCTGTCAAACCCCAAATGCCTAACTTCATTCTGTGGGAAATAAAGCACTTTTTACAAACTCCTAACCAGAGATGTGCAGAACATTACTGGGTTAAAAAGAGCCCACCAAAGCTGGCCCCGTGGTGCTGAGGATTGAGGCACTGGACACCACACCTCCCACCATGTCGGCGACCCAGATTCGGGAGTAAGCTCGGGTTGCCGGGTGTCTGCAGGGGTGGGAGAGGATTGAGCATCCACTGGACAGCTCTCCTGTCTCAAGAAGGGATGGACACCAAAGCCAGCTTAGCCTGACACCTAGTAGAGGCTAGGTGTTGATATGCCTGGTCCTGTAAGATTGAGGTAGGAGGCAGGACAGCTAGCGCGTGTGCTACTTGCAGACACATATACAGCATGCTCCCTGCTAGCATTGCACACTCCACCTCCAAAGGTGGAACAAGAAAAAAGGGACTCCCTGGTTGTAGCAGCTTGATGGCCGTCTGTGAGTACCCATGCCCATTCCAGGAGGGGATCACCGATACGGATCTGGACTTGGTGGGGGAGTTGGCCACCTCTTCCACCCCACGGTGGTGGGGCAAGCCATGGGTTACTGGGTGATGGCCCTCAGTGGAGACCCATGTGGAACAGATGGCAGCTGGAGATGAAGGTTGCGAGGACATTAGGGCCAACTGGGGGCCCAGGGGAGAAACAAATCACACAAAAAAGAACCCACAAAAACATATGGGGCTCTGTTCTCAAAGGGTTTAGATTGCCACAAGCCTGTGGTGTGCCCAATGCATGATGAAAGGGGCTTGCAGCAATCCATGAGCTGCAATCAAAATTGTCAAACCCCTAGCCCTCCATACTCCTTACACAGTGAGTTAGACCAGCTGTCGAAGGTCTACCATCACCAGCCTTTTCATGCGGCTTGCGCCAGGTGCTTGGCGCAAGCCACTGTAAAAAGGGTATAGTGTTGCAAATGCACACGACCTAAGAGAATCAGGTGCAGAGTGTGCCAAAGTATTTGAGGCAACTGCCCTGTCGGTGCAGGGCTTGTGTATGCCCTATGACAAGTTTTGAGAATAGAGTCCATGAGGATCAGTTATTTATTTATTTATTACACAGTATCGGAATTACAATCCTTCGAGTCAGAGACTCATTTACAAAGGCTTTACATCAATAAAAACAAACGTTACAAATTCTTACAATAGGCAGTAAAGTATAGTTAACAACAGCATACAGTACTCATTATATAATAAGGGAAGGACAGCATACAGTGCTCCTTATAAGGTACAAAGAAGAGAAACAAGGAAACAGGAGACTGGGAAGGACAGAGGTCCCTTGACAGTGAGTGGGAGGAGGAAGCAGGGGAGGGATGAAGAGACCTTGTCGGGTATAAGGGGAGGGACTGTGCAGGTGGGTGTTGTAATTGGCTAATGGCATTTGCAGGTGTGATCATTGAGGATAAGATCCTGAAGGAGGATTGTGAAACTCCCCAGTTTATTTGTAGCAGCGATATTTTGGGGAAGAGAGTTTAGCCAGGTAGGGGCACAATAGCAGAAGGATCGTTGCCCTAATGCTGTTCTGAAATGCGGTACTTGGAGGGAGGGTTTGGCGGAGCTATGGGTAGCTACCATTACTGCTGAAGGGTGGAGGAAGAAGGAGATACCCCGGGGGGGGGCAAGGCCACTATGAATTTTTCTGGCGAACAAGCAGGTCTGGTATTTTGGCCTTTCATCAAAGTTGAGCAGATTTGCTATTGTAGAGAGTGCAGGTATGGGTGAGTCTGTTACAGCCGGTGATTAGACAGCATGCTTTGTTCAGGAAGACCCTTATTCTATGCAGGGAGGTGTCATAGGCAGACCCATAGGCCAGGATAGCATAGTCTATGTGGGAAAATACAGAGGAGGATACAGCTAGTTGCAGGGCCTCAGAGGGAAGACAGTGGAGATGACAGTACAGCTGGATGAGTTGAGTATTGATAGCTGAGCCAAAGAGGTGAATGTGTGCTTGGAAGGTGAGGACTGGGTCAAGAGTGATCCCAAAGTATTTAAAGTTCTGGACTTGTTTAGGAGGGTGAAAATGCTTGGTATATATTAGGAGTTTTGCTAGAATCTGAGATAAACTTTGAAAGTTGGGCTGGGTTTGGCTTTTTTATATACTTTTTTAATAGTCAAGCCTGTCTGCTTTTGCACTTGCTGCTTACTCAGCATAATGGTATTCCTCTCCACAGTCATGTGGTCATGCTGCAGAATTCTTTTTCATAGCCATGCACAAGTGCACATTGCAGCAATTAATTCAAAAATAGTCCCCAGCCATAGGAAATCCACTACTGTTTGTATCACGTGTTTCGTGGCACAGAGTATGTACAGTATAAGGGTTGCTTGGGCTGAGTCCAATGGAATCAGATACTTTGGATCCTGTTTTTTTTTTTCAGAATTCAGAATTTTGGTACTAAGGACCAAAAATCTGAATTCCAAAAATTACCTGGATGCAGATTCTGATTCAGAATCTAATTCTGCATTCAGCATTAGAACTACTATAGTACTGCTAGGCCAGTGAAACATAAATAAGGCCTCCAGTCTGTAAATCCCTGATTCCCAACCTCATTTGTTTCTGCCCAACTTTTTATCTTCTTGTGCTGCTGCCCTATCAGGTGAGGCTCTTCTGAGTCCTCTGTCCCTCCTTCATTCTGAGTGACCTATCCTGAGTCCACAGCATCCATCCAAAAGAGTACTCCGCCCATCCCCTGCATCCTGCCCCACCATTGACTGACCAACCAGTAACCAAAGAGATCCCCCAATGCATCCACCCCAGCCAAACCCAATGCTGACGGTGCTGGAGGTGGACTGGCCACCAAAGCCCATCCTTACAGGCTATTCTGCACTTCTGCATGCACTGATGGACCCCACAAAGTTATGCCACCCCTTAAAGTACAGGACACAGTGTAATACCATCCTGTGCCACTCAAACCCAATCCAGCTCCAGACATCAGTCAGCTAGTGTCGGTAAAAGTCTGATTGCTGTCCAGAACCAGACAATAGTCAGGCAGTATCACCATAAGTCTTCTGGAAATGGGAAGTGGAGGACTAACAGCACCTTAACCCTGGGTTTTGATCACACAGACTGACTCACAGTTAGTGTATGTCTGCACTGGGGTTACCCAGGGTAAGGTGCTGGTAGGCCACCCTGATTCCCAGCAGACATTCAAAGTCAGAGGGCACTGCTTTTACAAACTCAACTAGGGTGGTGGGCAGCATTATCACAGTAATACAGGGAGGAAGGGAGGATGACTGGACCTTGGATCTTGCCTGGATTTTGACACTCGAGGAAAACAAATTGGAATAAATAAACAAACATTATCCTATAATAATATGATATACTAGTATTCAGAAAATCTCCCCTTAGAACATACAACCCGACTTAGGTTGAGAGGTTATAACTACTCAAGTAATGGGGACATCTGAATCGGTGATCCATGGCATATTCCTCTGTCTGGCTTGTAAGACTGCAAATGGAAGTGATCTAGTCTCTTTCAAGTAAACATCAGTAATAGCATGCTTGATTTTAGCTATAAGTTCCTTATGTGAGACAGTCTTTTGTTGTAGCGTAAACAGAGATCTAGCGTTCCTTAAGAGCCATTTAATAGTTAATAAAACAATATACAAGGTACTAGCATTCCAGCTTAATGTGTCCCCTGTGTAATGCCCATACATAAACGCCTTGTGTGGTATATTCGCAAACCAGAGAGTATTCCATTCAGTAGCTAACAGGGCCCAAAATCTTTGGATATAGGCACGCATAAAAAAACAAATGCTGTATTGTTTCCTCCTGCTGGAAACATTGTACCTGCTACAGCTTTTCTCTGCCAACTGTTTATGTTTTTTGTTGGACTTAACATTAATTTTCTCATGGAGGCCTAACCAGTGAAGATCCCACATCCTATCTGGGATCCTACTTTCTTTTGCTAAAAGAAGTAGTGAGGAAGTATAGTTTATAGGGCACTTTGGAAATGTGACTACTTCTGTAAAAAATTGTCCTGCACCTATTTATAAGTATCTTTCCTGCATTTGGTGAGCACCATAGAGCTTGTAATATTCCACTGTTTAATATTTTGGAAAGTATCTTTTAAATATTCAGGGTTTTCTGAAGACTTACAAAAAGTAGTAAGTCTCCCTTGTGTCTGTTGCAAAAGCCAAACAGATCATGAGCTGTGTGTTATAGAAATCCAGTCTTGACTCCCAAAGGCTGAGTGGTCTAGTGTTAGCATATATATACTGGCCTCCCTGCCCTGCTCTCCATTTACTTAACACTTACTTACAACTCCAGCACTTTTCTGCACATCTCCTTCTGTATACTCTTCTTACCCACTGGCCTTACTATGTTCGTGTCATCTCTCCCTCTAGTGTTGACATCCTCCTCCTGAAACTCTCCTCCCCCCATCCTTCCCCACAAAGGGTCAACCCTCCTGGTCGGTCCATTCATGACTTCTTGTTCTATTGTTAATATAATCTTCTTACCACACCCTGTTACTTCTATTGCCTTATTTAGTATCCACCCCAGACGTTGGTGTAACCTTAATTTCATTTGTTAGCAGTCTGCACACTCTGTATTACCCAATGTTGTTTTTGCTATTTTTTTACTGTATGTACCAGTCTGCACTAAGTGTCCAATTGTATTATTCCTTGCTTTGTTCCCTTCTGCCAGGACCATCTTAAAAATGAGCTTGCTCAGTTATGACTCTGCCTGGTTAAATAAAGTTTTGATTGATTGATTGATATGAAAAAACAGAAGAAAATACTATGGGATTTACCATCCCAAGGTCACCCTGTGAAATAGGGAGGTATGTAGTGTTCCTTTTAATAGGATTCAGACTGCTCCCCCATACTGCCTGAAAGAAAATACTCAGAATCTTTATTTCCATAAATTTGGGTGGTGGATAAATTTTACCAATAAATACAAAAACTATAAGAAGGAAGGTTTTACCATGGTAGATTCTTTTTTGTTTCCCATATTTCCATTTATTCCAACCTATTACCATATTAAGCCCTTGTTGTAATTTACCTTCCCAGTTTAATGCAGCATCATTCTCTGACCCAAATAAAATACCCCAAATAAGTATGGGGTCTAGTGTCACCTGAATCCCATCAATGCTTTGGGATCTTAGATCATTATTCGACAAGAATTTTGCAACATATTTGTCAATATTCAAATATAACCCAGCAAAATCCCATACTAGTGACAGACCTGAAGAGCAGTTGAGGCTGAGGACACATCCTGAACCGAAATACATACGTCATCTGCATATGTAATGGCTACCATTGGCAACATTTTTTCAGGCAAAACAATATGTTTTAAAAGAAGTGAATTATTCAATGTCCTGAGAAGGGGATTGATGCAAAAGGGTAAACAGAAGATGAGTGAGGGGGCATCCTTGCCTCACACCTTTGCCCACTCTAGCCATAGCTCCTTTCCAACCCACTACCATTGGTACCACTACTGCTGTTTTATACAAACACTGAACCCAGTTAATGAATACCTATGGAATGCCATAATGTGCCAACACGGCCCATAGAAAATCATGACTAACCGAGCCAAATGCTTTTTTCTGATCTAATGAAACAATCACTCTCCTGAGACTGCTCTGCTCTGTCCGTACTCAGACAACTCCCTTACCAAAATCAGATGGTCAGTAATACTTCTGCCTGGAACTAAGCAAGACTGGGCTGGTGAAATCAGAAGCTCTGCTGCTTTCAATAATCTATTATTCAAAATTTTAGTAAGAAGTTTAAAATCTGTATTTAAAAGAGAAATTGGTCTCCAATTTTGGATGTCACATTTAGCTCCTTTCTTAAATAAGTAAATAAGCTGTCCACAGGTCATTCTTAGTGTAACCCCTAGGTGGCGCTATCCCAAGGGTTACTACCCCCTGCCTGCTCGGTGACTAACAGGTTGAGGGGCCTAGGTCCAATGGCGGGTGCCTCCACCCGGAGGTCAGGGTTTGTAGTGGTTAGACTAGCTTGGTCACAGCCCTCCGGGACACCGTGACCCCCTTTAGTCCCCTCCAGTGGCTCACACAGTTTAATTACAATGTCCTTACTCTGAACACTTACCCCCCAGCTCAAACCACTCAGCTCACTCCGGGGACCCCCTAGAAAGTAAGGTACAGTTATCAAATATTCACAGTGCAGTATATCGCCAGTAAAACACAAACCAGCCAGAGTACTTTTGCAAGACAAACAATCTGATTTATTTAAGGGGAGAATAACAAGGACCAGGGGAAATCAGGGTGATTGGCTTACCACTATAATATGCGTTTGTCTACCTAGGGCTCTGTGCACAGGCCTAACCTATTAATTACTGTCTATGGGTACCCAAGCCCTAATGGCTAGTCCCTCGATGCAGCTGGTTGGGGCCCTGACACACAACGAGCACTTGATTCCTAAGAAGATCAACTCGAGTCAGTAGGCTCAGTATGTATAGCCAGCAAAGTAGCCAGAAGATCGTGTCCTCACTAGGCACAAACAAACAGGGAGCTACCCTGATTCAGTACTCACATCTTCGGAAAAGAGAGCTCTCTCATATCACTCGCAGGGCTGGGCCTGGGCTCCAACACTTCTCCACACATTTATATGGAAAATAACAGAGGGGTACCATACCAGGCAGCTGCGGTGCACTTTCCCAATTTCTGACACTGCACACATCTGGCCCAACGACGCAGCTTTGTTCATCCTGACAGACCGAACGTGATTAAAGCAGATTCTCCAGTCCTCTACAGGGTTAGCCTGGTAGGTAGCTGTGCTCTTTACACAACCTCCTCTGCTCGCCTCCTCATGGATTCAGTCAAATGCTAGCCGGCTATGCAACCTGACCCAGGCCTCTCACACGCTTCCAGCGTGAACACTCAACGCCGCAGGAGCCCGGAGCTCCTTCCTCTTCTATAGCCACAATGCCTCTGCCCCTTGGCAGTTGGGGCAAGTTTCTCTATTCGAGTGCCACCCGATCCCATTTGAGGGCTGCAGGCACCAGGCACTTAAATCTCTCTCCATTGGTGCGAAAAGGTGCCAGGGCCCAAACTTCACTTCCCAGAATCACTAGCTGTGTCTTCATTGGTCAGCAGGCTCCCTTTTAGTGTCCTCACTTATTGATTGGCCCAATTCAGCAGTTCAGGACCAAAGTGGGGTAACTGATCAGAACAGTCCTTGCTGCAATTAAGACAGGTTAGAACAAACAACAATATCTTTCTCACTCCAAATAATTATCAGTAAACAATTACATCTTTCCAGAGAACTCCCTCTGCACAACTAGCGAAGGCAGAATGGAGCGCTTACTCAGCAGCCCGGGTGGGACTCGGGCATAGAACCACACAGCACCCCCATTTCAACTACTTATGACTGCAAGCAGGCAGCCCTTAAAGAGACAGTACATGGAGGCTTTAAAAGCACTCACTGGCAACAACATCTAAGTGGCTTTACTCCGAACTCCAGCCAGGCATGGAGCATTTAAGCAAGCTCCAGGAAAGCTTTTAGGAACACCCATTTGTAGGGGGGTTACATTAGGGAAGGAGAGTGGGACTGAAGTATGCAAGTGAATACCCTTGCCAGTTCTACCAACAAATGGTGGCCGAAATATTTGTATCGATCATTTGTCAGACCATCACACCCTGGCGATTTGTCATTCACCAAAGAGTTCAGATCCCATAGGACCTCTTCTGAACTAATATTTTTCACTAAAGAAACAGCTTGTTCTGCTATACATTTAGAATTTTGTAGAGTGCAGAACAATGTCTGGTAATCTGGTGTCACTTCAGCAGGTGCTGAGAACAGGCACTGTGTATAATTATCCACTACTTTCCTCATACATGGGAGATCGACATAAAACTTTATTGTTATCTAATAAACTATCCAAATGTTTTTGTGCAGCATTTTTATTGCAAAGCTCAAAGGGGCAGGTATAACCATAAGGTTACAACCCCTATAAGGTTGTTAAACTGATGTTCAAATAAATAAATAAATAAACCCTTTTTCACCCTGTGTGGAAAATCTCTGCTGGTTTAATAAATTTGGGGCTTGAGAAAGGTGAAACGTTACCATTTGCTGTATAATAATTTGAATTTGGTCTGTAAAGTTATGACATGTAATATAGAACAAGGATAGTAGTGTTTGCAATTGTACCCTGTTTAGTAAATACTGATGATATGCTTGATCTTTGCTATGTTTACTATGCATTTTAACTAGACTTGTTAAATCAGCGGTAGTGTCTTCCCACCACAGGATAGGGTCCTCATAAAGTTCAAACACAGATTTCCTTGCTGTAGTAAAATAATCTAATTCTTGACTAACCTCTACAGAATCTAGTAATGAGGAATTAAATTTCCATGACCCAGGTCCGTATGGGGATCAGGTTTTATGACCTATTTTTAACCCCAGTATTTTATGGTCAGAAAATTCAGAAACCAACACCTCCGCCTTTTGAACAGCTAAGGTAGGGGAAACAAAAAAAGAATCAATTCTTGTGGCTAGGGGGGCCTCAAAAAAAGTCGGTTCTGGATTCCCAGAAGTACAATAGTGCTTATCTTTCAAATTAGCGGTTTTAATCATATTGTTTAGAAAAGACATGTCACAGAACAACTTTCTAGTTTTTGTCTGTTTCCCCCTGTCAGCTATTGATATACTGCAGTTGAAGTCCCCTCCTAGGATTACAGTTTCTGCCGAATGTAGGTAAGGTTGCAGAATTTTGAAAAGATCAATCCTATCTGCTTTTCAGTGGGGTGCATATATATTCAAAATTCTATAAAGGATCCCACTGATTTTAATTTCAAGCAGAATAATCCTCCCTGGAGACCAATCCAAGGGCCAGATATTCAAAACTTTGCCCTGGGGCTAAATTGACACTGCCCAGCAGGCAAACTTAGCCCGGAGCACAAAGCAAGCTATATTCAAAAAGGAATAGCCCAGGGCAAACAGCTTCTGAATACAGAATGGAAATGAGGCCTGGCAAACTGGGCTGGGAGTGCAGGGCAAACTTAACCCTGGAATAAGACAGCTCTGAATATAGCAACCAGGAAGTGCAAACCACAACAGCAACACAGTGCACAGCAACGTGAAGGTAGGCACAGTAGAGGTGAACTATATGGCCAATGTGTGTGCCAGCAAATGTGTGGACCCAGTGCAGCTGCAGGCAGCAGCACAGGCGAAAGCACAGTGTTCAGAACTGTATAATATTCCCTGAACTGTTTGCACAGCACTAACATGTTTGCACGGGTTTAGCGCAGGGCTAAACCGTTAGCTCGGTGCAAACAAGTTTGCCTGGCGCTAAACTTTGCCATATTCAAAAGTGACATGTAAATGAACCTACTTAGGTTGTCTCTGGGCAAACATCCAGATAAGCATCTCATTATGCCCTAATTTGCATGCAGTTTACACCGGGCTAATGGTTTAGCCCTGCGTTAAACCTGCGCAGATGTGTTAGCACTGCGCAAACAGTTCTGGGAATATTATACAGTTTTGAACACTGTACTTTCACATGCACTGCTGCTTGCAGCTGTACTGGGACAACACAGCATAGGCACAGATGGTAGTGGTGCTGCATGCAACTGTCACACTGTAGGTCATGCTACAGTACACAGCAGATACTACAGTAGCGAGGGAGCCAGTAGTGTGTGGACACAGCACTGCCTATGGTGTGTAGGGCAGTGCTGATGACTGCACTATACACAGTGACAGGCCCAACATGCAGGCATTTACTGACAGTGGACATTACTGTTACACTGTAGTGTGATCCACAGATGCTGCACCTCTGGCATGGGATGCTCACAGTGACATATAAATGTCTGGCTTTGTGTGCTGTGGCAGTTGTATAGCTGTGTGGTATGTGGCCGGGGGGGGCATATATTATCAGAAAGGCACACTGGTGTTGGGGTATTCCCAATACTAGCCCATGTGCACTGCATGACGTGTCCCAGCCTTGTGGTCACACCTGGTCTGTGGCACAGCCTGGCCACCCGTACACTCTCCCCTCAACATCCTCCATGTCCACAGTGCTGCATGTGTATGCTGGCATCTGTTGGTGTCCACAGAAAAGTGGTCTGCAGGCATGTGCTGTATGGCCACACTGCCATGCTGTCCACCGGCGGCAGGGTCACCACTTACTGCCTGGCATGGCTAGGACTGGTGGCAGATGATGGCATCATTGTGATGCCATCAGTGAACAGCATGTTTCCTTTATGTCTGGCTTTGTCTATGTGTCATATTTATTTGTTAAGGTCAGGCAAAGCCGCGCAAACACCGCACAAAGCCGTAATATCACGCAAAACTGATTGCCCAGGGTTAAGATTACCTTTTCCTGGGCCGTAATGTGCACCTTGCTAAGTGTCATGCTAAGTTGTGCAAAACCACTTTGTGCAGCTCTAGTCGCTGAATTGTGCCTGTATTCATGTACATACCCACTCAGTTTGCCCCTTGCATACATTATGATTTTTCCCGGCTCTAATGCAGTTTGCGTGCTCTATTTGGCCTTTTGAATATAGCAAACCAGTGCTAATCCTGCATTAAACCTGCACAAACAGTTTTTGCCCTGTGCAAAGTTTTGAATATCTGGCCCCAGGAGTTTTATTCATTGACAAGAAATACCAGAAAATAATATAGCTAGTCCACAACAAGTATCTGGACCCATAGACCAATACGAAGGGCCAATATGCCACAATTTTGTGGCCTCACTGATCTTCCTTAATATGTGAAGTCTAGTATCTTGTAATAAAAAAATCCCAGACCCTAGTGTCTTAAGTTGTGAAAATACAGCTTGATTTTTTCCATGGTTTTTAACACTATTTACATTAAGTGAGTAAAGTGCTAAATCTTTTGCCTGAGGTAAAATGAAAAGAAATTATAAGAAGTACAAAATCAAGGTGGTTTCTTAGAAAAGCGTCTAGGTTACCTGGCATGTTTCAGCTTAACTGGAACTTTAGAATGCCGAGTCTCGTCCAGGGTAGGGGGGTCACCATGGGAAGCGAATCTTCCCTATCAGAACTACCATCCATGATGGAAGAGGGGTGGGAAGAGTCATCCCATTCATTCCCTGAAAGTTTCTGGGGCATCTATGAGGAGTTCATATCTGTCAGATAGAGAGAGGCCTACCATTTTGAGAACTTTAGGGGCTGGCTGTGACCAGGTCTGTCTCCGCCTAACTGCCCTCTTGAGCTTCCCAGGGTCAAGATCTACTGATGGGGGGGGGGCATTTTTGTAACTGCAATCGAGTCTCCTATAGGCTTCTGTTGCTGTGTGGCTGGGGGGACAGTCTCTAAATGTACAAGTGGTTCTCCATGATCAAACAGCTGACCACTATCGGGTACTGCTACTTGAAGTGGGGGTGGGGGTTAGGAAGAGGCCTACCCTTAGCCCGACATGCCATGGACACAAGGAGCCTCTGCTTCACACCATCAGACTGGTTAGGCTGATTGTGGGCTGCCCAGGACAGGTGTGGTATGAGTGTCCCCTCATGTCGCATAGGTTACAAAGTTGCTCACTAGTGTGACCCAAGTCCCCACACAGTGTACATTTCAACTTATCACACATAGAACTAATTTGTCCAGTATCACCACATCTGTTACAGGCTTTTGGTTGACTCTGATAAAACAATGATGATGGCAGCCACGCTGGGTTGGCCATCGGTTCGATACATGTAGCACAGTAGTTTTGTTTTATTTATCTGTCATTTATTCATTTTGTTTGTTTTGTTTTTTATTTATTTGCTTTGCATTATTTTTTTTATGTTTTTCGGTCTGGGTCATCATGTTTGAACACCGTAAGTTGCAAGTTCACAGTTGTGTAATCGCTGTAAACTGCGCAATACTCGCTGCTCTGCCTGAGGTTTAAGGAGTTTTTTCCCCCTACCTACCTGCACTATCTGGTTGTATACTCACTGCCTTGCCTGAGGTCAAAGAGTTTTTTTGCCTGCCTACCTGCCTACCTGCATTGTTTGTTATGGACATTCTGCATTTATATGTGGAAAGTATGGCTCTGTGCCCTTACTTTGGCCGAGGGCTGAAGATTGTTGGGTTGCAGACTGTCTGTTATGGGACTGTTTGGGCTGTTTTACCTGGCATCTGCTTTCTGTGTTGACTTCCAGGAGTGTTTCCTGCTGCCCTCGGTCCTGTGTTATGCCGCAAACTGTTGGAGTCCATGTGTGGATATTTTCGAAGATTGTTGGCTATTTGCAGGGACTATCATATAGGAAATATTATCTGGTGAAATTGTTTGACTGTTGGGTTTGTTATTAAACCTGAGGGCTCTGCAGTGTGTGTGCTTGAGGATTTGTAGCACTAAGAAGAGCGCAAAGATTGCACAATTTGGATACCATGGCCCGGATATTCAGAAGGGTTGCGCATGGCGCAACAATGTTGCACCATGCGCAACCCACTGATGTGCCCCGGCATGATATTCAAATGGGGATTGAGCCTGGCACAAATACCAATGCACCGGAGCTCATCAGTAATGTATGCGGCGCAGATGGGGGGGGCGTGCCGATGCATACTCCGCACATCCCAATATTCATCCCAGGATGTGTTGAGCCCATGCATGTGCAATCCCTACTTGCGCTGCACACAGGTGAGCAAAAAAAAAAAGGAACAACAGCTGGCCACCCACAAATGAGCTGCTGTATTGCAGGGTGCAACACAGCAGCTGCCATCTGTGGGTGGCCACCCGAGCTCTGGCTGCATCTGGCGGCGCCCCCCCATGTCCGATCATGGGCATACATAGGAAAAGGATCCTCCTATATCCATGGTGGTCCAGTGGACTGCTCGCAGCTCAATCGCAGGCATATGTTGTAAAAAGTAGAGGTCCAATATCCCTGGTGGTCCAGTGGACTGCTCGCAGCTCAATCGCGGGCATATGTTGTAAAAAGAGGTCCAATATCCCTGGTAGTCCAGCGGTATCCCCCTTCCCCACCCGCCCACTGAGCCCCACTGCCCCGCTCCCCCCCAGTCAGCGGTGGGTAGCAGATCCCCACCCGCCTGCCGCCCTGCCCCTGCTGCCTGACACCCGTGCAGTAGGGCTGTCGCCCATTGGTTTACAGCATGAGCCAATGGGCGTACAGCCTGTACTGTACTTCACAGTCCAGATATGTGAATGGATCCATTCACATATCTGGACTGTGTAGTATGGTACGCACTGCACGCTCATTGGCTTACACTGTGGTCCAATGGGCATACAGCCCTACTGTACGGTGTCAGTCGGCGGCAGTGGGCAGCAGGCAGGGTGTTGCCACCACCGCTGACCGGGGTGGAGCGGGCAGTGGAGATCAGTGGCAGGTGGGAGGGGTACTGCTGGACCACCAGGGATATTGAACCTCTCCTTTACAATATATGCCCTCTATCGGGCTGCAAGCAGTCCATTGGACCACCAGGGATATAGGACATGTACTTCTCTTACACATGCCTGCGATCGGGCATTGGGGCACTTTTTCGCGATGTGCAGGGGGCATCAGTCCCCGATGGCTGCAGCCTGGCAAAGCGCCAGGTGCAAGTCGCTGGGGATCAGCGCACCTGCATGCAAATGGGGCCATAATGACATGCAAATGGCCCCATTGGCACCTTGCATGCATTATGGCCCCATTTGCATGTGCACTTTTGAATATTGTGGTTGTTGCACCTAGCGCAATGGAACTTGCGCTAGCACATCCCCCTGCTCCACTCTGGCCACTTGTGCTGGCGCAGTGCCAAAGCAACATGCTCATTGCAGATGGCCAGGGTGCGTTATTCAGCGATGCTGTGCCATGGCACAGCTCCATTGAATATCACCCTGTCAATGCCCCTGCGCAGCCCATTTGCGCTGTGCCCAGGCTTGCGCCACTGCCTGGCGCAGTCTGAATATTTGGGCCCATATGTTTTTCCTCTGCTATAAGATTCATTGGCTGAATTTGCCTTTATTGATGGTGCTTAATATGCATTTATAGAGCCCCTTAGCTTGGCATATAGACCCTTAATGTGGGTAGCCAGTCGCAGAAGTCTGCTTCTACCCGGGAGGTTTGGGCTTGATTGAGCTGGGGAGGTGGCTGGTGGGCCCAAGATTTCTCTAAGGCTCCCTAATGGCCTGCTGGTGGGTGGGCACTAGGTGAGGAACCAAGGTGGTGGGGCTGATATTTTCTGTGGCTAATCTTCACAGGAGGGCTTTAAGGGACTCGGCCATTTTCTGGGACCTGGACTGTTTTTGGAAAAAGAGGATTTAGTGGATGCTTCTTACCATCCGAAGAGTATCTTTTGGGAAATAAAACTGTCAAAATATTTTTGTGTTCTGAGCAGTGAGAGGGCCCGGTTATTTTGGGTACCTAGGTAGTGAGAGAACCTGGGTGTCTCACAAATTGTAGTCTGTTTAATTTTTGTTGGTTGTTAAAATTGCAATTTTAATTTTTTTGTGGTAATTGGTGCACCCTGTGAGAGGAGGTGTACTTAATAACCTTGGTGCAGTTTTATTTTCAATCTGGACTTCCTGAAAGTAACTTCTGATGGCGACCTAACATCCTTTTGGTTTGGTTTTATTTACTTGTTTTATGAAGTATATTCTTTGTTTATTTTATTTGTTATGATAGAATGTTATTAGGTTGGGTGGAGAGTTTAGTTTGATTTGTTTTATTTGAATGTCCTCTCCTGGTGAGAGCGCATGGGGAGTTTCGGAAAAGGGGGTATATTTAGATTTGATTGATTATTTTTAGTTTTTAGTTTTTTGGGTGTGTTAGTGAATTGTGTATGTATTTTAATATTTTAATTTTGTTGGGATCTTTTTCTTGTCTTTTGTCTTGAGCCTGTGATATGTGTTATAGATCTACCCCCCAGGTCGTGCGCTATTCAGCCCCCGCTCTCCATGCACTCAGCCCTTTTTCCCCCACCTTCACTATTTTCTACTTATCAGCATTGTACAGCATTAGACATTGCCCATAGTGGTGGGGTGGGATGGGGGGTGAATGGAAGAGGTTGGATGAGTGGGGCACTCGCATCAGGGTAGTTAAGTCCAGAAGACACCCTGGGGTGAAATGGATCCTGGAACGTGGGTCGCCATGCCTAGTATCCATACCCAAGGGCACTACCAGTATTGGTGGGCAGGTGATTAGGGCAGCCCAGGAGTCCAATCCAACTTGAGCGGTGTTATGCAATGCCAGATATGTTAAGAACAAGACCGTAATTACTGCAGATCTTGTAGGGACAACAGATCTGGTGTGCATCACCGAAACGTGGCTTGATGAAAATGTGGGCCCCATATTTGTGGCTGCGATTCTGGCCGGGTATTC
Organism: Neoceratodus forsteri; assembly: GCA_016271365.2. Lineage (NCBI taxonomy): Eukaryota > Metazoa > Chordata > Ceratodontiformes > Ceratodontidae > Neoceratodus > Neoceratodus forsteri. The sequence goes on from CM057454.1 coordinate 203,149,001, forward strand.
GACGATTCACCACCCGAGATTGGACCGGGGGGTTGCTTGTCTGTTTCAAGACTGAATTGGGTCTCACTAGTATACCAATTGAGGATGCTAGGTCCTTTGAGTGTGCCATAGTAGCAGGTGTGGGTTATAGGATGGCACTCATCTATCATCCACCAGGGGATGAGAATGTCTTCCTTCAGGAAGTAGCGGACTTCCTGATCAATCTGACATTTGAGTCACACAGGCTGATGGTCCTGGGTCACTTTAATGCCTGGTTCGATGATGAACTCTTGCAATTTGGTCAACACTTCTTCCAGTTGATGACATCACTGGGCCTTACACAGATTGTTATCTCTGCTACTCATAAATAAGGCCACTCTTTTGACCTGGTTTTCCTCTTGGGGATCGAGGCTTCTGATGTGATGGTGGAACCTATTGGATGGTTTGACCACCACACTGTGAGATTCAATTTTTGCACCCCCCTCATAGGCCTAACCCTATGGAGATGGTCAGGTACTGCCCTTTACTGGATTTATGCTCTGATGGCCTAGCAGCAGTGCTTGATCTATTGGAATTTCCTATGGCAAGCAGGGACCCAGAGGCTTTGGTTTTAACCTATAATAAGGCTATTACTACAGCCCTGGATTCTGTTGCTCCTGTCTGCATTTGTCCTCTCTCCCTCCGCCCTCGGTCCCCGCGGTTTGATGTGACTTTGAGGGAGCTGCAGCAACTAGGATGAAGGTTGGAGCATTGCTGGTGGAAATCCGCCCTGGAGGTTGACCATCTTAGACTGCTAGAGCATTATTGACTCTACCAGTCAGTAATCTCCCGTAAGAAGGCAGAGTTCCTGTCCGGGGAGATTGCTACCACTTAGAACTGACCAGCGCAGCTCTTCTGAGCTATAGACAGGCTGTGCAACCCAGCTTGTCTGCAGGTTCGGAGAGCATTTTCACAATTGGAGTGTGAGGAGTTTGTTCATTTTTTTGCTGATAAGGTGGCCAACATCAGGGCGGAGATTCGATCGACACACTCTATGGGAGTTGTTGATGATCGGCACTTGGCCACTATCCCTCACTTCTCTTGGAGTACCTTCGACTGGTTAGAGATCCTGGCTGTTATGCGGATTGTCCAGGGTATATGCCCTACATGCTGTAGTTTAGACCCAGGCCCAACTTCCCTGATTATGGGTTGTTGTGATATTATCGTCCCGGTCTTAGCACAGATAGTCTGGTGCTCCCTTGAGTTGGATGAGTTTCCTAGCTCCCTGAAGGAGGCTGTGGTGACTCCCCTTTTGAAGAAAGCTTCTTTGGACCCAGACTGTCTGGAAAACTACAGACCTATCTCTAACCTCCCTTTTCTGGAGAAGGTAATTGAGAAAGTAGTGGCTGTACAGCTGGAGAACCATTTGACCATCCATAGCATCTATGAACCTCTCCAATCTGGTTTTTGAAAGAGGCATAGTACCGAGACTGTGCTGGTTTGGGTGCTCAGTGATCTCCTGATGGCAAGAGATCAAAGGAACTGGTCCATCGTGGTGCTTCTTGATCTCTCATCAGCTTTTGACACCATGCATCATGGGGTACTGCTCGAGCGCCTGAGGTTCATTTGCAGCCTGATAGGTTCAGTCCTTGGATGGTTTAGGTCTTTCCTCGCTGGCAGAACTCAGAGGGTGCTGTTGGGGATTTATTCCTCTGACCCTCTCTCTCTCTCTGTCATGTGGGGTCCCTCAGGGCTCTGTGCTGTCCCCCATGTTATTCGTGGTGTACATGCTGCCCCTCGGAGACATTGTAAGAGGGTATGGGCTGAGGTTTCACTGTTATGCTGATGATATCCAGCTCTACCTGTCTTTTGCACCTGACCAGGATGGAGCACTGTCAGTATTTATTAACTGCCTCACTGAAATCCTGAACTGGATGAATTCCAGCTGGCTGAGGTTGAACGCAGAGAAGACTGAGGTGATGGTTGTGGATCCAGAATGCCAGATAGGGGGGTTGGGGTTGGGTCACCTCTCAGAGCTTTTCCTGGGGGGTTTCCAGCTCCTGACTTCTGAACGGGTGCGGGACCTAAGGGTGATACTTGATGATGGTCTGGCACTACGATCTCAGGTGTCGGCCATCGTTAAGTCATCCTTTTACCATCTGAGAAACATCGCTAGGATCAAGTAGCTTGTTCCGTCCGGTGATTTACTTACACTGATCCATGCCTTTGTGACCTCATGCCTTGATTATTGCAGCCTCCTTTACTTTGGGCTTCCGGGGGTTTGATATCTGCTGCCTGCAGCTGCTGCAGAATGCTGCAGCCAGTTGCTGATTGGGACTCCTCAGACTTCCCATATTATGCCAGTGCTGCATGAACTGCACAGGCTGCCAGTTCACTGGTAGATCACCTTCAGATTTGGATTATTAACCTATAAAACCCTACGTGGACTCGGCCCTGACTATCTGAAAGAGCTTCAGTCTCCTTACTGCCCTGAGCGATTGCTCTGTTCAGCAGACGAGGGGTTGCTAGAGATTCCAAGGGTAGTTTTGAAATCTTCAGGGGCCCATGCATTTGTGTACGTGGCCCCAGCCCTTTTTGAATTCTCTATCCCATCTGATTCGGGAGTGCACAACTGTGGGGGGGGGGGTTAAGCAGGCATTGAAGACGTATTTGTGGAACAAGGCATACTGTGACTAACTGTGTCATTTTATGATCTTATTATATATTTATTACTGCTGTTTTTATTAGCTTTTATAATCTGCAATGCACCTTGACATTTGAAAGGCGCAAAAATAAAGATTATTATTATTATTATTAATACTCCAATGTCCCTGTCAAGAAATAAACTATTTGGTAAGTGTTGTAGACCCATTGCAGTGGAATGCAGAATGGCCTGAATTTTCCAACCTCCAGTCCAGATTTTGTCTTCATCAAAGATTGCCACTGGATTTCCTAAAACATTACATTGCTGTTCCAGCCAATAGAGAAGGTCTGTGACACTGACCCCCTCATTGTGGAATACACCAGCTATTGTCCTATTAGCAGGTTTAGTTAGTGGAATTACCTCAAGAGTGACCACAGAGGTGTCATTTTCAAATGTTGGAGAACTCCCAGAACTTCTGCAAACCACTGTTTAACTTAAAGCTAATATCGAAGGTTTGTTCTCTGGACACATGGATGAGAGCATAAATTTCTGTCGCTGAGAAGTTCATTGATGTCAATAAAAGTGTTCTAGCCACAAAGAGGCGATCAGGGAATACTTTCATGCCTCCCTTGTAGATAAGTCACACAGCATTGTGCCTTTTGGCAGGGTATATAGGTTCCCGAAAAAAAGGAAGCATATGACCTGTTAGTTCTATGGGAACGTGGTTCCTGCTGGTCATTATCAGGCAAAGAGTGAGCTCCAGGCTCAGCTGAGGTTGGTCCAACAAAGTCTGGGGCTGGTGCTCCAAGAGGTGGTGAGACATGGACGGTTTCAGTTGCAAAAGGGTCAGGAGCTGGCAAGTGCAGCTGGGGATGCTGTGTAAGTTGTAGGTCTTCAGGGAGATGCAGTGGTGACAGATCAATAGGGGTAGGACTGTTTGGGTTAATTATTGTCATATCTGGTGATTAGGAATTGGAGCAACATCAATAGGCAACATCGCTGAAATATCCTTGGGCACCCCAGCCACATGTACAGGGAGGAACCAGACAACCGTTGCCCAGTCCCAGTTTGTTCCCACCCTGCTCCCTGCAATGCTGACTGGACAGACCTGGCAGAGGTCTGTGCCTCCATATCAGCCAAGTCATTTCCCCAACTCGGGACCTTCAGGTCCTTCCTTTCTGACATCAATATTAGGCCGAGCCTGAGTTAAATTAACCAATTCCCCCCAAATCACTTTATTGCCTTTGAAAGTAAACAATGTAGGGGAATGAGAGGTACTTGCCAAGGAGGTGTCTGAGCTTCCTGTCGTCCACTGTTGAGTATGCGAATCCAGCGATGCTGTGGTTGCAGGGTGTGGTTCTTCTAGTGTGTCAGCAACAGGTAAGGCCTGTGAAGGGTTGCCATGGAGAAGCTCCTTAGTGACTGACTTGTCAGATGCTTTCATAGTCGTGCGTACTGAAGAAATTGCTTCTGTAAGTTCTTTTTGTCAGAGGAAAAGAGCCTGCTCCTCTCTGTGTAACTGAGCTTCCAACTCCATGGAAGCAGTAGGTCCCGGTGTCTGTCAAACCACAAAGTTCTCCTCTGGCGGTATCAATTCTTCTGGAGCTGAGCCAGAGATTTCCATTCCTAGTCCTTGGTCTGAATGGTCTAGCAATGCTGGTGCTCTCTCCAAAGTGTTTGGAGCGTCAAAAAGATTTTCCATCTCTGTTGGTTGTGAGGCAGTGGAGGAGACCACCTCCACTACCTCTCCCATATCCATCGCAGTCAGCGTCTCAGCACAAGTGGCCATCACTCAGGCCAGAGGTTCCCCCTACAGGACAGCAGGGAATTTTTTTTATTAGTAGAACATTTTTTGTACAAGAAATACATACAGTATAATCACTTACAATTCATGTAACAGCAATGTAAATAATCAATATTATACAAATTCCTTCAAAAGGGAAAAAAAAAGAAAATAAATTACTTAGTGCATTTTATCCCTTGTTATACAAAGTTAAGGGAAGACATTCAGAATCCAGTCACAATATCTCCACAAGTTTCTGAACTTGTTCTCCGGGAGAAGTCCTTGTTCTTTATAATAAATTTCTTGCAAATGTGTTATTACTTGCATTAAAATTTGATTCGTAGTTTGATCCTTTTGTTATAATACAAATGCACACCTGGCTTGCCATAAATAGTATCTGTACAGAGAAAAAATAGTTTTAATGAGCTTTCATGGTACTTGTAAAGAGGGGGTGAGTATAAGCCCCAAACTACTTGTTCATAAGTGAACTGACTAAGATGCCTGTCTCCCCATACATTTTTCACACAGGACCAGAACTGAACAGAAAAGGGGCATAGAATAAAAATGCTCCATTGTTTCTGGTATACCATAGCATGAAGCTCTAGGACAAGTTCTTTCCTGAACCATTTTATGTGTGTGGTTATCTCTTACACCTAACCTCCCATGGCAAGAGAGCCAAGTAATATCCCATACTTTCAAGGGGAGCTTCTTGTCAGTTAATTGAGAAAATATAGTGGAACGCTTAGTTTCATGATTTAAGAGTTTACTTGGAGTCTCAAAAAATGTTATGTGTAGTACCTCTTGATAAAGAGTTTTCCTAGAGGCTCTCTTAAAGTCCTGTGATGTAACATGCCATTGTTTTAATTTTCCACATACTTGATGTAGGTATGAGGCTAGCTGCAAGAGTTTTAATTTCTTTGGTGGAAGAAAAGGTGGTGACTGCCAAACACTAAAAAATTCCTTTAAACAAAAAGTAGTAAAACCATACCAGAATGTTATTGTTTGGGAGGAAAGGAAGAAATTCTTATACCAAAAAATGGTAAAAAAGAACAAAATTGGGTGGACGATATGGACTCCTCCCTGTTCATAGTCATGATAGGTGTGCAGCCATTTAATGGGGTTCAAACGGCTCCCCCAAAATCCCTGAAAAAAAATATTCATGATCTTTGTCTCTAGAGCTAATGGTGGGGGAAATATGTGTGCAATGTGTAGAAATACAGGTAATACCAAGGTGTAAAGCAAAGTCATTCTTTTCCTTTTTGATATTGTTTTTGATTTCCATGAGTTAACCATGGATTCTGCTGATTGGAATGCCTTTGACCAGTTTAGATGGGCATCATCCTGACTACCAAACTGGCCTCCTAAAAATTCCTTGGGGTTGTAGATATTTGAATGTTCACAAAGTCTTTTCTTACTGGAGTGTTCTCATGGAAAGGTAGTAAGAAACCATTAATTGTTTTTATAGTTAAGTCGAGAGCCTGTAACATATTCAAAACTGGTGATTATTTTTATCGAAAGGGTAGGATTTACTTCCACCATAGTGCAGATACTTATGTCGTCCACATACACCTGAACAGGAGGTATAGAAGTGCCATCTGAAAACAATAAATGAGGAATGCTTGGATGCTGATTTATTTTTTCCAGAAGAGGATCTTTTTGGTATATATAGAGTAGCGGGCTCAGGGGGCAGCCTTGCCTAACTTCTTTAACACTATGAATAGGATTGCCTATGTTCCCATTAATGTATGGTAGTATTACCACTGTGGAGTAAAGTAGTTTTATCCATTTAATAAACTCTCCAGGAATTTGGTAATGATGTAAGACCTGAAAAAGATAATTGTGATCTACCCGTTCGAAAGGCTTCTCTTGGTCTAAAGAGAGCACCATCCCTTGAGAACCTGAAAAGGTCTGCTTAGAAAAAATATCTCTAAGTAGTATTAGATTCTGAAAAATTGACCAGTTTGGTAATGCATAGGACTGAACTTGGTCTATTACCTGTTTTGCAATTGGAGTTAACCGGGTAAGAAGTACTAAAGCCAAAATTTTATAATCTATGTTCAAGAGACTAATAGGTCTCCAGTTTCTTCAATCATACCAGTCTCCTTTCTTATATAATAACATGACCAATGCTTTAGACATATCTTCTGGTAGTGTATTAGAGGTCAAACAGCAGGTAAACACATCTGCTAAAATTGGAGTCAAAATGTGTCTACATTTCTGAAAGAATTCCACAGTTAGGCCGTCAGAGCCCGAGGCGGTATTCTTCCATAATTTTTGGATAGCAAACAAAATATCCTTTGTAGTAATTGGAGAAGGTAGGGTTTCTAGGTCTATAGGTGCTATCTGGGGTAACTTGATATCTTTAAGGTAAGAGGGGTTTGCCTGCGTAGTAAATGGTGTACCAAACAAATTATGTAAGTAAGTCTAGGCTGTACTTTCAATGATTTTAGGATCTGAAAAAATTCTGCTAGTCTGAGGGTCTATAACCTCGTCCAGTCAAGAATGCTGCACACGGGTTTGACAGCTTTTAAATATATCTATTGAGGGTTTGTTGCCTTGTGTCCCGAACTGGGCCTCTTGTTTTAAAGTAGTAGCCCTATTATATTGGAATTGAAATATTTCTTTTTTTATTTCCTGTGTACTATCTCCTAAGTCCAACCTTAATTCATGAGCTCTGGAGATCATTTATTTATTTATTTATTTATTTTATTTTATTTATCAAGTCTAGGATTACAAATACCTTTGAGCCATGGCTCTTTTACAAAGGTTCCACGTCAGAGAAATACAAATTATGGGGAACATCAAGACAGGCATTACAACAAAGTGGACATTGCAAACAGAGTACAGATTAGTACAGTTAAATACAGTTCAAGGGTAGCATTGTAACAAGGCAGCTAGCGGCATTTGTCAGAGAAAACAGACAACAGATAAGAAGTGCCAGAGTCATAGGGAAAGGGAAGAGGGTAGGGGGGAGAAGGAATGTAGGAACGGTGTAAAGAGGGTGAAAAGTGCAGCATTGGGTATACCAAGATGCGAGGGTAGAATCCAGTGAGGAGGGGAGGAGAGGGGGGACAACTAGAGCAGAAAGGGAAGTGGAGAACAAGGTTAAGTTGGGCAGTCACAGGAGCTGTTGGTAGTGATATAGTCCTGGAGCCTAGTTTTAAACATACCAATAGTTGGGGCAGAGGAGATGGTTGGGCTGAGGCCATTGAACCAGAGTGGTGCTCGATAAGCAAAAGAGCGTTGTCCCTGTGAAGTGTGACAGTGGGGGACTTTCAGTAGCTGTAGCGTGGATCTCCTAAGGCACCGTTTGTTAATTCGGTGTTGTAACAGAGTTGAGACCCCAGAAGGTGCAAGGCCAAGGTAGATTTTTTGGCCATGGAGCAGGTGAGAAACTTTATGCGGTTTGATAGTTGGAGCCAGCCGGTCTGAGTGTACAGGTCACATGTGTGGGTGAGACAGTGAGCACCAGTGATGAGCCGACATGCTTTATTTAAGGCAGTTAAGAGGCGTCTAAGGGTTGTGGTTGTGGCCGAGCCATAAATGATGAGACTATAGTCTATTACAGAGATCACAGAGCTCAGGACTGCAACCTTCAATGCTTCTGGCATGAGGTGTGGACTGTGTTTGTAGAGGAGACCAAGCCGTGTATTAGCAGCTCTAGCTACATTATCTACATGAAGTCCATAGGAGAGATTAGGGTCAAGCTGAATCCCTAAGTATTTGAAGGACACCACCTGATCTAGAGTGTTGCCCTGGGTGGTGGAGATAGCCAAGTGGTGTAGCTTGTGTGGGTTCTGAGAGTTGCAGAAGAGCATAGATTTGGTTTTCATGTCATTGAGGACCAGTTTATGATTAAGAAACCATGACTCTACAGAACTGAAACCAAGTTGAAGGTTGTGTTGAAAAGTTGCAGGATCTTTGTGAGTGGAGAATACAACAGCATCATCGGCATATAGTATGATCTTCTCAGAGCAGTGGTAAGGAAGGGAGTTTAAGAAAAGGCTAAAAAGGAGGGGTCCCAGTATGGATCCCTGTGGGACACCTGAGCGAACAGGCAGGGTGTTAGAAAGAGCGCGTCACTTTTACTCTCTGTGACCGTTTTCTAAGTAGCTTTTAAACCAGAGAGAAGAGCCAGGTGATAGCCCGCATTCAGTAGTTGGTGTATTAGTAGTCCATGTGTATTGTATCATGGCCTTGAGAGAAATGATTTAAACGCCCTGTGGAAGGCCGTTGTCAAGGGATTTGTGCAAAGCTCCAGCTCCAGCTCCAGCTCATAGAGAATAATTGCTCCCTAAATTTTAGATAAAGTAAATATTTTGACTTAGACTTAATTTTTGTGCAGGACAGAAAAAAGGATTTTAGGGCCTGTTTTGTGTCCACCCCCCAATCTGATACAGAATCATAGGATTCCAGAACTGAGAATCTGGTTGCAAAAAAAGAAAGGAGTTTTTCCACTGTGGATGGATGAAAAAATAGGGAGTTGCTTAGCTTCCATCTGCCTTTTTTTGAAGGGGCACTAAAATGGTGGGAAGAGCAAGTTAATGCTACCACCATATGATCAGATGTCTCACATGGTATTGTTTCAGCATGCAATACTTGCAAATTCTTGAATAGAAACAAGTAATCGATTCAGGTAGCTAGAGCCCCTTTTGTAAAGGATTTTGGTGCAATAGAATGCTTTGCCATGTACCCATCATATAAATTTGCTGTATCTATTATTGATTTTAAGCAGTTGGTGTCCCCAAATAATTTTTTTTTGTGGTACCTCCTTTGTCAAGTTAAAGAGAGGGGACGATCAAAATCTCTTCCAAACACAAGATGCTATTTGAATGCAAATAAGATTGTATTGATTTGAACAAAGCTGAGCATGAAGCAATGCTCTGTGGAGCATAGACATTTATAAGCCTTAAGGGAAGTTTTTTTAAAACTGCATCCAATGACAAGGCCCTTCCTGAACAAATATCTAACACTCTGTGTACCGAAACCTGGAAACCTTTAAATAATATGCCTACCCCATCACATTTATCTAGGCCTTGTGACCAGTATGAGGGGCCTAATGTCCATATATTTTTTACTTGTGCTACTTCATACAAAGTTTTTAAATGGGTATCTTGCAAAAAAAACACATTATTAGGCAGGTCCCTTAAGATTTGTAGGGTAGTCAGTCTTTTCTGATATGACTTAATACTACAGACATTTAGAGAAAGAGGTTTTAAGTGCTGAGTACCCATCATATCTTAAAGAAAAAAAGAAATGATTATTTCTTCCGATTTTTCCCATTTTTCTTTACTTTAGCCTCTCTATTTGCAGTTCTGACACAGAATCAGTTCTAGAGGAAACTGAAGAAGAGACTGAACCTACATCCTCATCCTCGTCATCCCCCCATTGTCTTTGTTTTGTCAGGGCCTGATATCTGTTCCTAGTGACTACCAGACATGTAGGGATTGGGGAAGCCTCTGCCTTTCTTTACCTTTAACTCTTGAAAAGGTAGGGATCTTCTGGGGGCATTCCATCAGGCCTAAACTCTTCCTGTGAGGTAGTAGGAACATCCTGCGCAGGGGTTTCTATATGTCCCTGTTCTTGTTGCTGAGGAGATTTATCTGGCACAGAATCCTCTAAAAAGAGTGTAGACTGAACATTCAAAGCCTGTCCTTGACAAGTTTCTATAATGCTAACTGGATCCTGTAAAGCATGGTCAAGTCTATTGTGAGCTGTCTAAGGGCAGACCTTATAAGAATGGCTTGCCTCATCCCACAGATTGCATTGAAATGGATTTGGACAGCCCAAACTGACATGACCATATTCCAGACATAGGTTGCAGAGAGGTTTAACACAAACAGAACTTAGGTGAGTTCTGTCCTCACACTTATGGCATGCTTTAGGCTGCCCAGCATAATAGCATAACCCCCTATCCCTACCAATGTAAAAAACTGTTTGGTAGATGTAATATGCCAGAATCAGATTGTTTAAGTTGTACTTTTACCGTCCAATTGCCTATCCACACCAAATCTTCATCAAATATATGTCTAACACTGCACCTCTGCTGAAACCAATACTGGACATCAGATATATTGACCCCTTCACTCCTGAACAAAAGTGTAATCGTTTTAACTATAGTCCTAGTTAAAGGAATGGGAAAAAACTTTTTCCATAAAACAGAATGTTGTACCTTGGGGTATTTTTCCAACAATTTTTCTAAAGTAGCATAATTCTTAAAGATGATGTCATATATAATTTCCCCTTTTACATGGATGCATGCAAACAATTCATGAGGAAAAATACCCATGGTTTCTTTTAACATCTTATACAACACAGTTTTACGATCTGGTACATCTGCTGGAGCCCCATTAAATTTAAGCCTTACAGCATTTCTACACTGTGCAGGCTCGCCTACATTCTTAAAGAAATCAGCCATAAAACAAAGTTTAGGTTCTTCAACTGTTGTTGGGCTGGCAGTATAGCCTAGAGGTTAGAAGAACAAGGCACGAACAAGCTTGGTACATCCAGCAGACTAGACCTGAGTTTGATTCTTACAACCTCCACTTGCATACTTGTGACTCTGAACAAGTCACTTAACTGCCCAGTGTTCCCAGGTCACCCCTGAAAACAGGCACTTGGGCCTAGAGAGCCTTACCTGGTTACCAAAGACTAAAATAAAACTGTGCTTGAGTTTTGTCCTGAAAGATTGTCTTCAGCAGGTCCTGTATCAGTTGCAGGGCCCTGTGTAGAAGCTGATTGCAAGTCATTTTTATTGTTTTCTATGGGTGTGTCATCAGAGATAGTACCTGAATGCTGTGAAGTTTGTTCTGACGTCTGGAAAGTTTCTGTGTTCAGGGCAGGTATCTTGAGACTCTCCTTGGTAGACTGCATAATTGTTGAAGCCGTGACAGGTCCTGGAGAAGTCCAAACCTTTATAGCAGTCCTTTGTTTCCACCCTGCTGCTCGAAGTGCTGCCTCAGGAGACCAGATTGAGTCTTCAAAGTTACAGGGATCTTCTCTCCCTTTCCGAAGTGCTGACGTGGTGCTGCCGCTATCTTTAACAGATGCAGCTAGAGTGTGAGCTGTATCAGATGTCATGGGAAACTGGGAGGGAAATGGTAAAGCTGTCTTGCTGTTTTTAGGGACAGAAAAATGTCTAGCAGATAAATCCTCAGTCTTGTCTCCTCGTAAGCTATTTTCCCATTAAAACATTTTTGCACCTCGGAAGTAGTGGAGCTAGTTTTAGGCTCTTGGCACACAGAATTAACATTGTTGGAGCTGCCAGCCTGATTTTTTTCCATCATGTCTGTGGTCTTATTCAGAATTTTATCAACTAGCTCCTCAGTTATATTATTTGTATATGCAGTGTCAGTAGGATGTTGACTCATAGAAGCGATAACATTAGTTTCAATGTTTTTAACCGGGGGAACAGTTTCTTGAAAACTTTCTAGTTCTTGTTCCAAATCTTTAACTTTCTTCAAAAGCATAGTTTTTTCTTTTAGCAGAGTTTTTTTTACTCTTACCAGAATTCTTTTTCTCCAATGTGTCTTGTATTTTATTTTCTTTCTGATGGGCCATCTGTGGCCTTTCTATCTCCTGTGTAACAACTGGGATGGTTTCCATAGATTCTGCAGCTCCGAACTTCACAACATTGGCCTCTTGCGAGATAGGAGCAGGAGAGGAGGCCTGCTCCCCTGCACCAACCATGTCCATCTCCTCCAGCAATTCCTTTGCACTGGCCATCCTGGCTAGAATGGCCAAGGGTTCCTCCTACAGGCAGTGTAGGGGAATTTCCCCGGTGTCATGGCCAAATTTCCTCCGTTCACTAGAAATACCACCAACAGCTTAATCTGGCTCAGTTTCAATTTGTTATCATCTGTATCCTCACCACTGGGTCGCCCCTGAAAAAGAGACTTCTAGTCTCAGTGGGCTTACCCAGTCAACAGAATTCAATAAAAATAAATAAATAAATAAAGATCACACAAACCTAAGCAGACCTGGCAGCATGAATGGAACACAGAAGATTCAGCCAAATGGATGTCAGTTGGACTGATAGAGAGAAGAGGATCCTTACAAGAAGCAGAACAGATGACCAAGGTAGGGGCTGGGGGGGACAGAAAAGATGAAAAACAGAGTCCAACAACTAAGTATGGGGAAGTCAGGGGACAGTTAGTGCTGGAGAAGAGGGAGAGGGTGCAGCAGGCAAGGGTGGGGGGCGGGAGGATGTCTGGGTGGGCCACATTGTGTTTTGGAGATACTGGCTGATCATCTGCAGTAACAGAGTATTACTTTGTTTTTTGCAGGTGTGTTTAAATTTGGATTGTGGTATTGGATATTCCAATAACTTTCTGATACCTAAAACTGAATCAGATAGGAGTTGGAATCAGATTTGGAACATCTATAATTCTAAAAACATGCATTAGGGATAGATTTACATAGATACAGAGAATTTGTTGGCAGATAAGGACCGCCTGGCCCATCTAGTCAGCCCTTTTTTTCCTACCTTTAACTTATGCTGCAGACTGTAGTTGGTCTGCGGCTTTCCTACTCTTCCCTTTTTCTAGTGTTCCCGTGTGTGTCCCATGCATTTTTGAATTCCTCCACTGTTTTTGCCCTTACATACTCAGGTTCATACTAAGGTGTGATAGGAGACAGAGAGCCATAAGGCCCACAATTGCTCCTATATACTAATAATAACAAAGACAGGCATCTGAAAGGATAAGTTTGTCCAACCGGGACTTAAATAATGATTTTGAACTGCTAGTGATCACCTCCAGGGGTAATGTTTTCCAGGGCTTAATAATACATCATGTATAAAAAAAAATTTGAGGCATTAGATTGAATCTCTTGTGTTGTAGCTGAAGTGGATGGCCTCTGAAATTATAAGTGTCATCCTTAAATATTAACCCTAAACAGGTTAATAAACAGGGATTGTTGATGATGTAGTACATTAGAAAAAGATCCCCTCTCAATTGTCTGGAAGAAAGGGACATCAGGTTCAGAGAGCTAAGTCTGGTTTCGTATAGGACATTACTCAAACCTCTCACTATTTTAGTGAATCCTCTGTACTTTTTCCACTTGTGTAATATCCTGTTTCTTAAAGGGGCACCATAATTGTGATGAGAGATTTAAATGAGGGCGGACATAAGCTCTGTATAAGGGGCATTAATACTTTGCTGTCTCTTGACTTTAATATTCCTATTTATGGACCTAATAATCTGGTTAATTTTAAGAATGACAGCGTTAATCTGAGAGTTACTTATGATCCCTGTAGGGCGGTTGTTCCAAGCATCTACCCCCACTTAGTAAAGAAATACTTCCTCACATTATCCCTGATTCTTTCTCCCTTCAACTTCATCTCATGTCCCCTAATACTTGTCCATCATCTTTTTTGAAAGATACTACCCTCTTGTACGTTATTGATCCCTTTAAGGCATTGATACGTCTCTATCATGTCTCCCCTCTCTCTTAGCCTCTCTAGAGAATACATATTGAAGTCTTTCAGCTTCTCCTCATATGACTTCTGTTGTAGCCCATGTGCCATTTTTGTAGCCCTTCTTTGGACTGCCTTCACTCTGTCTATGTCCTTTCTGAGATGAGGCCTTCAGAACTGGACACTGTACTCCAGATGAGGTCTCACTAATGATCTGTATAGTGGCATCACTGCCTCCTTTTTTCTGCTTGGAATGCCTGTCCCTATGCATCTCAACATCCTGCTGGCCCTTCTAACCACCTTCTCACATGGACAATCACCTTTAGGTCATCAAATATAATTATTCCTAGATCCCTCTCCTGTTTGGTGGTCAACAGTACCTCCCCACCCCATTAAGTACTCCTCTTTCATGTTCCCGTGACCTAAGTGTATAATGTTGCACTTCTTTGCATTGACTCTCAAGTGCCATACATTTGACCAATCCTCCAGCTTGCCCAGGCCCCTTCTCATTCTTTCCAACACCATCCCCGTGTGTCTACCCTATTGCAGATCTGTGTGTCATCTGCAAAGAGGTACACCTTCACCTCCAGCCCCTCTGCAATGTCACTTATGAGGACATTTAAGAGGACTGGGCCTAGCACCAATCCCTGAGGCAACCAGTTGGTCACCTCCATTTCTATGGACTGAACTCCATTCGCTACCACCCATTTATGTCCTACTGGTCAGTCAATTTCTAACCCAGTTAACCAACCCGGCTCCAACTCCTAAGTTGCTCACTTTGTTTATTAACCTTTTATGTGGGACAATATCGAAGGCCTTGCTGAAAACCAGGTACGCCACATCTACCACCCCACCCTGATCAATCTCACTCGTCACCCAGTTGAAGAAATCTATCAGGTTTGTTTGGCAAGACCTGCCAGCCGTGAAACCATACTGTCTCAGATCCTGCTGTCTTCTAGATTCAAGGTATGCCACAATCCTTTCCATGAGTAATGATTCCATCACTTTTCCTACCACTGAGGTTAGGCTGACTGGGCTATAGTTACCAGCCTCCTCCTTGCTCCCAATCTTATGGAGACGGACAACATTAGACCTCTTCCAGACTGCTGGAACCACACTTGTTTCTAATGATTTTTTGAACAAGGCTGCCAGTGGTCCTGCTAGCTCCTTTCTTAGTTCCCTTAGAATTCTGTGATGTATTACATCTGGCCCCATTGATATTTTAACTTTTTATGTTTGCTTGCATGCGCAGCACACAAGAAACATATTGAGATACAGTAGTAGAGCATTGCAGAGGTGTGGAGTGTTGTGGACAATGCAGCAGACACTTTAATGGGTGCATCCCTCAGCCACCAATTAATGCTAAAGCTGCTGATGATGGCAGTTTCAGAGCACGCGCCACACTTGAAAGAAATCTGCCACTGCAAACAGGGGCAGTTTCATCATTGCAGCAGCAGTCCCCCCCCCATCCCAACCAGGCACAAAGCAGGACAACAAATTTAAATGTTAGCTCCCTCTCACTGCTGCTGCCTGCCTTGTACCCTCTGTTCTCTGTCCCCTGCTGACATCAGGGTGATCAATCCCCATGACAGCATGTATCCCCCCTTCCCCCCATTAATCTGGCACACTGGGAACCCACCCAAGTGTGCCAAAAAATACTTCTTTGTTGTTTCTGACACTGGGATGCCCACTCCCAGTGTCAGATGTGCCATTCTGCCCCATGTCCCTATATTCTCAGCTGACCTCAGGGTGCCCAATCCCTGGGTTGACACTGATCCCCCCTTCCCCAGTATTCTGGCACAGTGGGAGCCCACCCCAGTGTGCCGAAATCCATTTTGTTAATATTTCATCTGTAAAAAGGAAAAAAGTCCCATGACATCTTTTTTTTTAACCTGAATAAAAAAGAAAATGGTCCCTCTTCATTCCCACCGAACCCCCTCTCCCAACCTTGAACCCTGCCTTTGTGCATGCTACCTCCCCACATCCCTCCTTACCCTTACTTACCTCCAGAGGTCATAGTAGTGATCATCTGTGGACCAGGAACATGTTTGCACTCTTCAAAGACCAACTTGGAACTGAAGAAATGACAGTAAACCCAATAAAGGCAGTCAGTTGGGTGGGGGAGTTCAACTTAGGTGGATATCTCAGCCAATGTTTGAAGTTTTGTTCCAAATTTGCAACATGGGTTTCTCAGGACTCCACCTCATGAACACTGACAATGTCATTTCATTTCTTGGTCCCGAAATGTGATTTCATGATCGCTGTGTGCAACCACCTTTCAGGACCAATTAACAAATCAACAGCACCACTGTTCATGAGGTGGGATCCCAAAAAGCCCTTGTTGCAAATTTGGTGAAAAAACTCCAAAAAATAACTGCGTTATGAGCATTTGTTGTGCAGTTTCTATGCACACTCATAACTATATCAATTTTTAATATTTTCACTCCAAATTTCCAACATTGCCATTTTTTCACACTGCCTTATGAACAGTACAGCTGTCATTTTTTTGCATCCTTCCTGAAATGTGTTTTTGCACCTGTGGCGCAGAATGGTGAGGTTCCAGTGTGAAATCAACTTTCAGAACAGATTAACAACATCACAGTGCCACTGCTCACAAGGGGAGGTCCCAAAAAGAACATGCTGAAAATGTGGTGAAAACATTTCAAAAAATGTGTTATGAGCATGCATTGCACAGTTTCTACGCACACTCATAACTTTGCCATTGTTTCATATTTTCACTCCAGATTTTCAACATTGCCATTTCTTCACACCTCCTCATGAACAGTACAGCTGTCATTTTTCACATCCTGCCCAAAATGGCACACTCGCTTTTTGAAATCACCTTTTGGGACTGAGTAATGAAATGATAGTGCCACTGTTCATGAGGTGGGGTCCCAAAAAGCCCATGTTGAAAATATGGAGCAAAAATACCAACAAACACCCTGGGGCATTAGGGTTTCCAACTGTAATGCCCACCCTGTACAGACTGACAGATGTTGGGGTGTGACTTGCTGTTGTCGGCCATAATGCTTACAACATTCCTCCCCACCCCCAACCCCACCCTGCAGCCACTGACAGGCATCAAGGTGTGCCTTGGGGTCTTTGGCTCTAACGTTCACCCCATTCTCCTGTACTGCATCCTTCTCAACTTATTTCCTTATGGAATAGGGTGAGCATAAGGTCTGAAATCCTCAAGGCACAGGGTGGGGTGAGGTGGAATGGCATGAGTGTTATGGTCAATGACCCAAAGGCACACCCCCAACACCTGTCAGTCTTCACAAGGTGGTGTTGGGGAGGTGAGGCGTTACTTCAATACTTCACTTTCATTCCTATTATGCGTCTCTAACTCCTGCACTACCAATGCCCATACCAGCAAGCAAACATTTGGCATTGACAAATGCTTCTTCTAATTCCTTTAGGACTCCTTCTACTGTGAATGGACTGGTATCTGCACTTCTCCCCTTGGTACTCCTTAAACATAGCTGTGGTCCCTCCCCATCCCCTTTTACAGTGAACACTGAACAAAGATATTTGTTCAGGATTTATGCTTTTTTCTGGGCCCCTTCTGATGACCCCCTCTCTTCCCTTTTCAGTCTCACAATCCAACCACTGTTTTTTATCTTCTGTCTAATATATCTAAAAAAAAGTCTTGTCTCCTTTTTTAATTGCCTTGGTTATTCTTTCCTCTGTCTGTGCCTTGGCCTTTCTGACTGCATTTCCCACCTCCTTTAACTTTTCCAGATACATTCCTCTATCTTCCTCCCTCTGTTTTTTTTTTGTATTTTCTGAATGCTGTCTTTTTTCTTTCACCCATCTTGCCACCACCTGTGAGAACAAAAGTGGCTTTTTCTTCTTTGTTTTACTTATTTGCCTATGCAAAGCCTCGTGGCTTCTGTTATGGCTCCCTTAAGATGTGCCCATTGTTCCTCTACATCCCTTTTTCCTTTTCCTACTCTACCACCTGGGGGCTTTCTTCAGACTTATCTTCATCTTTGCAAAATTAACCCTTCTGAAATCCATGACCCTTGCCTTTGTATGGCTGGATTCCTCTACTATTTTTACATTAAACCATACTGTACAGTGATTTCAAGACCCCAGGTGACTCACCACTTTTAAATCCATCACCCATTGTCCATTGGTGAGCACCAGATCTAATATTGCCCTCTCATGAGTTTGTTCTACCACTTGCTGTCTGAGTCCCGCCATCAGAAGAGCTTTCAGGATGTTTCTCCTCCTTGATGTGGCTGCAGTATGGGTGCTCCAATTGACAGCTGACAAATTGAAGTCTCCAATCAGCAATATCTCCCCTTTTCCTGCCATTTCGTGGGTTATTTCCACTAACAGATTGCCCAACTCCTCCTCCTGTGCCAGAGATCTGTAACTCACACCTAAACAAATGGCAGTACCATTTCCCATTTCCAGCATGACCCACAGAACCTCCCCACCTCCCTAATGCCCTGTACTTCTGTAGCTTCTATTTCCTCCCTAATGTAGATAGCCAATCCTCCCCCCTTTTATCCTATATTAACTTTTTGGAACAGAGTGCACTCTGGCACAGGTATATCCCAGTCATGGTTCCATATGTACCATGTCTTGGCCGGAGCAACAATGTCCAGGTCAGCCTCTGACATCAATGCCATCAGGTCTGAGATTTTATTTGCCAGGCTGCAAGCTCTTGTGCACATGGCTTTCCACTGTCTCTCAACTCTTTTTTAAAATTTTTCTCCCTCAACCTTGTGTTTTACCTCAAATTTCTTTCCAGTAGGCATATTACTGAGACCCACTTCCATCTGTGTTTGTTTACCTCCTTTCATGTTCCTGCTAATCCCTTTTTTGCATTCTGTGATTAATTCCTGTTTTTTGGGGGAGTTCCTATCTTCTAGGTCTAGATTTCAGTGCATCCAAGCAACTGTAGTATGTAAGCAACAGTGCAGTGTCTAAACACTGTGACACACAGCCACTCTGTGCTCTTGATTCTACACAACATAGTACTGTAGGTCTTGTGGGACCATTAATCTGGAGCTTAGTGGAACTCAGTGGAGGGTGGTGGTGCTGCAGAGAAGCAGATCAGATCAGCTAGTCAGTAAAAGAAAAAACAAGCATTTGTCAATGCCGAACGTTCGCTTGCAGGTATTTGCAGTGGTGTTTGGCATGTATGGTGCTTTACCCTAATGCCCTGCGCGATTGCTGGTATTTGCACAATAAATTGTCAGCATGACCTTGTTGTTACCCCCATTGTGTGCTACATAGGCAAAAAGACGTTTTGGGCAGGATGTGAAAAATGACAGCTATACTGTTCATAAAGAAGTGTGGTAAAATGGCAATGTTGAAAATCTGGAGTGGAAATATTGAAAATTCGCAAACCTACGAGCGTGTGTGGGAACTGTGCAATGCACACTCGTAAAACAGTCATTTGTAGGATTTTTTTCGCCAAATTTTCAACATTGCCATTTTAAAACCTCTGCTAATGAACAGTGTCACTGTGATTTTCTTACTGTGTCCCATACATTGATTTCGCACACCGACAGCACCATTGTGCACTACATGGGTGGAAAGACATTTTGGGCAGGATGTGAAAAATGACAGCTGTACTGCTCATGATGAGGTGTGGTAAAATGGCAATGTTGAAAATCTGGAGTGCAAATATTGAAAATTCGCAAACGTACGAGTGTGCTTTGGAACTGCTCAATGCACACTCGTAAAACAGTCATTTTTAGGAATTTTTTCACCAAATTTTCAACATAGCCATTTTAAGACCTCTGCTCATGAACAGCATTACTGTGATTTTCTTAATGTGTTCCATACATTGATTTCGCACACCGACTGCGCCATTGTGCACTACATGGGCGGAAACATGTTTTGGGTGAGATGTGAAAATGACAGCTGTACAACTCATAAGAAGGTGTGATAAAATGGCAATCTTGAAAATCTGGAGTGAAAATATTGAAAATTCACGAACTTAAAAGCCTGCTTAGGAACTGAGCAACACATGCTTGTAAAACAGTCATTTTTTGGAATTTTTGCACCAAATTTTCAACATGGGGTTTTTGGGACCCCTTCTCATGAAAGATGTCACTGTCATGGTGTTATTCGAGGCTGAAGGGTGATTTTGTGCAGTGACTGCACAGTGCCTGTGAAATCACCCTTCGGGCCCGACTAACGCCATGACAGTGACATCATTCATGAGAAGGTCCCAAAAACCTCATGTTGAAAATTTGGTACAAAAATTCAAAAAATGACTGAGATATGCACAAAGTTGAAACCCCTATGTAGCCCATTATACAGCTTACCAGCATTTCCTCAGTTCGCGGTCGGCTTTGAAGAGTGCAGACGTGTTCCTGGTCCACCGAAGATCATCGCACTGGAGTCCGGAGGTAAGTATGGGGTGAGGGGGTGGGGAGGCTGGGTGCACAGTGGTGGGTGCGGGTTGTGGGAGGGGCTGGGAGACGCTACGGGACCGCTTTTTGTTTTACACGTTAAAAATTAAAAAGACGACGGGGACATTTGCCACGCTAGTGGGCCTCAGCATGGCAGAAGATGGCTGGAGGGCCTGAGGAGCTGACGGGGATTGGGCACCCCGGCCGGCAAACTTAGGAGCCGACGGGGATTGCGCACCTCGCCGGCAAACTAAATTGACCGCTTGCCACACTGGGGTGGGCTCCCAGCGTGGCAGCAGGATGGCTTGGGGGCGTGGACCCGATCGGGATTGGGCACCCCCATCAGCAAACAACATTTGCCCGCCTGGGGTGGGCTCCAGCGGGCACCAAAGCTTTGGGGGGCGTGCACGCATCGGGGCGGCGTTTGTATGGCAGCGAAGCTTCCTTGAAGCAGAGGAACACCGCTGTCATACTGAGCTCCTGCACCCATTGGTGCAGGATCGCCATGCCTGCTCAAGGGAGCAGTGCATTGGTTGGGAGAGGCACACCTCCAAGTGTGCTACTCTCCCAAAACGTTCCTTGTGCATGCACGCAAGCGAAAGTAAAAAATAACAGCTATGCCTGACTGCTGATCAGAGTGGAGGAAAAGGTAAAGAGGGGCCAGGGGTAAAACAAGCAGGTAGATGCAGACTCATGTCCCACCCATGCTATCTGTAGGAGATTTCATTATGCTGACCTAGCATGATTGGGTTGCATGCTTTAAGCAATCACCTTCTATTCTGAAGAGACAAATATGAAACACTTAGGAAAAACTACCTAAAAGGGAATACTGTCTCTTGAAACAGACAGCAGGCCAAACAAAACAATTTTGTTAGGAAGACTTAATTAATAAGAACATTTTGTGGTGGCGTAGTCTTGAACACTGACATATCCTGACTGCTACCCATTTTTTTGGTGGGGGTGGGGATGTAGTACTTCAGCAGCCCCTAATTGACATCCATTTCTGAAGGGTGGATTGCTCCAGTATTTTAGCAACCCCTGACTGTAGCCCTTTTGTAAGATAGGATAGCACTCCACTATTTGAGTAGCCCCAAGCTTGTAATCGTTGTTTTTCAAAGGGGGTTGTGTTCTGGTATTTATGCATGCCATGTGTCACAGTTTTGATTTTCAGAGCAATAGTTTTAAGTCTTCCCATGCTTATTTTTAAATACAAAACATATTGCCATGTTCAGGTAAAGTCTTTGGGCCATATGTTTATCTCAAAGTGTTTAAAATATGCATAACACACACATGAACGACTTCTTGTCATTTCGGGTCCAACTTGCTTAGATGCATGCTCTCCTGTTCTCAAAAATGTACAGAGGCATTAGGCAGGCGGAATGTCAGATGTGCTACAAGCTAAAAACCTGGACTGAGTAAAATCACATTTTGATTGAAAAATAAAATAAACTACTGAATAAGGCAACAATGGACAGACTAGATCCAGTCAAAAAGCATGTAGCCTTTAACAGGCACACTGGTCCTATAGGGCCAAAAATAAATACTTAAAGCTGACAGACCCAAAGTGAACTGAAAATACGCCCCCCCCCACACCAAAAAGGGGGGGCTCTTTTAATGTTTTATCAATTAGGTTTAAGGGAAAACATTCATTTTCATCACCCTCCCACCCCTGAAAGCTTTATCCCTGATAAAGCTTTTCGCATATTAAAAAAATGTTTTTGCTGCTGTTTACTTACTTTACTTTAATTTTGTAAACTCCACAATTGCAAAACATGGTGGATGTTGTGCAGTTCCATTTCATGTAATGGTGCTCTGCTGCACCACTCACTCCAATAAATTTTGTATTGGGGTGAGCAGTGTGGCACCACACCGTTACATGAAATGGAACTGCGCAGCATCCACCACATTTGCCAATCACAGAGTTTGCAAAATGAAAGTTAAGTAAGTCAACTGCTGGAAAAAAATTTGAATATGCAAAAAGCTTAATTGGGTGCTAGAGCTTTCGGGGGTTGGTGCATGATGAAAATGAGTGTTTTCCTTTAAATGCACACTAATAAGCATCAGTAACATTATATGCATATTTCATCATCATTTCATCGGAGAAATAAAAAAAAGAGACGATGTTAAAAGTATCTGTATGAACCAAATCCCATTGTCAAAGCACCCATTCAGAATGTATACATAATTGCTGTGCTATCTATGTCCAACAACTAAACAGCGAATAACAGAAAACGAATGTGTCTGGCATTGGTCATTGCTGGTTTTAATGATATGTGGAGTGAGGTCAGAAAACCTAAGTACCCAGAGTACTCTGTGATTGTAAGCACCTAAATAGAAAAAAAAATGTTGGGGGGGGGGGTGAAGAAGTGTTTCCATGCAGTATGGTATGCTGACTGCAGGTGAAACTTGGCACACTAACAGGAGCCACTTATAGAGATGTGCTAGCTAGGAACCTTTAGCTCACTAGGGACATCCAAACACTTTTACTATTTGTTTTTCTTTTCTGTGGCTCAGTATCCCACTCCTATCCCCAACCCAACACACACACCACGAGTCACTGTAGTTTTCAAGGCTGACAGTTTGTGCTGTGTTCCAGTAATTGTAATCAGGAGCCTGTATGGAAAACAGCAGCAAAGGATTTTGGCTGCTTGATAAACCTCACTGTATGTACAAAATGTTTTCTGTGGGTAAAATGTTTCTGTTAAAAATGGCATCCCATTTTAAACACAGTACAACTCCCACGACCCTCTGTATGACTTTCCTGTTTATTCAAAATTGTCTGTACCCGTCAACTTTCAGACTCCACTGAGGTTGATACTCATCCCAGAAGGTTTCAGGCATACTGTACCTATACTAACCGGTGCTTCTTTTTCAATTATCCCTACCAACACCTCAAGTTTGCTCTGTATGTTCCTAGGAGTTGTATACGTGCATTTCAAATGTTCTTTCCTCACCCAGTCTCCATAAAAATGCAGTGCCCCCTACCAGTGTCCAGTATTTTTATTTATTTATTTTACTTTTATTTATTTATTTTATTCTTTGATAATGGGGTAAGGCCCACTAGGCACAAGTGTCTGTTTTCAGGGGAGGCTTGGGAGCACTGGGTGGTTAAGTGACTTGCTGTGAGTCACATAGTATGCAAGGAGAGACTGTGGAAATCAAACCCAGGGCTGCTGGTTGTACCAAGCTCATTCACAGCTTGTTAGTCTAACCTCTAGGCTATACTGCCAGCCAGGATTTATTAAACGAGAGTAGTAAATAAGGTACATGAGCCCCAAAAATGCTCATCTCTTTGTTAGTGCTGTGATTTTATTTTCTGGCAGTAAAGAATTAGCAGGTACGCAGGTACCAGAGACATTTTGAATCTCCCCAGTACAGGATGCACAATGTCCAGTGTTCAAATATGCAATTTATTTCCATGAGTGAGGGGGTGAGACCATAAGTGATGAGTTGCAAAGCCATAAGTGAGTTATGAAAATTCCACCCCTCATAAAAAGAAATAAACTGCATATTTTTAAACAGGGCACTGCATTTTCTGTGTCTGCAAATGTAGTGGATTATTATATGCTTTGTGTGTGCTTTTTTTTTTGCAATGGATTGTTGTATTTTTGTTACTGGCTGAATTCCTTCTCGTCTTCCCCCAATATAGCTGCATACCTGTTGAGGTTAAATTTCAGTAAAGGGTCCCATGATGTAAAAAAAACACAGATTTCTTTGACTGGGTGACCAAGGAGCTAGAGCAGAGTGGAGCAGTAAGGCCTTCAACACCATTCCATGCAGGAGACTAATAAGCAAGCTGGGTAGCTTAGGAGTGGGTCCAAACATGGTAAACTAGATAAGAAATTGTTTAGGGGATAGGTGGCCGAGGGTGGTGATAAATAGAGTTCACTCTGAGGAAGGTTGGTGACCAGTGGGGTGGCTCAAGAATCAGTGCTGAGACCAGTCCCCTTTAACGTATTTATAAGTGACATTGCAGAGGTGTTGGAAGGAGGCATGTCTTTTGTGGATGACATGGTAACACTTTAAGTTTCCATAAGTACACTGTGGCCCGGATATTGAAAGTAGTTGCGCATGGCGCAACTGAGGACTTGCGCCAAGGAGCCATATTCAGCGGGAGCCATTGCGCAGTGCAAATTCCATTGTGCCAATGCACAACTATAATGAATGCAGGTGCAAGTGCAGGGGGCGCTCCCATGAATATCCAGCGCAGTGGCATATTCAACCATAAAACCATGGCGCAAGTGCAGAGCAAATAAAAGATGCTCTGAGCAGACTGGTTCCTATAAATACAGGGCACAAGCACACAGACAACACTTGTGCCAGGTGAGAGGGAGTGAGAAAGAGAGAGAAAGAAAGAAAGAAAGAAAGAAAGAAAGAAAGAAAGAAAAGAGAGGGAGAGATGGACAGACAGACAGACCAAGGCAGACACAGAGGGAGAGGGACAGAGGTGGCATTGGAGAGGGAGAGAGGGGCAGAGAGAGTGAGAGAGAGAGAGAGAGAGACAGACACACTGCCAGGCAGTGCACCAGGGTGGCACACAGCTTGCAGCAGCCAACCGCCCAGGGGGATATTGGACAGCAAGGGCCATGGATAGTGAGCCCTTCATGATGGAGGCCATAATGAGAGATGTGAGGGGGCAGGAGGAACAGCGACGTGGCCAAGGAAGGGCCCATCGGCAGTATGTCTGACACAGGTGGTACCAGGCCCATATCACCTTTGAGAACTACAGTGGTGCAGAGATTGTGGGCCGGTACCACCTGAACAGGGCCATTCTGAGGCAGTTCTGTGAGCTGTGCAGTGAGGGGATGCAGGTACCCACCAGACGGAGCCACGACATGTCCATGGAGATGAAGGTGACAACCGTCACGTGCCTGCTCACCACAGGCACCTTCCAGATACCAACAGGGGACACCACAGGCATAACCCAGTTGGCCATGTCCTGCCTTCTTCCACAGTTCCTCAATGCTCTGCTGATACGTGCTTTGGAATTCATCCATTTCCCCAGCACACAGGCAGAGTGTACAGCAACCATGCAAGACTTCCACAGGTTGCACATATGCCTGGCATGATTGGAGCCATTGACTGCACCCACATGGCCATCCGCATGCCACCTGACCCCAAGGGCATGGCATATATTAACAGGAATGGGAGCCTGAGTGTCAACTGCCAGGTGGGGTGCAATGCCACAGGGTGCATCACCAGTGTCTGTGCCACACACCCCAGGAGCACACATGATGCATTCATCTGGCACAGCTCTGCTCTGTGCTATAGGTTTGAACATGGGGACATCCCCATGGGCCATCTAGTGGGTGAGTATGGCATGGGTGAGAGGCGATGGGCAGAGCATTCCTTGGGATGGGGGAGTGCAGGGTATGCATGTTGGCATGGGTGCCAGGGACAGGCAAGGGACACAGCAAGGAATAGGAGAGGGCTAGCCATGTTATTATCCACACAGGGGACAGTTCTTATCCATTGAGGCTCTGGCTGCTCACTCCCTACCGGAACCCATCATCCCCAGCAAAGGAACACTACAACAAAGCACACGCCAGCATGCACAACATCATCAAGCTTGTCTTTGGCATGCTGAAAGCATATTTCTGTTGCCTAGACAGGTCAGGTGGTGCCCTACAATACAGCACCTCAAAAGCCTGTGGCCCATTCCTGGCTTGCTGCATACTGCACAACATGGCCATTAACCATGGGATAGCTGTCAAGGCTGATGAGGGCGACAGTAGTGGGGATGATGGAGGCAGTGGGCCAGAGGGTGGTGGACAGCCACCCCCTGGGAGGAGGGATCCCCAGCTGCAACAGCAGGTGCGATGACACCGGGACACCATCGCACAGGAGCACTATGGTGCACATAGGTAGATGGTGCGATACACATGCATGGGCCACACAAACAGGTACATCACACATGCAGGGGCATGCATGGCAATGGGCATGCACACACAGAGGTGTAATGTAGTGGTAGGGGAGTCAGGGGCACACAACATTCAGAACCACACCCAGCAACACGAACACACACCCCCCCCAGGCAGTGGTATGTGGTGTGGATCAGATGCATTGCACCGGTGCACAGGTGCAACTGGTGCTAGACTGCCTTCATCATACCCACACCACATGCACCAGCTGCCAGGCAAGCACGCACACAGGCAGTGTGTGGCACGACAAACAGGTGCCACACAAGTGGTGGGCACACACACACACTGCCCATGTGCACACAGGGCAGCAGTTGCAGACTGCAGGTGGGGCAGCCAACACATCAGGTCTGCTGCACAGAACCATGGCCACCACAGCCACAGAGGTGGCCACACCTGGGCCTTTCAACAGCCACAGACTGCGCATCAGCCATTGAGGGGTGAGCAACAGCCCCCAAGGGGTTGAACCTTGGGACTGTGACTGTGTCCACGCAGGGGGGTGAAGGTGCACAAACAGGCCAGCCCTGGGCATGCCTGGGATGCCCACATCAGAGTCTGGTGTTGACTGTGTTGAGGTCACCTGACGACAGGTTCATGGGGTGGACAACGCACTGCGGGGGATCATCTGTGCCTGGCCATGCCCTGTGGCAGCCAGCAGCGCAAAGCCATCCATGATCGCAGTGGCAATGCAATACAGGGATGCAGTCATGGCCTCCTGCATGCGTTGCATCCCCGCCAGCTTCTGTGCATTGCCCCTCTCCTGCTGCTCAGCTAACTGGTGCACCTCTGCAAACAGTGCACGCACCCCAGTGGCAAGCAGCACCTGTTGCTGAATGGACGCCTGCAGCAAACGAGTGTGCTCAGCCAGCGGGCCGACATCCTGGGGATCCCAGGTGGGAAGCCGATTCTCATGTGGTGACCAGCCACACTACATAGCCCCCCCTCTGGTGGATGCTGCACAGTGGAGTCTGCAGGGGGAATGGGCACAGCAGGTGCACCAGCAGTGGATCCTGTGTCCAGATGCCCGGTGGCACCCCCAGCCTACTGCTGTTGCCCGTCTGGCTGCTGTACACCACCCAGTGCTTGGGCGGCCACACCACCACCACCGCAGGGCACAGCCAGGGCAGCACACACCGCTGCACCTGCAGTGGTAGCAGGCAGCTGTTCCACTGCTGACAGAGTGCTGGGTGTGCTGGCTGCAGCAGTGGCCAGCAGGGGCATCTCACCCACAACATTGCCCATGCTGTCCAGGATAATCATGATGTCGTCATTGGTATCAGACCCCACCCCGATCTGTGTCTCTGTGCAGAGGACACCAAGACTAGCATCCTGCAGGAAAACATCAAGGGCCTAATCTGACCTCAGGTCCAGGACTTCTGCTTGCACTGTGGTGGTGGGCTGCAGCCTGTCAGGTCCCCGGATATCAGTGGAAGTGGACAGCTGGTTCTCCGGGGCTGTTCCAGCATCCATGGCAGCCACCGCTGCCAGTGCCCCATCATCCAAAAAGAAGGCATGCTGGTGCTGCAAGAGGGAGGAAGAAAGGCATGTCAGTGCTGCAATGCCCACATGTGCTCCTCCTACACTGCCACTGCATGTGTCCTGCAGCATGGCATGCACGTGGGTGTGCACGCATGCACATGACATACATGCTGGCTG
The DNA here is from genome assembly GCA_016271365.2 of Neoceratodus forsteri. Lineage (NCBI taxonomy): Eukaryota > Metazoa > Chordata > Ceratodontiformes > Ceratodontidae > Neoceratodus > Neoceratodus forsteri. The sequence continues at coordinate 203,176,752 of CM057454.1, forward strand.
CATGCATGCCAGCATGCCAGTGTATGCACCCTCCGTGCCACCAGCTGTGCATGGCTGACATACTTACCATGCAGTGATGGGCTGCCACCCATCTGGAATCCACCTCCAGGCACACCCTCCACCATGCTGCGGCACATGGTGGCTGCCACCAACTCCTCCTGTGCCATCAGCATTGGTGCATTTGCAGGACCCCTCTGGTGGTATTCCGGGATGCATGGATGCCTGATACCTTCTTTTTAATGCACCTCCTGTCCGTGCCCACCTTCTTCCAGCACTCCTGTGCTGACCACTGGTGGCTGCCATGCTGGTTGATGTATGCCACCACCTCCTCCCAGGCCCCAGCCCTGGCCTGTGGTATTCCCGTGGTACCACTCAACAGGGGCTCCCTGTCCAGGTATGCATCAAACAGGGCCTCTGTCTCTGCTTTAGTGAAACTGGGCCGGTGCTTACGAGAAAGCCCACGCTCCTCACCCTCCTCACGTTCCAACATCTCACTTCCTGTGGACACGGACAGCACAGTGTGTCAGTGGTAGCATCTCCCTGGTCCATCCCACCCTACTGTGCTGTCTGCTTCCAGTGAGCTGTAGCAGTATGTGCAACTTACCATGAAAGGATACAATACCAGTTCATGGCCTGTGCTGTTCCGTGGTGCACATGCAAATGAGGTGTGGCGCAACAGTAATGGCATGCAAAATGCACCCAGTGCACCACGCATTGACTGATAAGCTCACTTGCATGTGGTGGCTGAATATCATGATATTGCACCATGCACAATGGGGTTACACTGGACCAAGTCATGATGGTGCAATGCGCATGCATGTAAGCTGCGCAGACCCACAGTGTGCATGCGTGTCATGGCATCATGGCAGCAGTCATGCACAGACAGCATGATGCCATTGCATTGCGCATGTTGTGCATGGGCTGGCTATGTGCATGGCTGCACATGGGGTGCCGTGCCCTATCATGCATGTGCACAATGCTGGTCGGCCCCTTGGTCTGACTGCTAACCCTGTGACCCCCACATAGCCACGCTAATTCCGGGCATCTCCAGCACTGCGCAATGTGTGTGCACTGCACATGCACCCAGGCATTGCGCAGCGGGTGCATGGTGTGGACACGTGTGCCTCTGGCTGCCATTTTCATCACCCAATGCAGTTAGCAGAACATGGCAGAGGCACAGTGATGGAGGGCCTAGAACTGGTATCCCATCAAGGTGGCCAATCTAATGGCATGTGTGGAGTCCCACACCCCCCCAGTTCTTTGGGCAAGTGCCCCTGCAGCAGGCCAGGTACACCATGTGGCAGGCAATCGCCACAAGCCTGGAGCACAAGACAGGGGTGTCCAGGACTGGGGAGCAGTGTCACCACCATTATGGCAACCTCATGCGGTGGGACCCAGAGTGCCTCAGGGGCCATTCCACAGCCAGGTAAGTCATCCTGTGTTGCATGTCTGCCCTGGTGCTGTCCTGTGGTGTTGGCTTGGCTGCCTGCCATGCCCTGCAGAGGGGTACACTGTCATTGTGTGACATTACCAGCTTCCACTTGCATTGCGATGCCGCCATGTGGCAGTGCTGGTTGTGTCGGGCAGGAGCACACCCTGTGCGCAGGGATGGGGTGGGGGGCAGCTGCTGTGCTCGGTTCCTGAAGTGCACCTGTCTTCTTTCCATTCCCAGGACCTGAGGCTCGTCGGAAGGCCCAGGCTGCTGCAGCAGTGCAGCAGGCTACAGCAGGACAAGCCAGAGCAGGACCAGCACTAGCAGGGCTACAGAGGGCAGGTAGGCACTGACATGGTCCTTAGCACTCTGCATGAGGGTGGGCAGGGGTGTGGGTGCGGGCATGGCTGCCTGTGCCATGTGCTGTGGTGGCTGTGTGTGTCACACTGTGCATGGTGCATGCCACTGTGGCACATCCATTGGACACATATGCCCGCTGTTGGTGGGGTGGGCATGAGCCCGGCTGCCACTGGTGTTGCTGTGGTGCCACTGGTGTCCTGTGCCATGTGACTGTCATCACGCAATCAGGTGGCCATTGTGCAGCAGTGACCACCTCTGTGCAATGTTGTGGTGCGTTGAGTTGCTGGCAGGCGTGGCCGGTACGGGCCCTCCAGGGGTGTGTGTTCCCACTGCCCATTGAGCATTGTGGGTGGGTATGGTTCCTTGGGACATTGCACTGATCACCTGTCCTCTCCCTTGTTATAGGTGTCCAGTGGAGGTGTAGGAGGCCCGTGTACTGCAGGCTGCTCTGACAGCTCATCCTCATAACCTTGACCACCATGGAGGCAATCCTACACGTTTGTCTCCTGCTACTGGCAGACCAGAGGTGGCGAGGACACCAAGGGGTGGCAGGTCATAGCTGCCATTAGTTTGGCCACAGCTTTCCCCTGTTTCCCCTGCTGTACCTCCCCCTACAATCCCCCTTCCCACTGTACAGTCCCTGTTCCCTGTCCCCTTCCCTCACTTTCCTACCCTTTCCCACCCCATTGTTACTGTAGATAGTTTGCACTGGAAATATATATTTTTTGACTTACCTGCCTGTGTCAGTGTTTACTTTGCAGGTGGCATGAGGAGCCATCCTGCAGTGGCCCAGTGTCTGTCCGTGTGGTGTGCATGTGTCGGGGTGCCTGTTGTGCTTCTGTGGTTCACTGCTGTGTGCTGTGGTGTGTTCCACTGTGGTGGTGTCCTTCCCCTCGGTCGGTGGCTGTGCCTTGGGGTACCCATGGGGCAGCTGTCAGGGGTGTGTGGTGGGTGTGTATGTGGTGGTGGCACACGGCCTTGGTTATTAGTTGGGTACTGGGTGCACACCATGTTGGGGCCCCTGCTTGGCATTGTGTGTCCTGTCTCATGTGGTCTGCCATGCTACCTGCCACCTGGCACATTCAGTGCCTCTGATGTGGGCTTCTGTGTGCTTGTGTGGCGTGTGTGTGTGTGCTTGGCTGCGTGGTCCTGGGTGTGGCCTGTTCTGGTCTGGGGAGGGTGGGGCACAGCCAGCAGCCTTTGGGAGGGTTTCCCTTGGTGGCCTCCATTGGCACCTTCTGTTGCCTGCTATCTGTGCCAGAGTTGTGTTCTGGGGAGGGGTGTCTGGGTGCTTGTGTGCACCCTGCTGTGCCCTGCTGGTGGAGGCTTCCTGTGGTCTGTCACTGTGCTTCCCTGGCTCTGTCCCTGGGTCTCTTCTCTGTGCCATGCTCCCCTCTGTTGCTCTGCTGTTCTGCTCCCACAGTTGTGCTGGAGCAACTCTGGTTGCACCATGGCACAACTGTGCCATATTCAGCCAGGTTGCGCTAGCACAGTTCGGTCTGTGCAACCTCTGAATATGGCTCCTGTTGTGCCATGGTGCATCTGATTTGCTCTGTGCTTGACTTGCACCGGCCTTTGGTGCATTTCTGAATATCTGGGCCTGTAGCTACAGTGTAACTACACTGTAACTGCACTGCAATTTAATTACATGCAACAAACACACAACTACAGTGTAATTACCCCTGCTGCATGTAATTAATGATTACCTACTCTGCAGTTACATTGAAACTGACACTTAAAATAATGTGTGACCAAAGACACCAAAATCTGCAATAGAGCTGAGACCTGAGAAAACTCAAGGAGAGGCCAGAGGATATGGCAGCTGGGTTTCAATGCAAAAAAGTGCAAAATAGTGCACTTGGGGCACAGAAACCCAGGAGTGGAGTACAAATTGGGTGGAATGGTTTTGGTGACCACCAAGCAGGAATGAGACCTGGGGGTGATCTTATAAGATGACCTTGAGGTAGCAGTATGACAAGACATTCGGGAGGGCTAGTGGAATGCTGGGGTGCACAGGGAGAGGTATCACCAGCAGAAAGTGTGAGGTAGTGTTGCCTGTGTATAGATCACTGGTAAGACCCCACCAGGAGTACTGTGTCCAGTTCTGGAGACCACATTTCCAGAAGGATATTGACAAAGTGGAGGTGGTCCAGAGGAAGTCAACTAAACTGGTGCAGCATCTACATCAGAAGCCATACGGAAAGAAATTAAAGAACCTCAATATGTATGTTCTGGAAGAGAGGAATGATATGATAGAGACCTTTATATACCTTTCAGAAGTAAATAAGGTACACAAGGGAAGTATTTTATTTAAAGGGCTCAAGAATAGGGGACAAACTATGAAACTGGAGGTGGGTAGATTCAGGAGAGATGTGAGGAAGTACTTCTTGCATTTTAGTAAATTACTACATTATGATAGCATATAGAGGTAAAACACAATACAGTACTATATGTAACACAAATTATAACACAGGAGCACAATAGCACCCCTCTCACTGTGGCACAACACTGGACATCTGAAGCCTATATGTATACTGTGCACAATTTCCAGGAAACCTTGTAATTGTACATATCAAGGATTACACAAAAGTCCATAAAGTCAGAAAAAAAGAAGTTTCCAGTGAATTCATTTGTTTGGTGCCCATATTATCTAGTAGTGTCTACTGGAATTTCTGCAGAAAGACATTAAGACAGGATTATAAACTTTGTAGTAACAATCCAATTCTTAAGTGTTACACAGTTTTTTAAAGAATTGGTTTGACATTAGCACTTCTTTTATTTGTAAGAGTCCAATATATGTAAGATACATGTCTCATAAACATTGTAAATAAACTTTAAGCAAACTATAACTGGTTATGAATTTTTGAAGGAACCATAACTTATCCATGAAAAACCAATGCTGCGCTGAATGCTATGCATGAGGCATAACAAAGTGTGCACTGTCTGCATCAGCAGGAAAGTATCCTGCTCTGGGGGGAGGAGCCTAAAGGACAAGAATTAAGAAATGCGTGTAGTACCATCTGACTGCAGTCAGTAGAAAGCTTAACAACCTATCTAACAAAAGGCAATATATGCCTGTCCCTACCATGTCCATCCCCTGAACCCCCATGACTACTTCCACTCCAAGGAACCACAAGTTTAATTACTTAGACATACAGTTAAAGCATTTACAACATTTTAAACAAACACAGACAGCACTCTTATATTAAACAGTAGAGCATGGTATCAAATTAGTATGTTGGTGTCCGATTCAGTATTGGATGCAACCTCACTGACTCTAGCAGTAAATTGTTTACATTTTTTTTTTTGTCTGTCAACATGCCACCATTCTTCGGATTTGAGAAAATATAAGTTTTCCTACCATAATATACTTTATGTCTTGCTGGCAGAAGCAGATAGTTAGTCACCCCCCAACTCCTTTAGAGTACTTTGGCTTCATCAAAACCCTTTCTTGATTGGGTACTAAAGCTTAAATTGGGAAAGGGTTTCACAGTACCCTTGTAAGTTTTAATTCTTCTGGCACACTTGACAGTAAGGAGCACTTTACCTTTGCTCCTCAGAGCTCACAGTTACTATAAGTAATATACAGGCTATGGTGACCTCCTGAGGAGGACATAGTGGGTTGATCCTGCAAGTTTTCTTTATGGTAGAAGTGAAGTCCAAAGATTGCACCTTCAGTTTCCATCCCAGCAGAAATGTCACTTTCTGTTGTTTTGGGTAGTCCAAAGATTCTGACTTTTGGCATCCAAGAGAAGACTTGGAGTTGTTGGAGGTGGGCACAAAAGGTTGAGTTCTATTTTTCAAACCCTGAACAAGTTACCAGAGTCTTTGCTGCTGCCCCCTGCCCTTGCTGCATCTGCCTGAGCTGATTTAGCCTTCTTTTGTAGGAGGGTGGTGCAGCTATTGAATTCCCCCATCTTCTGATCTAATGCCTGGATTGCTGCAAGAAGAGAAGCCAAGGTGGCCTCTCCTGAGGAGGTTGGAGGGCACACTATCACTGATGCAGCCCTTGTGTTAGAGTCCATCAATCTCTGTGGCTCCAGAGGTTGTTAATTCTTTGACTTTCCCATCCTCTAAAATTCAAACTTTTCCACCAGTGCACCAAAAAGATCTGTTGTATCCAGCCTATAGGTTTTCTTTGCAAAAAACACTTTTACTAGTTTATTTTTTTTTTTATCATAGCAAATTTGTATTGATTTTTACTTTCAATTACTAGTTAATTTTGAAAGCATTTTCAGTTCAACTGTGGAGCTCAATCAATCTGCATCTGATCATGCCAGCAGTCATGCCATGCCCCCTCACTTCAATCAAGTTGATTGATAGTTTCCTTGAAACATGATGTACCAAAAGGTGTGTGTGTGTGTGTGGGGGGGGGGGATTATCACATGCAGGTCACAAAGAAAGTATCCCTCACTTCTTTAGGATCATTATTGTACTTCCCTCCCCGGCAGTATAAGGCACAAAATATAGAAAACTGAGTTAGTGTTTGTGCTCACCGAAACAGAGAAAATAGAAGGAAAGAAAAAGACCTTACAGTCCATACAGTATGTCCCTTGTTTCTCTACTTGGATATATACTGTTGAGCATGACTGTGTGAGCATCTGCCCCTCTGTATTTGTATCTGCATTCCTTTTTTGAAATTCAAAATTTGTATTGTGACAAAAGTTTGTGTCAAATATACAGCACATAACAAGAAGTAAAACATTTTGTTCAATCAAACAATTGACAAAAAATAAATCAAGTCACTGTATCTGCATTCCTGTTGTTGTGTGTCTTTGTCTATGTGTATCTGTATGCATGTGTGTGTGTGTGTGTATGTGTGTCTGCCTGTGTGCATGCATGGGCACATGTGTGCATATGTGTGCATGTATGTGTGTCTATTTATCATATGGTCCCATCTTGGCTGTGCAAACACATTGCAGCTAGCCAGTTCTTGCAGAAAATACATCATAATTACATTTAATTACTTTTTTCATTAATTCACCCAGGTGGCCTTCCTCTAAATTTGAAGTTAACAAATAAGTTCAGCACCATTCGCATATTGTACTAGCAGGTGGCTCACTTACCTGAACATTCCCACATCTGTTCATGTGTGCAAGCCCTTATAAAATTCTTCTGCTGTCATGGCAATGGTTAAGTAGTCAATTCTTGAAAATGTGAGGATATCTTGTATAGCACATGTTCTACTTATTCAGAGACTAGAGAAAATAATCATATTCTTTGGTACCGTAATAGACATTCTTAACTAAAAAGGCATTTATTCAGGAACTGAACTCATAATTAAATTGCAAATGATAGACTTGTAGTCACATTTTAATTGCTAGCTATCAGCTTTCTGTCTGTCTGTCTATCTATCTGTCTGCCTGTCTGTCTCTGTCTATCTATCTACAGTATTTATCTAATCCCTCTTATCCTTTTCTCTTTCTATCTAATCTCTGTTTCTCTTTCTGTCTTCCCTATCTATAAAATGTGTCAAGATGGCAATGACAAATACCACTCTCTGAATGGACAAACAAGGTCACCTGCCATTCCGTGCCTAAACCATCCCAAACAAGGAAGGTTCCATGTCATAAGGGCGATTGCTGAACAGTGATCGTCCTTATGGCGAGTGCACATCACCGAAATTCAGTTTTGGCAATGTACAACTGCAGCGCCAGTAACAGCGGTGCAAAAACAAGGATTTTTCTTCCTCCCCTGAACCCCCCCCTTACTTAACATACTCAACTCCAGAGGGGTGCATGGTGGGGAGATTCTGTAAAAAATAAAAAAAATGGTCTCAGGCCAGGCGCAACAAAAAATACTGCCGCCTGGTCCTGAACCCACTTGCGGTTAGCCCCCTTCACAGGCTGCCAACAAGGAACAGCATTCCAGCAGATGTGGTGGGGGCAAAAACAATGAGATTCAAGGATGTGTGGGATAGGCATAAGGGAATCTTAGCTGAAAGGAAAGGGGGTGGAAGAATGAGCTGGAGATCAAGAATGATCTGTGGTGATACTGCAGGCAGGGAAAAATGGGCAGATTAGGTGAACAATTAGTCCTTATCTGTTGACAGATTCTATGTTTTTATGTTTCTATTCCTCATTTATATTTGCACTCACAAATAAATTAGTGCTGCATTTGTATGCCAGAATGTATAATACTAGGACATTTTATAAGTGTGAGAACCTGCTCCTGGGTGCTGTGTTCTTTAAGAGATATAAGCACTCCTCCCATGTCTGCTGAGGAGAACTCCGCCTACAGCATTGTTCCTCATCATACACTGGAGAAGTGCCTCTATCACCCAATAAAAAAAAAACCTTCATATGTAATTGCCCACATCAAACTCATCAGTTGTAATAAATGTGCCTGGATACATTTATCACAGCTAACTTCCAAATAATCATTCAGAGTTTAGACATGTCACAATCACCATCGAAAACCTAAGAACAAATAAGAGAGCAGCTTTTACAATGCTATGACATCACAATAGCCCTTTGCTTCCTTGACGTCAGATGCTGAACTCAAAGAGAAATATTAAAATCTCCACATCTCAGATTTCAAAGTTATACTTTTAAAGTGATGTTGCATAAATCAAATACACAAAGGCTGAACTCAGAATTATCAATCTGTCTGCCTGCCTGGTTCTATCTGTCTGTCTGTCTGTCTGTCTATCTATCTATCTATCTATCTATCTATCTATCTATCTATCTATCTATCTATCTATATCTCTCTCTCCCTCCCTCTCTCTCTGTTATCTTGATATCTATACAGTATGTAAATATACAACCGGTGCTTACCAGACAAGCCTATAAAAGATGTTTAATGCCTGCAGTGCCATCAACCAGGATCACACACTCTGTGTGAGATTTCACAGTTTACTGCGTGACAAACTGGAGTAATTACCATTCGATTAGACTTAGTTCCTGCAGTATCCTGCAAGATATCCCAGCAAAAACTGTGATACTTTGCTTAAACCTAGTGATATACATACAGCTGTAGAGAGGAAAGGATACCACTGATCCACTTAGTACCTTCCTCTCCCCAGCTTAGTAAGAACACCACGTCACCCCCTTTTTTCTGCAAAGTATGGTACCTGTGAAGTCTGAGGCTGATGGCCTTTATAATATCAGCTGATACCACCTGCTTTGAAAGTCTATTGCAAGCAACAAGCATCCGGTCTATAAAGTAGTTCTTCCTGTTGTTCCCCTTGACTCTTCTTCCTTTCAGTGGCATCTTGGTCTCTCATTATCATGCATGCTGAAGAGCTGCATTTGGTCTACTGGCCAGTTCTGTCAGTGGGCCATCATAAAACATGTTTTTCAAATGTTTAAATCACCTTGGTCACACATCTCTGCACTTTCTAAATCATGTCAATATCTTATCTTAAATATAAGGACTACATCTGCATGCTGTATTTAAGGTGAGGTCTGACAAAGGATTTGTATAGGGGCATCATATTGTCCCCCAACCTAGTTATGAAGTTTCTCTTAAAACATGCTATGATTCTGTTCTCCCTCCATGTGCTAGTCACAAGGCTCTAGGACCTCTGGGATGTCCTTTCTGTTCTGGATGTATAGGCAGGAAACCAAAGCTGCAGCATGACAATATAGACTCCTCCCACCAGGAATCACTCCAGTCTACTTCCTGCCTTCAGTTTAGTAGGCTCTGCCACTCAATGACAGAGGGAATTCTTCATTCATGATTTTTTTTTCATTGGCGTTCCTTCCCCTATGTGCCAAGGAAGTGCAGCCGGCATCAATTCTCCTGACGTTTCTAGCTAGGCCCATTTCAGCTGGGGCCTCTCAGACTGAGCCACTCTTGCTGTACAGTCTAATGCCCCCTTCCCACCAAGCCAGCTTTCCCACAAGGACTGGACCATACCAAGAAGCTTCATCAGCCTACTCCTAGAGGTGGCCACATTAAGATTTCAGCTGCAGTTATCCCCCGCAAGGGCCCGCCTACAGCACTCCAACTCACAGCCCACCCATAGAGCTGCCTGAAGCTGTGATTCACACCAGAGCTCCTCACCAACAGAAGATACCAGTCTCTGGCTTTGTGGACCTCTAGTTTGGCACCAGCGGTGCACAGTGAGTACAGACTGGTAGGACAACCTTTAGTGAGGAGATGGGCAGCCAGAGGAGGACTTTTCCAGTGACTGGCCTTTAGTAGCAGCCCTTGAGGAAAAGCTCTATTCTGTCAGTTTTCAGAGTGCTGGAAAAAACTGTACTCGCAGCCATTTTGAGCAGTGCCCTTGTGAGCTCTGGACACATTTTTCCCTCTTGAATCCATTTCAGGGGCAGTCCACTTTGGAAGCATTATTTGCCTGGTGCTCTGCGGAAGTTACTTTACTTGGGATTTTCCATGACTCCATCTGGCTTCCTTAGAGGGACACTCATTTATAGCTAATCCTGCATTCTGGCATACTAAGTTAAGTACTAAGTAGTGAGGAGCTAAGGGGGCCCATGATAGACCCATAACAGCGCTCCTTTCCCCTTTACCCATAGTATGTTGGAATGTGGCTTTATAAGATATAGGTATCTAGTATTCTTTAAAACTGTGCCTTACCTGAAGCATATACTATTTGTTCTGGTAACCCATTCCAGGGGGCTACCACTCTCTAAGTATAAAACGCCATATGTTTACTTGTATTACACTTTCTATGTCTTAGCTGAAGGTGGTGCCCTCTGGTACCCAGGTTATTGTTTTAAACTGAAGATTCAGTTCATTTAACATATGGTCATCCTGCATGATATCATAACACAGCATTAAGTCCCCTCTGACTCTTCTTGTCTCCAATGACAATAGCCTTAGATCTACCAATCTCTGTGGGTATGGCCTATCCTGCATGCCGTACACCATCCTTGTGGCCCTCCTCTATACCCTCTCCAAATCCGCCACTGCTCCTTTGTTTATGGGCCCCCACACAGGAGCGCCATAGTCCAAAAGAGGTCTAACATAGGCTCTGTACAAGGGTATAATCACAAATTCCTTTTTACTTTTAACGTTTTTTTTTAATATTCCGTAAGACCCTATTAGCTTTTATTATTTATTTGTCACACTGAGCATGATACTTCAGTTTTTGATCTACTAATATGTCCAGGTCCTTTTTCCACCTCTGACTTCCTGAGGGTTTGACCATTGATCTGATAATTGTGTTCAGGATTTCTGTTTCCCATATGGATCACACAACATTTGTCTATGTTAAAACTCATTCCATTTTCGGTTGCCCATTTGCTAATACTGTCCAAGTCTTTCTGTATTGTCTCCGCCCCCCCCCTTGCCTGCGTTACTAGGCTGACCAGCTTAGTATCATCTGCATATTTACTCACCCAGTTGTATGTCCCTTTCCCCATTTGTGCTATGAAGACTTTAAACAGAACCAGTCGCTGCACTGACCCCTGAGGAACCCCCCCAGTCAAAGGGATCTCATCAGACAGATAGCCATTTATGCACACCCTCTGAGTCTTATCCGCCAGCCAGGCCTGGATCCATTAACATACCCTATAGTCTATATCTATTTCTGGCAAACAACTTAGGATTTCTATGTGCGGTACTTTATCGAAGGCCTTAGCAAAATCCAAGTATATACAATCAACTGACTCCCCTCCCGTGCAAAGCTGCTGAAATTTTCTCATAAAAGCATAACATGTTTGTCATACATGGCCTACCAGCCACAAATCCATGCTGCTCCCTATCATCCTGATCAGTCTCCGTTAGATATAGATTTATGACATCCTTTAATATTGATTCCATTAATTTGCCCGGCACCGATGTCAAACTTATGGGCCTATAGTTTGTGCAGTCTGCTCAATTGCCCTTCTTATAAATGGGTATCACGTTTGCTGCTAACCAATCCCTAGGCACTGCCCCTTCCCCCAGTGACTTCTGGAAGATAAAGCTTAGAGGGATAGCAATATTTGGTGAGAGTAGTTTAGGAACAGTGTTTGTTGTTATCAGCCCTGCTGCATTTGTGTTCTTCATTGTCTTTATATTATTTAGAATGACCTCAGCTGAGATCCTTATGTCTAATGTTTTATTTGGGTTAAATTTCACCAAACCCGTAGACTTAGCCGTGAAGACTGTACTGAAGTATCTGTTAAAGACATTTGCTACCTTAGTGGGATCCCATAATTGAGCTCCCCATCCTTAATAGTACATAGGTTATTGTTTGATTTCTTCAAGGAATTTACATAGCTATAAAAACTTTGTATGTTATCTTTATGTGCGGTGGAAGCCAGCCTTACTTCCATCCTCTGCTTGCTTCTTTTTATCAATTTCTTACACTTGATCTGTGCCTGTTTATATTTAGCCCAGGTGACTGTATCTCCACACTCTTTATAAATTTGATATAACTGTTTCTTTTTATGTACTGTTTTGAGTATCATCTTTGTGAGCCATCTAGGTTTTTTCCCTTTTCTGTTGTACACCTTTACCTTTTTTATATGTTCACTACATATTGCAAAGATTTGTTTTTTAAAAATAACCCACATTTCCTCAGCTGTTTTATTCTCCAGTAGCCTTTCCCAGTTTATGGCTTCCATTTCCCTCTGAATTTTTTCCTTGTTTGCAGTTTTAATACTAAAAACCTCTCTACAGCCTTTCTCCAAGGGGGTGTATTGCTGATATGAGAAACATACCTCTACATGGTCGCTACTTCCAGCAGTGCAGTTGTTTGGCATCCCAGAACATTTATATCCTTCACTGCCATAACCAAATCAAGGGTGCTTTTTCCCCTCGTGGGGTCAGTCACATATTGAATAATGTCCAGCTCCTGGCAGAGCTCCAGAAATGCTTTACTAGTTAGATTTGTGGCCAGTTGGCCCACCCAATCGGTGTCCTTATAGTTTAAATCCCCCACCATTATTACCTGCGTATTTTGCACACTCAAGTTAGTTCTAAATTGATCTGGTCTGACAACTCCTTTGATGCCGCAGGTGGCCTGTAACAGACCCCAATATTTATGGGTTTTTGAGCACATGTAATTATCTGGATCCAGATTGTCTCTGGCCCAGCTGCCCCTGACTTGACCTTTTCTGTTATATCTGTAGCCTTGATTTTGTTTGATATATGTGCTACCAACTCCCCTCCTCTCCTTCCTTTCCTATCCCTGTGGAACAGGGTGAATCCAGGAATTTCTCTACCCCAATCCTTGTCCTCAGTCCACCAGGTCTCTGTAATAAATGCCATATCCACGTTTTGCCTCCCACATATGAGTGCCTCTAGTTGCTCCTTTTTATTATTTAAACTCTGTGCATTTATTAGCAGACATTTATTAACAGACTGTGTAGGCCTTAACTTTGGTTTAGGATTTCTGCCATGCTGAGCCTTATCATGTAGGTACTGCCCCCTCCCCCCCATACCTGGTTTAAATATTCACCCAGCATTTCCTTAATTTCAGATGCCAGTGTTTTTGTGCCCAGGGAGTTTAGATGTAACCCATCCCTTCTGTACAGATTTTTTTTTTCAATAAACCTCCTCCATGTGTCTATGAATGCAATGTTCCTAGCACCACACCTGTTAGACACTCTACTATTAATTCTTTGAATGGTGCAGTTTTTTTCAGGGTTGCATCCGTAGTTAAGTAATATTGCTGAGATGATAGGTATTTGTCCTCCAGCAGTTACCAAATCCGCACATTCCATGAGCTCATCCACTATATCTTTTTCATGTTCCCTACCCACATTATTTATCCCCACATGGAGCACAACCACTTTTTTGTTAGGTACGTTTAGTAATAATCTTGGTAAGCGCAGTTTAATGTCCCCAATTCTTGCCTCAGGTAAACAGTTTATGGTCATTATCTTTTTACAGCCTGTAGTAAGTACAGTATCAGTATTTTGAATTATAGAGTCCCCTATTACCAGCATTTCTGTCTCCGGGGTTGTGTCAATGGTATCTGTACCTTGAGTTGCATCCAGTTTGACTGTCTCAGTGCTTGTCCCTGATTCAGTACTGAGTGGTGAGTATCTATTGTGTATCGCAACTTCAAAACCTCCTATAGCCCTCCTTTTTTTGTAGGGTGCTTTTGATATCGTTGCCCAACTATCCCATCTCCATTCCCTCATTCGCAGTTGTCCAGTTATAGACATTGGAGCTATCACTGGAGCTTTCATGGGACTTGTTTTCTCACCAGTTCAAAGGTGCTCATCCCCTATAAGATAACAGCTGAGGGGTGAAATCTTGCCGGCTCTATTTTCTCCAGGCCTTGGCAGGTGCCCTATTTCCCTTACGGTGGACCCATCTTGTCTACCCTAGCCCTGCCAAGGGAAGCATTTTCTCAATGCACCTAGATTATTCAGGCGTCCTTCTTGGGGTTCTCAGTCATCTTGAAAGACAATGTCTTTAGATAAACCTTCCATCAAGACCTTGGACAAATTGACCAAGGGTAGAAAATGTACCAAATGTAAGTCCACCTTCTTAGACACCTTCGCTAGATCCCTATACTTAAAATGTTAGGCTATGCCCACTTCAGACCCTGTTTCATAGAGAAAATTGCCACTACCTTGTCTCGCTCCCAGGAGGTGCCACAACAGTCCACCCAACAATTGGCACCAGGCTTAATACAAAAATTAAACAGCACGATTGTGTTGGACACAGCCTGCTTTTATTTGCATCCCCCATATCACTGCAGACCCATACCTGCAAGAACTTCACTAGAAAATGAACTCCAGCTCCCTCCTCAGATGAGTAGGAACATCATGAACAGCACCACAGTAAGACAGCGAAGCATACTAGCTCCCCTCATCCTGAGGCAGGGCAGATGACTCCTGAGGTCACCACAAAAGAAGGTGCTCATCTTCTACCAAAGAGAGGGAGATCCATAGCAGTTTCTTGGACTCAGAATTAGAATCTGCTGGGCATTTTTGATATCCATGACCTGTTTTTTTTTATTAAGAATGTCATATCAGAAATATACCTTGGGCCTGTGCCGTCCACTTCCAAACAAGACAAACCAGCTTTCAGACTATCCAAATTGACTAGGCCATCAACAGCATTCCCTATTCCTCTGGCAATTGAGGACCTACTTAAAGAGGAGTCGCAAGGCCTGGAAAAAACACATACCCTGTCTCAAGCTGTTGAAATTCAATAAGAAACAATCAGAAACTTGGCTGAATCTTCTCAGGATCAACCCCATGATTTCATCTTTAATGAAGAAGACTATTATTCCAGCTGATGGAGAAACCGTGCATTGGGACACAGAGGATTGCAAGGTGGACTCATCTTTAAAGAAGGCCTTCCAGGCTTCAGCGACTTCCTTGAAGGCGGTTGCAGTTAATCAGTTCTTGGCTAGGGCCTCTCTATCCTGGGCTATGGACTTAGCTTTTCAGGTGGTGGAAGATTCTGAGCAAAACAAAACTTTGATCCAGCAACTACAGTATGTGGACCTCACACCCACTAACTCTGCCAATGTTTTGGAGGATGCAGTCCATTGTGCCATAAGAACAGTGTTCTATCAGATGTCTGTGAGATAAAACCTCTGGCTATGAGCCTGGCAGGCTGATACCTCCTCTAAAGTGTATCTTGTCAATGCATTCTACAAAGGCAGCCTCCGGTTTGGTTCTGCTCTTAAGAAGGCCATCAAAGACTCCATTGAAATGGTTAAGTTCTGTATGCCATAATTGAAATCTGGGGATAAATCATGGTTTGGCAGGTCTCGGTGGCCTTTTCATGGCTAGTCATCCTACAACAGAAGTCAGACCTGAGGTTTCTCTACCAAGCAACCCTGATTTGCCTCCTGCAACCAGAGCAACAACAGAGGTGGAGGAAGTGGTTCCTGTGATGCTGGATATTTCAATAATATATTTTCACAATGAGACAGTCCGGGCCCATCCCCGTGTCAGAGACAGACTTTCCAGTTTCTTTGGGAATGGGTCCATTCAACAATGGACATGTGGATCCTAGATATTGTCAGCAATGGGTACCTGATCAAATTTGACACAAAGTCTCCACTTCCTCACATTGTCCCTTCTCCTGTATCAGCCAACCCCACCAAGAGACGAGCAATGCTTCAAGCAGTCACAGACCTATTTCAGAATGGAGCCATAGAGCCAGTATCCCTTCCAGAGGTCAACAGATGAGTTTATTCCCTTTTCTTTATTGTACTGAAGCACACAGGGGGTTTCCAGCCAGTGTTGGACCTTTAGTTTCTGTATTGTTTGTCTGCAGCACATCTTTCAAAATGAAGACTATTATCCATCAACAGGGAAGTCCACCAGGGAGACATCCTCACCTTCATCTACTTATAAGATGCATACTTACACATTCCCATCCAAGACTCTCACAGACAATACCTCAGGTTCAAGGTCCAGGACAGCCACTTCCAATTTAGGACACTTCCATTCTGGCTTTCCTCTACTCCAAGTGTCTTCTCCAAGGTTCCAGTGGCAGTGGTGGTACACCTGTAAAATCAGGGGATCCAGCTCTCCCCATGTTTGGACGAAATCCTGATCTGAGCTCCTCAGCATGATTTGGTGGTGCAGGCTGTGACTGAGGTTATTCTCTGTGTTTCTGTGCATGGTTTTGTCATCAACTGGCAGAAGAGCTATGTTTTCAGCACAGCCACTGTACAACCTGGGGGTGGACTTCAGAACCTGCCATGGAAAAGTGTTTCCCACTTTGGTAAAATTTCGGGACTTACAACTCCTGATCCAGAAGTTTCAGAAGGTCACTTAACTTCCAGCCCAAGTGATCATGCAACTCGTAGGGGTGATGGTTTCCTTGGTGAATACTGTGTTGTGGGTCTTTAATTCACATGAGACACTCTCAGGTGACCCTCCTCAAGCAGTGGTCCCCCTCAGAGAGACAGCAAAAATCACAAACTGACACTATGTCAACACATGAAGGACAGCCTACATTGGTGGAGAGTGGATCTGAAAATAATGAGGAGACGCAAGCTGGTCTGTCAGCAAGCGGTATGGATCACCCTAGACTCCAGTCTCAGATGGTATCCTGTGGCATGCGCTACTCACAAGTGGGTGCCTACCAAAATGGTGACCCACTTGCTGCACATGTCGACAGGGTGAGGGAGTAGGGAAAGGTGACCAGATGGGGTGGGTTTGAGAATAGTGATGGGATATCGCTATATGTACCTGCAAGCAGGGGGCTCAACACGCTGACGAGGAAGTAGGTTTGTCAGGAGTGTTGCAGCGGTGAGCTGCCAAGCTGGCTCCATGGTGTGGTGGGTGGGTGCTAGGCTGGGGCATCAGGATCGGGCGCAGGTTTGTTTATTGCGCCCGGCCCAAGTAGTTTTTTATTTTGCACTTTTACCCCCTCAACATGCACCCCTGAAGTTGTGAATCCTGTAGGTGGGGGCACAGCCCTCAATGACATAAAAAATACAGAGTCCTCTGCAATCATGTCTTTTGCAGTGGTGTACATTGTGAAATTGGATTTCGGTGATGTACACTCACTATAATGACGATCGCAGAAAGATGTGGAACCGTCTCAGAGAATGGGGTGCTCACATGAATCATCATCACTGTTCTGGGCAAGTGGATATTGCTGGAGTTGCACCTAAGTGTTAATGTGCTCAAAATGAGAGCAGTACACCTGGTGCTCAGGAGATTCAAAGGTGCTGTTCACAGACAAGATGTCCTGATCCTTACCGTCAACAGGACAATGATGGTGTACATTATCCATCAAGGGGGCACAAGAAACACACAGATGGTGAAACTCTGCTATTGCTACAGTGAGCTGGGCATTACCTCTCTAGCCTGAACGTGGCGTACATCCTGGGTCAAGACAACATGACAGCAGACGGGCTCAACTGCAAGGACATTCTACTGGGGGAATTTGAAATGTAGGACACTGCCTCTCAGCTCATCACCTCTGGTGGGGATCCTCTCAAGTAGATCTCTTTGCATCCAGATGAAACACCAAGGTTCAGCAGTTTTGTTCACTGGCAAAGGATGAGGAAGCTATGGTCCAAGACAACTTCTCACTCAACTGGGATCAATACAGTCTTTTGTACGTCTTCCATCACATTCAGTTCCTGGCAAGAGTTCTACGCAAGGTAGTGGAGGCCAAAGCAGAGGAGATCTTGGTATGTCTATGATGGCCCTGTTTACTCTGGTTCCCACATCTTGTAACATGTCACGAGATCCATTGTTCATTTATTTATTTATTTATTTAGCTTTTGTTGACCGGGTAAGTGCACTAGACAAATCCTGCCTATTTTCAGGCACAATCCGGGGAAGGGGGATACAGATGAATTCCAACTGACCTTGAACCAGATTAAGCTGTTGGTGGTATTTTTTTTAGTGAATGAGGGAAATTTGGCCAGGACACCGGGGAAATTCCCCTACTCTTTTTGATAAGTGCCATGGGATCTTTAACATCCACCTGAACTACCACCGATCCAGGCAGATGGGACCTCGGTTTAACGTCTCATCCGAAAGATGGCACCTCAGAAATGCAGCACCCCTCTCATGCTGCATTACAGTGTCAGTACTGGGATATTAACCCAAGTGCCAGATGTGGGAACTGAACTCACAGCCCTCTGATCTCCCGGCCTCAGAGGCGAGTGTGCTACCTACTGAGTCACTGACACTGCTGAACTTCATCTTTCCAGTCAGCCCAGGTCTGCTGCACCAGTGTCCCATACTGCATCTGAATCTATGCAATCTATCCCTCTTGGCTTGGCAATTGAGTGGGAAACTCTCAAAGACCTAGGGTCTTCAGCAGCAGTAATTGAAATGATGATACACTCTAGGTGTCAGTCCTCATGAAAAGTGTACTACAGGATTTGGTGAAAATTTTTTTTCTGGCTCCAGTCCAAGAAGATTGACAAGCAGATAGTTTCCTTACCAATACTTCTTCAATTTCTCCAGGAGGGCTTCAATATGGGGCTTCAATTAATGACCTCACGGGCTCAGGTCTCAGCTTTAGGAGGCAGTACAGTGTAGGGGTTAAGGGCACTGAGCTACAAACCTGGGGACCTGTGTTTGAATCCCATCAGCCCCTGCTTGCATACTGTGTGAACCTGAAAAAGTCACTTAACTTCCTTGTGCTCCCATGTCACACCTGTAACAAGCTCTGGCCTAGTGTGCCTTTCCTGGTTAAACAATTTCCCCCTTTAGGAGCTCTGCTTCTGATTGACACAGGGGAGTTGCTGGGGTCCCATCCTCACATTAAACACTTCTTGTGAGCGGATACCATGAAATGGCTGCCAGTGAAGTCTATTGTGCCTCCATGGCACCTAATTCTTGTTCTCAAGGCCCTTGCCAGAACACCTTTAAAACCTCTAGGAGAGGTATCCCTTCTCCATCTCACAGTAAAGGTCACTTTTGTCTTTATTATCATCTCAGCCAGATGCAGTGAGCTTGGGCACTCTCTTCAAAGAAACCTTAGTGTTTTTCACCAAGATTCAGCAGTGCTAAGCATGGACCCAGGTTTCTTACTGAAGGTCACATCTGCCTTCCACTGCAATCAGGAACTGGTTCTGCCTTCCTTCCTTCTGCCCTAACCCAAGGAATGACAAGGAAAGAGAATGGCATACTTTGGACCCTCAGTGTGCCCTGAAGCTGTAACTCAAACTAACTGAACCACTTTGCAAACCTTCGAACCTCCTGGTCTTCAATGCCAGCCATAATGTGGGTGAAAATGCTTCTAAAGACTGTATTGCAAGATGGAGCTGAATGTCTTACAGCCAAGCTGGAGTTCCACTACCGTATCTTGTGAAAGCTCACTGTACTAGAGCTATGGCTACTTCTTAGGCAGAACCTCCTGCCTCAACTTCACTTCCTTTTTCATCCCATTCCAGTCTGGTTTCCACAAGGCCCACTCCATCATCACTTCCCTCACACATCTCACAGACTTCATACTCTCCATTATGGATCTGGATCATGTAACCTATGCTATTTTTGTCAATCTGGCAAAAGCCTTTGACACTGTATCCCACTCTCTTCTCCTCTAAAATCTTGCTGCGGCTGGCTTCAACCCCTCCACCACTGCTTGGTTTCACTCCTATCTGACAGGCAGAACTGAATCTATCAAGACTGCCTCATCCCTCTCCACACCTCTCCCTATCACCACTATACTATTTTCCATCTTCCTTAACAACCTCCCTTCTGCCTGCTTCACTGCTTAAATCCATATATATGTGGACAATATAGTACTCTATACATCTAGTACATCACATTCTGATGCCCAGTCTAGGCTGCAACAGGATTTCAGTATGGTACAGAAACAGTTTCAGTTGAATCAATTGTTTCTGAATGTTAAAAAGACATTCTCCATGTCTTTTGGCACGAGACAGAGACTATCTTCCCCTTCTTCTCTTCCAGTGTTGCATACACTGGATGGTACTCTGATAGAGAATGCCACTTCATTCAGATACCTTGGAGTCTGGCTAGACCACCACCTAGATTTTTCAGCACATGTGGATGCAATCCATAAAAACCTTCACCCCAAGCTTGGTGCCTTATATAGAAACAATAACTGCATTCCTCCACCAGCCTGATGCCCTATTGTGCAGAAGATTATCCTTCCTATGTTTGACTATGCAGATATAGTCTACAGTGCCACCCCCAAAACTACTCTGGCCAGACTGGACACACTCTTCAATTCCTTCTGTCACTTCATACTATCCTACCCCCTCACACTCACCACTGTAATCTATTTAGCCATGTCCCTCCTTCCACTGGAGTCCAGGTGCCTGGCTTACTCTGCTACCTCCTGGGCCAAATTGTGGAAGGGGAATCTCCCTTCCTATCTTACCACTGTCATTTCTGCTGCACCACTGAGGTCATACTCACTTCAAAACTCTGACACCTGTTCTTTCGCTATTCCCCACTGAGCAACCTCTGCTGGCCAATCTGCCTTCTCCTATTGCTGTCCTAAGCTCTGGAATGCACTCCCTGTCACTATCCATAACACCCTATTTCCTAAAGCTCTCTCTTCTCTACTGCATGTTTTTATGGCCCACTCCTGCCAAACCCACTGAGTATCTAAAGCTTAATCCCTCCAGTATACCACTAGTCCATCCCTACCTCCCCCCCCCCACACACACACACTTCTCAGGGTCTCACCCCATCCCAGCATTTCTTGGACTCCTAAATGCACATAATATCATCTTTCTCACTAGTAACTGATAGTTCAGTGTCCAGGCTTCACCCTGTTTCTGTAAAATATTTAATTTGTTTCCTGATATTGTACCATGCCTCACTGCCTGTATATACCTCCTCATGTTTTCTCCTGTTCCCATGTTTGGCCTCTGAAAATTGTACTATTTTGCACTTTCTTGTTCTCATAGTAGCACTTTTGTTCACAATTTTGTGGCTTGTATTTGTTTTGCCTCATTGTTAAAATAATTCAATTGTATTGTGTACTGCAGTGCTTTTTCCTCCAATTCCACTATCCCCTAGGACATACTGAAAACAAACAATTTATGCTCTGTATACCTTCCTGGTGAAACGCTTGAATAAATAAAAAATAAAAATAAAAAGAACTCCAAGATGCATCTCCAGTGGACATTTGCAGAGCTGCTACCTGGTCCTCCCTACACACATTTGCAAAATTTTACAAACTCAATGTAGCTGCTTCTGCAGCAGCTTCCTTTGGCCGTAGGGTTCTGCAGGCTGTTGTGTACTTGAAACAGTTTTACTACATTCTTTCCACCCTGGGGTACACTTGTATTACTGCTATTATACTGTATATCCCAGTGATCCCAGAACCCTAAGACCAGCACAAGGAGGGGTAAATTGAAATTTGGGTATCTGTAAGTTCCCTTTCTCTGACTGCTAGTCGCAGGGTTGCTTCACTCTCAGAATGTACAAAGTTGGCTTTTTTAGCCTCCAATTAGTTCTGTAATGTTACGTAACATGTTTTTCATTATAGGGGGATTGCCTAGTTTGCTCTTCTGACTTCTCTACTTGCTTTGGAACTAAGTGGAGTGATCCCTGGTGGGAGGAGCCTATATCCCCACACTGCAGCTTTGGTGTCCCCCCATCCATCCAAACAGGAAAGAGAACCCAGTGGTCCTAGAGCCCTGCAACCAGCAGTCAGAGAAAGAGACTTTACAGATACCTACATTTCAATTTTACCTTGCTAGCTGCTGCCCTACACTGTTTCTCCCACTTGATGTTACTGCTGTCACTTACAGACTTATTTTCCTAGTTGGTTTCAATAATCTCTATGCCACTTAGGTAGTATCATTTCCTTCCTGAATGCATTACCTTGCATTTCTCGGCATTGCATTTCATCTGGGATTTTTGGAGCTGGCCCAGATTCTTCTGCATTTCATTTATCTTATTCCAAATTAGGATGGAAGTCACTTAAATTTAGAAGATAAAAAAATGTTGCCACTTGGATTTATAAAGCACTGATCAACAAGCTCCCCAGTACATTTCAGATTGCCTGCCAACTTGTACTGTTGAAAGCTATTCTTTGAGAAGCCTTTCCTACATCACGCTCATTACCCCAAGAGTCAGAATGCATTTTGGTAGTTCCTTGATAAGTCCTAGCCTTCCTGTCCTGTGGAATAGCCTCCAAATATCCCCGAAGCTAGCCATTCCCATCAAATTGTCCACATTTAAAACTCTATTTGCACATTCCTTTAATTAGTCTTATAATTGCTTCCCTTAACCTCCAGTGGGCCAGATCCTTGCATCTTTGACCTACACCTCATCCCTTGGCTGGTATGACCTGCTGCTGCTCTTTCTCCTTGTCCCTTCACCTATACTTGCCTTCTAATGTCTCTAATTTTCAAGGGTCCTATTGTAATCTTTCTCCTTTTTGCATTAGCTATAGTATACATCTGTGGTATACTGTGTATATTGTGTGTTGCTATATTTTGATGACCACATACTGCCTTGTTTTTACTGCTGGCCTATGTGTTGTATATTATGTAATGTAATGTCTGATTACTGTATACTGTTTTGTTGCTCATTGCTGACTTACTGTATGTGTACTTTGCCCAGGTCCACCTTGTAAATGAGTCCTTCTGAATGGTGTTTCACCTGATAAAATAAAGATTGATTGATTGATTATGTTGCAGTGAAACTACTGTTCCATCTTGGTTTCATTGGCAGACTTGACGATCTAGTTGCTAGTGCCCACCTCAAGGTCACTTTTAAAAATATTGAATAGTATACATCCCAGGATGGACCCCTTTTGGGCTCCAGTGGTCACTTGTTTCCATGTTGCGAGGTTGCCATTTATTATTTCTTTATCTGTTAAATGTTTACACTTACTTGAGTCTCGCCCACTGTAGTAAGCTCATCTATCTATCTATCTATCTATCTATCTATCTATCTATCTATCTATCTATCTATCTATCTATCTATCTATCATATCTGTCTGTCCTGTAGTGAAGCCATAAGTGAGTTATGGAGTTCCCTCCCCTCATGAATGGAAGCAATGTTTTTGTTTTTCACTGTACCCATTAGAAACATTTTTGGCCATATAATACTTGTTTGCAAAGACGTCCAAGAAAAAAAAAACATATAAAGCAAATACTATGTAAAATTGTCAAAAATACAAATATTAATGCACACATTCAGATAAAATATAAACATTCCATAGCCTCAATCAACTTGTGCTTCCTATAATAATCAAGAGCTGAGCTGTGTGACTCCCCCATCTGATGTCTTACTATACCTTTGGTGTAGAATCACTGTATTTAAGCATTTTGTTGAGGTGTGAGGTGTGTTTTTTTTTCATGTGAATGATGCAGCTTGTCTTTTCTGCCCTATACTGTAGATTGAAATATGTTTTGTGCTCACAGTCACTAACTGTTGCGCATTCTGATGGAATAGCAAGGTACATGCTGTGGAGTTCACTCCTTCATGCAGTAGCCGGAGCAGGAGGGAAATATTTTTGCCCACAATCGGAGACAAATAAATTAATGTAAGGGGTGTTGAACAGGTGTGTTTGAGGTAACAGGAATGTTAAATGTTGTTATTAATTGGATTATCAATTACAGGACTGGTTTCAGTGTACCATGGAAATAGTGAAGCTTGGAACAGACAGCTGAGGAGGTTTATAGGTAAGAGTTTGTGAGTCAGAAATAACGTTGGTGAGAAATGAGTACTATACATTGCAGCTTTAGCTATGATTTAAAATATGAACTTTTCCCCTGAAAATGCTTTAAGGTGGAAACATTTTACATACATCAGTTGAATAGTTTTAGGAAATGAAAGAGATGATTCTCAGAAATAGAAAAAAAAACATGGTGCCGTTAGTTGTTTTTCATTTTTTTAGACAGGATTGTAACTGGCAGTTAGGGAAACAGAATTATGTTGTATATTGATTTGTTTCAGTAGTCAACCAAGATAACATATCCAGGTGCAACATAAATGAGTTATGACATACCTAAGTGAAAAATAAATGTTTATTTTTCACTTGTGTACCCAACAGCAAAAATAACCCATTTATTTGCTGTAGATTAACTTCACATGTTGTATATTTTATATAGGAAATATACAATAGGCTGACTCAAAATACGCAATTAATCTTCACGTGTGAGGGAGCAGGACCATAATACATGAGTGGCAGAGCCACAAGTGAGTTATGAAAGTTTTGCTTTCTCATAAGTGATGATGAACGGTGTATTTTAAGTGACCATTGTATATTTGATTTATATTATGTCAGGTTACTAGTTATATCTTTTAAATATGCCGTTTATATGAATCACAGAATCATAGAAATCTGATGGCAGAAAAGGACCTAAATGGCCCACTGAAGACCCTTTCTGATCTTCTGCTATATCACTGATGTATATATTAAATAGGAGGATCCCAGCATTGGCCCCTGGGGCACCCCACTTACTACCCACTAACCATGGAATGCACACCATTTACCACCACTCTCTGATGTCTGCCCGTCAAACAGTTTTCCACCCATCTAGTTATTTTCTGTCCCACCGCTAAGCTTTCCAGCTTATTTACTAGCCTTCTGTGAAGGACGGTGTCAAAGGCCTTACTGAAGTCCAGATAGGACACGTCCACCCCCTCCAGGTCAACCACCTGCATCACCCAGTTGAAGAACTCTAGCAGGTTCGTTTAGTAGGACCTCCCATTAATGAATCCATGCTGCCTTTCATCCTGCAGTCCACTGTCCACCAGGTAGTCCACCAACCTTTCTTTTATTAGTGCCTCCATCACCTTGCCCACCACCAAGGTGAGGCTAACTGGGCAATAATTTTCCACTGCCTCCTTACTGCCCCCTTTCTGCAGTTGCACCACATCTGCCCTCCTCCTGTACCTTGGCATACACCCTGTATCTATGGACAAGTTAAGTAGTCTTGTCAGTGGGGCTCCCAGCTCCTTCCTCAGTCCCAAGAGTATCCTTGGGTGCAAGCCGTCTGGCTCCATTGCCTTGTCCAGCATTATTCTGCCCAGTTCCTCCCTTACCCTGTCCATGCTGAACATACAGTCCACTCCTGTTATAGTGATCATGGTTAATTTGTGCAATCGGATACAGGGGGCAAATTTAAAAAACACTTGTCATGCCTCATAGACTTCTATGTTAGCAACTCTGGTTAAAACGATACATGACAGCCAGCCTATTTTGGGCACTTCTGCAACATTGTAAGCTTCTCATTGAGTGATTACTGTACACATCTCAGCTTTTTTACTGATGGAATGGGGTGAGCATTAGGGTTGACAACCCATGGCACACCCCACATCTGATTTGAGAAGACACTGCCCCCTCACCTCAACCCCGAGTGGGCGAGCAGAACAGCCATTCTTTCTCCTTGTATAAGTATGCATTCATTCATTCCTTGTCAGTTGGGTGGCCAGCCATGGTGGAGAGTGGAGGGCTGTGCTGGTCACCCTCTCGAGGGTTGTGGTGGGGGACAGGTGGTGGGGTACTACCTGATGGGGTGGGGAGGTGGGGACCACTAGACATCAGGGATTTAATTGATACATTTTTTTGCATTGGAATTGGTGATCGGCTGGGGGTACTAGACACCAGGGATTTAAGTGATATACAATTTTTTATTTTGGGGCCAGTGATCAGGGGTGGAGACTAGATATATATATATTTAATTGATATATATATATTTAAATTGGGGCCAGAGATAGGTGGGGAAACACTAGACACCAGGGATTTAAGTGATATACATGTTTTGTTTTTACATTGGGGCCAGAGATCAAGGGGTGAACCATCCACTGGGCACCAGTGATTTAGTTAATTAAGTGTGAAAATTTGCCCGCAAAATTTCACACTTCGTGGTCCATCTGCACTTCCATGAATTGGTGAATTGCGTTAATTGTGATCTAAGGGCAATTCACAGAATAATTTACAAAGCGAATTATGCCATTTTTGTACATCTCTAATACCCATTTGCCTGAGAGAGTGCAGGGCCCAGAGGGTTCTGCACTTCCACTTTTGCTAAAACTGCAATTTCTTTACTTATTGTATGACTTGTGCAACTTCCAATGTTATCCTATGGGAATTTGCATTTTTTGTTATGTTTTTTTTATATAGCCCCTAAATGTTTTGGGGGGATATGTGTCGTTCCTGTAGTACTCATTAACACCATTGTTTTGATATAGATTGTCCCCGAAGTCTCAGTATTGAGGGAGTTATAGCTTGTTGGAAGTTCCAATGTTATCCTATGAGAATTTTAATTTTTTTAATTTATGGTTCTTAATGTGGGCCCTTAATTCTTTTTTTTAGGGGGGTAGTTATCTGGGTTATCTGTTATTCTTGTAGTACTCATTAAGGCCTTTGTGTTCATATATAGATTGTTCCTTAAGTCAAAATATCCAAGCTGTTGCAGCTTGTTGAATTTTGGTCTCCACTGCCTTGATCACCAGCCCCATAGTAGAACTAAAAATCCCTGTTACTAGGGACCCCCCTGATCCCAGCCTTGTAGTAATAGGATAAATCCTTAGTGCTAGTGGTCCCCTCCATCCCTCTAATCCCAGTCCCATAGTAGAAATAAAAATCCATGGTGCTTGCGGTCCTCCAATCCCAGCCCTGTAGTAATAAGAAAAATCACTGTTGCTAATCATCCTCCCCATCCCAACCCAGATGTGAAAATTATTATGCCTAGAGGTAGTGGCCCCCAACCCCCACTGATCACCAGCCCGGAAGTAAAAAGAACCCATCCCCTGCATCTAGTGTTCCCTTCCAAGGCACCAGGCACCCCCCCCACTCACCTGATTGATATTCCCAGTGCCGCAGGAGCATACAGCAACTGGCTCAGTCCTCCTCACACCTCCTCAGCTGGTCGCTGTATGTCCAGTCAGAGAGCATACCTCTTATTTATAGGATGGGGTGGCATGCCCTGTCCTATAAATATGATATGTGCTCCCTGCCTGAATATATGGTTTCCAGCAGAGGAGGTGTGTGGAGGGCTGTTCCAGTCACTGTATGTACCCATGGCTCCATGGATACTGATCAAGTGAGTACAAGGAATGACTGGTGCTGCAGGGGAGAACACTGGACACCAGGGAGGGGTTGTTTTTACTTTTGGACTGGTGATCGGCAGGAGTGAGGACCACTACCACCAGTGATAATGATTTTTACATTGGGACTGGGATTGGAGGGGGGATCACTAGCACCAGGGATTCTTCTTATTACTATGGGGCTGGCAATTGGCAGGAGGGAGGGTACCACTACAACCAGGTATTTTTCTTATTATTATGGGGCTAGGATCACGGGGAGGGAGGGGATCACTAGCAACAGGGATTTTATTATTACTACAGGGCTGGGATCAGAGAGAGGGATGGAGGAAGGGGACCACTAACACCAGGAATTTTTCCTATTACAAGGCTGGGATTGGAGAAAAAATATATTGCACTTGGGTGCTATTATTGTGTCTGCATGTGTTACATACACAGATCAGTGAATTAACTAACTAGAGTCACAAACAAAATGCATATTTTCACAGTGGACATGAACGGATTTGATTATATATCAATGATAATCAGCCACAAGGAAACTTGAAGACAATGAAAGATCATGTGGACTTATTGCGGATTTCTTTATTTTCCTTTGTGATTTACACTACATTTCACAATATTTATGTAGCAGTTTTTGAAAATTGAGATTCATAACACTTGCAACAAAACTTTAGTAAGTAAGCAAAGCTTTTTTTGTAAAGCACCCATCTTTGGAGACTCTAGGCACTACACAATAAAATACAACAACATAAAATATCAGTCAATCAAATCTTTATTTATCCAGGTGAACATCTTTGAGCACAGCTCATTTGCAAGATGGACCTGGTAAGGTCAAGGTTCAATTTACATAGATAAATAAAAAATATTCAATATACACACTCTCTAGGATACTACATAGAATATTCAGTATACACACAGTCTAAGGATACATTCTGATCAGACTATACATTAAATTCAGGTGTAGTGGTAATAAGGGGTGAGGGGAAGGGGAGTGGGAAGTGGTGTGCCTGGCTGGTGGGGGAGGAGGAAGATGGTGGGGGCCTATACTGTGGAATGGATAAACTGTGGGCCTTATGAAGAGGGCAGGAGGGACGGCACTGGGGGTTTGTATAACAGGGGTATAGGGCTGTGATATATGCCAAGGGATTAAGGGGAGGTGGATGGAAAGGAGGGGTGCATGGAGTGTGAGGGGTGGTGACTCTTAGTAATGGTGGATACCTTCCGTGAGTTGGCTATCTGGGGAGGGAGATGGATAAGATTAGGAATACTCTACTGTTTGTGGAAACAATTAAATTTTTCTTTGATAAGCCTCGAATACAGATATTTAAAGGATGTAAATGAGATGTATCTGTTCACTTTCAGGGTCTTCTGCATCGTATTCCATAAGGCAGATAAGACATAGCTGATAGCAGCTCTACCATATCGAGAATTAAATTTGGGCACGTTAAGCATAATGAAGTTTAGACTTCTTAGGGCATATTTACTTGATGTGATTTGTGTGAAGCAGTCTGAGACATAATTTGGTAGCATCTTTGATATCGCTCTATAAGTCCATAGTGTGGCATTCCTGTCTCTTCTAAATTGGAGCGAGGTCCATCCAACCGCATCATAAAGCGAGCAGTGGTGAGTGCTGAGAGGAAGGTCTGTAATAAACCTCACGGCTCTATGGTAAAGTGTGTCCAGTTTGCTCAGATATGAGTTGGGGCAATGACCATATAGGAAATCTGCATAATCTAATATTGATAGAAATGTGGCCTGGACCAGCTTCTTTTTAGAATCACTTGTGAGAAAGTGCTTTATTCTGTAATAGAGCTCAAGCCTCTGACGGAGTTTTTTTAGCAGATCTTCCAGATGATCTAAGTAGTCAAGTCTACTGTCTATCCAGACCCCCAGATATTTGAATTTTGTAACATATTCAAGATTTTCACCAAGGACAGTGGATATGTGGGGGAGATTGTTTGGGAAGGAGTGTCCGGCTTGTGTTTGGGGGGAGAAAAACATTGCCTTTGTTTTTTTTGCATTTAGCAGGAGTTTTTTTTTTCCAGTAGCTGGTGTTGTAATAGGTTGAATTCTGCTTGTAGCTCTATGCATGCTGTTGCGGGAGAGGGGTGACTGACATACAATACTGTAATCATCTGCAAACAGGTGTACAGTGGCTTTGGTGAGGTTATTGTCGATGCTATTGATATAGATGGCAAATAGGATTGGGCCGAGGATGGATCCTTGGGGAACTCCTCTTTGGAGAGATTTGAGTGGTGATAGGTCTCCTTCAGCCTTCACCTGCTGGGTCCTTCCCGTGAGATAGTTATTGAACCATCTAATGGAGGTTGAGTTGAGTCCTATGGAGTTCAGGGAGGAGAAGAGCAGTTCGTGGTCGACCTTATTGAATGCCTTACTCAGGTCTAAAAATACAGCACAGACACAATTTATTTTGTCCAGTTCGAGTTGCCAATCATTGGTTACTTTAGCCAGGGCTGTGATGGTGCTGTGGTTGGTTCTAAACCCAGACTGCACTGGATTTAAAAGATTAGCCTCTTCAAGATATCCTCTTAGTTGGGTGCTTACGATTTTTTTCTAGCAGCTTGGATAGCACAGGGAGGAAAGAGATTGACCTGTAGTTGTTGAGGTCCATGAGGTCCCCTGCTTTCAGTAGCGGGATAACTTGGGCTGTTTTCCAGATCGATGGAATAGATCCTAGTTGTAGTGAGAGGTGAAATAGGTGTGTTATTGGCACTGCTAATACTTGTATGCCAATTTTTAAAAAATAGGGATCAAGGGAGTCTGCACTTGCACTCTTTTTGGTGTCCAGCTGTGATATTAATTCTTCCACCTGCTTCAGGGTGGCTGGTATGAATGAGAAGGTGGACTCTGTTACCTGTGCTTCAGTGTTCTTGATACCTAACTGAGAACACATTTGGTTAGCCAGAGAGGTGTCGAATGCTAGATCAGTGGTTGTAAAGTGATTGTTGAATGATTCCAGAACTTCCAGTCTATCAGAGATGGTTCCCTTGCCATTGTGTATTTTGGCTGGGAGTGTGTTACTTTGATCGTATCCTGTTATGTCTTTTATGGTGTTCCAGAACTTGGCAGGGTTGTGGCAGGAGGAGTCTAGTTCAGACATATAATAAGCAGCCTTAGCATCTCGTACTTTCCTGGTACAGATATTCCTAGCTTTTTTGAACAGCTCCCAATCAGTTGATATCTTAGTTTTTCGTGCCTTTTTCCATAACTTGTCTCTGTCAAGGAGGGTGGCTTTAAGGTCAGGAGTGAACCAACGGTAGGTTTTATTTTTGATGTGTACCTTAAAAATTGGAGCATGGATATTAAGGGCACCTGTAAAATATGACAAGAATTAAATATAATATTTAACAAGCAAGCTATTATCACAGCTAAAACTAGATACAACTTAATCTAAGTGAGGTATATTTAACAACAAAAAGTCTCTCTAAATAAGTGGTACTTTAGACCCCTCTGAAAAGCTTCCTCAATGATCTTGGAAGTGGGTTCCACAGGGTCAGATCAGCTACAGAAATTTCATGCTCATTAGATGATTTCAACCAAACCCTGGTAGCTGCTAGGAAGCCCTCGTCAGGGGAATGGAGAGGAACGGGGGTTGGAAGGGAGACAGTAGGTCATGCAGGTAGCAAGGCCCCAGGCCAAGTAGGGCCTCATAGGTCAGCAATCCAACCTCCCCACCCCGGCTACTCACCTTCCAAGAGGTTTCAAAATAGTCCACCTAAACATATGCAGCATCCTGAACAAAATAGCAGCCTTACAAACAAGTGTCCTATTCCTTCGCCCTGATATCGTAATCATTACTGAATCATGGCTGAAGCCCCACAACCTTGATGCTGAATTCTCAATACCTGGGTACTCCTTAATCCACCAGGACCGACAGGGCATCAAGAAGGGTGGTGGCATTGCCATGAACATCTCCTCTAAACTCCATTTCTCCACAATCACACCTACCGTACCCACACTATCAATAGATTCCCTTCTAATCAAAATCTCCTTTCCACACTCCATCCCCGTATACATAGCAGGATCATACTGCCCGCCAGACACACCACTGTCTAGCATCCTAGACCACCTATGCAACCTGAGGTCCCTTACGGCTGGCAGCGAACTCCATATCCTTGGAGATTTCAACCAGAACTGGCTAGGCAGTGTAGCCACCAAAACACACTGTCAAATAAATGCTCTAAATCTGGCCCAAGAAATAACAGAACCCACTCACCTAAACCACAAATACAAAAAGCATACTCTACTAGATTGGGCCCCTCACCACCCACCCACCCACATCGGATAATTAACGCTGGCCTACTACCAGACTCCATCAGTGACCACCACATGATTTATATGGTGCAGAAAATCTTCAGACCCAAGGCCCCTCCCCCCCACACCCTATACAACAGAGCTTACAAATCCCTTGATCTGACCACACTCCTAAATGACCTCACCAGCATCGACTGGTCCTGCATCCCTAGGGCCACCTTCGTGGATGAGGCCCTCAAATTTTTTATGACCAACCTCCTGGCTATCTGGGACTTCCATGCACCACTCAGAAGATCTAGAGTAAGAGGATCCCACCTACCTTGGGTAACAGCTAACCTCTTGGAACAACTATGAGCCAAAGACCGAGCCTGGAAATCTTTCAAGGCAACAGGTGCTCAAACGGCTCTGCAACACTACCGCTCGCTAGGAAATGCCTGTGCGAGACTCATATGTCAGGCCAAATCCAATTACTTTAAGTCTGCTTTCAACAATAACTTTGCTCACCTTACACAATTCTGGAAGTCAATAAAATCTCTTTTCACCTTCCCCCCAGCCCAACCCCCTACTCCCACTCTCAACATAGGTGGAAGCCTCATCACAGATCCTTGCATGGTTGCCACTGAGTTTAACTCATATTTCACCAACACTACATACTCTCTACTCTCCTCCCACCCCCTACTCCCTCCCATTGTTCCCCCTGCTGTCTCCTCACCGGCCTATTTCTCACTCTGCCCGGTTACACTCGGTGAGGTACTAAAAATACTTCAGTCACTCAATCCATCCAAAGGTAAATGCCCCTCAGGCCTTGATTCCAAAATGCTCCTGCTTTCTGCACCTGCCATAGCCTACCCTCTAGGCACACTCTATAACCTGTCATTTAGACTCAGGTCCATCCTTACAATATGGAAACAAGCCACAGTCATTTCCCTAGCTAAAGGAGGTGACCTTTCCTCCCCATGCAACTACTGTCCCATATCACTGCTCCCCATCCTAGCCAAAATACAGGAGCATCTTGTACTAGCCCAGCTCTCCAACTACTTCAATTTCATATCATTCTTCACTCCCTTCCAGGCCAGGTTTAGAAAGAATCACTCCACCACCACCTCTCTCCTTTGTCTCACCAACACCATCCTTACGGGTATGGATAAAGGGGAGATAACTGCGGCTATCTTTATCGACTTGGCCAAGGCTTTCGACACAGTCTCGCATGCTCTGTTACTGTCTAAACTCACTCAAACTGGACTGACAGTGTCTGCCACCAACTGGTTCCAATCATACCTGGCAGGTAGGTCCCAGTCTGTCCGTATTGGCTCGGCTAGTTCCACGTCACTCCCAGTCACCAGCGGAGTCTCCCAAGGATCTGTACTATGTCCTCTGCTGTTCTCTATATTTCTCAATGATCTGCCTGCTGCCTACCCACATACTGCTATCCACATGTATGCAGATGACATGGTGATGTTTGCCTCTGGCTCATCCCTCAATGACGTGGCAGCCTGTCTGCAGGAGGACTTTGACTCCATCCAACGTTGGTTCCTCTCAAGTCAGCTATTTTTAAACCCCCAAAAAACTGTCTGCCTCACCTTTGGCTCTCTGGCCAAACTGTTCCACCTTCCTGCTCCCCCCCCCCATGTTCTACACTCTGGATGGCTCCCCCCTGGAGGTCTGCACTTCCTACAGATACCTCGGTGTCTGGCTAGACCAGTACCTTGATTTCTCTGCACATATTGATGCTATGTACAAGAAGCTGCATCCCATGCTGGGCGCTCTATACCGCAACAAAAGTTGCATCCCCCTACCAACGTGACTAGCTATAGTCCAAAAGATGATCCTCCCGATAATGGACTACGGCAATGTAGTCTACTGTGCAGCCCCTCAAACCTCTCTGTCCAGGCTAGACCCCCCCTTCAACTCCTTCTGCCAGTTCTCCCTTGACCGCCCTCCTAGTACACATCTCTGTGACCTCTATCAGTCCTTGGACCTCCCCTCTCTCAACAATAGGAGATTGCTACACTGTGCTAGAACTGCTGCTAAGTTCTGGTTGCAGTCACTCCCCTCCTGCCTGTCGTCCTCCCTAAATGCCCTTCCACCACCGGCATACGCACTCAGGAACATTGATTCTCGGCTTCTTCACATCCCGCACAGATCCACCCAGTCTGGCCAGGCTGCCTTCAGCTTCAGGTTGCCCAAATTATGGAAACTCCTGACAGCCAAATTAGACATGCCACAGGCGCCCACACCAGAATGCCCTTCCTAAGACTCATTTCTCTACCACCTGCTCTTGCATCCTGCCCCATTGAATCTTCAACTAACTGCCAGCTGATTACTACCAAAACTGTTTTCTTCGCACTGTTGCCTACCACTGCTTACTATGTGCAGCTGGGTATTTCCTACTTCAGGTCATGCCACTCCCCTCTGTTACCACCTGTATGGTTACTTCTATTTGTACATTTGATTTTGCTAGCTCTAAATTTCTACTGTACTGAACATGTATATAAATGCTATACCCTGCCTATCCCTATGCCCCCAGGGCATATCATACCACCTGTCTGTAAACTTGCTATTTGTATATATGACTTGCCTGGTCTAAATTGCATTGCACATGTTTATGTATGTAATCATCTTTATTACTGTATCCTGTATAACCTCTTCTCCCAGGGCGCATCTGGAATCGAGCGGTACACTGCTCAATATGCCTTCCCAGTGAAACTCTTAAATAAATACATACATACATAAATAAATAAATAAGTAAATTAAGAGTCACAGTGACCCATTACAGAGACAAATTTAAACTAAGCATTTAAAGGTACAGTAGCCTATACTAGGCATACTAGGCTCATTCAAAAGTTACAATCTTTCACTACATTACATGTGTTAGGTAAAGGGTTTAGAGGTGCAGACAAGTGCATGTTATGAACATCCAAAAGAAAAGAAAATACAATATACAAAATTACAAAATAATTATTGTTAATACAAATTTAAGCAGGTAACAAAGTTCATTCATGGAAGCTTTCAACTCCAGTAGAAATTACATAATCCATGCAAAAGTGAAGGAACTGAAGAAGACACCCCATGGGACCAGACACTACAGAAGTAACAATTTAAAGGAAAAAAAGGAAAATGATGTTAATTGGGGTGCAATCAGAATATATGTACAGGAATATGTAGAGAAAATGGTCAAAAAAGAAAAGAAAGGAAAGAAGGGGGGAGGATAGGAGTGGAATAACCCTGAAGGGGAGGGAGGGAGACAAAGAGAAAAAGGAACATAGAAAGATAAGGGTGGAGGGGGAAGGGAGAGGGAAGGGAAAGAATGGAGGATAAAAAGACAAAAGGAAATAAAAAAAGATAAACACAGATGAAAACCAATCACAAATATGGTGTAACATCCCAGTCCTCATTGAGTCCAGAGAGGGCAACTGCTTCTGAGTTAAAAATTAACCAACTTTCTCTTTGTAATAATTTGTGTAACCTATTAGCTCTACTGTGTCAAAGGTATGGGATCGATGTCCACCACATGTATGGAATTTGGATCAGAATTATATACTTGGTACCAATGGGCACCAACAGGGTTGTCATTTTTTCCACTTATCAAGTCAAGTCAAGTCAACTTTATTTATATAGCGCCTTTCAATGTCAAAGTGCTGTACAGAGCATAGCCACAATATAAATTACAGCAATATCTATTTAAAATTCAGTCTGAGAATGTCTGAGAAAATAAATATGTTTTCAACATTGATTAAAAAACTACTGACGGTCAGGCATTCTCTTAACCGACGAGGTAAAGAACTCCACAGGGTTGGTGCTGCAAAAGAAAAAGCACAAGCTCCAGATGTTTTTAAGTGAACCCTGGGAATCTCCAGCAATCCCTCATCGGCAGATTGGAGAGGACGACCGGGGATGTAGGGAACCAGGAGATCTTTCAGGTAGTCTGGTCCCTATTCATGTAGGGCTTTAAAGGTAAGCAAGCCTACCTTATAGGTGATCTGCCACTGAACTGGCAGCCAGTGCAGTCCATGCAGCACTGGTGTAATATGACTGGACCAAGAGGTGCCAGTCAACAGCCTAGCCGCAGCATTCTGCACCAGCTGCAAGCGGTGGATATCAACCCCAGACAGCCCTAGGTAGAGGGGCATTGCAGTAGCCACCTAGGCATGAACCAATGTTGGAAGGTCACCCGGGGGAAGCAGGTGTTTCACCTGAGTGATATTCCTCAGATGATAAAATGAGGACTTAACTACGGCTGACAGCTGAGATTTCAGTGTCACACTGTCATCAAAAATAACTCCCAGGTTTTACACCTGATCAGAGGTAATGAGCTGGACACATCAAGCCACAGGCCAGACATCTGCCCAGCCCCAAAATCCAGCCCCAGGCAACCCAGGTCCACAACCAGAACCTCAGTCTTATCCAGATTCAGTCTTAACCAGCTGGAACCCATCCAGTCTTTGATCTCAGATAGGCAATATTTAGCATAGAGACCACATCAACCTGTCCAGGTACAGAGGACATATACAGCTGAGTATCATCTGCGTAGCAGTGAAAACTCAAGCTGTGTCACCTAATGATATCACCAAATGGCCGCATATACACTGCGAATAACATGGGTGCCAATATGGAGCCCTGTGGCATCCCACAAGACAGAGGGAGGGTGTCAAAGGAATAAATTCCGGTAACCACCCTCTGAGATCTGCCTGCAAGGAATGATTGAAATCATTTGAGGACTTTACCCGACAGTCCACAAAGTAACTGCAGGGTTTCCAAAAGCACTCCATGGTCCACAGTGTCAAAAACTGCTGAGAGATCGAGAAGGACCAAGATGGTATGAGCCTTTTGATCTCTCGCCATTAGAAGATCATTTAATACCCGAACAAGGGCAGTCTCTGTGCTATGCCTCTTTCTGAAACCAGACTGAAGGGTTTCATAGACATTGTGAGTTATAAGGTGATCATCCAGCTGCAATGCAACCACCTTCTCAATAACCTTACCCAGAAAGGGAAGGTTTGAGACACGTCGGTAGTTAGCTGGGTTGTTGGGGTCCAAGGAGGGTTTTTTAAGTAGTGGTCGAATGACCGCCTCTTTCAGAGGGTCAGGAAAGACCCCCTCTCCAAGGATCTCCATACAATTTCAGCTAGAATCGGACAGATAACATCTACACACCCCACTAAAAGGGGGGTAGGGCTCAGATCCAAACTACAACAGGTTGGGTGCAGTGTCTGGACGATCTTCATAATGTCTGTGAATTCCGGTCGGCCAAAGTCTGACCAGACAGACCGGGTGCTCACCACCTCCAGTCGACCTCTGCAACCCCTTGTGGACAGAGCAGGGCTGATTCCAGACTGATGCTGGCAACCTTATCTGCGAAGAACCTAGCTAGCTCATCACACTTATTTTGTGAAAAAAGCTCTTCCGGGCTGTAGACAGACTGGATTGCACAATCTGTCAATGATCCAGAAAAGTTGAGCCGGTCGATTCTGCACAGCAGAAATCTCCCTGGATAGGAATTCTGCCTTCTTATGGGTTATTTCTGATTGATAGCCTTCATAATGTTCTATCAATCTAAGCCTGTCATCATCTAGGCCAGACTGCCACCATGCTCTCTCCAGTCTTTGGTCAACTTGCTTCAACTTCTTCAAGGACCCAATATACCAAGGGGACCTTGGGTGAAGAGTGAATGGTTGAACATGAACAGGAGCAATCAAGTCCAGGGTGTCTTCCACTGCCTTATTATAGACTAGTACAAGATCCCCTGGACCCATGCTTTCACCCAGCAATCCTGATAAGTCCAGGACAGCTGATAGACCATCTGGGGTAACTCCCCTTAAAGGGTGGTATTGGACCATCTCCGAAGGGGTAAGTCTATCTGGGGGGCTCTGAAACTGAATGCTATGGTGTGATGGTCAAACCAACTGAATGGTTCCACCCCCAAATCAGATTTTTCCATCCCCAGGAGGAACAGCAGATCCAATGAGTGACCTCCTACATGGGTAGAGAGGTAATTACCTGTGTAAGGCCCAGCATTGTCATAAGCTGGAGGAGATTTTGACCAAACTGTGAGAGTTCATCATCAACCCAGGCAATGAAGTCACCCAGAATTATCCACCTGTAAGACTCCAGTGCCACATCCACGATGAAGACCACAATCTCCTGCAGGAATAAACCCCCATCACCTGGTGGATGATAAATGAGGAGTATCCTGCAACCTACACCCTTTCCTATAATACACTCGAAGGATCTGGTGGTCCCCACTGGCACATCCATAAGGGCCAGTTTGGTTTTTAAAAAGATAGCTACAGCCCCATCCCTTTTATCCAACCTCA
Source organism: Neoceratodus forsteri (assembly GCA_016271365.2). NCBI lineage: Eukaryota > Metazoa > Chordata > Ceratodontiformes > Ceratodontidae > Neoceratodus > Neoceratodus forsteri. Next base: position 203,214,467 of record CM057454.1, read on the forward strand.
GGTGATGAATCACAGGGAACCTGGCTGGAACTGCAGAGGCCAATACTGGGCCTGCATTTTCATCCAGCCAGGTCTCGGTGATACGTCAGATCCTTAGTTCAGCAAGATCCGCTATAATAGCTATCTTGTTTTTGATGGACCTGGCATTACATAACACCACCTTGGTTGGATGAGATGTTGAGGAAGACCTCAATTCCTGTCCAGCATACATTTCTGGACCCTTGGGTATGGGAAAAAGACAGGGATTACCCCAATCCTGACACCATTTTGCCCAAGGGTGTCACCTGGGCCCCACAACCCCAATCAGTTTCCATTCACCCAACAAGCCCAATTCTTGCCCCTCCCTGCACCTTCTAGTAATCCCCAAGGATTGGCAATGTCTATAAACCTCTGGTAAATAAGGGCAGTCGAAGGGGCACAGTTCCCTGAGCCTGGTGGGGGAATATTGCCTGACCATCATTTGGCATCCCCAGCATATTCTAAAAATAACAATAATACACCCAAATTAAAAACCCACCCACACCAAATAATTATAATACAACAACTTTAAATAATAATAAACTAAAATTACAATCAAACTACTGTACCCAAAAACACATAAACTTTGTTGTCACAAATTACAAGAGGACAAATCCACTGCAATATAAACTTCAAATTAATGTAAAAAACACCTGGAAAGCTCTCACCAGTTCAGCAATCAGGAAAAAATCTTTTGGTTCAGAAATTACTTCTCACATAGTTAGAACCAAACAAATTAAATTATAATAAAATAAATTGATATAGGGTACTTTAGCCACCCTAAAAATGTAAACAATATTATGTAAAATGAAATACTGAGATTCAAAGTTCATATCAATGAGAAACATGTGGAGTCATAGTTACTGATAACAGACAGAGTTTTAAAGCCAAACTTGAAGGGTCCCATTCAGCATCTATCTTCGAAGGTCCAATGATCCTCCAAGCACAGATTCACAGAGATTAAGCTTGCAGGAAGAATCTGACCTGAATGATAACAGGGAAATCCAAGGGCCCCAAGCCAGTCTACCGGGTAAGCCACTGCTCCCCACCAAAACCACACAACTGGTGACTACAGGTGTCTGGTATGCTTGATCTAACATGTTCCTGCAATCTTTCCTTAAGCGGTCACACCATGCAACAATATAAATGGAAGGGTAATCACACCAGATTGAATACACAGTGAATGAGGTTCTACAAATAATAAAATTATGGATAATGTATGATTTCTTGCTGGTGGGATTAACAAAACAATTGCCACTTTGTACATATCTTCAAATATTGCAGGAACCACAATGATACATACCTTTAGGCAGTGGAGGTAATCACATAGAGAGTTTATTGGGCCTATTAATGAAGTGACTATGGACTACCACGTCTTGAATGCTTTTCCCTCTCTTATAAACAACTCTGGGTTAATCTGTAATGACCACAGACAGAACAGGATCTTTTTTTCAAAACATGTCAATGTTTCTTTAAAAGCTCCTGCTATTTGGGGGATAATTGAGTTAAATTCAGTAACAAAATTAATAAAAGAATCAGCAGTAATTTTTTTTTGTTTTGGTGTCAAAAGATCCTGGGCCTGATTTTCAAAGGGCATTAGAGGGATGTACTGGACTTTCAGGCAGGAGTTTAATGCAATTGACAACTTGTGTCAAACAAGTGGGTCAGCACAATTTAGAGCAGCGGCACTGCAACTCCCCAATGCAAGTCCCACTGCATTCCCAAAGCAATGTTTTGCCATGTCCCCCTGGCATACAATTGCGTCCATGGTATGAGGTTTGCAAGTGGCTGTAAATGGGGTCAACTGTTGCAACCGCACCAAAAGTATTTAAATCTGGTGCACTTTGCGTCCTTGCATTTGGCACAGTTGCGTTGTACACTGCGATGAACACAGAGCTTGTGACAAGTCCTTTGAAAATCAAGCCCACTGTCTCTTCCAGTTGAGTGCATATGTTCTCACTTCTTCAAAGAAGTGAGAATCCTCTTTCTAAGAATCTTTTAAAGAGATCCTCTGCTTGTTTAAGAAAGGTGACACCATCATTTCAGTTGCAGCATTATCATAAAAACTGTCCCTTTGGAATACCTTTTTTTAGGTGTAAGGATGTGCTCTGTCAAAGAGTAACAAGGTATTACCAGAAATAAGGTTCATGAAAAGTTTCAGTGACAATTTGTCCTTTGCCCACTTTTAATGTAAGGCCAAGAAAAGAGATCATTTTGAGAACTACATGATAAGAAAATCATAAATTAAGGTAATTTTCATTGAAGAATGACATAAACTGAAGAAGGTCAGGTAGGGAGCTGTTCCAAAGAACCAAGATATAATCTATAAAGCGTCCCCAATATTTGATCCTGTGTTTGAATGGATTTCATCTAGGATCAAAAATAAATGACTCTTTCCACCAAACTAAAAATAGTTTGGCATAGGAAAGGGTGTCAGTGGACCCCTTCGCTGTGCCACATGTTTGGAAGTAAATTTTAGAGACAAAAGTACAATAATTACACATAAGGATCACATTTAGGGCCTCCAAAATTAAGTCCAGAAAGATGACACTGCCTGTATCAAAATAATTCATAAAATATTCTACCACACTTAGTCCCAGATGATGTTTGATGAAGGTATATAGTGATAGCACATTAATAGTGAGCCACATGCAATCTTCATCAAATGTTTTATGTTGAAGAGCATCAATAACAGCTATAATGTCCTGTAATATTGGGTCTGCTTTATAGATCATATCTTGGTTATTTGGTACAGCTCCTTACTTGAACTTATTCAGATTAAGTCATTCATCAATGAAAATTACCTTAATTTATTATTTTTCTATCATCTAGCTCCCAAAACTATCTATTTCATTGGCCTCACATTAACAGTGAATACAGCAGGAGAAATTGTCACTGAATCCTTTCATAAGACTACTTCTGGCAATACTGTACCTTGTTATGCTTTGACAGCACACATCACTTATGCCTCAAAAAAGGTATTCCAAAGGAGCAGTTTTTGCAACTGTACCACAACTGCTTTGATGATGCCACCTTTCTTAAACAAGCAGATGATCTTGCTAAAAGATTTGTAGAAAGAGACTATGATTCCCCCCTTTTTGAAAATACAAGAACCTATGCACTCAACCAGAACAGACAGGATCTTTTGAGGCAAAAAAAACAACATTACAACAGATTCTTTTATCACTTTTTACTGAATTTAACTCGGTCAGCACCCAAATTGCTGCAGCTTTAAAAAAAAAAAAACAATGGCGCATTTTAAAAACAGATCCTGATCTGTCTGTAGTCATTGTAGATCACCCCAGAGTTGTTAATAGAAGGACAAGCATTCAAAACATGGTAGTTCATAGTTACTTCATTAATAGGCCTAATAAACTCTCTATGGAGTTATCTCCATTATCTAAAGGTATGAATTGTTGCGGTTCCTGCAATATTTGTAGGTATGTAGAAAGTGGAAATTGTTTTGTTAACCTTGTCAGCAAGAAACCATATTTTATCCATGATTTTATTAATTGTAAACCCTCATTCACTGTGTATGCAAACTGGTGTGATTACCGTTCCTTATATATTGGTCGCATGGTGTGACCCCTTAAAGAAAGATTGTAGGAACAGGTTACATCAATTAATAAAAGGAAAAAAGTGACACCCTTTTAGCTGCCCATTGACACTAAGTGCATAATTCTGAGACGAATTATACACATACTGTATGATGAGCTTAAATCACATACCTTTAACACTTAGAAGAGGTGATAGATTATAAAAACTATTACAAAAAGAAAGTTGGCTAATTTTTAACTCAGAAGTTGTTGCCCCCTCTGGTCTCAATGAGGACTGGGATGTGACACCATATTTGTGATTGGTTTTAATCTGTGTTCATCTTTATTTCCTTTCTTTTGTTTTTATTCTCTTCCCGTCTTCCCCTTCCCTCTCCCTTTACACATTCCTCCCCTCTCCCCCTCATCTTTCTATTTTCCTTTTTCCCTTTGTGTCTCTCCTCCTCTGCCCTCAGGGTTATTCATTTCTTATTCCCCCCTTTTCTTTCCTTTCTTTCCTTCTTTGTCCATTTTCTTCTGCATATTCATGTACATATATTCTGATTGCACCACAATTAACATCATTTTCCTTTTTATCTTTTAGATTTTTACTTTCGTAGTGTCTGGTCCCATGGGGTGTCTTCTCCAGTTCCTGCACTTCTGGATGGATTATATATTTTCTGCTGGAGTTGAGCACTTCCACGAATGAACTTTGTTACCTGTTTAAATTTGTACGATCAAATATTATTCTTTTTTCTTATAATGTTGTATATTGTAGTTTATTTTCTTTTGGATATTCATAATATTCACTTTTCTGAACCTCTATACCATTTACTTGATACACATAATATAGTGAGAAATTGTAACTTCTGAATTAACCTAGTATGTCTATTATAGGCTCCTGTACCTTTAAAAGCTCAGTTTAAATTTGTGTCTGTAATGGGTGACTGAAACATTTGACAAAGAATCTGCAATGGTTCGAATCACTAGGTATTTGCTACCTCTGCCTGCACCTAATAAATGCACTTGAGCCACTGCAATTAATTTGGTAGCATGTTCTTTGCACACTCCTTTTGTTTTTTCTTCTGTTTATTGCACTAATGAAGCCTGGATGTTGCAAAGACATGTATTAGAAAGGGCAAATCATTGAGGTGGATATTTCTTAAGTGGTAGAAACCTCTTTGGACAATAGCTGACACCTAAGCCTCTAGTGCCAGATTGCTGTCATGGATTACACCCAGATTTTTCACCTTTGCTGAGATGGTCAATTGGGAGTCACTGAGTACTAAACTGGACTTCTCCACTACCCACTCAGTGTCCTGCTGATGACCAGGCTCTGCCACCAGCACCTCTGTCTTATCTGGGTTGAGTTTTAACCAGTTAGAAGACATCCAGCCCTGGATCTTGGACAGTCAGGAGTTGAATACAGAAACTGCACCCTGTTGTTCAGGCACAAAAGACATATATGGTACAAGTCACATTAAACTGTTCCCTCAACTCACTGGTGTAGCATTGTTCAATGAGTTTCCTAATCTGTGCAGTGTTTAATTCAATGAATTAGTAAAAGCTTAGTATTGGTTTGCAACTAGCTGTTAGGGCTATAAGCTTTATTTTCAGCTGAGTGCTTATGAGTTTCATTTCAGAAGACAGACTATACAACTCTTAAGGAATGCTGTGATATTTATAAACAATGCTCTTAAGGAATGCTGTGATATTTATAAACAATTCTCTTAAGGAATGCTGTGATATTTATAAACAATGCCATGAAAATGCATTGCAGAAACACCGCAAAACAGCTACTGCCATATCACTAAACAGGTACAAGTAAGTTGAATAGGCAGTGAAGAATGGTTGGAAAAGAATTAAAAGCTTCAACAATTCAAGTTGCCACTGCAGTAGAATCACAAACGAAAAAGCTACACCAGTGAGTTGACGGAACAGTTTAATGTGACTTGTACTGTACAGCTGGGTGTCATCTGCATAGCAGTGAAAACCCATGCATTAGCATTTAATAACATCTCCCAAGGGCAGCAGATACACTGCAAATAAGATAGGGGACAGGATAAAGCCCTGTGGGAGTCCACATGATGGGGACATTGGGAAGAAAATATTTCCATCACCACTCTTTGAGTCCTGCCTGTAAGAAAAGACTTGAACTAGCTTCTGTCTGTGCTGGCAAGTCCTCAAAGTTCCTGAAGGTGATCCAGTAGCACCCTATGATCAACAGTGTCAAATGCCAGAGAGATATCTAGGAGAACAAGAAAAGATCAGTTACCCTATCTCTCACCCTCAGGAGATCATTTACCTATATGACAAAAAAGTCTCCATACTGTGCCTTGATCTAAATTGATACTGGAGTGGTTCAAAGATGGCATGGGCAGCAAGAAGGGCATGGGGTCATAACATCACAAGACATTATGATGCATGCATATATTGTGCTGCTGAAATAGCATAATATATGCAATGTGGCATGTCTTTTTATAGGGGGGCTCTGCCCCCTGCACCCTCTGTTACAGGGGCTCTGCCCCTGAACCCCCCACTTAAGATTATTAACTCCAGGGAAGAGGTTGACACAAATAACACACAAAGTGTGAGAAAAAAGAATTATCATGTGTCTCAGACTGGGAATTGAAACCCAGTCCCAAATGCACAGCTTCCATTTCTTGCTGCCCATGCCTCATCCCATCAAGCCACAACAGCTGTTCAGTAGACCCCCTCTCCTGGCATGAATCTTATCCTGCACTGGTAAGAGTGAGAGGGTGCACTACCGTGCATCCTTCCTTTTGCAGTTTTACATCTTCACGCTCTTACCTTCTGCGCCCTTCCTACATTGCGGTCATGTCATGCACTGTAGAGCGTGCGACATTATGACCCGGTAGGAGCAAGATGTGCCTTGAGCTGTACCGTCATCACTTTCTCAATAACCTTCCCCAGAGGTGGAAGGTTAGAGACTAATCTATAATACACTAGACAGTCAGGGTCCAGTGAAGGCTTTTTCAAGAGAGGTTCCACAAGAGCATCTTTCAAGGGCCAAGTGACCCCCCCCCAAAGGGAACACTTGACTATCTTGGCAAATACCAACCAGAAGGACTCACCACAACCCATTAAGAAGTGAATTGGGCCCAGATCTAGGTAACAGCATGTTCGCCACAGCTTTGAGACAATCCTACTGACTACTTCCACCTCGACTGGATCAAACTCACTCCAGACATGAGGATGGTCTCTGTTAATCCTAGGTCTGACACCACATACCAACTGTGAGGCTCCAGGGGAGATACCCAGTTTGACAGAGCACACTTTGGTAGCAAAAACTACAGCACTCTCTTCATGTCTAGTAGATGACAAGGCTCTCACTGACTGGAGACAAGTAGGGCGAAGAAGCCTGTCTACAGTCCGGAAGAGTTGAGTTGGTCTGTTCTTCACTGAGACAATCTCCCTGGACAGGAACTCTGCCTTCTTATTGGCGATTTCTTTTGGTAATTCTTATAAGGGGATTTCAAAACCAGTTTGTCCTCCTCAGTTTGGGATCTACTTCAGTGGTGCTCCAGCCTCTGACTTGCCCCTGTAGTTACCCTTTTCTTCTACTTCAAGATAAGCATTAACTACAATCGTCAAGTATATATGGCCTGTTTATTTTTCACTTTTAAAGAAAGTAATATAACACCATAAACCACACTTTACTAACATTTCATATGATTCCTGGCAAAACCTTAAATTCTGTAAAATATCCTCTCATCATATTACAATAGTCTCATTTCACATTACTTATTTTTTCATATGGGCATAAAATGGAAGCGAGTCATAAAAAATGGATTTTAAAATGTAAAATAAAACCCACATTTCAGTGTCATTCTTCCAACATGTAACAGCAGAATCCATGTAGCGTGGTCCTGATGACCAAGATACATGTGTTGGTGTCTGTCCAGGATGTCATTTAAAAAAAAAACAGTAACAAGATAGCAGCTATTGTATAGAAAAAGCAATTTTTTCCTTACAAAAAAGGATGACCTCCATATGAAAAAGAATCCTTTTTTGTATAGACTGAATTATTTTTTCATCCCAAGCAGCTATTCAAAAGACTGTACTGAGAACACTCAGAACTGAAATTTTAAAATTTAATAACATTAGAATGCATTAATATTTTTTTCACCAAACCAGCAAAAGCCACATCTGTGGGACAAGCACTTTCTACTCTGAAAATTTCAGACCAAAATTCCAAACTGTCTGGGCACTAGGCAATGACAAAAAAAAAAACCTAGCAATAAACAGCAATTTTTGTAACTTTTTTTTGCTATCCACATCTTGGAATCTACACATCCAACCAGAAGAAAACTTGCCACATCAAGAGATCTTCTCCCCAAAACTGTGTAACAAGATCTTGTGCAAAGCCATTGAATGGTTGTGAAGATATTAAAGTGCAAAGTTTGGTGTTTAGCATAGAAACACCTACCCAGCCATAACTATAGTTATGCTACTGTGCCATTTTAATTTTAATACTGTATATATATATATGTGTATATATATATATATATATATATATATATATGTAGATAGATAGCTGTGTGGACAGTATTCGAGAGACAAAGTGTGACATTCATACACTCAAACAACTTTTATAATTAGGCATGACAATCTTAATTTTAATATCTATATGTGGTAGCTGCATAATACAAAACATAAAGATAGTTCTGTATTTCTAAGTTTGGAAAATGGTACAGTTAGTTATGGCATGTAAACTACTTTCATAGGTAACTCAGTGTCCATTATGCATTATTTCCCATTTCTAGTAATAAATTACATGTTCAAATGCAATGTCTCTGTCTTGTATTTAGGTGTATTAGTTTAAAACATTTAATGATTTGATGTTCTTCCATACCTATGTGCTTCTATTATTCTCCAACGTAAACAGCACTAAAAACACAAACAAGAGGTTATCAAAGTTTCATTACTTCATGCTTATACTGTTTATGCCCAGTCTACATGCCTTTCACAGTTAAGCTGGACATTAAGCAGAAAGATAAACATGAACAAATCACTTGGTTGCACTTGATTTATTATGTGACCATCTCTGTCACATACTACTACTGTGGGTAATGCAGACATCACAGTAGCAATGCAACATGAGAAATACAAGGTACAACTTTTATCAGTGGCTTATTATCAACCAAACAGCCAAAACACATTGATAAGTACCATATCACATCAGGGGTCATTTTGACATCACTGTACCTCCACAGAGCCAGACTGAGGGCAGGCCCAATCACAGTTAAAAACCAGAAAGCACCCAGGCAAGATGCTTGGCACTGATAATTATAGATGTGGGTGACACATGATGCCCCCTGGCAACCCTCTGCCAGCCTTTGTGGGAAAAATTATGCCAAAATATCACATGGGCTCACCACCACGTGCATCACAGGGATGCCACTGCTGCGGGGTTTTGTACTGACATGGAATGCCACATCCAAACTGCTGTATAAGTCAAAACAATACACTAAAGGTCCCCATGAACAAGCAAAGGCAAGGCCAGAGACAGCTTGATGTTACATGGTGGGCGTGAGCCACATCAGGGGTCATTTTGACATCACTGTACCTCCGCAGAATCAGACTGTGGGCAGGCCCAATCACAGTTAACAACTGGAAAGCACCCAGGCAAGCTGTTTGGTGCTGATAACTGTAGATGTGGGCACTGCATGATGTTCCCTGGCAATCCAGTGCTGACCTTTGTGGGGAAAATGATGCCAAAATATCACATGGACCCACCCTGTACTCACCACCACGTGTATCACACGGACACCTCTGCTGCGGGGTTCTTGTACTGCACATGAAATTTCACATCCAAACTTCTCTACAGGTTAAAACAATACACCAAAATGTCCAACAAAATAGCAAACACAAGGCCAGAGACAGCTGGATATTACACGGCAGGCCTGAGCCTCAGCAGGGGTCATTTTGACATCACCGTAACTCCTCAGAGCCAGACAGAGGGCAGGCCCAACTACAGTTAAAAACCAGAAAGCACCCAAGCAAGCAGTTTGGCATGGATAACTATAGATGTGGGAGCTGCATGACACCCCTTGGCAACACTCTGCTGGCCTTTGTGGGGAAAAATGTGCCAAAATGTCACACGGGCCCACTCTGGGCTCACCACCATGTGCATCATGGGGATGTTGCTGCTGCGGGGTTCTTGTACTGACATGGAATGCCACATCCAAACTGCTGTACAAGCCAAAACAATACACCAAAGTTCCCCATGAACAAGCAAAGGCAAGGCAAGAGACAACTGGATGTTACACAACAGGCCTGAGCCACAACAGGGGTCATTTTGACATCACTGTACCTCTACAGAGGCAGACTGAGGGCAGGCCCTACCATAGTTAACAACCAGAAAGCACCTAGAAAAGCTATTTGGTGCTGATAACTGTAGATGTGGGCACTGCATGACATCCCCTGACAACCCAGTGCCAGCATTAGTGGGGAAAATTATTGCAAAATATCACAAGAGCCCACCCTGTGCTCACCACCACATGCATCACAGGGATGCTGCTGCTGTGGGGTTCTTTTACTCCATGTGGAATGCCACATCCAAACTGCTCTACAAGTGAAAGCAATACACCAAAATGCCCCAAAAAACAAGCAAAGCCAAGGCGTGAGACAGCTGGATGTTACATGACAGGCCTGAGCCATATCAGGGGTCATTTTGACATCACTGTATCTCCGCAGAGCCAGACCAAGAGCAGGCCCAACCACAGTTAAAAAACAGAAAGCACCAAGACAAGCAGTTTGGGGCTAATAACTACAGATGTGGGAGCCACATGACACCTCCTGGCAACCCTCTGCCGGCATTTGTGGGAAAAGTTATGCCAAAATATCACACAGGCCCACCCTGTGCTCACCACCATGTGCATCACAGGGATGCCACTACTGCGGGGTTCTTGTACTGCACATGAAATTCCACATCCAAACTGCTCTACAAGTTAAAACAATACACCAAAATGTCCCACAAACAAGCAAAGGAAAGGCCAGGAACAGCTTGATGTTACATGGTGGGCCTGAGCCTCATCAGGGGTCGTTTTGACATCACTGTACCTTCGCAGAGCCAGACCAAGGGCAGGCCCAACCGCAGTTAAAAACCAGAAAGCACACAGGCAAGCAGTTTGGTGCTGATAACTATAGATGTGGGAGCTGCATGACACCCCCTGGCAACCCTCTGCTGGTCTTTGTGGGGAAAATTATGCCAAAATAGGGCCCACCCTGGGCTCACCACCATGTGCATCACAGGGATGCTGCTGCTGCGGGGTTTTTGTACTGATGTGGAATACCACATCCTAACTGCTGTACAAGTCGAAACAATATATCAAAGTTCCCCATGGACAAGCAAAGGCAAGGCCAGAGACAGCAGTATGTTACACGGCAGGCCTGAGCCACATCAGGGGTCATTTTGACATCACTGTACCTCAGCGGAGTCAGACTGTGGGCATGCCCAACCAAAGGTAACAACTGGAAAGCACCCAGGCAAGCTGTTTGGTGCTGATAACTGTAGATGCGGGCACTGCATCATGTCCCCTTGCAATCCAGTGCTGACCTTTGTGGGGAAAATGATGCCAAAATATCAAACAGGCCCACCCTGTGCTCACCACCACGTGCATCACAGGGATGCCGCTGCTGCAGAGTTCTTGTACTGCACATGAAATTCCACATCCAAACTTCTCTACAAGTTAAAACTATACACCAAAATGTCCCACAAACAAGCAAAGGCAAGGCCAGAGACAGCTTGGTGTTACACGACAGGCCTGAGGCTCATCAGGGGTCATTTTGACATCACCGTACCTCCACAGAGCCAGATTGAGGGCAGGTCCAACCACAGTTAAAAACCAGAAATCACCCAGGCAAGCAGTTTGGCACTGATAACTATAGATGTGGCAGCTGCATAACACCCCCTGGCAACCCTCTGCTGGCCTTTGTGTGGAAAATTATGCCAAAATGTCACATGGGCCCACCATGGGCCCACTACCATGTGCATCACAGGGATGCTGCTGCTGTGGAGTTCTTGCACTGCATGTGGAATACCACATCCAAACTGCTGTACAATTCAAACCAATACACCAAAGTTCCCCATGAACAAGCAAAGGCAAGGCGTGAGACATCTGGATGTTACATGGCAGGACTGAGCCACATCAGGGGTCATTTTGACATCACCATACCTCCGTGGAGCCAGACTGAGGGCAGGTCCAACCACAGTTAACAACCAGAAAGCACCAAGACAAGCTGTTTGGCACTGGTAACTGTAGATGTGGGCAATGCATGATGCCCCTGGCAACCCTGTGCCAGTCATTATTGGGAAAATTATGCCAAAATATCACATTGGCCTACCCTGGGCTCACCACCACGTGCATCACAGGGACACCGCTGCTGCGGGATTCCTGTACTACTGCACATAGACTGCCACATCCAGACTGCTTGAGTTAGGCCCAGTTGATGGTTTTTTTTTTTATTTTCAAACAGTTCCAAGGTATTATGCCAACACTTGATGTTTAATTTATAGGCAGTCTCATTATAAATAAATCTGCAAAATGTTTTTGCCAGATGAATCCAAACCACTGATGTTGCTCAAAAGGCACTAGTACACCCCGGCAATGACCAGATTACTACACATGGTATCCCTCCCATACCCCTAAATGTACTAAGCAATGCCCTGAGTAGCATTTTTGAGGTAGACCCAATTGCTGTAGTTTTTTTATTTCAAACAGTTCCAACATATTATGCCACCACCCACACCTGATCCTCTAGTTCAGTATGACAGTACAATAATGCTCCTTTATAATCTTACATCAAGAAATGCAACTTTTTCATTTTAAAATAACACACACACACACACACACACACACACACACACACACACCTTAACCAGAGCCAGCATCACCCCTTCTTTCCAAAAATTACAAGTATCTTACACACATTGTGTTTTTTTTAATTTAAAACATGTTAAGAGTGCAGCTTTTATATTCATTCCACATACACACATCTAAAATAGAGCCATCATCACATCAACAGGGTCAACATTCATTCGACAAACACAAATTCTCAAAATTTACCAGTAGGAACCCCACAGGTGGTGTTTCTCCCTCTTTAAACATGATTAAAGCCATCACCAAAGGAAAGTTCACCAACATTAACAATATTCTGAAAAAAATCAAATTATATAATGAAAACCCACTGGATGGAAAGTAAACGAAATACTATAAATCACTACCAAAACTATGTTTGATTAGACTGGTCACATATATGCACAGTCCCATTTTGAAAAAGGACCCTTCACAAACAGCTGGACCATGAGAGAACACACAAATTTAACTTTTCTGCCACCAAAGATGATACAACACAACTGCTGCGCTATAGTCAGATAGTATTTAATATGCCCCATTTAAACAGTTCCAGCACCAGAGGAAAGTTCTGCTGATATACTTCCCAAACACAACTTTAAAATATACTATTTAATATGCCCCATTTATACTGTGTCAGAACCAGAGGAATGTTCCACTGATATACATCCCAAACACAACTTTAAAATACATTGTTTAATATGCCCCATTTACACAGTGTCAGAACCAGAGGAAAGTTCTGCTGATATACTTCCCAAACAAAACTTGAAAATATACTGATTTTTCTGCACATATAATACTATAAATCACAAGCAAAACTTTATTTGATTAGACTGGTCACATATATGCACAGCCCCATTTTGAAACGGGACCCTTCACAAACAGCTGGACCATGAAACTTGAAAATATACTCATTATTATGCACAGCCCACTAGTCCAATCATCCTCTGTTTTGAAGAGAGGCCCTTCACAAACAGCAGGATCATGAAGTCCTGAGGTGAAAACTTTACTTTTCTGTCCCTAAAATGACACAGAATAACTGCTGTACTTTAGCCAGTCACTATTTAATATGCCTCCCAGAATTTTAACTCAATGTTTTGTAGTAGAGTGCTGAGGATCATGTTTTCTAGTGACTGGAGACCTCTGAGACCCATCTGAACTCCCGTGCAGCACGCCAGATTTAAAATGGACAACGCTTCATTCTCCTTGTTTTTAAGAATGGCAAATAGGAGAAAAAGCAGCAGGAAGAGAACAGTTTTGCTTAGAGCCAGAGTACCAAAACTGAATTTCTGATGTCACTTCTGGTTCCTGGCTGTTTAGACCAATACCAGCATCATCAGCCATGTGGGTAACAGTGGACACGACAGTAGGAGCCACAGCTTTTGATGTTGCTGCTCCTAGCAGGCTCTATGTACTGCTGCATCAAGATTGTAGACTTGTGTGGGGAAAACACATTAAGCAGTGTGAACTGACCTTGAAAAAAATGCAAAACATGAATGCAGAATAAACAAAAGAAATAATGCAGCTATATAAGACACCACATGTAATGCACAAACAAAATAAATTGCATGTGGTGTCATCTATATGTAATTATATCTGCATAAAATCAATAATTACTGGGGGACAGTTATACATCCACTCTAGCCATTAAAAAACAAAACTTTAGTAGTGTGCTTTAAATACAGTAAATTTAATGGTCACCAAGATGTGTAGCACAGTCATGTCACAAAACGGCTGCTTTTAAAGGCTATTTTCATTATTAAAATATTGCCATAATAAGGTAAAAATATATACACCCTTTTTTTTATGCACACTATCTCTTGACCATTTTGGCAACAATACAGAACACAAATTCTGTATTTTTAATAAATTACGGCCAGGATGTTCAGACTGCACCAGGCAGTGGTGCAAGCTTGGGCTCAGTGCAACTGGGATGCACCGGTGCCAGGGCCAGACGATATTTGATGGTGATGCACCATGGCACAACATCATTGAATATGACAAGGTCAATGCACATACTGCGCATGACGCAGTGGCACTGTGCCAGCGCAAGCCACAGATAGGAATCCGGGGGATGCACCAGTGCAAGTGCAGTTGTGCTGTGCATCACCCGCAGTATTCAGCAGGGGGCATGCAAATGAGGCCATAATATATGCAAGGTGCAAATGGGGCCATTTGCATGTCATTATGGCCCCATTTGGATGCCCTGCACAGGGCAGCCCGGTGAATTGTGCCTGGTGCCCTGCACAGAATGACGTGTGCACAGTGGGGGTCCTAGGGCATCCCCTGTCCAGTAGCTGCAATTGTGGTAAAACATCATAGGACTATTCCCGGTAGTCTAGAAGTACCCCCCCTCCCTCCCGTGTCCCCGACCACCCATAAATGACAGTATTATAATCCCTGGTAGTCTAGTGGAATCCTTTCCTCCTGTTGCTGTGATCACCCATAAATGACTATTAAAATCCCTGGTAGTCTAATGGCACCCCCCTCCCTCTCATTGCCGAGATTGCTGGTTAATACTGTACAAAATCCCTGGTAGTCCAGTGGTACCTGCCCCTGCCCCTAGTTCTGATCATGGTACAGCACTGTATGTATATTCCCTGGTAGTTTAGTGGTCCCCACCCCCGTCCATTGCCGAGATCATGGTAAATCTCCACAGTGTAATTCCCTGGGATCCAGTGGCACCCCTACCCCTCCCACCCACAGACAACCCCTTGCCCACCCACTCCACCCCATCATTGGTGGTGGCTGCAACTCACCTACATACCACACCTAGTTGCCTGTCAATGACAGTTATAGTATTGGCTTGCAGGGCATACTGTACTAGATGCCCCAAATATGTGCAGTCATTCACATAGTTGGGACTGTCTAGTACAGTATGCCCTGCAAGCCCATTGGTCCACACCTGGACCAATGGGCTTATAGCCCATACTGTACCTGTCATTCAGATGGTGGCCGGGTGGTATGGGTGGGGTTACAGCCACCCGCACCGATGAGGGGAGAACAGGGTGGGCAAGGGGTTGCTGTGGTGGAGGGTGGGGGTGCCATTGACACCAGGGAATTACACTGTGGAGATTTACTGTGATCGCGGCAATGGGCAGGAGGGTGAAGGGACCACTGGACTACCAGGGAATATACATACAGCACTGTACCACGATCAGGGCTAAGTGCGGGGGCTACCACTGGACTACCAGGGATTTTGTATGGTATTAACTGGCGATCACGGCAATGGGAGAGGGGGGTACCACAAGACTACTAGCAGGTCATGTGTGCTTGAAGACAGTGTTCAGGGTGGGCGCGTGGCCACCCACGGCTTGCGGATGCTGTGTTGCACCCTGTAATGCAGCAGCCCACCTGTGGGTGGCTGGGACTTCTTCCCACTCTGCAACAGCTCAACTTTGAGCCCCCTCTGTGGTGCAATGCAGGGTTGTGCCAGCATATGTGCTGCACATCCCGGGCTGAAAATCAGGATGTGACATATATGCATGGGCACATCCCCCTGCATCTGCACCACATACCATTACATTGTGCCCTAGTGCATCAGGATTTGCACTGTGCCTGGCAGCCTTTTCAATATCCCCTCAGGGTGCAATGCAGGGTTGAGCCAGTGCAACTCTGTTGTGCCATGTGCAACCCCTTTGAATATCTGGGCCTATAAGTAAAATACAGACCTTATTTTAAGTGCACACCCAAGTCTCTCGAATACTGTCCACACACCTATATGTATATCTATATCTATATCTATATATTATAGGGGCGCGGTCGCACCCCTATATTTAGGGTTGAGTAGGCACTTCTCTGTTAAAGTCAAAATTTTGCACTTTAATAACTTTGGACCTGTTCAATGGATTTGCATGAAATTTGGTATGTGCGGTGGGGCATCATAGATCTCTTGATTTGCCAAATTTTGTATCAGTCAGAATTATGGTTTGTGCGCACCAAAACACTGAAAAATGCACCTTTCACAAGTTATGTGGGCAGTTTTTTGGATTTTGTCCATAGTGCTGCATGGTCTTCATGTGGCATGCCGCTCTGTGACTTGTCTCAACTGAAAGAGCTTGGGTCAAGGAACATGCCACTTTTTGTTTGGTGAAAAATATTAATCCATTCAAAAGGTATTAAAGCTTTAAGTTCCCATTATAAGTCAATGGGAACATTTATATGGTTATTTTGCGAAAGAAGAATGGGGTTTTGGCCATCTGGTTCCTCCTCAGGATCAAAGAATTTGCAGGCTCACAGTCAAAGAATCTTTGATCTTGTGGAATTCTTTGATTGTGACGGCCGCCATCTTGTTTTCATTTTGCAGTCAGAAAAAAACAAATATTTCAACTCAGGGGTGACTTCTGAAGTAAATCAATGTTGGGTTTTGCACAGGGGTCTTTCTTCTATTGAGCCATGGCTGTGGTTTCTTGCAATTATGTCAAAAAATAGAGTTTTAAAGTTTTAAATTCTTTGATCGCTGCTTGCCAATGATCTTTGATCGTGAGCCTACAAATACTTTGATCACGAGATTCTTTGATCACAAGTGAGGCACTAGATGGCCAGATTTAGAAATCAAATATCTCAACCCAGGGGTGACTTATGAAGTCCAACTAGGATGGGTTTTGCTCATGGGGCTTCGTTCTATCGAGTCATGCCTGTGGTTTAATGTATTTCTGTGAAAAAAATTGAATTTTAATATTTTTTAATTCTTTGATCACAAGCCTGCAAAAGTTTTTGGTTGTGAACCTGCAAATTCTTTAATCATGAGATTCTTTGATCGTGGTCTTTGTTCACAAGGGAGGGACTAGATGGCCAGATTTGGAGGGATCAGATAGCCCAATTTTCACACCTTTTAAAATGTAATATCTCAGAAATGGTTTGGTCTTTTAACTTGAAATTTGGAGGGTATTAGGCGGATGTCCAGTAGATGTGAATTATGGTGTTCAGGTGTCAGGAAATATATTTGTTGCAGAGATATTGTGTGGTGCACTTTAAGTTTTGTGTAAAGCATTTTGCATTGTGGTACTGGCTTGAAATGTATAGGGTAGCTAGCCTTACTGCTATGGACATACTGTTCGGTGGTTAGGTGTATAAAATGTAAACAGGTGCAGAATTATGCCACTCCAACGAATGAAAATCTCAAACTTTAAAATGTAATATCTCTGAAACAGTTTGGTGTTTTAACTTGAAATTTGGAGGGTGTTGAGGGGATGTCCTGTGCATGTGAATTATTGTATTTAGGTGTTGGAAAATTAATTTGCTACAGAGATATTGCATTACACACTTTCCGTTTTCCGTATAGCATTTTGCATTGAGATAGTGGCTTGACATTTATAGGGTAGCTAGCCTTACTGCCATGGAAGTAATTTTCAGTGGTTAGGTGTCTGAAATGTAAACAGGTGCAGAATAATGCCACTCTGATAAATGAAACTTTGTTTTGTTTCAAGCTGGTGGGAGTGTGGGGCCCAAAGGTCCCCACACTCCAACCAATATGCGCTCCCACCAATAGATATGATATTCAGTACTTGTACTGTCATATTAGGCAGAAATTTGCAAGTTGGTGGGAGCAAAGGGCCCCGCGCTGCCATCAACTTGCTCAAGTTTGTACTTTTCTATGCTTTCTCAAAAAGTAAGGAAATTCTATGCAAAAAACTGCATTCATGCATCATTTAGGGTTAAAACACAAAAAGTCAGGAAATTAGACCTTTAGGGTCACCCCCTCCTCCCCTTGTGTATCCCTCATCCTCCCGAGATTGACAGACGCCAAAGTGTGTCATTGGGGTTGTGAAGCCTAAATGTCACCCATTCTTCTTTACTGTGGCTTGTGAATATGATTACTTATGGAATGGGGTGACATTTAGGCCTCACAACCCC
Source organism: Neoceratodus forsteri (assembly GCA_016271365.2). Taxonomy (NCBI): domain Eukaryota; kingdom Metazoa; phylum Chordata; order Ceratodontiformes; family Ceratodontidae; genus Neoceratodus; species Neoceratodus forsteri. The sequence goes on from CM057454.1 coordinate 203,232,753, forward strand.
AATGGTGCATCCCAACATCTGTCAATCTCAGGAGGATGGGGGGGTACATGAGGAGGAGGAGGAGACAACCTTAAAGGTCTCATTTCCTGACTTTTGGTGTTTTAACCCTAAATGATGCATTAATGCATTTTTTGCATAGAATATATATATATATATATATATTTACAAAATCACACATGCCCCCACAATGCAAAGCATCATGGCCTGCATATGCAAATCACCACAGAATGTTATGCTGGTCCAACTTTAAGCAAAATTGCATGAAATAAAGGCCTCTCACACAGTTTGCAGTAGGGTACTAACAGAAATGTTTTCTGTTAGTACCCTTTGCAAACTCTGTGAGAGGCCTTTCGGCACCATGCAATTTTGCTTAAAGTTGGACCAGCATAACATTCTGTGGTGATTTGCATATGCAGCCCATGATGCTTTGCATTGTGGGGGCATGTGTGATTTTGTATTTTCTTGAAACTTGGCTTCCCAGCCAAATGCCCTTTGGGGTAACCCTTGCCTCAGTGTTTACGCACAGATGTTCTTTGTCTTCTATATATATGCAATAGATAACCTACTGCAAGGTGTGCAGTCGCACTCTGATATACTCATGCCTTGGTGTGTGTCAACCATCCAAGGAGTTCATATATTGGAGCATAACTACACACGCAAGAGTTGGTTATCTATCTTATAAAATGGCAAACTGTTTTGGAGGGGGTGAAAGTGCAAGTGTGCGGTCACACTCTGATATATGTATGGTCATGTGATGTGTTTCAACCAACCAGCAGAGATAATTTTTCCTGCCCATTTTGTATATATCTATATCTATATCTATATCTATATCTATATCTATATCTATCTATATATATATATTTATATATATATATATATATATATATATATATATATATATCTGTATCTATCTATATATGTAGAGAGAGAGAGACAGACAGACAGACAGATTGTTAGATTGATAGACAGACAGACATAGATAGATATAAATCTGGGGGAGGTTTTTGTTTATTTTTATTTAACATGCATTTATTGGGTAAGTTCCAAAAGCAGTTTTCAAGAATGACCTGAGGAGTGTTCAATCAATTAATCCAGTTTTTTTGTGTGATCATTTAGGTCATTACAAGTTAACAAGAAAAATGCATCTACAATATACAATAAAATATAAGCATCAATAAAAACAATACATACACCAGGTGGAGCACCAAATGTGAACCAGCAAGCAACTATGCATACCCTTAAAACTGTTAGTATAAAATGTATTAAGCAAGCCATGATCAGATCAGAATGATGTAAGTTAATTGTTGGTTAATTGCCCTTGGCAATATCATTGTTTTGTTCTCAGTAATCTAATTAGGTTAAGGTACAATTAATTATTATCCTAGGCAATATTGAGGCATTCCCTTGGAAGACTTACATCAATTTCCACACACTTGTTCACCATAATTATAATTTATCTTTATAGATCACGAATCCCATATTAATACAGCTTCACAGAGATTTATGAATTGTCTTAGTTTGTGCAACAGGTTTAACATGTAACAGGAAAGACTTAATGTGCCATTTAAGGATTCTTGTGCCTAGAGTTCCTTAGACATTCCCAGGTCCCATTACTTACATTTATGGTTCTTGCCTTTATTTATAGTAATTACTGAATTTCTGGATTTATCAATCCTGCTGCAATTTTGGCACCTTAATGGGGACACAATTAAGCATTATAGCAAGGCAAAATTTTAAAAAATTAATTTACTCCACAAATGGCATTGTATGAAAGAATAAACTTAATTATAATACAAAATAATAAAAAAACTACTAGAAAAGCCTGAAAGACATTCTATAAATACACATTTTTCATGCAGAATTTGCAGCTCGTGGCTGCTCACAACCACCAGTAAAATTCTCAGTGCATTTAAAATTTCACTAAAAATGATATCAATGTATACATGCTATACATAGAATGCAAGCTCCTTTATGTAGATTTGTGGGTCACCTATGAGGTTAAAATGACAGCATGTTCTTCTTTTATGCACATCTCTCTATAAAACACAAAGCCGTTTAGATCAGAACAAAATCAGCAGCACCATTCTTTATACAAAGGAATTCAATTGTTAAGCTATCAAAAACACACATTAGGGTAGTCATTTTGTCACGCCAGTTTAGTACATAAATGGTCTGTTGAAGTGGCATAAACAGCAACAACATTCCCCATAATCAGGAGTCCAGCTGTTTAAACTTTTGAGAGTACTTTTTGAGATAATCCTTATAGTGCTCCAAATCAGTTCTTAGATAAACAACCAGGAAAAGTCAGAACTTTGTCCATCTTTTTTAGAAAACAGTTTGAAGGCCTGAATGTGAATATATGAAATACTGTTTGTGGACATAATGTGCTAAGACCATGGCATGCAGTGGGGTAGTCTGACTACTTAGTCCTAAGGCCACAAGCGAGGGTAATTCATACTGGGCCCTTTCTTTTCATCATGGCAATTAGCTCCATAATCGGGAGTACTATTCAGATGCTTAACAAATAAAGATATTTTTTTTTTGCTCCTTATGTCCTGCCAAAATTAAAACCCAACAAACACCATTCGGTGTCTCAGTATGAAATTTGCAAATTATAACCATACTTGTATGGAGGTCTAATCAATTTGTTCTAAGGTCATGAGTGATGCAGAAATGTGGAAATATAGGGTCCAACTGATAGCTGTAGCCTATTCTCCTCAAAGTGTGTGTTAAACGTTAGAAAGCCACTTGACTAAGTATAGTGACTTATATATCAATCATTCAGTGACTCAAAACCACATTAAGCAGTCCTGCCCAAAACTTTATGTTTTAAGTAGAACACCTCTAATATTGTTGATTGTAATGGGTGCTTTTGGGGACAATAAAGTGAATATAATTAAAGCTCCATTTAACCCATGGAGACCATCAAGTTATTTGGGATTATTTGTAAATGTCAGGAGTCAGGCTCTATAATAAGAATTCTTACTCCTAGTGCTAGACTTTAAAACTGTGCCAAAGCACCCAAACCCAACTGTCTTTTTTCAATAATTAGTTTGGGTATTTGGACAACACTTGGAAAAATAAATGCAGTACTTCTTGAAAGAAGTTAACCCCATGACCAATTTCCACCATAACTGATACAGCATCTCTGCAAGGGCTAACATAGGGGAGTCTTCATAGGCAAAATACAAACAGACTTATTCCCCCCCCTCTTAATCCAGGCATCCAGAAATCCAGATTCCCTGCAAGAGTCTCAACCAATGTCCTTCTCTCTCCATTTTCAGGTTTTCTTCCGTTGTAGTTCATTATCCACGAAATATCTGTGACAGCCACCTGAAAAATAAAAGAATAAAATGCTCCAGTGAGCACAGTAAATTTCATCCCAATGGGATACTGAGATCCCCAATCCCAGGCAATGATGGCATACCTTTAGTTGGGCTAAAGTGAGCACATGAGCACAAACAGTGCAATATCAACTCCTCCTGTGTCTGTTTCTCCTCATGCCTGCTCAGCTCTCATTAGATTGGGGTAGAACGCCATAATCATTTAGCTTCAATCTTTCCACTTTCTTTATATTGAGATAGGTGACCACTAGGTTTAACCCTTCAGATGCTGACAGAAGTAGAACACATAGTAATTCTGGACTGATATATCAGTCTGCGGCAGAACAAGGGTTAAACCCCAGAACAAGTGTGGACTAAGAAACAGAACTTAAATTATGAACAAAGACAGGCACTTAACAGGTAAAGTTCTGACAATACCATAGTTATCAAACCAGCAGATAAGGGGGTGGGGAATGTAGTCATATTGGACACAATTCAAGACAAAAATATGTGTCTGAAACATCTGGAAGATAGGCAGAACTATCATGTCTCATCACAAGATCCTACTATCCAATTACAAGGACAATTAAGGGAGATTTTAGCAGAGTTTGTGGATATGAATTGGCTGCAAGACTGGGAAATGACTATTCTAATCCAATAGTACCCCAGATTACTTACCTTTTACAGTATATTGAAGATTAAAAATAAATAAATAACCCACCAGGACATCTGATTGTATCCGGCATCAGCTCAATATTTGATCCAATATCGAAGTACATTAACTTTTATTTACAGCCATTGGTCGAGCAAACTGTAACTTATGTCAGATTCTGCTGATATTATGTTGAAATTGGAAACTTTGTCACATAACACAGAGCTACAGAATGTATTGTTGGTTACCTTTGATGTCTCAGATTTATACACATCCATCCCCCATAGGGTGGGAATACATAATATGGGAAAAATGTTAGACACAAGACCAGTAGGTAGTACACTCAGGACGCTAGTTCTGCAAGAGTTAGCACAGTTTATCTTAATGAAAAACTATTTTGAATTCAATGGACAGTTTTTCCAACAGGATATAGGGACAGCAATAGGTAGTACTATGGCTCCAGCATGTGCAAATTCATACATGTACAATTTTGAGCAAAGTTTTGAACTCAGTGATGGGGTGAATATGTTTAAGCAGAATATTGCAGCATGGTATGGATTTATTGACAATGTTTTTGCATATGGCGAGGAACTCTAGAGGAACTGCAATAATTTAATATAGCCTTAAACAAGTGGGATGCAAACCTCAAGTTCATTATGAATTACCATTAAGAAGGAATCTCATATTTGGATCTGTTTATCAGACTACAAGAGGGCACATTTAGTACCACTCTGTTCACTGTACCGCACTTAATCAGTGCTGCATTAATATGTTTCTTCGCAAGTGTGGTCCTGTTGCTCCTCACTTGTTGTACCCTGCTTAATGTTGTAACTGTACACTAACACTACTTGTTAGTTGATGTTCTTTCTATTCTGCAAGTCTCATCACCTGTAAATGTCTTGTATTCCTTGTTGACTTGGAGCCTTTGTAAACGAGCCCCAGTCTCAAAGGTATTAATCTGAATTTGAAATAAATAAATAAATAAAAATAAAAAAAAGAGACTGGCAGAAGCACATTGCTACACAGTACCAGTTTTCATGAACCCAGGCTTAAGAATAGTATACCATATTCCCAATTAGTTTGGTTAAGAGAAACTGTAAAGAGGACAAGGACTACCAGCAGCATAAGGAAGAAATGATACAGCGGTTTAGACACAGAGGGTACAACAATGCAGTATTAACTAAAGCAAGTCATAGGATAGACAACAAAAATAGACAAGAACTATTAGAACAAAAGGAACCACAGAAAGAAACAAGAAAACTAGTAATGGCAGTAAAATATAACCATCGAATGTCTGATATACGCAGAATTGTAAATAAACACTGGCACATGGTGGGCAGCTCCAATCCCCACATTGCGGCGTTTCACCAACATCCGACAACAGTGGCTAAAAAAGTGGCTAATTTGAAGGACAAATTGGTACAGTCACAATTTAAGAAACCAGAAGTCAGACAAGAGCAGTTATTATTAAGACCATTAATGCCTAGCATGACCAAATGTGGGAGCTGTTCGGTCTGCAACCATACTAGTGAAAAACTCATTTTTAAGCATCCGCATTTCCAGCAAGAATTCCCCAATAAACAACATATAGACTGCAATAGCCAGGGGGTCACACATGTTATACAGTGTCTCTGTGTCCATTTATATGTAGGGAAAACTAAAAGAGCCCTAAAAAACAAATATTGGAACATAAGGGGGACATTATGAACCGTGATGAACAGTCCCCATTAGCTATGCATTTTAACAAAGAAGGACATACAGGAACATCATTACAATTTTGGGGTCTGGAGCAGATCACACCATCTGCCAGAGGTGGTAGCTTTAAGCAACAGTTAGACAAAACAGAAATGAAATGGTTATTTTGTTTGAAAGCATTGGATCCTGGTATTGGGATGAATATTGAATGCAATTGTATGGAAAATTATGCCAAAATAGGGCCCACCCTCGGCTCACCACAATGTGCATCACAGGGATGCTGCTGCTGCGGGGTTTTTGTACTGATGTGGAATGCCACATCAAACTGCTGTACAAGTCAAAACCATATACCAAAGTTCCCCATGGACAAGCAAAGGCAAGGCCAGAGACAGTTGTATGTTACACAGCAGGCCTGAGCCACATTCGGGGGTCATTTTGACATCACTGTACCTCCACGGAGCTAGATTGTGGGCATGCCCAACCACAGTTAACAACTGGAAAGCACCCAGGCAAGCTGTTTGGTGCTGGTAACTATAGATGCGGGCACTGCATGATGTCCCCTTGCACTCCAGTGCTGACCTTTGTGGGGAAAATGATGCCAAAATATCACACAGGCCCACCCTGTGCTCACCACCACATGCATCACAGGGATGCCGCTGCTGTGGAGTTCTTGTACTGCACATGAAATTCCACATCCAAACTTCTCTACAAGTTAAAACAATACACCAAAATGTCCCACAAACAAGCAAAGGCAAGGCCAGAGACAGCTTGGTGTTACACGACAGGCCTGAGCCTCATCAGGGGTCATTTTGACATCACCGTACCTCCACAGAGCCAGATTGAGGGCAGGCCCAACCACAGTTAAAAACCAGAAAGCACCCAGGCAAGCAGTTTGGCACTGATAACTATAGAGGTGGGAGCTGCATGACACCCCCTGGCAACTCTCTGCTGGCCTTTGTGTGGAAAATTATGCCAAAATGTCACATGGGCCCATGGGCCCACTACCATGTGCATCACAGAGATGCTGTTGCTGTGGAGTTCTTGCACTGCATGTGGAATGCCACATCCATACTGCTGTACAAATCAAACCAATACACCAAAGTTCCCCATGAACAAGCTAAGGCAAGGTGTGAGACATCTGGATGTTACATGGCAGGACTGAGCCACATCAGGGGTCATTTTGACATCACCATACCTCCACGGATGCAGACTGAGGGCAGGTCCAACCTCAGTTAACAACCAGAAAGCACCAAGACAAGCTGTTTGGCACTGGTAACTGTAGATGTGGGCAATGCATGATGCCCCTGGCAACTCCGTGCCAGCCATTATTGGGAAAATTATGCCAAAATATCACATTGGCCCACCCTGGGCTCACCACCACGTGCATCACAGGGACACCGCTGCCGCAGGATTCCTGTACTACTGTACATGGACTGCCACATCCAGACTGCTTGAGTTAGACCCAGTTAATGTTTTTTTTTTATTTTCAAACAGTTCCAAGATATTATGCCAACACTTGATGTTTAATTTATAGGCAGTCTCATTATAAATAAATCTGCAAAATGTTTTTGCCAGATGAATCCAAACCACTGATGTTGCTCAAAAGGCACTAGTACACCCAGACAATGACCAGATTACTACACATGGTATCCCTCCTATACCCCTGAATTTACTAAGCAATGCCATGAGCAGCCTTTTTGAGGTAAGCCCAAGTGCTGTATTTTTTATTTTTAAACAGTTCCAACATATTGTGCCATCACTTGACATCTAATTTAGAAGCAGTCTCACTATAAATAAATCAGGAAAATGTTTTTGCCAAATGAATCCAAACCCCTCATGTTGCCCTATAGGCACTATTACAACCAGGCAATGGCCAGATTACTACAAATGGTACCCCCCCAATGCCATGAACAGCCATCTTGAGGTAGGCCCAAGTGCTGTATTTTCAAACACTTCCAACAGCAATTTTGAGGTAGGCCCAAGTGCTGTATTTTTTTATTTTCAAACAGTTCCAACATATTATGCCACCACTTGATGTCTAATTTAGAAGCAGTCTCATTATAAATAAATCTGCAAAATGTTTTTGCCACATGAATCCAAAACAATGATGTTGCCCTACAGCCACTAGTACACCCAGGCAATCATCAGATTATTACATATGGTACCCCCCTCCAATGCCATGAGCAGCCATGTTGAGGTAGGCCCAAGTGCCGAATTTTGTATGTTTAAACAGTTCCAACATATTATGCCACTACTTGATGTCTAGTTTAGAAGCAGTCTCATTCCTACACATGTTCCCCCATAACCCCAAATGAACTGATCAATGCTATGAGTAGCATTTCTGAGGTAGGACCAATTGCTGTAGTTTTTTATTTCAAACAGTTCCAACATATCATGTCACCACCCACATCTGATCCTCTAGTTCAGTATGACAGTACAATAATGCTCCTTTATAATCTTACATCAATAAATGCAACTTTTTCATTTTAAAATAACATACACACACACACACACAGACCTTACCCAGAACCCAGAGCCAGCATCACCTCTTCTTTCCAAAAATCACAAGTATCTCACACACATTGTTTTTTTTTAATTTAAAACATGTTAAGAGTGCAGCTTTTATATTCATTCCATATACACACATCTAAAATAGAGCCATCATCACATCAACAGGGTCAACATTCATTCGACAAACACAAATTCTCAAAATTTACCAGTAGGAACCCCACAGGTGGTGTTTCTCCCTCTTTAAACATGATTAAAGCTATCACCAAAGGAAAGTTCACCAACATTAACAATATTCTAAAAAAATCAAATTATATAATAAAACCCACTGGATGGAAAGTAAACAAAATACTATAAATCACTACCAAAACTATGTTTGATTAGACTGGTCACATATATGCACAGTCCCATTTTGAAAAAGGACCCTTCACAAACAGCTGGACCATGAGAGAACACACAAATTTAACTTTTCTGCCACTAAAGATGATACAACACAACTGCTGCACTATAGCCAGATAGTATTTAATATGCCCCATTTAAACAGTGCCAGCACCAGAGGAAAGTTCTGCTGATATACTTCCCAAACACAACTTTAAAATATGCTATTTAATATGCCCCATTTATACTGTGTCAGAACCAGAGGAATGTTCCACTGATTTACTTCCCAAACACAACTTTAACATATACTGTTTAATATGCCCCATTTACACAGTGTCAGAACCAGAGGAAAGTTCTGCTGATATGCTTCCCAAACAAAACTTGAAAATATACTGATTTTTCTGCACATATAATACTATAAATCACAAACAAAACTTTATTTGATTAGACTGGTCACATATATGCACAGCCCCATTTTGAAACGGGACTCTTCACAAACAGCTGGACCATGGAACTTGAAAATATACTTATTATTATGCACAGCCCACTAGTCCAATCATCCTCTGTTTTGAAGGAGAGGCCCTTCACAAACAGCAGGATCATGAAGTCCTGAGGTGAAAACTTTACTTTTTCTGTCCCTAAAATGACACAGAATAACTGCTGTACTTTAGCCAGTCACTATTTAATATGCCTCCCAGAATTTTAACTCAATGTTTTGTAGTAGAGTGCTGAGGATCATGTTTTCTAGTGACTGGAGACCTCTGAGACCCATCTGAACTCCCGTGTAGCACGCCAGATTTAAAATGGACAACGCTTCATTCTCCCTGTTTTTTAAGAATGGCAAATAGGAGAAACAGCAGCAGGAAGAGAACAGTTTTACTTAGAGCAAGAGTACCAAAACTGAATTCCTGATGTCACTTCTGGTTCCCGGCTGTTTAGACCAATACCAGCATCATCAGCCATGTGGGTAACAGTGGACACGACAGTAGGAGCCACAGCTTTTGATGTTGCTGCTCCTAGCAGGCTCTATGTACTGCTGCATCAAGACTGTAGACTTGTGTGGGGAAAACACATTAAGCAATGTGAACTGACCCTGAAAAAAATGCAAAGCATAAATGCAGAATTAACAAAAGAAATAATGCAGCTATATAAGACACCACATGTAATGCACAAACGAAATAAATTGCATGTGGTGTCATCTATATGTAATTATATCTGCATAAAATCAATAATTACTGGGGGACAGTTATACAATCACTCTAGCCATTAAAAAAACAAAACTTTAGTATTGTGCTTTATATGCAGTAAATTTAATGGTCACCAAGATGTGTAGCCCAGTCGTGTCACAAAACGGCTGCTTTTTAAGGATATTTTCATTATTAAAATATTGCCATAATAAAGTAAAAATATATACACCCTTTTTTATGCACATTATCTCTTGACCATATTGGCAACAATATAGAACACAAATTTTGTATTTTTAATAAATTACGGCCAGGATGTTCAGACTGCACCAGGCAGTGGTGCAAGTTTGGGCGCAGTGCAACTGGGATGCACCAGTGCCAGGGCCAGATGATATTCGATGGTGATGCACCATGGCACAACATCATTGAATATGACAAGGTCAATGCACTTACTGCACATGGCGCAGTGGCACTGTGCCAGTGCAAGCCACAGATAGGAATACGGGGGATGCACCAGTGCAAGTGCAGTTGTGCTGGTGCATCACCCGCAATATTCAGCAGGGGGCATGCAAATGAGGCCATAATATACGCAAGGTGCAAGTGGGGCCATTTGCATGTCATTATGGCTCCATTTGCATGCCTTGCATAGGGCAGCCCAGTGAATTGCATCTGTTGCCCTGCACAGAATGACGTGTGCACAGTGGGGGTCCAAGGGCATCCCCTGCCCCGTAGCTGCAATTGTGGTAAAACACCATAGGACAATTCCTGGTAGTCTAGAGGTATCCCCCTCCCTCCTGTGTCCCCAATCACCCATAAATGACAGTATTATAATCCCTGGTAGTCTAGTGGCATCCCTCTCCCTCCTGTTGCTGTGATCACCCATAAATGACTGTATTAAAATCCCTGATAGTCTAGTGGCACCCCCCCTCCCTCTCATTGCCGAGATTGCTGGTTAATACTTTACAAATTCCCTGGTAGTCCAGTGGTACCTGCCCCTGCCCCTTGTCCTGATCATGGTACAGCACTGTATGTATATTCCCTGGCAGTTTAGTGGTCCCCCCCATGCCTGCCGTGATCATGGTAAATCTCCACAGTGTAATTCCCTGGTGATCCAGTGACACCCCTACCCCTCCCACCCACAGACAACCCCTTGCCCACCTTGCTCCACCCCCGTCATTGGTGGGTGGCTCCAACCCCCACCATACCACCCAGCTGCCCGCCAAATGACAGGAATAGTATGGGCTTGCAGGGCATACTGTACTAGATGGTCCCAAATATGTGAAGTCATTCACATATTTGGGACCGTCTAGTACAGTATGCCCTCCAAGCCCATTGGTCCACACTGCAGACCAATGGGCTTATAGCCCATACTGTACCTGTCATTCAGAGGGTGGCCGGGCGGTATGCAGGCGGGTTGCGCCTACCTGCCGATGATGGGGGAACAGGAGTGGGCAAGGGTTTGTCTGTGGTGGGGGGTGGGGTGCCAACTGGATCACCAGGAATTACACTGTGGAGATTTACCATGATCACAGCAATAGGCAGGGGTGGAGAGGCCACTGACTACTAGGAATATACATACAGCTGTACCATGATTGGGGCTAAGTGCGGGAGGTACCACTGGACTACCAGGGATTTTGTATAGTATTAACTGGTGATCACGGCAATGGGAGACGGAGGTACCACTAGACTACAAGCAGGTCATGTGTGCTTGTAGACAGTGTTCTGGGTGGGCAGGTGGCCACTCATGGTTTGCGGCTGCTGTATTGCATCCTGTAATACAGGAGCCCACCTATGGGTGTCTGGGACTTCTTCCCACTCTTCTACAGCCCAACTTTGAGCCCCCTCTGTGGCGCAATGCAGGGTTGTGCCAGCATATGTGCTGCACATCCCAGGCTGAAAATCAGGATGTGGCATATATGCATGGGCACATCCCCCTGCATCTGCACCACATACCATTACATTGTGCCCTAGTGCATCAGGATTTGCACTGTGCCTGGCAGCCTTTTCAATATCCCCTCAGGGTGCAATGCAGGGGTTGAGCCATGTAACTCTGTTGTGCCATGTGCAACCCTTTGAATATCTGGGCCTATAAGTGAAATACAGACCTTATTTTAAGTGCACACCCAAGTCTCTTGAATACTGTCCACACACCTATATCTATATCTATATCTATATCTATATCTATTTATATATATATATATTATAGGGGAGCGGTCGCACCCCTATATTTAGGGTTGAGTAGGCACTTCTATGTTAACATCAAAATTTTGTGCTTTAATAACTTTGGACCTGTTCAATGGATTTACATGAACTTTGGTATGTGTGGTGGGGCGACACAGATCTCTTGATTTGCCAAATTTTGTTTCAGTCAGACTTATGGTTTGTGCACATCAAAACACTGAAAAAATGCACTTTTCGCAAGCTATGTGGGCAGTTTTTTTGATTTTGTCCATAGTGCTACATGGCCTTCATGTGGCATGCCGCTCTGTGACTTGGCTCATCTGAAAGAGCTTGGGTCAAGGAACATGCTACTTTTTGTTTGGTGAAAAATATTAATCCATTCAAAAGGTATTAAAGTTTTAAGTTCCCATTATAAGTCAATGGGAACATTTATATGGTTATTTTGCGAAAAAAGAATGGGGTTTTGGCCATCTGGTTCCTCCTCAGGATCAAAGAATTTGCAGACTCACAGTCAAAGAATCTTTGATCTTGTGGAATTCTTTGATCGTGACAGTCGCCATCTTGTTTTCATTTTGCAGTCAGAAAAAAAAACAAATATTTCAGCTCAGGGGTGACTTCTGAAGTAAAACAAAATTGAGTTTTGCTCAGGGATCTTACTTCTATTGAGCCATGGCTGTGGTTTCTTGTAATTATGTCAAAAAATAGAGTTTTAAAGTTTTAAATTCTTTGATCGCTGCTTGCCAATGATCTTTGATCATGAGCCTACAAATTCTTTGATCACGAGATTCTTTGGTCGCGATCTTTGATCATGAGGGTGGGACTAGAGGCCAGATTTAGAAATCAAATATCTCAACCCAAGGGTGACTTATGAAGTCCGACTAGGATGAGTTTTGCTCAGGGGCTTCATTCTATTGAGTCATGCCTGTGGTTTAATGTATTTCTCTGAAAAAAATTGAGTTTTAACATTTTTTAATTCTTTGATCGCAAGCCTGCAAATTCTTTGGTTGTGAACCTGCAAATTCTTTAATCATGAGATTCTTTGATTGTGGTCTTTGTTCACGAGGGAGGGACTAGCTGGCCAGATTTGGAGGGACCAAATAGCCCAATTTTCACACCTTTTAAAATGTAATATCTCAGAAATGGTTTGGTCTTTTAACTTGAAATTTGGAGGGTGTTGGGTGGATGTCCTGTAGATTTGAATTATTGTGTTCAGGTGTCAGAAAATACATTTGTTGAGGAGATATTCTGTGGTGCACTTTACGTTTTGTGGAGAGCATTTTGCATTGTGGTACTGGATTTAAATTTATTGGGTAGCTAGCCTTACTGCTATGGACGTACTGTTGGGTGGTTAGGTGTGTAAAATGTAAACAGGTGCAGATTTATGCCACTCCAACGAATGAAAATCTCAGACTTTAAAATGTAATATCTCGGAAACGGTTTGGTGTTTTAACTTGAAATTTGGAGGGTGTTGAGGGGATGTCCTGTGCATGTGAATTATTGTATTTAGGTGTTAGAAAATTAATTTGCTACAGAGATATTGCGTGACACACTTTACATTTTCCGTATAGCATTTTGCATTGAGATAGTGGCTTGACATTTATAGGGTAGCTAGCCTTACTGCCATGGAAGTAATTTTCAGTGGTTAGGTGTCTAAAATGTAAACAGGTGCAGAATAATGCCACTCTGATGAATGAAACTTTGTTTTGTTTCAAGCTGGTGGGAGTGTGGGGCCCAAAGGTCCCCACACTCCAACCAATATGCGCTCCCACCAATAGATATGATATTCAGTACTTGTACTGTCATATTAGGCAGAACTTTGCAAGTTGGTGGGAGCAAAGGGCCCTGCACTCCCATAAACTTGCACAAGTTTGCACTTTTCTATGCTTTCTCAAAAAGTAAGGAAATTCTATGCAAAAAAACTGTATTCATGCATCATTTAGGGTTAAAACACAAAAAGTCAGGAAATTAGACCTTTAGGGTCACCCCCTCCTCCCCTTGTGTACCCCCCATCCTCCCGAGATTGACAGACACCAAAGTGTGTCATTGAGGTTGTGAAGCCTAAATGTCACCCCATTCTTCTTCATTACTGTGGCTTGTGAATATGATTACATATGGAATGGGTGACATTTAGGCCTCACAACCCTAATGATGCATCCCAACGTCTGTCAATCTCAGGAGGATGGGGGGTACATGAGGAGGGGGAGGAGACAACCTTAAACGTCTCATTTCTGGACTTTTGGGGTTTTAACCCTAAATGATGCATTAATGCATTTTTTTGCATAGCATATATAGATATATATATATATATATGCAATAGACAACCGACTGTAAGGTGTGCAGTCGCACTTTGATATACGCATCCCTTGGTGTGTGTCAACCATCCAAGGAGTGCATATATTGGAGCATGACTGCACACCCAAGAGTTGGTTATCTGTCTTATAAAATGGCAAATTGTTTTGGAGGGGGTGAAAGTGCAAGTGTGCAGTCACACTCTGATATATGCATGGTCATGTGATGTGTTTCAACCAACCAGCAGAGATAATTTTTCCCTACTCATTTTGTATATATCTATATCTATATATATATCTATATCTATCTCTCTCTATATATATAGAGAGAGAGACAGACAGACAGACAGATTGATAGATCAATAGATAGACAGACAGACATAGATAGATATAAATCTGGGGGAGTTTTTTGTTTATTTTTATTTAACATGCATTTATTGGGTAAGTTCCAAAAGCATAAAATGCCAGTTTTCAAGGATGACCTGAGGAGTGTTCAATCAATTAATCCAGTTTTTTTCTGTGATCATTTAGGTCATTACAAGTTAACAAGAAAAAGGCATCTACAATATACAATAAAATATAAGCATTAATAAAAACAATACATACACCAGGTGGAGCACCAAATGTGAACCGGCAAGCAACTATGCATATCCTTAAAACTGTTAATGTAAAATGTATTAAGCAAGCCATGATCAGATCAGAATGATGTAAGTTAATTGTTGGTTAATTGCCCTTAGCAATATCATTGTTTTGTTCTCAATAATCTAATTAGGCTAAGGTACAATTAATTATTATCCTAGGCAATATTGAGGAATTCCCCTGGAAGACTTACATCAATTTCCACACATTTGTTCACCATAGTTATGATTTATCTTTATAGATCACAAACCCCATATTAATACAGAGCTTCACAGAGATTTATAAAGTATCTTAGTTTGTGCAACAGGTTTAACATGTAATAGGAAAGACTTAATGTGCTATTTAAGGATTCTTGTGCCTAGAGTTCCTTAAACATTCCCAGGTCCCATCACTTACATTTATAGTTCTTGCCTTTATTTATAGTAATTACTGAATTTCTGGATTTATCAATCCTGCTGCAATCTGGGCACCTTAATGGGGACACAATTAAGCATTATAGCAAGGCAAAATTTAAAAAAATATATATACTCCACAAATGGCATTGTATGAAAGAATAAACTTAATTATAATACAAAATAATAAAAAAACTACTAGAAAAACCTGAAAGACATTCTATAAATACACATTTTCATGCAGAATTTGCAGCCTGTGGCTGCTCACAACCACCAGTAAAATTCTCAGTGCATTTAGAATTTCACTAAAATGATATCAATGTATACATGCTATACATAGAATGCAAGCTCCTTTATGTAGATTTGTGGGTCACCTATGAGGTTAAAATGACAGTATGTCCTTCTTTTATGCACATCTTTCTATAAAACACAAAGCCATTTAAATCAGAACAAAATCAGCAGCACCATTCTTTATACAAAGGAATTCAATTGTTAAGCTATCAAAAACACACATTAGGATAGTCATTTTGTCACTCCAATTTAGTACATAAATGGTCTGTTGAACTGGCAAAAACAGCAACAACATTCCCCATATTCAGGAGTCCAGCTGTTTAAACTTTTGAGAGTACTTGTTGAGATAATCCTTATAGTGCTCCAAATCAGTTCTTAGATAAACAACCAGGCAAAGTCAGAACTTTGTCCATCTTTTTAGAAAACAGTTTGAAGGCCTGAATGTGAATATATGAAATACTGTTTGTGGACATAATGTGCTAAGACCATGGCATGCAGTGGGGTAGTCTGACTACTTAGGCCTAAGGCCACAAGTGAGGGTAATTCATACTGGGCCCTTTCCTTTTGTCATGGCAAATAGCTCCATAATTGAGAGTCCTATTTAGATGCTTAACAAATAAAGATATTTTTTTTTGTTCCTTATGTCCTGCCAAAATTAAAACCCAACAAACACCATTCGGTGTCTCAGTAAGAAATTTGCAAATTATAACCATACTTGTATGGGGGTCTAATCAATTTGTTCTAAGGCCATGAGTGATGCAGAAATGTGGAAATATAGGGTCCAACTGATAGCTGTAGCCTATTCTCCTTAAAGTATGTGTTAAACATTAGAAAGCCACTTGACTAAGTATAGTGACTTATATATCAATCATTCAGTGACTCAAAACCACATTAAGGAGTCCTGCCCAAAACTTTATGTTTTAAGTAGAACACCTCTAATATTGTTGATTGAAGTGGGTGCTTTTGGGAACAATAGAGTGAATATAATTAAAGCTCCATTTAACCCTCGACCATCAAGTTATTTGGGATTATTTGTAAATGTCAGGAGTCAGGCTCTATAATAAGAATTCTTACTCCTAGTGCAAGACTTTAAAACTGTGCCAAAGTACCCAAACCCAACTGTCTTTTTCAATAATTAGTTTGGGTATTTGTATAACACTTAGAAAAATAAATGCAGTACTTCTTGAAAGAAGTTAACCCCTTCACCAATTTCCACCATCACTGATACAGCATCTCTGCATGGGCTAACATAGGGGAGTCTTCATAGGCAAAATACAAGCAGACTTATTTCCCCCCTCTTAATCCAGGCATCCAGGAATCCAGATTCCCTGCAAGAGTCTCAACCAATGTCCTTCTCTTTCCATTTTCAGGTTTTCTTCCATTGTAGTTCACTGTCCACGAAATATCTGTGACAGCCACCTGAAAAATAAAAGAATAAAATGCTCCAGTGAGCACAGCAAATTTCGTCCCAATGGGATACTGAGATCCCCAATCCCAGGCAATGATGGCATACCTTTAGTTGGGCTAAAGTGAGCACATGAGCACAAACAGTGCAATATCAATTCCTCCTGTGTCTGTTTCTCCTCATGCCTGCTCAGCTCTCATTAGATAGGGGTAGAAAGCCATAATCATTTAGCTTCAGTCTTTCCATTTTCTTTATATTGAGATAGGTGACCACTAGGTTTAACCCTTTGGATGCTGACAGAAGTAGAACACATAATAATTCTGGACTGATATATCAGTCTGCGGCAGAGCAAGGGTTAAACCTCAGAACAAGTGTGGCCTAAGAAACAGAACTTAAATTATGAACAAAGGCAGGCACTTAACAGGTAAAGTTCTGACAATACCATAGTTATCAAACCAGCAGATAAGGGGTGGGAATGTAGTCATATTGGACACAATTCAAGACAAAAATATGTGTCTGAAACATCTGGAAGATAGGCAGAACTATCATGTCTCATCACAAGATCCTACTATCCAATTACAAGGACAATTAAGGGAGATGTTAGTAGAGTTTGTGGATATGAATTGGCTGCAAGACTGGTAAATGACTATTCTAATCCAATAGTACCCCAGATTATCTACCTTTTGCAGTATATTGAAGATTAAAAAAAAACAACTAAATAACTCACCAGGACGTCTGATTGTATCCGGCATCAGCTCAATATTTGATCCAATATTGAAGTACATTAACTTTTATTTACCGCCATTGGTCGAGCAAACTGTAACTTATGTAAGATATTCCGCTGATATTATGTTGAAATTGGAAACTTTGTCACATAACACAGAGCTACAGAATGTATTGTTGGTTACCTTTGATGTCTCAGATTTATACACATTCATCCCCCATAGGGAGGGAATACATAATATGGGAAAAATGTTAGACACAGGACCAGTAGGTAGTACACTCAGGACGCTAGTTCTGCAAGAGTTAGCACAGTTTATCTTAATGAAAAACTATTTTGAATTCAATGGACAGTTTTTCCAACAGGATATAGGGACAGCAATAGGTAGTACTATGGCTCCGGCATATGCAAATTCATACATGTACAATTTTCAGCAGAGTTTTGAACTCAGCGATGGGGTGAATATGTTTAAGCAGAATATTGCAGCATGGTATCGTTTTATTGGCGATGTTTTTGCATATGGCAAGTAACTCTAGAGGAACTGCAACAATTTAATATAGCCTTAAACAAGTGGGATGCAAACCTTAAGTTCATTATGAATTACCATTAAGAAGGAATCTCATATTTGGATCTGTTTATCAGACTACAAGAGGGCACATTTAGTACCACTCTGTTCACTGTACCGCACTTAATCAGTGCTTCATTAATATGTTTCTTCGCAAGTGTGGTCCTGTTGCTCCTCACTTTTTGTACCCTGCTTAATGTTGTAACTGCACACTAAAACTACTTGTTAGTTGATGTTCTTTCTGTTCTGCAATGTTTCATCACCAGTAAATGTCTTGTATTCCTTGTTGACTTGGAGCCTTTGTAAACGAGCCCCAGTCTCAAAGGTATTAATCTGAATTTGAAATAAATAAATAAATAAAATTAAAAAAAAGAGACTGACAGAAGCACATTGCTACACAGTACCAGTTTTCATGAACCCAAGCTTAAGAATAGTATACCATATTCCCAATTAGTACGATTAAGAGAAACTGTAAAGAGACAAGGACTACCAGCAGCATAAGGAAGAAATGATGCAGCGGTTTAGACACAGAGGGTACAACAATACAGTACTAACTAAAGCAAGTCATAGGATAGACAACAAAAATAGACAAGAACTATTAGAACAAAAGGAACCACAGCAAGAAACAAGGAAACTAGTAATGGCAGTAAAATATAACCATCGAATGTCTGATATACGCAGAATTGTAAATAAACACTGGCACATGGTGGACAGCTCCAACCCCCACATTACGGCATTTCAACAACGTCCGACAACAGTGGCTAATTTGAAGGACAAATTGGTTCAGTCACAATTTAAGAAACCAGAAGTCAGACAAGAGCAGTTATTATTAAGACCATTAATGCCTAGCATGACCAAATGTGGGAACTGTTCGGTCTGCAACCATACTAGTGAAAAACGAATTTTTAAACTTCCGCATTTCCAGCAAGAATTCCCCATTAAACAACATATAGACTGTAATAGTGAGGGGGTCTCACATGTTATACAGTGTCTCTGTGACCATTTATATGTAGGGAAAACTAAAAAAGCCCTAAAAAACAAATATTGGAACATAAGGGGGACATTAGGAACCATGATGAACAGTCCCCAGTAGCTATGCATTTTATCAAAGGACATACAGGAACATCATTATGATTTTGGGGTCTGGAGCAGATCACACCATCTGCCAGAGGTGGTAGCTTTAAGCAACAGTTAGACAAAACAGAAATGAAATGGATATTTTGTTTGAAAGCATTGGATCCTGGTATTGGGATGAATATTGAATGCAATTGGCAAGCCTGTATATAATGGACAAACTACTCTGTTTGGCTTTAAACAAAGATAAACCTTGAATCCTGTTATTATTTGTTACATGTTGATAGGTGTTTGTTCTAAAACAAATTAACATAATGATGTATTATCAAAAAAATTTTTTTTTTGTGAAAAATGTTTTAAAGCTATTTTTCCCTCTTCCCCCCACACATAACCCCTACTCCCCCCAACATATACCCCCCCCCATCCCTTTCCCCATCACTCACCCAATGCCAGTTTCTGGTTTATTTAGATTTTTGTAAGTTGATATGTGGCTCAGGTTCTATTTATTTGTGAAGTAATAGAATGTTGCATGAAATGTAAGTTTACCTTTATTTTTCAGGGTTATTTTGTTAAAGTAGCAATGAATATAGGGCTACATCAATAACAGTGGTTTGAATGATGGCATAGTTTGTGTTGATGACACCATGCACAATCTTGGTTTATAGAAGCAGCTGTATTATTAAAATCAATACCAGTCAGCAGGCACAGTGGGAACATAACTGAAATAAGGGTTCTCCTGTGTAAAGCTTTCTTCCTTTCAGGCAGAGTACACCATCGCGAGATAACTCAGATTCTCGCGATAGGTGCACAGTGATATGACATCAGTGCTAGGCCATCACAGGAGAGCCAGAGAGGCAGCACATACACAAGCCTGAGCTTGGCAGTAATAGTGTT
The DNA here is from genome assembly GCA_016271365.2 of Neoceratodus forsteri. NCBI lineage: Eukaryota > Metazoa > Chordata > Ceratodontiformes > Ceratodontidae > Neoceratodus > Neoceratodus forsteri. The sequence goes on from CM057454.1 coordinate 203,252,943, forward strand.
TGGCGTTCGGGCACCATTACAAGCTGCACAACAATTCATTTAAAATTGGCAATAGATTGCAGAAGGGTATGAGTACTAGCATTAGTAATGATATATTATTATACAACAATGAGTGCAAATCATAATTATAGAGTTCATACAGCAGTGAACAATGGATTGACTATGTATTATTTTAATACAGGCATTAGCCATAACGGCAAAAAACTTCTTCAAATCAGTGTAAAAGGAGCCGGCTGGCCCAGTTGCACTGAGGGTTGAGGTGCTGGATGCCACACCTTGTGCCACACCGGTGACCTGAGTATGGGAGCGAGCTCAGTCGCTGGAGGTCGGCAAGGGAGGGATTGGATTGAAAGCCTGCTGGGCTACTCTCCTATCCTGGGGAGAGGGTATTGGGAAGTTTGGTGCTCCAGTGGCCCCTGGTGGAGATCAGGGGTGCTGCAGAGCATTGGGCTGCATGTATACAGCATGGCCTGATGCTGGCAGGGTAGCTGTGTGCCGAGACATTGGGGACATGAACCACTCATGCAAGGGGGGGTGGAGGGCGCACAACCAGGGGAAAAAGCCCCCTCCTGCTGGATAGGTGACGGCTTCCTCCAGTGCCACCTCCACATGCTCAGTGCTGGTTCCCTGTCACTGCCCTTCATTCTCTCTGGGGCTGTAGGTCCCGCATCCCTGGAGAGCCATAATGACTATGAAGATGATGGGGGACACAGCGGGCAGTATAGTAGTTAGGCCAGTGGGTAAGCCTGGGAGAGTTCTGTTTCAAGAGGGAGATAAACAGAATCTACAAAAAAAAAAAAGCAGCAGGCTAAGTTTTAAGATATAGCTGGCAATACAGGTATGTGTTGTGGTGAAATAGTGGTGCAGGTTTAAAACAGCAGACACTTTATTCAGTGTGAGTTCCCACGTGGTGCTTGGTGGCAGGAAAATGTTGTTTTGTATTGTTTATAGCTACTGGACAACTAAGGAGTTTCTTTCGTGTGTCCTACAGGTAGCTTACTAGAAGGCCAGTGATTTTTAAAGAAAAGAGAACAAGTTATTCAGTTCAGTGGTAAATACACAAATAAGTGTTGTCACATTTAAGTGCTTTATCAAGTTATATTGGCTATGAGGATCTATAACAGGGGATCCTGTTATGAAGCATAAAACCAACAACTAAAAGATGCCTTTTTCGTTTTCTCCCTATTCTGTCCTCTACTGCATTTCTATATCTATCCTATATTTCTTGTCAGGGTGGCCAACCTGGCAATTTTTTATTTCTTTACTTTACTGTTTATTTAAATACCTTGGAATGTGGATTGACTGTCATCTGTCCTTCCTGATTCATGTAGATGAGATTGCAAAAAAAACTAAAACAGAGGCTCAGTGTATTCTACAGAATCAAGCATCTTCTCACCTATGAGGCCAAGAGGAGGCTGGTCCAAGCTACCTTTCTATCATTATTGGATTATGCCGACTTCATCTGCAGTCAAGTTCATGGGACAGCCCTAGGCAAACTTGATGTTCTTTACCACAGAGCCCTTCGATTCATTTCTGGGAAACCTTATTCTACCCATCACTGCGACTTGTACTCAGCAGTGGGTTGGCCATCTCTTGCTTTCAGGAGACAAAGGAACACTGTCCTTTGGACCTACAGAGCAATTGCCAAGATGTTGCCCCAGTACACCACTGACTGTCTGCCCCTATATGTCTCGGGCAACTATGCCCTGAGAAGCCAATTTTATATCTCCCTAATGTTACTGAAGGTCAAATCCCGCTTTGGCAGATCATCCTTTAGCTTCACACTACCCTGGCTATGGAACAAGCTTCAAATAACTCTAAAATTAGCAATTCCCATAAAAGTCTCCGAATTCAAACTCCTTTATGTGAGACTTTTCTCTGAATGCTGTAAGTGCTACTCCTGATGTGCTCTGCCAGGTTCCGACACCTTGAGATCAACTTTTACCCCCTATATGCACTACTTAAAGCATTCCACTCCAGGCTTCTACCTCCTGTTTTTTCCTAGGCTCTAATTTGCTTTGGCTGCTCCTCACTATCTCAAGGTATATAACGTATTGTCCAATACTAACATTACAGGGTATATAAATGTATTGTTCAATACAAACATTCATGTGTGAATCTTCTACATCTTGCCTGTCTACCTAGCTTATGTATACCATTGTATATTTTATATGCTGCTTCACTCGTATCCTGTTTGATTTTCTACCTTATATACAGCCTGTATTTTAATTGCTGTTACATTTGTGCTGCTCCTCACTAGGAGTAGTACTGCTGTACCTGTGTATGCATATGTATATCTTTTATGTATCGGATGTAATTTCTGTATGCCCAGGCCCACCTTGGAAATGAGCTTGCTCAACGGTGCTTCGCCTGGTAAAGTAAAGATTGATTGTTTCTTTATGCCCTGACTTTATTTGTATCTGAATAAATACATTTAAAAAGCTGTGCACAGCAAACGTCAGTGGCTACTGGGAGAAGTAGTATACCCCTTTGTAAAGATTTATTCTATTATCCCCTTTCCCTGCTCTCTATATCAAGACATGGTTTAAATATAAAATAAATAGGCTTAAAAGAGCAGGACCAACAAGTTCATGAAATAGCGCTATGCGCTTTGAAGCAAGCAAGTGAGTGGTTGCGACAGTGAAATGTGTGCACTATCACACAATGGCACGCTCGCACACTCGCACAGGACCCTGCGCATGTTTGTGCAGGAGTAGGTCTGAATTTCAGAGCTGCTGAAGAGAGAGAAATCACAACCACTTGTTGCGATTTAGAAGAGAAGCGGCTATGCGGCCAAAAAGGGAAAGCTGGAGCAACGCAACTGTTTACAGTTGCCATGGTGTTATACCTCGGTCCCATAGCGCTGTTCCAATAGCCACTCCTTGGAGACTTTTCAAAAGTGCTGAAAATGAGTCAAGGACACTGAGGGCATAAATTATAAAGCCCTGTGTCCCAGTAAAATGTCAAAGGGAGCTGTGTCACTTAAAATAGAGCTCTCTAATAGATAGAAGGCTGGGTAGTGAAAAAAGTTATCGGCTGCAATTCCAGCTGTTAGGTAAAGTAAGCTGAAAGTGTACACCTGGTGGAAATTGTAAGAAAAGGTTTTGTGCAGCACAATCAAAGGATATAGTTGCAGGAAAGTACTGTAGAACACTTATAACACTGTTGTCTGAAATAAATACACTTGTATTCAACGATTTAAGCATTTTGAATCAAATGAAATTCTAGAACCTTGCAGGAAAACAGATAGGGAGTGCACCCCTCATCTGTTTTTCTCTGCTAAGGTTATAGACTCATCTGCTAGACCTAACCAGTGTTTTCTTTTCATTATTGAAATCGTGTTGCCTTAAATTTCTCTGTACCTGAATGCCCATGTTAGTTTGAAGAGGGCAGGCAGCCCATAAAATGGCAGGTTATATGGACTCAAAAAAGAGTGATGTCATGAGGGGGAGGGGCTAAGCTAATGCTCTGACATCATAGTTGAATAATTAAGCCTGTAGCTTTGTTCTATGGCATTTTTCTGAAATAGGTACTTGATTAGGTGACTTCTATGAATGCTAGCTTGTTGCTAGATGGTTATATATATATATATATATATATATATATATATATATAGTATGATTGTAATTGCCATTTTTTGTCTTAATTATGGTGTCACATGACTCTTGAGGCCACTCAGTAGCATTATAAAATGTTTCTCTATGGGAACAATAGCAGATAGGTGGTCAGTAGGTTTCTGACCAAGGTGAGAGAAGGATCTAAGGAAGTAAGTGTACAGATTTCACACTACTTGAGAGAAAGGAGAGAACTCAGGAATTCTTCATGTTATATTTAATGGAAGAACTATATCCCAATGTTTAAAGAGGTATGAAGGAATAACACCATTTATTTTTCATTTCTGTATATGTTGAATTTTCTTTTATTTTTATATTTGTCTACAATAAAATGATAAACACAGACATATGCATTTTTATGCATCGTTTATGGTTGTATGATCTGTTTATGGGAACCCACACTACCACAACTGGTGTTAGAAGTGGAATTTGAACCCACACCTCCCTGGGAGACTAACTTAAAAGAACAGGACCAACAAGTTCATGAAACAGCACTACACACTTTGAAGCAAGCAAGTGAGTGGTTGCAGTGGTGAAATGTGCGCACTATCGCAGAATCACATGCTAGCACACTCGCAAAGGACCCTGCACACGTTCGTGCAGGAATAGGTCTGAATTTCAGAGCTGCTGACAAGAGAAATTGCAACTGCTTGTTGTGATTCAGAAGAGAAGAGGCTATGTGGCCAAAAAGGAAAAGCTGGAGCAGCGCAACTGTTTACAGTTGCCATGGTGTTATATCTTGGTCCCATAGTGCTGTTCCGATAGCCGCTCCTCGAAGACTTTTCAAAAGTGCTGAAAATGAGTCAAGGATACTGAGGGCATAAAATATAAAGCCCTGTGTCCTAGTAAAATGTCAAGGGGAGCTGTGTCACTTAAAATAGAGCCTTCTAATAGGTAAAAGGCTGGGTAGTAAAAAAAAGGTGATTAAATGTTCCTCTAGGGGAACAATAGCAGATAGGTGGCCAGTAGGTTTCTGACCAAGGTGAGAGAAGGATCTAAGGAAGTAAGTGTGCAGATTTCACACTACTTGAGAGAAAGGAGAGAACTCAGGAATTCTTCTATGTTATGTTTAATGGAAGAACTATATCCTGATGTTTAAAGAGGTATGAAGGAATAACACCATTTATTTTTCCTTTCTGTATATATTGAATTTTCTTTTATTTTGATATTTGTCTACAATTAAATGATAAATGCAGACATATGCATTTTTTATGCATCGTTTATGGTTGTATGATCTGTTTATGGGAACTCACACTACCACAGAGTCCGATGAAGGGCATCTAATAAAACCATAAATATGTTTTAAAGCAGATGAAATATCCATGTGAGCAAGATCAGAAGGAGCGAAATGTAGGAGATTAGAATAAATTGAAATTTGAACTGATCAAAAGAAGTGTGTTTTTTTCAAAGAAGATTTGAGTCTTCCTTCTATCAAAACATATACTACATTGAACAAGCGACCTCGGGAGACCCACAGGACTGCATTATTGGTCGACCATTTCCAATTAATTGTTGTGATTAAACATACATGAGCAATGCTGCCAGGAGCTTTATAAGGCACTAAAGGCCAAGAGCACTTATAGGTCCAAACGCTTTTAATGGCATTCTAGCCAGGGACAAAGCGAAACATTATTTAAACTATTTAAACTATTGATGCCACTTGACATTTATCATACAAATAGAACTGAAATAGATTTGAGTTAACTCTCAGGAAACTAAAACACATGCATAAAAATAAACTCCAAGCTGAGCAAACACAATTCCAACCAGGTGCAGCATGGAGCAGTGGGGAGTGGAGCGACACCACAGCCATCTTGAGGAGTGTTAACATTTGTCAGTACCTATGAGTCCTGCATGATCAGAACATCTCATTAGATGATGTTATTGATAAATTGATAAATAGTCAAAAACAACTTGTACATCATGGATAGGAAAGCAACATTGCTCTTCATACACTTATGCCTATCCTTGAATATAGAAATTACTATTTTAAGGGATTCCAGTAACAGCCTTCAAAAAGCTAAATTTTACCTATAACAGTATTTGTTGTTTATTTTAAATATATCAAGGCTTGTACATCCCTACCTCTTCTGCTGCTCTTGAAATTACCACTCAGCACCAAACTCACTTATAACTGGTAAGTTATATCCTATTTTTATAAAAAGGGCATACAGAAAGTTCTAATTGGATTGACTCACAAACATTTTATGTCCCAAGATTAACTGCTGGAAAACCTGATGTTGGAGCCTCATCACAAGAAGGCACAGTGGATCCATACTCTAGAATGGGAAAAGCAAGCTCTGTTTAAAATGTCAAGCTTTCCATAGAAAACTATCAGACATGCAATTCAATTTCTCATGAGTAATCTGCTTTAGGCAGTGGACACATACTGTCAGTCTACAAACAGGCTTTTTTGTGTTTAAGATTTTTATTGTCAAGCTCTCTTTTTGGTTAAACACATGACGCCACATAAGCACTGCAGTAAATCAAATAAATGCATTTTAGGAGTGTCAATAATCCTCAAGTTAATCACCATGCCCCCAAAAAAATGTCCAGGTCCCTAATGTGATTGCTAAGTAGCTCAATCCACCCAACACCACTACCACATCTAACATGGCCACCTGAGCTCCCTCCTCAGCCTAGGTTACCTGTACAATAACAAGTGGCACAACCTCTTGGCTGATGGTGTGGTAAGTTTCAAACTAATAAAGCCTACAGCTATATATTACCTTTTGTATTTCAGTGCTATGAAGGTGGCAGATCACAGGAGGCTTGGACAGTTCCTGGGGGAAAGGGTTAACATGACAGTTAATTTGGGTATTAAGAATTTAGTTGGTCACCTAAAAATTTTCCACTTTTTATGGATGCATGGGTGGGACCCTGCAGACGTTTTACTAGAATACAAAAAAGGGACTGTGGAAGCACCTGACTGGATAGGTCTCCGGGGTGCTTCCATGGTGCAGTGGTCATGTCCAAAGGCTTTGTTTTTCACAGCCCTTCCCCTCCGCAGACCACACAAGCACACACCCCCTTGCAGGCACTATTTTGTTTTCATTCCTAACTACCACAGCTGTGGGCAAATCAAAAGAGTCTGCCGTGCCCAAGAAGACCACTGTGCAATTAGTGGCTGATGTTTTAAAAGCTGTCATTTCATAGTTTAATTTTCAAACAAACAGTAGCTACTGTAGATAGGCAAAGTAAATCAATGCTTTTAACAGCTGCCCTGCTGTACAAATAATTTGTCTGTTGCAGTCAGCTGTATGGACATCTTTTACAGACACTCAGTATAGCTGATCAGTCAGTCAAGGCAGTTTTGTTTGATTTTATGGTACTCTATCCAGTTTTATGGCATAACTTTCAGAGTTATTTAACAAATGGAACAACAGTACAGTACAGCATTTATCAATAACCCTGTCAATCAGCATGATACCTAGGCTTTTGTTTTGAATTACTGTTTATTGGCACCTGGGATCTATAACAGAGCTGTCACATATAGCCTAGGGAGTATGAACATTGACAGGATCATTGACAATTGCTGTACTGTACTGCAGTTTTCATTTTTGTTAAATAACGCTATGTGAGAGTTATACCATAGAACTGATTCTATAAAATCAGACAAAAACACCCTGACTGAGTGACTGATCAGCAGTATCGAGAGTCGCAGACATCTGTACAGCTGATCGCAACAGAAACCTCATTGGTAAAGCATGGCTGTTATTGACTCCATTGATTTAGTGAGAAAGAGGAGTATGACACAGGCACTCTTCAGCATAAATGTTAAGCCAGCCATTGGCTCATTTTGAACCTTGAGAGTCAGTTAGTCAGTCTCAAGCACTCAGTTTACCTTGCTCCCACCCAGTTTTACACCTGGGAGGACTGAAGGAATGTGGACTGTCAAGGTTTCCCAATGTGCAGTAGCTGGTTTGACAATTAAGCTGAATATTGCCTGCCAGTAATACTTAACAGTTTATTCTGCATATGCAAAGAATTATAATATTTGATGGGTGAACATTTCACTTAATGTAAGGCAGCACTGTCTAGCTGCTACACCATCATGTGAACAGGGAGACCTACGTTCTAATTGCAGCATAGCCAGGTATTCATGGCATGACCCAGTGAAAGTGTTCTAAGCACTCAGATATAAAAATAGGAAACAAAGAGTTAGAAATAAGATCATGAACATGTCCCTTTACCTTCCAGTACTACAGTCCACCCATGGAAATTAGAAAATGAAGGACTCCATGTAAAATGAGATGGTAGGTCTCTGTCGGGCAATCCTGATAGTATAAGTTGTGAAATAAAATTTAAAACTATGCAATTAATCTAATAACTCAAAGTAATAATCACTAGATGTCAAAAGGCTTTTGGTCTAAATGGAGGAATATTGCAGTTGGTGACAAGTACTGCAGTGGTTTCATTGCAAATAAATGTGGAGAAGAAAGACATATTCATAATCAAAGAGGACTAGCGCAATGAAAAACTTTTAGAAACAGACAAACCTCTCTGAATATCATAATATATTAAAATGTGAATACTCAAGTTTTTTATCACTCTGCATTTGATCTCAGACTTTGATCACAACCATTTTGCCTTTATTAAATAACATTTAATATGTTTAGACATTGAAGTGCACAACACAATTTTGTTTGTTTAGAAATAAGTGATTTAGCAAATCAAAAACTCTGAAATATGGAATACATTTAGAAATAAGTGATTCAGCAAAGGAAAAAAAAAAAATTCTGAAGGGGATCACGTGATGCAGAGTGCTGAGTAGAAGCTCCTCCGCTAAGCTCCTGCCTCCTGATCATTAAATCGTCTTTTTCAGATGTCTAAACTTCTTGAATTCCTCTGATTTCGAATTCTCCTGCTAGCTAAACATCTTGTGTGCCTGCTTTGTGAGTTCGATCGGTGGATGGAGGCTTATATGAAGAAAGCCCCACAGAAACATACCCCCCCCCCCGAAAAGGCCCCAAAGAAATCCCGGGCCTCGGGTGGGCCAGATAGGCCTGATCCTTCGAGTCAAGCTGGGGAACAAGAACCTTTAACGCTTAATAGGTTCTTAGAAGAGTTTAAACCTTTTAGTGAAGAGATGAAAGAAATGGCGATTGACCTGAAGACTCTCTCTAAAAAGCTGGATGAAGTCTCGTTAACTGTCTCTGATAATACAGCCCGAATAATCACACTGGAGAATCGGCTAGAGAAACTTGATCCCGAATTAGTGTCTCCGCAGCAGAAGCTATCTCGAGTGGAGGCAAAACTCGAAGATCTGGAGGGTCGTAGCCGCAGAAACAATGTTGTGATACTAGGGCTACCAGAGGGAGAAGAGGGCCAGCATGCTGTAGCATTCATACAGAAGCTGGCAGAATGGGTCGCTGGCCCCTCTCCCTTCAGCCCAGTATATATCATAGAGCGAGCTCACAGGTCACTGCGACTGAAGCCTTCTCCGGATGCTCCCACCCCGACCTATTATTTGCCGCTTCTTAAATTTCCTAGAAAGGCAGCACTTCTTGCAGAAAGTAAGAGCTTTACAGGAGGTTCATTGGGAGAATACTAAACTGAGAATTGCACAGGATCTCCCAGGATTGGTTCGTCTGAAACGAAAAGAGTTTCATCCCATTGTATCTAAGATCATTGCTGTGGGTCTGAAATTCAGGATGCGATACCCGGCCAGGCTACATGTTTTTGTAAATGGATCCTGGTTCAGCTTTGATGATCCTGAAGCTGCCCATTTGAGCCTTAAAACCGTGCTACCGGACTTGTTCCAAGAGCCCTGAGAGGCTCTGTCTACATCTTGAGGAGATCCCTGGAGTTGCCTCACTGGAACTGTTATCTCTTTTCTTGTCTGCAGAGATAATGTCGACGAGCTATATTTGGAACTTCTTGTTTTCTCATCTGGACTGTGTTAATTAGTACATGGCCTATCTGTTAAGAGTCTCTCAGGCCCTAACTCCATAAAGTTAACTGTTGTTCAGGGCAAGGGCGTTTGGGGTGTCTGGGTTTGCTTAATTGGGAAAAGAGCTTTGTGTCCCAGCACATTCAGTTTTGCAAATTGCATTGGAGAGGGGAAGTTTGTATTATTTACTCCAGGATGAATGTTTCACTTTACAGTTTGCTGGAAATGGGAGCAGTGTTGGGCTTTCTCAGTATCTCATATAATTATGCCGTCAGGATCAGGTTGTGGCCACAAGAGGGCGTATCATGCATATGAAATGTAACGCCGTGCTGCTCTTAATTCGAGGTGGATCTCCTCAGTTTTGCCACTGATCTAGAGCTCAGGGCAGCAAATTACCCCAATGGGAGTTCTTGGGCCTAAGGGCTGGCATATTTCTGGGAAGAGTGTTTTTCTCATTTCTCTTTCCCTGGGGCCCATAATCTCAGTGTTTTTTTCTCGATTTCTGCTCTCATTTCAATGGGAAAGGGCTATTCCCCTCTATTAGTTTTCCAATCTGGTTCTGGCTAATGTAAAGGTTTCTCATGGGGTAAGGTAACCCCTCATTTTCAGTTAGGTTCTCGAAGCTATTTGGCACATTTATGAGTTTGGCAGTTTACTCTGTTCCCCCTTTCATTATTATGTTAATGTATCTGCGTGTGCACGCATTGGAAGCCCAAGGCCGCTCTCTAGTTTTTGGGGGTTGTTAATATCATTCGCATTGTTAAGTATTTACTTGTAGATTCTGTTTATATTGGCTATTAGCAGAGGTGCAGCTTTGGGAGGCAGGAGGAGGAAAGGACCCAGTACTATGCTAGACGTCACTTATAGCAGTATGGGTGATTGGGTGGGGGGTAGTAAATGTGGAGTTCTGTTAGGTGGAATGGGGAAGTCGGGGGGGATGGAGACGGGTTATTTGTGGGGGGGTTGGGGAGGAGGGAGGGTTTTACAGCAGTAACTTCTGGAGTATGGTGCCATGCTTTATGTATCCTGTGCGCAGGGCTGAACATACTAAGTTCAATAACTACTATCAGATGGCCAATGAGGTGACTTTTGCTACTTGAAATGTTAAGGGGATCAGGAAAAAATCCAAACAACATCAGGTTCTCAAACATTTAAGCTTACTACATTCTCAGATAACTTTCCTACAGGAATCCCATTTATTAGACGCTGAAGCCTTACAGTTAAGGAGGCAACAGTTGGGGCTGGTTTATGATGCTCAGAGTTCCACTAATAGCTGCGGGGTAATGCTTATTATCAATAGAGGCATTCCCTTTGTTTCCACGCAGGTTATCAAAGATCCTGAGGGCAGATTTATTCTAGTTAAAGGTACTCTCTGGTCAGTTCCACTTTTACTTGGTAGTATATATGGCCCTAACATGGATGATCCAGGATTTTTTATGAGACTCATAACCATTATTCTTCCAATGCTTCCCATCAGGATTATTCTGGGGGGGCGACTTCAATCAAGTCATAGATTCTAATCTCGACAGGTCAGGTAGTGGACCGGGAGGGGTGCCTCCAGGGCAGAGGGCTTTTAGGGACTTAGTAGACCAGTGCGGGCTCTGTGATGCCTGGCGCATGTTATATCCTGACTCTAGGGAGTTTACTTTTAGGTCAATGGCACACAGCTCACAGTCCCGCATTGACTACATATTTATTTCTCAGGCTCTCCTACCCGGGGTCAAGACCTCCTTGATTCAACCTGGCCCTGTCTCTGATCATTCACTTGTGTTATGCAAATTGGCATTTCTTAATTTACCTAATAGGGAAACCAGATGGAAGCTCAATGATCAACTTCTCAAAGATGCCAAGTATTGCAAGCTCATAAGGGAGCAAATTGAGTTCTTTTTTTCAACTAACCCTCTAGACAGTACAAAGCCAGATATCTTATGGGGGGCTTTCAAGGCATACATGAGAGGGATCCTTATTAGTATGGCGGTGAGTAGGAAAGGGGCACAGGAGAAGGAACTATTATCATTATTGTCCCAAATTTGGTCACTTAAAGTGAATACTTCGGTAAGTGCCCCAGATGAAGATAAGAGGGGGCTCCTAGTGTTTAAGGACAGATATCTAGAGTTACTAAGGGAAAAAGCAGAATTAGCTATTATTCGAACCAGAGCTAGTTACACAGATCAGGGAGAGAAAGCGGGGTGCCTATTGGCATTACATATAAAACAACAAGAATCTGCAAGATTCATCCCATCAATCTGGGCAGTGGCAGACGGGTCCTTGAAAGTATCTCCTACCGAGATAGTACAGGAATTTGCTCTATATTATGAAAGATTGTATAGTGACATGGATCATCCTCCCTGTCCTGGGCATACGGAGAATTATTTAAAGGAATCCCATCTGCCCTTCCTTTCAGAGCAACACAAGGGTTTTTTGGTTACCCCTATATCACAGGAGGAGGAGATTGCTGAGGTTATTAGTGGACTACCAGTAGACAGAGTCCCTGGCCCTGACGGGTTCTCCTCCCTATTCTACAAAGTTTTTCGGGATCTTCTACTGCCAGCACTTTACCGCCTATTCCAATATATTTTAACTGGGGCAGAGGCAGACCCTCACCTCTTTGAGGCCTTGATTGTTCTTCTCCCTAAACCAGATAAAGACCCTGAGCTTGTTCAAAGCTACAGACCTATATCCCTTCTAAACCAAGATATTAAAATTCTTTTGAAGATACTAGCCAATAGGTTAACTGTAGTTCTCCCTGAGCTAATAGGTATGAACCAGGTAGGATTCATGAAGGGGTGCTCATCAGCTGACCATTTGCGCACCCTTTCCCATGTCTTCTAGGCTACCAGGGATACTGAGTTTCCCGCAGGATTGGTTTCCCTGGATGCCGAGAAGGCATTTGATCATGTGAATTGGAATTTTTTGTTTCGAGTTCTGGAAGCTTTCCAATTCCCCCCTGTATTTATATCCTGGATGGCTACATTATATAAAACCCCTACAGCAAGGATCTCTGGGAATGGGGCCTTTTCCAAACCTTTTTCACTCCATTCGGGGACCAGACAGGGTTGCCCCCATCTCCTCTGTTATTTAATTTGTACCTGGAACCTCTCATCCAAAATATTCTCAATAATGCCTCAATACAAGGTATTTGGGCTGGGCACAATGAAATTAAGGTCACTGCATATGCGGATGACTTGCTGATACACATATCCCATCCTGTATCCTCTGTATCGGCCTTGCTGGGCGAAATAGAAAAATTTAGTGCCCTGTCCAATTATAAACTGAATGCTAACAAATCCTCATTCTTTCCTTTAAACCATAAGGTATTCAAGAATGACATTAGTCCCTTAGGTTTATGTTGGGCTCCCAGGTCATTTAAGTACTTGGGCATTAAACTATCTCGTAACCCCTTAACATTTTTTAAGGAAAATCTCGAATCCCTCTCTCAGCTTATAACTCATGACCTTGATAGGTGGTCCAAACTTCCCATTTCACTATGGGACCAGATCAACATAATTAAGATGAACGTATTCCCTAGAATTTTTTACCCTTTATCTCTTCTCAATACTTTTATCCTGTTACTCTGGTTTAAAAAGTTGCATGGCATATTTATTAGGTTTATCTGGGCTGATTAGTATCCTCGATTGGCCTATTATAAATTGGCAGCTCCAAAATTTGAGGGGGGTTTGCGGATTCCCCATTTGGCTATATATTACTGGGCCAGCCATTTAGCAAAATGTTTGAGATGGTTGCGCCCTGGCCTGGAAAAAGAACAGCTGGTTTAGCTTAGGATTGAATTGGATGTATTTAGGTCTAAGAACCTGGATCCCCTAACCTTATTCTATCTTAAAATGTCTCTGATGTGTATGGCTGAGGAATGCCCTATAGTAGTTACCTCATTAAAGGTATATACACAATTATGTTCCTTTTTGTAATATACCCCTCAGTTGGATCTGGCCCAGTCTATCTGGAATTCCCCGTCTTTCACCATTAACAAGAAGCAGATTCCCCGTAAATGGTTGTCCCAACTGGGGGATGGGAAAGTGCTCTCCTTTGTGGATGAAGAGGGGCAATGGTTGTCAGTAGGTGATATTATTAGGAAATTCAATATTCCAGCTCCCTCTCACTTCAGAATGTTACAGTTAAGGCATCTACTTACAATAGTTCTTGGCAATACCCCTCCTTCCCAGATTGTCACGGCCCTGATACTTGAAGTTTTTTCACTTCTTGGATCTTCAGGTATCATATCTAAACTATACCAGGTGTTGTTTCATAAAAGATATGGGGACTCTTTTGGACCCACGAGATTCTGGAACTCCATTCTTCCTCAGTATTATCTGGATTGGCAATCCCTGTGGAGATCTTGCCATAAATATGTTTCTCAGGACAGATTGCATCTCATGCAATATCACATTTTACATAACTTGTATTGCACCCCGGTAAAATTAAAGAAATGGGGTCTCTTGAACTCCAATATATGTACTAAGTGTTTGCGGGAAGAAGGAACACTTCTTCACATGTTCTGGTCCTGTCCCAAAATTTCTCTTCTATGGGATTCGATCAAGATTTCCCTGGATCCTTTATTGGGCCCTCAGATGTATTTTACACCTGATATTTGCCTTTTAGGGGACTTGTCTTCTATTAGAGTTAAAGTAAGAAGGTTTCATATATCTATGATTGCCTTATCTGTCAAGAAGCTTATTCTACGTCACTGGAAAGACAAGTCTTCCCCAACTTTTCAAGAATGGGTGAATGAAATTCTTGCCAATTTAGCATACAGACAAAGCGTTGCCAGTCTCACAACAGACTGGCAGCATATACAAAAATATGGGATCCCCTTCACTCTCTAATTCTAGTTACTCAGTCTTAATCATGTTACAGTTCAAATTGCCCTGCAGGTTCTCAGGTAATGAGTTTATTATTTATGGGATATATGGATTTGTTACTGCTGTATGGGGAGGCACGGGAGGGTCAGGCAGTTATATCTTAATAAGTGGCTGTACTTTTGTTTCATTCTCGTTGTAACTGCCTTTTATTGTGGAAAATGTACTAATAAAATTTGAATTATAAAAAAAAATTCTGTTGCTGTATATTTTTGCATAGCACTGGGAAAAATTGTCAGTGAACAGGTGATTCAGTACCAACCATGAATGAGCAGCGTGTGTCTGTGTCCATCATATCTTTTGATCTGTCTATCTGTCTGTCTGTCTATGTCATAGTAGACTGCTGGGCTGCTGAGCTATGATTCATCTAAGTTGTTTGAAAGGTTAATGGGTTTATGTAAACTGAAACAAAGCAAACAATATCACGAGCTGATGTGGCTGCATATAAGAATTCTGATAATATTGTTTATTTTCTGGACTAGAGTAAATTAAGGCATGCTAACGCAGTGTATATTCTGTCAACATTTTCAGTCAACAGATCTCAGAGGCATGTTTAGGATTCTTAATATAACATTTGGAGTTTTAGACATACAATGCATATGGCACGGACACACACATGCATGCAAATACAGCAACTCAAACTCAGATACATAAGGACTTGTACAGACATACAAAAACATGAAAATAAGTGCACAGTTTTATTTTAAGTTGCATGGCTTACATGGCCCAGGAAGCAGTAATATACCTGCAAAGCACTTGGGAGTACTTTCCTCAGCACTCAGCCATTTGTGAATGGACCATTCTTTATAGCTACATTTGCTTTTAATTAATAAGGAATGCCGGACACCAAATCGATGCACCCACCTCTTAGTACTGTATCACCGTTTAACACTGTTTAGTGATCTACAGTTTCACTGTTCAAATGAAGAGATGAATGACCATACACTCACAGTCTCCATAGTTTATTTTTCACATAAAAAGAAGAAAGCACCCATATTCAATCAAATTCCAGTGAGCAGAGCACACAGAGCACAACAGTCCATGCTACTTGAACAACAGAGCTTGACACTGTAAAGTAGAACTTCATAATTCTCTGTGGCTAAATCATGATTACACTTTGCACAAATAAAGGTGCTGCTTTCCATAGTGGTCTGAGATTGCATTTCCATGTCTGATGAAGTATTGCGCAGTATCTTTGCCTGCCCCTTCACACTATATCAGTGAATGAAAAGCTGAAGCTATGAAACAGACTTGAAAAGTCCAGTAATTTAACTGGGATTATTATTTATCATTTTTGGTCTTTAAGGACTGTTATTCATATACTGTAATACCATAATAGGTATTGCATCATGCAGAAATATAAGGACTACTTGGGTGTTAAAGGTACTCAGCTTTGCCTTGTGCCTCACAACACACACAAGGTGTCCATATATTTCAGTTACAGGACACCTCAATAGGTGATGTTCCTAACTTTCATTACTAGAAAGGCAGACTATTTTAATGGTTGGTGTATAGCAACTGGAAATGTGGAAACACAGGTTCAAATACCACCAATGCTAAAGGCTCACTTAGTTATTTTGATGAAATGCATTGACTTCTCCATGCTCCTGTCAATGCATCTATAACACTGGACAGAAAAAGAATCTAACTGTAAGCCAAATGTTGTGGCTGAGCTGAGCTAAGTGTTCTGAATTAACTAATTGCACAATTAAAAATACTCTAAATAGAACAACAATCATTTAATGTTTCTGCATATAATAAACTGAAATAGTTATTTGTCCAGTAAACATAGAAACATAGACATTGACAGCAGATAAGGATAACTTGGCCCACACAGTCTTCACATTTCCCTACCTATTGGATAAGCTACAGATCCTAGTTAACCAACAGATTACTTCTTCCTAACACCCTTCCCCCCATAATTGCCTAGTGTCTGTTGCATGCAGTCTTGAATTCCCCTACTGTTTTTGACCCCACAACCTCCTCAGGAAGGCTGTTCCATGTGTCCATCACCCTCTCCATGCAAAAATACTTCCTCATGTTGCCCCTGAGCCATCCCTCCTCTATCTTCAAATTGTGCCGTCTTGTTCTTGAATATCTCTTTTTCTGAAAGACATTACCCTCTTGGAATTTGTTGATTCCCTTGAGGTACTTGAAAGTTTGTATCGTGTCCCACCTCTCTCCCTTTCCTCAAGGGTATACATATTAAGCTCTTTTAGTCTCTCTTCATGTGGCTTCTGGTGCAGACCCTGCACCATTTTAGTTGCCCTCCTCTGGACTGCCTCCAACATGTGTATGTCCTTGTGGAAATGGGATCTTCAGTAAAAACCTCAGTTTATCATATAGCATGTGAGAGGTGTAGATGTCAATTAAAGTGACATAACTCCCAGAAGATAATTAGACTGTTTAATTAAAACAAGAATTCTTTCCATACTATTGGAGAAATTCAGCTGGACATCTAAGAATGTAGCAGGGAAACCAAATGAGAAGGGGCTTGGCCCTTTTCCTCCAGACAGAATCCTCTGAACTTGGCAGTCTCCCTGACACTTGAACTGCAATACCAATAATGTGTGAGATACACTACTGACAGAGGGATTTACACCTACACACCAGGAAGTATTATATAGTCTAGCATGTCAACTCACTGATTTGAATATACACACGTCAATTACCGCACATGAGAAAGCGCAATAGGGATGTAGGAATTGCAGTGCATGTCAGGACCACAAATATGGGTTGCCAGAACTGTTGTCGAGTATTGCACCTGTGCAATATTGCTCCTGATGTGGTGTCATGAGACCTCAGAGTTGGTTATTTTAAGTTATGGGGAAATTACTGAAGAAAGGTTGTGGCTGTTTCTTATTAATAGTAAGCTATGGCCAGCTGAATTCCACAGGTTGAAGTGTGCTACTACATGGGGCTTGGTTGTGCTGGCAGTGTAGCATGGAGGTTAGAGTTACTGCATCTGAGATAATTGTAGACTCTGCAGACCATGGTTCTAGTCTAGTAATATGTTCCTGTTTTTGTTTTTGGTCTTTTGTGTTGCATCCACCAATATCTCCCCCATTCCTGATTTCCGACCCCCACCCCAGATTCTGAATACTGTGTTTTCCCCTCCAGTCATGTCAATGAATACCTCCAGTTCCATGGCTAGTGGTGACATACTGAGTAAGCTGTTTTGCGCAGCAGTTACTTTTCTATACTTTGATTTTAGCTGACTTTGACTGGTATGGTGTTGTTTTTCACTCTGTTTGCTCCATGTTTCTTACTGCACTGTTCTGTCATTCACTGAGTTGATGTAAATCCACTGTATATACTAGGAATGTGATAAACATTAGATCTCCAGTGAAAATAATCTGGATACTACTCCACAGTTAGATAAGTTACACTGCACACAAAGGGAAATAAATCTGGAAAGGTACTGTTGACACACCAACCTGTGATGCAAATAATGAGGCACAGGCAGGGCAAGTTAATACCAAAACACATGAGATACATACTGAAGTCTCAGCATAGCTCAGTTGATAACACATCTGCCTCTTGGCCAGAAGGTCATGGGCTGTAGTCTCACAGCTGGATTGGGCTCATACCATAAAATGCATGCATTGAGTGCAGAGCTAAGGGGATGCCATACTGTTGGGGTGTGCTGTCCTTTCAATGAGGCATCAGACTAAGGTCCTGTTTGCCTTTCTGGTGGTGGTTGTTTAGATGTACATCAAAGATCCCATGACACTTCTCAAAAAGGGTGGGGGAATTTCCCTAGTGTCCTAACCAAATTTCCCCCCTTTACTTAAAATGCTATCAACAGCTTTTTCAGGTTCAGTGTCAGTTGGTTTCCATCTAACTGTACTCACATGAGGATGAAAATAGGTAGCATTTTATAGCCTTCCTTTCCCAGCTAACATAAACTAACTAAATAAACAAGAGATCATAACCCATATATCGGACAGTTCCATTGTGCCAATAATATGAGAAATAATCCACAGCCAGAGACTTTACGCCAATTTTCCAGGGAGATGTAGATATACTCTCTGGAAAGGTGAACTCTCTCACTGACAGCACTGTAAGAACTGATGGCAGAGTTAACCCTTGAATTGCCATGCACTGTTAGCAATGGCTTCAATCACCAGCTCATCTAAGTCATATTCCCTTCTTTATATTTACCAGAATCTATGCTTGGCAATTTTTTTTTTATTTCAAAACACATACTGTACTACACATCTATTAAGATGCACTCACGATGTTTCAGACAAATGTAAAAGAACACAAACTGCACCAATTAAAGCAAGCATTTAGCTATAAATAATGCTTGTCCTGCAATGTTCTCCTGCTTGGGCCATGCTCCAGAAGGTCAGAAACACTGACAACAATATACATTAGCCCATATAGTATCCATCACTTCAGTTCACTCTGATGTAAATCTGGTGCCCAACATCTGTATACAAATTAGATTCGTAGTTCTTATCCATATTAGAGACAGTATTCTAGCTGCTAAAGAACAGTACAGGTTTGGGGACCTGTAGGGAACCCACATTTAAATCCCATCACTTATAAACACTATGTTACTCTAAGCAAGTCAATTAATCTCTCAGAGCTTTAGTCATTGCGGCTGATAAATATGTTCAGGCAGGACATTGTAGTAAAGGAGATAAACAATCTCAGCTGAGCAATCCTGGCTAACTTTGGTAATTTTAAATGAACAATGGCCCTTTAACCCTTGCAGGGCCACAGACTGATAAATCAGTTCAGAATTGCTATACATTCTAACTTTGTCGGCAGCGTAAGGGTTAAACATTATAGCAGCCATGGTGTCTTTGAAAAGATTTTGATTTTTGTTACTGTTCTTATTTGATAGTCCTCTGATTTTGAATAAATGCAAACCAAAGGAGATGACTGCAAACTAATAGAAAATGTAGCAAAATGGAATTACTTTTTTTCTTATAAACATGCAAAGTATAGTTAGTAAAAAAAAAAAATCTCTTTAGAACTTATGAGTATAGCAAAAAATGTATAGAAAAGCTTTTGTATATCTGTTCATTTTTATAATAGCATTAAGGTACTCCTTGGAGTTGATTTATCAGCAGTTAATCCAACCCCCATGTGCGTGAGGTCCTCGTTATGTACTGGAGGACTGATTGACTACTGGTAAAGCCAACCCCTGCTTGTACCTTAATGTTTAATTATACCCCAAGCATGGGTATAGACAATACACTGTTCAACCTACTATAACAAAAAACAGGTACTTAAACAAAAGCAGGAGGGTGAGAAAGACAGATTGAGTGATAGCAAGCATTCTGCTATCAAGCACTTCCACATCTGGAACTATTTCTAATGTACTGTGAGTGAACATCCATCAAAGGGGGTCTAAAAATCTATACTGCCTTCTCTGATGCTAGCATTTGATTTGCCTATCCCCTTCTACTTTCCAGTCACAATGCGACTGTACTTACCAACTAGGCATTGACAGTTTGGAACTGTATTTAATACCTGAAGCACCACTGCGCACTGCTGTTAATTATGTTATCATTTTGATTATTCTTTTTTTGCTTTTGGCTATGCACTGGTATGCTTATATTGATTTATACTTGAGCATTCCCAAAATGTAGCTGTAAACTGGTTGCATAAACTAGATTACCTTTCATAACCAAATAAATAATAATAGTAACCATTTGTTCCTTGTCCTTTAGCCAGTTTTGAACCCATTTCATCCTCCCAGTTATTCCTAGGTTCTCTAGTGCTACTACCCTCCTGTGTGTTACCATATCGACCATGTTATCGCTGTTACCGAAATCCAGATATATGACATGTGCATTTTCAAAACACGCATAAGATTTGTTTTGCATGCTGTCCTCTTACGGGGTCATACTGGTTCACTGACTCCAGCTTCTTTTGGGAAGTGTTAAACTTCAGCCACATGCACTTTGAAAGTGAGGCTTGAAAAACAAATAAATCAGGATATCACTTCCTATGTCAGCTTCTAGTCACTTAATGTGTTTGTATGCCAAACCTCACTTTCAAAGAAACTGTGATTAAAGGAGTAGTGCAGTCAGAATTTGCAAAAACATTTGTTGTGTAAAGTGTTTTGATTTGTTTGTGTAGTCCCAGTGTGTCCTTCCCTTTGTCTGCTTTTAGGAATTTTCTAAATTAGCCTGCTAGTTTTGCAGTTGTTTTATGGCCCTTAGAGATCTGGATTTCAGCATGGTTTATTGCCTTTCTTGTTTCTACAAAGCCTCCTGTCCCATGTGTCAGTGAAGTATCCAAGACCATGGATTCAGCAAGCACTGCTTTAGAATCAATTTACAACAGCAGAGCTGTGACATTAAGTAACTTTTCTTATCCAGTGAGAACTAATGGCTACATTTACAGTTCAGCAAATACTTGAGGGCTAATTGAATGGATTATTCTGTAAGAAAACATCTAGAGTCTTTATGAATTGTAGCATTGGTGATCTGAAGAGATGTGTGAGATTGTTATTGCTGCATGTAGTTTGATGAAATGACAAGTCTTAAAAGCAAAATATTTACTCCTGCTGACTAGACCTGACACACACATAGAAAACAAAATTACTGAATTATAACTATTTAGTGGAGACCAGAACATCAGGCTCCAATTTCTAGTACTTGCTGAATTAGTGGTCCCAGACACATCACTGTCACATGGGACAGGAAGCATTGTAGGAAAAAGAAG
Source organism: Neoceratodus forsteri (assembly GCA_016271365.2). Lineage (NCBI taxonomy): Eukaryota > Metazoa > Chordata > Ceratodontiformes > Ceratodontidae > Neoceratodus > Neoceratodus forsteri. The sequence goes on from CM057454.1 coordinate 203,274,011, forward strand.
AGCAATAAATCTTACTAAGATGGAGATACCCAGGGGCCTTAAAACTACCATATAACAAGCAAGCTAATTTAAAAAAAATCATAATAGCAAACAAAGGGAAGGACGCTCTGCATGACACATGTTTTTGCAAATTTTGACTGTACAACTCCTTTAAAGTCTATTCTGGTTTTCATGATTATATTTGAGAGCGTCCCTGGTATTGACATCATGCTGATTGGCAAGTAGTTTCCTGGTTCCACACTGGAGCCTATTTTCATATTGATATTACATGGACCACTCTACAGGCAGCAGGAATGCACACAGTTATGATTAATTCATTGAATATAATCACCCTTAGTGTAAGTAATTTGGTGGGCTAGTGCGGAGACCTTTATTGTAATAATTCCAGCAGAGAAATGGTTACAGTAGCAAAAGCCCTGCAATGTACATAGAAGTCAGCAAATGGGAAATGGAGGATTTTCGTGACTCAGCAAAGAAAGTTAACAGAGAATTGTTTGTAAGCCATACTTGTCCTTGTACAAACAGATGAACAACATAGGTGATTTAATACCTTTTATTTCAAATCACCTACTTTGTTCTTCTCCCCCATACACATTTCCTCCTTACTCCACCATGTCCGGGGTTGCTTAATTTGTCAATAGAACCTCTAACTCCTGCTAAAAGCCTTCCAGTCATTAACCTAACATCTCCTCTTCTTTGTAAATATGTTAACTGCTGCAAGGAGGTATCACTATCCAAAGTACTGTATATAAGAAATGCTTTTAATAAAAACTGACGTCTGCTGAAGAAGGGCACTGTGAGGCCTGAAAGCTTGTGTTCTGAAATTTTATTTACTTTTTTCATGTGCAGAGACAGTCTGAAAGATTTAGACTGAGACATTGCGATACATGTGTGTGTGTGCGTATGTGCATGCATATGTGTGTGTATCAGAGAGAGAGAGAGAGAGAGAGATGCTGTTTCCAGCTATGGCTGGGGGCACTGGGCCTCTGGCCAGCTTTGATATGGTATCTGGCAGAGCTCCAGGTCTGGTATGTGGCAAAGGTGAACCCGTGGGCCCTGGTCTCCAGAGGAACTTCCAGAAACAGCCAGAAATATACAGCCCAGCAGAGCAGCAGAGCTAGTATACTACTACTAAACAAATATTTTTGCTCAGTATTTACAAAGGAAGAGGGGGAGGTACATAAAACAAACAGTAGTAACACTCTGGATACAGAAGTTGATACTGGCCCATTTACAGAAGAAAGGGTTCTGAAAGAACTCTTAAAACTGAAGGTGGACAAAGCAATAGGGCCTGATGGGATTCATCCCAGAATTCTAAAAGAACTAAGGGTAGAACTAGTGACACCACTGACTACCCTTTTAACAAATCATGGGAGGATGGGGTGGTACCGAGGACTGGAGGAGGGCAGATGTGATTCCCTTCACAAAAGTGGGAGCAAGGCAGAAGCAGGAAACTATAGACCTGTTAGTTTTACCTCAGTGATAGGAAAATGATGGAATCACTTCTAAAGGAAAGAATTATCCAGTATCTAGAGGCCAGAGGGCACAGGACCCTAGGCAGCATGGATTCACAGCGGAAGGTCATGCCAGACGAATCTGATAGATTTCTTTGACTGGGTGACCAAAGTAGTAGATCAGGGAGGGGCTGTGGACATGGCCTACCTAGACTTTAGCAAGGCATTTGACACAGTCCCACACAAAGATTAATATACAAGTTAGCCAGCCTGGGAGTGGGTCCCAAGATGACAGCCTGGGTAAATAATTGGCTGGAGAATAGGACACAGAGAGTTATAGTAAATGGAGTCCACTCAGAAGAAAGGAGGGTTACTAGTGGGGTACCGCATGGAGTTCAGTATTAGGACAGGTCCTCTTCAATGTCTTTATAGCGACATTATGGAAGGACTGGAAGGAAAAGTATGTCTCTTTGCAGATGACACTAAGATCTGCAACAGAGTTGATGCACAGGGTGGGGTGGAAAGGATGAGAAGGACTTGGCAAAGTTAGAGGAATGGTCAAATGTATGGCAGCTTAGATTCAATGCTAAGAAGTGCAAGGTAATGCACCTGGGAAACAAAACCCAGGGAAGAGTACACAATGGGGTGAGATACTAACAACAACAAGAATGGAAAGGACCTGGGGTAGTCATATCAGATGACCTAAAGATGGGCAAGCAATGTGAGAGGGCAACAAGGAGGGCTGGGGGATACTGGGATGCAAGGAGAGGCATCACCAGTAGAAAACAGGAAGTTATTATCCCTCTGTACAGACAGCTGGTGAGACCCCATCTGAGTACTGTGTGCAGTTCTGGACCCAATCTCCTAAAGACATAGACAGGATGGAAGCTGTCCAGAGGAGGCAACTAAAATGGTGCAGGGTCTGCACTGGAAGACATATGAAGAGACTTAGGAGCTTAATATGTATAGCCTCGAGGAAAGGAGGGAGAGGGGGACATGATAGAAACATTCAAGTACCTCAAGGGAATCAACAAAGTCCAAGAGGGTAGCATCTTTCAAAAAAGAGGTGTGCAAGAACAAGAGGGCACAATTTGAAGCTAGCGAAGTGCTCAGAGGTAATTTAAGGAAGTATTTTTCACAGATAGGGTTGTGGATGCATGAATGGCCTTCCGGAGGAGGTTGTGGAGTCAAAATCAGTGGTGGAATTCAAGCATGCATGGGATAGTCATAAGGCAATTCTGGGGGGGTGGGGGTAGGAAGAAGTAGGCTGCTGGTTAACTAGGATCTGCAGCTTATCCAGTAGGTAGGGAAATGGGCAGACTGGGTGGGCCAAGCGGTCCTTATCTGCCATCAAATTCTATGTTTCTATGTTTCTATGTTTATAGAGACTCCCAGAGGCATGGTGTAGGGCTCACAGGGAAAGGATTTGTAGGTCATTTGATGCTGCATACTGGAGGGCTTGTGTGACTCCCTGCTACATACATTGTAGTATTGGTGGAGAAATTCAGTCTCAGGGAAGGATGATACATATGTAGTATGAAGCTAATAAACAGAGAGTAACTGCAATGAAATGGTACCGGGCTACCAGATCTACAGTGATTCCTGTATTTTACAGAGAAATGGAGCAATCTACAGGGAAATCATTCCCATAAACTTGCATTAGCTTTATGGGAAAGTGAGGCATTCAGCTTCCATAGGAAACAAGGTAATTTACAGAAAAACACAGGAACATTACCCTGGAGTTACAGGGAAAAGGCCAGATCAATTTGGTAGCACTGATGGAAAAGACTCACAAAGTGTGCTAGATCCAAGGGAGAACAGAATATAGAACATAATGTACTATATGACAAAGAGAACCTGGTTAGCATGCACAGCTGTGGCAGAGCTTAATGAGGTTGTGGGAGAACCATAGTAATATGGAGGAGTACATTGGAAATGAAGCATCCCTACACAGGGACTAAAATGTGAAAGGACACCCTAAATGTAATTATATTGTGAAAGGAGTAGGTAGTAGTAGTGGAATTTATTTCCAGTGGCACCCTTCCCTGGAGCCCCAGAGCACCTTACAATAAAGTGGAGGAGTGACAGTTAAAACATAAATAAGACACATAAATTAAACCAGGCAGTTAAAACAAATAAGGCTCAGCAGGAATGGAAACTAATGGAGACACTATATCACTCCCCAAAAGCTTGGCTAAAAAGATATGTTTTCAAACCCCTCTTGAAGGCCTCCAGCGAGGGGTCCTCTCTGAGGGTCTCAGAGAAGCATGCCAAAATACTGGGCCAGCTACCTTAACAACCCAGTCCCCCAAGGTTTTTAACCTAGCCATCTGCACAGCTAAGAGACCCATCTCAGTGGAGCAAAGAGAAGGCGAGCGCAGGTAAGGATGCATGAGATCTAACAAGTAGCCAGGGCCCAACTCTTGTAGGAACTTCTAAGTTAGTAGACCAGCTTTAAAGGAGATCAGCCACTTAACTGGCAGCCAGTACAGTTCACACAGCACCAGAGATATGTGACACATCTTCAGCAGTCAAGTAATCAGCCTGGCTTCTGTGTTATGCACTGGGTGCAGGTGTCACAGAGTACCTCCACTGACTCCAAGGTACACAGCACTGAAGCAGTCTAGTCAAGGTGTCACAAATGCATGAATTATTAATGCCAGTCCCCATGGTGGATAGGGGATCTAATCCAGCTGATGTTCCGCAGATGGTAAAAGCCATTCTGGACTAGTACCAACACCTGATCCTCAGATGTTAGCCCCTCATCGAGAATGACTCCTAGAATTCTCACCTTTGTGGCAGCCAGAAGCCTAGACAAGCTGAGCTAAAGCCTAGTCTACATCTAGGCAGCTGCCACTCTCCCCCTATGACCTTGATTAATCAACAATACTTCAGTCTTGTCAGGATTGTGTTTCAACCAGCTTGATGTTGTCCAATCCTGAATCTCAGCCAAGCACTTATTTAGCACATCCACTGCAACCGGCATTTCTGGTTCAAAAGACAAGTACAGCTGGTATCATTTGCATAGCAGTGAAACCCTAGACTGTTCCATTGAATGATTCAATCCATGGGCAGTATATACACTACAAACAACAAGGGCAAGAGGATCAACCCCTTGGGAATACCACAAGGCAGAGATTTTGGGAGTGAGGGGAAATTCCCTACCACCACCCTCTGTGTTCTATCCCTGAGGTAGGACTTAAACCAGAGGATAACTTGGCCAGCATGACCTATGTATTCCCTCAGCCATTCCAACAATAACCCATGGTCTACAGTGTCAGAAGCTGAAGAGAGTCTGATGAGAATGAAAACTGACCATTCTCTGTCTCTCACCCTGAGACGGTCACTGTATACCCTTGCCAGTGCAGTTTTAGTGCTATGTTTAGACCTACTGTAAATCTGGACTGGAGAGGCTCATAGATGTTGAAGGCTATGAGGTGTTCCTCAAGCTGCAATGCAACCACTTTCTCAATAACCTCACCCAGAAAAGTCAGGTTAGAGACTGTTCGGCAACTTCTAGTTTGTCCAGCTCCAAAGATGGCTTTTTCAGAAGAGGCCTCACCAGTGCATTTTTAAAAGCAACTGGAGGGACCTCCTCTTATAAGGAGCACTGGACAATCCTAGTGAACACCAGGGCCAGATGTCCTACACAACCCACCAGTAGATGCATCAGGTCTGTATCCAGTTTACAAAAAAGTTGGTTGCAGCTCCAAAATCACCCCGATCACCTCTCCCATTGTCACTGGTCTTAACTCTCCCTGTGACAGCTGAATACATCTTTAGCATGTCAGTTTAACCTTGCTGAGTTGCCACAGCCCACTCAGGGAGATCCCAGCCTGAAGAGAGGACACTCTGTCGGAAAACAGTCAAGCAAACTCCTCACATTTAGTGGGTGAAAACACTTTTATGGACTCCAGACATGTTGGATGTACTAACCTGTCTTAAGAACAAAGGACCTGAGCTGGTCAATTCCTACTAGCAGCAATCTCCCTGGACAGAAACCCTGCCTTTTTCTGAGTGATTGCTCTTTGATATTCACCATAAGGAATACTCAAAAGCCACTCTCTCCTCCTCAGTCCTCGATCTCCTCAATGCTCCAACCTCTGCCCCCTTGCCTTCATCTCCTTCTGCTCACCATTGTACCATGGTGTGCTATGGTGTAAGACAAGGTGGCATACATGGGTGGGTACCACCTGATCAAATGCTGCTGAGATAGCCCTATTGTAAGCTACCACCACCTCCTCCAACCCCATGGCACATGCTGCCATAACACCCAAGATATTTAGCACCTCCTGAAGCCCTTCTATTCATAGCCCCCTTAAAGGGCAATACCACACTATCTCCACAGTGGGTGGACAACCTGGGAGGCCTCAGTGGAGAACTTGATCCAGTCAACTGACCAGATCAATCTTGAGGCTATCAACCTCGAGCCCCATGGAAAATATCAAGCCCAAGGTATGATCATATTGATAAGTCACAGAAGTAACAACTTGAGTGAGGCCCAGGGACTTCATCACCTGTGGGAAATCTTATCCAAAGTGCTAGAGTTTAACATCAATCCAGGCATTGAATCATCCAGTATCAACCATCCTGGTGACACCAACATCCTGTTTGCTACATAGTCTGCAATTTCCTGAATGAACACTCCTTTGCACCCTGGAGGCTGATACACAGGGAAGATCCTATAACCTGCACCTCCCATTGCAAGCCAGAGAATGAAAGAAAGCATCACAATATGGATTAGCTATAAGTATTGGCGTGGGCCAAGGAAAGCAACATTTGAGAAGCATATGCAGAATGCTCAAATTAGAAGTTTGCTGCACTAGTGAATATGATACCAAGAGAACAAAGCATGTCAAGTTTGATCCCTAGTGGAATAAGCCAGTATTCTATGGTGAAGGTACATCTGGCAGTGGGGGCCCCAAGGAAAAATCTTTTGTCAAAACTGTTTCTCTGGTTTGTGTGCCACACGTTTGATGCATGTTGCTGTCCATGACTGTACCTGTTGCACAAAGGGGTCCCTCATGTAGTGTTGGCCATAAAAAGTTCCTTCTGAATACAGTAAGTCTTTAAAACACCTTGGTATTTTGGATCAACTCCCCATTGAAGAAATGGAGTTGCTGCGGTATGCAGTTCCTCATTTCCTACAGAATTTCCCAGCCGTAGGAAACTTTTTCATGGTCACCACTGTAAAGTAGTAGAAGCTGATTTAGCAAGTTATTCTCCAAAATCTCCAGAAATCCCCAGAGTCAGTCTGACCCGAAAAGAATCTTGGAAATTTCCAGGTGCCCACCCCTTTCCTTGTTGAGTACCTGACCACCTTTTAAACTGACAATTTTAGGTTTAATTTTCTATTTTTTTTCTAATTAAATGGAGTATGTTGGGTCCTGCAGGTACATGGAAGATGGATCACGCTGAAGTGGAATACTGATATGAGTGTTTTCTAGTGTATCATATTAAAGTGGAATACTCATGAGTGTGTCACCATGGGCCCTTTGCTATTGATTTCCAGGTGGATCCCTGTATCAATTATCCAGCTGGGCACCTGCATCCCAGTTTAACCCTGAAGATATCTAAGGAGATTTTCATGAGATTTCCTGCAGAACAGGCAGTCCCAGAGATTTTGTTTTCTAGGTATCATCAGAGAATCTTGGGAAATAACTTGCAGAATTGACTGCTACCACTCTAGCTCATCTGACTGAGTAGCTGTTGACTGAGGGTACAAGACATTTTATGGATCTTGTCAGTAATGTAAATGTTTCACAGGGTTTCCTCTGAGGAATATAATATGAACAGCAATTGCAGTGAAGTGACTTACACCATCTTCAGAATGGAGCTGCCTAGCTGCAGTGCAAAGTAAATGCCTTCCAAATGTGCATAAGTGTTTAATTAAGCAGTAATGCATGACAGGGTGTATGTCATGCTGGAATAATATCACGGTTTTGGTGGTGCGGCCTCGTGCATCCAACATCTGAGAAGTAATGTTATCCCAGCACTGACACACACCCTGGAGTGCATTATTGCTATTATACGATGGCTCAACAGGTTTTAAACTGCTGTTTTGACTGTGGAACTACATTTATAAAAAATAAAAGTTCCTTTTTTATCTGTCTATTAGGTGGTGCTGAGTTTTTAGGTAGTCTGCATGTGTCTCTGTCAGTCCATGCTTGTCTGTGTGTCAATTGCTCACCTCATCCTCCCAACCCCACATCATAATCCCATGACAAAAACTTGTAGCCATGTGGGTAAAAACCTCCAGAAAAATAGTGAGTAAGTAGCAAGCCTATGGTCTCATAAAGTGAAACTGTGTGTGTAATTGGGTGGAATGTGTCAGCCTGTTTCATTCTGTTCCCTTGGCTTCACAAGGTGTCAGTTAATTCATTGTGCTGGCAATCAGCCAGTATTATTTTAAATTTGTCACTTTATGCAGATAGTTTGATGTTGCGGTCAGTCTGCCAGGGTATTGGGAATCCACTATTTGAACCCCTTCAGAGCGGGGGGGGGTGCTCAGCTCTGGCACTGCTATGTTGTGAGCTGTGTGTGAGAAGCCACCCATAATGGCAGTTTAAGAAAAAAAATGAAATTTGGTGCCGGGTTTTAGTGCTAACTTGCAGTCCGCCAACAAGTCTGGGAATAAGGGTAGGAGGGGGAGGCAGCGGCGAGGTGCTTGTCTGAACTGGCAATAATCCTGAAGTACTGAAGTCTGCTTGGAGTGGAGCATAGAACTGTTAGGGGCTGGGTGTGCTCAGTTCATTCTATGGAGCCACGTATTTGAAGTCACTCATACTGTGGTAGAGTGAAAAACAATGGTTTTTATGTTTGGTTTGGCTATTGGCTTTTTGGTGGTTTTCTGTGGAGAGGTGCAGTCTGTGAAGACAGTGCATGGAGAGGGCTCTATGGGATGACGGGAGCTTGTGAATACACTGTGGGGAGTGATACCTTTAATGTGAGATGGTCATTTGTGTGCCTGGTCTTGATACAGTGATGTTATACTGAGATAACATCACTGTCTCAGATGCACACTGACCAATCAGAGTCGAGGAAAATTTCTTGCCATTGTACAATAAACCCTTCTGCAGCTTGGCTGAAGATGCAAACATGGGAAATGAATTGTGTATTTCTAATGCTACTGGAAGTCTCTTTGCAGATGACACAAAGATCTGCAACAGGGTTGATACATAAGGTGGGGTGGAAAGGATGAAAAGGGACTTGACAAGGTTGAAGGAATGGTCAAATGTATGGCAGCTTAGATGCAATGCAAAGAAGTGCAAAGTAATGCACCTGGGAAACAAAAACCTTTGGAAAGAGTACACAATGGGGGGTGAGATACGGACAACAACAAAAATGGAAAGGGACCTGGTCGTTGTCATATCAGATGACCTAAAGGTGGGCCAGCAAAGTGAGAAGGCAGTAAGGAGGGATGGGGGAATACTGGGATGCATAGGGAGAGGCATCACCAGTAGAAAACAGGATGTTGTTGGCCCTCTGAACAGACAGTTGGTAAGACCACTTCTGGAGTACTGTGTGCAGTTCTGGAAACCCCATCTCCACAAAGACATAGACTTGGTGGAGGCTGTCCAGAGGAGGGCAACCAAAATGTGCAGGGTCTGCACCAGAAGACATATTAAGAAAGACTAAAGGAGCTTAAGATGTATAGCCTCGAGGAAATGAGGGAGAGGGGGGACATGATAGAAACTTTCAAATACCTCAAGGGAATCAACAAAGTCCAAGAGGGTAGCATCTTTCAAAAAAAGAGATGTACAAGAACAAGGGAGCACAATTTGAAGATAGAGGGGGGATGGGTCAGAGGTAATGTGAGGAAGTATTTCTTCATAGAGAGGGTTGTAGATGCATGAAACAGCCTTCCTAAGGAGGTCACAGAGTCAAAAACAGTGGAGGAATTCAAGAATGCATGGGACAGACATAAGGCAATTCTAGTGGTGGTAGGACGAAGTAGGCTGTTGGTTAACTAGGATCTGCAGCTTATCCATTAGGTAGGGAAATGGGCAGACTAGGCGGGCCAAGTGGTCCTTATCTGCCGTCAAATTCTATGTTTCTATGTTAAGTCTGATAGTCCGAGTATCTGTAGTTGCTCTGTGGTCCTACCAGCACAAGTATTGTGAACCATGGAACGTTGTTCTTCTATGGAGGCACCGACAGTGGAGACCAAGGAGGATGCTGGGAATCTGCACAAAGGAGACCCACAGGAGGGTGGCATAGTATTACACAGGGGAAGGAAACAACTCCTGGTGGAGGACTCAATTGTTAGGAGTGTAGAACTGGGGGAAGGAGGGGAGAGGGAGGTAAGATGCCTGCCTGGTGACATGGCATGGAGACACAGGAAGCAAATCCTCAGGATCATGGGAGCAGCTAAACAGGAGAGGGAGCTGGATGTCATTGCCCACCTAGGGCCAAAAGATCTAGCTGGGAATGGGATCAGAGCTGGGCAGGAGGAGTTTGTGGAGTTGGGGAGGAGAATTAGACAAGTGGCATGCACAGTAACCTTCTCGGAGGTACTGCCTGTCTATGACATGGGTGAAGTTAGGGTATTCCACACCCTGGGAGTCAATGAATGGTTGAAAAACTGATGCAGAGCACAGGGTTTTGACTTCATTGGGGATTGGGGGTCCACCTGGAAGGATACAGGCCTATATTGGTACAATGGTCTGCATCTGTGTGGGAGGAGAACTAAGCTCCTAGGTGATAGGTTTAAATGCTTCAATGACAAGCTTTTAAACCAGCCAAGGGGGGAGGCACTGAAAAGGAGTAGGAAATTCCCAGCATCCCCCACAAAACAGGGTAGTTAGTGAGGTTAACACCAAGGTAGAGAGGTCAATGGGGGCAGGGCTGGGGTAAATAGAGAAAAAGGCAGTAAGTACAGGGGTAGGTCTAAAAGGGGTATGGCCATTAAAGAATGGAGGGTGATGAGAACAAATGCCTGTAGTCTGGCTAACAAACATCCTGGACTAGTGGCCTTAATGGAAGATGGATGCCTGGATATGATGGCAGTCACAGAAACCTGGTTCACAAAGAACCATGACTGGGTTGTTAACATTCCAGGGTACACAATCTACAGGAGGGACAGGGAGGGTAAAATAGGAGGAGGAGTAGCTCTCTACATAAGGGAAGGGATCAAATCAATGGAATTAAAGGATAAACAGAGAGGAGAGGAGGCACGGTGGGTCACCATGGAGACAGGAAATGGCACCACAGTCAGCACAGGGGTTGTATAGAGACCCCCATTTCAGGGGGATGAAATGGACAAGGAAATTATAAGAGGCATCCTTAGAATGGCAGACACAGGAGCTATGTGCCAGATGTTAACTGAAGCACATTTGCTGCAGCCACATCCAAAAGCAAAGTCATTCTTGATGCCCTACAGGAAGCATGACTCAGGCAGCTAATGTTTGAACCCACTCAGGAGGAAGCAGTCTTAGACCTGGTATTCTCAAACTGGGATGGTGAAAGGATCTTTGATTTAGAATGGGTAGCCATCTGGGAACAAATGACCACCAGACAGTGTGGTTCACAATAAACACAGCCATAGAGTCAAGCCATACAAAAGCAAGGGTACTGGGCTTTTGGAGGACTGACTTTGGCAGAATGGGAGTGTGCCTAAGGAATGCACTAACACAAGGGCAGGAAGGAGGGGTGGAGGGAAAATGGGGAAAATCAAAACTGCCATCACAGAGGCAGCATGCCTTTGTGTGAAGCAAATAAACAAAACAAATCCAAGTAAAAAAAACACTTTGGTTCTCAAAAGAGGTGGCAGGGATGGTTAGGGAGAAAAAGATAGCATTCAGAAAGCATAAGGAATCACAGAAGGAGCAGGACAGAGAACTGCACCAGTTAAAGCAGAAGAAAGGGAGAAGGCAGTCAGAACAGCAAAAGCCCAAACTGAGGAAGACATAGCCAGCTCAGTTAAGAAGGGGGATAAAACCTTTTGTAGGTACATTAGTGAGCGAAGAAAGATCAAGGGAGGGATAGTGAGGTTTAACTCATTCACACCACAAGACCTCTTTGAGACTTCCACCACTTGTGTCCTGTATACTCTTAGCACTGCATCCTGGGCCTTTCTAAACAAAATCAAGCCATAATCAGCATGCCACAAACAAATGTGAATACCTCTTGAACCGCAAGAGCTACACACAAAGTACGAGCGGCAAAGTTGTTCAGCACGACATTACCTTTCCAATGGTGCTATGCAATCAATTTGGTTTTTATTTTATACTAGTTGAAATACCAAACAACTGTCTTTTTCAGATTTTTTTCAAGGTGCTTAGGTGAGGTTTGAGTCATATGTCAGCCATGCACACCATACCTTAAACAAATGTGAATAACTCCTAAAGTATACGTGGTAGTCACAAAGTGTCAGCGGCAGAATTGTTCATCACAAAATTACCTTTCTAATGGTGCTATGCAATCAATTGCAATCCACTTAGTTTTTATTTTATTCTAGCTGAAATACCAAACAACTGTTTTGTTTTTTCAGATTTATTCAAGATGCTTAGGTGAGGCTTGAGAGACAAATGTCAGCCATTCACACCATACCTTAAACAAATGTGAATAACTCCTAAAGTATACATGACAGACACAAAGTATCAGCAGCAAAATTGTTCAGCACAAAATTACCTTTCTAATGGTGCTATACAATCAGATCTAAGCAATTTGGTTTGTTTAGTATTTAGGTAAAAACTGCTGACTTCCTCGGACATTTCCAGGCCTGAGTGTAAGTCAGTTGAGTACGTCTACAGGCGTTATTGGCCTGAGTGGCTATGCTTTCAGACGCCACCTACAGGTGTATCTAGGTCTGAATGAGTTAATAAAGGGAAGGGGGTGAGCAGAGGGTGACAGTGAAAAGGCAGAGATACTGAATGAATACTTCTGTTCCATATTTACAAAAGAAGAGGAGGGGGATGTACCTAAACCAAACAATAGCAGCACTCTGGATAGGGGGGTCGATACCAATCCATTCACAGAAGAAAGGGTCCTGAAAGACCTCCTAAAACTCAAGGTGAACAAGGCAATGGAGTCTGATGGGATTCATCCCAGAATTCTAAAATAACTAAGGGGAGAACTAGTGACACCGCTAACTACTCTTTTTAACAAATCATGGCTGGATGGTGTGGTACCTGAGGACTGGAGGAAGGTGGATGTGATTGCCCTTCACAAAAGTGGGAGCAAGGCAGAAGCAGGAAACTAAAGACCTGTTAGTTTGACCTCAGTGGTAGGAAAATGATGGAATCACTTCTGAAAGAAAGAATAGTTGAGTACCTAGAGGCCATTGGGGCATAGGACCCAATGCAACATGGATTCACAGTAGGAAGGTCATGTCAGATGAATCTAATAGATTTCTTTGACTAGGTAACCAAAGTAGTAGACCACAGAGGGACTGTGGACATGGCCTACCTAGACTTTAGCAAGACATTTGACACAGTCCTACAAAACATTAATACACAAGTTAGCCAGCCTAGGAATGGGTCCCAGGGTGGTAGCCTGGGTAAAAACTGGCTGGACAACTGGACACAGAGGGTAATAGTAAACAGAGTCTACTCCGAAGAAAGAGGGGTTACTAGCGAGATACCCCAGGTTTCAGTACTGCTGGTGGTCCTCTTTAATGTCTTTATAAATGACATTGCTGAGGGACTGGAAGGAAGGAAAAGTATGCCTCTTTGCAGATGACACAAAGAACTGCAACAGGACTGATACACAAGGGGGAGTGGTTAGGATGATAAGGGAATTGGCAAGGTTGAAGGAATGGTCAAAAGTATGGCAGCTTAGATTCAATTCAAAGAAGTGCAAAATAATGCACCTGGGAAACAAAAACCCAGGGGAAGAGTACACATTGGGGGGGGATACTAACAACAACAAAAATGGAAAGAGACCTGGGTGTAGTCATATCAGATAACCCAAAAGTAGCAGGCAATGTGAAAAGGCAGTAAGGAAGGCTGGAGGGATACTGGGATGCATAGGGAGAGGCATTAGCAGTAGATAACAAGACTTTGTCATCCTTCTGTACAGACAGTAGGTGAGACCCCATCTGGAGTACTGCGTGCAGTTCTGGAGATCCCATCTCCACAAGGACATTGACCGAATGGAGGCAGTCAGAAGAGGGAAACTAAAATGGTTCTGGGTATGCACCAGAAATGATATGAAGTGAGACTAAAGAAGCTTAATATGTATACCCCTGAGGAAAAGAGGGAGAGGAGGAAAATGATAGTAACTTTTAAATACCTCAAGGGAATAAACAAAGTTCAAGAGGGTAGCATCTTTCAAAAAAAGAGGTGTGCAAGAACAAGGGGGCACTATTTCAATCAATCAATCATTCAATCAACTTTTATTTATAAAAAAGGCGCTTTTCTCAAATCCAAAGTGCCTGCACAATATCATAAAACAATAAATAAGCAAAATTTAAAACTATTATAAATTATTAAAAGCTATGCTAAAAAGGTGGGTCTTCAAGGCTTCTTTAAAGCTCAGGACAGTCGGACTATTTCGCACCTGACGAGGTAGAGAATTCCACAGGGTCGGGGCCATAAAACTAAATGACCTAGCCCCTGAAGATTTCAAACGGACCCTGGGAATCTCCAGCAATCCCTCGTCAGTGGATCGGAGAGGGCGGAAGGGACAGTAGGGGCAAAGGAGCTCTTTCAGGTAAGTTGGTCCCTGGTCATATAGCGCTATTTAGGTCAGCAAACCGACCTTGAAGGTGATTCACCAAAATACTGGCAGCCAGTGCAGTCCGTGGAGCACAGGCATTATATGACTGGATCTAGAAGAACCAGTCAACAACCTGGCCGCCTCATTCTGCACTAGCTGCAGACGGCGAAGCTCAATCCCTGATAGCCCTAGGTACAGGGAGCTGCAATAGTCAAGGCGGGAGGTTACAAAGGCGTGGATCAATGTTGGAAGATCTTCTGGAGGAACCAGGTGCTTCACCCTGGTGATATTCCTCAGCTGGAAAAAGGAAGTTTTGACCACCGCCGACACCTGAGCTTTAAGCGTCAAGCAGTCATCAATTATTATACCAAGATTCCGCACCTGATCTGAGGTTGTCAGTGGAACGCCTGCAAGCCATAAGCCAGAGTGCGATCCAGCTGGCAAACCCGCCTCACAGCAACCTTTATCCACAACCAACACCTCAGTTTTCTCGGGGTTTAACCTCAACCAACTCCCATTCATCCAATCTTGGATTTCTGCAAGGCAGTTATTAAATACCGACAAGGCAGCGTCCTGGCCGGGCACAAAAGACATATACAGCTGGGTATCATCGACATAGCAATGAAAAGCCAGACCATATCGTCTTATAATCACTCCCAATGGCAGCATATACATCGCGAATAACATAGGCGCTAGAATAGAGCCCTGTGGTGCCCCACAAGGCAGGGAGACTGAGCAGAGGAAAAAATTCCCGACACCACCCTCTGAATCCTACCTTCGAGGTAAGATCTAAACCACCTGAGGACCATACCAGATAATCCACAGATGGACCGCAGACACTCCAACAGCACCCCATGATCAACAGTGTCAAATGCTGCAGAGAGATCAAGAAGTACCAAGACAGAACGGGTCCTATGATCTCTCTCTCTATTAGGAGGTCATTTAGTACACGAACAAGTGCTGTCTCGGTACTATGCCTTTTCCTAAATCCAGATTGGAGAACATCATAGATATTGTTGTTGGTCAGATGATCGTCCAATTGCAATGCGACCACCTTCTCAATAACCTTACCCACAAAGGGTAGGTTAGAGACTGGTCTGTAATTTGCTAGACAATCTGGGTCTAAGGAGGGCTTCTTTAAAAGAGGCCTAATTATAGCCTCTTTAAGGGGATCTGGAAAGATCCCCCTCTCCAAAGACTTCCAGACTATCAAAGCCAGGACTAGGCCGATTTTATCCACACAATCCACTAAAAGGCATGTGGGGCCAGGGTCCAAATCACAGCTAGTTGGTAGTAGTGCTCGGATGACCATCACAATATCCTCGATTTTGGGGAGGCTGAAGTCAGACCATACAAACTGGGTGTTTGACATCTCCAGCTGACCATCACTGCCCCCATTGGAGAGGGAAGAGCGGACGTCTGATCTGATTCTGGCAACCTTATCTGCAAAGAAAGAGCAAACTCCTCACACCGTTCTGTGGAAAAGGCCCTCCCGAGCTGAAGACAGACTAGATTGCACAATCTGTCCACAGTCCGAAAGAACTGGGCTGGTCTATTCTGTGCAGCCACTATCTCCCTGGACAGGAACTCTGCCTTCTTACAAGAGATTGCGGATTGATAGGCCGTATAATGGTCCATCTAACTAAGTCTGTTATCATCCAGACCGGACTTCCACCAACACCTCTCCAGCCTTCGTCCTACCCTCCTCAACTCCCTCATGGTCTCATCAAACCATGGAGACCTAGGGCGAAGAGTGAGCGGATGAACACGAACAGGTGCAATAGAATCCAGGGCCCCGGTAACCGCCCTATTATAGGCCTGTACTAGGTCACCTGGATCCAAGCAATCAATCGGAAGGTCCGATAGGTTCAGCACTGCCATCAGGTCACCTGGGGACACACCCCTAATGGGCAGTACCGGACCATCTCCAAAGGGGCTGACCTAATAGGGGTGGCCTCAAAATTGAACCTAATGAAGTGATGGTCAGACCATCCGAGTGGTTCCACCACCAAATCAGATATCCCCATCCCCAGAAGGAACACCAGGTCCAATGAGTGCCCACCAATATGGGTCGAGGAGGAAACTACCTGTGTGAAGCCCAGTGATAACATCAACTGGAGGAAGTCTTGACCAAAACATGAGAGTTCATCATCGACCCAGGCATGGAAGTTCCCCAGAACCAACCATCTGGGGGACCCCAATGTCAGGTCGACAATGAAGTCTGCGACTTCCTGCAGGAAAGCATTCCCGTCACCTGGTGGATGGTATACGAGAAGTATCCTGTACCCCACACCCTCACCTAAGATGCACTCAAAGGATCTGGTGACTCCCACTGGTGCCTCCACCAGGCCCAATTCTGATTTAAAACAAATGGCAACACCCCCGCCCCTATGATCCTGCCTCAAGCAGTGTATCACCGAGTACCCGGCCGGAACTGCTGCGGCTAATACTGGCCCAGCATTTTCATCCAGCCAGGTCTCGGTGATGCATGCCAGGTCAGCTGACCCAACAAGATCGGCTATAATAGCCATCTTGTTTTTAATAGACCTAGCATTGCACAACACTGCTTGTGCAGGATGGGCCTCCGATGATGACCGCGTTACTTGCTGGTAACCAGAACCCTTGGGTATGGGCACAAGACGGGAGAACCCCTCTCCTGAGCCCATTTCACCCCAGGGTGTCTCCTTATCTGCCCGCCTCCTTCCATCCTCCAGGCCCAGCCTCAACCCTCCTCCTCCCCCTCACAATCCCCAGAGCCCTACACCTTCTATAGACTCCCGGTGACAGGGGGGGACAGGAGAAGGGACGGAGATCCCTGAGCCTGGAGGGGGAATAATAGCCGACTGTCCTATTTTCATTCCAACACATAATAACACAACTAATACAAAACCCCACCAAAATATATAAATAACAAAATTTAAAATACAATACGCAAATAACAAAATATAACTATTATAATTAAACAAAACAAAACTATATTCCAATATCAGACATAAAACATTTCATAACAATGTGTTCGAGCTTGCACATAAATGTATCAGAAGCACTTGTCCATCTACCCCCACCCACAGTGCTCTCACCACTGCAGAAAAGGATTTTTCCACCAACACAAAATAACCCCTTAAAATTTGGCCCAAAATTTCAATTTCCCACAATACTGAAGGAAACCCAAAACAAGAGTTCAAGGTCTTTTCTTCTTGATGTCCACACTTTTTATGCTCTCACCACTAGTATGGCCCCCCCCAAAAAAAACTTTAGACAGTCTTCTCTCACAAGACTAGACCAAATAACTCAGGTTTGGTCCTCCTAATCATGTCCCAGAATATCGTAAACTGAAAATAATGAGAGTTCAGGTATACATCACCAGAGTAGCAGTCCACACCACAATCCACATGGATCCAACTTCAGTAATCCTGCAGGCATCCAGAGAAAGCATCGACCAAAAGTCCAGACTCAACCTGACCCTCGCAGCAATGAGACAGGCTGAACCACCCTCCGATGGTACCCCTCTCTCAATAAGGAAGCAAAGCTAACCCCACCGCCCTCCGGAGGCAGAGAAACTCGCAACCCTGTCTGGACCAGGGAATCTGGACAACTTAATTTAAGATAATCCACAATTTCCACTGTCACAGATGCTTCCTCCTTACAACAAGTCCAGTCACAGTGTGGTACCGATTGCTTCCTCTTCCTGGTTTGGCAATAATCCTTCCCCAAATGGGAACCAACACTCCACCATGAAGCATTCCTCTTCACAGTCCAGCGTTCCCCTCAGGCACATGAGCAGCCACCAGAACCCCAGGCCACCAGCAACCAAAATCCTTCTACGACATCAGCGGCAGTCAAAATCCAGCTCCACACACTGCTCCCAGCACACAGCCAGCAGCCAACCACAGGACCACACAGTGGCTGGACACAACACGGCTGGACACTACACAACTCAGGCAGGCAAGTTCTGAATAGATATATTGAATTGAATAGTCAACATAAAACCGAACAGCAGATAATGCGGTTGTAATGCGATGGTACAATAGTAAGACTAGTACGATGGTACAGTAGTACGACTAGTACCATTACTCAACAAATGGGCCAAGCAAACGAACAAACAAACAAACAAGTAAAACGAAGAGCTCACAGATGGCTACCCAGCCAGATATGGTAGCCTGCATCTACCACAAGCCCCCTACACCATGTTGCAGCCCATTTTGTGGCACAAGGTTGGTGCAAGCCCCGTTTGGCACATGCAGCTTTTCTGAATAGCTCCTGGGGCATCTTCTGGTGCAAGGTGCCACTTGCATCATTTCTGTTTGACGCAGGTACCTTGCATCATTCTAAGGGCTTTATTTGAAGATAGAGGGGGAACAACTCAGGGACAATGTGAGGGAGGATTTTTTCACAGAGGTGGACACATGGGACGGCCTCTCAGAGGTGGCTGTGGAGTCAAAAATGGTGGAATTCAAGAATGCATGGGGCAGACAAAAGGCAATCACAGTGGGGGGTAGGAGGAGGTAGGCTGTTGGTTAACTAGGATCTGCAGCTTATTCGATAGGTAGGGAAATGGGCAGACTGGGAGGGCCAAGCAGTCCTTATCTGCCATCTGTCTATGTTTCTGTGTTAACCCTGGCTGGCCCCTCTGAATCTAGAAGACCTCATAGTAAACCATCCAGTCTGGTGGTTAGGGGTAACAAAACAATGCCAGAAAATGGACACCTGTGCAAGTGATGATGTGAAAAAGAGAAAGTGATATCTGCCATTTAAAATCATGTTTAGAAACCTATCTTCAAAATGGAGGACTGTGGCTTTAGAAAACTGTGGTGCAGTAAGAAACAGCCTTTGTGCTAAAGGTAGTAGCCTGCCCCATGAGGACCAAAGAAGGGAGTGTCCGTAATCCTCAAACTGGCATATTTGAAACATGACGGATGAACTGTGTCCAGACTGCCCTGGGACCTGAAAGTGCATTCTGTGATGGTTCCACTCATATGTCATGTGCGATACACATATGAGCCAGTCAGAGGTAGGTGCGAGATTGAAGACAGTGAACTGAGCTGAGAGCCCAATGAGCAAAGGCAAACTTAAACCAGTTTCTAAGTGTTTGTATTGAAGGCTCTGTTGGTGCTGCTGGCTCTACCACTGGTAAAGGAAAGGAGGAAAGAGGATTGTGTAAAATTTCAAGGGACAGGACTTGGCTATTGTACACTGCTTTTCCATAACAGCATTCAGGCACTGTGACTTTGAACTACTTTGCCTTTAGAAAAAGACATAAAGGCATAAACAAGAGACTTTTCTAAAAAAGCAAGCATTGTGTAAGATTTGCGGTTCATGCACAGGGAGTGAACAGCTGCAAAGAGCTAAAAAAGACAGCAAGTAAATGAAAGCTATGAAGTGTTTTCACAACAGAGACTGTGCAAAATTAAAACTATGGTACAGCCCCTGCCCTGCTGCAGAATTCAAAGAGTTTTATATAGTGATCATCCAGAGGTAGTGCAGTATCCTCCCTTATGCTAAAGCAGCTGGCTTGAATTGCATGCTTCTGGATCAGGTGTGCAGTATGTCTGGACAAACAACCAGTGCAAACCAGCACTAACAGAATTGAGAAGTGGCTTGTAAAAAATAATGAAGATTCGCCAATCAGAAGAACAAGCACTACTTCAAATCAATACACTCTGTGTTACATCAGGGTGAAAATCTTTATTGTAGATCCATGAGAACAAACCGTCTACTGACCACTGTACCCTGTGCTTTGAACCCTTACCAGGTTTTCCCTTGGGGGGGTATGGCCAGGAGTACGTTAGTACATTACATTTAAAGTGCACTTTTTAAGGGTTCAAAGTGCTGGAGTATGGCGGTCGGTTGTCTGTTTATTCTCATGGATCCACAATAAAGATTTCCACTGTGATGTAACACTAAGTGTACTGATTTGAAGTAACGCATGCAATTCTGGTTGATGCAGTATGTCTGGCCCTGATGTAAGCCTTAGAACATCAATAACGTCTGTCCTTGTGTTGCAGTGCCATTACTTTTTTACCCCTCCCATTTTAAAATGGCGGGTCATGGCACACACAAAGAAGTAGCCCTGTCCCATTCCAGTGTAGGACCACCAGATTTGGGCCAAGTCATAGGTCTGGCTTCATGAGAGGTAGATCCAGTTAGCTCAGGAGGCTCCATGGGAAAGGAGCGTGGGGATGCCACTGGAAATTGAAAGAGGGAACTAGGCCCTGTGGGGGTGTGGGATAACAGATGGACCAGACATTGAACTTCAGTTTCAACACACAATCTCTGTGTGCTGTTGTTTCAAAATACAGGACATAACCTTCTGAAATGGCATATTCCTTCTTCAATACATCAGTTTGCAGCAACACACTATGTATGTCCTTCCTTTGCACTTGTCAGCACCTACAGATCTATTGAACTAAACTTTTCAGTGAAAACTCTTCGTTCCTATGGTTGCCTTGTTTGCTTGGGTGGTGGGAGCTCAAAAAAAAAAAACTACTGACAGAGAACCTCAATGCAGAATAATTGAAACAAGGGTTACCCAAAAGGGCATTGACAATAAGCCAAGTTTCAAAGAAACACAACATCACACATACTTTCATAATCCAAAGCATCATGGGAGATATGCAAATCACCATGAAATTTCAGATTGGCTCAGTTTACAGCAGGAGTGCATGGTACTACTTTACATGCATTTAACAACACAACAAACTTAATTTCTATAATACAGTCACCTAGTACTTTTTTACCTTTATCAAAAACACCTACTGCCATGGTATTTTCAACATTTACAGGTTTCATAAACATAAGGTATATACATCGAGTTATTTTATGACATAGTGCTATTACATGCTAAATCCAACAACAATAAACACAGTCTGTTGTTTTACATAAGCTAGGAGGTCACCAAAATAACCTCACTATATGAGGACCTGAGAGGGGAAAGGGAAAATTAAAGAGGACACTATAGCATAGTCAGGAAAGGGGAGGGGAGGAGCCCATAGGTGACCAACCCTATGGACTAGAAATTGTAAAGGATAGATTAGGCTAAGAAACAGAAGAACTGTTGCAACTGATTTAAGAAAGGTCTGTCCTCAAGACTGGCAGGATCTCCCTGTCACATATACCCCACTTTAAGAGGGAAGCAGTTATTTCAGACTGCTTACCACCTTCCTGCCCCAGGAAGTGATGGAGCTTCCACCCATCCATCTTCAGAAGGCTCTGTCTCAGGGTCCCTGATAATGATAAACATTCCATCATAAACATAGTAGTTATCAATACCTGAGGGATTAACACATTTCTCAACAGAGACTAACAGTACCTGCCCATCTCCTTTTAGGAAAAGTTCATCATATTCCATTGACATCAATTTCTGTACCATATCTAGATATGAAATCTGCATTTACATGTTTTGTCTCTGCCCTGTAGGACACAGTAAATCGATAGGGCTGAAGAGATAAGTACCATTATACAGGGACTTTTTGCTGTCATCTGGTGTTACCAGCAGAGGGGGTTATAATCAGTTGCAACCTTAAATTCAGCCCCCACAAGTAATATTTCAGAGACTCAATAGCCCACTTCAGAGCTAAGCATTCTTTGTCTATAGTAGCAAATCTTCTCTTCCTCTCATGTAGCTTCCTGTTGATATACGTGATCGGATGTTCTTCCCCATCTATTTTCTGAGATAACACTGTCCCAATACCATTCTCTGATGCATCGGTTTGAACCTCAATAACTTGGTTGAAGTCAGGGCTTTTCAACACAGGAACTGTACATA
Source organism: Neoceratodus forsteri (assembly GCA_016271365.2). Taxonomy (NCBI): domain Eukaryota; kingdom Metazoa; phylum Chordata; order Ceratodontiformes; family Ceratodontidae; genus Neoceratodus; species Neoceratodus forsteri. The sequence continues at coordinate 203,295,890 of CM057454.1, forward strand.
TAATGGCGTTGATATTCCTAAATGCCTAATCACAAACAGGGGTCCACTGAACCTTATTTGGGCACCTCTTTTGAGTGAGATCAGTCAAAGGACTGGCAATGGCTAAGAAATTAGAAATCAACCTCCGTTAATAACCAGCCAAGCCTAGGAAAGATCTCACATGCTTTTTTGTGGTAGGTATTGGGCTGTTTGCTACTGCTGTAACCTTCTCTACCTTGGTCTTCACTTGTCCATTGCTTAAAATGAACCCTAGGTACCTTGTCTCAGTCTTTGCTGGGGCACACTTAGCAGGGTTAATGGTCACTCCTACCTCCTTTATAGCTTGCAATACCTGGAACAAGTGTCTAACATGAGTTTCTCAGTCAGGGCTGAATATGACCACATCATCTAAATAAGCCACACAGTAGTCAGTGTGTGGTCTTAGTATGTGGCCCATAAAATGCTGAAAAGTGGCTGGGGCCCCATGTAGTCCGAATGGCATTGTTGCAAACTGGTATAAACTGACTGGGGTGATAAATGCAGTTTTATCTTGTGAATCAGCTGACTAAGGATTTGCCAATATCCCTTAGCATGAATGATGACTGAATGAAACTTCATTTGTAAAAGTGCCCTTTCAAAACCAAGACGCTGTACATTAACAAGAAATACAAATTTTAAAACTCACATAACAATCAAAATGATAAGATTTCATAAAAGTACCAGACCACAAACATCAGTTTCAAAAAGATCCAAATATGCCCGATTAAATATTTAATTCAGGAGCTATCTGGGTATGCTATATTAAACAAGTGTGTTTTTAATGCCATCTTAATGCACTGGACGGTCAGGCAATCTCTTACCCAATGAGGTAGAGAATTCCACAGGGCCGGGACCACAAAAGCAAAGGATTAGACCCCTGATGTCTTTAAATGAACCTTGGGAATCCCTAGCAATCTGTCGTTGATAGATTGGAAAGGATGGAGGGGAGCTGTAAGGGTGACGGAGATCTTGCAGGTAACGGGATCCCTGGTCATGTAGGGCTTTATAAGTCAGTAACCCAACCTTGAAGGTGATCTGCCACAGTACTGGCAGCCAGTGTAGTCCACAGAGCACAGGTGTTATGTGACTGGTTCTAGAAGTACCAGTCAATAACCTGTCTGCTGCATTCTGCACTAGCTGCACGTTGTGGATATTAACCCCCAGTAGCCCTAGGTAAAGGACATTGCAGTAGTCAAGGTGGGAGGTTACAAAGGCATGGACCAACATTGGAAGATCATCAGGAGGAACCAAATGCTTCACCCGGGCGATGTTCCTCAGATGGTAAAAAGAGGATTTGGTGACAGTCAATATCTGAAATTTAAGGGTCAAGCCATCATCAAAAATAACACCCATGTTTCGCACCCAATCTGAGGTAGTCAGCTGAACACCCCCGAGCCAAAGCCCAGAAGGTTGTACCACCGACAAACCCACCTCCCAATGATCTGAGTCCACCACAAACACCTCAGTTTTAGTCGGGTTCAACCGCAGCCAGCTGGCACTCATCCACTTCTGGATCTTGGACAGATAGTTGTTAAATACCGAGAGAATCACATCTTGTCCAGGCACAAAGGACATGTACAGTTGAGTATCATCTGTATAGCAGTGAAAACTCAGACCATACCACCTAATGATCTCTCCCAACAGCAGCATGTACACTGCGAACAACATGGGTGACAAGATGGAGCCCTGCGGTACCCCACAGGATAGGGAGAGAGAGGGGCTGAAGAATAAATTCCAGATACCACTTTCTGAGTCCTACCCTCAAGGAAAGATTGAAACCATCTGAGAACCATTCCAGATAGTCCACAGATGAACTGCAGGTGCTCCAATAGCACACCATGGTCCACAGCATCAAACACTGCAGAGATCAAGGATGACCAAGATGGAATGAGTCCTCCAATCTCTCACTATTAGGAGGTCATGTAGCACCCAAACAAGGGTTGTCTCGGTACTATGCCTCTTCCTAAATCCTGACTGGAGAGAATCATAGACATCTTGGTTGGACAAACGATCATCTTGCTGCAGCGCATCCACCTTCTCAATAACCTTACCCAAAAAGGGTAGGTTAGAGACAGATCTGTAGTTAGGCAGACAGTCCGGGAAAAGGGAGGGTTTTTAAGGAGGGGTCGAACAACTGCCTCTTTTAGGGGATCCAGGAAGATCCCCCTCTCCAATGACCTCCAGACTATCTCAGCTTGGACCAGTCTGATTTCATCTATGCACCCTACAAGAAGGTACATAGGGCCAAGGTTCAAACTACAGCTGGTTGGCCGCGAAGTCTGGACGACCCTCACGACATCCATGATTTCCGGCCGGCTAAAGTCAGACCAGGCAAACTGGGTACTCATCACCTCCTGCCGTCCTCCGCAATGCCCACTAGAGGGGGCCTGACAGATCCCGGACCTGATGGTGGCAACCTTATCTGCGATGAACCAAGTAAGGTCAAGGGTAGAGATTTATTTCACATTGCCTAGCCTATCAATGACATCATCTATTTGGGGCATTGGGTAGCCATTGAATATTGACACATTGTTAAGCTTTCTAAAATCTAGACATAGACGTATCCCACCCTTTTTCATGTCCACTATGACCATAGGTGAAGACCATGCACTCTGTGAGGGCACAGTTATGCCTAACTACTCCATTTGTTTGACTTCCTGAATCACCTCATCCCTCACCTTCATGGGCAGTCTATAGGGCTTTTGGTGTATGGGCTTGTCTTGTGTGGCAGTTATGGTGTACACAATTCCTTTTGCCCTCCCCAGGACATTTGTGAATATGGGCTCAAATTCTTGAAATACCCTGAGCACATCTTTTTGTTGCTGAGGCTCCAGTTCAGGGTTTATCTGAATCTTCCCCCAACTTCCCTGACTGTTCTAGCCTTTTATAGGCAACCTCCAGCTCTGACTCCCTAACTTCAGGATGGATATAAAGGGAGGTACCTCTCCCAGCCTTTGCCTTATTCTGTTACATACTTCCTCAACATTCTCTTTAATGTCTGATTAAACCTCTCTATGAGGCCGTCGGTCTGTAGGTGGTATGGGGAAGTACACACTGCTACCATGCCCAGCAGACAGTACAATTCCTTTAGCAGGTGTGCATTAAAATTACTGCTCTGATGAGTAAGTGTTTCCTGGGAGATTCCCCATGCAGTTAAATACCTGTGCCAGCTCCTCTGCTATTCTTGGGGCAGTGACAGTTCTCATGGGGATAGCTTCTGGGTAGCAGGTAGCATAATCACATATGACCAGTACAAATCTGTTAACCTTGGATCTCTTTTCCAGGGGACCCACTACATCCATGGCTATCCTGTTAAAGGGGTTAGTCACAATGGGGATGGCTTGTAGTGGTACTCTATTCTTTTTTCCTGCCTGAGCTACCATTTGATACTCAACACATGCTTTGAAATACTCAGCTATGTTCTCGTGGCTAGAGGGCCAATAAAACCTTGGCAATATCCTAGTCAGGATGCTATCTTTGCCTGCATGGCCTGCTAAAGGGATGTTATGCGCCAGATACATAATTTGGGAGCTGAATTTTTCTGGAACCATTAGTTGGTCTACTACCTCTCCAGTTCTGGAATTAGTGTATTCTCTATACAATATTCCCTGTTTTACAACAGACTGAGGGGTGCCTTTTTCCATGCCCTTCCCCACCTGTGAAAAAAAGGTTAAGTGAAGGGTCTACTTTTTGCTCATACTGCATATCACATTTACAAGAATATCCCAGGTCTGGCTGTACACCAGCATGAGTATCAGTCCAGTCCTTCTTTAGCTTCCTCTTCTCTGCCTTAGTTTTATGGTCCTTGCCAGGATCCTCAAAAACGTCATCATCAAATGGAAACACAGATGGTAAATGTCCCTTCTTCACTTCAGCTCTGGTGGTTATGGCAACTACAGCAAAGTCCCGTATGGCATGACATTGTATAAATGAATCAAAGTCTGGGTGGTCATGCCTGATAACTGGCATGGGTAGGCGAGGTACCAACCCCACCTCTACCTCATGCGTCTTTTCTTGAACAGTCATTTGTATGTTGGTTGTAGGGTAGCAATGGGTATCTCCATGCAAACAGATGACTGTTGTATCCTGCCCTTTATTATTCCCAGTCACCAGATCTGCTCACACAAGATTCTGGCAGTTCCCTGAATCAATCAGTCCCATTATTTGCTGTGATCCGATCTGCACAGTAGCCATAAAGTGACCCCAGTTCGCTAAGGCTAAGTGAGCTGTCTCTTTCTTTATATTAGGACAGTTTCTTACATAATGTACCATCTTGTGGCACCCATGATATACAATCTCTAGTACAGGAATTTGCCCCCTTCTCTCTGCTCTGCAGTCTTGTTTCACTGGGGCTGGACTTGACAGTTTATAAGAAAAAGTGTTCCTTGCTGGATTGCTGGTGGTCGTAGCTGCTGATGTCTCTTGGAACCCTCTGGGTCTGAATAGTCGGGCTGCCAGAAAGTCTTCCACCAACATGATGGTTTTATCTGTGGAGTCAGGCTTATGCTCCCGAATCCAAAGTTGTACATCTTGGAGTAAAACTTTAATAAACTGTTCAATAATCACTGCCTCCAGAAGTTGTTCCTTGCTCTTATTCTCTGGCTATAACCATTTGTAGCAGAACTCCTTGAGATGGGCATAAGTCTCTCAGGGGGCATACAGTGACTGCATTTTAAGAAACCTAAACCTCTGGTGATAGAGTTCATTGTCTGTGTCATAGTGCCTGAGGATCTCCTGTTTCACACAGTCACAGTCTCTGCCTCTCAGGAGTCCATGTGGCTATAAACCAACTGAGCACTGCCTGTCAGGTGTGGTGCCAGTCGAACAACCCACTGTTCCCTTGGCCATGCAAATGTTCGAACGATCCTCTCAAATGTTGTGAGGTAGGCTTCAATGTCATCACTGTCCGAAAGTTTAGACAGTTTAATGTCTTTTGGTCTACTGACTCGTTCTGTTTTCCCTGCACTGATGGTATGCAAGACCCTTATGGTATCAGCCTATTTGACATCTTGACTTCTCCGCTCAATGTCTCTATCTCTCCGATCGATGTCTCTATCTCTTACCATCTGCACATGTTTTATGCAGAGCCATTTCAACAATTCCCCTACATCCTCAGGTGTAGCATCTTCAAGAGGAGGTAGTTCCCTCAATCATTCCTCATCCTCTTGCATCTCTTCATCATCTTCAGGCTTGGCCTTCCTCCAAGCTTCCAGGTCCAGTCCAGGCAGTAGCTTCTTTTCCAGTCTGTCGGCCATGGTCTGGTCAGAACTCCATGGACTTTCTTTTCTGGGTTCTCCTCTGGCAACTCCTGGTGCGTCAGTCCACCTGGGATATCTGGGTGATATGCAGTGGAAATGTCCCTCTTAGGCCAGTCCAGATGTTTCCAGCAAGTTGTCCCACTTCTAACAGGGGAGATATTGTTGATGGGGGACCTGAATATGCCAGATGTTAACTGGAGCACATTTGCTGCAGCCACATGCAAGAGCGGGGTCATTCTCGATGCCCTGCAGGGGGCATGCCTCAGACAGCTAGTATTGGAACCCATGCTGGAGGGAGCAATCTTAGACCAGGTACTCTCAAATGGAGTCGGAGAGAGGATCACAGATTTAGGAATGGGTAGCCATCTTGGAACTAGCGACCACCTAATAGTATGGTTCACAATAAACACAGCCATAGAAACCAAAGGTCCTGGACTTTAGGAGGGCTGACTTTGCCAAAATGGGTCAATGCCTAAGGAATGCACTAGAAAATGGGCAGAAAAGAGTGGTGGAAGAACAATGGGGAATAATCAAAACTGCCATCACAGAGGCAGCAAGCCTTAGTGTGAAGCAAGTAAACAAAACAAAACGAAGCAAAAAAACAGTATGGTTCTCAAAGGAGATGGCAGGGAAGGTTAGGGAGAAAAAGACAGCATTCAGGAAGTACAAGGAGTCACAGAAGGAGCATGACAGAGAACTGTATCAGTTAAAGCAGAAGGAAACAAGGAAGGCAGTCAGAATAGTGAAGGCCCAAACCAAGGAAAAGATAGCCAATGCATTTAAGAAGGGGGATAAAACCTTTTATAGGTACTGTACATCAGGGAGCGAAGGAAGACCAAGGGAGTGATAGTGAGGCTTAAAAAGGGGGAGGGGGTGGGCAGAGGGTGACTGTGAAAAGGCAGAGATACTGAATGAATATTTTTGCTCAATATTCACAAAAGAAGAAGAGGGGAAGGTACCTAAACCAAACAATAAAAACACTCTGGAAAGGGGGTAGATGCCAGTCCATTCACTGAAGAAAGGGTCATGAAAGAACTCCTAAAACTCAAAGTGAACAAAGCAATGGGGTCTGATGTGATTCACCCTAGAATTCTGAAAGAACTAAGAGGAGAACTAGAGACATCACTGACTACCCTATTCAACAAATCATGGGAGGATGTTGTGGTACCAGAGGACTAGAGGAGGGTGGATGTGATTTCTCTTCACAAATGTGGGAGCAAGGCACAGGCAGGAAACTACAGACTAGTTAGCTTGACTTTAGTGGAAGGGAAAATGATGGAATCACTTCTGAAAGAAAGAATTGTTGAGTACCTAGAGGTCAGTGGGGCACAGGACCTAAGGCAGCATGGATTCACAGTAGAAAGGTCATGTCAGACAAATTTAATAGACCTCTTTAACTGGGTAACCAAAGTAGTAGACCAGGGAGGAGCTGTGGATATGGCCTACCTAGACTTCAGCAAGGCATTTGACTCAGTCCCACACAAAAGATTAATAAACAAGTTAGCCAGCCTGGGAGTGGATCCCAGGGTGGTAGCCTGGGTAACAAGCTGGCTGGACAACAGGACCCAGAGGGTAATAGTAATCGGAGTGTACTCTGAAGAAAGGGGGGTTACTAGTGGGGTACCACAGGGTTCAGTATTGGGACCGGTCCTCTTTAATGTCTTTATAGGTGACATTACAGAGGGGCTGGAAGGAAAAGTATGCCTCTTTGCAGATGACACAACGATCTGCAACAGGGCTGATACACAAGAAGGTGTGCAAAGGATGAGAAGTGACTTGACAAGATTGGAGGAATGGTCAAAAATATGGCAGCTTAGATTCAATGCAAAAAAGTGCAAAGCAATGCACCTGGGAAGCAAAAACCCAGGGGAAGAGTACACAATGGGAAGGGGTACTAACAACAACACAAATGGAAAGGGACCTTGGGGTAGTCATGTCAGATGATCTTAAGGTAGATAAGCAATGTGAGAAGGCAGTAAGGAAGGCTGGGGGATACTAGGATGTATAGGGAGAGGCATCACCAGTAGAAAACAAGAATTTGCTATCCCTCTGTACAGACAGTTGGTGAGACCCCATCTGGAGACTGAATACAGTTCTGGAGACCCCATCTCCGCAGGGACATAGACAGGATGGAGGCAGTCCTGAGAGGGCAATTAAAATGGTGCATGGTCTGCACCAGAAGCCATACGAAGAGAGACTAAAAGTGCCTAATATGTATACCCTTGAGGAAAGGAGGGAGAGGGGGGGATATGATAGAAATTTTCGAGTACCTCAAGGGCATCAATAAAGTCCAAGACGGGAGCATCTTTAAGAAAAAGAAAGTGTTTCCTGGAGGATTCCTATGTGGCTAAATACCTGTGCCAGCTCCTGTGCTATTCTTGGGGCAGTGACAGTTCTCATGGAGATAGCTTCTGGGTAGCAGGTAGCATAATCACATATGACCAGTACAAATCTGTTAACCTTGGAGCTCTTTTCCAGGGGGCCCACTACATCCATGGCTATCCTGTTAAAGGGGTTAGTCACAATGGGGATGGCTTGTAGTGGTACTCTATTCCTTTTTCCTGCCTGAGCTAACATTTGATACTCAACACATGCTTTGAAATACTCAGCTATGTTCTCGTGGCTAGAAGGCCAATAAAACCTTGGCAATATCCTAGTCAGGATGCTATCTTTGCCTGCATGGCCTGCTAAAAGGATGTTATGCGCAAGATACATAATTTGGGAGCTGAATTTTTCTGGAACCATTAGTTGGTCTACTACCTCTCCAGTTCTGGAATTAGTGTATTCTCTATACAATATTCCCTGTTTCACAACAGACTGAGGGGTGCCTTTTTCCATGCCCTTCCCCGCCTGTGAAAGAAAGGTTAAGTGAAGGGTCTACTTTTTGCTCATACTGCATATCACATTTACAAGAATGTCCCAGGTCTGGCTGTACACCAGCATGAGTATCAGTCCAGTCCTTCTTCAGTCCAGTCCTTCTACAAGAACAAGGTGGCACAATTTGAACATAGAGGAGGGATAGCTCAGGGGCAAGATGAGGAAGTACTTTTTCACAGAGAGGTTGGTGGATGCAGGGAACCACCTTCCTGAGGAGGTTGTGGGGTCAAAAACAGTGGGGGAATTCAAGAATACATGGGACAGACATAAGGCAATTATAGTGAGGGGTAGGAGGAAGGAGGGTGTTGGGTACCTGGAATCTGCAGCTTATCCAATAGGTAGGAAATGGGCAGACCAGGTGGGCCAAATGGTCCTTATCTGCCATCAAACTCTATGTTTCTGTGTTCCTATGTTTCTATATCTGTGGAGGGGCTGTGGGATAACAGATGGACCAAACACTGAACTTCAGTTTCTTGTGGTTAAAGATTTTTATTATTGTTATAACAGGAAGAGGAGCACACAAATGTTATACAGACACCCTTGAGTACACCGCAACATTTGGTGACCTTTGGGAAGGCCGGAAGCTCTAAGCACCAGAGCTTGTACAGTCCCATTATGATGCAGAATTAAACAATATCACGGTGGGGGGGCTCTTGATGCAAACTAGGTCTTAATTTGCCGTGGTCCTAAGACCCATCTCCTCCCTTCCCAAGTTGATGGGGAGATCAATTGTATCCGTTGTCAGTTCTGGGTGGGGTGGTGAACTTTCAGAAGCATACCCCCCTAATCTGCCCCCAGCCTTATTTACATTTAGGACCTGTGTACTCCCAGATGAAATACTAACATGTTCTATGCAAGCTCATTCTAGTAAACCTAAACACACTACATAACTCAACTATACACAGTAGGTAATCACCTTGAAGGATGAGACTGTATTTGCTCTCTGCTGGTGTTGGGAGTGCGATTGTATGGGAGGGGGTCAGGCATCTGTGAGGGGAAGCAAGGGAGGGGAGAGGAAGTCTCCTGGGAATCAGCCTGGGTCTAGGTCTGACCTGTGGCAACATGTCGAGTACAGAAATGGCTGCCAGCAACTGAAATACTCAACCAAGGTACCAGCAGCATAGCTGGATAATCTGTCAAAGGTGGCCATCTGTGCTAGAGAGAGAAGAAGCTCAGAGAAAGTAGGACTATCTGTTGTCTGCCGTTTCATAAGTATCAGTCTTTTCGTGGCAGCCCCAACCCCCGTGATCCATTTTGCACCTAGATTGTTCTTGGGAAAATCTGAGCATTTACAACCTAGCATGAGCAGGGAGGCATCGGGGGGAACTGCAGGATGGATTGCTTGACACATGGTTCTCACCTCTGTCCAGAAGGTGTGGAGCTGAGGGCAATCCCAGAGGACATGGTATAGGTGAGCTCCCTGCTGACCGCAATGCCAGTACTTGTCATAGTTCGTAAGACCCAGGTGGTGGAGCTTGGCCAGGGTGTAGTACCATCTTAGCAATGTCTTATTCATAATGATACAGGTACGGACATCCCTGCAGGCCTTGTGTATTCTTACCCAGCTGTGAGCCCACTGATGTTCAGATATTGGAGAGCCTAAGTCACCCTCCCATTGAGAGCAAGCTATTTGTGTGGGGTCTGGGGGGGACATCTTGAATGGCTGCATAAATATAACTTGCCCTACTCCTAGGCATGACCAGCTGGATACCTAATGGGTGGAGAGTGGGGGTTAGCTCAGTAGCTGAAGGGGCTCCTGGGAGGTGGGTGATGGCATCTCCTTTTTGGAGATACCTCCAAAAATAGCTAGTGGGGAAGTAAAATCTGGTCAGAAGGTTCTCAAAGGAATCCAGAGTATTGAATCCCGGGATCAGCAGGTCTCAGACTAAGGTGATGCCCTGGGAGTCCCATGCCCACCAGGGGATGAGCTCTCTCCCCACCGTTAGTGCTGGGTTCTTCCATATTGGCATAAATTTCCAAGGGGAAGGAGTATGGTGGAGTATAGAGTGAACCTTTAACCAGTATTTGGCTGAAATGGCCAAGGGGGGAGGCAGCATTAGGAGGTTAAGTTTTTTACAGTGAAGAAGCATAGCTGGGAAACTGGCCCCACCCAGGCAGATTCCAGGGGGAGCCAGGCTGGAGAAGCATAATCTATTGGAATAAACCACCTAACTGTCTGGGCCATGATAAAGGCCATGTGGTACCCTTGGAACCAGGGGATTCCCCAGTCCCCTCTGTTCCAGTGCTGTTTCAGCTTTAACCTACTGAATCAGGGCAGGTGTCCTTCCCAAAGAAAATTCCCAATCAGAGTATCCAGCTTCTGGAACCATTTGGGGGGATCTGCACCGGCAGATGGGCCAGAACGTAGAGGAAACGCAAGAGGCTATCATCTTTGTAGAGTCTATCTTACCAGCCAAAGACAATTTCAGTGCCCTCCATCTGTTCAAATCATTCCTGAGGGACTGTAGCAGGCTCTGGAAGTTCATTGAAATAATATTGGATAGATTAAGATGAATTATAATGCCCAAATTCTTAATATCATTCAGTGACCATTTGAGCCGCTGTGCAGTAATGGAGTATTCTGCCCCCGCTCAGTTCAGGGGTAGAACCTCTGTCTTAGACTGGTTTACTTGAAGGCTGGAAACCTTTGAGAAGCCTGTTAGGGCATCCAGGATTGTCTGAACTACCTGGGGCATGTAAGCCATGGTTATTAACAAGTCAACCACATACAGGCACGTTTTAATTGTGTGCTCCCTCACTTGAATTCCTGGGACACCTCGGGATTCTCTGATGGCTATGGCCAGGGGGTCTAAAGCCAAAACAAATAGCAGCAGGGAGTGGGGACAACCCTGGCAAGTACCCTTCTATAGGCTGAACGAGGGACTTTTTTTTTTGGTCAAAACAGAGGCAGAGGGGGAAGTATATGGAAGTTTTACCCATGAAATGTATCCAGGACCTACTGCCTTTTGAGACACGGTTTGTAACAGAAAGAGCCACTCACCCGAATCAAAGACCTTCTCAAAATCAATTGTGAAGGCTGCTGAGGGGGCTACAGAGGACCTGGTTTCATGCATAAGAGTAATGAGAGTTCTGTGATGGTTAGACCCCAATGGATCTGGAACAAAACCAGCCTGGGCAGGATGTATCAAGCCTGGTAGGGGCAATTCTACTCGGCCAGTAGCACTGTTGCCGATATCTTAGCATCTGCATTTATGAGGGAAATGGGGTGGTAACTTCCCAGCGACAGTGGGTTTTTATCTTTTTTGGGAGTACCATGATAGTCGCTTCTCTCAACGAGGGTGGGAGTATGCCTTTACCCAGAGATTCCACAAATGTCCATACTAGATATTAGCAAGGTGTACCCCCTTAACCCTGTACAGGTTAATTGAAAGGCCATCCTTCCCCAGAGCCTTATGGAGGTTCATAGCATGAATGGCACCCTCTACCTCCTCTAGGGTAATTGGTGCCTCCAGCCTTCGAGCTGCCTCTTCTGCTGTCCTAGATATGGGAGCTTGGCCAGGTAAGCTTTAATTTTGTTGGTGGCTAGTGGTGTGGGGGGAGGAGTACAGGTTTTCATAGAACTGTGCCATGACCATGTTGATCCCAGTATGGGTGTCATTTTTAATGCCCTTGGTGTCTGTAAGAGCATGTATGGTTCTGGCTGCTTGCTGACTTCTAAGTTGGTAGGCCAGCAACTTACTGGCCTTTTCACCTCCCTCCCAGAAGGCATGGCGCAAGTGATTTAGATTCAGTTCTGCCTGCTGGGTCAGATGCATGTTCAGCTGGATTCTGGTGCTGGCTAGCTGAGCCAGAAACTCCCCTGGAGGGGTTCTAGGGCCACATTTCTTGTATCGGGCTTCTAGAAGGGCTAGTTGTTTTTCCAATTCTCGCTGTTTCACCTCCCTCTTATGTTGTTTTGCCATAGTGAAGGCAATAATCTGACCTCAAATGATGGCCTTTAAGGCCTCCCATAATGTAGAGTTGGAAACTTCCCCGTTATCATTAAGTCACCGATACTCCTACACCTTGGGGTCTAACCAGTCCTGAAAATGTATGCCATCCAGTAAGAGAGCTCCTAGCCTCCAAGTGTTGGGTTGGGTCTGTGCTATCCCTCGTTCTATAGCCAGTTCCAGGGGAGCATGGTCCGATATGATTATGGGATGTGATTGAATGTAGGAGACCTCCCCGTAGACCAAGCTGGACACCAGCCAAAAATCAATTCTGCAGAAGGATCTATGGGTTTGTGAAAAACACGTGAAGTCTCGCACCGCCAGGTACTTCATTCTCCAGGCCTCCAGCAGATTATGCTCTTTCATGATCCAGAGAACTGCTTTTGCAGCCTGTTTATGCAGTTCTGGGCACATGTTGCTTCTATCTATAGTGGCGTACAGGGTGAGGTTGAAGTCCCCCCATTTTCAATGGAACCCTTTTTAAATTAAAGTCTGTGAGCCCTTGGTTGAGTGCATGGAAAAAGTGTGGGCAGTCATGATTGGGGGCATATAGATTTACCAAAATAAGTGGACCCTCTGGCGTAGTGACTTCTGCCATGATCCACCTACCCTCCATATCGGCCTTGTAGTCGTTAGCTTCCAGCCCAGCATTTGGTGAAAGAGTATAGACACCCCTCTTTTATGGGAGGGTGCAACACTGTGGATCTCTTCACCCACCCATCCCTGACATAATTTCTTGGCTTCTCCACAGGAGAGCTTGGTTTCTTGAAGGAATGCTGTTTGGGGGCTCAATTTTTTTTAAATGCAGCAGAACTTTCTTTTTGTTTGATAGGAGAATTGAGCCCCAAACATTCCAGGATGCCAATTTAGTCTCCATCAGGGGGTAGTCTAAATATTGATTGCAAAATATGGGATGGGGCTCTCCAACCTACCACTCTCCACCACTGGAGATGGAAACCCCATGCCCAGCTCCCTTTTCCTCTCCCGCCACCCTCCTCCCTCCTAGAAACACAGAGATTGCCTTTACACACAAACACTCCAAATTTATCAACATTAAGTAACAATAACCAGATAAGACATCCCAACAGAGGACCAAACAAAGGTAATATACATTCTGGTTTGTCCCCCTCCATCACCTGTACTAAGTAGCCCCACCTCCCAGCAAGCCCGGATCCAAGGATCATGGACCTGGAGGAGGATGGAACTACCAGCACCATTGCCCATACAAACATCAGTGTCAAGAATACTCCACCCCCCCATCCTTCCTTCCTTCCAGAATCCCCTGGTTGTGACCAGCATCTGCATAAATCACTGGCTGGCCAGCAGCCCAGTTAATTGTGGACAGTCGCTGGGGGTGCACTTCTGATCAAGGCATGGAAGCTCCTGTCATCTGATGATTACTTCCATGGCCCCTAATCTGATGTGCCTAGACCCATTCTGCAACTTTTCAAACTGCATCTCAATGTAGTTCAGGTGTAACCTTCCAGGGTGGGACCCCTAAGGCAATGTCCAGGGGCCCCCTTTGTAAATAATTCCCAGGTCCAAGTGTCTGAGTAGATGGGTGTGTGGGAAAAACCCACACTACCCCATTCTGTATCCCCTCAGCTGAAACAGAGGTGAAGCACATACATGGCCGCTCCCCTCCCATGATGCACATGAAGGAGGGATATTCAAAAGGAATAACTCAAATATGCCTCACAGGGAGATTTACCCCATATCCTGGTCCCTGGGGTAGGTGTAGCAGCCTAAGTACTCAAGTCAAATGGAGGGAATGGTGCAGAAAAGGCCCGTTAGCTACTCCATCCTGTTCAGGAGGGCAGGTCATGGGCAACTGTTCAGATGGTGGCCTGGCTCATGTTGCAGGGAGAATTAAATCAAGAGGAGAGCCAGTGGACCCACCTTCCAATGGAGAGAGAGGGGGTGGTGTAAGTTTACTTGCCCTGAGCTCAGGGACCAAAGTACCCCTCTCTCCCCGGGGACCACATAGCATAAATCAGTGCACCTGAAGCCCTCCACAGGAGGATATCAGCCAGGAAAGACTGAGTCCAAAGTAGTGTCATCAGCACTAGAGAAGTGCATCCTCAACCATCCTGCACCTTGTCAGGTGGTGGTATGGGGTAGGACCCCCATCAGCGTCAGTGGGATTTCCTGATGGTTGGCCTGTGGCAGACCCTGTGGCACAGCATTCTCTGCTTCATCAGCCCAGGAACTGGTCTTTTCCCTGGGTACCTCTGCCAAGGGAGCTGCAAAGCATCTAGTAGGCAAAGTGGACAGTGTAGGGGTTCATCTGTGGGTAAATCCATGAGCGCTACAAATTGATTGTTTCCCAGATGCACAGTATCTGGGCCCCATGAGTTTTCAGAATCAGGACTCATGCTGCACTCTTGGAATGGAGCCTGGGAGTTTTATCTACATGGGCCCCTTCCTCCCTCTGAATTTTCCTGTTGCATTTCTTAACCTCTTGGAGAATCAGTGCTGGGATCCTGTTTGAAATGTGGGCCTCGTGGAGGAGATGGGGGGTCTGAACTCCTTTTCTTCTGCTGTTGCTCAGCATGCTGGACTTCCATGGGGGCAGACTTTGTACGGGCTTCTGGTGGCAGGCCAGAGTAATGGTGCATGTCCCAATTTAACCAAGGTCTGTAGGCCACAATGAACTTTTCTGCCACCTCCAGTGTTTCAAAAAGTTTGGCATACTGGTAATGACAATATGAAGTGTAGCTGGGTATCACGTGGAGTACTCCAGTCTGGTTTCAGTGCATTCCCTTCTCACCAGTGTAAAAGCCCTTCTCCTTGTGGATACCTCTTGGGAGAAGTCGTCGAAAATCTGAATTTTGTGCCCCCTCCAGCTTAACTCTCTTCTTTGTCCGGCCAGCCTAGTGATCATTTCCCAGTCTTGAAAGTACAGAAGCCAGGCCAGAATAGTGAGTGGGTGGCCCTCTGGGGCAGACTGAGGGGCCAGAGTTCTGTGGTCTGTTCTGTCTCCAGTGGGTCCCTATGCAAACAGCCCAGCAATGAAGGCAGCTCTCTTTGAAGAAATATCACTGTATCCTTCCCCTCACAGCCTTCCAGAAACCTCACAAAACAGAGGTTATTCAGGTGGCTGCAGTTTTCCAAATCCTCAACCCTGGACCAAAGCACCTGGATGACTTCATCTTGCTCTTTCAGCCATGCGTCATTTTTCCTTTGCTGATCCATTTTGACCAGCCTGTGGTCCACGACACAGACTCTTTTGGATAGCTCCAGGATGTCTGCTGTGTGTTATTTTGTGGTGAGAGCCATGTTATCCATTTTTTGTAGGATCTTGGAGAACATCTGCCTGATTTTCTTCAGGTTTGCATCGGAGGGTGGAGGTGCAGCAAAATCCATCTCAGGGATCTCCTCATGTCAGTAGGCCTCTTTCCATGGATCAGACAGACCAGGATGGATCTATTGACTGCCAGCAGTCTGGAGCCCAAGTCTGGAGTTGATCAACAGGTAAGTTCAAAATGAATCAGCATTGCAATTATGTTATTGCTAGCTGCAGAATAACCGTGTTAAGCTCGAATATAAGACAGGGTATTAGGTAGCTAACATCCCAGGCAACTGTTCACCTCGGCAGTTGGCCACGCTCCTGAACTTCAGTTTCAACACTCAAGGTCTGTGTGATGTTTATTCACAATACAAGAGATAACCATAAATAGATAGATAGATAGATAGATAGATACTTTATTTATATAGTGCTCCTTTCCAAGGACTTGGAGCACTTCACAATCAATACATACAACATTTTATAAATACACAAAAATACAATTAAAATCAGCAGTAATATCCAATAAGGCATAACTCAATTATCTAAAAATTTAAAACCTGGTTAAATAAATAAGTTTTTGAACCTTTTTTGAAGGTATCCACAGAGGGTGCATCCCTCCCTTCAGCAATGGCATATTTCTTCTTCAATACATCAGTTTGCAGCAACAGACTATGTATGTCCTTCCTCTGCACATGTCAGCACCTACTGACTTACTGATCTAAACTTTTCAATGAAAACACTTCATTTCTATGGTTGCCTTGTTTTCTTGGGTGGTGGGGGCTCAAAAGGAAAAAACCCAAAACAAGCTACAGACAAGGAACCTCAGTGAAGAAGCACTAAAACAAGAGTTACCCCAAAGGGCATTGGCAATAAGCTAAGTTTAAAAGAAACACAACATCACACATACTTCCATAATGCAAAGCATCATGGGATATATACAAATCAAAATGAAATTTCAGAAAGGGCTCAGTTTACAGCAGGAATGCATGGTACCAATTTGCATGCAGTTAACAATACAGCCAACTTAATTTCTATAATACAGTCACCTAGTACTTTTTACCTTTATTAAAAACACCTACTGCCATGGTATTTTTATCATTTACAGGTTTCATAAACATAAGGTATATATATATATATATATATATACAGTACATCAAGGAATGTCATGCCATAGTGCTATTACACACAAAATCCAACAATGATAAACACAGCCTGTTGTTTTACATAAGCTCAGAGGTCACCACAATAACCTCCCCGTACGAGGACCTGAGAGGGAAAAGGAAAATTAAAGAGGACACTATAGCATAATCAAGAAAGGGGAGGGAGTGCCCATAGGTTGCCAATATTATGGACTAGAAATTGTATAGGACAAATTAGGCTAAGAAACAGAAGAATTGTTACAACAGATTTAAGAAAGGTCTGTCCTCAAGAGTGGCAGTATCTCCCTGTCACAGGCCCGTCCTTGCAATATGTGTGGAAGGAGGAATCCCATAGTCAAGCAATTTTTACTTATGGCCAATATGAAGAAACCAAAATCATTAAAGAGGGAGTCCAGCCAGAAGTGCTACACTGCATAACTAGAATAAGCATTTCCCCAATAAATCTCATATCAAAAATTAGGTTTCTACGCTACTTCATTTTAAAGTTATGAACTGATAACATAACCTGAACTCACTGGCTAGCTCTCCCTGTCAGAAACCTTATCCAGAAATAGGGGCAGGTGTGGAAATAGAAATAGAAACTGGAAACAAAACAATCAAAGTAAACAAGGTAAAAATGAAAATCAAGTACAGCAACACCAATGAGAAGGACCAGCTGTTCAGACATTCCAACCCCCCTGCCCTCCCTGCTCAGCTAGTACTTCAGGTACCTCAGAAATTGCATCTGCCCCTGAACCCTCTATAACCAACAAAAGGGTGTTTCTTATGGACAAAAAGAAGGGGCAAGAGACAAAAACAAAGAAAGACCAGAAGAGGCAGAAGAGGGGGCAAGAAACATCAATGAAAAGATTACCAAAATCACCAAGAGAACTACACGTTCTAAGGAGAAAAAGAAATAATAATTTTAAGCAATGTTGAATTTACAGATTTGGAGAAAAGCATTCTGGAAAAAGGCTTTTCCTTTGTGCCTTCTCCTAAATTTAATAGAGTTGCTTTATGGGTAGAGATCTTTAAAATATTCGGGAAGATTAACTTGAAACATTATTTTGCTAATAAAATTGGGGGTGGGGTGGGGGCTTGGAAATGGCATGTGAAACTTCGAACACAATGAGAGATACAATGCAAGACTTAATAGATGTATTATCTAATGACAATCATGTAGAAAATGAGTAGGGGACCTATTTAGAGTCCCCTAGGAATGAAGGATTTTTGGATTTAGTTAACTTAGATGAAAATGGTGATGCAGTAATAATGGAAACAACTTTAGATACATCTGATGATGTCATCACTAGGTTGGGGTGATCCAGTTTTAAGCCTAAATCAATTTTTTTGCCCAGCTGCTTTTGACCCAGCTATTAACATGTATCAGAAATTAATACTCAAAGAAACTGATGACTGCTTTGCTAAGAAATGGTATTTAATTAACTTCAATTTAACCAACAAAGAGAGGGAGGCTTTAGAACACCTCAAAGAAATGGATGGGCTAGTCTTCAAACAGTCAGACAAGGGGAAATATTGTAATTCAGAACAAAAATGATTATTTAAAAGAAGCACTAAGACTTTTAGTAGATTCAGATACCTATCTGATCTTAGAAAAAGACCCCACCCTATACAGTACTATCAATCTGAGTTATTTGATTTGGTAGATAATGCCTATTGGAGAAATGTTATTTCAAAAAAAGAAATTGAGTTCATTAAAGTCAACTGACCTACTATCGCTACTTTTTATCATCTACTGAAGGTACACAAAGACATGAGTAACCCTCTGGGGTCAACCTATAATTTCAGGTTTGGACTATTTGTTGGAAAGTCTGTCAAAGTTCTGTGACTTCTTTTTTTCAACCTTTGGTTTATAATTGCAGTTCTTATAATAGGGATTCTTTACACATTCTTGAAAAACTGGATGGTTTTATCTGGAATAATGAATTTATATGGCTTTGCATAGATGCAAATTCACTTTACACTTGCATTCCACATGATAAAGGTTTGGAGGCTTTGGGATACTTTCTGACAAAGAACTCCAATTTGGGTATTCCACCATCATCTTTTTTTTATCTCAGCAGTAGAATTTATTTTAAAGCACAATTATTTTGCTTTCAGTTATAAATTTTATTTACAACAGAGAGGAATGACAATGGAATCCACAGTGGCCCCCAGTTGTGCCAACCTGTATGTAGGTTGATGGGAAGAACAAAATATTTTTTCAGATAAAAATGTCTTTTTGGACAAAATAATCTTTTGAGTAGATATGTAGATGATTTGCTCATTATATGGCAGAGTTCTGAGTTGAAACTTTGAAATTTATAGACTTTTTAAATGAGAATGAGTTAAATTTAACATTTTTACATAAAATGGATAGGGGGACAATTGATTTTTTTTGGACCTAAGGTTAACAGCAATAGATGAAGATATAATAAAGTCAACTTTCTTTAGGAAAGAAACAATAGGCAATAGTGTGTTGCATGCAACAAGTGCACATTCACCAAAATTGGTTGAATCAGCACCTTATGGGCAATTCTTATGCATCAAAAGGAATTATTCCAAATCAGAGTCCTTTGAAACACAAGCATCAGAAATGTTTGAGAGATTCCTAAATAGAGGATACAGTAGGGCAACATTAGATAATATATATCAAAGGGCAAAAATTCAGGATTGAAGCAATTTATTGAAACCAAAAACAAGGGAACTAGAGAAAGAAAAAAAACATGACTTTTTTTTTGGAGTATAATAATGTAGCACCGAGGGATAAAAACATTTTGTTACAGAAATGGAATCTTTTGCAGCACTGTAATGTCCCTGATTTGTTTGCACAAAAACCAAGAATAACATATAGCAGGGCTAGAAATCTGGGAGATATGTTGAGTCACAGCCACTATAGACCAGAGGTGACTTGAAGAGCATCATGGCTACCCAATAAACCTGTGTGCTGTCATAAATGTGGCCATTGTCAGGCATGCAAACATGTAATACAAGGAAAGATCTTTAAAAATCCACCTGAGAACCTTATTGCTAAAATCTGGGATTTTGTCAACTGTTCCACACAATTTATAGTATATGTTGCACTATGTCCATGTAACCTAGTATACGTAGGTAAGACCATTAGGCCAGCCAAATAAAGATTCCTCAAACATTTATGAGATGTTAGAAATGTGAAACTGAATTTGGCCTTAGGTACACATTTTGAAAGTTTCGATAATATTGATCCAAGAGACCTTAGTTTCACCATCTTAGATCATGTGAAACCACAAGCTAGAAGTGATGATAGTAAACAGATGCTATTGCAAAAAGAATGTAAATGGATTTTTACCTTTAAAAGTTTTTTTCCAAATGGCTTAAATAGGGATTTGGACCTGTCTGTGTATCTGCGACAGACTACCTGGTATTGAGAGAGAAAAGGAGAAAAAAGCCAAAGTGGATTATCAGATTTGAATTTTTCTCCCCCCTTCCCTTCCTTCTCTTCACCCCCTCTTTCTCTTTCTTTCTTTCCCTCCCTTCCTCCCCCTTATAATGTATTATAAAATCCAGGTATTGATATTTATATATACACATATATTTTTCCATCTTTTATAGAACATTTGGTATTGGTGCCTTTTGCTCCTCACACTCCTCACTCTATGAAGCTCTATTCTTTCCCTCTTTAAGTGTTTTAACACCAATCCATTATCATATAGTATAAAGTATCTAAATATATAAAATAATATGGTTAGATGTACTTTATAGATGATCACTGTTAAGCAGATCCTGAAAGTAGTAGGAATTACAGAAACTAGAATAAAAGTGTATTTCATAGCATGGTTTTGTGTGTTTTTTGCTCATTTTAAAACAGTTGACATAGAAACATAGAAACATAGAATTTGACGGCAGATAAGGACCGCTTGGCCCACCCAGTCTGCCCATTTCCCTACCTACTGGATAAGCTGCAGATCCTAGATAACCAGCAGCCTACTTCTTCCTACCCCCACCCCCCAGAATTGCCTTATGACTATCCCATGACATCATAATTGATATAGAGCCCTAAGCTAATATAAATACAAAAATAAATTGGGGCTGTAAAAGTAAAAACTAGCCCAAGTTAAAATTTGGGAAACACTTAGATTGGATTTGAATGAACATTTTTTAACAAGCACACATGTTTTTCTAGGTGACAGTACATTGGATATATTTATACTGAGCATTTTCATGTTCTTTCATGTGTAATTACATGTTTTGCAATGAGAAAATTAATTAAATGATTAACTGTATATTGTATTTAAATGTTGCACTTGCCTTTTGACTCCACCCCCTTGATGAAGAGGGATTGTGCCCTTGAAGCACCAGGGATAGTTCTGTATGCCACATAAAGCACTTTCAATTTTCATTTTGACTCCAGCCTGAGTGTATCACTGTATTTTGTAAATTTCCAGAAACCTTAAAGGACCTGTTTCTCTGAAGTTTAAAAAACTGTAGCTGTAGTAATCATTTAAAAAATCTGACATAGGGTTGGCTGCAGTGCTTGCATTTCTAGAATGTTCAGATGCATGGCACTGTACTTTAAGACATGTCAGGAGGTGGTTTTGAAATGCAGCACTGAACCAAGCTACAGAATGTCAAGGTGATGCACAATTTTAAAATGTTGCGGGGGGAGGGGGGACATGCAATCTTGGACTGTGGCAGGAATGTGCCATCTCAAAATGTGGTGGGACTTTCAATCTCAAAATGCGATAGGAACACATATCAAGGAATTTGGTGGGGACTGGCAATTTTGGAAAACAATGGGGATGCACACTGTTAGAATGTGACAGAACACATCATATTATTATGAAATTGCTTGTCCCTGCCACATTCCAGAATTGTGAGCACCCACCATATTTCAAAACTGTGCATCACATCCCCACCACATTCCAACATTGTGCATCCCAGCCACATTCTAAAATTATGCATCCCTGCCATATTCCCAAATTGCGCATCCTTGCTACATTTTGAAATGGCACATCTCTGTCAAATTCTTAAATCAGTCCTCTGCCACATTCTGAAGTTGTGCTTCAATGCCACATTCAAAAATTGTGACTACCATATTCCCAAATTGTGCATCACTGCCACAATCCCAAATTTTTCATCACTGTCACATTCTGAATTGTGTGTCACTCCCACATTTTGAAACTGTGTGTCATCACCACATTCCGAAATTGTGCACCACTGCAACATTCTGAAGTTGTGCATCACTTCCACATTCTGAAACTGTGCACAACTGACAAATCCCAAAACCATGCACCACTGCCATATTCCAAAACTGTATGTCACTGCCTCATTCTGAAATTGTGCTTCACTGCCACAGTCTGAACGTGTGCGTTACTGCCATATTTTGAAATTGAGCATCACTGTCACATTCGGAAATTGTTCATCATTGCCACATTTTGAAACTGTTGATCACCACCACATTCTAAAATTGCACCTTCCTGCCACATTCTGAAATTGAGTGTAAACTTCCACATTCCAAAACTGCCTGTCATTGTCACATTCTGAAAATGTAAATCCCCACCATATTAAAAAATTGTATGTCACCACCTCATTCTAAAAATGAATTTCACTGCCACGTTCTGATATTGCATGTCCAAGTCACATTCCAAAATTAAGCATCCCTGCTTCATTCTGAAATTGCATGTGACTACCACATTCTGAAACTGTGTCACACCACATTCTGAGATTCTGTGTCTACATCACACTGTGAAATTACATGTTGCCACCGCAATCTGAAATCAAACATCCGAATCACATTTTGAAATTGTGCTTCACCACCACATGCCAAATTTATGCATCCATGACACATTATGAAATTACATATCCTGGCCACCTTCTGCAACTATGTGTCCCCTACATTTCCAAACTTCAAAAAAATATATGACACCAGCACATTATGAATTTTAGCATACCTGCCATGTTCCAAAATTATGTGTCTCAGCTACTTTCTGAGATTATGACATTGCTGCATTCCACAATTGCAACCTGGTGACATTTTGAAATCTCATACCAGCAGTACTCTAAAAATTGCACACAACTTTGTCATTCTAAAGTCATGTTTGCCATTGCATTCTACCCCCCCCCAGTAACATTCTGAAGTACTGTACCTTGCATCTACACATTAAGAAAGCACATACAGTACACTGACCCACCCACTGTCAGTTTTCCTTTTTCAGATATTAACTACAACTGCAGTTTTATGTAACGTAGGAGGAATAAGTCATAAAAGGTAGCTTGCTAGGAGGACTATGCTGCAAGTTGAGGTTATGACATCATTAGTAGCTCTTCACTGAAACAGGCTTTTTTGAACAGGCAATCAATTAAGGGTTACAAAATGACTTGTAACAAAGTAAATTAGAGATCTGATTTTTGGCATATGGCTGTTTCAGGATATGCTGATCCAAATTCTGAATGTATTGATGCCAGAAATTTTGGCTGGAGTCCCTCTTTAAGGAGGATCACATTTCACATCATAGTATAGGAAGGGCCTGGCAGACTGGATCAGAAAATTAGACTTTTTCTGCCATCAGTTTCTATGTTTCTATGTTTGAGGGTTGAAAGGTTTGAGTAAGTAGTACAATGCCCACATTTATGTCCTTCTTTTATTGAAGTTCTCCCACTGTTCCCAACAGTCATGGATAACATAGCAATGTTCGAGAAACACATCCCTCTACATAGAAACATAGAATTTGACAGCAGATAAGGACCACAAGGCCCATCCAGTCTACTCATTTCTTTTTCTACCTTATGAATGTGCCATCAGCCTTTGCTCTGTCAATGGCCTATCTATTCATACTCATCTGTATTGCTCCCTTATGCCTATCCCATGCCTATTTGAAGCCATGCACTTCCTGAGGTAGACAGTTCCATGCATCCACAACCCTTTCTGTGAAAAAGAACTTCCTCACATTACCCCTTAATCGGCCTCCTTCTAATCTCATGCTGTGTCTGCTTGTCCTGTTATTTTCTTATATTAAAACATGTTAGACTCTACACCTTGTTAATGCCCTTAAGGTGTTTGAATGTTTTGATCATATCACATCTCTCCCTCCTTTACTCTAGGGTATACATATTGAGCTCCATTAATCTGTCCTCATATGTTTTCTGATGCAGTCCCTGCACCATTTTGGTTGCCCTTCTCTGGACAACCTCAATTTGTTTAATGTCCTTATGAAAGTGTGGCCTCCAGTTCTGCATGCAGTACTCCAGATGGGGCATAACCAGTGTCTTGTAAAGAGGGATTATTACCTCCCTCTTCTGACTTGTGATACCCCTACTAATACACCCCAACATCCCTCTAACCTTACCTACTGCTTTAGTGGTCTGCTTGGATGATTTCAGGTCATCAGTGATAATCATGCCCAAGTCTTTCTTCCCTTGTAACTGCCAGCAACTCCCCTCCCAGTCTATAGGTGGCTTCAGGTTTCTCTTCCCTATGTGCATGATCTTTCATTTCTATGCGTTAAACCCCAGTTGCCACTCTTCCAACCATTTTGCTAGTTTATCCAGATCTCTTCTTATTCTGCCCACCCCATCTGGATCATCTACTCTGTTGCAGATCTTAGTGTCATCTGCAAACAGACAAACCTTACCCTCCAGTCCATCTGCAATGTCACTGATGAAGATATTGAAGATGACTGGCCCCAGGACTGATCCCTGAGGTACTCCACTTGTGACTTGCATCTCTTCTGACTGTATACCATTTACCACCACACTCTGTTTTCTGCCCGTCAACCAGTTTGCCACACAGCTGACAAAACGCCTGACCTACCCCGAGCCTACCCAGCTTATTAATCAATCTTCTATGTGGAACA
Organism: Neoceratodus forsteri; assembly: GCA_016271365.2. Taxonomy (NCBI): domain Eukaryota; kingdom Metazoa; phylum Chordata; order Ceratodontiformes; family Ceratodontidae; genus Neoceratodus; species Neoceratodus forsteri. The sequence continues at coordinate 203,320,253 of CM057454.1, forward strand.
GTGTCAAAGCTTTGCTGAAGTCAAAGTAGGTGACATCAACTGCACCCCTTTGGTCCACCACTCTGGTTACCCAGTCAAAGAAATCTATGAGATTAGTTTGACAGGACCTTCCTTTTGTAAAACCATGCTGTCTTTGATCCTGTGCTCCTTTGGATTCCAGGTGTTGCACTATCCTTTCCTTATGGAGTGTCTCCATAATCTTGCCCACTACTGAAGTAAGACTAACTGTTATGCAGTTCTCTGCCTCTTCCCTGCTACCACTCTTGTGGAGCAGGATCACATGAGCCCTTCTCCAGTCTTCTGGGACCTCTTCTGTGCTCAGAGACTCACTAAACAGTTCTGATAATGGCTCTGCTAGTTCCACCCTTAGCTCCTTTAGTACCCTGGGATGTATGCCATCAGGTCCCATTGCCTTGTCCACCCTGAGCTTATCAAGCTCTTGTAGGACCCTTTCTTTTGTGAAAGGACTAGTGCACACCTCCCTCCCCCTGTGTCCATGGTGATGAACTGTGGGTCCTACCCTACCTTCTCTTCAGTAAATACTAAGCAGAAGTATCTATGTAGGATATATGCTTTTACATGGTCTTCCTCCTCACATGCCCCCTTACCTCCTTTGATCTTAGCAAACCACCTCTGGATTTTCTCCTTTCACTAATGTATCTATAGAAAGTCTTGTCACCTTCTTTTACTGTTCATGCTAGTGTTTCATTGGTTTGGGCCTTAGCCTGCCTTACTTCCTTCCCTGCTTCCCTTAGGGAAGTTTGGTATGCCTCCCTATTTTCATCCTGCTGTGTTCCCTTATATTTCTTGAAGGCCAGCCTTTTGGCTCTGACATTTTCTTCTACTGTTTTCGAGAACCAAAGTGGTTTCCTTCTTCTTTTGCACTTCCTTTTCTTATGAATACAATGGGATGTTGCTTCAAGTATTGCATCTTTAATGCTTGCGCACTTTGCCTGTAACCCCTCACCTGTATTTCTTTTTGCCACGGCTAGCTTAACTCTGTTGGCCATCTTATCAAAGTCAGCTCCTCTGAAGTCCCATATTTTTGTCTTGAAATGGGATGATTTAGTTCTAGTGGCCAAATTGAATCATACCATGTGATGGTCACTGGCCCCCAGGTGACCTTCTACCTGGAGATCTGTGATCTTTGTCCTGTTAGTCAGTACTAGATCTAGGATAGTCCTGTCTCTTGTGGGTTGTTGTACCAGTTGTTTGAGGCCCTCCACCTGTAGGGAATCCACCATGTGTCTAGTTCTGGCAGATGCCCCTGCTGGTATTGACCAATCTGTATTTGGCATGTTGAAGTCTCCCATTATCAGAACCTTCCCTTTAGCTGTCATGTTTTGTATATCTTCTAACAGTAATGTGTCTATGTTATTTCACTGGTCTGGAGGCCTGTACACAACCCCAGTTCATATGGCTGTCCCATTTTCTGTTTCCAGGGTGATCCACAGTTCTTCGGGCTCCTTATGTGTATTCCGAATTTCTGCAGCTTTGATATTTTCATTGACATAAAGTGCCATGCCACCTGCACTTTTTTTGCACCTCTGTCTCTTCTGAACAGTACATAGCCAGGTACTGAAGTCTTCCAAGTGTGGTTACTGGTAAACCATGTCTTGTTAATGGCTACTGTGTCCAGTTTAGCCTCTGTCATTATTGCCTGCAGGTCTGGGATCTTGTTTCCCAGACTGCAAGCATTTGTGTACATGATTTTCCATTGGCCAGATGTCAGTGGGTTAGTTGTTGGGTGGGGTCCAGCATTTCCCCTGTGTGTCATATGGGGAGCCGGACCTTTTTCCTTACCTGATGATGCAAATGAACTACAAACATGCTGAACTCCTGTTTGACCACTAGCTGAGGGGGGAGGGGTGTTCTTCCCATTCAACGTATGGGATGCTGCACCCCCTTCCCATTTGCTAGTTTAAATATTCTGCAAAGATGTCATACTTCTGCCCCAATGCACTGACTCCCTCCTTAGTCAGATGCAGTCCATCAAATTTAAAGAACTCTTGCTCCCAAAACTGTTGCCAGTTTCCTACAAATGTGTGTCCTTTTTCCTGGCACCAGCCCTTGAGCCACATGTTTAGCTCCCCTACTGTATCTCCCCTTCTCTGACCTTCCATCCATCTGCCCCCCTCTCCCAGACTGGCAGGATCTCAGAGAAGGAGATGCCAGATTAAATGGATAATAGTTTGTCACCCAGCCTGGTGAGGTGTTCCTTGGTCTCCACAACTGACTGGCTGGCGAGATCGTTAGTCCCTATGTGTACCAGATCGTCAATGTTGTCTCCTGCTTTCTGAACAATTTTAACAATGTCTCTCCACACTGATGTACCTGGGAGACATCTGACAATTACCCCTGGCTTGAGATACATATCAACTCCCTGAATCATGGAGTCTCCTATGATCAGAAGTTTTTTGGATTTCCTTTTAGCTTTTTTTTTTTGTTTTGTTTTGTCTGTCAAAGAGGAGCTAAAAGTCACAATACTCGGTCTTAAAAATCTCATCCCTCAATTTGCCTACCATAAAATGTTGTCTTCTGGTTAGCAGAGTAGCTAAGCTAGTGACAGCCTTTCTTTTACTCAATTTTTATTTAAAAAAACTCACAAAATAGTCCACAGTGTCAAGATTTTAAATGGAAGCTTTTGCATTTTCCCTGAAAAGGCTATGATTATGGAGAATGGAAGCTTACTTCCTGAAAATCATCAATTAATCACTAATCTTGGCAAATCTTGGCAAAGATGACATTAACATTCTAAAACACCAGTACTGGTCAAATGTAATAATAATGGAATAAATAATAATGGTCAGAAAAGAATTACCACTTCTGCGAGTACTAACATTTGAATTAATTGAAAGTGTTAATCAGGTTTTACCAGTAGTGGAAAAGACCACTGATTCTAGACCTTTGTCTGCTGATGTTGTCAGTGCCTTTGATAATCTTATGCAAAAAAATGATGGCAATGCAGAACCCTTTAAGTCTCAAGTGCTCCTTAATAGAAATAACCACCTTCCTCTTATTTAGAAAGATAAAGATACTGAGACACAAAAATAAGAACACAAAATATGCTTAAAAAAGATGGAGGGGGGGAGGATAAACATACTGATGAAGATAAGAAACTTTCAGAATCTTTGATGTACCAGAAATTGGTAAATTATATCAAGCCTTGCTTGGTACTGCAAGGGACACAAATCAAGTCTTGTAAAAGAGAAACCATTAGATATCCTATGAACGTGCTGATACAAATCAGAAAATGACCAAACCAAAATAAAGGCCCCCATGTCTCCAGTCCCAGACACCCTCCATCATCTCTTATATTAGCATATTTCTTCAATTTAAAGCCACAGCTTATACAAGCAAAGTGAGTGCTGCTGATGTGGCTTTAGATCGAGGGCAGCTTATTTAGGAGGGTGGCTTATATTTAAGCAATAATGCCCAACAGGGTGTGTGTCGTGCTGGGATAATGTCATGCCTCAGGTGGTTGGGCATGAGGCCACAGGTCGAGTGCATCCAATAACTGAGGCGTGATGTTATCCCAAACGGCACACACCCTGGAGGGCATTATTGCTCTTATACAATGGCTCGTTGTTATACAGAATTAAAAAAATCATTTTAAAGATATTTTTGTGTGGAAAAATATTTTTGTTTTTTAAGAGAAGATGAAACAATCAAGCATATGGAGCATATGGTCATCTGCAGGTTCACAGTGAGGCTGAGTCTAGACCCATGATGTTGTGCTGGGAAAACATCACGGGTCTAGTCCCAGACTGACCAATCAGAGTCCAGGATATTTTCTTGCCATTGTATCATAAAGAATCCACAATTATGGCCCTGCATATGGTACTGTTAGTATGGTCCTGCTAACTGATAAGTAAGATCACCTGGTAAGGTAGATATAAGCAAACACTTGCAGCAAATTAATTTTGATTCATGGGAGTGAGGTAGTGAGGTTGCGTACAAACGAGTGAAAAAACAAAATGCCAAAACGCAAAGCGTTTGTCTTGGGGTTTAAGACTACTGCTGCTAAATGAGTGGAAAGAGAGGGCAATCGTCCAGTGGTGGCAGCGCTACATATCGATGAAAAACAATTGAGAGAATGGAGAAAGAAAATGGTCAGCCTAGAGGAGAAGGTCTCAATGATGGGCTCTATGGGGGCTTACAGAAAAAGAAGATGCTTGGATGGCGGAGGTCTCAGAGCTTGGTATCCTGAAGTTGAAACAGAACTAGCATTCTGGATTAGTCTGCAGCATGAGCAGCACTACAGAGTCACCAGGAAAGCAATGTCACTGAGAGCTACCATAATTGCTCAAGATCCTGAATTTCATGCTAGTCGCGGCTGGGTCGACAAGTTTATATGGCACTGGGGCTTCACCATATGGCAACAAATGACTGTGGGGTCAGTGCCTCACTAAGGACATTGCCCCCCAAATTGTGAGCTTCACATATTTTTGTGCAAAACAAATCAAAACACACAACATCTTACCCTCAGTTATAGGGAGTATGGATGAGATAGCAATCTGGGCAGACATGCCAGGTAAAAGTACAATTGACTCTGTTGGCATTAAATCTGTTCCATTCCTCACTACTGGTCATGAGAAACAGAGGGTAACTGTATGCCCTGCTGCAATGGGAGATGGCCTTAAGCTACCCCTTTGTCATTTTAAAAGGGAAACATATGCTGAAAAAAGTGGCTGGTGTGAGCAGTGTTATTGTGGCCATGTCTGCAAATGGGTGGATGAATGAGGACCTCACCCTAATGTGGCTCTATAAAGTCTGGGGGACAGTAGCATTCAACAAGCACATGTTAGTGTGGGACGCTTTCAGATGCCACTTGTTACCAAATGTAAAAAAAGCAGCAAAGCATAAAAATACAGTGATGTCAGTGATACCGGGGGGCTGCACTAAAATCTTGCAGCCAGCAGATGTTTGTTGGAATGTACCATTCAAGTCTTTATATAGAGAGTACTATGACACTTGGCTGGCTATGGAGGCGAGAGAGAGAGAGGACTCCTCCGACAATCCAAAAGCACCCAGCAAAATAAAATCCTACAATGGATCAAGCAGGCATGGCAAGCAGTTACAGAAGATGTCATAATAAAGTCCTTTGAGGTAAATTGATGTACCTTATAGGTTTTTCAAAGAAATGGGCAAATACAGTTTTCGTACATCTTTTTTTTGTGTTTCAGGTGTGTGCCATAACCAGTACAGATCCTGCTGTTCTCAACTGCACCAAAGAGGGAGTCATTACACATGATGTTCGTAGTGAATTGATTTGTAATGTAGGTTCTATGAATTGTTCCACAAATATCTTTTCTGAACCTGAGTACAATTAAACTGATATGACAGTAACTGAAACTGACACAGAAGAACTGGTCAGCTGCTCAGATAGTGATCTTAGGAGCGATTCCAAGATCGAATGAATAAAACGTCTGTTTTTTTATGTTTACCTTGGCTTAACTTGCCATTTATTTTTTAACCCATCTTTATTGCTTTAAATTAAATTAAAATAAAATACAGTTTACATTACTGAAGAATCTGTGTGGTCACTTCTGGTACTTCTGGTGCAGGGAGTAATCAAAACATGGTGATACCTGTACTTTTGGATCTAGTTTTCCACAGGATCATGTCTACAGATAACAGGGAACATACAACAGGTATTATTACAGTGGTAACTGGTATCCGGTAACTTGTTTAGTGTCGGTGACTACTATTCAGGTAATTAGTTTTCAATACAGTTCAGAGGGATGTTTATGAAAGAATGCAAAACAAAAGGAATAATCATATAATTTGCTCACAAAAGAACTAGGGATACAAATCACTAGTACTGTAATATATTTTTTTTACTATTTATTTGAAATTTGATAACCAGGAATGGCACACTAAGCCAAGGCTTATTTCCTGGTGCAAGCCCGGAGACAGTGAACAAAGGGTACACAGTAACAATGAAAGTAGCAAAATATAATGTTGGATTACATAATATACACAAATTATGAAAACAACCAGAGTAAATTAACTGAAACAGAGAAAAGAGTAAGGATTCCAAACAACAGTTAAGGGGCCTGAAATAAGACACGATGGGAGTGGTGCAGTGCAGTGGCTGTGGAGCAGCAGTCTTCCAGGAGACGTTCTGGAGGATGCGGTGTTGTCCCATCTGCAGGCACCTCTCTGGGCTGAGGGAGGAGGTTGCTCATCTCCAGGCTGAGTTGGCCAGGATTTGTGGGACCTCCTCTTCCATCCAGGGACCACCAGTGCCACTGCCATTGCCTCAGAGGTTGCCAAGAAAGAGGAGCGGTTGGACCACAGTTGGTTGAGGGAGGGTGAGGGTGGTGGAACAGAGGCACATACCTCCAGTTGTACCTCTCCACAATTCCTATGCCATTCTGGCAAAGTGTGGTTCCTCTATGGAGGCACCTGCAGTGGAGACCAAGGAGGATGCTGGGAACCTCCACAAAGGAGACCCACAGGAGGGTGGCATGAGACCCCACAGGGGAAGGAAACAACTCCTGGTGGGGGATTCCATTGTTAGGAAGGTAGAACTGGGGGAGGAAGGGGAGAGGGAGGTAAGGTGCCTGCCTGGCGCCATGGCTTAGAGGGACAGGGAGTGAATCCTCAGGATTGCCGGAGCAGCTGTACAAGGGAGGGAGCTGGATGTCATTGTCCATCTAGGGACAAATGACCTGGCTAAGAAATGGATTAGAGCAGTGCAGAAAGAGTCTGTGGAATTGGGGAGGGGCCTTAGACAGGAAGCACACACGGTAACCTTCTTGGAGGTGCTGCCCATCTATGGCGCAGGAGAGGCTAGGGTGTTCTGCACCATGGGATTCAATCAGTGGTTGAAAAACTGGTGCAGAGCTCAGGGATTTGGCTTCATTGGGGACTGGAGGTCCACCTGGAGTGATGCAAGCCTATACTGGCATGATGGGCTGCATCTGTCCAGAAGGGGAACCAGGATCCTAGGTGATAGGTTTAAATGCTTCAGTGGCAAGCATTTAAACTAGCCAAGGGGGGAGGCACTGGAAAGGGAGCAGGGAATCCAGCCCCCCCAAAAAATCATGGTAGTAAGTGCGGTAAACACCAACATAGAGGTGGTGATAGGGAGAAGGGCAGGGGTAAATGGGGAAAGTGACAAAGGCAAAAAGGACAGGGATAGGGAAAAAAGGAGTAAGGCCATCAGGAAATGGAGGGTAATGAGTACCAATGCCCATAGTCTGGGCAACAAGCTCCCTGAGCTGGTGGCCTTGATGGAAGAGGGATGCCTGGATATCATAGCAGTCACAGAAACATGGTACACAGAGAACCATGACTGGGATGTTAACATACCAGGGTATATAACCTACAGAAGAGACAGACAGGGGAGAAGAGGGGGAGGAGTAGCTCTCTATGTAAAGGAAGGGATAAAAGCAACTGAACAAAAGAGTAAATAGGGAGGAGAGGAGGCACTGTGGGTCACCTAGGAGACTGGAAAGGGCACCACAATCTGCACAGGGGTTGTGTACAGACTCCCATGTCAGGAGAGGGAATGGACAAGGATATGATAGAAGGCATTCTTAGGATGGCAGAGAAAGGGAAGATACTGTTGATGGGAGACCTGAATATGCCAGATGTTAACTGGAGCACATTTGCTGCAGCCACATCCAAGAGCAGGGCCATTCTCAATGCCTACAGGTGGCAGGCCTCAGACAGCTAGTTTCGGACCCACTCATGAGGGAGCAATCTTAGACCTCATACTCTCAAATGGGGGCAATGAGAGGATCTCAGATCTAGAAGTGGGTTGTCATCTGGGAACAAGTGACCATCAAACAGTGTGGTTCACGTTAAACTCAGCTACAGAGTTAAGCTATACAAAAGTGAGGGTACTGGACTTCAGGAGGGCTGACTTTGCAAGATGGGAGAGCGCCTCAGAAAAGCACTAGCAAACAGGCTAGAAGGAGGGGTGGAGCAACAATGGGGAATAATCAAAACTGCCATCACAGAGGCAACAAGCCTTTGTGTGAAGCAAATAAACAAATCAAAATGAAAGAAAAAGCCACTATGGTTCTCAAAAGAGGTGGCTGGGAAAGTCAGGGAGAAAAAGATAGCATTCAGGAAGTATAAGGAAACACAGAAGGAGCAGGACAGAGAGCTGTACCAGTTAAGGCAGAAGGAAGCAGGGAGGGAAGTCAGAATAGCAAAGGCCCAAACTGAGGAAAAGATAGCCAACTCGGTTAAGAAGGGGTTAAAACATTTTATAGGTACATCAGAGAGCGTAGAAAGACAAAGGGAGGGATAGTGAGGCTGAATAGAATGAATGGTGGGTGGGCAGAGGGGGACAGTGAAAAAGCAGGGATACTGAACAAATATTTTTGCTCAGTATTCACAAAGAGGAGGGGGAAGTGCCTAATCCAATTAACAAAAGCACTCTTGATAGGGGGGTTGATCCCAGCCCTGTCACAGAAGAAAGGGTTCTGCAAGAACTCCTAAAACTGAAGGTGGACAAAGCAATGGGGCCTGATGGAATTCTAAAAGAATTCTAAAAGAATTAAGGGGGGAACTAGTGAAACCATTGACTACTCTTTTTTATAAATCATGGGAGGATGGTGTGGTACCCCAGGACTGGAGGAAGGTGGATGTGATTCCCCTTCACAAAAGTGGGACCAAGACAGAGGCAGGAAACTACAGACCTGTCAGTTTGACCTCTGTGGTAGGGAAAGTGATGGAGTCACTTCTGATGGAAAGAATTATTGAGTACCTAGAGGCCAGTGGGGCACAGTACCGAAGGCAGCATGGGGTCACAGCGGGAAGGTCATGTCAAATGAATCTAATAGATTTCTTTGACTGAGTGACCAAAGTAGTAGACCAGGGAGGGGCTGTGGACATGGCCTACCTAGACTTTAGTAAGGCATTTGACACAGTCCCACACAAAGGATTAATGTAGTCAATCAATCAGTGGAGTGGGTCCCAGGGTTGTAGCCTGGGTAAAACATTGCCTGGACAACAGGACACAGAAGGTAATTGTAAATGGAGTCCACTCTGAAGAAAGAGGGTTACTAGTGGGGTGCCAGAGGTTCAGTACTGGGTCAGTCCTTTTAATGTCTTTATAAGTGACGTTGCAGAGGACTGGAAGGAAAAGTATGCCTCTTTGCAGATGACACAAAGATCTGCAACAAGGTTGATACACAAGAAGCGTGGAAAGGATGAGAAGGACTTGGCAAGGTTGGAGGAATGGTCAGAAGTATGGCAGCTAGGATTCAATGCAAAGTGCAAAATAATGCACCTGGGAAACAAGAACCCAGGGAAGATTACACAATGGAGGTAGTAACAACAACAAAGAAGGAAAGGGACCTGGGGGGTAATCATATCAGATGACCTTAAGGTTAGCAAGCAATGTGAAGGCAGTTGGGAGGGCTGGGGTACACTGGGATGCATAGGGAGAGGCATCAGCAGCAGAAAACAGGAAGTTGTTATCCCTCTGTACAGACAGTTGGTGAGACCCCATCTGGAGTACTGCGTCCAGTTCTGGAGACCCCATCTCCTCGAGGACATAGACAGGATAGAGGAAGTCCAGAGGAGGGCAACTAAAATGGTGCAGGGTCTGCAAGAAAAGTTGTATGAGGAGAGACTAAAGGAGCTTAATATGTATACCCTTAAGGAAAGAAGGGGGGGGGACATGATATAAACTTTTAAGTACCTCTGTGGAATCAACAAAGTCCAAGAGGGTAACATCTTTCAGAAAAAGAGACTTGCAAGAACAAGGGGACACAATTTAAAGATAGACGGGGGGGCAGTTCTGGGGCAATGTGAGGAAGTATTTTTTCACAGAGAGGGTAGTGGATGCATGGAACAGCCTTCCTGAGGAGGTTGTGGGGTCTAAAACTGTGGCAGAATTCAAGAATACATGGGACAGACATAAGGCAATTCTTGTGGGGGATAGAAAGAAATAGGCTGCTGGTTAACTAAGATCTGCGGCCTATCCTGTAGGTAGGGAAATGGGCAGACTAGGTGGGCCAAGCGGTCCTTACCTGCCATCAAAGTCTATGTTTCTGGTATAATATACTCGATAAATTACAGATTAACTGTAGCCCTAGGGAAAAAATCAGTTAGATAAAAGTGGAATATCTACCCTAACAAAGAAAACTTGAGAGGAAAAGGACAGATTTATTTCATTTTTATTGATCGGGAAAGGAGGGCTAGACAATGTTTTGCCTATGTTCAGCCTTGTTGGAAAGCTACAGATGGAAGCCAACTGAAATTGGTCTAGGTTAAGCTGTGTGTGGTATTTTTAGTTGTAGACTTCTTTTAGTGACAGATTTTTTCACTGGATAATATAAGGAGTGTGAGAAGGTTAAGGGCAAAGAACAGGAGGAATAGAAAAAGTTGTGCATGGAGGATTGAAAAGATTGATAGGGAGAGATGGAGGGAGATAGGAAGATAATTCCAAATTAATGGAAGAAGGAGAGAGAGAGAATGCTGATTTCCAGTTGTAATTCGACAAGCAGGAACAGAAAAACAATGAGCATCAGAGAAGTGGAGAAAGTAGTTAGAAAAAAGTACAATATATAAAAGAGCAGACATCTACAGTAAGGTAGGAGAGAAAAGATGAAACCAGAATTTAGAAAGAAAGGAAACACAATGATGTAGATGATGGAGTCCAAAAAAGGCAGGGAGAGGGATTGATAGATGAGAGAATGATGAGTGAGAGGAGGGGAGTCAAAGGCAAAACAACAGAACAAATTAAAGAGAGGCTATAACCTGGCCAGGTAGGATTTAGGAGCAGCCCTGTTGATCACTTCTGCATAGTCAAACACTGGCAAAATCATTATTAGGACAATTTCCATACAGACTGAGAAAGAGAGGCAGCCTTTATCATGGTAGAGGTTCCAGGTTTACGATGTAGTTTCTTAAGAATGGCTTTGCTATGTTTAGAGGAATCAAAGATTAGGCTAGGCAGGGAAGAATGGACAGGGGAGATCAAAGAGAGGAATGGATAACCTTTCAAAATTACCCAGGGAATTAGGATTAGTCTGAAGGTGTGTAGAGAAATAATAAGATTTAGCTTCTCAAATAAATGTAGTGAAAACATTACAAAGCTGTTTGTAATGAGCTCAAATGGGGGGGGAGATGTGCAAGATCCTAGTAGAGCATGAGCCTTACAAAGGCCAATGATTTCAGCTGAGATCCAGAGTAAATGAAAAAAGGGACCCAAGAAAAGGGAATGTGATTATTCCAGACTGCAGTAAATCTAGAATGAATATAAGAGAGAGCCTCATCAATGTTCGTGAACATAAAAAGAGTGGAGACCAATCAATATTGCCAAGATCATCAAGAAGGGCAGCCAGGTTAAGAGATTTGGTTACTTTAGCCCAAATTAACTTTGGGGGAACTTTAGGGCACCAGATTTTGTGGACACAATAGGTCATCCTGTGTTTGCTGAATGAATCAGATGTAATGCCAGCAGAGACACAATGAAAGGGATGGGAAGAGAATCCAGTCTAATAACAAGTAATTGGAGGTTCAATGATTGAGGTGAGTGGGCATGGTGATAAGCTAAGTAAGATTTAGCCTCAGTTCTATGAACTGTAGAAGAGAGGGAGGATGAAAGCCAATCCAGACTAAAGTCACCATGTATCAAAAACTCACCAGAAGAGACAAGGGCAGAAAGGGAGATGACAGATGAGAAAAAAGTGTCAGGTTTAGATTTCAGACAAGCATACATGACATCTACAAATATAGTTAAGAAGAAAAGAAAAGTGAACCAACTGAGAAGTACCTCATGAGAGCCATGCACAGAAAAACATAGTGATCACCTCAAATGTGAGGCTGAGTTTAGAATAAATGGCAACACCACCTCCATGTTTGCTATGGTCTTCTCTGTGAATCGAATAATCTGACATGGCAACCATGTTGTCACTGATTCTTGAGAAAAGTCATGACTCAGTAATTACTTGCATATCAATTTACTGCTGGAAGACCCATATCCAGATCTGATCAAGCTTAAGAAGAAAACTATTTGAACTTTAGATAGCAGATCCATAGCTCTTTAGGGAGAGAAGGGTGGAGAAGCAGGTCAGGATATAGCTTTATATCTCCAGCAAGAAGGATTAGGAGAGCAAACTAGAGCATCAGACTAAAAGGTCTACAAAACATGTACAGTAAGAAAGTAGTAGAGAGATGAAGACAGTGGTGAATTAATGCTACTAGACAAAGACAGGAAGATAATATGAGGCTAGAATGACTTTAAGGACAAGCAAAGGTGGGAAGAAAGGGAAATGAAGTAAAAGAAAAGAAGGTGGGAGGAAAAGGGGGAAGGGGAGAAAGAACAGAAAAGGACTAGGAAGTTAAAGAATTACCAGCAAAAGGAAGGGCCAAAAAGTGTGCATGATAATGAAAATGTAGGGAACAGGTTCAGCAAGTCTACTAGACAAAAGTTAGAGCAGGAATGAAGACTAAGAAGAATTGCTGGGAGAAGCCAAAAGCTGTACAGTACGGTAACATTCAGAAGGAGAGAAAACTGGAAGTAGTATAATTTAGTGAAAGAAAAATTATGAAGGGGAGAAATTTGATCTAGAAAAATGAGAGAGATGGGATCAGTAAAAGTATAGAAATAAATAGTATCAGAAAAAGTATTAGCTGAATAAAATAGCATAAGATGACAGGTCCATCACAATTGAGCAGGAAGTCTGATAGTAAAGTAGAAAACTAAGGGATAGACCTCACCTAGACAGGGAGACAGTAAAAAAAAAGAAGGGGTGAGTAGTACACAGTAGAAGGCAAAACTGTAGGTAATAGAAGAAGGAGGCCAGGCTACACAAATTAAAAAGATTCAGGCAGTCAGGTGAAAGTTAATGTGTATACCTCACCCAGTAAGGGGAGAAAGATTAATATAGGCAATATAAAGGAGAGTAAACTACCCAGTAGCTGGTGGTCAAAATGGGTAATAACTGGTGGAAGTAGCGAGAGGGTGGAGGAGCAAGTCAAAGGTAATGAGGTAGTCAAACAAGATTAGCAGCTGATATGGAATGCATGCTTAGCTAAACACAATATACAGCACCACACATAGCTAAATTAGTAACCTAAAAGGCAGATGGTAATCCAGTTCAGAACAGGAAAAGTCACAAATAATTACTAATAACAGAACATCCCAGTTACTCATATTAAGGTCCTGGAACAAACACCGATTGCATTTAAAAACTAGAGATCCATTGCATTTCAAATACAGATGACACCTTAAATGATTAAAGACATCTAGTGAATCGCCCATTCTTAAACATTTCAAGACAGGAGATAAGCTGCTTTAGGCAAAGAGTGACATGCTTACTCCATGCTGATGCCCCTGGCATGATGCCCTTATGCTCTGGCCCTTGGTGCTGGACTGCAGTGGAGGACCACTTGGCAGAGGTCACAGAAATAGTGAGCTGTAGCCCCACCCACAGCAACACTCACCTCCCAACTGGAGTGTCTGGGCACCATGTAAAAAAGCATTCTCAGATGGCCAAAAATAATTACAAAGTCCAGGAGACTGCAGTTTAAGCAGTTTGTGGAGCTCAACTGGCTCCCTGGGCAACACCAATCATGTCCACAAGCATGATCAGAAACAGTTGAGAGTAACAGGAACATAAAAGCTATGACTCCCTAAAGACCTCACCAAAAACTTGCTTTTAGTGATAGGCCCTCTGGCAAGTACCTCAATATTCCTTGAAGAGAGGGGAAGATTAGGGACACTGGGTCTGAAAATTGATCAACCATCTATACTGAAATGTTAAAGCTGAACAGGCAAAGATGCATGGGAAGATGAGAAAATAAACTTTTTACAAAACCTTGTTGAATGTATAAAGGAATGTCAAATTTCTCCAAGGCCTGGATGATAATCTGGAAGTCCTATTATTTATATGTGGTATTCTCAAATCAGGCAGAGAAACTGACCAATTGCTTCTAAGGGACATTTGTAACATGTTTAAAAGATTCCTGGAAATTAATCTGGGATGAAAAGGGATTTAAAAAGCTACTGAAAAAGGTGGACATGCTGACGATAATAGGCAGGTTGATACTGTATATAGGCTTAAAGTGGTGGAACCAAAATGAGTTCACTAAGGGCCAATTATGTTAGACTAAATTAATTTATTTTTTATGGCTGTGGGTGGAGCCTACAGCCATTTTGCTATCTGTAGCTTGAAAATGGAGTTTCGTGGAACTCATTTTTTAGACATTTCAATGTTTTCTTCCACATCTACAAATCACTATGACAACTAAAATAAAATAATCCCTTCTTTCTGTTTAGAATGTTGGAGACATACCTCCAAGCTGCTTTTCTGAGGGCCATTAGGAAACTGAAACAGCTTGTTAAATATTGGTTGCCTATTAAGCTGGAGATTTGTTTACTCACTTCGAAATGCAACAGCTTGCACATTTAAATGATTAGCATTTAAACATTTTTTTGGTACTAATTCAGTTGGGGATGAATATCTTACAAGAAAGATTCATACCTCATAAATGTTACCCTTTCTCAGCAAATTTTGTAAAGATTTACACTGTTTTTAACCTCTCAAGACCTAGCTGATAAAATGCCAGATTTTCAGTGAACTACCCATACTAAATACATAAATTGCAATTTTGGCACCCTAATGTCCCAGTGCCCTAATGCCAGTGCCCTGAAAGGGTGCAGTGTTTAAAATGTATATATGTGACATAGGATAGAACATACAGGACAAGCTGTGGTAGTTCCCAGATGATACCAAGCTGTGTGTATGTGTGTGTGGGGGAAGTGGGTATGAAAGAATTAACATTTTACTGTAAGACAGGATGCAAGGAAACTGGAGAAGTGATCCAGTATTTGGCAATTGAAATTTAGTGTGTAAGGTGATACACATGGGAGGGAAAATCCAGAAATAGTGTAGTATATTGATGGAGAACCAGGGGAAGGCACAGTGGAAGGAAGAACCTAGGAGAAGTGATCAGTAATGACCTAAAATTGACTGCTATGGGAAATGGGGTATATTTAGGGGTCAGCAGAATACTGGGGTACATAGGGAGAAGGATTACTAGCAGGAGAAGGGAAGTGATGTTTCCTCTGTATAGATCACTGGTCAGATGACATCTAGAATATTGTGTTCAGTTCTGGGAGTCTACACCTAAGGAAGGATAGGGATACATTTGAGAACACTGGTCAGCAGGGCAGGGTGTATGATGAGAGACAGAAATGTTGCAGCATGTATTTACTAGAGGACAGAAGGGAGAGGGGGATCAGGATAGCAACTTGCAAGTGCATGAAAGGGTTCAACAGACAGACAGACTGAACATGGAAAAACTGTTCAAATTAACAAACAGTGCACCCACCAGAAGTATATGCTCAAGTCGGTAGGGGGTAAGGCTCTGAAAGTACATTAGGGAGCATTACGTCATGAAACAGGTGATGGATGGGTGAAAAAAAACTTCCTGATAAGGTTTTGGAGGCAAAGACAATAGAGAGATTCACAAGGAAGTGGGACACATAAAAAGGAGTGTTACGATGCAAAATGCAGCGGGGGCAGGGATAGCTGAAGGACAGAATGAGGAGTAGAGCATCTCCAAGTAGGGAATCTTGGGACAAATAAACATGACTTGTTCAGGACTTTTTCTGCCTGTCACTTCCCTGTGTTTGTATATAGTAGTTAGGGGTACTACCCTAGTGAACAAAATTTTGGGGATGACTACTCAGGCTTGTCCATCTTGGAACCTGAACTGATGATATGAACAAGATTCTCCAGACTTCTCCTTTCCTCCCTTAGAAGGAAGTCTTTTATGAAAGAAATAAGCTGGATGGTAACTACCTCCAGAAAGAAAAGATTTTGCATTGTTGAACTAATGATAAATGGCAACCAGATATTGGAATCTAACTTCTGACAACTCAGCTTGACTAGACAATGATGATAATATTCAGACTAATAAAACCTTTTCAATCACACAGTAATGATACCTGAAGCCCAATTATAAAGCCATCTAGTCACCAAATTGAAGTAGATTTGCTGGAACATAGCTGGCTAGCAAAATGAAATAGTGGATAGTAGCCAGCTGAAATGTATAAGATAGAATCATATTACATGTCTAAAAGAAACATGACTTCAGAACAAAGCTTATTTCCTGTTCAATCGGTGTACAACATATACTTATTCAAGGAAAGTAAGTAAACAAGGCAGAGCAAAAGGTAGCTTGATGGTATCCTTATCAGAATTGAACTGAACTTTAGATTATTAAATCATATGTTATATATAATGAAAAAGAGATGTGACAGATAATCTTTGGAACTTTACTTTCACATCATTTCCTTGGATCCAGGAACTCTAACATATTGTAAGAATATTTTTGGTGGGAAACTTCAATAAAGTATTGCACCCATCACAGGAGAAAACTTCAATAAAGTCTTACACCTATTTTTCAACCACAGCAACAACAACACACATACTGTAGCACAAGGTCCAAACTTAGATGGTTATAGCTAGCAGTGATCACAGATGGGAGTCTTATCACTGCTTGGAGGCTGGCACATCCTCATGGAAGTCACTTTTTCATGCAGCTCTCTAAAACTCTTACAGCAAATTATATGATTATATCCTATAGTCTATATAATTCTAGTAATAGTATAGATAACCCTATAATATCATATCACACTTCTTTTAAAGTTTTCCTGCAAATAAATAATATGAAACTGGCCCCTCTCCAAATATGAAGATTTAACACATCGCGTCCTGTAGATAAGCAATTCAGTGTATAGATTCTTATATAATCTAAAAACTACCATGAACTTGATGAAGCAGGGGAAGCCTTCATCGCATGTATTTTGGAAACCTTTAAGGCCTGCATTCGTGAGTGTATTATTGATTTTTTTGGCTACTAGAACAAGGAGCATGAACATTTTAAATATAAGAAGGAATCCTTTAAAATGCTTAAATACAATCTAAACAATGATATCTTCTTAATACATAAAATTATTTATTTTTATTTAGTTAGTGTTTGTTGACAGGGAAAGGAGGACTAGACAATTCTGCCTATTTTTAGCCTCATCCTGGAGGAGGGGGATACAGATAGATGCCAACTGACATTGAACCAGATTCAGCTGGGTATCCAGTGATATGGGCACCATCAAATTGAATGACCCACTTTGAGAGACTTAATTTGAACAATTGTCTGTACAGCGAGTGTGGAAGGAGAGCGAGTGTGGAAATGATGAGGGTAGAAGACTAAAATGGCAACTGTAGGATACAGCGCTGGTAGGAGGGACATCATGGGAAGCAGGATATAGGAGGTAGGTCGGGGAGGCAGCGACGAGCTGGCCATGTGGGTTTGTGAAGTCAGTGTATGCCTCTGGTATGAAAGAACCTGGGTTTGATCCTGGGTTGGTGTGCTACTGTTTTTGGGAGGGGAATGTGTTTGGTGTTGTTATTTTTTGGTCTGTGTTGGCTCCTCACCTCACTATTAGGCTCCCGCTTGGATTTGATTATTTTTAGCAGTGGGGGTGTGGGAGGCTGCAGCCCCCCTCATAGAATGTAGAATTATGTGTGGTGGTATGGGGTATGATTTTGTATTCAGCATAGTGCACGGTTGCCATTTGTATTTTCAGCATTGGGCAGTCGCTGATAGGTATGGTGCTCTTATGTATTCACCGTTATGACGTAGAACCATTAAGCTGTTGGTGGTAATTTTTAGTGAATGGGGCAAATTTTGCCAGGACACCAGGGAAATTCCCCTGCTCTTTTCAAGAAGTGCCATGGAATCTTTAACATCCACCTGAACTACCACCAGAAGAGGCAGATTGGACCGCGTTTAATGTTTCATCCGCAGTGTCAGTATTGGGATTAGTGTTGCACGAAATTTAAATATTTTGCCTGGAGAAATATTTCACGTACTTTTGCAATTATGCAAAATGTGTTGCCTAAGCGAAACTAAATTTCGCCTGTTTTCACAATTTCGCATAATGACAAAATTTCACGTAAATGCCTTGGTCTGCTAATTTTGGTCATTGATGCTCAAAATGTTACCTTGTGGTGCAATTTTACTGGTGTAATTTTTGATTTCACTGGTGAAATTTGCAATGCATTGTGGGTACATAGGTCGCATATCACGTGCAGCTTGTTTACAGCTCATTCTGCTGCATATTGAGTCAGAGAGCAGTCTGTTGTGGTGCATCAGAGCCAATAAAACCTTTTAAAACCTTGTTAAAACTTGTTTTTGAGAGCTAATTTCTCTAAAATATATTTTTTTTCCTAGTGCTGCTAAGAAACATTTTCTAATTTTGTGGATTTTTTCATATTTCTTAGTTTAATTAGGTTTTACTTTTGTCTGTGTCTTTGAAGGAGTTGAGTGAGGTAGGGTAGGAGTGTAAAGCAGTGCAGGCTATTTCTAGCCTTTTATAAACAGATTACTCACAAATTGTGAGTTTTTTTTTACTGTTATTTCTTATTAATTTTGTTATATATTGCCATTTTTTTCTCTGAAAAGTTACTCCGTCCTGTTTGAGAGAATTACTGCTGCTGTTTGCCTGTGTTTTACATATACCATTCTTCCACTTTTAGTCATGATTGTGAATTCTAAACTTTTCAACACATACAATTGATACGTTATTTTATTTGTGGTTAGTTCTGTTTGCTGGAGTGTTAACTTGTGTTACTTAAACTGTAAAAAGCAGCAGTTCTATATTTTTTTGCATGTTTACTTAAGTACTTTTACTTGATCACTTGAACTGGTCCATCAACAGTCGCACTGCTTTGTTGAATTGTTCCCCTGTATTTTATTGCTGGAGCTTGCCTCTGCACATTGTGTGGTGTTCTTGTTTTAGATTACTTACCTTACCCTTTCTCTGTTACAGCATTGTTTAACACCTGACATGTGCATTATAAAAAACTACATATTAATATAGTCATTTTCAAGAGATTGCTTGGTGATCTCTTCCATCCAGACCAATAACATATTATATGGTACTCTCCTTTGTTGAGGTTTTGTGGTTGTCTCTGCCCTTATATAATAAAAAAATGTGGTATTAACTAAATAATAACACATTACAGTACTTTATTTGTCCATACACAGGTGATCTGTATTTAAAGTCGATCACTTGTGCCCTTTTTCCTTGTGTGTGTTTCTTTAATTCCTGTTTTGGGAAAGAAAAAAGTTACCTTTTTTTTTTTTAACTAGAATAGACTACCTACCATATATGGTATTAAGTTGTACTCTAAGTGCTGCTACCCGTCCTGATTGTGTTTAGACTTGTAAGGAAGCCAGTACTGTAGGTGTGAAATCATGTGTGAGGTGTTATTCACAGTTTGTAATGCATCCTTTCTTCAAATTCTCCCAGAGAAAGGCAAAGCTTTGAAGCAGCAGCCAGCAAAAATGCCTGCTAAGAGATGGCCCAGTACAGGGAGAAAACGTGGCAGGGGAGATGAGGGAGCTACGAAGTCTGCTGAAAAAAGTACAACTTCAGTTCCAGTTCCCCATAGCAGTGAAGGCACACATATGTCTTACATCAGTGTCTTCTGATGTGGGCTCTGTTGGTGCAGCAGGAGCCAGCTAAGGAGTTGTTGACAGAATTGAGTCTAGCATACCTGTGTCTTACTTTTTTAAGGCTCAAATTGTTGCATCCATGCTAGTGGGGGATGATGACAGTGAAAGGAAAAGAGGCACTGACACCAGCACAGAAACAGTGGTCCAGGAGAAGGGTGATAAGTCTGTCAGTGTGACTGTCCCTGTTTCTGCAGGAGCTGGTGATTATAGTGTTCAACCAAAGTCTGATAATCCTGGAGATAGGGATAGTCAGCCCCTGAGATGGTTGTAGAGTAAGAAAAAGCTGCTGTGCTGCAAGAAGACAGTGATAAGGAGGAGGAGGAGGAAGACAAAGACATCATCGATATTGGTGGTGGTGATGGTGATGATGATGACTGGAATGATCCCATGTGGGAGCCTGAGTTAAAACATGTCAAGGGTGATGTAGGCCATTTACATGCACAGCCCATGGGTCAGCTTGCCACCAAGCCTATAAGTAAACCTCCAAGCAGTCCAGTAACCACCCCTCCCAAAAGTAGTCTTATGGAAGTCATGAGAGCAGCCCAAAAAACACACACTAACACAACTATTTCTGAATTATCCCAGTCCCAGAAATATCTGAAGTCCAGATGTCAAAAGTCCCTAGTTTGGGACTTTTATGCGCTTGATCCTGCTGAAGACACCATAGCAATATGCCAACTTTGTCAAGCACATGTTAGTCAGGGAAAAGGGAAGCCACTTAGGCACCGGTGGCCAACATGCCCACCTGAAAAACAAGCACCTGCTGAGATGGCAGCAGCACCAGAAGGATGCCAAAGCTATTGGTTGCCCATCCCGTAGCAAGTTAAATATAGTAGAGCAAGAGCAGGAGGAGGGAGGACAGAATGGGTTGGTGGTGGAGGTGGAGGGTGAGCAATCCTTTGATCTCTCAAGTAGTGGACATAGCAGCGGAGGTGCCAGTCCCTTAAGTCTGAAAAGTACACCACCACACCCACAAGCAAGCAAAATAACTGGTTCATGTGATCTACACAGCCCCAAGAGTCAAGTGTTACCCCTAAAAGAACATCACTGCTGCCACAAGAACAGCATTCTAGTCAAACAGCCCCAAAGGTGCAGCCCACTCTGAAGACCATCCTTGAGCAGCTGACAAAGTAACCCCCCCAGTCATGCTGCTTCATGAAAGTTAAATGCTGCTACTGCTGAAATGCTGTCCATCGATCTGTTGCCATTCTCGTTCATGGAGAATGCTGATTTTTGCAGGTTGACGGCCTGTGCCTGTCCCAAATGGCAAGTTCCATCGTGAACCTGTTTTACTAAGCGTACCATGCCAGAGCTCAACAGTAGAGTTGCTGATTCTATTAGATGTGCATTGAAGCATAGTGCATCACAATATATCCATCTTAGCATTGATATGTGGACCAGTGGACAAACAGCAGCAAGTTCATATCTACGCATAACAGTACACTGGGCACAGTTGCCTGGGGTAGTACTTGATTTTGGGCCTGGCAAAACCTGCATGAAGCAAAATTATGGTGGTAGCAACACACCTTGTATTTGGCAGCATGCAACTCTGAGTATGACAAGTGTTACTGGTTCTCACACGGCTGCGAAAATACTTAATGTTCTGCTGGATGAGATTGATGGGTGGCTACACACACAGTCACTCATAGCAGGATTCATTGCAAGTGATAATAGCTCCAATGAAGTGAAGTGCTTTAGTAATGGCAGTTTTTTTAGGGTGCCCTGTCTGGCACACTGCTTTAATCTTGTTGTTCAGCAGCTTCTTAACCATGTGGACATTAAGGAAACAGTTAGTGTCACCCGTCGCATCTGTGTCCATTTCGCTTGTTCTACAAAGGCCCATGACCATCTATGTGAGCTACAGCACATTAGAAAATGGGTAAACTAAAACTTGTATCCTGATTGGCTGAAACAGCCTGGCACCCGGGCTGTTATTTTTCAACAACGCCCGCAAAATAACGAGTTCCACTTTCTTGTGCCCCATTACTAAGAAAATCCTGGGGCCACCAAAATTGCGAGACTCTCAAGCTGCCATCTTTTCCACCACTCGTTTATCGATATTTACCTTGGTACAAACAATAAAATGAGTTAAACTTCCTCACTGAAAACAAAGAGAAAACACATTTTTAGACTAAACCAAATGTACCCCTTCCCCTGAATCCATCCCCTTCCACAATAACGCTACCGTAGCACTATCCCTGATTCAACCACACTGTTTACCTCGAAAAAAAAATTTCGGAAGCAACACAAATGCTCATTTGCCATACTGAGCACTCCCCAGTTGGTATCTCCTCACAGCATCTTATCACGCTACCACTAGAAAATCACGCCACATTTCAAACACCATCAGAAACATTTACCTCTCTTCACAGCTAGTCTCCAGATTGGCACGCTAATATTTCCCTGTTCCAACTGATGCTGTATTACACAAATCAAAATAAATTCTCTATCTGTGTTTGTGTGTGTGGGGGGGGGCATCAGGAGACAAAACAGCAATGACGCTTAACCTGCACAGCATACACATATAAATAAAATTTAAAAACAAAAATAATGCAGCACCCTCCAGTGGTGATTTCACAAATACAGGCACTACTTTACTACAATACTTATTACTTATTTATTTTTTAAACATATCTTTTTTATTTCTCTCTATTTTTTTAAAAAAAGCCTTTTTTCTAAGTGTAATAATACCCTCCAGGGTGGGCATTATGGGATATAACGGACCTTCCAGGGGCTATAAGGCCCTCTGCATGCGGCGTTGGGCCTCATTACATCTCTGGGCAGTCCGTTATATCCCAATAACGCCCAACCTGTCGGGTGTTTTTATTTACATAATCATCTGCCTCAGCACTGGATGAAGCTTGATGTTGTGACCAGGTGGAACTCCACACTGTACATGCTTGACTAGCTGTATGAACAGTATAAGACTCTGTTAGAATACCTGCTGCTACACACCACCTGTTACAGTGCTGGAGTGTCCATCACTCTAACAATAGAGTAGTGACACCAAATGGATTGGCTAATACACATTCTCCGTACATTTGAGCATGCTACACAGGCAGTGAGTGGGGACCCTGCTTGTATATGTCAATCCATACCCCTCATACATGTGCTGAGGCAGACATTAGTTAATGTGCGACACCAGATGGAGGCAAGTGGGGATCATGGCAGTTGTGATCTAATGGATCACATGCTCCACGTGCTGGACACAAATACCCATGTATCTGGCATTTTACAGTTGGCTGACTTTGCAATCGCTACCATGCTGGATCCATGCTACAAATGTGGCCTGCTCTCTATAATTGACAGAGGTCATCAGCGAGTACAACATTTGAGAGAGAACTTCATTAGAATGGTACATGCTGCACACATGAAAAAGACACGCACTGTGGTGAAAACGGGTGTTGATACCACCACCAGTGGCTCACAGGCAACCCAGTCAGAGAAAATGGGAAGGGCACAGCAGAAAACAGCAAGCAATCCCATTTGAGGTGTTCTCTTTTTATTTATTTATTTATTTGAACATCAGTTTACAACCTTTGAGCCAGAGGCTCATTTCCAAAGGTACCTCGTCACATAGAGGACAAATACAAATACAAGCATTCATGGTTCCAGGATGTAGGTTACATAGTTTGCTGACTCATGTGATGAAGGACAAGATAAATACATATGCACGCATTTAGGTTCCAGGATATGGGTTACATCGATAGCAGGCACAAGTGATGAAACAGTTATACAGAGAGGCCAGTTTGGTTACAGTGGCACATAGTAGTGGCAGACAGTAGTACAACAGTATGAGCAGTCAACAGAGCAGAAGCAATTTCAACAGAAGAGGTACATACTTGCATGGAGAAAGGGCAAGCAACAGGAATAATGTCAGTACAAACAGCCGTGGTATGAATTTAAAGAGGTGCAGTAAGGATGCTGCCCAGTGGGCATTGTCATGGCACAGAGGGTTTCACCTCAAGTTATACAGGTGCAACTACGCATGTTGAATAGTTCACTTCTGAGTGCAGTTTTGAATTTGGAAATCATGGGGGCATCTGAGAAGGGGAGAGGGAGCGAGTTGTACCAGGAAGGGGCTCTATGGTGGAAAGACCTCTTCAGGTGGGAGTGGAAGATATGGAGGAAAAGGAGGAGGAGACAGATGAGGTTACTGGACTCTGGGCCACAGAATGAATGGTAGAGGTCTACATGGGGGACCCAAAGCACCTTGCCATTACTGATGAGCCACTGCTGTACTGGAGCAGCAAAATGACTGACTGGCTAGCACTAAATCAGTTGCTGTGAAATACCTGAACTGCCCACCATCCAGCGTCACTGTGGAATGAGTGATTAGTGAGGTTGGGGCCATTATGAATGACCATAGGACCAATTTGTCACCCAAGAATGTGTCCATGCTAACATTCATTACAATGAATGAAAGGCACATTCCACACAACACAGTGATGTCAGTGGTGTTGCCGCAGAAACTGTGTCTCGGTGATGAGGGTGATGACAATCCCTTGACTAAGGCATCCACCAGCAGTGAGGTGGATGAAGCAGCAATGGTGAGAGAATTCCCACCTGGTGAGAACTCTAGTCTTGAAAACTGTGTGGGGTGCTTCGTGGATGATGTGGAAGTGGAAAAAGGCTGAGTTTACTCGAAGACCACCCCCCAATCACTTTCAGCTCAGTAAGGTGTGTTATATCTTATTTTTATCTATGTACCATTGGATTGGTTATGGTAATGTTTTATCTGCTGCAGTGTGTATAAGTTTCATTTGTTCACCCTTTGCTGTAACCTGTTCTTTGGTCACCACCAGTCCCCCAGCCAATATAAAGCAGCAGCAATGTAATTACTATAACCAGAATGGTTTTGCAATTGCATGAGTACAGTTATAATGCTTTGCTGCCAAAAATATCTTACTTTTCATGTTGACTATCAACCACTTCTTATAGCAAGATATGTTGTCTTGATGTCCTTAAAAGTGCCCTTGCTGGCAAATGCCACACCACTCCCCCGCCCCTCTCACCACCTGACCTGGCACAATCATGCACTCCATGTGACAAAAAAACATTTTCTGCCACTTGCTATGTGTGACATGTACAAGAACCCTGGCTGCTAGTATAAGCAGCATATGAATGTAACAAGCTCATTCAACCATTAACACCACAAGTTAAACAAATTTTTGAAAATTGTGAATGGTGACCATCTTTAATGATGTGAGTCATTAATTGCAAAAGTAATCATGAAAAGACTTAACAACTTACAGTACAACACCAAATTCCCCCCAAAAGGTTACTTATGCTATATTACCAGGTTAAAGTTCTTGTACCGAGACTGTGATGGTTCCTTGGGGGGGGGGGGGCAGAAGAGGTGCTTGCTGTCCTCAGTTTGGATTCAGAATTTTCATGTTTACTGCAGCTATGCCACCTTAAATGATTAGACAAAACATTAGTCCCTCTGCCTAATTATTTACTAAACACCGTCTCAACAATCCATTTCCGCATATATTTCCTCCCTGTATGTGGGCGGTGTTTATTCATTAGTGGTATGGTCTAGGGGTGCCATGATAATGAAATTGTGACAGTATGATAACCTTGATTAAATTATCGCGATAACCTTGTTATCATGATAATTTCCTAACTTTTGCAACAAAGTTCGAAACATTATTTAAATTCACTGTTGTGCACATAATTTACATATTTTGCTTATTCCATTCTATGTTATGTATTTATTTGCATTAAATAGAAGCCTGTGTGGTGAAATAATACAAAGAGAGTGTAACTTTCATAATAATTAAATATTTTTTATTTAGTTACATTTCTGCCATTTATAAAATCGTTTTTGCTTTTATGTAAAAACATTCCAGCACTATGCACGATCACATTACAAACAAATACATGTGTTATATATTTACAAACTAAAATTCATTTTAACATTCATTTTTGAAATGTGTCTTTAAATCCTGTAATAACTCGAAATCCAGTTATTATGGCGCTCCAAACAACTTTCACATTTCTGCAATTTTCCTGCTGATTGTAGTGTGACTGAGCGGCATTTGGTCTTTTTAACAATATTGTACAAATTGTAGAGAAAGAGCACTGTTCAGTATAAAAACCATGTTAGCGTTATTCTTTCTGCTTACTTTTTTAGTTTCCTGAGAAAGAAACTCGCCGAGTGAAGCGTGAAGAAAGTGAGTGATTTGGCGGCTCAGAACACTTAATGCAAACATTACAGAGTGAGCTGAAAGAACAAAGCTGACGTTTTTTATACTGAACAGTGTTCTTTCTCAACAATTTGTACAATATTGTTTAGAAGACTGAACACTGCTCAGTCAAGCTACAGTCAGTGGGAAAAGTGCAGGAAACTGAAACTTAAGGAGAGCCATGCACCATCAGTTATGAAAAATAAAGTATTGGCAAGCGTATATTAATGGATTTTTTTTGCACACCCTAGGTATGTGATGGCCACATAAACATCTCGAGCTTCACTCTGAGGATTTATGGGTCATCACACACTTCCAGTGTGCAAAAAAAATCCATAATACACACTTGCCTATCCATTATTGTCTATTTAATGGATTATTTATAAGTTCACAGTAATCTCAGATACTGCTTGGTAGCCCTGTCCTCCTGTAGTAAGTCTTACAGCCCTACTAAATATAATTGTTCAGTGATGCCATCATTTTAGAAGGAAGTGGATGGCAATGGATTGCAATATACCATGAAGGTGCTAGCTGGCTATGTATGATCCCTTTCAGCCTCCTGAAAGGCTGTTCTTCTACAACCACACTGAGGGATTTTGCAATATCTGTACTGTTGTATTAAGGAAGGTGCAGTGCAGGGCATCATGTATTCTGTTGCACAGAAGAGCATCATTTGGAAATGTATTTTCCTAGTATCAAACTGTGTATTGGAATTTGAAGACACAGATCAATGATGCCATGACAAATTTATGATGGGGTGTGGATTGTGGAGGGAAGTAAGGGTGGACACTGTACAGTGCATTTGAGAGGTGAAAAACCAAGTATTGGATGAAGGACAACTGTGAACATAAGACAGGTGGCCATCATAAAAATCAAAATTCACTGGGCAGACTGTTGTCTGAGAAGAGAGAACCATGACATATCTTATGAAGGGTCATTGACATGGTCAGGGTGGACAATGGACATGAGTGCATTTTGGTGGTGAAAAACAGTATGGGATAAAGGCCAGCCATAAGCTTAAGACAGATGGCCATCATAAAAAGCCAAATAAGCCTTGCAGAAGGTTTTCTGTGGAGAATTATGGCAAATAGATGATGGGATGTGGGTGGGCAGAGAGGACAAGTGACTTGACAGTGGAATTGAGAGAGCCAAAAAACACAATATTGGAGACAGGTGAAATGCTAAATCACAGGGCAGACTGTTGTCTGTGGAATGAATCATGACAGATCACATGATGGGGTGTTGATGGTCAGGGCAGAGAGACAGTGCATTTTGTAGGTGAAAAACCACAGTACAGGATGGCCAGCCATAATCTTAAGACAAGTGGCCATCATAAAAAGCCAAATTAGCGTGGCAGGAAGTTGTCTATGGAAGCCATGACAAATACATGCTGGGGTGTGGGTGGGCTGTGGGCAGAGAGGCCGATTGAAGTGACATGCAATTGAGAGCCAAAAAATACAATATTAGATGAAGACCAGCCATAAACTTAAGATAGGTGGGGGTGGCCATCATGAAACGCCAATTTCACCTTTTGAACCATTGTGTTTGGAGATTTTCTGAACCATCAAAAGTTTGGACTATGACATGGACTGTGTGGCCTAAAAAGTCAACAGTTTAAGTAATAAAGATCTTTGCCATGTGTATCAGTTCATCAGTGGTGAATTTCATATGGTATGACCTGCCCACTGACAGACAGGAGATACCCCAAAATGATGCTGAGCCTCTAATATACAACTGAATGAACCAGTCCCCCCCCCCAACTCACTAATAGATTTCACAAAACAGCCATGTGTGGGACTGGGAGATTAGTGGGCTATGACTGACTATGTAAGAGAAATAGTAAGTTATGGCTAGGGCATCAGTGGCTTATTAGAATCCGTTCTCTTCTAAAGCTGCAAAGGTTGAACACAATTGACCACGGATAAACTCACATTTATGTCATCTTACTTTTTACCATTTTTTTAATGGAACTGGTAATGGTATCATTAAATTGAAACTGACTACTAATTAGTCTGTGTGTCTTTGTTGATGATAGCCCTGATGCCCCTACTACTGGAATCTTTAGCTGATAGTAAGTTTTGACCAGGAAAGTCACAGTAAGCTGGAGCTTTACACCCAATAGAATTTGCATGCTATTGTAGTAGGCATGGCACACATGACTTGAAGCAAGGTGTTAAAATAAAATGCAATATGTGCAAACTCTAACAACTGAATGGCAAAATCAATGTGCGCTGCAAAAGGAAAGACAATTAAGAATTGAAACATTGAACAATAAGAATAACAATGCGGCAGAATGAGGCAGAATCACATTACAGTCAATGCAAATTGCCTCAGTGGTACCTCAGTGGTACCTTGAGGTAAGAAACTTTAAGATAATTACCACTGTAGGTCATCATATATAGCTTGTAAAAAACAAAAACAAGGCATTGTGTCAGCATGTTGTCTAAAAGCAAAACAAAATGGTTATATTAAATGCACGCTGAAAATAGAAAATTGAGTTAAAAATCTACATTTCGACCTTAGGTCTTCTTCAGGAAATATCTAAAAGAGAAAAAAAAAATTAAATGTAAGTTAGTGTAGAGGGAGGTAAATGATATATATATATATTTATATATATATATATATATATATATATATATATATATATAGGAAGAAGAAAGGGAAGGCTCAGGGAGAAGAAGTGATAAATGGTAAGATTAAGAGAGAATCTGTGAAACAAAAAGGTGATGATGGGAAAGATAAAGCATAATAGGAGGGAAGTTCCCAGGTGGGGACTAATTATCAGGGCCTAGTAAGAAGGCTGAAAGGTGACAAATGTGTGGGAAGGAGACAGAAATGGAGACTTATGGTGAAAATGAAAAATAAATTAAATGAGTACAAAAACAAATAGACTTTAGGGAAAAAAAGGTGTGGCTGAAAGATGTTAGTGAAAAATAAGTCTGTCATTTAAACCAGAGGGCTGCTGGGAGCCAAGGCAGATGATCAGCTTGGCTTCCATGTTTTTTTCTATGGTCAGGATCCCAGAGGTCCTGCTGAAGGACGCAAACAGAAAGGTCATTGACATTGTGGTCCCTGGAGATAAAATGGGATACAATGGGTTTAGCAGTTTCACCATTCTTGACTGCTCTGTAATGTTCCTTGAAACAGTCAGCAAGACACCTACCAGTTTCTCCAATGTAAATAGCTGTACACTTCCTGCAAAGAATACAATACACCACATTAGTGGAGGTGCATGAGAACTCCTTGGTGATGTGAAAAACACCTGTAGGCCCCCAAATTTCAGTCACACTGGAAATAAATTTGCAGGTGTAGCAGCGAGTCCTGTTGCAAGGTTTTGTACCTGGGAGGGAGGAACTGTTAGGAGTAGGTCGTCTGCTTTTAACCAGGAGATTCCGCAGGTTAGGTGGCCGGCGGTAGGAGGCAATATATATATATCTCATTTTACCTCCCCTCTACACTAAATTTTTTTTTTTTTCCCTCTTAGATATTTCTTGAAGGAGACCTAAGTTCGAAAGGTAGATTTTTAACTCTATTTTCTATTTTCAGTGCGAATTTAATATAACCATTTTGTTTTGCCTTTCAACCACATGCTGACACAATGCCTTGTTTTTGTTTTTTACAATTTGTATGCTACATTTGCTGCGACCCACTATGCCTAATTTGAAATCTCTTCTGAATTCTCTACGATGCTCCTTCATTTCATCTATGTCTGCATTCCCCTCTCATATTTCTAAGTCTTCTCTTGAATTATTTTCTGCCATTTGCTCTAAGACTAAACTCTACAGTCACTTATAGCTTCTTTCCAAATGCCGCCACCTGGGTATTATTCCTAAAGGCTTCTGTTTGAAATTCCATGCTTGTTCATTTGGATCTGAGGTACATGTTTCCTCCACTAATAAACTTTTGAAAACTTTCTCTAGGAAACTTATCACGCACACCATTCTCTCCATTAAAACACAGCTGATTTCTGTGAACAAAACCATTCAAAGGCAAAAGGATTTCCTGTAGCGAACAGCTACACATAACCTTCCCTATA
The DNA here is from genome assembly GCA_016271365.2 of Neoceratodus forsteri. Lineage (NCBI taxonomy): Eukaryota > Metazoa > Chordata > Ceratodontiformes > Ceratodontidae > Neoceratodus > Neoceratodus forsteri. The sequence goes on from CM057454.1 coordinate 203,349,983, forward strand.
TTAAGCACTGCATCCAAAACCTTAACTCCACTCTCTTTCAGTTCCTCAATGACACCAAATCTGCAAAACTCCAGTCTCTCACCCAGCAGATCAACAACCAACATGAGCCCTCGAGTCAGACACAACCTAACAATCTGGTATTTTGTATTCCTCCAGTCCTTCCCCTGACACAAGATGAGCAATCACTCCTTAGCAAAGGTCTCTCTTTTGTGCCCACACCCAGATATCTTGATGCACCCCAGGTTCAAGTTGATCTGCAGTGCTTCTATCATAGAGTATGCCTTACAGCTCATTTTTCTAATGAGACTCCTCTTCCCACAGATTATGACAGTATCACCAGAACAATCAATGATATCAATCCCCAGCGAAGTGCATGGACACTCCCTACAGGACGTTTTGTTGCTATTGATTATTTTGTTAACCAATGCATGAAAAACACCACTAACTTCAATCTTTATTGCAGACACAACCATTCCAACCTGACACCTGGTGAGCTTGCAGCCCTCAGATCTCTGCAACGTAGGAATGACATTGCTATCAAACCAGCTGATAAGGGAGGTGCTGTTGTGGTCTGGCAAAAGGAGCTATACATCATTGAAGCTACGCAGCAACTCTCTGACACCAGGTTTTATTCTTCTCTTCCACAGGACCCCACTGCTGACTATCAGACTGAGGTCACCACCACCAACACCTCTGCTATTGAAAACAAAGAGCTCCTTGCTTCTGCTAAGAGACTCATAGTTCAGCATCCCCAGACATCCAGGTTTTATCTCCTTCCCAAAATCCACAAAACAGGTAACCCGGGTCATCCCATAGTGTCTGCCTGCTCCTGCCCCACATCCCACATCTCTGCATTTTTGGACAGCCTCATGAAACCCCTTGTTGGGTCCCTGCCCTCCTATGTTAAAGACACTAACTATGCTCTCCAGTTATTTGACAGGTTCAGATTCAGTGACTCTTATCAGCTCATCTTCACCATGGACATCACATCTCTTTATACAGTGATCCCCCATGATGATGGTCTGACAGCTTTGCAGCATTTCTTGAATAAGTGGGAAGTCCAGCAGTCACCCACACACACACTAACTCATCTGGCAGAACTGGTTCTTACACTCAATGCTTTTTCTTTTAATAACAGGTTTTTTCAGCAGGTCAGTGGAGTTGCCATGGGTACCAAAATGGGTCCCAGCTTTGTTAATCAGTTTGTGGGTTGGGTGAAGGAATGTTTTTTTCTCTCATTCACAGGGACTGTGCCTGAACTCTACAAACGCTACATTAATGACTGTGTGGGGCCACCTTCTGCTCCAGGGAAACCCTTCAAGTCTTCCTTGACAAGTTTACCATGGCCCATCCTTCCCTTCAGTACACTGTTGAAGTATCCTCCTTTACACTGCCTTTTCTGGATATCCAGCTGTCAATACAGAACACTGGTCTGAAGACATCAGTTTCTAACAAACCCACTGACTCTCACAGTTTCCTCCTCCACAGCTCCTTTCATCCTAAACATGTCAAGAATGGCCTGCCTTATTCACAGTTTCTTAGACCTCACATGTTATGCAGTGAAGAGGATGATTTTGCTGAGCAGACCCAAATAATGCATAGTTGGCAGAGCACTCTCCCAGGTAAGTAACATGCCACGTATCCTTGACCACTGTAGGAAGGATATTGGTACACAAGAACAACGGCAAATTCCACTAGTGCTTCTTTTCCATCAGAGCACACCTTCTCTTCACAGGATCATCACCAGCAAGAATGCTGTTAGGAGCTGAAAGTGAAACACAGTATTGGATGAAGGCCAGCCATAAACATAAGACAAGTGGCCATCATGAAATGCCAACTTAGCCGGGGGGACCAGACATAGTCTGTGGAGAACCAGACCAGACCAGGTAAAGGGTGGCACTGGGCATGCCAGGCAGACACAGTGCCATTAGGAATAGAAACACAGTATTGGATGAAGGTCTACCATTAACTTAATACAGGTAGCCATCATGAAATGCTAAATTAGCCTGGGGAACCAGACCATAATTTGTGGAGAACCAGATCAGGTAGAGGGTGGCACTGGGCATGCCAGACAGGCACAGTGCCGTTAGGAACTGAAACACAGTATTACATGAAGGTCTGCCATGAACTTAAGACAGGTGGCCATCATGATGATAATGCCAAATTAGCCTGTGGGACCAGACCATAGTCCATGGAGAACCAGCACAAGTAGAGGGTGGTGTGGTGTATGGGCCTGGGTGGGCAGGCCGGGCTGAGACCATGTTTTTGGGACTGGAGCTGAAATACAGTATAGGATGAAAGCCATCCATAAACTTAAGACAGGTGGCCACTGGCCATCATGAAATGCCATGCCAAATTAGCCTGGGTGGACCATAGTCTGTATAGAACCAGGACAAATAGAAGGTCTCGTGGGCATGCAGGGAGGCCACAGCATCATTGGGAGTCAAAACATTCATTTGGATAAAGGCCAGCCATGACTTACATGACATCCATCCAATTTGAAACACCTGAACAGTGAGTTGCACTGCAGTCCAGATGTGTGAAACACAGAAGGTAAAATAATTTTTCCAGTAACACAGTTTGTAGAATTCTAGAACTAGACAGCAGCACCAAAATGGATACGACCCGGACCAAGAAAGATCCACAGTTAGAGACTTCCTACAGCTAGGTATGACTGCTATCTAGCACCAGCAGCATTGGCACTTAGCTCGTACATGGTTTGTCAGAGCCTCCTCCTGTCGAACCTCATATAAGCTAAGCGCAGATGCTGCTGGTCTTAGGTAACAGTTATACCTAGCTGCTGGAAGCCTCGCATTGTGGATCTGTGTTGGTCTGGATCATATCCATTTGGTGCTGCTAGCCAGGTCCAGAATTCTACAAACTGTGTTACAGGAAAAATCCTTCCACCTTTTGTGCTCCACTCTTGTGGACTGGAGGAGTGCTATTCTATTCATGTGTTCTGGACATTTTAAACTGAGCATTGTGTGCCAATGCTCAGCTTATTCACATTATGCCTAGTCCAGGGAGTGCTGAGCCTATGAGTTCTTTCAGTTTCTTTGACTGACATTATACTCATACTTTTTTCACTGATATTATAGTTTTTCAGTTAATGCTGCTAACATGATGGTTTGCTGCTACAACAGAATTGTTGACTGTGTTTGAGGCAGTATATTTATAAATTGTTTGTCACTAACTAGTGAACAGAACATACCAAAAAAAGGTCCCACAAGCATATACTGAAACTAAACCCTGGAGGAGAGGCAGGCTGAGGCTACCCAATTACACAGAAGAGCTTCCTGAAGAATGCAAACTAGAATGGAAATATGTATGCACTGCAATGGTGCCAAGTCTTATACGAACTTGTGTGCCATGTCCACTGCTACTGCTGCTGCTGAGTCTGTAAATTCATATGAGGGTGAGCATCATCTGGCTTACTGCCGTAACCATTCCCTCCATCTTGACTTCCACAGTCAACCTCTAGTGTGCGATGTGTCATGGCACACATCCTAGTTTTCTTTTTTCTCTGTACAAAAAACAGAATTACAGTAAATGCCCTAAGAACACCAGCCAGTGGTGCGTGCAGCTGTGCACATTCTTTAAATTACCCATCATGCATGATTACTCCCCATCACTATGATATCTTGCAAGGGAGAACACGGGCCTATTCCCATTAAAGTGAATGTGGCTCGATTTTGTATGGTATGTAACATACAATGGCCAGTCTAAAATTAATGAAGGGGATCACTTGAATAACAAGGGCCTACTTAGTCGGGCAGTGTCCTTCATGAATCTCAGTTTCAGACTGTCCATTACATGTTGTACCATGGAACATCGAGCAAGCCACATTCACTTCAATGAGAATACACCCCTGCACTCTCCCTTGCATATCATAGCGCAGGGGCGTATTCAGTACTTGCATGAGAAAGTAAATGAATGTGCTGGTTGCTGTATTGGGTGTGAAAATATGATCTCAAATCAAATAGTCCAATGACTAATTATACAGGCACTGTACTGACCATTAGAAATGCTATAAAGGGTGAGAGATCCTCTTGTATATCTACTCTGTTATGTTTACAGTAAGATCTTACCTAATTGTTCTGTACAGAGGCATCTCAGTCATCATCAGGGCACAGTGGTGGAAGAATGAGTCACACTTACAAAAAGTTGGGTTCAGATGCATGTACTGGAGGAAGCAAGTTAAACCATTAACTTAAGACAGGAGGTCATCATTCATGAACCATACAAACTGTCAAATTAGGGCATATACGTCAACAGTTGTATGCTGCATATGTTCTGTCTGCTTCATGCTTCACCAAGGGTGAAGTGACTATGGTATGACCTGATGACTGAGATAGCACCGCCCACACACACAAACACACTCACATTAGAGATTGTGTGATAGCATGCCAGGACATTTTATTTAAAGTGATTCTTTCACATTAATTCTATAGTAATTGACTTGACACACTGACACTCAACACTGGTGGAGGTCATCCTGACTCTGACTCATTTGTAATAGTTTAATGCACTGCATGCATCTAGAAATTTTAGATCACATTTTTGAATAAAAAACAGCCAGCAGTGAGCACATTTATTTACTTTCTCATGCAATTGAGTATGCCCTCGAGCTATGATGTCCTGTAAGAGAGAACATGCATGCTATTCCAATTGAAGTGAATGTGGCTGCTCCAGTCTGAGATTAATGAAGTGGTTCACTTAACTAACAAGGGCCTAGTTAGTAGAGTGGTGTTCTTCATAAACAACAGACTGGCCATATGTTGTGTTGTACCATTCAACACTGATTGAGCCACATCTACTAATGAGAATAAATGACGGTTCTGTGGCCTCCCTTTGCAGGGACGCTTACATAGTAATGAGGTGGATCCAATTGCATGAGAAAGTAAATGAATGTGCTCACTGCTGGCTGGTGCTTTGTGGGGAAGTGTGATCTAAAATGGATAACTACGTACAGGCACTGCAACGAGTATTACAAACGTTATGGACAGGATAACTTTTGCAACCTGGTTTTAATATCCAGTGAGTAGGTAAGAAGTTGATTCTTAATATAAACAATGTGATGTGACAAAAGCCCTTTAAAGAACACCCTATAACAATTGTAAGGTAAATAATACAGCATTACGTATAAATATTACAGCATGCTACTGTATCTTTCCTTACCATCTTATTTGTCAAGCTGGCCTCAGAATGTAAAGCAGGATGATGATCCCTGAGGTGAGTAAACATATTCGCTGTATTACCACCCTTTGCAGAAATGTGGACTAATTTCCTTGAATTAATTCTGAATAATAAGGAAGACCTCAGAAAGTAATGGCAAAAGACTGAATGCATATCTGTTACTACAACTCTGAGTTGTGTAACAAGAACAGTTTTGGTACTATTGGTAGTCGTTAGTCAATGTAGAAACTGAAGTTCTACTTGGACTTTACACTTGTTGGCTTACCTTCAGCTTAAATTACACAACCTGCCACTTGTTATTTGCTGTATCAAGACTGGTAGTATACCATGCAGTCGCTGTGCTATATAGCTTGCTTGATACATGTAAAACAAGCTTACTTGCTATTACTAAATGTAAAACATTTGCTTCAAAAGTGAGTAGTACTATCCTAAACACATTGGAACTTGTCAGAAACCTGCACAGCAGTCACAAACAGTACCATAAATACATGAATGTTATATAGGGATTTCACTGTATCACTCAGGCAGTTACTATATTATAATAATAATAATAAAATAATAATACTTTATTGATAATGCACCTTTTTGAGTACCAAGGCGCAGTACAGTTAAAACAGTTAAAAGTGAATAAAACAATATTAATCATCACAGTAAAATATACAGTGCAAACCAAGTCAGCAATCATCATCACCGCATGCTCTTTTCCAAAGAAATGCTTTTAGGCCCTGTTTGAATCTCCCCTCACAGTCACGCACTCCCTAATCTGATGGGGTAGAGAATTCCAGAGGGTAGGGGACACAAACATAAATACCTAGGCTCCAGCAGATTTTAAAACCACCCTCGGGAATCTCCAGCAACCCCTTGTCAGTTGAGCGAAGTGGTCACTCAGGGTGATAGGGAATCAGAAGCTCTTTCAGGTAGTCAGGGCCCAGTCCGTGTAGGGCTTTATATGTCAGTAACCCGACTTTGAAGGTGATCCGCCACTGAACAGGCAGCCAGTGCAGTTCCCACAGCACCAGCAGGATATATTCATCTAGTTAAACATGTACATCAGTGAACAGAAAGATTATCCATCCCCCATCAACAATTAACATGTAAAAAAACAGCTGGAATATAGATTTTTTTCTTTAATTAGTCACTTAGCTGAAGCAGCATCCAGTTCTTCAGACCGGCATCCAGGGTAACATTTCTGGATCTTCTTCAGTCACTTGTTGATTCTGATGAGACCATGGAAGGAAGGGGCTCTGTTCACAGTGGATCAAAGATGGAAGATGTCCTTGATTGACTGCTGGTTAGCACCTTTGATCTTCCTGCCGGTCTGCAGAAATGAAGTAGGCATTTCATTACTTTATTTGCAATAGCATTAGAGTATAGGCTTACATATTTTTTATACATTTATAAATATATGCAGCATTGCAGCAGACTTGGGGAGCACTGGCCCCTTATTAATTAGTAACTAAAATCAAGCACATTACAGCTATGTTATGCCACAGATATGACATCACTTTAATGTTAACCAGTATGTGCTTTGCACTGTGTGCAGATGCAGTCTTTGTACTACCAGGATCACTGATCTAGGCACTTGCCTCTGTGTCTCTGAGTCTGAATCGACCAAGCAGTCAGCTACATCTCTTGTCTTAGATGGGCATAACAAACCCCACTGACCCTGTGGCCTGCCAGTCCTGTTCTGGCTTATCATGGAAGAACAAGGAGGGGAGAAAGATGTTAATGGGAGGGACTTTCTGCAAAATGTGAAGCTGTGAACCACAGATAATCAAATAAAGCAAGGGGTTCCCCTCCTTGGAATTCATTTATATTAAATGTGATGGATTCAGGAGCCTTGCAACCCCTATGATTCTTCTGAAATGACAGACACTGCTGCATTTTATCAAGTGTCACTGTGAAAATGCAAAGTTGCACAGTGCACTGCAACGTACACTACTTAAGCTAATTTAGTTGAATTCCCCATATATGTAAAAAAGAAAATGGCAAAAATGGTACTTTTCCAATGTTATCCTAATTGAGAGGGTGATTCCAAATAAAAGCATTGTTCCAGTTCCACTTATTTTCATAATGCTGCCTCAATCAGAAAATGCATCATTCCACATATTCAGCAGTGCTAGGCTAGAGTATTGAAATGCTGACAGGAAGAATTCATGTGCCTTGCCACCAATCTACCTTACCATTTTGATCAGTCCGTATACATGACAGTGTAAAAGGGAATGAGCAAGTAACATATTGGTCTGGAGGAGGTTCACTGTTCCCTCACTATGACAAAAATAAAAGTTAAATACTGTAAAAATCAACACATTATCTTAGGAATGTGTTATCGCTCTCCCAGTGCATCCACTGACCTTCTCGATATATTAATTACAGAAATAGAAACAGCTTGTTCTTTAGGGGATATTATTCTTACAGGGGATTTCAACCTAGGTGAAATTGACTGGAAAGGGCATATAGCCACCTCATGCTCAGGGAGAAAACTACTTAATACTTGCCAACAGTGTCACCTTACTCAGGGTGTAGAGCAACCAGCTCGAGGCCATAATATCCTTGATCTTGTCCTTCATAGTAGAAGTCTGGTACCCAATAACCTAACTGTTTCTAACCTAAATGTGGGGGGTAGGAAAAAATAGGCTATTGGTTAAATAGGATCTGCAGCTTATCCTCTAGGTAGGGAAATGGGCAGACTAGGTGGGCCAAGTGGTCCTTATCTGCCGTCAAAGTCTATGTTTCTATGTTTCTACACTGATTGGGAATAGTGATCACTGCTCCATCAGGTTTGATTTAGAACATAGGGTAGTTCCATTGAAAAATAGTTCCAAAATCTATATGTACTAAAAAGCTGATATTTTTAATATTAATACTAGTTTAGACAGTGTGGATTGTCAATCTATTTTAAATACCATAGGTATTGGGGAGTACTTCAAAACACTACATAAAAAAATTACTGATTTAAGGAATATGTATATTCAGTCTAAGTTAAAAAATACATCAAATCAATATAAGCCGAAATGGATGAACAATTAAATAAAAAATCTCATTAAGAAAAAAAATAAATGTTATGCAGCCTACTTGAAATCACAAACATCAGCTAATTGGTGTCTATGCCTTAATATAAAAAAAAAATTAAAAATTGTATTAGAAGAGCAAATGAATCCTGGGAGCTCAAATTATCAGTTAATGCAAGTAAGGACAATAGTAAGTCCTTCTTTGCTTACATTAATTCTGTTAAGAAACCCACTTGCCAAGTTGAACAAATCCAGATGAATGATACCTTAATCCATGACCCTCTCGATATGGCTAACCTATTTAATATTACAAAATGGGAAGGAAAAATCCAGCATGCTGATTGGCTAGTACCTGTACATTAGATCCGGCTAATGCACAGCTAAAAACAAGTGCAGACAATCTGAAAGCAGCCAAAAAAATCACACATAAATGAACATTTAGGATGTTAAGAAATGTTAAGAATCTTAAGGACTGCCATTTTGTTTGTTTTTTTAAACTGAGTAAATCCCACTAAATTATCAAAAATACATCCACAGTACCCTGTTTTCCAGTAGAACACAGTTATGGGCAACAATTTTCTTTTATTTTAACCCACATTAGTGATCAGATTTAATTTAGCACCCACCCGCTACTTGCTCAAATGCTCACAGTTGATGCCTGCTCATACACTAGCTCACTGTCAGCCTCCCATTCAATGAGTTTCTCTTGTGGCCCTAATACAGACAGACCCTCAATTGCTCTCTGGCACACTTCTTTTAGTGTAAAACCTCCATTATTTTCACTTTTCTTCCTCTCAGGTTTCATACATCTGAGCAAAGTTGCAATCGCTTGCCAGCCCCTGCCTCCTCCCACTGGTGGTGGAACTCCGGACATCCGTTGTCTCATCTGTGCCCCTTCATCTCTTTCAGATCTCTGCAACACTCCGCTGCCGCACACCCGTTCAATTTCAAGAGTGACCTCACATTTCTGACACCGAACAGAAAGAGGAAGTAGGGCTCAGAATCCTACACAAAATTTCTCAGCCACTGAAGATAATAAGCAGGTTCAGTTGTCTTTAACATTTTAAAATCACTGTCCTCGTGGATTTCTCCAGCCAGCCTGCACATCCGCTCACTCAATCTGATGTTCATTCTTTGCCAGCATGCCTTCCTGCCGACTCGCTTACACCATTTCTTTCCTCCAATCCGAATTAGAAAAGTGATGTCTGGCAGAAGACTGTACCTAATAACTAGAGATTGTTTCTCAGTTAAAGACATGGCAGTAGAACATTAATCCTCCTGTTTTATGTGCAATACCAGGAATTGATGTTTTCTTCTGTCTGCAGAGCCGCAGTTTCCTAGAGCCTGTCATCCGCTCACTTGGTTATTCACTAAGGGCTTACGACTTTCAAATGTGCTTCTACAGTAAGCCCATAATTGCCAGTATATTTTTGAACATTTTTAGTGTGTTTTAATGATTGTTGTAAAAGTACATTTTAAAATGTGTGTGTGTGTGTTGGGTTGGGAGGAGGCAATGAGCTACAGTACAGGATAGAAACTATAGCTATGCAAATGCAGGATTATAGGCTGAAGGACTATTTTATCTAAAAATGCACACAGCATGTAACTTTATTTTGTATTAAACCTCTGAATTTTGATTGTCACAGTTATAACAAATACAGGTTTCCATTTTATAAGCACAATAAGACACTCCGGGGGTGTGCATTAGACATTTATAATGCACGGTCAGGGGCTAAAGGCAATCAGCTTGCAGCCTCGTACCGTATTATGCCCCTGACCATGCGTTAGAAATGTCTAATGCACACCTCCTCTTGTCTTATTGCTTACTTAACTTTTGTGAGATATGTTCAAGTAATCAGATTGCTGACATAATCAAAGATTTTATGGGTTGCAACATTACCATTTCTGAATCTGAATGGGAAAATTAGCACATCTCCGGATGATGTATCAGGCCATCTTTTGTATTCATTGGCTGACAGTCTGTATTTACCTCTTAAACTACTTTATGAACATTGCATAAATCATAATTTCATTCCTGAACTTTGGAAAACTGCACATGTGTGATTCCTATCCACAAAAAAGAGCCAAGAAACCATTGGGAGAATTACAGACCAATTAGCTTAACCTCCCCTATGTGTAAAATCCTAGAAAGTTTGATTAAAGACATTATTGCCTCTACGCTGTCTAAATTGGATGTTGAACAACACAGTTTTAAGAAGGGTCATAGTTGCTTGACCAACCTATTGTGTTTCTACGAGGATGTCAGTTTACAGCTTGACAGCAGACTCCTGTATAATGTGATCTATATTGACTTCAGTAAGGCTTTTGACCTTCTTCCCCATTGGGCACTACTACATAAACTCATTTCAGTTGATATTAATCATACCATTGTGAGATGGATATTCAATTGACTGACAAACAGAACACAGCGAGTTCTGATTAATGGATAGCTTTCTGGTTTGGGGTCTGTCACTAGCGGAGTACCACAGGGCTCTGTTTTGGGCCCTGCCTTTTTCAGCTTTTTATAGCTGATATAACAAATAGTTGCTATTTAAATACTATTAAATATGCAGATGGCATCAAATTCGGTGGACTGTGTTCCAATTCAGAGCAGATTTCATCCATTCAAAATGATCTGGATAACATCACTAAATGGATCAATACTTGGGGGGATGAAATTGAACCATGATAAATGCAGGATTTTGCACTTTGGTACCAATAATCACTCTAATGCTTACATATTAGACAACAGAGTGTTGACCAGTACTGATAAAGAAAAAGTTTTGGGGGTTCTGGTGTCAGATGATTTTTGGCCTGATTCACAAATGAATGCGTTATACTTAAGGCTAACAGTATTATTTGGTCAATCAAGAGAAACATTAAATCAAGAGACAGTAAAGTACTAATGCCCTTATACAGAGCCTATGTTCTCTTACATCTAGACTTCTCTTCTCCATTATGGTGCCCTTTTTAGGAAACATGACATTTTGCAACTGGAAAAAGTGCAAAGAAGTTACACTAAACTTGTGAGAGGGTTGCATAATGCAATGTGTGATATTAGACTTGTGTCCTTGAACTTAATGTCCCTCACAACTCGGCGATTAAGAGGGGACCTCCTTCTTATATATGATATCATGAAGAAGCCATACTTATTGACCAATCTAGAGACAGTGTTTAAAGATGACATTTATAACCTTAGCGGTCACCCTCTTCAGTTACTACATAGGAAATTTAACTTAATGCCATGGAAATTCTTCTATACTTTACATATCATTAAGCCCTGGAATGCTTTACCAGTGGACATGATTCCTAGCAGTTTCAAGTCTATGTTTAAATCCCAACTGGGCACTTTGATCCTTTCTGGTACTACTCTTTGTTATTATTAGACAAAAGGAGCAATCATGGGCCTCACGGCTCTCTGGCTTCTGTTCAATCTTAGTATGAATCTTAGTATAAAAAGCAGAATGAACCCTTCCTTGTGCAGAAGTCACATGCTCCTGTTCTGCATATAATTTTGGCTTTAGTAGCTCTAGCCCTATCCCCATATCGAAATTGATGGGCTTATAATTGGGCTACCTGGATCTGATCTACGATGTTCCCTTTCACTTCCATCATGGTAGCACTTTATTTGCCTGTCCGCCTAGCCATGATCCATCCATCTGATCAGCCCGCCCCCGACACTAGCACATTTTGTGAAGTCATTTTACAGATAGTGTGGTCAGGATTCGGAGGGGATTGCTAGCTAAGTGGTGGCCATAAATCTGATTTGTTCCAATTAAAATACAAAAATGTAACTTTGAAAGACAGCCCTGATGACATAGACATATTCACATCTATATGGAGTGCATCCTTCACACATACATGAACCATATAATGACTTCACAAAACATGCTGGTAGCATCAGTCAGAGTGGATAAACTGAATCAGTGTGTGGCAGCCAGGGGTGCACAGCAGAATGAAGTGATAGCAGGATGAAAGTGAACAGCACAGCACAGACACAGCCAGGTAGCCAAATTATGACAAGCCCATCCATTATGATATAGCGGGGCTACTACAAAAAAAAATTACAGGCAGCTGCCAACTGTGAAGCAGCAGCATATGACTTCTACACAGGGAATGATTTTTATCCCTTCTTGGGAAATACTTTGAAGTTTGAGAAAGTTTATAATAAATGTAAGGTTGTTAGTAGAATACTAACACCCAATCACATTGCAGCATTTCTTAGATGCCATAATTCACGTAACTTGCCAGCTGCCAAAACTGCTTGCCCCACTCCCCCACCCCACAAGATGTCCTCTCAACAGAGAACAGATGCATGCATATCATGGTTTAGAGTAGGTTACCCAGGTAATGGGTACACACACACTACCAGTCCTCAGTCATCACCACTGTGTCCAGTCAACCTCAAACAGTTTGTCCTGGCAGTGGTGGCACTGCGCCACTGTCTGAAAATGATCTGACTCAGTGACAATCACTGACAAGCACCACATAATTCAAAACAGTTACAAACGTGGCCCAGTAGTGCAGTGGTTGGATCAGCACCTGTGTCACACAGACAACCTGGGTTTGGGAACAGACTCTGTTTTCAGAGGCCAGCTAACAGCAGATGGCTTGAGCATCCAATGACCACTCACCTTTGGCAGGGAAGAGGGGCTGCTGGCCCCTGATGGAGGCTGAGAGCACAGCATTGGCAACACAGCATGCCACATCAGGTAGGAAAAGCATGATGGACTTCAGTGTATGCATTGATGTTAAGTGGCAGTGTGGCGCAACATCATGCTCACAAGAAAAATGTACCTGGTCTGTTGAACATGATATCAAACACCAATCCATGGTATACTACCGCCATGCCCACTGTAGCCCGAGAATGCTCCGTACTGAGGGACCCCCCAGTGCCACTGCAGATCACACCCACAGGCTAATTGGTTGTGCCTAAGGGCAGTGGGCATGGGCACTTCTCTCTCAGAGGGGGGAGAGGGAGACCCACCTGACAAAGGAGAAAGTAGGGGGATCCATTGATGGATGTGGGTTGGGTGGGGGGCAGCAGGATGGCAATCGGAGGGGGGTGATCGTGGGTCCTTTATAGGTGGACCAAAGTAGTGGAGGGGCAAGAAGGGAATACATAAAAAAAGTTACACACTTTAATGAGATTTGAAAACAAGTTTACTAATTCCTACACTAATGCAAACAAGCATTTGTCAATGCCAAATGTTGTCTTGCTGACATTGGCATTGGTAGTGCATGAGTTAGACAGATGCTTAAAAAGAATGGCAGTGAATTACAGAAGTGACGCCAACCCCACACCACCCTGAGCAGACTGACAGGCACTGAGGTGTGCCTTTGTGTGTCAGCTGTAATGCTCATGTGATTTCATCTCACCCTACCCTGCAGAGTCCAACAAGTATCACATTCTGCCTTGCGGTCCTCGGAAATACATTGAAATGGGTGCAGTATAGGAGAATGGGGTGAACTTCCGGGCTGAAGAGTGCAAGGCACAGTTTGATGCCTGTCAGTGGCTGCAGGGTGGGGTGGGGGTGGGGATGATGGAGGAATGGCGTGAGCATTAGAACCGACAATCTAAAGGCACACCCTGGACATTGGTTAGTTTCTACAGGGTGGGATGTTATAGTTAGAAACCCTAATGCCCCAGGCATTTGTTGGTATTTACACTCCAGATTTTCAACATGGGCTTTTTCTCACCCCACTTCATGAAAGCATTTGGGACCTCTGCTCATGAACAGTGGCACTATGATTTTGTTAATCTGTCCTGAACACTGATGTCCCACAGTGACTGCTCCATTCTGTGCCAGTAGCTCGAAACCACATTTTGGGCAGGATGTGAGAAATGACAACTGTACTGTTCTTAAGGAGGTGTGCAAAAATGGCAATGTGGAAAATCTGGAGTGAAAATATTACAAATTCTCCAAGTTATGAGCGTACATGGAAACTGCACAATGCATGCTTGTAACACAGTTATTCTGTGAAATTTTTTCACCAAATTTTCAACATAGGCATTTTGGGACCTCCACTCATGAACACTGTCACAGTGATTTTCTTAATCTGTCCCAAACATTGATTTCCTACAGCGGCCGTGCCATTGTACGCCACTTGTGTAAAACCACATTTCACACAGCATGTGAAAAATAACAACTATACTGTTCTTTAGGAGGTGTGCAAAAATGGCAATGTTGAAAATCTGGAGTGAAAATATTAACAATTCTCGAACTTATGAGTGTGCATGGAAACTGCTCAATGCACACTCATAAAATAGGCATTTTGTGGAATTTTGTCACCAAATTTTCAACATATGCATTTTGGGACCTCCTCTCATGGACAGTGTCACTGTGATTTTCTTTATTCTGTCCAGAACATTGATTTTGCACACTGACTGCACCATTGTGCGCCACATGTGCAAAAACACATTTTGGGTAAGATGTGAAAAATTACAGCTGTACTGTTCATAAGGAGATGTGGTAAAATGGCAATGTTGAAAATCTGGAGTGAAAATATTAAAAATTCTCAAAGTTAAGAGCATGCATAGGAACTGCACAAGACACACTCGTAATGCCATCATTTTGGGGAATTTTTCCACCAAATTTGCAACATAGGGTTTTTGGGAGCCTACCTCATAAACTGTGACACTGTCATGTTGTTAATCAGTCCCAAAATGTGGTTCTGCACAGTGACCGGGGACTCACCTTTCGGGACCGCATAACAAAATGCCAGTGACTGAGTTCATGAGGTGGGGTCCCAAGAACCCCATGTTGAAAATCTGGTGAAATAATTCCCCAAAATGGCCGAGATATCCACCAAAGTTGAAAAAACCCTATTTATGCCATTATACAGCTTACCGGCATTTCTTCAGTTCACGGTCGGCTTTGAAGAGTGCAGACATGTCCCGGTCCACCGAAGATCATTGCACTGGCCTCTGGAGGTAAGTATGGGGTGAGGGGGGTGTGGTGAGGTTGGTGTGCAGAGGGTGGGTGCAGGTTGGGGGGCACAAGAGACCACGAGGGACCGTTTTCTGTTTTTAAAGGGGGAGAAAATGGCAATGTGGGACACTTTAGGCACACTGGAGTGGGCTCCCAGTGTGCCGGCATACCTGGATGTTTCTTTGGGAGGGGCTGGAGCCAACGGGGATTGGGCACCCCCATCAGCTGCTCAGTGTGCTTTTTGGGGGGCAGCATGAGCTGAGGGGGATTGGGCACCCCCTCGGCTCACAACAAATTCTTTTGGGGGGGACATTATGCCGACGGGGATTGGGCTACCTCATCGGCAAATGAACTGGCAAGGGCAAATGCCGACAGGGGGATTGGGCCCCCCCTGACATCGGCTGTTATGGAGACTGTGAGAGACGAATGGCTTTGCCATGTTTATTGAAATGTTACACCACGGAAGGCATGCCCTGCAATGAGGGGACACTCCCTCATTGCAGAGGCTAAATCCATTCAAGGTGGTGGCACGCTTTTGAACTGCTGTCATAGACAGCATGCAATCTAATTTGTGCCACAGAGCCCAACCCAAAAAAGCAGTGGTGCCACTGGCCCCTGCAGGACCGCACCTCCAAAACCTGCTATTCCAAGTTACAGCAATATGTTTCTTGCGCATGCGCAAGACAACATAAAAATGGGAGTGATGCAGGCTTTAATCTTCAAAGATGAATTGGACTGGCTGAAGTTTATGAAACTCCTACTTCCTTCAAAAATAAAATCTGTTTTTCATGACTTTACTGTATATTTCAAAAAATGCAGTTTTAATTTGGGTGTGGAGTAGGCTGAGGGGGGACTGGGAGTCTAGGAGGAGTCTGTGTGAGTCTGACTACAATTGTTTCCATCATGATTACACTTTTTTTTGTTTTTCTCCCCATTTTCATCTTATCTGATGCCCAGGAATCCGTGTTGGTGGGACCTCCTTCTGAAGTTCCTCCAATTGGTCAAGCCATCGAGGTATCAAGCCAACACCATGTGATATCCTTCTCCCCATCCTCAGATGATCCATTACAGATTCAAAATCCCAACACACTACTAGCATTTGCTCAACGACCTTCTGAATAATTTTTTCAAAGGAAAGCACAGCTTTTTTTATAGTGCTTGTTTTTTTTACTTTCTGTTTTTCTCCCTATTTTCCTATTGCTAGCCCAAGCTGCGGGGTCAGACCTCCTTCCACCTTCCCATGTCCTCCACCCCCACATGATGTCCCCTGACCCTGATGATGCAGTCCATCACCAGGCTTTGCTTGACAATTCTAAGTACCCCAACTGTGTAACCCAATGGTACCCACAACGGTTTATATCAACCATGAGCAGGAGGACACCTCACCTGATCCCCCTCACACAGGGAGAAACATACTGAAATTGAAAGTTGTAACTCATTTGGAGGAGCAAGGTGTCACTGTCAGATCCTCAGAGGAGTCAGTCAAGGAGACCCTGCTGTGGCAGGTGGAGTGGGTGGGGAGGGGAGGCTTTATCTGCCCATCTCCTACTCTGCTGGGGATTTCTATTCCCTTTTTATATCCTTTCCCAGCCATCACCCAAGGGTGTGGTCCTGAGAGAGGTGGTCTTGGCTTGCTGATGCCTATTGGGTCCATCAGTGGAAGGGAGGGTGAGCCCCACCTCTGCCCCACCCCACCTTCAATGCTCCCATAGCAGCACCCTTATAGCCAAGCCAAGTGATGCCTTTGCAGCAGCAACTGCCAGATGACTGAGGGTATAAATGTGCATGCTAGCCAGGTGCCAGTATTGCACACAAAGGGACCACTTATTATTTCCCATACAAACCCCCCTCCCCCTGTATCAGCACAGTCAGTATTCCAGCAGGGTGTGGTGAGGACTTGGTCATGATGTAGTGGGAGGGAGATGCCCAGGTGCACCTGCCCGCTCACTACCATACCTAACCTCACAGAGGTGGGAGGCATCCAATGGATGCATGAAGCTGAAGAACCACCAGATGTTCAGTATGTGTGTCTGGTCTGACTGTCACCCTCGAATGAAATTCATACAATGCAAACTGTTTAAAATATGCATTAATGCTACACCCAAAGATGAATTGAACAATAAAACAATAAATAACTTACTACTCAACAAAAAGTATTTACCAGACCCATCTCAGAGAGATGATGGTCAAGTTGGTCAACTCACTCAGGCTGGTATTGGCGGTTGTGGTAGTGGGTAATGTCCTCCTCCTACTTGCCTGCAAAACTGAAAGCATCAGAGCAGTGTTTCAGTTTCATCATGAGAGGAGAGGGATTCAATTCAATTTGAATGAAGGGCTGCAGTGCCCCAAGACAAGTCTACAGGAACTAAAGACCGACTACCTCCCCACCGCAAAATTTCAGAAGCTACAGCAAAATCATTCAACTCAAATTTATTTTCCAAGGAAGACAACAACACACACCCAGTGACTTACCCCACACAACCCCCAAAAGGCACTGCAGTTTGTCCTGCTTTGGCCCAGTCAAGGTAGCACAATAACCTTACCAGACAGAAAGTTTGCAATTACAATTTACAAATTACAACAAGTTGTTGCAAACTGCAACCAAGGTGTCCCTCAAAAAGCCACTACCACAAGAGTGACTAAGAATGACGGAGGACATAGACTGCCTCATCAAACTTAAGAGGACTATACTCCTTCTGAACTACTAGTGTCACTTTTTTTTATTTAGTTGTTTAACCAGGAGTAGCACACTAAGCTGAAAGCTTTTTTACAGGAGAGACCTGGGAGCACAGGGAAGTTAAGTGACTTGCTCAGGGTCACACAGTATGCAAGTGAAAGCTATGGGATTCAAACCCAGGTCTGGCCTGCTGGATGTCACCAGATTTGCAGCTCAGAGCCTTAAACCACTGCACTATACTGCCTCCCTAAATCATTCAACTTGCTTGCACACTGTGCACTGCACAACTGCACACCAATGCCCAGCCCAACCCATGCTTTGAGTCTGACTCCATCCAGTCCTAAAGTCCAAGTAAACAGACAGAATAGATTGAACAGTTTCCCACTCTGAAAGCCACCACTATCACTCAGTTGTCGAATTAACAAGTCCTCCAGACCAGGCCCCCCCAATCTTCCAGACCAGTACCATGTCTTCCCCCCACACAAACATTTATCATTATACCACAGGGCCACCAGAAGTGCCACCAGCACATGCATACCAGATTCATTCTTACAGTCCCTCACACTCCTCCCACCATGACCTACTGGCTAGCTATGCGGCTTGGCTAACATCCAGGTCAGACAGACATCACAGACTTGAAGTTACAGACAGTTCTGCTCAGTTTCTCTCAGTTTCACCCACAGTCTCTCTTGTCTTGGCTACTCATTCGATGATCTGAAGGCTTCCTCAGAAACCCTCCCTCAGGCTCTGACCCAGTCTTTGACTCCAGTGCAGTCCCTTCCCCAGTCCACACTCCACATAGACACAGACAGTCCCTCCCACTCCTACCAACAGAACCTATGGGATCCCCTCTAACCCAGTCACTCCCAACTTGAGTCACCCAGAAAAGACCAAGAGTGACCCAGAGGCTTGCATTGTCTCTTTATTGCTGCATTTGTTGGCACTGCTTGTGTTAACCTGCTACTTTTCACACAGTATTTAGATAAATTATACTCATCGTGTTTTAGAATAGAGAGTGGCTAGCAGCAGATGACCAATGCCTCCTGCCTGAAGTCTTCTTGAGTCGTCGATGTGGTTGAGCTTGAACTTGAGATGCAATGTTCTTCATTCATTCAAATTGATTCAGGAGTCAGACAGGAGTTGACAGGATGACTGAGTCTGTCACTGACTACAGTAGTTCACCAGACAGAGGGAAGGGAACTCGGTATATAGGAGGCTGAATTCGTACTGGAGATCACCGGAGCTGGACTTCATGGGGTTGCAGTTTCAGGCAGGCAGTACTACAGTAGTACAGTACTGCTATTGCTACTCAGAGACTGGTCTGCCTAGTAGTGACCGAGTCGTCTCATCTGAGTAGTGGTCTCTGCACTAGCACAACAATTAAACAGCTCCCCTCCTGATTTAGTCTGTCAGACTATGGATTCAGTGCCATAGGCTTACTGTTGGCCTGTTGAGTGGTTTAATCTTACCCAAAAAAGTCATTCTCCGAGGTGCTCAGTCAGTCAGGCATCTCGGGCACAGAAAATGTGCTCCTATTTCTCTCTTCAGACAACAACTAGCAGGCACTTGAATGCCCAGCAAGCCACTGAAGAAAAAGGGTGTTTCTTAGATGTCTCACCCCATTTAACTGCTTGCTGGAGGAGAGCCAACTAAGAACAGGATTGATCACAATTATTTTGACAGGCAGTCATTTTGGTTGGCTGGGCTGCTCCACAGCAGGAAAACTAATGTTGCTATGTGCTATATGCAGAACACACCATGGAATCCTCCTAGAGTACCTAGCGCACTTTAAAATGGTAATTGGAGATATCGGAAATATCATGGTATACTGGATGATACGGTCATTGCGGTTGGCATAAAAGGGCATGATACTTCCTTAAAGACTCATTTATTTCAGGTCATATTTGACGTCGCTTTGTAATGGATTATTGTTACTGAATTGTATTTTGATATTTTTGGTTTTAAATAGTTTTTATTGTGCAGCGCTCTGATATCTCTTGAAGTGCACTATAGAAATAAAGTTTATTATTATTATTATTATTATTATACTGATATCGCAGACTACTTATACTATGATAAACTTTCATACTGGTTTACCATGGCATCCCTAGTATAGACACCAGTCCAGTGGTCAACATTGCAGTTCAAGCAACACCCCCTGTCTTCCACACAACACAAATCCTTCAGGGCCTAGATGAATGTAGTCATCACAGAGAGATACGATGAGACCTCAACAGAGGAAAATAACCTAAGCAAGACCAAAGATAAAAAATGGCAAATACTCGTCAATCTGCATACCTGCTTTTAGCAAGCAAGTTGGAACAAGCAGAGAAAAAAAAATGTATACTTACCATACCCCGTGATGTCATTACACTGTGGAAATTTCCCCCAGGAACATGCTGTGAGGGGCACATGATTCTAGACCAAGGTCCTTGATGAAGCACAGTAGCAGGCATTCCCCTTTCCCTATCAGTACTGTGTACCTGGAATTAAGATAAAAAGAACAAATTTTGAGGATTGTAAAAGTTCTAGCCCCCACCACCAGCAACATCCCCCCCACCACAGAAGACCATAAAAAATGAAGAAATGCTTACCTCAGGGACTGTAAAAGTGGAACCATTGCACAATTAATTAAACCCCCCAGCTCTGGTTGAGCAGCAGCAGCAGGAACAAGAGTTAACTTCACTGGAAATCCTGATGTTGACAAAAGCAAAAAAGAACACAATTACTTTCAAACCCAGGCATCCAGATGGCGGTAACAGTCATACCACACTTGTAATGAAAATTTCAATACTTACCATCTGCGTTGGGAACTTGGGAAATGTGGTGTGTCCCAACATCGCTAGATCCTAATCCTGGCCTGGCATGATGATGTCATCCACAGCACACTGAAAAATAATATAAAAACAGTACAAACATATTAGAACTCAATATACCATATTATTAACCAACCAACACCCTTATCTTGCACAGGAAAAAAAAATAAAGACAAATAACTTATGTGTTCAGCAACAGCAGTATGGACTCTGTGAAGATGATCCACCATCAACCATCCACAACAGTAGTTCTTGTGGCAACTTGGCAAGCAGCAGTCAGAGACAGCAGCAGACAGCAAACTACAGTGTCCTAAAATATCATTCACTTCCCACTGACAGGTAAGCTACAATCACAGAGTAAGTCAGTCAACACAGCCAGCCAGTCAGGACAGCAGCATAGGGAAATGATAATTGTACATTTCTATCTCAATCAATTGAAAAAGCAGCAGCAGGAGGAAACAACTACAAGTAGCAGCAGCATTTTGCAGGAGGAAATCATTTTTTCTGCATGGGCTGGCACCCCTTTAAGGTCTCTGAGGTGGTGGTTGAACATGTAACATCAGGACTGACAGCAGATTTCAGTCTCAGTTTGATGTAACATTCTTTTAGAAACATTTCTGGACTTGTAGGCCCTGTTTGTCACCAGCAGCACCGAGTTTCAGGCTGAAATTATTGGTAGACAAGGCCCAAAACAACAATATAATGTATGGGTGGTGGTGGGGGGTGCACCATTCACATCATGACTCAGACCAGATTTCAGTCTCCACTTTATGTACAATTTTTCCTGTAACATTTCTGGACATGTGCAGCCTGTTCTGTGCTCGCAGAAACAAGATTCAGCATGACATCAATGTTAACAGTGGACCAAAGACCATGTTTTGGTTCAGGTGGTGGCTTGGGTGCCATATAACAACATGGTTGAGACCTGATTTCAGTCTGAATTTACTGTAACATTTTTTTAGAAACATTTCTGGACTTGTGGACCCTGTTTGGCACCAGCAGCACTGAGTTTCAGGCTGAAATCATTGGTAAATAGTAGCAGATGTAGCATTTTCAGGTCCCTGAGGTGGTGGCACAGCATGTAACATTCAGACTGACAGCAGATTTCAGTCTCAGTTTGATGTAACATTTTTTGGGAAACATTTCTGGACATGTACTGTCTGTGCTGCACTCACAGAAACAAGATGTGGCCTAAAACCAATTTTAAACAGTGGACCAAAGACCACTGTTTGGTCTGGGTGGGGTTTGAGTGCTATAAAACATCGTGGCTGAGAACAGATTTATGTCTGAATATAATGTACCATTTTTTAGGAAACATTTCTGGACATGTACTGCCTGTGTTTCACTCACAGAAACAAGATGTGGCCTAAAATCAGTTGTAAACATTGTCAAAACAGCATTTTAATGTCTGGGTGCTGGGGGGCACCATAAAACATCATGACGGACACCACATTTCAGTCTCAATTTGATGTACCATTGTTTAGGAAACATTTCTGGACATGCACTGCCTGTTCTGCACTCACAGAACAGAGATTCTATATGAGATGACTTGTAAACAGTGGACAAAAGACCATGTTTTGATTTGGGTGGTGGCTTGGGCACCATTTAAAAACATGGCTGAGACCTGATTTCTGTCTAAATTTAATGTCACATTTTTGGGGAAACATTTCTGGCTTGTAGGCCCTGTTTGGCATGATCAGCACCGACATTCCGGCTGAAATACTTGGCAAACAGGCCCGAAAACAACTAGTTAATGTCTGGGTGGTGGTGGTGGTGGTGGGGCACATCACATCTTGACTCAGACCATATTTCAGTCTCAGTTTTATAAAACTTTTCTCCTGTCATATTTCTCCTTTTACCATGCCTGCTCTGCACAATATGGCAGCAAGAGGCTGTGTTGAACTGTGGCCAAAGTGCACATTTTGGACTGGGTCACCTGGGCCTTGACCATGTGGTGGTGAGGCACTAATAAAACATTATCATGACTGGATGAGGGGAGGGACACAAAGTTAACATTTTTTATTTATTTATTAAAATGTTTTACCAGGAAGGCACACTGAGCAGAGTACTGCTTGATTCCAGGTGCATCCTGGGGGATGGGGACAGTGGAGAATAGACATGTCATAAATATTGAATACAATTAGTGAATATGACAGAGGACAGTGGTAAAAATGGCAGAACAATTAAGTAGGTACATTACAACACATGTAGTACAGTGGCAAGGTAATAGTGAGGATAAGCGAAACATCTAACAAAAAGTGAACTAGGCCATAGTGTGGAAACAGACTCCTCTTAACTGCAGGCACAGGTAGAGGAGAAATGTGCATTAATGAGGGAGTTGAGGTGCAGTGTTGGAGACGTAAGCCTTATGTCCATGGGGAGTGTGTTCCACAATTTGGGCATGTGATTTCTGAAGGTGGCAAGGTCAGGGGGACATGTGTTGTTCAGCAGAACAAAATATATTCATGTGTAACTTCACAATTAAAGTGTCTATGACTATTGTGTATGTATTCAGACTGATGCTGCATACAGCCAAAGCAACTGCCACCTGCACTTAGCACACACACAACTGACAACAACATCACATAGCTTTGGGAAAAAAATGTTTGTTCATATGAACAAATTACAATACTTGACATTTGTGGATAGGAGGAAACAAATAAAGAAGGAGTAACATAAAACAAGCAAGAATGTACACAGTTTACAGGCATAGTACTTAGGGGGACATGCAGGGTCAGACTCAGGGTAAGGGTATTCAATCATATGAAACAGAGGGGAAATGGGGGGAGCATAAATGTTCCATAAAACATAACACATCAGGTAGAAAACCACTGGACAAGTAAAAGAACAAAGAGGATATATAACAGAAGAGAAATAAGACAGAACAGTTTTTTGTGGGGGTTTTTTCACTTTTTTTATTTGTTGGTGTTTTTCTTATTTTTCGGGGTTGCAGAGGAAAAAAGAGCAAGACTTGCAAAAGAAAAAGGAAAGAAAAACAAATTGGTGCATAGATAGCACTAGTTAGTTGCACCAGTGCCACTGCCGATGACAACACCACCACCACCACCCATACAACGCAGCTCAGATAGGAGGTCCAAGACCAGCTTTTGGTCCTCCCTTATTTTCTCAGGTTCTCCCCTGACCTCCTGGCAGAAATGGTCCACCTGCTGCTGGAGTCCTTGCACCTCTGTGTGCACTGCCGCCACATCTTGGTGCACGGCCTCAAGGTCCTATATCTGATGTTACCAGTTGGGAAAGCTGCTGCAGGCTGTTATGCTGAACTAGTAGCAGTTGAAGCACAGCTGTGCTGGTGGGTGGGTGGTGTATCACTCCTCCTGCTGCTGCTACTGCGGTGGACCCAGGCTGCTGGATGCCCTGATGATCGGACCCATAGCTGCCTCCTGCTGCAGCTTCTTGCTGCATGGAGAGCAACTCTGCAGCATGGTGGTATTGCAGGTGGCTCCTCTGTCCACCCGTCCCAAAGTGGGACCCTCATTTTCCATGCCAGACAACTTTGCCACAAAGGTTGCAGATGACAATACATCATCTCCAACCATTGTGGGAAAAAAAGTCCAGACTGGAGAGACCTTGTTGGGGGGGCTCATCAGCTGATCTCTCTGAGATGGCTGCCTCATCTGAGACCGAGACCTGCTCTTGCTGCTCTTGCTGGTGGAGGTGGGCAAAGGCTGCACATGCTCCTGTGGGGGTGCAATGGGATTCTGATGTTCGGGGGGCACACGCTGCTGGGAGGGGCACAATGTGCTCCTACTACTGCTGCTGCTGTTGCTAGTGGTGGGGGACCTGCTGCTGCTGGGGGGGACCAAGGGCACATGCTTTTCTTGGGGAGGCCTTGGAAAATGCCAACCTGTTAAGGAGAGACAGCAGATCCTCCAGCTGCTGGTGGTGCATTACCACTACCAGTCTTCAACTCCCCCTCCATCATAAATAACAATTTCCTTAATATAAAACTAAAGAAAATAAATCAAAAAGAAAGAAGGATACAGGGAGGGACTGGGTGACAGACAGGGGGTCAGAAACACACACACACACACACACACACACACACACACACACACACACACACACTATAAAGATAGACAAATATAACACTAAAGAAAAAGCCCTAACAGAAAATATTTGCTTTTAAAATAAAGTGGTAAGATATTACAAACAAACAAACACACACACACACATTACTTTTGCTAAATCAAGCTCTCCTGCTTTGATCACTCTCTCCTACTAGGCTGAAAAAGCTCTAAAGGAAGTATATTTAGTCTGGCTTCCTGCCTAAGTACAGTCACCCATGTGACCAGCAGTCTGCTAGACAGAGTAAGTCAGGTGAGAAGCATTTTTTCCCAATTTCGCCTGATACTAATATACTGTGAAATGTGCCAGAGAAAGGCAAAATTGACAGCAAAATGTCATTGGAAATTTACTGGCGAAATTTTGCTGAAATTAACCGGCAAAATTTTGCCACAAGGGCCCAATTTTGTGAAATGTTTCATGTGGTGAAAGTGTCGATTTTGCCAACCTTTCACTGGCGAAATTAAATTTCTCTGCATCCCTAACTGGGATTAACCCAAGTGCCTGGTTGGGGATAGAACCCACAGCCTTCTGATCTTCTGGCCTCAGAGGTGAGTGTGCCATCTTTTTTAAAACATGAAATTAATAAAATCCTTAGCAGAAAATACAAAAATGCTTATTTTAGGGTAAACCAGTATGATTAAGAGGCTATCATATTAATAAAAAGTTACAGACCCCAAACTGTGTATTTTCATGCTCAACATATATGAAGTTTATGAAAATGTATACAAAAGCCATTTCACTAACATAGAAGAAAAAAAATGAAGATGTTTCAATCCTCTGTAGTTTTACCTCTGCTTCCCATGCATTAGAAATAACATCTTGCTAGACCCGTGTCTTGTATGGAGTTCTCAACAACTATTAAAAGTTTTCCTCCTGCAGCCATGGATGGGCTTCCAGGATAGTTTTACAAGCATTTATGCTCCATTATAAATGAATACTAGGTTAAAACAAGCCTCTCTTGCTTCACAAACTCTTTCCTAAACCAAGAATGGCACATTAATCACAATAATTTCTATGAAACACAAGGATTCCATGGATTTTGCAAGCTATAAAAAATTAGAAAATGGACTTGAAAAATAATGCATCCTGATTGGCTGAAAGCCATGCTCAGGCATGCATTTATTTTTCAATAGATGCCCAGTAAAAAACAAGTGCCAATTCGGGGTGCCCCATTACTTAAAAAATCTTTGTGCACCTCGAATTTGCACACTGACCAGCAGCCATTTTTTCACCCTCGCTTAGCGAGCGAGAGACCTCCCATCCCCAACACAACTTCAGGTACCAGAATATAAAGTAATTATTCAGCCCCCACAGAAAACTTCTTTACAAATGTAAAATAAATCATTTTATTCCTACCCCAAAGGTTTTTGCTCCACATTACTTCCACCATTCCTTATCTCCTGCTTGATGGTTGACACGCTGCTGATGTTCTGCTCAGCACCAATTCTCAATGTTGTCTGATACTCTTGAAACACAAGGAACCACTGAGCAAGATACTGGCAAACAAATGGTCTTTAATACACATTTCCCCAGCAAATCAAAATGTGTTATATTGAAAATGTATTAAACGGAGAGGAAAACAAAAACATTTAGACTGTTGCCGTGTCAACAACCCCACTTCCTGCTTTCACATTGCAGGCTTAAGCACCAATTCTACCGGGCCCAGTGAAAACACAACAGTGCTTTGCTAACTGTCCCCACTCAAAAAGTGGCTTGTTTTTTGTTTTGCTGTTAAAATGACAAGAAAACGATGTTTTCCCCTCTGAGCCAAATAGCCGTGTGGAGACATGAGGGGTAACCATGATGACCAGTTTCAACAGGCACAACTACAAAGGCTCAGGTAGGACAAATGTCCAAGCAAAACAGCATTGCAACGCAGGTAGAGGAACTATTTAAAGAAAAAAGAAAAAGAAATAAAACACTTAAAACTTTTAACAGCTTAAGATTAATTTTATTTTTTGTCTACATACTACAGTAGCCCATTTTCTAAGTGCAATAATACCCTCCAGGGTGGCTGGTATTGGGAAATACCAGACCTTCCAGGGGCTATAAGGACCTCCACCTGTGGCATCAGGCCTCATTATGTCCTTGGGCGGTCCAGTATTTCCCAATACCACCCACCATGTTGGGTATTATTGCTTACATATCCTTCCTGAATAATAATTACAAGACCCTTGCAGAGATTGTGGCTTCTAAGCTTCAAGCTGTGATACATAACATTGCTAGCAAAGAGCAAGGTCATTTTATGGGGCCAGAAAGGGGCAGATAACGTAAGGAGACTACTTTCAGCAATTTAGTCTGCACACGCAGTACAAGTCAAATTAAACTAGTTTGCCAATATGTTGGCTTTTCATTGTTTGATAAGTTGGCAATGCATTGATAACTAACATTGTTTTGTTTTCCATACTTAATAAAGCAGTAGTGAATGTTAGCAGTAGAAATTTGACATATTATATGAAACTGAGCAAAAATGAGGAAAACAGTAGCAGAACATTGCCCCTGAGAGGCAATTTGTTTATTAGCAGTAATTATTTGCCTACATCCAAAATCAGAAATTAATTTTCCACTATTTACTTCAACTGTGGTCAATATCTGCTTTATTAAACCTTGTTTTTAGGTTTCTTTTCTCACTTCCCAAACCAACAGGAGCATAGTCAAAATGATTAGGGACCTTGGGTAGAGGAAATAATTGCAAACTGGATAGGGAGCTGGCTAAAGGGTAGGACACAGAGGGTGCTAGCTGAGTAGTTTCAGACTTGAGGTAGGGGACAAGCAGGGTACATTAGGAGTTATTACTTGGACTGGTCCTTTTCAATATATTCATCTGTGACATAGGTGATGGTATCAAGGGTAAGATCTGTCCCTTCACAGATGACACATATATCTGTGCAAGGGTAGACATGGTGGAAGGGAACAGAGAATTAAAGGAGGATCTTGGCAGGTTGGAGAGCTAGTAAAAGATATGGCAGCTGAACGTTAATGTAAAAAAATCTAAAGGAATGCATATTGGGAATAGTAACCCAAGGGTGCAATAAGAAATGGGTGGGATGATACTGGATAGCACTACATTAGAAAAGGCTCTAAGGGTGATGATATAAGAGCCCCTAAAAATGACTGCACAGGACAGTGAGCAAAGCATAGAGAATGCTGGGATGCATGGAGGGGGATAGGCAGCAGAAGCTGAAAAGAGATCCTCCTATTTTACAGGTCACTGGTTGTGGATGCACCTGGAATACAACACAAGGTTCTGGAGCCCACACATGAGGAAAGACTGCAACAAGGTGGAGGCAGTATAACACAGGGCAACTAAGGTCCTCTGTGGCCTAAGGGAAATGATGTGTGAGGAGAGGCTGCAGGACTTAAACATGTACACAATGGAGAAGAAGAGGGAGAGGGGTGGCATGACTGAGACATGCAAGTATCTGCATGGGATCTACAGAATGGACTCAAAGAAACTCTTCCTCCTGAATTCAAACACAGGGTCAAGAAGGAATTCATTAAAGCTGGCAGGGGGAAGAGTAAAAAAGATGCCCATAAGCACTTCTTCCTAGAAAGAGAGGTTGGCATGTGAAATAAGCTACTAGAGGAAGTGGTACTGACCAAATCATCAGCAGCTTCATGCAGAGATGGGATGAGTGTATGGGTTTAGTTTGAAAGAGGAAAAACAGTAATGTATGGGAGCATTGCTGCTATGGGAAAGCTGAATAGTTGGGTGGGGTGGGACAGACTCGATGGGCAATAGTGTTTTTCTGCCAGCAATCTCTATGTCTCTACAGTATGTATCACTCTGTTTGACAGTGCTAAGTTGTGGGGCTCCTCAATGTCCCCTTAGCATCAGCATCAGAGACTGTAAATTTTAGTGGCAGCAGGAACAGAATCATTGGGTCACAGTGGCGAGTGAGAGTGGTTGCACTGACAGTGCAGTGCACCAAAACAATTGTGTTTTCTTTAGGAAATTCATGCTCAGTGGCACCAATAAAGGGAGTAGTATGGTCAGTGGAATCCACCAGAATGTTTTTTAATGTAATGTGTTCCCAGTGGCATGAATGCAGAAAGTGACTCCATGCTACAATGAGGGGCAGTTAGGCCCAAGAACAAATGCTGGTAAAATGTGTTGTGAGCGTGCATGCTTAATTCATCAATGGTGGTCAATATTTTGTAACTATTGCCCATTGTGAGTAATTATTGCACATTGCCAAGGAAAAGCAGTGCAGCAGTTCCTAATACATACTGACATATGACTTAGTTTTGACCAATCACTTGTCAGCATTGTGATCCAAGATTTTTTTTAAACTCATCTTTATTGACTTCTAGTGACGTCAGTGATGGTAGCAGGGTGACTTCATCAGCTCTGAGCAGTCGCCTTGCTAATTTGTTTTCATCCTCTCAATCTTTATTGAAAAATCTGATTTGGAGATAGAATTGCAATAGAATTAGTAACCTTTTTGTGGTGTTGTACAGGGAAGTGTCTCCTTTTTAATAATTCTATAAGAATCTGGGGGCTCTGAGGAATCACGTGATGCCCTTATACTGAATGGTAGCATAAGTGCTCTGCTCTGCATTCTTGGTACGATTAAATTAAATTTTTATTATCTACAGCTGATCTAACTGTTACCTTCTGGTTACTTCTGCTGTTGTGAAGCCTTGGAGAAAACTGAGAAGGTTTCGGTTGCGATCGAAGATGCAGTTTTTAAGGACAATAATGGCTGTCCTGAAACTACACCATTATCTGCCAGGCCAAAGCTGCCATGAAAAAGGCCTTCCCCTTATTCTCCAGAACCGGACTCTGAGCTGAATAAATTAGACCTGCTGTTAGCAGATATGGCAGGGATTAAAATTACACTGACTAAAGTGATGGAGGATCTACAATTATTAAAACCTACCTTAAAGACCTTTAACAAGATAATTGGGGAAGCTGAGGCCAGGATTAGTTCTGTGGAGGATGTCCAAACTTGGGAACGCCAGGAACTACAGGACTTGAAGAAGTGGCTAACTAAATTGGAAATTAAAATGGATGACTTAGAGGCACGAAGTCAGCAAAATAATTTAGTGATTGTTGATATCCCTGAGCACGCTGAAAGAGATAACATTTTGCAATTTCTCCAGGTTCTGCTGAAAGAGGTGGCTGCCCCCCCCCCGTTCATGGCAGGGATTACTTGCTCAAATGAGCACACCACTCTCTTTGCCCACAGCCTCCACCACAGGGGAAGCCCTGGGCTACAATCCTTCACTGCCTGAACTACCAAGATAAGAGTCACATTTTACAGCGCACCCTTGCTAAGCGCTTATTAATGTAGCAAGTCATCAATTCCTCATTCTCAGAGATGTTACTCCAATGGTTCAAGTCCATCAGCTTGCATACTGAGAAATTCAACAAGCTCTATATAAAGCAGGAATTAAGTTTTATCAACGTTCCCCTGCCTGATTATTTGTCTCAATGACCTCCAGTACTATGGAGGTCACTTCAGCTGAACAAGCAAAAGTCAAGCTATCTAAGTGCTGTCCCCATCTTTCCTTTGTGGTTTCAAAGCCTATTAATATCTGAAGAAGTGCTTACAGCACCTGCACTGGTCAAATTATGCTGTGTCTACACACTTTGGCATTAGAGATGTAATGCATCACAGTGACCAGAAAATTATTGTGTAATAATTATAGAATATGGTAAGAGGACTACTCACTTGGTTTTACAGGAGTAATGGATCATGATACATTTTTTATTATATCAGATGGTTTAATTTATATCAATCTTTATGCACTCCCTCAGGATGCAGTGGTGGAGGAAGTATCACTTGGTGTTGGAAAAATGCATAGTATGTTTTGAATAGTAAAGAAATGTTTTTATCTGCTCTAGGTCCAACACTGTATTGGGCCTGAGGAAGAGGTGACAGCCACGAAACTGTCAGCTCGTGACCAAGTGTGGAACTGAAGTTAAAGTAAAGCAGTTTTTTATGCCTGTAAGACTATATGTGCAGTGGAGTTCATTCTTTTCTGATCATTGGAGAAGACTCTACAGTCCCAGATTCAAGGCTGAAGAAGGAAAGACAAGTACTAAAGCCAAGCCGTTGAAGGTCTTCTATTATCAAGAATCAGAAGTTCTCACCAATATTTTTAAAGTTAAAAGGAAAAGAAGACCAATGTGTACTTTTAAACAAAAATGTAAGTATTATTTCAATGATTTCAACTTTAATACTTTAATTTGGCATCTGGGGAGGCAACATAGTAAACTTAACTACAAAAACTTGGGTATATAGGTTAAGCTTAAATTAAAAAAAAAAATAATAATTTTACGTGCTATGAAGTTTTGAAATAAGTATTATGCCAAAATGTAATCTGAGATACAAATGCAGTGAGTTTGCATGTTCTCATATCAGAAAGTCATACTAAAAATCATTTATGCTCAAAGCCTAGTATATGGCCAAGTAGCATTTGTTGTGTTGAATATTGCTTATTCATTTGCATTGACTATTTGCTGAAATAATTGTTTTGTTTTGTTTTAATTGATGTTCTGAAACCTTTGTTGTTCTTGTTTAAATTACTTTTCTTATTCTTGATATGTTGATATTTATGCAAATTTGGGATGCTTAGAATCATTGTATATAGGTGTTAATACAATCTATATATTTTTCATATTTCTAATTGTGGTAAAATGCTCTTCATCATTATCATGAAACCTGGAGAATAGGGATAATATATTTGAATTTTTATAATTATTTATGGTCATTTTTGAAAATATGTTGGGGGTAAGGCCTGAGGTAAATCCAAGTGCTGTATTATAAAAATTATATTATAACCTAATGTTACAACATATTTTGGGAGCTCATCTGGGATAATTGTTAATAAATAACAGTCCCCACCTAGAGTGTATAAGAAATAAACATTATTATTGTCATTATTTGCCAGTTACTAAATAGCATAAGTAATATGTTTCTGTTTGGTTTCTCAAATATTTAAAAATAGAATTACCCCTAGACAGAGTGAGAAAAGACACAAAGAAGTAATTGTCTTGCAGTAAAGCTGCAAAAAAGACCTTCGGAAGCATCCAAAAAAGAGTTATTCACGTGCTTTAAATTGTGTTGAGTAAGAGGTTATTGATATTCAATTGAAATTGTAATTGCTATTTATAGGGTATTATTATTGTTGAAGTAGTGGCTATCATTATAAAGCCATGTCTAGAAAAAAACTTAAGTGCAAATAACATTAAGACTGAGCCAAGGACACCTCTAAATCAGGAGGGCAGTGACAATAAAACCAACATCTGTTAAAAAATGTATTCTGCTAGCATGGGCCAGTACCCCGAGGTCACAAGGGTGTCCTGAAACCCTCTCACACATAGACGGAGCTGAAATCAAGCACCAGCTGGACCAGTACCCCGAGGTCGCAAGGGTGTCCTGCAACCCTTCCACACATAGACGGAGCTGAAATCAAGCACCAGGTAGGCACCAAGCCTGCAGATCCCCAGCTGCACATACTGCTTGCTGCACATAGTGATACAGAGGACTTTACTTTAACTTAATGTAAATGCTGGTGCTGCTACTTCTTGCTAAAAATCTCTTTTTGTCCCCACACAAGTGGAGATAGTTTTTTACAGACCAAAATCACATGGTAGCTTTAATTTCAAACAGCAATTGCTCCCTTTTCATTGTCTGTGTTTTTGGCGCCCATTACCCTATTTCAAAAAAAAAAAAAAAGGAGTACTTTAAGAAATCCAGCCGTTATGTAAACGGAGAGTTTAATTCCTCTGCCTTAACAATTGTAGCTGATTAACTTGTTAGACCTGCTGCCTTAAAGGAATTAAATGCTCACCTTCTAAACCCCGGTCAGGCTGCATAGAATAACCGGTATGTAAACTGAATTGTAGTAATCTGACCCCACTTCACTGCAGTTTGAATCCTGAACTGTTTTGTGATGTCCCAGGTGGCCAGGAGCTATATATAATTGATTCTCTGTCCCTGTTCCTTGTCCACAGCTGGGCCAGTACCCTGAGGTAGCGAGGGTGTCTTGCAACCCTCCCACACATAGACAGAGCCGAAATCAAGCACCAGGTATGCACCGAGCCTGCGGATCCCCATCTGCACATACTGCTTGCTGCGCATAGTGATCCCCGCTGGTGCTGCATGCCAGCTCCCCACCACCCCCACCACCACCCTTGGTCAACATCTGGCTTTATAGTTAGGATCACATGATTGTGCGAAACCAGTCAGCCAACTTTGCCATTTGCAGCCTATACTAGTTGAACACTAGAGGGCTCCTTCCCTTTTCCTTCCACAAGTAGAAACTCCCTATACTAGCAACATGACTTGCATCCTCTGTACCCTATTCAACACCATCATAATCCTAACACTTTCCAATAATTACCATCCCACTCCCCTGTAGGTATAATCCACTCCATGAACATTTACAGCTGCCTAACCACACTTTCCCTCAGTCACGTAACTCCATCTCATCACCCAAACCCAATCTCCGCTGCTCTACTTTTCACTAATTTCACCTCCAGTGTAAGCTGCACCATTAACAAGTCCTTAGTGGTGCAAGCACAACCACCCACATGCATGCACACACTACATAGCCTCCTTCATGCCCTATCTCAAGCCCAATTAGCCCAACTAGTCCGCTCCATCCCCATACCAGCTGGGCTTAGCAAATGCTCCACTATTCCATGCTCCCATACCTCACTGTCCAAACTGATCCAGAGAACTTCCTTCCAGCATGCTCTCCTCCTCCTTCTGATAATCTCCGGCAACGTACACCCTAATCCTGGACCAACAGCGTCTAATGTTCCCATGGGCCATGGGCAGATGGGTTTACTACTGGCATCCCTCAACATCTGTAGCCCACCTAGGAAATTCACACAGTTGTGGGCATGGATCGCCCAACACTCCACTGACATCCTGGCCTTATCTGAGACCTGGCTCTCCAACAAAATCCCGGATGCTTCAGTCTCCCTTAATGACTTCTCTATCTTCAGGGCAGACAGAACAGGCAAGAGAGGAGGGGGTGTGCCATATATGCTAAAACCGCACTTCAGCCCCTCTCTGTTCCTCTTCCTTCACCAACTCATGGTGCCCAAGCCATTATAATCCAAGCCACTCTTGGCATCCCAGGGAAACTGCTGTACATAATGTCAGTCTACATCCCCCCTCTAACCAGAAGCTAGCCTTTGACTCTATCTTGACCAATTTCACCCATCTCGCCCCCCCAGGAACGAACTGATTATAATGGGGGACTTTAATGTAAATTGGCTATCCCCAGCAGCTGCCACATTCAAAGATGCAGCCCTGGCCTATGACCTTGCCCAGGTTGTCCAGTCTCCCACCAGGCAGGATCCCAGGTCAGGAACCTCCTCCCTTATTGATCTCATTTTCACAAATCTGCCCAACCATCTCTCCAAAGTTAAAGTGCTCCCTGATGTACTAAGTGACCACTCGCCTGTCTCCTGCTGCTGGTCAAATAAAATCTCTACCAACCAACCTAGAATTTCCATCCTGAGGCACCTCAAAAAAGGTTCTCTCTCTCGCCTTAAACACTATCTCTCCTCCCGCAACTGATCACCTATTCACACTGCCAAGTCCATTGACGCTGCCCTCAGCTCCTTTATCAAAATCTTTAACACTGCCTGTGACATATTTGCCCCTTTCAAAAAACAGGTTGCTAAAAATAGAGAAACTCCTTGGATCTCGCATGCCATCCTTGAACAGATGCGCCACAGAGATAACCTCTGGCATAGGGCACTGAACTCTCAACTTCCCCACGACAGGCAACTCTACAGAGAGGCAAGAAACAAGTGCATCTGGGCCATTCAACTAGTTAAGTCTACCTACTATAACCAAGCGCTCACTTCTTCATGGGGATCCGGGAATAAATTCTGGAGCAATGTCAAGGAACTCTTCGGGAAAACCGTTTCTCTACCCGTTCACAAATTCTTCACCAAGAAGCCCTCTCCCAGGACCCAGCTACCATAGCTAATGTTATGAACAATTTCTTCTCCAATCTTAGCCACATCCTACCCCAAAACTTCTTTGACCCCATCCCAAATGACCACCCTATCACCTCCACCACTAGTACTCTCCCTCCCTTCAGGCTAGGATCCATCTCCTGCAACAAGGCTAAACACTATCTGTCCAAAGTCCTCCACAACTCTTGGTTCAGTAGGGACTCCCTAGACCTTAAAATACTCAGACTCACCCTTGACGTGACCCTGTCTCACCTCACCAAAATCCTAAACTGCTCCATGCATTTAGGACAATTCCCATCCCTCTGGAAAAGAGGAATTATCACACCTATCCTATAAAAGGGTGATCCAACTGACCCTGGCAACTATAGGCCCATAACAATCCTTCACCCCCTCTCCAAAGCACTCAAAAGAATTGTAGCTGACCAGCTCACCGAATACCTGAATAAACACTACCTACTGTGTCAAGAACAGCACGGTTTCAGGGTGGTAGACAGCACTACCACTGCCCTTCTCCAATTCACTTCTTATATACATAAAGCATTGGACCAGGGGGTCTGTAGCAGGTGCAATCTTTGTGGATCTGACCAAAGCTTTCAACACCGTCAGCCACTCACTCCTTATCCACTCCCTCCCCTCCCCTCCATGTCACTCAAGAAACAATCTCCTGGTTCAAAAACTATCTCACTGATCGGACACAACAAGTCAAAATCAACACCACCCTCTCAGCTATGCAACCTGTTCATGCAGGAGTCCCTCAAGGGTCAATATTAGGCCCTCTTCTATTCACTCTCTATCTAAACTCCCTCCTGCAGGCCTGCAGTGGTAAACTATTGCTCTATGCTGATGATGCAGTAGTATACTGGAAACACCCCAATTCTAACTCTCTACAAAATTTCCTGCAAGGCAGCTTTACAGAACTAGAATCCTGGTTCTCTGATCATCTATTAATACTTAACTACAACAAGACTAAATCTAGGATCTTTGCACACCATCAAAACCATAATAGTAATGCCCTGCTATCAATCTTAACTTCTCAGGGCACCCACATAGAACAAGTCCCTAACTTTAAATACCTGGGCATCACTCTGGACACATCACTTACTTACCACATACACATTAAGCACCTCTCCACCTCTGCGAACATCCGGCTCAGGATATTATACAGACACAAACACTGCCTCCCACCCCAGGCACTAAGGCTGGCGGTAACCAGCTCAGTCCTCTCTGTGCTTGATTATGGCATAATAATCTATGGCACGGCTTACAACACAGCCCTAAACAGCATCAAAGTAGCTCTCAATAAAGCCTGCAGACTGGTTACAAGCAGCAATAGATTAACCCATACGTGTGAGCTCTATAAGTGAGCAGACTGGCTGACCTTTGAAGGCAGACTAATGTACCACACTTGCCTCCTAGCAAAAAAGATCCAAATGAATCTTGCTCCTAAGGGCCTCCACCCCCTCATCCAACCTACCCCCCACAGGAGCACCCCTAAGCACCAGGCCAACACCCCGCTCCTAGTCCCTCACTGCAGGACTGCCATAGGACAAAGGTCTTTCTGGTATCATGCTCCACTCTGGCTAAAAAACTTCCCTATACCATCTCCCAGGCCCCTAGCCTTGGACTATTCAAAAATGGTATCAAGAGATTTCTCATTGACTCAGAGATCTGTGGCTGTAACAATCAGTCCTCACTAACATGGTAGAGGGTGGTAAGCTAGTGTTTCCCTGAGCTCCATACCAAGGCCAACAATAAATCTAAAGATGCCAATAAACCCATATTCTCATACTGGACATAGCCTCCAAGTTGGGACCCAGTCCCTCTCCTCTGCAATGACCCAGGGTCCATAAACGACCCTAGAGAACCTAACAAAGCAATGTAAAAAAAAAAAAATAACTGTACATCGTAACCAGGAATATTTTGTCTTAATGTAATGTTTGCCTAGTAAGCAATGTACAGTTTGTCTTTAATATGTCTTAATGTAATGTTTGCCTAGTAAGGAATGTACAAATTGTCTTTAAGCTATGTATGTATGTACTGACGTGGAGTCTTTGCAAAGGAGTTATTGACTCAAAGGATTGTAATTCCAAAATTTGAATAAATAAAAAAAATAAATTAATTAAAATTATTAAGCGAGCAACTAAAAGGAGATAAAAAGGAGAATATGGATTTTCATGAAGAATTGGGGAGCTTAAGTGATACAGAAGGTTATATTATGATTTAGACAAGGAACATTATGAAATAGGGAGCGCTCATAAGGACCTTAAAATGGCTTCACTTAAACTACTTAGTAACTATATAAAACTGAAAGAAAGACATCAGAGGTATTCTCCGGTGGTGTCTAGTGAGGATAATTCAAACCTAAAAGATATACTCTATCAGCTAGCAGATGAGCAATTAAAGGAATATTGTATCAGTTTGGAAAAGGAGCTTATTACATTGAAAGAATGTTTTAAATCATTGTCCATAACTGAAAAGGGAAAACAGACTTTTGTGATCCGGTGGTCTGATGATGATTCTTAAGCTGAGTGGTCAAGGATGTCTAGAGAAAGTAGGAATAAACCTGATAAGCTGTACAAATTTCTGAAAAGGGATTCTGGCAAATATCACACTAAGGGGGCAGACAGGTATGCTGCCTACCAGATGTGGTGTGGGATTGACCAATGTATTAGGGAATATTATTGTAGGCTGGAGGATGTGTACTTTGGAGCAGCATTTCACTTAGACAGTGACTCAGATGACTTCCATGATGCATATTATCAAGGTTTTTCCCCTTCTATTAGGATTGGCACTTGAGCTTAAAAGGAGGCCCAGGTACATCCATTTGATTGTCAAACAGGGAGAGCACATCTGGCACTCTAGTAGAGGTGATGATGCCCCTACACAGAAAAGGGGGGGGCTGCTTTCAAAGTTCAAGTGTCTGAGGTAACTACCTCAAATACTTTGGCTATGGAAGGGGGTGAGCTACCTTCTCCCAATAACGAAAAGCAGAAGAAGAAAAAGATCAACAATACTCCACCAGCAAAAGCTGTGGAGCAGACCAAGGCTCTGCCTGATCCTGTAGGGGTGGCTCAACCTACCAATTCTGCCCAAACTTCCCCTATTGTGGCTACACTGCCTGGCCTTGAGTTACACTTCTACCAAGGCTCTCAGCAATTCCCACAGCCTCGGCCATACCAAAACCAAGGACCCCCATATGGAGGATATGATCCTGGTAGTGGGTATGGCTGAGGATATGGTAGAAGATATTACAGAGGTGGTAGAGGTGCCTGTGGAGGGTGACAAAACTAGAATAATGATCAAGGCAGTTACAGGCATCAAGACAAAGCTAGACCTAGGTCCCCAGTCATGGAGAAGATGGCCAAGAAGTCACAGGAGGAAATATAGGGAATGAAGGATCAGATGGGAGACATAAAAATGCTTCTCCAGCACTTGGTCCAGCCTCTCCCTCTGCCTCCTGGTTTTCCTGCACTCATGCAGAACTCATCTGCACCTTCCCATGCTAGTGGAACCAGTAATAATGACAACTGACTAGTGCCTTCTGTCCTTCCTAATGATGCCCATGTAAATGAAATTATAATTGCTGACACTCCTGAGGTACCGTCTTTCAGATGAGATGTTAAACTGAGGTCCCATATGCCTGTTCTGGTGGTAGTTCAGGTAGATGTTAAAGATCCCATGGAATTTCTCAGAAAGAGTAGGGGAATTTTGTTTTTCATTAAATATTCAAAACATTCCACAATAACAAACACATAATACAACCTTCCATTGTCTTCAACTAATTCTAAACAAAACTATCATCTTAAGCAACAGGTACATCTGAATCTGTTATCCATGGAAGATTTTTCCATACATTTCCTATGTACATCTCAGTTTGAAGCATTTTCTCTTGTAGTAAATACAGCAGATTTCTTTAATAATACAATTGTGCAGTTCCTGATAAGTAATTACTTTTTGTTGCAGTGTAAATAGACACCTGGCATTCCATACATACTATTTTATGGGTCTGGTATGAAATATCGACTCCCATTATCTCGACGCTGAAAAGATCGTCACCTAAATACCGACGTGCTCACAAGATCGGAAAAATAAACACCGAAAATCAAATGACTGACAGACCTTCCGTTTGCTATTGGTAGCAAGAGAGGCACCGTAAACTGAGTCTCATTTCTCGGTGCGACTGGGGGGGGGGATACACTTACAGAGAAACACAATCAGTCAGGTGATGTGGTTACAAGAACAATGAATATAAAGTGAATAAGTTGAGTACAGTACAGACAATATGGCAAAACATCACATGTGGAGGACAATCGCGTGCACCAGAAAACTAAAAAGGCAGTGATGCTGTGGGCTGAAGCTACCTTGTACCGTTGGATGACCCTGTATTGGTAGGAAAATGTTGAACAAATCGAAATTGTAACTGACAGTGTGAATAATTAAAATACCTGCTCCCAATAAACATTCAGGTTCTGTGGTATATAATTTGTTATGGTTTATGTTTAAATATATTTTTTTTTACATTCCGGTATGATTGCCCCTTCCCCCCGCAACACACACTCACATGCAAATCTGCTGGATGGCATCTGACAAGCTGTCTGAATCATGTCGGTCATCTGTTTTTCGGTATTTATGTTGGCAATCTTATCAGCGCGTCAGTATTTTGACGTCGGTCAAATCAGTGTCGACCTTTTAATAGTTGATCATTTGTACTGCTCCCTATTTTATACCAGAAAAAAAATCACATTCAAAGTACTCTTGTCCCATTTATCCCATTCCCTTCCATACACCCCATAAATTAGATTGTTATATGAAACTTGACCAATTACCAACATACCCCAATTATATACTCCCAAAATGCCTTTATGAAGTCACATGAGAAAAATAAATGGGGCTTCGTTTTCAGCTGAGCCAAACAGTTTGGCCTTGTACACATCCTTTCCTTTATTACTTTGTGCTCCTGATTAGCCTTTATGTTCAATTTCTCATGACAGCAGAGCCACATAATATCCCAATATTTAATTGGAATTCTATTATTTCTTATCAACATCATTAAACTTGGGTTCAGTTCTTTCGGGCACTGTGGAAATGTACAGTTCTCCTTGAAATGTCTTTCCTGTACTTGGTTGTATAGTTGCTTTTTATTATTATTATTTACAATATTCCTGGATGTCACTCCTCACTTTTTGGACCTTACAAAAAACTCTCTATAGTACTGTGGAGAAAATAAAACCATTTTAAACATTTTTTGAGTACCCATGTTCCATCCCTCATGCCATGCTTTAATTTTGTCTGTGAACAAACCTGTCAACTAGTTTTTCACCTGCAGGCATATTGGCCACATATTTGCATATATAAAATTCAAAAATAAAAACAACATGGGATTTACCATATTCAATCCAACATCAGTTATTTTTAGGTATAAAATATTCATTTTCAGGGGGTCCAATCTGCTTCCCCAAATTGCCTGAAAAAATAAGCTACATATTGTTGTTTCCCTTTCTTTTGGAGCAGGGGACACTATGTTTAAATAAAAAAAAAAACAGGAAGTAGGTCAGTTTTTACCAGGTACACTCTTTTCAACTTCCCCATACTGCACTTATTCCAATTATCCACCAGGATTCTCCATTGCTGTATCTTTTATCCCAGTTAAGTAAGTCCTATCTATCCTTATCAAATTCAATCCCTAGAATCTGAATGGGCCCTTCCTCAATTGGGACTCCAGCTATGTGTGTACTGACTTCTCTCCCCCCAATTATTTTTATCTTGCTTTTCTTTGTATTCAGACAGACCCCTGAGGATTCCCCATACAAGCGACAGAAGTCAATTGCTTTTTCTATGTCAGTTTCCCTTTTTAATATTAAACATACATCATCTGCATATGCTGCAGCTGTCAAGGGTGACCTTTGTAGTGAAACCAACACCGGTGCAAAAAATCTCCTATCATTTAAAATCCTTATCAGAGGAACTATACTAAATACAAAAAGTAAAGGGCTTAAGGGACAACCCTGCTGCATCCCCCTTCTTATTGGTATCATCAGTCCCAAAAACCCATTCACTAATGGCCTTACAACAGCAGTTCAATAAATTGCTTTTAACCATAGTATAAATTTGGCCAGAATGCCATAATGTTTCAGAATAAACCATGAAAAATCATGGTCAACTGAGTCAAAGGCTTTCCTTTGGTCCAGTGTAACCACATACCCATTTGTGCTCTGCCAAGCTCCAGACTCAAATATTTCTCTTAACAATATTAGTTGTTCTGTTATAGTCTTCCCCAGAATAGCACATGACTGTGCTTTTGAAATAACATACTGCGCTGCTCTGGACAACCTAGTGTTCAGTATTTTCATGAATATTTTAAAATCCACATTTAATAGACATATAGGCCACCAGTTATCTAAATTCTCCCTTTCAACTTTTTTATATAAAAGCGTCACAATCCCCATTGTTAGGTCCAAAGAAAAATTCCCAGTACCCAACATGTGCGTGTATACTTTAGCCATTTCATGTGTAATAAGAGAAACAATGAATTTGTATATTTCAGATGGAATACCATCCCTTCCTGAAACTTTTCCTGTCAGGAGTGCCTTTACTACCTCGAGCACCTCTCTTGGGGAAATGTCTTTACTAATACTATTTGTGTCTTCAAAGGAGTAATCAGGTATATTTATTAAACCAAAAAAAGGAAAAAATGCCTCTTTATTCATAACCTGTTCCTCAAATTGATGCCTCCTGTATTGCGTGACTGTGTGAAGTATATCATGGTGCCGTGTTTCAACCACCTGATTCTCATCCCAAACAGCCATCATTTTTTTTTGTTTTTATTCTTTCTTTACAACTAAGAAATAGGCAAACATTTTCCAACTTCCCTTGAGTGCCAAACTGTTGCTGCATTGTAAGTGATACCAGTTGTCTGTCATGAAACTCCATAATTTTTTGTTGTATTTCCCCTATTTGTTCCCTATAGTCATGCCTTGTTGTTTGTGCAAGGCTCATCAAATGTTGTAACTGTTTCCTATGTTGCTGGTATCTTATTTTCCCTGAATCAGTTGTATGTTTACTAAGATGCATTAATAAATCCTTTAAATCCTTCTTAAGATTTTCCCACCACAGCAAGGAGTTCTCAAAAATATCAAATAAAGTTTCCTTACCACTGATTAGATATATGATTTGTTGTGTAATAGATTCAGACTTTAGTAATGTAGTG
The DNA here is from genome assembly GCA_016271365.2 of Neoceratodus forsteri. NCBI lineage: Eukaryota > Metazoa > Chordata > Ceratodontiformes > Ceratodontidae > Neoceratodus > Neoceratodus forsteri. Next base: position 203,391,860 of record CM057454.1, read on the forward strand.
TTAAATTTCCAAATCCCCGACCTATGAGGTTGCTCTGATTTTCCTATTACCACAGATAATTCCTTATGATCTGTGCATTCCACAGACTCTACTACTGCAGCCTGCACAAAATTCCCTTTAATCAAAAGGAAAAAATCAATTCAGGTTGCGTGATTACCCGTTTGAAACGTGGACTTAACCTTCTTATGTAAGCTATTATAAGCATCCTTCAAATTGACCATTTGCACCTTATTATGTAAGTAGGTCATGTCATTAAAGATTTTAGCTGTGGATGTATCTCTCCCCCTATCTTGACTAGAAAGGCCTCAATTAAAATCCTCCCCCAGACCACATTTTGGGCAGAAAATAAAAAGGGCCTAATTTGTTTAAAAGTTTCTATCCTCTCTGTTTTTGATTGAGGCGCATAAATGTTAATCAGCCTGAAATATGTCCCTTTATACTTTATATCTAGTAATAATACCCTTCCAGGTACTAAATCTAACAATTTAATTAGCTGGATGTCTATTAGAAATAAAATCCCCACTCCCGTACATGCACCTAGCCCCATTGACCAGTAAGAAACTCCCTTATACCATTCTCCCTGGGCACTCTGAATTTCAGTGGTTGTATGAAGCCATGTATCCTTCAAAAATGTAATGTCAGCACCATTAGAAAACAAATGTGAAAAAAAAAACTCCTCGTTTCTTTGTAATTTTAATACTATTAGTATTAATCGTTAAGATGGTCAACTGTTGTTGCATGTGCATTTAATACTCATGCTTATGTATCCTCTCTTTTCCCACCCCTTCTGTTTGTTTTTTCCTTTAATATTTCTTTTTTCTTTGGTCCAGCAGACCTTCTACCTTCATCTCCTAACTCACTAGACTCAGAATCTGAAAAGGTTTCGATATAATGTATCTCTTCTGAAGAATTTCCTGATTCAGTCCCAATGTATCCTTGTCTTTAAAAAGTGGCTGGAACCTATTAAAGGTTTAAGTTTCAGAAATGTTGTGCCCTTTTAAAGCTGGCTGTATTCAACTTCTATGCCTAGTCACTCTTTGCTCTATCTCAGTAACCTGGACAGATGGCAGAGGAGATTGGGGGGATCTCCTCACTAATGGCTTTCTGTTACACTATTTGCTCCATCTCATTGCTTTGTAGTTCATTCACGACACTGACCTGTATACCTTCCTCCATTACCTCACCTTCTGTGGCTGTTTACAAACCTGGGTTCAGTTGGGAGAGGGGGGTGGAGAGGGTGAACTTTATCCAAGGCAATCAGTGGACCCTCCTGCATTCTTGAAAGTCTGTCACTTGTGCTGTCCCTGCACTAGTTCTTAGATTTTCTGTTTGAGCCACAGCAACCAAAATCCTTTGGTCCTCTAGATCCCCAAATCCTGCCTTAGCAATTGCTGCCTGTTCACAATTTGCATAAGAATGCCCCGATATCCCACATAGGTTACAAAGCACCTCATTTGAACACTGAATATTTGTGTGACCAATCCTCCCACATAAGGAGCATCTCATTTTATCGCAAGTATTGCTGATATGCCCTGGGGCCCCAAATTTGTAACATGTTTGGGTTGCCCTGGGTAAAATAAGACTCCTCTATCTCTTCCTAAAAAGAAAGAGTTGGGCAGATGTTGCAGAGTGCCATCCACAGCTTCAAGAAGCACTCTTACCCTCCAACCCCCCCATCCAGATATTTTCTGTTTCAAATATGGCTTCAAGGTGACTCATGACCATACATTTCTGCTTTAGCCAAAAGACCAAATCTGTCTCACTGACCCCTTCATTCCTAAAGAGAATTGTAACATTTTTCTGGGCGGGCCTAGTCAAGGGTATAATTTAGAAGGGAGACCATAAAGGCATGTTTTTCACTTTGTTATACCTGGTCCAAAAACTTTCTAAGCCACTCTGCATTTTAAAACTAATATCAAAGGATCATTCCCCAGACACATGGATTAGTGCATACAACTCAGCCACATGAAAATTTAAACTTTCTTTAAGCAGTACTTTGCATACGTATACCCTATCTGGAAACATTTCCAGACCCCCTTTGTACATAATCCTCACTGCATTATGTCTCTTGGCAGGTAAAACTTTTTTAAAAAAAAAGAAGCATGAGTTCTCAGATGCTGACCATTCTCCCCCTCCCCCCAGACAGTCCATCTCCCATGTTGTCCATATGAAAACTGTCCATGTCAATGATATCTTTGAGCTCCTGTCTTTTCCTTGTTCTTGGCTCCTTTTGAGCTGTTTTAGTTAATGCAGCCATTTGTTCAAAATTCTCTTTTGGATTTTGTGTAGGTTCCAAGTCAATTTCAATTATAACATCATTGTCAGTATTATTTGGTACACTCACAGTCATTGATCTTGAGTCCTGGACCTCTTGTAGTCCAGACACAGCCTTCCGGTCTAAACGTTTTACACTAGGTATCCTAATCAGCGCAAACCCAGATGTCCAGTTATCAGTTGTGGGTGACCTCACCCAACCTTCAAAGACTTCTCCACCGACCAGGGCTTGTTTAAGTCTATTTCTGAATCTGCCCAAACTTTAACTGCTCCAGTAGATTTCTTAGCTGATTTGTCCTTACTTTTTGCTGAAAAGGAGAATACCGTAACACCTTCCTGATCACTTTTTTCTGTTTGAAAGACTACAGGCTCTTTCAGGGTTGGTATTCTTGGAGGGTTGCTATGCTCGCCTGTGGGCTGAATATTCTGGGCTGGCACTTGACAACTCCCACCAGTCGCTGCTTGATTGTCTTGGCTACTAAGATCCACCATTTCACTGTTTTCTCTTACAGTTCCTTCGTTAATTTCCTCCATCTGCTTTAGGCTTATATTCTCATTAGTAAGATTTTCAAAGAATACCTCCGCAGACTGGTGTAAAGTTGGTTTTCCTGATTTCAGAACCATTTCTTTCATTCTTGCTTCTTGAACCACCAGTGCCTTGGGACTCAGAAGGACTTCTTCTAATCACACCTCTGTATCATAAAAGGTGTCTGTTTCACCCTTTTCCACTTGTAGCGGAGCATCCAATGCTCCAGGCTGCTCCATGTCTGTCTCCATCAGAGCTCAGAGGAGACTGACACAGTGTCCAACAGCATGTCCCCCTACTAACAAGTAGGGGGATTTCCCCGGTGCCCTGGCCAAATTTCCCCCCAGTTCACTGAAAAAATACCACCAATGGCTTAATGTGGTTCAAGATCAGCTGGCATTCATTTGTATCCCCCTCCTCCAGGTCGAGCCTGAAAATAAGCAAGAATTTGTCTAGTGCACCTACCCAGTCAACAAAAACTAAACAAATAAAATAAAAATACATAAAGAATCAAGAATATTGCATACCAAAAACTAGAGTGATAAACATAGGTATCTGTGCTGTACTCCTTCAAATAGGACAAAAGAAAATACAACATCCTGTAAAGGTAGTGCAAGGCCTATAATCTCCCATGCACCTTTGGTTAGACATACTTGTTTGACTGGGTGTGTATGTTGACCTAGCCAGTGATGTTCTTTGGTCACGAGTAAGGGAGGTTCTTTATCCAATAAATGTGACACCACAACTTGACATCTGAACAAACTACTCCTCAAGTGTGCCAGATGGTGAGTGAGTTTACTACAGCCATTTCAGGTAAAGTAAGGGAGTTCTCTCTTTGGGTTAATGTGTAGAAAGGCCACAAAATGCCTGACAAAACTGCACCATTTGTATTAGTAACATGGGTTTAAAAATCCACTCCACAACTTGCTTGGACATAAGCAGCAGAGTAATGCACCTCTTGGTATAAAACCCAATGGTAGAGCCCATCACTATAACAGCTAATTGTGAGATGGGGTAGCAATAGAGAATTCTTTCATGATTTGGAGTTAGTTGTTCCAGTTATTGGGGAGTTACCAGAAGACATTGTTCAAAATGAAGCAGACAAAGAAATTAGGTCTGTACCAAATGGTTTAGTTGTTTTACAAGAAATGTATCTAGTAGATAAGGAAGAAATACATGCATGCAAAGTTGGAAATGATTACCTTGTACTGTCCACTATGGTTGATGAAACAAAACAATTTAAAGAGGTCCATGCGACAGATACTGAAAATGTTTCTGAGATAATAAAAGATAAGGTAAAAGTAGGTAAAAATTTACCTTTCCCCAATCTTAGTGAACAAGTTAAACAAGCCTATACAAGACTGTAATTGTAAAACAGAAGAAGAAAAAAAAAACATTCGTGAGATGTTCTTTCAGTTTAAGGACATGTTCACAAAACATGCTCACAGTTGTGGGGTAACTGACCTTCATATTACCAGGGTGCCTAAGGACCCAAGTAAAGCTGCAGTTTATTTACAGTACCAACCAGTACAAAGTACCACTAGCATCTTATAAACATATACAAAAAATATCGGACACCCTAATGGATCGAGGAATTATAAAACTGGGAAACTCTATTTATAATTCACCAATTTGGCCTATATTAAAACCTAAAGGAAAGTGGAGGCTCACTATTGACTATAGAAAGTTAAACCAACAGGTATCTTTATCATGTTACCCCATAACATATTTGGACCAAAGTTTGACCAAAGTTCAGGGTACGAAATATTTCACTATGCTAGATATAGCAAATGGATTTTTAGACATTACAAGTAAATCCAAAAGATCAATATAAATTTTCTTTTACCTTTAAAAAGAGACTTTATTCATGGAACAGATGTCCTTCTGGGTACTTATTCACCAGCAGATTTCAATATATTTCTGCATAAGGCCATGCCTGATGCTGAAAGTAAAAAAAAAAATCTGGTTTACATGGATAATGTTCTAATCAAAAGCAACACTTTTGAGGAACACCTCGTGAAGGTACTCTATGTGTTAAACCAGCTAAGTTGCCAAGTTGTCATTACCAAAGAGGCAGTGGTTCAAAAATATGGAAAACTATCTTGGGCATAAAGTTGGACCTTATGGGCTACACCCTCAGCATACCAACCCTGAGGCAGTCCAGAAAACTGGTCTACCTAAAACTTTAAAGGAGGTACGCATCTTCCTGGGAATCTGTAACTGTTCAAGACAGTTTGTCCAGGACTATGCTAAAATTGCCTATCCCCTCACCAGGCTACTGAAGACGTCAGAACCCTGGGTGTGTGTGTGGGGGGGGGGGTGAGAAAGCCATGCTAGCTTTAACAGATAGTTTGAGCCAGCCTTCTCTTACCACAAATGGATAAGGATTTTATCTAGGGACAAGATTCACTGGTAACAGCATCATTCCAGTATTGTATGAAAAACATGATTCAAACAAGAGTGTTATTGCTTATGCAAGTAAAACCTTAAGTGATGTTGAGAAAACATTTTCAGATTGTGAAAAGGCATTATTTTCCACTGTATGGACAGTACAATGATTCAAAACTACATTTGTGGTAAGAAAGTTGTTTTAAAGACTAAGCAGCAACCTCGTATGTTTCTGGGGAGCTAGAAACTCAAGAATGGTAATGTATCTAGCAGCAAAATTGTGACTGGGACCATAGCACTCCAGGGCCAACCCCTAAAGCTTAGGTATGCAAAGAACAAAAGGAATACAGTATCTCAAGGGTTAGCAGACCTGGAGATGCATGATTGTACTGTAGGTCAACATCCAGTACAAGAGCCTAACCTATCTTTTAAATTAAAAATGGTATACAAACATAGCGGGCACTACCGCTATAATAAATATGTGTGTAAGAATTTGCCTAGAGCCTACATTAATGGTTGTTCATTCCAGCAAGGTAGAAACTGGCATTCTGGTCTAGGAGTGTTATGGTATGATAATATACCATGTACTCTTATCTAATGCAAGCTAGGTCCTATGTTTAACCAATATGCAGAATTGGCAGCTACCTATATGGTGGTACAAACTGCAGTACAACATAAGTTACAGAACATTGTAATTTGTATTCATTCTGACTATGTTAGCTATAACTTTCTTAACACATTTATCAAGGTAGAAGGTGAGGGGTATGATCAATTCAAGAGGCCGTAAAGTGATGCATGCTAAACTTAACTTATCTAAGCCCCCTTCACCTCCTCACATCACCTCCCTAAACTCTGAAACTATCTCCCACATCAGATTTGCCACTCTTCCTCCACTCATTCAGTATCCACTGCCCTGTCAAACTAATATGCGGTTAATTGCTCCTGTTCATGATACCCCCTCCCCTGGGTTCCTCCCTACCTTAGTACTCCACAGTCAGAAAGCCCCCCCTTCCCCCTGTGTCCCTCTACCCCCTCCTGCCTGATCAATGGCTCTAGCTAATGCTATGAAAGCTGGCTTATTTTCAAAAGTTGCACTTATTGTACATTGTCCTTACTGCACTTATTTATCTATGTCCTAAATACCTCAGTGTATCTGTTGTGTTATGCTGGCTCAGTTGTAGCCCAATTATGTTTAACCTAGATCTATGTTGTAATTCCATTCAAAATGTAACCTCATTCTATGTTGCAACACTATGTAAAATGTAATCCATAATTCCTTGTAAACCCTGCTTGTTTGATGTTCTCCAATTGTACCCCTCCCCCCAGGTCACTCTGTGAGACGAACGTCTTGTTTCTCAGTGTGCCTTTCCTGGTGAAACATTTCAATAAATAAATAAATCAGTTAGTTCAGGAACATAGCTTGGTTGTTTATTAAAAAAAGGTAAATGGGCACTTAAAAATTCAGGGACCAGACAAAACAAAAAATGACCTTGCAAATGCTCTGGCTATGGAGGGTGCTTTAAATGAAGAAAAATAAAACTTTGTTCCTCCTGTCCAAGCTAGTATGGATGTGGTTACCCATAGACAAAAGTGACAAAATCAGAAAAAAAGGTCTTACACTTGATCATGATAAGCCTGCTTTTTATTTGGTGACAATGTAACAAAAGGATAAAGAAGTAGAAAAGATTTATCATTTCATCAAGGATCCCACTAAAAACATAATTTCTAAAAGTGATTTACAAAATATCTATGACATAGCGGTACAGTATAACCAAAAGAATAAATTCCAATTGTAGAATGATCTCTTGGTGAGAGCTGGTAAAAACTCATAGGAGGATCAATGGGTGGTTTCTTTAAGCAACAGGGAAATTATGTTCCAACAAGCTCATGATGAACCATCGGGAGCACATGGGGGTAAAAACAAATTTATAAAACCTTAAAAGAGGTAGCTGACTTACCCTACAGGTACAGTGATGTTACAAAGTATGTGCAAGGGTGCATAACATGTTGCAAGGTCCAACCAGCTGCACCCAGATATAGAGCGCCACTACAGTCAACAGAGATCACCATGCCTTGGTCAGAGATTCAGATTGACTAAATTGGACGTGTTACAAAATCTTCAAAGGGTAACCAGTACCTTTTGACAGTTACTTGTCTGTTCACAAAATGGGTTGAGTGTATACCTGTCCAAATAACACAGCCCAAACCATAGCTTTTTTATTAATAAACCATGGGCTGGATTCACAAAGCTTTCTGAAGGTGCAAAACCTTCCCTAAGTCCCCAAAACTGCTGTAGCTATGGAAACAAAAGGGGATTTCCACTGAGTGTTATTCACAAAATCCTCCACAGCTGCCGAAAAAAACACTACAGAATAGTAAAAAAAGTGCAGCTGCAGAAGTCCCTGAGGAAAAAAGGTGTGAGATAAGTAAGGCACATCCCCTGAAAGGCTATTCACAACCATTTTATTTCTGCAGTTGCAGAAAAAATGTTACACACAGTGGAATGAGGTGTAACTCTCCCTCAGCAAACTGCAGTAGTGCCCCAACAATTGGAATCAGTTAAGGTGGAGGTGAGGCACAGGTAATAGCATCCCAGTGAGTATAGCAGTGGCTGATGTTACAGCAACAACAGCACACACTGCCATGATATGGCAACAAGCAACAACCACTAGACCCAGTGCAGCCCATGACGGAGCCCCACAGGCAATAGAGCCTGACCAGCCTGCAGTGAATGCTACCCCTGCAGGCAACAGGAACACCACAGGGAGGGAGGACCAGCAGTGGCAGTCAGCCACTGTGCTGCCATGGTATTGCTGGTACCTGTGGTGCTGCAGTGGTCCCAGTTGAGGGACTGGTTGCTGGTCTCTTTGTGGATGCTTTCAGCTTCATGCTATGGCAGCAATGTTAAAGTTTGCTGCTCCAGCTAATTAGGCTCACTGTTGCTGTGCCTCATAAGCTATTTCTTCAGCCACGGATCCACATTTGCAGATTTTCAGCACTTGCTCAATTTCCACAGCTGCTTGGATTTTACGGAATTCTGCACCTGCTCAATATTTCTTTATGAATATCATGCAACTGCATTTCCGCAGTGCTGCAGGCCTTCTTCTCATAGCTGCAGGATTTTTGGCTTTCTTTGTGAATCCTGCCCCATGTGTTTAGTTGCTGGGGATTGGCATTAAGAGTAAAACCCAATAAAAGTCCTCATTTCATAGAAGAGGCAATAGTAAATGCGTGGAAAATTCAAGGGGTACAAAGGAAATTACACATGTCCCACCACCCACAGTCATCTGGACAGGTGAAATATGTTAATCAAACAATCATGTATGTACTAAAGAAATAAATCAGTTCTTCAAAAAAGATTGGAATGTGAAGTTACCACTAGAACTAATGGCCATATGGGCTATTCCTAATAAGTCTACAGGTGTATCTCCTTTTAAAATAATGACAGAAAGACAAATGGTATTACCTTTACATCTCCTGTACACTACAGAAAATGTAAATTCAGCATGTGCTACTACAACACATGAGTATGTAACCCATTTAAAATAGTATCTAACAAAATAGAGGTAATACAGGATAGAGGAAATAATATATATGTTTCATATTTCTAAGGGTGGCAGAAATGTTCTTCAACATTATGATGAAACCTGGAGAATAGGAATAATATTTTTGAATTTTATAATTATTTCTGGTAATTTTTGAAAATATTTTGGTGTAAGACCAGAGGTAAATCCAAGTGCTTTATTATAAAAATGATATTACAACCTAATATTCCGACATATTTCCAACCAATATTTTGAATTGATTAAACTATTATTTTTTCTATGGATCATATTATTATTTTAATTACTATTTTATATTCCTTATAAATATTTAATTAATAGGGTAAGGTAATTGGGAGGTATACTATAACTTCTGGTTAAAATTAATGTCGATATGAGTTTTTAGCTGCAAAAACAACAAAAAAGTGTGCTTTCAACTTTTTAAGTACATTGTAGATGCTAAAGGGGATGCTGCATTAGGCCTACATTTTTACAGAGCAATAGTATAGGACTCCGGAGAGTCTAGCCCAGAGACAAGAGGGGTCATCTGCATTTTTGAAATGCCTTAAAGATCAAATGCACACCTATTTCACAAAAAGCTTGAATTCACTTGAATACATGTCCCTGTGTCATGATTCGTGTTTCCTGAAAATAGCATGCTGTTTGGTTTAGTGGTTTTCTTTAAATCAGCAGCTGTTAATGTGCTCTACAGAAACTGAAACAGTGAAGATGTTTCTGTCCCTATCAGTGAGCAATGACATCATACCTGTCCAGCCTGCTGCTTTATCAATTAAATCCCTGATTAACTGAATAAGCTGTTGCAGTTCCTAGTTAGAGCTGTCTGTAGCACTAATTGGTTTCACTCAGAGCTTGTTACTAACCAATCTGGCTTGTGTTTAGAGAGATATGCTCAAAATCTGTCTCGCTGTTCTCATAAAAGTTGATTATTTTGGATGCAGTGCTGACATTTAGTGGCATGAATGAATGTCTGTGAGAAATTATGTTTTCTGAATCACAGATGTCAGTTCTTTGTCATCAAACCTCTGCATTCTATGCTGGCTATGTAACATAGGGTTGTTTAATGGATATAAAATAAATCTGCATTCCATTAATTCATAGAAGCAGTGTGTCTTTGATGTAGCCTCAATAAATGGATTCATATGAGAACAATTTTGTTTTTATGTCAGATTGGCAAACATGTCTGCCACACTGCTCTTTCAGGAACATGTACTGTAAGAACTCTTAAAATTCAATTCCTTTGTGGGGGTTCTGTGTGGAAATGCATCATGTATGTCTATAATGAGAAATGCTATATGACATCCTGATGTCACTGTCTCCTGCCTCTCAGATGAGGCTGCTGCACCCCACTTCCCTCTGTCCCTCACCCCCAACAGTCAGGGACAGTGCACATTGTTGCTCCCCTTTCCTGTCTTCACAGATGGGCTGCTGTGCTTTTCTAAGCCCTAGAGTCCTAAGGCCACTGCCTACACATTTTGGGCTGCTGCACCATGCTGCCCCATGCCACCAAAGGTGGGGCTTTTGCTGCACCCTGCTATCCACTTTCATTGCCCCACATGGGCAAGGCTGCTGCCCCACATACACCCTGTTACACTCTCGGGGCTGCTGTACCCTGATTCCCAACTGTGTCCTGCACCACAGTCAATGCTTCTGCACCATGCTGTCCTCTACTCCCTGACACCACTGTACCTTATTGCATCATACAGCCTCTTGCTCCCACAGTTAGAGTTGTTGCACCATGCTGCTCCCTGCCACTAGAGTCAGATCCTTTAGTGCATTGCCCCAAACTACTGAATAGAAAATATAAAAAATACTTTCATCTTGTGTTACAGGGTGGGGGCATAGGGTAACAAGTTGTGGTAGCCTAAACTGTTTGTGCAGGAGGGAGCAGGGTGCAGCAGCCCTGACTGTGTGGGAATGGCAGTGGGCAGCAGGTTGCAGCAGCCTCATATGAGAGCAGGAGACAGGGGAGCTTTTAGGGCAGGGAAAGGGGGAAGTAGAGAGCTGCTGCCTCAACTGTCAAGCAGGAGGCAGGGGCATGAGGATGCCATACAGTATTTCTAGTTATACATATACATGATGTATTTTCACATAGAAATACTCAAATAACTGAATTTTATGAGTTCATACAGTACATGTTCCTGAAATAGCAGAGTGTGGCAGACATAGGTTTGTCAATCTGACATGAAAACAACATTGTTATCACATGAACATATCTGTTGAAGCTACATCAAAGATACACTGCTTCTATGAATTAATGGAATGTAGATTTATTTTATATCCATTAAACAACCCTGTGTTATACAGCCAGATCTGAATGCAGAGTTTTGTGACAGATAACTGACATCTGTGATACTGACAAGGTAATTTTTTACAAACATTCATTCATACCACTTCAGTTCAGCAATGATCCCCAAATGATTAACTGCTTATGAGAACATAATGATTTTAAGTTAATCTCTCTAAACACAAACCAGATGGATTAGTAATAATCTTTGAGTTAAAACAATTAGTTCTACAGACTGCTCAAACTAGGAACTGCAACAGCTTATTCAGTCAACCAGGGGCTTAATTTGTGAGGCAGCAGGCTTGACAGGTATGAAGTCATTGCTCTCGGACAGGGACAGAAACACCTTCACTGTTTCTTCACTGTTTTCAGTTACTACAGAGCACATTAATAGATGCTGATTTAAAGAAAATCACAAAACCAAACAGCATGATATTTTCAGAAAACACTAATCATGATACAGGGATGTGAATTCAAGAGAATTCAAGCATTTTATGACATATGTGCATTTGATTTTTAAGCTAGGTAACCTTGACAACTAGAGATAAGGAATAAGTTTAACTCCTTAAAGCCAGGACTAGGGAGATGGTTACCATGGACTTGACAAATAATGTATGGACATATTTCTTTTTTTGCATGTGTGTGCCTGCCAGTATCTGGTACAGTCTATGCTATGTCTGGAATACCTTCTTTATAAATTCTATAGAGTTTTCAAAGTAATGAGAAGACTTTGGTCTATAACTTAAAAAACATCATAGGCTGCCAAAATGAGACTTTCACAGTTTAAAAAGGGCATTACAACTGTTCATCTATTTACGTTTGGTACTTGCACTGAAAGGGGATCAAAAGATATTTATGAAAATATTTTAAAACAACAATCTTTAAAAATAAACAGGCAAGTCTAGTCTGTAATGAAAGCTGACATCCTAATAAATTCAAAGACATAACTTTAAAGTATGCAGCTTGTTGGTACAAAGACATAAATTGCCTAAATAATCTTTTGGTAAACACGTTTGACAGTTTTGAGATTTATGTGCCATGCAGCCAGCTTCAGAGAAGAAAAGAAACCATGTGCTCGCACATAAATCTAATGTTCTAAAGACTTTCTTAAAATTTTTATATATAAATGCTATGATATTCTGAAGCCTAGAATATTTAAAATAAGAGTATCACTTGTTTTGGAAAACTTTGCAAAAACTACTGTATAAAGTTATAGCCTATATTAGCCTAATTTAGGAAATACTGATCCTAGAAACATGGGAAAAGTGTTAAAAGACTACATTCATTGAGAAAAATTCAAACATGTTGGTTTAAAAATTATATTATTTTGCATAAAAAAGTTATAAAAAAATAATTTCATTTATAAAAGTGGTCCTATAGCAAGTGGGATGTCCTTAGGGTGGTAATAAATGTCACCCATACTTCACCTGCAAGAACTGATCAAAATCTGGTTATAATGTCACTGAACCTAAAAACATATAGGCAAATTTGGCCAGGCTCACTTCAGATTTGCTTGAATCTTGGTGCTAAATGAACCCCATGGGCCTGATTCTAGAAGGGTGGCATGAGTTGCCGCTGAACGCAACTTGTGCCACCCTCAACTGTGACATTGACCCTACGCCATGATCTAGAAGGGGCAGGGTCCTCTCAGCAAAGTCCTGTGGCTTATAACATGTGGTACAGTATAATGCACAGAGGGTGTATGTGGCTAGCATGTTGCAACCAGCTGCCACAGATCGCAAGTGCACCCCCCATGCCCTGACCCCCGGGTCACCCTCAGCAGATGTGGCATGTAACCTGCCCTGGTAGTCCAGTGGCCCCCAACCATAAAATAATAAAAAATCCATAATCCCTGGTAGTCTAGTGGGCCCCCCGAACTGTACATAAATGAAATTCGTACATATCCCTGTTTCCCTGGTAGTCTAGTGCCCCCCTCCTGAACTGTACATAAATGAAATTAGTAAATATACCCATTTCCCTGGTAGTCTTGTGTTCCCTTCCTGAACTGTACATAAATGAAATTAGTAAATATCCCCATTTCCCTGCTAGTCTAGTGCCCCCCTGAACTGTACATTACTAACATAGATGATGTTCCCATTAACCTAGTAGTCTAGTGGCTCCCACCCAGCTGTGCCAGCCCACCCAGCACCCCCCACCCATCCCCAGCCAGCAACTGGCACAGCCCAACTCTCACCTCCACGGCCAGCTGCTGACTGAGTGTAGTATTAGTGTTACTGCACATATGCACTCAGAAATTAATTTCTGAGTGCATCTGTACAGTAGTGCTAAAACTGCACTCAGCTGGTGGCTGGCCATGGAGGTGAGAGATGGGCTGTGCCAGTCACCAGCTGAGGATGGGTGGGAGGGTGCTGGGTGGACTGGCATGGCTGGGTGGGGGGCCACTAGACTACCAGGGTAATGGGATCATCAACTATGTTAGTAATGTACAGTTCGGGGGGCACTATATAACCAGGGAAATGGGGATATTTACTAATATCATTTATGTGCAGTTCAGGAGGGGGGGACTAGACTACCAGGGAAACAGGGATATGTACTCATTTAATTTATGTACAGTTCAGGGGGGCACTAGACTACCAGGGCTGGAGTATTGTCACATATGCAGCGGGTGACTCGTGGTTTGGGACACAGATTGGGGATGGCACTGCCACCCTGTGGGGCTTCTGCCAACAGCTGTTTTGGGGGGCTGGGGGTATGGGTAGTCCTGTGGGGTCTTGCTGGGGTGTGCTGGGCATGGGGGGAGGGACACTGTGCACTGTCCACTGGACAGCTGATGGGTCTACAGGACCACCGGGTGCATCCGTAAGTTATACCAGCTAAATGCTGGTATAACTTATGTTGCTAGATCTCCTCCAGGGGTTCTTGTAGAATCCTGATGTGGGCACTTTGTGGATGCCCTTCTAGAATGGGGTGCAACTGCTGCCATAAATCGGCCTAGTGCCATGTTGCAAGAGGTTTATGCAGCGTAACAGCTGTTCAGCCCAAGTGGCCTGCACCATGCCCCAGGCCACTTTGTAGAAACATGCATGTCACAACTGCTGGTGTAAGCTGCTACATGCACCATTCTGCTTGCCGCAACTGCTGTTACACCAGGTGTAACCCTTCTAGAATCTGGCCCCACATCAGTAAAGCTAAAAAACCTTAATTTTGGGACTGCTCCTAGGCCAAAAGCCTAAAGCCACACCTGCTTAAAGGGTCTAAAACCAGTTTGGGTTAACCATTGATGTATCCACCAGGGGGTGCTAAGGACAAGCTTAAATGTCCACACAACATTGCAACAAGGTCCAGCTGAAAAACTACTTGTTACGAAAAGGACTTTATTTAATACTGGATAAAGCAAGGCCTATGTTTTACATGCTGAGTATCCTGACTAATGTAATGTTTTCAAATTTCTGCTGAAAGCCTAGACAAGAGACTAACTTTAAAACTCATCAGTCAAAGCAAGCCCTTGGGTGCTGTTGGATAACAGTGAGCTCAGAGTTATAGGTTTGAGCAAAAAAAAAAAACCAGAAAAAAAAGTCATAAAATCCAGTTATCAAAACAACTTTTTCATGCACAAAAAAAAGCCTTTGCTGCAAACTGTGGTGCTGTAAAACTGTTAAAATCTTGTTGCCTGATTTTTCCAACCAAAATCCTAATAACGGACTTGTAATGCTTCATGACATCTCAAGCAAGGAATAACTAACCTGCACTGCCTCATCAATGACATAAGAGTCTACAGTCCAAGGGACAAGGGGAAAAAATAAAGTGCTGCAGCCAAACCACTAAAGGACTTTCAGCATCCAAAAAACATTTCTCACCAAGATTTTAAAAGTAAAAAAAAAAGCCTACAAATAACCTGAAACATAAGTATTACTTGAATTATATTAATTATTTTAATTATTTCAAATTTAATACTTTCATTTGGCATCTGGGGAGGTAACATAGTAAACTTTTAACTATAAAACATTGGGTATATAGGTTAAGCTTAAATTTAAACAAAGAAAAATACATTTAGCATGCTATAAAATTTTGAAATAAGTCTTATACAAAAATATAATCAATCACTAATGCAATGAGTTTGTATGTTCTTATATCAAAAGGTCATACTAAAAATCAAGTATACTAAAAACACAGCATATAGCCAACTACCATTTAGTGTGTTAAATATTGCTTATTCATTTGCATTATGTGCTAAAATATTCATTCTATTTTATTTGTTTTACATGATTTTCTAAAACCTTTGTTGTTGCTGTTGTTTACATTACGTTTATTATGCTTAATATTTATGCAGATTAGAAATGCTTAAAACTATTGTATAGAACTATAGAAGCTGACGGCAGATAAGGACCACAAGGCCCAGCCAGTCTGCCCATTTTTTCTACCTTATGAATGTGCCATATGCCTTTACTCTACCAATGGCCTATCTAGTCATACTCATCTGTATTGCTGCCTTATGCCTATTCCATGCCTGTTTGAAGCATTGCATTGTATTCAGGTCCACCACTTCATGTGGTAGGCCATTCCATGCATCCAACACCATTTCTTTGAAAAATAATTTCTTCACATGACCCCTTAATCAGCCTCCCTCTAATCTCATGCTGTGTCCTCTTGTCCTGCTATTTTTCTTATATTGAAACATGATAGACTCTTTCACCTTATTAATGCCCTTAAGATGTTTGAATGTTTTGAACATATCACCGGTCTCCCTCTTTTGCTGTAGGGTGTACATTTTGAGCTCCGTTAATCTGTTCTCACATGTTTTATGATGCAGTCCCTTCACCATTTTGGTTGACCTTCTCTGGACTGCTTCAATTTTGTTAATGTCCTTGTGCAAGTGTGGCCTCCAGTACTGCACCTAGTACACCAGATGGGGCCTAACCAGTTTCTTGTAAAGAGGAATTATTACCTCCCTCTTACAACTTGTGATACCCCTACTAATGCACTCCAACATCCCTCTAGCCTTACCTACAGCTTTAGTGATCTGCTTGGATAAGTTCAGATCATCTATGATGATGATGTCCAAGTCTTTCTCTTCTCTTCTCTAGGTGTTAGTAAAATAAAGTTTATTTTTCATATTTCTAAGTGTGGCAAAAACATTTTTCACCTTTGTCTAAAACCAAAAATATAAGGGTAACATCATATTTAAATGTCATAATTTTTTATAAAAAATGAAAAATTTTGGTAATGAGATCTAAGGTAGATAGCAGTACCTATTATAAAACCTAATAGTATAACCTATTGCTACAACATATTTGGGGGCTTGTCCAGGATAATTGTTAATAAATAACAGCCTACACCTAGAGACTATGAGAAATGACTATTATTATTGTCATTATTTTCAAGTTACTATATGGCATAAGTAATATTTTTCTGTTTTGTTTTTTAAAGATTTGAAAATAGAATTACCCCTAGACAGAACAAAAAAAACAACAAAAAAGACCAAAAGAAGTATTGTCTGGCAGAAAAGTTACAAAAAAAAAGACATTTTAAAGCATCCCATAAAGAGTTACTCTCTTGCTTTAAATTGTATTGAGTAAAAGAGTGTTGATACTCAATTGACATTGTAATTGTTGTTTAAAGGATATTATTATTGTTAAGTAGTGATTATCATCACAAAGCCATGTCAAGAGAAAACTTAAGTACAAAGTACATTAAAGAAGCCAAATACACAGGTAAAAAAAGGATAGTTTAAAAGATATACCCAATGAGCTAGGAAATGAGCAATTAAAGGAATATTGTATCAGTTTGGGAAAATAGCTTATTAAAATGGAAAAAGATAATAGTGACTTAAAGGCCCAAATGGAAGATACAGGGGGCCAAAAGAAAAACTCAGGTAAAACCAGAAACATCTAAGAAATGTGGCACTAATGACTCCTCCCCTAAAAACAAAATGTTCCTGGTCAGAAGAAAAAGCACATGATAAGCATAAAGAGAGGCATAAAACTAAACAGAACAGAAGTTCTGATTCCAAAAATTAGTAAACTGGAAGACCTAAAATAAATAAAAGGGTGTCTGAGAAGGAACAGGGGTATTTAAAATCAAAGACTGTTACACAATCTTTAAAATTGGTAGAAGAGAGGTACAATTCTAAATCTGCAAAAGGAGGCATTGAGCAACATATTCAAAAATTGAAAAAAAAATGTTGAATCTTTATCCATAACTGATGAGGGAAAACAAAGTTTTGTGATTGGATGGTCTGTTAATGATCCTCAAGCTGAGTGGTCAAAAATGTCTAGAAAAAGAATAAATAAACCTGATAAGCTGTACACATTTCTAAACAGGGAGTTTGTAAATATCGCACTAAGGGGGCAGCCAGGTGTGCTGCCTAGCAAATGCAGTGTGGGACTGATCAAAGTTCTAGGAAATATTATTGTAGGCTAAAAAATATATACATTGGAGCAAAAGATTACTCAGATAGTGACTCAAATGACTTCTAAGATGCATATTATCAAGCTTTTCTTCTTCTGTTAGGACACAATTGGCACTTAAAGTTAAAAGGAGGCCCAGGGACATCCATTAAATTGTCAGACAGGCACAGTACATCTAAATTCTGGTAGAGGCAGTGACTCCCCTACAAAGAAAATGGTGGGGGAGCTCTCAAAGTTCAAGTGTCTGAGGTAACTACCGCAAATGTTTTGGTTATGGAAGGGAGTGAGCTACCTTCTCCCATAAGCTATAACAAACTAATTGATGCAGTGGGCAACTCTAAGGCATTAAAAGCCCTCCCAAATGGCTTACAGGTTGTAGGTTATGGGGAAGGGATTCAACAGACCCCATGTAAAGTGTGGCTAAAGTTAAGGTCTGGCAAAATAAAAGTCAACCTCCCAGTGTATATCACTGATAAGACGGGGGATAAGTTCTTATTTGGAAATGACCTCTTAAAAAAATTTCAGCCTATCATTAATTATTTTCATAAAATCCTGTGGTCACAGGTAAACAGACCCATTCCATTTAGAAAGTGTCTTAAGGTTGCTAAACAATTAAAATCATGTTATCTTGTGAAAAATGATACAACAATTAAACTAAACTTTGTACATTCTAGTGTACCTGATGTATATGTACTAGGTAATCCTAAACACTTGGCTCCATGAAAAAGGAGCACTCTTGTGGTTTGTCTGTCAAAGCATGATGTGGTAAAGTCTGAGATTAAAAGGCCTTACTTTCTTCACCAAGAAAGTAAACCCTGTTATCTCAAAAATCCATTCTGCAACTGACATAGGGATATTAAATTCTGAGTACCCAACCCCCTCTGGGAATGCTGGAAAGAAAATCACAGGTCCTTGCTTTGCGACATAAGGTCAGAGGAAGGCAGATTAAAGGTGCCTATCAAAGCAGAGAATTTGCAGACTATAAATTCTGTTATGCATAGGCTATAAGCACTTTCTCATCAATTAACTGTTTTATGAGGAGTTGAAGAGGCAGAAGTCTAGTTTGACATACATAAAAAAAACAGAAGTTGTTGGGAAATGTTCCATGCCAAAAAAACTAGCGTAGAAAGCATTGGTATCTGTGCTTTGAACCTTCAAATAGGCCAAAAAAAAACACAACATCCTGTAAAGGTAGTACAATGCCTAAATGCTCCCATGCACCTCGGGTTAGACATACTTGTAAAGCTGGGTGTGTATGTTGACTTAGCTAATGATGTTCTTTGGTCACAAATAAGGGGGAACCATTATCTAATAAAAGTGTCACCACAGGTCTCGAGGTCTGGACAGCCTTTTTCTCAAGTGTGCCAGGTGGTGAGTGAGTTCACTACAGCAATTCCAGGGAATGTAAGAGAATTTTCTCTTAAGGTTAATGTACAAAAAGCCAAAAAATGCCTAACAAGAATGCACTATTTGTGTTTAACAAGCAACTTTGTAATATGGGTTTAAAAATCCACTCCACACCTTGTTTGTAGATGAGCAGCAAAGTAATGCACCTCTTGGTACAAAACCAAATGGTAGAGACCCTCACTATAAAAGCTAACTGTGAGTTAGGGGTTGGGATAGGGGGATCCTTTTATAATTTGGAGTTAGTTGTTCCAGTTATTGGGGTATTACCAAAAGACATTGTTCAGGATAAAGTAGATGAAAAAATTTGGACCAGGATTTTCAAACTGCACCCAAAAAGGGCACAAGTGTGTGCTCCGTGCAACTGAGTTGTGTCGGAGCGTAACAGTGCCACATTCAAAGGAAATACACAATGTGCATTCCATCGAATATAGCAACAGATGTGGGAGGTGCACATGGGGGCTGCTAAGGATGTACTGGCATGTCCCCCTGCATGGTCTGAATACCTGGAATGGGGACGTGCAGCACATCTTGTGAATGTGCTGTGTGCAAATTCCAGCCATTCAAACCGTGACATGCAGATTGGGCCATTATGCAGGGAAGGTGCAAATAGGGCTGTTTGCATGTCATTATGGTCCCATTTGCATGTCTGGGGCAGGGGTGTGCCCAGCACTGCCGTGTAAAAGTAATACACCCCACAGCTCCCTGGTAGTCTACTGCCCCTCTTCCCATCTCCGAAGTATAATATTAGTCATCCCTTTCTCCCTGTTAGTGTAGTGGCCCCCCTCTTGTCCCCAAAGTGTAATAAAATTAGTCATCCCCCTTCTCCCTGTAGCCTAGCATCCCCCTTCCAGCCCCGATTGTATAATGAGATTAATCATCCCTGATCCATGGCAGTCTAGTGTCACCTCCAGCCCTGATCATGTAATGAAATATATCATTCCCATTCCCTGGTAGTCCAGTGGCTTGTGAATGCTAACTGACAGTACACACATATATGTTTGCATGCTATGAAAAATAAAAGCAAGTCTTGTACAGAGACATAATCTGAGACACTAGTATAATGAGTCTGCAAGTTCTTATACAAAAAGGTCATGCTAAATCCAAAGTATGCTGAAAGTATTGGTATGTTACAGATAAAATTTTGTCAGTGATCAAAAAGGGTCCTTGCCTACTTAGAAGGGACTTTTTGACCTTGGCTTTATCTCTACTGTAGTTAAAGTAACACACCTGTGGCAGGATTCTCAAATGAAAGAAATCCTGCAAAATTCACACAAGTCACCAAAAATGCCGTAGCTGAGGGAAAAACTAAGGAGTTGCACTGTGGCATATGCACAAAACCTCCCTCAGCTGCATCAAAAAACAACTAGAGGTTGCAGGAAAACCCCAGCTGTGGAACACCCGCAGGGAGCTGAAACACACAAAATGCTATACACAGACATGAAAATCCCACAGCTGAGAAAAGAATGTTGCACAAATGCTACTCCATACAGACAGTGGAGTAGGACACCCTGAGGAGAAAAGAAGTGAGACACCAAACAAACATCAATTAAGCTGTGTGCAGGCAACAGCAACCACGTGGGAAAAGGCAATATGAGGACATGTGAGTGCAGCATACACACAACACCACAAAGAGGAAACCCACACGAGAAAGGACAACACCAGAGGGCCACTAGCATTGTAGGCACAGGCACAGTGAACAGGCCAACAGTGTGTGACAGGAGCAGGCCAAGGGACAACAGATGCCAAGGCCAACATACCACTGGGTGCATGGTACCACCACATGCAGAGACAAAGGTGCAGACAAAGGAGGGGGAAGCACTGCAACCACATGCAGGAAGGGAGAAATGGCAACATGGGGTACAACAAAGGCAACCTGCCAGACGACAGTACCACCACAGGCTGGCATTCAAAGACCTCACAGAGGAGCAGTGCATAGCCAGGTACAGGCTAAACAAGTCCACCATAACTGACTTGTGTAACACAGTACGTGATGATCTGCAGACCAACACACACAGGAACCATGCACTCACAGTGGAGGCAAAAGTGACAGCTGCCCTGTGTGTGCTGGCAACAGGCACATTTCAGACACCAACAGTGGACACCACTGGCATGAGCCAAGCTGCAGTGTCATGGTGCCTAGAACAGTTCCTAAATGCCATCATACCAAAGGCACATCAGTACATCAGGTACCCACTACAGGCACAACAGCAGCAGGAGGTGATGGAAAGATTCTATGCCATGGCAGGATTCCCAAGAACATTGCGTGCAATACATTGCACACATGTAGCAATCAAGAAACCCACTGAAAATGAGGTAGCATATGTGAATCGCAAGGAGTACCACTCCATCAATGTTCAGGTAGTGTGTGACAGTGACTCCAAGATCCTGGATGTGTGTGCACGGGTCCCTGGGTCATGCTATGATACCTACATCCTGAGGCAGAGCATGTTGTGCAACCTCTATGAATGGGGAAACATACAGCATGGATGGCTGATTGGTAAGTACACATCTGGGCATGGTGGGCACAGGAACAGAGCACAGGCAAGGTACATGGAGCACAAACACCCATGATGTGTGAACTCAATCACTAGGACCGGCTGAGCAGGGGGCGAATGACAGTGCAGGACATGTCCAGAAACACAGTACACGTATGTGACATGTCACGAGACAGGGGATGCCAATGAGAAACCATAGGTGGCAGCTGAAGCAAGCATGGGCACATCAATGGCAATGCCAAACAGTGGCAATGTGAGCAATGGCAGGAGATGCACAAATGCAATACATAGGTGCAGAGCCAGTCATGGACGTCTGTGACATATGCATGTCACACCATCAATAGTGAAAGTCATCCGCAGTGTAGCAACAGTGACACAGAATGACAAACCTGACATGTGCACAGTAGGAGACAGAGCATGTACCTGGCCAGTGGCAGCCTGCCAGCAGACAAGGGGTGAACAGCTGCCATGCAGCACCACAGAGAGAACATGAGCCAGTGAATACCAGGAATGGGCAACATGGGAGGTGTCAGGGGACTGCAGTGGACAATGGACACCGGGAATACAGAATGTGACAAGACAATGTTCAGGATAGAAGGGCAGAAAGGGACATGGGGAATATGGGGATGGGGAGGACACCAATGTGGTGCAGGGACAGTGGGTGTGTGACAAGAGTCAGATGAAGGTGCATGGTGAGTGGCACACTGCAGTAGGCAGAGTGCCAAGTGTCACACATAGGGATCAGTGCTGTGATCGCAGCAGTGTAACACCACCAGCTATGATAGTGTGCACCAACAAGACTGTAGTCCAAATTGCAGCTACATGGCACAAAGGCCTGCAACAGTGTGAACCAGCCACAAAGTGTAGGACATGGGGCAGGAACATGCCACACCAAATAGGACACGGGGTAGGGACATGCCACACAGTGCAGGACACAGGGGCAGGGACATGCCACACAGTGTAGGACACAGGGGCAGGGTCATGCCAATATCACACCAGTGGGCAAGGAAATGGCATTGGGACATGCATGTGACCCACACACAGCATGCAACACCCTAGCAAGACAGAAAGTGGGACATGAACACAGCGAAAATCAGCAATGACACCGTGGGGCAGGAACAATGTTGAGCAGAAAGAACTGACACTGTGCCACATGACAATTGAACAGGAATGTAGGATGCTCAGATGCACAAACTGGCCAAGACCTGTGGGACAATGGTGAGCAACTTAGCACCAGACAAGAAACAGGAGAGTATACCCATGGACACACCGCCCAGACAAGGGTACAATCACCATGTAAGGACAGGGACAGAGCACAGACAGTGCATGGTGGTCTGTCACACATGGCACAAGGTGGACAGCACATGTCCAATGATGACAGAAACATGGACCCGCACATGCACCACCATGAGGAATGAAGGCAGGGACAGGACAGAACACAGGGACATGTATACAACATGGAGGTATTTGTCCCAGGTACCCAGGCCATCACAGTCAGCAATGACAGGTGAACAGAGCATGGGGAGAGGTATGCAGGATGCTGTCACAGTGGAAGTGGCATGAATAGCCACACAGAAAGGGACCTGGAATGCACATATACCCTGTCAGAGGACATAGTGTGGCACCCAACAGCCATAGGTGCCATGGCCTCATGTGATACTCAAGAGGGGTGACGTGAAAACCAGGTCAAGGATAGACAGAACAGGAACACAGCACACATGGCACACACAACACAACCCAACCACACTCTGATGGGCCTAGTGCCATCACCGCAGGCAGTGTTCATGTATCAATGCAGCCAGCCAAAGCAATACACAGTGTCATCACTGTACTGTACAATGGATCACAACAGTGAATGTGCAGACCACACAATGGCACACAGGCAACAGCAGCAATGAAGTACCATCATGGTGAGACACAGAGACGTGTACAGAAACACAATCCCACAGGCACATGGTGCAGACAAACCTGAGAGCTGAAGGCAGAGGTAAAGCCAAGTCTGGACTGATGCACAGGATGCATGGACCACACCACTAGTGCACAGGCACATACCAGGCAGAAAGGTAAAACATCTGAACGCACCAGTGGTCCACAGAGAGACACAGCTGAGCAGGAAACCATTTGCAGTGACCCAAGACACATGTAATACACAGCAGTACACAATGTCAGTGTGACAACAACAGAGGCCTGCCAGTGGAGACATACACATGCTTGCACATGATACCCATGTGTAACCACACAGTGTCACAAAACAACATGTGCCAGCATGTGTCACCTAAGCATGGCGCAGAACTGTCTGGAACGTGGATAGCAGTAAAGCAGTACACCCCAGTATGTGATTTACAGCACAGCAACGGCACAATGACAATGACACAGGGCTATGCTCAGGACTGTAGAATGTCATGTGACAGTGTAACATGCCAGGCACACATGCACTAATGGCAGTCATGATGTGGAGACCAGATACATGTACCCTTGCAACATGTGACATAGCACACACACACTGAGATGCACAAAGGCAGGACAATGCCACAGCACCCCATGCAGTCAGCAAGTACCACAGCACTGAATACCTGTCATGGTGCACACCCACACAGAACACACTATGTACTGGACATGTGGCACAGGTAACACAGGTTAGTGCACCAGTGGTACATACGTGCCATGGACGTGGTACCCAAGTCACAACGTCATATCCTCCCCTAATTGCACATGTAAGCAACATGGCACAGGATAGTGTGTACAGAAATGGCAGTAGCCGTGACATGTGGGGTGGGACACAGGTTCAGGCGAGTGAAGGAGGCACAAACATGGTGAAAAGTGCCTGAAGAAGTACACCCTGGACTGCCACAGTGGCAGAGGACAATGGAGGCATATGGACAGCACATGACAAAGTGTGCAGTGATGTGAGCTGGCATGGTGGCATGAAGGGATGAGGTGGTGGATGCCACACACCACGGATTGGGGCTGCCCATGTTTGGATATGGACATGGCTTGCCAGAGGATGGCATGAGAGGCCATCCAGGTAGCAAAGGCAGACAGCCCACCACACCCTGGGGGACACCACTGGGAGTGCTCGGTAACTTGGTGAGGTACAATGGCAATTAGGAATATCACAGTACAAGGCTGCAAACAGTGGAGGGTGTAGTGTTGCACCCATCAGCATGGTTGCAGTGTGCAACTGTGTCATTGCCTGCTGCAACACCAGGGTGGTGGACACACGTGCATGGCAAATACCCAGGATGCCTACTGTGGCTGTGTGGTACACAAGGGGGCACAAGTAACAAACCCACACTCCAGGGCAGGCACAGTGTGAATGACAATGTGGAAGGCACCATCCTGATGTCATAGCAGTGCCCTGCCTCAGTTGGTGTGCAATGGGATGGTGGTACACCCTCGATGCTGGGTGACTGGATCGGCAGTGATGTTGGGTGGTGGGAATGCTGGAAGCATGCAAGCAGGCTTGGAGTGAGAGTCCATGGCTAAATCACCCTGGGAGGATGCACAGGATAGCAGACCAATACACAGATGTGAGGAAAACCAATGACAGGTGTGCAGGGATGTGTGTACCAATGTCACAAGACGTGTGGTCAACATGCTGTGCTGACACATATGCACTATGACCTGTACATGAGGAGTAGGAGATCAGAGGACAAACATGGACACTGTATAATGGGTAGGCACAACACAAGCTGATGTCTGCATGGACACAGGAACACACTGAGCCAAGGACTGTCAGCCTGGTGTAGCACATGGCACACCCCAATGGCTGACCACCTGAAACACAATGGTTCACCAGGAATGATACACCACTGACATACAGGTGTGGGCCCTGTACATAGTCAGAGCAAGGAGGAGCAAGGACAAGGACATGGCACAGACACATGTGTACTGCATGCAACACAGAACATATCAACAACACAGTAGAAACAATGCACAACATGCTGGTAGAGATAGATGGAAATATAGAACATGTGCATTACCTGACATGGTGCAGGACTGCATGTACACCACACATGACATGTGCAAAGGGCCTCCAACCAACAACATAGCATGGAACACAGGTTGCATACAATGGACACATGTGGATGGGAATTACACAGTGTGCAGTACACACATGTGAATGTCATGCCACAACAGCATGATACTGCAGGATAGAACCATCAACACAGGACATGCCCTGCACAATGAGGAATGTTGTGCATGACACAGCAATGTAGTGTGAATCAACCTAGCAACAGTACCTGTGTACAGTGCAACATGCAGGGGCACAGAACTAACATGGATGCACAGATGTGACATCACCCCAGGAGGACATAATGACATACACTATACAACAAGCAGAGACACAACGTATGGAATGTCAGTTTAATAACAATGACAATACGAACAACCATTGATGTACATAAAAACAACACAACAGTATGAACAGCATAAAACTCTAACAAGAAAGTATGTAACTGTAAGCAGAAAAGTCCAAACAGCAGTACGTCACCATCATCAGTGGTAAGGACACAGGCTAGAAACACAAATGTCACTGAAATGGAGCCCAACACTAGTGTTCATGTGTGGCTGGCATAGCCAGCACCTCACCAAGGGCATTCAACTGGGCAGTAAGTCTCTCACAGGTTGATGCTATATCTTGCACATGGTGTTGTAACAGTGCCCAATGGTGACTGCAGTCACAGCTGCCTCCCAGCATTCCCTCAGGTGCCACCATGGCACTGGCAGCCACCACTGGCACCGGTGCAGCAACATCTCCTGCTGCCACTGGGCCTGGAACCCCAGGGACAGGGTCCAGGTCAACAACATCCTCCAGAATGCCACCCACATCATCCTGAACAGTAGCATCATCAGTCCCGCCCTGGACTGGGGACACATGCTGCTGGGCTCCCTGTGCTGCCTCCACAGTGCATGGCATGGTGTCTGCTGAATGGTGGACTGCAGGCACATAGTGGTGACAGCGAGCCAGAACATCTCTTGCACACCTGGTTGACAGCATCCTCCGAGCTGCAAGGACACAATGCAGCTGATCCCACTCCCGGCGGCCAATCAGGTGACCTGCAATATCAAAGGAAACACAAGGTGATCATGGCCAGCATAACAAAAGGCCAACTCACAAACAGGCAAAGCACAGAATTGTGAACAGCAATACACAGGCCTGTGATGTCAGGAGCATCAACACAGTACATGCAGTGAGATACAGGTCACCTCAGGAACATGGGTAACACTATGCAGACACACCTGAGGAAGCACACTGTCACATGCACCAGAATCTACTGCATATGCGAGGCAACCCCAGTGCAAGAGGCATGTGGCACCCATTAGGCACAGTGCAGATGACCTTCAGGACAGTATGTGGGCCTGCAGGAACACAGGACATAGTGTGGACTGCAGGCAAACAACAGGTGCATGCCACATGTGCACATACAGGCAACCAACATATCATCCAGTGAACATGCAGTGTACCCAGAGCAGAATGCATGAAACAGCCAAACAAGCAATACACCCTAACAACATAGCACACAAGACGGTGTGGTATGGCCCACAGTCACAGACCAGCAATGCAAAACAAACAGCATGTGTAATGCAGGCCATGATGGGGTGCAGAGCATACACGAATATGAGATGCTGTACAAATACTGTTAGCACACCACCATGTGCAGATAATGCACAACCTGATGGATGGCAGGCACACCACCATGAGCTAGAAATGCACAACCCAATGGATGGCAAGCATGCCAGCAGTGCAGAAAACACAGGGTATGTGCATGCCAACATGATGCCCAGCACAGTGGGCCATCCCTGTGTATGTAACGAGTGTGGCATGGAATGTATGCCCACACAGATGGTGCCATGTGCACTGCTGGCATGACTGAAGGTGTTTCCTCATGCCATTGCTCCACATCACCTGGAACTGTAACAGTCTGGGCAGTGCAAGTACTAGTCGGTGTGTGGTGTGTCACCCCAACACACCCTCAGTACGCAACATAGAGAAGCAAGGTGCCACCAGACATGTGACGCACCCTGTGTAGAACACATATCATACAATGGCAGGAAATACACTGGACTCTGATTGGTCAGTCATGGGCTGGTCCCATGATGTTATCCCAGCACAACATCACAGGGCTAGTCTCAGCCTCACTGTGAACATGTAGAGGAGCATTTGATTGAGCATGTCCTTGATTGTTTCATCTCTCAAACAACAACAGATATATTCCCATACAGCAACATTCTTAAAATGATTACTTTCAGTCTGTATAACAAGGAGCCATTGTACAATAGCATTAATGCCCTCCAGGGTGTGTGTTGTTTGGGATAATGTCAAGTCTCAGTTATCGGACGCACTCGGTCTGTGGCCTCATGCCTAACCACCTGAGGCATGACATCATCCCAGCATGACACACACCCTGTCAGGCATTATTGCATAATATAGCACATGTATGGCATAGGCATTGCCTAATGATGGGCACAATGTGACAGGTGATGTGGGCCACAACACAGGGCAGGTGGATGACCCATGAGCACAGTTCAGACACAGATGTCCACCCATGGTAGGTTGGGATGGAAGCAACACCAATCAACACAGTGGTATGAATACACAGACAGTGGGACCCTGGCACTCCCACACACCCACAGTGACCACACATGGACAGTCAGCCAAATGCAGTGATGACCACTGGATGCACAGTGCTGTGATGCTCATAATGGGTGGGGGCACAGTGACAAATGGATGGTGATGTAACGCACACATGCAACATGTGCAACAGAGCACACACACACACACACACACACACACACACACACACACACACACACACACACACACAGCATGCGTTGTGTGTAGGAACAGTGAACAAAGGTGACATGCCCAGTCACATACTGTAGAGGTGACACAGCAAAGCCATGTAAATGACAGTGATGCAGCTTGACAAAGGTATGTAGGGACAGGTATTGTGCATATGACAAACACACCCTAGAACATGGTGGGTACATGGACACAGGTGGTAATGATATATGGAAGGGACCAAGAGGCTGCTGCTGTGAGGTGTGCCAATGACTGAGTGCACACAATGTGGTGATGTAACACACCAGTATGATGGATAGTGTGCCAACCAGCTAGTGGATGTCATGCACAACTTGGGAGACAATGCTGGACACTGACAGGTGCTACTGGAGGGTGTCATGTAGGTGCACATGGTGTCCACCTGTCAGGAGCTGGGATGACAATTGTGCATGGTAGGGCCACAGCATGCCCAGCACAGTGAAGGTGGCAGGGCACAGGCAGCAGAGGGGCATGTAGCCCTGTGGGCCACTGTGAGAGCACATGCAGGTTGGAGATATACTGTTGGTGGTGCATAAGCACTGTGGCATGGCACAGAAGCAACAGGACTGAGTGCTGGCAACCTGTAGGGGCAAAATGGATGTGAGGTGGTTGTAGTGTTGTTGATTGGGTACCACAATATGTAGGTGGCACAGTGCAGAACCCTGATATCAATAGAAACCCATGAGCAGAGGCTCCCTGGCTGGCTGTCTGGCTGTGTTCCACAAGCAGCTACTGACATACCTCATGAGGGCCAACCATAACCTGTCCCTAGCAGATGGGGACTGTGTGCAGAACATGGTAGTGACAGCAGCCATGGCTGCATGACACTGTGACACACTGCAGTTTGCATGATGGGGGGAAATGTGCAAGGACAATGTGACAATGCAGAAGGGGGAGACCTGGGAAGTCATGTGTGACAAACCTAAGGCTCATCGGAAGAGGCCAGGCACAGCTCTGGATCATGATGGCAGCTGGGACAACACACAGCAGGGAATAGAGGTAGACACAAGGACCTGTGCAAGGCAGGGCCACAAGGGGTGAGGGTCATGCAGGGCATGCAGGAGGAGTGGTCAGAACCAAGAGGCACTGAGGGGGCAGTAGGCTACCTACTGATGTGACACAGAAACATGGGGTAGGAGGGATAGACCAATCCAATCATGCACAACTAGGCTGCCCACAAGGTCACTGTTAGGGGAGGAGGCATGAATGGGGATGGGAAGGGTACAGGGGTTATGGTGCATGGTACCAGGCTACATGAGGTACATTGTGGTGTGGATGAAGGTGCAGCACTAGTTTGGTAGGTGCAGACCACAGGGGTGTGGCTGGAAGGGGCTGGAGTGCAGCCAGAGATGCTGAATGGGTTCAACACATTGCTGCACACTACAAAAGAGGCTGGCACCAGAATAGTGCTGGCGATAAAGGACATGACTGGGGAAGCTGAGCTGCCCAGTGGGGCTCCAATTGGTGTGCACAGTGCTGTGGATGTGAACACCAATGGGGGTATATGACGTAGACGGCAGGGGGGATGCCACAGGGAGCAACATTGGTTGTGAGAGGAGGTCCCCAGGTACAGCATCAGGGACCACTCTCCGGTGACGGCCGCTATGTGTGCCATGGTGCTGTGACGGATGGCGGACATCAAGGCCGAACCACCGGTGGCTAACCGGCACAGGTCACTGCAGATGGGAATAGTGGCAATGACTGAAGGCAGGTGGATGTGGTGCCACTCCAGCATGGGAGAGTGAGGGGTGTGACAGGCAACCATGTGCCCAACAGGTAAACAGAGATGCTGGGGAGGATGATGGCGGGCACACCAAGGCTGGGGAGGTCGGGTGCCATGGAGGGAAAGAGGTACATGGATGCCTGCCAGCACTTGCATGTGCAGTGTGCACTGTGCCGACCAGCCGTGCACAATGCCATGGGTGGGTGCCATCAGCAATCATGAGGGGGGAGCTATGGGTGCCCAGCACTAGGCATGCAGACAGGCATCCGCAGCCAGCCAACACAGTGGCATGCTGAGAGATCCAAGGTGGATGGTGCCAGGCCTGCTGATGGTGCTGCATACTGGACATGTGAGGCCTGGTTGCACACACATAGCCATGGGGGGGAGGACACAGTTCACCGACAGTACATATGTATGGTGGCCATCCCTGTACAATTCCCACAAGTACGTCAGCAGCATGGGAATCAGGAGCATACAGAGACACAATGCAGATGACCTACATCTGGCAGCAGTGGCAGAGGGGGAGGGAGGAAGACAGGCCCTGCAACAGGGGCTGGATGCCCTGGACAGGACATCCCACAGC
The DNA here is from genome assembly GCA_016271365.2 of Neoceratodus forsteri. Taxonomy (NCBI): domain Eukaryota; kingdom Metazoa; phylum Chordata; order Ceratodontiformes; family Ceratodontidae; genus Neoceratodus; species Neoceratodus forsteri. The sequence continues at coordinate 203,422,297 of CM057454.1, forward strand.
GGTGTAGTGGCATGCAACCCTCCAGGTGTATGGTGCACACCAGTGCGGAAGCCCAATCCATGTGTACACCCTGGTGCTGAAGAGGTGCAGGTTACTAAGTCGGATGCACCCTGGTGGCCTGGTGACACTGACAGAATGGGTTAGGCAGCACTGAGGAGTGCACAGATGGCAGTCTGCCTTGACAGGTGGCACGTTATGAGCATCAGGGTATCCGCTACACACAAGCCTGATCAGACCACAGAAGTACAGTGCAGTGGTGGATGCTGGACCTGTGGGATAACCTGCCCTCTGCATGGGTTCGGGGGTGCACACCACAGGGCCCAGGGCAGGGTAAGCTGACATGTGTGGAGCACCTATGGAAGGTTAACAAACTCACCTGCTGGCAGCAGGGGAGCAGGCTTGGGGACATGATGGACGCATACGCCACACACAATGGAGTCATAATGGTAGGCCGGGATGTGCCACAGGTGCTCACAGGGGTACAAACCACATGATACAGCTGGATGTGGATCATGGGGAACACAGGGAAGGGTGGGGTACAGTACACAGGAGTGGAGGACCCCACCACTGCTCAGGGTGCTGGTGTCGGATGCTACCGTGGCTGCGCCTGATTGTCTGCTGGATGGGGATAGGTAAGGGGATACCATGTGGAAGGCCACCTGGTGGATGGGTGAAGTGGACTAGGGCATAGTGGTGGCTGTCAGCCTGATAGCCACGGTAGACATTCAGGGTGGGGACTCAGGAGCAGACATGGTAGACCAAGGGGCCTACACTGCTGCTGTGTGGGCTGCCACTTAGTTGGTATGTGGACACCACTGTGTCTCGTACTGCCTGTCTGCACTACAACTGCACAGCAACAAAGAGCTAGCAGATACACTGGGAACAGACCACGAGCCATACAGGGATAGGGGTGACACCGGCCACACTGGGGACACCTGCCCCACTCTGTGTCTGACACCACAGCCCACATGCAGTGGTCACGTGCAGCCTGAGTGCACACTCTCTGCATCCAATGTTGGGCAGCCACAGTCAGCATCACTAACGCACACATACCATCCACATACTGTGTAGTGACAGACATGTATACGCCATGGGAATATGCCACACCCTACACCAGCAGCCTGTGCCACATGCCCTGTGGCAAATCACTGTAACACGTGACCGTCCAAGCATCCAACAAGCAATATACCAGCAAGGTCCTGGAATCACATGGAGCACAGGCACAGTGCACCCAACTCACACTATGTTTTGTATGTGCACTGCATGGACAACTACAGCACAGTACACACCCCTGTCTGACAATGCACATTGGTCACAGAGGGACCTATGTCACCACCTGTCCTGGGATCCACTGACACATACACAATGGCACTGCATCACTGTACAGATTGCTGTCCATGAGGCACCACAGGGAACAAGTGTGGAGCAGTTTCTTGTTGGATGCACCTGCAATACTAGACAGCCCACATGTGAGTAGTCACCACATGGTGCAGGTGTACAGACAAGGACACACACTGTGTGCAGGGCTGTGCTGCACAAGACAGACACTGGTCCTGAGAGGCATGCTGACAGTGACCTGGCCAACTGCAGGAGAACACAGATGTCACTTGGACATGTGTCCACACACGCAGCCCATGCCATGTCAGAGCCATGCTCCCTGTAGGACAACAGACTATCACGCAATCACCCATGCAGGGCACCCCTCATGACACATGCGACATGTATGAGGGCCACACAACCCTGGGTACAGGCGTAGTGGACACATGCTGTGCGTGCTGTCAATCCCCCGGCATCCATGCACACACCCCTATGTATGCTCACACACCTGTGTACATGTGCATACATCCCATCCTAACAATCAATCAGCTGTCCCAATACACTCACCCCCGCAAAGCATGGTCCATGGCACAGCGATCCTGATGCCACTGTGCTGGTCCCATACCCTGTACCACCATGACTACCGTCATGGTACACCATATGGCATGACCAATGTGATAGATCCCTGGATGCACTGTAAATCCCACCAGCTGTCCACATACCCCAGTCACCCCAGCACAGCTGAATGGCCGACTGCGGCCATCACGACATACACCAATCCCAGGTACACGTCCCAGTGGTATAGCCCTGCATGGGTGTACTGTTCAGTAACATATGGAGCAATTCCTTGTAGGTCAACCCTACAGCAGCTGTTCCAGCTGACCAACACTCATGATGTTGAACCATGGCCCCCTAGTCAGTGTACAGGGACAGGGGACAGTTGGGGTCAGTGCTGTTGGCAATGTGACACACCCAGGAGGTGAGGATGCACATTCCCAGCAGGTGGACAGGACATAGGCATGTCCCTCACACCATCACACAACCAGGGTATGTGTACTGGTACATCCGTACCAAGTTGCGGCACAGCACAGTGGCACCGGGTACCATACCACCACACCACCACTATGGCCTGCAGACATGCCCATGTGTTGCATGTCGTGACTCAATCCAACACAGCCAGTCCCACCACACTCACAGTCACTGTATCCACTGTCCCACAACACCTCTCATTGTGACCTGTTACACGTCACCTGGCCCGTCCCACTGTGTCAGTGCCAGAGGGTGGGCCACATGCACTGTAGACAACACACGGATCTATGGAAATGGTCCCATATGGCCTACATACTGGCATCCCACACCACTGAGCAACATGTACAGACAGTCAGCACCTATGGTGCACTTTCACTCTTGGCAGCTGCTCACCATGTACCAGGTGGCAGCCCACAATAGATGGCACTTCACACATTCGGTGATGTGCATGCATACTATGTGCTATGTACACAAAGGTCTGCCTCACACTTGCAGATAGTGGCTGTGGCTTTGATGTGGATATGCATGCCCCCCCACCAGCAGTTGTGGCAACAGTGAGCCAGAACCAGTCCTGTGCAACCCACACACATGCCACACCAGTGCTTCCACACTGGGGCATACACCTGTTGGGTGGAGGGGGACATGTGCAGGATATTACAGTGTAACCCCTGCCCACCAGCTAGGCCTGTACACTGATACCATAGGTGTATGTCCACGTGTCACCCTGTAGCACAGTACCCATACAGAAACAGCCCTCCCATGTCTGCCCCAACAGAGCATGGCCTCTGTGCATATCACTGTACTACACAACTGTGGACCCCTGCACATGCATAACACATGCCCAGTGGAATGGCATCAGTTCCACTGCCAGTGGTCAGTCCCCCCTTCACGGGACACCCCACCACACAGTACGATGTGCACCTATATGCATGCACATGGTGTGACTGTGACCCAGGGTGCCTCCACAACAGGCAGGCATGACTGGGACTGCCTGATGACTCCCCCCAATGTTATAATGCAAGGTAGATGCTACTCACATGGTTGAACTGCAATGGTCACTGGCTGTGGTTGTTGTGTGGCAACTCCTGCTGCAACCTGCCTCTGGCTTGTGTGTGTCACCCTGACACTGGACACACCTGTGTGGAGAAAGCATTACAGGTCACACCATGTCCACAGAGTTCCATGCTGCACTACACTCCTACACCTAGGGTTACCAGATGTCCACTTTTATGAGGACATGCCCTCTTTTCCAGCTGCCATATATTCTTCATGTACCCTCTCTATCCTGTTGTGTGATCAATATTTAATATCCACTAACATATTACTCTCTCCTACCCAGGACCACCTTGTAAATGAGCTGTGAGAGCGGTGGTGACTATAAACCTATCTACTTTGGGGTCTGGCACAGGGACTTATTGGGTGAGGGACTAAGTGTCTTCCTCTGGCATTCCAAAATCTGGTACCCCAACCTACACCACAACAGTGACTGATGCTGGTGTGGTACATTGTACAACATTGTACAACATGATACATAGCTGGCACTGCTGGGTGCTGACTGTTGCCCACACATCACACAAGTATGTGCACAGGACATGGGTGGGTGACACACCAGTGTAGCCTCACAACCCGTGTGCTGGCAGCACAGGCAACACATGGATGATGGGTGACCACCACCATGACCCTTGTGTACCCTGGATGTGGGACTGAATGTTAACTGCATAGGTAGCACAGTGTGTAGGCATGTGCACAGGACACATATGGCTATGCATGCCTGCACTGTAGATGGTTAAACAAAAATGTTCAAGAATAACTCCTGCTAGTCTATGGGTAATATAACCCTAGGTTCCACTCCTCCTATGTGCTGCCTCTCCCGATGTGTCCAGCATATCAGTCCCTCACTTCCAAAGAAGTGGGGGGTGGGCCAAGAATACTCACACACGTAGACAGGTAACCTCTTATCCATAACTATATTCCTGCATTGTAGTCCTTAGGCCCATATCCCCTACATTTCAACAACTAAAACTTGCTTCCTCAGGAGGTGCCTTTTCCAAACATAATGTTTAAATCACTTGATACTTACATCTTTCATTTGTAATGCTTATTTCCAATATCCATCCCGCTCATTTCGAGCGTGGGCTTAACACGAACGACAGTGAGGAGCTACCAATACATGGGACTTACAAAGGATAAGGGGTACAAATCCGTTTGACACATGGACTGCGCAGGGTGGATTTAGGTAATAAGCAGTACAAATGAAAGAAATACGTATCAAAAACATTAACTGTAGATGGTTGACAGCTGTGGCCGTACGGATGCAGCATGTGTAGTGTACCAGATGACCACTATTGTCCACTGCACCACACCATACCGCATCAAGGCATGTGGAGCTGTGACACCACACACCACCAGAACATGCACATCCCGAATGGCCATAGCCATGACACAGCTGTATGGTGCCAGCCAACCAGGTGTTTGCCTGTGACAGTGATGGGCAGTGCACCATGTAGTTCATTCTTTCCCACCCACCACCCATCATGTGTGCCCTTATTACATGCACTGTGGGATGAGCCGTGACACACTGACAGGACAGTGCCAGCTGTCCTGCTTGTACAGAGTACTAGTGTCTGTGAGCAATGTACAAGACATGGGCTCAGTAACATGCATGATGTGTCCATAGGCAGCATGGTGGGCGCATGTCTGGTCAACATCCATACCGTGGCATGGTCCTGAGCATGGGGGTGGACCATGTAGCGCATCACCAGAATAGTCTGCCTGTGCCTGATGCATGTTGCTTGACACGGGCCAGCACCACAGTATGTAGTACACACCACAGCACTGGTGTGCACCTCCCCTGATCATGGCACAGGTGACACCACACACTGCACATGCAGTCCTGTGACTGTCAGTTGGGGGATGTCATGGCCCCATGGGCATGTCCTGGATGTGACAGTACAGTGGAACACAGTGTGAGGAGTGCATTACACACTGAACAGGGGCTCATGCAGACATGATGTGCTGTCCCATGCAGGGCATGGCCACACGCACCATGGACTACGTCCAGGAATGCCCCCACCAACCAAGCATGGCTATAGTCAGCTGTCTGTGCCACTCTGTTATGAGGACAGTCACCATACTATGTGGATGTGGCATGTGCTAGTACCATGCAATTATGATATCACACCTATCACAGCCATGTACTCACCTTCCGCTGTCCCCTGTGGCTCCTGGCGTTTGGGTGCCACCAGCTGGCACAAGTGTGGCTCCCTCCGCTCCACATCATTCCACTTATGCTTAAGCTGATTGACAGTCCTCTGCACACCACTAGACATGTACAGATTCCTGGCAATCACACGCCAGACCTTGTCCCTCTTTTTTGGTGGATGCAGGGTCCTCCCAGGTGGCAGCAGGATGGCTGCATGATCCCTAATGAGATCCAGCAATGCTGCTGTCTCTGCATCATTGAAAGTTGGTACCCTGCCTCTCCCTGCCATGGACTGATGCTTGTATCTGTGACTGTGCAAGGCTGGATGTTGCACTGACTGACACACCCCTTCAGCAGGCTTCATACATCCCAGTGTAACTCTGTACAGCACTTGCACATGTTCCCGCATGTGTGTGACACGTGCCTGAGCTTTACATGCACATGCGCAGTTTCTACGGTGAAATCAAGCACATGCATGAAAAGCACAGCTGATTCCTGCACGTGCGTGGACATTTCTGCCATTCTCATGCACATACGGTAATCCCATTGTTTTGTCATGCATGGGCTGTAGGCATGCCTCTCAACCTTTTTTCCCCACAAATGTGTTACACTGCCTCTCACAATGTGGCTCAGATAAGAAAAATGTACATCACTGATTCATCTGTTCCTAGGAGGTACGACCATAGGTATGATGCATATGGGAGCAAAGAGTATGTTATCATTCGAACAATGTTACATAGGCATCACCTGTTTGTTTACATGGCCACTCTGACACTGTCAATACTGCCTGTAGCACATGTCCTCACAATGTGGGACATGGTGTATTTGTGCAGTACATTGGGGAACATTCATTGTTGTGTGGTAAGGCTGAGAGGTATGGCTGCAGGTCCTTCATAGCCCATCAGCAGCAGCAGCACTGGCCTGTGATGGGGCATTGTCCTGCAGGCATGCCCATGTCAGCAACCCCCATCCTGTGGCAACATGTGTGTAGTGTCAGCCTTACCAACATGGACACATGTGCATGCAGTGGTGCACGTTTCCATGCCACACCCAAGGTGTGACATGCACAGCAAATGCGAGGCCATTGTGTATGTCTTGCACACTGTACACCATGACAGGCAATGACACAATCCCCTGGGCCTGCAGCCACCAGCTGGGTGTGCTGACGTTCAGGTGTGACACTGGCAGTGGATGTTACCCCATCACACCACTGTACATGTGTATGTGCGCCGCAGTGAGATGGCAGTAGGCGTTGATCTGTCCCTGACCCATCGGGCCACTGCCACATGTCACAGCACAGGATTAGTTGCATCACACAGTGTAATTCTTGTGGTACGGTACGTGATTTGAGGTTGCCACACAGTTCCCAGAGGGGGAGGAGACGACTGCTCAAGGGGGCTGTAGGACAAGGGCCAGAGGCTGGGATACATCACATTCAATACTGCCCTTCACTGCAGTGGGGGCATTGCCCTATACCTGGTGCCCATGCATACATGACAGTGGTCGGACAGCACAGCAGGGTCACCATCATGGCATTGCATCCACCCTAGGGTGCATCAGTCAACCAGCACAACATGATGGACTGGTGTGTATTGTGTGCTACCCATACCTAGATCATGTTGTATGATGGGTCAGGCAGTGTTCTATGGCACCAGTGACATGTGTGCCTGTGCTCTACCATGTGTACTCCACAAGAGTAGTGAGGGCCACGTAGTGTTGTGTTGCATGTGTGTGCCATCCCATTGTTGTCATGGTGGGGTGTGGATGTACAGACATCAGTATAGTGCACTTATGTAGGTGTTCACAGCCCATTACATGTCTGTTGTGATTTGTATCCATCTCCTTTGCAGGCGACAGTGGATATATCCACTAAGGACATGGCTCATGACACCAGTGACAGCTCCACAGACACAGCAGGAGGAGAGGTACAATGCTGCACATGCACCGGACACGTTCCGTGATTGAACGTACCTTTGGGCTACTGAAGATGCAGTTCTGCTGTCTCTCAGCCTCAGGGGGTGTGCTGCAGTATACACCAGAGAAGGCATACAGGATGATCTTTGCATGTTACATACTGCACAACATTGCCCTGTCCCACCGGATCCCAGCACCTGAGGACCTGCAACTGACTGATGATGATGTTGCCCATGGAATGACAGTGCCACCATCACCACTATCACCAGAAAGGTGCCGGTCCAGTCAGGCAACATTGGCATGCCAGGCACAGGATAGGCTCATCAGACACTGCTTCTAGGAACATTACCAGTGATGCAGCCAACAGTGTCTCAGCCAGTAGTGCCAGCACTGGATGCCCCTTGCATGCTGCGGTGTGCTATGGACATGGCTGGCTTGGACTGAGTGTGTGTACGTTGGTCAGCACCCATGATGGGTCAACTGTGTAGTTGCTGAGGGGGGCCCTCTCTGGTAGCCTATTGTGATCCCTATGACTGACCAGTGTACAGGTACATCAGCTGGGGTGTGATGTACCCATGGACCACATAACACCTGCCATGTGAATGGTTGCTGGGTTCTACACATGCATGTTAAGACACCGTTCTCACCTGGTATGGCACGTCACGGTATAGTATGAATGTTCCCACATGTGTATCAAACAGTGTACAGTGTAACAGTCAGTAAACACAATTCACAAACCTTGTCTTGGTCCTGACATTACTTTGTGCACCATGTAGCCATACCTGTCAGGAGCAGTGGTCACAGCCTCTCCAGTCTGTAAGTCCTGCCATTCACTGGCCAGCCCATTCAGGACCACCATGACATGGTGTTGCACAGATCAGCCACATTGTCCCGGCACTGTATGATTGACATGGCATGTGGACTGGGCACTGTCAGGCTGCATGGGGCACATGTTCACAGTCCATACAGGCATGGTAGTGTTCCTTGGTTACTGTTGCTGATTGGGCAATGCATGTCCTGTCTGTGCCCCTGACATATTATATGACCTGTGGACAGGTGCAGCACATGGGGCGCTATTTTGTGACCAACATGTCCAATGGGGCATGGTGTCACTGGGGGGGGCAGCTCTGCATAGATGGTGACACCCTGACTACCACCATGTGTCATGATGCTGGGTCCTGATCTGTTGTATCCACACTTCCCCTTGTATTGGCACAGTGATGTCAGTGACCTACATGTCCAGACAGTATTCATGTGGTAACAAACCTCATTGGCCTACATACACACCCCTCCACATACCGAAAGTCATCACCTACCTTGGACACACACCTGTAGGCTGGTGCATGCCACAGTTCAGTGACTGTCTATTGCCCCTGTATGGTATTGCACATGTGTTGTCACACATACAGCCTGCCGGAAACATGTCTGGGATGTGCACAGTGGCACTGGTGCTGTGCATGCCGTACACGTCTGTGCCATCACACACTTTTGAGTCCTGCCACATAACACATGGCTGTGTGTCAGCAAAGAGCCAGTGACTGGTACAGGCTGTGCAACTACACATAGCCATTACACCCTTATGGGATATAACAGAGTCTCACACACACATAGTAATGGTTGACACACCTTTATTACAAGTACCGGGAAACAACACTGTCCACCAATCGCTACACAGTCACATTTCACATTGTACACACATAATGTAGCTGGTGAACATATCCATCAGGCTCCTTGCCATCTGCAACATCATTAAGGCATGATGCCATCAGTGGTCTTGTTATACTGTATCACATACCAGCATGAGCTATGTCATGCCAGAACACCACACTGTCCATGGTGCCATGCACTACTAGACTGTCCATGTTTGCATCACCAGTTACATACACCATCATACGGTGCTCAATATGCATCATACATTCAGGGCTGTGGACTGGGGGGCTGCATTGACTCCAGCATGATATAACTGCTCTACCATGCCTGTCCAAGCAGCCTCAAGTCTCGATGGCTGAGAGGGACCTGGGGGTGGTGGTGGATGTCAAGATGAACAACTCTGAGACTTGTAGGAGGGCAGCAGCCAAGGCCAACAGGATGCTGGGATGCATCGCTAGGGGGATCACCTCCAGAAGGAGGGAAGTGATACTCCCTCTCTATAACTGCTTGGTGAGGCGTACCTTGAGTACTGTGTGCAGTTTTGGAGGCCACACTTAAAGAGGGACATTAACCTCCTGGAGAGGGTCCAGAGGAGGGCAACCAAAATGATTTGGGGCTTGGGGGGACAGGACCTATGAGGAGAGGCTCGAAGAGCTAAATATGTACACATTGGAAGAGAGAAGGGACCGGGGAACATGATAGAGGCCTTCAGGTACATGAAGAGGGTAAATAGGGGAGAAACAGTCAGGGTGCTTCGAAGGAAGGAGGAAGGGGCCACTAGAGGACATGGGTGGAAGCTGGAGGGGGGAAGATTCAGGGGAGAAAGGAGGAGGTGCTACTTCACTGAGAGGGTGGTGGAGCCATGGAATGCACTGCCTAGGGGCTGGTGGAGGCAGAGACAGTGGAGGGTTCAAGAGGGGGTGGGACAGGTACAGGGGAAGAGTTCTGGAAGCAAAATCCAATGCAGCAAGAATATCCGGAACTGGGAAGGGAGAAGCCAGAGAAGGCGAGGGGGACAGCAAGGTCAGCACCCAGGGTGGGGGCTGACCAAACGAGCAGACACGAAAGACCGTTAGGCCTATTCTGCTGGCATTTTAGTATGTTAGTATGTTAGCTTCCTGTGATCTGGCTAAGGCCTACTACATCTGTGTGATCCATGTTGTGTTATGTATGCCTGTCCCTGGCAGTGCAGCACAGCATTCAGGGGTGTGGTGTGCCACATGACATCATAGTGTCTACCACTTCTTTGGTGGATGTCCCCTGCCAACACGTTTCACTGTTTCCTGCCCTTCCCCCCTCTCAGGCACTGTCTGCGTCTGTGTGGTCCCAGCTAGTGGCTCCATCACTGTTGCTGTTGGTGTTGGTGCCTGCTCAGCTGTAGGCACACCCTGCGTGTCCTGGGTGCCCTGACCGATGTCTGTTTGTACTGCCCTCTGTGCCTGATGGGGACTCAGCCGTCTCTTCTGTCCCTGTTGTTTCGAGGCCTGTGTCCCATCACTGCCACCAAGCCCCTTGCCAGTGTTGTGCATCTTTCTCTTTTGCTTTGCTTGTGAGGTTTCAGTTGGTGACATGTCTGTTGCCTGCACAGTACATGCCTTCCCTGTGTCTGTATGTCCCTGTTTGCTTCCACTGTCCCCGGTATTTTGCAACTGTGACATGGGCTCAGACTGTGTGCTGCTGCTGTCCCCTACCTGCATTGTCTGTGGTGTTTCCACCATGGTTGCCATCACACATGCGTGGTAAGTGCCTTAGTACTGTGCAGTGGCCTCTTGGGCCTCCCCATGTTGCATGCTCAGTGTGGGTGCATGGTGCTGCTCATCCCTATCCATATCCACACCTGCAGCTGGTTTGCAGTGTGCTATCACATCATGTAACTGCATAGTGTGCTGTGCTGTGTGTGTCTGTACATGTGTGGATCCACGTGCATGTGGTAGGCTATGGGCGCTGACTTGGGCAGAGACTTGCCCCCTGGTAGTGGACACCTCAAGCATTGTTGTGTGCATGGCCACTGGCTCAGCCATGCCCACGTGGGGTGCACACATTGCTGTCAGTGTATTGGGTAACTGTTGCATTGCACCAGTCTGTCTGTTGAATGCCACCACATGTTCCACCTGTGTTGCATGCTGCCCTGCCAGCATCTGACTCACCTCCCTCATGAAGGACATCTTTGTCTCATGAATGGCACACAACAATTCAGTGTGCTGCTGGATTATGGTGTTTTGCCTGGCTGTGGCGCCAGAGACTGCATGTAGTGCACCCACTATATCTGCACTCAAGTAACACTGTGTCTGGTTGTTTTGCTGCACTGCTGCTGCTACTGACTACACAGCATCTATGAGCTGATGGGTGTGTTCTGAGGTACTGTCATGTTGCTGTGACAGGGTGTCCTGCAGGTTTCCTATGGCTGCACTGATCTGCTGCTCTGCATTCATGATGGCATCCCCATAGTGACTACGGTCACTCTGTGCATCATCGGCATCACCCTCAGACTATTGCTGAGTGTGCAATGATGTGGGTGTCCCGAACCCAAGGTCACCTATTGACTGTCCAGACATGCGTCCATTCTCAGGGGACCCGTGCAGGGTGGATGGTGGGATGTCCTCTGCAATGTTCTCGATGGGGACACTGTCCGAATGCTCCTCCTCATGCAACTGTGTGTCTGGTTCCGCCACACCATTGCCATCTGTTGTCTGTGGCTCTGTTGAATGCCCTGCTGCAGTGTGTAGGTTGGCTGCTGTGGTGTGTTGGGTGTACACCTGTTGCTGTGACCAGCTGTCACCTGTTCGTGGTCATGGGCTCTGTTGCACTGGTCTCTCAATATCACCTGTAGGTGTACAACAGCATACACATTATGACCTGACCATGGTTGTGTCCATCCCTTCCTAAGGCATAAATTCAATGCATTGTGACACTGTACAGTTACATGTGGTACACTACAGGGTCCCTACGGCACACTACTGTAGCACATTGGACAGTGTGCATCATGCCACAGTACGGTGCTCTCACCGGTGCTGTCACACATGCCCAACAGTGCCTGTGCTCTGTCAGCTACTCCATTATCATTCACAAATGTTGTCCTATCATCACATGTGCTGTGGTGTGTATGTGGACACTGCTGGCATGCGCATCACAGATGCTGTTGCCCACATGGGAGCACACACACATGCAGCAACACCCATGCACATCCATATGTCTGTACTGGGTCCACGCATTGCATGTATGTGGCTCTGTGTATTGCTCAGTGGCATCTATTCACAGTGGTGTGCACCAGTGCACATTACTTACATGGCACCTTTGTGGTGTGTACAGTGCTGTTGCACTGCACATGTACTAAGGGACGTGTGTCCAGTACACATCATGACCACTGTGCATCACAGTTCCAGCCATGTTCCACTGGACTGACATGTGAGAGTGGCTCGGTGGGCTGGCATTTGTCTTCTGTATGATGGTGGTGGTTTGCCAAATGGATGGGCCCTGGAGTGTCCTTCACTATTGTGGGTGTTTGGAGGTTTGGCAGCATTGCTGTGGTGCAGACTGTAGGTGTTGTACTACCCATGTCTACATCTGTGTGTACGCCAAAGGCCCAGGACTGGGGTTGCGTTTGGGGGACCACCACTTTCCGTGCATCAGCATGTAATTCAGTGTGTGCTCCACAATGGCCTGCTGGCTACACTGACAGATATGGGGGTGGGGCGGGTGATGTTCAGTGAAGTGGTGTAGGCACTGTGAGCATACTCATAGTGTGGTGTTAGCAGGCTGAGCTTATCCCCAGAGTGTGTCATTACTGTGTTGGCACAGGAGCCAGTGTTGTGACAACACTAGTCACACCTATGTCTCAGTCATGGGACCAGTGCACGGGTATGGATGGTGTCCATTTGCAGATGATTCAGGGCTAGGTGTCGTGGTGGGTGTGTGGTGTTGTAGCCTTGCATGCGACTATTGTGCCTCTGACAGGGTTGTCCAGTATCAGGGCACTGTGGGTTCAAGCAGGTTGCTGCACGTATCTGCATCTATGAGATGGTTTACCTGTCATGGTTGTACACTGGGTGGGTATGTCATTTCCATGCTGGTTTGTGTGAGGGTCATGGGGGTATTGGTATTTATCATGCTACACTGGCCAGACATGTACATGGAAAATGGCAAGGGCACCTAGGATGCTGGTATGTATCACCATGAGGATGACCCCTTGGGAGGTGGCACTGTTCCTACCCTTGTACTACGGTTTGGTACTGCGATACCTCAGAATATGTGTGCAGTCTTGGTGACAGTTCTAGATGGATGTCACATTCCTAGGGAGGGTTCAGTGGAGAGCAACTGGCATGGTCCAGAGAGCAGGGTGTGGATTCATGTGTAGTGGCCCAGGGTGCTCAGCTGTACTCACTGGGGGGGTGGTCATGGGTAACATGCCAGAGGGTCTCCAGGATGAGAGAGGGATCATTACAGGGGCACAATCAGGGTGCCATGAGGAAGCTGGTGGATGGCAGCTGCTCACCCATCACTTGTCTGGGGGCAGGCACAGAGGGGCATGGGTGCTGTGTTCTGTCACTGGAATGGGGTTTGCACCATGGTGTGCGCTGTCAAGGATGCTGATATGGGTGGGTACTGTGGCTGAGTTGGGCGTGGTCGGAACAGGTGTGGGTACATCTGACATGGTCCACTACAGCTGCTGCATCTGCGACTGGGGACATCATTCCACATGTAGGGGGTGTGCAGACATATCTGCTCTCTGTGCAGCTGATGGCATTCACAGGGACTGGTCTGACCATTCTGTCTCTGCTGCAGGAATTGCTGGTGGTCTGTGTGTTGCTGCATGTACACAGTGCATTGTGCAGTGTGTGCATGGCAGACCATGGCCAATCATTGTCTATGTTGCCCTACACACATGTACACACCAACCCCATGGTATATGTGTTGCTCTTGTGTTGGCAATGCCCTTGCAGCTGTTCACATCTGGGATCAGTGTGCCAGGCACATGTGTAGCTGCAGTGTTCACCAAGCAGTTGTGTCTTCACATGTGTTGCTGTGTGTTGTGTTTGTTGTACCTCTTCATTTGTTACCACACACATTCTGTTTCTCCACATTCCACATGCCATACATACAGCATGTCTGCAGTTGCATTATTCACTCTGTTGTGTCTGGATGTCTACTGTTATAGTCCCTTTGCTGAGTTTGCTCAGTGAGCCAGCGGATCATGCCACACATGTCACTATATGCCCCACCCTCTGTGGCTGTGGCCATTTTGATTCACAGTCCTGTCCACTCAGCCCTGTGCACACATAAACACCATGGCATAGCCCCATTGCACATCCCTGCTATGCACATCATGGCCCTGATATCATTCCAGTTTGTACTGTCCCTATGGGCCCTGTGTGTTTGCCCTTCCATGTATCCTGCCCCTGCTGAACATATGCCTGTGTGAGGCATGTTTTGCTGGATCCAGGTGTCCATCACAGCAGGCCAGTGCACCTTCTCAGGGTCCACCCCCATTTGTATGCTGTTGTTTTCACACCTGAGTGATTCCACCTCAGCCAATGTCATGCATGTGTATAGTGTTGCCATGTGTGGTGTGACACATTGCTGTGCAGTTCTGCAGTGCTGTTTGTCCAGCACGCACTGCATAGCACATGCCACCACCTCCTTTGGTCATGTTCCAGTCACATGTGACAGTGCAGCTCATTCTGCCACACTGCACTGTACTGTGCATCACAGTGCATTCACAGTGGGAGATCCATGTGTGGCAGTGACACGTACATCCACAGTATGTGCTTGCACAATTTCTCATAGGCCAACATCACACTGTTGTGCAATGGACACATGTCCATGCACCATGTGTGCCATTCATTATCTGTGCTTTGAACCTTCATCATTATACAGGTACAGTATTCGCAGTCTGCATGCAGTCCTCCTGCTTGTGCAGTGGAGTATGCCATTCCCTGTTCTACATTTCAGCATTCACCTTGCAGCAGGGGTGGAACACTCATACCACCTGGGTCGTGGTTATGTTGCAGATACTACTGACACATCAGCCTGGTTCATCATACCACACATTATCATTGCCTATGTTCCCACACATAGATACTTGACTTCGTCTAGTGTCTGTCGCCATGACATGTTTCTACCACCATCCCCATGACATTGTACCTGCTCTTTCACCTCTGTTCATTTCCTCCCTATCTACCACATCTGCCCCCTTGTTACTGCACATCCCATAGTCAGGCAACTGTGTCAGTGTTGGGCATTGTTGTTTCCCTTGCAGTACATGTGTGTACATCTCCTGTCCGGCTGCATTGTGTGTGTGTGTGTGTGTGTGTGTGTGTGTGTGGCCCTGTACTGTTTCAGTCTGTATACTGTGTCCCACATGCGGCACATTGCTGCAGTTTGTCTCCTGTGCAGGGCACAGAGCATTACACAGGGCTCTGTGTCTTGCCATGCCTTGTGTTGGTATGAGCACATGCTCATTGTGCACCTTGTGTCCATGGTATGTATGTGTGGTGGTATGTGCTTGGTTCCACATACCATTGGGGTGCATGGTGGCTGACATGATGACAGTACCTGCCCATGCACAGCAGAATGTCATTGATAGCTTGCCTCTCTGTCTGCTCCCTGTCATCCATATCCTGTTTGTGTGTTCATGCCACCATCTACAGCATCTACATAGGTTAATGTCCACAGCCATTTCACGTTTCCTGTTCCTTGCCACCATTACTTGCCTCCAGTATCCTTTCTCTGTTGCCAGCCATTGGCCTGTGTGTGCCACCTCCAATGTGTATCCCTCCTGGTATACCCCACCTTGTCGATATCCAGCACCCAGGGACAACATGTTGTGGCCTGTTGCCTGACCCACATTATTGTATCACACAGCTGCAGTGTGGCTCCTGGTGGCACTGTAGGGCCAGTGCTGCATGGCCATCCCCCTATTGCAAAAAGGTTTACACCTCACATTGTTCGTGCTTTGGCACATTTGCACACACACCCTGCTGCCTTCCCAGTAGCAGCTCTCTAGTTGTGTGCTACCAATTTTCTCCTCGGGCAGGCCTACTGGTCATGTTGCCTGGCCTCCCATGTGGGACAGTATTGTGGGTCCTACGATACCCACCTCCATTGATCCTTGTTCCACTCCACATCTTCTGCATTTTGTGCCCTCTCACCCTGTCCAGTCATGTGCCCCTCACACTGCGTGGCCAGTGTGCATTGCATGTCAAGTGTGTTTCAGGTTCTTGTCTCCCTGTGTCTGTGATGTACATCCATGCCTCACCTTGCTGCACCCAGGACAGGGGTTGGCCATGTATGTCACTGTTTCCCCCACATCACCATGCTGACCTTTGTGTGTGTTCATGGCACATGTTCACTTCACATCTGCACTGTTTCCACCCTTGTGTGTTCATTTCTGACAATATGTGGTGCTGTGTTTCTGACAGTTCTGGTCATATATTCTGTGTTCTTGGTTCTGTGGTCGTGTACCTGTAGACACCATTGCAGCAGTGTTCTCATGCTGCCAACACCCATTGCTTCCTGTCATCTGCATGGGCACATACCCCCTCCCAGTTCTGTGTGTTGCATGTTGCTTACAGATCATTGACACCCACCAGTCAACATACACATGTCCCTCCAACTATGTGTTGTGCTTCTGTTGCTTTCCTGCGTCATTCCCTTTTTATTGCCTCTGTGTTTCTGTCCTTCAATGGTCCATGGTCATGCCCACAATGCTGCTGTCTGACATCATTGTTGTACATGGATTACAGCATCATTGGGTCTGACCTTCATGTCTCTCTATCCATTGCTGTTACCCCTCATCATGCGTTCTCACTTAGTCAGTCACATATGGCATGTGTCATGCTCATGTCAGTGTTCTGTAGCCATACATCCATGTACATTCCATGTTGTCATCCCCTTGCATGTGTACAGTGTATGTGTGGTATGCACAGCATTCCTCACACACAGCATGGCATATCCCACCCACATGGAACCAACATAATATGCTGTGCTTGTCATGTTTATATAGCAGATTATGTGTACATACCTCCCGCCTGTAGCTGCATGCTTAGGGTGTCCATCTGGCTGACTCTACTGATATTTACCTCCTGCAGGCGTGGTACTACCCTCTCTTCAGCATCAGTGAGTGTGGGTACATCCCGGGCTCCTCCACCTGTGGGGATTGAGACATGTTGACTACATTGACACATGCTTGTCCAATGCACATTCACTGTATCCATCCAGCACCCTTATATATGTTGACACCCAATACCACAGTGTGACAGAATCCATCTCCAAGTACATTCATGATATGGTGTGTTTTGTGGTCATACAGTGTCCGGACTGCCTCACCATTTGTGGCTGCATATTGGTTAACACAGTTCTTTGGTGGGGCACTGTGCAGCATACCTTTATCTGTGTAGTACACGTCACTCAGGTTACTTTGTACAAGTGTCACTGGGCTGTGTTACTGTGGTGTCTGGGACAGTGCCATGTTTCTGTACTGCCTTGGCTGTACCCTTGTTGGCAGACATCATCACTGTTGTGTGTGTCACATTTTGGTGTCACTGATCTCAGTACAACAGATGTCTATTCCAGTGTGAATTGTTTGGCTACTCACATGCACTTATGGCTGCCAGTTCACCCAGTCTGTGGCCTTGTCCAGCTCTCCCTACCTCTACATGACTATGTGCTGTGTACCTGCTGCTGGTTGCTGTTTGCTTGTCTTGTGCAGTGTGCATATGTGTGGGCCAGGCTCACAAACTCTTCCTGCTGTTCTGCATCCAATACTGTGTTCTGCACTACATTGTATGACTGTGTTATATTGCATTTGTTAGATGTCTGTTCCCAGTTATGGGCATATTGTTCTGGACAGGTCTTACTTGCCTGTCCTGTACAGGATCATGTTGGCACCTGTTCTGGGTTGTGCTGCTTTACTCACATATGCATGTTTGTGCATCTGTGTTTGTGGCTGTCACCACTGGGATCTGGCTGCATGTTGTGGACAGTCCATTTCGTGCAGCCTGTGCATATGGTGCACTTTGATTGTGCTGCTGCATATTTCCCTTCCGAAAATGCATGTGGTGTGAGTACAGTGTATGTGTCAGCCATTGCCAGGCATACATTCTTGATCCAGTGCTGGGTGTGGCATTGTGTGCTGTTCACCTCTGCTGTTTGCTCACAATGATGCTCTGCCATGGTGGTTGTGTTATTCCAGATCTCCCAGTACTGTGCTGCATCTTGTGCCTTCCAGTGGCTTGGAGGGCATTCTTACTGGGTGTGCTATGTGCATTGCCATTCATGTTGTATGCTGGCATGTGTGGCTGACTGTGTACAAGGGAGGACAGCATGGCCTGTGTTGTCCATTTCAGCTGCCAAGGGTGTAGCTTTTGTTATCTGCACACTTTGTGGCCTCATTGCTCCCCCCCTTGTTGGGGTAACCCCCCCCATGCCTGTGGGCAGACTATTTCCAACCATATACCAGGACCATGTTAGTTACCTCATTGGCACAATACATGCAACTTCTGTATCCCATGACAGCGGTTGTTGCCATGCATGGGTGAGTATGACTGTCATGCATTGTTCCCTGTTACACCCACATAGCGGACCAGAGCCTGTCAGGTTGTATTGTCCTTGTGGTGCATGGGGTGTTTTCGTGACCAGTCCTTCTACATTGCATTCCTATGACTGACAGTACAGCCAGGTACAGTATCATGTTTGTTAGGTTTCATGGGACACAGTAGCAGCTGATATCCTGTGTGCTACCCCCTTATATCATTTTGCACACCCTGGTGTGCATGGTGTATGCCTGCCTACACCCATGTCTGCTGCCTGTGACCTGCTGTTGTGTATGTGACACTTGCTCTGTTGGGTCATCTCTGCACCCACGTCAGTCGGCCTGGCACCTGTCCTACTTACACAGGGGTGGCCTGCAATGGCCAGCTATGTCCTGCTGCACATCATGTTGTATGCTTCTTGGCCTGTATTTCTTTCCGTGTCCATACATCCTACCCATCATCTGCATGTTGCATGCCACTACTTCACCTTCCCTTCATTGATGTACTGACATTCTGCTATACTGCCAGCAGGTGGACTGGGCCTCAAGGTGTGTCATGTCTGCATGGTAGGCAGCCCCTCTTGGGTGCTTCCCCCCCAAGTATAGGTCAACATCAACATGGGTCTACCCTTGTCACTACCCCACCATCACCCACCACCATGCCCTCCTCTAACAGACTCCTGAGCAGTGCTTTGCATGGCCACACCACCCTGTCAGGGATGTACTGTGTCCTGCACTCCACTCTGTCTTGGCCCGCCTCCAGCATCCATTCATGCCCCCTGGTTGTGCCCCCTACTGTGGTCTATCCATCTCTTTGTCTCCACTGCTGTGTCATTTATTGCCCCATCATGTCCACCCTGTCTCTCCTCTCCTTCAGCTTCATCAGCCCACACTCTTGCAACCTATCCTCTTAGGCAGGGCAGTGACCATGGGGGGTGCGAGAGCTGTGGTTGCAGTAGGGCCCACACTGTTAGGGGGGCCCAATGCCTCAGTGGTCAGCATTAAGACAACATTTTCTCACAGGCAAGATTGCACATTTCTCTTTGGAGGTTGCTTATCCATTTGAATCTGGGTCTTTCAGCAGTTGTGTCAGCTCCAGTGTCACTTGGTTGGGGGAGGGGGTACTGAACAAACAGAACCATTTCTCATAACATCTACTTATCTTGGTGCTCATTTCCCCAAGGAGGGGCAAGAACATATTTCTTTGCATCATGGTGTCAGCAAGGGGCCGGGGGGTGGCATGGACATACTATTTACGCTCAGCAGGACTGATACAATTCAACATACACTATAATAATGTTGGTTATTTTATGTTTATTGGTCGAGGGTGGACCCCACAGAATATTTTTCAGGGAGGCCATTACAGTTGTTGGAACAGCCCTACTCCTGGGCCCTCCATTCCATGCCCTGCATTGTCCTGGTTTCTCTCACCTAGACCCTTTCCAGCAGTGCTACTTGCCTCTTGTGGTGTGGTCTCCTGCACTGCACACAGTACTGGGGATGATGCCTGCCCAAGACATTCTACAGTGAGTGGTTCACCTCCCTCCTCCTGGACATACTCCTTCTAGCCATGTGGCCCAGACTCCTGTGTGCTTTTGGCACTATTCCTCTACACATCTCCATGTTGCCCATTGTGCCATGTACCACCCCCCCAGTTACAATACACTTGCTGTGGCTTGTAGTGTGCTCCCCCCCAGGTGCAACCATGGGCTGGGTCTCTGACCCCACATGCTGCACCCTGCACATCCTTGGGTTTACACCTCAGTTCCATACTCCTTGTTCAACCCTCCAGGGTCTCCAGGTCCCTCTGGATGATCTCACTACATTCCCATCTGCCAGGGCCCACCATTTTGGGCTCACCTTCATATGGGCTCATCCATCCCCGACCCCTTCCCCCTGACCACACATTGGTCAGACACAATTGTCTGAGACTGTGCAGCTCTGGTACTGCACTTTATATCTGCTTTTCTGGGTGACACCTGTCTGTTGCATTGGTCCAGCTTGTCTGCTATCCTGGTACACATGTTGTTTCAGTGGGTACTGTTTCACATTTCACTTCATACACAGTGGTCACTCTCCTCAACAGTGATTACCTTGTGACTAACACTACATGACCATTGCTGTACAATTGGTGTGCAACAGTTTGACTTACCAGTCTGTTGGCTTGACCATCTTATTTGTGACATCTTGTCCTTGGCCCTTCATCGGATGTCATTGTGCTTCTTTTTCAGGGCCTTTACATCCCTATTTGCTGTGCCCACTGCATTCACCTTTTGTCAGATTTTGTCCCATATGTATGCCTTGGCTGCTTTTGGTGTTGACCTGCTGTGGAGCACATCATAGTTGGCATCGACCTCATGCACCAGCACCTCCTCCTTCTCTCATGGTGTCCAGTAGGCTGCCCACATGCCTCTGCTCCCTGTGCCACTTTCTGTTTGGTGTTCCTGGCTGCTGTTTGGCCCTGGCTGCTGGCCCTGCTGTTGTGGTGCCACTGGCTGTGGCAGTATGCTTTGTTGCTGTTGTTTTTTCCATTTAAAATTTATTAATCATTTTCCCCAAGATGATACACAGGCAGATGTACAAACAGACAAATCATTTTCATACACAGTCATATACACGAGTCTTCCCCATCCAAACCACCTCCCTTCCTTCCCGCCTCCCCCCGTATTCACCACCACTAGGAAAAAATAGCACCCAAAACCCCTTACCCTGCTAAGACCGATTCAAACAGTATTATTCCTCAAAATGAGTTACATCCATATCCTATTTAATTAACCCTGCAGGGAATAGAGAGTATACAGAGGGTCCCAAATCTTACTAAAGTTAGACATTGTGTTATTCAGATTAGCAATAGTTTTCTTGGTACGCAGGTTAGCTAGAAGTTCAGCCAGCCATTCCTCATAGGAAATTACCTGCTGATCGAGCCAATGTTTTAACACCAATTTCTTTACAGACATTGCAATAAGCATGATGTGGTATTTCCGATTTTTAACTCTAACTCCAGATAAATTACCGAGGAGGCAAATTTTGGGGGTAAATAATTCCCCTAAACCTAAAAGAGTATCAACGGATTGCTTGATCTTCCCCTACAGTGGGGCCACCTTTGGGCAGTCCCAGAAGATATGAACTAAATTGCCCTCCTCCTGATGGCATCTTACACAGCTATTGGAAACTTTAAGCCCCCTCTTCATCAATTTACAGGGTGTATAGTAAGCATTGTGTAATATAAAAAATTGCATCAGCTTTAACCTGTCTTGCTTGATAAATTTATGGGAGGTATTCCAGATGGACGACCACTCAATCACCTTCTCAGGGAAAAGGGCTCCTCACAGGTCTGTAGGTCCACAACCCTCGGGTATTTTCCAACCAACCAATAAGTTATAAATCTTAGCAATCACCCTGTGGCCACCACTAACAAGACTAAGCTCTTTATGGAAGGGTGTAGGCCGGCCGGTACCAGGTGATTGGCCA
The DNA here is from genome assembly GCA_016271365.2 of Neoceratodus forsteri. NCBI lineage: Eukaryota > Metazoa > Chordata > Ceratodontiformes > Ceratodontidae > Neoceratodus > Neoceratodus forsteri. The sequence goes on from CM057454.1 coordinate 203,444,409, forward strand.
AAGAAACTTATTAAAGCGTGTTTAAGTTGGATAACCTTGAAATTATGCCTGTTGGAAACACCCAGCTTATCTACCATTTCTGGAGTGGACATACACCCATGACCCTCCTCTATCAGACTGGAAACTTCGCAGTCGCTAAGTCCAGAAAGCCAATATGGTGCCATAAGTTTGCCCCCCAATTTTAAGATTAAGATTACCTACAATAGGTTGATTCAGATCCTTGAAGTGATTGTATTTGAGAAATCTACAGACCTGTGTATGGATTTTAAGTGAAGTGTAAATTACTGAGCTTTTAAGTTTTACTGGAAATTGGTTCTCCCCAATATGCAGTAAATCCATGAGGTTTAAGCCACATGAGCGCATGAGCTCAACCTCGATCTGCAACCACACTGGGGCCTTACCCAAAGCCCCATGAGATGCCCATCTCATATATTTGTTGATATGAGCGGCCCAAAAATAAAAAAGTACCTTGGGTAATCACATGCCTCCTTTATCCTTGGGGGCCATCAAAGTACGGTATGCTATTCGAGGGGATTTTCTAGACCACAAAAATTTAATGAACAAGGAGTGCAATTTTTTAAACCAGGATATTGGGAGCCAAACATTAAGCATAATCAAAGGATGTAATAAATGGGGGAATACGTTCATCTTAATGAGGTTTATCCTCCCTCACAACAAAATGGGAAGAGAAGCCCACCTATTTAAATCTTGAGACACCTTGTTCACCAAAGTGTCTAGGTTCACCCTGATCACATGATTACTACTACAGGCAAGGTCAATTCCCAAACATCGGAGAGAGCCCTGTTGCCACCTCAGCCCATAGACTTCAATATTGGATTTAAAAGATTTATGATTTAGAGGGAATACCGTAGTTTTACTAATATTAAGCTTATAATTAGCAACATGCCCGAAGGAAGCAATAATGTCCAACATGTACAGAATAGAACTGCTCGGGTTGGCTAATTGCAAAAGAAGATCATCCGCGTAAGCGGAGACCTTAACTTCACAGGGAAAAGTGGGAATCCCTTGAATATTTGGACAATTTTGCAACCTTCTAATTAATGGTTCAAGATACAAATTAAATAATAAAAGCAACTGGGGACATCCCTGCCTGGTACCAGTATGGAGAACAAACCTTTGAGAGATAACTCCATCTCCTGAAACCTGAGCTGAGGGGGATCTATATAATGCACGTATCCAATTAATAAAGAGTGGAGGGAAGCCAAAACTCTCTAAAACCTGAAAAAGATAATCCCAGTGTACCCTATCAAATGCCTTCTCGGTGTCCAGGGATATCAAGATGGCAGGATAGGGTGCATCCCTGGACACCAAGAAGACATGCGAGAGAGTTCTCAAATGATCCACCGAGGATCTCCCCTTTAGGAACCCCACTTGTTCCAACCCTATCAAGCCATCCAGAACCCTTGCCAACCGGTTCACTAAGAGCTTAGACAAGATCTTAATATCCTGATTAATCAACGAGATAGGACGGTAGTTAGACACACAGTCTAACGGTTTACCTGGTTTGGGAATCAGGACAATAAACGCCTCAAATAAAGAGGAATCAGAATCTGCACTGGATAAAATATGCGCGTACAGGGGAAGAAGCATTGGCATTAATTGAGTTAGGAACCTTTTATAAAATAAGGCGGAGAATCCATCGGGGCCTGGTGTTTTTTAATTGGAAGAGCTTTAATGACAGTGGAGAGCTCTTCTGAAGTTATTGGGGCCACCAAAACCACCTGCTGTTCCCTGGAAAGTCAGGGGAGATGTGACTCCTGCAGGAAGTCCTGAATCTGTTGAGCAGATGGAGGAGTGGGCATAGGGCCATACTACGCCTTATAATAATTGGTAAATTCTTTTATAATCTCAAGGGGGTGAGTTTTAAGGGACTTGTCCTTCAGAGACCATATGGAAGTAATATAATGGGCAGTTTCCATTTGTTTCACCCTGAGGTCTAAGAGCCGGCCTGCCTTTTCCCCATGGTCAACGTATGACTCCTGGGTTTTTAACACATAATAATCTGTCTTTTCCCGAAGAAGTTCCATATATGCAGCCCTCAGCTTAATTACCTCTTGCTGATGAATTTCTGCATTTGGAAGGGAAGGGTTATCTTCTAAGATTTTAATCTGGTCAAGCAACTGGGACAGTCTAGCGTTCGCAGCCTTTTTTACCTATATGTAGCCAGGCTAATTAAAATTCCCCTGGTGTACACCTTGGAGGCGCCCCAAAGTAAATCTGGCCTACTCGAGGAGACTTTATTGGAATGATAAAAGATATTTATCTGCTCCTGTATCTGCTTCGTAAGACAGTCGTCGTTTAGCAATAAGTCATTTAGTTTCCATCTAGGGGTCCTGTTCGGAAGCGAGACCATCATTATCCAACAGGAGACAATATCATGATCTGAAGGAACTCCAGGAATAATTGAAGAGTTGGGTGAGGCCAGTAGCAAGGAATGAGATAAAAACAAGTAATCTATCCTCGAAGAAGAGGAATGTACCGGAGAAACAAAGGTATATTTCCTCTCTTGAGAGGGCAGCACCCTCCAAATATAACACAACCCAAGCTGGTTGAGAAATTCCCTGAATGCCCATTGGGCCGGAGAGAAACTGGTTTTCTGAGGACTGGACCGGTCCATATCCTGGTCAAGTACTAAATTGAAATCACCCCCGATAATCATGGGAATCAAGATAAATGTCTATAAGACCAAAGCGAGATGAGTAAAAAATTCGGGGGTATCCCTGTTAGGGCCATAAATACTGCCAAGAATTACTTCTTTATTATACAGTAAACCATGCACGAGAACGTACCTGCCCCCTGGATCTTTAACCACCTTGATTGCACTAAAGGGAATTTTCCGGTGTATAAGGATCATCACCCCTCTATTATTAGAGGAACCCTCTGCACTAAAAAACTGACCAAATTGCATTTTCTGGAGCTGAGGAGCCTCTGAGTCCAATAGATGTGTTTCCTGAACGTACGCGATATCTGCCTTTACTAACTTTAAGTGGTGTAAGACTTGGTATTGCTTCCTTTTATTTCTGCCCCCCTTAATAGTCCACGTCGTGACATTTACCCTGCTACTCATTATAACAATACGAGAAACCCATTATTCTCTGTAATCCGCACCAAAACGGTACCTGAGTTGACAGAATCTGATCTTAGCAATAGTATCAAGGACCTAGTGGAAAACCCTTCCACTCTTCCACCCCTATCCCCCCCCCATAAAGACCCCTTGCAACCAGTGAACTGGTACAATGAACTGAAACTCCGTGCAGAGTCCCCCTCCTATCCTTGTTCCACGGTACAGCTGGTTCTGCTACAGTATCCGGCCTTTCCCCTCCCACCACCCCAAAGCCTAGTAAGGTGGTAATGCCTCATTAAATAAAGCGAACCCCCAAAAAACTTCGTATCCCGTAGGAGAACCGGGGGTGGTGCTACTCCAATTATCACCAAAACCCTGCAACTTCCGAATCTCTAAGACGCAGACAACGGAAGGGAAGGGGGGCTGCACTGTGAAGTTATTCACAAAATACACAATGAGTCCATCTCTACCCAGTACAATGTTATCAAACTAATGAAGTAAAGCAAGTACCTTATAGTCGAGATTAAGATGTATGAATGTCCAACTCATGGGCTAGAACCTGAATATGTATCCGTCAAAGTAGGGAACAGCCGCAGGAGTTCCCCCGCCTATATGTTCCTAGCCAATTACTAAACATCACCATTAAGTTACCCTGAGCCTTGGGTTCACAGCGCAGCCTCTCCATGCCCCCCTCCAAGTCCAGCAATAAGGGTACATCGCTACCCGGATAGTAGCTCATAACTTACGCAGCCCCTCCCACCCGAAGGAATAAAGCCATAATTATCCCCGGGCGGTATCCATCATAATTGAGAAAATCCGCCTCTAAAACTTCCACCCATGATAAATGATTTATGGCAACTACTACTCTTAGTGTAGGAAGACAACCAGGCAACAAAGCTTAAGGATAACTTTCAAAATGCAAACAGTTCAGTCCAATATGCTCCTTATTGCTGTGGCTTTCCCAGTCCGCAGTGTATCTCACAAAGGTAGTAACGGGTCTCCTCTAACTTCAGGTCAGCTAGAAGAGATCAGGATGTTCCTTCTGCAGTGCTTTCTTAGCAGGTTCAACCTCCTCAAAGGATGTCCATGCCCCTGAGATTACCACCTGAAAACAGGCAGGATACCCCATCGAAATTTAATTCCTGCGGCGATAAGCTTGGTTATGATGGGGTGAAAAAGCGCACTCCTCTGGCGCACCGTGGCTGGGAGATCCTGGGTTACCCGAATTCTCTTGCCTTTCCATAGAACTTGCTCCAGCTCTTTTATCTTTGATAACAAAAATTGCTTCTCCTGGAAATTAAGAAGCTTAATCAACAGGGGTCAGGGTTGCTGGCCCGGTGCGGGCATCAGACGGAGTGCATGATGAGCCCTTTCCAATGTATACAAGGATCCAAAAGGAGAGGGGCCTGCGATTCACTCGAACAGCTTCTGGGCAAACAGCACTGCATTATTGCCCTCCTTTTTCTCAGGAATACCCAACACCACCACATTATTTCTACGGCTTCTGCCCTCTAGATCTTCAGTCTTGTATTCCAATTTCTTAATGCGTTGCTGACAATCTACTATGTCCACCTCCGTGCGACCCGCCTTATTCTCCAAAGAAACTATTCAGGATTCCGAATCTGAGATTCTTGTAGACAAATCCTCCAGCGCCCCAGACAATTGCTTAATCTCAGACACTATAGCTTTGAGATCCTCCCAAAAGGGTTGTAACTCTGTCTGAAGGAGTTCCAGGGTGAGGGGAGTGGTTTCTACCGCTGGCACATGAGAAGCTGTAGTAGTTAAATGTTTACCACTGCCCGTCGACTGGGCCTTGGAACGTTTCCCAGATTTCTCCGGGGAGATGGGCGGGGTATGTAGGGGCAGCGCCGACCTCATTTCGGCTTCCATTTTTGGCAAACACTTGCTTGGTAGAAGATGAGGAGGAGCAACTGCCTATACAGAAGTATAAGCCCCTTTTTTAGGCGAATTTTAATAAAATTAAGGCTTTTGGTAGCAGGAGCTTAAGCCAAACGCTGCTACGTGGTCCGCTGCATCACGTGATCCCCTTTGTTGCTGTTGTGTCTGAGGGTGCTGTTGTGGCAGCTGGGGCAGGTTCTGATGTTGTTGCCCCTGTTGGGTGTACAGTGCTGCCTGTTTTGCATGGGCTTGTTGCTGTATTGGCACCTGTGGCATGTATGGCAGTTGGTAAAGTGCCTGTTGCACTGTGAACACACCTGGCTGTTGTTGGTGTTCATACCTGTAGTGCTGCTGCTGCTGCCATTTCTGGGCTACAGGCTGCCCCAGGTTCCCCATTCCTGGGTGCTGTTGCATGTGCTGCTGTTCTGCTGGTACTCCATGCTGTTGCATGAAGTGGTCAGCATGATGCTGTTGTTCAGCTCCCTGCTGTATGGCATGCTGCTGGCTTCTCTCTGGCTGCTGGTTAGGATCCATCCTTAATGATCTGCTGTTTCTCCTTCCTTGATCCTCAGGGTATAAACTTTGTACCTCCCTGAGGCTCTTTTTATGTGCTCCCACAGCTGCGGATCTGCACGTGCATAACGCCGCAAGTGGGCTTGTTTGTGAAATTCCTCACGTGAGCCTACTGCCTTTATGAATATCCCTCAGCTGCGGGTCTGCAGTGCTGTAAGCTTTTTTCTGCAGCTGCAGAATTTTTGACTTTCTTTGAGAATCCTGCCCCTGGTCTACAATTTGATACTCTTTTGAATCAGCTTTTCTGTCATAATAGAAGCCTCAACACTTTTCTCTAAGCTTTTTGAGCAAATGCAAAGTTTTTTCACAGATGCTATTTTAAATGGGTTACATATTCATCTGCTGTAGTAGCACATGCTGCATTTACATTTCCTGTAGTATACAGGAGATGTAAGGTAACACCATCTGTCTTCCTGTCATCATTTCAAAAGGAGATACACCTGTAGATTTATTAGGAGTGGCCCATATGGCCATTAATACTAGTGGTAACTTCACATTCCAATTTTTTTCCTGAAGAACTGATACATTTTTTTAGTATATACATGATTGTTTGATTAGCACGTCCCACCTGTCCAGATGATTGTGGATGGTGGGACACATATATTTTCCTTTGTACCCCTAGAATATTCCACATGTTTTTTCTTACCTCTCCTACAAAATGAGAACCTCTATCAGATTCTACTGTTAATGGCAATTCCCAGTGACCACACACAAGTTTATTAATAAAACAGCTATGGTTTTGACTGTGTTATTAGGAGCAGGTATACTATTAACCCATTTTGTGAACAAACGAGTAACTGTCAAGAGGTATTGGTTACCCTTTGAAGATATTGTAACAGGGCCAATCCAGTCAATTTGGATGTCTGACTAAGACATGGAGATCCCTTTTGACTGTAGTGGTGCTCTATGTTTAGGTGTAGCTGGTTGGAACTTGCAGCACGTTATGCACCCTTGCACATACTTTGCAACATTGCTGTACATGTAGGGCCAGTAGGCTATCTCTTTTAAAGTTTCATAAGTTTTTTTTATCCCGCTATGTACTCCAGATTGTTCATCATGAGCATGCTGTAACATAATTTCCATGTGGCCTAAAGGAACCACCCATTGGGCATCCTGTGAGTTTTTACCACCTCTCACCAAGAGATCATTCCTTACTTTTATCCTTTTGGTTATACATGGCCCTCAAGTCATGGCTATTTTGTAGGTCACTTTTAGAAATCATGTTTTCAGTGGGATCCTTGAGGAAACGATAAAACTTTCCTACTACTTCATCCTTTTGTTGCATTGTCACCAAATCAAAAGCGGGCTTACCACTACATAAGCGTACGACCTTTTTTCTCTGTTCCTGTAGCTTTTGTCTGCAGGTAACCACGCTGACACTAGGTTGGACAAGAGGAACAGAGTTCCTTTCTGCTCCATTTAAAGCACCTTCCCTAGGCAGAGCATCTGTTAGGTAATTTTATGTTTTGCCTTTTCCCTGAATTTTTGAGTGCCCTTTTATCTTTTTCCAAAAAACAACCAAGATATGTTTCTGAACTAACTGATCCATAGCTAAGATAAGTTTATCATGCATTATTTTACTGCATGTCAAATTTAACATACCCTTCACCTTTCACCTTGGTAAATGTATAAGGAAATTATGCCTAACATAATCAGAATCAGTACAATTACAATGTCTTGCAGCTTATGTTGTACTGTAGTCTATATAGGTGGCTGCCATTTTTGCATATTGGTTAGACTGAGGATCAAGCTTGTGTCTGACAGAAGTACATGGTATATATGTATGCCATACCACTCCTATCACCTTACTGGAATGAACAACCATCAATGCAGGCTCTAGGCAAATCTTCACACACATTTTTATCATAGTAGTGGTGCCTCTTATGTTTGTATACCATTTTCAACTCAAAAAATAGGTCAGGCTTTCATACTGGATGTTGATCTACAGTACAATTATGTGTTTCCAGGTCTGTCAACCCTTGAGCTACTGTATTTCTTTTGTTCATTGCATACCTAACCTCTAGGGGTAGGCCCTGGAATGCTAAGGTTCAGGCTACAATTTTGCTACTAGATGTATTGCCATCCTTAAGTTTCTGTCTCCCCAGAAACTTAAGAGGTTGGTGCTCAGTCTCTATAATAAAATCTTTGACACAAATGTAGTTTTTGAACCATTGTACTGAGCATAGAGTGGAAAATAATGCATGTTCACAATCTAAAAACTCTTTTTTAACAATACTTAAGGTTTTACTCACTTAAGCAATAAGACACGTCTGAATCATGTTTCTGATATAATACTGCACTGATGCTACTATCAGTGAATCCTTTCTCTAGATAAAAATCCTTATCCATTTGTGGGTAGACAAAGCACGGTGCTTGGCTTAGACTATCCTTTAAAGCTTGCATGGCTTTCTCTTACTCTCCCCTCCCACACCCATGGTTCTGACTTCTTCAGTAGCCTGGTAAGGGGATAGACAATTTTAACATAGTTTTGGATAAACTCTTGAGTAGTTACATATTCCCAGAAAGCTGTGTGACTCCTTTAGAGTCGTAATTGGACCAATTTTCTCGACTGCCTCAACTCTGATTTGTTGAGGGCATAGCCCATGAGGTTCAACTTTATGCCCAAGACAGTTTACCTTATTTTTAAACCACTGTCCCTTCGATAAGGACAGCTTGGCACCAGCATTTGTTAGCTGGTTTAACATGTAGGTTACTTAGACTAGGTGTTCCTCAAATGTGTTACATTTGATTAGAACATTATCCACATAGACCGGATTTCCTCTACTTTCAGCATCAGACATGACCTGATGCGGAAAGATATTGAAATCTGCTAATGAATTTAAGCACCCCAAAGGACACGTATTCCATGTGTACTGTCTCCTTCCAAAGGTAAAAGTCAGTTTATATTGATATTTTGGATCTACTTTTAATGTCCCAAAGCCATTTTCTATATCTAGGGTACTGAAATATTTGGCACCCTGAGCTTTGACCAAACTTTTGTCCAAATATGTTATGGGCCAAAGTGATAAAGGCACCTGTTGGTTTAACTTCCTTGTCAACAGCGAGCCTTCACTTTCCTGTAGGTTTTCATACAGGCCAAATGGGAGAATTACAAGTAGAGTTTACCTGTTTTATCATTCCTGGCTCAATTAAGGTATCCAATATCTCTTCTATATGTTCATAAGATGCTAGTGGTGTTTTATACTGGCATACATAAACTGGACCTTTACTAGGGTCCATAGGCACCCTGGTAATATTGAGGTCAGTTTCCCCACAATTGTGAGCATATTTTGCGAACATGTCCTTAAACTGAAAGAATATCTCACAAACCTTTTCCTTTTCTACTTCTGGTTTACAATTATAATCTTGAATAGCTTGTTTAATTTTTTTTTTAATTAGGAAAAGGTACATTTTTACTTAATTTTACCTTATCTTCTGTTATCTTAGAACCATTTTCAGTATCAGTCACATGGACCTCTTTAAATTGTTCTGTTTTATTAACCACAGTGGACAGTACAAGGTAATCATTTTCAACTTTGCATGCTTGTATTGGTTTCTTATCTACTGGACACATTTTTGTAAAGCAATTAAACTATTTGGTATAGACCTGATCTTGTCATCTGCTTCATTTAGATCGATGTCTTCTGGTAACTCCCCAATAACTGGAACCACTAACTCCAAATCAAAAAAGGATTTCCTTATTGCTACCCCATCTCACAGTTAACAACTGCAGTGATGGGCTCTACCATTGTGATTTGTACCAAGAGGTGCATTACTCTGCCGCTCATGTCCAAAGAAGGCGTGGAGTGGATTTTTTAATCCATATCACTAAGTTGCTTGTTAAGCACAAATAGTGCAGTCTGGTTGGGCATTTTGTGGCCTTTCTTTATATTAACCCTAACAGAGAACTTCCTTACTTTAACTGGAATTGCTATAGTGAAATCACTCACCACCTGGCACACTTGATGAATAGTCTGTCCAAACCTCAAGACCTGTGGTGTTACTTTTATTGGATAAGGTTCCCCCCTTATTTGTGACCAAAGAACATCATTGACTAGGTCAGCATACACACTCAGTCGTACAAGTATGTCTAACCCAAGGTGCACGGAGATTTTAGGCCTTGTACTACCTTTACAGGATGTTGTATTTTCTTTTGTCCTATGTGGAGGTTTAAAGCACAGATACATATGCTTCTCATGCTAGTTTTGTGGTATGGAACATGTCCCAACCATTCCTGTTTCTTTACGTATGTTAAACTAGGCCTCCACCTCTTTAACACCTTATAAAACAGTTCACTGATTAGACAGTGCCCATAACTTAAGCATAACACATAATTTATGGTCTGCCAATGCTCTGCTTTGATGGGCACCTCTAATCTACCTTCCTCTGACATTATGTTACAAAGCTAGGACCCATGATTTAGTGGCAGCGTTTCTTTTCCACCATCCCCAGAGGGGGCTGCATAATCAGAATCCAATGTCTCTGTGTCAGTTGAAGGATGGGTCTCTGAAATAACAGGGTTAACCTTCTTGGTGAAGAAAGTAAGGCCTCTTGCATTAATCTCAGACTTTACCACATTATGCTTTGACAGACAAACCATGTGAGCTCTACTTCTCCATGGAGCCACATTTTCAGGCTTACCTAGTACAGATACATCAGGTACTCCAGAACATACAAAATTTAGTTTAATCATTGCATTATTTTTCTCAAGATAACATGATTCTGATTGTTTAGCAACCTTAAGAGTCTTTTCAAATGGAATCGGTCTGTTTATCTGTGACCACAGGATTTCATGAACATAATCAATGACAGGCTGAAATCTTTTTAGGAGGTTATTCCCAGTTAAGAAATCATTCCCAGTCCTATCAGTGATATATACTGGGTGGTTGACTTTTATTTTGCCAAACTTTAACTTTAGCCATACATTACCTAGGGTCTCTTGAGTCCCTCCCCATAACCTACAACCTGTTAAGCCATCCGGGTGGGCTTTTAATACCTTAGAGTTACCCACACATCAAACATTTTTTATCATAAAAGCTTCTGGACATTTAGGTTACTTTAACTCTAGAGTCAACAAAAGCTTTATGACTTAGGCTGTTTTTAATGTTTATGTCAAAGTAAAACCTATCTGCCTTCCTTTAGGGATTAAGTTGCCCAGGCAGAATTTGATTTTCTTAACACCTGGCAGCATGACAGGTTTACGGTGACACTCTACATTGCTAACTGCAATAACTTGGAGTAGATCTAAGGAAAGGTCATATTCTGAGGTAACACTTTTATTTCTAAATTCCATAGCAGTTTTATTACCAATGTCGGCAACTGCAATTTTATTTACATGGGCATCATAGGATGGATAGAAGGCACTAGTCAGTTGTCATTATTACTGGTTTCACTAGCATTGGAGGGTGTAGATGAGTTCTGCATGGGTGTAGGAAAACAAGGAGGCAGAGGGGGAGGTTGGACCAATCATTGGAGAAGCATTTTTATGTCTCCCATCTGATCCTTCATTCCCTGTATTTCCTCCTGTGACTTCTTGGCCATCTCCTCCATGACTGGGGAACAAAGTCTAGCTCTGTCTAGAGGCCTTTGACTGCCTTGATCAATATTATAGTTTTGTCACCTTCCATAGGCACCTCTACTACCTCTGTAATATCCTCTTCTATACCCTTAGCCATGCCCTCTACCATGATCATTTCCTCCATAAGGGGGTCATTGGTTTTGGTATAGCTGAGGCTGTGAGAATTGCTGAGAGCCTTGAAAGAAGTGTAATTTAGCACCAGGTGGTGGAACCACAATAGGGGAAGTTTGGGGAGGGTCAGTAGGTTGGGCCACAACTACAGGATCAGGCACAGCCTTGGGCTGCTCCACAGCTTTTGCTGGTGGAGTTTTGTTGATCTTTTTCTTCTTCTGCTTTTTGTTTTTGGGGGAGAAGGTAGCTCACCTTCTTCCATAGCCAAAGTATTTGATGTAGTTACCTCAGACACTTGAACTTTGGGAGCAGGGCCCCCCTTTTTTCAATGTAGGGGAGTCATTGCTTCTATCAGAGTCCCAAATGTGCGTTGCCTGTCTGACAAGCCAATGGATGTCCCTGGGCTTCCTTTTAAGCTCAAGTGCCAATTGTGGTCTAATAAAAGTGGGTAAACCTTGATAAGGAAGTCATCCGAGTCACAGTCTGAGTGATCTGCTGCTCCAAAGTACACATCCTTCAGCCTACAATAATATTGCCTAGGACTTTGAATAATTCCACACCACATCTGGTAGGCAGCATGCCTGGCTGCCTCCTTGGTGTGATATTTACCAATCTCCCTCTTCAGAAATGTGTACAGCTTATGAGGTTTATTCCTACTTTCTCTAGACATTTTTGACCACTCAGCTTGAGGATGTTCAACAGACCATCTGATCATAAAACTCTGTTCTTCCTCATCAGTTATGAACAATGATTCAAAACCTTTTTTGTTTCTAATTTCCAGATATGTTGCTCAATGCCTCCTTTTTCAGATTTAGAATTGTTCCTCTCTCTTACCAGTTTTAAAGCTTGTGTAACAGTGTTTGATTTTAAATACTCCTGCTCCTCCTTAGACAGCCTTCTATTTCTTTTGGACCTATCAGGTGACTCATCTTCAGAATCAGAACTTCTGTTCTGTTTAGTTTCATGCCTCTTTTTATGCTCATCACGTGATTCCTCTTCTGACCAGGAACATTCTTTTTAAGGGGAGGAGTCATCAGCGCCTGATTCCTTCGATGTTCTTGGTTTTGCTTGAGTTTTACTTTTGGCCCCAGTGTCTCCCAGTTGGGCCTACAGATGCATCAAAATGTTATTTTGCTGGTGAAATTATGGCGAAATTGGGAATTTCACCCCGTGAACCATTTCGCAAAAATGTGCACGTCTCGCCAGAATTTTGCTGGCAAAATAAGCGTGGTCAGAAACAGGTAGATGGAATGGAAGGCAGGACCATACCAATGCACCATGCTGGGTTACAGTCTGAGCAGCTCGTACCCACATGGATGTTACCAAGACTGACTTATGAGATGGGTTGTGAGCCAGTGTAGTGGTAGTGCTCACATGGGCTGCAACTGCAAGACATGGCATTACACTGGTAGTAGTCACTGAGAGTTGGTGGGAGCAGAAAGACAGTATCAACATCCCTTGGTTGCAGCTGAAGTGCAGAATAATGTCTTCGTTGCTGGAAGGAGAGGGAAGGCCTAATCAGTAGGCAGGAAGCAGCCACTAAAGTAGGTATTTACAGTGCTTTCTTTTCCAGACCCACTCTAGAATGGGAAAACAAGATGTCTGGAACAGTAAGACACTGCTTCTTTAGATTGACAGAAAGCAGTGTGTTTCATGTTCAGTGCCATGTGTCCCACTTTACAATTTGGCCACCTTATGCACTTTATTACTAACCCACATGTGGCTAAATTACTCTGCAGTTTTGCCATCATCTGCATGTTTATTTTTCATTTTGATTACTTTTTAATTGTTCAGTGTTTGTTTTTTTTTGGCTTAGTTGTTGTAACTTCTTGTTCTACTCTCACCCCCTTCTTCCCCCAGGATGCATCTGGAAATAAGCTATCTCAGCTCAGTATGTCTTTCCTAATAAAATTTGTTTAAATAAATAATAAATTAAACCACGTCTAGGCTAATAAATGTTGTGCCCCTCAACTAGGTTGGCACTGCGCTAAGCTTTTATGCCTAAGGCTACCAATAGTGGCGCTCATGTGACCAGTATGCTACTATAGCTGGGAGTTTGCTACCACAGGCTCCAGATCAAAAATTCAGAGATTTTCTAGAGGGCTGCTAAATAAAATTTCTTACAGGGCAAAATGTGCAGGTGAGAATTAGCTGTATGATTTTATGTGTTTATGCCCAAGGTATTCTTTTTGGTTATGTCTGTGGCTGAATCTCAGCGGGGGGGGGTAATTCTTCTTATTGTGGGACAGCACTTCAATAAGTGGGGTGGAACCACTAGACACCAGGAACTTGGGTCTTAGGGGGAGATTTTAATCTTGGCTGGGCAGGAGGGGGGATCCTTTGTTTTAAATTATCATCCCTCCTGGCTCTCAAATGCAGAATTTTGCTGGCGGGTGGTGAAATTCTCATTTTGTCAGTGAAACTAGAGTTTCATGGGTAAAATTACACGTTTTGCTGGGGGATTTTGCATTTTGCACCTGTGAAATATTTTGAGAAATGCAGGGATTATGTGAAATATTTTGCTGGGTGAAATTTTCAAATTTTGCACAGCACTAGTTGGGCCTTTAAGGGGCAATTTTCCTTTCCCAATTTAATTAGCTCCTTTCTCAAACTGATACAATATTCCTTTAATTGCTCATCTCCTAGTTCATTGGGTATATCTTCTAGGTCTGATTCATCCTCACAAGATGCCACTGGAGAGTACCTCTGGTGTCTTTCTTTTAGTTCTATATACTTACTAAATAATTTTAATAAAGCCTTTTTACAGTCCTAATGAGCATTTCCTAATTCATAATGATCCTTGTTTAAATGATAATATAATCATCTGTATCACTTAAGCTCCCTTAATTCTTCATACAAATGCCTACTTGACACAAGGTGTGGGTTTTGATAACTACAAATAAGCAGAGACCGGAGACAGCAATTCAAGTTCTGACCTCAAAAGTTCTTGAGGACTGTTTATTTGATAACCATAAACTTCAAAAAAAAAGAAAAAAATGAAAAGAAAACACTTTGGCTTAAAAATACAAAAGAAATCCTAGTTCACCAAGAGGTTTTAGAAAACACTTCTCACATAGGGTGGAAAAGGCTTAGGTCAAGTTCCCACCAACATCTATCTGAATTCACCAAAGAAAGCGAGATACACTCTCCCCCAACGTCTCTGTGGAAAATGAGCACTGAAGGTCTTTAAATATTCCTCTGACCAGGTATAATTGATCAGCTGACTAGTTTGATCCTCCCCCTATTCTGAAATTATTCACATAATCTACTCTAATATGATAAGTTGGGGGATCAAACATAGCTATATCTGGCATACTAAAGTTTAATAAAACAAAAACCTTCACATATTATTTTATTATGACTGTTAGAGCCTAAAATGTAGCATAAATACAGAAGGGCTCATTATTCTAATAAGGGAGCCACCCACAAGGAGGAACCAACTCCAGGTTGTACCCTATAAATAAGCTTTACATTGGGCTGCTTCTCTCCTAAGGTCATCCTATCTCCAAGCTTAACACTGGGCTCTAGGTAAGAACTCCTTGAAACAGAGTACAATGTGTTGCTAGGACAGTAAAGGAAAACAGCAGAGCTAGGCTTGAATCTACCTTAGTCTTGGAAAATCTTTAAGGATATTTCAGGGCAGGGAAAAAATGTTTTAGATCCCTGCATTTGTCTAACATTAATAATTATTTTAGGGAAAGCAGGCTACTTGCTGACATTTCAGCATTACTCAGAGCTATGCATTCTGTTTGAAAGGGGGGGTTATTATACTACTCTCAGGTTTTGAACACTCGCAGAGGATATAACTCTCCCCGGATCTTGAGGCAAAGAAATAAAAAAGGAAAACAGCTGAGAAGATATAGAGAGGAATTATGATAGGTGGCCACCCTATCATAATGTGAAAAAAAAAATGTAAGATAAGTTAGAAAAGGTGAGAAAAGACTGCTGCAGCAGAGTAGATTTATTTAAAGAAGGGAAAGAACATGCCTCTAGATTCTCCCGAGCTGACAGCACAAGGCCGCGCTGCCACATACCCCCACTATTAAGCAGAAACCTGTCTTAGGTTTCTATGACAACCAACCTTAATCTAATAGGTAGGATGCAGTTCCAGATCACCCTCACCATAGAACTCCACCCCAGGGTCCCATTATAGCAAAACAAAAAAATAGATATTTTTATACAAGGTTAACTCTTATTACCCTGGGGTGTCATATTATTCCCATGCGTCGTCTATAATATTTTAATGTCTGGAGAGATAATCTGCATTGACATGAGCATTACCTGATCTATGTTGTACAGTGAAGTCAAATGGTTGAAGTGCCAAGTACCATCACATATTCTATTGTTTTTTTCTTCCATGTGAGACAGAAAGCACAAAGGATTATGGTCTGTGATAAGAACGAAGGGGGCACCCCATAGATAAAAATGTAGGGATTCAATTGCCCATTTGGCTGCTAAACATTCAAGTTCCACTGCACTATATTTTTGCTCTCTAGGATGTAATTTCCTCGATATGTAAAGAACAGGATGTTCCTCGCCATTAATTGTTTGACTCAGCACCACCCCTAAGCTTGTACCTGAGGCATCGGTACGTACCTCAAAAGAATACTCAAAGTCGGGGCTATTAAGGACTGGAGATGAACATAGAGCAGCTTTGATGGCTATAAAAGCTTGTTCACATTCCTCAGACCATTTGACACAATTCCCACTTTTCTTTTTCGTTAGGTCTGTTAGTGGTGTTGCTATTGTAGAAAAGTTAGGAATGAAGCGCCTATAGGTACCTGGCCAATCCTAGAAACGCTCTAACCTGCTTTTTTGTGGTTGGCCTAGGACTGCAGGCTACTGCCTCTACTTTGTCTATCTGAGGTCTAATGAGCCCATTACCCAGTAAAATCCCAGATATTTGGTTTCATACATGGCCGGGGCACATTTTACTGGATTTATTGTCATCCCTGCAGTTTTGATTGCATCAGTAACAGTCTGAAGCTGTTTGATATGGGACTCCCAATCTTTACTGAAAATAACTGCATCATCTAAATAGGCTGCACAAAAGGTGGTGTATGGGGCCAAAATCTGATCCATATAACGCTGGAAAGTGGCAGAAACCCCATGTAGACCAAAAGGCATTGTTCAGAATTGGTAGAATCCCTTAGGGGTACTAAAGGCAGTTTTTTCTCTATCTGTCTTTGCCAAAGGAATCTGCCAATGACATTTTTGTTAAATCTAAAGTTGATATATACTTTGCATTTCCTATTTTATCAATGATATCATCTACCCTTGGCATAGGGTAGGCATGGAACTGGACAACTTGATTAAGACCTCTGAAATCAAGACATAGTCGAATGCCCCCCTCCTTCTTTGGTACCACTACAACTGGGGATCCTCACGCACTGTTAGAGGGTTCTATTATACCAAGGGAAAGCAATTTCTGTACTTCACTCTGTACCTCCTCCCTAATTCATTCTGGAAGTCTATATGGTCTCTTTCTTATAGGACCAGAATGGGTATGAATGTGATATTCTACATCTTTGGCTTTGCCTGTAGTCCTGGTAAATATATCATCATATGACTGTATTAGTCTATGTATCTCCTTCTGCTGTGCCTGATTTAAAGCAGGATTGATAACTATATCCTGGGGTCCTTTTGAACTTTCCAGATGTCTATAGGCTAGCTCAAAATCAGTTTCCTCAGTTTCAGGGAGTACCATCAGACTATTCTCTTCCTTTGGTCTTTCATACCATTTCTTTAGAAAATTCATATGATAGATTTTCTTTCCAGGTCTAATGTCAAGGGTGGCAATTTCATATTTTACTGGACCAGTTTGTCGTAAAATCTGATATGGTCCTTGCCATTTCATCAATAATTTATTACTGGAAGAGGGTAATAATAGTAGTACTTTGTCTCCTATTTGGAACTGTTTTTCACCCTTCAACCCCTGATCATACCTTTTTTTCTGTGTCTGTTGTGCATGCACACTGTTCTCGTGGGCCTTTTGTACATACTGAACTAACTGTGGAGTAATGATGTCATATACTTGGCTATGCTAGTATGTTTCATTTCCCTTTTCCCCTCCCATAGTTCTTTAACCACATCTAAGGGTCCTCTTGGAGTTCTTCCATATAACAGGGAAAAAGGGGAATACCCTGTCGAGGCCTGTGGTATCTCCCGATAGGCAAATAATAAAAATGGTAATAGTTTGTCCCAATTAGTCCCTTCTTCTTGTACAAACTTCATTATCATGCATTTAAGGGTTTGATTGAAGTGCTCCATGAGTCCATCATTTGGGGGTTATAGGGGGATGTTCGTACCGCTACCACTTCCAGTAATTGATAGAGTTCTTTTAATAGAGCCACGTTAAAATTGCTCCCTTGGTCAGATAATATTTCTTTAGGGATCCCTACACTGCTGAATACCTTAATTAGTTCTTCAGTTATTCTTTTGGTGGTGACTGTACGTAATGGAATGGCTTCAGGGTATTTTGTTGCATAGTTACAAATTACCAGTATGAAGCGATTCCCACTTGTACTCTTTATTAATGGTCCCATAATGTCTATTCCAATTCTTTCAAAGGGAGTGTCTACTAAGGGTATGGGTATCATAGGTACTATTTCCTTTCGCCCTACCTGGCTGACATGTTGACACTCAACATAATTTTGGCAATAATCAGCCACCTCATTGTGAATTCCTGGCCAATAAAATCTTTGTAATAATCTATTAAGAGTTCAGTCCTGCCCTGCATTTTCTGCTAAGGGGATGTCATGGGCTAGATGACTTAAATTGTTTCTGTGTGTTAAAGGGACTACTAACTGCTCCACCTGTTCCCCTGTATCTTCCTTTTTGCATACCCTGTATAATATTCTGGATTGTATCATCAATTTAGGGTTACCTGGCATAGAATCCTTCCCTACCTGCTGAAATAATGGTAGTAGAGAGGTATCCTTAATTTGTTCTTTAGCCATATCACACTCTTTGAAAATGGAAGATACAGGGTCAACTAGATTACATTGTTCCTCTTTACATTTCTGTTTTAGTTTCCTTTTATCATTTTTTGATTTTCTGTCTTTACCAGATTGTTCATACATTTCGTCCTGAAAAGGAAACTCTTCTCCTAATGATTGTAACATTCATTGTTGTGATCTAGTGGTGACTGCAGCCATGCACTCCCTATTGTCCAGTAACCATTTAAATTCAGGATAGTCGTGACCAATTAAAATTGGTACTGGTAATTGAGGTACAAAGCCTGCAGTTACCTCTGCACAATTCCCATCTACTGTTACATCAATTTTTACCGTAGGGTACTGATGGGCATCCCCATGTACACATACTACATTCATATCAGGCCCTGATCATAAATTATCTCTAGTGGGTAATACTTCAGCTCTTATTAGTGTATTCTTGCTGCCTGAATCAATCAGTCCCATCACCTTTTGCTTACCCAGTTCCACGGTGGTCATAAAATAACCTGCATTTAATAATGCTAAATGGGTGTTGTCCAAACGTTTACTAGTACAATACCTGGCTATATGACCTTTACCTTGGCAATTCCTACACACAATATCTGAAGAAAAAGTTTTCTTTTTAAAGCCACTATTAATGTCTTTTTTAAAGTCTGATGTAGTAACCACACTGGGCCTTACCCCAGTTACAGTTCATCCAGTTGGTCCCTCCTGGGACCGATGATTCACCTTCCAGTATGGCTGATGAAAAGTTAAAAAGTCTTCAGCCAAGGAGATAGTTTTTTCTGCAGTCTCGGGCTTGTGCTCTTTCACCCATATTTGTACCTCATGTGGTAGGATCTGTAAAAACTGTTCCACCACAATGGTTTCCATGATGGCTGTATTTGATTTTCCCTCTGGTTGGATCCATTTCCAACAGAGCTCCCTTAACTGGGTGAAAGTTTCTCTCAGATTATCTTGAGGGTGGTATTTTAGGGTACAGAATCTTTGTCGATAAGTTTCTGTGCTAATTTCACACCAGTTTAGAATCTCAGTCTTTACTAGATCATAGTTGTCAGCATTTCTTACATCCATGTGGCTATATGCTAATTGGGCTCTTCCAGTAAGATAGGGGGCTAAACGCACTACCCATTGATTCTGGGGCTGTTACAAGCTTGAGCCACCCATTCAAAAGTTGTTAAATAAGCCTCAATGGGGAGGTCATGTGATGCTGGGCGCCTGAAAGCAGCACTATTCTGGAGCTCCTGCTTATCGACCGATTATAACCTTCTTTTTGCCCTTCATTTGCCAAAGGGTACAAGCTAGACATCGATTCTAAGCCTTTTTATAGTTTGGTATCTCCGTGGCAGAGTTCTGGTTGATTCACAACAACGTAATCGGCTTTACAGCTGAAATGGAAGTGGAGATGAAGCAGGCCGGTATCCGACATACCCCACCATCCACACCAGAAAAACTGTCTAAGAAATCAAAACAGCAAAGTTCTGGGAATGCTCCCAAGTCTGCTACTTCTGCCACGTTAGCGATTCCTCTTTCCGATGACCGCTTTCTTCAGGAATTGCTCCCGTTTAAAGAAACTTTAGAGGATATCTCGGTGGAGCTGAAATCTATTCGTGGAGATTTAAGTGCCCTATCTATAAGAATGGGTGATTCAGGCATGCCAACTGCAACCATTTGGAACATTATAATGTTGGTCAGGGCTCTCGTTGGCTAGTTCACCAGAGGGTCGATGGTCGGGGCGGCTTTGGGATGGAGGTAACTTCAGGAGCGATGCATAACGCACCTAGGAAGAGGGTTAAGGGTGCACCTCCTGTGGGATGCGGGGTTCAGAGAGTGTCTTATTTTAGTAAGTTTTCTTCTCCAGATTCAGTCCATAGCGCTATAAATCAGGTTGGGTTCTTGAATGTAGTGTACCCTTCTCATGGGAGGGCAACCTATTGGGTCTGGTTCTCATCACATGTAACAAGGACTCTGGAATCTTTCCTAGTACACAGGTGGGGACCTTTTATATATAGGTTGAGGGGTTTAGGGGGAGGGAGAGGGAGTTTCAGTTACTGTCTCGATCTCTTCCCTACTGATTTCATGGTCTGTGTTTACTACTGGACGGTTAAGATTTTTTACTTTCTCAATGTAGCGAACATTTCACGAATATCCATGGGAAGGAACCTTTTCCTCATTTTTTTCTTTTCTACTGGGGTTGTGGGAGATGGGGGGCGGGACTGGAGTGTGCCTTTTGGGATTGCCGGGTCAGTTAATGGTGTTTGTTCCTTTTTTCTTCTCTAAAATGCTGCATGACCATGGTGCCAATTAAGATTGCAATGTGGAATGTCAGAGGTATCAGAGAACTGCCCAAAAGATATCAGGTTCTCAAAAACTGTGCCTTCCTAAATATTGACATCCTTTTGATGCAGGAAACCCACCTCACAACCTTGGAAACAAATGGGTTGCGTTGACTGGGTTTTTTCTCAAATTTTCACGTCCTGTGGGTCGTCCTCTAGTAGAAGGGTGGCAATTTTGGTTAAAAGACACATATCATCTGTGGCAGAAGAAAGTTTAACAGATCAAGATGGCAGGTTTATTATTGCTAAGGGCACATTAAACAATGTTGGGGTGGTGTTAGGGGCAATATATGGTCCGGTTGGAGGGGATGCAGACTTTCTTATGAGTCAGGCCAACAAACTGAGTGCATTCTTGCCCTCCCTGCTTATTCTAGGGGGTGACTGAAATATTGCTCCATCACAAGACCTAGACAGAACTCATAGGCCATTAAGACCCATTACCCCTCCGCAAATTGCCCTGAGGGATTTTATGGACTTATTGGGTCTGTGCGACCCATGTCATCTGTTTAACCCCTCTAGCCAGCTCTTCTCCTTTTACTCCCAGGTCCACCGATCATGGTCCAGAATTGATTACATCTTAATAAGCACCACTTTTCTGGCTGGTATTCACCAGACAGGAATTGAACTAATTGCTATATCTGACCATTCGGTGGCATGGATCCTAATATCCCCTGACCCGAACTTTCAAAAGGACACCACATGGAAGTTAAACACACAACTTCTAAAAGAGGAACGAATAATATCCCACATCAAGTCACAGATCTCTTCCTTTATGGATTTTAACACGGGTTCCATATGCAGAGAGGACCTGATCTGGTGCTCCTTTAAATGTTACACTAGGGGAGAATTCATCAAGCTAGCTTCCAAAAGGAAGAAACAGAGAGAGGCTAAAGTTATTTCATTGTTGAATCAAATAAGGTTGGCTGAAAACAGCCTATCCTCTTCATCTTCCCAATCTGATCTGGAATCCCTATTGAAGCTTAGGAATTAGTATGCTGATTTGCTAAGAGAAAAAAGAAGAATACGCCATCCTTAAAACCAAGGCTCGTTACTTAGACCAAGGGGAGAAGCCAGGTAGAATGTTAGCTCTTCGATTGAGGAAAGTAGAAAACTCAAGGCTGATTCCTGCACTATATTCTCCTGATGGCTCTATTAAAACTTCCCCTCAAGATAGCTCCCAGGTTTTTGAAGCCTTTTATAGCGACCTATACAGTAAGGGTATCTCTCTCTAGCTTTCCATTCTCGTATTGAACATTTTCTGGAAGGTCTTAATCTCCCCTCCTTACAGGCTCGGCAGTGCGTGATCCTGACCTCTCCTATTACTCTGGATGAAGTAGAGGAAGCAATCAAGGGGCTAGCTCCTGACAAATCTCCAGGTCCCGATGGTTTTTCCTTCTAATTTCTACAAGGTCTTTTGTAAGGAGGTAGCTCCTCTTCTCTTGAAACTTTTCGATTATATGTTCACCTCAGATTCCCTAGACCTTACTCTGCTGGAAGCCATGATAGTCCTGATCCTGAAACCAGACAAACCCCAGAATGAGCCGGCCAGTTACTGTCCAATTTCATTATTAAATTATTATATAAAAATCCTAACTAAAATCCTATCTCTTAGAATTAAACAGGTTTGGTCTTATTTATTGAGTCCTGTACAGGTGGGGTTTGTGCAAGGCAGATCTTCTGCTGACCACGTGAGAATCCTCTCACATATTTTCCAGGCTGCCCAAGACTCCCAGATCCCTATGACATTAGTCTCATTAGACGCAGAAAAAGCTTTTGACAGGGTAAACTGGGACTTTCTTTAGGCTACTCTCAAAAAAATGGGTTTTCCAGAATCCTTCATTCAATGGATTCAGACGGTATATAAGGCACCCACGGCTAGAATTTACTGCAATGGGGTTTTTTCTTCTTGATTCCCCCTGTTTACAGGCACTAAACAAGGTTGCCCCCTGTCTCCTTTTTTATTTAACTTATATCTGGAACCCCTTCTAATTAGTATTAAGAATTCATCTCAGGTTACAGGATGCTCAGTATACCAGCAATCTCTGACCCTTTCAGTCTATGCAGATGATATTCTTTTACATTTGGCCAATCCAGAAACTTCATTAACACATGCGTTACAAATTATTGAACAGTTCGGACAAGTAGCTAACTATAAGTTAAACCTATCCAAATCAGTTATATTTCCATTAACTGTTCTCATGCACCAAGGTAACTTCTCTCATTTTGGTATGAAATGGTCCTCCTTCTCAATCAAATATCTAGGCATTCATCTCACTAGAGACCCAGAGGTTCTCAGGAGGCTCAATCTGGATGATTTGGTGCTGAATATTCAGCAGGACCTCCAAAGATGGGCCAAACTCCCTTTGTCGTTATGGGGTCGAATTAGTATTATAAAAATTAATGTTCCACCCCATCTCTTTTACCCTTTAAATTTATTGAATATCTGGCTCCCTTTGTCTTAAATTTATCTGGCAGGGTAAACACCCTAGACGGGCCTTCCTTAAACTCAGTTTACCAAAGGAGAGAGGTGGACTCTGCCTCCTCAACTTTATTTTTTATTATTGGGTGAGTCATCTGTCTAAAATGGGGAGATGGTTTGAGCCCACACCCGGTGAACATTCTCCCATCTGGCTACAGTTAGAGAAGAGGCTTCTGGATATGTATAATCTTCATTCACCCAGAGATTTTTATTATGGTTTTTCGGCGTTACCCCCCTCCATACAAAATTTGATGGTGGGGATTGCTATAAAGGTTTTGACCCAGTGTTGGAACTTCTTTAACATCTCATGCAAAAAGGACATGGCCCAACCCCTCATTTTAAACCCTAACATCAAAATAGGAGGCTCTCCACTCTCAGCGGACTGGCTTCCTCAGTTACAAGATATTCTTGTGGAAAGCCTGTTTTCTCAGGATTCCCTTCTCGCCTCAACTGACATAATCACTAAACTGAATATTCCTTAGAAACATATTTTTAAGGTATTTCAGCTGAGACATCTTATGGTCTCCCTATTTGGGACCACATTTATATTGTCTCAAGTCAGGCCTTTTTTAGAGCAGATTCAGGAATGTGCAAATAAGGTCCATGGAATCTCCAAGATATACTCCTTCTTAATGGATATTAAATACCATAACGCCCTTACAGGCTCTAAAATCTGGTCTTCTCTTCTGCCAGACTCCTCCCTGATCTGGAGTCAGATTTGGGTGGACATGCATAGATATCTTACTCAAGATAGGCACAGACTCATACAATACCATATTTTAAATAATCTGTACTATACCCCGGTTAAATTGGCCAAACTAGGCAGACTACCTCTGGCTAACTGTACACGGTGTGGTGTGGCTGATGGGAACCTGATACACATCTTCTGGCACTGTGATAAGGTGGCTCCTTTATGGAATTCAATCCAAACTAATCTAGATCCCCTCCTGGGACTGGGTGATTTGTTTACCATGGAAATATGTATTTTAGGGGTGTTCTCTAATATTAGAATTCGAGAGCTTAGATTTCACATGGCTCTAATTTCTATAGCAGTCAAAAAACTGGTTCTTAAACACTGGATGGACCAACTGGTCATATCATATGCTGAATGGCTGAAAGAAATGTCACTTTGTTTCAACACTGAAAGGTAAATAGCAAGCTCCCAGAATTGTATAGCTTCTTTTAATCAGAAATGGGGTAAATTGTATGCTTTATATTTGAAGTAGACTTATGTAACACATGCCACTGACTGATTTAATTAGTTTCAGCTTCCATTTGATGTTTGGCTGATTGTTGTTTGTCCATTTGCATCAATTGGCCTTGCTGTTAGTAATAAGGCACACTCCAGGAGAGTGGGGTGGGGAGGGTATTGGGAAGGGGAAGGGGGAGGAGAGGGCATAACAATTTTAATTTATCTTATTGGGTTATACTGGATCCAATGACATTCTGGTGTCATGCCATCTTTAAGCCATTTTGGTTGTTATTAATGTGCGATACATTTGTCCTGGTTATATATTCTGTGCCAAGGCATAATATCAATAAAGATGTTGAATTAAAAAAAAAGCCTCAATATTGTCTGCATTAGTCATTTTTGTTAACTTAGTGTCTCTAGGGTTGGAGGTATTACCATCTCCACTAGCTCCTGTAGTTTTCCCCATTTGTTGTAACAATTTAACAGTTTCTGCCCATCTTATTTCCTGTTGTCTCAGTTCCTTCCTCCTCTCTTGTGCTTCTCGATCATGTTGCTTCTCCATTTCCATCTGCCATACAGCCAAACAACGTACCAAACTTGTTAGATCCTCTCGGGGTTCTTCTCTAGGAGCTTTCTGGTACAACTCCTCTTCCATCTCTTCCACACTTTGTAACTCCATTTTAGCCATGGGCTCCTTCCTCCGGACAGCCAGGTCCAGGCCTGGGTGCAAGGTTTCTCCAGTAATGGCCATCTGTGTTCTGGTTATCATCCCAGTTCTCTTCTCCTCTGTTCCGGATGCCATCTCTGCACTTGAATTATCAAGGTACTTGTTCAGATTCCCAACTGGTCTCTCCCTCTGTACCTTAGACAACCAGTTAATCCCACTTCTAACACCACTTTGGCACAAGGTGTGGGTTTTGATAACTCCAAATAAGCAGAGACCAGAGACAGCAATTCAAATTCTGACCTCAAAAGTTCTTGAGGACTGTTTATTTGATAACCATAAACTTCAAAAAAAAATGAAAAGAAAACACTTTGGTATAAGAATACAAAAGAAATCCTAGCTCACCAAGAGCTTTTAGGAAACACTTCTCACACAGATAGGAAAAAGCTTATGTCAAGTTCGCACCAACATCTATGTAAATTCACCAAAGAAAGAGAGATATTCTCTCCCCAACGTCTCTGTGGAAAATGAGCACTGAAGCTCTTTAAATATTCCTCTGACTAGGTATAATTGATCAGCTGACTAGTTTGATCCCCCCATTCTGAAATTATTCACATAATCTACTCTAATACAATAAGTTGGGGATCAAGCATATCTATATCTGGCATACTAAAGTTTAATAAAACAAAAACCTTCACATATTCTTCTATTATGACTGTTGGAGCCTAAAATGTAGCATAAATACACAAGGGCTCATTATTCTAATAAGTGAGCCACCCACAAGGAGGACCCAACTCCAGGTTGTACCCTATAAATAAGCTTTACATTGGGCTGCTGCCCTCCTAACGTCAACCTATCTCCAAGCTTAACACTGGGCTGTAGGTAAGAACTCCTTGAAACAGAGTACAATGTGTTGCTAGGACAGTAAAGTAAAACAGCAGAACTAGGCTTGAATCTGCCTGAGTCTTGGAAAACCTTTAAGGATATTTCAGGGCAGGGAAAAAACGTTTTAGACTCCTGCATTTGTCTAACATTAATAATTATTTTGGGGAAAGCAGGCTACTTGCTGACATTTCAGCATTACTCAGAGCTATGCATTCTGTTTGAAAGGGGGGTTATTATACTACTCTCAGGTTTTGAACACTTACAGAGGATATAACTCTCCCCCCCCCCACCGATCTTGAGGCAAAGAAATAAAAAAGAAAAATAGCTGAGAAGATGTAGAGAGGAATTATGATAGGTGGCCACCATATCATAATGTGAAAAGGGAAATGTAAGATAAGTTAGAAAAGGTTAGAAAAGACTGCTGCAGCAGAGTAGATTTATTTAAAGAAGGAAAAGAACATGTCTTAAGATTCTCCCGAGCTGACAGCACAAGGCAGCGCTGCCACATACCACCACGATTAAGCAGAAACCTGTCTTAGGTTTCTATGACAACCTACCTTAATGTAATAGGTAGGATGGAGTTCCTGCCCACCCTCACCATAGAACTCCACCCCAGGGTCCCATTATAGCAAAACAAAAAAATATATATTTTTATACAACATTACTTCTTATTACCCTGGGGTGTCATATTATTCCCATGCATCGTCTATAATATTTTAATGTCTGGAGAGATAATCTGCATTGACATGAGCATTAGCTGATCTATGTTGTACAGTGAAGTCAAATGGTTGAAGTGCCAAGTACCATCACATTATTCTATTGTTTTTTTCTTTCATTTGAGACAGAAAGCACAAAGGATTATGGTCTGTGATAAGAACGAAGGGGGCACCCTATAGATAAAAAGGTAGGGATTCAATTGCCCATTTGGCTGCTAAACATTCAAGTTCCACTGAACTATATTTTTGCTCTCTAGGATGTAATTTCCTCGATATGTAAACTACAGGATGTTCCTCACCATTAATTGTTTGACTCAACACGGCCCCTAAGCTTGTACCTGAGGCATCGGTATGTACCTCAAAAGGATACTCAAAGCTGGGGCTATTAAGGACTGGAGATGAACATAGGGCAGCTTTGATGGCTATAAAGGCTTGCTTACATTCCTTGGACCATTTGACACAATTCCCACTTTTCTTTATCGTTAGGTCTGTTAGTGGTGTTGCTATTGTAGAAAAGTTAGGAATGAAGCGCCTATAGTACCCAGCCAATCCTAGAAACACTCTAACCTGCATTTTTGTGGTTGGCCTAGGACTGCAGGCTACTGCCTCTACTTTGTCTGTCTGAGGTCTAATGAGTTCATTATCCAGTAAAATCCCAGATATTTGGTTTCATACATGGCCGGGGCACATTTTACTGGATTTATTGTCATCCCTGCAGTTTTGATTGCGTCAATAACAGTCCAAAGATGTTTGATATGGGACTCCCAATCTTTACTGAAAATAACTACATTATCTAAATAGGCTGCACAAAAGGTGGTGTATGGGGCCAAAATCTGATCCATGTAGTGCTGGAAAGTGGCAGGAACCCCATGTAGACCAAAAGTCATTGTTTGGAATTGGTAGAATCCCTTAGGGGTACTAAAGGCAGTTTTTTCTCTATCTGTCTTTGCCAAGGGAATCTGCCAATAACCTTTTGTTAAATCTAAAGTTAATATATACTTTGCATTTCCTGTTTTATCAATGATGTCATCAACCCTTGGCATAGGGTAGGCATGGAACTGGGCAACTTGATTAAGACCCCTGAAATCAAGACATAGTCGAATGCCCCCCTCCTTCTTTGGTACCACCACCACTGGGGATCCCTACGCACTGTTAGAGGGTTCTATTATAACAATTGAAAGCAATTTCTGTACTTCACTCTGTACCTTCTCCCTAACTCGTTCTGGTAGTCTATATGGTCTCTTTCTTATAGGACCGGAATGGGTATGAATGTGATGTTCTACATCTTTGGCTTTGCCTGGAGTCCTGGTAAATATATCATCGTATGACTGTATTAGTCTAAGTATCTCCTTCTGCTGTGCCTGATTTAAAGCAGGATTAATAACTATATCCTGGGGTCCTTTTGAACTTTCCAGATGTCCATAGGCTAGCTCAAAATCAGTTTCCTCAGTTTCAGGGAGTACCATCAGACTATTCTCTTCCTTTGGTCTTTCATACCATTTCTTTAGAAAATTCATATGATAGATTTTCTTTCCAGGTCTAATGTCAGGGGTGGCAATTTCAAAATTTACTGGACCAGTTTGTCGTAAAACCTGATATGGTCCTTGCCATTTCATCAATAATTTATTACTGGAAGAGGGTAATAATAATAGTACTTTGTCTCCTATTTGGAACTGTTTTTCACCCTTCACCCCCGATCATACCTTTTTGTCTGTGTCTGTTGTGCATGCACTCTATTCTAGTGGGCCTTTTGTACATACCAAACTAACCAGTGGCGTAATGATGTCATATACTTGGCTATGCTAGTATGTTTCATTTCCCTTTTCCCCTCCCATAGTTCTTTTATCACATCTAAGGGTCCTCTTGGATTTCTTCCATATAACAGGGGGAAAAGGGGAATACCCTGTCGAGGCCTGTGGTACCTCCCTATAGGCAAATAATAAAAATGGTAATAGTTTGTCCCAATTAGTCCCTTCTTCTTGTACAAACTTCATTATCATGCATGTAAGGGTTTGATTGAAGCGCTCCACGAGTCCATCATTTGGGGGTGATAGGGGGATGTTCGTACCACTACCACTCCCAATAATTGATAGAGTTCTTTTAATAAAGTCGCATTAAAATTACTCCCTTGGTCATATAATGTTTCTTTAGGGATCCCTACCCTGCTGAACACCTTAATTAGTTTTTTATTTATTCTGTTGGTGGTGACTGTATGTAATGGAATGGCTTCAGGGTATTTATTTTGTCGCATAGTCACAAATTACCAATATGAAGCGATTCCCACTTATACTCTTTATTAATGGTCCCATAATGTCTATTCCAATTCTTTCAAAGGGAGTGTCTACTAATGGTATGGGAATCATAGGTACTATTTTCTTTTGCCCCACCTGGCTAACATGTTGACATTCAACACAATTCTGGCAATAATTAGCCACCTCGTTGTGAATTCCTGGCCAATAAAATCTTTGTAGTAATCTATTAAGAGTTCAGTCCTGCCCTGCAAGTCCTGCTAAGGGGATGTCATGGGCTAGATGAATTAAATTGTTTCTGTGTGTTAAAGAGACTACCAACTGCTCCACCTGTTCCCCTGTATCTTCCTTTTTGCATACCCTGTATAATATTCCATTTTGTATCATCAATTTAGGGTTACCTGGCATAGAATCCTTCCCTACCTGCTGAAATAATGGTAGTAGAGAGGTATCCTTAATTTGTTCTTTAGCCATATCACACTCTTTGAAAATGGAAGATACAGGGTCAACTAAATTACATTGTTCCTCTTTCCATTTCTGTTTTAGTTTCCTTTTATCAATTTTTGATTTTCTGTCTTTACCAGGTTGCTCATACTTTTCGTCCTGAAAAGGAAACACTTCTCCTAATGATTGTAACATTCATTGTTGTGATGTAGTGGTGACTGCAGCCATGCACTCCCTATTGTCCAGTAACCATTTAAATTTAGGATAGTCGTGACCAATTAAAATCGGTACTGGTAATTGAGGTACAAGGCCTGCAGTTATCTCTGCACAATTCCCATCTACTGTTACATCCATTTTTACCGTAGGGTATTGATGGGCATCCCCATGCACACATACTACATTCATATCAGGCCCTGATCATAAATTATCTCTAGTGGGTAATACTTCAGCTCTTATTAGTGTATTCTTGCTGCCTGAATCAATCAGTCCCATCGCCTTTTGCTTACTCTGTTCCACAGTGGTCATAAAATAACCTGCATTTAATAATGCTAAATGGGTGTTGTCCAAACATTTACTAGTACAATACCTGGCTATATGACCTTTACCTTAGCAATTCCTACACACAATATCTGAAGGAAACATTTTCTTTTTAAAGCCACTATTAATGTATTTTTTTAAATCTGATGTAGTAACCACACTGGGCCTTACCCCAGTTACAGTTCATCCAGTTGGTCCCTCCTGGGACTGAGGATTCACCTTCCAGTATGGCTGATGAGCAGTTAAAAAGTCTTCAGCCAAGGAGTTAGCTTTTTCTGCAGTTTCGGGCTTGTGCTCTTTCACCCATATTTGTACCTCATGGGGTAGGATCTGTAAAAACTGTTCCACCACAATGGTTTCCATGATGTCTGTATCTGATTTTCCTCTGGTTGGATCCATTTCCAAGAGAGCTCCCTTAACGGGTAAAAGTTTCTCAGATTATCTTGGGGTTGGTTTTTTAGGGTTCGGAATCTTTGGTGGTAAGTTTCTGTGCTAATATCATACTGTTTTAGAGTCTCAGTCTTTATTAGATCATAGTTGTCAGCATTTCTTGCATCCATGTAGCTATATGCTAATTGGGCTCTTCCAGTAAGATAGGACACTAAACGCACTACCCATTGATTCTGGGGCCAGTTACAAGCTTGAGCCACCCATTCAAAAGTTGTTAAATAAGCCTCAATATCATCTGTGTTAGTCATTTTTGTTAACTTAGTGTCTCTAGGGTTGGAGGTATTACCATCTCCACTAGCCCCTGTAGTTGTCCCCATTTGTTGTAACAATTTAACAGTTTCTTCCCACCTTATTTCCTGTTGTCTCAGTTCCCTCCACCTCTCTTGTGCTTCTCGATCATGTTGCTTCTCCATTTCCATCTGCCGTATAGCCAACCAACGTATCAAACTTGTTAGATCCTCTCGGGGTTCTTCTCTAGGAGCTTTCTAGTACAACTCCTCCTCCATCTCTTCCTCACTTTGTAACTCCATTTTAGCCTTGGGCTCCTTCCTCCAGACAGCTGGGTGCAGGCCTGGGTGCAAGGTTTCTCCTGTAATGGCCATCTGTGTTCTGGTTATCATCCCAGTTTTCTTCTCCTCTCTTCCTGATGCCATCTCTGCACTTGAGTTATCAAGGTACCTGTTCAGGTTCCCAACTGGTATCTCCCTCTGTACCTCAGACAACCAGTTAATCCTACTTCTATCACCACTTTGGCACAATGTGTAGGTTTTGATAACTCCAAATAAGCAAAGACCAGAGACAGCAATTCAAGTTCTGACCTCAACAGTTCTTGAGGACTGTTTATTTGATAACCATAAACTTCAAAAAAAAGAAAAAAAATGAAAAGAAAACACTTTGGTATAAACATACAAAAGAAATCCTAGCTCACCAAGAGCTTTTAGGAAACACTTCTCACATAGGGTGGAAAAAGCTTAGGTCAAGTTCCCACCAACATCTATGTAAATTCACCAAAGAAAGAGATATACTCTCTCCCCAATGTCTCTGTGGAAAATGAGCACTGAAGCTCTTTAAATATTCCTCTGACCAGGTATAATTGATTAGCTGACTAGTTTGATACTCCCCTATTCTGAAATTATTCACATAATCTACTCTAATACAATAAGTTGGGGGATCAAACATAACTATATCTGGCATACTAAAGTTTAATAAAACAAAAACCTTCACTTGTTCTTTTATTATGACTGTTGGAGCCTAAAATGTAGCATAAATACAGAAGGGCTCATTATTCTAATAAGGGAGCCAACCACAAGGAGGAGCCAACTCCAGGTTGTACCCTATAAATAAGCTTTACATTGGGCTGTTGTCCTCCTAACGTCAACCTATCACCAAGCTTAACACTGGGCTCTAGGTAAGAACTCCTTGAAACAGAGTACAATGTGTTGCTAGGACAGTAAAGTAAAACAGCAGAGCAAGGCTTGAATCTACCTTAGTCTTGGAAAACCTTTAAGGATATTTCAGGACAGGGAAAAAATGTTTTAGACTCCTGCATTTGTCTAACATTAATAATTATTTTAGGGAAAGCAGGCTACTTGCTGACATTTCAGCATTACTCAGAGCTATGTATTCTGTTTGAATGGGGGTTATTATACTACTCTCAGGTTTTGAACACTCGCAGAGGTTATAACTCCCCGGATCTTGAGGCAAAGAAATAAAAAAGGAAAACAGCTGAGAAGATATAGAGAGGAATTATGATAGGTGGCCACCCTATCATAATGTGAAAAGGGAAATGTAAGATAAGTTAGAAAAAGTTAGAAAAGACTGCTGCAGCAGAGTAGATTTATTTAAAGAAGAAAAAGAACATGCCTCAAGATTCTCCCGAGCTGACAGCACAAGGCAGCACTGCCACACTATTCTCCTTTTATCTCCTTTTAGTTGCTCTCTTAATAATTGAATTTGCCTTGCTAGCATAACACATTTTTTTTTACACAGGCCAGTTTCATTCTACTGCCCTCGTGATTTAGAGGTGTCCCTGGTTCAGTTTTAATGTTATCTGTACTTAAGTTTTCTCTCAACATGGCTTTGTGATGATAATTGCTACTTTAACAATAATAATACCCTTTCCACAACAAATACAATCTCAGTTGAATATCAATAACCTTTTACTCAACACAATTTAAAGCAAGTGAGTAACTCTTTTTGGGATGCTTCAAAATATATTTTCTTGTAGCTTTACTATCAGACAGTTAATTCTTTTTGTCTTGTCTTGGTGTGTCTACGGTAATTCTATTTTTAAATCTTTGAGAAGCAAAACCAAAAAATATTACTTAGGCCATTCAGTAACTTTCAAATAATGACAATAACATTATTTCTCATACATGCTAGGTGTGGACTGTTATTCACTAA
This sequence comes from Neoceratodus forsteri, assembly GCA_016271365.2. NCBI lineage: Eukaryota > Metazoa > Chordata > Ceratodontiformes > Ceratodontidae > Neoceratodus > Neoceratodus forsteri. Next base: position 203,476,966 of record CM057454.1, read on the forward strand.
CAATTATCCCACAGATGAGAGCCACCAAATATGTCATAACATTAAGTTGTAATATCATTTTTATAATACAGCACTTGGATTTACCTCGGGCCTTACCCCAACATATTTTTAAAAATTACCATAAATAATTATACTATTTAAATACAATATTAGCCCTGTCTTCCAAGTTCTGGATAATGATGAAAAATATTTTTGCCACACTTAGAATAATGAAAAATATATATATTTTATTTACACCTATATACAATAGTTCGAAGCATCCCTAATTTGCATAAATATCAAGCATAACAAAACTGTAAACAACAAACAAAGATTTCAGAAAATCAAATAAACAAACAAAGAAATAAAACAAAAATGAAACAATTTGTAGAAAATAAACACAAATGAATAGCAATATTTAACAGAAGGAATAATATTAACTGTAGATCATGCTTTCAGCATACTTTGTATGACCTTTTGCTATAAAATCTTGCAAACTCATTACAATAGTGTCTTAGATTATGTCTCTGTATAAGATTTGCTTTCATTCTTCACAGCATGCAAAATGTATTTCCTTTTGTTTAAATTTAAGCTTAACTATATACCCAAGGTTTTGTAGTTACACATTTACTATGTTACTGCCCCAGATGCCAAATTAAAGTATTAAAGTTGAAAAAAATTAAAATAATACTTAAACTTCTTGTTAAAAGTTGAGGTTGGCCTTCTTTTTCTTTTAACTGTAAAAATCTTGGTGAGAACTTTTTAATTCTAGACAATAAAAGTCCTTTTGTGGCTTGGTTGTAGTATTTGTCTTTCCTTCCTCATCCTTGAATTTGGGACTGTAGAATCTTTTGACATCAGTGAAGCAGTGCAGGCTAGATCCTTCTTGCTTGAGATGTCATGAATCATTAAAACTCACTTATTAGGATTTTGGCTGGAAAAATCAGGCAAAGAGTTTTTTTTAAATTCAGATGTTTATTCCTCCTGTGACCTGCCGACCCTTCTCTGTCTGTCTACGAGCCCCCAGTCACTGCCATGCCCTCTGATCTCCTCAGGCCCTGTGTCCCCCAAGGATTACCCCCTGTGATGGGGTGAAAGGGACATCCTCCCCCCACCTGAGCATATATCTGGAGAGGGCTGAAGAACTCCATGAGGCCACAGCGCCAGAGTACTGGAGAGGCTGCCATGGAGCCGGAAGCCAATTTCCTCTTTTCTGTGTTCCACTCCCCCTCACTGCCATGAATGCACATGCATGGAGGTACGTATGAGTCACAATGCCATGCAGCCTGTCTAGCTAGCTCTGGCACTACCCTCATCCTCCACTGGAGGGGAACCAAGGAGTGGGATAACATACCCATCCTTCTCCAGGAGAGGAAAGCTATCATTTGATGCTCAATCCTCTCCCTGCCCTGCCGACCCCCAGTGGCCCATGCTCATTCCTGAACATAGGTCACTGGCATGGCATGAGGTGTGGCGTCCAGTGCCTCAACCCTCAGTGCCACCAGGCTGGTTAGACAACAAGATTTAAACAGTTCCACAGCACCACAGTTTGCAGCAAAGACTTTCCTTGTGGATGGCAAAGTTGTTTTGGTAAATGGATTCTGTGGCTTTTTCTTGTTTACTTCCTTTCTGCTTGAACCCATAACTCTGGGCTCACTGTTATCCACCAGCACTGCAGGCTTGCTCTGACTGATGAATTTCAAAATGAGCCTTTGTCCAGGCTTTTAGCAGAAATTCCAAAACATTTCTTTAGTCAGGGTACTCAGTATGTAAAACATAGGCCTTGCTTTATCCAGTATTGGAAAAAGTCATTTTCGTAACAAGCAGTTTTGCAGCGGGACCTCACTGCAATGTTGTGCAGACTTTCAAGCTTGCCCTTAGCACCACCTGGTGAATACATCAATGGTTAACCCAGATCCTCCAAGCAGGCATGGCTTTAGGCTTCTGGCTTCTGGCCTAGTAGCAGTCCAAAATAACAAAGTTTATCAGTCCAACTGATGTGTGGTCCATCCAGCACCAAGATTAAAGCAAGTCTGAAGCAGGCCTGGCCAGATTTGCCTATATGTTTTCAGGTTACATAGATACAGTACATAGACACTGTCAGCAGATAAGGGCCTATGCCCACCCAGTCTGCCCATTTGAGCTTGTAAGTCCACTTCATGTTTTCCTAGAAGTCTGTTGCCCCTTACCTCTGACAACCAGAATTCCCTTATGTTTATCCCATGTATTCTTAAAGCCTGTGATTGTTTTAGCCCCCACCACTTCCTCTGGCAGGGTGTTCCACTTGTCCACCACTCATTCTATGAAGAAAATTCTTCCTCATATTTCCTCTAAATTGCCCTCTCTCCTACTTCATCCCATACCCTCTAGTCATGGAACATCTTTTTGGCTGGGAAATAGTGTATTCCTGCACCCTGTTCCTCCCTGTAAGGTACTTGTATGTCTCTATCATATCTTCTCTCTCCCTCCTCTCCTCCAGGAAGTACATATTCAAGTCCTTCAACCTGTCCTCATAGGACTTGTGATGCAATCCCAGTACCATCTGTGTTGCCCTCCTCTGAACCTTCTCTACCCTGTCTATGTCCTTACATAGGTAAGGTCTCCAGAACTGTACACTGTACTCCAGGTGGGGCTTCACTAGTGTCTTGTGTCTTGTATAGTGGAATTATGACTTCCCTTTTCCTGCTGGTGATGCCCCCACCCATGCATCCCAGCATCCTATTTGCTTTACCTACTGCCTTGCCGCACTGTTGAGGTTGAGTGACATCATCACCAGATTCTGATTGGTTCTTGCATATGATGTATGGGTGACATTTATCACCACCCTAAGGACCTCCAACTGGCTTCAGGTTCACTTTTATACCTGAAATAATTTTTTTCTACAACTTTTGTATGCAAAATAATATAACTTTTAAACAAACATTTTTGAACTTCTCTTATTGAATTGAGCCTTTGGACACATTTCCCATGTTTCTAGGATCACTATTTCCTAAATTAGACTAATAAAGGCTATAACTTTATATTTTCTAGCAAAATTTTCTGAAACAAAGTGATAGTCTTGTTTTAAACATTTTAAGCTTCAGAATAATATAGAGGTTGTTTATAAAATCCTTTAGAAAAGTCTTTAGAACATTAGATTTCTGTACAATCACATGGTTTATTTTGTTCTCTGAAACTGGCCATATGGCACATAAATCTCAAAACTGTCAAGCATGTTTACCAAAAGATTCTTTAGACAATTTATCTCTTCATAGCAACAAGTTACATACTTAAAAGTTATGTCTTTGAATTTATTAGGATGTCAGCTTTCATTAGAGACTAGACTTGCCTGTTTATTTTTAGAGAATGTTGTTTTAAAATATTTTCATATACATCTTTTGAACTCCTTTAAATGCAACTACCAAACTTAAATAGATGAACAGTTGTAATGTTCCTTTTAAGCAGTGAAAGTTTTATTTTGGCAGCCTATTGCATTTTTAAGTTAGAGACAAAAGTCTTCTCATTACTGTGAAAAGTCTATAGGATTTGTAAAGAAGGTATTCCAGACATAGCATAGACTGTGCCAGATACTGGTTGGCACACATACAAAAAAAAAACAACATGTCCATACAGGCACACATCATTTGTCAAGTCCATGGTAACCATCTCTCAAGGCAAATATGGCCAGACCCACTTGAGATTTGCTTGAATCTTGGTGCTGGATGGATCCCACATCAGTTGGTCTGAGAAACCTTGTTATTTTGGACTGCTACTTGGTCAGAAGCCTAAAACCACACCTGCTTGGAGGGTCTCAAACCAGTTGGGTTAACTATTAATGGATTCACTAGGAGGTGCTAAGGACAAGCTTGAAAGTCTGCACAACATTGCAATGAGGTCCAGCTGCAAAACTACTTGTTACAGGAAGAATGATTTCCAATATTGGATGAAGCACGGCCTATGTTTTACATACTGAGTATCCCAACTGAAATAATGTTTTGGAATTTTTGCTAAAAGCCTGGATGAAAGACTAACTTTGAAATTCATCAGTCAAAGCAAGTCTGCAGTGCTGTTGGATAACAGTGAGTACAGAGTTACGGGTTCAAACAGAAAGGAATTGAAACAGGAAAAAGTGACAGAATTCAGTTACCACAACAACTTTGCCATCCACAAGGAAAGCCTTTGCTGCAAACTGTGGTTCTGTGAAACTGTTAAAATCTTGTTGCCTGATTTTTCCTACCAAAATCCTAATAAGTAACTTTTGGTGCTTCATGACATCTCAAGCAAGGAAGATCCAGCCTACACTGCTTCATTGATATCAGAAGATTCTACAGTCCCAGATTCAAGGGTGAGGAAGGAAAGACAAGTACTACAGCCAAACCTCTGATGGACTTTTTTCATCCAGAATCAAAAGTTCTTACCAAGACTTTTAATATTTATTTCAACTTTAATACTTTAATACTTTAATTTAGCATCTGGGGAGGTAACATAGTAAACTTTTAACTATAAAACCTTGGGTATACACTGTAGGTTAAGCTTAAATTTAAACAAAAAAATAGATTCTGCATGTTATGAAGCTTTGAAATAAGTCATATCAAAATATAAGCTGAGACAGTAATGCAATAGGTTTGCATGTTCTAATATCAGAAGATCATACTAAAAATCAAGTATGCTGAAAGCATAGTATATGGCCAATTTATTTATTTATTTATTTATTTATTTCTAAGAATCAGTTTACAACCTTTGAGCCAGAGGCTCGTTTCCAAAAGTACTTCGTCACATAAAGACGTACATTGTGTTTTTGGTTACATAGCATAGATTTGCAAAACAATAGGTGTTCAACAGAGGCGCCACGTCACACTGTGGTCAGACAAATACAATTAGGTTACAGGGTACATGTAATTGATAACAGGTGTTACACAAGTTGTTATCAAGTAATCAATCCAGTTGGTAAACACTGAAACAGCTGGCACTGGTCAGGTTAAACATAGGCACGGTGTACAGGGAAGTGGTGGTGGGGATGGCTAGGTGGAGAGCTGCCCAGGGGGCGTTGTCAAGAGAAGCAGAGGTGGAGGCTATGTTCAGAGACAGGAGCAGTTACGAGTGCTGAAGATGTGGTTCCGAAGGGTGGTTTTGAACTTGGAGATGGTGGTGGCATTGGTGATGGGGGCAGGGAGAGTTAAACCAGGTTGGGGCTCTATAGCAGAGGACCTCTGGCAATGGCTGGTTCTTGATCTGGGGACCATTAGGTGGTCTTGTAGGAAGACCGTGTTGCAATAGTGGGAGGGCTCTGGTGGATGGATGCCGTTACCCCAGGGGGAGAGAGCCCGAGTAGGGTTTTTTTTGTGAGGAGACAGGTTTGGTATCGGAGCCGTTCATCCAGGGTAAGCAGGTTAGCCTCGACATACAGCTGACAGGTGTGTGTGAGCCTGGGGGCACCAGTAATCAATCTGCAGGCTTTATTCAGGGTTAAGTGAATTTTGTTGACTGCAGTGGTGTCGGCAGCACCATATACTGGTAGACCATAGCCTACAAGGGACAGAACGGATGATGTAACAGCGAGCCAGACAGCACTTGGGGGAAGGCAGGTTCTATGGTGGAAGAGGATGCCAAGCCGTGTGTTAGTGGTGGATGTTAGGGCGTCGATGTGGTTGTGAAATGTGAGGGCTGAGTCGAAGGTAACCCCAAGGTATTTGTAGGAGCAGACTTGTTCCAGTGGCTGATTGGTACTTGGAAGGATATAGAGTGGGTGGTTGCTAGCTTTGTTTTGGGGGTGGGAAAAGAGCATAGCTTTGGTTTTATTAAGATTGATGACGAGCCTGCGTTCCTTAAACCAAGCCTCAGCACTGTTGAAAGACTGCTGTAGGGAGTCCTGAAGGGAGATGGGATTGCGGTGGGTGGCAAAAAGGACAGCGTCGTCTGCATACAGTAGAATTTTGCCAGGGCATGCACTGGGCAGGGTGTTCAGATAGATCGAGAAGAGAAGGGGGCACAGGATGGAGCCTTGGGGAACCCCAGAGAGAATGGGACGGGTATCGGAGAGTGTGCTATTAATTTTTACACACTGAGATCGAGTGTCAAGATAGCTAGTGCACCATGCTAATTTGCAAATTTCCATTTGTTGTGTTGAATATTGCCTATTCATTTGCATTGTCTATTTGCTGAAATATTCATTTTGTTTTACTCCTTTTGAAATCAAAATAGTAAGTTGCCAATCTAGGCTGGAAAAATATGTTTATTGTTATGGGGGGGTAGTCAGGGTGTGCTCTTTGCTTTTGGTTTTTGTTGACGTATGACATACATAGTAGCACCCCTCATTTAAAATCCCATTTATAGTTTGTAAATGAGCAAGGGAGAGTAGTTAATATTGGATTTGGTTTGTAACTGAAGAAGTATGGCGTTCTCATTTAACTAGCTCCCCAGCAGCTACCTGAACATTGGCTGGGCCCACACCTTAATTAAGTCGATTTTGGCAGATGCACTATATAAAGGTAAGCCATTTCAGGTAGTTGCAGTTTAGAGCAGGGACCCAACTGATGGGTGGTCTACCTCAATGTTGGTAGCTGGGTGACTTCACTGCAGGGCCCTGAGGTGAATACTAAGAGACCCCCACTCCTTTTGAAGTCAAAATAGTGAGTTGCCAATATAGGCTGGAAAAATATGTTTATTGTAATGGGGTGGGGGTGGGAGTCAGGGTGTGCTCTTACATTTTGTTTTTGTTCATGTATGCCGTACACAGTAGTACCCCTCATTTAAAATCCCATTTGTAGTTTGTGAATGAGCAAGGGTGAGCAGTTAATATTGGATTTGGTTTGTAAATGGAGAAGTATGGAGTTCTCATTTAACTAGCTCCCCAGCACCTACCTACACATTGGCTAGGCTCACACCTTAATTAAGCCATTTTTGGGCTGATGCACCCTGTAAAGATAAGTCATTTGAGGCAATTGCAGTTTAGAGTAGGGACCCAGGTGATGGGTGGTCTACCTCAACATTGGTAGCTGAGTGACTTCACTGCAGGGCCCTGAGGTGAATACTAAGAGACCCCGACTCCTTTTGAAGTCAAAATAGTAAGTTGTCAATCTAGGCTGGAAAAATATGTTTATTGTTATGGGGGGTGGGAGTCAGGGTGTGCTCTGACATTTTGTTTTTGTTGTTATTTTCCTCTGGAACAACCTTTCTCTGGCACAGCCTTCCCTCTCACTTATGCCTCTCTCCTTCCTTCTCTACTCTCAGGCGCCTACTCAGACCATACATCACCAATACCTCCTGCATTTGTTCTTCCATCTAGGCCTCGCCAGTCACAGCTGAATTTCTCTCCATTCCTCTCTATACATATCTTTGTATATAATTTATCTCTTTCTTTGTAAATCGCTTCTGAGTTGTACTTCTGTTTTCTATACTACCATGCTGTAAATATCACTTGTTAAAACACATAACACTACTCTGGTAGGACAATGCACCTGCCTCAAAGAATTAACATGCGCCAGACGTGGAGCACTTACGCGTCAGCATGTCCCCTCCCCTTTTGCCCATAGACAAGGAACCACAGGACCCAAGCCAAATTCCTTGCCCCCAACCCTGCACACACTATAATACAACTTGAAATTAATAAGCATAATGTTTTCTCTATGTGTAACTAATATGTTTCCCCTACTTGTATGTCTTCCACAGTCCTACTGTTTTAAGCCTATGAGGACTGTTTTGCCTACAACATGAATTGCACCTGTGTGTACTGCATCTGTTACCTGTAATAATTGTAACTCCCGGGTCGCCCCTGAAAAAGGGACCTCTGGGGCCCAGTGGGCCTACCCGGTCATCAAAATTCAATAAATAAATAAATAAATGTATATTTCATTGTTATGTACATTTCATTGCACTCTGTTTGTCAACTGTATTTGCTGCTACTCTGTATCCCTGTTCCCCGGGTCACACCTGGAAACAAGCTTTGGTTCATAGTGCCTTTCTAGTTATCAACTTTTAAATAAATAAATAAATTTTCATCAGATTGTAATAAAGTGGATAATATTGGTCGGATCCATTTGAATCTTGCCTTGTGGTACCATGGGCAATTAAAAACAACATGTGCCAAATTCTCCCTTTTAGCCAGGTTGCAGGCACACTGAGAATCTTTAGGGTCATTGGATATACTATAAAGTGCTTAGAAAATGGGTAGGGAAAATCCTTGCTTTTAATTGGATAATGGCAGCCACCACCCAGTCTGGTATCAGGCAATAGAGACTGGGAAATAATGAGTCCCAGTCTCTGTTGCCTGATTTCATTCTAAAATGCTTGTGCATAGAATTTTCAGTTTTAAAATGCCATGATTTTTTTATATCTCGCTAAGTGAGTGAGTTGGCAGCTGCCCACCCCATTCTGTCTCTGTTTTGTAATGCTGCCTAACTGAAAGAAAATAACAACAAAAAGAAATAGCTGCCTGCTGTTTCAAAGTAGTACAATCACTCGAAGTACAGCAAATGTCACTGTAGGGCTCCGATCTAACCCCTATGTATCGGAACTCCCTATGTAATGAACACAACCCTTATTGTCCGAGTGTACAGTATGCCGAATTCAGGAGCAGTGCCGTGACATCTTCTATAGAGCATATCAGCTCCTCACTACAGTAAGGGCTCCCAAGTTCTAACAGAAACAAACTAAGCGAAGTCAGTTACCTTCTATCCTCCCACTCGGTCTGTGCTCCAGCAATGTGAACTAGCAACCCCCCCTCCCCAAAAGTGATTACTGGCGAGGATAATAGGAGACAGTCCAGCTCCTATTCACTGCATCCCCACTTAGAAAAATCACAGAAACAAGGCAATCAATATTTGTTCTTTCTTTTTTAATGAAACAAAATTCATATCCTTAACTGATCAAACGCAGTGTCCTGTCACACGCGGAACAATCTGCTCCAATCTGTTCCCATTTCTCCATACAGACGCCCATTGAGCTGGCGCTGACACTCGGGGGGCATAGCCGTTGCCGGGGGGGGGGTTCGTCTGGTTCAAAAGAACCCCCCTTTTGAAACTCCCCCCTTTATTTTTCATTATTTGTAAACATTTTTCATCATTTCTGTTTCATTTTTTTTACTGTTACAGAGTGATAATGCACACATCATGAACCCCAGCACTTTCTCTCTGCATGCGCCCCTGCCCCCCATCTGCTGCCAGTCAGCTCCCTCAGTACCAGTAAGATGACTGGAGCTGTTTTGTGAGTCTTTCTCCGCACCCTCCCCCTATGGCTGGTTGGCCAGTTGGAGCTCACATCAGCATCGTGAATGTGATCTCAATACAGCACAGCCACTGCCTACAATTCATGCTGTCAGCTAGCACTGGAGGAAGATGGAGCAAGGTGGCAGGCTCAGAGGTGACGTCACTGGGAGAGCAAAATAGAAGTAAAGGACCTCAACTTATAATATTATCAGTCACTGGCAGGTAAATTTTGCTGGCCACTATTGCCAAAGATGTGTCCCTTAATAATTGTATACCAAAGCGATAGGCTGTGCAATTGGCCAAGGGAGCTTTTTGGGTGGGCGGGCTGAAAATTTAGAAAAAAATTATTTAAATCTCCCCCTCTATACAAAAAGCAAAGTTATCTTGTTTCATATGCCTGTTTTAACTTTTCATAAGAAAAGCAAAAGAGGTACCACAGTGGAAAGGCGCTGTAAGTGTTCGGAAGGGTCTGGCTGGGATCTACACTGCCACCTAACTAATTGTGCTGTTCAGAGAGGTCTTCACTGTGGTCCCATTTTCATTGTCATTCAGTTCCACTTTTGTCTGTGTCATCTGTGCTAGATGCCGTTAAATCAAATAAGTTGTGATGTGTTTTCTCCAGATGACCACATGTGCCAGCAGAATGACATTTGTTGCTACAGTTCAGTGTTTTGAATATACCCACTGTACTTTTCAGAAGCAAGGTGGGGTGGGACTGGGGGGTAGGCATTTAAGAGATGGTAACTTTGCACTGGAAATCCCCGCCACTGTCAAATTACTTTTCCCCTCACTCCCTTTGTCATACCTACCACATTGGAGAATGGAGTGGAGGCAACAATTGTAGTACTCAATATTGAACTAAGAATTATGTTACAGATTTTTTTCCAAGCAAGATGCCTAGAATAGAAACATAGAAATACAGACAGTGATGGCAGAAAAAGACCAGAGGTCCATCCAGTCTGCCCAAGTTCTCTATAATCCCGGGAACCTACAATTTCTCCAGGGTACTAACCCTCCTCGTCCTCTCTCTATTCTCCTCCTTGGTTCTGTTGCCTCTGGTAACCACTATTTCCTTCATTATGTCCCAGCTGTGCTTGAATCCTCCGACTGTTTTTACACCCACCATTTCTAGCTGACAGACTGTTCCAAAGTTCCACCACCTTTTCCATAAAATAGTACTTCCTCACGTCTTCTGACCCTACCTCCTGCTAATTTCCATTCATGTCCATGTGACTGCAAATTGGTACTCAGGCTAAATAGTACCCCGCAGTTCACTTTAATTCATTTCAGGAACTTGAAGATCTCTTTCATATCTCCGCTATCCCTTCTGGTCTCCAATGAGTACATATTTAGTGCCTTGAGGTGCTCCTCATAGGATTTGCCCTGCTGTCCCCGAATCATTTTAGTTACTTTGCACTGCGCTGTCTCTAGCCTATCCTTATCCTTTCTGAGGTGAGGACTCCAGAACTGGGCACAGTACTCTAGATGAGGCCTCACCAGGGATATATAGATGGGAAGTATTACTTCCTTTCTTCTGCTATCAATACCCCCTACCAATACATCCCAGCAGCCTGCTAGCCTTGCTATAGGCCATGTTGCACTGACTCAATTACTTAAATGGTATATTGAGTTGTGGATGGTGGGGTTACAGCAAGGGGTAGAGTGAGTTCATATATGAGTTATTTAGACTTAAAATAGCCACAAAAGTGCACCAGTGAGCATACCATAGCCCATAGTTTCTGGGGCCTATCAGATCCAGATCCCTGTCCTAGTAGCAAGCCAGCACTGCAGTAAGTTAGTAGTGTACAATACCCAGCCAAAACCAGCTGCAGACTCTGCACTGAGGTTCAGTGCATTAGCATTTGCTTTCTCTCTCTTTATATCTATCTATATATCTATATATGTAATAGATAACCTACTCTAAGGTGCCTTGGTGTGTGTTGTTTTGCATGAGACCACAGGCCGAGTGTGTCAACCACCTAAGGCGTGTGTATATCAGAGCATGACTGCACATCCTAGAGTGGGTTATTTATCTTATAAAATGGCAAAATTGTTTTTGAAGGGGGTAAAAGTGCAGTTATGCGGTCATGCTCTGATATATGCATGGTCATGTGATATGTTTTATATAATCAGAATGCTGGATTTATTTACTTTGCTTCCCATTTTATAAATACACACACACATGCACACACACAATCTGAGCCACCCAGATAGTAATAATTGTCCTTAGAGCAGGAAGTGGAGGGGAGCTCACAGATGCGTTATTCTGGTTTAAAATAATACACAAAATTAGCCACAGAGCATCTAGTACCCAGCCCCCAGACCCCTTACCAACACACCAGTAGATATAGCTGCAGATACTAAAACTCATAACATAATATACCTAAGACACTGTCTCAGATATATTACATTAGCAGCATCTTGCTGCCCTCTGGTACTGAATACATATATGTATTCACCCTGCAGCCAGCTAGATAATAATTTTGTTTAGAGCAAGGGGGTATAGGAGATCTCAGATATGACTTCTTTAGCTTCAAAATAAGCCACAAAATGCACCACAGAGCAATTCTAGGATCCCATGGCTTCTGGGGTACTGGCAACCCTAAGACCCAAAACTTTTTTTAAAAAGTCTCAGATTGCATAAAAAGAACCCCTAGTGAAAATCCTGGCAACGGCCATGGGGTGACAGTTAAAAAAATGGGTTCAAAGTTCAATGCATAAATAAAGTTTAAAAAACACAAAAAGAGCCTGTGTGCCTTGTGTCTTGGTTTCGTTTTACAAATGTAAACAAAATAACAGAAAAAAACACACTTTCTGCTTAAAAAAATACTACATTTATCTTCAACTTTGTTTGAATTAGCTTCCCGGTGTAACTCCATCTCAATCACTGAAATCCCTAATGGCAATCCACCATGAAAGAGGAAGCGCTAAACAAGTTAACAAAAATGGAAACTGTTGGATCTGAAACACTTACAGAGCTCCCATGCCACAACTTACCTCCCAGTGTGCACTTCCTACTTTAACGTGGCAGGCCATGCGTGTAACAGCTGCAACTCCCGAATGGGGAGTCACAGAAAGAGCCAAAAACTGAGTTTGTCACTGAACAACCATAACAAGAGACTGGGGGGTGAATTTAAAAAATACTTTTTTTGTATAACAGGGAACAATGGGGTGCAAGTGAATCCTGCCTCCACAATAAGAGCTACAGTGCTCTCTAGCGTCAATACCAACAGTATGCAGACAGCATAAAAACACACTCTAATGCAGGCGGAGGAGCTATTTCATAACAAAACTGACTTTAACATAATTTTTAATTACCATTTTTTATTAAAATTCATTTTTTTTATGGTACCCATTTTCTAAGCGCAATAATACCCTCCAGGGTGGGTGGTATGGCAATACCAGACTGCCCAGGGGCTATAAGTCCCTCTGCCTGTGGCTTCGGGCCTCATTACACCCCTGGGCAGTCCAGTATTGCCCAATACCACCCACCCTGTCGGGTATTATTGCTTGCTGATTTGATGTTTGACTCAAATAGCTCCAGCTTAAATCTAGTAAAGATGTTATGGGTATTAGATTCCCAAAGCACATCAAGATGTAATCTATACTTATGTTGACAATCATAAAGGCTGTGCCATTTGGCATAATTCAATATCATGGTATATGCAAGGTCTAGAACATTATAGTATTTTATAACTTTGTTCATGACATGTGTTCTGTATTGATCATTAAGAGTAATACCCCTTTGTATTTCATGTAATAAATGTTCAAGTGTATGCTTTTTCAAAGTTTTTTAAGATATACAGTACAAATCACAGAGATTCCTTACAATCTAACCTTTCCCACTTCATTTTTAAGGCAGCATGGGAATAGCCATGCTGTCTTATTGCTATGAAGTAGAAGAAAAGAGGGGATAGGAACGCTATCATGTGTCCCTTCACAGTGCTATAGTCATGTTCCCAACATTGATTTTCCACTGGCCCTCCCATCTGCAGACCTGACAACCCCCTCTCCTCCCCTCCTGCTGAGGCACTGAAGAAATAGTTAGCTACAGTTTTTTTAAACACAGGATTTGATCACCATTTGTAAGCATATTCTGCTGTCAGTTTCTTATCAGGCAGACACTAGGACCTTGAGGAATTTGAGTCTCACAGGGTGAACACCTTGTAGTTCATTGTAGTTTGGAGTCATAGAGCAGCAGACAAAGAAGAACTTAGCAGGAAGTAAACAGAACTGCAGGATTTTTAAAAACACATGTAGGTAAGCAAAACTGCAAATTCTTAGTGGGTACACAGCACCTGAGAGACTGTGACTGCTTCTTCTTTAAATCTCTTAAACAGCTGTGACGTTCTATATTCCAGAAGCCTGTTTAACAATGTAAAATCAATGGCAAATGGTTTGTAGTGATTTGCTGTAGTGTGCCTTTTTCCAGTTTTTTTCCTGGTATCTAGCAGTACTGCAGCTGATTGAGGCATTGATTTTATTGTGAACACTTTTTTTTTCTATTGGAGTTTCAGCGTCTCAAAAAGTCTGTTCTATGTTCAGCATCTTTCTAAACTGCCTGGTCAAACTGTACTGTGAGGCCTTCTTATGGGTGCTAATTTGCATAATTGTCTATATGGAAACCATTTGCACTCCCCCCCAGGAATTCTGAGTAGCATTCTAGCAGGTTAGTTCAGTAAACAACAAAGTATGCCTGCAGCTTGTTCAGAGCTGAACAACACCATAACTGCCATGTGTCCAGCCAAGCACACCAACGGTTAAAAAGTTTATGAGCTGCCTCATAAAATACTAGTACACTTCTCACATGCAACAGGACCCTTTTGAGCTGTTCAGCAGATAGATACAGGCTCACAGAAGAACTGTTTTACATAGGGTCCACATCCATTAAACAATACAAAGAGAGACAGAGGGCCCGATTCTAGAAGATTGGCACAAGCCGCCACCAAAGGTGACTTACGCCAACTGCAGTTGTGACAAGAACCCTGTGCCCATTTCTAGAAGTGGCAGGGTTCCTGCGGCTAAGTCCTGCAACTTACGACATGCGGATGGTACGCAACACTAAGGGTGTACCCAATGGGCATGTTGCTAGTCACAGCCCTAGGCGGACTGGTGCAGTTGTCACCCCCTCACTAGAAAAGCCCCACAGGGCACCCCTCACCCACCAGCCTCTGAACCCATCAGCTAATGCCACACAAGGGAGGCTGTGCCCCCATCCCCCAAATCAGCAATGCCCCACAGGGCTGCAGTGTCCCCCACACCCCTGATCCCCCGATTGGTTATTGCCCCACAGGGCAGCAGAGAACCCCCACCCCCAATCCCCTGAAATGATATTGCCTGACAGGGCATCTGTGTTCCCCGAGACCCATTCCCAGACAATAACCCCCTGGTACCTGCTGTGCCATACCATGGTCATTGGCCACACACCCCACATGCCCTGACAGTCTAGTGGCCCCCCACCCAGCAGTGCCAGTCCACCTGCACTTCCTCACCCATCCCCAGCCAGAAACTGGCAGCCCACCTCTCACCTCCACAGCAAGCCACCGAATGAGCTCCACATGAGCGTGTACTGTACATATGCACTGAATGCACTGAATGAATGAATGTACACATTCATTCATTCAGTGCATATGTACAGTAAGTGCTCATGCTGAGCTCAGTCCATGGCTGGCCATGGAGGTGAAAAGTGGACTGTGCAAGTCACCAGCTGGCAATGGGTGGGGGTGTGTGGGTGGACTGGTACTGCTGGATGGGGGAGTGGGAGGCCACTAGACTACCAGGGACATCAGGGAATAGTACTTTTGTACACTATGTGGCAGTGGTGGGCCCTGGGTTTCAGGGTCGGGGAATGGGTCCTGGGGGGGATGAGCTGCCCTGCAGGACATTACAGTGTGGGGGATTAGGGGCTGCTGATCACAGCTCCCTGCAGGGCATTACAGTTTGGGGGATTGTAGGCTGGGGGACACTACTGCCCTATGGGGGCTATACTGTGGGTGTGCTGGGCATGGAAGGTGGGCACATGTATTGGGTGCCAGCCCTGTGGCAAATCTGCACAACCCCCAGAGGGCATAAGTACACTTACACAAGCTAAATGCTGGTGTAACTGTTCTTTGATGGATGTCTTCTGGGGGTTGTTCTAGAATAGCAGATCAGGGACTTTGTTACTGCCCTTCCAGAATAGGGCTCAACGAATGCCTTAAGCCCCCTAGCGCCATGTCACAGGGGATTTGGGGAGTATCTTGTGGCTTAAGTGAATGTTGGTGGAATCAGCCTGTGACATGTCACAGGCTGCTTTGCAGAATAGCAACTGTCGCAACTGCTGGTGTAACTTGCTACTTGCGCCATTCTTTTTGCCGCAAGTGCGGTTATGCCAGTTGTAGCCTTTCTAGAATTGGGCCCATTGAATTCACAGTACAAATACAGACATAGTTCAATTATCAGTACATAATTAAATTCACAGAACAAAATACAAACATAGTTGAATTATCAGTACAGGAAGTAACAAAAGCATAGAAAACAGCCAAGAGTTTCTTATGAGTTTCATTAAAGATTAATACTAAGTGCTGTATGGCATAAGGAAGTATATGTGAGAGAGAGAGAGAGAGAGAGAGAGGAAAATGTAGGCTGGGGGAGAGTGATGTGGGGACAGAGCAGCCCAATAGGGGCCTTGTGACATTGAATTACAGCTTTGGAGCTAAGGAACTTGGGATGGTGCATATGAGAGAGTGTGGTAAGGTGGGAGAAGGTGGTGAGAGAGAGACAGAGACAGGAGGGAGGAAGGGAGACAGGAGAAGGAGGGAGAGACTAAGCAGTGGAGGGGTGGTATCACGACAGTAGAGATTGATGGAAAAAATGAAGGGTGGGGGAAGGCAGGAGGGGGTAAAGACTGGGAGAGAGGAGTGATGAGGCATGGGACAAAAGAGTGAGTACAACCACTAGTGGGATAAGAGCTATGGAGCATAAGGTAGCATAGTCTGGGGAACAAGGATAGGGAGTGAAGAGGAGTGGACAGCTTGAGTGAGACCATGTGTAATTGCTAGAAGGCAGGATTGGTTCAGGCTCTGGAGAACCACTCTGAACAGCTGAGCACTCACAAACATTCTTTTGCACTAGAAACTGCTTATGTTCAGCTTTAAAGGTTCTATGGTTAGCAGCATTTTGAATGCAAGTTGGGATCTCATTAAGCCACCATGGGGTACAGTAGGAAAAGGATCTTTGTTGAAGAGTTGTTCTTTGACACCCTATCCCTGATAGTAACATAACAGACACTCCTCCCGACAATCACTGGACTGTACCACCACTCTGTTACAATACTGACACAATCCACCATCAGTTACAGCAATGACCACCTCCAACAGTCATTGGATTGGACCATCCCCCCCCACACAGTCATAGAACTGTCCCTCCAGTCACAGGACTGTCTTACGCCCCTTCCACAGTCACAGGACTGTACCCCCCCCCACAGTCACATGACTGTATCAACCCACTGACAATCACAGGACTGACCCTCCACCGACAGTCTTGATAATGACTACCCACCTCTGGCAGTCACAGCACTGATCCACACTCCTGACAGTCACACTTTCTCAGTATTCCCAACAGTCACAGAACTGCTCAGCTCTCCTCCCCACCAACATGGCAGTCACAGCAATGATCTCCATCCCCCCTAGTAACAGCACTAGTCACAGTACTGCCCCATCCCATCTTACAGCACTGATCCCCATCCCCATAGCAACAGCACTAGTCACAGTACTGCCCCCATCCCATCTCACAGCACTGATCCCCATCCCCATAGTAACAGCACTAGTCACAGTACTGCCCCCATCCCATCTCACAGCACTGATCCCCATCCCCATAGTAACAGCACTAGTCACAGCACTGCCCCCATCCCATCTCACAGCACTGATCCCCATCCCCATAGTAACAGCACTAGTCACAGTACTGTACCCCATCCCATCTCACAGCACTGATCCCCATCCCCATAGTAACAGCACTAGTCACAGTACTGCACCCCATCCCATCTCACAGCACTGATCCCCATCCCCATAGTAACAGCACTAGTCACAGCACTGCCCCATCCCATCTCACAGCACTGATCCCCATCCCCATAGTAACAGCACTAGTCACAGTACTGCCCCATCCCATCTCACAGCACTGATCACCATCCCCATAGTAACAGCACTAGTCACAGTACTGCCCCCATCCCATCTCACAGCACTGATCACCATCCCCCATAGTAACAGCACTAGTCACAGCACTGCCCCCATCCCATCTCACAGCACTGATCCCCATCCCCATAGTAACAGCACTAGTCACAGTACTGCCCCATCCCATCTCACAGCACTGATCCCCATCCCCCATAGTAACAGCACTAGTCACAGTACTGCCCCATCCCATCTTACAGCACTGATCCCCATCCCCATAGCAACAGCACTAGTCACAGTACTGCCCCCATCCCATCTCACAGCACTGATCCCCACCCCCCATAGTAACAGCACTAGTCACAGTACTGCCCCATCCCATCTCACAGCACTGATCCCCATCCCCATAGTAACAGCACTAGTCACAGTACTGTACCCCATCCCATCTTACAGCACTGATCCCCATCCCCATAGTAACAGCACTAGTCACAGTACTGCCCCATCCCATCTCACAGCACTGATCCCCATCCCCATAGTAACAGCACTAGTCACAGTACTGCACCCCATCCCATCTTACAGCACTGATCCCCATCCCCATAGTAACAGCACTAGTCACAGTACTGCCCCCATCCCATCTTACAGCACTGATCCCCATCCCCATAGTAACAGCACTAGTCACAGTACTGCCCCCATCCCATCTTACAGCACTGATCCCCACCCCCATAGTAACAGCACTAGTCACAGTACTGCCCCCATCCCATCTCACAGCACTGATCCCCATCCCCATAGTAACAGCACTAGTCACAGTACTGCCCCATCCCATCTTACAGCACTGATCCCCATCCCCATAGTAACAGCACTAGTCACAGTACTGCACCCCATCCCATCTTACAGCACTGATCCCCATCCCTCATAGTAACAGCACTAGTCACAGTACTGCCCCCATCCCATCTCACAGCACTGATCCCCATCCCCATAGTAACAGCACTAGTCACAGTACTGCACCCCACCCCATCTTACAGCACTGATCCCCATCCCCATAGTAACAGCATTAGTCACAGTACTGCCCCATCCCATCTCTACAGCACTGATCCCCATCCCCATAGTAGACAGCACTAGTCACAGTACTGCACCCATCCCATCTTACAGCACTGATCCCCCACCCCATAGTAACAGCACTAGTCACAGTACTGACCCCATCCCATCTTACAGCACTGATCCCCACCCCCATACTAACAGCACTAGTCACAGTACTGTACCCCATCCCATCTTACAGCACTGATCCCCACCCCCATAGTAACAGCACTAGTCACAGCACTGCACCCCATCACATCTTACAGCACTGATCATCAATCCCCCATAGTAACAGCACTAGTCACAGCACTGTACCCCATCCCATCTCACAGCACTGATCCCCATCCCCCATAGTAACAGCACTAGTCACAGCACTGTACCCCATCCCATCTCACAGCACTGATCCCCATCCCCCATAGTAACAGCACTAGTCACAGCACTGCCCCATCCCATCTCACAGCACTGATCCCCATACCCATAGTAACAGCACTAGTCACAGCACTGCCCCATCCCATCTCACAGCACTGATCCCCATCCCCATAGCAACAGCACTAGTCACAGTACTGCCCCCATCCCATCTCACAGCACTGATCCCCATCCCCATAGTAACAGCACTAGTCACAGTACTGCACCCCATCCCATCTTACAGCACTGATCCCCATCCCTCATAGTAACAGCACTAGTCACAGTACTGCCCCATCCCATCTCACAGCACTGATCCCCATCCCCATAGTAACAGCACTAGTCACAGTACTGCACCCCATCCCATCTTACAGCACTGATCCCCATCCTCATTAGGTAACAGCACTCAGTCACAGTACTGCCCCCATCCCATCTCTACAGCACTGGATCCCCATCCCCATAGTAACAGCACTAGTCACAGTACTGCCCCCATCCCATCTTACAGCACTGATCCCCATCCCTCATAGTAACAGCACTAGTCACAGTACTGCACCCCATCCCATCTTACAGCACTGATCCCCATCCCTCATAGTAACAGCACTAGTCACAGTACTGCACCCCATCCCATCTTACAGCACTGATCCCCATCCCTATAGTAACAGCACTAGTCACAGTACTGAACCCATCCCATCTTACAGCACTGATCCCCATCCTCATAGTAACAGCACTAGTCACAGTACTGCACCCCATCCCATCTTACAGCACTGATCCCCATCCCTCATAGTAGCAGCACTAGTCACAGTACTGCACCCATCCCATCTTACAGCACTGATCCCCATCCCTCATAGTAACAGCACTAGTCACAGTACTGCACCCCATCCCATCTTACAGCACTGATCCCCATCCCCATAGTAACAGCACTAGTCACAGTACTGCACCCCATCCCATCTTGCAGCACTGATCCCATCCCCATAGTAACAGCATTAGTCACAGTACTGCACCCCATCCCATCTTCACAGCACTGATCCTCATCCCCATAGTAACAGCACTAGTCACAGTACTGCCCCCATCCCATCTCACAGCACTGATCCCCATCCCCATAGTAATAGCACTAGTCACAGTACTGCCCCATCCCATCTCACAGCACTGATCCCCATCCCCATAGTAACAGCACTAGTCACAGTACTGCCCCATCCCATCTTACAGCACTGATCCCCATCCCCATAGTAACAGCACTAGTCACAGTACTGCACCCCATCCCATCTTACAGCACTGATCCCCATCCCCCATAGTAACAGCACTAGTCACAGTACTGCCCCATCCCATCTCACAGCACTGATCCCCATCCCCATAGTAACAGCACTAGTCACAGTACTGCACCCCATCCCATCTTACAGCACTGATCCCCATCCCCATAGTAACAGCATTAGGCCATCACAGCATTGCACCCATCCCATCTCACAGCACTGATCCCCATCCCCCAATAGTAACAGCACTAGTCACAGTACTGCCCCATCCCATCTCACAGCACTGATCCCCATCCCCATAGTAACAGCACTAGTCACAGTACTGCACCCCATCCCATCTTACAGCACTGATCCCCATCCCCCATAGCAACAGCACTAGTCACAGTACTGCCCCATCCCATCTCACAGCACTGATCCCCACCCCCCATAGTAACAGCACTAGTCACAGTATTGTACCCCATCCCATCTTACAGCACTGATCCCCATCCGCCATAGTAACAGCACTAGTCACAGTACTGCACCCCATCCCATCTTACAGCACTGATCCCCACCCCCCATAGTAACAGCACTAGCCACAGCACTGCACCCCATCCCATCTTACAGCTCTGATCCCCATCCCCCATAGTAACAGCACTAGTAACAGCACTGCACCCCATCCCATCTTACAGCTCTGATCCCCATCCCCCATAGCAAGAGCACTAGTCACAGTACTGCCCCCATCCCATCTCACAGCACTGATCCCCATCCCCATAGTAACAGCACTAGTCACAGTACTGTACCCCATCCCATCTTACAGCACTGATCCCACCCCATAGTAACAGCACTAGTCACAGTACTGCCCCATCCCATCTCACAGCACTGATCCCCATCCCCATAGTAACAGCACTAGTCACAGTACTGTACCCCATCCCATCTTACAGCACTGATCCCCACCCCCATAGTAACAGCACTAGTCACAGTACTGCCCCATCCCATCTCACAGCACTGATCCCTATCCCCCCTAGTAATAGCACTAGTCACAGTACTGCACCCCATCCCATCTTACAGCACTGATCCCCATCCCCCATAGTAGCCAGCACTAGTCACAGTACTGCCCCATCCCATCTTACAGCACTGATCCCCACCCCCATGGTAACAGCACTAGTCACAGTACTGCCTCATCCCATCTCACAGCACTGATCCCCATCCCCATAGTAACAGCACTAGTCACAGTACTGCCCCCATCCCATCTCACAGCACTGATCCCCATCCCCATAGTAACAGCACTAGTCACAGTACTGCACCCCATCCCATCTCACAGCACTGATCCCCATCCCCATAGTGCAGCACTAGTCACAGTACTGCCTCATCCCATCTCACAGCACTGATCCCCATCCCCCATAGTAACAGCACTAGTCACATGCTGCACCCATCCCATCTCTCAGCACTGATCCCATCCCCATAGTAACAGTATAGTCACAGTACTGTACCCCCATCCCATCTTACAGCACTGATCCCCACCCCATAGTAACAGCACTAGTCACAGTACTGCCCCATCCCATCTCACAGCACTGATCCCCATCCCCTAGTGCAGGCACTAGTCACAGTACTGCCCCCATCCCATCTTACAGCTCTGATCCCATCCCCATAGTACACTACTCATCACAGTGCACCCATCCCATCTTACAGCACTGATCCCCATCCCCATAGTAACAGCACTAGTCACAGTACTGCCCCATCCCATCTCACAGCACTGATCCCCATCCCCATAGTAACAGCACTAGTCACAGTACTGCCCCATCCCATCTCACAGCACTGATCCCCATCCCCATAGTAACAGCACTAGTCACAGTACTGCACCCCATCCCATCTTACAGCACTGATCCCCACCCCCATAGTAACAGCACTAGTCACAGTACTGCCCCATCCCATCTCACAGCACTGATCCCCATCCCCATAGTAACAGCACTAGTCACAGCACTGCCCCCCCATCCCATCTCAGCACTGATCCCCACCCCCATAGTAACAGCACTAGTCACAGTACTGCCCCCATCCCATCTCACAGCACTGATCCCCATCCCCATAGTAACAGCACTAGTCACAGTACTGCCCCATCCCATCTCACAGCACTGATCCCCATCCCATAGTAACAGCACTAGTCACAGTACTGCCCCATCCCATCTCACAGCACTGATCCCCATCCCCATAGTAACAGCACTAGTCACAGTACTGCCCCCATCCCATCTCACAGCACTGATCCCCACCCCCATAGTAACAACACTAGTCACAGTACTGCACCCCATCCCATCTTACAGCACTGATCCCCATCCCCATAGTAACAGCATTAGTCACAGTACTGTACCCCATCCCATCTTACAGCACTGATCCCCATCCCCCATAGTAACAGCACTAGTCACAGTACTGCCCCATCCCATCTCACAGCACTGATCCCCATCCCCATAGTAACAGCACTAGTCACAGCACTGCCCCCCATCCCATCTCACAGCACTGATCCCCACCCCCCATAGTAGCAGCACTCAGTCACAGTACTGCCCCATCCCATCTTACAGCACTGATCCCCACCCCATAGTAACAGCACTAGTCACAGTACTGCCTCATCCCATCTCACAGCACTGATCCCCATCCCCATAGTAACAGCACTAGTCACAGTACTGCCCCATCCCATCTCACAGCACTGATCCCCATCCCCCATAGTAACAGCACTAGTCACAGCACTGCCCCTATCCCATCTCACTGCACTGATCCCATCCCCATAGTAACCAGACTCAAGTCACAGTACTGTACCCCATCCCATCTCTCAGCACTGATCCCCACCCCATAGTAACAGCATTAGTCACAGTACTGTACCCCATCCCATCTTACAGCACTGATCCCCACCCCATAGTAACAGCACTAGTCACAGTACTGCCCCCATCCCATCTCACAGCACTGATCCCCATCCCCATAGTAACAGCACTAGTCACAGCACTGCCCCCATCCCATCTCTCAGCACTGATCCCCACCCCATAGTAACAGCACTAGTCACAGCACTGCCCCATCCCATCTCACAGCACTGATCCCCATCCCTATGTAACAGCACTAGTCACAGCACTGCCCCATCCCATCTTACAGCACTGATCCCCATCCCATCTCACAGCACTGATCCCCATCATCCCATAGTAACAGCACTAGTCATGGTACTGCACCCCATCCCATCTTACAGCACTGATCCCCATCCCCATAGCAACAGCACTAGTACAGTACTGCCCCATCCCATCTCACAGCAACTGATCCCCATCCCCATAGTAACAGCACTAGTCACAGTACTGCCTCATCCCATCTCACAGCACTTGATCCTCATCCCCATAGTAACAGCACTAGTCACAGTACTGCCCCCCATCCCATCTCACAGCACTGATCCCCATCCCCATAGTAACATGGCACTAGTCACAGTACTGTACCCCATCCCATCTTACAGCACTGATCCTCCCCCCCATAGTAACAGCACTAGTCACAGCACTGCCCCCATCCCATCTCACAGCACTGATCCCTCATCCCATAGTAGTAACAGCAAGCTGGTACACTGCCTCATCCCATCTTACAGCACTGATCCCCATCCCATCTCACAGCACTGATCCCTATCTCCATAGTAACAGCACTAGTCATAGTACTGCACCCCATCCCATCTTACAGCACTGATCCCCATCCCCATAGCAAACAGCACTAGTCACGAGTACTGCCCCTATCCCATCTCACTAGCACTGATCCCCATCCCCATAGTAACAGACTAGTGCCAGTACTTCCTCATCCCATCTCACAGCACTGATCCCCATCCCCCATAGTAACAGCACTAGTCACAGTACTGCTTCCCATCCCATCTCACAGCACTGATCCCCATCCCCATAGTAACAGCACTAGCTACAGTACTGCACCCCATCCCATCTTACAGCACTGATCCCCATCCCCTAGTAACAGCACTCAGTCACAGTACTGCCCCCTATCCTATCTCACTGCACTGATCCTCATCCCCATAGTAACAGCACTAGTCTACAGTACTGCACCCCATCCCATCTTACAGCACTGATCCCTCATCCCATAGTAACAGCATTAGTCACAGTAATTGCACCTCATCCCATCTCTCACAGCACTGATCCCCATCCCCAGTAGTAACAGCACTAGTCAGTCACAGTACTGCACCCCATCCCATCTTGACAGCACTGATCCCCACCCCCATAGTAACAGCACTAGTCACAGCATTGCCTCCATCCCATCTTACAGCACTGATCCCCATCCCCATAGTAACAGCATTGGTCACAGTACTGCACCCCATCCCATCTCACAGCACTGATCCCCATCCCCTATAGTAACAGACTAGTCACAGTACTGCACCCCATCCCATCTTACAGCACTGATCCCCATCCCCATAGTAACAGTATTAGTCATGTACTGCCTCCCATCCCATCTCACAGTACTGATCCCCACCCCATAGTAATAGCACTAGTCACAGTACTGCACCCCCATCCCATCTTACAGCACTGATCCCCATCCCCATAGTATAAAGCATTAGTCACAGTACTGCACCCCATCCCATCTCCACAGCACTGATCCCCATCCTCATAGTAACAGCAATAGTCACAGTACTGCACCCCATCCCATCTTACAGCACTGATCCCCATCCCATAGTAACAGCACTAGTCACAGTACTGCACCCATCTCATCTTACAGCACTGATCCCCATCCCCATAGTAACAGCATTAGTCACAGTACTGCACCCCATCCCATCTCACAGCACTGATCCCCATCCCCATAGTAACAGCACTAGTCACAGTACTGCCCCCATCCCATCTCACAGCACTGATCCCCATCCCCCATAGTAACAGCACTAGTCACAGCACTGCCCTCATCCCATCTCACAGCACTGATCCCCATCCCCATAGTAACAGCACTAGTCACAGTACTGTACCTCATCCCATCTCACAGCACTGGGATCCCCACCCCCATAGTAACAGCATTAGTCACAGTACTGCAGCTCCCATCCCATCTTTTAGCAGCAATTGATCCCCACCCCAGTATAGTAGAAAGAGGCTCAGTCACAGTACTGCCTCTATCCATCTCACAGCACTGATCTCATCCCCATAGTAACAGCACCCAGTCACAGCACCTGCCTCATCCCATCTCACAGCACTGATCCCCACCCCCATAGTAACAGCACTATCAAGCAGCACTGCCCCCATCCCATCTCACAGCACTGATCCCCATCCCCATAGTAACAGCACTAGTCACAGCACTGCCCTCATCCCATCTACAGCACTGATCCCCATCCCATCTCACAGCACTGATCCCCATCCCATAGTAACAGCACTAGTCATAGTGCACTGCACCCCATCCCATCTTACAGCACTGATCCCCATCCCCCATAGCAACAGCACTAGTCACAGTACTGCCCCCATCCCATCTCACAGCACTGATCCCCATCCCCCATAGTAACAGCACTAGTCACAGTACTGCCCCATCCCATCTCAACAGCACTGATCCCCATCCCCATTAGTAACAGCACTAGTCACAGTACTGCCCCCCATCCCATCTCACAGCACTGATCCCCATCCCCCATAGTAACAGCACTAGTCACAGTACTGTACCCCATCCCATCTTACAGCACTGATCCCCACCCCCATAGTAACAGCACTAGTCACAACACTGCCCCCATCCCATCTCACAGCACTGATCCCCATCCCCATAGTAACAGCACTAGTCACAGCACTGCCCCCCATCCCATCTTACAGCACTGATCCCCATCCCATCTCACAGCACTGATCCCCATCCCCATAGTAACAGCACTAGTCATAGTACTGCACCCCATCCCATCTTACAGCACTGATCCCCATCCCCCATAGTAACAGCACTAGTCACAGTACTGCCCCCATCCCATCTCACAGCACTGATCCCCATCCCCCATAGTAACAGCACTAGTCACAGTACTGCCCCATCCCATCTCACAGCACTGATCCCCATCCCCCATAGTAACAGCACTAGTCACAGTACTGCCCCCATCCCATCTCACAGCACTGATCCCCATCCCCATAGTAACAGCACTAGTCACAGTACTGCACCCCATCCCATCTTACAGCACTGATCCCCATCCCCATAGTAACAGCACTAGTCACAGTACTGCCCCCATCCCATCTCACAGCACTGATCCCCATCCCCATAGTAACAGCACTAGTCACAGTACTGCACCCCATCCCATCTTACAGCACTGATCCCCATCCCCATAGTAACAGCATTAGTCACAGTACTGCACCCCATCCCATCTCACAGCACTGATCCCCATCCCCATAGTAACAGCACTAGTCACAGTACTGCACCCCATCCCATCTTACAGCACTGATCCCCACCCCCATAGTAACAGCACTAGTCACAGTACTGCCCCCATCCCATCTTACAGCACTGATCCCCATCCCCATAGTAACAGCATTAGTCACAGTACTGCACCCCATCCCATCTCACAGCACTGATCCCCATCCCCGTAGTAACAGCACTAGTCACAGTACTGCACCCCATCCCATCTTACAGCACTGATCCCCATCCCCATAGTAACAGCATTAGTCACAGTACTGCCCCCATCCCATCTCACAGTACTGATCCCCACCCCATAGTAACAGCACTAGTCACAGTACTGCACCCCATCCCATCTTACAGCACTGATCCCCATCCCCATAGTAACAGCATTAGTCACAGTACTGCCCCATCCCATCTCACAGCACTGATCCCCATCCCCATAGTAACAGCACTAGTCACAGTACTGCACCCCATCCCATCTCACAGCACTGATCCCCATCCCCATAGTAACAGCACTAGTCACAGTACTGCACCCCATCCCATCTTACAGCACTGATCCCCATCCCATAGTAACAGCATTAGTCACAGTACTGCCCCCATCCCATCTCACAGCACTGATCCCCATCCCCATAGTAACAGCACTAGTCACAGTACTGCACCCCATCCCATCTTACAGCACTGATCCCCATCCCCATAGTAACAGCATTAGTCACAGTACTGCACCCCATCCCATCTCACAGCACTGATCCCCATCCCCATAGTAACAGCACTAGTCACAGTACTGCACCCCATCTCATCTTACAGCACTGATCCCCATCCCCATAGTAACAGCACTAGTCACAGTACTGCACCCATCCCATCTTACAGCACTGATCCCCATCCCCATAGTAACAGCACTAGCTCAGTACTGCTCTCATCCCATCTCACAGTACTGATCCCCATCCCCCATAGTAACAGCACTAGTCACAGTACTGCACCCCATCCCATCTCACAGCACTGATCCCCATCCCCCATAGTAACAGCACTAGTCACAGTACTGCCCCATCCCATCTCACAGCACTGATCCCCACCCCCATAGTAACAGCACTAGTCACAGTACTGCCCCATCCCATCTTACAGCACTGATCCCCATCCTCCATAGTAACAGCACTAGTCACAGTACTGCCCCATCCCATCTCACAGCACTGATCCCCATCCCCCATAGTAACAGCACTAGTCACAGTACTGCACCCCATCCCATCTTACAGCACTGATCCCCATCCCCATACTAACAGCACTAGTCACAGCACTGTACCCCATCCCATCTTACAGCACTGATCCCCACCCCCATAGTAACAGCACTAGTCACAGCACTGCACCCCATCACATCTTACAGCACTGATCATCAATCCCCCATAGTAACAGCACTAGTCACAGCACTGCACCCCATCCCATCTTACAGCGCTGATCATCAATCCCCCCATAGTAACAGCACTAGTCACAGCACTGCCCCCCATCCCATCTTACAGCACTGATCATCAGTCCCTGTAGATCACTCCTAACCCCTGTAAAATTTCTTTATTTACTTGTTGAATTTTGTTGACCATGTAGGACCACTGAGACTAGAAGTCCCTTTATCAGGAGCAACAAGGGGGGTGGGTACAGATGGTAACCAACTGAAATTAAACCCGATGAAGCTGTTTGTGGTACTTTACCGAAATGGGGAAACTGCCCAGGACACCAGGGAAATTCCCTCACTCTTGCTGCAGAGGGCGCTGAAGCTCTGCAGGAGCGTTCGTGGACGTTCAGTATGTCTCAGAAGATGGATGGGGATGGTCAGATTCTTGGAGCTCCTGACACTGTGCATATCCAAACTGAAGAGATGAATCTTAGAGATGAGGAACAGTTACAAAGAGCTATTTTTGAGAACCCTGTAATTCCAACCCCTGTATTTTCATCTGAAAGTGATATAGATACTGAAGAACTGAAATTGCAGATAGATATGGAAGAAAAGAAGAAACAACTGTTGGAA
Source organism: Neoceratodus forsteri (assembly GCA_016271365.2). Lineage (NCBI taxonomy): Eukaryota > Metazoa > Chordata > Ceratodontiformes > Ceratodontidae > Neoceratodus > Neoceratodus forsteri. The sequence goes on from CM057454.1 coordinate 203,505,320, forward strand.
TTAATTACTACAGCTGAAATGGAATTTAATTTAAGCAGGTCCAAACTGAAAGAAGAACGGAAGAAAAGGAAATGGTCGGTGGCAAGCCCTTTGTTAGGAACTGGTAAACTGTGAGTACAGAGCCCTTGTTGAATAATTGTGCGGTGTCTGTGAATCTCGAGCACGTTCAGGTTGTAGAACTTATACAGACAGCATAGATGTGTGACCTGGTTGAATGGTCACCTGAGGAAGCGTTACAGAGGGCAGGTTGGATTTACCAAAATGAGCGGTGGGTTCCTGACCCTGTTATCCCTATTCCAGGCTAACCAGATAATTTGACCATACACAACAATGAAGAACCAGAAGTGGGTCCTTTTCGTGGAATGCCTGATTCAAGTTGAGAACCTAAGTCCCTAATGGCCCTCACTGCAGCTGCGCATGATGGAATTGAGACAAGGGAAAAGGTTGCTGCACCAGACATGGTACTGCCTTTGCAGGACATTCAGGATCAAGTATTGCCACTGACTTTTTTGTAGGAACAGATTAATCGTGTGGACATTTTGGCAAGAGATGCAGGGAAGGTAAGAGCGGGTCAGTGACCCAGGGTTGGAGTCCCATTTCGCAGGTATGAGCGATCAAACTGGGAGGAGGGATTGCCCTGTGCAGGACCAATACAGACCCAAGACTTATGCAGGATTGTTTCGCAAACTGGAGGAAGCAGCAAAAAGGAGATTTCTTGTATGTCTCCATTATACCGGGAAACATCCGATTCCCCCGGGCAGACTTTGGGTGGGGAAGTCATTGATTAAAGCTTCAATGGGATTTACTTCTTCAGAGGTTTATGCTTTCAGTCATGCGCCAGGAGACCGGAACTACGATGTTAGTTTTTGTACTATTAAGTTATTAGACAAATTTTGGAAATTATGTTATGAACTGAAAGATTTGGAGTTATTGACAGAGTTTATAGTTGTTCTTATAACGAAACCAACAATTAAAACTTTAATAGTGTTGTTTTGGAATGAGGGGGTGGATGTTAACAATATTACTTTTTGGTTAGAGAAAAGGTGTACAATTTTTGATCATCCATGAGCAATTATGGATGAGAATGGGTTCTGGAATGGGGCTGGAACATTCAGATACAGCTTAAACAAACTGAGACAGGTATACAGCATTTGCCAAGCTCTTTTTTTTTGGGTAGAGATTGGGGCATATTATTCTAAGCAGACCAGCCTAAGAGTTGCTATCATTGTGGTGCTTGAACCCATCTAAATAGTGATTGTGATAGCATTAAGTGTTTTCATTGTGGGGTTTTGGGCCATTCCACAGCACAATGTACTCCCCCCCATTTGCAATCTTTGTGAGGACGACGAACATGGTTTTCAAGAGTGTCTGTGGGCAGCACATACCGGTAATTCAGATGATATATATGATCATGATATTTTATTGACCCAAGCTCAGAAGCCATTTAAACAGTCTGAGGGACGTAATGATGATGATGCCCCAATCTAGACATAGAGGGAGGGATAGAGGTGGTAACTACAGTTCTAGAGGGGGTGGATACAGACATTAGATGGGCCCCAGGGTATAAACATCCCTCCCTCCCTCTGACTAGTGAGATGGATCGAGCTGCTATACAATCTGAAGTGGTTCCAGATTCAGTAGACACCCCATTTGCTACTCCCCAGGGTTCCCCTAAGCAGGCCCCAGTATGGATCCCTTCCAGTTCACAAGACAAACAGAATGAGGAGGTTATGCTTGGTTCCAAGGGAGAATCCCCTGGTATTGAGGTTGGGATTTTTCCCCCGATTCCCTTTTGGCTGAAGGTTTTCTACCAGTAAAGTCTGAATTACCTCTGTCTCCCGTGCCCCTCTCTAATTGGTTTTCAGCCTTTTCTTTGTGGGGTGAGCAGGTAGATAGGGATGATCCTATGGCAGAGAATGTGTTCTCCTCTGCTTGAGTCATGGACACTACTAAGCTAGATCCCCTAAAATCTAGGGTAATTGAACCTCAAAAGAGAGTGATGAGGTAGAGTAAAAAAAGTATGAATATTCCTCCCTGAGCCTATCCAACTGCAGATAGCTAGTATTAATATGAACAGCATTCACTCTGATTATAGAAGGAAAATGACCTTTGGTATTTTACAGCAGTTGGATTTTGTTGTTTTCTTGCTCCATGATACTAGACTTCATACCCTGACAGAGGTTTCTCAGGTGACCCGGGACTGGAAATGGGGTCCCTCTTATTGGTCAATGGGAATGGAAACATGTTGTGGGGTGGAATTTTTTTTCCATTCCACAAATTTTAAAGTATTAAGAATGGTGGATATTGATCCTGGTAGAGTATTTTTGCTAGATGTAATTATTAATTCCTTTTCTAGTAGATTGCTTAATGTTTATGTACCCCAGACAAAATCCTTAAGGATTGATTTATTAATAAAAGTACAGCCATATTTACACACAAGTAGACAGATTTTTTTTGGAGGAGACTTTAATATAAATTTCAAACAAGGGAATTTATGAGAAAAACAATATTGTGATAAGACCTTTTTATGGAAAGTAGTCACACAAGCTGGTTTAAAAGATTTCCAGGAGGGTGAACATCAGGTTGGAAAGGATACCTTTTTTAAGGGTAGCCTTTCCTCACGGGTTGATTTTCTGTTTCTTAAACAATCATTAACAGTTTTCAAACTTTTATTGTTCCGATTGAAACCTCGCATCATATGTTAATAGGGGTGTGAATAGCTGTACAGCCAGGTAGAGAAGCTGGGCCAGGATTTTGGAAATTGAATTTCACCTTATTAGAAAATCCTGTAGTGCTGGCAGCTTTCAGATCTTTGGTGAGAGATAAAGCTACTACACTTCTCTTATATGATGATGTAGGACTTTGGTGGGAGCACCTGAAACACCTTATGGTAGCTTTTTTTCAACTACAGGAACAAACCCAAGCAGCATCATCTTATAAATGATGTTTTAGTATTACGGAGATATTTGGGACTCTTGATGTCCAGGCAGTGTACTGAGGGGATAGACCTCAGGTATAAAATTGACTCTGTCAAAACTGAAATGAGGACATATCAATATGATCGACTTAGTTCCTTGCAAAGAGAATAGACATTTGGAACACAAGGAAAAGCTGAAAGTGTTAATCCCTTTGTGAGTAGTCACTATAGATGGGAGAAAAAATTGATAAAAGGTTTGAAATCCCACAAGGGTTATTGACTATGGACAATGCAGGAATTATGGGTGAAATTGCACAGTATGTGGAGACTCAGGGCAGGATTCACTAAAGGGGGAGAAGGACCTGCAGCTGCGTGAAAACCTCAGCACTGGTGGACATCCATCTGCGAAGCTGCAGTTCGCCCACAGCTGTGAGTATTCACGAAGGTGGAGCCAGAGTGCTACTGGCTCCACAGAATATGGCAGCTTATGGATGCTGTTGTTGCCATGGACAGCACTGCAGCTGTGGGAGGCTGCTACAGGCATCGGAACCCACAGTAGCACCCTCCACAACTGCTGCGGCTATGAATCGCTACCTCCGCAGCTGCGGGTGATTCCAGTCCGCAACAGCAGTTGTGGAGGGGAACTTAGAAAAATTTCTTTCATGAATCCTGAACTCAGTTTGGGACCCTTGTAGAACAATTTCAGTTTACATCTATGATATTGCAGGCGGCTGATATCCCTTCTTTGTCCTTGGAGTTTCGAGGACCTTTGATAGCTCCTTTTACACAAACCAAACTGATTCAAGTGATACGGGATCTGCATAGTGGGATATCACCTGGTTCAGATGGTCTACCATGTGAAGTATACACTGTGCTATGGGAGATTATTCCATAGGAACCTTTGGCTGTGTATAATTTTTTTCGAGCTGAATGTTATTTACCGACCAGTATGTATGAGGGTTTGTTGATTTTTCACATATATCTGGGGATACTACAGACCCTAACAATTGGCACCCATTACTTTATTAAATACCGACTTTAAAATATTTGCTAAATTACTGGGGAATAGATTGGCTCAGGTGATGGAGGATTTAATTAATCCCATGCAATTGTGTTCAGTGCCAGGGAGACAGATAATGGAGGCTTTGCTATTTCTTCAAGAAGTAATAGAGGGGGATGCAGGGAATGTTTTGGGACAGAGGTCAGGGTACCTGGTCAGTTTGGACCCATATGGACTAAACCAAAGTGTTTGATAGAGATTCCCATTCATTTTTATGGGACTGTTTAAGGCACTTATGATATCCCTAAGGATTTTCTTGATTTATTGGAACTATGTTATGTTTTGGCATATGTGGTACCCTTTGATAATGGGATAAGGGGACCAAAAATCTGAGTGTGGAGAGGGGTTTGCCAAGGTTGCCCCCTGAGCCCCCTTCTGTATGTTTTTATGATAGATCCTATTATGAGACTAATTCAAAGATCTCCAAAGATCTATGGGTTGACTGGGGGTACCCACACACTTGTAAGGTAGTGGCATATGCAGATGATCTTTGTCTATTGCTTTAGGATGGACAGTCTTTAGTAAGGGCAAGATGTCTTATACAAGCAGTAGGACAGGTAACTGGGGCTAGTTTAAATATTGATAAGATGAAATGTATTGATTTAATGGTCTTTCAGGACTCCCATTGGGAGGTGGGGGGTTGTACAGTAGCAACGGCCCAGTGTAAAATTTTAGGGATTTATTATGGGTGAAAGGATATGGCGGGGTATAATTGGGGTAGGCTGCTATCTTTGGGGAAAGAGATGACAAGTAGATGGAACTTGATGGAAGGTTGCTAAGAAAAAATGGGTATATCTTATTCGCACATTTTTTAAACCACTTTTTTTTATATATTAGTGCAGTCTTTTTTGGTCCCTAAGCGATTGGAAGTTTCTCTGCTGGCATGTTTTTTCTCTTGTTTTTGGGGTAGCCATTTGAATCCAGTCAAATGGAATGTTTTCTATAAAGATATTAAATGTGGAGGGGCTAACATGATCAATCCCATTTTGCTTTTTTTACAATTTTCTTTTATGTGACTGTGTTTCCCTTAAGGAAGGGTACTGCACAGCAGTGGAGAATATGGGGCACTCCTCACTTCAAGGAATACTACTAAAGTGGAAAGGCAATAAGTTTCTCCATAAAAATAAGAGAAATACCAGGCTGGTGAAACGGTGGGGGGGGGGGGGCTTTGATTGGATCATTAAGTGGGATATCAAATACACAACAGTTGTTAAGTTGTTAATTTATCTAGGAAACAATTGTATATGGAAATATTCACAGTCCAGTTTGTGAAACACCGTTTTTCTGGGTTTTCACAATTCCAACAAGATTCAATTGTAGAATTTATTACGGATAAGAGACTACCAGAGCAGATGTGGGATATGGTGTGGTTGGGACTCCATAGTAAGATCAATGTAAAGGGAACTCAGAAACTTAAATCTTTACAGGACAGGTATTGCCCTAGAGACTGTTGTACACAGGTAGTAGAAACAATAGATCATTTGTAATATACTTATCCATTTATAATCCATTTTTGGGATATTGTAAAAGAAAGGTGGAAAGATAAACTGCCTATTCCCCCAGTTTCTACTTTACTGTATTATGGCGTAATTCTCCAACTGGTGGTACAGCCCCATAAAAATACTCTTAGGGTCTTATTTGCACATTTTCTTTATTGGATTTGGATTTGTTGCTATTGTTTGGTTTTACAACAACAAGTTTTATCAGCTTTAGATCTTTATCATATACTTTCTGTGGAACTTAGGAAATGGAAAGTGGCTGAACAATCAGAGGGAGAGTCAGATAAGTGGACAGTTTGGTGGTCCCATTTAGACTTTATTTAATGATTATAGACCTTTTTTCTTTTACTTTAACTACATCTTATAGAGGGTCTTACAGGAATATAGAGGAATGGGATGTTTTCCTTGTCCTTGTTTTGTTGCTGCTATGCTTTACTGTTTGATTTTTTTTATGTATAATATTCAAGATTCCCCTACTCTTTCAGCGGGGGGTCAAGCTCGGGGTTTACAAAATGGAATATTTTTGTTTGTTTTTGATTTCCTTATTTTGAGTCTGTAGGTTGTAATACTGACTTGTATTTATTGGTTTTATGGTTTAAATACATTCCCCCTACTCTTTTAGTGTGGGGGGGTTACATTTGGGGTTATTGTATGATGCAATATTTATTTATATTGTTGATTCTCCTTACTATGAGTTGCATAATATAGTACTGACTTGTATTTATTTGTTTTTTATGGTTTAAATAAAAGAATTGCCCTACTCTTTTAGTGGGGGGGGGATTGGTTAAGCTTGGGGTTACTGTATGATGAAATACTTATTTATGTTTCTGATTTTCCTTATTATGAGTTTGTATGATGTAATACTGCTTTGTATTTATTTGTTTCTTATGGTTTAAATAAAAACTCCCCTACTCTTTTCAGGATGTGCCATAGGATCTTTAACGTCAACCTGAACAACCACTAGAACATGCAGAAGGGACCTCAGTTTGACATCTCATCTGAAAGATGGCACCTCAGGAGTGCAGCAACCCCCTAATGCTGCATGACAGTGCCAGTATTGAGATTTAACCCAATTGCCTGGTCTGGGGATAGAACCTATAGCCTTCTGACCTTCCAGCCTCAGAAGTGAGTGTGCAATCTGCTAAGCCACTGACACTGAAAACAGCATTATGTTGCCTTGTTGGCTCTCAAAAGAGTTTATTTCTATAAAGCATTGTCTAGCCAGTCTGTCCTTATGTAGTTTGGTTATTCTGATCCAGAAATTAGTTCATCTGGAATGTCCTAAAGCCTGTAGGTTAGCAATACATATTTCTGAATGAGTAAAACATGTGGGAGTGGATGTTTGGCAGCCTTTTGATGCTCTTAATAGCTGTATGCCTGTTTTTTCCAAGAGGTCTATAAAATGGGGACCCTGAATTTCAGAGCCATCGAGAATTTGTGCATTGTATTTTGCTTGTAACCCAATCATAAGAGGTCTAATAGAGTGACCACGATACAGATAGTTAAATCTAACTAAAGCTCCCATGCTTAATTTGGTCTTAGCTAGAGTAATATCAAAATGAGCTCTCCAATGAGCATTGTTTAAACAAGTCAACCCTAAACTCGATACCTAGCAACAAGTTTTAGTGTGGAGGAATTCGTTTTCCATTTATATTTTGACTTTCTCACACTACCAATCATTACTTTAGATTTCTATAGGCTAATTTTTAAAGATAAGTGTTCAGATTGTGTGGCAAGGATGGCAAGTCTCTTTTGCAAACCCAAAGAAGTAAGGGCAAAAAGAAAAAAAGTTGTCAGTGTATGCCAAAGTGGCACATCAGGTGGTATTACTTTTGGGTGAATCTGTTTTAGAATTTTGCAACTCCAAAAGTAAATTGTTTATGTAAATGCAATATAATGAGGGAGTGAGTATGGACCCCTGTCTGACTCCCCTGTTCCATATGTCAGTAATCAGATTTACACCACCAGGAACTGCACGTTTTAAAGCATTTTTATTAGTTTTGCACTGGCTACCTCATACATCTGATGAAATGCAACAGTAGAACAATCATTTGTCATTGCTGAACAGTATCTGCTTGCATTTTTGTTTTACCAGCTCTTGCTTGTATACATTTTCATTATGTATTTACCCAGGAGAGACCACACGACATACAGTATCATATTTTCAGTGGTGTCCTGCTTTTACACATTTTTAACTTGTATTTACCCAGGATAACATAGAAACATAGAAACATAGAATTTGATGGCAGATAAGGACCGCTTGGCCCACCCAGTCTGCCCATTTCCCTACCTACTGGATAAGCTGCAGATCCTAGTTAACCAGCAGCCTACTTCTTCCTACCCCAACCCCCTAGAATGGCCTTATAACTGTCCCATGCATGCTTGAATTCCACCACTGATTTTGACTCCACAACCTCCTCCAGAAGGCCGTTCCATGCATCCACAACCCTCTCTGTGAAAAAATACTTCCTTAAATTACCTCTGAGCCACCCCCATCTTCAAATTGTGCCCTCTTGTTCTTGCACACCTCTTTTTTTGAAAGATGCTACCCTCTTGGACTTTGTTGATTCCCTTGAGGTACTTGAATGTTTCTATCATGTCCCCCCTCTCCCTCCTTTCCTTGAGGCTATACATATTAAGCTCCTTTCGTCTCTTTTCATATGTCTTCCGGTGCAGACCCTGCACCATTTTAGTTGCCCTCCTCTGGACAGCTTCCATCCTGTCTATGTCTTTGCGGAGATTGGGTCTCCAGAACTGCACACAGTACTCCAGATGGGGTCTCACCAGCTGTCTGTACAGAGGAATAATAACGTCCTGCTTTCTACTGGTGATGCCTCTCCCTATGCATCCCAGTATCCCCCCAGCCCTCCTTGCTGCCCTCTCACATTGCTTTCCCACCTTTAGGTCATCTGATATGACTACCCCCAGGTCCCTTTCCATTTTTATTGTTGTTAGTATCTCACCCCCATTGTGTACTCTTCCCCTGGGTTTTGTTTCCCAGGTGCATTACCTGCGCTTCTTAGCATTGAATCTAAGCTGCCATACATTTGACCATTCCTCTAACCTTGCCAAGTCCTCATCCTTTCCACCCCACCCTGTACATCAACTCTGTTGCAGATCTTTGTGTCATCTGCAAAGAGACATACTTTTCCTTCCAGTCCTCTGCAATGTACGCATATAAAGACATTGAAGGACCGAGTCTAATACTGAACCCTCACGTGTACCCCACTAGTAACCCTCCTTTCTTCTGAGTGGACTCCATTTACTATTACTCTCTGGGTCCTATTCTCCAGCCAATTCTTTACCCAGGCTGTCAGCTTGGGACCCACTCAGGCTGGCTAACTTGTATATTAATCTTTTGTGTAGGACTGTGTCAAATGCCTTGCTAAAGTCTAGGTAGGCCATGTCCACAGCCCCTCCCTGATATACTACTTTGGTCACCCAGTCAAAGAAATCTATCAGATTCGTCTGGCATGACCTTCCCACTGTGAATCCATGCTGCCTAGGGTCCTGTGCCCCTCTGGCCTCTAGATACTCGACAATTCTTTCCTTCAGAAGTGATTCCATTATTTTCCCTATCACTGAGGTTAAACTAACAGGTCTGTAGTTTCTGCTTCTGCCTTGCTCCCACTTTTGTGAAGGGGAATCACATCTGCCTCCTCCAGTCCTCGGGTACCACCCCATCCTCCCATGATTTGTTAAAAGGGTAGTCAGTGGTGTCACTAGTTCTACCCTTAGTTCTTTAGAATTCTGGGATGAATCCCATCAGGCCCCATTGCTTTGTCCACCTTCAGTTTCAAGAGTTCTTTCAGAACCCTTTCTTCTGTAAATGGGCTGGTATCAACTTCTGTATCCAGAGTGTTTCTACTGTTTGTTTTATGTACCCACCTCTTCATTTGTAAATACTGAGCAAAATATTTGTTTAGTATCTCTGCCTTTTCACAGTCTCCTCTGCCCACCCTCCATCCCTTTATTAAGCCTCACTATCCTCCTTGGTCTTCCTTCGCTCCCTGATGTACCTATAAAGGTTTTATCCCCCTTCTTAACTGAGTTGGCTATCTTTTCCTCGGTTTGGGCCTTTGCTGTTCTGACTGCCTTCCCAGCCTCCTTTGCTTTAACTGATACAGTTCTCTGTCCTGCTCCTTCTGCGATTCCTTGTACTTCCTGAATGCTTTCTTTTCTCTTGAACCTTCACTGCCACTTCCTTTGGAGAACCATAGTGGTTTCTTACGTCGCTTTGTTTTGTTTATTTGCTTCACACAAAGGCTCGTTACCTCTGTGATGGCAGTTTTTATTATTCCCCATTGTTCTTCCACCCCTCCTTCCTGCCCATTTGCTAGTGCATTCCTTAGGCACTCACCCATTTTGGCAAAGTCAGCCCTCTTAAAATCCAGTACTTTTGCCTTTGTATGGCTTGACTCTATTGCTGTGTTTATTGTGAACCATACTGTTCGATGGTCTCTAGTTCCCAGATGGCTACCCACTTCTACATCTGTGATCCTCTCTTTATCTCCATTTGAGAGAATCAGGTCTAATATTGCTCCCTCTCTGGTGGGCTCCAATACTAGTTGTCTAAGGCATGCCCCCTGTAGGGCATCTAGAATAACTCCACTCTTTGAAGTGGCTGCTGCAACTGCACTCTAGTCAACATCTGGCATATTCAGATCACCCATCAGCAATATCTCCCCTTTTTCTGCCATTCTAAGTATACTTTCTATCATTTCCTTGTCCATTTCCTCCCCCTGAGAAGGGGGTCTGTATACAACCCCTGTGCGGATTGTGGTGCCATCCGCAATCTCTTGTAAGAAGGCAGAGTTCCTGTCCAGAGAGATAGCGGCTGCACAGAATAGAACAGCTCAGCTCTTTCGGACTGTGGACAGAATGTGCAATCCAGTCTGTCTTCAGCCCAGAAGAGCTTTATCTCAAGAATGGTGTGAGGAGCTTGCTCTCTTCTTTGCAGATAAGGTTGTCAAAATCAGATCGGATATTCACTCTTCCCTCCCCAATGGGAGCGGTGGTCGGCAGGAGATGTCGAACACCCAGTTTAGATGGTCTGACTTCAGCCTTCCACAATCGATGATGTTGTGATGATCATTCGAGCACTGCAACCCGACTAGCTGTGATTTGTGCCTGGCCCCTACCGCCTTTTGAGTGGGTTGTGTGGATAAGATCAGCCTAGTCCTAGCTTTGATGCGTCTGGAAGTCTTTGGAGAGGATTTTCCAGATCCCCTTAAAGAGGCTATAGTTAGTCCTCGATTAAAGAAATCCTCCTTAGATCCAGATTGTCTAGCAAATTACAGGCCAGTCTCTAACTTACCCTTTGTGGGTAAAGTTATTGAGAAAGTGGTCGCAGTGCAGTTGGAGGATCATCTGACCAACAACAATATCTACGATTCTCTCCAGTCTGGATTTAGGAAAAGGCATAGTACCGAGACAGCGCTGGTACGGGTACTAAATGACCTCCTAATAGCGAGACATCACAGGACCCGATCCATCTTGGTACTACTTGATCTCTCTGCAGCGTTTGACACCGTTGACCATGGTGTGCTGTTGGAGCATCTGCGATCAGTCTGTGGACTGTCTGGTACGGTCCTCAGATGGTTTCAATCTTACCTCGAGGGTAGGACTCAGAGAGTGGTGTCGGGAATTTTTTCCTCAGCATCATTCTCCCTACCCTGCGGGGTACCGCAGGGTTCTATTTCAGCACCTATGTTGTTTTCGGTGTATATGTTACCGTTAGGGGCAATTATTAGATGATACGGTTTGGGTTTTCACTGCTATGCAGATGATACCCAGCTGTATATGTCTTTTGTGCCTGGCCAGGACGCTGCCTTGTCAGTATTTAATAACTGCCTTGAAGAAATCCAAGACTGGATGAATGGGAGTTGGCTGAGGTTAAACCCGGAGAAAACTGAGGTGTTGGTTGTGGACAAAGGTCTCTGTGAGGCGGGTCTGCCGGAGGGATCACCCTCAGGCTTATGGCTTGGAGGTGTTCAACTGACGACCTCAGATCAGGTGCGGAATCTTGGCATAATAATTGACGACTGTCTGACACTTAAATCTCAGGTGTCAGTGGTCATCAAAACTTCCTTTTTTCATCTGAGGAATATTGCCAGAGTGAAGCACCTGGTTCCTCCAGAGGACCTTCCAACATTGATCCACGCCTTCGTTACCTCCCATCTTGACTACTGAAATTCCTTATACCTAGGGCTATCGGGGGTTGAACTTCGCCGTCTGCAGCTAGTGCAGAATGTGGCAGCCAGGTTGTTGACTGGATCATCTAGATCCAGCCATATAATGCCTGTGCTTCGCGGACTGCACTGGCTGCCAGTGTTTTGGCGAATCACCTTCAAGGTCGGTTTACTGACCTATAAAGCCCTACATGATCTGGGACCTACCTACCTGAAAGAGCTCCTTTGCTCCTACAATCCCTCCTGCTCCCTCCGATCCACTGATGAGGGATTGCTAGAGATTCCCAGGGTTCGTTTGAAAACATCAGGTGCTAGATCGTTTAGTTTTATGGCACCTACCCTGTGGAATTCTCTACCACGTCAGGTGCGAGATTGCCCGACCGTCCTTAGTTTTAAGGGAGCTTTGAAAACCCACCTTTTTAGTATTGCTTTTAAGGACTTATATTAGTTTTTAATTTTATTGTATTTATTGTTTTGTGAATTTGTACAGGCGCTTTGATTTTAAGAAAAGCGCCTTTTAAAAATAAAGATGAATTGAATTGAATTGAATTGCCTGTCTCCAAATTTACCCACAGTGCTTCTTCTCCTCCCTGTTTACCCTTTTGTTCTGTTGCTTTTATTCCTTCCCTTATGTAAAGAGCTACTCCTCCTCCTCTTTTACCCTCCCTGTCCCTCCTGTAGATAGTGTATCCTGGTATGTTTACGTCCCAGTCATGGTTTTGTATGTACCATGTTTCTGTGACTGCCACGATATCCACATGTTCCTCCTCCATAAAGGCCACTAATTCAGGAAGCTTGTTACCCAGACTACGGACATTGGTACTCATTGCTCTCCATTTTTTGATGGCTTTACCTTCTGTTGCAACATCCCCCACTGACCTTTCTACCTCGGTCTTTTTCTCATTTAGTACCCTGTTTTGTAGGGAGAGGCTGGGATTTTCCTGCTGCTTATCAGTGTCTCCCCCTTTGACTAGTTTAAAAGCTTGCTAATGAAGCATTTAAACCAATTGCTGAAAGTCAGCTGAAAGACAATATCTAATTTTCAGTGGATGTCCATATTTTGACCCCAAATTTCCAAGTCTTTTCATGATGTGACCTTATGATCAAGACAGGTGGATTTTTTTTAAATCCCATCTGAAAGCTGATTTCACAGTATGACTGTGAAAACAAGTTTCAAAGAGGATTTGAAAAATGACACCTGTTATGTTCAGGAGGTGGGGTAACACAAGGGATATGTTGAACATTGGGGCAAAAACTTAAAAAAAAAATAAAGATATGAGAAATGTTGGAACAGTTCAACATTTCTTCATAACTTAGTTTTTTTCATATTTTGACCCTGTATTTTCAATATAGTCTTATTATGACCACTCCTTCCGAACATGACAGGTGTCATTTATTATTTTTATTTTTATTTATTTAGTTTTTGTTGACCGGGTAAGTGCACTAGACAAATTCTGCTTATTTTCAGGCACGACCTGGGGGGAAGGGGATACAGATGAATGCCAACTGACTTTGAACCAGATTAAGCTGTTGGTGGTATTTTAGTGAATTATTAAATAGTTGCAGAAACATAATTTTGTGCCATGAGTGTGAAAACACATTTTGACCTGGATTTGAAAACAACAGCTGCTATGTTCATGAGGGTGTGTGAAAAAATGGCTGTGTTGAAAATTTGGTAACAAAATATTGAAAATTACCAAAGTTATGAGCGTGCATTGACATTTCTCAATGTATGGTATAACTGTGTTGTTTTTTAATATTTTCATCACAAATTGTCAACATAGCCTTCTTATGACCTCACCTCATGAACAAGGGCAGTGAAACTTTTCAAATCCTGCCTGAAAGGTAATTTTGCACCAGAAGTCAAAAACACATTTTGACTAGGATTTGAAAAATGGCAGCTGTCATGTTCATGAAGTAGTGTGAAAAATGACTATGCTGAAAATGTGGGGTCAAAATATTGAAAATTACAAAGTTAAAAGCATAGGCTGAAAAATTTCAACATATGCTCGTAACTTTTTTAAATATTTTTACCCCAAATTTTTAACATAGCCTTCTTGTTACCCCACCTCATGAACAACAGTGGAGGAAATGTTCAAATCCTGCCCAAAAGGTGATTTCATGCAGCAACCACCAAATTATGATTTTGAATGGATTTGCATAATTTCACCCTTGTTAATAAGGTGGATCCCAAAAAGTCTATGCTGAAAATTTTGGGAAAATATATTAACAAATTACCAAGTTATGAGGACATGTTCAAACCCTGTAGCAATGCATTGAACTGCATACCTTATTTCCTTAGTTCCTGGTCCAGGGTTAAAGAATGAAAACTTGTCTCCTGTCCACAGAGGATTAAAGCATTGCACCCCCGGTAGGTAAGTAAGGGTTGGTAGATGTTGAGTGGGAGGATAAAGATGTAGTGGGACGGTGGTGGCAACAGACATTGATAAAGAGTTTTCTTTATTACAGGGTGTATAAAAAAGACTACAAGAGACTGTTGTCTTTATTTCAGGTACCAACACTGGGGACTGGGTGCACCAGTGTTGGTTAAACCTCTAGGAGCATGGGCAGTGAGGGGGAGGTGGGACGGTTACTTGGCAGAGGGTGAGATTACATGAAGTAAAAAAATACTATGAGGGTCTGTGTTCTTTATTTCAGGTACTGACACTGGGGATTATGCACCCCAGTGTTGGTGTTACATTTGTCAGCATGGGAGTGGGTATCCTGGTGTCACATAGTGAAAACTGGGTGTGGTTGAGGGTACTAGAAGGTACCAGGGATTGGGCATTCCAGTGTCAGAAAATTACAAAGGAAGGGGGAAGGAATGGGAGGTGGTAGGGGTACTTGGCAGAGGGTGGGAGGGATTGTTTTTTCATTGAGAGGAAGACCACAGGAAGCTGATCATGATGCTGATCAGCTATACTTGCTGTTCACTGTTATGCAGATCAAAGAAAGGAGCTGCTTGAGTAAGGCAGCTCTTTTCTTTGAACTACACAAAGTTTCCACCCAACAAGGCCAGAAGAGTGTCATGATCAGCTGGCTGATGATTAGTCTGACACTGATGAGCACCTTGCAGACTCCTGCATTGGACCAACAGTGACACACCTCTCAAAATCCTCCATCTTACTAATATATTTACATTTCACAAGCACAAGTGCAAACATAAAAACACTTCCTGGATGGAATACTGTATTGTCATGGCAGGTGGTTCAAGAGCCTTTTGAAGCCAACTTGCTTCACAACTCTGAAAGACTCTGGGCCCAATTCTCAAAGCTCCTGGCATGGTGCAAGGGGCTTGCACCTCAAAGAATGGCACAAAATTCCCTTTGCACCAAATGATGCACCAGGAGCAAATCTTAAAGGCAGCCTGCATTAACTGCAGGCTGACTGCACTTAACGGGGATTGTGCTGCCCATGCACCACAAAATGGACTGCAGCATGGCATTAAGGGCTTATAGCAGATGCAAGCTGCTGAATGCCCTAAATCAAAACTCTCCAAGAGGCAAATGTCTAAGTACCATTAATTTCCTTGGTGATCTAGCAAGCCCTACCTCCAGCCCTGATCTGCCTGTAATCTATAATGTTGTAACTAATAATTCCCTTGTGATCTAATGGACCCCCTCCACAAGCCCTGATCACCCATTATGTATAATGTTGCTATTCATAATTCCCTGGTGATCTAGTGGGCCCCCTCACAAGCCCCAGTCCACATTTATGAAATATCTGTAATCATGCTTGGTAACCTAGTAAACCCCAAGCCCTGACCTCTGTTATGTATAATTTGCACATCCCTGGTGGTCTAGTAAACCCCCACCCCTGCAGGCAGTGCCACACTACCCAACCCCCCCATGCTGAAACTGAGCCAGCGACGGGCACAGCCCACCACTCACCACAATGGCCAGCTGCTGACTGAGCTCTCAATGAGCATGTATTGTATTCAGTATATGTTTACTGAGTAACAGCACAGTGGGCTGTCAATTACTGAAAATGTATAGTATTCAGTGTGTGCTCAGTCAGTGGCTGGCCGTAGTGGTAAGCAGTGGGCTGTGCCAAGTGCTGTCTTGGTTTTGGGATGAGGGATGAGGTTGTGGGGTACTGCCTGCTGGGGTGTGGAGGGCTCCACTAAACCACTAGGGAAGTGGTAATTCTGTATAGTGGGGGTTGAGGTTTGGGTGGGCTGGTAGATCACTGGGGAATTATTGATTATATCATACATTACAGGCAGATTAGGGCTTGTGAGGGGGGTTTGCTAGATCACCAGAGAAATATTTATTATAACTGCACAATGGGCAGATTGGGGCAGTGGGATCTGCTAGCCACCAAGGACTGAGATATGGCCACCCAGTAGCTTGCTGCACACTATGCAGATATGTTGTCTGTTAGGCACAATGCCATCATTGTGACAAGCTGCTGGACTTTGCCACCAGGACTCTACCCAATAGAGAATTGGACGCAGGGTCCCTGGCACACCAGGCTTTGATGCAAGCTGCCTTTTGTAATTGTTTGTGTCATTCTAAGGGCTCTTTGAGAATCGAGCCCTCTAAGTAAAGTGCTATCTTCTCAGAAATTAGTTTTGTTTTAGCAATTGCTTCAGGATGACTAAATTGGTATTTAGCTTTACATCCAAGTATTTGAAAAATTGAGAGCTGTCTTGTAGCAGAAGAAGTCTTCCTCAGACTGTCCAAACTGGGAGTGCTGGATGACAACAGGGACAAATGAAAATGTCTGCAGCACTTTCTCTTGAAGAATGAGAAAGAGGAGATATCAGAATTGTACCAACAGAGCTGCTGCTAATACCACTTGCTACAACAAGTAGAGGTGGAGTCTGACCTATCTCAGGCTACACAGCATTTTCATTGTTCTCTTTGTCCAAATAATCACACCTCAGGTTCCATGAGTGACATCTCTGTAAATGTCTTTTTTAATGCTGAGGCACCCTCAGTAGCCTTTTGTGCTCCCTCTGATGATTGTCTTTGTATATAGAACGTACTAATGGCAACTCATCTGCAGCTAGAAGAAAGTGATGCTACACATAAGGCCTTTTTCACACTACAGTTGAGCAGGGTAATTTAAAATGGTTTTTAATACTGATGAATTACCGTGCTGTAGCATCCATGTTGTTCTGTTCACACTGTCAGTAGCGCTTTGTAAACTGTTATTAAAAATGGGTTACAACATCTGCACTACTGCCTTGGGATCAAATTAACTATCAACCAGTTCCCAATCGGGGACATCCAGTTTCACAAAAGGGAACCGTGCCAGACCATCTGCACTGCAGGTTAGTCCAATTTAACTCCTGAAACCTTTTTAAAACCATGTTTAAGCATAGATCTTATTAGGGTTTAAACACAGTTTTAAAAAAATGGACTAACAACCATGTGTAGTGTGAACTTGAACCGTGCTAGGACACTTTAAAGTAGTTTAAGCTCATTAAACCATTTTAAATACCCTAGTGTGAACAGGGCCTAAGAAGTCACCTTTTTGGTTTTATTATTAAGCCTATACTGCTGTGAATCACCTCCTGCACCCTGTTGATCTTTCTCAACAGTGTGTTTTTCAAGGTCAATTTCACCCTCATCTTCAGCCAGCTCTTCCAGGCCAATCACCAAACTCAATTCATACTGCACTGTCCCCCTTCCTTGTTCCTCTTGCATTGCACTTTTTGATTCCTCAGCCAAGTCCATTACCACAAAATCATCACATTCATTCTCCTGCATATGTTCAACTCCCATCTCTTTCCCTTTCAATATTTCTACATAATTTTGTAACAAAGTCTCCACCCCATTGTTTGCACCATCTCACCACCTTAATTAGAATTGTCCTCATCATCAGATTCGGTTTTATGCAAATTTGTATTGGCTCGGCAGACAAGGTGGAATACCATTGCTTGCCAGCCCAGTTGTGCTGATGACTACCCCCATAGCTTTGATTAAAGTAGAGTTTGCCTTTCCTAACTGCTTTGGCAGTGATGGGGAAGCCCCACTACTGCTATTGGATTATGTGCTAGCAACTATTCTTTTACCAGTCTGCAATATTGTTTTGTGCCATGTTTCCTTATCCCTTTCCCCATTTCTGCCTCCTCCTTTCCCTGTTTGCTGCTACTGCTCATAGTGAACTTTTCTGCTATTGTGGTAAGAAGTTACATATTCAGGGAGGATACATCCAAGAATATTAAATGAACTCAGGATGGAGCTAGTGACACCATTGACAGTCCCATTCAATAAATTGCTGGAGGAAAGGGTGGTACCGGAGGACTGGAGGAGACTGAATGTGATACCCCTCTACAAATATGGGAGCAATGTGGAAGCTGAAAATTATAGGCTGGTCAGTTTGACCTCAGTGGTAGGGAAAAAATGGAATCAGTGTTAAAGGAAAGGATTGTAGGATATCTTGAGGCCAGCAGGGCACAAGACCTGAGGCAACATGGATTCACAGCAGGAAGGCCTTGTCAAACAAATCTGATAGATTTGTTTGACTGGGTGACCAGGACAGTTGATCAGGGAGGGGTGGTAGACATGGCATACCTAGATTTTAGCAAGGCATTTGTCACTGTCCTGCACAAGAGGTTAATAAACAAGTTGGGCAAATCCCACGCATGCACAACAGCAACAGCAACCAGATTACAGATCCCATGCATGCACAGGAGCACCCAGCTGATGCGCATGTGCATAATTTGGTCGCTGGTTTCAAAGTGTATTTAGTAACACTATCAGTGCTCAGGTTTGATTCCCAGGTGGCAAATTCAGTTCTGTGGGCAACAATACATAGAACAAGCATCTTTGTAGTATTGGCATATAAAAAGTTACACTTTGTGCCTGCGCTTCATTTGAGATCCACGTTCTTGGCATGCATTTGCTTCCAGTAGTCAGCTGATTTTAAATCTGACTGATCAAAAACAAAGTACTGGCGATAATAAGAAAAAGTGGTAAGATTTATTATTTTTGGCACATACAGGGGTATTATATAGAACATGTGTGATGAATGTGTTCTTAGAGGCACACTGTTACGATACAGGACAAAATGAGGGGAGAGGCAAAACTGACAGTGCCCCTTTAAATTCGTGTGTGTGGTAACATTAATGTCCCCATCAGCTTGCACCTGTGTTCCATTTTCATTCTCACTGATTAGCCATAGAAGTTCATCTAGATTACCTTTAATGTTTCTCTCTATAGGCCCTCCTTGGATCTCAATATCTACCAAGTCCTTATCAGGCAGTAATTCTCTTACTAGAAAATCTAAATCTTCTTCAAGCCCTTCAGACAACTCAGTGTTTTCAATGAAACCCATTGCTTCGCTTGTTGTACCCTCTCATTACAAAATAGAGTTTTAATCTAATTTTTCTAAATAACTTAAAAACATCTACAAAAACAGAAAATTGATTACCTGTCAGGGAAGGTACAAAATTGAGGCCTTTCTTCAATAGCAAGATTATGAATTACAATGAAAAAGGGTAAAGGTGAACCACCAGGAATTGAACCTGGGACCTCTAGCATTCTGTGCCAGTAACTCTGCCTTTGAGCTATGGTTCATGCTGCTGCATGGGCTGTCCAGTTCTTCCTTTCAAATTCACATTCCCTTCTTCTAGGTGTTGCGTAACTTTGCAAGCTCAGTGATACATCAGAACAGCAACCAATCAACTCCTTGTGATACTGAGGTATGTGCAGTACTTCAGAGTATAACTACTTAAGTTAATTATTTGCAGTTCTGAGTTTTGACTGTGTTCTACAGCCCCCTGAGATTGTGTTTCTTGTTTGTGTCTTGGTCTGCTGCTTCCTCTCTTACCCCTTCTTGTTCTTCTATTTCTCTTTCTATTTGAGCAGAGCTGTTTCCTATTTCTAAAAAAGGCTTGTCACTTGTATTTCTGGTGTGATCAATGGTAACTGTCTTCACCCCTTTATCTATTGGTGGCTGAGCAGGTTCTATATTGATATTATCCTACTATTACTCATCTTATATCTATGATTTCTTGATCTCCCCTTGCTTCTTGTCCTTAATTCAGAATCTTCAACCAGGATGTAGGCAGTCCCTGCTTCATAATCATCAAAGTCTCTTTTTAATTTCATTTGTTTGTGATCTTTAATATCTTTTTTCATAGTTCTGTACTTTATGTTTAAGGGCGGAATCTAACTTAACAAAGTCTGTGATTTTTATAGGCTGCAACCTCTGCTTTAGCAGTCTTCAGCTCAGTTTAAAGTTCCAAATAGTCCTCTGTGTCTTCCTCTACTCTTAACTTTGTATAAGCAATTGATGCTGCTGCTGAAATTTTCAACCATGCTTCTTTCCATTTAAATTTATTGAAGCCACATAACAAGGTTTTTGTCACCTGTAACCCCCATGGTGCCTGTTCTTTTTCACAATACGTCTCTAAAGAGATAATGTTATAACAAATATTTACTTCCTTAAAAAAGAGTCTCTCCAATTTTAAGAAAGCTTGCCTGATATTACCTTCATCAGCAATACTGTTAGTAGTGGCTCCTATCATTGTCCCTTCCAAATTCAGCTTCATTCTTTGTTTCCTAGCCAGTAATTGCATAATGTTCTCTAAACTGTAGCTCACACTCTCAGGATTCAAAGTAGTACTTCCTGATGCATGCTTAGACATTCCAATTCAGTGATCGATAACAGCTGATCCCCACAGATACTGTGACCAGGTAAATCACTAGGATTTTCTAAAGCATCAGAAAGCGATTCAATTCATTCACAGGAGTATAGTGAGTTGCAGAAATTGAGATAGCTAAAAGAACAGTGTCTGATGGTAGTGCTAACAAGAAGTTGAACCCTCCTGGGTAGAATTCTGACCGTTCACAAACTTATGCAAATGCCAACTCAGAGTTCCAAAAATTTCTGTCTGTGCTCTGGAACGAGAGTAGTGCACTAAACAAGGGTGGCTATCTCAAAATTAAAATGCAAATCCCAAAAGTCACAGCACTCTTGTTCTTACCAAATATGCAGTCTAAACAACAAATGTTGATTTCAGTTAAATTAACTGATGTATTGCTCCACCACTGTGTAAAGGCCCTAGTGCCTCAGCTTAGTGTCTTCCAGGGGCATTAGCTAACTAAGAGGAAGTTATAACAAGTTTAAATACAATATCAAGGTGTGACATCATTGTAACATGTGAATTCATTGGTTATACAGATTTAAACCTCAAATCAGTTTACGTTTTACCATAATATAAGCATTCTATTACCAACTATCACATCCATTTTAAATCATTACAGACTAGGAAAAGCAGGCAATGAAGCCATACAGTAGGTCAGGTACCACAACAGGAGTATAATTTTATTAATTTCATCAGCTAACTGGGATCTCCTAATGGGACTCAGCTGGCATTGGTCAATAATAAACATAATTCCTATTAATTATTAGAGACTGATGCCTACTTACAATTTGAAGGCCAATAAATAGATAAAGGGAAAGCAGAAGAAGGTAGACATATTATAGTATATCTGAGCACTCTAAACAGGAAACAAAAGTCCAGGCCATCCACATCGGAAAACATTCTGAGAAATAAGGTTTTAGATTCTGAAAAGAAATACAAAGAGCTTGATTAGTATCTATAATATACTTCATCAATCAACAACACAATTTACATTCAAAATTTGTAAAAAAAACCAGATGAAGTATTTTTGAGTGAGGTTATAAGAAAAAAATTGAAAAGTAAAGAATAATTGAAATGAAGGGAGAGAAAGGCTAGGGGGAAAGGAATAGGAAAGGAGAAGAGGGTAGGGGAAGGGGGAGAAAGGGAAGTTGGAAGGGGAAGGGGAAAAGGAAAAGGGTTGGGAAAAGGTGGTGAAGGTGGTTGGGTGTAGGGAGGTAATGGTGTGGGGACCTGTAAGGGATGAAAATGGGGATGGATAGGGGAATCAGAAGGAGAGTAAGGGAAGGAAGAAACAGAAAAAATAAACTAAACAATATGAAAATGATAAGAAAATTAAAATCAAGTCAAATACAACACCATAATCATTTTATATTTTGCATTAAGTCATGCAAAGAGATTCATCTTTTATATTTCAAATATGGTTTCAGGTCCCATCTATCATTGTTCCTATTTGGTTTAACACTTTTGGCTCTAAAGGTCCAGTAACTTTCTCTCTGTAATAATGAATTTAGCCTGTCACCATCCCTAGCTGGACTCTGAACATTTTCAACACCCATGAACATAAAATTCTGTAGGTTTGAATCATGGAACGTGACAAAGTGTCTGCCCACTGGAGTATCCATTTTTCAGTTGAGAATAGAACGTAGGTGTCCTTGCATCCTTTCTTTTAATGGGATTATCATCCACCAGGTGGCATAATGTCATGCTAGAAGGGGGAAATTCAAAAAAGACAGCAGGAAATACTTTTTCATGAAACAGATGGTATATATGTGGAATAGACTGACCAGCAATGTAGTGTATGCTGGTAGTATACCAGGGTTCAAAAAAGTATGGGGTTCAATAAAAAGAGGAATACCCTTAGCTTATCCATTTTATCTGAGAACAAAGGAAGTTAAGAGATGGTGAGAACTGGGCGAGGGGTAGAGCAGAATAATATACCTTCAGGTTATAGGTAAGACTGGATGGACTTTGTTATTTTTCTGTCCCTATTTTGCTATGTTTCTATGTTTAAAGGACTGACCTTACAGTAGGATAATTATTGTAACTTTCAAGGTTTGTTAGTCAACTGAGTCTTCCTTTACCCCATAAGCTCTGGACCTCAAACCATTAGGGGTGAGGCCTTAGAGCTGGGAACCAGGGGCTGCTTGCAGATTTCCATTTGAGACTGAAATCAATGATAGACAGGGCATTTTTGGTAGCAGACCCTGACTTATGAAATTCTCCCAGCATTAGTGAGTTAATAGTCAGTGCTTAGGCCACTTCTACCCCAAGGCTAGGAAGTGGCTTTTTAACATTGCCTTCCATTGTTCCATTTCCTATAAATCATTCCTTTATATTTCAGCAGTTTTTTTCACTATTTCACTTTTCTAAGGAATTCATGTTTATCATGTTTATATTTGTTTATTGTAGTCTTTACACAGTGCTCTAGGTTTGAGGAACATCCTATCCCATCCTATGCTGTCCTGTCGAGTCCTATCATATCCTTCCATGAAATTGCTGCTGCCTTAATTTACTAGTGGGATGACATAGACATAGATATCATGGAACTACTGACACTAACATGGAAGCTGAATACATTCTTTGAAACAGCATTTGATGGTCTGTTGAGCTATGTGTACATTGTAAACCCTCATTCCCCTTTAAACAGTGTCATCCCAGAATTGGTCAATTGTAGGGAAGTTCTAGAAAGCACCAGAGTAGGCCAACCCATCAATGCAGCAGTAGTGCTAATGCTCACAATGCCAGTGACCCAACTTCATGACTGATGTCAGGCCATTGGGGGCCAGCCAGGGGAGAAGAATTGAACATCCCATTGGGACCCTCTCCTTCTCCTCTTCTGGGGAAGTAGAGTTGAGTTTTCTGCTGCAGTACTGCCACATGTGTGACAACAGGTGGAAGTGAGGCTGGAGGACTGACAGGAATGAAAGGACATTGTTGATGTCAACTTGCATAAATGAACACAGTGTGTGCTGGCATGCCTTGACATCTGCATATGCAATGTCCTCAAGGGTTGGGAGGAAAAATCAGTAGCCCTGCAATAACAGACTCCAGTATATACAGGCTCCCACCTCACCAGCATGATGCCACCTGACACAACTAGATGCTTGAGGGGCACATCCCCCACCACCCTCACCTCACCCAGGGGGTGTGAGCAAGATTCCATGGCGGTAGGTGGCTATGACTAGGAGAGACAGGAAATTTAGGTAGTTCCTGGAGGTCCAGAGGGTAAGAAAGGATTGTTGGGGATGAAGGGGTACAAACAACAAGTAAAAAAAAGTACCAATGTAGCATCATAAGCCTTAAACTTCAAGCAGATACTGTAGGAAACACTTGGGATGCATTTACTTGCCACTGAGGGAAAAATTAAGATTATATAGTATTTATTACTTTAAAGTTGGGTCTGTGTTGTGTTGTTATTTGTGTGGGACCAGGAATCATTTGATATTTATACTATTAGGTCTGTATCCCATTCAGGTCTAGCATTTGGATCATGGGAAGATCTTGAGTTACAAAATAGGTCTTAATATACATTCTTGCAGGGAAAACGTTGCTGAGTAACTAGCCTTTTACTTGTTGGCATAGGAGGGTATGTAGGGAATACTACCTCTGAAATAAAAAAAATATGTATATCTCAGATGTGTAACTAGGAATAAAACTGATTACAAATTGCTGAGTATAATTTACTGTTCTAAAAGCCAAAAAATGAATGTGTCTTGATGGCTGCTTCCTTACAATGGTTGCCTCTTTTAAAGTATCTGGATGTTATGTAAGAAATGAGGCACGACAGAGGGGGGATTATGCTATGTTAATGTACTGAGTGGAGGTTTGGAGTACGGAGCCTGAAAGGTGAGAGACTTCAACTACCATGAGGTAAATTAACACAGAATAAACCCCCGATGGATTTGCCTTATTTCACTTATGAAATATTTAGTGATGTTAGTTTTTTAGCAGTGTAGTAGTGTTGTAAATTGGTGTTGTATCTTTAAATGGTTGACATTATGGCATTAGCATAATTATATACAGTATGTAGCAAGGGTTAGGTTGCAGCTTGTAAGCTGCACCAGTTGGGTGCAGTTACACTGCAAGGAGTGTTTTATTTATTCATCTTTTGCTGTTGTTTTAAATAGCTATCCCCGACTTTTAACTTCCCATACTTTACATGTGATCTGTGAGGCTCAGCTGGAAGCTTGAGCTGTGATTCCTGTTCTTTCCATGTGATCATAGTTAGACCTAACAGCATAGACTGCTGATTAGATGTCATGTGTAACCCCACACCGGCCACTTATTTAACTATCAAGCACACCTCCCATACCATTTCTGCCTGGGGCAAAAAAATGAGGGGTGGGGGTACAAAGCAATTGATACAGCGGAATTGTGTACAAGAGACAAACAGACCTTTACCAAAACCCAGGTCCCGAGGAGAGAGCTTTTGCTAAGGGCTATGCTAGGTTTGCACTTCTGACAGGGGTAGCCAGAAAATCCACACAGGAAGCAGTAACTAGATTGTCCATACCAGGTTGGGATTCTAACGTGTGGGTTTATTCCAAAACAGTTGGTACACAAAAGCAAACATGGACCCCCAAAGGTTTACACTTCTTGGCACAAGTCAAATGCAGAACATCCTTTGTACTATGACAGAAATTCACTACTTCCCATTTTGCATAGGATTTAACTTCTCTTCAGTAGCTAGCCCAAGCTGAAAGAACACTTCTTCTAGTGGTACTGGCCATCACAAAACACACACATGCTTCTTCTAGTGGCAATGAACATGGCTTCAAACAGTTCCTATATGGCATAGGCATTTAAAGTAGGAAAATGTGGCATCTGGCCACGACGGAGAACACTGGTACTCAAGCTACTGGAACAACCCACACTGGTGGGTAAACTTTATTCTTCAGGCATTGGCCATATAGTCTGAATTGAACAGGCACCCTTCCAGAATCTGAGGTGCAGAAATGGTCACTCCAGATAAGGAGTGTTGCCCACCTTTTGCTTCATCATCCATACCCAGCCATTCTTTCAGAGTTACACTTTAGCTGCTCCTGGAGAACTATGCTTTCTTCAAAATGTTTATCACATTTAGCATTTGACACACTACAAGGGAGTGTAACATTAAAGTTATGAACAAAGTGTCTAGTCACAGTTGGGACTCCACTGTTGTCAGCAAACTTTAAAACTTCATGAGAAATAGTCTAAAAATAGCTACTGGGTGCATGGGTCACCTTCTCAGAGTAACACCCCAAAGAAAACAGCAGGTACACATCCTGGGTAACTCTCAGATAGAATCTACTCACAGTTTGTACACAAGGCAGCTTCAAAATGTTTTGATTGGGTCAGGGGATTGACCCCTGAATCCTCTGCAGTCCCCCTCATCCCACTGGAGATGAGGGCATCAGGAAATCCTGAAGATGGGTTCCACCACTTCACCAGTCAGGCAAAAGATGTTCTCAGACTAGGGTGAGAAAAGCAGGCTCTTACATCTTTCAATGCTCACTCTCTGAGCTCCAACTACAGACTCCTTCCAGAATTGTAAACTCTCCACACTCACAGCATGTAATGCAGCTTATGCTGTTATGAGAGTTCTAAATGACATCACCTCTCTGTTCTCAGCTGAGACCAAGCTAGCATAGAGGGACCAGGTGAAAATCTATTTAACTAGCTATTCACCAGCTCCCTTCCCTACCTAACACTGACACTGATGGGATTCTAGTAACCCAAATGAACCAGGGGGTTATACTCACCCCATGCCAGGTAAATGACTCTCCGCAGTCATTTCTCTACCCGGCACCAGGCCATCCTATCTTCTATGTTACCTACAAGGAGGTAGTGCTACTTCTCCCATACCATGTGCCAGGCACAGGCAGGCAACACTAAAGGCACAGAGGCTGGCTGATGAAACTTCAGCCTCTATCCAATGATCTATCTATGGAAAATCAGTGGCTCCAAGAAACTGCCTGAAGCATGCCCTAATGGACCAGAACTGAGGCCTCTACTGTACAGCAGGACCACAGTCTGTCTATCCTCCTAGCCCTCTAGGGAAAATCTATCTGACCAAGCTGCCCAGAGGGTAACCTCCCTCCAACCCAGGGTACCTACAAACAAAAAGAACATGGAAAACAATGTATCACAGTGCATTCATTTCCTGATATTTTCCCCACAACCTCACACCTGTGAAGAAAAACTGTTAACTCCCTGTTAACTACAACAATTCTAATACTCTAAGAAAACAAGAGGAACTCGGCTGAGCTCCCACATCCTCTTCTCTTCTTCTCTTCTTTTCTTCCTTTGTTCCTCAGGAACACCTGAAAGAGAAGAAAAACAAAGCACCATATTCTGCATATCACATAGTGTCTAAACCTCCATCTGAATACTAAAGAATCCCAAAAATATATATTTTTGGAAAACTACAACAGTAAACAGGCATTTGTCAATGCCGAATGTTGTCGCGCTGGCATTGGCATGGGTAGTGCAGTGCAGAAACACATTTTGGTCAGGATGTGAATAATGACAGCTGTACTGTTTATAAGGAGGTGTAAAAAATGGCAGTTTTGAAAATGTGGCATGTAAATATTGCAAATCTGCGAAGTTACAAGGGTGCTTGGGAAATGCACAACGCACGCTTGTAACACAGTCATTTTATGGACTTTTGTCACCAAATTTTCAACATAGGCATTTTAGCACCTCTGCTCATGTGCAGTGTCACTGTCATTTCCTCAAACTGTTCCAAAAAGTGATTTCACACAGCGACCGTGCTATTCTGCGTCGGAGGTACGAAAACACATTTCAGGCAAGATATGTAAAATGACAACTGTACTGTTCATCAAGAGCTGTGGAAAAATGTCAATGGTGAAAATCCAGAGTAAAAATATTACAAATGCACGTTACGAGCATGCGTAAACTGCGATGCTACGTCGAACACAGTCATTTTATGGGAGTATCGTCACCAAATTTTCAACATAGGCATTTTAGGACCTCTGCTCATGAACAGTGTCACTGTCATTTTGTAATCTGCCCCAAACACTGATTTCCCCATGCTACTGCGCTTATTGTGTGCCGGAAGTGCGGAAACACATTTTGGCCAGGATGTGAAAAATGACAGCTGTACTGTTCACAAGGAGGTGTTGAAAAATGACAATGTTGAAAATCTGGCATGAAAATATTGTGAATTCGCGACGTTACGAGTGTGTGTAGCAACTAAACAACTCACGCTCATAACACAGTCATTTTATGGAGTATCATCACCAAATTTTCAACATAGACATTTTAGAACCTCTGCTCATGAACAATGTCACTGTCATTTTTGTAATCTGTCCCGAATACTGATTTCCCAAAGCTACTGAGCAATTGTGCTCCAGAAGTGCGAAAACACATTTTGGCCAGGATGTGAAAAATGACTGCTGTACTGTTCACAAGGAGGTGTAGATAAATGACAATGTTAAAAATCTGGTGTGAAAATATTGCTAATGTCCGTTGTTATGAGTGCGGGTAGCAACTGCGCAACGCACGCTCGTAAAACAGCCATGTTTTGTTTTTTCCACCAAATTTGCAACATAGGCTTTTTGAGAGCCCACCTTATGAACAGTGCCACTGTCCTTGCAGTAATCTGTCCCAAAAGGTGATTCTGCGCAGTGACTGTGAAATCACCTTTCGGGACCAATTAACGTCATAACAGTGACAGAATTCATGAGGAGGGGTCCTCAAAACCCCATGCTGAAACTTTGGTGCAAAAATTCCAAAAAATGCCCAAGATATGCATCAAAGTTGAAAAAAATCCTATTTATTCCATTATACAGCTTCTGGCATTTCCTCAGTTCGCAGTTGGCTTTGAAGAGTGCAGACATTTTCCCGATCCACTGAAGATGATCGCACCAGACTCTAGAAGTAAGAAATGGGTGAGGCAGGGTATGGGGAGGCAGGGTGCACAGTGGGTGGGTGCGTGCAGGTGGAGGAGACTACGTGGGGAGACTACGTGGGACCGTTTTCTGTTTACAGGTGGTAAAAAACAACAACATTGCGGATGGTATCATTTTTACAGGTGTTTTTTTGGGGGGATACAGTAGCCAATGGGGGATTGGGCACCCCTGTTGGCATATAGGGAGTGTGGGACAGTAGCTGAGGGGGATTGGGCACCCCCTCAGCACAGAAGAAGGGGGGGACATCATGCTGATGGGGAGTGGCCTCCCCCCTCGGCACATTAAAGTGGGAATGGGGGGACAGATGCCAATGGGGATTGGGCACTCCCATTGGCAAACTATGAAAGCAGGAGGGTGCATGAGCTGAGGGGGATTGGGCACCCCCTCAGCAAGCAAAAAAGGAGGGGATGGGACACATTATGCCAATGGGGATTGGGCTCCCCCGTTGGCACATTCTTGAGGGGCAGGGTAAGACGAATGGAGGATTGGGCACCCCCAAAGTCAACAGTTTGGTGGCCACTGTGCCACTATGTTTGTAGCTGGCAAAGCACATAGGAAGGTCCACTGCATGTGACAAGCTTTGCTTGCATTGCATCGGACCTTTCCTTTGTTGTGAATGCCACATTAGTATGCATGGTGTGGTGCCGGCATGCAGGTTGATTGGGGAATGAGGGATGCACCTACTGGTGCATGCTCTGCATTCGCCCAACAGCGACTGCGCCTCCAAATCTCCACTACCGCAAGATGTTGGTTGCGCAAGTGTGCCAACATAAAAAGTAGAAAAACAGACATTATGCAAGACAATTTGGGGGGGTGGAATGCCCTAAATGTCCCATACTAGTGACAGAATGTTATTGCCCAAGGGCAAGGTCCATAAAAGAGTCTTTCCTGGCCTGTAGCCTGCTGAAGAACAGTCCTTGAACAGGGCAGGGCCTGAAAAGCACTGCAATCCATGGGCAGAGTCTTTGAGGACAGTACAAACAGTCAGTGGTAGTTTTCCAGATGTTAGGTGTGTTGTGCAAAGTCAGTTAAAACATAGAAAAGATTGGTCTTACCAGTTCCTTGAAGACCAAAAACAAAGGATCACTTGACTTCTCCAAGCTGAAGACTCTTTTCCACCAGGCAGCTTCTTCGGATACAGCTGGGGTGATGTCCTCTGGAAAACCAGGACATGAAACAGGAAAACAGCTGGGTGATGTCATCTCAGAAATCAAACAATGGAACAGAAAACCAGCTGGTGTGATGTCATCTGGGATACCAGGTGATGAAACAGGAAACAGCTGAGCTGATGTCATCTGGAAGGCCAGGAGATGGAAATGGGAAAACACTGCTGGACTGTCAAATCTGGATGCACCTGGAGAATCCTGGAACACCAGTAGCGCTTCATCCTCCTCCTCCTTCTTCGATACTGCTACTGCTGGATGACAGACAATGGGCTGCCACTGCTTGCTTCCCTCTGGGCATGCTGGGAATATTCACAGGGAGTGGCACCATTAAGGATAATACCACTCAGGGTGAGCTGCAAGAACTATGACACCACTTGGGTGCTCAGAGTTGATGTTGTGGAATGTCTCATTCCCTGCCTTGTCCACAATTCATACAGTGTCCAAAAATAAAGTTCTGTCCAATCTGCAGAATTTAAATTGATCATTTTTGACTCTGTCTCTGACACATGCTGCTGCAACTGGATGCAAATTCTTGTTGGCCTCTTCCAATAACCAGGATTGCCTGCTCTGTTCAATTTTCTCCCAGACTCTATGAGGAAAGGTAGGAAAGGACCTCCCATATATGGCATCAGCCTTCCTATGTACCAGTCTCTCCTCTTTGCTACTTTTCACAAAAGTACGGCCCATGGCTTGGCTTGGGGTTGGCCAGTTCTGGTCAAGCCAGTGCCACATATCTAATGAATGAAAGAACTTTTCCCCAACCCTTTCTGTGGACAGGGCACTAGAGTCTTCTTCTTCTCTTTCTCTCCCTCTCTGGCTCCTCCGAGGCAAGAGCTTGAGGCCCCACCCTGGGATCTTCAACATGAGGATACATTTCTTCATCATCCTCTTCCTCACTTATGAGTTGAGCCCAGGAGTGAGCAGCTGTCCTCACTCCCAAGACAGTCCACTCTTCACTGGATGTGGAGGTCAACACCTCCCAGTTCAATGTCTCTTGCAATTTGTCCTCCCCTACTAGGCTAGGACTAGGATCCTCCTTCCATGTGTCCACAGATCCTTCCTTTACACTGTCCATCTGGGACACGGGTGAGGAAACATCTCTAGGTGTCTGCCTTGCAGTAGACCCATACTCTCTCCCTCTGTGCCACACTCTATGGGGCCTCCCCCAACAGATTCAACCTGGTGCTGCATGCTGCCACTTGTAGGGTTTCCTACTTTTGTCCAAGTGGGAGCCAATCAAATTCATGATGCCCTCTCTGGTGCTGCTCCCCTGCTCATACCATACTTCACTAGGCAATCTAAACAGTGGGGTATCGGAAACACATCCCTTTCAGCCTGGAGGCACACAAAGCACAATCTCACTGGATAGCTAGGGATTGTTACATTGGGAGGCAACCCTTCACCATAGAAAGTTCTCTCTATTTCTCTTAGTGTGGCCACCTCCTCT
Source organism: Neoceratodus forsteri (assembly GCA_016271365.2). Lineage (NCBI taxonomy): Eukaryota > Metazoa > Chordata > Ceratodontiformes > Ceratodontidae > Neoceratodus > Neoceratodus forsteri. The sequence goes on from CM057454.1 coordinate 203,536,115, forward strand.
GCTATCATCGCTTGAGCATGATCCAGGTAGTGGGAGGTTCCCAAAGCCATGTCTGCAAGTGAAACACATAAAAGTTTGTTGTTACTATTGGTTTACCAGTCTCTGCTACAGTCTCACAAAATGGCTCCCTGCTGCTGTGTTTACACTGCTAACCCCACACTGTAATAATAATAACAATATTTTTATTTGTATAGCACAATTCCAATGTCAAAGCACTTCACATACAAACATCAACAAACCATTCATTAAAATCACATAAAATAACAGATTCAATCAAGATCCAGAGAATAAACCTAAATGTTCAAATATTGAACGCCTGTTCAAATAACTAAGTCTTCAAACTGGTCTTGAAGCCTTCCACTGTCCCACACTCTCTAATCTGATGAGGTAGAGAGTTCCACAGGGATGGCACCATGAATATAAAAGCCCTGGCACCAGATATCTTTAGCCGTACCCTGGGAACCTCTAAAAACCCCTCGTCAGCTGAGAGGAGGGGTCAGCCTGGGCTGTAAGGAACCAGAAGCTCTTGCAGGTAATTTGGTCCCAATCTGTGTAGGCCTTTATAGGTCATGAGACCGACCTTGAAGATGGACCACCACTGTATAGGCAGCCAGTGCAGATCATGCAGCATGGGCTTAATATGACTGGTGCGAGAAGCCCCAGTCAATAACCTTGCTGCAGCATTCTGCACCAGCTACAAGTGGTGGATATCAACCCCCAGAAGCCCTAGGTATAGGGAGTTGCAGAAGTCCAGGTGTGAGGTCACAAAAGCATGGATCAACATGGGCAAATCATCGGATGAAACAAGGTGCTTAATTCTGGTGATGTTCCTAAGATGGTAAAAAGAAGATTTGAAGACTGCTGACACCTGCACCTGCACTGTCAGCCTGTCATCAAATACCACCCGCAGATTATGCACCCATTCAGAGGTGGGCAGCTGTACACCATCGAGCCAAAGCCCAGAAGGTAACCCCACCACCAGCCTCTCTATCAGGCACCCTGGATCCACAACTAACACCTCAGTCTTCCTTTAATTCCATTTCAGCCAACTGGACTTCATCCAGTCATGGATTTCCGCCAGACAGTTGCTAAACATCAAGACTGCACTATCCTGGTCAGGTGCAAAAGACAGATAGAGCTATGTATCATCTGTATAGCAGTGAAAAATCAGCCCATATCATCTTACAATGTCTCCGAGGGGCAGCAAATACATTGCAAACAACATGGGGGACAGCACCAAGCACTGAGGTACCCCGCACAGCAGAGAGAATGGTTCAGAGGAAAACATCCTTGAAACCACCCTCTGAAACCTGCCAGCTAGAAAAGAATGACACCATCCAAGATCTGGACCAGCCAGTCCACAGATGAACCTCAGGTGCTCGAGCAGAACCCCATAGTCCACAGTGTCAAATGCTGAAGAGAGATCCAAAAGCACCAAGATGGAACAGCGCTTCTGATCTCTCTCCATCAGAAGATCATTAAGCACCCGAACCAGAGTGGTTTTGGTACTATGTCTCTTTCAGAAACCCGACTGGAGAGGATCGAAGACATCATGGATGGTAAGGTGGTTCTCTAGTTGCAGCGCAACTACTGTCTCAATCACCTTCCCAACAAAGGGAAGATTAGAGGTAGGTCTGTAGTGTGCACAGATGCTTAGGTCTAGAGAAGCTTTCTTAAGAAGCGGTGTCACCACCACCTCTTTCAGGGAGCTAGGGAATTCTCCTGAATCTAAGGAGCACCAGACAATCTCTGCAAGAACCGGGCCAATGATCTCAAACACCTTAATACTAGGCGTGTAGGGACCAGATCCAAACTACAGCAAGTTGGCCACAAATTTTGGACAATCCACATGATGTTCCCTATCACCAGTTGGTCTAAAGATATCCTCGAAGACTAAGGCAAAGTGACCATACACTGACCACCACAAACCCCCATAGAGGGTGCTGGACAGATTTCAGCCCTGATGTCAGCCACCTTATCTGCAAAAAAGCAAGCAAACTCATCACACTTATCTTGTGAAAACGCTCCTAGAACCTGTAGACAGGCTGGATTGCACGGCCTGTCCATGGTTCGAAAGAGCTGAGCCAGTCTGTTTTGAACAGCAGCTATCTCACTGGATAGGAACTCTGCCTTCTTACGTGAGATTGCTGATTGATAATTTTGATAATGGTCCATCAATCTAAGGTGGTCGGCATCAAGGGCTGTCTTCCGCCAGGGATGCTCTAACCTTCAACCCACCCATCTCAACTTCCTCAAGGTTCCATCAAACCAGGGGGACTGAGAGCGGGGGAGGTGAACACGGAATGGGGTGATAACATCCAGAGCTTCAGTGATAGCCTTATTATAGGCCAAAACTCGATTCTGTGGATCCTCGCCTGCCCTCGAAAATCCCAGTAGGTCTATCACTGCCATAAGACCCTCTGGGGTAACACCCCTCAATGGGCGGTATCTAACCAGCTCCACAGGGGAAGGCTTATAAGGGAGGGGCTGGAGATTGAATCTCATGGTGTAGTGGTCGGACCAAATGACTGGCTCCACCACCAAATCACAGGACTTGACCCCCAGGAGGAAGACCAGATCAAGTGAGTGACCGTGATTATGAGTAGCAGAGGCAACTACCTGTGTGAACCACAATGATGACACAAGCTGGAGGAAATCTTGTCCAAACTGCGAGAGTTCATCATCGACCCAGGCATTGAAGTCGCCCAGGACCATCAGCCTGGGTGACTCCAATGCCGCGTTGATGATGAAGTCTGCCACCTCCTCAGGAATAATTTCTCACCCCCGGGTGGATGGTAGGTGAGAATGATCCTGCAGCCCACACTTGCTACTGCGGTAAACTCAGATCATCTGGCCTCCTCTACTGGTACACCAGTGAGGCCCAATTCTGATCTAAAACAAATAGCCACCCCCCTGCTTCTGCGGTCCTATCTCGAGTGGTGTATCACCAAAAACCCAGCTGGGGCTGCCACTTCCAAAATGGGGCCCGCATTGTCATCAAGCTAGGTTTCGGTGATACAAGCCAGGTCCGCTGTCCCAACAAGATTAGCAAAAATTGCTGTCTTATTTCTAATAGACCTGGCATTGCATAACACCACTTGAGTCAGACAGGGTTTTGGAGCTGACCGAATTAACTGCCCAGAATTACAGGAGCCCTTGGGTGTGGAAACCAGACATGGCAAGCCACAATCTAGAGACCATTTCACCCCAGTGCATCTGCTGGACCTCACACCCTGATACGATCTCCCTGCTCCTCTCCCCCAGAAATCCAGAGCCCCACGCCCACCCCCGCTTTCTACTAACAATACCCAAAGCCCTGCATTTGTTATAGACTTCTGCAGGCAAAGGAGGAGGATAAAAGGGCCGGAGGTCCCTGAGTTTGTCAGGAGAATAGTGTCTAACCAGGGGGGCAATAGGCCAGCACATCTTCTATCAACAATATCCCGTCTTACCCCACCTCATAAAATTCTAGCCTTCTTTTAAAATTACCAACTAATAAAATAAAATAAAACTCCAAATAGGTCTTTAAATAAAAAACAGAAATAAAAATAAGTATATTATGCTGGGGTTCTCTCACAACTCCAGCACTAAATTGTCCAAACAGTCACCACCGCTGCCTCTCACGCAGAGGAGAGAAGGAAGTGAGATAAATTAGAGTTCTCTCACTACTCCAGTTCAATGTTCAATAAAAGTCACCCCCACCACCTCTCACGTAGTGAGGAAAGAACAGCAAACAAAAATGAGAATGAGAAAACATTTTATTTAATTTTCACAGAGAAATGGAAGGAGAAAGAACCCTAAAAGTCCACCACTCTCAATTCCAGACCTTCACAGAGCCATAAATCACAGTTCAGGATCTTCAATAACCAAAAGGAGCACACTCCAAACCCACACAATAGTCTTGAACAAGGTCCACATATCAGAAGATAGACAGTAGGTTGGGGTGTGTAAAACTGGCCACTAGAGGAGGACCCCCAGGACACTCAGCCTGCAACCCCCACCTCCCCACAACCACAACTACAGTCCCTCAAGGAACAATCCCAAGGTGCACAGTAAGGGACTTTGGAGAAGCCAAAATGGGTCACCATCTCACCAGTGCCCAAAAGGATACTCCCGTTTGGTCACAGAGAGTAGGGAGATACATCAAACCGATGACCCAAAGCATATAAGGGAGATCCCCCGCGCACACACTACCTAGACCCATTGATTCAGATGTCAGTCTTCACAGATTTCACATGGGTATAACAGTTCCTACTCATGATACCAAGATAGAGTAGGAACACTTTCCTTATTCCTTCTGTAGATTCCTCTCATAGGCTCCAACACTCAGGACCAGGAGACCCACACAGAATCTATTCCAATAATGCTCTCTGCCTCCAAATAAAATCCAACATGGAAGTCAAAATATATCCTCCTTTGGAACTCCAAATGCTTTAAATCCCAACTGCAAACCTAACTCTGTCAGTCAATGAACCAGCCGAAATGGCAAAACAGAGCGATCTTTGCGTAATAGTCATGGTAGGAGCAAAAACCCAGCAGACTATCATGGCTCCGATAATAACAATCCCGGGCCTCCAGCGAAGCAACAGCAGTCCAGTGCATCTGGGGGAGTCCAACACTCACAAACAGACACTCCCTCAAAGATGCTGAAACAGGTGGAAACGCAACGGCAACAAAAGCAATAAATAGATTAATCAAAAAACAGCCTAAAAAACTAAAACTAAATCAAGGGAAAAATGGGAAACATTATAACAAGCGAATCAAAAAGAAATAGATCAGCTCAACACAGAGCTCTTGATGGTTGACTCAGCCTAGCTGCCATCTTGCGATGTGTCCTCACAATGTCTCAGCAGCGGTAGCACTCCTCATGCATGAAATCTGTTTCTTACTCAAAAACTGCATTTCTGACCTTTCTGGCTGCTGATTTTGCACAAAACTGTTATCAATTGCACTGTTTGTATCCCTCCCAGCACATTCATATGATTTTACAGGACTTTGCGATCAGCATACGAATCAGACTATTTACACATGCTCAAAGTCACTTGCAAGCCACAGTATTTTTCTTGCACAGGATTGCCTGTTTGCTGCAGCCTAATATACAACTCACAGTATCTCACTTGCTTAGAAACATTTTACTGTTGCTGAACCCATCATAAATGCTCACAGTCTATGCTCAGGATTTTGTTTGTTGCCTTGCTCCTTACAACTCACAGTCCTTTGCAAAACAATCTCACTGCTTGCACACAGATTCAGCTGGCTTGAAAATCATGACAGTCTGATGCTCAGATGTTTGGGTGTTTACTTACTGATATCAGAAGCTGGCTTCCTCTGGTGGAAATTTTAGGCCTGGTGCCAATCCTGGAAGGCCTCTGGGGTGAAACGGGCTAGCGGTCTCGCCGATCGTAGCCACAAATGTTATGCTCACTTTCCTGTCGGTCAGATAATGGATTGAGCCCAATTTTGTACAGCAAAAATCTGTTTTTTACATATTAGAATGTTCACAAGCCCCTTGATGGTTGAACCTGGTCTGACCAGCTCACACGTCACTCGCTCTCTCCTTCTCGAACACTCAGCTGCACACTGAAGCTAGCTAGGGGTGGGACTGATTGCAGTCGAATCCAATCACTCGACGCCATGCAAATGAGCCTCTCTCTCTCTCTCTCTCTCTTTCTCTCTCTCTCTCTCTGTTTCTCTCTTTTTTTCTCTCTCTCATTCTTCCTTCATGGCGATCATTAAGCAGGGTAAATTTAAACTGAAAACTGTAATTTTTTTTTCTTGGTTGCAATTTCAATGGTGGGAGTGCCACTTTGACTATTTTCTCTATAGATTTAGCCAATTTCTTTAGCGACTCCCCCAATTTGCAGAGAAAGTACATGGAACATTCAGGACACATTTGCTTCCTAAAGTCCACACTACTTTTGGCAATGATACTTGATATTTAAAAAAGTTTTGTTATACGTTGTAGATGCAGAGACAAGGACATACACTTTCTGGCTCCACAGTCCATTGTAAGATGGCACACACACACACACAGCAGCACTGTACTAGCAATCACACAGTGGCACACTTGGATGGCACTGTCCCGGGCAAAATCCTTTTGTGCAATGATTCCTTTTCCTGTTTTGGGCTACCAAGCCACCAGACAGATAAACCGCAGGCCATACCCTCACCAAAAATCTCTTGTTCTCTTCTCAAATCCAACAATATCCTTGGATGAGCCTCCATTTTTGTAACCCACTCATCGGCCACTTATTTAACTAGTAAGCACACCTCTCATGCCATTTCTGTCTAGGGGCAAAAACATGAGGGGTGGGGGTACAAAGCAATTGCTACAGCAGAAGTGTGTACAAGACACAACGTACTTTTACCAAAATCCAGGTCCTGAGGAGAAAACTTTTGGTAAGGGCTATGCTAGGTTTGCACTTCTGACAGGGGTAGCCAGAAAATCCACACAGGAAGCAGTAACTAGATTGTTAGTACCAGATTGGGATTCTAAAGTGTGGCTTTATTCCAAAATAGTTGGTACACAAAAGCAAAGATGGACCCCCAAAGGTTTATACTTCTTGGCACAAGGCAAATGCAGAACATCCTTTATACTCTTGACAGAAATTCGCTACTTCCCATATTACATAGGATTTAACTTATTTTCAGCAACAAGCCTAGGCTGAAAGAACACTTATTCTAGTGGTATTGGCCACCACAAACCACACACATGCTTCTTCTAGTGGCAATGGCCGTGGCTTCGAACAGTTCCTATATGGCATAGGCATTTGAAGTAGGAAAATGTGGCATTTGGCCATGACAGAGCACACTGGTGCTCAATCTACTGGAACAACCCACACTAGTGGGTAAACTTTACTCTTTAGGCATTGTCCATATGCTATGAATTGAATAGGCACCTTTACAGAACCCAAAGTGCTGAACTGGTCACTCCAGATAGGGGGATGCCCGCCTTTTGCTTCCTTGTCCATACCTAGCCATTCTTCCAGAGTTACACCTTAGCTGCCACTGGAGAACTATGCTTCCTTCAAAATGTTTAACACATTAAGCATTTGACACACTACAAAGGAGTCTAACATTAAAGTTCTGAACAAAGTGTCTAGTCACACTTGGGACTCCACTGTTGTCAGTAAACTTTAAAACTTCATGAGAAACAGTCTCAAAATAGCTACTGGGTGCATGGGTTCCTTTCTCAGAGTAACACCCCAAAGAAAACAGCAGGTACATATCCTGGATAACTCTCAGATAGAATCTACTTACAGTTTGTACACATGGCAGCTTCAAAATATTCTGGTTGGATCAGGAGATTACCCCTTGAATCCTCTGCAGTCTCTCTCATCCCACTGGGGATGAGGGCATCAGGAAATCCTGAAGATGGTTTCCACCACTTCACCAGTCAGGCAAAGGATAGTCTCAGACTAGGGTGAGAAAAGCTGGCTCTTCACTCTTCCAGTGCTCACTCTCTGAGCTCCAACTATAGACTCCTCTCAGAATTCTAAACTCTCCACACTCACAACATGCTACATGGGTTATGCTCCTGCAAGAGTTCTAAATGACATCACCTCTCTGCTCTCAGCAGAGACCAAGCTAGCAGAGAGGGACCAGGTGAAAATCTATTTAACTAGTTATTCACCAGCTGCCTTCCCTACCTAGCACTGAAACTGATGGGATTCTAGTAACCCCAGGGAACCGGAGAGTTGCACATGTATTTATTCATTTCTTTATTCATTCTCAGATTACAATACCTTTAAGCACATAGCAGCTCTTTTGCAAAGGTTCCACATCAGTGGGAAGAGTGACAGTCATGCAACAAATGGTATTACATAAAATTTTGACAAGAATGAATTTAAAATGACATTAACAGTGCAGCTAAAATTAAAACTATGAATTGGAAGGAAATCAAAAATAAGCTAATAAAATAGGCAGCCCAAGGTGCTTAGTCAAATAGTTATAGGTAGATATGGGTGAACAAAAGTTCAGGTAAGTGAAGGTAAACCGTGGAAAGAAGGTGGAGGGTGAGAGGCATGAGGTGAAAGAAGGATCAGGGAAGGAGGCAGGAAATAGGGCAGAGCGGTTATGGTGAAAGTGGTCATTCACAGAGAAATGGGAAGAAGTAGGTATACAAGGATGTGTCAATACTGCTGAGTAAGTGCCATTTCAGTTGAAACAGTTACAGGAACTGTTAGCTGTACGATGCTGGTGAAGAGTGCCTTTAAATGGTCCCAGTTTGGGTGATCTCATTTAGGTTCACTGCTGGACAGTTGAAATTCAAGCAGAGTTTCAGCTGTCCTTAGTTTGTTTCCAAGAAAGTGTATATTTTATTAGCTTTTAGTGCAATGTTTGTAGAAGTCTTGCTAATGGTTTAGTGACATATATATTCATGTTTCTGTTAGTGTGTAGAATCATAGTTTTCAAATATATTGTATGTTTTATTGGGTGTTTAAAATGTTTTCTTGTATGAGCAGCACTGAAGCTTTTTGGGTTTGGATTTGTAGGTAGGAAGTACTGCATGTTTTTCTGAAAGTTCTTGGATGATTTCCTTTATAGTTTGCAATTCTTGAACAATGTTGCTATGGAGAGTATGCATTATTTTAATTTGAATTATTTATTTTAGATGTTGCTATGCTTGATTTTTGCTTGTGACCTTTTTGATTCTGAGGATATGTAATTAGCATATTGACCTTTTTGTCCCTACTAACTGTGCTCTTAATTAATGCACCCCTATCATGTCTTCCGAGCAGGAGTATATGCTAGGTTAATGCAGTACCATGTGATAGGGTCATGGTCAATGACGATTTACAATTGACCAGACACCATTTTATAAATCTGATTGTACCTTTTTTTTTTTTCAATTGCTTAACCAGGAGTGGCACACTAAGCTGAAAGCTTGTTTACAGGTGTGACCTGGGAGCACAGGAAAGTTAAGTGACTTGCCCAAGGTCACACAGTATGCAACTGGGGGCTGTGGGATTCAAACCCAGGTCTCCAGATTTGCAGCTCCGAGCCTTAAACCACTGGGCTACGCTGCCTCCCTTTGATTTCTCGCTATAAATAAATTTGGTCTGTAAACTCTAGGTTGGGTCTTGCATACAAAGTTAAACAGAATTTGACCACTAACGTTTGCATGGCATTAGTGCAAGGCATTCTTTTTTTTTAACTTTCCTTTATGTTATAAACATTTTTATAACTATGCCATACAACCAAAACTAAATCTAAAATATATATGAAATAACCAACTTCCAGAAAATGAGATCCAGGATGATTACAATGAATACAATTATCAACATCCCACCCCCAATCGCAACACTAGACTAGATGGCTTGAGAAAACAAAACTTATTACCAAAGGATGCCCAGAATAATAGATAGAGAATGATAAAACCCAACAAACTAAGGAGGGGCTGAGAGGCTAAGTTATGATAGAAGATGATAGATATCCTCACATGTGTTATAAAAATGAGCAGTAGTATTATTATGAAATAAGTAGATTACTCTAGTAATCTATAGATTTAGTAGAATATTGAATTTCCATTCTTTCATGGTTAGTGCAAGGTATTCTACTGCCTAAATTAAGCTATAGCATCTTATTTTATTGCAACGCTTCCAAATCTAGTTTGAGGAAGTGAGACAAAATTTACAGTGATACTTTTTTTACCTTGGCTACCTTCTGTCAAACACATTACTGTTTACTTTATTCTGGTCTAGGTTGGTTTTTCCCTGCTGTTATACATACCTAACCTTGGATGTTTCATTGACAAAGTACATCAACACCAATCCCCCCCTTCGCCTTACCTCTTTAGAAACTGGTCTGCACCCATACCCTGAGGTCTCAAGCTCAGGCATTACTGTCAGTGTCAAAATAGTAATACAAAAGTAGGGGAGCATAATTTTTCTATTTTGCCACAAATTCTGGAACTTCCTTCTGCTCAGAATTCATTGTACCTCTGCTCAGCAATTTTTCAAACCTGAGTTAAGGACATATTTCTTAATTGTAAACTCCTGTCTGTGTGATTCATTTATATCTATGACTTGGCCTCACTAACTAAGCCAGTTTATTAAAAATGATTTCTAAAACCAGTAGATTTGGTAAAATTGGAATTGGGTATAATGTATGATAATGTACATATCACACTTGAATTATTATTCTTATACATTTAAGTTTTGTAATTTGTAGTGCTGTTCTGTACTGTAACATTCATTGGTGTATGATAAGGTCATGCACCAAAGAGTGAGAACAATAGCAGATGGGGAGGGGGTACGGATAGAAATAAACCACTAGGTATAAGCAAAATATATAGGCCTGGCCAGTGGATGGGGAAGAGCAGCAGATAGACTTCTTGGAAGATTATCTGATTTACTGCCAGAAGCCTTGGTAACAAAGTAATTATTTCCAGGCAGCTGAATGCAGTCCAGAAATAATGGCATCAAGAGAAAGACTGGCATCACCCAACAACAACTGAGACCTCATGATCCCAGGCTACACAAAATTCAGGAGGGAAAAGTGAAAAGGAAAGAATGGGTGCACTGTACATTACGGAAGGCACCATGGTACTGGAGGATAAGGTGACAGATGGAGGGGGGTGAAGTGGAATCACTATGGGTACAGCTGATGGCAGATCAGGGGATGAGTTGTCCACATGGAAGTTACATACTGACCTCCTAGTCAGTCAGAGGAGTTGAACAGGACACTATTAGAGGAGATAAGAAGGGTGTCAGCCCAAGAAGAAGTTTTCCTGTTAGTAGGCTTCAATATACTAGGCACAGACTGGAAGATTCCTGTGGCCAAAAAAGCACAAAATTACAGCATGCACCACCTGCTGAAATAAATACTGACCACTCTGTGATAGCACAACACTCCACATAGTTCAGTGCAAAATATCAAAACTCAAGTGCAAAGCATGCAAAAGCAGGAACACAGAAACACTATAAATGCAGGCAGGGACCTGCCATATATCTGATGTGTTTCACATCTTTATAATGCTTTATTAAAAGCTGGAGGAGAAGTCATACCATTAGAAGACATCACTTTACATGATGCAAGCTGAAGCACTAAAGTGACACAGAGCACCAGAAAACAGGCATTGGTGAATACGTTCATGGACTGCTTCCCGACTCAACAGTTGAGGGAGCAGGTTATGGACAGGGCCATACTCAACATAGTTCTATCCAACCATGTCTACCTTAGGTGGGGGTTAACAGTAGAGGATCCACTCAGGTCTATCAACCACAAACCAGTGTGGTCAGATGTCTCCCTGATGACGCACTAGTGGAGAGAAGTTCTGGGGCATCTGGTTATTGCTTGTGTCCAAGTTTCTCCCCCTTGCTAATTTAACATCCTTCCACCAGGCTTTATGCATTATTTACCTTTTTGCACAATAAAATTGCAGTTTACACATCATGCCTGTTTTATGGATGTAGAGTTTTGGGTATGTTACTATCTTTATGCAAGAGTGCAGCTGCTTTCTGTACTGTGGTGTACACAACACTAGAGATGGAGTTCCCACACAAAGTCACAATCCTCAGCAACCCTGGGCAAGTTAATGAATCACAAGCATACTTCTTTGCATGCCTTCCTCTTTCTATCAATGTGGGATTAAAACCCTCTGATGCCCCAGATGGGGGGGTTGTTAATAATCTTCTGAAGCTTTCACAGGTGAAGCCTGTGAAAGCAAGGAAGAATAGGTTCAATGTTTGGGGAATAGATGAAGGGTATAAGGGTTTATGCAACTTGTAGAACATTGTGTGGCTTAACTCTATTTCCACCCTTGAGTAGTAGGTATGTAGTAGGAAGTTGTGGGGATTAGAAGGCCCAGGAACAAGGGTGAGAAGAGGGCCAGAGAAGGAGGAGGGAAAGGTGGAGGAGAAAAATTACTCTTTAAGCAAGGGAGGTGTGGAGTCATTGACCTTAATTAGCGGTTGTGGGAGGAGCTATTTCGCACACTGAACCATGGGCTCAGCCCTCCTATAGTGCTAGAGGGGAGACTGAAATGTTCACAACTTGATTAAAGGCACACAATGAATGAAAATTAAGTTGCAAACTACACTGTTTCTAATTAACGTATAGTATAACAAAAATGTAGAAAAAGTAAAACTAAATATTCTTTTATAAAAATTGTGGGGCTCAAGTGAAATCAGCATTTGTTATCATGGCGGTGGGAAGCTGGCATGTAGGTACTAGCACACAGTGCTAGGAAAGTGGGACAGGTTCCTACACTGCATGTTTTAGGTGGAGCTTAATCCAGGTAACCTGTTTGCAGCACTTGCAGGTTTTTGGAACTCTATTCAGCTGTTAATAAGGGGCTGGTAGGAGCTTTTAAATATGCATGTTTATATTTTCTTACACTTTTGCAACTGATTACAAGATTAGGATTGGTTGATCAAGTTATTTTTAGAATTAACTGCCTTGATAATACAGTTTGGGTATTTCTGCTAAACAGCTCTTATAAAATACAGAAGGTAAATCCTGCATCCTGACTGGTCATTAGCTGTGCAATTGAAGTGTCTAATGCATGGCAAAAAACAAGTGTTGCCAACATAGATGCAGGACATTTAAGAGATCTTTGAGCCAGCCTTTATCTGGAATTTAAAAAAAGTAACAGCCACCAGTCTTCCCCCATTTAGTGATAGGTTACCAAAACCTAATTCTGAACCATACAATACTGTAGCTGTTTGCTTCCTTCCTGGTCTGCAAAATCACAGAACACAGTAACACAATAAACAAGCATTTGTCAATGTCAAACGTTCGCTTGCAGGTATTTGCAGTGGTGTTTGGCATGTATGATGCTTTACCCTAATGCCCTGTGCGATTGCTGGTATTTGGACAATAAATTGTCAGCATGACCTTTTTGTTACTCCCATTGTGCGCTACACAGGCGGAAACATGTTTTGGGCAGGATGTGAAAAATGAAAGCTGCACTGCTCATAAGGAAGTGTGGTAAATGGCAATGTTGAAAATCTAGAGTGGAAATATTGAAAATTTCACAAACCTAGGAGCGCATGTGGAACCGTCAATGCACGTCAGAAACAGCTCACTGTTAGGATATTTTCACCAAATTGTCAACATTGGCATTTTAAAACCTCTGCTAATGAACAGTGTCACTGTGATTGTCTTACTGTGTTATACATTGATTTTGCACACTGATCAGCGCTATTGTGCACTACATGGGCGGAAACACATTTTGGGCAGGATGTGAAAATGGCAGCTGTACTGCTCATAAGGAGGTGTGGTAAAATGGCAATGTTGAAAATCTGGAGTGAAAATATTGAAAATTCGCAAACTTATGAGCGTGCGTAGGAACTGCACAATGCACGCTCGTAAAACAGTTATTTTAGGAATTTGTTCACCAAATCTTCAACATAGCCATTTTAAGATCTCTGCTCATGAACAGTGACAATGTGATTTTCTTAATGTCCTATACACTGAGTTCACACAGCTATTTGTGCCATTGTGCGCTTACATGGGCAGAAACACGTTTTGGGCAAGATGTGAAAATGACAGCTGCAGTGCTCATAAGGAGGTGTGGTAAAATGGCAATGCTGAAAATGTGGAGTGAAAATATTGAAAATTCAGAAACTTCACGAGCGTGCATAGGAACTTAAATGAACACTCGAAACAGTCATTTCTAGGAATTTTGTCACCAAATTTTCAACACAGCCATTTTAAGACCTCTGCTCATGAACAGTGTCACTGTGATTTTCTTAATGTGTCCCACATATGAGTTCGCACACGGACTGCGCCATTGTGCGCCACATTGGTGGAAACACATTTTGGGCAGGATGTGAAAAATGACAGCTATACTGCTCATGAGGAGGTGTGGTAAAATGGCAATGTTGAAAATGTGGAGTGAAAATATTGAAAATTCGCAAACTTACGAGCATGCGTAGGAACTGCGCAAAGCACACTCGTAAAATAGTCATTTTTAGGAATTTTTTCACCAAATTTTTAACACAGCCATTTTAAGACCTCTGCTCTTGATCAGTGTCACTGTGATTTTCTTAATGTGTCCCATACATTGATTTCGGTGATAACTCGACTCGCGCCATTGTGAGCTTCATAGTGAAACACGCTTTGGGCAGGATGTAAAATGACAGCTGTACTGCTCATGAGGAGGTGTGGTAAAATGCCAATGTTGAAAATCTGGAGTGGAAATATTGAAAATTCGCAAGCATATGAGTGTGCGTGGGAACTGTGCAACGCACGCTCGTAAAACAGTCATTTTTAGGAATTTTTTCACCAAATTTTCAACATTGCCATTTTAAAACCTCTACTAATGAACAGTGTCACTGTGATTTTCTTACTGTGTCCCATACATTGAGTTCGCACACCGACTGCGCCATTGTGCGCTACATGGGCAGAAACACATTTTGGGCAGGATGTGAAAATGACAGCTGTACTGCTCATGAGGAGGTGTGGTAAAATGGCAATGTTGAAAAATCTGGAGTGCAAATATTGAAAATTCGCGAAACGCATGAGCGCGGCGTGAGAACCGCGCAACGCACGCTCAGAAACAGTCATTTTAGGAATTATTAAATTTTCAACATAGCCATTTTAAGACCTCTGCTCATGAGCAGTGTCACTGTGATTTTCTTAATGAGTCCCATACATTGATTTCGCGAGACCGACGCGCCCAGCGCTACATGGGCAGAAACACGTTTTGGGTGAGACGTGAAAAATGACAGCTATACAACTCATAAGAAGGTGTGATAAAATGGCAATGTTGAAAATCTGGAGTGAAAATATTGAAAATTCGCGAACTTACGAGCCTGTGTAGGAACTGCGCAACGCACATCAGAAACAGTCATTTTCTGGAATTTTTGTATTAGGCATGGGTTTTTGGGACATTATCGATGTCACTGAGTCATGAGGTTGTCTAAGCTCAAAGGGTGATTTCATGCAGTGATCAGCGGTGCCTGGAAATCACCTTCGGCCCGAATAACGCCATGACAGTGACATCATTTATGAGAAGGGGTCCCAAAAACCCCATGTTGAAAATTTGGTGAAAAATTCCAAAAAATGACTGAGATATGCAATAAAGTTGAAACCCCCTATCTAGCCCATTATACAGCTTACCGGCATTTCCTCAGTTCGCGGTCGCCTTTGAAGAGTGCAGACGTGTTCCCGGCCCACCAAAGATCGTCGCGCCAGAGTCCGGAGGTAAGTATGGGGTGAGGGGGGTGTGGGGAGGCTGGGTGCACAGTGGGTGGGTGCGGGTTGTGGGGGGGACTGGGAGACGCCCCACAGGACCGCTTTTATTTTACAGGTTAAAAAATGACGACGTGGACGCTTTGCCACGCTGGGGTGGGCTACCAGTGTGGCAGAAGATGGCTGGGGGCCGAGGAGCCTATGGGGGATTGGGCACACCCGGGTAAGTGACAAAACGCGAACGCTTGCCACGCTGGGGTGGGCTCCCAGCATGGCCGCAGGATGGCTTGGGGGACCGTGGAGCTGACGGGGATTGGGCACCCCGGCCGGCAACATATTTGCCACGCTGGGGTGGGCTCCCAGCGGGCACCAAAGCTTTGAGGGGTGGCGGACACACGCTGGGGAAGCGCGATCGCGAGGGGACGGCGCGGGTGTCAGTATGGCAGCGGTGTTTTGCTTTGAAGCAGAGGAACACCGCTGTCATACAGAGCTCCTGCACTCATTGGTGCAGGACCGCCATGCCTGCTCAAGGGAGCAGTGCATTGGATGGGAGAGGCACACCTCCAAAGTGTGCTACTCTCCCAAAATGTTCCTTGCGCATGCACGCAAGCAAATGTAAAAATGAACTAACAGTTAAAATGATTTTTGTCTCCTTGTTACTGTCTGCTACAATCTTCTGCCCCCCCCACTCTGCTCTGCCCACCACTCACTTCAGTTCACTGGTTGCTTCCTTCCTTGCTTTCATACAGTGTCCAGAAAGTGACATTATACCAGAATCAATGCAAAACAAAGCTTACATTAATACTTTTTCTCATTCTCTTGCTGTGCTGCTATCTGTTTATTTGCTTGGCATTTGCTCCCACCCATTATGCCAGACACTTGATCCTGTCCACTGCTTGCTCCCACGTTATAACTTACAGTTATCACTTAAGCCCCAGACAAGTGGTCACCACTGATTCAGCATCGTGTTGAACTACTGTACAATTCAGAAAAAAAAAAAAAGAAATGAAAAACGTTCAAAACTGATGCATAAATCTCCACCTAAGCATCACGGCTTTCCTCCCACCTACCTACATCATCTAGACCTGGCATTCAGAAACCGCTGTCATATCACAAAGGCATTTGAAAACTGCAGTACAGGGAAGGACTACTAAATAGTATAGTCCATTAAAACTAATGGGAGTTTTTAAACTCAACTTGCCTACACTTTCTTCGGGTCCCTTTCTCAGTTTTGTTGCTGGCCTGCTCCACTACTCTCACCATAACTACTGGAAAACTGGTAAAGCAAAGCACAATAAGACACTCCAATGATGTGTGTTAGATACTTCTAATACACAGCCAGAGATCAAAGGCACTCAACCTGTAGCCTTGTGCCTTACTACACCCCTGGACATGCATTAGAAGTATCTAATACACACCCAATCATGTCTTATTACTTACACATGTTGGACTTTCTCGATGGAACTTGCTGCTGTCTATCCCCCAGATACTGTAACACAAAGGCTGGTAACTGTAATCCATTAGTAATGTAATTCTGTTTTGTGTCTTTTACTATATGTTTTCAGTATTGTGCATGTTATGATATGTGATAAAGTGCTTTGAATAAAAAGAAATAAAATGTAATTTACAGTATCGACACATATACACACACATACAGGATCAACTATTTCTTGGCTTCCAGAAGCCGCACTCCTTCAGGTTTCTCCTGCTAGTCTCCACTGCCCACTGGACTCAACCCTCACTGCTGTGTCAGCCATTAGACTGTCCCTCATGCTCCACCAACCCCCTCTGGGGGGGACAAAACTAGGGAGAAGTTAGTTGAGGGGGAAACTTGGTGTGCTGGGCAGTTGGGTGGCATGGGAGCACCTACCAGAGGCTGTCATCTGCTGCCACAGGCCTGCCATTTTCTGTTTTTTCTGCCCCACCCACCTCCCTCATCTGGTGTGGCCACAGCTATGTCCTTTGGAATGGGGCATTCAGCAGCATGAGGTCACCCACACCAAGAATGCCTCCACATGTCTGCCACCGGGGACAACTGTAAGAGTGACCAACACCAACTCACCCCAGGAGGGAAGCATCCAAAGCACATAAAGACTCACTCTCTGCCAGTCTCCACATCTGACATGCAGGCTTTTGGCATGAACATTGCTCACTAGCATGTAAGAGTGATGCCCCATCACCTAGCACCATGGAGCTGGCTAAGAGCTAATTCTTAATGGCTGGACTCAAAGCTTTAAAGAGGGACTGAGGCCAACATTTTTGGCATCAATAAATTCAGAATTTGGGTCAGCATATCCTCAATCAGCCTCATGCCATACATCAGATCTGTAAGTTACTTTGAAGTCATTTTGTACCCCTTAATTTACTGCCTGTTCATAAAAAACAGTTTCAGTGAAAAGCTACTGATGATGTCATCTCCTGAACTCACATCCTAGTCCTCACTGCAAGCTACTGTACCTTATATGACTTATTTCTCCTATGTTACTTAAAACTGCAGGTGTAGTACACATCTGAAAAGGGAAAACTGACACTGGGGGGTCAGCACATGCCCTTGCATAATGTGTAGATGCAAGGTATAGTACTGCAGAATGTGATGGGGATGTGGATGGAATGCAGTGGCAGTCATACCTTTAGAATAACAAAGTTTTGTGCAATTTTTAAATTACTGCAGGTATGAGATTTCAAAATGTCACCAGGCTGCAACTGTGGAATGTAGCAATGACACAGTCTCAGAAAGAAGCTGGAACACATAATTTCAAAATGTGGCAGAGATGCACAATTTCGAAATGTAGCAGTGATGCACAATTTTAGAATGTGGTGGTGATGCACAATTTCGAAATGTGGCAGTGATGCACAATTTCAGGATGCGGTGGTGACACACTATTTCAGAATGCAGTGGTGATGAGCAATTTTGTAATGCATCAGTGACGTACAATTTCAGAATGTGGTGGTGACGCACACATTTGGAATGTAGCAGTAATGTACAGGTTCGGAATGCAGCGGAGACACAATTTTGGAATGCAGTGTTGACACGCAATTTTGGAATGCAGCAATGACCCACAATTTTTGGATGCAGTGGTGATGCACAGTTTCAGAATGTGGTGATGATGCAAAGTTTCAGAATGTGGCAGTGACGTACAATCTCGGAATGTAGCGCTGACATACACTTTTGGAATGTGGTGGTGATGCACAGTTTTGAAATGTGGCGGATATGTTCAATTTCAAAATGTGGTGTATGTGGTGTGATACACAATTTTGGAATGTGGCAGTGACAATTTCAGAATTTGGCACTGAAACACAACTTGGTGGGGATGTGCAAGGGCATGGGGTCAATATGCCGTCCGGCAGAATGCTGTGCAGCAGAATCGCGTTGCGCGATTCCAGACTATCTTTTGTTTCTGTGGCTGCCTCCACCCCACACCCCTGTTATGTAGGATCAGAGCCCCTGGACCCCCCACTAAATATTCTAACTCTGGGGGGGTCCAACTCGGAGACCACACAGGTCCGGGATTCACCATAATGCCATACGGTATTAAGCGTATGACATTATGACCTAGTACGATGTGCAAGTATGGAATCTGGTGGGTGATGTACCATTTCAGAATGTGACAGGGATGTGCATTTTGGGAATGGGAAAGGAATGTGCAATTTTGGAATGTATCAGGGATGCATCATTTTAGAATGTGGCTGGGATGCATAATGTTGGAATGTGGTGGGGATGTGCTGCACAATTCTGAAAAATGGTGGGTGCATACAATTCTGGAATGTGGCAGGGACAAGCAATTTCAGAATAAATGGTGTGTCCTGTCAGATTCCAACAGTGTGCATCCCCACTATATTCCTATATTCCGAAATTGCCAGTCCCTTCCAAATTCCTCAATGTGTGTCCCTGTGGCATTCGGAGACTGATTGTCCCACCACATTTTGATGTGGCACATTCCTATCACATTCCGAGACTGCATGTCCCCCCCAACATATTAAAACTGGGCACCAACTTTTCATTCTGTGCCTTGGTTTAGTGATGCATTCCAAAACCACCTTCTGACATGTTCTAAAGTATAGTGCCATGCAGCTGAACATTTTGTAAATCACAAGCACTGCAGCCAACCCTATGTCATTTTTTGAAGGATTACTATAGCTACAGTACAGTTTCTTAAACTTTAGAGAAGCAGGTCCTATAAGGTTGCTGACAGGGAGGACTAGAGTGTAAGTTCAGGAAATGACATCATCAGTGGCTCTTCACTGAAACTGGCTTTTTTGAACAGGTAGTAAAATCAGGGTTACAAAATAGCTCATAACTTTAAAATGAAGTAAAACGGAAACCTAATTTTTGGTATGAGATTTATTGGGGCTATGCTTATCCTAATTCTGCAATGTAGCACTTTTCGTGGGAGTCCTTCTTTTAATTAAAAAAACTAAGTTTCTAGCTCGAACAGTTCTAAAGTTAGACATTTCAAAAGTTAACTTTATCTAAAAAAGGGAACCATTTTGACTAGAAACTTAATTTTAATTTAAATTCAAGCTTGGCTGATATTGATGTAAGATATTGCTGCAGCTACCATATATTGATATATAAAAAAACATAAAACTGTTCAGAGTATTTTTAAAGTCCTGTCATTTTAACGTTTTATACCGACATGTGTGGACATGTAGTGACATACGAGAACTGTATTGTTAGGGTATATTCATGTTGCTTGGATTCCCAGTTTTCATAAAACAAAAAGAACAATCAAAAAAACACTTTTTTCTTTTTGATCTGGAGAGGCTTTTCCTCTGGTCCAGTCCCCCACCATCCTGTCACCCAGCTTCTCGTGCACTTACCATCATCCCCATTCTGCCCCCATGGCTGACCTCCCCCCCATGGGGGCTCAGTAGGTCTGCCTCTCACTCTGCTGTACACAGATTCCAGTACTTGGGATGGCCATTTTGCCAGTGCAGGACAAATAAGGGGTGAAACCTCATTCGACATCCAGGCTTTTTAAATTTTTCTCCCCTATGGATGCAGGTATGGGGCACATACAAGTTCAAGCACATTGCATTTGCTGAGTACGTTGCCCTGTGTCCTCTCTTCCATAAGTCACTCCAGGTGCACTACCACTTGTGGTCTCAGAAGTGGCAGTACACCACTGGAGTTGGCTGCTCTTTCCCCTCAGAAGACAGAATGCTCTCTTCTTGATCTTCCTGCCCCCATCTGGCTTCCGACAATCCACAGTTGCTCCCAAACCCAGGTTGCCACCGATGCAAGCAATAACACTACTGCTTAAGTGATGGACCCACCGAAAAGAACTTGCATTTATACATAACAGTTCAAATATTACAGCTTTCAAATATAATTTATAGCATTATAATTTATATCATTACTGATTAAAATATCATGAAAATATTTTTTTTGAAATGGTTACAAGATACTAGTGTTTTTTTGTCTAAAATGAAACACTGTTTCCCTCTTTTTAATCATATTTGTCCTGGTACTGTCTTTCTCAATATAAAAACAGCATCATGTTCAGTGCAATAATACATGCCTTGTTATTGATGTTCATGTGAGTTTTGTTTAAAAATCTTTCAAAATGTGCTTGTTGGATTTTTGTGTGTGTGTGTGTGTGTGTGTGTGTGCTTTATAACTCTCTAGACCTCCTAGGTAATCTAAAAGCCATTATCCTGTTTTCCTTTTGAGCAGGTAACATTAGAAGTGTGTGAGCGCATTGTGCCCTGATCTCCACCCAGAATAATAGAAAGTCACAACTTTGTACTGTTTGGTTGCCCTTTGGCAAGATTTATTCTGGAAAAAGGCATTAATTTACATTCCTCAAGTCAATGTCCACACGATCAATAAACAAATTGTCATGTCAGTAATTCTTGACTCCAGTCTCCTCCTTCTTCTGGCTGTCTTCCTTCTTGCACTCCAGGATCCAGACACTGTGAATCCAGCCCCCTCCTCCGTCACCAGAACTAGGCCGGTTACAACTTTCCCCGTGCATCAGCTCTCCAGGCCCAGACACTATGAATCTGGCACCTGGACCTATCCCCCCTCCCTGCCTTAACACCATGCCTGGGTTCTATGTTCCCAGCCCATGTTGCCTACCCCCTCCTCCCTTTCTTGTCCCCTTTCTTCCCCCAGCTCCCTCTCCCTCCTTCTTCTTCTCCTCCCCTTTCTCCCAGATCACCCAAAATTCTTTCCATCACCCAACATTCTTTCCTGGGGCCCTTCTGCCCCCCAGGGAGCTATGATCTGGCCCCCAGACCAAAGGCTGTCTACCCACAGCATGCACAAGCCCCATACCCTGGGGCACCTGTGCACCTCACTTGTGCCCACAAATTCTATCCTTGTGCCAGTCTTGTCCCTTGGACTCTTCTTCATAAGAATAGGTGGGTGGAGAAATTAGCCAGCAAATAGAGGGCTGGCAGAAGGTGTCCAGCCCTGATATAGCCCTCTAGGAGCCCAATCAGGACCCCTAGCGGCTCTGCCCCCCAGCCAATAGCCAGCAAGCCTGCCCTGTCATAAGCCCATGTCTTATACCCTGTGATGTCATTTCCTCTCCCCCCCACATCCTCCTAGCTGTAGTTCTATACTGGCTGGAGACATGGGACAACCTGGCCTGCCTTTTATTGGCAGGCCCCATTGTCTTAATTTTTTAAAATTCTTATCATTGTTCATACTCAGGAGGGCCTACTGTAGATATTCAGTATTCATAATGTGGCCCAAAGATGAAGGAAAAAAACAAAACACAAAAGTAAATCAAAATAAACTCTAGCTCTTCCCAGATAGCATGGGTAAATTTTGTGGCCACCCCTCTCCTACATACAGTTGTCACCTGCCCTACACCTCCTTACATTCCCACACACAGATTATTTAGCAAAACAGAGGTTCCAAGGCTCCTGGAATAGCGCTAACAGCTGATATTACCATTTTACAGTCTCCCACATACCAGGCCTGACACCCCGAAGTCTCTATGGGCATGCTAATTTTATGACAAGCTGACTTCCATCCTGACCTTGATCCATGTGTTTTTTCTGGGGGGGAGGGCATTGGTAGTAATATCCAGACAGCCAGACCCCCCCAACCAAAAGCACTTGTTTTCTTCTCATTTATATTGGGCAGTAGTAATCCCAGAAAGGAGACTGAGAAGCGAGGAATGGTTAGCTTTATTAATTATGCTAGGCTGATTGATTGGTCAGTCTTCAAAGAACCATCAGTGATGGGAATTACCCTCCTCACCTCTCCTTCCTGGCAAAGCTGCTACCAGACAACAGACTCTGACTAAATGGAAAACTCAGTGCTTCAGATCAGGGAGGGGGACTGACTAGCTAACAAGGAATTTATTACTGTTGTTCCCCCAAATCAATGATTGAGGGTTAGGAGGGGCTCCACTTGTAATTAATGGCCCTTTGGAAGCTGAGGGGTTGGGCTAAGGAGGTGGTCAGCCTTAAAATGTTGGTGCCAGCTGAGCTTCTTGTAGCATACCAGGAGCCTGGCAATCTTTTTATAAACAATCTGTTGTGGGAAGATGGGGAGTATGACTGAATACCAGAAAAGGGGAACCATGGATTCTGCCCTGGCCACTTGAGGTTTAGTTTTTTTTTATCGTACTTTTCTTATTTTTTAATTTTCAATGTTTTTTTTTTGTCTCACAGGCCAAATATCCAGAATAATGAAACGTAATACCACAAAAGTAGGGAAATGTGATGTTAGGGTGTCCAACCATAACTACCCATCCCCTAAGCAGCAAACAGAGAAGACAACATATCCAACCACAGGTAGCCATCATAGGTAAGACAAAGAACATACAAATGTTTCCAGATGACACAAAAGACATCCCAAATCAGGGTCCAACACTTCTGCTGCCGTGGATACATGTGCACACTGCAGGACAAACACACCCGCTTCTGGCTGCAGATTGAAATCCATGATACTCAAATCACAACACTACTTCTGTCTACAGAAGTGCAGGCCCCTCCAAGATCAGCACTTTTGTAGCCCCAGATACACATGCAATGTGTAAGACATACACACCCACTTCTCACAGGCCACTGTGAGGCCAGTGCTTCTGCAACCAAAGATACACAAGCAAAGTGCAAAACATATATACTTACTTCTGCATTCACATTGCCTCATTTCTAAACAGCACTTATGGAATATAATTTTTTGAAGTGCAGCATACTGTATGTATATTTTTGAAGGTACCACATTAGCTCTACTGCATTTGTGTCATCTGAAAAGCTGAAAGTTGTTATTACTTTTTAGACCTGTGTAAGTAACTACTACTGATTCTTTTTTGGGGGGTTGACTTTTCTTAGTTTAACTTTAATTTGCCATAGATGAACTGTAGCTGGGAGATATTTGCAGTCATTTGAGGCTAGACTTGTTACTTAACCTCTGTGAAATAGGTGTCTGTCAAGGGGAGGAGCTGAAAGGGGCCTAGTTGAACTGTGGATTTAAAACAGGAGTTGTTTGTGGTCTCTGTCTGCTGAGACAGAGAGACAGAGATAGAGAGAGAGAGAGAGAGTGAGAGAGACAGAAAGCAACCAAGGCTTTCTTAAATCAAGGAGGTTATTTTCTAGACTGCACTGAATTGAATTATTACTTTTTGGACCTGTGTAAGTAACTAGTATTGATTTTGTTTTTTGAGGTCGAGTTTTCTTAGTTTAACTTTAATTTGCCAGGGAGGAACTGTAGCTGGGAGATATTTGCAGTCATTTGTGACTAGACCTGTTACTTAACCTCTGTGAAATAGGTGTATGTTAAGGGGAGGAACGGAAAGGGGCCTAGTTGAACTGTGGATTTAAAACAGGAGTTGCTTCTGGTCTCTGTCTGCTGAGACAGAGAGAGAGAGAGAGAAAGCAGCCAAAGCTTCCTTAAATCAAGGAGGTTATTTTCTAGACTACACTGAATTAAATTATTACTTTTTGGACCCGTGTAAGTAAACATAGAAACATAGAAACATAGATTTTGATGGCAGATGAGGACCACTTGGCCCACCCAGTCTGCCCATTTCCCTACCTAATGGATAAGCTGCAGATCCTAGTTAACCAGCAGCCTACTTCTTCCTACCCCCAACCCCTAGAATTGCCTTATGACTGTCCCATGCATGCTTGAATTCCACCACTGTTTTTGACTCCACAACCTCCTCCGGAAGGCCGCTCCATGCATCCACAACCCTCTCTGTGAAAAATACTTCCTTAAATTACCTCTGAGCCCCCCCTCATCTTCAAACTGTGCCCTTGTTCTTGCACACCCTTTTTGAAAGATGCTACCCTCTTGGACTTTGTTGATTCCCTTGAGGTACTTGAACATTTCTATCATGTCCCCCCTCTCCCTCCTTTCCTCAAGGCTATACATATTAAGCTCCTTAAGTCTCTCTTCATATGTCTTCCAGTGCAGACCCTGTACCATTTTAATTGCCGTCCTCTGGACAGCTTCCATCCTGTCTAAGTCTTTGCGGAGATTGGGTCTCCAGAACTGCACACAGTACTCCAGATGGGGTCTCACCAACTGTCTGTACAGAGGGATAATAGCTTCCTGTTTTCTACTGGTGATCCCTCTCCCTATGCATCCCTGTATCCCCCCAGCCCTCCTTGCTGCCCTTTCACATTGCTTGCCCACCTTTAGGTCATCTGATATGACTACCCCCAGGTCCCTTTCCATTTTTGCTGTTGTGAGTATCTCACCCCCCATTGTGTACTCTTCCCCTGGGTTTTTGTTTCCCAGGTACATTACTTTGTACTTCTTAGCATTTAATCTAAGCTGCCATACATTTGGCCATTACTCAAACCTTGCCAAGTCCCTTTTCATCCTTTCCACCCCACCTTGTGCATCAACTCTGTTGCAGATCTTTGTGTCATCTGCAAAGAGACATACTTTTCCTTCCAGTCCCTCTGCAATGTCACTTATAAAGACATTGAAGAGGACCGGTCCTAATACTGAACCCTGCAGTACCCCACTAGTAACCCCCCTTTATTCAGAGTGGACTCCATTTACTATTACTCTCAGTGTCCTATTCTCCAGCCAATTCTTTACCCAGGCTATCATCTTGGGACCCACTCCCAGGCTGGCTAACTTGTATATTAATCTTTTGTGTGGGACTGTGTCAAATGCCTTGCTAAAGTCTAGGTAGGCCATGTCCACAGACCCTCCCATATCTACTACTTTGGTCACCCAGTCAAATAAATCTATCAGATTTGTCTGTCATGACCTTCTCGCTGTGAATCCATGCTGCCTTGGGTCCTATGCCCCTCAGGCCTCTAGATACTCAACAATTCTTTCCTTCAGAAGTGATTCCATCATTTTCCCTACCACTGAGGTTAAACTAACAGGTCTGTAGTTTCCTGCTTCTGCCTTGCTCCCACTTTGTGAAGGGGAATCACATCTGCCCTCCTCCAGTCCTCAGGTACCACCCCATCCTCCCATGATGTGTTAAAGATGGTAGTCAGTGGTGTCACTAGTTGTACCCTTAGTTCTTTTAGAATTCTGGGATGAATCCCATCAGGCCCCATTGTTTTGTCCACCTTCAGTTTTAAGAGTTCTTTCAGAACCCTTTCTTCTGTAAATGGGCTGGTATCAACTTCTGTATCCCGAGTGTTTCTACTGTTTGTTTTAGGTACCTCCCCCTCTTCCTTTGTAAATACTGAGCAAAATATTTGTTTAGTATTTCTGCCTTTCACAATCACCCTCTGCCCACCCTCCCTCCCCTTTATTAAGCCTCACTAACCCTTCCTTGGTCTTTCTTCGCTCCCTGATGTACCTATAAAAGGTTTTATCCCCCTTCTTAACTGAGTTGGCCATCTTTTCCTCAGTTTGGGCCTTTGTTGTTCTGACTGCCTTCCCAGCTTCCTTTTGCTTTAACTGATACAGTTCTCTGTCCTGCACCGTCTGTGATTCCTTGTACTTCCTGAATGCTTTCTTTTTCTCTTGAACCTTCACTGCCACTTCCTTTGAGAACCATAGTGGTTTCTTACATCGTTTCATTTTGTTTATTTGCTTCACACAAAGGCTTGTTACCTCTCACGATGGCAGTTTTATTATTCCCATTGTTCTTCCACACCCTCCTTCCTGCCCATTTGCTAGTGCATTCCTTAGGCACTCACTCATTTTTAGCAAAGTCAGCCTCCTAAAGTCCAGTACTTTTGCCTTTGTATGGCTTGACTCTATTGCTTGTGTTTATTGTGAACCATACTGTTCGATGGTTGCTAGTTCCAAGATGGCTACCCACTTCTACATCTGTGATCCTTTCTTCATCTCCATTTGAAAGAACCAGGTCTAAGATTGCTCCCTCTCGAGTGGGCTCCAATACTAGTTGTCTAAGGCATGCCCCCTGTAGGGCATCTAGAATAACCCCACTCTTTGAAGTGGCTGCTGCAACTGCACTCCAGTTAACATCTGGCATATTCAGATCACCCATCAGCAATATCTCCCCTTTTTCTGCCATTCTAAGTATTCTTTCTATCATTTCCTTGTCCATTTCCTCCCCCTGAGAAGGTGGTCTGTATACAACCCCTGTGCGGATTGTGGTGCCATTGCCGTCTCCAAATTTACCCACAGTGCTTCTTCTCCTCCCTGTTTTCCCTTTTGTTCTGTTGCTTTGATTCCTTTCCTTATGTAAAGAGCTACTCCTCCTCCTCTTTTACCCTCCTTGTCCCTCCTGTAGATAGTGAATCCTGGTATGTTTACGTCCCAGTTATGGTTTTGTGTGTACCATGTCTCTGTGACTGCCACGATATCCAGATGTTCCTCCCCCATCAAGGCCACTAATTCAGGAAGCTTGTTACTCAGACTACGGGCATTGGTACTCATTGCTCTCCATTTTTGATGGCTTTACTTTCTTTTGCAGCATCCCCCACTGACCTTTCTACCTTGGTCTTTTTCTCATTTAGTACCCTGTTTTGTAGGGAGAGGCTGGGATTTTCCTGCTGCTTATCAGTACCTCCCCCCTTGACTAGTTTAAAAGCTTGCCAATGAAGCATTTAAACTTGTAACTAGTATTGATTCTGTTTTTTGGGGTTGACTTTTCTTAGTTTAACTTTAATTTGCCAGGGAGGAACTGTATTTGGGAGATATTTGCAGTTATTTGTGACCAGACCTGTTACTTAACCTCTGTGAAATAGGTGTCTAAAAGGAAGGAAGGACAGCACTCCCTGGGGTGGAGGGTCAGAGTTGTAGTTGATTGTTTCTGGAGGGCATAGGGTTACTCCCACACACCCTGCCCCTCACCCACCCACTCCAAGCACATAAGTTCCTTTATAGTAGGGGTTCAGACATCACTTCCCCAAAACTGCTAACAACATATACCTGTTCATATCCTTAAAGGAACAGCACACTGAATAGGGGGTAGAGGCACTCACAAGCTTGCACACACTAAAACAAGAACAAAAAAGAAAAAGAAAATCATCTGTAACAGGAAGGGACACAGACATGTGGGGAGTGGTGCAATGCACTGGCTGTGGAGCAGAATTCATCTGGGAGACATTCTGGACACTGCATTGCTGCCCTATTTGCAGGCACCTCTCTGGTCTGAGGAAAGAGGTAGTTCATCTCCATGCTGACCTGACAAGGATTTGGGAAACCTGCTCCCCCACCCAGGGACCACCCAGACTACTTCCACTACCTCAGAGGTGCCACGAAAGAGGAGTGGTTGGACCACAGTGGGCTCAGGGAGGGTGAGGGTGGTGGAACAGAGGTGCCCCCTCCAGTTGTGCCTCTTCACAATTCATTCATACTCTGGTGGAGCATGGTTCCTCTATGGAGGCACCCAGAGTGGAGAACAAAGAGGATGCTGTGAACCTCCACAATGGAGACCTACAGGAGGGTGGCACAGGACCCCACAGGAGAAGGAAACAACTACTGGTGGAGGACTCAATTGATAGGAGGTAGAACTGGGGATGGGGAAAGGGAGGTAAGGTGCCTGCCCAGTACCATGGCTTGGAGGTAGAGGAAACAAATCCTCAGGATCATGGGAGCAGCTGCAAGGGGGAGTGAGCTGGATGTCATTATCCACCTAGGGACAAATGATCGCACTGAGAATGGGATCAGAGCACTGCAACAGGAGTTTGTGAAGTTGGGGAGGGGCCTTAGACAAGTAGCACACATGGTAACTTTCTTGGAGGTGCTACCTGTCTATGGCATGGATGAGGCTAGGGTACTCTGCACCATGGGATTCAATGACTGGTTGAAAAACTGGTGCAGAGCTCAGGGATTTGGCTTCATTGGGGACTGGGGCTCCACCTGGAGGGATGAAGGCCTATAATAATAATAATTTTATTTATATAGCGCCTTTCAATATAACAAGGTGCTGAACAAGTTAATATAATAAACTCAAATTTCAATACAAAACATGAAAACATATAAAAATACATAATAAAATGCATCATAAAAACATAATAAATTACAATAAAATTCCAATCATATTACAGCTAACTTAACTCTCCAAAAAGGCCATTTTCCATAAATAAGATTTTAATTCTTTCTTAAATATCTCCACGAAGGTGCACTCCCGTCACCGGCATGGTAGAGAATTCCAAAGAGTGGGTGCAGCATGAGAAAATGCTCTGCTGCCTGAAGATTTTAAACTCACTCTTGGAATCTCCAGCAACCCCATGTCGGCTGAGCGAATCAATCGGCCAGGGCAGTAAGGAACCAGTAGGTCTTTCAGATAGGATGGACCCTAATTGTGAAGGGCTTTAAAAGTCAATAAAATGACTTTAAAGGTGATCCACCACCGTATAGGAAGCCAGTGCAGTTCACGCAGCACCGGGGTAATATGACAGGACCTACTTGTCCCAGTCAAAACCCAGGCTGCAGCATTCTGCACCAGCTGTAGGTGGTGGATTTCAACCCCAGAAAGCCCAAAGTAAAGGGCATTGCAGTAGTCTAGGCATGAGGACACAAAGGTGTGGACCAACGTTGGCAAGGAGTCAGAGGGAACAAGGTGCTTAACCCTGGCATGGTGGTCTGCATCTATCCAGGAGGGGAACCAGGATCCTAGGGGATAGGTTTAATTGCATCATTGACAAGCATTTAAACTAGCCAAGGGGGGGAGGCACTAAAAAGAAGCAGGGAAATCCTAGCCCCCCCAAAAATCAGGGCAGTTAGTGAGGTAAACACCAAGATTGAGCAGTCGATAGGGAGAAGGGCAAGGGTAAATGAAGAAAAAGACAAAGGCAGTAATGATAGGGATGGGGCAAAAAGAAATAAAGCCATAAAAATATTGAGGGTAATGAGTACCAATGCCTATAGTCTAGGTAAAAAGCTCCCTGAAATGGTGGCCTTGATGGAAGAGGGATGCCTGGATATTGTAGCAGTCACAGAAACATGGTACACAGAGAACCATGACTGGGATGTCAACATACCAGGGTACACAATTTACAGGAGGGACAAGAAGGGAAGAAGAGGAGGAGGAGTAGCTCTGTATGCAAGGGAAGGGATCAAAGCAACAGAACTAAAGGGTAAACAGGAAGGAGAGGAGGTACCATGGGTCACCCTGGAGACTGGAAATGGCACCACAATCTGCACAGGGGTTGTATGCAGACCCCTATCTCAGGGGGAGGAAATGGACAAGGAAATGATAGAAAGCTTCCTTGGGATGGCAGAGAAAGGGGAGATATTGCTGATGGAGGACCTGAATATGCCAGATGTTAACTGGAGCACCTTTGCTGCAGCCACATCCAAGAGAAGGGCCATTCTTGATGCCCTACAGGGGGCATGCCTCAGACAGCCAGTTTTGGAACCCACTCAGGAGAGAGCAATCTTAGACCTGGTACTCTCAAATTGGAATGGAGATAGGCTTTCTGATCTAGAAGTGGGTAGCCATCTGGGAACAAGCGTCCACCAAACAGTGTGGTTCATGATAAACTTAGCTGTAGAGTCAAGCCATGCAAAAGTGAAGGTATTGGACTTCAGGAGGGCCAATTTTGTCAAAATGGGAGAGTGCCTCAGAAAAGCACTAGCAAATAAGCAAGAAGGTGGGGTGGAGCAAAAAGGGGGAAACATCAAAATCACCATCACAGAGGCAACAAGTCTTTGTGTAAAACAAATAAGCAAATCAAAATTAAAGAAAAAAACCACTATGGTTCTCAAAAGAAGTGGCGGGTTAGGTAAGGGAGAAAAAGATAGCATTCAGGAAGTATAAGGAAACACAGAAGAAGGAGGACAGAGAATTGTACTAGTTAAAGCAGAAGGAAATGGGGAAGGCAGCCAGAATAGCAAAGGCCCAAACTGAGGAAAAGATAGCCAACTCGGTTAAGAAGGGGATAAAACCTTTTATAGGTACACTAGGGCGCAAAGAGAAACTAAGGCAGGGATACTGAGGCTGAATTAAGAGAAAGGTGGTTGGGGGAGTCACGTGATGCGGGAGACCGAGTAGCTGGGTCCACTTGAGCTCCGTCTTCTACTCCACTAATCTGGTTAAAACTACCCAGTTAGAAGTGAAAGACCGATTGTGCTGTGCAGGATATCGTCGGAGGAGTGTGCCGAGAAGAGTTTTATGGAGGCAGATATGCACAAGCAGCCCCCAAAACACACCCCGCCTGCAACACCCGAGAAGGTGGCTAAAAAGCCTAAGGCCTCGGCCTCTGAGTTGGGTCACGGGGAGAGTGCATGCAGCAACCCGGATGAACTGCTTTCCCTGGCACGGTTTCTTGAAGAGATGGGTCCCTTGAAAATAACGATTTTGGAAGTTGCTGGTGAAGTTAAAAATATAAATACAGCCATTGAAAACTTATCCAAGGAGAACTCACGGACACGAGCTTACGGGTATTCTCGTTAGAAAAGTAAAGATACAGTGAGTGTAGATGGTAGGTCAAATTAACACAGAAAATTCAAAGTTAGAAAACAAGGTGGAGGATCTGGAAGGCGAAGTTGGCATAATAACGACATTGTCTTAGGACTACCTGAAAAGCTGAGGCTAATAGCCCGATTGTGTTTGCTCAGAAACTGGCTGAAAAAATAAGGTTCTTCCCCTTATGGGTCTAAATACATCGTTGAGAGGGCACATAGAGCGCTTAGCCCATTACCACCATCTGATC
The DNA here is from genome assembly GCA_016271365.2 of Neoceratodus forsteri. Taxonomy (NCBI): domain Eukaryota; kingdom Metazoa; phylum Chordata; order Ceratodontiformes; family Ceratodontidae; genus Neoceratodus; species Neoceratodus forsteri. Next base: position 203,567,270 of record CM057454.1, read on the forward strand.
ATCCACCAAGGCCATTCATAATAAAATTTTTGAACTACCAGGAAAAGCAACTCTTGATTTCCAAGGCAAGGAGGACAAAGAAATATTCTGGGAAAGTTCCAAGCTAAGGATCGCCCAAGACCTTCCTTTAACAGTCAGACAGAAGAGAGCTGCCTATCATCCTCTCGTCAAGAAGCTGATACCTGCAGGGGTGAAGTTCAGGATGGGATACCCTGCGAGGCTTCAAGTGTATATTGGGAAGGAATGGAAATCTTTTGAATCTCCTGACTCAGCTGCACCCGGCCTTGAAAGAGGCATTCCCCGATCTTTTCAAGGACACTTGAGCTAATCAGGGTCACATTCGCGGTTTCCTCTGGGAGCCTTAGCGCTGTTTTATTTTTGTGAAATGATGCTTTTTGTCTCTCAACTCGGGTTTGAACCCGGGTCCACCGGGGGGTCCATTTTGTTATATCTCTCATCTTCAGGGTTCCGAAGCTGAATGGTGTTATGCTATTAATTTTGGTTATTTGGTTTCACGAAGCAAATGCCCCTTGGCGACTTAAGATGGTTCTGGACTGTCTTTTGTATGGTTTCTAAGGACTGCATTTCATAAAAAGAACACTACTTCTAACCAGTCTGGGACATCTTTTGTTTTTCAGGGCCTGGACTACATGATATTTGTGGGCCTTATTCGTTTTGGACACATGTGTTTGGACTTCTCAGTATATATTGGGACTTCTCTTTTCGGGCACAAGGTAGTTTCCCTAGCACATTTGGAATCATGTTTGGAATATTATTTGGTATTAGGGTCCATTTTCTAATGGTATCTTGCAGTCTGGGTACCTTTCTGTATATTCTGTTCAGGTGGAGTAGTCGGTGGAGTGGGGCGTGAGGCGGTGTATCCTGCTGTCCATGGGCCACATTGAGATTTGGGGTGTGAGTGGGCTGGGGTTTGGTGGGAGCTTATGGGACTATGGGGTTTTGAGATATGGCTGATTATTTGGTTTTCGGGGCCTCTCGACTATTGGGGTTTGGGTTTCGGACACAAGGACTGGGGTTATATGGGTCAGGCAAGGTGGGCTAGAAGTTGGCAGTTAGCTTTTAGGCTATGGGTACTGATACCTGCTTAAAATTTTGTACGTTGAATGTTAAGGGAGCTAGACATCGAGTCAAGCAATACAAGCTATTGAAATATTTGGAAATGGCTAGGGTTAAGATAGCATTCCTACAAGAAACACATTTATTACTTGAGGAAAGCAAATGTTTGAGAAAAAGACAATTTGGAGAAATCTTTTCTGCTCAGGGTACCACAAAAGTAGGCGTTTGATTCTAGTACATAGGTAGATACCTTTTGTTTCCAATAAGGTTATCTCAGATAAGGATGGGAGATTCGTATTCACTATTGGGAAGTTATATAGGAGGGAAGTATTGTTAGGATCGGTCTATGGGCCTAATTCGGACAATCAGGATTTTTTAATTAAATTACTGCAAAGGTTACTACCTTTTGCTCATTTGCCCATAATCTTAGGTGAGGACTTCAATGTGGCCCTGGATCCCACATTAGACAGGTCTTCAGGTCTACGTATGTGTCTCTCCCCGGCTACCTTAGCTCTAACTGACTTATTGGTACGGTTGGGCCTAGCTGATGTGTGGAGGGTTCTGCACCCACAAGCCAAGGAATACTCCTTTTTGTCGCCAGTGCATAAGTCGGGTTCGAGAATAGACTACATACTCCTTTCTCGGGTCCTACTTAAAGGGGTTTTTACCGCTGAGATTGTGCCGGCCCCCTTGTCGGATCACTCGGCTGTGGAGGTTCTGATCTCATTTCCATCGGCTTTGGGCAAAGGTAACAGGTGGAAAATTAACAACCAGTTTCTCCGCCTGCCCAAGGTTGTGCAGTGCTTAACTTTTCAGCTCGATGAATTTTGGCCTTGAACTCTACTGAAGAAACTAGGCGGACATACTTTGGGCAACTTTAAAGGTTCATGAGGGGCCTCCTTATCAGGCAGGCCACTATTATGAAAAGGAAACCAATGTTTTAATGGTAGAGAAATTGAGAGTGATTAAGGGAACTGCAGGCTTCATTGGTCTCTAATCCACAAGAAATTGAGCTAAAGTTAACTAAGGTTAGGGATGAATACCTTAGAATGCTGGGGATCAAGCTGAGCTGGCCATCATTAAAACCCAAGCTTTATACACTGATCAAGGAGAAGCAGAGCAGACTACTGGCAAGGCAGTTAGCACAGCTAGAAGCATCTCGGCTCATTGAAGGAGTCAGATCGGTAAAGATGGGTTGATTAAAACCACCCCAGAGGACATCGTCCTTGTTTTTCGTGATTATTATGAGGCATTGTACGGAGGTATGCAATCTCCCCCACAGCTGAGTGACATCCAGCAATTCCTAGACAGGATACCTCTTCCTAGTTTGGAGGGGGTGGACACCAAGGTCTTGGTAGCAGACATTACTTATAATGAGATAGAGGATGCGATCAGAGCTCTACCAATGAATAAAACTCCTGGCCCTGATGGGTTCTCACTTAATTTTTATAAACCTTTTCTTCCCAACTGATTCCGTTTCTGGCCGGCCTATACCGGTATATTTTATTGGGAGAGGAAGTGGATAAATACCTTTTGAAGCTTTAATAGTGTTAATCCCCAAGCCTAATAAGTCACTTGAAAACCCAGGTAGTTATCGCCCATATCTTTACTTAACTCGATATTAAAATACTGGCAAAAATTCTGGCTGAGCGTAGAAATTCCTGCCTCATTTGATAGGACAGGAACAAGTGGGTTTTATGAAGGGCAGATCCTCAGCGGACCATTTCAGGACGTTGTCTCACGTCTTCTCGGCCTCCGAGGAGGCCAAGGCCCCTCAGGCCTTGGTCTCCTGGATGCCGAAGAGCGTTGATAGAGTTCATTGGTCCTATCTTTACCAAGTGATGTTAGGTAGGTTTTCCGGAGCAGTTTGTCAGTTGGATTAAGGCCTTGTATTCAAATCCGACAGCAAGAGTGACCTGTAATGGTGTTATATCTGAACCCTTTGTGTTAAAGGCTGGGACAAGGCAGGGCTGTCCCTTGTCTCCCTTACTTTTTAATCTTTATTTAGAGCCCCTTATTAGGTATATTGTCTTTAAAGACACAATTTTTGGGATCAAGGTGAGAGACCAGACTATCAAGGTTACCGCTTTTGCGGATGACCTCCTGATTTACTTATCAGATCCGGTCTCTTCTGTTCCTGTCCTATTAAACGTCATTAAGGAATTTAGCCTAGTATCCAATTATAAGCTAAACCAGGACAAGACAGTAGTTTTCCCTCTTTCTAACGGGTTTTTTAAAAAAGATATCATTGGGATGGGTCTGGGTTGGAATTCTAAATCTCTCAATTATTTGGGGCTCTTCTTAACTGTAAATCCTGATCGTCTTTGGCACCTCAAATCTGGATACTTTAGTTCGGAATATCGATTTGGATATGAAAAGGTGGGCTCAATTTTCTCTATCACTTTAGGGCAGGATTAGCATAGTAAAAATGAACATTTTTCCCAGGCTTTTCTACCCATTATCTATGTTAAATATTCAACTCCCGATGGCTTGGTTCAGTAGAATTCATAAGTTAATAACCAATTTCATCTGGAATTTTAGAAGGCAAGGATGTCATATAATAAGCTGGCGCGCCAAAATCATGAGGGGCCTCACGGCTTCCTGAGACTTTGCACTATATTATTGGGCCACAGATTAACAAGTACGGCAGGTGGCTGGCTCCTCTACTTCTGTTGGGCATAATGAATATGTCCCTCTCTGGTATGATCTTGAACTCTCTATTATTAAGGGATTGGGTCTTAACCATGAGGCCTTGCTGTTTCCCCCCCCAGATTAGTTCCTCTCTCACGAGTCTCCCCCATTGGTGTTTCCCTCAGGATTCATGATCAAGTCTGCAGTTTTTTGAAATACGAATATAGGGTAGATGCGTCTCAGCATCTCACTGGCAGCCCATACTGGTTGATTGGAGGGAAGCCGATTGGGTATAGATGGTTACCCGGCTTAGAAGATATTAGGTTGGGAGATTTTTTTGATGAGGATGGCAAGCTCTATATGACCCCCCAGATACTCAGCAGGTTGAACCTACCGGTGGGTGAGTGTTTTAAGGCAGGGGTTCTCAAATGGTGAGGCCAGCCTCCTTGGGGAGGCCCCAACCTGTTCCAGGGGAGGCTCAAGCAAGTCTGAAAAAGTACTGTATTTAAATTTTGAGTTTTATGTATGTGAAGGGATAAAGCAAACTGAAAGAGAATAACAGTAGGTGAATTGTATGTATTTATTTACTAACGGGTGACAAGGGAAGGTGAATGAGCCAAGGCTCATTTCAGGTGTACCCGGGGAAAGGTAGGTAGTGAATACATTTCAAAAGGCAACTGCAAAACAATCAAGAAATACACAGTGAACAATAGGGCAAACAAATATGAACAATAAACTAATAATGGGTACTGGTAATTGATCAATTTGTAGACTGATGGCAGAACAGCCCAAATACAAGGGCTGAGCATGGAAGTTCTAAAAGCAACAGCAGGAAGGAGCAAAGTAATCCCGACTAGTTGCTTAGGAGCAGGAATGGAGGGAAGAGGCAAAGTATGTAGGAAGGTTATTTCATACAGAGAGGAAACAGAGAAAGTAGTTTGACCCATGAAGGTACTACAACAAGGAGTAACAATGGTTCAAGAATGAAAATAGCGGAGCAAGTAGGCTGGCCCTGGGGGGGGGGTTTACAATAAGCTGAATAATAATATTTGTTTATTTTATTTATTTGTTATCCAGATGACACCTTTGAGCACAGGAGCTCTTTTTCAAAGGTTCCATGTCAGTATAAGACAAGGAACTGTACATGAGCCAAGTACTCAAAGCGGTTTCAGTTTATTCATGGTGTACTGCGTAAAGTACCGTATGTTATTTTTCTTTGGGGAGGCCCAAGATTATTTCAATGTTTGGGGGAGGCTCAAAATCTTTCTCATGGATTTAGGGAGGCTCACTGTGACAAAGTCTGAGAACTATTGTTTTAAGGTATTTCAGGTGCGTCACCTTATAGTTCAGAAGCTGGGACTATATGGTTTTAAGCCTCCTAAGATAGATTTTTGGGATACTATTAGACCTTTGGTGGGCACTCCGCATGCAATATCCAAAATATATGCATTACTTCTGAACTGGGCTTTCCCAGATGGTTTTTCTCCTCCTTCAGTTTGGGGCAGTGTTTTTCCTAATTTGGAGCTAGATTGGGCTCAGATATGGTCTAATTGTCATAGGTTTTTGAAGCAGGACCCTCTTAATTAACCCAGTTCAAGATTTTACACAACATCTATTATTCTCCCCAGAAATTGCTTAATTTAAAATGTTATCGGACTCTTGTTGTTTTAGGTGTGGGTCAGAGGAGGAGATCTACTACATATATTTTGGCATTGTACCAAGATCGCTCAGTTATGGTCAGACATTAAAGAGAATGTGAGCCCCTTCTGGGCCTAGATGAATTGTTTAAGCCAGAGATCTGCATATTAGGATATATGCCTGAGGTCTTTGTCACACAGAGAAAATTTCATATCTTTTGATATCTATTTCAGTTAAGAGGCTCGTGCTTAGACATTGGAAGGAAACTAATAGAATCCATTACTCTGAATGGTTATCTGAGCTTTAGCCCTACTTAGGATAGAGAGACGAATAGCAATATTGCATGATCAGCTCCCTAAGTTTGAGAAAATTTGGTCTCCATTAGTTTGTGCCTATTCATGATTATTATGTATCAAACCTTTCTGTTTGTATAAGCTTTGTCTGCTAATGTCCATGATTTTTGTGTCCTGGGGAGGGATGGGCGTCGAGAGGCCCGGGGGAGGCAGGGGAGGACGGAGGGAGGGAGGCATTAATTTATGAGGTGCTCATTTACTTTTTATGTTCACATCTACGTAAACTATGCTGTATTATGCACCTTGTGATACTTTGTATACATAGAGTATCACCTCTGTTCATCTTAAATTGTCAATAAAAAGTTAATGGCAAAAAAAAGAGAAAGGTGGTTGGGCAGAGAGTGACAGTGAAAAAGCAGGGATACTGAATGAATACTTCTGCTCAGTATTCACAATGGAAAAGCAGGGTGAGATAACTAATCCAGTCAATAGAAGCACTCTAGATAGGGTTGTTGATATTAGTCCTTTCACAGAAGAAAGGGTTCTGAAAGAACTCTTAAAACTGAAGGTGGATAAAGCAATGGGACCTGATGGGATTCACTCCAGAATTCTAAAAGAGCTAAGGGAAGAACTAGTAACACCACTGACTACCCTTTTTAATAAATCGTGGGAGGATGGTGTGGTAACTGTGGACTGGAGAAGGGTGGATGTGATTCCCCTTCACAAAAGAGGGAGCAAGAAATAGGCAGGAAACTACAGACCTGTCAATTTGACCTCAGTGGTAGGAAAAATGATGGAATCACTTCTGAAGGAAAGAATTGTTGAGTACCTAGAGGCCAGTGGGACACAGGACCCATGGCAACATGGATTCATAGCAGGAAGGTCATGTCAGACAAATCCAATTGATTTATTTGACTAGGTGATCAAAGTAGTAGACCAGGGTGAGTCTGTGGACATGGCCTACCTAGACTTTAACAAGGCATTTGACACAGTCCTGCACAAAAGATTAATAAACAAATGAGTCAGCCTGGTAGTGGGTCCCAGGGTGGTAGCCTGAGGAAAACACTGGTTGGACAACAGGACACAGTGGGTAATAGTAAATGGAGTCCACAGTGAAGAAAGGGGGGTTACTAGTGGGGTACGGCAGAGTTCAGTACTGGGGCCAGTCCTTTTTAATGTCTTTATAAGTGATATTGCAGAGGGACTGGAAGGGAAAGCATGTCTTTCTCTTTGCAGATTACACAAAGATCTGCAACAGGTTTGATATGCAAGGAGGCATGGATAGGATGAGAAGGGACTTGGCAAGGCTGGAGAAATAGTCAAATGTATGGCAGCTTAGATTCAACACAAAGATATGCAAAGTAATGCACCTGGGAAACAAAAACCCAGGGGAAGAGTACACAATGGGGGGTGAGATACTGACAACAACAAAAATGGAAAAGGAACTGGGGGTAGTCATATCAGATGACCTAAAGGTGGGCCAGCAATGTGAGAAGGCAGTAAGGAGGGCTGGGGGAATACTGGGATGAATATGGAGAGGCATCACCAGTTGAAAACAGGAAGCTGTTGGCCCTCTGTACAGACAGTTGGTAAAACCACATCTGGAGTACTGTGTGCAGTTCTTCAGACCCCAATCTCTGCAAAGACATAGACAGGGTGGAGGCTGTCCAGAGAAGGACAACCAAAATGGTGCAGGGTCTGCACCAGAAGACATATGAAGAAAGACTAAAGGAGCTTAAGCTGTATAGCCTTGAGGAAAGGAGGGAGAGGGGGGACATGACAGAAACTTTCAAATACCTCAAGGGAATCAACAAAGTCCAAGAAGGTAGCATCTTTCAGAAAAAGAGATGTGCAAGAACAAAGGGATACAATTTGAAGATTGAGGGGAGATGGCTCAGAGGTAACGTGAGGAAGTATTTCTTCACAGAGAGGGTTATAGATGCATGGAACAGCCTTCCTGAAGAGGTCATAGAGTCAAAAACAGTGTGGGAATTCAAGAATGCATGGGACAGACATAAAGCAATTCTAGTGGGTGGTAGGAGGAAGTAGATTGTTGGTTAACTAGAATCTGCAGCTTATCCATTGGGTAGGGAAATGGGCAGACTAGGTGGGCGAAGCAGTCCTTATCTGCCATCAAATTCTGTATTTCTACTTCATTTGTGTCATCTGAAAAGTTGTATGTTGTTTCTCTTACCTGATGATGACTGTCTGTGGCTGTTTCTGTGGCCTTGTCCTTTTGCTGCTGGGGAGTGGGGAGCTAGAGTTGAAAACTTTAACACCATATTTCCCGGCTTTTGTGGCATTAAGTCAAACCCTAACTGGTGAATTTATGCATTTTTTTCAATTAATGTCCTTTCATTTCAAGAAAGTTAAACTCAAACTACAATAGTACTTCTGAGTAAAGAAGTGCTGGTCCCTGTGAGGCAAATGCTTCTGCAGCCACAGATACACATGAACATTGCAAGACAGACATAGCCACTCTGACCGCAGCTGAAATCCATGATACTCAAAGTACAACCCACTTCTGGGTGCCAAAGCGCAGCCCCAGTCATGTGCCATGTTGTGTGCAATTTGTGTTGGTTCCTCTATACAAATATCATACACAGCTTTATACAGTGTATGCTAGCTTAATGTACATTTGTGCTATTCTGTGCATACACAGTTTGCATTGCACACTTTTGTCCCATGCAAACCCCTTGTGGCATGATGTGCATCTCCAGAATTTGTGTAGGACCCTTCAGGCCCCACCCAAATCCTGTAATGCAGCATTACATGCCTACCAGGAGAATTGTATGGCAATGCACAATATATTTATCAATATTTTTGTCCCAAATTCTCAGAACTTATATTTTAAGCCATTTACAACATCCACAAGAGTGACAGACTTGCAATTTGACCTTTAAATGGTTTTTATGGTGTTACAATATAAAAACTAATTATGAGGTAAACGTGACATTTGTCACCCACTGTATTTGTGTAATGGCCTTAGAAAAATGAACTTAGTTTAAAACTGTGAAAAAAAATGAGGTATAAGTAACAATTGTGCTTGGGTACAAAGTCCAAAATGTTATGTCACAAAGAATTCTTTGCTCTTTTTTATGTTGCAAACATATCATTCTTTGTTCACACTTTCTCACAAAGAACTCTCAGCTTACAGCACAAGAATGACCACAGTCGCTAAGTTGGCAACCAAAGATTTTCGGGATGCCCTGAAAACATATTTCTGGGTAATTCTTTATCAAACAAACTCCAGAATCTAGCTAATTGGGTCCCATTTACCTAGGTTCAGCTGTTTATTTTTTTGAAAAGGCATCATTTTTACATGTGTCTAGAACATGTTTGCCCCCCCCAAAAAAAAACAGATGGCAACACTTATGACCCAAAAATGTTTTTCTTGCAAACATAAAGTGCATTTTCTTGTGAAACAAAAATTGGCTCATTAACATAAATTCTTTGATCAAACCAGACAGCTATCATGAAACTCTGATGATCATGCTTAAAAGCCAAAGTTTAAAACCATAACTTTTAAGAATAATTTATTTATTTATTTCAGTTTAGGATTAATATCTTTGAGTCAAGGACTCATTTTCAAAGGTTCCAAGTTGGTCAGGTGAACATATACAGAGAATAGGTTAGGACAGTACAAATAGGTTACAATAGGTTTGCACAGAACTTAGTTACAGTTTAAACATAGTTGCAGCTTATACATTAGAATCAAATGTTGAAATTTACAGCTATAATAACAATAATAACAAGGCATAGAGGTGTAGCAAAGAGGAGTGAGGGGAATATGCTTTCTCTGGGTATTAAGGGAGACTAGAGAGGGGGGTTCCTGGCAGGGGGTTGTTAATTGAGCACTAAGGGTTGCCGAGGGTGTAGGTGGGGGGTGTAAGGGAGCAGTCCAAGGGGGGAATTTTCAGGTGTCTCTGTCAGTGGAATGATAGTGTGTATAGCTGGGGAGGTGGTGAAGGGGGAAAGACAGTTGGAGTAGGGGATAGGGAGAGGGGTGTTAACTATTATTGGTAGGAGTGAGGAGGGCAGAGAGGTTCATATGGGAGATCGGGGGGGAAAGTCTGTGTGATGCTGTGTGTGGTTTATGCCAAGAGGGGTGAAGGAGGTAGCTGAGGTGCCCTGTGCCTAGGCTAAGTGCAGCACCCACAGATATTATTTTGGTCTAGCTATTGACAAAGTCCGATTTTAAATTGTTGGAGCTTGTTACTTTCCAGAAGTGCGGTGGGTATCTCATTGAACCACTTTGGGCCCAGGAAGGAGAGGGATCTCTGGGTCAGTTTGGTTTGCTTGAAAGGCACCTGGAATCCCTTTTAGCAGTGCTCCTAGTTTGTTTAAGGGGTAGCACCCTTGTGAATAGCCTGTTTATGGATTCAGGCATAGGCCCTACCATAGCTTTTTTGGCAAGCATGCAGGTTTGGAATTGAGTACGGAGGTGCAATGGGAGCCACCCTGTCTCTTTGTAGAGGCTGCAGGTATGAGTAGAGAGATCGGCCCCTAGGGTTAGGCAATAAGCTTTGTTCAGGAGAGTACTGACTCTCCTGAGTGCGGTGTCAGAGGCTGCTCCATAGATTGGTAGCCAATAATCAATAGTGTCTAGTACTGAGTTGCTTATGGCCAGCTTCATGGCTACGGATGGTAGGGAGTGCTTGTGGTGATACAGAACACCCAGTTTCATATTGGAGGTCTTGATGATGTGGTCAATATGACTGGTAAAAGTTAGGGTGTTGTCTAGGTGGATTCCTAGGTATTTAAATACTGAAACTTGTTCTAGGGGATCTCCCTTAGGGCTCTGGATATGCAGGGGGCTGAATTTCTCTATTCTGAGGTGCTGAGAACAGCATACTCTTGGTCTTTTTGTGGTTGAGCAAGAGTCTATGCTGGCAGAACCAGGACTCAAGCTTTAGGAAGCTGTCCTGTAGTTTAGTCATGATGGTATGTTGGTCACTGCCTGGGACAGATATGACAGCATCATCTACATATAATACTATGTGGACTGGGAAGGCAGAGGGGAGGGCATATATGAATAGACTGAAGACAAGCGGGCCAAGGATGGATCCCTGGGGGACTCCTATGCTCACCCCCTTTGGCTCCAAACAGGTGCCACCAATTTTCATTCATTGTGTTCTCTGGGAGAGGAAGCTCCCAAACCAACCCACTGTGCTTTGAGACAGGCCAGTTGATGACAGGCTGCTAAGGAAGAGGTGGTGGTTCACCAAATCAAAGGCCTTTGTGAGGTCTATGAATATAGACCCCACTGCCATCCCCTTATCCAGGAGTCGTAGAGGTGGGAGGTGTATTCAACTAGTGCCATATGTGTTAAGTGGTCTTTATGGAAACCACGCTGTTGTGTGCAGAGCAGGTTATACTTCTCCAGGTACTCTGTGAGCAGGTCAGAGACCACCCTCTCCAGTGCTATTTTTGGGGGGGAGGATTGATATAGGCCTGTAATTAGCCATATTAGTCCTGCCTCCAGTTTTGAACACGGGGTGACCAGGGCATGCTTCCAGGCATCTGGGAATGCACTTGATCTAAGGGAGGTGTTGAAGACCTTGGTGGAGAGAATCTATTGCTATTTTTGTCAGGAAACCTTCAAAAGGCATACCTCTTGGTTGAGCCCCTTTTACCTTGAAAATTTTGTTGCAAAGTTCCAAACCATTTTTGCTCCACAGGTGAGTAAAAAAAAAAGGACACAACTTTTTACATTTTCAGAGCTTGACACCTGGAATGAACATGCAAAATGTCATGCAATTTTATTGAAATTCACCATTAACATGCAAAAATAGAGGTTTAATATTAAAATGCTTACTCAAAACAAGCTCAGAAGCCAAATTTTTAAAACATTATAACTTGAGAGCAAATGATTGCTTCACGAAATCTTCAAAAGAAACTTCATTGGGCTGAACCACATCTATCCTGATAATTTCAGAACAAAATTCTAAACCATTTCTGATCTAGATGCGAGAAAAAAAAAACAGCTGAAGAGCATTTTTTTTTTATTTTTACTCTCCCTCAAAATCCAGATGAGCGTCTATCACAAAAGTTACAAATCATAAGAATTTGGAACCCTGACCTCGCATGCAACATTTTATGCAATTTCAATGAATAACGCCAAAGTTACTCAGCCTCACAGCTCATAACATGAAACCTTTTCTTGCAAACATAAATAAAAAAAAAAAAAAATACTCATGAAATTAAAATCTACTCTTGACCAAATATTCTTTGGTCATACCAGACAACTATCCTGAAAACACTACTGAGCATGCTCAGAAGCAAATTTATTTATTTATTTTATTTTAAATTTGGTGACCGGGAAAGGCACACTGAGCTGAGGCTCATTTCCAGGTGTGACCCGGGTACAGAGGAGTACTGTACATAGAAATTATCCAGAAAAAAATAAGTACAACAATTTCATATTTACAGACAGATTGCACAACAGTTCTTGGTTACAGACAATAGGTACAACATCTAGAGCTTACAATAAAAACATTTGTCTTGCAGTATGGTATAAACAGGTGCGGGAGTTGTACAGTAGAGATGCAGGAATTAATAGTAGCTTGAGATAAGCGTAAGCAAAATATTTGACTGACTGAGGCCAACTAGTGCGGGATATAGTCCCGTGTAGGGGTGGGTCCCAAGATGCATCTTTGGCAAGGAGGGGTTGGGAGGAGCCTGAGGAGTTGCCTAACTGCTGGGAGGGAGGAGGCCTGGCAAAAGATGGGTGGGAGGTTGTTCCATAGGAAGGAAAGACGGTATGAAAAGGTGGCATGACCGGAGGCAGTGTGAGGGCAAGGGAAGTTGAAAATACAGGCATCCCTGTGGTGGAGGGGGTAGCCTGGCTGGTGCAAGCTGGGAGGTGAGGTAGGGGCAGGGAGCACAACCAGTATTTAGCTATGAGGGAGGTGCTATGGATGTCTCTCCTATGGGAGAGCGGGGCCAGGGAGAGAATGGTGCAGAGGGGGCAATGATGAGTAAGTGGGGGAAGGCAGTTGCAAAATGACAGAACATGTTTATTAAGATGTCAAGTTTGGAGAAGGATGAGGTTGATGCTGTGCTGTATATGATGTCTGAGTAGTCTAAAACAGGTAGGATTGTTTTACATATGATTTCACTGCGGGTGGGAAGGGGAAGGCTGTCTTTGTGGCGATAGAGGATGGCAAGTTTGGGCCAGAGTTTGGAGCAGATGGCCTCTATGTGGGTAGAGAAATTGAGGTGGCTGTCTAGCTAGACTCCCAGGTATTTGAAGGTGAGGACCAGGTCAAGGGGAAAGCCATCCAGGGTGGAGATTACTGGGGGCAGGTAGGGAGGCAAGCTTTTTTCTAGATCCGAAGACCATGGTGACTGTTTTTTTGTCATTTAGTTTAAGCTGGTTTTTCAGGAACCAGGATTGGACTCTTATGAAGTCATTTTGGAGATCTGGGAGGACACTGTCATGGGAGGGTCCTGAGGCAAAAATGATTGCATCGTCAACATACAGATACATGTTAGTGGAGAGGCAGACAGAGGGGAGGTCATTTATCAATAAGGAGAAGAGGATGGGGCAAGGATAGAGCCTTGTGGGACACCTGAGAGGATGGGAAGGTGGGGAGAGGGTGTTCTCTATTTGAACGAATTGCTGCCTGTTCTGGAGGTAAGAGTGGAACCAGTTTATGGTAGGTTGGGTGAGGCCAAAGTAACTGAGTTTGCAGAGCAGCAGTGGGTGGGAGACTAAGTCAAATGCTTTCGCCAAATCGATAAATATGGCAGAGGTGGTCATACTGCTGTCCATGGCCGAGAGGATAGAATCTGTTACGCACAGCAAGATGGTGATGGTGGAGTGGTGTCTTCTAAAACTTGACAGATAGGGAGAGAGGGAGCTGTTTGAGGAGAGAAAATCAGTCAGTTTGGACAGCGTGAGGGATTCTTGTATTTTGTCAAGACAGGGAAGGACCGACATGGGCGAAGAAGGGTCACCGCCTTTGTGTAGAGTGAGGATCTTGACCAATTTCTAAGCTGAAGGGACTGTGGTGGTGGTGAGGGAGAGGTTTAGTATGTGTGTCAAGGGTGCTGCTATGGCTGAAGCCAAGATGCAGAGAAGTCTAGGGTGCAAGTCGTCTGGGCTGGTTTTGGCCTGGTTAAGAGAGGTGAGTGCATTGAAGACTTCCAGGGGTGTGAATTGAGGAAAAAGGAAGCTGGAGGAAGTAGGGAAGGGTTCGGTGGGGTTGGGTAGAGGAGGTGGGCAGACAGATAGGGTGCATGAGATGAAAAATGAATTGAAAATAGAAGTTATAGAAGCAGGATCAGAAACTGGTCTGCCATCAATGTTAAGGACTGGGCAAGTCTGCTTAGAATAGGGTTTGATCATGGAGTTGATTACCTTCCAGAAGGACGCAGGGGAGTTTTGGTTCTGGGTGAGTTGTACTTGGAAGTAGGAATATTTAGATTGCCGAATAGCTTTAGTGCATTTATTTCTGAGGTGTTTATAGGATTGGAGGTCGCGAGTGGTATGGGTGGCTTTGTATTGCCTCCATGCCTCCATACCTTGTCCCTAGCATGACACAATGTGATGAGGTCAGATGTGATCCAGGGGTGGTGGTGCTTTTTCACTCTAGCTTTTCTGAGGGGAAGGTGGAGGTCCCAGGTACGTTGGAGGATGTCGCAGAAGTGAGATAGGGCAGTGTCAACGTCTGGCATGGAAAAGACTGGATACCAGTCTGCATTTGTTAGGTCCTGCTGCAGGGCAGATTCATTGAAGAGGTGAAGGGGGCGAGAGGAGATAAATTTGGGGTGAGAGTGGGGGGATTGGATTTTGCGGATGCAGTAAGTGATGCAGTGGTTGCTAAGGGCATCAGAGAAGATGCCAGCTGAAGAGATCCTGTGGGGATGGGTGGATAAGGTCCAGTCCAGAAGGGTGTGATTTTGGGACCAATGGTTTAGATGGGTAGGCTCCTGGATTAGCTGGGAGAGATTTAGGGCTTCAATCCTTAGGGCAGTGGGTTTCATGGAGGAGTAGAGCCAGTCGAGACTTGAGTCACCTAATAATAGGAGTTTACCATTTGTAGTACTTGTGGAAATTTCAGGGATGTCTTTAACAAGGGAGTCGGGTGAAGTCTTTGGCGGGCATACAGAGCCCCGATGTTGAGGGGGTTGGATGAGGGAAAGGATAGGTGAGCGATGATGGTTTCATGGGAGGAGGGGCAGGACTCCTTGTATATAATGGAGCATAGGATGGAATCCTTGATGTACAGAGCTACCCCCCCCACCTCGCTTGCCCCGGTCCTGGCGGTAAAGGATGTAGTTTGGGATGGCCAAAGAAGGGTGGGGGATTTTGGCAGATAGCCAGGTTTTTGTGATGCAGAGTATGTCTGGGTTGTACTGGGTGGCCCAGACAGTGAGGTCATCCAGTTTGGGGAGGAGGCAACTGATGTTGAGGTGAAATATATGGAGACCCTTGGGGAGAGTGTCTGAGGGCAGGCTGAAAGAGAGTGGTAAGGTGCGGATGTGGATTTATTTGGTGCTAAAGGTCCAGAGTTAGGGTGAATGTCACCTGCCAGGAGCAGTAGAAGAGATATGGTGAGAAAAGAGGATTGTTTGCCTCTTCTGGGGCTGTGCTTGGAGGGTGGAGCTCAGAGTTCTAGGCACCGGAGGAGGGCCTCCAAATTTAATAGGTGTGAGTGGAGCAATGTGGGGTGAATGGTTGGGGATGGTAGGATGAGATGGATAAGAGGGAGGGAAAAGGGAAGGGTTTGATGAGGAGAGAGAGGAGGTGATAAGATGAATATGGGAGAAGTAGGGGTGGTTGGGGGTGACTTTTGGGATGTGGTAGGGGAGGAGAGTGAGTGGGGGGTGGTGAGGGTTCACCAGTGTGGGGGCTAGAGAGAGGGGTGGTGGAGGAGAGGAGAGTGGAAATTTTAGAAGGAGGCACAGTAGCAGGGGCTGCAGCATGGTGGCTTGGAGAAGCAGGAGTTGAAACAGGTTTAATACTATAGCTGGCCTCAAGAACAGAGTTGGTAGCAGTAACGGCCACTAGTGGCAGGATGAGAGATAGCTTGCTAATGGGAAAACTGGCTGATTGGTTTTGGCTGTCACCTGACTGCACAGCTAGACACTATATATTGTAGTGTCAACCAAGGGAGGTGGCAGGGGTGGTGGGGAACCAACACGGAGCATCAGCGGGGTCCACTCAGTTCTGTGGTTTAACAAATGGTGCCAAGAGTCCTCTCAGAGCATGGAGAGATGTTTGAATCATACCTGTGGACTGCTGTTGGGGAGGGTTTCATTCTCTGGCCCTCGGGGGAGCCGCTGGATGGTCTATGAGGAGGAGGAAAGAGGAAAAAATTTAATAGCAGGTAGGCTGTAAGGAGGGGCTAAAAAACAATGGGGGGGGACAAGCCTCAGGTTACTGGAGACTATGCAAGTAGCAGAGAGGTCCCCGAAGTCAGTGAGCTATATTTAAAGTACTCCTAATGCTGAATTAATTGCAGAATGAGGTTAAGCCCCTGGTTTTCCCTAGCTATTCTCTAGCTAAAAAGGCTGTAAAAGCCTTTAAACACAGTGCAGGAAGGCTGGTTATCAGAATTAATTTGCAGACTTAACAAATATAACTTAAAAGAAACAAAGAGAAAAGTGCTTAGTACTGGTTACTTTATCCTGCATAATTTCAGCATGCTCTACCTGTTGCCTTTAAATGCACTACAAATAAGCAGGTTTCCAGGCTAATTTTACAGGCTTAACAATTTAAAATTTGGAAAAACGCCGACTACAGGCTGACTTTTGCTGCTAGAATTCTATCTTCACATGTGTGGCGACAGTAAATATGGTTAGTTGTAGTTTAAAGGCATGCAGTTCTGTGGTTTAAAAAATGGTGCCAAGAGTCCTCTCGGAACATGGACAGACATTTGAATTGTACCTGTGGACTGCTGTGGGGGAGGGCTTCATTCTCTATCCCTTGTAACCCTCGGGGTAGCCACCAGATGGTCTGTGAGGAGGAGGAGGAGGAAAGAGGAAACAATTTAATAGCAGGTAGGCTGTAAGGAGGGGATAAAAAACAATGGAGATGGGGAGACAAGCATCAGGTTACTGGAGACTACACAGGTGTTCACTCTTGGGGGGACTTTTCCCTGAGGTCTTGAAGGAGGCATTGGTGAAGCCCCCTACTGATGAAACCATCACTTGATCCTGACATCTTCATGAAATACCGACCTGTCTCCAATCTTCCATTCTTGGGGAAGGTAGTGGAGAAAGTGGTGGCTTTGCAGCTTGAGGCTCACTTGATGGCCTTTGACATCTACGAGCTACTCCAGTCTGGATTTAGAAGAAAACATAGCACTGAAACAGCATTGGTCAGGGTGCAGAATGATCTACTCAGGGTAAGAGACAGAAGAGAATGGTCAATTCTCGTTCTTCTGGATCTCTCATCAGCATTTGACACTATAGACCTCATGGTGGTGCTTGATCACCTGAGAGAGCTCTGTGGACTCACCAGAAGGTCATCAGCTGGTTTGACTCCTTTCTGACAGGCAGGATTCAATGGGTAATGAAGGGGAATTTCTCCCCCTGCTCAAAGCTCCTGACCTGTGGAGTGCCTCAAGGTTCAATCTTGTAGTCCATGTTGTTTACAGTGTGCATGCTGCGTCCACTAACTGTTTGAGGCTTAACCTGGACAAGACAAAGGTACTTGTGACTGAGCCTGGTCATTGGCAGGATGTGGTCACCACTGGAGCAGGAACAGGGTTGTTCCTGGGGCCACAACACTGGTGGCTGCCACTAAGGTGTGAAATCTGGGCATCATCTTTGATGATGGCTTGACACTCGAAGATCAGGTGTCTGCCATTGTCTGGAGTGCTTTTCGCCATTTAAGGAATGTCGCCTGGATTTTGCCCTTAATCCCACCTGATGACCTGCCCTCACTGATGCATGCTTTTGTTACATCCAGGCTCAGTTACTGTAATGTTCTATACTTTGGGGTCAGTGGAGGCAACCTCTGCTGACTGCAGCAGGTGCAGAATGCTGCAACCAGGTTCTTGATGGGCCTTACGAGGTCCACTCATATAACCCCAGGCTCATATAACCCCGGTTTTGTGTGAACTGCACTGGTTGCTGGTCAGGTGGAGGATTGCCTTCAAGGTTGGCTTGCTCATCTATAAGGCGCTATATAGCTTGGGTCCTAGCTGTCTGTCTGACCTTCTGACACCCTTTCACCTGATACGCTCAGTACGTTCCTCCATGGGGGGACCTCCTTATGGTCCCTAGGGCACAGTATATTTTATGCTCCACCATTTTCAACCACACTTTTGCTTCCTGTGAGATTCTAAGATGACCTATGGAGGTTTTTCTTAAGCCATGAATCTAAATATTCATTCAGTCCCTTCTCTCACAAAGGAAGTTATTTTGTTTTATATCCACAAGAATGGTGAAATAACCGTACACCGTGAATGCTGGGGAATGCCGCAGAGAGCAACAACAGAAAGTGGCTGCACAAACAAGTGGTGACGTTTCAGAAAGAACCCTTCATCAGACCGAGCTTGTGGATTTACAGGTTACCCTTCAAGAGGATTTATGTGTTCTAAGTATCTTTCTTCAACCATTTGGTCTACCTTTGTAGGAACGATAGCTACAGGTAAATGCTTCACATCAAAGAAGTTTGAAGGGATTTCTTAAGTGGCTACCATCTTGCCATAAGTATTTGGGAAAAAACTTTATAAAAACTTCTTGAGTTTAAAACTACAACATTAAATTCAAATGTACTAGCGAGCAGAGAAGTGGAGCGGAGGTATGTTTTCTTACTGTACCAGGCCTTACCTCAGCATACAGTTAGCAGAGGGGACATAGGATTAAATCAGCGGTTTTCAGCAACAAGTTTGAAGTAACTATCGTGTACTGAAATATTAGCCCCTTTAAAATTGGTTGCTCCTTGAAGATTTTTGTATATTTTATGCTCCACCATTTTCAACCACACTTTTGCTATCTGCGAGATTCTAAGATGACCTATGGAGGTTTTTCTTGAGCTATGCATCTAAATATTCATTCAGTCCCTTCTCCCACAAAGGAAGTTATTTTGTTTTATATGCACAATTATATTTACTATCTGCACTGGTTTTGCACTTTGGAGCTGTTTTCCCAGCTTTGATTGATGTCCATCCAACAATGTGCCTTTTATGCCAAAGGGAGGTGTTATTTCTTTTAGTAAAAACATCAAGATTACCATTGGGATATTTATTTAAGAAGAAACAGATATCATACAAAGCATGTGGATTGTTGCTGCTATAAGAAAAAGTTAATTCTGTACATTTTTTGGGGGGGGGGGTTGAAAACAAAAACTTACATAGATGCCATACATAATATGTGGATCTCTTTTGGCTGAATAAGAAAAAGTTTTTTAACTAATAAATATGCAAAGGAATTTGAATGATTGAACTGTTTGTTTTTTTTCAAAGGTGCTGGCGTTCTACCAACTAAGCCAATGTAAACCCTAGACATGTTGTTTTTTTACTTTGTTACCCAAATGTGTTTAAACATAGAAACATAGACTTTGATGGCAGATAAGGACTGCTTGGCCCACCCAGTCTGCCCATTTCCCTACCTAATGGATAAGTTGCAGATCCTAGTTAACCAACAGCCTACTTCCTCCTACCCCCAACCCCTAGAATTGCCTTATGTCTGTCCCATGCATTCTTGAATTCCCCCACTGTTTTTGACTCCACAACCTCCTCAGAAAGGCCATTTCATGCATGCACTACCCTCTCCATGAAAAAATACTTCCTCACATTACCTCTGAGCAGTCCCCCTTCTATCTTTAAATTGTGCCCCCTTGTTCTTGCACATCTTTTTTTCTGAAAGATGCTACCCTCTTGGACTTTGTTGATTCTCTTGAGATACTTGAAAGTTTGTATCATGTTCCCCCATCCCTCCTTTCCTCGAGGGTATACAAATTAAGCTCCTTATGTCTCTCTTCATAAGTCTTCTGGTGCAGACCCTGCACCATTTAGTTGACCTTCTCTGGACTGCCTCCATCCTGTCTATGTCGTTGTGGAGATTGGGTCTCCAGAATTGCGTGCAGTAATCCAGATGGGGTCTCACCATCTGTCTGTACTGAGGGATAACAACAACTTGTTTTCTATTGGTGATGACTCCTATACATCCCAGTATCCCCCACAGCTCTCCTTACTGCCCTCTCACATTGCTTGCCCACGTTTAGGTCATCTGATATGACTACCCCCAGGTCTTTTTCCATTTTTGTTGTTAGTATCTCACCCACCCCATAGCATACTCTTCCCCTAGGTTTTTGTTTCCCAGGTGCATTACTTTGCACTTCTTAGCGTTGAATCTAAGATGCCATACATTTGACCATTCCTCTAGCCTTGCCAAGTCCCTTCTCATCCTTTCCACCCTACTCTGTGTATCAATCCTGTTGCAGATCTTTGTGTCATCTGCTAAGAGACATACTTTTCCTTCCAGTCCCTCTGCAATGTCACTTATAAAGACATTGAATAGGACCGGTCCTAGAATTGAACCCTGCTGTACCCCACTAGTAACCCCCCTTTCTTCAGAGTGGACTCCATTTACTATTACCCTCTGTGCCCTGTTTGCCAGCCAATTATTTACCCAGGCTACCACCGTGGGACCCACTCCCAGGTTGGCTAACTTGTATATTAATCTTATATGTGGGACTGTGTCAAATGCCTTGCTAAAGTCTAGGTAGGCTATGTCCACAGCCCCTCCCTGATCTACTGCTTTGGTCACCCAGTCAAAGAAATCTATTAGATTCGTCTGACATGACCTACCCGCTGTGAATCCATGCTGCCTTGAGTCCTGTGCCCCTCTTGCCCCTAGGTACTCAACAATTCTCTCCTTCGGAACTGATTCCATCATTTTCCCTATCACTGAGGTCAAACTAAGAGGTCTGTAGTTTCCTGCCTCTGCCCTACTTCCACTTTTGTAAAGCAAAATCACATCTGCTGTCCTCCAGTCCTCGGGTACCACCCCATCCTCCCATGATTTGTTAAAGAGAGTAGTCAGTGGTGTGACTAGTTCTACCCTTGGTTCTTTTAGAATTCTGGGATGAATCCCATCAGGCCAATTTGCTTTGTCCACCTTCAGTTTTAAGAGTTCTTTCAGAACTCTTTCTTCTGTGAATGGGCTGGTATCAACCCCCCTATCCAGAGTGTTTCTGCTGTTTGGTTTAGGTACCTCCCCTTCTTCACTTGTGAATACTGAGCAAAAATATTTGTTTAGTATCTCTGCCTTTTTACAGTCACCGTCTGCCCACCCCTTCCCCTTCATTAAGCCTCACTATCCCTCCCTTGGTCTTCCTTCACTCCCTGATGTACCTATAAAAGGTTTTATCCCCCTTCTTAACTGAGTTGGCTATCCTTTCCTCGGTTTGGGCCTTTGCTGTTCTGACTGCCTTCCCTGCTTCCTTCTGCTTTAACTGATATAGTTCCCTGTCCTGCTCCTTCTATGATTCCTTGTACTTCCTGAATGCTGTCTTTTTCTACCTAACCTTCCCTGCCACCTCTTTTGAGAACCATAGTGGTTTTCTGCATCATTTTGTTTTGTTTATTTGCTTCACACAAAGGCTTGTTGCCTTAGTGATGGCAGTTTTGATTATTCCCCATTGTTCTTCCACCCCTTCTTCCTGCCCATTTGCTAGTGCATTCCTTAGGCAGTCACCCATTTTGGCAAAGTCAGACCTCTTAAAGTCCAGGACCTTTGCTTTTGTATGGCTTGACTCTACTGCTGTGTTTATCATAAACCATACTGTTCGATGGTTGCCAGTTCCCAGATGGCTACCCATTTCTACATCTGTGATCCTCTCTCCATCTTGATTTGAGAGTACCAGGTCTAAGATTTCTTCCTCCTGAGTGGGTTTCAGTACTATTTGTCTAAGGCATGCCCCCTGCAGGGCATCTAGAATGACCCCACTCTTTGATGTGGCTGCAGCAAATGCATTCCAGTTAACATTTGGCATATTCAGATCCCCCATCAGCAGTATCTCCCCTTTTTCTGCCATTCTAAGGATACCTTTTATCATTTCCTTGTCCATTTCCTCCCCCTGAGATGGGGGTCTGTATACAACCCTTGTGCAGATTGTGGTGCCATTGCCTGTTTTCAAGTTGACCCACAGTGCTCCCTCTCTTCCCTGTTTACCCTTTTGTTCTGTTGCTTTGATTCCTTCCCTTATGTAGAGAGCTACTCCACCTCATCTTTTACCCTCCCTGACCGTGTTTATATTCATTTACCACATAAATCTGCCTTGTGATTCAATATCCCATTATTTGTACTATTTTATTGTACTTTGACTGTATTTTAACATATTATATGCTCAGATGTGGAACCTCCGTAAATGAGTCTCTGACTGAAAGTTTTTGTAATTCCAAGAAATAAATGAATAAATATACACCTGTACAGTACATGAGAATGGTGAAAACACATTTGAATCATAATTTAAAAACTGGCCCTTTAATTTTTTGTAACACCCCATCTAGAAATGGAGACCTGAAGTATTGGTTCTTTCTTCTTTTATCCCTGAACCAGAGAGGTTCAACTGGAGTCCTGTACATACAAATTTAACAGCTTATATTTTTAAAGGTGTACATATGTATAACATGTTATAAATATTAATTGTAGTTGTCATCAAAGAAAAAGCTAAGCTCCTTGCTATCTTACATGTGATTATTATTACTGCTTCAATTAGCTTTCTATAGGTTTAGTAACAGGGACCACCCATTTAACACTAAGGACCTGAGTACACTGACATGTCATGGGAAAGCCCTCTCTAAACATTCTTGTCCTGAGCGCATCAGAACAAAGTAATGAATTTGCCCATCCATCAGGAGGTGTTTCAAGTGCACGAGGATACTAGATTACAGTTTATTAGTCGTATCTACTTCTGACAGATCCCAAAGTGAGCAGAATTTCAGCTGGGCTGTCCTTTGTAAATAACTTGTATAAAACACACACACACAAGACATTGTTGGCTGTCACTAACCTTTTGTCACCCCCCAGCAGTGTAATTTAGTGCTTAGAGTGGTATCCAGGGAGGATGGTGACTGAATATGAGTGACTCCTTTTCAACACTTTCCTACTAGGCTACCCTGCAAGGATAGTGACCTTATGTGAATGAAAGGGTAGTAGAGTGACAGGAAGGGGGGATAGTGTGGAGAAGGGGAGGAACAGGAAAGGGGATTGGGGGGACTGGAGTACCTGCTGCCACCGAGCTAGCCATGTAGTGTGGTGGTGTGGGTGGCTAGCTGTGGTGCAGCAGGTACTGGGTTTGGGGCTGGGGCCAGGAGCATGGAAATTTTGCCGCTGCCCCTGGCAGCGGGATTAAATTTTTTGCCCGACATCTGGATTTTACCCCCTCCCCAAAATGCACCCACTGGAGTTGAGAATCTAATTTCAGGGGGGTGTGGGGGAAAGCCCCACATGAGTGGGGGAAAAGGGGAGTGCAGCCCCCCTGCAAAAACACTTTTTAGTGTTCCAGATGTCAGGTTGCCTGGGAGTGTATATTGTCAATTTGCTTTTCGGGGATCTATACTCACCATAATAGCAATCGCTATTTAGCAATTGCTATTATGACATGGAAACATTTAGAGCAGTGTTGGGCAACCTAAGGTAATCTTAGAGGGCTGCAAGTTGTGGCCCTCAGACACCCCTAAGGGTAGCAAGACCCCCATTAACCACAGTCACAGGCCAAATTTATACATTTTAATTAAAAATGATCTATGTATAACATGTCAATCACAGCCTTCAGTCTACCTCTCTTATCTAACTTTGCACAGAGAACCTTCTGGTGTATTTTTGGATGGATGAGGGGGCCACAGGTTGATCACTGGAGGATTGCAGGTTGCCCACCACTGGCTTAGATTATTATTGGGAAATGGGAGTTTGCAGATTCAAACTCTACTAGAGTCAAATAGTCACTGTAATAAAGAGCAAGTCACACATGCACAGTACCCACTCCATGCCTTTGCTCACACCACATTTGCTTTATGAAAGCAAGCAAACATCATTGTCATTGACCAATAATTTCTTATTATGTAATATTCTTAATTCACCAATAGGAAGTGAGATGTATAAACAGGTATGGGTATACTGTACTGTATATCCTGAAAAAGTGAAAATACCAGGTTTAAAAAGCACAATGACTGAAATGTGGAATGTATGCCTCTGTTAGAGATGTATACAGCATTTATATAATAGAATTAAATACACATTTTGATAGTATTTGACTGTCAAGAGTGTACTGTTTTCCATCTGAGTTACAGGATGGGTGTAATGCAGGGTACTTGAAATCAAATATGAGCTACAGGATGGGTGTAGTGCAGAGTACTGGGAATCAAATGAACCTTCAATCAAAATGTATATGTACTGAATTATTAATCTTATCATATTTCCCTAGCTCTATAACATGTTATTCTGTATTTTTCCTTTTTCATAAGTTGGTTTGCATAATATTTTTTGTCAAATATGTATTGTGAGAGTGTTACCCTGACTGTTTCAGTATTGTATATATAATTTTACACTGTATTATACAAATTGTTCTCTGTATATGTACTATGTGTATTTATATGTGTTTTCGGCTGTGCTAACCAGGACCTCCTTGTAAATGAACATTATTCAATGCAGTCTTTTTTTCTGGTAAAACAAATAGAATGCAAATTCTCCAGAGCTTTCAATTCGGGTGGGGAGGGGGCAGAGAAGAAAGAGGAGAGAGAGATCTATATATCTGTATGGCCATGGTGTTTTTCTTGAATCACAGTAGGAACTTCAAAACTATCTGTCACAGAGGAACCTGCCTGCCTCCAGGGCAGATTTGTATCTCTTGCCTCACAGCCCCATAGCTCTCACAACATAAGTTGCATCTGGCCTACCTACTGTATGGTGACCAATGACAATAATGCTTCCTGTCCTGTGATGCTGGCCTCTGATGTTTATGCTATTTGACACAACAGCTTGGAATAATTCAGCCCATAGCTTTTTGTAAAGAACAGAGTTTTGCACAGATGTTTACTGCAGTGATTTAAATATTTGAAAAAAACTTTTTGCAAAGTAAACTTTTAATATTAAATTAACTGTGAAAAGCAATGTTTTCCAGAAGGAATGCAACTTTTAATTTCCTTTTCAAAGTAATGTACAGTAAACAGAGCAGACCAAATCAAAAGTAATTCAGAACTTGTATAATTATAAATATGTCTTGTTTGTATAAAGTAGTTTTAGCTGCTCCTTCCTGACTTAACTTGTAGCTGTCTTAAGAATACAGAGACAGTAAGTTTTGGGGTCTGATATTTAAACAATTAGTGCATTGCTATTAGGGTTTGGGTTGTAAACTGTATTTTGCTCATTCCAAAACCTGCTAGTGCTGCAAATGCCATATTTAAAGGTATGAGTATAAATATGAAAATCCTATAAAGGTTGCTTTCACAGCACTAGTTCATGATTCCATGACTATTATGCTTTACATATGGATTTTAATGTTGGTGTAAGCAAGCCCTCTTCTGCAATGTATTTATTGTTTCTTCACTTTATCCAATGCCTGCAAATGTATTGGTGACAAACTTCTTTTCAGCTGTCACTGGTCTGTCACAGATTCACACACCACAGTGAATGGACACCCAGATGGCTCCATGCATTCCAATGCTGCCATCATCTAATTGACTACTAGAGTAGTTTGATCTGGTCCTTGCCCTGCCACAGGTCACAGCCCACTCAATGCAAGGCCTTCATTTTGACAGCAGAGCAATTCCTTTAATCACTCCAAGGAACCTCACACCCCTCTGTATCAGATATAGATTACTTTCATACTTGGTACTCATGCTGTTTGCTCAATAGAAATGAATTCTGTCTGTTCCATAAAACACCACACAGTTACAGAGAATATGAATATATAAATAATAATATTTACATTATAAGATTACAGAAGATACAGTGAAACACAAAAGACATAAAACACACCAGGGAATACAAAGTAAATAGCTGAACAGAAAAATTACAGAAAGAAGAATCTCTTTAGTCTGTAGACTCAGATCTAAGAAATCATATCCCAATTCTGGGTTGCTTACTCTGTTAGAAACAAAGCTGCCACTAATGCTGGAGATTCAGGAGATGACATGTTCCTTTTCTTGCCGTGGACATCTGCTATGCTCTGCACCACAGCTACATCTAAACATCCTAGACAAGTATTCCAAGGTTAACTCTCTCAAGTGGTTCATCCACCAGTTGCATCACCTGTCTGCCAAAAGGGTCAGCTTACCTTTGTCCCTTTTCTCACAAAGCTGGTTCAAACTGGTTGCCAGTCTAATACCTATACTCCCAAGTGAAGTGGTTTATTTGACATTGCCTACAAGATCCTACTACTTCTATTGTTTAATAGGGCTTCAAAAACTGTGAGGCTCCCCAGAAATGAAGATCTTCTCCAGACAGCCCTTTTAATATGATAAAGATGAACTTTCATGTACAGTGTTTCTGAATCCACTCCAAAGGGAAATCCATTCACCACAGGTGTCCTTTTTAGTAATCCTAAATGGACTAAAGCCCCTCAAAGTTCATTGCAACCTAACTCTGCCCCTGTGAAATTACTTTCAACTCAGACAGTTTTTGTGACCCTTAACCCTTTCTGATGACCTGATGAATGTGCCAGATATAATTCCCATCTAGATCACATATTCATGTTACCATATCTAGATCTATGCTACATCTGTTTCCTCTTAAAAATATGAAGGGTCACTATTGTGGGAACCTGACAGGATGCTTCTTCATGTGATGCTGGCAAATTACCAATTGCCACTTTCTTCATGGCCCCCTGTTCTGAAGATCACTGTCTGGACAGTCCATCTGCATTGGCTAGGCTGGGAACCACTGTGGTGTTGAGTACTAAAATTGTAATGCTAAACTGGCTGTTGACCTTAAGGGAAGGTTCAGTCCTTGGCATGCTTCTGAGGAAGGCACCATTTTTGGGATGAGTGTATCTCAAGCAAGGGGGTTATTTGAAAGTGGGCAGGGTCACTAAACATTAAAATCTAGTTGGGGTCACTGAAAATTGGGTGGTAAAGGTGCTAAATCTGATTAAGTGTACCTTTTTTAGCAAACTACTTCTATACAGTAACAATGTAATTGCAGCATGGTAAGATGGGAGCTGAGATGAGCTGGAAATGGGGTGATAGTTGTTTGTTTATATACAAATCTATATACAGGGTCTTACAGCAGGGAAGGAAGTTTTGCTGTAAGTTAAGCTAGGATGATTGAGTTTGGAACAACAGAAGTGTTAACCATGAGAGGAAGTTCAAACAAACAAATACCAATCCCTAGACTTAATCAATAATTTGTGTATAAGCTCTGGTGGGTAAATCATCCTTCTCCCTTGCAGTACAGTAGCTGCTCATTGTACTCACTCTCACTCTCTATCCCCAAGAAGGGGGTCAGGCAAGATCTGAGGAGGGTATTGTAAGCAGCTAGAGATCTAACTGGGGCCTCTGTTGAAGGGCAAGTGAGCCATGTGGGGATTTAAATCAACTGGTGAACTTAACCTGGAGCACATTCTTCAGCTGCCCAGTGCCAGCTCTAATAGTACAGTGGTGATGGGAATGGAGGGCTGAAACTAAATTGGCTGTTGACCTTGAGGGAAGGCTCGGTTTTTGCCATGCTTCTTGAGAAGGAATCATCTTGGGGAGAGTGTATCTTGGGCAGGGGATTGTTTGAAAATGGGTGGGGTCACTAAACATTGAAATTGGATGGAGTCATTGAAAACTGGGTGGTAAAGGTACTAAATCTGATTAAATGTACCTTTTCAGCAAACTACTAATGTACAGTAACAGTACAATTGCAGCATGGTAAGATGAGACTGAGGTGAGCAAAAAATGAAGCAAAACAGTTTGTTTTTATACAGCTCTATGTACAGCATCTTGCAGCAGGTAGGGACTCTTTGCTCTGAATT
This sequence comes from Neoceratodus forsteri, assembly GCA_016271365.2. Taxonomy (NCBI): domain Eukaryota; kingdom Metazoa; phylum Chordata; order Ceratodontiformes; family Ceratodontidae; genus Neoceratodus; species Neoceratodus forsteri. Next base: position 203,594,831 of record CM057454.1, read on the forward strand.
AAGTTAGGATGCTTGCATTTAGAACACCAGGAGTGTTAATTATAAGGGGAGGTTCAAACAAGCAAACATCAATCCCTGGACTTAATGATTTGTGTGTAAACAAACCTGCTAGTGAATCATCCTTCTCCTTTGCAGTACAACAGCTGCTCATAGTACTCTTTCTCTCTCTCTCTCTCTTTCACTGTCCAAAAAGGGGGGGGGCAGGCAAGATCTAAGGAGGGTGACATGAGCAGCCACAGATCCAATTGGAGCCTCTTCTGCTCAGCAGGAAGTCCCACTTAGGGGAGGTTCCACTGGTGTATATAAACAGGCATTCCTAATGTTCCCACACAGGTGTGTGACCCAGCACATACGTGAAACAGCACTGGAGTGGGACAGGTGTAAAACCAGTGTCTTAGGCATAGGCAGGGGTCAACAAGAGGAAGTTGGGTAGCAGAGGACTCTGCCAGTTGACTAAGGCAAAGTACCTGTTCACTTCTGTTACATTCACTGCTGGGATGGGTGCAAGGTATTGTAAAGTGTAGGCCAAAACAGGGCATAGGAGCAACACCCTATCTAGGGTAGGTGTACAAAGGAGAATAACAAACAACACGAGGGAAAAATCTAGAAACACTTTCTCAAGGGTAAGGGTACATAAGGAATGAATAGAAGCTAAAACTAGACCAAAACTAGGAATAGAAGCAACTCCCTATGTATGGTAGGTTTAAAAAGGGGCATAACAAACATCACAGAGGGAAAAAAATAGAAACACCCTATCAAGGGCAAGCATACATAAGTATTTTAATTTAACAAGGAAAATGGGAATTGGGAATGCTGGAAGCGGTGCAGTACAATTGTTGTGGGCAGCAGTTTTCAGAGAGACCTTCTGGAGGCTGCAATGCTGCCCCATCTGCACACACCTCTCTGGGTTGATGGGGAAGGTCGCTAGACTCCAGATTGAGGTGAATAGGATTTGGGGACCTCCTTTCCCACCCAGGAGCCACCAAGTCTATCACCATTACCTCAGAGGATGCCAGGGAGGAGGACTGGCTGGACAATGGTGGACTCTGGAAGGATGGGGGTGATAGTTCAGAGGTACATTCCTAATCAGGTACCACTACAAAATACCTACACTGCTCTGGCAAGGTGGGACTGCTGGAAAGAGGCATCCATGGTAGTGGCAGGAAAGAATGCGGGGGTCCTATGTAGTGGAGATTCCAAGGAAGGTAGTAGAGAACCCCAGAGGAGGAGGAGGAAGCAACTTCTGGTGGGAGGACTCAACTGTGAGGTGGATAGATTTGAGAATAGGATGGGAGGATGGGAGGCCAGGTGCCTACATGGCACCATGTCCCCATGGGATGGGAAGTGAATCCTAGATATAGCATGGGCATCAGGACAGAAGGGGGAAGCTGGATGTCATTGCCCACCTGGGGACCAAAAAATGACTTGGCTAGGGACTGGGCTGGAATAGTGTAGGGGGAGTTTAGGGATATGGAGAGAGGTGTTAGACAGGAAGAGAGCTCAGAAGCTTCTGCTAAGGTGCTTCCTATCTTTGATTTATTTTATTTATTTATTTATTTAAATTTTGTTGACAGGGTAAACCCACTGGACCTCAGGAGGCCATTTTTTTCAGGGGTGACCAAGGATTAATTATAAAGATGTACACAAGGTGGTAGGTTACAATGAGCATGATGGGAGAACAATCAGTCATACAATGCATATGATTAGTTACAGGGTTACAATATGGTATGAGTACATGCTAAACAGGACTTTTAAAAAGACAAATAAAAACTGTGAGACTAGGTTAGCCAAGATGGTTCTAGTTTCAGTGGCATCTAAGCCACTTTCAGTGGTCTAATGGACCCTTGATTCTTCCTAGTCTTTCTAGTTAGCTGCTAGGAGGAAGAACTTCTGAGGATCACATGTAGGTGACTTTGGAGGACTTTTCAGTGGTAGCAGTTACAGGAACCCTGTTCTAATAAGTGCACCTTTAGGACTTTTTTGAAGACCACTGTGGAGGAACTTTCTTGTACCTTGTCAGGTAGAGCATTCCATATGGTTGGGACTGCTTTGGCAAAGGACCTAGACCCTGTTTGGGTCCTTGTATGGGGGCTGCTAAGGAGGGGTCAACTTAATGATCTCAGGGAGCACCTGTCTGACTTGGTCATTATGATGTCTTTGAGGCTTGGAGGGCTTCATTGATCCTGAGCTTAAAGGCTAAGGATAAGGCAGAATATTTCATTCAGCCACCGAGAGAGGGCCAGTTAAGGGATTGGAGCACTTGACAATGATGCTTGTATGGGGGTGCTATAGCAGCAAATCACCTGATAACATGATATAAGGATTTGAGTTTGCCCTGCTCTGTGCTTCTGACTGTGTGTAGAACAGGGGAGCTATAGAATAAAGAGTGCAGGATGGTACAATTGGCAATTTTTAGCAATGATTCATTGGTGAGGAAAGGGCTTAGCCTGTATAGGAGCCCCATTTTTTAATTCAGGATCTTAGTTAGGTTTTCTACAAGGACCTTAAAGGATACCTCACAGTCTAGGAGGTCTCCCAGGTACTTGACTGAGTTAACAACCTCGACCTGGGTCCCATCTGAGAAGAAGGCTTGCAGTAAGTTTTGTCTAGGGGGGCCTACATTTTTCTGTCTGAAGAGCATGGCTTTTGTTTTTTTTCTATTGAGGACCAACTTGTTGATGAGTAGCCAGCTCTCTAGTGTAAGTAAGTTTTTCAAGAGCATGGAATTCAGTTTATTGACATCATTAGAGCTGTGGTAAATAACTGTGTTGTCCGCACAGAGCAACAGTTTAGCTTCCTCACAGCTATTTGGCAAATCATTGACACAAAGTGAGATTAACAGTGATCCCAATATTTAACCTTGTGGGACCACTTCATTGATGAGCTATTGGTCAGAGAGAGCCCCTTTCCATTTGACAAATTGTGACTGGTCAGATATATAATCAGAGAACCAACATAGTGATAAGTTATCTAAACTTAATGCAGCTAGATGCAAGAGGAGACATTGGTGATCCACAAGATCAAAGGCCTTCTGTGGACAAACAATGCAAAAACCCTAGTGATTCAGCCATGGAACTGAATCACTTCTTTACCAGTCCAGAAAAGTTCAAGACCCATCCCCCTTATTATCAATCAACAACTCCAAAACCTACTGCAAGGCCTCTCCCTCATCCTAATTTCCACTTCAGGCTTGTGAAAAGAAAATAATTAATGGATCTCCTTAGGAGACTTAAACCTACAGGAGCAGCATGCTATGACAGTCTTGATCCTAAACTTCTCAACCTCAGAGCACCAGTGTTAGCCTCATCCATTGCAACCTTATACAACTGATTGATCCATGAAGGGCACTTCCCCTCCTCATGGAAAGTGGCCCTAGTAATGGCAGTTTATAAAGGAGGTGAGAATGATTTATAAAAACTGTTCATATTTTGTAGCCTTTGTCCAGTGCTTCCAGGATGACTGTGGTCAGGTAGGCTAAGGCTGTATCCAGCCCATGGTTCTTGCGAAACCCGTGTTGGCTTGCAGTGGGTATGTTGTATTGCTCGATGTAATCAATGACTTAGTTATATATTTAGTCTCTCCAGTAAGTTTCTTTAATCACAGAGGATGGAAATTGGGCAGTAGTTTTTGACTTTCTCATTCTTACCTCCTTTATAAACTGGCATTACTAGGGCCACTTTCCAGGAGGAGGAGAAGTGCCCTTCATGGATCGATCAGTTGTATAAGGTTGCAATGGGTGAGGCTGGTGCTCTGAGGTTGAGGAGTTTAGATCAAGGATGTCATAGTGTGCTGCTCCTGTAGGTTTAAGTCTCCTAAGGAGATCCATTACTTCTTTTCTTTTCACAAGCCTGAAGTGGAAATTAGGATGAGGGAGAGGCCTTGCAGTAGGTTTGGGAGTTGATGATTGATGATCAGGAGGATGGGTCTTGAACTTTTCTAGACTGGTAAAGAAGTGATTCAGTTCCATGGCTGAATCACTAGGGTTTTTGCATTGTTTGTCCCTGGTTTGTTTTTTATATTTGATATGCTTGGTTGAGCACTTCAGGAAGGCATTTATTTGAGACCAGAACTTCTTTGGGTCCAATAGATTCCTGTCTTGAAGGTTCCTGAAGTAGGACCTTTTGACAGTTATTTCTTTTTTGCATTTATTGCATAGCATTTTGTAATTTTGCCAGTTGTTCTGATGGTCTGAAGTTTTGAAGGTCACCCAGGCTTTGTCCCTTTCTTTAATGAGATTTTTCAGTTCCCTGGAGACTCATTTAGAGTGCTGCTCTCTTTTTTTTTATGAAATAGCTCAGAGCATGGGTGCTTCAGTCATCGTATTTTCTCATGATGACTAACTGACTCCATCATTGCTAAATCATCTTTAGGCCAAATTATCTGAAATTGCTAAAAGTGGTTGCCAAATTAATGCAGATTTTTTAGCATCATGTTATAGCAGATAGATGGACCTGTCAATGTTGCCCTGATCAAGCATCCGCTGGACCTATTCATTATAGGTTGTTGAAACCATGCTTTTCAACTGTTGTAGAATTATTTTATTAGTGACTTAGACACCAGTATTCCACAGGCTTTTCTGATATTTCTGCTGATCCTGAGGTTCTATCGGGAAGCCAAAAATAGCAATCCCAGAATCAAAGAGAAAATCATAACCCAATACTTTAGTTAATGTGGCCCAGATGGATATCCAGTATCCCTCAATAATAGGGCAACATATTAACATATGGTAGAGGGTCCCCCCCCCCCCAACATCTGAGGCAGAGCTCAGAAATTGAGGCATCGAACTTATGGAGTTTGACAGGAGTAAAGGACATCCAGTGTAATAGACTGAAGTACTGTAAATCTGCAGCAGATGATTGTTTTTAATCATGGTGTTTTCAAGATTGACAACCTAGGGCCAATTTTCCTCTGGAATCTGAATATTTAATTCCCTTTCACAGGCTATCTTATTTATCTCAGACCCATATAAAGAATATTCCAAGAGAATATTATATAATTTACAGATCAGATGGCTACTGGTCTCCAAATTCATAAAAAAGATCTTCCAAAGGGGAAGTCGAAAGACAAAAAGAATTATGATTATTTTTTGCAAACAAAGTTCCTGATCTGTATATATTGCATCTATGATTAAGCAGCAAATCATATTTTTTTCTGAAATTGTTCAAAAGACATAAAACAAGAGCCATCATAGAAGTCCCCAACTAACCAAATTTGTTTATGAAAATACCATTTTCTAAAAATGTTTCCATCCACAGAAGACAGGAAATATGTATTATTATATATTGGAGTCCATGCTGATAATTTCTCTGAGAATTTAAGTATTTTTAAAGCATGGGCCCAAGTGTAAGTAGTTGCATTAGTAGTATACAAAGGACTTGGAATTGGGTTAGTACCTCTAGGGGTAGATAGAGACAAAAAGTTAATTAACCTGAGATCATTTAGTATTTCTTCCTCTATTCCCATACCTGCCATATTTCTTTTTTCTGGATTATGGAACCATTGGTATATAATTTCCAACTGTGCTGCCAGATAGTATATCCAAAAGTTTGGGCATCCTAGTTCACCTTTTTCTTTATTATGATGAAGTTTATGTAAGGTGACCTGGGAATGAGTTCCTTGCCATAAAAATTTCTGTAATATCTTATCCAGTTCTGTAAAGAACCGTTTTTTTAGGATAAAGGGAATAGATCCAAATAAAAAGAGGAGTCTGGGCAAGATGTTCAGTTTTAGTATACTAATTCTGCCCAACAGGACCAGTGGAAGATGTTGCCATTTTATCAAGTCATCTTTTCTTCCTGGACATTAAAGGATCATAGTCAAGTTGAATCACCTTATTAGTGTCCTGGGCTAAAATAATTCATAAATATTTAAAGGGACACTGTCAACCTGTTTTTCATTATAATATTTCTAGCTGAAACCCCACATTTTATGATTGCTCACCCTCTCTAAAATTCATTGATGTTGCTGTTTGCTTTGTCTGTATCCTTGCTTAGTAGAAATGAAATGCATGGCAATGCATATTTATAAACAATCTTACTTTTGTTTGCAATCCTGGTTCTGTTCTTACTGCATGCTTCCTGATCATAAGAAACACACACAAACAGTGCAGTCACTCATAAGGCAGTAGCCTTCTAATCTCCCAATACATCTTGAGGGGCTAGACTGTTTTGTGGGTGTTTCCAAGTCCAGGAAATATACATTTGGAGTTGATCAAGGAATGTAAACAAACCTATTTTGGTGTGATAACACCAGTATGTTGGGCAGTCCGTTTTTCACTTTTTTAAAGAAAATAAGAGTCAGACTCAAACTACCAGCTACATCAACAATCTTTACAGAATTCTGGCAAACATAAAATATGTTTTTTAAACTAGAGACACTTTCGAGACCCAAGGGGGTTGACAGTGTCCCTTTAATTTTGTCCTTATTTATGGCTAAAAGTGTTGTATCCATTAGATCTGTGGGGTCACGTACATATACAGTAACAATTTGCACTTATCCCAGTTCATATTATATCCCAAAAGGGCACCAAACTCTTCTAGGATATTATTGAGAAGGGGATAGGAGTGGTTAGGGTTACTCAGGGAAATCAATATATCACATCTATATAACTTGATGACAGTATTGCCAAACCCCGAAGTAAGACACAAATGTTGAGCTTCGATCTAATTTTGATTGTGAATGGTTCCAGTAAAAGTGCAAAAATTAAAGGGGACAGAGGACAGCATTGTCTTGTCTTGCTCAGAAGCTAAATGTACAGAGATAATCTTGAATTAGTTCTAAGATGAGCTAAGGAACTAGTATAGAGTAGTTGTACCCATTTAAAAAGTCACCATTAAAGCTATAACCTTTTAAGGTTTCTACCAGGAACTGCCACTGCACCCTATCAAAGGTTCTTTCAACATCTAGAGACAAGAGTGCAGTGTCCATTCCTGAGCAGGCCTGGATGATATCAAAGGCCTTTCTGGTATTGTGTTGTAGTCTTCTGCCTTCAGTGAAGCCAGCTTGATCTTCATGTATAAAACCTGAAACATATTTGGCTAGTCTCCTGACCAAAATTTTTGTAAAAATGTTGTAATCACTATTCAGTAGGGATATAGGTCTATAAGAGCTGCAGCTCTCCAGGAATTTATCCTTCTCAAGTAGTAAAACAATCTCTGCTTCACTGAGAGACTGTGGAAGCTTTCTGTATTCCAAAAATGATTTAAAGAGTTTCACAAGCCAGGGAGCCAAATTAGCCACAAGATTTTTATAAATTTAAAAGGGAAGGCTATCAGGTCCAGGAGATTTACCATTAGGCAGGGCTTTAATAGTTGATAAGACCTCATCTTTAGTAATTTCTGCATTTAGGTCATTTACTTGCTGGTCTGAGATTTTAGGTAGGCTAACACTAGTAAGGTATTCCCTAATCTTGGTAATATCTATCTTTTTCTCTGACTTATATAAGTTACTATAAAATGCATGAATAACTAGATTTATCTTCTCTTCTAATGACACCAAATGACCATCTTCTCTTCTGATATTATTAATTCTGTTTCTATTTTGTTCTGATTTAAGTTGATATGTTAAGAGTTTGCCTGGGATGCCACCATGAAAACAGTATTTTGCTCACACTTTATACATTTCTTTTTCTGTTTTATCTTGGAGCAATTTTTCCAGCTTATTTCTTACTAGCATTAGATTTACTTCTGTTTGATCACACCCTACTGCTATATGATCTGTTTCAGCAGAGGCCAATTCATTTTCTTTCTTTTTTTTTTATTTTATCCTCTTTTTTCCCAGCAGATCCTCCATCAAGCTCTGCCTTGGTCAAGGTGCCTGGGCTCCCATCAACCATCAATCCCCACATACTGCCAGTCACTGCCATGCTTACCCCTTGGAGGACAGTGCCGTGGCACGGGTTCTCCTAATTCCAGTGACGCAGAACCAGTAACTAGTTTGGAGTGCAGCGACAGTGGCTAATTGAAGCCCCAGAGAGGGCTTCATGTAGATGGAGGGCACACCCCTCTATTTTCTTGTTTTTTCCCAGGAGGCAGGAACATGCAATGACATCCAGCATCCACCCCGCCTCCGTTACAGATAAGCGCTGGTAGCTGCATGACTCCCATCTTCTGCCTGGGGTCCATCTCATGCTGGGCACTTCCCCACCCTCCCCCCAGAGAAGGAGAGCAGTCCATAGGACACTCTATCCTTCTCTCCCTGGCCAGCCCTCCAGTGACTTGGGTCTGTTCCTGAACCTGGGTGGCTGGCATTGCAAGTGGAAATCCAACTGCTGCTTCAGTCGGCCGGCTGCCAATTCATTTTCTAATAAACATAGTTCACGGTCCAGTTTCTTCCTTCTAATACTTACTTGCGATGCTGTCCTTCCCCTTAAATAAGCTTCCATGGCATCCCAGACTATCCGGATGTTTGTAACCTGATACATAATGTGTCTCATAAAGGCCATGATTTCTTCCTGGAGTCTGTCCTTAAAGCCCTTAAAAGACCAAAGTGAGTTTTCAAATTCCCAAGTTTTTGAAATAATAATGTCGTTCTGCTAAGTCACTGGGCTCCGGCTCCAGAATTATTGGGGCATGGTCTGAAATCCCTATTGTTTCATGCAAAGCATGGTGTGGTAATTTACAAAGTTCTGAAGAAATTATGAAGTAATCGATCCTCGAAAATGTTTTGTGTGTCTTAGAATAATAGGAGAATTTTTTTAAAGAAGGAAAAAGTTGCCTAAATGGGTCATGTAAATTTAAATCCTGCATTGATTGTTTTAACACATGAAGAACTATTTTCTTTCTCTGCCACATAGGAGGTTCTTTATCAATCAGTCCACATGACAGATTGAAGTCACCTCCTACTATCATGGAGCTAAATTGGGACAGTTTCAGAAAGAAGTCTGTGAAAAAGCCTGGATCATCTTGATTAGGCCCATATAAGGAGGCAAGTGTGAAAGATTCATCATGGATTTTGATTTCTATTATTACAAAGCAGCCACATTGATCTATCACAGATTTTACTAACTGGTGGCCTAGTTGTTTCCTAATAAAAATGTCCGTACCTCTTGCCTTATCAGAAGAATCAGTGATATATCCAACTGCCCTAAATAACTTAGCAAAGTAGGAGGCATCCTTTTTATGAAAGTGGGTTTCTTGTAGCAAAAGGCAATCTATATTCCTTCTTCTTGCTAAATGAATTACTTTCCTGATTTTAATCCTTACTTTGCACCCATTAAGATTCCAGGACATAATTTATGGCTGCATTTAATAAGGCAAGATATCACCCTAGTGATGCCTCGATCTGGCTCCACCACAGTGCCTCCCTTGTTTCCAAAAACTGGAGGGATGCCACCACCACTGAGCAGACCAGGTCCACCTAAGTTAATAATCATAGACAAGGTAATAATGAAGTTTTTGGCCATCACATCAATGTTGTCTGCACTCTGCACCCATGCACTTCACTCTTTTTTACCAAGTAAGCTGATCCAACATAGATAAAATATTGTGTCTATTTTTTATATGATTCTTTATCTTTTTTATGTTTTCTACCCAGTTCCTCCCTCCTAAAACCAAACTCTCATATGAATAAACAGGAACATTTATTCCCAATACATAAAGATGAATAAAAAATGCTGCATTTAATATAATCTATTAGAAAGCGAAACTTAAGAGGATTGTCTTCCCATCTTTCCCTTCCCTTTTTTAAAGCTCCAGACCCCTTATTTATAAAGAATAATTTTGGGTATGTGACACCTAGATTGTATTGAGAATAACCAAAGATTATATGAACTAGGAGCCCCAATGTTAAAAGGGCTTCTTTTCCTTCCCCATGGAAAATGCTGAACTGTTAGTGTATGCAAAGGCGTGGAAAAGTAAGGGAGAAATATCACTGTCTCCTCTATCACCCAATGACCCAATAAAACATTCAATGCCTCATACCTTGATTTACTACCCCTAATGTCACCAAAGTCAGAGAAGAAAAACAAAAGTGTTGTGAGAGTGAAGTGAATATTACCCTAAGTGCTCATTGATGGTTGGATCATTTGTGCACAGACCCCCTCCATCTTCTTTCCTTCACTACTTTCAAAAGTAATTACTTTATAGCATATACCTGCTACCTTGCTGTATATGTTGGCCTCCCTGGTTCAGCTTTCTTTTTCTTAATACTTCTTCCACCTTGAAGGGAGAGTGGAAGAGGAGAGTTCTTCCACCAAGATTTATCCTCAGTTTTGTGGATAGAGAATGGAGAAGGGAGTATCTTCTTTCTTCAAATTGTCCTTGACTATATCAACATTTTTTTCCTTTTTGCCAGAATATTTGGGGGGCTAGCAGGGTGAATTTGCAGGAACATGCCATTGCATGCATGCATTTTTCTACTCTTGCTTTTGACAGAATTCTTTCTTTGTCTTGAAATCTTAATGGTTTTACATACATAAATCGTGGCCTCCTGAATTTGTCCGCAGGGCTGAAGGCCTATTGAGCTCTGTCCAACTCAATTTTCTGGATGGGGAAGGGTAGGCCCATTGCTTTTGAGAGTAATTATTCACAGTATCTTAATGGATCTTTTCCCTCTATGCCTTCTGGCAAGCTACCTGTTTTTAGGTTGCCACTACTGGATCTGAAATCTTGATCTTCAATTTTTAATTTTAGAGATTCTAGTTCTTTAGTGCTTCTTTCCAAAGTATTAGATATATTTGGTAAAATATATTCAATTGTGCTAATTCGTGTCTTACACTCTGTTGTCCTGAGGGATAGTGTTTGAAATGTTTCTGCCACTTCTGTAAATTTCTGAGTCAGGGTGGGCACAGACATATTCTAGTTTTTAAGGCCTTGTCTCATTTATCTTAAAATAGCCTTGTAAGGATTGTTTGGAGTATCTTCTGTTTTTTTTTTTGAAGACTCATCCTCACTATCCATGGGCCAGCTCTTCTTGGGATCCTTATCTTTTTCTATGATCTTGTCTGCCCCCCCATCCTGGCCTTGTCCGAATGCTTATTGCCTTTATTTTTTGATGTAGAAGCTATGTTTTATCCAGGACTTTATCTGGCCTTTGATTTTTTAGAGAGGATATCATACAAACAAGTAGGGGAATTGAAAATCATTGGAGGACCAGGCTCCATATCTACCTCAGAGGCAAAGCTTCCATTATTATTTTTTCCCCTTCTCCTTTCCTATTACAGGCTTTATCCCCTTTCAGAGGTGTGTTCCTTTTCATTTTTTTTTATTCAGGCAGGTGGAACCAAGTGATTTTTATTTGCTATTAAGGGAGGCTGAATTGTTAAGAAAGGCAGCAAAGCTAGAAGGGACATTAGAAGGGGGTACTTAATTGTGCTGATTTAGAATTATCAGACAGTTTATAATTATTATAGGCTTCAAAAACAAAGGCCCCTTCCACTTGACATTTCCAGGTGAAAGGGTTACCTGAGATCCCTTCTGAACTTGAAACTCCGGGTGGTAAGATTGATTCTTCCTTGTTCTCAGCAGCCAGGTTTGTTAGGTTGAGCGGGTAGTTCTGACTTTTCGGGATTGCCACACCATCCTGTAGTATTGCTGCTGCTTCTAATTTGACGAATCCAGTAGTGATGGGGGGGGTTGCCGAAGACCAAGCAAACTCCCACACTCATTGATATAGGCGTGACATGCCTCATCACACAGACTTGAAGGGCAGGCATACTACTGACACATGGTCAGGAAGTGGGACTGAAAACATTTCCAGAGTGCTGCCTTCTAACTCTAATTTGCTAATTTGCTGTTGTTAGCCTTGCTTGTAGAGCAGAAAGCAACTAATTAAAAGAAGCTACATTTTCTTATTAATTTAACTCTTATATCTCAGCAGGAGTCAGTGTCTGTTGAGATTAAGCAAGACAGATATTTTATCAGAAGTAGAAGGGGTCTTATTTAGGGTTAAAAAAAGAAAGAAAAGAAAGTCAGTGTGTGTTCTATGCTGTGAAGGGTACTGTATCAACTTACTTTGCTAAACCAGTATGAGGACAGAGAGCTTAATTGGGGGTGTGGCTTAGACACTATAAAAGCAGGTGACTCAAATTACAACTTCCTGTTGCTAGCCTTGCTTGTAGATCAGAAAGCAGCTAACTAAAACAAACTACATTTACGTTTGCACGTGTCTGCTGTGTCCGCTGGGCACGCTGAAACTGCTGGCATTAGACAAACTTGGATAAGATAATTTCAGCATATCCTCTACTTAGTAAATATACACCTTTAATAATGGAAAAAGAACTTAGTAAGTGTATGCAATGTTTGATGTATAGTGAGGGAAAGTATGGGAGTGAGTATGTATGTGCTAATTGCAATCTGATTACTACTCTTGAAGCAGAGATAGCATTTCTGCTTAATATTAAACCAATTTCTACTGATATTAGGGAACTGGAAAGTTTCATTGATCTTATGGATGAACAACTTCATTCTAATGAACAATTTCCTTCACATTTAGGTAGCATTTCTATGCCTCCTGATGAGACAATTGTAATGACTAGTACTAGTATACCTGTTGCCTCTGCCCCCTCTTATAAGGTGGATGATTATCCGCCCTCTTCTCATGATAATGATGACTGGACCATTGTCACAAAGCCTCTTAAAAAAAGGAGGGGTGGCCTAATACACAATAGTGCCCCTACTGAAACTCGTAATAGCTTTCAGCAATTGACTGTATCAAATAATGAAGTGCTACATGATTTATCCTGTGCATCACCCTCTGTTGATAGTAATGGTTTAAAAACACTTTTCAATCAGGAGTTAATGCCCATGAATACTTGTCCTAGTAAGTCTCAAGCTATCAAATCAATACCTATTAAGTTAATCATTCCAGAGTATGTTAAACAATCACCTGTTTCTGATTCTAGTACCCCTACTGTCTCAAAACAAGTGTTAGTCCTGGGAGATTCAATCATTAAGCACATTGACAGGGCAGTATGCAATAGTGACAAGAGCAACCACACTTGTTCTAGCTTCTGTGGGGCCAGGGTATCTGACATTACCTCCATGATGCCTAAAATTTTACAAAATGCAGGGTACAATCCACTGGTTATCGTACATGTCAGTGTTAATGATATAAACAACACCCCATTTAATCAGTTACAACAGAACTATGTGGCGTCATGTAACCTGTTACTTGATAGGGGATGCTATGTATGTATATCTGAAATTCTACCTGTCCCGACAGCAACATCTACCATGACACAGAAAATCAAAGTCCTAAAGGAATGGCTGAAAAAGTGGTGTTTTAAGCAGGGTATACCCTGTATTACCCACTGGGAATCATTTTCGAAGAGCTCTTCCTTGTTTTGCTGGGACGGTTTACATCTCAGTCGTAGGGGTACTACACTTATGGGGAAAAGTATCACTAAAATCATAAATCATTGTTTAAACTAAAAACAATGGGGGAGAATGGGTCTATTCCCACGTCTCTGAATACTTACCAAAATATTATTGCAACTAAATATAAATTTCTAGCTTTGAATGCAAGATCTTTAAACCAACTCAAATTAGCAGAACTCAAAGCCAAATTTAAAACTTTAAATATAGGTGTGGTGGGAGTAACTGAAACTTGATGGGATGCATCCTCAATTTGGTTCAGAGAAATTTCAGGTTATAAGTTATATCATAAAAACAGATTAGATATGCAAGGTGGTGGAGCTTGTATGTACATACAAAATGATATTCCTTCTTTTGAAGTGTGTTCTCCCTTTCCTTTGGAAAGTATATGGGTTAAAATCTTATTGAAGGAGCAGTCCTATATAACTATTGGTAACATCTATCGATCTCCATCTGCAAATTCAGATTACACAACTGATATGTTTAAAGAAATTATGCATTTTTCAGCATCTCAAGATACTGTAATATTTGGTGACTATAACCTCCCTCATATTAACTGGGACTCATTCTCAGGACAGTCCTATGCTGAGAAAGGACTAATAGATGTGGTAGTTAGTACTGGATTACAACAATTTGTTAATGAACCCACTCGAGGTCCTAATATTTTGGATCTATTATTTACTAATATAGAGCAACAAATTAGCAATTTACAAATGTGGGATCCACTTGGGACCAGTGATTATTCATCTATTCTTTTTGAAATTCAACAGTTTAAAACTACACAAAGGAAGTTATACTACACAAAAAATTATAACAAAGAACATTTTTCTAAAGTCAATGAATACTTACAAAACATAAACTGGGAATCTAATCTTCTTAATTGTACAACACAACAAGCTTGGGACTTTTTTAAAAACATTGTACATTATTTGGAAAATACCTTTATTCCATCTAAGAGGAAATTCAATAATAAAGGAAAAATTCCCCCTTGGTTCAACAAGACAATTAAAAATCAGATTAAAATAAAACTTTAACTTTTTAGGAAACTTAAGAATAGTTCTGTTCCATTTAAAACTACTCTATTACATAATAATAATAATAATAATAATAATAATATTAATAAAATTTATTTAATTGAGCGCCTTTCAAAATTTCAAGGCGCTGTACATCAAAAACAAACATAAAACATATTCAATACAGTCAATAAAATCAAATATGAACAGGACAATTAAAAAAAGAGTAGAAAGATAATACATAAATACAGACTATCTGTGAAAAACTTAAAAAAATCTATTAAATTGGCAAAAAATAAGCTAGAATTTAAACTAGCACACACAAAAGACTGTCATAAATCTCTTTTCTCCTATATTAATAGTAAAATAGGTGTATCAAGGACCATTGGTCCCATTATAACCAATGGCTCTTCTCTATCTGATATAGAAACCTCAAATCTCTTTAATAAGTACTTTTGTTCTGTCTTCTCTCAAAAATCACCTATTAGCACATTTAAAGTTCACCACATAGATTATCATAGGTGCTATCCAACTAACATTATACAGGCTATCAAAAAATTTAAAAAAAAAATACTAGTCCAGGCCCAGACGGTATTCATCAATAGTTTCTGATCAAAACCTTTATAAATATTTCTATACTTTTGTCAATTATTTTCAATAAATCCTTACAAGAAAGCATTGCACCAAATGATTGGCGTTCAGCAATAGTTACTCCCACATTTAAAAAAGGCAATAGAGGTTCTGTGCAAAATTATCATCCAATTAGCCTGACCTCAGTTGCTGGTAAATTAATGGAATAAGTAATGAAGTCTCTAATACATCAAGATTTTAAAAAATTAGGAATTTATGATTCAAATCAGCATGGGTTTTCTCCCAAGTATTCTTGCACAGCCAATCTGATATCTTTTTACAATAATATAAGTACTCTACTAGACGTGGGTATCCCTACTGATGTAATTCTTTTGGACTTTAGTAGAGCTTTTGATAAAGTCTCACATGAAAAACTCATTGCTAAAATGCACAGTCTAGGTTTGTCATCTGATATTGTCAACTGGACTTTAAACTGGTTAACAAGTCATTCTCAGAGAGTCAGAATTAATGATATCTTGTTTGATTCGGGTAGTGTGACAAGTGGTGTATCACAGGGGTTGGTCCTGGGACCAACATTATTTAACCTCTTTATCAGTGATTTACTAACAGGGCCAAATAACTTCATGGTTAAATTTGCAGATGATACTAAATTGGGGGGCAAGGTTAATAATCAAGAAAATATTTCTGCATTAAAGAAGGATTTGGAAAAATTAACACTTTGGGCAAATGAAAATCATATGCAGTTTAATCAAGACAAATGTTTAGTAGTGCATTTCAGTGTAAATAATCCAAAAACGATATATCATATAAACAGACTACCACTTCACTCATCAAATTGTGAAAAAATATCAGGGATATATGTTAATAATAAACTTACACACTGTGTTAGAACTGCTTGCATGACCAACAGACTTTTGAGGAAAATAAAATGCACTTTTGTTAATTGCACTGAACAATGCCTTATTCCATTGTATAGGGCATGCATTAGACCGTATCTAGACTATGGCTTTCCTTTCTGGAATCCAAACCAAAAAAAAGCATAGCAATTCTTCAACAGGTTCAAAGGAGAGTAACTAGAATGATTCCAAGATTAACAAACTTGGATTATCCGAACAGATTAAAAGCTACTGGTCTCTTCTCTCTTCAAACTAGAAAATTAAGAGGTGATATGCTTATGGTTTTTAATTTAATAAATTCATCAGATCTAATGGAAAAATGTGGTCTAACACTCTCCAAAAGGAGACATGTTCTGAGACTGCATAATAAACAGTTTGAAGTAAAAACTTATAAAACCAGCAAAAGGGGAAACTTTTTTCCAATAAGAGCATCCATTGTATGGAACACCTTGCCACAAGAATTGGTAGAGACAACTAGTCCCACTGTCTTTAAAAACAAGTTAGATGTTTGGTTGAGGGATAGTAGATAAATAATGTCCCACATAATGTGAGGAACAGTCTCAATGGGCTCTGGCCTTCTTCTGTTCTTTCATACCAAGTAATACCAAGTCATAAGGGGGGGGGCATGTTTGTTTACTGCAGATATGAAGGTGTTTTGGAAAAAATCAAGGGCCTCATCTAATGTAGGTAGGGTCCTTAGTGGATCCCAGTTTATCCCATTTAGTGTTCCAATTAAAGATCCAAGGCTGAAGCTGGAGAAATCCCTGGCCCAGATGGGGAGGGGGGAGAGGGATCACCACACCAGGAACTTTAACTCAAGGTTAAAGAATGGTGCCAAGAGGAGGGGTTTGGATACATTGGGGAATGGGGATTCACCTGAAGGGATAACAGCCTATACAGGGGGGTGATGGCTTGCATCTTTCTAGGAGGGGAACTGCAGTCCTCAGTAGATGGTTTAAATTTTACTTTGATGAACATCTCAACTAGCTGAGAGAGCAGGCGGAAGGAATCAGGGAGACAGAAAATGCCTTCTCTCAAGGCTGAAGTAGAGAGTAGGAATAATCTGAGGGGAATGGACCCACCCCCATGTTGAAATTATTGAAGGGAGCAGGATAATAGAAATGAAGGGGTTGCAAACAGGACAATTAAAAAAAGAGTGGAAAGGAGAGAGGGCAAGAAGGAAAAACAGTTGTATTAAGCAGACTGCTAACAAAATCTGTAAGGCCATGTACTGTATGTAAATGCTAGAAGTCTTGGAAATAAAATTCAGGACCTAAAGGCCATCATGGCAGAGGCTGATCTGGATACTGCAGTCATTACTGAGTCATGGTGTACCATAAACCATGAGTGGGATATGGCCATATCAGACTATCCTCTGTTCAGGAAGGACAGGGTGGGAAGAATGGAGGGGGTGTTGTGCTTTATGTGAGGGAAAGCATAAAAACAACAGGGATACAGGGATTATGGGGGGTGAGATACTATGGGTCACCATGAAGATGGGGAACAGAGCCACTATTTGCACTGGCATAATCTACAGACCTTCAGCGTAGGGGGAGGGGTTTGATAAGGTGCTCGTGGAAGCCACTGGCGAGATGGCAGAAAAGGGGGCAGTGGTGTTGGAGGGGGACTTCAATCTGCTGGATGTAGATTGGACTCTCCCAGTTGTGGCTTCAACTAGAAGCAGGGTCATCCTGGACTCCCTATAGGGGGTGATCTTCAGGCAAGTAGTTAGTGAATCTACTCATGACAGAGCATACTGGACCTGGTACTCACTCACGGGGGCAGTGGTTCAGATGTCAAGGTGGGAGGCCATCTGGGGACCACTAATCACCATACAGTGTGGTCCAATATAAGGATAGCTACAGAATTCAACCACACAAGGGCTAAGGTCCTGGTCTGGACTTCATGAGGGCAGGTTTTTAAAAGATGAATGAGTGCCTTAGGGATGACCTGGTGGTGGGGGATGACTTGAGTGAGGTGGGGGAACAGTGGTCAAAGCTAAAAGGGGGCATAGTGAAGGCAACAAACCTCTGCATCAAGCAAGTGAGCAAAAGCAAGAGGAAAAGGAGACTACTATGGTTCCTGAAAGAGGTGGCAGAACAGGAAAAAGCTAAAAAGGTAGCTTTGAATTCAATTCACTTTATTTGTAAAAAAGGTGCTATTCCAAAAGATAATAGCACCTTAACAATTAAAACAATAAAAACAGTAAGAAATAATCCCAGCAAGAGAGCATCACTAAGCAGAATCACCAAAAGCATGTTCAAATAAATATGTTTTCAGAGCTACTTTAAGGCTCTCCACAGTCAGCTACTCTCATATACAATGAGGTAGGCAGTTCCACAGGGTGGGGGCCGTGAACATGAAAGCCCAGGACCCAGATGTTTTTAACCGAACTAGGGGGACCTCTAGCAATCCCTCAATTGCAGAGTGGAGTAGCCAGGGGGCAGTAAGGAAACAGAAGCTCTTGCAGGTAGCCTAGTCCCTGACCATGTAGGGCCTTATAGGTCATCAAACTGACCATGAAAGAGATCCACCACTGAACTGACAGCCAATGCAGTTCACGCAGCACAGGAGTGATATGACTGGATCGAGATGATATAGTCAAATACCTGGCTGCAGCATTCTACACCAGCAACAGGCAGCAGATATCAACCCTGAGAAGCCCTAGGTAAAGGGAGTTACAGTAGTCAAGGCAGGAGGTCACAAAGGCATGGATCAGTGTTGGAAGGTCATCAGATGAAACAAGGTGCTTAATTCAGGCAGTATTCCTCAGATGGTAAAAAGAGGATTTGACAACAGCTGACACTTGTGAATGAAGCGCCAGCACATTGTCAAATATTACACCCAGATTTCGTGCCTGTTCAGAGGTCAGCAGCTGGCTACCTTCTAGCCAAAGGCCGGAGGCACTGCCAATCCTCCAGTCAGATGACCTGGATCCACTACCAACACCTCAGTCTTGTCAGGATTCAACTTCATCCAGTCCTGAATCTCAGTGAGGCAGTTGCTAAACACTGAAACTGCACTATCCTGCTCAGGCATGAAGGACAGGTACAGTAGGGAATCATCTGCATAACAGTGAAAACCCAGCCCATTCCTCCTTACAATGTCTCCCAATGGCAGCATGTACACCATGAACAACATGGGGGACAGCAGAGAGCCCTGCAGAACCCCCCATGGCAGTGAGAATGAGTCAGAAGAAAAAAATCCCGACACCACCCTTTGAAATCTGCCAGAAAGGAAAGATTGGAACTATCTGAGGACCATCCCTGATAGGCCACAGATGAACTGCAGGTGCTTCAGCAGCACCCCATGATCTGCAGTGTCAAATGCTGCAGACAGATGAAGAAGAACTATGATGGAACTGCTCTTCTGATCTTTCGCTATCAGGAGATCATTGAGAACCCAAACAAGGGCAGTCTCAGTGCTATGCCTCTCCCAAAATCCGGACTGGAAAAAATCATAGATTTCATGGATGGGAAGATGATTCTCCAGTTGCAGCATGACCACCTTCTCAATAACCTTCCCCACAAAAGGGAGGTTAGAGACTGGTCTGTAGTTAGCAGGACAGTCTGGATCGAAAGAGAGTTTCTTAAGGAGGGGCATCACCACCGCCTCTTTCAGGGAGTCTGGAAACTCACCTGACTCTAACAAACACCAGACTAGCTCTGCAAGGACTGGGCTGATGACATCAGGACACCCCATTAAGAGGCGAGTTGGGTCTAGATCCAAACTACAGAAGGTCGGCCACATACTCTGCACAATCCGCATGATCTCCTGCTGGTCAAAGCTGATGCAGCAAAACTGAGGAGAAGCAACCTCACACCAACAGCTGCTATACCCCATAGAGTGAGCCAATGGAATCTCAGATGTGATGTAGGCCACTTTATCAGCAAACAAGTGAGCAAACTTATCACACTTTTCCTTGGAAAATGCTCTTCAAACTCGTAGACAGGCTGGATTGCTCAATCTGTCCACTATTCAAAAGAGCTGAGCTGGTCAATTCTGAGCTGCGGCAATCTCCCCAGAGAGGAACTCTGTCTTCTTATGAGAGGTAGGCAATTGAGAGTCTCTGTAGTGATCTACCAATCTAAGTTTGTTCACATCAAGAACGATTTCTGCCAGCATCGCTCTTTCACCCCACTGTCCGCAACTCCTTCAAGATTCCATCAAACCAAGGGGACTGAGAACAGAGGGTGAGAGGGCAAACACAGACAGGAGCAATGGCATTCAGAGACCCTGTCACAGTCCTCATTATAGGCCATTAACAGGTTATCCAGACCCATGCTTGCACTCAGTAATCCTGATAGGTCCAGCACCACCAATAGACCATCTGGAGTCACTCCCCTCAAAGGGCTGTACCGGACCATCTCCTCAGGGGCAGGCCTATAGGGGGGAACATGAAAACTGAATCTTATAGTGTGATGGTCTGACCACCCAACAGGTCCATCACCAAGTCAGAGGCCTCCATCTCCAGCAGGAAGACCAGATCCAATGAGTGACCAGAATCATACGTCACAGAGGCAACTGCCTGTATGAAGTCCAATGAGGTCATAAGTTGGAGGTACCAGAGGGTATAAGGAGATGCAGAGGGAATATAATAGGGAGTTGTATCAGGGGAAACAGAGGGAAGTAGGGAAAGCAGTAAGGAGCGTGAAGGCATAAACTAAAGAGAGAGTAGCCCAGACAGTAACAAAAGGGGACAAGGCCCTTTTTAGGTATGTAAATGAAAAGAGGAAGAGCAGGGGAGGGATTGAAAGATTAAAAAAGGATGGAGGGCACTGTTCAGAGACATCCAGAACAAATACTTTTATTTGGAGTTTACAGAGGAAGGAGAAGGGGGGAGCCACAAAAAAGTAACAGGAGCTTTTGTTGGGAGGTGGATACTAGTACTTTTTTAGAGGAGAGAGTATTGAAGGGATTTACTAATCTGAAACTGAACAAAGCAGTGGGTCCAGATGGGGTGATCCAAAGTTATTGAGGGAGTTTAGGTAGGTACTGGCTGCATGTCTGACAGTCCCACTTAACAGTTCACTGGAAACAAGTAGTTCCAGAGGATGTGGGTGAAAGCTGCGTTTTCCACTTCAGCAGAACTTTCTCAGAAGTCTGGTAACTTTCGTGGAAGTATCCAAACTTCCACCTGTGGCGGATCAGAAAACTTCCACATGATTGGGGTCAGCTTTCACCCATTCTGTCCATTCCACCAAGCCCAATTTAATACTCCCACTCCCCAGTAATTAAGGGTCCCTCCCAAACCCAATGTAACCCCAACCCCCCCAGTGGTGCCTCCCACTCCCCCACCCGATCACATGCCCCTGCTCTGAAATATTTAAAAATAAATAATAATACCAAACCCTGGTGGCTAGTGGTCCCTACCCCGACCCACGACCACCACCAGTGTCCCTCAGCTTTTTAGTCCCAATTGCCCCCCCCACACTGCCATCCCCATCCCTCATATATTATTTTTTCCCTGGTGGTCTAGTGGAGATACAGATAGCGAAATCCTCCTCTCTATCCCAAGTCCAGGCTTTATTTTTAACCCTTTTTCCTGGTGGTCTAGTGGCCCCTGCACCTCCCCAACCCAGGTGATGTCCCACCCCACTCCCTCCATCCTGAAATGGAGTGGTCCATCGGCACAGCCCTCTGCTTTCCTCCTCTGCCAGTGGCCCACTGAAATGTGAATGAATGAGCGAATGCACATGCACTCACTCATTCATTCACATATCAGTGGGCTGCCAGCCAAGGAGGAGAGCAGAGGGCTGTGCCGGTGGCCTGCTCCATTTTGGGATCGGGGAGTGGGGTGGGACACAACCTGTCAAGGTGTGGAGGGGTGCTGGGTGGGGGCCACTAGACCACCAGGAAATAGGGTTAAAAAAAATAAAGGATCAGATTTTGGGGATAGGAAGGGATGGGATTTCACTATCTATATCTTCCACTAGACCACCAGGGAGAAAAATAATATATGAGGGATGGGGATGGCAGCAGTGGGTGGGTGAGTAACTCACTAAAAATACTGGGAGGGACACTAGTGGTTGGTCAGGTGGGGCTAGGTTTGGGATCAGTAGCAGACTAAAAAAGTGGGGAGCATAGCAGGCAGAATTTCTGCTAGAAGGGAAGGTCTGCCTCTTTGAAGATGACACCAAAATCTCTAATAGGGTGGACACTCCAGGAGGGTGGAAAAGATGAGCAGAGTCTTGACAAAACTCGAGGAGTGGTCAAGGGTATGGCAGCTGGGGTTCAATGCAAAAAGTGCAAAACAGTGCAGTTAGGGCACAGAAACCCAGAAGTAGAGCACACAATATGTGAAGTAGTATTCACAACCACAAAGAAGGAAGAGGACAAGGGGCAATCGTAGCAGATGACCTAGAGGTGGCCAGGCAGTGAGACAAGGCAGTTGGGATGACTAGTGGAATGCTGGGGTGCATAGGGAGAGTATCACTAGCAGAAAGAGGAAGGTGTCATTGTCCCTGTATAGATTGCTGGTAAAACCGCACATGGAGTACTGAATCAAATTCTCGAGATCACCTCTCCAGAGGAACACAGACAGAATGCAAGTGGTCCACAGGTGTGCAACTAAAATGGTGCCCAGTCTTCCCAGCCGGTGTAGAGGCTTCAGGATCTGTAATTCCCTGACTCTTGGAAAACTGGACCATCACAGTCTGCTCCACAGAGATTAAATCCTGCTTGCAACTGAGACACAAGTCATAGTGTTTTTTAATCCATTAGACATCGTTCAATTCATTAAGGTAGGGTGCATGTACACAGTGGCATTAGCTGAGACTGCATTTTGTGAACTGACCACTACCTTCTGGGTACCTCCTTGATTACCCCCAGCCCTTCATTCTACATCTTTGCAGCATTTTTATAACAGTCATAGAGCTGATGACCTGGTTTCTACCAAATGTAATATCTTCATTCCCCTGGTTCCTTAATTTTGGGACCAGGAGGTTTTATTGTAGGCTCAGGCACAGGTAGGTTTCCCTTGGGTTGCCCATTATGGGTCCTCTTGAAATCACACACAGTTCTTCCTGCACTGTTTTTACACAGCATGTGGAATCTGCTATCCACATAAACATCAACTCTTTCAGCTGCCCCCTTCATGGAACTACATGCTCTGTACAGCACTTACACACTTGGGCTATCTGGCATAGTCCACATGAACTGTTCCATTAAAAATAACTCTCTGAGTTGGCCCAGTGGTGTGACATGTTTAGACACTAGATGACTTATTGTCTGCTGCACTGGTGATCCTGGTTTGGGAGTGGACCAGGGTAGCTCAGGGGCTGGCCAGACAAGGGAGGATTGAGTGTCCATAAGATAGCTGTACTCCCTTGAGGAGAGAAGAATGCATATCCACCAGGTCATCTAATCAGGGTTGCAGTGGCATGGGACCAAAAGGAAAAGTGGTCACCACACCTGATTGCTGGGGACATCTCCATAGATATACAGCATATACATTGCATGTGCATGGGCCACAGGGAGGACATGGAAGATGAAACCTCTGACCACAGTGAGATGATGGCCTTGTATCTCACAGGCCCCACACTGATGACTGCACACCACTGACTGAAATCCTGTGGTAGAGGACATCAGCAGAGCCAGGTAAGCCCTGGAGAAGTTGAATAACTGGGTCAGAGGGACCTGTCCAGATGGGAGCCAGTTGGAGAAGAACCAGGAGAGAAACAAAGGATTAAAATAATAAATACATCTTTGATTTGATCAGCAGATTTTGCTTCTTGACCTGATGATTAAAAGAAAAAAATCACATATTTGCATGTACATTTCAGAATAACTCCCTTCAGGGTCCTTTAATAGTTCCTTAGATTTTCATCCAAAGGCCTCAAAGGTTAATTCAAAATGTGTAAGCTAAACATTTTTTAATTTATCATAGTTCATACAGTCCTCATTGCCCAGTCTGGCAAATGCCTCTAAATGCATTGCCTGTAAATAGAGGCTTGTGGTGAATCACGCAAGAATCCCTAACCAATTTAAACAATCTTTGAGAAGATTTCAGAACTAAATTTAAATCCTCTCCTCCCAATACTGAAGAAACATTGTAGCACTAACTGTGGCTTCTTAGGTGGGGTCCCTGTTGCCAATGCTCATGCTTTTTTTTGTGGTATCATTTAACGCAAAATCTTTGTTTCTTTCTTGTGTTCATGCTCCTACTCTCTCTGCACTCCTTCTCCCACTCCTTCAACAATCAGATCTCATGCTGCCACTGCCAGTCTTACTCCTCTGCCTCAGGCTTGGCCTACCACTCCCTCACTTCTGCTTTGTTTCTGCCTGTATCAGGGTGATTTCCATCTGAATCCTTTTAATCTGGTCTGGCTGTGAAAGGGAACCAGTTATAAGTTCTTGCTCACCTTTGTTGATCTCCTATTGGACAGTTGCTTCAGTGACCACCTCTTCTACACCATTGTCTACTTCACTTCTCTCAAGGATCTCTGTGAGTTCTGCCCTTGTCTGTGATACGTCATCGGTAAGTCCATTCTCCTGGCACAGTTTGTGCAGCTGTCCCAGAGTGCTCTTTTTTATATGAGACAGACATAATGCCTTCTAGACTGCATTACACATTAAAAAATAAATAAGAAGTGAAAATATCACTGTGTATATTCTGTCTGTGACTGGACAGATAACCTATCTATTGGCTGTCTGCTTCACCATGTGCTTGATAAATGCTTACCACTCTCACAGAGCTCCCTGCTATCAAATGCCTGGCACTTCAGGAAAAACACACTGCACACAAACCTTTGTTGCTAGTTTGTGCTCACATATCCCACCACTCCACCACTGCACCACCAGTTTGTGACAAACTTCTGTCCTGCTCTCACTGGTCTGTCACGAATTCCCACATAAGCCCAACCGAATGCGTGGATGGCTCCTTGTATTTTAATGCTGCCACCAGCTGACTGACTACTAGCGTAGCTTGATCTGGTTCTAGTCCCACCATGGGCCACTACCCACTCAACTCAAGGCTTTACTTTGACAACAGAACCAACCCTTTAGTCACTCTTAGGAGCCTCACACCTACTCTGTATCAAGGCAAGGCAAATTTATTTATATGGTACCCAATCCCAAGGGCTCTGGGCATCACACAGTTCATTAAAAATTATTTTAAAAACAATTATTAATAATTAATATAAATTAAAATATTAATATAGTTAATTTATTTTTTTATAAGACAACACCAGACCCAAAACTCATGAAGAACAAGTGAGTTTTTAAATATGATTTAAAATGGTCCTGCAAAAGAGCACCTCCTATCAGACAGATTACTTTCAGACTTGGTAATTGTGTTCTTTGGTAGCAGAATAATGGTTTGTTTAACAGAAATTAATTTTACCTGTTCCAGAAAACACTAATTGTCACAAAGAATATTAAATACACCAACAGTTAATGTTTACAATACTGCATTTCAGAATATACAGTAAAAAAACAGAGATAAACCACACAAGGGAATGCAAAATAAAAGTTTTACAGAAAGATTAGAGAAAGAAGATCATTTCTAGTCCTACACTCAAATCTGATAGATCTTACCCCAACTCTGGTTGCTTCCCCACTTAAGCATGATATTGCTACTAAGGCATGAAATTCAGGAGATGGCATGTTCCCTTACTTGCAGTGGAGACTTGCTATGTTTGTCCCCAACTAAATCTGAACTGAGACCAGTAGTCACAGGTTAACCCTCTCAAGGGGTCTATCCACCTATCACATCACCCTGACAGTTACTAAGGTCAGACTCCCTTTGTCCCTTTGCTCACAAAGCTGGACCAAACTGGTTTCCAGTTAGTTATCCATACACCCACATGGCTTTGTTTATTTGCAGTTAACTGCAACAAACCCAATTACCTATTTTATTTGATAAGGCTCCCAAAACCACAGGGGCTCCTCAGAAACAGGAATCTGCTCCAGACAGCACTTTTGGTATAATAGATATGATTTTTCATGCACAGTGTTTCTGGGTCCACTCCCAAAGGGAAATCTGAACCCCACAGGGGTCTTTTGTAGTAGCCCTAAATGGACTGCAGCACCTTAAAACAAAGCCCAATGTAGCATAGCCCTGATTCTGTGATATTCCTTTCAGCTCAGTTTTTGTGTCTTTCAACTCATTCTGACCACCTGATGAACATGTCAGAAATATTTCCTATATAGGTCATGTATTTCTGTTACATATCTAGGTCTAAGATACATTATTGCTTACACCTGAGGATGACTTTCCACCTGTCAAAACATGAGTTACAACTAAGTCGTACTCAGAGAAGGTTTTAAATTTGTGCTTCTTTTGTAAGTTCAAATAACTTCAACCAGCAATAAAACATATTCATAAAAAGCTTCATACCAGTCATAAGATCAACAGCATGATGTATTTTATGTTTCTGTATCATATGTACTTTTCAAAAACAATATTTTTATCTGTGTTTAACTTTCTGTAGGACATGCAAACTCCTCAATATGTCCTTTGTTAGCCAGAAATATTCACCACATGTATTTTATGTAGCTGTGGGATGCCATTGCAAATGAGTCCTGGATTAATTAGCTGATATCTCTCCCATTTATTTAAAAATAAACATGTAAACAAGAGAGTAATCATTGTTGATAATAGACTTTAAAAATCCTTCATAAAATGTAAAAGTCTTAAAATGCTGTCAATTGCTTCTCATTGTAATTTTAAGATTCTGTCCTAAACAGCTCTAACGTTGTCCCTCTGAGTTCTGATGCTAACTGATGTGTATTAGGAAATGCAATGTTATCTGGATGGAGATCAGAAGGGGCACCACTGAGAAGAGGGTGCATGCTTCAGTTTCATGTCTTACATTTTTCCTCTGGAAATGTAACCCTTTTCTTCCTTACTTCTGTGTATACAGTAAACCATTCATTCCTACAGTATGAATGGCTTTTAAACTGAATTTTCTTCTCTGGCTTGCATTCATATATTGCAATAACCATTTTTACAAATGAGTTGACACTCCTAATATGTTTATCCATGGATTCCTTCATATTAATATATTTTGATAATGCATGATAATGAAAAAAATAAAATCCAGGGCACTATCTATATTTAATATTTAGCATCTTAACTTAAAAACATCTACCTTGCACTTTGTTTTTAATCCTGTGTTCCTTCATAGTGCTAACCTAATTTTCCAGGTCACTTCTGTAAAAGCAATTTCATTCCAGTTAACTCACCTGCTCAATAAATACAGAAACAAACAAACAAATAAATAAATAAATTACTCATAGGGATCCTACGAGAGAGAGGATACATTCTAAGGCTTAAAGTGGGAGATTCATGTCCTATATGGGTATTGGGGGCCAAGCTGTGTCTCTAGAAAAAAGGGTCATGGGGTAAAGCTGTTCAGTAGACTGAAAGACCCTCCCTGAGTGATATAAAGAAGGAAAACAAGATATCAAAAGACAAAAAAAAAATGGTATTTGTTTTAACATATCATGTGCACAGTTATCAGATAATCAGTTTGCTGGTTTGTCAAATGTGTATGTCAACTAAACTGAACAGGTCACTCCTAATTTTTATAAAACACATGTATAGTAAAGTGCTACATCAGTGATGTAGCTGTAAAGTAACACTATGTGGCACTATGGAAGTGGATGACTGCTCTATTGTATAGCTGTGCAGGAAGAAGAACAACACTTGCAAGGAAGTGCTAAGGAGGGGGTCAGAATGGAAGACATTAAAAAAGAGTTATACTTCAACTATTGCTTTGCATTTGCCAAGGGGCAAGATTACCCTTTTCTTGAATATTCAGTGTTTTTTTGTATTTAGCACCACACATACTCTGTTATTTGGCCAAAAAAAAAAAGAAAGAAAAGAAAACAGCCCCTTTCCCTCCCCCAGGTGGTGAGGGCTAAATCTTTGGCTCCCCCACCCCCAACCCCAGTCATCTCCCATCTCCAGTCCATTTCCCCTTTTCCCAACAGTTAGCTTTAAAAAAAAAATAATTGCGGTCTGGCTCCTGTTATTATGCCAGGAGTTGACACCATCTTTAATAATGCTCCCTCTCCTTAGCAGAAGTTAAATTGGGCAGGATCCAACAGGAACTCAGTTCCACCACCTCTTGAAAAACTGTACAGCAGTTCAATCACCTCCATCAGCTTTTTCCATTGACTACTACAGGAGAGTTTCACCACATAGAAATGACAGTTCCCCCATCTAAATGTTTACAGTTTAAATGCTGCTCCTTTGGCTGTACCCAACTCTCCTGAGCTAAAATGATTGAATGTTGGACCGGCCTCCTGACAGTTGCATCCAGTACTATTAAATAACACAAGTTACAACACTATGACAGTAACAGATACTAAATACAATAAATAAGTCTGGTGAATCTAAAACAAGATATTCATTTATAATGTTCACAGAGACTGTGCAAGCTTTTGTAAATCAAATATTTGAATGTTGTCATGAAAATGAAAGACTATATTTTTTAAAGGCTTTGCAGAATGAACTAGGTTTGAGCAATTGAAAATTTAAGTGAACGCAGATCAGCTTTTGTAGGGAATATAGGAAAATACATTAGTATCAAAATATCAGGATCAAGATGTTGATTAGTGGGTTTAAATGATCTCAAATCAAGCAAAGAGGAAAGGGCTTTGTCACTTGTTACTTTATAAATAAAAATGTACTAGTCTGATAACCTTCTGTTTGGAAGATATGACCAACAAAGTACTATATACCATATAAAACTCAGCGGTGTATATTTATTTATTTATTTTGATAACTGGGTAAGCTTGCTGGGTCTACATCTTTTTTACGGAGCAACTTGAGCAGAAGGCAAAAAGGTTTACAGAAAATACAGAGTATAAATGAATAAGTACAAAAGATATATTTACAACAACATGATGTATATTTAAAGTGCTATAATACAAACTTAAGTGCTATGGCATGGCAGATGGATCCAGTAAAGAATGTAAAGAAAGTATAGCAGATGGATCCTGTAAAGAATGTAAAGAAAGTAAAGTTTTCACAGTTCTATGGTAGAGAACATCACCATAGACTAATTAAGAAAAGAATATCATAGTCATAAGTTGTTTTTAGATTAGTGACTACAAACATAATTAAATGTTGAAGTCTGATGGTACTGTCAAAAAAGACTACAAGATATCTAAAAACAGAAACTGTTCCTTTTTTAAACATTAACAGAGTTTAACAAAATAGCAACTGGATAGTCATAGAAACAAAAAAAGAGACATTTGCAGACAGAAAAGGCATGCGGTCTACCGAGTCTGTGCAATGTCCCTAGCTAAGAGAAGTGAGATGCCAGTCACTTTGGCAGTATGTTCAAAGCTTTGTAACTTAGCTTGAAGAGGAGAAATAGCGTTAGAAACAGAAACAAAAGGTTAGAGATCAATAGTGTCATCTGCATACAGAAACACAAAAGAATTAATAGCCAAAACAGGTCCCCATATTCAAAACTCTCAGTTTGTGCCAAGCAAAATCCCAATCCTAAGCGCAAATTAGTGCTTTACCTAACGTTTCTATATTCAAACACGTTTGGAGCACAGTGTGAGTGCCCAAATTTGTTTTAATATAAGCCCCCAAGAGGAAAACCTTAACAAAAGCACCAAAAGATGTGCTTGGCATGAAACACAGCCCCATGCAGCCACAGAGGTATACTTAGCATAGGTAGGCAAGAAGCCAAAGCAGTTAGGGCATTCCAAACCTTTTAGTGCATTTGCACTAAGTTGCTATATTTGAAGATCCCCATGAAAATGATCTCATAGCCAATACAAGGCCCATAAGAGGTCATTTGCAGTCTCTTATGGCCTCATTAATTTCTGTGCTGTACACCATGGATTGTGGGGAGCACTGTCCTTCCTGATCTGTGGTGATGTGTAGGTCAAATACAAAAAAAAAAAAAACAGGCTAGTGCCTCCCTTCAATCCTGGATCCCTTGGTATATTGAATTTCTCCTATTCCTGGTACTTGAGTGAACCCCATTGTAACCTGATCATGATTTCATTCATAAAACAAACCTAGCTTATTTGTTTGTGATGCTTATGGGAATTCTCTTGAGCATGTGTATGAATTTAAGTACTTAGGGGCCATGTTGGACCCTGGTCTATTTTCTCAAGCTCAAATTAGAACAGACTGTTGCAAGATTAATCAAAAACTGGGTGTAATCTAGAAATTGAAACAATATTTCACTCTTGAGATTAGAAAGGCCAGAGCCATTGGGGTGCTTTTACCTCATTTAGATTATGCAGGGAGTCTCTATTATAAATTGCCAGTTAGGGAAACTCAGACCCTATCAGTTGCATATAATAACATATGTCGTTTTGTGTTGAGTCCCTTCCTGAACACACCATTGTTTGTTATACTCTTCCTTTGACTGGTTACCACCAAATACCCACTCGATTTGTTCTGTTTATTGTTTAATTTTTAAATCCCTGTTTCTGACTGATATGTTTCCCTTAACTGAACTGCTGAGGGTCCAATGTCCAACACTGAATCTTAGATCTTTTAGATAAATAGATAGGTAGATAGATAGAGATAGATAGATAGATAGATAGATAGATAGATAGATAGATAGATAGATAGATAGAGAGAT
Organism: Neoceratodus forsteri; assembly: GCA_016271365.2. Lineage (NCBI taxonomy): Eukaryota > Metazoa > Chordata > Ceratodontiformes > Ceratodontidae > Neoceratodus > Neoceratodus forsteri. Next base: position 203,625,208 of record CM057454.1, read on the forward strand.
AGATAGAACATTTATTTTTATACAGGATAAATACATGTAGTAAGGGTAAAATACCTTGTTTTCAAGGCAGTCCTGTTTAGATGTTCTTTAGTGTGTAAAAAAGTAAATACATATGTACACAAAACAGACTATACAAAATGCAAATATGTAAACAAAATACATAAAATATACTAACATCTGCATAGCATAGAGAAAATGGAATTTAACATAGACTTGAACACACTATATGAAGTAATAGTATGTATGGAATGCGGTAGCTTGTTCCATAGAGCAGAAGCCTGATATCTCAGTGTTTCAGTTCCCTACTTAGTCCTACACAAAGTAATATATATCTTATTCACATGTACTGTCCTAGTTAATACTAGAGTTGATGTTTTGCTCCTTCCTAAAGCTGTAACTAAAATATAATATAAGTGGAATTTTACAAAAGACTTGTGAAATAACTTTAACCAGGTCATACTATTTCTTATGTCCAAGATATACTACCCCAGTTTACTTATAACGTCACAATGATGTGCGTGGAATCTTCATCCTAGAATAAATCTAGCTACTCTGTACTGAACTTGATCTAACTTTAATAGAATTCATTTATTTACTGCCTTATATATATTACTACCATATTCTGTAGCAAGTAAAACCATTTGTTCAACCAATGTCTTATTAGTTTTTAGATCTAAACACCTAGAGGGTATGCCTAAGTGCCCCTAACATCACATTTATGTTTTTAAGTATATTTGTAATTCACATTTTCACCTATAAAGTCCTAGAATGCCAACTATGTATCTAATTGCAATAACCTATGTTTACTATGTATTGTGCTGTTCTACTCTTCATTGTATTTGATATTGTCTGTACATGTTATTGTGCTTTATACTCTGTCTGTTTTGTAACCCCTTCCCCATCATTGACATGGAACCTTGTAAATGAGCTCCACTGTGCTCAAATGTATTTTCTAATCCTAGAGTAAAATAATTAATTAATTAATTAATTAAATGAATAAAAATAAATAAAACAAAAATAAAAAATAATATGTTGGGTAAAATTTAACTTTGCATCATATTTTATTCCTCAGTAACGATATTCTGTCACTTATTCTAACTTTGTTTTGTTTGTAGTATATAGTCAGCTCAGAATTTTTCTTTGCCCCAAAATAGAATACTTTGGGTTTTTTTTAAAGGAATACTTCTGCTTAACAAATCTTGTTCCACTAAAGCTGGCTCTAGAGCCTTTTCTGTGGCTACTCTGTTTCTTTTGAACAGTTTGCCTGAGGATCTTAGAACTGGTTCTATGCTTGAATGTTTTAAAAGAATGTTGAAAAAATGGCTGTTTGCTTCATATGAATGTAAATTTTTTTAATTATGTGCTGTTGTTGCTTGTGTATTCATGATTTGTACTTGTGTTGTAATATGTGTTCAGGTTGAAGCTGAAAATGGGCTTATCCCAGTGTCCTAACCCGATTAACAAAATAAAAAACAAACAAACTGGTTGTGATCCTCAAGACATGTAGACATCCTGTAAGTACTGTATCACTATACAGTTATATGGCAATACAGTACTTGTACATGGCAGATTACAGCCAGCCATGGAAGTGAGAGTTTGGGCTGTGCCAATAACCAATATCATTGAGGAGACAAGAGAGTGAGCATGCAATACATGGACCAAGATGGGGGTCCAGTAGCCTACTAAAGATAAGGAAGGATATACTGTAATGTATTGATGGGTATTGGGCGAGGGAGGGCTGTCCATTAGACTGCCTGGGATTGGAGAAATTTAATATACATTTGGGAATTGGTGACAGAAGGGGGACCACTAGACTACAAAGGACAGTCATCTTAATGTCAAACAGTGGCATGAAGATTGAGTGTGGGGGGGTGACCATGCATCACCAAGCATAGTTGTTAAAGTTCAGGTGTTTACTAAATATTACTATTTAAACTGACCTGGGTCTCTTACAGGATAATGTGCTGTTTTGGGTGAGAGGAACACAAAGCAAAGCTGAGTGGTTCTGGCAACCCAAAACAGCATGAGATAGCATTCTTCTCCTGTAAGAGACATGGAGCACCACACATATTAATATATTATGAAGCAACATAACTACTTACAGCCACAAAGTCAGTCCAACACCATCATTTCAAGTTAAAATCATTGAATTTATTTACCTCATGTTTTGCACTCCCGGTTACTAATAGGATTCTGTGGTACAGTCTAACACTGAAGAGCACACAGTATAATGGCAGTGGAGAATGAAGTGTGGGTGGATTGGGCTTTCAGTAATAAAACTGGGCTCTCTAATGAAATAAAACTCCAAGATAATTTTACATTTGAAGGCTGTTTTAATTGCTGTTTTTTTAGAGGAATAGTGTTAACCCATTTTTGCATCATATTACTGTTTAGAAGGTTATTTTCACTCTGTTTATTTTTGCTATATTAGCTATTGCTGACAATCTGTGAAAATAAATGGATAGCTAGAAAAAATCAGCAGCTGATTGTCACTAGCACTGTACTGAAGAGTAAGCTGTCCATGCTAATTCTGTCAAATATGAATATGTAAAGAAGATTGACTTATGCTAAATATGACACTTGTGAAATCAACCTGCAATGCTATATTTCTTTTTTGCAGACCTACATTTTAAGATTGCTTACCTTCTCTAAAATTCATTGTAGCTGTTGGCTATTTGATCTTCTTCCTTTATTAGTAGAACTGAAATGCATGAGAATGCTGACAATTATACCCAAACTTGCATTGCTTCAAATCCTTGATCTACTTTTGCTGCATTCATCCTGAACATTAGAGACACCCATAAACAGTACAGCCACTAATAATGCAGTAGTCTACTTTCCTCTCACAAAATCACAACTGGCTAGATTGTGTTAGGGGTGTTCCCAAGTCCAGGAAAGATGCAGTGGAAGTTTATCAAAGAATGTAAACAAACATCTTTTTGTGTGGTAATACCAGTTTGGTGGGTAGTCTAGTTTTTACTTTTAAAAAAGGAAATAAAAGTCAGACTCAAACTATCAGCTACATCAACAATCTCTACACAGTGTGAGCAATCATAATGTGTGTTTCTAGGGCTGCAGTTGGCAGAGCCCTGCAGACCTCTTGCTATGAGAAAAGGATTTCATATTCCTTGCATTTTTTCCAACTGAACAACCTGTTGGACTTGCACCACAGTCACCTTTGCAACCGTGAAGCAGTCCACCCATTGTTTGACTTGAAAGTAGCACTGCACTATTTTTAGTATTGGCAGTCATGGCAGAAGACAGCACACTCTGCAGTGTCCAAGATGGCCACCAAGCTATATTGCACATGTGTGACATTTAGCACATATGCAGTGCAGTGATCGGCCATCTTGGACACAGTGGAGTGTGCCATCTTCTGCTGTATCTGCTGATTTTTTCTTTTTAAATTATCGATATACCCCCCCGACCCTTCATCTCAGCACCCACCACCCCACACCCCTGCCAGAAACATAAAAGTGACACTGGGAGAGCCCAATCCAACAGTGTCATGGTCTGGACTCCTCTTCATTTTAAAATTACCCCCACCCAATCCTCTCCCTCATCACCCACTGTCACAAATTCGCTCAGCAGGTCAGGCCTCTACTCCTAAAGTGCCAACCTCTGAGCGTATGATTTGTGGACAGTGAACAGTACAAAGTAACCCTCTTGTCTGTTTTGTGGGTTTGAATCACCTTAGTCTCAAGTTCTGGAGGGATTCAAACTGATATTAGTGTACCCAATTATCAGGCTCAGATAATTTTGTCTCCGGGGGCCAGATATCTTTGCCTACGGGTACCTAATCAGGTATTACAAAATGAACCCTTAAAACTCTATGCAAGACCATAGAGAACTTTATCTGTTTCCCAGTTTGTTATAACAATAAGTTCATACAGTGTTAACTATAACCTTCAAAAGCTTCACTTAAATAAAAAGAAATGTTAAGGCACTCTAGGTAGTTTTCATTTTAAAATATATATCTTTACTTTAAAAATAGGAAAACAGAAAATATTACATACAGAACAAAATATCCCAACACATACAGCCTTAAAACAAACAGGTGAAAGTGCAGATTCCTACAAATAATAACATTCAGACTAATCTTTGTCTAAGGTCCTTACTTCAGTGTTCTGATGTTCCTCTTCTCTCAGTCAGGAATATGAAAGGGTGTGTGTCAAGGTCTTCTCAGTATGTTAAAAACAGTCCTGAGCCGGCCTTCTCACTGAGGTCACCAAACTCCACCTTGGTGTAACAAAATCTATATTTTATAACACCAAGATGGCCTACTAAGGTATTTAAAAAAATAAGAGATGACGTATTGAATTTCCTCTTCTTATGTTTGACTGGTCAGAACCAGTCTGTGCTTTGCCTCACACACACACACATCAAAAGTCTCTTTGATATAAGTCACTGTATTCAAAGCAAAAGTGTATTTGACTCCTTAATTCCTTCTAGGCCTTGGTTATCTACACATTAAAGGTCTCTATGATGAAATGAACTGGTTTCCTGGGAGGTTATTCATAACACTGGCCAGTGTCCTTTTTCCCAGGACATCTAGTGCAGATCAAAGAATTTCCCTGAGGATGTCATGAATGGCTAATTTAATTTCCTGGGATCAAAGCAAATTGACCAGATAATTGTACCCCAGATATCTGCAGTTTAGCTATGTCCTGTCCTTTGAACTTATGCCCGGGGGGGGGGTTGAAGTGTCAGTTTCAGCAGCCAGCATTTCTTTTTTCCACAGTCCCTTGTACATTAATTTTTTTATACTTACAACAAAAAATTATACAGGGATCAGAACCAGCTGTCTAGGTGTGACAATTCCTCCCCACCTAGACTGAATTTGGGGGGACTATCCCCTGCATTGGATGAGCTTCCCAAATCGGTTCACTCCTCATACACTCTAGACAACCCATCTGAGCTCTTATTGGTCGCTCTGGCCCTATGTAGAATGGTCATATCATATCCTTGCAAAGCAAGACTCCATCTTAGTAATCGACCATTGTATTTCCCCATCTGTGTCAGCCAAACTAGGGGGATGTGGTCAGTCTACACCACAAAATGCTGCCCATACAAGTATGGCTCCAATTTCTTTAGGGCCCTCACTATGGCAAGACACTCCTTTTCCACCATGGAGTATGACTGCTCCCTGGAAAGCAAATTTTTACTCAAGTAGACTATGGGGTGGTCCTTCCCTTCACAGGATGTCTGGCTCAGTACTGCCCTAATACCCACATCTGACGTGTCAGTCTGAATTATAAAGGTTTTACTATAGTCAGAACTTGTCAAAACAGGAGCACTGCACAGTGCCTCCTTTAGTTTGGAAAAGGCTTCCTCATAGGCTGGGCCCAAGTAATTTTCATGGGCATCCTTTTCTTTGTCAGGTCAGATAGGGGAGCAGCCAGGGCACTGTAACTGGGTACAAATTTTCAATAGTACCCTGCTGTCCCGAGAAAACTCCTGACCTGCTTTTGAGTTTCTGGTCTGGGCCATGCCTGGATTACCTCTATCTTTATTTGGTTAGGATGGAGCTGTCCCTGGCCTACCACATGCCCTAGGTATGCCACCTCTCTCATGGCCACCTGGCACTTCTTGGCTTTGACAGTGAGCCTGGCCCTCTGTATCCTGTCCAGCACTTCCCTAAGGTGTGAAAGGTGTTCCTCCCAGCTGGTACTAAAGTTGGCAATGTCATCCAGACACGCTATGGTGTACTCCTCAGCACCATTAAACACCTGGTTCACCAACCTTTATAAAGTGGCCAGGGCGTTCTTCATTCTGAAAGGCATTATTTTCAACTCAAATAAGCCTACCGGAGTGATGAAGGCTGACCTCTCCCTAGCTCTGTCCATCAACCCTACCTGCCAATACCCCTTTGTCGGGTCAATGGTCGTAGGGTAGATCGCTCCTCCCAACTTTTCCAGTAGTCCATCCATCCGGAGCATCGGTTGGGTGTCTGACTTCGTGACTGCATTCAGTCCATATAGTCTACACAGAAACAAGTTGAGACATCTGGGTTAGGTACAAGGACTACAGGTGAGGCCCAGGGACTGTGAGATCTCTGGATTACCCCTAAATCCAGCATCTCCTCCACTTCCCTCCTAAAGTCCTTTTGGACAGTCTCTGACACCCGATATGCTGTCCACCATATGGGCGTCAGTGTTCCTGTCTCCACATCGTGTGTCGCTAACGGGGTTAGTCATGGCTTGGTGCTAAACAAGGAGGTAAAGTCTGCTAAAACCTCCCTTACTTTCTGGATTTGGCCCGTGGTCAGCTGGGGAGGTAATTTTACTGCCTCCACAGAGGACTCCCACTTACTCTCTTCCAGCAAGTCCAGAAGGGGGTCTCCTTCGTCCATCCCTTCCCCATGACTACACACTGTGAACACCATGTCAGCCCTATTTGCATATGGCTTCATCATGTTGACATGGTACATCCTTTTGGTCTGTCTACAGTCAGGTAACTCCACAATGTAGTTCACATCATTTACCTTCCTAACCACTTTGTACAGTCCTGCCCACTCAGCTTGCAGCTTGTATTTCTGGACTGGAATAAGGACCATGACTTCCTGACCCACCATGTAGGAGCGAGCTCTGGCTCTGCGATTGTACCATACCTTTTGTTTCTTTTGGGCAGCTGCCAGGTTGCTCTGGGCTGTCCCCATGAGCTCCTTCAGCCTTTCCCTAAACCAAAGGACATACTCCGCAAGGGGAGTTCCATGGGTGGCGTGCTTGCCTTCCCAGTCCTCTCGGATCAAGTCTAGGGGCCCACATACCTGGCGTCCTTACAAGAGTTCGAATGGGGAAAATCCTGTTGAGTCTTGGGGCACCTCCCTGTGTGCAAACAACATGTGGGGAAGGTATTTCTCCCAGTCCTCCCATGCTGTTCAGCAAATGCCAGCTGCATTGATTTTATGGTACCATTGAATCGTTCCACAAGTCTATTGGCTTGTGGGGGATACGGTGTCGTGCATCTCTGCACTATCCCACACTTCTCCCATTAACATTTCATCAGGTCCAACATGAAGGAACCCCCTCGATCGGTGATTACCTCCTGCTGAAATCCAACATGGGAGAAAATCCCATGTAAGGCATCTGCCACTTTGACTGTCCTCAGAGAGGATTGGGCGACTGCCTCTAGGTACCTGGTGGCATAATCCACCACAGTCAGGATGAATCTCTTCCCTGAGGAGCTGGGGGTATTTAAAGGCCCCACAATATCCATTCCCACCCTCTGGAATGGCTCCTCCACTATGGGCAAGGGGATCAGGGTGGCTTGTGTTTTCTTGCCTGCCTTCCTTATTTCTTGGCACCGGTGACTAGATCTGCAATACTCCTTCACCTGCTGGGTGAAGTTAGGCCAGTAGAAATTCTGAGCCAATAGCTGCATAGTTTGTGCGATTCCCAGATGACCAGATAAGGGAATATCATGGGCAACCTTGAGCAACTGCTCACAATATCCCTGGGGAATGACAAGCTGCCTGCCTAGCATTCCTCCCTCTGTCTGTACTGCCTGTGTATACATAAGTCCAGTTTCCCAATAAACCTTATGTCTGCCATCACCTCCCTGTGTGCCCTCCAAGTCTGCCCAAGCCCTCAGCTTCTCTAAACTAGGATCAATCCTCTGAGCAGCTGCAAACCCCTCACACAGTCCCAAGGCATGGACAGGTACCCTTCAGTCACTAAACTAGGATCCCTAGCACTAGTGTCAGGGCCCTCAGGATCACTGTCAATCCCAACCCTCTGAAAAGGAGTCACCCCTCCCTCTGCGGAGTAACCCTCTGTAGCTGTGTGGTTACTTGCTACTGGGGAAATTTCTACCCCCTTTTCATCAGTCTCCCCATCTGGAGACACAGGCTAGGGATCTAGCCTCTCAGTGGTTTCCACACTGGTTTCTGTGGGGTTCAGGGAACTACTATTTTCCCTTGCCACTTGGCTATGGGTAACTGCACATACCACCTCCTGCTGGAGATTGTTACCCAGGATCACATCCACTGCTAATGTGTTGGCTACAGCCATCTGTTGTACAGTTCCCCCTGTTTCACCCCAGTCCAGGAGAACACAAGCGAGTGGCAGTATTTTCTCTTCACCAGTAAACCCTTGAACAGTTACATATTTATTTGGTTTAAGCTGACCAGGCTGTACAAGATCCCCCTTTACCAATGTCAGGGATGCCCCTGTGTCCCTTAACCCCTGAATCTGTACACCATTTACTATGACTGGGTGCAGGTGTTCCCTCATGTTTACTGGCATGCTCTCAGTGACACACAAACAACCCACTTCTTTTCTAGCACCCTGTTGTGTTTTATGGCTCGCCTTTTTGGGGCACTGTCTGGCAATATGCCCAGTTTCCTTACACAGCCAACATGCATTTCTTACTTCAGATAAATCGTTTCATTGAAACCTGGGGCTAACTGGTTTTGGTGGAGGCAGTGAGGGTTTTAGCTGCCCTGAAGGTGCGCTTTTCCCTTTCTGCACTGCACGCCTGCCCCATTGATTCTCAGAGCAAGTCTGCTCTTGGCATAGTGGTCCGAGAGTTCAGCAGCCTCTTGCACTGTTTTTGGATCTCGGTCCTCTAGCCAGGTTTTTAGCTCTGCTGGGCATGTCCAATAAAACTGTTCTAATAAAATCACATTTTCAATTTTATCAACAGAGTTTGCCTCAATTCCTTCCCGCCAACGTTTTAAAAACTGACGTTGTTTCATGGCTAGCTCCTCATAGCTCATAACAGGGCTTCTCCTGAGCTTACAGAATTTAGCTCTGTAAGATTCAGCAGTTAATTGAAACTTTTTTAACAGTGCCACTTTTAACTTGTTGTAATTGTCACTGTCCTCATTGTTCATTTGACCCAATGCATCCCAAGTGTTCCCGGTAAGTAGAGGGGATAGCTGGAAACTCCAGGACTCTCTAGGAATTTTAGCCTGAATACAAACTTTTTCAAAAGAATTAAAGGCATCCATGTCCTCCCCTTCCTTAAAACCAGCTATTAATTTGGAGTTCAATTTCTAACCCAGTCCTGCAGTCCCAGTTAAACCCAAGCCACTTACCAGCTTTGGTGCCGCTGGTCAGAATCAAAGCTTCTCCAGTTCTTGTTGCCACTGGTGCTCCTCTCTCCTCTCCTCTGCCTCTCTGTGTTCTCACTCTCTCTCTCTCTCTTCTCCTCTGCAGCTCACTGGCATCCATACTCCTCATGGTCTGCCTTCCTCTGTTGTCACTCTGCCTCCAGTTCCATCCTGCGCAACTCAATTTGTAGCCTGAGTAACTCTGGATTCAGGATACTGGTAACCTTCCCCTGCTGCTGTGGCCCTTCACTGACATTGGCCCTGCTGTCCTCCTCATCGGCTAGGGACCCCTCACTGGTCGCTAGTTCTGCCACACTCGAGGTCTGGTCCCTTTCAGTCACGGCTTGTGACTCGCTGCTCTGAGTATCTGCTACCATCAGGGCCTCAATGAGGTTCTGCTTTTGGCTGTCACCTCAAACAGGACTCCTCTGTCCTTGCTCAACTGTTATAAGTGTTCTACAGTGTGCCTGCTGTAGTTGGATGCCATCTTTCCTGACCACTGCTAATTTGACTGGCACTTTAGAAAAAAATGAGTGGGAACTTGACTTTAAGCCAAGGGATATAGATCTGTTTCCTTTTTAAATAAAACACTACCTTTCTTTTTTCTAAGTGAGCTGAACGGTCTCAAGCTGACACACTGAACAATGATGCTTATACCACCAACGTTTTTATGCCACCGCTGCCAACCAATCTGTCACAAATTCTCTCAGCAGGTCAGGCCTCTACTCCCAAAGTGCCACCCTCTAAGCATATGATTTGTGGACAGTGAACAGTACAAGGTAACCCTCTTGTCTGTTCTGTGTTTTTGAGTCACCTTAGTCTCAAGTTCTGGAGGGATTCAAACTGATAACCTCTTGTTAGCATACCCAATTATCAGGCTCACATAATTCTGTCTTTGGGGGCCAGATATCTTTGCCTATGGGCACCTAATCTGATTTTACAAAATGAACCCTTAAAACTCTATGCAAGATCTTAGAGAACTCTATCCGTTTCCCAGTTTGGTATAACAATAAGTTCTTACAGTGTAAACTATAACCTTCAAAAGCTTCACTTAAATAAAAAGAAATGTCAAGACACCCCAGGCAGTTTCCATTTTAAAATATATATCTTTACTTTAAAAATAGGAAAACAGAAAATATTACAGAATAAAATATCCCAACACATACAGCCTTAAAACAAACAGGTGAAAGTGCAGATTCCTACAAATAATAACATTCAAACTAATCTTTGTCTAAGATCCTTACTTCAGTGTTCTGATGTTCCTCTTCTATCAGTCAGGAATATGAAAGGGTGTCTGTCAAGTTCTTCTCAGTATCTTAAAAACAGTCCTGAGCCCGTCTTCTCACTGAGGTCACCAAACTCCACCTTGGTGTAACAAAATCTATATTTTATAATACCAAGATGGCCTACTAAGGTATTTAAAAAAATAAGAGATGACATAATGAATTTCCTCTTCTTATGTTTGACTGGTCAGAATCAGACTGTGCTTTGCTTCACATACACTTCAAAAGTCTCTTTGATATAAGTCACTGTATTCAAAGCAAAAGTGTATTTGACTCCTTAATTCCGTCTGGGCATTGGTTATCTACACATCAAAGGTCTCTTTGATGAAATGAGCAGGTTTCCTGGGAGGTTATTTATTTATTTATTTGCTTTTGTTAACCGGGTAAGCACACTAGACAGCCAAGTGCCTATTTTCAGGTGCGACCCGGGAGATTACAAGGTACATACATGAACATCAGGCAAAAACAAGCGAAGGATTACATTAAAGAGCATTAGCACACAGGGTCAATACAAGTAACAACAGGGGTTTAAAATGCAGACAGTAGGTAGAATAACAGTATGGTAGCCATATGTAAATCAGTGTTCATCGTTCCAGGCAGCAATGCTGCAGGGCTTGCAGGTAGGCAGAGAGGAGCCAAATTGGGATAGAGTGGGCCCAGAGTAAGATAAGGGAGTTGCACAGTAACAATGCTCTACCTGTTGGACAGGTGGGCCTAAGTGGTCTATTCCTTCTAGTAAGCTGTGAGTACAGGAAGAGTATAAAGTGCAGAGGGGCACTGCCTAAGTCATATTATTTAGGTAGCATCTCAGTTAATTGGGGCAGCATAGGATGAGGGGTTTAACTAGTGCAGATGCAGGTGGAGGCCATTTTGAATAAGCCGCAGAGGGAGGCTTTAAAGCACTGGTGGGAGGGAGAGGAGTGAGTGCTTGATGGAAGAGAGTTCCATAACCAGGGTGTGTACGCAGTGAAGGCTCGGTCACCCATTTGAGTGTGGGCCTTAGGTACCAGGAGGGCATGAGAGTCACTGGATCGCAGATTGTAGGAGGAAGTAGCTAGAACAAGGGACTCAGGAAGGATAAGGGGGTGGAAGTTCTGACAACACTGTCTATGAAGTTTCCCACGATATAGGAGCGGTGAGTTTCTGGTGGGAGATCTTCAAGCTGGGAGTAGAGCTCACAGCGGTGGGTGAGGCGGGGGCTGAGAGTGCAAAATGACATATGCTGTTATATGCTGAGTCCCACTTTACTAGACTAGTTTTTGCAATGTGAGTGAAGGTGACTAGTCCATAGTAGAGCATAGGTAGGAGTACTCCCCTGGCTAAGGTGAGATGGGCAGCTGGAGTGAGACAGCTTCTTGCTCTGTAAGTGTGACCCAAATTACAGTTTGAGGCACTACATGAATTGAGTATGTGCATGTTCATATCCAGTTGTGGGTCAAGAGTCACCCCCAGGTACTTGACAGAATCTGTAACTAGCAGTAGGTACCCGTCGGCCCCAGAGATCTGTAGTGAATCCAGGACAGCTTTTTTGTTGGCTGCTGAGCCAAAGATCATGGCCTGTGTCTTCTGCAGGTTAATCATAAGTTTATGGTCCTGTATCCAAGTTTGGATTTGGTCGAAGTCCGAGTTTAGTTTGGCGTTGATGGTAGAGATGTCCTGGGAGCAGGTCATGATGACTAGGTCATCTGCATACAGCACTGAGGACCCAAGAGCTGGAGCTAAGCTCATTTATGAAGAGGGAGAACAGGAGAGGCCCCAGGACAGAGACCTGGGGGACTCCGCAGTTTACCTGGGCAGGCTCAGACAGGCCTTGTTGAACTTGGTGTACTGCTGCCTGTCCATGAGATAATTACTGATCCAGGCAAGGGTGGGGGAGGAGAAGCCAAGTAATAGAAGAGACGAGCACAGTGTTTCGTGGTCTACCCGATCGAAGGCTTTCAAGAGATCAACAAAGATGGCCCCGGTCAGTTTGCCTTGATCAGCAGCAGACCTGATCACAGAGGTAACAACTGCTAGGGCAGTGGAGGTGCTATGCCCCTTTATGAACCCATGCTGTGCAGGGGAGAGTAGGTTGTGGGTCTGTAGGTAATGGGTGACCTGCGAGGTGACTACCTTTTCAGAAGTTTGCTGAACGCTGACAGGATCGCTATGGGGCGGTAGTTCTTAGGGTCTTTTAGGTCACCTTGTTTGGGCCCAGGGATGACTTTGGCCATCTTCAAGATGTCCAGGACTATACCTGAGGTAAGCAATGCTTTGAAGATGTGGGCTATGGGTCAGGCTAGTACAGTTGCCCCTAGTCTAAGCAGCTTGGGCTCCAGGCAGTCATGCCCAGCACCAGTGTGAGGGGAGAGGCCAGCAAGGTGCTTCTGGGCCTCCATGTCTGATATGACCTTGAGGTAAAAGGGCAGGAGGGGGTTGTCCCACTGGGTGGAGAGGCCCAATCCTTGGGGTCATGAAGCAGTTTGCGGAGAACTGGCAGGTTGGTGAACTGAGAGTTGAAGGCATTGGCAATTGTGAGGGGGTTGTTGCAGTTTAACCTGTCAATGGGCATGTCTGTGCCTTGAGCTCTTGTAAACCCACCAACTACATTCTTAATGCTCTGCCAGAATCTCCTTGGATTTCTGGCTGTGGAGAGTAGAATGGACTAACAAAACTCAGTTTTTGCGGAGCGAATGGCTCTCTTGCATGAGTTCCTCAGTTGTCTGTAATTCTGAAGGTCTGAATTGGACATTGAGTACTTATATCTCACCCAACATTTAGCTGCAGTGCCCCTCACTCTCCTTCTTGTGAGGGGGGCATGCTTGTTTTGAAGTGGGGTGTAAACTTTAGGAAGTTGTCAAGGGCCTTTGAGGAGTCATTTGTTGCAATGACCTGAGACCAGTCAGCATGTCGCAGGTCAGCAATGAAGTATCCGACATTGAGTTTGGAGTAGTCCCTCATTTGTATCACCTTGTGGGGATTTTGGGAGGGGAGTTGCCCCATATGCAGTAGGTGGGAGAGTGATCCGATGTAGCATCAGGGAGAATGCCACAGGAGATAATTTTCTCCATTCTGTTGCTTAGCTCCCAGTCAATGATGGAAACCTTGTCTCCTCTTGGAGAGGGCCTTGTGGGTTCAGAGATGAGCTGGCTTAGGGCAAGTCCAGCCAACAGGGGCTCATATTGCTGAACGTTGCAACCTACCCAGTTGAGGTTGAAGTCACCTAGGACTAGTAACTCATTTGAGCCAACCTTTGAGCTAAGACAGTCAAGGAGGGAAGAGAGCCCAGGCACTCCACCCTTAGGGGTTGTAGGCACAGATCAAGTGCACCTTTTTGGTGTTTCCTAACAGGAAGAGGGCATGCAGAAACTCACAAAGATGTGATGTAGATGGCGTGTGTCCTATAACTGAGACGTTTAAGTGTGTCTGGTAGTATAGAAGTACTCCACTTCCCTCTTGTTCTCAGCCCTGTCCAACCTAATATGGTTGTAGCCCAGGAGGGCACATACTGTGTCAGGAATGTGTGGCTTAAGCCAGGTCTCTGTGATCCCCATAATGTCAGGGTTATAGTGAGCCACCCAAGCTGTTAGATCAGTAAGGTTTGGTAGCAGACTAAAATATCCTGTTTCAGCAAGCAACCTAAAATGTCCCATTTCAGCAAGCAGCCTCAAGTCCTGATGTACTGCTTGTTTTTGGGCTCTTTGCCCGATTTGTGTCCAGGGGAGGTCCGACCAACCTAAGCAATAAGCTGGCACCTCAACACTGAAATTCCTCGGCAATCAGAATCAGGAGGGGAGACCCTGTGGAAGGGTCTCCCTCACCTCCCTCGCAGCAGTCAGGAGTGAGCCACAGGGTTCAGTGGCAAGCAATTTCAGTGAGCTGGGCAAGCGACACAGTGAGCAGGGATCCAATCAGGCGCGGGTGCATATTTCAAATGTTGGCTCCAGAAAGCTCCTCTGCTGCACCTCCAGAATGCTGAGTGTCCCCTTACGAGCAATTAAAAAGAATGTCCCATTTCAGCAAGCAGCCTAAAATGTCCCATTTCAGCAAGCAGCCTAAAATGTCCCATTTCTGCAAGCAGCATCAAGTCCCGATGTGCAACTCCAGAAATACTGCTTGTTTTCAGGCTCTTTGCATGATTTGTGTCAAGGGGAGGTCTGCCCGACCTAAGCAATGAGTCGGCACCTCGACCCTGAAATTCCCTCGCAGTTGAAATCAGGAGGGGGGACTCTCTGTGGAAGGGTCTCCCTCACCTCCCTCGCAGCAGTCAGGAGTGAGCAACAGGGCTTAGTGGCCAGCAATTTCAGCGAGCTGGGCAAGCAACACAGCGAGCAGGGAGCCAATCAGGCACGGGTGCAGATTTCAAATGTTGGTGCCAGAAAGCTCTTCTGCTGTACCTCTGGAATGCTGAGTGTCTCCTTACAAGCAGTTAAAAAGAATGTCCCATTTCAGCAAACAGCCTAAAATGTCCCATTTCAGCAAGCAGCCTAAAATGTCCCTTTTCAGCAAGCAGCCTCAAGTCCCAATGTGCAGCTCCAGAAATACTGCTTGTTTTCAGGCTCTTTGCCCAATTTATGTCCAGGGGAGGTCTGCCCAAGCTAAGCAATGAGCCAGCGCTTCGACCCTGAAAGTACCTCGTAGTCAGAATCAGGAGGGGGTACCCTCTGTGGAAGGGTCTCCCTCACCTCCCTCGCAGCAGTCAGGAGTGTCCCTTTTCTCAGGACATCTAGTGCAGATCAAAGGATTTCCCTGAGGACGTCATGAATGGCTAATTTCATTTCCTGGGATCGAAGCAAATTGACCAGATAATTGCACCCCAGATATCTGCAGTTTAGCTATGTCCTGTCCTTTGGACTTATCCCTGGAGGGGTTTGAAGTGTCAGTTTCAGCAGCCAGCATTTCCTTTTTCCACAGTCCTTCATACATTAATTTTTTATACTTACAACAAAAAATTATACAAGGATCAGATCCAGCTGTCCAGGTGTGACACCCACCCCCCCCCAAGAAACATAAGAGTGACACTGGGGGGGCCTGATCCCCGAGTGTCGCAGTTGGGAGTCCTTGTTATTTTTTCCCCCCGGAATCTGAAAATAAAATGTCAATCAACGTCTTTTGTGTCATTACTGTCCCCCCACATGACCCTCCCACTCAACACCCTGCACCCCCCCAAGCCCTTAGTTACCCATTGGGGGTCCAATGTCGTAATCCTCTCTGGACCACAGACACATCTTCACTCTTCAAAGTTGGACTGCAAACTGAAGAAACAGGTACTGTATGCTGTTCAGTGTATTTCAATTGGATTTTGATCTTAGTGGCATAACTTTAGCATTTTTGCAAATTTTTGGCCCAAATTTTCAACATGCCTGCTTTGAGATCCTACCTCATTAACATTTGAACTGTCATTAGGCAGATCTGTCCCAAATGGTGATTTCACAGTCCTTGCGTGAAATCACCTTTCGAGCAGGAGTTGAACATTTTCTCTGCCCTTGTTCATGAGGTGGAGTCATAAGAAGCCTATGTTGAAAATGTGGTGTAAAAATATTAAAAAAAACAATAGTTATGAGCCTACATTGGATTTTATGAACACAGGCTTGTAACTTTAGTAATTACCAATATTTTTCTCCCAAATTTACAACATAGCCATATCTTTACAACACCTCGTGTGTGTGACAGCTGTCATTTTTCAAATCCTGGCCAAAACGTTTTTTTTACATCCCAAATGTTATTTCATGGTGCCTGCATGAAATCACCTTTTGGGCAGGAGTTGAAAATGTTCTCTTCCCTTGTTTATGAGGTGGGGTAATAAGAAGGCTATGTTAAAGATTTGGTGTAAAAATATTGAAAAACAGTAAAGTTATGAGCCTACATTGCATTTTATAGCTGTCACTTATCAGCTCATTTTCTACTACTTGATATTCCATGGGTGAGATTGTTTGCCATACTTAGAACATAAGGGGGCTTAGCACCCCCTGTCAAACAGAAAAAAAGATGTCTCACCTTAAGAGGTTAAAGTCACAGATGTCCTTTTCACAAGAAACAAAACACACTAAGGAAGACCATACATACTTAGTGAGAGACTAGATAGGTTCAAAAGAGCCATGGTAGTGCCCCCACCTGTAAGAGATTGGTAGTTATCCTCATACATAAAGATCTAAAATGGACCATTACACAACAGTAGTCTGATCGTCAAGGCAGATGGGTATTAGGATTAATGGCCACTTCTACTGGACCCCTCCTTCTAGACGGCAGAAGTTGAGTGGGAGAGAAGCTACGAGTTACCATACAGCAAGGAGGTGATTTACAGAGTACATTGAATTCTTAATTCAGGGGCCTGTAATAGTAAGTAGAAGTCAGAGTTTCGGTTCTCTGTTTTTCGGGTTGTCTTTACGTAGTGTAACTTTAATTTGCCAGGGAGGTAATCTAGCTGGGATAATATTTGCAGTCATTTGTGACTAGCGCTGCTACTGAAACTCTGTGAAAGAGGTGTCTGATAAAATGAAGAGCTTAAGAAGGATTGAGGGACTGTGAATTACAAACAGGAGTTGACTGTGGACTGCTGCAGAAGTTGAGTGGGAGAGCAGCTACCAGCTACCTTAAACTAGAGGTGTGTTTTTGCCCTATAGTTTACAGAAGAAAGTATTTTTTTACCTGATTGTTCTTTATAGACACCGAGCATCAAAGGAACAACCCCACCACCCCCATTCCCCAAGCCCTCCCAGGTGCTCTACCCTTATAGTGGAAGGTCAGGCCACACCTACATATAGACAACAGAACTGTTAGACAGCACAGCACAAGTAATAGCCTATCTGGTATACAGGCATAATTACAAAGGGTGTAGCTAGCAACTAGGTCCACAAGGGCACAAACAAGAGGAGAAGAGAGAAGGGGAAAGGAAAGGGAATATTGTTTAAGCAGGAGTAGCACACTAAGCCAAAGCTTGTTTCCAGATGCGACCTAGAAGCACAAGGAAGTTAAGTGGCTTGCTCAGGATCACATAGAATGCACTTAGGTGGCTGTGGGATTCAAACCCAGGTCTCCAGATCTGCAGCTCAGAGTCTTAACCCATTGCTCTGTACTGCCTCCAGAAGCTGTAAGCCACTACAGAAGGAGAGAAAGACAGGGGGAGAAGGAGAAGGAGAAGGAAAATGAAAAAAAGGGTTAGGATGGGAGGAATATCAGCAAGCACAGGATGATGCAGGGAGTGGTGCAGTGCTGTGGCTGTGGTGCAGCAGTCTTCAGAAAAACATTCTGGTTACTGCAGCATTGCTCCATTTGCAGGCACCTCTCTGGGCTGAGGGTGGAGGTCACCAGTCTCCGGACTGAGATGGAAGAAATACTGGGGACCTTTGCCCCACCCAGAGGCCACCAGGTCCCTAGCCAATGCTACAATGGCCACCCAGGCAGATGGCAGGATGGACTGCAGTGGGCTCAGAGCATTTCAGTGGAGGGGGGCAGAGACATATGCCCCATCCAGTGCAGCTCATGAACCCCTACACAGTGTTGGAGGAATGGGACAGCCCTGCAAAAGAAACCAAGGCTGAGACCAGGGAGGAGGTGAGGGTCATCCAAAAGATAAATCCAGTGGTGGGAGGAAAAGAACCTCACAGGAAGAAGTTACTCCTCTTGTGGAACTCAATTGACCAGGGAATGGATTTGGGCACAGATAGTAGAGAGGAAAAGAAGGTAAAGCGCCTTCCAGGAGGTACAGCTCAGAAGGAAAGGTAGCGCATCCAGAGGATTGTTGAAGCTGTGGCAAGCAGGGGAGGGCTGGAGGTCATTATCTACTTGGGGGCCAATTACCTATTCAAGGATAAGGCAAGATTGGAGCAGGCGATGGAAGATTTTACAGTGTTGGGAGGGTGCCTGGGGAAGGTAGCAGAATCTGTGACATTTTTGGAGGTGCTGCCAGTCCATGGCAGGGAAGGGGTGAGGAACCTCTGCAGGAGTAACTTCAACACATGGTTGAAAGGCTGGTGAAACAAGAAGGGGTATGGCTTCATTGGGGACTGGAGACCCACCTGGAGTGATGCAGCCCTGTACAGTGGGGACGTACTGCATCTGTCTAGCAAGGGGAAGGCAGCCCTCTATGGACAGTTTAAATGCTTTGCTGATGAGCATTTAAACTAGCCAGGGGGAGGGCAGGAGGAACAGGGATACTCAGGCAGCCCATTCCCACATGGTAGAGAAAGCAGAACAATGGAGCAGGAAGAGGAGTTGATATCAAGGTAATCGGAGACGGGCAGAAATGGAGTAGGAAAGGAATTGAGAACACAAGAGAAACATATCAGGAAAGGTGGGAGAATGCAGGGGACCAACAGCAGGAAGAGAGAGAGAGAGAGAGAGAGATCAGGCAGTAAAACTTGGTAGGTCATGGTGACAAGTGCACGCAGCCTAGGAAATAAAGTCCCAGACAAGGAGGCATTAATAACTGAAGGAGACCTGGACATAATGGCAATAACTGAAACCTGGTATACAGCTAATTATGAGTAGGAAACAAATGTACCAGGATATGTTCTATTCAGGAGGGATAGGGAGGGGAAAAAGGGAGGGGGAGTAGCCCTGTATGTCAGAGAGGGTATAATGGCAACTCAGGAACAGGGTAGGCAGGGGGAGGCCAAGGCACTGTGGGTTACCATTCAACCTGGAAGTGGCACAGCAATACACATAGGGGTGATATACAGGCCTCCAGGACAGGGTGAGGAACTGGACAGGGAGCTAGTGGAGGAAATACACGAGATGGCAATGAAAGGTGAAATTCTACTGATGGGGATTTCGATATGCCAGACGTAGATTGGATCACCAGTGTAGCTGCTTCAGCCAGAAGCAGTAGCACCCTTGATTCACTCCAGGAGGCTTGACTCAGGCAGCTTGTGTTTGATCCCAGCAGAGACAAGGCAATTCTAGATCTAGTAATGACCAACGGGGATCGAATAGCAGATGTCCAGGTAGAAGGGCAACTGGGATCCAGTGATCACAACATTGTGTGGTTCAGCATAGGGACAGAGACTCACTCATGTCATACTAGGACAAAGGTTTTGGATTTCATAAATACTGACTTCATTGAAATGGGGAGGGGTATCAAAAGAGCCCTGGAGAGAACACGGTAGGAGAGGGAGTGGAAGAACAGTGGAAGCGTCTAAAGGAAACCTTACTGGAAGTAACAAACCAATGCATCAGATTGTTATCCAAAAGCAAGAGAAGGAGAAAGCCACTGTGGTTCTCAAGAGAGGTGGCAGTAAAGATCAGGGTAAAAAGAAAAGGGTTCGGGAAATATAAGGAGACCCAAAGGAAGCAGGACAGGAAAAAGTATCTAGAGTGTCTAAGGGAAGCAGGAAAGGCAGTATGGAGGGCAAAGGCATGGACTGCGAAAGGTTTAGCACAGTCAGTTAAGAAAGGGGATGAGACATTCTTCAGGTACATCAGCAAAAGGAGAAAAAACAAGTGGGGGTTGCAAGGCTCAGGGGAGAGGGAGGGGAATGCAAGGAGGGTGACATGGAAAAGGCAGAGATACTAAATAAATATTTCTGCTTAGTATTCACTGAAGAGGGGGTTGGGCAGGGGCCACAGCAGTACAGCAGATTCCAAGGAAGTGAAGAAGTGGACAATAGTCCATTCACTGGGGAAAGAGTCCTGCAGGAGCTCACTAAATTGAAGGTGGACAAAGCGATGAGACCAGATGGCATGCACCCAAGGATATTAAGAGAACTGTGAAGGGGATGACAGAACCTCTGGCAGCAATATTCACTGAGTCATTCAACACAGGGGTGGTGCCAGAGGATTGGAGGAGGGCACATGTGGTCCCTCTACACAAATCTAGCAGCAGGGAGGATGCAGGGAATTATTGGCTCTTCAGCCTCACCTCAGTAGTGGGTATGATCATGGACACATTGCTTAAAGGAAGGATAGTGGGGCATTTAGAAGCCATCAGAGCCCAGTACCATAAGCAACACAGATTCACAGAGGGGAGGTCATGTCAGACAAATATGGTTGATTTCTCCGACTGTGTGACAAAGGAAGTAAATCAGAGAGGGGCAATGGATGTTGCTTACCTTGATTTCAGCAAAGCCTTTGACACTGTCCCATACAGAAGCCTGATAAACAAGCTGGGTAGGTTGGGCATGGGGAACAGGGTGGTAAACTGGGTTACAAACTGGCTAACAGACAGGAGGCAGAGGGTGATGAAAATTGGGGTGCAGTCTGCTGAGAGTGAGGTGACAAGTGGGGTACTTCAGGGATTGGTCCTGGGACCAGTCCTGCTCAATGTCTTCATTAGCGACATTGCAGAAGGGCTGGAGGGAAGGGTCTGCCTGTTTGCAAATGATACCAAGATGTGTAACAGAGTGCATACCTCAGGGGGGGGGTGGATAAAATGAAGAGGGACCTGGGGACACTTGTAAAATGGTCTGAGGACTGGCAACTAAAGTTTAATTAAAAAAAGTGTAAAATTATGCACCTGGGACACATACACCCTAGGGAAAGCTGCAGGATGGGGGGGGAGTTGTTGACAGTCACGAAGGAGGAAAAAGACCTGGGGGTTATTATTTCAGATGACCTGAAAATGTCAAAGCAGAGTGCTAAGGCAGCTGGGAAGGCCAGTGACATGCTGGGGTGCATAGGCAGGGGTATCACCAGCAGAAGGAGGGAGGTAGTGATGCCATTATATAAAGCCATAGTCAGGCCTCACATGGAGCAATGCATAAAGTTCTGGAGTCTGCACCTTTGTAAGGTTATTAACAGGCTGGAGAGGGTTCAGAGAAAGGTGACTAAGATGGTACAGGGCTTACAACACAATACTTATGAGGAGAAACTAAGGGACCTCAACATGTACTCACCGGAAGAGAGGAGGGAAAGAGGGAACATGATAGAAACATTCATGTACCTCAAGGGTATAAAACAAGGCGCAGGTGGAGACATTTTCCAATACTGGAAGAGCACATGAATGAGGAGGTATGACATGAAATTGGAAGGTGGGAGGTTAAGAGGAAATGTGAGGAAGTTCTTCTTGACAGAGAGGGTGGTGGACACATGGAATGATCTGCTTCAGGAGGTGGTGGGAGCAAGCACTGTGGATGGATTCAAGCATGCTTGGGACAGGTATAGGGGAACCACAGAGGTACAGCAGTGGATTGGTCTGAAGCAGTAATCCAGTACTAGAGCTTACGGGCAGACTAGATGGGCCAGGCGGTCCTTATCTGCTGACAATTTCTGTTTCTATGTTTCTATATACCCTAACAAGGATGACCTGACTTTTTTCCTCTCTGTTGCTAGCAAGATAAGCCAGTTAGCAGTGATCAGCAGCCCTATAATTATAGGAGGGGCTTTTAATCTAACACTAAGGCCCATCCTCGTCAAACACTCCACAGGTAAAGAACTTCACCACAGAGGAGTGCAAGCAGTACACTAAATGATGCTAGATTAAGGCCTAACTGACACATGATGAATGTTTCATCCCCAAGACCATGACTATACATATTATTCAGTGGTCCCCAGGTCTCATAGCCATCTAGATTTGTGGCTGACATCCCCACACATAACCCAGGCAGTCCTTGATTCATCCATTTTCCCTTCAGTCATATCTAACCAGGCCCCGGTCCAACTCCATCTATCCTGGGGTCCTCCTGTAACCACCTCCCCCTCCTAGAGGCTAGACCCTCATCTACTTTGGGATCCAGAGTCCCTCCCTTGGTCAAAAAAAGGAAGCAGCAGTCTATATTAAGGAAATCCCCATAGAGAACACATCGGCTGATAACACAGGGAAGTCCTTTAAGGTGATCATGGGGGGAAATCATTGGGTATGCAGACAATAGACGCAAAAAGAGGGATCAGCAACTCATTGAGTTAGAGGCAGATTTTAGAACAGCTGAGACACAATTTAAAGCCCAACCAACCCCTCACATGCACTCTCTCCTGGGCCACAGAGTCATAGGGCTCAGAATGGAGATCAACATTTTACTGTCTGGGAAGGCAGAGATCTGAATCCTACGACTACGGCACAAATATTGGGAAGGGAATGAGAAGGGGAGTGGAATCCTTGCATATCAGCTGCTGAAACAGCAGTCCAAAAGATATATTGCTGGCCTCAAACAACCTATGGGACAGGTTCAAAACAAGCCACAAGTGGTCAACTCCATTATGAAATCCCTCTATGCCACTCTGTATTTGACCTCTCCTACACAAACACTAGTTGGGATTCAAACCTTCTAAGATAAATTCACCTTTGCAAAACAGACCCCACATCAAGTAAACCTTCTTGCCGCCCCTTTAACCATAGGGAAAATCACACAAGCCCTGCTTTTCATAAAAAATATATCCCACCACTCCACCACTGCACCATCAGTTTTCGACAAACTTCTGCCCTGCTCTCACTGGTCTGTCATGAATTCCCACACAAGCCCAACCGAATGCGTGGATGGATCCTCGTATTTTAATGCTGCCACCAGCTGACTGACTACTAACGTAGCTTGATCTGGTTCTAGTCCCACCATGGGCCACTACCCACTCAACTCAAGGCTTTACTTTCACAACAGAACCAACCCTTTAGTCACTCTTAGGAGCCTCACACCTACTCTTTATCAAGGCAAGGCAATTTTATTTATATGGTACCCAATCCCAAGGGCTCTGGGCATCATACAGTTCATTAAAATATATTTTAAAAACAATTATTAATAATTAATATAAATTAAAATATTAATATAGTTAATTTATTTTTTATAAGACAGCACCAGACCCAAAACTCATAAAGAACAAGTGAGTTTTTAAATATAATTTAAAATTGTCCAGCAAAAGAGCACCTCCTATCAGACAGATTACTTTCAGACTTGGTAATTGTGTTCTTTCATAACAGAATAATGGTTTGTTTAACGGAAATTAATTTTACCTATTCCAGAAAACACTAATTGTGGCAAAGAATATTAAATAAACCAACAGTTAATATTTACATTACTACATTTCAGAATTTACAGTAAAAAAACAGCTGAACCACACAAGGGAATGCAAAATAAAAGTTTTACAGAAAGATTACAGAAAGAAGATCATCTCTAGTCCTATACTCAAATCCAATAGATCTTACCCCAGCTCTGGTTGCTTCCCCACTTAAGCATGATATTGCTACTAAGACATGAAATTCAGGAGATGGAATGCTCCCTTACTTGCAATGGAGACTTGCTATGTTCTGTCCCCAACTAAATCTGAACTGAGACCAGTAGTCACAGGTTAACCCTCTGAAGAGGTCTATCCACCTATCGCATCACCCTGACAGTTACTAAGGTCAGACTCCCTTTGTCCCTTTGCTCACAAAGCTGGACCAAACTGGGTTCCAGTTAGTTATCCATATACCCACATGACTTTGTTTATTTGCAGTTAAATGCAACAAACCCAATTACCTCTTTTATTTGATAAGGCTCCCAAAACCACAGGGGCTTCTCAGAAACAGGAATCTGATCCAGGCAGCACTTTTGATATGATAAATATAATTTTTCATGCACAGTGTTTCTGGGTCCACTCCCAAAGGGAAATCTGAACCCCACAGGGGTCTTTTGAAGTAGCCCTAAATGCACTGCAGCACCTTAAAACAAAGCCCAATGTAGCATAGCCCTGATTCTGTGATATTTCTTTCAGCTCAGTTTTTGTGACATTCAACTCATTCTGACCACCTGATGAACATGTCAGAAATATTTCCTATGTAGGTCACGTATTTCTGTTACATATCTAGGTCTAAGATATATTATTGCTTACACATGAGGATGACTTTCCACCTGTCAAAACATGAGTTACAACTGAGTCATACTCAGAGAAGGTTTTACATTTGTGCTTCCTTTGTAAGTTCAAATAACTTCAACCAGCAATAAAACACATTCAAAAAAAGCCTCATACCAGCTATAAGATCAAAAGCATGATGTATTTTATGTTTCTGTATCATATATACTTTTCAAAAACAATATTTTTATCTGTACTTAAGTTTCTGCAGGACATGCAAACTCCTCAATATGTCCTTTGGTAGCCAGAAATATTCACCACATGTATGTTATGTAGCTGTGGGATGCCATTGCAAAAGAGTCCTGGACTAATTAGCTGATAGATCTCCCATTTATTTAAAAATAAATAAACATATAAACAAGAGAGTGATCATTGTTGACTATAGACTTTAAAAATCCTTCATAAAATGCAAAAGTCTTAAAATGCTGTCAATTACTTATCATTGTAATTTTAAGAGTCTGTCATAAACAGCTCTAACGTTGTCCCTCTGAGTTCTGATGCTAACTGATGTGTATTAGGAAATGCAATGTTATCTGGATGGAGATCAGAAGGGCCACCACTGAGAAGAGGGTGCATGCTTCAGTTTCATGTCTTACATTTTTTCCTCTGGAAATGCAACCCTTTTCTTCCTTACTCATGTGTGTACAGTAAACCATTCATCCCTACAGTATGTATGGCTTTTAAACTGAATTTTCTTCTCTGGCTTGCATTCATATATTGCAATAACCATTTTTACAATTGAGCTGCCACTCCTAATATGTTTATCCATGGATTCCTTCATATTAATATATTTTGATAATGCATGATAATAAAAAAATAAAATCCAGGGCACTATCTATATATAATATTTAGCATCTTAACTTAAAAACATCTACCTTGCACTTTGTTTTTAATCCTGCATTCCTTCATAGTGTTAATCTCATTTTCCAAGTCACTTCTGTAAAAGTGATTTCGTTCCAGTTAGCTCGCCTGCTCAATAAATACACAAACAAACAAACAAACAAATAAATAATTAAATTTCTCATAGGGATCCTATGAGAGAGAGCATACATTCTAAGGCTTAAAGAGGGAGATTCATGTCCTATATGGGTATTGGGGCCAAGCTGTGTCTCTAGAAGAAAAGGGTCATGGGGTAAAGCTGTTCAGTAGATTGAAAGACCCTCCCTGAGTGATATAAAGAAGGAAAACAAGATATCAAAAGACAAAAAAAATGGTATTTGTTTTAACATATCATGTGCACAGTTATCAGATAATCCGTTTGCTGTTTTGTCAAATGTGTATGTCAACTAAACTGAACAGGTCACTCCTAATTTTTATAAAACACATGTATGGTAAAGTGCTACATCAGTGATGTAGCTGTAAAGTAACACTATGTGGCACTATGGAAGTGGATGACTGCTCTACTGTATAGCTGTGCAGGAAGAAGAACAACACTTGCAAGGAAGTGCTAAGGAGGGGTCGGAATGGAAGACATTAAAAGAGTTATACTTCAACTATTGCTTTGTATTTGCCAAGGCAAATTACCCTTTTCTTGAATATTCAGTGTTTTTGTATTTAGCACACACATACTCTGTTATTTGGCCAAAAGAAAGAAAAGAAAAACACCCTTTCAATCCCAGGTGGTGAGGGCTAAATTTTGGCTCCCCATCCTGAACCCCAGTCATCTCCCATCTCCAGTCCCTTTCCCATTTTCCCATTAGTTAGATTTTAAAGAAAAAATAACTGCAGTCTGGCTCCTGTTATTATGCCAGGAGTTGACACCATCTTTAATAATGCTCCCCCTCCTTAGCAGAAGTTAAATTGGGCAGGATCCAACAGAAATTCAGTTCCACCACCTTTTAAAAAACTGTACGACAGTTCCATCACCTCCATCAGCTTTTTCCTTTGACTACTACAGGAGAGTTCCACCACATAGAAATTGCAGTTCCCCCATCTAAATGTTTACAGTTTAAACACTGCTCCTTAGCCTGTACCCAACTCCCCTAAGCTAAAATGTTTGAATGTTGGATCGGCCTCCTGACAGTTGCATCCAGTACTATTAAATAACACAAGTTACAACACTATGACAGTAACATACTAAAAACAATAAATAAGCCTGGTGAATCTAAAACAACATATTCATTTTTAACGTTCACAGAGACTGTGCAAGATTGTATTAAACAAATATTTGAATGTTATCATGAAAATGAAAGACTATATTTTTAAAGGCTTTGCAGAATGAACTGGGTTTGAGCAATTGAAAATTTAAGTGAGGGCAGATCAGCTTTTGTAGGGAATATAAGAAAAGACATTAGTATCAAAATATCAGGATCAAGATGTTGATTAGTGGGTTTAAATGAGCTCAAATCAAGCAAAGAGGAAAGGGCTTGGTCACTTGTTACTTTATAAATAAAAATGTACTAGTCTGATAACCTTCTGTTTTGAAGATATGACCAACAAAGTACTATATATCATATAAAACTCAATGGTGTATATTTATTTATTTATATATTTTGATAACTGGGTAAGCTTGCTGGGACTACATCTTTTTTACAGGAGCAACTTGAGCAGAAGGCAAAAAGGTTTACAGAAAATACAGAGTATAAATGAGTAAGTACAAAAGATATATTTACAACAACATGATGTATATTTAAAGTGCTATAATACAAACTTAAGTGCTATGGCATGGCAGATGGATCCAGTAAAGAATGTAAAGAAAGTAAAGTTTTCACAGTTCTGTGGTAGAGAACATCACCATAGACTAATTAAGAAAAGAATAGCATTGTCATAAGTTGTTTTTAGATAAGTGACTACAGACATAATTAAATGTTGAAGACTGATGGTGCTGTCAAGAGAGACTCCAAGATATCTAAAAACAGAAACTGTTCCTTTTTTAAACATTAACAGAGTTTAACAAAATAGCAATTGGATAGTCATAGAAAGAAAAAAAGAGACATTTGCAGACAGAAAAGGCCTGTGGTCTTCCGAGTCAGTCCGATGTCCCTAGCTAAGAGAAGTGAGATGCCAGTCACTTTGGCAGTATGTTCAAAACTTTGTAACTTGGCTTGAAGAGGAGAGATAGCAGTAGAAACAGAAACAAAAGTTTAGAGAACAATAGTGTCATCCGCATACAGAAACACAGAAGAATTAATAGCCAAAACGGGTCCCCATATTCAAAACTCTCAGTTTGTGCCAAGCAAAATCCCTATCCTGAGCACAAATTAGTGCTTTACCTAAAGGTTTTATATTCAAACACGTTTGGAGCGCAATGTGAGTGTCCAAATTTGTTTCAATATAAGCCCCCAAGAGGAAAACCTTAACAAAGGCACCAAAAGATGTGCTTGGCATGAAACACAGCCCCCTACAGCCACAGAGGTATACTTAGCGTAGGTAGGCAAGGAGCCAAAGCAGTTAGGGCATTTCAAACCTTTTAGTGTATTTGCACTAAGTTGCTATATTTGAAGATCCCCATGAAAATGATCCCATAGCCAATACAAGGCCCATAAGAGGTCATTTGCAGTCTCTTATGGCCTCATTAACTTGAATGCAGTGCACCATGGATTGTGGGGAGCACTGTCCTTCCTGATCTGTGGTGATGTGTAGGTCAAATACAAAAAACAAACAAACAAAAAAAAAACAGGCTAGTGCCCCCCTTCAATCCTGGATCCCTTGGTATACTGAATTTCTCCAATTCCTGGTAGTTGAGTTAACCCCATTGTAACCTGATCATGATTTCATTTATAAAACAATCCTAGTTTAGTTGTTTGTAATGCGTAAGGGAATTTTCTTGAGCAAGTGTATGAATTTAAGTACTTAGGGGCCTTGTTGGACCCTGGTCTATCTTTTCAAGCTCAAATTAGAACAGACTGTTGCAAGATTAATCAAAAACTGGGTGTAATCTATAAACTGAAACAATAATTCACTCTTGAGATTAGGAAGGCCAGAGCCATTGGGGTGCTTTTACCTCATTAGATTATGCAGGGAGTCTCTATTATAAATTGCCAGCTAGGGAAACTCAGACCCTATCAGTTGCATATAATAACATATGTCGTTTTGTGTTAGGAGTCCCTTCCCAAACACACCATTGTTTGTTATACTCTTCCTTTGACAGGTTACCACCAAATACCCACTCTATGTGTTCTGTTTATTGTTTAATTTTTAAATCCCTGTTTCTGACTGATATGTTTCCCTTAACTGAACTGCTGAGGGTCCAATGTTCAACACTGAATTTTAGATCTTTTAGATAGATAGATAGATAGATAGATAGATAGATAGATAGATAGATAGATAGATAGATAGAAAAATTATTTTTATACAGGATAAATACATGTAGTAAGGGTAAAATACCCTGTTTTCAAGACAGTCCTGTTTAGATGTTCTTTAGTGTGTAAAAAAATAAATACATACGTACACAAAACAGACTATTCAAAATGCAAATATGTAAACAAAATACATAAAATATACTAACATCTGCATAGCACAGAGAAAATGGAATTTGACATAGACTTGAACACACTTTATGAAGTACTAGTATGCATGGAATGTGATAGCTTGTTCCATAGAGCAGAAGCCTAATATCTCAGTGTTTTAGTTCCATACTTAGTCCTACACAAAGTAATATATATCTTATTTGCATGTACTGTCCTAGTTAATACTCGAGTTGATGTTTTGCTCCTTCCCAAAGCTGTAACTAAAATATAATATAAGTGGAATTTTACAAAAGACTTGTGAAATAACTTTAACCAGGTCATACTATTTGTTATGTCCAAGGTATACCACCCCAATTTACTTATCATGTCACAATGATGTGTGTGGAAGCGTCATCCTAGAATAAATCTAGCCAGTCTGTACTGAACTTGATCTAACTTTAATAGAATCCGTTTATTTACTGCCCTGTATACATTACTGCCATATTCCGTAGCAGGCAAAACCATTTGTTCAACCAAGGTCTTTTTAGTTTTTAGATCTAAACACCTAGACGTATGCCTAAGCGCCCCTAACATCCCATTCATGTTTTTAAGTATATTTGTAATACAAGTTTTCTCCTAAAAAGTTCTAGAATGCCAACTGTGTATCTAATTGCAATCACCTATGTTTACCATGTATCATGCTGTTCTACAGTTCGCTGTATTTGATATTATCTGTACATGTTATTGTGCTTTATACTCTGTCTGTTATTTAACCCCCTCCCCATTATTGACGTTGAACCTTGTAAATGAGCTCCACTGTGCTCAAAGGTATTTTCTAATCCTAGATTGAAATAAATAAATAAATAAAATAAAAATAAATAAAATAAAATTAAAAAATAATATGTTGGGTAAAATGTAACTTTGCATCATATTTTATTCCTCGGTAACAATATTCTGTCACTTATTCTAATTTTGTTATGTTTGTAGTATATAGTCAGCTCAGAGTTCTTCTTTGCTCCAAAATAGAACACTTTAGTTTTTTTTTAAAGAAACACTTCTCCTTAACAAGTCTTGTTCCACTAAAGCTGGCTGTAGAACCTTTTCTGTGGCTGCTCTATTTCTTTTGAACAGTTTGACTGTGGATCTTAGAACTGTTTCTATGCTTGAAAGTTTTAAAAGAAAGTTGAAAATATGGCCATTTGCCTCATATGAATGTACATTTTTTTAATTATTTGCTGTTTTTGTTAGTGTATTTATATTTTTGTACTTGTGTTGTAATATATGTTCAGGTTGGAACTGAAAATGGGCTTATCCCAGTGTCCTAACCCGATTAACAAAATAAAAAACGAACTGGTTGTGATGCTCAAGACATGTAGACATCTTCTAAGTACTGTATCACTATACAGTTTTATGGCAATACAGTACTTGTACATGGCCGATTACAGCCAGCCATGGAAGTGAGAGTTTGGGCTGTGCCAATAACCAATATCATTGAGGAGACAACAGAGTGAGCATGCAATACATGGACCAAGATGGGGGTCCAGTAGCCTACTAAAGATAAGGAGGGATATACTGTAATGTATTGATGGGTATTGGGTGAGGGAGGGGTGTCCATTAGACTGCCTGGGATTGGAGAAATTTAATATACAGTTGGGAATTGGTGACAGAAGGGGGACCACTGGACTACCAAGGACAGTCATCTTAATGTCAAATGGTGGCATGAAGATTGAGTGTGGGGGGTGACCATGCACCACTAAGCATAGTTGTTAAAGTGCAGGTGTTTACTAAATATTACTATTTAAATTGATCTGTGTCTCTTTCAGGATAATGTGCTGTTTTGGGTGAGAGGAACACAAAGTGAAGTTGAGTGGTTCTGGCAGCCCAAAACAGTATGAGATAGCATTCTTCTCCTGTAAGAGACATGGAGCACCACACGTATTAATATATTATGAAGCAGCATAACTACTTCCAGCCACAAAATCAGTCCAACACCATAATTACAAATTAAAATCATTGAATTTATTTACCTCATGTTTTGCACTCCCCGTTACTAATAGGATTCTGTGGTACTATCTAACACTGAAGAGCACACAGTATAATGGCAGTGGAGAATGAAGTGTGGGTGGATTGGGCTTTCAGTAATAAAACTGGGCTGTCTAATGAAATAAAACTCCAAGATAATTTTACATTTGAAGGCTGTTTTGCCTGCTGTTTTTTTAGAGGAATAATAATGTTAACCCATTTTTGCATCATATTCCTGTATAGAAGGTTATTTTTGCTATATTCGCTATTGCTAACAATCCGCAAAAATAAATGGATAGCGAGAAAAAATCAGCAGCTAATTGTCACTAGCACTGTACTGAAGAGTAAGCTGTCCATGCTAATTCTGTCAGTTTGAATATGTAAAGAAGATTGTCTTGTGCTAAATATAACACTCATGAATTCAACCTATACTACATTTCTTTTTTGCAAACCTACATTTTAAGATTGCTTACCTTCTCTAAAATTCATTGTAGCTGTTGGCTATTTGATCTTCTTCCTTTATTAGTAGAACTGAAATGCATGAGAATGCTGACAATTATACCCAAACTTGCATTGCTTCAAATCCTTGATCTACTTTTTCTGCATTCATCCTGAACATTAGAGACACCCATAAACAGTACAGCCACTAATAATGCAGTAGTCTACTTTCTTCACACAAAATCACAACTGGCTAGATTGCGTTAAGGGTGTTCTCAAGTCCAGGAAAATGCAGTGGAAGTTTATCAAAGAATGTAAACAAACATCTTTTTGTCTAGTAATACCAGTTTGGTGGGTAGTCTAGTTTTTACTTTTAAAAAAGGAAAAAAAAGTCAGACTCAAACTATCAGCTACATCAACAATCTCTACACAGTGTGAGCAATCATAATGTGTATTTCTAGGGCTGCAGTGGGCAGAGGCCTGCAGACCTCTTGCAGTGAGAAAAGGATTCCACATTCCTTGCATTTCTTCCAACTGAACAACCTGTTGGACTTGTACCACAGTCACCTCTGCAACCATGAAGCAGTCCACTCATTGTCTGACTTGAAACTAGCACTACATTATTTTTAGTATTGGCAGTCATGGCAGAAGACAGCCCACTCTGCAGTGTCCAAGATGGCCACCAAGCTATATTGCACATGTGTGACATTTAGTACATACGCAGTGCAGTGATCGGCCATCTTGGACACAGTGGAGTGTACTGTCTTCTGCGGTATCTGCTGATATTTTCTTTTTAAATTATCGATATCCCCCCCACCCAATCCTTCCTCTCAGCACCCACCACCCCACACCCCTGCCAGAAACATAAAAGTGACACTGGGAGAGCCCAATCCAACAGTGTCATGCTCTGGATTTCTCTTCATTTTAAAATTGCCCCCACCCAATCCTCTCTCTCAGCACCCACTGTCACAAATTTGCTCAGCAGGTCAGGCCTCTACTCCCAAAGTGCCAACCTCTGAGCATATGATTTGTGGACAGTGAACAGTACAAGGTAACCCTCTTGTCTGTTTTGTGGGTTCGAGTCACCTTAATCTCAAGTTCTGGGGGGATTCAAACTGACAACCTCTTGTTAGCGTGCCCAATTATCAGGCTCAGATAATTCTGTCTTCGGAGGGCCAGATATATTTTCCTACAGGCACATAATCAGGTATTACAAAATGAAACCTTAAAACTCTATGCAAGACCTTAGAGAACTCTCTCCATTTCCCAGTTTGGTATAACAATAAATTCATACACAGTGTAAACTATAACCTTCAAAAGCTTCACTTAAATAAAAAAGAAGTGTCAAGGCACTCCAGGCAGCTTCCGTTTTAAAATATATATTTTTACTTTAAAAATAGGAAAACAGTAAATATTACAGAACAAAATATCCCAACACATATAGCCTTAAAACAAACAGGTGAAAGTGCAGATTCCTACAAATAATAACATTCAGACTATTCTTTGTCTAAGGTCCTTACTTCAGTGTTCTGATGTTCTGATGTTCCTCTTCTCTCAGTCAGGAATATGAAAGGGTGACTGTCAAGTTCTTCTCAGTAAGTTAAAAACAGTCCTGAGCAGGCCTTCTCACTGAGGTCACCAAACTCCACCAAAATGGCCTACTATGATATTTTAAAAAATAAGAGATGACAAAATGAATTTCCTTTTCTTATGTTTGACTGGTCAGAACCTGTCTGTTCTTTACTTCACACACACACATGAAAAGTCTCTTTGATATAAGTCACTGTATTCAAAGCAAAAGTGTATTTGACTCCTTAATTCCATCTGGGCCTTGGTTATCTACACATCAAAGGTCTCTTTGATGAAATGAGCTGGTTTCCTGGGAAGTTATTCATAACACTGGCCAGTATCCCTTTTCTCATGACATCTAGTGCAGATCAAAGGATTTTCCTGAGGATGTCATGAATGGTTAATTTAATTTCCTGGCATCAAAACAAATTGACCAGATAATTGCACCCCAGATATCTGCAGTTTAGCTACATCCTGTCCTTTGAACTTATCCTGGGGGGGGGGGTTGAAGTGTCAGTTTCAGCAGCCAGCATTTCCTTTTTCCATAGCCCTTGTACATTCATTTTTTATACTTACAACAAAAAAATTATACAGGGATCAGAACCAGCTGTCTAGGTGTGACAATTCCTCCCCACCTAGACTGAATTTGGTGGGTCTATCCCGTGCATGGGATGAACTTCCCAAATCAGTTCACTCCTCATACACCCTGGACAACCCATCTGAGCTCTGATTGGTCACTCCGGCCCTATGTAGAATGGTCATATCATATCCTTGCCAAGCAAGACTCCATCTTAGTAATCGACCATTGTATTTCCCCATTTGTGTCAGCCAAACTAGGGGGTTGTGGTCAGTCTGCACCACAAGATGCTGTCCATACAAGTATGGCTCCAATTTCTTTAGGGCCCACACTATGGCAAGACACTCCTTTTCCACCGTGGAGTATGATTGCTTCCTGGGAAGAACATTTTTACTCAAGTAGGCTATGGGGTGGTCCCTCCCTTTGCTGGATGTCTGGCTCAGTACTGCCCCAATACCCACATCTGAGGTGTCAGTCTGAACTATAAAGGTTTTACTATAGTCAGGACTTGTCAAAACAGGAGCAATGCCACAGTGCCTCCTTTAGTTTGGAAAAGGCTTCCTCACAGGCTGGGCCCCAGGTAATTTTCTTGGGCATCCTTTTCTTTATCAAGTCAGATGGGGAGCAGCCAGGGCACTGTAATTGGGTACATATTTTCTATAGTACCCTGATGTCCTGAGAAAACTCCTGACCTGCTTTTGAGTTTCTGGTCTGGGCCATGCCTGGATTACCTCTATCTTTATTTGGTTAGGATGGAGCTGTCCCTGGCCTACCACATGCCTGAGGTATGCCACCTCTCCCACGGCCACCTGGCACTTCTCGGCTTTGACAGTGAGCCTGGCCCTCTGTATCCTGTCCAGCACTTCCCTAAGGTGAGAAAGGTGTTCCTCCCAGCTGGTACCAAAGATGTCAATGTCAACCTGGCATGCTATGGTGTATTCCTCAGCATAATTTAACACCTGGTTCACCAACCTTTGGAAAGTGTCGGGGACATTCTTCATTCTGAAAGGCATTACTTTGATCTCAAATAAGCCTATTGGAGTGATGAAGGCTGACCTCTCCCTAGATCTGTCCATCAACCCTCCTATCAATACCCCTTTGTCAGGTCAATGGTTGTAAGGTAGGTCACCCCTCCCAACTTGTCCAGGAGTTCATCCATCCAGAGCATCGGGTGGGTGTCTGACTTCATGACTGCATTCAGTCCACAATAGTCTACACAGAAACAAGTCGAGCCATCTGGGTTGGGTACAAGGACTACGGGTGAGGTCCAGGGACTGTGGGATCTCTGGATTACCCCTAAATCCAGCATCTCCTCCACTTCTCTCCCAATGTCCTTTTGGACAGCCTCTGACACCCGATATGCTGTCCGCCTTATGGGCATCTGTGTCCCTGTCACCACATAGTGTGTTGCTAAGGGGGTTAGTCCTGGCTTGACGCTAAACAAGGGGGCAAAGTCTACTAAACCCTCCCTTACTTTCTGGATCTGGCCCAGGGTCAGCTGGGGAGGAAATTTTACTGCCTCCACAGAGGACTCCCACTTACTCTTTTCCAGCAAGTCCAGAAGGGGGTCTTCTTCATCTGTCCCCTCCCTTTGACTACACACTACGAACACCATGTCAGCCCTATTTGCATAAGGCTTCAACATGTTGACATGGTACATCCTTTCAGTCTGTCTACGGTCAGGTAACTCCACAATGTAGTTCATGTTATTTATCTTCCTAACCACTTCGTACAGTCCTGCACACTCAGCTTGCAGCTTGTCTTTACAGACTGGAATAAGGACCATGACTTCCTGACCCTCCATGTAGGAGTGAGCTCTGGCTCTGCGGTTGAACCATACCTTTTGTTTCTCTTGGGCAGCTGCCAGGTTGCTCTGGGCTGTCGCCATATGCTCCTTCAGCCTTTCCCTAAACCTAAGGACGTAATCCACAAGGGGAGTTCCCTGGGTGGTATGCTTGCTTTCCCAGTCCTCCTGGATCAAGTCTAGGGGCCCACGTACCTGGCATCCATACAAGAGTTCAAATGGGGAAAATCCTGTCTACTCTTGGGGAACCTCCCTGTATGCAAACAACAGATGGGGAAGCTATTTCTCCCAGTCCCTCCCATGCTGTTCAGCAAAAGCCAGGAGCATTGACTTTAGAGTACCATTGAATTGTTCCACAAGTCCATTGGCTTGTGCATGATATGGTGTCATGCATCTCTGCACCATCCCACTCTTCTCCCATAAACATTTCATCAGGTCCAACATGAAGGAACCCCCTCGGTTGGTGACTACCTCCTGCAAAAACCCAACATGGGAGAAAATCCCAAGTAAGCCATCTGTCACTTTGTCTGTCCTCAAAGAGGATAGGGCGACTGCCTCTGGGTACCGGGTGGCATAATCCACCACAGTCAGGATGAATTTCTTCCCTGAGGAGCTGGGGGTATTTAAAGGCCCCACAATATCCATTTCCACCCTTTTGAATGGCTCCTCCACTATGGGCAAGGGGATCAGGGCGGCTTGGGTTTTCTTGCCTGCCTTCCCTATTTCTTGGCACCAGTGACAAGACCTGCAATACTCCTTCACCTGCTGGGTGAAGTTAGGCCAGTAGAAATTCTGAGCCAACCGCTGTATAGTTTGTGCAATTCCCAGATGACCAGATAAGGGAATAACATGGGCAACCTTGAGCAACTGCTCACGATATCCCTGGGGAATGACAAGCTGCCTGTCTAGCATTCCTCCCTCTGTCTGTACTGCCTGTGTATACATAAGTTCATTTACCCAATAAACCTTATGTCTGCTGTCACCTCCCTGTGTGCCCTCTGAGTTTGCCCAAGCCCTCAGCTTCTCTAAACTAGGGTCAATCCTCTGAGCAGCTGAAAACCCCTCACACAGTCCCTAGGCATGGGACAGGTCCCCTTCAGTCGCTAAACTAGGGTCCCTAGCACCAGTGTCAGGGCCCTCAGGAACACTGTCAATCCCAACCCTCTGACAAGGAGTCACCCTTCCCTCTTCAGAGTAACCCTCTGTAGTTGTGTGGTTACTTGCTACTGGGGAAATTTCTACCCCCTTTTCATCAGTCTCCCCATCTGGAGACAAAGGCTTGGAAACCAGCCTCTCAGTGGTTTCCACACTGGTTTCTGTGGGGTTCAGGGAACTACTATTTTCCATTGCCGCTTGGCTATGGGTAACTGCACATACCACCCCCTGCTGGAGATTGTTACCCAGGATCACATCCAATGCTAATGTGTTGGCTACAGCCACCTATTGCACAGTTCCCCCTGTTTCACCCCAGTCCAGGAGAACACTAGCAAGTGGTAATATTTTCTCTTCACCAGTAAACCCTTGTATGGTTACGTATTTATTGAGTATAAGCTGACCAGGCTCTACCAGATCCCCCTTTACCAATGTCATGGATGCCCCTGTGTCCCTTAGCCCTGCATCTGTACACCATTTACTATGACTGGGTGCAGGTGTTCCCTCGTGTTTACTGGCATGCTCTCAGGGACACACAAACAACTCATTTCTTTTCTAGCATACTGTTCTGTATTATGGCTCGTCCTTTTGGGGCACTGTCTGGCAATATGCCCAGTTTCCTTACACAGCCAACATGCATTTCTTACTTCAGATAAATCTTTTATTTGAAACCTGGAGCTAACTGGTTTCGATGAAGGCAGTGAGGGTTTTGGCTGCCCTGAAGGCACGCTTTTCCCTTTCTGCACTGCACACCTGCTCCATTCATTCTCAGAGCAAGTCTGCTCTTGGCATAGCGGTCCAAGAGTTCAGCAGCCTCTTGCACTGTTTTTGGATCTCAGTCCTCTAGCCAGGTTTTTAGCTCTGCTGGGCATGCCCACTAAAACTGTTCTAATAAAATCACATTTTCAATTTTATCAACAGAGTTTGCCTCAATTCCTTCCCGCCAACGTTTTAAAAACTGACGTTTCGTGGCAAGCTCCTCATAGCTCATATCAGGGCTTCTCCTGAGCTTACAGAATTTAGCTCTGTAAGATTCAGCAGTTAATTCAAACTTTTTTAACAGTGCCACTTTTAACTTGCCGTAATCGTCACTGTTCTCATTGTCCATTTGACCCAATGCATCCCGAGCTTTCCCAGTAAGTAGCGGGGATAGCTGGAAGCTCCAGGACTGTCTAGGAATTTTAGCCTGAATACAAACGTCTTCAAAAGAATTAAAGGTATCCATGTTCTCCCCTTCCTTAAACTTGACTATTAATTGGGAGTTCAATTTGTAACCCAGTCCTGCAGCCCCAGTTAAACCCAAGCCACTTCCCTGCTCTGGTGCAGCTGGTCGGAGTCGTAGCTTCTCCAGCTCATGTTGCCACTGGTGCTCCTCTCTCCTCTGCCTCTCTGCCTTCTCACTCTCTCTTCTCCTCTGTAGCTTACTGCCATTCATGCTCCTCACAGCCTGCCTCCCTCTGTTGTTGCTCTGTCTCCAGTTCCATCCTGCTCAACTCAATTTGTAGCCTGAGTACCTCTGGATTCAGGATACTGGTGACCTTCCCCTGCTGCTGTGGCCCTTCACTGACAGTGGCCCTGCTGTCCTCCTCATCAGCTCAGGACCCCTCACTGGCCACTAGTCCTGCCACACTCAAGGTCTGGTCCCTTTCAGTCATGGCCTGTGACTCGCTGCTCTCAGTATCTGCTACCATCAAGGCCTCAATGAGGTTCTGCTTTTTGGCTGTCACCTCAAACAGGACTTCTCTGTCCTCACACACTGTTTTAAGTGTTCTACAGTGTGTCTTCTGTAGTTGGATGCCATCTTTCCTGACTACTGCTAATCTGACTGGCATGTTAGAATAAAAAATAAAATGGGTGGGAACTTGAATGTAAGCCAAGGGATATAGTTCTGTTTCCTTTTTAAATAAAACACTGCATTTCTTTTTTCCAAGTGAGCTGAACGGTCTCAAGCTGACACACTGAACAATGAAGCTTATACCACCAAACTTTTTATGCCACCACTGCCAACCAATCTGTCACAAATTCACTCAGCAGGTCAGGCCTCTAGTCCCAAAGTGCCAGCCTCTGAGCATATGATTTGTGGACAGTGAACAGTACAAGGTAACTTTCTTGTCTGTTTTGTGGGTTTGAGTCACCTTAGTCTCAAGTTCTGGAGGGATTCAAACTGATAACCTCTTGTTAACGTACCCAATTATCAGGCTCAGATAATTCTGTCTTCGGGGGGCCAGATATCTTTGCCTATGGGCACCTAATCAGGTATTACAAAACAAACCCTTAAAATTCTATGCAAGACCTTAGAAAACTCTATCCATTTCCCAGTTTGGTATAACAATAAGTTCATACACATTGTTAACTATAACCTTGAAAAACATCACTTAAATAAAAAGAAGTGTCAAGGCACTCCAGGCAGCTTCCGTTTTAAAATATATATCTTTACTTTAAAAATAGTAAAACAGAAAATACTACAGAACAAAATATCCCAACACATACAGCCTTAAAACAAATAGGTGAAAATGCAGATTCCTACAAATAATAACATTCAGACTAATCTTTGTCTAAGGTCCTTACTTCAGTGTTCTGATGTTCCTCTTCTATCAGTCAGGAATTTGAAAGGGTGTCTGTCAAGGTCTTCTCAGTATGTTAAAAACAGTCCTGAGCCGGCCTTCTCATGGAGGTCACCAAACTCCGCCTTGGTGTAACAAAATCTATATTTTATAACACCAAGATGGCCTACTAAGGTATTTAAAAAAATAAGAGATGACATAATGAATTTCCTCTTCTTTTGTTTGACTGGTCAGAACCAGTCTGTGCTTTGCTTCACACACACATCAAAAGTCTCTTTGATATAAGTCACTGTATTCAAAGCAAAAGTGTATTTGACTCCTTAATTCCATCTGGGCCTTGGTTATCTACTCATCAAAGGTCTCTTTGATGAAATGAGCTGGTTTCCTGGGAGGTTATTCATTTATTTATTTATTTATTTTCTTTTGTTAACCGGATAAGTACACTAGACAGCCAAGTGCCAATTTTCAGGTGCAACCTGAGAGATTACAAGGTACATACATGAACATCAGGCAAAAACAAGTGAAGGATTACATTAAAGAGCATTAGCACACAGGGTCAATACAAGTAACAACAGGGGTTTACAATGCAAGCAGTAGGTAGAAGAACAGTATGGTAGCCATATGTAAGTCAGTGTTCATTGTTCCAGGCAGCAATACTGCAAGGCTTGCAGGTAGGCAGAGAGGAGTCAAATTGGGATAGACTGGGCCCAGAGCAAGATAAGGGAGTTGCACAGTAACAATGCTCTCCCTGTTGGTCTGGTGGGCCTAAGTGGTCTATTCCTTCCAGTAAGCTGTGAGTCCAGGAAGAGTATAAAGTGCAGAGGGGCACTGCTTAAGTCATACTATTTAGGTAGCATCTCAGTTAGTTGGGACGGCATAGGCCGAGGGGGTTTATCTAGAGCAGAGGCAGGTGGAGGCAGTTTTGATCAAATCCCAGAGGGCGGCTTTAAAGCACTGGTGGGAGGGAGAGGATCGAGTGCTTTATGGAAGAGAGTTCCATAACCTGGGTGCATACGCAGTGAAAGCTTGGTCACCCATTTGAGTGCAGGTCTTAGGTACCAGGAGGGCATGAGAGTCACTGGATCACAGATTGTAGGAGGAAGTAGCTAGAATAAGGGACTCTGCAAGGATAAGGGAGGTGGCAGTTCTGACAACACTGTCTATGAAGTTGCCCATGACATAGGAGCAGTGAGTTTCTGGTGGGAGCCATTCAAGCTGGGAGTAGAGCTCACAGCGGTGGGTGAGGCGGGGGGCTGAGAGTGCAAAATGGCATATGCTGTTATACGCTGAGTCCCACTTTACTAGACTAGTTTTTGCAATGTGAGAGAAGATGACTAGTCCATAGCAGAGTGTAGGTAGGAGAACTCCCCTGGCTAAGGCAAGATGAGCGCTGGAGTTAGACAGCTTCTTGCTCTGTAAGCATGACCCAACTTGCAGTTTGAGGCCATACATGAATTGTGTATGTGCATGTTCATATCCAGTTGCGGGTCAAGATTCTCCCCCAGGTACTTGACAGAGTCTGCAACTAGCAGTAGGGACCCATCAGCCCCAGAGATCTGTAGTGAATCCAGGACAGCTGTTTTCTTGACTGCTGAGCCAAAGAGCATGGCCTGCATCTTCTGCAGGTTAATGATAAGTTTATGGTCCTGTAGCCAAGTTAGAATTTGGTTGAGGTCCGAGTTTAGTTTGATGTTGATGGTACAGATGTTCTGGGAGCTGGTCATGATGACTAGGTCATCTGTGTACAGCACTGAGGACCCAAGAGACGGAGCCAAGGGTAGCTAATTTATGAAGAGTGAGAACAGGACAGAGTCCTGGGGGACTCCGCAGTTTATCTGGGCAGGCTCAGACAGGGTCTTATTGATCTTGGTGTACTGCTGCCTGCCCGTGAGGTAATTACTGATCCAGGCAAGGGTGGGGGAGGAGAAGTCAAGTGATCAGAGAGAGGAGCACAGTAGTGAGTGGTCTACCAGATCAAAGGCTTTTGAGAGATCAACAAAGATGGCCCCAGTCAGTTTGCCTTGGTCAGCAGCAGACCTGATCGCAGAGGTAACAACTGCTAGGGCAGTGCAGGTGCTATGCCCCTTTCTGAACCGATGCTGTGCAGGAGAGAGTAGGTTGTGGGTCTGTAGGTAATGGGTGACCTGCGAGGTGACTACCTTTTCCAGAAGTTTGCTGATCGCTGACAGGATCGCTATGGGGCGGTAGTTCTTAGGGTCTTTTAGGTCACCTTGTTTGGGCCCAGGGATGACTTTGGCCATCTTCCAGATGTCCGGGATTATACCTGAGGTAAGCAATGCATTGAAGACATGGGCTACGGGTTGGGCTAGTAGAGTTGCCCCTAGCCTAAGCAGCTTGGGCTCCAGGCAGTTGTGCCCAGCACCAGTGAGAGGGGAGATGCCAGCTAGGAGCTTCTGGGCCTCCATATCCGATATGACCTTGAGGTAAAAGGGCAGGAGGGGGGTTGTCCCACTGGGTGGAGAGGCCCAATCCTTGGGGTCATGAGGCAGTTTGGGGAGAACTGGCAGGTCGGTGAACTGAGAGTTGAAGGCATTGGCAATTGTGAGGGGGTTGTTGCAGTTTACCCCGTCAATGTGCATGTCTGTGACCTGAGCTCTAGTAGACCCACCAACCACATTCTTAATGCTCTGCCAGAGTCTCCTCAGATTTCTGGCAGTGGAGAGCAGAATGGACTGACAAAACTCAGTTTTTGCGGAGCGAATGGCTCTCTTGCACGAGTTCCTCAGCTTTCTGTAATCCTGAAGGTCTGAACTGGACATTGAGTACTTATATCTCTCCCAGCATTTATCCCTTTGTTTCATGAAAGAAAAAAGGACTCCATGGAGCCATTTAGTTGCAGTGCCCCTCACTCTCCTTCTTGTGAGGGGGGCATGCTTGTTTTGAAGTGGGGTGTAAACTTTTAGGAAGTTGTCAAGGGCCTTTGAGGGGTCATTTGTGGCAATGACCAGAGACTAGTCAGCGTGTTGCAGGTCAGCAAGGAAGTCTCCAACATTGAGTTTGTAGTAGTCCCTCATTTGTATCACCTTGTGGGGATTTTGGGATGGGAGTTGCTCCATACGCAGTAGGTGGGAGAGTGATCTGATATAGCATCAGGGAGAATGCCACAGGAGATAATTTTCTCTGTTCTGTTGCTTAGCACCTAGTCACTGATGGAACCCTTGTCTCCTCTTGGAGAGGGCATTGTGGGTTCAGAGATGAGCTGGCTTAGGGCAAGTCCAGCCAACAGGGGCTTGTATTGCTGAATGTTGCGACCTACCCAGTTGAGGTTGAAGTCACCTAGGGCTAGTGTTGCTCCATTTGCAGGCACCTCTCTGGGCTGAGGGTGGAGGTCTCCAGTCTCTGGGCTTAGATGGAAGGAATACTGGGGACCTTTTCCCCACCCAGAGGCCACCAGGTCCCTAGCCAATGCTACAATGGCCACCCAGGCAGATAGCAGGATGGACTGCAGTGGGCTCAGAAAGTTTCAGTGGAGGGGGGTTAAGACATACCCCCATCCAGTCCAGCTCATGAACCCTACACAGTGTTGGAGGAATGGGACTGCCCTGCAAAAGAAACCAAGGCTGAGACCAGGGGGGAGGTGAGGGTCCTCCAAAAGATAAATCCAGTGGTGGGAGGAAAAGAACCTCACAGGAAGAAGTTACTCCTCTTGTGGAACTCAATTGACCGGGGAATGGATTTGGGCACAGATAGTAGAGAGGAAAAGAAGGTAAAGTGCCTTCCAGGAGGTACAGCTCGGAAGGAAAGGTAGCGCATACAGAGGATTGCTGAAGCTGTGGCAAGCAGGGGAGGGCTGGAGGTCATTATCTACTTGGGGACCAATTACCTATTCAAGGATAAGGCAAGATTG
Organism: Neoceratodus forsteri; assembly: GCA_016271365.2. NCBI lineage: Eukaryota > Metazoa > Chordata > Ceratodontiformes > Ceratodontidae > Neoceratodus > Neoceratodus forsteri. Next base: position 203,667,662 of record CM057454.1, read on the forward strand.
GAGCAGGTGATGGAAGATTTTACAGTGTTGGGAGGGTGCCTGGGGAAGGTAGCAGGATCTGTGACATTTTTGGAGGTGCTGCCAGTCCATGGCAGGGAAGGGGTGAGAAATCTCTGCAGGAGCAACTTCAACATATGGTTGAAAGGCTGGTGAAACAAGAAGGGGTATGGCTTCATTGGGGACTGGAGACCCACCTGGAGTGATGCAGCCCTGTACCGTGGTGACGTACTGCATCTGTCTAGCAAGGGGAATGCAGCCCTCAATGGACAGTTTAAATGCTTTGCTGATGAGCATTTAAGCTAGCCAGGGGGAGGGCAGGAGGAGCAGGGATACTCAGGCAGCCCATTTCCACATGGTAGAGAAAGCAGAACAATGGAGTAGGAAGAGGAGTTGATATCAAGGTAATCGGAGTCGGGCAGAAATGGAGTAGGAAAGGGAATTGAGAACACAAGAGAAAAATATCAGGAAAGGTGGGAGAATGCAGGGGACCAAAAACAGGAAGAGAGAGAGAGATCAGGCAGTAAAACTTGAAAGGTCATGGTGACAAATGCACGCAGCCTAGGAAATAAAGTCCCGGACATGTAGGCCTTAATAACTGAAGGATACCTGGACATAATGGCAATAACTGAAACCTGGTATACAGCTAATTATGAGTGGAAAACAAATGTACCAGGATATGTTCTATCAAGGAGGGATAGGGAGGGCAAAAAGAGAGGGGGATTAGCCCTGTATGTTAGAGAGGGTATAATGGCAACTCAGGTACAGGGTAGGCGGGGGAGACCAAGGCACTGTGGGTTACCCTTCAACCTGGAAATGGCACAGCAATACACACAGGGGTGATATACAGGGCAAGGAACTGTACAAGGAGCTAGTGGAGGAAATACATGAGATGCAATGAAAGGTGAAATTCTACTGATGGGGATTTCAATATGCCAGACGTAGATTGGAACACCAGTGTAGCTGCTTCAGCCAGAAGCAGGGGCATCCTTGATTCACTCCAGGAGGCTTGACTCAGGCAGCTTGTGTTTGATCCCACCAGAGACAAGGCAATTCTAGATCTAGTAATGACCAATGGGGATCGAATAGCAGATGTCCAGGTAGAAGGGCAACTGGGATCCAGCGATCACAACATTGTGTGGTTCAGCATAGGGACAGAGACTCACTCAAGTCAGACTAGGACAAAGGTTTTGGATTTCAAAAATGCTGACTTCATTGAAATGGGGAGGGGTATCAAAAGAGCCCTGGAGAGAACGGGGCAGGAGGGGGGGGTGGAAGAACAGTGGAAGCGTCTAAAGGAAGCCTTACTGGAAGTAACAAAGCAATGCATCAGATCGTTATCCAAAAGCAAGAGAAGGAGAAAGCCACTATGGTTCTCGAGAGAGGTGGCAGTAAAGATCAGGGCAAAAAGAAAAGGGTTCAGGAACTATAAGGAGACCCAAAGGAAGTAGGACAGGGAGAAGTATGTAAAGTGTCTAAGGGAAGAGGGAAAGGCAGCAAGAAGGGCAAAGGCATGGACTGCGGAAGATTTAGCTCAGTCATTTAAAAAAGGGGATGAGACTTCTTCAGGTACATCAGCAAAAGGAGGAAAAACAAGGTGGGGTTGCAAGGCTCAGGGGAGAGGGAGGGGAATGCAAAGAGGGTGACATGGAAAAGGCAGAAATATTGAATAAATATTTCTGTTTAGTATTCACTGAAGAGGGGAAGGGGGAGGGGCAGGGGGCACAGCAGTACAGCAGTTTCCAAGGGAGTGAAGAAGTGGACAATAGACCATTCACCGGGGAAAGAGTCCTGCAGGAGCTCACTAAATTGAAGGTGGACAAAGCAATGAGACCAGATGGCATACACCCTAGGATATTAAGAGAACTGCGAAGGGGATAGCAGAACCTCTGGCAGCCATATTCACTGAGTCATTCAACATAAGGTTGGTGCCAGAGGATTGGAGGAGGGCACATGTGGACCCTCTACACAAATCTAGCAGCAGGGAGGATGCAGGGAACTATTGGTTGGTCAGCCTCACCTCAGTAGTGGGCAAGATCATGGAGACGTTGCTTAAAGGAAGGATAGTGGGGCATCTGGAAGCCATCAGAGCCCAGTGCCATAAGCAACACAGATTCACAGAGGGGAGGTCATGTCAGACAAATATGGTTGATTTCTTCGACTGGGTGACAAAGGAAGTAAATCAAAGAAGGGCAGTGGATGTCGCTTACCTTGATTTCAGCAAAGCCTTTGACACTGTCCCACATAGGAGGCTGATAAACAAGCTGGGTAGGCTGGGCATGGGGAACAGGGTGGTAAACTGGGTTAGAAACTGGCTAACAGACAGAAGACTGAGGGTGGTGGAAAATGGGATGCAGTCTGCTGAGAATGAGGTGACCAGTGGGGTGCTTCAGGGATTGGTCCTGGGGCCAGTCCTGTTCAATGTCTTCATCAGCGACATTGCAGAAGGGCTGGAGGAAAGGTTCTGCCTGTTTGCAGATGACACCAAGATGTGTAACAGAGTGCATACCCCAGGGGGGTGGAGAAAATGAGGAGGGACCTGGGGATGCTTGTAAAATGGTCTGAGGACTGGCAACTGAAGTTTAATTCAAAAAGTAAAATTATGCACCTGGGATGCAGAAACCCTGGTAAAGCTGCAGGATGGGGGTGTTGACAGTCACAAAGAAGGAAAGGTAGCTGGGGGTTATTATTTCAGATGACCCAAAAATGTCAAAGCAGAGTGCTAAGGCAGCTGGGAAGGCCAGTGGCATGCTGGGGTGCATAGGCAGGGATATCACCAGCAGAAGGAGGGAGGTAGTGATGCCATTATATAAAACCATGGTCAGGCCCCACATGGAGTAATGCGTGCAGTTCTGGAAGCTGCACCTTCGTAAGGATATTAACAGGCTGGAGAGGGTCCAGAGAAAGGTGACTAAGATGGTACAGGGCTTGCAACACAAGACTTATGAGGAGAAACTAAGGGACCTCTATATGTACTCACTGGAAGAGAGAAGGGAAAGAGGGGACATGATAGAAACATTCAAGTACCTCAAGGATATAAAACAAGATGCGGGGGGGGCCTTTTTCCAATACTGGGGGAGCACACGAACGAGGAGGTATGACATGAAATTCGAAGGTGGGTGGTGAAGAGGAAATGTGAGGAAGTTCTACTTGACAGAGAGGGTGGTGGATTCATGGAATGATCTGCTTCAGGAGGTTGTGTGACCAAGCACTGTGGATGGATTCAAGCTTGCTTGGGACAGGCATAGGGGAACCACAGAGGTACAGCAGTGGATTGGTCTGAAGCAGTAATCCAGTACGAGAGCTTATGGGCAGATTAGATGGGCCAGGCAGTCCTTATCTGCTGACAATTTCTGTTTCTATGTTTCGGTATACCCTAACAAGGATGACCTGACTTTTTTCCACTCTGTTGCTAGCAAGATAAGGCACTTAGCAGTGACCAGCAGCCCTATAATTATAGGAGGGGATTTTAATCTAACACTAATGCCCATCCTTGACTGACACTCCACAGGTAAAGAACTTCACCCCAGAGGAGTGCAAGCAGTATACTAAATGATGCTAGATTTAGGCCTAACTGACATATGGTGAATGTTTCATCCCCAAGACCGTGACTATACATATTATTCAGTGGTCCACAGGTCTCATAGCCATCTGGACTTGTGGCTGACATTCCCACACATAACCCAGGCAGTCCTTGATTCATCCATTTTCCATTCGGTCACATCTAACCAGGCCCCAGTCCAACTCCATCTATCCTGGGATCCTCCTGTAACCACCTCCCCCTCCTGGAGGCTAGACCCTCATCTACTTTGGGATCCAGAGTCCCTCCCTTGGTCAAAAAAAGGAAGCAGCCGTCTATATTAAGGAAATCCCCATAGAGAACACATCGGCTGGTAACACATGGGAGGCCTTTAAGGCGATCATCGGGGGAAAATCATTGGGTACGCAGACAATAGACGCAAAAAGAGGGATCAGCAACTCCGTGAGTTAGTGGCAGATTTTAGAACAGCTGAAACACAATTTAAAGCCCAACCAACCCCTCACCCACACTCCCCCCTAGGCTGCAGAGTCATAGGGCTCAGAATGGAGATCAACATTTTACTGTCTGGGAAGGCAGAGATCTGAATCCTATGACTACGGCACAAATATTGGGAACGGAGTGAAAAGGGGAGTGAGTGGAATCCTTGCATATCAGCTTCTGAAACAGCAGTCCAAAAGGTATATTGCTGGCCTCAAAGGACCTATGGGACAGGTTCAAAACAAGCCACAAGTGGTCAACTCCATTATGAAATCCTTCTATGCCACTCTGTATTTGACCTCTCCTCCACAAACACCAGTGGGGATTCAAACCTTCTAAGATAAATTCACCTTTGCAAAACTGACCCCACAACAAGCAGTCCTTCTTGCCATCCCTTTAACCATAGGGGAAATCACACAAGCCCTGCTGTCACTAAAAAAGAGTAAGTACCCAGGAGGTGATGGATTCCCAGTGGAATTTCTGTGAGCCTTAGCTCCAATAATCTCCCCCTGCACCGTATAAGGTTTATTCTGAAGCAGAAGAACTGGGTACCTTCACTCCTACCCTTACAGAAGCAATAATAACAGTCTTCCCCCTAAAAGGGAAAGACCCCACATTAGCTTCAAGCTATAGGCCCATCTCTTTAATAAACATGGACAGCAAAGTCTACACCAAGGTTCTGGCTCAAGACTGAATCCGCTGCTTCCACATTTAATTCACCCATCCCAGGTGGGATTTGTGCAGAGCAGGTATATTGCAGATCATTTTCACTCTCTGATTAACCTCATGTACTCAGCAAAGTGTCTATCTTCCCCTGCAGCTGTCCTGGCCATGGATTTTGAGAAGGCCTTTGATTCTATTGAGCGGGACTATTTACATCTAGTTCTGAAACATCTAGGGTTTGGAAAGCATTTTCAGTCTTGGGTATGCTCCCTATGCTCCTTCACTATTGCCTATGTTCTGACCAACTTCCTCTTTTCTGATCCCTTCCCACTAGAGAGAGGAACTAGACAGGGATGTCGTTTGTCCCCTCTGCTCTTTGTTGTGGCAATGAAATGGCTAGCAGTGGCTATCAAGCAACATGAAGATATTCAAGGAATCAAAATTGGACAGCAACAGTACCCTACCCTTGTGTATGTGGATGAACCATTAGTCCCCTTGGCCAACATAAACAAATAATTACAATTCCTCCTACTCTTGTTACAGCGTGCTACTGAATGTTCAAGGTTAAAGATAAATTAGACAAAAACTGAGGTTTTGCCTCTCAATCAACATTGTCATCCCAATGCAGTACCCTTACACACACTGAGATGGGCCTTAACGGGGATTATCTACTTAGGAATAAAAATAGTCCCTGACATTACTTGCTTGTGTTATATCAACCTACAGCCCTTTCTGACAACTTGTAAAATAGAATTTGATCAATGGAGACCACTTAAACTCACTATGGCTGGGAAAAATCACTGCCATTAAAATGGTGACAGCTCCAATGCTGTTCTATTTGCTGTCTCATCTCTCATTGGATCTCTCCCTAGGCTGGAATAATAAAATAGATAAAATTATTGGTGATTTTTTGTGGGAGGGAAAGAAACTGAGGTATAGTCACAACAAACTTAGGGCCCACTGGAAAGAGGGAGGATGGTGTCTTCCATTGGCAGAGGGGTACAAAATAGCATTTCAGACAGTGCAAACACTGCATTGGTTTAGACCCAGATCTGACAAACCCCCTTAACGGGCATGGATGGAACAGGGACAGAGTAGAGTAGAGTAGAGTAGAGTACATACACTTTCTTCACTGTTATACTCTGGTTCTTATAAGCATCTGGAGTTTCATCCCACTATATAGCCTACAATTCAGTACTGGTCTCAGCTGCATCACAAACTAAGCACAAACCCAGCTGCTATACTTCATACACCTCTATGGCACAATTCAAGTATTCTAATAGACCACAAGCCTATTTTTTGGCCTCACTGGGCTGCTAGGGGCATTCAATTCATAAATGACATTTTAGAACCTAACAACATGCTGGTGGCCACTTTTCAAGCATTGCAATCTTGTTGGGACCTTCCATCTACAGATTTTTGGTGATATCTTCAAATCAGGGATACAGTCAAAGCCCTTTTCACTCAAACGACCTTAACACAAAACCTGTCCCCCTAACCAACTGTCTACTCTTATCCAAAGGAAAAGCCATCAGGGTGTAGTCTGCTCTCCAAGACAGGTTACCCATTAAGTCACTGGAGTCTAAAGCCTGATGGGAGGAGACCATAAACATTATAATAACAGACCAGCAGTGAGATTGATGCTGGAAGTTTTGACATAATACCTACACTGATACCAGTCCTGCATTTCTCTATGCAGCTAGGCTTCTTAAAACAGATAAATGCTGGATGTGTCACATGTATAAGGGAGACCTGTATCACATTTTATGGACCTGACCCATGATCCAATCTTTTTGGAGACATATTTGTCGATTAGGCACCTGAATACTTCACGAAAAATACCTCAATCAGCTGCTCAGTTATTATTAGGTATGACATCTGAGGTCCCACATCTAACTTCCCATGAACACAGGTGGTTAGCTTTACAACTCCTCCTACTCTTGTTACAAGCCACTGCAGGTCAAATGACTGCTCCTATGCAAATGGTGGAGCATTAATGTCCCCAGCATCCATGAAATTCTCACATCCTTAACATAGCTTGCAGAAATGGCTAGATTAACCCATGTAGTAGCCAGCACTAACATACTAACATACTAAAATGCCGGCAGAATAGGCCTAACGGTCTTTCGTGTCTGCTTGTTTGGTCAGCCTCCACCCTGGGTGCTGACCTTGCTGCCCCCCTCGCCTCCTCTGGCTTCTCCCTTCCCAGTTCCGGATATTCTTGCTGCATTGGATTTTGCTTCCAGAACCCTTCCCCTGTACCTGTCCCACCCCCTCTTGAACCCCTCCACTGTCTCTGCTTCCACCAGCCCCCTAGACAGCGCATTCTATGGCTCCACCACCCTCTCAGTGAAGTAGCACCTCCTCCTTTCTCCCCTGAATCTTCCCCCCTCCAGCTTCCACCCATGCCCTCTAGTGGCCCCCCTCCTCCTTCCTTCGAAGCACCCTGACTGTTCCTTCCCTATTTACCCTCTTCATGTAACTAAGACCTCTATCATGTCCCCGGTCCCTTCTCTCTTCCAATGTGTACATATTTAGCTCTTGAGCCTCTCCTCATAGGTCCTGTCCTCCAAGCCCCAAATCATTTGGTTGCCCTCCTCTGAACCCTCTCCAGGAGGGTAATGTCCCTCTTTAAGTGTGGCCTCCAAAACTGCACACAGTACTCAAGTGCGGCCTCACCAAGCAACAGAGGAGTATCACTTCCTCCTTCTGAGGGATCCCCAGCGATGCATCCCAGCATCCTGTTGGCCTTGGCTGCTGCCCTCCTACAAGTCTCTGAGTTGTTCATCTTGACATCCACCACCACCCCGGGTCCTTCTCAGCCATCGAGACTTGTAGCATTCCCCCCCCCCCAGGGTGTACACTTGGCCTGGGTTTCTGGCCCCAGGTAGAGTACCTTCATTTCCCTGCATTGAACCTCAGCTTCCACTTTCTTGACCATCTTTCCAGATCCTCCAGGTCCCCTGTAGGCCACCCTCCTCCCCATCCACCACTGCCCCCAGTTTTGAGTCATCCGCAAAGAGACTCATCTCACTCCTGATTCCTGTCCTTATGTCAGAGACGTAGGCGTTGAAGAGGAGGGGCCCAAGGACTGATCCCTGTGGGACCCCACTAATGACCCTCCTTGGGGATGAGACTATCCCACCAACTACGACCCTCTGGGTCCGGTCCTGGAGCCAATTGCCTATCCATCTGATTATCTGGTTCCCCACCCCCATTTCTCTCAGCTTATCCAACAGGTCCACGTGAGGAACAGAGTCAAATGCCTTGCTGAAGTCTAGAAAGAGGACATCCACTGGTCTACCCAGGTCCAAGGCACTCGTCACCCAGTCATAGAACTCCACAAGGTTTGTCTGACATGATTTCCCCAGGATGAATCCATGCTGTCTATTGTCCAGGCACCCTGACTTTTCCAGGTCCCCCCCTAGCCTCTCCTTGACAATGCCCTCCATCACCTTGCCCACCACCGATGTCAGGCTGACAGGCCTGTAGTTCCCTGCCACCTCCCTTGATCCCCCCTTGTGGATAGGCACTATATTCGCCACCTTCCAGTACTGGGGCACCCACCCTGTCCTCAGAGAGATGGTGGAATCCGCCAGGGGTTTCGCCAGGACATCTGCAAGTTCCTTCAGCACTCTGGCATGTAATTTATCCGCCTCGGTGCTTTCTCTGTCTTAAGGAGCTGGGGCTTCCTCTCTCTCTGCTGTGATTTCCACTTCCAGTACCTCTTTTCCTGCTTAGCCCTCCCCTCCTGCCAGTGATGCCTCCCCTCCCCAGACCCTCCAAACGGTAAGGGTCCCCCTCCTCAGTATCTCTGTCTCCTCCCATGTATGATGCAGCACCCCATTTTCCTTGGTGAAAACTGAAGTGAAGTACTCATTTAGTACCTCAGCCTGCTCCCCCAGGTCTTGTGCCCATCTCTCCCCTGATTTAATCCTGCTAATCTGCCCCTTCACCCTTCGTTTTTCCCCAATGTATCTGAAGAACCCCTTGTTCCCTCTCCTAATTTTCCTGGCCAGGTTCTGCTTCTTCCTTGCCTTAGCTGCCCTCACCAGCCTAGTGGCCCTTCTAGCCATCAGCTCATACTCCCCTCAATCCCTTTCACTTCTTGAGCACTTGAATTGCCTATAGGCTGCCTTCTTTCCCTGCACCACCTCCTGGACCTCCCTGGTCCACCAGCAGGGTTTTCAGGCCCTACCGCATTTTTGTCTTACTCTTGCACAGGTGCTGGTAGCATCCTGTACCCCTCTCCTGATGATTTCCCACCTACTATCAGCATCTATGTCTGACCCAATCACATCCAAATGCTCTTTAAGGATCCTTCCCATTTCCGTAAAATCTGTCCCCCTGAAGTCAGTTACCTCCGTCTTTGTGCAGCCTTCTAGCCCTCCTAGGTCCAGGCAGAACCAGACCATGGCATGGTCACTCCCCGCCAATGGGTCCCTTACCTCCAGGCCCCCAGTCTGGTCACTGTCTACCAGGACCACATCCAGTACCCATGCCTCCCTGATCGGTTCCCCCGCGTCCTGAAAGACATCCAACAACCTCTGTTCCCTGGTCACAGAGGATGTCATAGTCTCCCAGTCTGTTCCTGGCATGTTTAAGTCCCCCAACACCACCACTGTTCCTCTACCCAGTCTGCAGTGTCTCCCAACATCTGCCACCAAACTCTCCTCCAGCTCCTCCGCCAGGGCAGGGGGTCTATACACCACTCCTATTTTTACTCTCTGGCCCCCCTTGTTATCAAGGTGACCCAAATGGCCTCCATGGTTCCCTCCGCCTCCTCTACTCCCCTATACCAATGCAGTTTTGACTATCATTGCTACCCTCCTCCCCTTCCCTCCCCCCTGTCCTTCCTGAACATAGTGTAACCCTCCAGGTTCAGGTCCCAGTCATGTCCTACAGTGGCCCAGGTCTCAGTGACCGCTGCCACATCCACTGCTCCCTCAGTTAGCATCACCTGGAGCTCAGGCATTTTATTTCACAAGCTCCTGGCATTTAGCAGGACTACTTTCCACCCTTTCCCTATACTTCCATTTCCCCTGCTCGTGTTCCCATGGGGATTCTGTTTTCCCCTGGTCTGCACTTTACCAGTCGGCCTTTTCCCGCAATCCTCCAGCTCCCCAGGGGGGTGGAGACAGAGTCCCTCCTTTATCGGCACCCCCTTGACAGCCTTTTCTCGCATCCCTCCCCCATTCACAAGTTTAAACCCCACCTTTCACCAATGAACCCCTCTATTTTCAACTTAAAGATTCCCTTCCCCTCCAAATTGAGATGGAGTCTATCTCTAGCATACAGCTCCTTATCTTCCCAGGTCTTCCCCCAATCCCCCATCAACCCATACCCTCTGGCCTCACACCACTCCCTGAGCCACTGGTTTATCTCCCTAATCTTCCTTTTGTGTTCCCCACTAGCCCTTGGCACCGGCAGGATTTCTGAGAAGGAAACTGTGCATCCCATGTCATGACAGACCCTGGCAAGCTCCCTGAATCTTGCCTGTATCTCTAGCTCACTATTTCCCTCAATGTCATTTGTACCCAGGTGGACCAGTATGTCCGGGGAACCCCCACAATCCTTTGCCAGCTGATATACCTCGTGCTTAGCCCTGTGCACCGTTAGTCCAGGGAAGCATTTTGTTCTAACTGGCCAGGCTTCTCCCTCCCTATCACATTTGATACCCCTGATCATAGAATTCCCCAACAGTTGCACTCTGACCTCTCCTTTTCCTCCATTTCCCCCCATTCCATGTCCCTCATCCTTTCTCCAGGCCCCTCCACCCAGCCGGCTCCTTGTTCGTCCCCCTATCTGGGTGCCACATGCCACCCCCTCCTTATTTACCCTGTCCACCTCCTCCCCTCCAATCCTATGCCTCTCCTCCTCCTGAGTATCCTTCTGTACCTTGCTAACTCCCCCCTCACTGCTCGCAACTGGTCCTTCTCCCCCATCTGCTAAACTAGCCTGGCTCATCCTCCCTTCCTTCCTGTTTCCATTTAATCCCTCCTTGCTTGTCGTGCTCCCCTGGCCTAAACCCTCAGCTCCCTTTACTGAATCCTTCTTGTACTTCTGGTCCTTCTCCTTTACCTTTCCTCCCAACTGGTCCTTCTCCTTGCGCTTTCCTCCCTCTTCCCCCTGCCCCTCCTGCTCCGATTCACTGCTCCCCCCATTTTCCTGCATTCCAGGTTCCCCCCTGTTCTTCCTGCTATCCGGCCCCTGCCTCCTGCCCACTCCCTTTCCATCTCTAACCACCCCTGTCGTGGCTACATCACCCCCTCACCCTCGAGCAGAAGAAGAGAATTGAAGTGGTTATTGAGTGTAAGGTCTGATCCACCTCCCCACCTTGCTTCCTTCTGTCCAGCCCCGGCCATCTGCCTACTTCCCTGAGAATGTTGTCCCTCTGTCCCTCCTTTGTGAGGGTCCCCAGTTACCTGCCTGCTTCCTTGGTAGTGTCCTTTTGGACCCCATCTGCCAGGGCCTCTATGTGACCCCTGAGTATTCTCCTGCACTCTTTTCTCTATGCCCCCCTCCCCCAGTGCTTGGTGCAACCCCGTGGGAGATCCCCTGCCCCCTTCCCCAACCATACCTCCCCCCCTTCCCCCAGCTGTTTCCTAATCCCCACAACCTCCTCCCTCAGTTGTGCCAGCTGGTAGCACACTGGGCAACCACCAAACTTCCAAGCCCAGTCCAGTACCATGGCTGCTCCACACCCTGTGCACCCCACCACCCTCCCAAAGATGTAGGCCCTAATGATGTGCAGTTCCATCCCCTTTCAAGTAAGTTTCCTTGGGTGAGCCACCAGGTTCCCTCCTAGTCCAAGATACACCCCTACTGCCTAATCAGGTCACCCACTAATCTTAGATACAGTCCCACAGTACACCGGTAACCCTGTTACTAGGTGCAGTACAACACAGTAAACTTATAAGGGAAATGAACAACTTCCTAAGCTGCTCTCTCCCAGCCTTTAAATCCAACCCCCAGTGGCTAGAACTACATGAGCTGCACCTGCAGCCTTTTCCTCCAATTGCAGGACAGGTGTTCCCCTATAAATTAGCAGAACTCTCGGGAGGAGGGTGGGGAGGGTGGATCTTGGGCAGACACCCGACTTGAGAGAGAGTGTATCAGCCCTGTGTCTCCCCTCCAAGCCCAGCAGCCCAAGAACCAGGCCCCAGCAAATCCCACCAAATAGGTTTTAACTCAGAAGAAATAGGCCTCCACCAGTGCATCCTGTTACACAGTGAAACATCCAACAAATGAGCCCACTTACAGCCACAAAATCAGTTTTAAAACTTTCAACAGCCCCCAAAACAATACCCTGCTAGCCCCTTAGAAGTAAGAAAGAAAATAAATAACCTTCTACCAAGTAAAATCCACAAGAACCCTGTGAAAACAACAAGCAGCAGCTACTGTCCTGGAACACAACTGATCCTGTCCCCTTCCAGTTCCTTCTGAGAAGACAAAGCAGCTTACACCACAAACCTGATTCAGCTCTGCCTCCAGTAAATTAGCTGAGTGAGACCTGGCCAGACCATTAACACCCTTCCCCCACTATGCAGTAATCTTTGCAGCTACTGAAGTCAGCAACAATGAATCAAAATTCAACTCAAAACCCCCAAAATATGTTTGCTGCCAAAGGAAACAGGTCTCCAATTTAATCATCTTCACTAACAACACATCAAAATAGGCTTGAAATTAACAGATATAGGTCTCCAATTCAAATAACCAGGCCCCAGCAAATCCCACCAACTAGGTTTTAAATCAGAAGAAATAGACCTCCACCAGCGCAGCCTGTTACACAGTGAAACATCCAACAAATGAGCCCACTTGCAGCCACCAAACCAGTTTTCAAACTTTCAACAGCCCCCAAAACAATACCCTGCTAGCCTCTTAGAAGTAAGAAAGAAAAGAAATAACCTTCTACCAAGTAAAATCCACAACAACCCTGTGAAAACAACAAGCAGCCGCTACTGTCCTGGAACACAACTGATCCTGTCCCCTTCCAGTTCCTTCTCCGTAGTATCTCCAAATTCCACAATTTTTGGCAGCTGTTTATGGCATTCACAGAATCAAGGTCAGGTATAGGTTAAGTCTTTCTAATGGGTTCCCTACCTTTATGTTACACTAATATGGTTGGACAGATACCACATACTTCTGTATGATATGCTCCATAAGCTATCTCTACATTGTACATACTTGTCTTATTTAGTTTTAAGTTCTTAGTGGTTGTATTTATTTTCCTTTTCCAGGGCAAGAAGTCCTCTGATTTCAAGTACCCATATGGTACCACATGTCTGACCATGTGTGAATACTCATAACTGCTGTACATTCCCTGCATCACTGTAATTGGTTTGTATGCTATTGTCATTGTTTGAGTGATGTATGACGTTGCTAATTACTGTACCTCCTGCATACTGATGTGTGTAACCTGCACTTTAAAAAACAATAAAACGTTTAACTGCAAAAAGCGGGTCTGAACCAATATCTTTATTTTTTACATATCTATTGTATAAATACAGAAAATTAATGCTGTAAAAAAGTAGGCAGATCACATGACCTCTGGGATAGGTATATAAAACCCCTGAAAACATTTGCAAATTACATTTGAGTCTCATTCTACCCAGAGCTAGGATAAGGGAAACACATGCAAGTATGTATGTCCCATAGCAATTCAGAACACAGAAGAAAAAATGAACTTAAGAGATGGTGTGCAATCTAGACAGTATCATACTGATGGAATTTATGATTCATGAGTATTGATTTTTTTTGCTACTTTTCTTGTTATTTTGGAAACTTTGTGAAAAATAAAACCATGCAACTGTGTGTGTAACCTTAATGACTGGTTCAGTGTCTGCCATTACACCCACACCCTAAGACATATGGTGGCAGTTGTGGGACACTGACTGAACATCTAGGTGGCCTGGGGAACTTCAATCAGCTGATACCAGTCCTGGTATTGAGATATACCTGAGAGGTACATGTCTGATGAACAAACAGATGACCTTATAAAGACTGAGCATTTCAGAGGAGTTTTGATAAGGGGCATGACTGAGGAGCTTGGAGAAAAGCTGCTTCCTCATCTGGAGCCTGGGGCCAGAAGAAAGATAAAGTCAGATCCCATTTTCAAGGCTAGCATGACTGAAACAGATGAGGAACTGGCAGATGAACCTCCTGTGAACATTAATGAATTGTTGAGGTGGTTAGCCATTAAACTGATGGAAACAGTGCAACAAAGGGAGACAGAAAGTCAGGAAAGACAGATGAGTGGGGAAGGCAATATTAATGATGGGGAGATACCATGACAGCACTCCAAGGCATTGGGACTATTTGTGCCACTGATGGGACTGGTATGTCCCCCAAAGAAATAACACTCATACAAATGACTGGCACTGATGATACTGAAGCCTACTTACCTACTTTTGAGAGGATTGCAAGAGCTTGTGGGTGGACTCAGACACAGTGGGTGGTACAACTGGCGCTATATCTAACTTGTTGTGCCCAGTTGGCTTATAGCAATATGGACAGTAGAAGTGTGGATAATTATGATTTGGTCAAAAGAGAAATTCTGAAGAGGTTTGACATCAGCACAGAGACATACTGTACAGGCAGATGTTCCATTCACTGTGATACCAAACAATGGATACACCTACAGAGAAGTTTTCACCAGGCTGAAGGAGATGTGCATGACGTAGCTTCAACCAGGGTGAAGACAGTTGCAGATGACATGGAAACCTTGGTGATAGAGCAATTTCTCCAGATCTTACCACAAGAAGTCCAGATATGGGTAAGAGAACATCATCCAGAATCAGCAGAAGTAGCCATCACATTGGCTGAGGATTTCCTAGCTGCCCAACAATCCAGTATGAGCGGCTACAGAGGTACAGTACTGCTTTTCCAAATACCAACACATCTAGTATAGTAAGACAAACCTCTTTTACATCTAATCATGCTCCAGCAAGAACCTCAGATAAACATGACAAGAAGTAGGGAAAAGGAGGGAGAGTTTTTCCACCTAACATTGTGTGCCACAATTGACAAAGTTTGGGCTATATAGCCCAATTTTGCAATAAAAAGAAAGTAGAGCCAAAACATCTGGCTTTATCTAACTACATGACTGATGTTAACATTGACAAAAAACATGAGATGGGTTTGATAGACTCTGGTAGTAAACATAAATTAATTCAACCAGATCTCCTAGACTTTGTTCCAACTAAAGGTCCTTATACTGGTGTTGTTTGTATTCATGGGGTTACACACCACTGCCCCACCATCATGGTAGATATGATTGTACAGGGTAAATCAGCCAAAATACCTGCAGGATGAATGTCTAAACTTCCTGTACCATTAGTAATTGGGCATGAATTTCCCGATTTTGGTACATTAATCACAATGAAGGAGACCGGGTCTGCAGTAACTACCAGGGCCCAAGCTAAA
The DNA here is from genome assembly GCA_016271365.2 of Neoceratodus forsteri. Lineage (NCBI taxonomy): Eukaryota > Metazoa > Chordata > Ceratodontiformes > Ceratodontidae > Neoceratodus > Neoceratodus forsteri. Next base: position 203,682,765 of record CM057454.1, read on the forward strand.
CGAGAAAAGACTCTTATTAACCTCTTTCCTTTTGAAGGAGTGGTTATACAGGTTTCTGGAAAGGATAAGTGGTCCAGAAAGGAAAGAGGAAAAGGGTAAATTGTTTAACCAGGAAAGGCACACTAAGCCAGAACTTGTTTCCTGGTGCAACCTGGAAGCACAAGGAAGTTAAGTGACTTGCTCCGGGACACACAATATGCAAGTGGGGGCTGATGGGATTCAAACCCAGGTCTCCAGGTTTGAAGCTTGGTTCCCTTAACCACTACACTATACTGCCTCCTTAAGAAAGGAAAGGAAACAACTAAAGAAAAAGTACAACAGAGACCACAATGGGTTATAAGAGGATAACTTGGACAATATCTTTGTAAATTGTAATATTGGAGATGTACACAGAAATGCTAAGACACTAAGCTGGCCCACCAGTGTAGTGGTAGCACTACCACTTATGACGCCAGTGACCTGGGTTCAGTAGCAAGCCTGGGCTGCTGGAGGGCCAGCCAGGTGGGATGGGGAAGGATCAAGTGCCTGCAGGGCTGCTGTCCTTCTCTGGGGAGGGAGGGCTGCATTCCTGGCTGCTATACTACCACGTGGGAGGCCACATATGGAAGTGCAGTCAGGGAAGCAGAAGTTGCAGGGAGGGTCGGATGTCAGCCAAGGGTCTGGAGCAAAGGCACATCTCAGCATGCTTTCATTTCCTTGGCCCTTCTTGTGTGCCGGCATCTGCAGGGGTGGGACTAGAAAACATGGAAAAGCCCCACACCAGCACCTGAAGATGGGCCCCAGGTGTCGGTGACCGAGGGGATTGGGGAAGAATCTCCATAGTGGCTGCTCCATTTGAGGTAGGGGGAGTAGGGGGGCTCCCTACTCCCCACTTGGGAGGGTAATCTGAGTGCTTGAATGAATATGGGGTGGACACATGGGAGCGGAAGTTCTCTGTCCTCCGGAGCAGCCTGTGTAGTCACATTGGTGACCCTGTGGGAAGATGCAGACATGGTGACAGAGGGGGCATAAACAGAAAGTAAAAAAAAAAAAAACAAAGACACCAATCCCTTTTTTTCAACAGGTGGGGAAAGGTCATTGTAAAGAAAACAGATACTTGAGTATAAGAAAAAAAAAAATTATACAGGATTTGGGTCAATCCCAATACAGAAGAAGTGGTAGAATAGATATTAGTCCCTGAAAGGTTTTGTCCTCAGTTATTATATCTGGCACATGATTTGCCATTAACAGCGTCATGAAGGGTGGGATCGTACTCTGACTTGTCTATTACAAAGATTTTTTTGGCCAAACATTCATGAACAAGTAGCTGATTATTATGGAGCCTGTGCAGAATGCCAGAAGGTTCCAGAAGGTTGCACAGATAGGAAGAACATATTTGGTACCCCGATGCCCTTGCCTGTGGTAGCTATACCCTTTGAGAGGATTGTTATGGACATTGTAGGCCCAATAGAAAAAAAAGCTATCATGGGAATTGTTTCATTCTAGTTGTATGTGATTATGCTACCAAATACCCAGAAGCCATACCTTTATGCATGATCACTACTACAAAGATTGCTGAAGAGTTAGTGAAATTGTTTAGCAGGCTAGGCATCCCCAAAAAAATCTTAATTGATCAGGGGAGCAATTTTAACACCATGTTACTAAAAGAGTTGTTCCACTTGCTTGGTGTGTTCGCAGTTCAAACATCACCCTGCCATTCTCAAACAGATGGAATGGTGGAAAGAGTTAACCAAACTTTGAAGAGAATGTTGAAGAAGTTCATTCACGATGAAGGAAATGACTGGGATAACAATTTAACTTTTCTGTTATTTGCTTACTGTAAGGTGCCTCAAACTTCCACTGGCTATTCCCCCTTTTCACTGTCATATGAAAGAAACCTTCAAGGCTCTTTGGATGTTGTTAAGGAATTGTAGGAGGAAGAAAAAGAAATTGGGCTAACAAGTATAATCGAATACATGATACAACTTCATAAATGCCTGATTATATGCACTAAATTGACACATAAGAACAATGTACAGGCCCAGAAAAAGCAAAACGTCTTTACAATCAAAGGGTCATGCATCAGGAATTAATAGGAGATAAAGTATTGTTATTGCTACCCTCCTCTGACAACAAACTGTTATTGAAATGGTGTAGGGCCTTTCCAGGTCCTTTGACAGACAGGGCCAGTGAGGTATGAAGTAGAGACCCCAGAAAGACGACAGAGCAGAAGAGTGTACCTTGCTAATCTGTTTCAAAAATGGCATGAGAAAGAAAATGTCATTGATGTAAGTATGATAGTTTTTTCCTGAGAGGGAAGACTCAGAGATGGACTTGACTTATAAGAAGTTAGAAAATCCAGTTGGGTGAGAAGAATTTTGAGCTAACCCTGCATTACAGAGCACACAACGGGATGAGGTCAAGTGATTATTAGACATTTTAGAACACCTTCACTAACACAGCAGGAAAAGCAGAGGGGGTGGAACATCAAATTGTTACCCAAGCTCAACCTATTAGGCAGAAACCCTATAGATGTCATGAGAGGGTATGAAGTGAAGTTATTAATGAATCAAGAAAACTGGAAAAGTTGGGGATTATAGAACCCTCCACTAGTGCCCGGGCCTCATCTACTGTAGTGGTAGCTAAAAATGAGGGTGAGATTAGGCTTTATTTGGATTTCAGGAAGTTGAATGCTGTCTCTCACTTTGATGGTTACCCCATGCCACGAGTAGATGACACAATAGATCAGATAGGTAATGCCAGGTATATCGCCATACTAGATCTGATCAAAGGATACTGGCAGATCCCTTTAGAACAGACATCCAAAATTAAGGCAGCCTTTATAACCCTGTTGGGTCTTTTTCAGTTTGTGTCCATTCCCTTTGGTCTCCATAGTGCCCATGCGACTTTTCAGCGATTCATGGACCAGACTTTGACACTCCATACTAAATATTGTTTAGCTTATCTGGACAATGTTGTAGTGTACAGCCCAGCTTGGAACACACACTTATCACATTTAGCAGCTGTAATACAGTCTATCAAAAGGGCAGGGTTGGCTATCAAGCCAGTGAAATGTGCCATAGCCATGACCGAAACCAGGTATTTGGGTTTCCTGTTGAGGGATGGACAAGTTAGACCTGATATCCTGGGTCGTGCCTGAAAATAGTCATTTCATGGCTAGTGCACCTACCCGGTTAACAAAAACTAAATAAATGAAGATTCAAAACATTGAAGCAGTAGCTGTCCAATACCGTAAAACAAAAAAAACATGCAAGATCACTCTTAGGCTTCTTAGGCTAAGCATGGCATTATAGAAGATTCATCCCTAATTTTGCCTTGACAGCTACCCCTTTAACAGACTTAACTAAAAAAAGATGTGCCAACAAGATTAAATGGAACCCTGTTTGTGAAGAAGAATTTAGGTCAATCAAAGCTGCTCCTTGCTCTGCTCCTGTTTTAAAATGCCCAGATTTCAATACTTAATTTGAGGTACAGACAGATGCCTCTGAGACTGGTATCAGAACTGTACTCAGATAAATGATACAAGGTGAAGAACACCCAGTAATCTATCTGAGTAGGAAGTTGCATGAAAGACAGAAGTACTCTTGAGAAGGAACCTTTAGCAGTGAGATAGGCAACTGAAGCATTACACTTTTATTTGTGGGGTGCTGAATTTAATCTGATGACTAATCATAACCCCCTTTCCTGGCTGCATCAAATAAAGGATAAAAATCCAAGGGTTATGACATGGTATCTGACTTTGCAACTTTATCAGTTCACTGTACAGCATAGACCTAGTGCTCCATATAAAAACACATATTTCTTGTCCAGACATGGAGCAGATGTCAGTCCTGTATAGGAATATGTACAAATGTAGATACTGTAGTATTATAAAATGATAGCCGTTCTATAACCCCAGGGTATATGAAGATGAATGTATAGTATATAAGGAATATAAGTTGCAAAAAACTTTGTTAATGCTCCAGTTAGTGTCAAAGTGACAAAAGTTGGGAAATGAGGCATTATGATTTCCAACCCTAACACCCCACCCTTCCAAACCAGGCAAGATAGCAGGTGTGGGGTGTGCCTTGGGCTTCTGAAGCCAAATGCTCACCCCATTCCATCTGTAGATAAAGTCAGATGTGAGCCTTAGGCTTGATAAGCCCAAAGCACACCCCACACATGCTCTCCTGCCCGATTTGGGAGGGTGGGGTGCTAGGTTTAGAAACCCTAATGCCTCATTTTTCAACTTTTGTGGCTTGACTCAAACTGGAGCATTAACAAAGTTTTTTGCAACTTATTTCTTTACTTTTTGAGATAGCATAATAGTGTTAAGGCCTGTCACCATTTTAAGTGATAATACATGCCAAATAGTACATTATTTAGTAAATTAGATAAAATGACAATGTGCCTGGTATGGCCACAGTTGAACAGGAGCTGTTTTAAGGTGTTTGTAGGAAATCTAAAATTGAATCAGAAACTCTGGTGAACCTAGCTAAGCAAAAGATAAGCTTTTATTTAAAACCAGCCAAGTTCAATAGATTTGCTAAGCTTGCAGGTTTACAAATCAGTTATAAGAAGTTTTCTAGAAGACCATTTCTTTTTAGAATTGCTGATGTCTTGTGGTCAGGCACAAAGTTAAAAATACCAATGTCTGACTACTGTTTGACCAATCACAATGCACTAAGTAATCAGGCACCTGCCAAATGAAAAACAGTTGTAATCAGGGAGTTTTGCGTGCTATGTCTAAAGAGGCTAGTTTATGTCAGCTAGACTTTTCGGTAAACTCCATGTTTCATAGGTCAGGCAAAGTTCATTAATACACTGTATTCTACAGATTTATCTGTTAAAATTTCAATATTATAAGTGACTTTTATACTGTGCTTACAATCATGATGTTCAGGTTCTGTTATTTAGATTGTATTAGAAGCTGTATGTTAAGATAAGATGCTTCAAAGGAAATTTGAGTTTAAGCTAAAACTGGTAATCCACAAGCGAGGAACATGTGGTCAGTTGTGTTTCCTAAATGCAACTCCACAAGAAATTAATGGTTAGAGCAGCAGTGACAGGTGAAAGTAGTAGTTAGCTAAATAACCAAGTAGCTAAATGCTTATACATTGGTAAATGAAAATTATCGTTACATAAGATTGTACTACATGCTGCTATAAGACATATTAACATATGTAGACTTAGTTTGTGCCAAAACTCTTCAAAATATCAATGCAAGTAAAGACAATGCCATATTTCATGTGCTGTTTAAAGAAAACTAATGATTAATATTATGTTATCTGCAAATTGTCTGACAACATTCCTTTGTGATAGGATGTGTCTTAAAGCTGTATGTCAATTTCACATACTATTGCTGCCACCTACCAGCTAAGTTTGTTCAAATGCAATGTAATTTGTCAGTAACTCACCTTCCTGAATACTGGTGATGTCAGGCATGAGTCACCCTTCCTGGATACTGGTGATGTCTTCAGTTATTGGAGAGGGGGGAAGGATCCATTAGCTGGTGGCTGTGAGTGTAAGTAGATCTGAAAGATTTTCTTAGTTGGTATTTCTGGGTGTTTGTAATTGTATTTGAGGGCTGGTCTTAACTGCTATTTATCATGCCTTTACATTTAGTTTGGACAAGAGTAAAGGATTCCTGCAGATAAGTTGGAGTATGTGTGTTTAAAAGTTGCTGTCTGGCCTGTAAGTGCAGGCATTATATTACAGTGGATTAGTGCTGTTTAAATGTGAGGTGTTACTGCCATCTCAAATCAAAATCAAATCAAATCATCTTTATTTTTATAGCACCTTTCAAAATCAAGGCTCTGTACATAAAAACCATACACATAAAGATACAATTTTAAAACAAGCATAAAACAAATCATCCGTAGCTAGGAAAAGCTAAACTAAAGAAATACGTCTTTAACTCCATTTTGAATCTATCGACAGCTGGGCATTCCCTCAACCAACGAGGTAGAGAATTCCACACAGTTGGCGCTGAAAAAGCAAAGGCACGAGATCCTGTTGTCTTTAATTGAACCCTGGGAATCTCCAGCAATCCCTCACTGGTGGAACAGAGAGGATGGAGGAGGCAGTAAGGTACCAGGAGATCTTTCAGGTAACCAGGTCCCATCTCAGTTAGTCTTCAGTTAGTGGAGAGGGGGAAGGAGCCTTTAGCTGGTGGCTGTGAGTGTAAGTAGATCTGAAAGATTTTCTTAGCTGGTATTTCTGGGTGTTTGTAATTATATTTGAGGGCTGGTCCTAACTGCCATTTATTGTGCTTTTACATTCAGTTTGGGTAGCAGTAAGGGATTCTAGCAGACAAGTTGGTGATTATGTGAGTTGTCACTGCCAGAGGACTCCTTGGCTGATTGTGTTTTGACACAGCCTGTGGTGTACTCCCACCCACCCTGCAACCCACCCACCCCAAGGTTCACCCTTCATTTATTGGGTGAGTCCCATAAGGCCTTGCAACATCCTAATACTATTCGGGTGATGCTTGGGTATTGCTGGCTACTACATCTTGGGTACTGTTTGTATCAATTGCTCAGGTACATGCTGGCTACTGCTGGGAAAAGGGTAGATTGATTGAGTGTTCATGGATTGGAGGGTACTTTTATTGCCAAGGGGGTCCATATTGCCCACACCTAACAGTGAGGATGGGATTGAATGATGCCAGAGCCAGTATCTTTGGGAGGGTGATTAGGTGTACAGGGTGCGGGACAGCCATAATATTGAATTTGGCATGGAGGCTTGGCTGATGCCCAGTGTGTTACCAGTTGGCAGGCCTCAGGTGGGAGGTTGAGGGGATCAGGAAGCAGTTGGAGGAAGGGGGGTGGGTTGGAGAGGGAAGGGGTGTCAGTAACTATATTATGATAGGCGAGGACAAAATGGTATACCCCAGGGTATAGGGGTGGGAGTGAGAGGACTAGGACCACATGGTCACTCTGTGGGGGGAGAGAGACATAAAAATACCAGTGTATGGTCATCACTCCAAAAGAAGGATGTGGCCCAGAGAGAGCCAAGGAAGGGGGAGGGGAGGGGGACAGGAGTGGGTGAGCTTGGGGCAGGCATCACACTTACAAATTGCTTCATCCTGCTGTACCCGGATGATGAGGTGGAAGAGGCTGGTGGGCAGGGGGTGCAGGATGACAGGGAGGGATTGGTCAGGTGTCAGAGGAGGGCAGGGAATAGGAGGGGGGCCTGATCCAAAGGACGGGAGGACATGGGGAACATGAGACCAGGGCACTAGATAGGCATGGAGGGGTGACAGGAGCCCAGGTGTAAGGGAGGTAAGGTAGAGGAGGACACACAGAACAGAGTCAGGGTGGACGAGGCCAGGACCCAGGACAGGGCTGAGTTGAGGAAGGGAAAAGTGAACAAGGAGGGAGGTGAGGTGAGGGAGCACTCTGGGTAGGCCAGCTCCGAGACTGGAATTTCCAGAAGAGGAGAGTGTAGAGAACACTAGGGCACAAGAATCCATTACTGCAGAACCTGAAGGGGGGAGGGAGAGGAGGGGAGAAGGAAAGCAGAAGTAGGTGGCCTGGGTGGAGAAGTTAATGGCAACAGACCAACTGGGGAAGAGTTAACAGGGGCGACTAGTGATATTCAGGCTGTGAGGGGTGAGAGGAGCAAGCTGGGAGAGGGAGACAGAAGAGGGAGCCTGGAAGGGCACAATCAAACTAGTGTGCCAAGGCTGTGGGAGGGGCGAGGAGCAAGCAGCGGGCCATATTCAGGAGAAAGAGTTTGGAAGGGCACATACAGACCTGTGACCCCCAAGTTGCAGGGGGTGAGAGGAGAAAACTGGGGGACAGAGGCAGAAGAGGAAGCCTGGAATGGCATGCACAAAATTGAGACACCCAGGCTGTGGGGGGTGCAAGGAGCAAGCTGGGGGACAAAGACAGAAAAAGGAGTGTGGAAGGGCACAAATGGTCTAGTAACTTGGGGGGAGAGGAGAAGGTGCTCCTGCTGGGTGACTCCATGATTAGAGGTATCCAGTGGAAGGGGGTTGAGGAGGGAAAAGGCAGCCCAGTCAAGGTTAAATGTATCCCAGTCCTATCAGTAGATAAGGCCAAATTTCAGCTATACTCAATGGCAAGGGAATGCGGAGGATCCCCAGACTTTCTAGTTCATCTGGGAACAAACAATTTAGAAGGGAACAGTGAACTAGAGATGCAGGCAAGATTCAGGGAAGTGGCCAGGGTTTTCCACTCTATAGGATGCTCAATCTCCTTTTCTGAGATACTGCCAGTACCAAGGGCAAGCGGGGAACATAAGCAAAAACTTAGGGGGTGAATCAGTGGCTCAGAGAGTGGTGCAAGTCAGAAGGGTATGGATTGATGGGGGACTGGAGTGATACATAGGAAGACAAGGGGCTATATGCCAGGGATAGGCTGTATCTCAACCTAGAGGGGAGGGAGATCCTTAAACTAAAACTTTTTGGATTCACTGGTGATAGGTGGGGTTTAAACTTGTAAAGGGGGGAGGGATAGAAAGACTGAAAGCCCCAGCAAGGAAGCTTGAGGGTTCTGGACAAGATTATGCAAAGTGGGCTGTGGGTAGCATTAAAAGACCAGGGAGAAGTGAGGGGGGAAGAGAGATGGGGGGGTTGCACTGTGCTGAAAAGACTGGAGTGGGGGGAGAGGGTCGGGTGGAGGACAGTCCTGATCTATGCCAGGAGCATGGGCAATAAAATGCCAGAGCTCCAGGCAATGCTAGTTGAGGGTGCGGCAGACTTGGTGGCAACTACTGAGACATGGGCCACCCAGAGGCATGATTGGGACCTACATTTAGAGGGATACACAATGTCTAAGAAGGATAGGGGGGTAGGAAGAGGGTGGGTGTGTGGCATTGATAGTCAAAAATGACATAGTAGTTGGTGGAATCGAGGAGGCAGAAGGAGATGTTGAGGCAATTTGGGTAACCCTACAAATGAGGGGGGTGGTACAGATCCCCCGCAATGGAAATGGAACTGGATGATGAACTGGCTGAGAACATCAGGGGTCACTGTGGCCTCAAAAAGGGCAAGGTGGTGATCATGGGTGACCTGAACAGGCTGGGGGCAGACTGGGGCACTATGACATCCTCAGTGGCCAGGGAGCAGAGGTTGATGGATGTCTTTCAGGATGTCTTCCTAGTCCAGCATGTGGGGGAGCCTACTAGGGAGGACTGGATCCTGGACATTGTCCTAGCAGATAGTGACCAGATAAGGCCCTGGAGGTGAGCAGCCCGTTGGCAGGCAGTAACCATGCCACAGTCTGGTTTCTTATGTTCCTAGGGGGAGATGAAATTTGTACTAACACAACAGTAATAGATTTCAGGGGGGACAGACTTTGAGGGCATTGGAAGGATTCTTAAAGGGTGCTTGGATGAGATAAGACCAGACATGGATGCTGGTAGCTTGTGGGAGACCATTAAGAAGGGGTGCAGGAGGCTTCGAGGGCCTGCACAAAGGTAAGGCGCAAGCAATGTAGGGCCAGTAAGCCATGTTGGTGGAACCGGGAGGTGCAGGAAGCAGTGAGAGAGAAAAAGGTTGCCTGTATGCACTTAAAGCACTCAAGGGGGGGCTAGGGAGAGGGAGAGTATGAATTCCTGGCTAAGAGGGTCACCAGGGTGGTAAAGGGGGCCAAGGCGAAGAAGGAACTGAGCCTGTCCAGGGATGTCCACGGGGGGAAGGGGTTCTATAGATACATAGCGGAGAAAAGAAAAGTGAGGGTACAGATCAGCAGGATTAGAACTGGAGGGGGGCACAGGAAGCTGGGGACCAAGCAGAAGTGCTAAATGAGTACTTTGCCTCTGTCTTTACCGGGGAAGGTGGAGGATCTTTCCAACCCGATGGGAGGGTAGAGGAGCCCACTGAACCAGGAGGTCAGTTGGAGACTGAAGAATTGGATGAGAGTAGGGAAGCGGATGGGTCATATCTAGAAGGGGAGGAGAGGATGCATGAGGAGGGGGGATGGGAGGGTGAAATCACAGCGGGTAGGGTGAGAGAAGCCCTCCGGTTGCTAAAAACTGAGAAGGTGCCAGGGCTAGATGGGCTGCATCCAAGGGTGCTGAAGGAGCTGGTGGATGTGCTGGCAGCTCCACTGGCCTCACTCTTCAACATCTCCCTGATGACAGGGTGGGTGCCTCAAGACTGGAAGGTGGCTCATGTGGTGCCTATCCACGGGGGGTGGGTCCAGAGAGGAGATGGGGAATTATAGGTCCATTAGCCTAACATCTGTGGTAGGCAAGGTTATGGAAGGCATTATCAAGGAGAGGCTGGGGAGGGCAGCTGAAAAGGTTGGGGCACCTGGATGACAGGCAGTATGATTTTGTTCCAGGGAGGTTGTGCCAGACTAACCTGGTGGAGTTTTATGACTGGGTGATGGGTGCCCTGGACCGACATACACCGGTGGACATCCTCTATCTGGATTTCAGTCAGGTGTTTGATTCGATACCTCACAATGGCCTACTAACAAAGCTGGGGGGGATGGGGTGGGGAGGCAGTTGCTCAGGTGGGTGGAAAACTGGCTTATGGGGTGAATACAGTGAGTGGTGGTTGGAGGGATAGTCTCCTCCCCCAGGAGGGTCACCAGTGGGGTTCCCCAGAGTTAGGTCCTGGGGCCACTCCTGTTCAATTCCTATGTCTCGGACATAGGGTGGGATGTTAGGAGTAGGTTGAGTCTCTTTGCTGATGACTCAAAACTGGGAGCACTGGCAGATGGGCAGGAGGGGAGAGGGGCCCTGCAGGGGGATCTGGATGCCCTGGGGGGTGGGCAAGGAAGTGGGGGTTGAAGTTCATTGCATGGAAATGTAGGGTGCTGCATCGGGGGGTCAGAAACCTGGGACATGCATACATCCAGGGGGGATGACCACACTGCAAGTCACATCAGGCGAGAGGGACTTAGGGATAGTGGTGGACAGCAAAATGAATAACACAGATAATTGTTGAAGAGCTGCAGCAAAAGCAAACAGGATACTGGGCTGCATAACCAGGGGGATTACCTCCAGGAGAAGGGAGCTGATCCTCCCTCTGTATAATGCCCTGGTTAGGCTGCATCTTGAGTACTGTGTGCAGTTCTGGAGACCCCATCTTAAAAGGGACATAGCGCTGCTGAAGGGGGTCCAGAGGAGGGCGTCCAGGATGATTCAGGGCATGGAGGGAAGGACCTATAAGGAGAGACTGGATGAACTCAATCTGTACACATTGGAGGAGAGGAGGGACAGAGGGGACATGATAGAGACTTTTAAGTATGTAAAGGAGATAAATAAGGGCAGAGCCAGGGAAGTGTTCAGGCTTAAGAAGGGGGAACTACCAAGGGACATGTGTGGAAGCTGAAAGGGGGGGAAGTACGGGGGGAGTGCAGGAGACACTTCCACAGAGAGGGTGGTGGAACCATGGAACGCACTGCCCAGGAGTCTGGTGGAAGAGACCTCAGTGGAAGGATTCAAGAAGTGTTGGGACAGGTACAGGGGGAAGCTGAGGCCAAGGAGGGCCACCTCTGGGGCTGGGAGCTGGAGTAGCGAGCTTCCAGTAGGGGGCTAGCTTCCGAGCAGACGTGATAGACCATGGGGTCTATGCTGCTGGTTTTTACTATGATACTATGATTCTATGATACTATGATGTCAGGCATAGTCAACCAATCAAAATTAATTAACTACTGTTGTCTTGGGCCAAATTTGGTAATGTATTCAATTGGTTAATCTGATTGGTTAATACCCCACATCCTTTCACCCCTCTACCATCACCTTCATTTTACTCAGTGTACCCTCACCCCCATATTTCTAGCTCACCACCCCTTCCCCCAAATTGCTCCCTCTTATTGGCTCCCTTGATCTCTAACAGAATCTAAGAGACCCCAAATGCTCCCTATGGGTCCCTTTCCTACCCCCCCATGGGGCTTATATCTCTCATCTACTCACTTCCTGCACCATTCCTCCTATCTCCTTAGACTTGCAGTTTTCTTGTAGAGTTCTTAGCATCCTGAAGGGGTCCTACTGCATCTAGACTTGTCTCCTCTCCTTCCCCCTCCAAAATCTACCTGTCCCCCTAGCCTTTGCAGTCCCCTTGCAGGGTTCTCATCATACTGAAGGGGACCTACTGTACCTAGGCATGTCTCCTGTCCTTCCCTTCCCCCATTCTACCTTTTCTCGCTAGCCTTCGCAGTCCCCTTGCAGGATTCTCAGCATCCTTAAGGGGTCCTACTGGGCCTAGGTTTGTCTCCTCTCCTCTCCTTTCCCTCCCCATCAACCTTTCTCCCTACTCTTCGCAGTCCCCCTTACAGGGTTCTCAGCATCCTGAGGTGGTCCTACTGTGTTTAATCTTGTCTGCTCTCCTTCCCCTTCCCCATCTACCTTTCTTCCTAGCCACCATGGTCCTCTTGCAGGGTTCTCAGCACCCTGAAGGGTCCTCTCTTGGGTTAGGTCCTATTTCCCCTTCTAGTATTAAGTCACATCTCCTTCTATCTCTCCTCCCTCTTTAAATCCCTACAGCCTTATCCCCCTTTCTATCTAGCCACACAGCTCCCTTACAGGGTTCCCCACATCCTGAAGGGGTCTCTCTGTGACACTGCCTTATCCGTTTCTCTCTGGTACCTCCAGTCCCCTTGCAGAGTTTATCTGAATGCTCTGGGTGACATAAAAAAAAGTTTGGATAAATGGGGTTTCGGGTAAATGAAAGAATTACCATGGAGCCTATATAGTAAAAGCTGAGAGAATGCTCCAACAACTTGTTAATCATATAAAAACATTTATTAAGGCAGCAGACACAGAAACTATTAAATAATGAATTAAAATATAAAAATAATTAAAATCTGGATTTGAAAACAGTAAAAACAATTAAAATCTTTTTAAAATAGTCATTGATAGCAGTTTGCCCCCGTCATTCCATATCCTCACTGCCTTGTTTCTCAGCTGGCAGAAGTAAAATCTGCAGTGGGTTCGTGTTATTTACATTTTCTAGCCACATTACGGCTCCTGGTTAGCAATTTTTTTTTCATCCTGCTTGTAAACTGTTGTAAATGATATCTGTTGTACCTGTATTTATGTACCACTCTATGTTATCAAACACTTGCTTGTAAACTGTTGTAAATGACTTTTATTGTACCTGTATTTGGCATGTCTTTCTTGTATCATTGTTTTGTATCCTCCCGGGTCGTGCCTGAAAATAGTCATTGCTATGGCTAGCGCACTTACCCGGTAAACAAAAACTAACTAAATAAATAAAAACATTAAACATTTATCAAAACAGTCTACTGCTTCAGAGTGACTTGGGATGCTTCATGTACCCGCACGGTCTTCATGTCTCCTCTATGTCCTCTTCTGGCTCACCATTTTCAGAGCAGGTATCGGCAAGCACACTGGCAACAATCTCTGATTCTGTTAGCAGTTCTTGAGCTGCATCTTCATCCAGCAGCTCCCACTGTATCAGGTCGAAGGCCGTTGTATCAGCAAGTGCTGTTAGCTCAGCTTGATCTTCTGGCTCTTGTGCAGGTTCACTGGGTTCCTCACTATGGGCATCAGCCAGAAGTTCAGTCAGCCCAGCATTTTACAACAGTTTCTCTCCAGATTTCTCTCCAGCTCTCAGCGATAAGATACACTGCGTCTTTGACTTTGAGACTTTTTATTATCTCACAAAGGGGAACTTCATCATTTTCTTCTGACAAAACCCTAGATAGGAGTTTTTCCTGATAAAGTCTCTTAAGGGTCGCGAGAATGCCCTGATCCATTGGTTGGATGTTTGCTGTTGTATTTGCAGGCAAAAACTCGCAATGAATGCTGCCATCCTCAGTCACTAATTGATCTGGGTGAGTGCTGGCATTGTTAATGAGCAGCACTGCTCTTGTCGGAAGTCCCTTGTGTCTCAGGTGTGACTTTACTGAGAGTACAAATGAGGGAAAGGACATTCTTTAAAATTTTCTGAGTTCATCCATGCACTCCACTGTGATCTGTAAATTACGGGTACATTTTTCATATTCATATATTTAAAACACTGGGGGTTATGGGACTTCCCTATCACTAGCAAGGGAAGCATATGGTTACCTGTGGCATTTGTGAAAGCAAAAATTGTAAGTCCCTCTTTGTTTTTCTTGAAACCAGGAGCATTTTTTTTTCATTACCAGATGCTAATGTTTTTTTGGAGAGCAATTTCCAATAGTGCCACATCTCGTCAGCATTGTAAATTTGTTCATCTAAAAGATACTCTCTGGACATCCGATCATTCAATTTCTTTCTAAAAGGCTTTATGGACTCTAGGGATGCTGACAGGTTCTCATCTGCAATGCTTAATTGGCATATCCCTGCCGATGCTTGAACCTATCAAGCCATCCCTTCCTGGCAACAAATGTTGTTACTGTCCTAAGTTCCTTATGAAAGTGCTGAGCCTTTTCTTTTATTAATGTGCCGAAGAGGGGAGTGCCCTTACTCCTGTTTTGTAGGAATTACATGTACACTGCCATATCTAAATTTTCATCCTGACAAGAGTTCATTTTTTTCTAGGTTTCCATTTTAATGCCGCAGTCCATGGAGGCAGAGAAACTTCTAATTTCTTCCTTTGCTGAACAAATGTCACATACAGTGGCATTTCCAATGCCGAACCACTTAGCCACATCTACAGTCTTGCTGCCGGCTTCAAGCACCTCTAGCACCTGCAGTTTTTGGTTAATGTCGAGCACGGAATGTTTGCATTTTAACATTGTGAGTGCCAGCAGTACGGGAACGGATTTCAGCAGTGAAGCAGTAGTGATCTGAGAGCACCTGTTCTGAAAACATGTTAAATAGGGCTGCAGGTGAGGTGATTTGATTAATTAATTCAATGAAACACAGAGTGGTAAACTAAGCGATGTGAGGCTTGCAAGTTGTCTGTGGGGGGGGAGCAGAACTGCTATTAACACCTCATAAGCAAGGGACATGAAAGGATTTCGGTTAACTAAGAGTTTTGGAACAACGGGGTTCGGTTAAATGGGGGTTACACTGTACTTGCACATGTGCAGTTTGCCCCGGAGTCAGCTTTGCACAACATAGTGGTGCTGACATAACTACGTGTAACAACTCAGTCCCCACGGATTACTAGAATCCCATTAGCACTAGTTTTAGGCAGGTAGGAAAAGGCATCTGGCGGGGAGCTCTTTAGGGGCTTTCTACATAATAACATCATTGTTTACTTATTCTGACTCTTCCCCCTAAAACCAGTAAAGGATTACTCTATTGCTTACCCAAGGGATGCAGGCTACCCCAGCTCCTTATTCTCTTGCTCCTTCTAGCATCCGGTGATATCCTCCTAAACCCTGGCCCTGAACTTGCCCATCCACCAGCCGGTGCCCACCCAGTCACAAATCCACTTTCACTAGCAAATGGACTTAAAATCTTACACCTAAACATAAGAAGTCTTGTTCCCAAAATCTCCCTACTGCAACCCTTGGTCCATGCCTACACCCCTGATATCACTGTGATCACTGAAACCTGGCTGTCCAAATCCATTCCTGACCATGCTATTGCTACCCCTGGCTTTACTATATCTAGACAGGACAGGACTGGATGAGGTGGTGGTGTGGCTATCTATACCTCCTCTACCCTCTAGATTACTCCTGCCTTCACAACTTCTGTTCAGTCATCACACAAGGCTCTCCTTTTAAAAATATCCTATCCTCACACAGTCCTCATCTTCATCATTGGAGTTTACTGTTGCCCTGGTCAGCCACATTCCAACATCACTGACTTGGTCTCTAAACTCCTCTCGTTTGCCAGTGGTGGTGAACTATTCATCCTGGGAGACCTGAATCTAAACTGGATGGCCCCATCGCTGTCTAATAACTGCTCCACTATTGAATCCTTAAACCTCCATCAGCTGATTCTGGAACCCACTGGTCTAAACCTTAAAACACTAAACCACTCCCTGCTGGACTTGGTCCTCACCCCCCATCCCCATCGAGTAGTGGCCTCAGGGCTACTACCAAACTCTATCAGTGACCACCACATGACCTTTGTAGTGCAAAAAATACATATGCCTAAACTCCCAGCTAAAACTATTCTCACTAGACCCTTTGCATCACTTGACCTGCAATCCTTGCTCCATGACCTTCCACAAGCTGACTGATCCCCCACTTATCACAGCAGCTTCAGCAGACAAGGCCCTTACCTATTTCATCTCTAAGTTTCTCCAAGTTTGAAACTTCTGTGCCCCACCCCACAATATCAGGGTTCTCCCTTGGGTCACTCCTGAGCTTCTGGCCTGTCAACATGCTCGCGACCTTGTGTGGTGCAAAGCCAAAGTCTCCAACTGCCCTGGTGATCACCAATGCTACTGTGAACTTCTGAATGGATGCACTAAAGCAATCTGCCTTGCCAAAGCAGAGCATTACAAGTCTAATTTCCAAACTAATACAAACAGCCCTTCTAAATTTTGGAAGGACGTTCACTCCCTCTTCTCGCCATCCGCTACCCCTCTGCCTCCCATCCTCAGGCACAATCACTCTGTACTCTCAGAAGCTATCGCCACTGCTGAATGCTTCAACTCCCACTTCACCACCTGTGCATCTTCTCTGCTAAGCACCCTCCCAAGCCCATCCCCTGCCCCCTGGAACCCTTTTACGCCCCCTACACTGACACACACCCCACTGCTTTCCTCCCACCCCATGTCGCCCCCACATCTTGTCCCCTCCCCCCTCTGCTCCTCTGCCCCGTTCCCCTCCTCTGAACCCTTTACACCTCCTTTCCTGTTCTCCTTCTCTCCTGTCTCTCCCAACACTACCCTTTAAGCTCTCCTGGCACTCAACCCTACCAAAGGCTCCTCACCTGATGGCCTTGACACTAGGCTCCTCTACCTCTCTGCTCCTGCCATAGCCTTCCCACTCTCCCTGTTACTAAATCTCTCCTTTGAGACTGTTACTGTGCCCTCTGTCTGGAAACATGCTCTTGTCCTCCCTTCCCCTCCTGAAAAGTGGTGACCCTTCCTCTCCTGGGAACTATCACTATCTCTACTGTCAACCTTAGCTATATTACAAGAACACATAGCCCTCAACCAACTCTTTGTTTCTCTCTGATTCTACTTTTTTCACCCCTTTCCAGTCTGGCTTTAGGAAATCCCACTGTATCACCACCTCCCTCCTAAGGTTAACTGACACCATCTCCTCAGGCTTTGACAAAGGGCACATTACCTCAGATATCTTTGTAGACCTGGCCAAAGCCTTCTGCACTGTCTCTCACCCCCTCCTCCATCACAGCCTTTCAGCTGCTGGACTAACCCCTTTTGCAACAGGATGGTTTAGTGTCTACCTGTCTGGCAGGTCGCAATCAGTAAGAATTGCTGATGCTATCTCTACCCCCCCTTCCTATAACCACTGGAGTCCCCCAAGGCTCAGTGCTAGGCCCCATTCTGTTTTCTTTTTAAATGAGTTCCCCCTGGTCTGCACCGCATGCAGCATCCACATGTATATGGATGATACAGTATTGTTTACCTCTAGCAATACTGTTGCTGATGTCACTACCAGGCTCCAGTCTGACTTCACAAAAGTCCAGCTTGGGTTTAGTTCTCATCAACTCTTTCTAATTGCCAAGAAGACAGTCTTCATGTCCTTTGGCACAAGGCAGAGACTTGCCAGGCTAAATCACCTCCCCACCTTTCACACCCTTGATGGGACTGCTCTTGAGGTCTCCTCCACTTTCAAGTATCTCAGCATCTGGCTGGACAGACACTTTGACATCTCTGTACACAATGATGCCATTCCAAAAAAGCTAAGGCCTCAGCTTGGGGCCCTTTACAGAAACTGCTCCTGCCTTAGCCTTTCCATTCTCCCTGTTAGTAAATATCTCCTTTGAGACTGCGACTGTGCCCTCTGTCTGGAAACATGCTGTTGTCCTCCCCCTCCTGAAAGGTGCTGACCCCTCCTCTCCTGGGAACTATCACCCTATCTCTCTACTGCCAACCTTAGCTACCTTACAAGAACACATAGCCCTCAACCAGCTCTCCTTGTTTCTCTCTAACTCCGCTTTTTTCAACCCCTTCCAGTCTGGCTTCAGGAAATCCCACTCTACCACCACCTATCTCCTAAGGTTAACTGACACCATCTCCTCAGGCTTTGACAAATGGCATATTACCACAGCTATCTTTGTAGACCTGGCCAACCTGGCCAAAGCCTTCGACACTGTCTCTGGCCCCCTTCTCCTTCACAGCCTTTCAGCTGCTGGACTATCCCCTTCTGCTATAGGATGGTTCAGTACCTACCTATCTGGCAGGTCGCAATCGATAAGAATTGCTGATGCTATCTCTATTCCCCTGCCTATAACCACTGGAGTCCCCTAAGGCTCAGTGCTAGGCCCTATTCTGTACTCTTTTTAAATGACCTCCCCCTGGTCTGCACCACATCCAGCATCCACATGTATGTGGATGATACAGTATTGCTTACCTCTGGCAATACTGTTGCTGATGTCACTACAAGTCTCCAGTCCAACTTCGCCAAAGTCCAACTCTAGTTTAGTTCTCATTAACTCCTTCTAATTGCCAAGAAGACAGTCTCCATGTCCTTTGGCACAAGGCAGAGACTTGCCAGGCTAAGTCACCTCCCCACCTTTCACACCCTTGATGGGACTGCTCTTGAGGTCTCCTCCACTTTCAAGTATCTCAGCATCTGGCTGGACAGACACCTTGACTTCTCTGTACACACTGATACTGTTCTGAAAAAGCTAAGGCCTAAGCTTGGGGCCCTTTACAGAAACCGCAGCTGAATCCCGCTCACTGCCAGGTGTGAGCTGGTACAGAAGATAATTATGCCAATTTTTGACTACAGTGACATTGTCTACGATGCTGCCCCAAAGTCCCACCTATCCAGACTGGACTCTCTCTTCAATTCCTTCTGTCATTTTGCTCTTGATGCCCTTCCCCGCACCCATCATTGTGACCTCTAACACTCTCTTAACCTCCTTCCCCTACACTCCTGGCATGCGTTACTTGGTGCTAAGTTCATCTCTCAAATTCTGGCTTGGATCTCTCTCCTCATATATCTCCTCCTCTTTTGGCACCCCTACCCACTCCCTCTATTCCCTGAGATCCCAGGCTGACACTCGTACCCTCTCAGTCCTTTGCAGAACCACTTCCTCTGGCCAAAAAGCCTTCTCCTACCACTTGCCTAAAATGTGGAATGCACTCCCTCCTCAAATCCACCACTCGTCCTCCCTATTTTCCCTTACCTCTGCTCTACACAATTACCTTACACCTGCTTCTGACCCCCTCCTTGCATACCCGTATCCCTCTCACTTTTTCTCTCCCTCTAGCTCTCCTTTTTCTCATCTCCCCCACCCTACCTGCACTTATACTACCCCTTACAGAGTAGCTCTTAAAAAAGGTGACTGGAATCTATGTGTTCACCCTACTGCATCTGCATCACTAGTGTTCTGCCTGTAATGTATGCATTGTCAACCTTTCATCCTATGCTTGATCTCTGTACTGATACTATATGTATGCTGCTCCTTAGAACTGCCATCACAGTAACTGTTGCAACAGCCTATATTGTACTCATTTGCCATGAACTTGTTTTGCAACTGTGTATATAAATTCACCATTTGTTATGTATGCATCTGAACTCACCCTCTGTACATCCCTCTCCCCATTCCCCCAGGACGTACTGTTAGACAAGCATTAAGTTGCTCAGTGTATCTTTCCTGGTGAAACTATTCAATAATAAATAAATAAAAAATAGCCTGAGAGAAGTATGATTATGTCATTTAGAACTCTCATAGCAGCATAACTATTTTAGAGTCAGCTGTTTTCGGGGAGCTTAGAATGTTCATCAGTAAGTTCAAGCGTGGCAGCCAGAGTGGCAGGAGATCTGCCATTGGGGCTCTGTCAAAATGAGACCTGTTAGTTTTCACCCTAGTTTGGTAAAATCTTCAGTTTGCCTGCAGGACTCTTTAGTTTCACTACAGGGGGAGTGAGAGGGAATGCAGTTCTTGTGGATCTAATGGGTAATTCCCTGAAGATCCTCAAGTTCTCAGCTCTGTTGAGGAAGAATAATGAGTAGAATCTGACAGCTACCAGAGAAAGAAATGGGGCTTTTGTTCTTTCCATGATCTGGAAGAAGGAACAACTAATCTAACAGTTCTGGGAGTGAAAGTTCTTTAAATTTGATGGACTGCATCTGACTAAAGAGGGAGTCAGTGCATTGGGGCAGAAGTTTGACGTCTTGGCAGAATATTTAAACTAGCAAATGGGGAGAGGTGCAGCACCCCATACGTCGAATGGGAAGAACACCCCTCCCCCCCAGCTAGTGGTCAAACAGGAATTCAGCATGTTTGCCATTCATTTGCATCACCAGGTAAGAAAAAGGTTTGTCTCCCATACGGCCCTTTTGAGGGTAATGCCAAACTTCACCCAACAACTAACACACCAAAATCTGGCCAATGGAAAATCATGTACACAAATGCTGCAGCCTGGGAAATAAGATCCCAGACCTGCAGACAATAATGTCAGAGGCTAAACTGGACATAGTAGCAATTAGTGAGACATGGTTTACCAGTAACCACATGGGAGACTTCAGTACCTGGCTATGTATTGTTCAGAAGAGACCGAGGTGCAAAAAGGGGAGGAGTGGCCCTGTATGTTAATGAAAATATCAAAGCTACAGAAATTCAGAATCACATAAGGAGCCAGAAGAACTGTGGGTCACCCTGGAAACAGGAAATGGACTGCCATAAGAACTGGGGTTGTCTACAGGCCCCAGACCAGAGGAGGACATAGACACATTACTGTTAGAAGATATACAAAACATGACAGCTAAAGGGAGGTTCTGATAATGGAGACTTCAACATGCCGGATACAGATTGGTCAATACCAGCAGGAACATCTGCCAGAACTAGACTCGTAGTGGATTCCTGCAGGGAGGGCCTCAAACAACTGGTACAGCAACCCACAAGAGACAGGGCTATCCTAGATCTAGTACTGACTAACAAAGAAGGGATCACAGATCTCCAGGTAGAAGGTCACCTGGGGGCCAGTGACCATCACATGGTATGGTTCAATTTGGCTACTACATCTAAATCATCCCATTCCAAGGCAAAAATATGGGACTTCAGAGGAGCTGACTTTGATAAGATGGCCAACAGAGTTAAGCTAGCCCTGGCAAAAGAAACACAGGTGAGGGTACAGGCAAAGTGGGCAAGCATTAAGGATGCAATACTTGAAGCAACATCCCATTGTGTTAGACAGAAAAGGAAGTGCAAAGAAGAAGGAAACCACTTTGGTTCTCAAATACAGTAGCAGAAAAGGTCAGAGCCAAAGGCTGGCCTTCAGGAAATATAAGGAACACAGCGGGATGAAGATAGGGAGGCATACCAAACTGCCTAAGGGAAGCAGATAAGGCAGTAAGGCAGGCAAAGTCCCAAACTGAGGAAACACTAGCACGAACAGTAAAAGAAGGTGACAAGACTTTCTATAGATACATTAGTGAAAGGAGAAAGTCAAGAGGGGTATTGCTAAGCTTAATGGAGAAAAGGGAGCATGTGAGGAGGAGGACCCTGTAAAGGCATCTATCCTAAATAGATACTTTTGCTCAGTATTTACTGAAGAGAAGGTAGGGCAGGGCCCACAGCTCAGCATCATGGACACAGCGGGAGGGAGGTGAGCACTACTCCCTTCACAAAAGAAAGGGTCCTACAAGAGCTTGCTAAGCTCAGGGTGAATAAGGCAATGGGACCTGATGGCATACATCCCAGGGTACTTAAGGAGCTAAGGAGGAACTAGCAGAGCCATTAGCAGAATTGTTTAGTGAGTCTCTGAGCACAGGAGAGGTCCCAGAAGACTGGAGAAGGGCTCATGTGATCCCGCTCCACAAGAATGGTAGCAGGAGGAGGCAGGGAACTACAGACGGTCAGTCTTACCTCAGTAGTGGGCAAGATTATGGAGGCACTCCTTAAGGAAAGGATAGTGCAACACCTGGAATCCATAGAGGCACAGGATCCAAGACAGCATGGGTTTACAAAGGAAGGTCCTGTCAAACTAATCTCATAGATTTCTTTGACTGGGTAACCAGAGTGGTGGACCAAGGGAGCAGTTGATGTCGCCTACCTTGACTTCAGCAAAGCTTTTGACACTGTTCCACATAGAAGATTGATAAATAAGCTGGGTAGGCTCAGGGTGGGTCAGAAGTTGGTCAACTGGGTGGCAAACTGGTTGAGGGCAGAAAACAGAGAGTGGTGGTAAATGGTATACAGTCAGAAGAGATGCAAGTCACAAGTGGGGTACCTCAGGGATCAGTTCTGGGGCCAGTCCTCTTCAACATCTTCATTAGTGACCTTGCAGATGGACTAGAGGTGAGGCTTGTCTGTTTGCAGATGACACCAAGATCTGCAACAGAGTAGATGATCCAGATGGGGTGGGCAGAATGAGAAGAGATCTAGATAAACTAGCAGAATGGTCAGAAGAGTGGCAACTGGGATTTAATGCAAAGAAGTGCAAAATCATGCACATAGGGAAGAGAAACCCTGAAGCCACCTATAGGCTGGGAGGGGAGTTGCTAGCAGTCACAAAGGAAGAAAGAGACTTGGGCATCATCATCACTGATGACCTAAAATCATCCAAGCAGACCTCTAAAGCAGTAGGTAAGGCTAGGGAGGGTGTTAGGGTGTATTAATAGGGGTATCACAAGTCGTAAGAGGGAGGTAATAATCCCTCTGTACAAGACACTGGTTAGGCCCCATCTGGAGTACTGTGTGCAGTATTGGAGGCCACACCTTCACAAGGACATTAACCAAATTGAGGCAGTCCAGAGAAGGGCAACCAAAATGGTGCAGGGACTGCATCAGAAGACATATGAGGACAGATTAATGGAGCTCAATATGTATACCCTTGAGCAAAGGAGGGAGAGAGGTGATATGATCGAGGCATTCAAACACCTTAAGGGCATAAACAAGGTGAAAGAGTCTAACATGTTTAAATATAAGAAAAATAGCAGGACAAGAGGACACAGCATGAGATTAGAGGGAGGCTGATTAAGGGGAATGTGAGGAAATTCTTTTTCACAGAAAGGGTGGTGGATGCATGGAATGGCTTACCACAAGAAGTGGTGGCTATGAATACAGTGCAGGGCTTCAAACAGGCATGGGATAGGCATAAGGGAGCAATACAAATGACTATGAATAGATAGGCCACTGACAGAGCAAAGGCCGATGGCACATTTATAAGGTAGAAAAAGAAATGGGCAGACTGGATGGGCCTTGCGGTCCTTATCTGCCGTCAACTTCTATGTCTCTATGATTACAGAATTTAAGACTGTTCTCTGAGGGAGTTGTCTAAGAAACATAGAAACATAGAAACATAGAATTTGATGGCAGATAAGGACCACTTGGCCCAATCAGTCTGCCCATTTCCCTACCTAATGGATAAGCTGCAGATCCTAATTAACCAGCAGCCTACTTCTTTCTTCCCCAACCCCCTAGAATTGCCTTATGACTGTCCCATGCCTGCTTGAATTCAGCCACTGTTTTTGACTCCACAACCTCCTCCAGAAGGCCATTCCATGCATCCACAACCCTCTCTGTGAGAAAATACATCCTTATATTACCTCTGAGCCGCCCCTCCTCTATCTTAAAATTGTGCCCCCTTGTTCTTGCACACTCTTTTTTTGAAAGATGCTACCCTCTTGGACTTTGTTGATTCCCTTGAGGTGCTTGAAAGTTTCTATCATGTCCTCTTTCTCCCTCCTTTCCTCAAGGCTATACATATTAAGCTCCTTTAGTCTCTTTTCATATGTCTTCTGGTGCAGACCATGCACCATTTTAGTTGCCCTTCTCTGGACAGATTCCATCCTGTCTATGTCCTTGCGGAGATTGGGTCTCCAGAACTGCATGCAGTACTCCAGATGGGGTCTCACCAGCTGTCTGTACAGAGGGATAACAACTTTCTGCTTTCTACTGGTGATGCCTCTCCGTATGCATCCCAGTATCCCCCAGCCCTCCTTACTGCCCTCTCACATTGCTTGCCCACCTTTAAGTCATCTGATATGACTACCCCAGGTCCTTTTCCATTTTTGTTATTGTTAGTATCTCACTCCCTATTGTGTACTCTTCCGGTGGGTTTTTGTTTCCCAGGTGCATTACCTTGCACTTCTTAGCATTGAATG
Source organism: Neoceratodus forsteri (assembly GCA_016271365.2). Taxonomy (NCBI): domain Eukaryota; kingdom Metazoa; phylum Chordata; order Ceratodontiformes; family Ceratodontidae; genus Neoceratodus; species Neoceratodus forsteri. The sequence continues at coordinate 203,706,824 of CM057454.1, forward strand.
TAAGCTACCATACATTTGACCATTCCTCTAACCTTGCCAAGTCCCTTCTCATCCTTTTCACCCCACCTTGTGCATCAACTCTGTTGCAGATCTTTGTGTCATCTGCAGAGAGACATACTTTTCCTTCCAGTCCCTCTGCAATGTCGCTTATAAAGACATTGAAGAGGACCGGTCCTAATACTGAACCCTACGCTACCCCACTAGTAACCACCTTTCTTCAGAGTGGACTCCATTTACTATTACCCTCTGTGTCCTATTCTCCAGCTAATTCTTTACCCAGGCTATCATCTTAGGACCCAATCCCAGGCTGGCTAACTTGTATATTAATCTTTTGTGTGGCACTGTGTCAAATGCCTTGCTAAAGTCTAGGCAGGCCATGTCCACAGCCCCTCCCTGATCTACTACTTTGGTCACCCAGTCAAAGAAATCTATTAGATTCATCTGGCATGACCTTCCTGCTGTGAATCCATGCTGCCTTGGGTCCTGTGTCCCTCTGGCCTCTAGGTACTCGACTATTGTTTCCTTCAGAAGTGATTCCATCATTTTCCCTATCACTGAGGTTAAACTAACAGGTCTGTAGTTTCCTGCTTCTGCCCTGCTCCCACATTTGTGAAGGTGAATCACATCTGCCATCCTCCAGTCTTCAGGTACTACCCCATCCTCCCATGATTTGTTAAAGTGGGTAGTCAGTGGTGTCACTAGTTCTACCCTTAGTTCTTTTAGAATTCTGGGATGAATCCCATCAGGTCCCATTGCTTTGTCCACCTTCAGTTTTAAGAGTTCTTTCAGAACCCTTTCTTCTGTAAATGGGCTGGTATCAACTTCTGTATCCAGAGTGTGTCTATTGTTTATTTTAGGTACCTCCCCCTCTTCATTTGTAAATATTGAGCAAAAATATTTGTTTAGTATTTCTGCCTTTTCACCATTACCCTCTGCCCCCCCTCCCCTTTATTAAGCCTCACTATCCCTCCCTTGGTCTTCCTTCACTCCCTGATGCACCTAAAAAAGGTTTTATCCCCCTTCTTAACTGAGTTGGCTATCTTTTCCTCAGTTCAGGCCTTTGCTGTTCTGACTGCCTTTCCAGCTTCCTTTTGCTTTAACTGATACAATTCTCTGTCCTGTTCTTTCTGTGATTCCTTGTACTTTCTGAATGCTTTATTTTTCTCTTGAACCTTCACTGCTACCTCTTTTGAGAACCATAGTGGTTTCTCACATTGTTTTGTTTTGTTTATTTGCTTCACACAAAGGCTTGTTACCTCTGTAATGCAGTTTTTATTATTCCCCATTGTTCTTCCACCCCTCCTTCCTGCCAATTTGCTAGTGCATTCCTTAGGCACTCACCTATTTTAGCAAAGTCAGCCCTCCTGAAGTCCAGTACTTTTACCTTTGTATGGCTTGACTCTGTTGCTGTGTTTAATGTGAACCATACTGTTCGATGATCCCTAGTTCCCAGATGGCTACCTACTTGGTGTGTGCCCTGGATAAGGCTAGATCACATTGGCCATGACCCCTTTCATCACAACTGTGCTGAATTTAAAGTTAAAGTTGGGAGTCTTTAGTAATTCATTGGGGATTGGAGACTCATTTGGTGTAACTCTGAAGGGATGGCAGAGACTGTTTGGGGCAAAGGGTGGGAGGAATGCCATATGGAATTTCAGGTAGGGGTAAGTGGTTCTTGGATGGGCACCAGTGTTCCCTGGGCAAAGACAATGCACCAGGGAGATTTTAAAGTGTGTGGCATATCCCACAGATATACACTCTGTAAGAGAGGCAGAGATGTTTTTGTAAAAAGCAGTCCTTACTTCCTACTTCAAGTCATAATGCTCTGTTGTGACATCACAATCTGTTGCCATGAGAGTAAATGTGATGTCATAAGCAGTGCATTATGACCTCAAGCAGGGAGACAGCAACAGAAATATATGTACTCTTCAAGAGCAAAAATTCTGTTTTCATGCCTGTTTTCAAATGACCTCAGCAACAAACAATGGTGAAAAGGAATAAAGAACTAATGTGAAATACAAGTTGAACTTTATCTAAAAATTATGTTTTGTTAACGTTCTCCTGAATGTGTCAGCTGCTCTTTAAGCATATGTTTCCTTGTGTTTTTAATCATGGTCATTTACTAATGCTAGCACAGACATACACATACAGTTTTAAAATGAAGCTTCAGTTGCTTTATAGCTTTTCTCAAGGAGTGAACTTTCATGTTAGTGAAATTTGACCTTGGGATAGCTTTCATTTGATGGAACTTATGCTGCCTTGCTTAGAATTTCACTTAACTGACACAGTAATTTGTGAAGCTGAGGCTGTTTAGAAGTGCAATAGGGGTTATGCCAAACAAATGTAAATAACTCTAAAAGTATACAAGTTACAGATAATAAACCTGTCTGAAAGTTGTTCAGGACTAAAAGACCTTTCAAATGAACATATTCATTAAGCTGCAGTAATTATATTTTTTAAACCATGGTCATCAGATTATCTCAATTTTAATTTTTCATAGGAGTTATGCCAAATAAATATCTCTAAAAGTATACACATTACACATAATCCATCAATATGAATGTTGTTCAGGACAAAAACACCAGTCCAATGAGCTTATTCATTAAGCTACACTAATTATATTGTTTAAACTATGGTAATCTGATTACTTGAATTTTCATTTTTCTTCACAATTCTCACCTTCCAGATGACTATATTTAGACAATCTAATGAATTCAGATTAATGGCTACCTCATTTGAAAGATAGTTGTGTCCTGAACAACTTTCATGTTGGTTTCATATTGGTAACTTCTGTACTTTCTGAGATATTTACATTTGTTTGGCATGACTCCTACTGTGTTCACTCAGAAAGAAAAAAAAATGAGGTTGTTTGGAAGGCCATATTTTACAAAATATAAACAATTCAGATTAGTGACAACACTCATGTGAACTGTCTTTTTGTCCTGAGCAACTTTCACAGGTTGTTTTTGTGCACCTTTAATAGTTTTAAAGATATTTAGATTTGTTTTGAAGGTGTGCTCATTTGCTGTCAGAGAAAAGCAGCTAAGAAAGAAGGGAGTCTTTTTTAACTGCCACAGGGATTTGCAGTTAAGGAAGAATACACTGAACAATACTAAACAAATGTGTTCCACATAAAACTCCTTTTTCAAGCCAAAGCAGGATGGTTATAGGCTCTGCCCACAGCCATAAAAAATAACTACATAAAAATAGAGAGTTATGATTGGCCAATACCCATCACATGACCATGTGGTGACATTGCTGTATGCACAGCAACAGGGTTTGGTTTCTCTCTTTATATATTCTCTGTTAGAGGCCCATTTTATAAGTCCAATAGCACACTCCTGAGTGTGTATTATTACATGGCCTGAAGTCTTGTGTCTTACAGTGCTGCTAGGACATGCATTAATATAGCTTAATGAACATCCTGCATTGTGTTATTACTTACATCCTGTATGGAAGGATGAGGCAGACTCTATTTAATATTTCAAGATTCCTTACAGCTACACCTCAAGGGCAAGTGTTGCCTGTGAACCAAATGGCACAACAAAAGCCACATCAGTGTAAGCAATATACTGAAAAACATTGTGGAGCTAGGTATCCAAGATTTCAGTGTGTTTCCTTTATAGAATCACAATGCAGGGATCCTGAAAAAGGGACAGTTAAAATCTGGGGACCAGTTATCAAATGATTGGAAATGGCACATGGTGCTTGCCACAACCAGTAATGGCACAAGGGGTGACTTGCACACCATGCACCATTACTGATTCTCAGATGCAGCCTGCACCACATGGGATCTGCTTGCACCAGCCAAGCTTGCACCACTTTTGCAGCAGATACGCAGCTGCACCCTGGCAGACATGGGCTTGTGCTGGGGTAGTACTGCCATATCCCTATTTTCAGGATTTCACAAGAGCTGCAATGGGTGTATGGCTCATCTGAGTTTAGACCAACTTGGAGCTGGTCTAACAACCCCTGCACCACCCCTGGAGCCAGTGCCGGGTGTGAGGTGCTCCTGTGCCCCATCCTTGCTAGGTTTGACAGTATTCCTATCCATGCATTCCTGCCTGTTTTAGGCAGACCTGTCAGCAGCCTATGTTCTGGTCTCACAGTGTACATGGTATGGCAGCACAGGTCATATATGACAGTAGAGTAGACTGTCACAGTATCATGTGTCTTGAATACCACAGTAGTATGAAAGGGTGATGACTCCTACAGAAACAAACTCTGGTCAGAGCCACAAAGGCTGCTAATATATTAACTTGATAAGGATGTTTCACAGCCTTAAAGGTAAATATGAATTGCTGTAGTCAGCTATGGTGTAAATTTCATTTTTGGCAAAAGAAGATAATTTATCTGGCTGATCCTGTGTTTAAAATGTAAGTGGTGAGTGCTTGTTGTACTGCATGTAGAAGGTGAGGGAGCGCTGCACTAAGGCATTCAAGTGATGTTAGAATGAATGGTGAAGAGAGGAGAGGTGTATCTATACAGGGGACTGTGGGCCAACCTGGAAGGATAAGAGCCTATACTGAGATGATGGCCTGCTTTCATCCAGGAGGCAACCACAGTCCTCAGTGGAAAATTCAAATGTTACTTCAATGGACATTTAAAGTAGCTGGGGGAGTGATTGAAGAAATAGGGCAGGCAGAAATTGGGCCCCTCAAGCTGGGATAAAGAGTAGGGAGATCCCAAGGGGAGAGAGTCCCACTAGGATACAAGTTATTCAAGGAAGCAGGGGGTTAGCTAAGGAAATGGGGGGGAAGGAGCATTCAGAGGAGAAAGGTGTGAAAGGGGGAACAATTGGAAAAAGGAGATAGTGGCAAGAAGAGAGGTGAGGGTTGTCAAAATGGTGAAAGGTCTGCATCAGAAGCCCTGTGAGGAGAGACTAAAAGAGTTCAATATGGACACCCTGGAGGAGAGGAGATGAGGGAGAGTGGGAATATTATGGAAACCTTTAAATACCTCTTGGGGGTTAATAAGGTACAGGAGGGAGATATTTTTCAGGAGAAAAGGTGCTGTAGAGTAAGGGGTCATGATATGAAGCTGGAAGGAGCTAGAGTCAAGCGAGGTGTGAGGAAGTACTTCTTCACAGAAAGGGTGGTGGATTCCTGAAACAGCCTTCCATGGGAGGCAGTGGGGGTGAAACCAGTAGTGGGTTTCAAAAATGCCTAGGACATTCAGAAAGGAATCCTAGGAGGGAGGAAGGAAGGAGGTGGAAGAGACAGTGTTGGAGGGCTAGTTAGGTCTGCAGCAAATGTAATCATAATTAAAATGGGAAGACTAGATGGGCCTAGTAGTCATTATTTGCTCTCAGTGTCTACATTTATGTATCCCCCCCTTTGAGAGATTACTAGTCTATTCACACCTCCCTGAGTTTTTGTGGCCTAATTTGGCACAGTGGGGAAAAAGGTTAATTCTTCTAAGCACTCGGATGGAGCCTCCTGTGGGTCGAGCAGTCACCACGGGTGCGTGGGGGTGGGAATAAAGCCCAGCAGCTCAGGTGGGAAGGGGGAGTTCAGGTCAGAGAACTGAGCAGCCAGGGAGAGAGAATCAGTTGGGTGGAGGGGTGATTGGCTGGTCTAGCCACGGATGGTGGCACTTAGAGAGACACAGATGAAGAAGTGGGAGCCAGTAGACTCAAGCCACACAGTATTTTGCAGGCAGCTAAAGTTGAGAGGGGAGCCAGCAGCAGCAAGTCACATATTGCCCTGGCAGCCTCTGCCAATTCGGGTAGGGATCCAGTGGGCAAGAATGTGGCAGGGAGTGTAGTGTCCAGATAGTGAGTTGCCTTGGAGCTCCACTGGGTGTGTGTCCCTTCTAAGTTTGGGGACAGTTGCTGTCAGTTCTGGGAAAGAATGCAGACATCATGAAGGAACCCACAAATCCCCAAGCTGCAAGGGTTGCATGTTCTGAAGAGGACCCTCTGAGCCAGTGATGAGGAAGAGGGAGGAAGGGAGGGAGAGAGAGAGAGAGAGAGATAGATGGGGATTGTTGAGTTTGGGTACCTGTGATGAATAATAATTATAATAAATGTAATAAATAATAAATGGATTGTTACTCATTGTGAACTGTTTTGGGACATGAGCTGCCTTCAAACCATTTTGACCATAGTGGTCCTGTGTTAATGCCCTAAAGACTGTGTGACCTTCTCAGTCAGGGTAAAAGCTGCTATTATGACTATAGTGGCTATGTGAAAGCTGAAAATGTTCCCCATGAATTAACTGATAATTTCTGGAGCTATGTGTGAATAGGTTTAATGAATTTGGGATCCCTGTTCTTTTTTCAAGTTCCGTGTGGACATTCCATTATTGAAAGGGACTGTTTAAAACGTTGTTTTCATCCAGCACCAGTGAGGAAAAGGAAACCTGTGGGTGATATCTGGGCCTGGGTAATTTGGCCACTGGAAGTGTTTCTGCTGCTCCGAGCACCCACTCCCCATGGACTTATTCCATCCATACCCCTAGATACAAGGAGGGAGAGCTACATTTCTACGTATGTCAGGTTATGTGATTCAAATGGATAAGACACACAGCCATTACAGTTTTGAACTTGCACTGTTGGTCTACAGTGCAAGTTTATATACAAATGTATATGGTAGTTGTTGGGGAAGGGGTAAGGAGATGTGGGTTTGAGGATCAAATGAAACTAAAAACAAACAAACTAAATGCCTATGCCATATTGTGCTATTCACTCCATCAAGTCCAGCAGTGATGAGCATTACATACATGTTATGAAAATTACAGTCAGTGATTTCAGAAATACATAAATGTTTTATCCAAGCCATCTGCCTCTATTAAGTGCACATAGTAAGCTTTATTTATAAAAGGCTGGGAAATAATTTAAAAGTTTAAGTAGCTAAAAAAGTCAAGTAAGTAATCATGTTTGGTCAGCTTCACTTTTCAGCATTTTCCTGTAATAAGTCTGGTTCTGAGAGTGGCAAAGAGAGACAGAGAGAGAGAGAGAGAGAGAGGAGGAGTAATGGTGGAGGTATGTTTATCATTCAGTCTTAGATCAGTCCTGAAAGGGTTAAGAAAACCCTACTGACAGCAGAAAATCATTGTACACTGACACACACACACAAACACACACACACACACACACTTTCTCTCTCTCTCTCTCTCTCTCTTGGGAGAGAGAGAGAGAGAGAGAGGTGTAATTTGAATCTCTGCTACAGCAATGTAGTCTCATTGCAAACTCAGTTCTGACCAACAGTACATTGTTTAGATAAAATGTGTAAAAAGAGGTTTAGTTGTCCTAGGAGAAAAGAAAGGGGAGGAGGGAGGAGGAATGGTGGAGCTCTGTTTATCATTCAGTCTTAGATCGGTCATGATAGGGCTAACAAATCATACAGACAGCAATAAAGCATTGTACACTGACACACACATACACACACACAATTGGGAGACAGAGAGAGAGAGAGAGAGAGAGAAGAGTAATTTGAATCTCTGCTTGACCACTGCAGTCTCATTAGAAACTCAGTTTTGGCCAACAGGCAGTAGTGTAGTGCTAAATTTAGAAGTGTGGGGTCTCTATGACCTATGATGTCCCCAACTTTCACAGGCTGGGGGTCTGGGGGCCGCCTAATGTCCCCAGAAGCTATCAGGTTTTAGATGCATTCTGGTGCATTTTGAGAGTCGTTTTGACACTATTTGGATGCTTTTAATGCCTTCTTTGAATTGTTACATACAATCAATATCACTATTAAAATAACTACTTTTTATTGTCTTTAATTTTTTTTTTCAATTGTTTAACCAGGTGAGACACACTAAGCTGAAAACTTGTTTACAGGTGAAACCTGGGAGCACAGGGAAGTTAAGTGACTTGCTCAGGGTCACACAGCATGCAAGTGGGGGCAGTGGGATTCATACCCAGGTCTCCAGATTTGCAGCTCAGAGCCTTAAACCACTGCACTATACTGCCTTCCAAATTAATGTTCCCTGACTGGGAATTGAATCAGGGCAGCAGCGGTGAAAGCGGCAAATCCTAACCATTAGACCACCAGGGAGCTATGAAAATTGTCAAATCTAAAGCAAAAAATCCCACTCCAGCCACCCTTTAAACACCCGACTATATGTCACTTCTCCTGAGTACAGTCAGGTATCACTGCACCAGGCATTGCACTTGTTACCTTGCAACCTGAATAGAATACTCTGGCCCCCGAACAGTGCACCAAACAGTCAGACATACAAGGCAGTGAGAGAGCACACAAAACACCAGCCTGGAGGTGCTTGTGTCTGTCACACAGCAGACATTTACACAGACCATCCATGCTAGAGAATGGAACTGATACACAGGACCCACTGGAGGGTCCCTCAAGGACCAGCACTGACACGGAATGTATACCAGGTTATGAATGCTTTATCTGCATGTACCCTGAACTGAGACAGTTGGAACAGGGAGGGTAAGGCTCAGCAGCATATACAGTCACATCACAAACCACAGACCTGACATGCAGCAAAGGCTCCACAACCTGTGTAAGGCCTCAGAAAATGGCATGACCATAATTATCACTGCTGTACAACAGGATGATGTTTACCATTCATATCCAGTGCATGGCAGCCAACTCCCAAATACCCATATGTCAGACACCAGAACCACAACACCACTAATCACTCCAGCACAACCTATACATGACAGCCAACCTGCAGGGGTGCACAGCCAACTGTAACAGATGATTACCTAATGCCAAGCACATTCCGTGGCATGTACACAGCCAAGTCACATGGCAAGGGCAGGGACAATGCTAGTGGTGGTTCATCCTACCCTAAACACCCACTCACATGTCATCACAGACACCAAAGCAAAAAAACACAAGTGACCTAATGTCTCATCCAAATGCAGCACAGGCTTTAATGTTGAAGAAATGCTATCCACAATCAGATGCATGTGAACTTCACTTCATGTGTTCCATGCTGTATCACAGCAAGGGATGGAAGGCTGGTGGCAAGAGGTAAGATGGGGGTTGGGGGGAGATATCACTTGAGTTGCTGGATACAGCCCAGCCCCTCACCATCAGATAAAGCCATTCAATACAAACAAAATTACTAATATAAAACAGCACACTTACCTCACTGCTCCTTTTATGATAAATCCAGGCTGGTTATTAATTCATATTGTTTTGTTCGCAGCAACTGTCTAATTCACTTGGTTTTACCATGCCACAGTGACAGCTATCACAGAGACATCCCCAACAGTGACAGCCACAGTGCCGACTGTCGAAATTGCGGTGTCGGAGATGCCTCCGTGTATCCATCGGGGGCTGTGCCTCCCCAACCCCCTCATGTAGGGGGCCTCTACCCCCACACCCTCCAGTCTCTAGGATTCCAACTCCAAGTCAGAGTTGGATCCAGGAGGGGTGAAACACCCAGCAAGGCAGTCTCGGTCACTGCACAGACCATCACAGCAACCTGCAGGTTTTGCCTGATTCCTGTCACTGTGGTGGTCTTTGCAGTGTCGGAGTTGCTGCAGTGATGGTATACCAATTCACTTTGTCCCGGCCAAGTTCTGACTCCCAGCTTGTGAGAATGAATTGCTCACAGGCTCACATGGCATGACTATTCAGCTGTTCCCTGCTAGTACTCTGCATAGTTCCAGCAGTACCTCCAGTCACACAGGTGCAGCTAGCCACTCGCTGGGTTAGAGAATTTCTGCAGGACATTCCCCTGATTAAAGATCCATCTTTCACATGAACAAAAAGTACCAGCTTCAAGACACGAACAAAGTTTTTTAAACTGCTACACCTGTTCACAATTGCTGAGCCAGTACATTGAGGTGTTTTCACAGTGCTTCTCTGCTGTTACTATTTGGGGGTCAGTGTGATTTCTTATCCTGTGCCAGTGCTCCCCCCATGTGGTTCATCTCCCTGCTTCCTCCTCCTGGTAACCGGAGTTTTTCATATTGGTGGCAAGTGAAGAACCAGAGGAGGCTAGCAGCATCGCGGAGGGAGGAGGGCAGTTCCTATAGAGACTTCGCTGTCACAAGCGGCTTTAATAGCTACTGTGTGAGTGCTTGGTAGAGAAAACTGAAATTAAGAGAGCAAACAGAAGAGCATTTGGACTGGTGTGTAAAGGGCCATTTTTTATCTTTATTTTGGGATTTTTAAAAGTCTCTTGTAATGTTCCAAAATTGCCCTTATTGAACAATCCTGTATTTTAATAGAAGATTGGGTAATTATTGCTACTTGGGGAAAACATATATAGATTCCAGTGATAGCAAGAGTTTATCTTGCTGTCTCTAAATATACCTACTGTATAATTTGTTTTATTTTGTTTCTATTTTCTAGTTATTTGGATACATACTTTGCAAATGGGTAAAATATTAACTAATGTTTTGATGGTAGTATGTTTTATGATTGGTATTTTTTCCCTTTTTTTCATGTTTGGAAATACAAATTTTAAATATGGAAATGTGACTGGAGTCCAATTATGAAATCTGATTGTTAAGCAATGTGGGGACACTCAAACACTACCCTTAATTTTTTTGGGAATAAAGATTAGGCCGATTGCTCAGTTGCTAATTCCAATACAAAGCTCTATATCTTGCAGACTGGCTGTTTTGATAGGTAAATGGAAATTGAACCGTGAGGCAAATTATAGGCATTATTTTTGCCTTATGGTTCGAAGACTTCTTTTAAAGCAGTATGGAATGGTTGCAAAATTAAAAATTCTTATAGCTTTGAGCTTAGTGATGTCAGGAAATATCCATTTGAATCCAGGTCCAGTCAATATCTATTCAAATCAGGGGCTAGGTAATGAGAATATGTACACAGCTGATATTTTACAAAGTAATAAACTTTCGTTTGTTCAGTTGAATGCTATGAGTTTCTTTCCAAAATTTGATATGATAAGGGAATGGATCCTGGAATTTAAACCAAATATTATAGTAATAACTGAATCCTGGCTAAATAAAAAGATACAGGATGGCAAAATACAGGTACCTGGTTACCAATTATGGAGGCACGATCGTGGGAAAAGGGGTGGGGGCGTTTTGGTCTATGGTACTGTAGCTCTGGAAATTAAGAATCTAAATTGTGCTAGTACATCAGGCATGGAAAAGGTAGTTCTGGAGATAAAAATCCCTTATTGTAGACCATTGTTGCTGGTGGGTTGTTACCTTCCCCCTAGGGGAGATGACCAACAGTTTCTTGTTCTCCGGGATCTTTTGCTTCCCTATAGGGAAAGTCATGAGCTTATGATAATGGGGGACATGAATATAGATTGGATGAGGGTGCCACCCACCAGCAAAATAATGGATTTAAAAACAATATTGGGTTTGTCTCAGTTGATTGCCACAGCTACAAGACTAAATGCTAAAACTCCCAATTCCTCCACTATTTTGGATCTGATATTTACTTCTGATCCTACTAAATATTCATTTAGTGACCATCAAATAACTTTTTGTGTTAGGAAAACAGCTAAGCAACTGACAGTTCCTCAAATTAAATATTATCGTAGTTTTAAGAACTTGGACTATACATCCTTTATGGTTGAACTGGAATCAAGAAACTGGTCTCGATTAACTTTGATTCCTGATATAGATAGTGTCTGGTCATATTTTTGTGGTGAATTTATATCTGTATGTGATATTTTTGCACCTATCCAAAGTAGGAAAGTTAAACAAAAAAATTCCTTTTGGTATACTACAAAGCTAAGAGTGTATCGTAAGAAAAGGGATGTTGCATGGAGATTGGCAAAGAAAAAAAATGAGAGAGTGCTTTGGGAAAAATATCGAGCAGCACGTAATCTGTATATTGCACAAATAAGGAAAGCTAAATCAGATTTCTATCTTTCTGGAATGGCAACTGACTAGTTTAAAAAACCTAGGGATTTCTGGAGTATGGTTAAAAACTTACAACGAAATAAGACCTCAGAACTGCCAAATGAATTTATGGCAGAAAATGGCCAAGTAAAACTTTCAGATGGGCAGCTGCTATGCTGAATAAAATGTTTGTTGATATAGGGTCTTCTCAGATTAATACATGTCCCCTTCCTGGTATAATTAAGCAAGTGAGAAATCAAGAAAAGAAAGATGAAAATGGTTTATTATTCTGTTTTCAAAATATTATTCCAAGTCAAGTCTATTGGGAATTATTAAAATAAATATAAATAAGGCCCAAGGTTCAGATGGGATTCCATCTTTTTGTTAAAAATTTGCTGCCCCAATAGCACCAATATTGACTGACATTTTAACCTCTCACTGAAGACGGTATTACCCATTAGTCTGGAAACAGGCAGAAGTGATACCAGTGTTTAAGGGAGGGGTGAGAAATGATATGCAGAATTATAGACCAATATCATTGCTCTCGGTTACTTCTAAAGTGTTTGAAAAAATTGTGGTTTCTCAATTAAATAGTTATCTTGAAAAAAATGAAAAATATAATAAATATCAGTCAGGTTTTAGGGCACAACATAGTACCACTACTGCACTTGTTAAGGTTGTGACGGACATCCAGGTGGCCATGGCTAGGGGCTTTCTGGCTGGAGCAATTTATATTGATTTATCAAAGGCCTTCTATACCTTGGAACATCAGGTATTGATGGAAGAATTGGGATCTGTAGGCCTCAGCCAGAAAGCCCAGAATTGGTTCCATGGCTACCTGGATGGTAGACAACAAAGGGTTAGGTTAGGTAGTAACTTTGTGTCTGGCTATCTAGATGTTAATTCTGGTGTTCCTCAGGGGTCAGTGCTAGGACCCATTCTATTTAATATATATACAAATGGTGTCGGACATCTGATGAATGATTTCCGGCACCATTTGTATGCAGATGATACAATTTTGTACCTTGAAGGGAAATCTGTGGGATATATACAGGATACATTGCAGAAATGTTTTAATACATTACAAATATATTTTTCAGAACATGGTTTGGTTTTGAATTCACAGAAGTCACAGGTAATGTTGTTTTCAAATAAAAAAGTACATGTGGAGCTGGATATTAAGACACTTGATGGGCATAGCCTGACCTCTGTGGATCATTATAAATATTTGGGAGTATGGTTGGACTCTCATTGTAGCTGGGATTCTCATGTTGATAGCTTGACACAAAAATTGTGTAAAAAGTTGGGGGTATTGTATAAGCATAGAAGTTGTCTTTCATTTGATGCTAGGTTAAGGATAGTTAATTCAATGATAATTCTGCATATCGATTATGGAGATATCATATATAGAGGGTCAGTTAGGAGTAATTTAGAAAAGCTTGATGTCATCTATAATAGATATGCGTGTTTTGTCTTGGATGCACCTCAGAAAACACATCATTGCACTCTTTACAGGAACTTAAATTGGATATCCTTGATAGAACGTCGAAATGTGCATGTGCAATGGTTAACCTATCGCTGTTACTGTAAAAAAGCTCCAGGATATCTAGTGGAGTTTCTGGAGGAATGGAATGCTAAGGTAGGTTTGAGATCTGAAGAGGAAGTAAAATTTAGGGTACCCCTTATGAGAACAGTGAAGGGCCAACATTGTTATCTATATGAAGGTCCAAAATTGTGGAACTTATTACCAGGCTATCCGAGGTCACGTATAAATAAAATATCTTAGAATGAAATAAAATCATGGCTTGTAAAGGAGGCAATGTCTTTAAAGATCTGCTGCACTTGAGATGTTTACATATATGGTTTATTGTTGTAATTATTATCTTGTTTTCCTTTTTCTTTTTCTTCCTTTTGTTTCTTTGGTTGTATATGTACTATTTTTTTATGTACTGTATGTATAGTGTTTTCATCTGTATGTATTTAAAAATGAAACTGATATTTCTTCTGTACAGTAGGACCCCATTGTAAATTAGCTGATGCTAAATTGGGTTTTATCCTGTTTCTGATATCAGAAATAAACTTTTTACTACTACTACTACTACTACTACTAAGTTATCACTGCCAGGTTATTAAGTTACTAATCCTTCATGGAGAAGACATTTAAACATGCACTACTGCTTTGCCATATTAAATAGGTTACTTAAATAAATAAATTTAATATACTGCTCAATCCTGGAAAATACATCATAAAAGCTGGACCCCACTGAAAATGAGAAATGGGGAGCCCAGAGCCTCCGGGACTGGGCATCTAAAAATAAAATTTGCCTTGCCTTTGCCTTGCCTCTCACTTGGGCTATCCTGGGTAAATGCATTATAAAAATGGGTACAAGGAGGACCCCACTAAAAAAAAAATCTTGCATCTTCACTGTACTATCCTGGGTAAATACAGTGTAAAAACTGGATCAAACAGAACCCCACTGCAAACTAGATTTCACAACTTATCTTGGCTATCCTTTGTAAATATATTGTAAAACTGTAAAAGCAGTACCCTACAACAGAACCCCATCTGAAAAGCAGATGTTGCATGTAAGCTGGTCTGCCCTGGAAAAATGCATTGTACAAGCATCCAGATCACTCATCTTGTAGCTATATGGTATATTCCTGGTGGTCTAGTGGTCCCCCCCTAAAATGGCATCTGACCCTCTCCCCACATAATGCAAACCATAGCACTAGTGATGACTGGCACAGCCATCTGCTCACCACCTCAACTGGTTTCCATTTGACGGTCTCTGAGCAATCACAAGTCTTGTACAAACACCTGTTTCTACTGTACTCACGATCGCTCATTGACAATTAGATGGTGGCTGGCCAAGGTGGTGAGAAGAGGGCTGTGCAGATCACTGTCACTATTGCCGTACTTTGGCTTAAGTGACCTAATCGGGGAGGGTTGGGGGGTTGTGTGGAGGAGGGTCCTGAGAAGGTGGGTTGACAGAGGATCAGATGCCCTTATGGGGAGGAGACCACTAGATTATCAGGAATATTCAAGACAGCTTCAGGGTGGTCAGTTGGTGGTGCAGGAACCACTAGACTACCAGAACTATTCAAGACAGCTACAGGAGAGTCAATCAGGGGGGTACAGAAACCAGTACATCACCAGGAATATTTAACACAGCTACAGGACAGGTGAATAAGGGGCTGGGGGACCGCTGGATCACAAGGACTATGTAAAACAGCTACAGAATGGGGGAGAGCCACACATGTTAACAAGCCAATAATGGATACTCAAATGGACCATAATTCCTTCCATGCCCAAAGGGGTCATTAGCATATATTGGCTAAATATGGCCCACAGGTGCCCTGCTGCTATCCCATTTGATCCATGCTACCTCCATTGTGCTCCTGTCAGCCATATTCAGTCCGGACCTGTGCCAGCATAGTGCATAGTCACTATGCACTGTACCGATATGGCCCCATATTTAGACAGTTGCATGCTCAAGCTGCAGTGAGCTAATTGTCTGAATATTACCCCCAGGCAGGATGTGCACAAACTGCCACAGACTACATATGGCCTGCTCTGGATAGGGGGGCCTACACTGCTTAACCCAGTGGAACCCAAAGTATATAAAACAATGGCTCTTGGGGGTAAGAAAGGCCTGCCTATAGCCTCATGATGCTTTTGTTCTAACTTGTAACTGCATGAAAGCAAACATGTTTGGCATGATTTATGCTTGTTTGGGCAGCAAAACATACATAGCATTACCATGTCAGCCAAATGCTTCATTTAATACAGACAGAAACATATCACACAAATAGATATGTAGGAGACATTATAGCAAGTCAAAGCAGAAGAGAGCATCCAACTCCATGGTCCGTGCTATCACAAGTGCATAATTAGCCACCACCATAGGCAGGTATAAGCTAAGTGACATCTCAGTTTAATGTCATAGTTATACTATCTTACTGTTTACATGTCTGAATATAGTACTAAATAGAGGAGACTGGCCAAAAGAAGAAAACAAAACTGAAGTTTCACTCCCCCCCATCCACTCACTCACCAGTGCCATTGGAGCTTACAGTACCTTGCAAGTCGCAGAGGGAAGATAACCATTCAGCACAGGCTGCAATAAAACTGCCACTTTATTATCAATCAAGCAGTATTTCCAAATAAACTCCTTACAAAGCAAATAAAGTGTAACCACCCATATTTTTTTTTCCACAGGATTGTTAATACAAAAACTGGACAGAGGGTTTCATGATCTTTACTTACCTTAGTAGGGAAAGTAACTTTAATTTAGCAAACAGATTTACTAGAAAATGACACTGCCTGTTTTATTCAATTGGAGGATCATCACAATGTCTGTCTGTCCCAGCCCAATGACCCCACTGCCACAAGCCTATACCCGATCTCAAATCACCTTGTGCTCCAATAATGTCTGTGAAAAAATTCAGCAGAGAAGCTATAAAACAAAGTTCCCTTACAGTTGTGTTTCAAAGACTGTAAAGTTGCTGATTTAAGACTGCTGCCTAGAGAACTACATTAAAAAAATCATTGAAGACTTTAAGAAGTATTGCAACACTACATCCCTGCCAACAGGGCATTGTTTAGCTAAAACTGTGTAAAAAAAAGGGTTTATGTGTCCTATAAGACTAAAACAAGCTGCCTGTGCTGTTTACACTGAGTGTATCCACTGATTGTAATTTGAGCTGGCATGACAATACTGCATGTAGGAAAGGAACTCTTTCTTCCCCCCTCCAGCAGAATTATTTCAGTAGTGAAAAGATAGTGGTTTGACTCCAAAATTGTGCTTTGGTTGGAGTCTGAAGTGCCCTTTTTCCTCAAGAGATAACAAGACATCTGCAGGGCTCTACCCCCTGCAGCTGTAACAACATACATGTCACCACATATGTGCATACAGACAGTCAACATGGCCCATAACAGAACATGCAAAATGCCAGCAATGGAGCTCAGTACTTGACAGCACCACTCCCACAATGGTTCATGGTCCATCGATGGGGCACTGCTCGCATAAAGACTCTGAGCCAACTGGCAGCACTACTGTAATGCAGCTGGTCATCTTACAATCAGTATGCTAGCACTTCCTAATTACTGGACCTTAACCTATGGTAGGTTGTGGTATCACGTATAGGGTGTCCTGTCAAGTGAGCGAACACAAAATCATGACTGAGACAATGGCGATGGCAGTACAGTGAGGCACAAAGTGCGACCAGAATACACAGAGATCACCGAAATGGTGACCTACAGTTTCTCCCCTTCCCCAAGTTGTGCCCCCCTGAGTTGGTTATTTACAGTAAGGGTGTGCAGGAGCGAAGCCCACTGCAGAAACCCACTGTTGTCATTTTGGCAATCACTGTGTATCTTGGTCTGTCTTTGTGCCTGGTAGTATTGCTGCAAGCTGTTTTCTCATTCACAATTTTATGTTTGTTGACTTGATGTGGGACCCATGTATAGTACACAGCTACAAGGACACTCTAGGTGCTGGATTGTCAGGAGACTGCCAACAGCCTGTGGCATCCTTCTGCTTCACGAGCCCTACTTGCATCTGCCTGACAGTTCATCTTGTCATGGTTTACCCTTCTGGCATAGGTGCGGCAATGTGCCAATAGTATGCACAACTTGCACCATACTCAGGGGTTGCCATGCTGCATGGACCTCCTGCATAATGTGGCAATCACCTCCAGTATGCCTTTTGATTGATGCATGGGAGTGGTTGTGGAAAACTGCTGGAGTTTGGCACTGGGACCCCACCTGTTTGAGAACTGTGTGCAAGGTCCCTGGCACACCGGCATTGGATGCAAGCTGCTCTTTGCCACAGCTTGCATTGCTCTAACATAGAAACTTAGAAACATAGAATTTGATGGCAGATAAGGACCACTTGGCCCACCTAGTCTGCCCATTTCCTTACTTAATGGATAAGCTGCAGATCCAAGTTAACCAACAGCCTACTTCCTCATACCCCCCACTAGAATTGCCTTATGTCTGTCCCATGCATTCTTAATTTCCCCCACTGTTTTTGTCTCCATGACCTCCTCAGGAAGGGTTGTTCCATGCATCCACAACCATCGTCGTAAAAAAATACTTTCTCACATTACCTCTGAGCTGTCCCCCCTCTATCTTCAAATTATGCCCCCTTATTCTTGCACATCTCTTTTTCTGAAAGATGCTACCCTCTTGGACTGTGTTGGTTCCCTTGAGGTACTTGAAAGTTTCTATCATGTCCCCCCCTCTCCCTTTTTTCTTTGAGGGTATACATATTAAACTCTTTTAGTCTCTCTTTGTATGTTTTCTGGTTTAGACCCTGTACCATTTTGGTTGCCCTCCTCTGGACAGCCTCCACCCTATGTCTTTGCAGACATGTGACCTACAGAACTGCACACAGTACTCCAGATGGGGTCTCACCAACAGGCTGTACAGAGGGATAACAACTTCCTGTTTTCTACTGATGATGCCTCTTCCTATGCATCCCAGTATCCCCCAAGCCCTCCTTACTGACTTCTCACATTGCTTGCCCATCTTTAGGTCATCTGATATAACTACCCCAGGTCTCGTTCCATTTTTGTTGTTGTCAGTATCTCACCCCCATTGTGTACTCTTCCCCTGGGTTTTTGTTTCCCAGATGCATTCCTTTGCACTTATTTGCATTGAATCTAAGCTGCCATACATTTGACCACTCCTCCAACCATGCCAAGTCCCTTCTTATCCTTTCCACTCCACCTTGTGTATCAACCCTTTTGCAGATCTCTGTGTCATCTGCAAAGACACATACTTTTCCTTCCAGTTCCTCTGCAATGTCACTTATAAAGACATTAAAAAGGACCAGACCCAGTACTGAACCCTGTGGTGCCCCACTAGTAAGCCCTTTCCTTCAATGTGCATTTCATTTACTATTACCATCTGCATCCTGTTGTCCAGCCAATGTTTTACCAAGGCTACCACCCAGGAACCCACTCCCAGGCTGGCTAATTTGTTTATTAATCTTTTGTGCGGTACAGTGTCAAATGCCTTGCCAAAGTCTAGGTAGGTCATGTCCATAGCCCCTTCCTGGTCTGCTACTTTGGTCACCCAGTCAAATAAATCAGATAGATTCATCTGACATGACCTTCCCACTGTGAATCCATGCTGCTTTGGGTCCTGTGCCCCACTGGCCTCTAGGTACTCAACAAATCTTTTCTTCAGAATTGCTTCCATCATTTTCCCTACCACTGAGGTCAATCTGACAGGTCTGTAGTTTTCTGCTTCTGTCCTGCTCCCACTCTTGTGAAGGGGAATCACATCCACCCTCCTCCAGTCCTAAAGTGCCACACCATCCTCCCATGATTTGTTAAAAAGGGTAGTCAGTGGTGTTACTAGTTCTCCCCTTAGTTCTTTTAGAATTCTGGGGTGAAGCCCATCAGGACCCATTGCTTTGTCCACCTTCAGTTTTAGGAGAGTTCTTTCAGAACCCTTTCTTCTGTGAAAGGACTGATATCGACCCTCCTATCCAGAGTGCTTCTATTGACTGGATTAGGTACCGCCTCCTCCTCTTCTTTCATGAATACTGAGCAGAAGTATTCGTTCAGTATCCCTGCTTTTTCACTGTCCCTCTCTGCCCACCCACCCACCCTCCTCTTTATTCAGTCTCTGTATCCCTCCCTTTGTCTTTCTTCACTCCCTAATGTACCTATAAAAGGTTTTACCCACCCCTTACTCTCCCAGCACTTTTTCATTCCAATGCCATGGTACTCTGCAAGTGGGATATTATGTACAACAACATCTGCAGATTCACCTTATTGGTTCCACATCTTACCCTCCACTGCTGACTATACTTTGCCTTAAATTGGCTGCCTCCCAATGCTATTAGATCATATGCACTCAGTTGTTTTGCTGACTCTTTGACCAGAATGCCTCACCCTGTGGCTCTGGGTGCTATGCTTACCCCTGTCTCTCACTCTCATGTCCTCAGGTCCTCTGCCTCCCCCTTGCTTGCTGTTCAGCCCTGCTCCACTAAAATGGGTAAGCATGCTTTTTTATATTTTGCCCCGCAGTTCTGGAATTCACTCCCCCTTCTTGTGAAGAACTCTTTATGTCACCTATTTTTTAAGCATTCCCCTTTTTCCCACCTTAATGCTCCTGGTCACTGTGACTGCATGTAATTTTTTGTGTGGCCCACTGCTCACCCTCCAGCTGCTTTCTTGCCCTTTTCTGTATTCCTACTGTGAATGTGTGCCTACTCATCTCCTGTTACCACTATTTAGGACTATTGACTTGTTAACTGAAAATTTTGCAACAATTGTATGACTGTTCTAAACTGTAGTATTCATATGTTATTCTTATGCTGATTTTTGCTTATGTTAATGCTGTTTGAGTAGTTTGTCCTGACAGTTATCTTTGCCTTATGTACCTCATTTATTGTCATTGTTGTCTTATGCTCTATTATTGTAACTGTAGTCTCTAGGTCATGCCTGGAAAAAAGCAGATTTCTTGCCTAGCGCACTTACCCGTCATCAAAAGCTAATAAATAAATAAATAACTGAGTTGGCTATTTTTTCCTGGGTTTGTACCTTTACTATTCTGACTGCCTTCCCCAATTCCTTCTGCTTTAACTGGAACAGTTCTCTGTTCTGCTCCTTCTGTGTTTCCTTATACTTCCTGAATGCTATCTTTTTCTCCATAACCTTCCCCACCACCTCTTTTGAGAACCATAGTGTTTTTTTTCTTTCATTTTGATTTATTTATTTGCTTCACACAAAAGCTTGTTGCCTCTGTAATGGCAGTTTTAATGTTTCCCTATTGCTGCTCCACCCTTCCTTCTTACCTGCTTGCTAGTGCTTTTCTAAGGCACTTTCCCATTTTGACAAAATCAGCCTGCCTGAAGTCCAGTACCTTCACTTTTGTATGACTTAACTCTACAGTTGAGTTTATAATGAACCACACTGTTTGGTGGTCACTTGTTCCCAGATGGCTACCCACTTCTAGATCTGAGATCCTCTCTCCATCCCTATTTGACAGTACCAGGTCTAAGACTGCTCCCTCCGGAGTGGGTTCCAACACTAGCTGTCCAAGGCATGCCCCCTGTAGTGCATTGAAAATGGCCCCGCTCTTGGATGTGGCTGTAGCAAAGGTGCTCCAGTTAACATCTGGCATATTCAGGTCCCCCATCAACAATATCTCCCCTTTCTCTGCCATCCTAAGCATGCCTTTTATCATTTCCTTGTCCATTTCCTCTCCCTGAGATTGGGGACTGTATACAACCCCCTGTGCGAATTGTGGTGCCATTTTCAGTCTCCAGGGTGACCCACAGTGCCTCCTTTCCTCCCTGTTTACCCTTCAGTTCTGTTGCTTTGATCCTTTCCCTTTCATAGAAAGCTACTACTCCTCCTCCTCCTTCTCTTTTTCCATCCCTGTCCCTCCTGTAGATTGTGTATCCTGGTATGTTGACATCCCAGTCATGGTTCTCTGTGTACCATGTTTCCATGACTGCCACAATATCCAGGCATCCCTCTTCCATCAAGACCACCAGTTCAGGAAGCTTGTTACCTAGACTACAGGCATTGGAACTCATTATCCTCTATTTTTGATGCCCTTTCCCCTTTTTGCCCCATCCCTGTCCTTATCGCCTTTGTCTTTTTCTCCATTTACCCTGTCCTTCTCCCTATTGACTTCTCTATCTTGATGTGTACCTCACTAACTACCTTGATTTTTTTTTGGGGGGGGGCGCTAGGATTTAAAGTCAGTTTTGAGAATTGGACCCCTGGTGTCTACACCTGAATGACAGGGACATGCTGAAGACAATACAATGAAGGGTAATCAAGATGATACAGGTGCAGTTGGGCATAACTTATGAGGTCATGTAGGACAGCCTCAGTATGTACTCCTGGAGGACAGAAGGGAACAGAGCGACATGATAAAAACATACAAATACCTACAGGGGTGCAACAAGGTGGACCATGAAGAGCTATTCTGACTGAACAAAAGTTCATCCACCAGGAGGCACAATATAAAGTTAGTCTGTGGGGATGGGGTTCAAAAGTGTTAATAAGTACTTTTTTTACAGAGATTGTAGTGTATATGTGGTATAGCCAAGTCAGCACAGTAATCAACATAAGCATTATTTTTGAGTTTAAAAATGGCAAAAATTGCTAGAATTGGATTATTAACCAGGGAGAGTGAGGAGAACTAGGAACAAAAGAGGGAAGAGGGAGGTAACATATTAAGAGTATCTCCAGGTTGGGTTCCAGGGCAGACTATATTGACTCCAAGTCTTTTTCCACCCTCAGATGTCTATGTTTCTAGGAAATGCAGTAATCCACTTTGAGACTATGTAGCAGAGAGGCAGTACCGTAGGAAGGGTGGGGTGGATAGGGCAGCCGCCCCGGGCACAAGCCTCCTAGGGGCTCGGTTTGATCTGAAGCTCACTCTATTATTAACTTGAAAAAGTGAGCACTGCAACTTTAATTTTTTTTTAGGTAATTACTATTTGCTGCCAGCAGGGTGCATCCGCGGACCAGCAAGTCAGGGGAGGGAGGGTGGTCACATAATATGTCGCTGCAGCAAGAAGAACAATCATGTGGTATGCAGAGCAGACAGTTTGTCTGTGGGGGCAGGCTGGCGCCAAGTGAAGTACATAAGGTAACGTAAGCAGCAGACTCCAGAGCATTGTTAGAGTGGCAGAGCAGTTGAGCAGAGGCAGTTAGAGGAGAGCTGGAGTAAAGGAGAGAGCAAGAGAATGACTAGTATAGTAGAGAGAAAGAGAGAGAGCATGGAGTGTTAACATTGATTTTGTGTAGCAGCATGTAGCAGACAAGAGAATGAAGCTTCCTTCCATGTCCGTAATCCCTCTAATTAAATAAATGATGATGATCTGTTTGTTGCTGGGAGGGGGTTGAAAAAAAGAGTAAAATCTACTTACTGATCGTTCCTCGTTCAAAGACGGCAAAGGGTTAGCCTAGGATATATAGGATTAGATAATTTGGCTCAGGGCTGGCTGCTGTGTATAACTTGTCCGTTTTACTTTGCTTTTGGAGTGGACCCTTGTGCTGACCGACTGGCCAGCGCGGCCTTGTTCTCCCTCATCCCCGCCCCATCCCCCTGATTCATTCGTCCTCCCTCTGAGGCAGGCTGAGCGATCATTTGTGAATGATGAGATTCCTTCTGGTCTGGCCCTGGGTCCCAGTCCCCTGTCCCTCTTGCTGACTCCCCAGGTGACTTTTTAATTTTTACAAGACAGAACAACGTCTTGTTCTCCACATCCATGGTCCTGGACTTCCACCTTGCAAAAGCTGATTAAATGATTCTTGATTCTCCGGTCCCAGGTCCCTGCCAGCTGCCCCACCCACCTGTTTTGCTGACTCCTGCCAACTCCCGATTAAACCTGGAGGCTGCTTGGCCTGGCTGCCCTTGCCAGCTGCCCGCCCCACACTTGCTGCTTTCCTAATCCCGCCTGGGTGTCCCAGCAATAGTTATTTAATTTGTGCTGCTCAGTGCTGCTAGCTGCACTGCCTTTGTAACCAAGTCTGCTGGCTGGGGCCTAGGGTGGCTGCATTCTTTAAAATAAAAGCCCAGTGCCTCATGCCTCCCGAGTCAGTCCTGAGTCTGACCCAGACCCTACTCAGAATCAGCAGGCAGCAGTATTTACAGAAACAAAATTATTCTGTGTGTGTGTGTGGGGGGGGGCGGATTTGCAGTAAAAAAAAAAAAGTAAAATAAAGCAGTTGAAATTCAAGTCTTCTTTCTTTATGTGTGTCTGTCCGGGGGGCGGGGGGTATTAGTGGTAATAAAAATAAAGTAATTAAGCTGCAGGGAGTCTGAAGGGGACTATGCTTAAAAAAGATCATGGGACACAAGTGAGATACAGGGTCCTCTTACTGAAGGAGCTTTGCTATACATGCTTGGGCATCCTGTGGGAATGCAGGAAAGGACTGAAACTGTGATTTCTGTGTGCTGGTGCCAGCAAACAAAATACTCTGAGGGAGAGGGTGGGATTAAAGGAGGGTAAGGAGATATCCAGAACAGTAGTAGAGTGGGTGAAGATTATGGGTTTTTAAGTGACTGCTAGAGAAATCCTGTCTGGGATACCCCCTGATAAAAGGGTCTCTGCCCATGAAACAACTTCAGCAGCGCTAGTGAAGCACTAGGGATTGGTACCCTATATCAATAGGTAAAGCAGGGGCATAAGCGAGTCATTCGAGAGGATGTGGAGAGTTATGGGGGGACAGGGTAGGAAGGAGGCATCACAGGCCGCGGCACCCGTAGTGCAGTCATCTTCAGGAAAGTCCTCAGGAGGCAGTGATGTTGCCTGGTGTGCAGCAGGTTTGCAGCACTCACTTTGGAGCTGGGTGCAGTAAAGTATGAACTTAACCTTTTTACAGTGAGTCCCAGTGGACACTGGTGCAAGCAGTCACTACTCCTTTCCACTGCACACCGTGCCACACCTACTGTGGTAGGGGCGATGGGGGGAAGAAGGGTCTATACAGACTGAGATCCTGAGGTGGCAACAGCAAACAGATTCACCTCATGTGCAGTTTGGTCGTCTAGTCCCCAAGTGAAAAGGCCGCACCCTGCAGGTATGCAAGAGATCAGGTCTGTGCTTAAGAGTACACTTTACATGCGATCAGAGTCCAAGAGGCAAGACAGTGCTAGGAAAGAGTTTGTGATAGGTGATTCCATCATAAAGAGGACAGAGGGGGTAGTGAGTGCAGAGAAGCAGGGGACAGGAAGGTTAGATGCCTTCTGGGGCTTTGGTTGGATGGGATGTAAACAGGGTAGAAAGAATTGTCAATAGAGTGGAAAGCAGTCCTACTAGGCACCCGATAACCTGGTTTGCAGACTCCTAGATGAGGTTAAGAATAGCTTTAGAAATTTTGTGGGGACTTCAAGCTGGCAGCTGCCTCACTGACTTCTGAGTTTTTCTGCCAGTTTGAGCAGAAGGAGAACTAGAAGAGGGTTCATCCAATTGTTCACTTCAGCTCATGGCTGATGGAGTGGTACAGGCAGGAGGGATGGGGTGCCTGGGATATTGGAGCCACTCTTAGATGGATTTAAAGCTATTCAAGTTGAATGGCCCTCAACCCTCTGAGGAGGGCATCAGGATACCAGGGAGCAAGTTTAAAGAATTATTTAAAAAATTAGGCAGCTTTAAATCAGCAGAGGGAGATGCTGTGCAGATGCGGACAACAAATACACCTACTAAACTGCTAAAAAACATGGAAGGAACAATATGGCATAACAAATGTGGAGCAAGAGTGAGGTTGGAACAAGCAGGAGGAAAGGTGTTGCAATACTGGATCTGGGTATCTAGGAAGGAGGAGATAGGCAGGGCCAAGGCTTGAAAAGAGAATTCGATTTTAGTTTTCCATTTGTTTACACACTTCTTAGATATTGTCTCTGTCTGCTCATGCTCAAAGATTGTATTTTTTAGATTTTACTTTTCTGTATTAAAAGTATGTTTTTCTTCAGAAAAGCCCCCAAACCCACCAAAGAGCATGTAAACCCCAGAGCTTCTGGGGGCCTTGCGGCCCACAGACCCCCGCTCTTTTTCTGAGGGGAGAAAATTAGTCTTTTGTCCAGGGCACCAAATGCTTCCCTGGCTCTGCAGAGAGGCCCTTTCACAATCTGAAACACAAACTTTGAGGCAGGAAGGCTTGGAATGCTACAGATCTTACCTCTGCATGCACATCAAGAACATAGAGATTGCATTTTTTGATCTTTAAAAATGGCATGGTGGTTATGATGTTTAATATCTACTAACAGGTGTATAGCCACAGAGTGAGGTAGGATGTAAACACTGCAGAGCTAGGCAATGAAAAGCAACTGCTTGGACTAGAGATGATATTTATGCGCTCTAAGGTTGCTATGTGGACTAACATTACTTACTATCTTCAGTTGTTTTGTTATTATGCTGGTCATTTGGACTTCATAGCAAATGTTACATTCCATGTTAATACCAAGTTTCAAAAATCTTTCTTTTCAAGTTACTTTAATGGGACCCACTATGCCATTGAGGGGTATATGTGAAGTGCTGCACCTGTGTTGATTCTGAAGCGGCACTAGGTGGAGCTGTGGGAACAGATGACTGTTCTACTGTTTTGCAGACCTGGAAAAGAATAGTACTGTACTTGCTACAGCATGAAGTGCTGTGATGAAGATCAGAAGGAAAGGCATTACAAGAGTTACTATCTGACTATTCCCATGTCTCTGTGTGAGTTTCTTGATG
This sequence comes from Neoceratodus forsteri, assembly GCA_016271365.2. Lineage (NCBI taxonomy): Eukaryota > Metazoa > Chordata > Ceratodontiformes > Ceratodontidae > Neoceratodus > Neoceratodus forsteri. Next base: position 203,732,788 of record CM057454.1, read on the forward strand.
CAACACTCTCCCATTGAAACCTTCTTGATTTACATTGGACACATTTAACACAATTTCTATTTAATTAATTGATTTGGAGTAAATTCTGAAAATGAAGTATGTTTGCAAGGTCCATTGTACATACAGCAACTTGATTATCTACATACCCATTCCAAGACCTCTTCCCACGAGATTCACTTTCTGGCCACTGTATGGCTGTACAATGCTCAGAGATCTTGAAAGGCAGGACTGGGAGCAAAGCAAGGCTAGACAGTATGTTTTAATCCAGACGTCTTATTCTGGAAAAAAAATTCCATCCTGTGCAAGAATGGGGTTCACTGGGAGTGCCTCAGTCACTTGTTGAATATGGAGCTCTGCTTACCGATTTTCCAGTTTCTGTAGTTATAATCTAGTGCTTACTTGCACTATGCCACACCACACCATAAACAATACAGTTCAATGCAATAATCAGTATTATAACCATACAATAAAATACTATGCAATAAAATACAATACAGTGCAATACAATAAAAACAATATAACATTACAATTCAGTATAATAGACAATCATGCAACACAATGCAATACAATAAGCAATACAATAAAGTGCAGTACTATGTAACACACCACAACACAACACAATACAATTGTACAAAGTGTTTTTCATGCAAAGGCATCACAACATGTTTTGCAGAGTAATCAAAGTAAAAGTAGAAAATATGCTGAATGAATTATGAGGAATAAAAATACTACAATAACAGTGACATCACATTAATTGTAATAAATGACAGCCCATATGAATATGTGCTCCCAAACAATGAGCAGTTAGATGCAAAAAAAAAACAGTTTAATATTGTAAGATAAAAGGACAGGTGTGCTACACTCATCTGGAAAGGAACTGGGTCAGCTGCAGCAAGGCAAGTACAACACTGACATGAAAGGAAGCAGCGACACACAGTAATGTGAGGCTAAGTGGACATTTTATTTAGTGCCAATAAGGTATATGCTGCATGAGCACCAGAAAAAAATGTCAACTTAGCCTCATATTACTGTGTGTCCCTGCCTTTTTTCATTCCACAGTTTAATATTATAGCAATCAGAACTAGAGAGATGAAAAATTAGGGGGAAAAAGCATGAGGAACAAAACAATGATACTTCTGTACTACCCAGTTGTCCAACAATGGGGCTGGATTTTATGAGTTACAGTATGCATCACTGAATGGTTGTTGCTCACCTCTGGCATAAGCAACATAGGTTGTAGTACATGAAGCAAAGGGCATGCCCACAGATTGCCTGCTTGCTCAGGCTGTGTTTATCATGGCTGGTAGACCGGCAGCACTACGCAGCCATGGAGTTGGAGAGGTCTACATTCACAGCAGAATTTCTGTCCCCACAATGACTGGACCAGCATAGAAGGAGACAATGTGACAGGGGAAGAAAAATAAAGGGAGAGGTGCAGGACCTGATGATGTTGGCTAATTTCCTAACACCAGGGGTTTTTAAATCCATATTTGGGGACCTACAGGGTCATGAAGTGTATATACTAACCCTGGTCTACAGTCTCACATATCGCAGGGCTAGCTCAAACTGCACATGAACTTATAGGGTTCTTGTTCACAGGAATGAGGAATGGGGCTGGGGAACACGTGTACAGTATGTGCATCTGTATGTGTGTGTGTGTGTGTGTGTGTGTGTGTGTGTGTGTGTGTGTGTGTGTGTGTGTGTGTGTGTTCAGTATGGCCTGTGCTCCCATAAAATGCATGGTTATATGGGAGCACAGCTGTATCTTCATTTAATACTTGAGCAGGGACAAGGGAAAGAACTCCTCTATTCTCTGTGCAGGCACAGTTAAATAAAACTAGGGTGCCCCACAGCACACTGGATTTGTGCACGCAAACAACACCACTTCTAATAGTGCAGACCACCCACTAAAAATCAGGCTGTAAGATCTGCCATTTATTTTATGTTGGCTTGCATGTGTACAAGCAACATCTTGCGGTAGTAGTACATTTCAGAGGTATGTCAGTGTAGTGGCCAGTGCAGGGGACACTTTAGTAGCTGCATCCTCAGCTGCCAGTCAGTGAGCATGCTGGCAATGACAGCAGTTTCAAAGAGAGCCAAAATATTGAAAGAAATCTGCTGCTCCAATGAGGTGCAGTTTACAAGTGCAGTGGCAGATGACAAGACTCCAGCCATGCACATTACAGTGCACAGTAATGAGCATGATTGGAGTTAAAGCAGATTTCAGTGTGCCTTTCCTGGTGAAATATTTCAATAAGTAAAATAGCCGCCTTTAACTTTCCTAATGATGACTCCTGCACGCCCCAACACACGCTCCCCGGAAAGCCAACATCGGGGTGCCCAATCCCCATGTCGGCATGTCCCCCCCAATATGTGGCACACTGGGAGCCCACCCCAGTGTGCCAGCACATGGTGGCTCCTGCTGTCTGCCACACAGTCCCTCTAAGCTGACATCAGGGGTGCCCAATCCCTGTGTCAGCATGTATCCACCCGCCCCATTAATGTGGCACACTGGGAGACCACCCCAGTGTGCCAAAATAATTGTTTCTGACACCGGGATGCCCACTCCCAAGTCAGATGAGCCACCCCAACCCATCTATGTTCATTTCCAACAACAGGGTCACGCAATCCCTCTGTTGGCAATGGCATGCACCCCAAACTGTGGCACACTGGGAGCCCACCAGTGTGCCTAAATATTTTATTGTTTCCCCCTGTAAAAACAGAAAATAAGTCCCCACAGTCTTTTTATTTTATTTAACCTGTAAAGCAGAAAAAGGTCCCTTGTGTGTCTCCCCATCCCCTCCCCAACCCCATCCTCCTTCTGTACTTACCTCCCCACACACCCTCACCCCATATTTACCTCTGGAGGTCAGGAGCAGTGATCTTCTGTGGTGCTGGGCGTGACTGCACTCTTCAGAGGCCAACCGCAAACTGAAGAAATAATGGTAAACTTTATAATGAGGTCAATAGGGGTGGGTATCAACTTAGGTTTCTATCTCAGCCTATTTTTGGGTATTTGAGCCCCACATTTCATCATGGAGTTTTGGGACCCGACCTCATGAGCATGTCACTGTCATTTAGTTATTTGGTCATGAAAGATGATTTCACTATGCGGAATCGCCCTTCAGGACCAATTGACAAAATGACAGTGCCACTGTTCATGAGGGGAGGTCCCAAAAAAATCATGCTGCAACTTTGGTAAAAATTCCAAACAATGACCATCTGAGTATCGTTGTGCAGTTTCTACACGCTCATAACTTCAACAATTTTTATATTTTCCTCCAGATTTTCAATGTTGCAATTTTTAACAGCTCTTTATGAACAGTACAGTTGTCATTTTTCACATCCTGCCTGAAATGTGTTTTTGCACTGTGACACAGAATGATGTCGGTTGCTGTGGGAAATCAACTTTGGGACAGATTAACAAAATCACAGTGCCACAGTTCATAATAGAGGGTTCAGAAATGCCCATGTTGACAATTTGGTGAAAAAATTCAAAATCTTATTGCATTACAGGCGTGCGTTGCAGTTTCTACTCATGCTTATAACTTCACCAATTTTCATATTTTCACTCCAGATTTTCAACATTGCCATATTTTCACACCACCTCATGAACAGTATGGTTGTCATTTTCATCAACATCCAGAAATGTGTTTTGCACTTGTGGTGCCAAATGGAGCAGTCACTGTGCAAAATCACCTTTTGGGTAATGAACTGATAGTGCTGCTGTTCACGAGGTGGGGTCACTAAATGCCCATGTTGAAAATTTGTGAAAATACCAACAAATGCTTAGAGAGTTAGGATTTCTAACTGTAATGCTCCAACCTGAAAGACTGACAGGCGTCGAGGGTGTGACTTAGGATCATCAGCTGTAATGCTCACGCCATTCCACCCCACCCTGCAACCAGTGACAAGCATCATAGAAACATAGAAACATAGAATTTGACGCAGATAAGGACCGCTTGGCCCACCCAGTCTGCCCATTTCCTACCTAATGGATAAGCTGCAGATCCTAGTTAACCAGCAGCCTACTTCTTCCTACCCCAACCCCCTAGAATTGCCTTATGAGTGTCCCATGCATGCTTGAATTCCACCACTGTTTTTGACTCCACAACCTCCTCTGGAAGGCCGTTTCATGCATCCACAACCCTCTCTGTGAAAAAATACTTCCTTAAATTACCTCTGAACTCCGCCCTCTATCTTCAAATTGTGTCCCCTTGTTCTTTTACACCTCTTTTTGAAAGATGCTACTCTCTTGGACTTTGTTGATTCCTTGAGGTACTGAGCGTTTCTATCCATGTCCCCTCTCCCTCCTTTGCTTTCGAGGCTATACATATTAAGCTCCTTAAGTCTCTCTTCATATGTCTTCCGGTGCAGACCCTGCACCATTTAGTTGCCCTCCTCTGGACAGCTTCCATCCTGTCTATGTCTTTGCGGAGATTGGGTCTCAGGACTGCATGCAGTACTCAGATGGGGTCTCACCAGCTGTCTGTACAGAGGATAATAACTTCCTGTTTTCTACTGGTGATGCCTCTCCTATGCATCCCAGTATCCCCCCAGCCCTCCTTGATGCCCTCTCACATTGCTTGCCCACCTTTAGGTCATCTGATATGACTACCCCCAGGTCCCTTTCCATTTTTGTTGTTGTTAGTATCTCACCCCCCATTGTGTACTCTTCCCCCGGGTTTTTGTTTCCCAGGTACATTAGCTTGCACTTCTTAGCATTGAATCTAAGCTGCCATACATTTGACCATTCCCCTAACTTGCCAAGTCCTTCTCATCCTTTCCACCCACCTTGTGCATCAACTCTGTTGCAGATCTTTGTGTCATCTGCAAGAGACACTTTCCTTCAGTCACTCTGCATCGCTTATAAAGACATTGAAGAAGACCGAGTCCTAATACTGAACCTCGGTACCCACTAGTAACCCCTTTCTTCAGAGTGGACTCCATTTACTATTACTCTCTGTGTCCCATTCTCCAGCCAATTCTTTACCCAGGCTGCCATCTTGGGACCCACTCCCAGGCTGGCTAACTTGTATATTAATCTTTTGTGTGGGACTGTGTCAAATGCCTTGCTAAAGTCTAGGTAGGTCATGTCCACAGCCACTCCCTGATCTACTACTTTGGTCACCCAGTCAAAGAAATCTATCAGATTTATCTGGCAGGACCTTCCCGCTGTGAATCCATGCTGCCTTGGGTCCTGTGCCCCTCTGGCCTCTAGATACTCGACAATTCTTTCCTTCAGAAGTGATTCCATCATTTTCCCTACCATTGAGGTTAAACTAACAGGTCTGTAGTTTCCAGCTTCTGCCTTGCTCCCACTTTTGTGAAGGGAATCACATCTTCCTTCTCCAGTCCTCAGGTACCACCCATCCTCCATGATTTGTTAAAGGGTAGTCAGTGTGTCACTAGTTCTACCCTTAGTTGTTTAGAATTCTGAGATGAATCCCATCAGGCCCCATTGCTTTTCCACCTTCAGTTTTAAGAGTTCTTTCAGAACCCTTCTTCTGTAAATGGGCTGGTATCAACTTCTGTATCCAGAGTGTTTCTACTGTTTGTTTTAGGTACCTCCCTCTTTCTTTGTAAATACTGAGCAAAAATATGTGTTTAGTATCTCTGCCTTTTCTCAGTCACCCTCTGCCCACCCTCCCTCTCCTTTATTAAGCATCACTATCCCTCCCTTGGTCTTCCTTCGCTCCCTGATGTACCTACAAAAGGTTATCCCCTTCTTAACTGAGTTGGCTATCTTTTCCTCGGTTTGGGCCTTTGCTGTTCTGACTGCCTTCCCAGCTTCCTTTTGCTTTAACTGATACAGTTCTCTGTCCTGCTCCTTCTGTGATTTCTTGTACTTCCTGGATGCTTTCTTTTCTCTTGGACCTTCACTGCCACTTCCTTTGAGAACCATAGTGGTTTCTTACATCGTTTCATTTTGTTTATTTGCTTACACAAAGGCTTGTTACCTCTGTATTGGCAGTTTTATTATTCCCATTGTCCTTCCACCCCTCCTTCCTGCCTATTTGCTGGTGCATTCCTTGGGCACTCACCCATTTTAGCAAAGTCAGCCTTCCTAATGTCCAGTACTTTTGCCTTTGTTGCATACAGCTCTATTGCTGTGTTTATTGTGAACCATACTGTTCGATGGTCACTAGTTCCCCAGATGGCTACCCACTTTACATCTGTGATCCTCTCTCCATTTCCATTTGAGAGAACCAGGTCTAAGATTGCTCCCTCTCAGTGGGCTCCAATACTAGTTGTCTAAGGCATGCTCCTGTGGGGCATCTAGAATAACCCCACTCTTGAAGTGGCCACTGCAACTGCACTCCAGTTAACATCTGGCATATTCAGATCACCCATCAGCAATATCTCCCCTTTTCTGCCATTCTAAGTGTACTTTCTATCATTCCTTGTCCATTTCCTCCCCTGGGAAGAGGTCTGTATTCAACCCTGTGCAGATTGTGGTGCCATTGCAGTCTCCAAATTACCCACAGTGCTTCTTCTCCTCCCTGTTTCCCTTTTGTTCTGTTGCTTTGATTCCTTCCATTATGTAAAGAACTTCTCCTCCTCCTCTTTTACCCTCCTGTCCCTCCTGTAGATGGCATCCTGGCATGTTTATGTCCCAGTCATGGTTTTGTGTGTACCATGTTTCTTTGACTGCCACGATATCCAGATGTTCCTCCTCCATCAAGGCCACTAATTCAGGAAGCTTGTTACTCAGACTACTGGCATTAGTACTCATTGTTCTCCATTTTTTTATGGCTTTACCTTCTTTTGCAGCATCCCCCACTGACCTTTCTACCTCGGTCTTTTTCTCATTTAGTACCCTGTTTTGTAGGGAGAGGCTGGGATTTTCCTGCAGCTTATCAGTGCCTCCCCCCTTGACTAGTTTAAAAGCTTGCAAATGAAGCATTTAAATCAATTGCTCAAAGACTTGTTCCATTCCTGGACAGATGCAGACCATCCTGCCAGTATAGGCTGGTGTCCCTCAGGTGGAACCCCAGTCCAGTGAAGCCAAACCCTGTGCTCCATACCATTTTTCAACCATTCATTAAACTGCATGGTGCAAAGTACCCTCACCTCACTCATGCCATTGACAGGCAGCACCTCAGAGAAGGATACTGTGTGTGCTACTTGTCTTAGGCCCCTCCCCAATTCTACAAAGTCCTTCTGCACTGCTCTAATCTCATGATGAGCCAAGTCATTTGACCCTAGGTGGACAATGACATCCAGCTCAGACTCCCGTACAGCTGTTCTCGTGATCCTGAGGATGCACTTCCTGTCCCTCCAAGCCATGGAACCAGGCAGGCACCTTATTTCAGTTTTCCCTGCTCTCCCCAGTTCTATCCCCCTAATAACTGAGTCCCCCATTAAGAGCTGCTTCCTTTCCTTGTGGTGTCCTCTGCCTTCTTCCTGTGGGCCTCCCTTGTGACAGTTGTACTCAGCCTCCTCAGTCTCCCCTGTGGGTGCATCCATAGGGGAGCTATGCTCTCCCAGAATGATGTATGGATTGTGGAGTGGAACAACTGACTGGGTGTGCCTCTGTTCCACCATCCTCACCCTCCCTGAGCCCTCTGTGGTCCAACTGCTGTGCCTTGAGTCTTCAGCACCAAAGTTCACCCAATTCTCCTACTGTACCCATCTCTGTGTATTTCCTTATGGAATGGGGGTGACGCAAAATACAAGACCCCAAAACCACCACCACCTATCGGTGTCTGCAGGGTAGGGTGAGGTGAAATGGCATGAGCATTATGGCTGATGATCCAAAGGCACACCCCAATGCCTGTCAGTCTGTGCAGGGTGGAGGTGGGGTTGGTGTCAGTTCAATACTTTACTGCCATTCCTATTATGCATCTCTCTAACTCCTGCACTACCAATACCAATACCAATACCAGTGCCAGCAAGCCAGCATTTGGCATTGACAGATGCTTGTTCAATCTGATTCTAGTGTAGCCTCAGAGAACTACAGCACTTGTTGATAGACTTCATTTCTTGATTTTATGCATAAGAATTCCTTTTTTGCAAAAATAAATTTATTTAATTCATTATCAGAGTTCATCATGCCAGTTCGTATGAAGAAATACTGATGTGGAGAGTTTGAGTCCTCTTTATTTCAATATATTAAATTGTTTATCACACTGTGAATCAGCCTTTGAATTGGACCCCATAGAGTTATCATTGATGCAATGATGTTATAGCAATGAATTATGTCCCTGTTAAAGAAACAATTTCGCTATGAAAATGTCAATGCTCAGACCTGTTCCTTAGGGCACACTCAGTATACCCCTTCAGTGTGTATCAGAGATCAACATTGTATGCAGCCAGATGAACAGAGGCTTCTGATTTGAAAGCCTGGTGTCTGACCATGCTTAACCTTCAGTGTTGTCTATGGCAAGCTGTTAGGGACATAATTCATAATCTGTGCTGTATAGTAAAACACATACACTATATGGTGAAATGCATCATCATATAGTGAAATATACATTATATAGTGAAATACATACACAATGTAGAGAACCACATACAGTATCTACTGAAATATATACATCATGTAGTGAAATACATATACCTTATACTGAAATACATATATTATATAGTGAAACACATATGCTATATGTGAAATGCTTACATTGTATGGTAAAATACATACACTATCTACTGAAATACACATACTGAGCACAAAAATCCACATACACTATATACTGAAACAAATGTACTATGTACTGAAACATATACACTACCTATTGAGATACATACACTACAGACTGAAGCATCCACATAAACTATCTACTGAAACAAATACTCTATGATTGTAACACATACCCTATATATTGAAAAAATCTTCATACATTATATACTGAAAGAAATACACTGTATATTGACATACATACACTATCTATTGAAATGCATACACTACACAGTGAAAAAAGCACATACACTATATACTGAAACAAATACAATATATATTGAAACATCTACTTTATATTGAAATACATACACTATATATCAAAATAAATACTAAGCATGGAATAATCTCGTAGCACTGTATACTGAAACAAATACACTACATGGTGAAGCACATACACTGTAGACTGAAAAATTCACATACACCATATACTGAAACAAATAAACTATATACTGAAATGGACTATGTTCTGAAACTACCCATCCCCCTGACCCTCCCCTTGAATGGCCTGCAACTGAACTACTTATCTGCTGCATTCAGTCAGCTGCTGACTTGATGAGAGGATGTTTTTGAAACTGCAGAGCAGATAAACAAAGCACAGCTATCTCTTACTCTACTTTTTATAGGATTTTACATCTTGTTTGCTTGCATACCTTTAATCAATTTTCAGAACATTGTGATGTGACAAGAAACATTTAGAACTAATTTAAAATGTTCTAGTTTATTCTTTCAAATAAAACTAAAACTGATCCATATAGAGATCATTCAACCATGCCTTACAAAGCACATGCTCCCCACCTCTGCACCCAGGTGCTCGAAACAAAGCGTACCTCTCCTAACAGAGGCACTTCTTGCCATAATCTGCTCACTGACCCTCCTCCAGGCGGATAGGCTTATTGACCCATGCCACCTCAAACCAGGGGGGCCATCTGCATAATGACCCCCCCACTATTTCCACAGCAGTAACCCTATCTCAAGCATGCTTGCTCTCTCAACGGTGCACGAGATGGTAAAAAAGGGTATATGCTATGACCTGTTCTACATTATGAGCAGGATGCATCGAAGGAACCTTGTCACCATACCCAGTACTAAACTACTCAGCTTACTGGTAGCGCTACTACTCCTGGCAGGAGATATATTTAACCCAACCTCAGCCCCAATACCACCAATATCTTGGTGACATTCCCTCAGGACCCTGGCTGGGTGTCTGCCAAGGGTCTGAAGATAGCACATATGAATGTATGTAGCCTCAGACCTAAAATACATGTAGTCCAAGCCTGGCTGGACCTTTACAAGCCTGATGTCCTAGCCATCTCTGAAACCTGGTTAACAGCCCACATCCTTGATCATGAGATACAAGCACTGGGCTATAGTACCTACCGCAAGGACAGGGAATCCAAAAAAGGGGGTGGGGTGCTAATCTATACAAAGACTGACCTCACTGTGTCACCTCTAACCCTGCAGGAAGTCTCCCTGCTGTGGGTGAAGGTATATTGATCCATAACCCTAGGACACACCAAGCAACTAACAACAGGTTGTGTCTACCACCCACCAAAGTCTGCCCTCCAATCACTTGAAGCCATCAAAGCACTGGCCCAGAGGTAGCTACAGAGCTACTCATTTTGTGTGACTTCAACCTCAGCTGGGCCAGGACCCTGGCCATGTCACGATGTCTCTGACCCATGAAGCAGGTCTGGCGCAGGTCATCTCTGAACCGACCAGACTGAATTACAAAACTTGGAATCACACCACCCTGGCCTCTGGGCTCTGGTGTCAAAGCCTGTAAACATCCAGAGGGGCACAATGGCAGACTCCTTGAGTGACCATTCCCCAATTTTCTGTATATGGAAGAACAGAGCACCCAAGGTCCAGCCAAGAATCCTTACTGCCCGAGACTACACCAAATTCTCAGAAGTATAATTCAATCACTACCTATGTAATAGGGACTGGAGCCCATAACACTCCTCCCAACTCTGGCTGAGGCCTTGGAATACTTTCAGGACTTACTAAGTGCAGCTGCTAACCTCCTCGCTCCTATGAAGAGACTGAGGGTGAAAGGCAGCTGTTACAAATGGATCTCTCCATCCTCAAAGCTCTAAAGACTACTTGGGACAAAGCCTGGAAGAAGTTCAGGCTCTCCACCCTCCCAGCAGATCTTGTGGAATACAAAGCCCTAAGAAACAAAGCCAACAGAGCCATTAAACTTGCTAAAAAGAGTCATCACACACCTCCAGAAAACTAGCTTAGGCAACCCTAAGCAATTTTGGAATCATGTCAATGACCTGATCAAGGGCAGCAAAGACTGATTCCAGCTCCATGGAGATCAACAGTCAGCTCACTACTGACTCTTCTCTAATATCGGCTGCCCTTAACAACCACTTCACAGATCTAGAGGCCTACAAGACCGCCAATCTTCCCTGACTTTGGCCCAAGCTCAGCTGAAGCAACACACTTTGAATGATCCTCTTTCCACCGGAGAGGTCCTAACCCTCCTAAAGACGCTGAAACCTAAAGGATCAGGGGGACCAGATGGGATCAACCCTCGGCTACTCAAGGCTGGAGCCACCTCCTTATCCAGGCCCTTAACCATGCTCCTTAACAGATCACTGAGGGAAGGAGCAGTCCCTGACCAGTGGAAACATGCCAATGTAGTCCCTATCCACAAAGGTGGACTCAGGGAAAAACTAACCAACTATAGGCCAATCTCCCTTCTCTGCACACTTGCCAAGTTGCAAGAAAGGCTAATCTACAACCAACTCCAGGACTACTTGGAAGCTCATCAGCTCCTTGCTCTCTCTCAACATGGATTCAGACCAAACCACGGTACTGACACTGCCCTCATTAACTTCTCGGACAAAGTGCTCAGGGCAATGGACAAAGGATACCCACAGGTGCAGTCTTTATAGACCTGTCCAAGACATTTGATCTTGTCAACCACAGTCTTCTGCTACAGAAGCTGCACAATGTGGGCCTAGACCCCCATGCCCTCAAGTGGTTTGGGAGCTATTTATCAGGCTGGACACAGAGGGTCCCATGGAAGGGGGACATGTCAGAGCCACTACCTCTAAAACAGGGAGTACCTCAGGTTCAATACTAGGCCCCCTCCTATTCTCCCTATTTACCAATGAATTAAGTACCTACTGTGGGGAGAGCTTGGTTGTACAGTACGCTGATGACACTGTCATCTACTGACCCTTGGGCAATATGGCCACTCTTGGTCTGCTCCTCCAAAAGGACCTCACATCCCTAGAGACATGGCTGTGTGAGAACAGAATGGTACCTAATGCTGACAAAACCAAGGCAATGTTATTCGGGCCAAGATCACTGGGACTTGACAGGTCCTCATCCCTCTGACTAACCACACTCTCTGGCAAAAGCATTAATGTAGTTCCCTCCATAAAATACTTAGGCCTAACTCTGTACCAGTCTATCACCTACAAGGACCATGTGGATCAGGTCACCAGGAACCTACAGCGCAAACTCTGTACCTTGTACCAACTCAGGGACCAGCTCATCCCTGAGGCCAGGCTCTCCATTGTGACAAGTGTCCTGCTCCCTACCCAGACCTATGTGGCCCCTGATTATACAGGGCATGGCAAAGCAAAAGGTATCCAGGATGCAAATTCTACACAACAAGATAGCTTGGTTCACTACCCAAGACCACCCGCAATGTTACCACTGTGACACTGTGGCCCAGCTCCGGTGGCCCACATTGGCCACTCGCCTCCAATACCCATTGCTTGTCCAGGCCTACAAGCTACTCAAATCCCCCGCTCCACCAAGCATAGCCGGAACCATAGCCATTAAACACAACCCTAGGAATTTAAGGACATCAAAATGAACACTACTAGAAGTCCCCAGGTAAAGACCAATGCTGGTGGCAGATCCTTTTCTTGCCAAGCCCCCAGCCTATGGAACAAGCTTCCCCTGGTCCAGGACACCTCCTCACTCACGAACTTCTGCACCAGGCTCAAGTCCCATACTGGCCACAAGTGCATGCCACTGCCATGGCTCTTAAGGTATCCCTTTTCTGCATCAAACCTTCCCAAAGGTGAGCTGACCATGTACCTCCCTTTAGTATCTGGACACCTAGGGACTAATGCTACCTCATGTATATCACTATGCCAAGTAGTACCAATGCAAAACTGTGTCATGATGATAACCATGTCTGTAACCACTGTCTGTAACCACCTTATGCTTGAGCAACCTATGTAATCAAAGTTTTTCTCCACTGTGTTTTATCTTGTATTGTTATCCTGGATTGCCCTGAAAAAGGACCTTCCGGGCTGAGTAAGCCTACCAGTCACCAAAATGTAATAAATAAATAAAATAAATAAATAAAATAAGTTTGCCTTCATTTACTGTTAGACACTTTTGTATAGGAAGCTAATACTTAGAATATTCCTAACATACCAGTCTCATACCATATAAACACTGGGAACTGCATGCATTTTTCTAAGTTAAAATTGTGATTAGATTTATGTGTAATAAATTACTGTGTTGGTCAAGTAACTTATCTGTGCTGAATGCTTGGGTAGTGTACTGCAGGAGCTGTGAAAGTGTTAAGTCAAATGCTTTCGTAGTGTGTACTCTACTGAGTTAGTTTTGATTTAGTTTTGGTTTTTATTTGAATGTTTTGTTTAATAAAGGTTCTTGGTTATGAAAAATATATATATATTGCAGCAATCACAACCCAATTCTCATCAGGAGCTCAGCTGGCATATGCATAATGTGCACTTTCTGTTCTGAATAACTGCACTGTGATGCCTCTCTGGTGGCTCTACAGCTCCTAACCTCCCCATTACATATCTGCAGAGCATTGCAAGGTGAACAGAGCTTTGCCAGGCACTTGGTCTCCTCTAATAAACTTGCCTTGTTCTAGCCTCATAGTGCATAATTATGCTGTTTATATAGTATGACTGTGTTATTGAGTCTGAGATTCCCAAACTGTGTTTTATTTCTTTTTCAAATGAGATGTTTATCTTCTAGGTCACCCACTGACCCCCTTGTGCACTGGTCTGTCTTTCCACATCACCCCAAATCACCAGGACTTACCTACTCTGAGAGCTCTCATGGCCCCCCATGGTGGGGCCAGGAGGGAGAGAGCCATTCACGAGAGCCACATATTTAGGAGCAGAGCCTGGTTAGTAGAGAAAAGTATGTGGCAGGTTGGTGGATTATTTTGCCATTGGAGTTTTCTACCTTTGGCTTATCCCTGGGTCGTCAAGCATGCAATGATGCCAATCAATTAAAGGCAAGTACTGCTTTGTGCCTGCCTGCCTGAGCCTGCAGTGTTCCTCACCTAGGTGGCTGTTAAAAGAATGGGGTGGTCAGACTCCCCCATCCTGAGAGGAGAGCATTCCCAGAGATGCTCAGTTATCTCTCCTGTCACTTAATGTCTGTTTGACCCAGGTCCTCCCCTGAAACCGGGACACTGGTATGGGAGGGAGTACACTTACCACTAAGCCTAAACTAAACCACTAAACCAGACTGTACTTTTATAAGTAAATAAAAACAGCACTCTGATGAAAGAAGAAACTGTATTTTAGCTACAGCTGTTATAAATATTTAAGACACATCTCAATGTTTTGAAACTGAGTAAAGGTTTTCCAAGGAAAATAACATAAAATAATACATAAAGATGTGGAATAAGATAATCCATTTTTGTTTACTTTCTGCATCTTAAGAGGCATTGGCAGGGATTTTAGTCGATTAAGGTCCCATTTGAGATGATTAGCGGAATGATAACCATCTAAGCATTAATGCCGTGTGGGAAAACAGCATGGCTGAACAGGTACATATATTTAGCAGCCCCAGATACTAACCTGATCATGTGCATGTGCATATGTACTACTAAAGTCTTGTAAATGAGGGATCCACTCCTGTGTACAGAGCACAGTGCTATATAAAACATTTTGAAAGTGCTTAACAACTGAAATTGCAATACTGTTTACTGCTTCCAAAAATCCTGCCCTTGTTTGAGCACACGGTGGTGCATATTGTCACCTTACCTCTGGTCACCATTATGATGCTCCCAAATAATATACCAAAATGATCCTTGGCATGTAAAGGTTCTACACCCCTGATCGCAGTTTAAATGGTTCCAGTTATTATTGTAAAATGATCCTTGGTGTCTAATGCCCCCCACACAGGCATACTAAGCTGGAGCTCATTTCTAGATGCATCCTGGGGAAGGTGAACTTGTACAATTGGGCCTTAGGTAGCACAACATTTCAAAATACATAACATACATGGAGCAGAGTGCTACACAACCTCAAATACATTAGGAATAATACATGCAAGATGTGAGAACTTGAGTGATAAGCAACAATTGACAATGTATATACAAGTGCAGTTAGGAGCCACAAACATATGCTGGCAATCAAATAAAGAGCAGTTTAAATCAACGCTGGCTACAAACATTTGTGCATAATGCCTAGAGTGGAAGCATAAGGGCCAAATTATAGCTGAACCTAAACTAGAAACAAGTCTTAGAAGAGCAAGAGGGAAAAATAGAGCAAGTGCAGGAGGGAGAGGTGAGATCTCTGAAGTGGTTTGAAAGAACCCATGAGAGGGAGATTGATGAATGGCTGAGGTGAGGGAGTTCCAGATTTTAGGGAAGCAGTGGTTGAACTTGTCTTTGCCAATGGTTGTGGAAACTGAAGGGACTGCTAGGGTTTGAATATTTCAGCTTCTGATGATATGGCTGTGGGGGGACATCAGAGAGAGATAGGAGGGTAGAGAAACAAACCAGATTTGCCCACAAAGCTGGCACAGTGAGCATGGTGTCTAACCTCAAGCAAAGAAAAGGAGAGATTTATAAATGAGAACAGTGGTGAGTCCTAGAAGGATAGTTGAGAGTGTAATGGCAGAATTGTTGAAAAGTGTGTCAGTCTGGCAAGGGGTGACTGGGGCTATCCCTAGACCACATCACCATAGTCAGAGATTTGAGGATCATTCTCTGGATACTAGCACAGTATGCTGAGGCAGGATACAGTCACAGTTCCTGTAAAGTGCACCAAATTGGGGTGCAGCTTGTAGACTATAGCATCCACTTGTTCAGAAAAGTTTAGGTGCTGGTCTAGCTAGATACCAAGATAACTAAAGGTGGTAACATCCTCCACAGTGGAGCCATCCAGCGTATAAAATAGGAAGAGAAGGAGCATGGAGAGTCTGTGCCTTGTGCCAAGGACATGGAGACAGTCTTCTTGGCACTGAGGAAAAGCTGATTTGTGTGTGGTCAGGGATGAACTTGATCAAAGTCCAGCTGGAGTCTGTGGGCCTGCTGTAGAGGACTGTGTCATCTGTGGCTACATCTGAATGGATGCAGACAAGCATATGGGGGGAGATCATTAAGGAAAATGGAGAGAAAGTAGTGGGCCTAACAGAGATCCTTGTGGGACCCAAAGTGGACACAGGCACAGAGGAGAGAGTGGGTCACCAATTTTGACTGCTTGGGACCTACCCCTATGGTAGGAGTGGAACAGTTGATGGCTAAGTCAGAGGCCTGCTGCCTGGAGTTTGGCTAATAATTGGGGTGATAGACAGGGTTGAATGCTTTCGGCTAGATTAACGAAGATAGCAGAGGCTGTGATCCATACCATTATGGATGGATTTGGTGACCCTGAGCAGGAGATGGTGGTGAGAGATTTTTGCAGAAGCCAGACTTGTGTTGGGTAAGAAGGAAGAAGAGTCAGAAAGGAGAGAGTCTGACAAGATAATTTGTTCCTGTATTTTGTAGGAGGAGGAAATGAGTCGGTAACTGTTAGTACCAAATGGGTCACCATCTTTTGGAGGAGAAGTAACAGTGGCAGACTTCCAGTCAACAGGGATGGAGAACACCAGAAAGAGAGGTTAGGGAGGTCAGCCAATGGGAGAGATTGCAGAAGCAGAGATGGAGGAGCTTCTGCTCAGGCCATCTGGGCTCTTCCCCCTTGGAAGGATTAAGGTGGGAAATGTGTTGATGATAAAGGATGGAGCTACTGAACAGAAAAAAACAATAGGGGAAGGAAGAAAGTGACAGTCATGCAGGCTGGCGGGGTGAGAGGAAGGCGAGGAAGGAGAGGAGGAGAGGAGAGGAGGTATGATGAAAAGGAATTACATCTCTATGGTGATGAAGGACAGGTTAGAGATAGGGTGTCACTGACTTTAAGGACAGGCAAAGAGTGGGATGGAGAAGAGATTGTGACAGCCTTCCAAAATTTAGACAGGTAACCAATGTTGATACTGAAGTTAGATGTAAAATACTCACCTTTGGCAAGCTTATTGCTGTGGTACAGGTGCTGAGGAGGTGATCATACCTCTGGAAGCCATGGGAGATGGGTTATGTTTATTTTCTGACCAGGAAAATCATGCACTTGCAAGTAAGCTATGAGGTCAGCCATGATCTAGGGAGGTGGGGTCACCTTTCTCATGTCCTGCTCTGGGGGCATGGCAGTCCCATATTTTGAGAATTTTGCTTTGGAATATGTTAGCATAGGAGTCAGTGGAGCAGACCAATGAGATAGGGGACCAATCAAGTGGCTTAGGTCACGGCAGCAGAGGAGGTGAGGTCCAGGGATTTGAAGGAAAATATAAGCAGTGTTTTGGTGGGGTGAGGGGCTTAGTTGAATGAGATGCAGCAGAAGGTTGTGATTATGGTGTCAAATCAGAAGAGAGGAAGTCAAGTGGAATGCCACAGGGATCCATCTTGACTCTTGTCTCTCATTAACAACATTTGAGAATGAATCTGGGTGTGTTTCTCTTTGAAGATGATGCCAAGCTCATAGGAGAGTAGTGACAGGGGAAGTAGGAAACTGCAGAGCGACATGTAAAGATTAGAGAGGTGGCCTAAGGTTTGGCAGTTGAAATTCAATGCCAAAAAGTGCAAGGTGATTCATTTAGGGGACAAGAACCCTAGGACAGAGTACCGGATAGGATGGGTAGAGCTGACCACTACAGCTGAGGAAAGAGACCTAGTATTCATCATTAGTGACTCCCTTAAACAATCAAGCTAGTACAATGAGGCATCTAGTAAAAATAGGATACTAGGATGTGCCAGAAGAGGTTCTGATAGTAGAAGAAAGAGGTTTACTGCCTCTTTATTGATCATTAGTGAGTGCACCTGGTATACTGTTCAGAGTTCTGAACTTCCTGAAGACCTCACCTCAGAAAAGAAATGGACAAAGGGTGATCAGGATGATTCCAGAGATGACAGGACAGATCTTATGAGGATCTGCTCAAGGCACTGAACATGTCTTCACTGGAGACCAGACAAGAGGAAATGATATGATAGAGACCTTCAAGTTCCTGTAAGGAATAAACAAGGTTAATGGAGAGAAGAACTACTTAGCATGAGTACAGTTCAAGGGCATGGGGGCACAAGTAGAAACTGATGGGAGTGGGGTTCAAGAGGGATATTGGAAAGTTTTATTTTCCAGAAATGGTGGTAGAAATGTGGACTAATCTGCCAACTGAGATGGCAGGCACCAAAACCATAAATGGTTTCAAGCATGGCTGTGAAAAAGTGAAGGGTATAATGGTTACTCAGGCTGATAGTAGTAGGGAGGAGAACAAGGGAGTGGACAGCGAAGGCTAGCACCCTGTATGGACAATAGGTCCTGAGGTTTAATAGGGGAAATAGCAGTTAGGGAGGCAGTATAGCACAGTGGTTTAAGGCTCTGAGGTGCAAATCTGGAGACCTGGGTTTGAATCCAGCCCCACTTGCATACCAGTGTGACCTTGAACAAGTCACTTAACTTCTCTGTGCTCCCAGGTCACACACCTAATAAACAAGCTTCAGCTTAGTGTTACTCCTGGTAAAACAACAAAAAAATAGGATGCAGACAGGATGCTGATTTTTTTCTGCCATCAACCTATGTTTCTGTGTTTCTATTTTCCATGATGCCTGACATGTAGTAGCCCTGCCAGTCACAAATCTGAGTCCTCCCAAGGCCATCCAGCCAGGTCCCTCACCCTTCCCCATTGGCCCCCATTTACCCAAGATTGAAGCCACTGTTCTGTGACTGTTATCAGTACGCATCTTAGCTCATTACCTTGGCTGATCACTAAGTGAAAGGGTGAGTGCATGCCTATTGTACAACATCTGTTTCTATAGTGAGTGTATGCTCACTAGCTGACACTCAGAAAGTGGCCAGCCGGTGGCAAACAGAGGGCTGGACCTGTCACTGTTGCAGTGGGAGGGACCCGGCAGCTGGTAATTTATGGCCACCATGGGGAGAGAGGTGGAAGACATTAATGGGTGGAATTGGGAGGGCTCAAACTTGCAATCAGGGTGATCAATATGCCAGGGATCCTCTTAATATACTAATCAGACACATCTATATGGTGATTGGGGGTGGGGAAATTCTGGATGCCTGGGATAATTTTATTATATCAAGGGCATCTGAATTGCGATGAGGAGGTGGGGACTGGCACTGATCTGCATAATTTCTCCATGCAGTCATGCACTGAGGCGTTGTGCAGAAATGTTAATTAGCCCATATGGGCTGGCAAATGTCCCACTAGCACCTTTCCTGCCCTTTGGACTTAGCATGCTGAGAGTTGAAAATGACTCATGGGGTAAAGGTGCTATCCTATTTGGGACATGCTTTCTCCATTTGTTCCTCTGAATCACTGACTTACTGGAGGATGTGATAGTGCCTAGTCATGCCATAGTGGGCTATCCAATGGGAACCAGTGATGACTGTACAGTGTGGTTCAATATTACGATGGGTGCAGAGGCAAGTCATAAAAAGGCGATGGTTCTTGGACTTTAGTAGGTTAGATTTTAAAGAATGGATACTTCTTCAGATACAGCCTAGCAGGGAGGATTGTCAGAGAGGGTAGAGGAACAGTGGAGAAATTAAGTAAAAGCATAAGCAAAGCAACCAGCATCTGCATGAAGAAAGTGAGCAAAAGCAGGAGAAAATAAGCATTTGTCAATGCTGAATGTTGTACTACTGGCGTTAGCGGTAATAGTGCAGGAGTTGGAGAGATGCCTAATAGGAATAGCAGTGAAGTATAGATGACGCAACCCACCACCCTGCAGAGACTGACAGGCATTAAAAGTGCACTTTGGATCATCGACCATAATGCTCATGCCATTTTACCTCATCCTACCCTGCAGACTTCAGCAAGTGTCACGTTGTGCCTTGGGGCCATCGGGCATTATACTCACCCATTCCATAACAAAATACATTGAGATGGGTGCAGTATAGGAGAATGGGGTGAACTTTGGGGCTGAAAAGTCCAAGGCACACCTTGAAGCCTGTCACTGGCTGAAGGGTGGGAGTGGGGTGGAATGGTGTGACCACTACTGCCGACAATCCAAAGTCACCCCCTTGATACCGGTCAGTCTATACAGGGTGGCATATTATGGTTAGAAACCTTAATGCCCAAGGCATTTGTTGGTATTTGCACTCCAAATTGTCAACATGGGCTTTTTGTGACCCCACCTCATGAAGGCATTTGGGACCTCTACTCATGAACAGTGGTACTGTGATTTTGTTAATATGTCCTGAATGTTGATTTCCCATAGCAACTGTGGCATTCTGCACCAGATGTGAGGAAACACATTTTGGATAGGATGTGAAAATAACAGCTCTACTGTTCATAAGGATAATAATGAAGAAATGGCAATATTGGAAAAATCTGGAGTGAAAATATTAAAAGTTCTCAAAGTCATGAGTGTGCATGGAAACTGCACAATACATAATAACACAGTCATTTATGGACTTTGTTCTCAAATTTTCAACATAGGCATCTTGGGAGCCATCTTATGAACAGTGACACTGTCATTCATTAATCAGTCAAAAAGGTGATTGTGCACAGTGACTGTGGAAATCTCCTTACAGGGCGAATAATGAAATGACAGTGACTCATTCCTTAATTAGAATCCCCAGAAACCATGTTGAAAATTTGGAATTAAATCACAAGAGTGGATGAGATATCCATAAGATTGTTAACACCTTTGATGCCATTATACAGCTTACCAGCATTTCTTCAGTTCATAGTCGGTTTGAAGAATGCAGCGTGTTCCTGCTCCACCGAAGATCACAGCACTGGACTCTGGAGATGAGTATGGGGTGGGGGTTGGGGTGTGGGGTGTACAGAAGGTGGGTGCAGGTTGGGGAGGGACCCAATGGCAAGGACCATTTTCTTTGTTCCAGGTTATAATAAAAATAAAGAAAGAACATTGAGGACCATTTCTTTTTTTTTTTTTCAGGTGTAAGGAAAATGTTGGGCAACTGGGGTGGGTTCCCAGTGTGTCCCATGAGTGTGTGGTGTGATGTTAGCCACACTGCAGTGGGCAGGGGCAAATGCTGATGCAATCAGCTTTTGAACACAGAGGCGCACTGGGGTGGGCTCCCAGTGTGCCACACAATCTTGGGGAGTTAACTATGCCAACAGGGGATTGGGCACCCCAAAGAGTTGGCTTGCTGAGAGTTATGAGAGGCAGATGGCAGCAGCCTCAACCATGTTCATTGAAATGTTACACAGGCAAGGCATGCCCTGCAATGATGAGGAGCACCCTCATTGCAGCGGTGAAGTATTTCCAAGTTGGTATGCCTTTTGCAGTGCTGTCATTGACAACATGCTGTTTCATTTGTGCCACAGAGCCCAGCCTGAAAAAGCAGTGGTGCCTTTGACCACACACAACCGCACCTCAAAACCTGCCACTACTATGTTGTCTGCACTGTGCTAAGACAACATAAAAGGACTTCGATTATGGTACTGTGAGGATTGCCATGAAGGTGTCTGAAGAGGACATCTCCCAACCAGTCTGGCTAAGCAATTCCCCTCACTGTTTTAGAGGTAATAGAGCTAGCCCACAATGGCACCCACAGCTGAGACCAAAGGCGGAGGGGCAGATCCTCAGCAATGCAGCACTAGGAAAAAGGGAAAGAAAATCCCAGAGGAGGAGGAAGTGTCTCTTGGTGGGGGACTCAGTTGCCCAAGGAGTGAAGTTAAGGGAACCCAGCAGGAAGGACAGGGAGGTAAAGTACATTTCAGAAGGCACTGCATGGTGGGATGAGAAGTGGATCAACAGGATCACAAGGGTAATAGCAAGGAGGAGGGAACTGGATGTTATTGTCCACCTGGGGATGAATGACTTGGCAGGAGACAAAGTGGAAGTAGTTTAGAATCCAAAAGGATTTTAGGAAGTTGGGGGAGCTGAAGCAAGTAGAACACTTCAATGAGGCAGTGTAGTGCAATGGTTTAAGACTCTGAGCTGAAAACCTGGAGACCTGGGTTTGAATCCCACAGCAGCCGTTTGCATACTGTGTGATCCCGAGCAAGTCACTTAACTTCCTTGTGCTCCCAGGTCACACCTGTAAACAAGCTTCAGCTTAGCGGTGTCTCTCCTGGTAAAAAAAAAAAACACTCCATCTCCTTCTTGGAGGGTGTCAACTGTCCATAACAGGAGAAGGCTGGGAGGCACTCCACATCCAGTAAATCAACTCCTGGTTGAAGGAATAGCCTTGAAATGGAGGGTTATGGCTTCATGAGACTGGGGCTCACCTGGACGAATGCAAGCCTGTATAAAGATAATAGCCTGCATCCATCAGGGAACATGACCTGAGTAAGAAGTGTGAATGCTTCACTGACAAGCATTTAAAATGGCCTGGGGGGGGAGTCAGGAAGGTCAGGTGACATAGTATCACCCCCTGGGCACATGCAGGAAAATTAGTTGAAGTCTAGGACACTGGAGCAGAAGCAGAGTGGGAAGTAGTGAATTCTAGGCCACATAAGAAGACAATTGGGGAGGAATGAAGCAGAGATGGGGAGTGGGAAGGATGCAGGAGGCAGCAGCAAAGAGAAAGGAGGAATGGGATGCAAAACATGGAAGGCATGGTAACAAATGACCGCAGCCTAGGAAATAAATCCCAGACAGAGGCATTGATAGTAGGAGGCAGACCTGGACATAGTAGCAATATCTGAGACATGGTACATTGTTAATCATGGGACATTAATGTACTAGGTTATGCTCCGTTCAGGAAGGATGGAGGGTAAAAAAGGAGGGAGCGTGGCCCTGTATGACAGAGAGGATATAAAGGAGACAGAGGTACAGGGTAGACAGGGGGAGGCTGAGGCACTGTGGGTCATCCTTGAACCTGGCAAAGGCTCAGCAATATGAACAGGAGTGATTTTCAGGCCTTCGGCTCAAGTTCAAGTTCAAGTTTCAAGTTTATTGCAGGAAAGACTCCGTTGAGCAAGTTCATTCACAAGGGGTCCTGAGCACATCCACACAGTTACAATTACATAGACAGGAGATATAAATGTAGAACAACAAAAAAAATATATAATACAAAGGTATACATTATGCATATACGGTACATTCAACTTCTTACGTGCCTAAGTTGTACGGCACATTTCAGCTTAATAAGTAGAGGGCCAGTTGGTACCTAGGAAGTTGACTTAGTGTTGGGGGTCTAGTAACACCTAAGCATATGTCTTTTTAATTTAGAGATAGCTAATGTTTTGTAGGAGTTAATTGATACGATGCTGGTTAGCTTCAGCATAGCATGAGTTAGTTCCAAATGTTTGGGAGGGTATAGAGACAGCTCTCTTTGGCCAGCTGTGGTAAAGTGTCACTGGGAACATCTAATGCAGGATGAGTCAAATTTGCTTAGGGGAGTAGGAGCAATACGAGATGTGTGAGAGAAGTTAATGACAGGCAGTTTGTGGGTAGTAATTTGAGGGTCCAAATGCCAGCATGCAGGAGAAGCATCTGGTGGCAAAGAGGTCCACTCAACTGCTGCATACAGATCCTCAGCTAGGTCCTGTCACGCGAGTTAAGTAATGAAGCAAAGAGCACAGTGATAGATATATCCAGTTAGATAGGCTCAAGGTTGGGGAGGAGATTAAGATAATGTCTCCATAGTCCAAGCAAGAAGAATGTGCTTGGACAAGTCTTTTGTGGGTCGTGAGGAGAAAAGAGAGTCCTATTTCTAAGAAGAAACCCAAAGCATGCTTTAAGCCTCTTGGATAGATCCTCGATGTGGTCATTGAAGGAAAGCTTGTTGGCTATCCACATACCTAGATATTTAAATTTAGGCAACACTTCAAGGGTTCACCTAGGGAGGTAACTAGAAGTTTTTAGGTGGGTAGGTAGGGCACCAGACAAGACAAGTCTCGAGAAAATAATTGTCTTGTTTTTGGCACATTAAGAAGCTTGGCATTGATAAGGTTGCTTTCTAACTGGATAAAGTCAGCTGGGTGCTTCACAGCTTCAATTAAGCAGTGGCATGATGCATACAAAACCATATTGTCCACAAAGAAAATGCTAGAGTTCTTTATGTAGAGAACAAGGTTGTTGATGCACAGAAAAAAAGATTGGTCCTAGGATGGAGCCTTGAGGACACCTCTGGCAATTTGAAGGAGGGCAGACAGTAGGCCATCAGCTTTGACTTTGTATCCTTCCCATGAGATAACTGTTAAACCACTGTAAGGTAAGTGAGAGGCACCTATGTAGGCAAGACAGATGATGGTCTACAGTGTCGAAGGCCTTACAGAGTCTAGAAAGACTGCACCAGTAACTTCTTGGTGTCCATAGCATGGACCAGTCTTGAGACTTTAGCCAAGGCTGAGATGGTACTGTCTTCAACCTAGAAGCCAGATTGGGCCAGATTTAGGGTAAGTGTGCTTCAAGGTGATTTTTTAGTTGGCTGTATAGCAAGTTTTCCAGCACTTTGGAAGAACGGGCAAGACGGAGATAGGATGGTGAGCCGGATGAAGACAAGGATCTTCAGATTTGAAGAGAGGAAGAACATGAGCAGATTTGCAGCAGGGATGGAACGGTGGCTGTGGTAATAGAGAGGTTGAAGATCTAGGATGGGGGGCTGTAGGCTGGGCATAGCTAACCGCAAGAAAAATGATTCAAGGCCATCACATCCCTGCACTTTTCTTGGTGTCAAGGCTAGAATTATACTCTTCAACTACTTTGTAGCTAAACAGGCACAACTGGAAGGGATGAGGTGGAGCATGTAGAATCTGGTCTAGTGTTGCTATTCACTCAGCTAGTATGAGGAGGTCGAATTAGACCCCGGAGCAGTTGTCGGCAGTTGAAATAGTCAAGTTGTAATTCAATGCAGTTACAATCAGTTGCAATTGCATTGATTGCAATCCTAAAATAGCAGTTGAAATCACTGTAGTTGATTCGTGACTGTCAGAGTTTGTTTTGTGACGTGACAGTGGTATTTTCTCTTTTTCTTTCCTGGGGAGGAGGGGCCAGGGGCTGCGAATGTCTAATGGTCCTCAACCACTGGCACGAACCTTGCCTGTCAAAATGTACCTGGCTCCTGGAGACAGAAGCATCCACCAATTCCAGGAGAGATAAGGAGGAGCCAGGAGCTTGAGTGTACCTGTGACTGGCTGCATGAGATGGTGGGGGAGAAGACATGCTTAAGTAGGAGAGGAGACTGTCAGGAGAGGAGGCATCTGTTTTGGTGTGTGAGCAACAAAGCAAGCAGTGTTCTCGCGAGGACAAAGTTGTGGTGATTTGGCTTATTTAAAAATTAGTTAACTTCTTCACTGTACAATTAATGACTGGTGCATGAAAGGGCTAATGTGTGGCTGTGCAGGTCTAGTCAGTCTCCAGCAAAGCCAGGCAGAATCGTGTGAGGCAGCAAGTCAGTGGTCTGGTCATGAGTGAGATTAGCCCGTGACCCCGCCGCTGGGCCTGTCCGAGCAACTCACTCAGTCTCGGTCAGGTGTTCAGAGTAGGTAGGAGGAGGAGTGACGCGCACCGGTTCCACTCTGCAGAGTACTGGAGGAACGTGGGTCTGGCTTAAGGACTGACTGTGTGGCTGGGAGGAGGAGCACACAGAAAAAAAAAAAACACTGGCACCACCACCAAGTGAGGCAAGCGGCAGCCTGGCCAGCGGAGCCACCTGATGCTGCCAACCAAATCAATACCTGACACCTGACCCAACTGACAACAGGCTACCAGTAGTGAGCAAGGTACTGTATGATGAACAAGGCCTGCCAGGGTTAGCAGTGGGCAGTAGGAAGGAGGAGGATGGTATATAAGACTACTCAGTCTGTCTGTGTGTCTCTGCTGCATGTTAGGCTGGTTGAGGGGCATGGGGGCTGCTGGGGCCTGGGGCCAACTTGAAAGCCAAGACAATCGATCACCATCGATCTACTGCTGGCAGCCCAGCTGGGCTCTCTCTGACTGTGGTGGCATTGTGAGCAAGTCAGACTCCCCATGAGGTTGTGGAGCAGGCCAGGCGCAGGTGGTCAGTTGGTGACTTCCCGGACCTATAGGAGGCTGGAGCACAGAGCATAGTCGGGCGGGTCCAATGGACAAAATGTTTGTTGTTTGCCACTGTAAGAATCAGATAAACCAAATATTAAAGTCCTCACGGCAAGATGAATAAAATTAAAAAAAACACATTAGTGTACATGCTGAAAGCCAAAACAAGTTCAGAAACTGTCAGAAAATGTTTTTTGTAATATACATGAGTTTTTTTTAGCTTTAAATTTAAACTATGGATAAATCTCAGTTCTGGTATACCATATGGGGGTATTTCTATGGGTCCTCCCAGATTCTATGACTACTAGTAAACTAACATAATGAAGGTTAGCTCTGCTTGCAAAAGGTACAGTCTAAGCTTCTGTGGGTGTTTAAGAGGCCCCACTCTATACTGTATTTTAGGATCAGTTCTTTTTCTAAGTAACTTGTATTACTGCTGTTTATTTTTCTGCACCATATATTGTTTTACGCCTTACCTAACAGCTTCCTGCTTTCAGGGACTTAGTATATTTTTTGTTCTTTTGAGTTGTTATTGTGCTTTAGTAGGGTCCCTACCAATGTGTGAATTCATTTCACTACACTTTGTATTTGCATTTTAAAGAGCAGCCAACTTCTTAGCTGCTACTGCCTGGTGCTGCTCTACCCCAACATATGCAGTACTTCACCTGACCCAGAGTTGAGGCATAAATATTTCCTTTGTTTCTGCCCATTATGAAGTTATAATGCTAAATCCCAAATGCTAAAAACAGAACTGCTTCCTGACCTTAACCCACCAACATGCCTTTTGCGTAGGCACGTGCAGCCTCGTTTGTGATGTCAGAAGGCGAAGGCTGTGCACATGCCCACTGATTTCAAAGGGGATTTTTCCATACATTTTAATAACTTTATAGTCGAAATTTTAATAAAAGATATGAAGTTAAAAAGTATGACAAACTACCACATAATAAAATTCAACGATGGTGAAAGTTGAAAATTAGTTGGATTTTCTTCAGTTAGTTGAAGTCAGAAAATTCAAACTAGTTGAAAAAAATCAGTCATAATGTGGTAAGTCAGTCATAATTGGTTTTCAACTGACTCCGAGGGTCTAAGTCAAATACCAACCCCGCAGTGGCAAAGTGAAGTTAAGTTCTTCAAGGATTCGCATTTTATTTTTCAACCATCAAGTCCTTAGGTACAGAATCTTGGTGGGAAGGAGAGAAGCAGCAGGATGGCCTTCAATGGATCTCAGTGTCTTCCAGATTTTTGGGGTTCCCTTTAGCCTGCTCCAGCATGGGATGTCTAAGTTTGCTTTAGTAGCATGTACACTGTTAACACAGAGCATTTCTGGCAGTTCCTAAATGCCTGCCAGTCTGCAGGGTCCTTTGTGTGCCTGGCCCTAGCCCATAACTTGTCTCTATTGGTAGAGCAGATTTGAGCTCTTGGGTGAACCATGGATGCAAGATTTTCTGCACCCTCATTTTAATAAGAGGAGCATTAGTTAAATGGGTGAGGTTATCATTTATTTTATTGCAGCATCAGCAGATTTGGCAAGATATAGGTCTTGCCACCTGATCGTAACCAGATCAGTTAGGAAGTTTAATGAGTTGAATTTACAGAACAACATTTGATTCTGAATTAGGGGTGCTGCTGGTTTTAGATGGAATCTTGCACATACAACGATACTGTGGTCGCTCATGTCATTATGGAAACCGCAGAATGTAGTTTATGGGATGTAAGTTAAGATGACATCTAAGAGTGAGCTGTTGGCAGAGTTAGGAGCATTGATTCTTGTGGTTCAGTTACTATCTGTGTAAGACCCAGCTCATCACAGATGGCTTTTGAAGAGTAGGTTTAACAGTGAGCCAATCATATTGAAGTCCCCTAAGATTATTGTTTCCATGTTAGCAGCCAAAGTTATGGATTTCCAACGCTAAGAATTTCTGTGCCTCTGATGGGGTCTATAGACACCAATGATTACTGATGCACTCTGAGGATGGATGGAAGTTTAAGTGAGACAATCTCTTATTCATTGGGCTTAGTTTACAGAAATACGCTAACACCATATTTTGATTTAGCATATACAACCACCCCCTCAGTCCTATCAGCACTAAGGAGCTTAAAGCCCCATAGTAATTTGCAGATCAGTGTTGTTTTTAGCCATGACTAATTATAATCAGATCTGGGTCAGTGGACTGAAACTTGAAGATAACTGCTTGAGCAGGTTGATATTGACCATCATCAGTTTCATCCAGAACAGCTGCAACCCAGATGAGAAGTGATTTGAGTTAGAACCTAGATTTAGTTCGACATTGCCTGAACAGAAAGAGAATTAGAAACATTTTCTTGAGGCATTTATCAGGTAGGCGGACTTTGTATGGGTTCTTGTGTGTCAGTCATTGAGGCACGCCTAGCCAGGCATAGAGATGCTGACATGGCCATTCAAGGTTAGCAGAAGTGCACAGAAAGACATGGTGAAGGAGAGGCCAGAGGAGAGGATGAGATAAAATGAAAACCTGACAGATTAAGGTAGGAAGAATATGAAGATGCGTAGAACTACGTTGTGGGTTCAGGCTTTTGACAGCAAGGTCTGCTTTATGGTCATACTTTTGCCGGATTAAAGTAGAAGAAGTGGGAGAAGTGAAGGGAGCTTAGATGGAATACACATTATGGCAACAAAGGTGAATTCTGCTGCTGGGGGATTTCAGTATACAGATGATTGTCCACCAGACAGCTGCAGAAGCCAGGCAGAATCATCCTGGATCCTACAGGGGCAGGTTCAAGGAAGCTTAGTAGATCAGATGAAGGCCATTCTTGACTCAAGACCAATGGGACAAAATTCAGATATCTGTGAGGACAACTGGGATCAACAACCACCACAAGTGCAGTTTAGAATGGAACCCAGGACCCATTGACCAACGGCAAACATTTGGATTTCAGAAGGCAGACTTCACTGACATAGAGAAGCATCTGAATAACTTCTTTAGAAGCTTAAAAGGTGGCATTCAGGAGATATGATGAAACAAGAAGAATGAGACTAGAGGGTGTCAGTAAAACAGAGGAAACATGTAGGTAATAAAGGATCATGGCTCAGATGAAAGCATAGCGAAAGATTAAAGAAGACCTACTCAGGTACATAGCAAAGCGAAAAAAGCAAGGAGGACTTGAGGATAAGAGGATGACAAGGAGACTGCTGAAGGATTATTAAAAATATACATCCTGAACAAGTACTTCTGTTTTCCACAGAGGAGAGAGACGGACAGTTCACAAGCAGCAGCATGAACACTGTGAAGTGCACACAAGTCCATTTCAAGGAAAAAGTGAAGGACTTAAATTTTAGGGTGGAAAAGGCCATAGCACCGGATGGATACACCCAAAGTATAGGAACTAGGCAGAGGTCTTGCTGTTTACTCATGGCCTTATTCCAAACACTGGAAACAGCAGGTTCAGGACTAGAGAGAGCAGACATAGTTCCATTTGTGAGCATCAGCAGGAACAAGTTAAAATATAGCTGGTGTCTTACCTAAGTCATGGGGAAATTAATGGAATCCATACTAAAAGAGAGACTGTGGGTATCTTGAATCCAGGGCTGCAAGACCACAGGCGCAAGATTCACAGGGAAAATATGCCAAATGAATCTGGTAGATTTCCTTGAATGGATGACCAGGAATAAATAGGGAGAGCAGTGGACATGTTGAGCCAGGTTTACTAGGCCTTCAGCACTGTACCACACGAAAGCTGATAAAGAAACAGATGGCCTAGGGTGGGATCCAAATGGTTAATTGGGTTCAATGTGCCTGTGCAACTGGTTCTGCCTTGTAGCATAGATAATATTTGGCTGTTCACCTCTATCCATGGATACCAATTCTGTATGGGGTATGAAGGTAGAACTCCTAGAGGAGGGTTCCAATTTAGGCTGCAGGAGTGATTCCCTGGCTATGGTACATTAAGAAAAGCCAATAGGAAAGAACTGCACTGAAAAAGGAGGTGATGGAGGAAAGGAAAAATACTTATGTCGAAAAGGAGGAGAGTAGCCCAAATGGGCTGAATGTAAATGCACCATTGCACTGCCCCTTAAACTACAGAATGTAGCTCAATTAGTACAGTAGTTAGAAATGGATAGAAACAGAGGTAGTGGTTAATGGCCTCACTCTAATGATGGGAGAGATCAGTGAGGTACACAGGGCTCAGTACTGGGACAATCCTTCGAACGTAAAGGACCTGCAGAAGAACTGAAGAGAAGCATGCCTTTTGCTGATATCACACTTGCAACAGAGTAGACACTGTGGGTGATAGAGAACATCATGGATCTTGAATTTTGAGGAGTGGTAAAAAGCACGGCAGTTGATTCACGTAGGGCGCAAAATCAAACTAGGGCATAGGAACCAAGGATGAGTATAGGATGGGGGCTGATGAAAAAAAAACAGGAAAGGATCTTGGGGTTTTGTCCTGAGGACCTCAAGGTGTCACAGTTGCAGCAGTGAGTAGGGCTAGTGGGATACTGGGTGCAGGAGGGAAACTCAGGAGGATGGAGGTGAACACCAGACCCCACCTGGAGTGCAATATTTCGAGAACAAACTCAGAAAAACATAGACAGGTGGAGGAATCCCGGAGGCAACAAAATGGCAGCATTCACGAGAAACCCAAGAGGAGAGACAGAGGATCTCAGTGTACACCATAGAGAGAGAAAAGAGAAAGAATGCAGGCCTCGGTATCTTACAAGAGTGAACAGGGTGCGAGGAGTCCTTTCAAATGTGAAGAAACTCCAGGACAGGAGAATACAGAAGCTGGGGGCAAGAGAGAGATGTGAGAAAATATTGGTAGATGCCTCGAACAGATTACCAGCTGATATGGATGAGGCTAAACAGTAGGGGCTTCAAGCATGTAGCATAGACATAGTAGTACATGAGAAGGGTGGAGGACAATGGAGACAGACATGAGGAGGAAGATGAGGCAGGAAATATCTAGGCAGACTAGGTAGGCCAAATGGTCATACGATGACAAGTTCAGTGTTTCTTGATTGCACACCTACTATAGAAACAACTTTACCAGTAGGTAATCTGATTGAACTGATTGAGATCTGTCCGTTGGTGGCTGCTTTGGATGTGGAGTGGAGTGGTCGTGCCAGTCACCATACACCATATATAGGGGCAAGTGGGGCAGTTGTGGTAGTACTGGGTGGTCTGGTCGAGGGTAGACCATACTTATGGGGAGGAATCACCAGCACCGGATCTGGTATGGAAGAATTAGCTCGCAGACTACTAATTGGGACATGGGGAACCAGTCTGGATATCAGGCAAATGGCACTGGGAACAACTGATCTTATCATGTCTGATTGAGGCCCAGTTGATCAGTGGTGGGGTCTGCTATCTGCTGGACACATGGGACAGATACTTTATTACACAGCCATGCAATTTGGGTGGGGCACTGGACACAGGACAGTTATGCCATATACCAGTGGAGGGACCATGGCTAGTAGTAGCCAACATAACAGGTGTTGGGAGTGTAGGAATGCAATCCATAACACCTGGTTTGGGGACAGTAATAGTGTTGCACTAAGGATAGCTACCTCCCCAACCTTCCAGCATGCCAATGTGCCATGCGTGGTGCTGTCAGCTGCTTTACCCAGGTGCACAAGGATGGATTAAACACTTACAAGTGGACTAGCAACTTGCAACAACAATCATATGACCCTGTGCAGCTATCCTCTTAGAGGTGCTGATTGGGATTAGCAAGTTAAAACCTGTCTAACACTACAAAAGCTTGAATATTCTGCCGGGCTTTAAAACCATTGTAACTCATAAATGAAAAAACACGGAGCAGGATTGCGATAGTACCTGGCTCATACCACGCCGACCACCCACCTGGGTCCCAATCCTCTACGTCCCTTCTCTGCCTGGATGATACTGGAGTCTTGGGTGCTGAAGAGTGCAGCCTGACCCCATGGATAAGCTAGGAGGTCTCTAGCCAGGTGAGGTAGGCAAAGCGGAGCCTCGAAGAGGACCCAGAGGGCATGGGGGCAGTTAGGTGAGAAGAATCAGATGATGCCTAGGACACAACACCCGGTGATCAGAGGAAGAGTTGGTAAAAAGAAAAAACATTTCCCAAACAGCATTGACCTGCAGTTTGAACCCAGATCACCTTTTGATAATGCATCACCAAACTACCTGACTATCTAACTGCTGCAGGCTACAAACCTAAAGCCACTGGTATCAGTTCAAAAAGACCCTCAATTTTGGCCCCGAATACCTAAATCCCAAGAGGCAGGCCTGAGGTGCAGCTGGTTGGCTGGCATTGGCACCTGAACCAAACAACCCCCAACTGATGTTTTAAATCTTGAATGGCTTTCAGTGCCAGTGGACTTGAAAGATAACCATACATACAGATATATATAGACATATGAAATATTCCCAGTGCAGGGCACTCCTGCTCACCACAACCTGCTATATAGTCCCAGGATGGCACACATGACTGAAGTCCTGGGAGGATGGATCAGTAGACGCGTCAGGACTGATTAACACTTGAAGTGTGGGCTGCAGTTGATCTTCAGTCGAACCCAAGATCTTGCAGCCTGCCCCTCAGGCCCCAGATGCCCACTCTAGGGCATCACACAGACCCACCAGCCAAGGACCCAAACATGGAGCATGCCCACAGTCTCAAGCTCCCCACAGGCCGGAGCACCCCAGCACCCGGGCACAAATGCACAATCCTTACCAGCAGTCTCCTGATAGGGGTCAGGTGTGGCCCACCCAACATTTAGGATTGATTCTTCAATCATTTCATTCTTTCCCCAGTTACCTACTCTCTATAGTCACAGTCTCAACTCCCTCAACATTGAGCTCAGGGCACCAGCAGAGTCTTAATTCAAGGAATTTAGCACAACATCTGTCATCTTGCTGCATCTCAGGAGCAGAGCAGCACCCACCAGACAGCACCCCATCCCCCTACCCCCACAGTCTTTCAACTCCAACACAGTGGTCACTTGTGCTCTGCCTCACACAAGTTCAGATTTTTCAAAATACATCAAGAAAGTTCATTTTCACCATGCAGGCAGCAGTCAACTCCAGACAGAAGAGGCTGTCTGTCAGCTTCTTAAACCCAATTCAAACCAGTTTTCTGTCCATTTTCTACAATCCATTTTTCTGCCAAAAACAGTTCTTAACCTGTCTTTCCTTTCCTGTTGATGTCTTACCACTGCCAGGGCAGACAGAACCTTCACACTTCTTCTTCTCATCAAAAATCTTGATCATCCAGCCCACGATGTAAGCAGATAAAACTGAAGAGGCTTTCTCCCATCCTCTTGACACAAATCATTTTCTTAATCCTTTCTCAGTCCATTTAACCTTACTGAACAATTCACTGTGGTGCAACTTCTGGCAGCAACAAATACTGCAGATATTCCTCCAGAGCTGCCCAAAAACCTCTCTTTTCTCTCTAGGTGGGAAAGGCAACCAGCTCTGAGGGACAGACGGCAGCCCCCTCACAGCCCCACAATCCCACCTTCTTCCTGTGGAAATAAAACTGAACTTGAAAACAAAGTTCTTTATAAGGAGTTTACAGCTCCCATTGGCAAGACAACTGTCAACAGTACCACATGTACAAGGTTCCCGCACACTTCACTGGTTGCTGAAAGGTGCATGACTGTCCTCAGTATTTTCCCCCAAGAGTCATCACTGAAGTTCTTGCTGTTTAATACCTCTTCCCTCTGATGGCCCAACAAACAATTTAGCATTTTAGTTATTTTCAGCCAGTCTCCCAACGCTGAACATTTTCCACAGCACCAGACAGGCTGAAATATGTATAGTATAACAGCAGTAGAATGAGAAATAAATTCTAACTCACCAGGATTAGTGGTGGAGACTATCAAACTACCAAAATTATTTTTGCATTGTGTCAGAACTGACAGTGTGTATGTGTGGGGGTTGGCACGCTGCATTTGTGCAGTTAAACATGATTCCCAGAATCATGCTAGCACTAACCACGCAGTGTGTTAGCACTTCAAGAAAGATTTAATATACCTGTACATATATGCATTAGAGTAACTAGTTGTATGAGCACCTGGTTGCAATTAGTAATCTTGTGCAAAAATATACTGCTACATTAACAGGTTAGCACTGCACAGAAGATACTTTTAATAGTACCAGCTATCATACCACAATGCAAAGCAATTCTGTTACAGTGGCATGTGGGCCCCATTTTCAGGATTAGTGTTAGCACCCTATGCTGCACCTGAGATAGCACACACAGAAGGTGGTGGTAAATGGCACTACCCAGGAGAGAGTGACTAGTAGGGTGCCATAGGGCTCAGAATGGACACGCCCTTCAGTGTCTTTAGAAGTGGCATAACAGAGAACCAAGGAAGGATGTGCCTTTTGATGACACCACAATCTGTAATAGCATTGATAGTGCAGATGAGAATGAGGGGACCTTAGAAACTTGAAAAGCAGGGACATGGCAGGGGTTAAAACCAAAATTGCAACCAAGCTTCTAGGACTAGACACCTAGAGACTGAGCACAAATGTAGGGAGGTACCTGGTCTAAAGAAACCTTTATACAGCACTGTGTTCTGTATGCAGGAAAGTTACCATTTGCATGCCATGGTAGTATATATGCACATGGACACGATCATGGTAGCATCAGGTGATACTGAATGACCGATCCAACATGCTGTAGGTATGCAAGAGATCAGGTCTGGTGCTTAAGAGTACACTTTACATGCGATCAGAGTCCAAGAGGCAAGACAGTGCTAGAAAGAGTTTGTGATAGGTGATTCCATCATAAAGAGGACAGAGGGTGTAGTGAGTGCAGAGAAGCAGGGGACAGGAAGGTTAGATGCCTTCTGGGGCTTTGGTTGGATGGGATGTAAACAGGGTAGAAAGAATTGTCAATAGAGTGGAAAGCAGTCCTACTAGGCACCGATAACCTGGTTTGCAGACTCCTAGATGAGGTTAAGAATAGCTTTAGAAATTTTGTGGGGGACTTCCAAGCTGGCAGCTGCCTCACTGACTTCTGAGTTTTTTCTGCCAGTTTGAGCAGAAGGGAGAACTAGAAGAGGGTTCATCCAATTGTTCACTTCAGCTCATGGCTGATGGAGTGGTACAGGCAGGAGGGATGGGGTGCCTGGGATATTGGAGCCACTCTTAGATGGATTTAAAGCTATTCAAGTTGAATGGCCCTCAACCCTCTGAGGAGGGCATCAGGATACCAGGAGCAAGTTTAAAGAATTATTTAAAAATTAGGCAGCTTTAAATCAGCAGAGGAGATGCTGTGCAGATGCGGACAACAAATACACCTACTAAACTGCTAAAAAACATGGAAGGAACAATATGGCATAACAAATGTGGAGCAAGAGTGAGGTTGGAACAAGCAGGAGGAAAGGTGTTGCAATACTGGATCTGGGTATCTAGGAAGGAGGAGATAGGCAGGGCCAAGGCTTGAAAAGAGAATTCGATTTTAGTTTTCCATTTGTTTACACACTTCTTAGATATTGTCTCTGTCTGCTCATGCTCAAAGATTGTATTTTTTAAGATTTTACTTTTCTGTATTAAAAGTATGTTTTTCTTCAGAAAAGCCCCCAAACCCACCAAAGAAGCATGTAAACCTAGAGCTTCTGGGGCCTTGCAACTCCCAAGACCCCAGCTCTTTTCTGAGGAGAGTGCAAAATTAGTCTTTTGTCCAGGGCACCAAAATGCTTCCCTACGGCTCTGCAGAGAGGCCCTTTCACAATCTGAAACACAAACTTTGAGGCAGGAAGGCTTGGAATGCTACAGATCTTACCTCTGCATGCACATCAAGAACATAGAGATTGCATTTTTGATCTTTAAAAATGGCATGGTGGTTATGATGTTTAATATCTACTAACAGGTGTATAGCCACAGAGTGAGGTAGGATGTAAACACTGCAGAGCTAGGCAATGAAAAGCAACTGCTTGGACTAGAGATGATATTTATGCGCTCTAAGGTTGCTATGTGGACTAACATTACTTACTATCTTCAGTTGTTTTGTTATTATGCTGGTCATTTGGACTTCATAGCAAATGTTACATTCCATGTTAATACCAAGTTTCAAAAATCTTTCTTTTTCAAGTTACTTTAATGGGACCCACTATGCCATTGAGGGGGTATATGTGAAGTGCTGCACCTGTGTTGATTCTGAAGCGGCACTAGGTGGAGCTGTGGGAACAGATGGCTGTTCTACTGTTTTGCAGACCTGGAAAAAGAATAGTACTGTACTTGCTACAGCATGAAGTGCTGTGATGAAGATCAGAAGGAAAGGCATTACAAGAGTTACTATCTGACTATTCCCATGTCTCTGTGTGAGTTTCTTGATGCAACACTCTCCCATTGAAACCTTCTTGATTTACATTGGACACATTTAACACAATTTCTATTTAATTAATTGATTTGGAGTAAATTCTGAAAATGAAGTATGTTTGCAAGGTCCATTGTACATACAGCAACTTGATTATCTACATACCCATTCCAAGACCTCTTCCCACGAGATTCACTTTCTGGCCACTGTATGGCTGTACAATGCTCAGAGATCTTGAAAGGCAGGACTGGGAGCAAAGCAAGGCTAGACAGTATGTTTTAATCCAGACGTCTTATTCTGGAAAAAAAAAATTCCATCCTGTGCAAGAATGGGGTTCACTGGGAGTGCCTCAGTCACTTGTTGAATATGGAAGCTCTGCTTACCGATTTTTCCAGTTTCTGTAGTTATAATCTAGTGCTTACTTGCCTATGCCACACCACACCATAAACAATACAGTTCAATGCAATAATCAGTATTATAACCATACAATAAAATACTATGCAATAAAATACAATACAGTGCAATACAATAAAAAACAATATAACATTACAATTCAGTATAATAGACAATCATGCAACACAATGCAATACAATAAGCAATACAATAAAGTGCAGTACTATATAACACACCACACAACACAACACAATACAATTGTACAAAGTGTTTTTTAATGCAAAGGCATCACAACATGTTTTGCAGAGTAATCAAAGTAAAAGTAGAAAATATGCTGAATGAATTATGAGAATAAAAAATACTACAATAACAGTGACATCACATTAATTGTAATAAATGACAGCCCATATGAATATGTGCTCCCAAACAATGAGCAGTTAGATGCAAAAAAACAGTTTAATATTGTAAGATAAAAGGACAGGTGTGCTACACTCATCTGGAAAGGAACTGGGTCAGCTGCAGCAAGGCAAGTACAACACTGACATGAAAGGAAGCAGCGACACACAGAATGTGAGGCTAAGTGGACATTTTATTTAGTGCCAATAAGGTATATGCTGCATGAGCACCAGAAAAAATGTCAACTTAGCCTCATATTACTGTGTGTCTCGCCTTTTTCATTCCACAGTTTAATATTATAGCAATCAGAACTAGAGAGAAAAAAATTAGGGGAAAAGCATGAGGAACAAAACAATGATACTTCTGTACTACCAGTTGTCCAACAATGGGGCTGGATTTTATGAGTTACAGTATGCATCACTGAATGGTTGTTGCTCACCTCTGGCATAAGCAACATAGGTTGTAGTACATGAAGCAAAGGGCATGCCCACAGATTGCCTGCTTGCTCAGGCTGTGTTTATCATGGCTGGTAGACCGGCAGCACTACGCAGCCATGGAGTTGGAGAGGTCTACATTCACAGCAGAATTTCTGTCCCCACAATGACTGGACCAGCATAGAAGGAGACAATGTGACGAAAGGGGAAGAAAAATAAAGGGAGGGTGCAGGACCTGATGATGTTGGCTAATTTCCTAACACCAGGGTTTTAAATCC
Organism: Neoceratodus forsteri; assembly: GCA_016271365.2. Lineage (NCBI taxonomy): Eukaryota > Metazoa > Chordata > Ceratodontiformes > Ceratodontidae > Neoceratodus > Neoceratodus forsteri. Next base: position 203,770,495 of record CM057454.1, read on the forward strand.
ATATTTGGGGACCTACAGGGTCATGAAGTGTATATACTAACCCTGGTCTACAGTCTCACATATCGCAGGGGCTAGCTCAAACTGCACATGAACTTATAGGGTTCTTGTTCACAGGAATGAGGAATGGGGCTGGGGAACACGTGTACAGTATGTGCATCTGTATGTGTGTGTGTGTGTGTGTGTGTGTGTGTGTGTGTGTGTGTGTGTGTGCGTGTGTTCAGTATGGCCTGTGCTCCCATAAAATGCATGGTTATATGGGAGCACAGCTGTATATCTTCATTTACATACTTGAGCAGGGACAAGGAAAGAACTCCTCTATTCTCTGTGCAGGCACAGTTAAATAAAACTAGGGTGCCCCACAGCACACTGGATTTGTGCACGAAACAACACCACTTCTAATAGTGCAGACCACCCACTAAAAATCAGGCTGTAAGATCTGCCATTTATTTTATGTTGGCTTGCATGTGTACAAGCAACATCTTGCGGTAGTAGTACATTTCAGAGGTATGTCAGTGTAGTGGCCAGTGCAGGGGACACTTTAGTAGCTGCATCCCTCAGCTGCCAGTCAGTGAGCATGCTGGCAATGACAGCAGTTTCAAAGAGAGCCAAAATATTGAAAGAAATCTGCTGCTCCAATGAGGTGCAGTTTCCTAAGTGCAGTGGCAGATGACAAGACTCCAGCCATGCACATTACAGTGCACAGTAATGAGCATGATTGGAGTTAGAAGCAGAGTTTCAGTGTGCCTTTCCTGGTGAAATATTTCAATAAGTAAAATAGCCGCAGCACAACTTTCCACAATGATGACTCCTGCCGCCCAACACACGCTCCCCGGAAAGCCAACATCGAGGTGCCCAATCCCATCATCGGCATGTCCCCAATAATATGGCACACTGGGAGCCCACCCCAGTGTGCCAGCACATGTGGCTCCTGCTGTCTGCCACACAGTCCCTCTAAGCTGACATCAGGGGTGCCCAATCCCTGTGTCAGCATGTATCCACCCGCCCCATTAATGTGGCACACTGGGAGACCACCCCAGTGTGCCAAAATAATTGTTTCTGACACCGGGATGCCCACTCCCAGAGTCAGATGAGCCACCCCCAACCCATCTATGTTCATTTCCAACAACAGGGTGCGCAATCCCCTCTGTTGGCAATGGCATGCACCCCCCATAACTGTGGCACACTGGGAGCCCACCCCAGTGTGCCTAAATGTTTTTTTTATTGTTCCCCCCTGTAAAACAGAAAATAAGTCCCCCACAGTCTTTTTATTTTATTTAACCTGTAAAGCAGAAAAAGGTCCCTTGTGGTCTCCCCCATCCCCTCCCCCAACCCACATCCTCCTTCTGTGCACCCACCTCCCCACACACACCCTCACCCCATATTTACCTCTGGAGGTCAGGAGCAGTGATCTTCTGTGGTGCTGGACGTGACTGCACTCTTCAGAGGCCAACCGCAAACTGAAGAAATAATGGTAAACTTTATAATGGGAGTCAATAGGGGGTGGGGTATCAACTTAGGTTTCTATCTCAGCTATTTTGGGGTATTTTAGCCCCACATTTTCATCATGGAGTTTTTGGGACCCGACCTCATGAGCATGTCACTGTCATTTCGTTATTTGGTCATGAAAGATGATTTCACTGTGCGGAATCGCCCTTCAGGACCAATTGACAAAATGACAGTGCCACTGTTCATGAGGGGAGGTCCCAAAAAAATCATGCTGCAACTTTGGTAAAAAATTCCAAACAATGACCACGCTACGAGTATGCGTTGTGCAGTTTCTACACACGCTCATAACTTCAACAATTTTTTTATATTTTCACTCCAGATTTTCAATGTTGCAATTTTTTAACAGCTCTTTATGAACAGTACAGTTGTCATTTTTCACATCCTGCCTGAAATGTGTTTTTGCACCTGTGACACAGAATGGTGCGGTTGCTGTGGGAAATCAACTTTTGGGACAGATTAACAAAATCACAGTGCCACAGTTCATAATAGAGGTTCAGAAATGCCCATGTTGACAATTTGGTGAAAAAATTCCATAATCTTATTGCATTACAGGCGTGCGTTGCGCAGTTTCTACTCATGCTTATAACTTCACCAATTTTTCATATTTTCACTCCAGATTTTCAACATTGCCATATTTTCACACCACCTCATGAACAGTATGGTTGTCATTTTTCACATCCTTCCTGAAATGTGTTTTTGCACTTGTGGTGCCAAATGGAGCAGTCACTGTGCAAAATCACCTTTTGGGTAATGAACTGATAGTGCTGCTGTTCACGAGGTGGGGTCACTAAATGCCCATGTTGAAAATTTGAAGTGAAAATACCAACAAATGCCCAGAGAGTTAGGATTTCTAACTGTAATGCTCCAACCTGAAGAGACTGACAGGCGTCGAGGGTGTGACTTGGGATCATCAGCTGTAATGCTCACGCCATTCCACCCCCACCCTGCAACCAGTGACAAGCATCATAGAAACATAGAAACATAGAATTTGACGGCAGATAAGGACCGCTTGGCCCACCCAGTCTGCCCATTTCCCTACCTAATGGATAAGCTGCAGATCCTAGTTAACCAGCAGCCTACTTCTTCTACCCCACCCCTAGAATTGCCTTATGGAGTGTCCCATGCATGCTTGAATTCCACCACTGTTTTGACTCCACAACCTCCTCTGGAAGGCCGTTTCATGCATCCACAACCCTCTCTGTGAAAAAATACTTCCTTAAATTACCTCTGAGACGTCCGCCTCTATCTTCAAATTGTGTCCCCTTGTTCTTGCACACCTCTTTTGAAAGATGCTACTCTCTTGGACTTTGTTGATTCCTTGAGGTATGAGCGTTTCTATCATTGCCCCCTCTCCCTCCTTTGCTCGAGGCTATACATATTAAGCTCCTTAAGTCTCTCTTCATATGTCTTCTGGTGCAGACCCTGCACCATTTTAGTTGCCCTCCTCTGGACAGCTTCCATCCTGTCTATGTCTTTGCAGAGATGGGGTCTCCAAAACTGCATGCAGTACTCGAGATGGGGTCTCACCAGCTTTCTGTACAGAGGGATAATAACTTCCTGTTTTCTACTGGTGATGCCTCTCCCTATGCATCCCAGTATCCCCCCAACCCTCCTTGATGCCCTCTCACATTGCTTGCCCACCTTTAGGTCATCTGATATGACTACCCCAGGTCCCTTTCCATTTTTGTTGTTGTTAGTATCTCACCCCCATTGTGTACTCTTCCCGGTTTTTGTTCCCAGGTACATTAGCTTGCACTTCTTAGCATTGAATCTAAGCTGCCATACATTTGACCATTCCCTAACTTGCCAAGTCCTTCTCATCCTTTCCACCCACCTTGTGCATCAACTCTGTTGCAGATCTTTGTGTCATCTGCAAGAGACACTTTCCTTCAGTCACTCTGCAATAGCAATTATAAAGACATTGAAGAAGACGAGTCCTAATACTGAACCCTGGTACCCACTAATAACTCTGCCTTCAGAGTGGACTCCATTTACTATTACTCTCTGTGTCCCATTCTCCAGCCAATTCTTTACCCAGGCTGCCATCTTGGGACCCACTCCCAGGCTAGCTAACTTGTATATTAATCTTTTGTGTGGGACTGTGTCAAATGCCTTGCTAAAGTCATGGAGGTCATGTCCACAGCCACTCCCTGATCTACTACTTGGTCACCCAGTCAAAAAAATCTATCAGATTTATCTGGCAGGACCTTCCTGTGTGAATCCATGCTGCCTTGGGTCCTGTGCCCTCTGGCCTCTAGATACTAGACAATTCTTTCCTTCAAAGTGATTCCATCATTTTCCCTACCATTGAGGTTAAACTAACAGGTCTGTAGTTTCCAGCTTCTGCCTTGCTCCCACTTTTGTGAAGGGAATCACACTCTTCCTTCTCAGTCCTCAGGTACCACCCCATCCTCCATGATTTGTTAAAGAGGGTAGTCAGTGGTGTCACTAGTTTACCTTAGTTGTTTTAAATTCTGAGATGAATCCCATCAGGCCCCATTGCTTTGTCCACCTTCAGTTTTAAGAGTTCTTTCAGAACCCTTCTTCTGTAAATGGGCTGGTATCAACTTCTGTATCCAGTGTTTCTACTGTTTGTTTTAGGTACCTCCCTCTTTCTTTGTAAATACTGAGCAAAATATGTGTTTAGTATCTCTGCCTTTCTCAGTCACCCTCTGCCCACCCTCCCTCTCCTTTATTAAGCATCACTATCCTCCCTTGGTCTTCCTTGGCTCCCTGATGTACCTACAAAAGGTTATCCCCTTCTTAACTGAGTTGGCTATCTTTTCCTCGGTTTGGGCCTTTGCTGTTCTGACTGCCTTCCCAGCTTCCTTTTGCTTTAACTGATACAGTTCTCTGTCCTGCTCCTTCTGTGATTTCTTGTACTTCCTGAATGCTTTCTTTTTCTCTTGAACCTTCACTGCCACTTCCTTTGAGAACCATAGTGGTTTCTTACATCGTTTCATTTTGTTTATTTGCTTCACACAAAGGCTTGTTACCTCTGTAATGGCAGTTTTATTATTCCCATTGTCCTTCCACCCCTCCTTCCTGCCTATTTGCTGGTGCATTCCTTGGGCACTCACCCATTTAGCAAAGTCAGCCTTCCTAATGTCCAGTACTTTTGCCTTTGTATGGCTACAGCTCTATTGCTGTGTTTATTGTGAACCATACTGTTCGATGGTCACTCAGTTCCCAGATGGCTACCCACTTTACATCTGTGATCCTCTCTCCATTTCCATTTGAGAGAACCAGGTCTAAGATTGCTCCCTCAGTGGGCTCCAATACTAGTTGTCTAAGGCATGCTCCTGTGGGCATCTAGAATAACCCCACTCTTGAAGTGGCTACCTGCAACTGCACTCGTTAACATCTGGCATATTCAGATCACCCATCAGCAATATCTCCCCTTTTCTGCCATTCTAAGTGTACTTTCTATCATTCCTTGTCCATTTCCTCCCCTGGGAAGAGGTCTGTATTCAACCCTGTGCAGTTGTGGTGCCATTGCAGTCTCCAAGTTACCCACAGTGCTTCTTCTCCTCCCTGTTTCCCTTTTGTTCTGTTGCTTTGATTCCTTCCATTATGTAAAGAACTACTCCTCCTCCTCTTTTACCCTCCCTGTCCCTCCTGTAGATAGCGTATCCTGGCATGTTTATGTCCCAGTCATGGTTTTGTGTGTACCATGTTTCTTTGACTGCCACGATATCCAGATGTTCCTCCTCCATCAAGGCCACTAATTCAGGAAGCTTGTTACTCAGACTACTGGCATTAGTACTCATTGTTCTCCATTTTTTTATGGCTTTACCTTCTTTTGCAGCATCCCCCACTGACCTTTCTACCTCGGTCTTTTTCTCATTTAGTACCCTGTTTTGTAGGGAGAGGCTGGGATTTTCCTGCAGCTTATCAGTGCCTCCCCCCTTGACTAGTTTAAAAGCTTGCAAATGAAGCATTTAAATCAATTGCTCGAAAGACTTGTTCCATTCCTGGACAGATGCAGACCATCCTGCCAGTATAGGCTGGTGTCCCTCCAGGTGGAACCCCAGTCCCCAGTGAAGCCAAACCCCTGTGCTCCATACCATTTTTTCAACCATTCATTAAACTGCATGGTGCAAAGTACCCTCACCTCACTCATGCCATTGACAGGCAGCACCTCAGAGAAGGATACTGTGTGTGCTACTTGTCTGAGGCCCCTCCCAATTCTACAAAGTCCTTCTGCACTGCTCTAATCTCATGATGAGCCAAGTCATTTGACCCTAGGTGGACAATGACATCCAGCTCAGACTCCCGTACAGCTGTTCTCGTGATCCTGAGGATGCACTTCCTGTCCCTCAAGCCATGGAACCAGGCAGGCACCTTATTTCAGTTTTCCCTGCTCTCCCCAGTTCTATCCCCCTAATAACTGAGTCCCCCATTAAGAGCTGCTTCCTTTCCTTGTGGTGTCCTCTGCCTTCTTCCTGTGGGCCTCCCTTGTGACAGTTGTACTCAGCCTCCTCAGTCTCCCCTGTGGGTGCATCCATAGGGGAGCTATGCTCTCCCAGAATGATGTATGGATTGTGGAGTGGAACAACTGACTGGGTGTGCCTCTGTTCCACCATCCTCACCCTCCCTGAGCCCTCTGTGGTCCAACTGCTGTGTGCCTTGGAGTCTTCAGCCCCAAAGTTCACCCAATTCTCCTATACTGTACCCATCTCTGTGTATTTCCTTATGGAATGGGGTGAGCATAAGGCCTGAAGACCCCAAGGCACACCGCAACACCTGTCGGTGTCTGCAGGGTAGGGTGAGGTGAAATGGCATGAGCATTATGGCTGATGATCCAAAGGCACACCCCAATGCCTGTCAGTCTGTGCAGGGTGGAGGTGGGGTTGGTGTCAGTTCAATACTTTACTGCCATTCCTATTATGCATCTCTCTCTAACTCCTGCACTACCAATACCAATACCAATACCAGTGCCAGCAAGCCAGCATTTGGCATTGACAGATGCTTGTTCAATCTGATTCTAGTGTAGCCTCAGAGAACTACAGCACTTGTTGATAGACTTCATTTCTTGATTTTATGCATAAGAATTCCTTTTTTTTGCAAAAAATAAATTTATTTAATGCCATTATCAGAGTTCATCATGCCAGTTCGTATGAAGAAATACTGATGTGGAGAGTTTGAGTCCTCTTTATTTCAATATATTAAATTGTTTATCACACTGTGAATCAGCCTTTGAATTGGACCCCATAGAGTTATCATTGATGCAATGATGTTATAGCAATGAATTATGTCCCTGTTAAAGAAACAATTTCGCTATGAAAATGTCAATGCTCAGACCTGTTCCTTAGGGCACACTCAGTATACCCCTTCAGTGTGTATCAGGAGATCAACACATTGTATGCAGCCAGATGAACAGAGGCTTCTGATTTGAAAGCCTGGTGTCTGACCATGCTTAACCTTCAGTGTTGTCTATGGCAAGCTGTTAGGGACATAATTCATAATCTGTGGCTGTATAGTAAAACACATACACTATATGGTGAAATGCATCATCATATAGTGAAATATACACATTATATAGTGAAATACATACACAATGTAGAGAACCACATACAGTATCTACTGAAATATATACATCATGTAGTGAAATACATATACCTTATACTGAAATACATATATTATATAGTGAAACACATATGCTATATAGTGAAATGCTTACATTGTATGGTAAAATACATACACTATCTACTGAAATACACATACTGAGCACAAAAATCCACATACACTATATACTGAAACAAATGTACTATGTACTGAAACATATACACTACCTATTGAGATACATACACTACAGACTGAAGCATCCACATAAACTATCTACTGAAACAAATACTCTATAGATTGTGTAACATACCCTATATATTGAAAAAATCTTCATACATTATATACTGAAAGAAATACACTGTATATTGACATACATACACTATCTATTGAAATGCATACACTACACAGTGAAAAAAGCACATACACTATATACAAACAAATACAATATATATTGAAACATCTACACTTTATATTGAAATACATACACTATATATCAAAATAAATACACTAAGCATGGAATAATCTCGTACACTGTATACTGAAACAAATACACTACATGGTGAAGCACATACTGTAGACTGAAAAATTCACATACACCATATACTGAAACAAATAAACTATATACTGAAATGGACTATGTTCTGAAACTACCCATCCCCCTGACCCTCCCCTTGAATGGCCTGCAACTGAACTACTTATCTGCTGCATTCAGTCAGCTGCTGACTTGATGAGAGGATGTTTTTGAAACTGCAGAGCAGATAAACAAAGCACACTATCTCTTACTCTACTTTTTATGGGATTTTACATCTTGTTTTGCTTGCATACCTTTAATCAATTTTCAGAACATTGTGATGTGACAAGAAACATTTAGAACTAATTTAAAATGTTCTAGTTTATTCTTTCAAATAAAACTAAAACTGATCCATATAGAGATCATTCAACCATGCCTTACAAAGCACATGCTCCCCCACCTCTGCACCCCGAGGTGCTCGAAACCAAAGCGTACCTCTCCCTAACAGAGGGGCACTTCTTGCCATAATCTGCTCACTGACCCTCCTCCAGGCGGATAGGCTTATTGACCCATGCCACCTCAAACCAGGGGGGCCATCTGCATAATGACCCCCCCACTATTTCCACAGCAGTAACCCTATCTCAAGCATGCTTGCTCTCTCAACGGTGCACGAGATGGTAAAAAAGGGTATATGCTATGACCTGTTCTACATTATGAGCAGGATGCATCGAAGGAACCTTGTCACCATACCCAGTACTAAACTACTCAGCTTACTGGTAGCGCTACTACTCCTGGCAGGAGATATATTTAACCCAACCTCAGCCCCAATACCACCAATATCTTGGTGACATTCCCTCAGGACCCTGGCTGGGTGTCTGCCAAGGGTCTGAAGATAGCACATATGAATGTATGTAGCCTCAGACCTAAAATACATGTAGTCCAAGCCTGGCTGGACCTTTACAAGCCTGATGTCCTAGCCATCTCTGAAACCTGGTTAACAGCCCACATCCTTGATCATGAGATACAAGCACTGGGCTATAGTACCTACCGCAAGGACAGGGAATCCAAAAAAGGGGGTGGGGTGCTAATCTATACAAAGACTGACCTCACTGTGTCACCTCTAACCCTGCAGGGAAGTCTCCCTGCTGTGGGTGAAGGTATATTGATCCGCATAACCCTAGGACACACCAAGCAACTAACAACAGGTTGTGTCTACCACCCACCAAAGTCTGCCCTCCAATCACTTGAAGCCATCACGAAAGCACTGGCCCAAGAGGTAGCTACAGAGCTACTCATTTTGTGTGACTTCAACCTCAGCTGGGCCCAGGACCCTGGCCATGTCACGATGTCTCTGACCCATGAAGCAGGTCTGACGCAGGTCATCTCTGAACCGACCAGACTGAATTACAAAACTTGGAATCACACCACCCTGGCCTGGGCTCTGGTGTCAAAGCCTGTAAACATCCAGAGTGCGGGCACAATGGCAGACTCCTTGAGTGACCATTCCCCAATTTTCTGTATATGGAAGAACAGAGCACCCAAGGTCCAGCCAAGAATCCTTACTGCCGAGACTACACCAAATTCCAGAAGTATAATTCAATCACTACCTAAGTAATAGGGACTGGAGCCCCATAACACTCCTCCCAACTCTGGCTGAGGCCTTGGAATACTTTCAGGACTTACTATGGCACAGCTAACCTCCTCGCTCTATGAAGAGACTGAGGGTGAAAGGCAGCTGTTACAAGTGGATCTCTCCATCCCTCAAAGCTCTAAAGACTACTTGGGACAAAGCCTGGAAGAAGTTCAGGCTCTCCACCCTCCCAGCAGATCTTGTGGAATACAAAGCCCTAAGAAACAAAGCCAACAGAGCCATTAAACTTGCTAAAAGAGAGTACATCACACACCTCCAGAAAACTAAGCTAGGCAACCCTAAGCAATTTTGGAATCATGTCAATGACCTGATCAAGGGCAGCAAAAAGACTGATTCCAGCTCCATGGAGATCAACAGTCAGCTCACTACTGACTCTTCTCTAATATCGGCTGCCCTTAACAACCACTTCACAGATCTGGAGGCCTACAAGACCGGCCAATCTTCCCTGACTTTGGCCCCAAGCTCAGCTGAAGCAACACACTTTGAATGATCCTCTTTCCACCGGAGAGGTCCTAACCCTCCTAAAGACGCTGAAACCTAAAGGATCAGGGGGACCAGATGGGATCAACCCTCGGCTACTCAAGGCTGGAGCCACCTTCTTATCCAGGCCCTTAACCATGCTGCTTAACAGATCACTGAGGGAAGGAGCAGTCCCTGACCAGTGGAAACATGCCAATGTAGTCCCTATCCACAAAGGTGGACTCAGGGAAAAACTAACCAACTATAGGCCAATCTCCCTTCTCTGCACACTTGCCAAGTTGCAAGAAAGGCTAATCTACAACCAACTCCAGGACTACTTGGAAGCTTATCAGCTCCTTGCTCTCTCTCAACATGGATTCAGACCAAACTACGGTACTGACACTGCCCTCATTAACTTCTTGGACAAAGTGCTCAGGGCAATGGACAAGGGATACCCACAGGTGCAGTCTTTATAGACCTGTCCAAGACATTTGATCTTGTCAACCACAGTCTTCTGCTACAGAAGCTGCACAATGTGGGCCTAGACCCCCATGCCCTCAAGTGGTTTGGGAGCTATTTATCAGGCTGGACACAGAGGTCCCATGGAAGGGGACATGTCAGAGCCACTACCTCTAAAACAGGGAGTACCTCAGGTTCAATACTAGGCCCCTCCTATTCTCCCTATTTACCAATGAATTAAGTACCTACTGTGGGAGAGCTTGGTTGTATAGCACGCTGATGACACTGTCATCTACTGACCCTTAGGCAATATGGCCACTCTTGGTCTGCTCCTCCAAAAGGACCTCACATCCCTAGAGACATGGCTGTGTGAGAACAGAATGGTACCTAATGCTGACAAAACCAAGGCAATGTTATTGGGCCAAGATCACTGGGACTTGACAGGTCCTCATCCCTCTGACTAACCACACTCTCTGGCAAAAGCATTAATGTAGTTCCCTCCATAAAATACTTAGGCCTAACTCTGTACCAGTCTATCACCTACAAGGACCATGTGGATCAGGTCACCAGGAACCTACAGCGCAAACTCTGTACCTTGTACCAACTCAGGGACCAGCTCATCCCTGAGGCCAGGCTCTCCATTGTGACAAGTGTCCTGCTCCCTACCCAGACCTATGTGGCCCCTGATTATACAGGGCATGGCAAAGCAAAAGGTATCCAGGATGCAAATTCTACACAACAAGATAGCTTGGTTCACTACCCAAGACCACCGCCAATGTTACCACTGTGACACTGTGGCCCAGCTCAGTGGCCCATTGGCACTCGCCTCAATACCCATTGCTTGTCCAGGCCTACAAGCTACTCAAATCCCCCGCTCCACCAAGCATAGCCGGAACCATAGCCATTAAACACAACCCTAGGAATTTAAGGACATCAAAATGAACACTACTAGAAGTCCCCAGAGTAAAGACCAATGCTGGTGGCAGATCCTTTTCTTGCCAAGCCCCCAGCCTATGGAACAAGCTTCCCCCTGGTCCAGGACACCTCCTCACTCACGAACTTCTGCACCAGGCTCAAGTCCCACATACTGGCCACAAGTGCATGCCACTGCCATGGCTCTTAAGGTATCCCCTTTTTCTGCATCAAACCTTCCCAAAGGTGAGCTGACCATGTACCTCCCTTTAGTATCTGGACACCTAGGGACCAATGCTACCTCATGTATATCACTATGCCAAGTAGTACCAATGCAAAACTGTGTCATGATGATAACCATGTCTGTAACCACTGTCTGTAACCACCTTATGCTTGAGCAACCTATGTAATCAAAAGTTTTTCTCCACTGTGTTTTATCTTGTATTGTTATCCTGGATTGCCCCTGAAAAAGGGACCTTCGGGGCTGAGTAGGCCTACCCGGTCACCAAAATGTAATAAATAAATAAAATAAATAAATAAAATAAGTGCTGCCTTCATTTACTGTTAGACACTTTTGTATAGGAAGCTAATACTTAGAATATTCCTAACATACCAGTCTCATACCATATAAACACTGGGAACTGCATGCATTTTTCTAAGTTAAAATTGTGATTAGATTTATGTGTAATAAATTACTGTGTTGGTCAAGTAACTTATCTGTGCTGAATGCTTGGGTAGTGTACTGCAGGAGCTGTGAAAGTGTTAAGTCAAATGCTTTCGTAGTGTATACTCTACTGAGTTAGTTTGATTTAGTTTTGTTTTATTTGAATGTTTTGTTTAATAAAGGTTCTTGGTTATGAAAAATATATATATATTGCAGCAATCACACAACCCAATTCTCATCAGGAGCTCAGCTGGCATATGCATAATGTGCACTTTCTGTTCTGAATAACTGCACTGTGATGCCTCTCTGGTGGCTCTCACAGCTCCTAACCTCCCCATTACATATCTGCAGAGCATTGCAAGGTGAACAGAGCTTTGCCAGGCACTTGGTCTCCTCTAATAAACTTGCCTTGTTCTAGCCTCATAGTGCATAATTATGCTGTTTATATAGTATGACTGTGTTATTGAGTCTGAGATTCCCAAACTGTGTTTTATTTCTTTTTCAAATGAGATGTTTATCTTCTAGGTCACCCACTGACCCCCTTGTGCACTGGTCTGTCTTTCCACATCACCCCAAATCACCAGGACTTACCTACTCTGAGAGCTCTCATGGCCCCCCATGGTGGGGCCAGGAGGGAGAGGGCCATTCACAAGGAGCCACATATTTAGGAGCAGAGCCTGGTTAGTAGAGAAAAGTATGTGGCAGGTTGGTGGATTATTTTGCCATTGGAGGTTTTCTACCTTTGGCTTATCCCCTGGGTCGTCAAGCATGCAATGATGCCAATCCAATTAAAGGCAAGTACTGCTTTGTGCCTGCCTGCCTGAGCCCTGCCAGTGTTCCTCACCTAGGTGGCTGTTAAAGAATGGGGTGGTCAGACTCCCCCATCCTGAGAGGAGAGCATTCCCAGAGATGCTCAGTTATCTCTCCTGTCACTAATGTCTGTTTGACCCAGGTCCTCCCTGAAACCGGGACACTGGTATGGGAGGAACACTTACCACTAAGCCTAAACTAAACCACTAAACCAGACTGTACTTTTATAAGTAAATAAAAACAGCACTCTGATGAAAGAAGAAACTGTATTTTAGCTACAGCTGTTATAAATATTTAAGACACATCTCAATGTTTTGAAACTGAGTAAAGGTTTTCCAAGGAAAATAACATAAAATAATACATAAAGATGTGGAATAAGATAATCCATTTTTGTTTACTTTCTGCATCTTAAGAGGCATTGGCAGGGGATTTTTAGTCGATTAAGGTCCCATTTTGAGATGGTTAGCGGAATGATAACCATCTAAGCATTGTGCCGTGTGGGAAAACAGCATGGCTGAACAGGTACCATATATTTAGCAGCCCCAGATACTAACCTGATCATGTGCATGTGCATATGTACTACTAAAGTCTTGTAAATGGGATCCACTCCTGTGTACAAGGCACAGTGCTATATAAAACATTTTGAAAGTGCTTAACAACTGACAATACTGTTTACTGCTTCCAAAATCCTGCCCTTGTTTGAGCACACGAGTGGCATATTGTCACCTTACCTCTGGTCACCATTATGATGCTCCCAAATAATATACCAAAATGATCCTTGGCATGTAAGGTTCTACACCCCTGATCGCAGTTTAAATGGTTCCAGTTATTATTGTAAAATGATCCTTGGTGTCTAATGCCCCCCACCCAGGCATACTAAGCTGGGAGCTCATTTCTAGATGCATCCTGGGGGAAGGTGAACTTGTACAATTGGGCCTTAGGTAGCACAACATTTCAAAATACATAACATACATGGAGCAGAGTGCTACACAACCTCAAATTACATTAGGAATAATACATGCAAGATGTGAGAACTTGAGTGATAAGCAACAATTGACAATGTATATACAGTGCAGTTAGGAGCCACAAACATATGCTGGCAATCAAATAAAGAGCAGTTTAAATCAACTGGCTACAAACATTTATTGCATAATGCCTGAGGTGGAGCTTATAGGGCCAAGTTATAGCTGAACCTAAACTAGAAACAAGTCTTAGAAGAGCAAGAGGAAAAATAGAGCAAGTGCAGGAGGGAAGGTGAGAATCTCTGAAGTGGTTTGAAAGAACCCATGAGAGGAGATTGATGAATGGCTGAGGTGAGGGTTCCAGATTTTAGGAAGCAGTGGTTGAACTTGTCTTTGCCAATGGTTGTGGAAACTGAAGGGACTGCTAGGGTTGAATATTTCCTTTCAGTGATATGGCTGTGAGGACATCAGAGGAGAGATAGGAGGGTGAGAAACAAACCAAGATTTGCCCACAAAAGCTGGCACAGTGAGCATGGTGTCTGTCCACAAGCAAAGAAAAGAGAGATTTATAAATGAGAACAGTGGTGAGTCCTAGAAGGATAGTTGAGAGTGTAATGGCAGAATTGTTGAAAAGTGTGCCAGTCTGGCAAAGGGAGTGACTGGGGCTATGCTGTGAGACCACATCACCATAGTCAGAGATTTGAGGATCATTCTCTGGATACTAACTCAGTATGCTGGAGGCAGGATACAGTCACAGTTCCTGTAAAGTGCCCAAATTGGGGTGCAGCTTTTGACTATAGCATCCACTTGTTCAGAAAAGTTTAGGTGCTGGTCTAGCTAGATACCAAGATAACTAAAGGTGGTAACATCCTCCACAGTGGAGCCATCCAGCGTATGGAAAATAGGAAGAGAAGGGAGCATGGAGAGTCTGTGCCTTGTGCCAAAGGACATGGAGACAGTCTTCTTGGCACTGAGGAAAAGCTGATTTGTGTGTGGTCAGGGATGAACTTGATCAAAGTCCAGCTGGAGTCTGTGGGCCTGCTGTGAAGAGGACTGTATCATCTGTGTACATCTGAATGGATGCAGACAAACATATGGAGGGAGATCATTAAGGAAAATGGAGAAAAGTAGTGGGCCTAACAGAGATCCTTGTGGGACCCAAGTGGACACAGGCACAGAGGAGAGAGTGGGTCACCAATTTTGACTGCTTGGGACCTACCCCTATGGTAGGAGTGGAACAGTTGATGGCTAAGTCAGAGAGGCCTGCTGCCTGGAGTTTGGCTAATAATTGGGGTGATAGACAGGGTTGAATGCTTTGGCTAGATTAACGAAGATAGCAGAGGCTGTGATCCATACCATTATGGATGGATTTGGTGAGCCTGAGCAGGGAGATGGTGGTGGAGAGATTTTTGCCGAAGCCAGACTTGTGTTGGGTGAAGAAGGAAGAAGAGTCCAGAAAGGGAGAGAGTTCTGACAAGATAATTTGTTCCTGTATTTTGTAGGGAGGAGAGAAATGAGTCGGTAACTGTTAGTACCAAATGGGTCACCATCTTTTGGAGGAGAAGTAACAGTGGCAGACTTCCAGTCAGCAGGGATGGAGGAACACCAGAAAGAGAGGTTAGGGAGGTCAGCCAATGGGGAAGAGATTGCAGAAGCAGAGAGATGGAGGAGCTTGCTATCCAGGCCATCTGGGCTCTTCCCCTTGGAAGGATTAAGGGTGGGAAATGTGTTGGTGATAAAGGATGGAGCTACTGAACAGAAAAAAAACAATAGGGGGAAGGAAGAAAGTGACAGTCATGCAGGCTGGCAGGGGTGAGAGGAAGGCGAGGAAGGGGAGAGGGAGGAGAGGAGAGAGGAGGTGTAGATGAAAAGGAATTACATCTCTATGGTGATGAAGGACAGGTTAGAGATAGGGTGTCACTGACTTTAAGGACAGGCAAAGGTGGGATGGGAGAAGAGATTGTGACAGCCTTCCAAAAGTTTAGACAGGTAACCAATGTTGATACTGAAGTTAGATGTAAAATACTCACCTTTGGCAAGCTTATTGCTGTGGTACAGGTGCTGAGGAGGTGATCATACCTCTGGAAGCCATGGGAGATGGGTTATGTTTATTTTCTGACCAGGAAAATCATGCACTTGCAAGTAAGCTATGAGGTCAGCCATGATCTAGGGAGGTGGGGTACCTTTTCTCATGTCCTGCTCTGGGGGCATGGCAGTCCCATATTTTGAGAATTTTGCATTGGATATGTTAGCATGGAGTCAGTGGAGCAGACCAATGAGATAGGGGACCAATCAGAGATGGCTTAGGTCACGGCACAGGAGGTGAGGTCCAGGGTTTGAAGGAAAATATAAGCAGTGTTTTGGTGGGGGTGAGGGGCTTTAGTTGAGATGAGATGCAGCAGAAGGTTAGAGATTATGGTGTCAAATCAGAAGAGAGGAAGTCAAGTGGAATGCCACAGGGATCCATCTTGACTCTTGTGTCATCATTAACAACATTTGAGAATGAATCTGGGTGTGTTTCTCTTTGAAGATGATGCCAAGCTCATGGGAGAGTGAGTAGATGACAGGGAAGTAGGAAACTGCAGAGCGACATGTAAAGATTAGAGAGGTGGCCAAGGTTTGGCGGTTGAAATTCAATGCCAAAAGTGCAAGGTGATTCATTTAGGGGACAAGAACCCTAGGACAGAGTACCGGATAGGATGGGTGAGAGCTGACCACTACAGCTGAGGAAAGAGACCTAGTATTCATCATTAGTGACTCCCTTAAACAATCAAGCTAGTACAATGAGGCATCTAGTAAGGCAAATAGGATACTAGGATGTGCCAGAAGAGGTTCTGATAGTAGAAGAAAAGAGGTTTACTGCCTCTTTATTGATCATTGGTGAGGCTGCACCTGGTATACTGTTCAGAGTTCTGAACTTCTGAAGACCTCACCTCAGAAAAGAAATGGACAAAGGGTGATCAGGATGATTCAGAGATGACAGGACAGATCTTGAGGATCTGCTCAAGGCACTGAACATGTCTTCACTGGAGACCAGACAAGAGGAGAATGATATGATAGAGACCTCAAGTTCCTGTAAGGAATAAACAAGGTTAATGGAAGAAGAACTACTTAGCATGAAATACAGTTCAAGGGCAGCTAGGGGCACAAGTAGGAAACTGATGGGAGTAGGGTTCAAGAGGATATTGAAGTTTTATTTTTCCAGAAATGGTGGTAGAAATGTGGACTAATCTACCAACTGAGATGGCAGGCACCAAAACCATAAATGGTTCAAGCATGGCTGTGAAAAGTAGAAGGGTATAATGGTTACTCAGGCTGATAGTAGTAGGGAGGAGAACAAGGGAGTGGACAGCAGGCTAGCACCCTGTATGGACAATAGGTCCTGAGGTTTAATAGGAAATAGCAGTTAGGAGGCAGTATAGCACAGTGGTTTACAAGGCTCTGAGGTGCAAATCTGGAGACCTGGGTTTGAATCCAGCCCCACTTGCATACCATGTGACCTTGAATGATCACTTAACTTCTCTGTGCTCCCAGGTCACACACCTAAAAACAAAAGCTAACAGCTTAGTGTTACTCCTGGTAAAACAACAAAAAAATAGGAAGCAGACAGGATGCCTATTTTTTCCTGCCATAAACCTATGTTTCTGTGTTTCTATTTTCCATGATGCCTGACATGTAGTAGCCCTGCCAGTCACAAATCTAGGTCCTCCCAAGGCCATCAGCCAGGTCCCTCCACCCTTCCCCATTGGCCCCCATTTACCCAAGATTGAAGCCACTGTTCTGTGACTGTTATCAGTACCGATCTTAGCTCATTACCTTGGCTGATCACTAAGTGAAAGGGAGTGAGTGCATGCCTATTGTACAACATCTGTTTCTATAGGAGTATGCTCACCTATGACACTCAGAAAGTGGCCAGCCGGTGGCAGCAACAGAGGGCTGGACCTGTCACTGTTGCAGTGGGAGGACCGGCAGCTGAAGTAATTTTGCCAGCCACCATGGGGAGAGAGGTGGAAGGACATTAATGGGTGGAATTGGGAGGGGCCAAACTTGCAATCAGGGTGATCAATATGCCAGGGATCCTCTAATACTACTAATCTAGACACATCTATATGGTGATTGGGGTGGGGAAATTCTGGATGCCTGGGATAATTTCTATTATATCAAGGGCATCTGAATTACGATTGAGAGGTGGGACTGGCACTGATCTGCATAATTTCTCCAGCAGTCATGCACTGAAAGACTGTGCAGAAATGTTAATTAGCCCATATAGGCTGGCAAATGTCCTAGCACCTTCCTGCCCTTTGGACTTAGCATGCTGAGAGTTGAAATGACTCATGGGGTAAAGGTGCTATCCTATTTGGGACATGCTTTCTCCATTTGTTCCTCTGAATCACTGACTTACTGGAGGATGTGATAGTGCCCTAGATCATGCCATAGTGGGCTATCCAATGGGAACCAGTGATGACTGTACAGTGTGGTTCAATATTCGATGGTGCAGAGGCAAGTCATAAAAGGCGATGGTTCTTGACTTTAGTAGGTTAGATTTTAAAGAATCGGATACTTCTTCAGATACAGCCTAGCAGGGAGGATTGTCAGAGAGGGTAGAGGAACAGTGGAGAAATTAAGTAAAGCATAAACAAAGCAACCAGCATCTGCATGAAGAAAGTGAGCAAAAGCAGAAGAAAATAAGCATTTGTCAATGCTGAATGTTGTACTGCTGGCGTTAGCATTGGTAGTGCAGGAGTTAGAGAGATGCCTAATAGGAATGGCAGTGAAGTATGGAAGTGACGCCAACCCCACACCGCCCTGCAGAGACTGACAGGCATTAAAGTGTGCCTTTGGATCATCGACCATAATGCTCATGCCATTTTACCTCATCCTACCCTGCAGACTTCAGCAAGTGTCACGTTGTGCCTTGGGGCCATCGGGCATTATGCTCACCCATTCCATAACAAAATACATTGAGATGGGTGCAGTATAGGAGAATGGGGTGAACTTTAGGCTGAAAAGTCCAAGGCACACCTTTGAAGCCTGTCACTGGCTGAAGGGTGAGTGGGGAGTGGAATGGTGTGACCACTACCGACAATCCAAAGTCACCCCTTGATACCGGTCAGTTCTACAGGGTGGCATATTATGGTTAGAAACCTTAATGCCCAAGGCATTTGTTGGTATTTGCATCAAATTGTCAACATGGGCTTTTGTGACCCCACCTCATGAAGGCATTTGGGACCTCTACCATGAACAGTGGTACTGTGATTTTGTTAATATGTCCTGAATGTTGATTTCCCAGCAACTGTGGCATTCTGCACCAGATGTGAGGAACACATTTTGGATAGGATGTGAAAAATGACAGCTCTACTGTTCATAAGGATGTGTGAAGAAATGGCAATATTGGAAAAATCTGGAGTGAAAATATTAAAAGTTCTCAAAGTCATGAGTGTGCATGGAAACTGCACAATGCACACTCATAACACAGTCATTTTGTGGACTTTGTTCTCCAAATTTTCAACATAGGCATCTTGGGAACCCATCTTATGAACAGTGACACTGTCATTTCATTAATCAGTCCAAAAAGGTGATTGTGCACAGTGACTGTGAAATCTCCTTACAGGAGCGAATAATGAAATGACAGTGACTGCGTTCATGAGGTGGGGTCCCAAGAACCCCATGTTGGAAAATTTGGAATTAAATCACAAGAGTGGATGAGATATCCATATGATTGTTCCCAACACCTTTGATGCCATTATACAGCTATCAGCATTTCTTCAGTTCATAGTCGGTTTGAAGAATGCAAGCGATGTTCCTGCTCCACCGAAGATCACAGCACTGGACTCTGGAGGTAAGTATGGGGTGGGGGTTGGGGTGTGGGGTGTACAGAAGGTGGGTGCAGGTTGGGGAGGGACCCAATGGCAAGGACCATTTTCTTTGTTCCAGGTTATAATAAAAATAAAGAAAGAACATTGAGAACATTTTTCTTTTTTTTTTTTTTTACAGTGTAAGGAAAATGTTGACAGGGGTGGGTTCCCAGTGTGTCCCATGAGTGTGTGGTGTGATATTAGCCACACTGCTGTGGGCAGGGGCAAATGCTGATGCAATCAGCTTTTGAACACAGAGGCACACTGGGGTGGGCTCCCAGTGTGCCATACAATCTTGGAGTTAACTATGCCAACAGGGGATTGGAGCACCCCAGTTGGCTTGTTGGGGATTATGAGAGGCAGATGGCACAGCCTCAACCATGTTCATTGAAATGTTACACAGGCAAGGCATGCCCTGCAATGATGGGAGCACCTCATTGCAGCGGTGAAATTGTTTCAAGTTGGTAGCATCGCCAGTGCTAGTCATTGACAGCATGCTGTTTCATTTGTGCCACAGAGCCCAGCCTGAAAAGCAGTGGTGCCTTTGACTACAACACAACCGCACCTCCAAAACCTGCCACCACTATATGTTGTCTGCACTGTGTGCACAAGACAACATAAAAAGGACCATTATGGTACTGTAGGGAAGTTGCCATGAAGGTGTCTGAAGGACATCTCCCAACCAGTCTGGCTAAGCAATTCCCTCACTGTTTTAGAGGTGTGGGCTAGCCCCACAATGGCACCCACAGCTGAGACCAAGGCGGAGGGGCAGATCCTCAGCAATGCAGCACTAGGAAAAAGGGAAAGAAAATCCCAGAGGAGGAGGAAGTGTCTCTTGGTGGGGGACTCAGTTGCCCAAGGAGGAATAAGGGAACCCAGCAGGAAGACGAGGGAGGTAAGTACATTTCAGAAGGCACTGCATGGTGGGATGAGAAGTGGATCAATAGGATCACAGGGTAATGGCAAGGAGGGAGGAACTGGATGTTATTGTCCACCTGGGGATGAATGACTTGGCAGGAGACAAAGTGGAGAGTTTAGAATCCAAAAGGATTTTAGGAAGTTGGGGAGCTGGAAGCAAGAGAACACTTCAATGAGCAGTGTGGTGGCAATGGTTTAAGACTCTGAGCTGAAAACCTGGAGACCTGGTTTGAATCCCACAGCAGCCGTTTGCATACTGTGTGATCCCGAGCAAGTCACTTAACTTCCTTGTGCTCCCAGGTCACACCTGTAAACAAGCTTCAGCTTAGCGTGTCTCTCCTGGTAAAAAAAAAACTCCATCTCCTTCTTGGAGGTGTCAACTGTCCATAGCAGGAGAAAGGCTAGGGCACTCCACATCCAGTAAATCAACTCCTGGTTGAAGGAATGGCACAGAATGGAGGGTTATGGCTTCATGGGAGACTGGGGCTCCACCTGGACGAATGCAAGCCTGTATAAAGATAATGGCCTGCATCCATCAGGGAACATGACCTGAGTAAGAAGTGTGAATGCTTCACTGACAAGCATTTAAAATGGCCTGGGGGGGGAGTCAGGAAGGTCAGGTGACTTAGTATCACCCCCTGGGCACATGCAGGAAAATTAGTTGAAGTCTAGGACACTGAGAGCAGAAGCAGAGTGGGAAGTAGTGAATTCTAGGCCACATAAGAAAGACAATTGGGGAGGGGGAATGAAGCAGAGATGGGGAGTGGGAAGGATGCAGGAGAGCAGCAGCAAAGAGAAGGAGGGGAATGGGATGCAAAACATGGAAGGCATGGTAACAAATGACCGCAGCCTAGGAAATAAAATCCCATACCTGGAGGCATTGATAGTAGAGGCAGACCTGGACATAGTAGCAATATCTGAGACATGGTACATTGTTAATCATGGGACATTAATGTACTAGGTTATGCTCCGTTCAGGAAGGATGGAGGTAAAAGGAGGGAGCGTGGCCCTGTATGACAGAGAGGATATAAAGGAGACAGAGGTACAGGGTAGACAGGGGGAGGCTGAGGCACTGTGGGTCATCCTTGAACCTGGCAAAGGCTCAGCAATATGAACAGGAGTGATTTTCAGGCCTTCGGCTCAAGTTCAAGTTCAAGTTTCAAGTTTATTGCAGGAAAGACTCCGTTGAGCAAGTTCATTCACAAGGAGGTCCTGAGGCACATCCACATACAGTTCGCAATTACATAGACAGGAGATATAAAATGTAGAACAACAAAGAAAAAATATATAATACAAGAGGTATACATTATGCATATATGCAGTACATTCCAACTTTAACCGTGCCCTAAATTGTGCAACACATTTCAGCTTAATAAGTAGAGGGCCAGTTGGTACCTAGGAAGTTGACTTGGTGTTGGGGGTCTAGTAGCACCTACATATGTCTTTTAATTTAGAGATAGCTAGTGTTTTGTAGGAGTTAATTGATACGATGCTGGTTAGCTTCAGCATGGCTTGTAGTTGGTTCCAAATGTTTGGGAGGGTATATGAGACAGCTCTTTGGCCAGCTGTGGTAAGTGTCCTGGGAAACATCTAGTGGGATAAGTCAGATTTGCTTAGGAGTAGGAGCAATGCGAGATGTGTGAGAGAAGTTAATGACAGGCAGTTTGTGGAGTAGTAATTTGAGGGTCCAAATGCCAGCATGCAGGAGCATCGTGGCAAGAGAGGTCCACTCAACTGCTGCATACAGATCACATGGTGGGTCCTGTCATGCAGAGTTAGTAATGAAGCAAGAGCACAGTGATAGAGTATATCCAGTTTATAGGCCAAGGTTGGGGAGGAGATTAAGATAATGTCTCCATAGTCAAGCAAGAAGGAATGTTGTGGACAAGTCTTTTGTGGGTCGTGAGAGAAGAGGTCCTATTTCTAAAGAAGAAACCAGCGTTTTTAAGCCTCTTGGATAGATCCTCGATGTGGTCATTGAAGGAAAGCTTGTTGTCATCCACATACCTAGATATTTAAATTTAGGCATGACTTCAAGGGTTCACCTAGGGAGGTAACTATGAAGTTTTTAGGTGGGTAGGTAGGGCACCAGACAAGGCAAGTCTCGAGAAATAATTGTTCTTTTTTTTGGCATTTAAGAGAAGCTTGGCATTGATAAGGTTGCCTACTGGACTAAAGTCAGCTGGGTGCTTCCCTGACTTCAGTTAAGGACTTAGTCTGATGCATACAAAACCATATGTCCGCAAAGAAATGTATGCTAGAGTTCTTTATGTGGGGGTCAAGGTTGTTGATGCACAGGGAAAAAAAGATTGGTCCTAGGATGGAGCCTTGAGGGACTCCTCTGGCAATTTGAAGGAGGGCAGATAGTAGGCCATCAGCTTTGACTTTTTGTATCCTTCCCATGAGATAACTGTTAAACCACTGTAAGGTAAGTGGAGTGGCACCTATGTAGGCAAGACAGATGATGGTCTACAGTGTCGAAGGCCTTACTGAGGTCTAGAAAGACTGCACCAGTAACCTTCTTGGTGTCCATAGCATGGATCCAGTCATTAGAGACTTTAGCCAAGGCTGAGATGGTACTGTGCTTCAACCTGAAGCCAGATTGGGCCAGATTTAGGAGTGAGTGTGCTTCAAGGTGATTTTTTAGTTGGTTGTATATCAAGTTTTCCAGCACTTTGGAGAGAACGGCAAGACGGAGATAGGATGGTAGTTGATTGTCACAAGGATCTTCAGATTTGAAGAGAGGAAGAACATGGGCAGATTTGCAGAGGATGGAACAGTGGCTGTGGTAATAGAGAGGTTAGATCTGAAGTGATGGGGGGTGTAGTTGGGCATAGCCTAACCGCACAGCAAAATGATTCAAGCGCCATCGTCCCCTGCACTTTTCTTGGTGTCAAGGCTAAGAATTATGTCTTCAACTTCTTTGTAGCTAAACAGGCACAACTGGAAGGGATGAGGTGGAGTAGCATGTGTAGAATCTGGTCTAGTGTTGCTATTCACTCGGCTAGTGTATGGGGAGGAGTCGAATTAGACCCCGGAGCAGTTGTCGGCAGTTGAAATAGTCAGTTGCAATTCAATGCAGTTGCAATCAGTTGCAATTGCATTGGATTGCAGTCATAAAATAGTGCAGTTGAAATCCACTGTAGTTGATGATTCGTGACCTGTCAGGTTTGTTTTGTGGTGACTTGCAGTGTTTTCTCTTTTCTTTTCCTGGGGAGGAGGGGGCCAGGGGCTGGGTGAATGTCTAATGGTCCCCAACCACTGGCACCGAGCCTTACAGCCAATAAAATGTACCCCTGGCTCCTGGAGACGAAGCATCCACCAATTAGGAGAGATAGAAGGAGGAGCCAGGAGCTTGAGTGTGCCTGTGACTGGCTGCATGAGATGGTGGGGGGGGGGAAAGAGCATGCTTAAGTAGGAGAGGAGACTGTCAGGAGAGGAGGCATCTGTTTTGGTGTGTGAGCAACAAAGCAAGCAGTGTTTTCTGCAGGGACAAAGTTTGGTGATTTGGCCTTTAATTTAAAAATTAGTTAACTGTCTCCACTGTCCATGATGTGTCTGGTGCATGGAAAGAGAATGTGTGGTGTGGCAGGTCCTAGTCAGTCCTCCAGCAAAGCCAGGCAGCAATCGTGTGAAGGCAGCAAGTCAGTGGTCTGGTCATGGTCGGGATTAGCCCGTGACCCCGTCGGCTGGGCCTGTCGAGTAACTCTCACTCAGTCTCGGTCAGGTGTTCAGAGTAGGTGAGGAGGAGGAGTGGTACGTGCACTAGTTCCACTGTGCAGAGTACTGGAGTGGGAACGTGGGTCTGGCTTAAGGACTGACTGTGTGGGTTGGGAGGAGGGAGCACAGAGATAAAAAAAAACACTGGCACCACCACCAAGTAGAGCAAAAGCAGCAGCCTAAGCCATGGAGCCACCTGATGCTACCAACCAAATCAATACCTGACACCTGACCCGAACTGACAACAGGCTACTCAGTAGTGAGCAAGGTACTGTAGTGATGAATTAAGGCCTGCCAGGGTTAGGCAGTGGGCAGTAGGAAGGAGGAGGATGGTCATCTAAGACTACTCAGTCTGTCTGTGTGCTGCTGCATGTTAGGCTGGTTGAGGGCATGGGGCTGTGGGGCCTGGGGAGCCAAACTTGAAAAGCCAAGACAATCGATCACCATCGATCTACTGCTGGCAGCCCAGCTGGGCTCTCTCTGACTGTGGTGGCATTGTGAGCAAGTCAGACTCCCCATGAGGTTGTGGAGCAGGCCAGGCGCAGGTGGTCAGTTGGTGACTTCGGACCTATAGGAGGCTGGAGCACAGAGCATAGTCGGGCGGTCCAATGGACAAAATGTTTGTTGTTTGCCACTGTAAGAATCAGATAAACCAAATATTAAAGTCCTCACGGCAAGATGAATAAAATTAAAAACACATTAGTGTACATGCTGAAAGCCAAAACAAGTTCAGAAACTGTCAGAAAATGTTTTTTGTAATATACATGAGTTTTTTTTAGCTTTAAATTTAAACTATGGATAAATCTCAGTTCTGGTATACCATATGGGGGTATTTCTATGGGTCCTCCCAGATTCTATGACTACTAGTAAACTAACATAATGAAGGTTAGCTCTGCTTGCAAAAGGGTACAGTCTAGCTTCTGTGGGGTGTTTAAGAGGCCCTACCTATACTGTATTTTAGACTCAGTTCTTTTTCTAAGTAACTTGTATTACTGCTGTTTATTTTTCTGCACCATATATTGTTTTACTGCCCTGCTTCAGCTTCCTGCTTTCAGGGACTTAGTATATTTTTTTGTTCTTTTGAGTTGTTATTGTGCTTTAGTGGGTCCCTACTGTGTGTAGATTCATTTCACTACACTTTGTATTTGCATTTTAAAGAGCAGCCAGCTTCTTAGCTGCTACTGCCTAGTTGCTGCTCCCTCCAACATATGCAGTACTTCACCTGACCCAGAGTTGAGGGGCATAAATATTTCCTTTTGTTTCTGCCCATTTATGAAGTTATAATGCTGCTAAATCCCAAATGCTAAAAACAGAGCTGCTTCCTGACCTTAACCCACCAACATGCCCCCACGTAGGCACGTGCAGCCTCGTTTTGTGATGTCAGAAGGCGAAGGCTGTGTGTGCACATGCCCCACTGATTTCAAGGGGGGGGGGAATTTTCCATACATTTTATTAACTTTTATAGTCGAAATTTTAATAAAAAAAGATATGAAGTTAAAAAAGTATGACAAACTACTACATAATAAAATTCAACGATGGTGAAAGTTGAAAAAATTGGTTGGATTTTCTTCAGTTAGTTGAAGTCAGAAAATTCAAACTAGTTGAAAAAATCAGTCATAATGTGTGGTAAGTCAGTCATAATTGGTTTTTCAACTGACTCCGGGGTCTAAGTCAAATGCCAACCCGGCAGTGGCAAAGTGAAGGTTAAGTTCTTCAAGGATTCGCATTTTATTTTCAACCATCCCGTCCTTGGTCAGAATCTTGGTGGGAAGGGAGGAAGCAGCAGGATGGCCTTCAATGGATCTCAGTGTCTTCCAGATTTTTTGGGAGTTCCCTTTAGCCTGCTCCAGCATGGGGATGTACAAGTTTGCTTTAGTAGCATGTACACTTTTAACACAGGCATTTCTGGCAGTTCTAAATGCCTGCCAGTCTGCAGGGTCCTTTGTGTGCCTGGCCCTAGCCCATAGCTTGTCTCTATTGGTAAGAGCAGATTTGAGCTCTTGGGTGAACCATGGATGCAAGATTTTCTGCACCCTCATTTTAATAAGAGGAGCATGCTTGTTAATTAGGGTGGTGAGGTTATCATTTAGGACAGAGACGGCAGCATCAGCAGATTTGGCAAGATATAGGTCTTGCCACCTGATCGTAACTAGATCAGTTAGGAAGTTTACTGAGTTGAATTTACAGAACGAGCATTTGATTCTGAATTTAGGGTGCTGCTGGGTTTTAGATTGGAATCTTGTACATACAACGATACTGTGGTCGCTCATGTCATTATGGAAAACTGCAGAATGTGAGATTTTATGGGGATGTGAAGTTAAGATGACATCTAAGAGTGAGCTGTTGGCAGAGTTAGGAGCATTGATTCTTGTGAGTTCAGTTACTATCTGTGTAAGACCCAGCTCATCACAGATGGCTTTTAGGGAGTGGGATTTTAACAGTGAGCCAATCGATATTGAAGTCCCCTAAGATTATTGTTTCCATGTTAGCAGCCAAAGTTATGGATTTCAACGCGTTAAGAATTTCTGTGCCTCCTGATGGGGGTCTATAGCCACCAATGATTGTGATGCACTCTGAGGATGGAAGGTGAAGTTTAAGTGAGACAATCTCTTATTCATTGGGCTTAGTTTTACAGGAAATTCTGCTAACACCATATTTTGATTTGGCATATACAACCACCCCCCCTCGAATCCCTATCAGCCCTAAGGAGCTTGAAGCCCCGTATAGTAATTTGCAGATCAGTGTTGTTTTTTTTTAGCCATGACTCAGTAATTATAATCAGATCTGGGTCAGTGGGGGCTGCCCAAACTTGAAGATGATCAAGTTTTTTGAGCAGGCTTAGAATATTGACCATCATCAGTTTCATCCCAGGAGCAGCTGCAAACTCAGATGGAGAAGTGATTTGAGTTGGGGAACCTGGATTTAGTTCGACATTGCCTGAACAGAAAAGGAGAATTAGAAACATTTTCTTGAGGGCATTTATCAGGTAGAAGTGGACTCTTTTTGTATGGGTTCTTGTGTGGTGTTCAGTCATTGAGGTACGTCTAGCCAGGGCATAGGAGATGCTGACATGGCCATTCAAGGTTAGCAGGGGAAGTGCACGGAAAGACATTGGTGAAGGGAGAGGGCCAGAGGAGAGGGATGAGAATTAAAATGAAAACCTGACAGATTAAGAGTAGGGAAGCAATATGAAGATGCAGCAGGAACTATGATTGTGGGTTCCCAGGCTGGGATGACTTCTGACTTAGCAAGGTTCAGTGCTTTATGAGTCATACTTTTTGCCAGGATTAAAAGTAGAAGAAGTGGGAGAAGTGGACAGGGAGCTTTCAGATGGAATACACAATATGGCAACAAAAGGTGAAGTTCTGCTGCTGGGGGATTTCAGTATGCCAGATGTGGATTGGTCCACCCAGACAGCTGCTTCAGCCAGAGGCAGAATCATCCTGGATTCCCTACAGGGGGCAGGTTTAAGGAAGCTTGTGCTTGATCCAGATGAAAGGCCATTCTTGACCTGGTAGTGACCAATGGGGACAAAATTCAGATATCTGTGTGGAGGGACAACTGGGATCCAGCAACCACCACATAGTGTAGTTTAGAATGGAACCCAGGACCCCGTCCAGTCACACAACGGCAAACATTTTGGATTTCAAGAAGGCAGACTTCACTGACATGGGGAGATACATCTGAATAGCCTTCTTTAGAAGCTTGTAAAAGGGTGGCATTCAGGAGATATGATGAAACACAGAAGAATGAGACTAGAGAGGTGTATCAGGTAAAACAGAGGGAAACATGTAAGGTAATAAAGGGATCAATGGCTCAGATAGAAAAAAGCATAGCGAAAGGGTATTAAAAGAAGACCATACTTTCTTCAGGTACATAAGCAAGGCGAAAAAAGCAAGGGGAGGGATTCTGAGGATAAGGAGGATGACAAAGGGAGACTGCACAGAAGGGATTATTAAAAAGTATACATCCTGAACAGGTACTTCCACTGTTTTCACAGAGGAGAGAGACAGGGACAGTTCACCAAGCAGCAGCATGAACACTGTAGGGGGAAGTGGACACAAGTCCATTTTCAAAGGAAAAAGTATTATTGAAGGGACTTCAAATTTTAGGGTGGAAAAGGCCATAGCACCGGATGGATACACCCAAGGGTATTAAGGGAACTAGGCAGGGAGGTGCTTGCTGTTCTACTCATGGCCTTATTCCACAACTCACTGGAAACAGCAGTGGTTCCAGAGGACTAGAGGAGAGCAGACATAGTTCCATTTTGTAAGAGCATCAGCAGGGAACAAGTTAGCAAATATAGCCTGGTCTGTCTTACCTAAGTCATGGGGAAATTAATGGAATCCATACTAAAAGAGAGACTGTTAAGAGTATCTTGAATCCAGTGGGCTGCAAGACCACAGGCAGCACAGATTCACAGGGGAAAGGTCATGCCAAATGAATCTGGTAGATTTCTTTGAATGGATGACCAGGGAAATAAATAAGGGGAGAGCAGTGGACATGATTGAGCCAGAGTTTAGCTAGGCCTTCAGCACTGTGCCACACAGGAGGCTGATAAAGAAACTGAATGGCCTAGGGGTGGGATCCAAAATGGTTAATTGGGTTCAATGTGCCTGTGCAACTGGTTCTGTGCTTGTGTAGCATAGATAATATTTGGCTGTTCACCTCTCTATCCATGGGATATACCACCCTGTATGGGTATGAAGGGTAGGAACCCTAGAGGAGGGTTCCACTCCTAGGGTTGCAGGAGTGATTCCCTTGGCTAATGGTACCTTAAGAAAAAGCCAATAGGAAAGAAAGGCATGCTACTGGAAAAGGAGGGGTGGATGGAGGGGAAAGGGAAAAATACTTATGTGTCGAGTGAGGAGAGCAGCCTTTAAATGGGCTGAATGGGAATGCATCTGGTTGCACTGCCCCCTTAAACTACAGAATGTAGCCTTCCAATTAGTACAGTAGTTAGTAAATGGATAAGAAACAGAGGGTAGTGGTTAATGGCACTCACTCTAATGATGGGAGAGAGATCAGTGAGGTACCACAGGGCTCAGTACTGGGACCAATCCTTCTGAACGTAGGGACACTGCAGAAGAACTGAAGGGAAGGCATGCCTTTTTGCAGATGATATCAACACTTGCAACAGAGTAGACACTGTGGAGTGATGAAGAGAATGATCATGGATCTTGTGAATTTTGAGGAGTGGTAAAAAGCATGGCAGTTGGATTCAATGTCAAAAAGTGCAAAATCATGCACCTAGGGCATAGGAACCAAGAGATGAGTATAGGATGGGGGGGGTTATTGACAGTCAAAAAACAGGAAAGGGATCTTGGGGTTTTTATGTCTGAGGACCTCAAGGTGTCACAGTTGCAAAGCAGTGAGTAGGGCTAGTGGGATACTGGGGTGTGCAGGGAGGGTAACTCCATCAGGAGGATGGAGGTGGTGTTGCCAGACCCCACCTGGAGTGCAATGTAATTTTCGAGAACAAACCTCAGAAAAAACATAGACAGGGTGGAGGAAGTCCACAGGAGGGCAACTAAAATGGTGCAGCATTTACATGAGAAACCCTAAGAGGAGAGACAGAGGGATCTCAGCATGTACACCATAGAAGAGAGGAAAGAGAAAAGTGACATGATACAGGCCTTCAGGTATCTTACAAGAGTGAACAGGGTGCGGGGAGTCACTTTCAAATGTGAAAGAGCACCAGGACCAGGGAGAATGCAATGAAGCTGGGGGGGGCAAGAGAGAGATGTGAGAAAATATTGGTAGATGCCTGGAACAGATTACCAGCTGATATGGATGAGGCTAAAACAGTAGGGGGCTTCAAGCATGTGCAGCATAGACATAGTAGTATATTAGAGAAGAGGTGGGAGGGTCAATGGAGATCAGACAGCATGTGAGGAGGAAGATGAGGCAGGAAATATCTAGGCAGACTAGGTAGGCCAAATGGTCATTTTCTGATGACAAGTTCAGTGTTTCTATGTTTATGATTGCACACCTACTATAGAAACAGCTTTTACTACAGTAGGCATCTGATTGTGAACTGATTGAGATCTGTCATTCGGTTGGTGGCTGCTTTGGATGTGAGTGGAGGGTCTGTGCTGGTCACCATACACCATAGGTTGGGGGCAAGTGGGGGCAGTTGTAGTGGTACTGGGTGGTCTGGTCGGGGGGGTAGACACTATACTTATTGGGCAGGGGCATCACTCAGCACCAAGGATCTGGTATGGAAGAATTACAGCTCTTGCCAGACTACTAATTGGGACATGGGGGGAACCTTGGTCTGGATATCAGGCAAATGGTACTGAGGAATAACTGATCTTATCAAGTGTCTGATTGAGGCCCAGTTGATCAGTGGTGGGGGGTCTGCTGTCTGCTGGACACATGGGACAGATGTTTTATTACACAGCCATGCAATTTGGGGGGTGGGGCACTGGACACCAGGACAGTTATGCCATATACCAGTGGAGGGACCATGGCTAGTGGTAGCCTGACATAGCCAGGTGTTGGGAGTGTAGGAATGCACAGTCCATAACACCTGGTTTGGGGAACTAGTAACTAGTGTTGCACTAATGGATAGCTACACCTCCCCAACCCTTCCAGCATGCCAATGTGCCTATGCGTAAGGTGCTGTCAGCTGCTTTACCCAGGTGTACAAGGATGGATTAGGGCCACTTACAAGTGGACTAGTAACTTGGTAACCAAGCAATCATATGACCCTGTGCAGTACTATCCTGCTTTAGAGGTGCTGATTGGGATTAGCAAGTTAAAAACCTGTCTAACACTCACAAAAAAGCTTGAATATTCTGCCTTAGGGCTTTTTAAAACCATTGTAACTCTGTTAAATGAAAAAGGAAACACCCCGGAGTTGTGATTGGTGATAGTGCACCTTGGCCTCATACCCACTGCCGGACCCCACCCACCTGGGTCCCAATCCTCTGCGTCCCTTCTCTGCCTGGATGATACTGGATGTCTTGGGTGCCAGAAGAAGTGGCAGCCTGACCCCATGGATAAGCTAGGGAGGTCTCTAGCCAGGTGGAGGTAGGCATTAGCGGAGCCTCGGAAGAGGACCCAGAGTGTGGGCATGGGGGCAGGTTAGGTGGGAAAGAACTGGGGATGATGCCTAAGAGAGGACACATCTCCGGTGATCAGAGGAAAAAGAGTTGGTAAAAAAAGAAAAAAAACATTTCCCAAACAGCATTGCCCTTTTTGATTTGAACCCAGATCACCTTTTGATAATGCATCCACCAAACTACCTGACTATCTAACTGCTGCAGGTATTACCAAACCTAAAGCCACTGGTATCAGTTCAAAAAAGACACCCTGAATTTTGGCCCCGAATACCTAAATGCCAAGAGGCAGGCCTGAGGTGCAGCTGGTTGGCTGGCATTGGCACACCCACCTGAACCAAACAACCCCCCAACTGATGTTTTTAAATCTTGAAATGGCTTTCAGTGCCAGTGGACTTGAACACAGATAACTATACATACATACAGATATATATATATATATGAAATATTCCCCAGGTGCAGGGCAATTCCTGCCCTCACTCACAGCTCTGCTGTATTAGTCCTAGGATGGCACACATGACTGAAGTCCTGGGGAGGATGGATCAGTAGACGCAGAATCAGGACTGATGCTTAACACTTGAAGGTGTGGAAGCTGCAGCTTGGATCTTCAGTGCGACCCAAGATCTTGCAGCTCTGCCCCCCCCTCAGGCCCACAGATGCCCACTGTAGGGCATCACACAAGACCCACCAGCCACAAGGGACCCAAACATGGGAGCATGCCCACAGTCTGGCTCCCCCACAGGTCAGAGCACCCCAGCACCCGGGCACAAATGCACAATCCCTTACCGCCAGCAGCCCCACTTGATAGGGGTCAGTGGGCCCCCCACCTAGCATGTTTAGGATTGATTCTTCAGATCATTTCCATTCTTTCCTCAGTTACCTGCTACTCTGTGTAGTCAAGCAGTCTCAGCTACCCGCTCGAATATCAGGCTCTGGGGGCACTGTGCAGAGTCTTAAATTCAAGGAATTTAGCACAACAGTCTGTCATCTTGCTGCATCTCAGGAGCAGACAGCAGGCACCCACTCAGACAGCACCCACTCATCCCCCTGCCCCCACAGTCTTTCAACTCCAACACAGTGGTCACTCTTGTGCTCTGCCTCACACACAAGTTCAGCAACTCTTTTTCAAAAATACATCAAGAAAGTCTCATTTTTCACCATGCAGGTGCTAGTCAACTCCAGACAGAAGAGGCTGTCTTGTCAGCTTCTTAAAACCTGGGTTCAAATCCAGTTTTCATGTCCATTTTCTACAATCCATTTTTTCTGCCAAAAAACAGTTCTTTAACCTTGTCTTTTCCCTTTTCCTGTTGATGTCTTACCATTGCCAGGGTCAGACAGAACCTTTTACACTTTTTCTTCTCTCATCAAAAATCTTTGATCATCCATGTTTCACCGATGTGGCGCAGATAAAACTGAAGAGGCTTTCTCCCCATCCTCTTGACACAAATCCATTTTCTTAATCCTTTTTCTCAGTCCATTTAACCTGTACTCTGAACAATTTCATCACTGTGGTGCAACTTCTCTGGCAGCAACAAAATACTGCAGATATTCCTCTCTGCAGAGCTGCCCACAAAATCCTCTCTTTTCTCTCTAGGTGGGGAAAGGCACAACCAGCTCTGAGGGACAGACGGCTGGCAGCCCCCCCTCACAGCCCCACAATCCCACCTTCTTCCTGTGGAGGGGCTCCCACAAAACTGAACTTTGAAAACAAAGTTCTTCCCCCTTGGGAGCTTTCTGGCAGCTCCCCATTGGCAGGAGCAACTGTCAACCAAAATTAACATGTACAAGGTTCCCGCAACACCTCACTGGTTGCTGAAAAAGGTGCACAGACTGTCCCCAGTATTTTCCCCCCAAGAGTCATCACTGAAGTTCTGCTGTTTAATAGCCTCTTCCCTCTGATGGCCCAACAAACAATTTAGCATTTTTAGTTATTTTCCAGCCAGTCTCTAACGCTGAAACTTGTTTTCCACAGCACCAGACAGGCTGAGAAATATGTATAGTATAACAGCAGTAGGAATGAGGAATAAATGTTCTAACTCTACCAGGATTAGGTGAGTGGGAGACTATCAAACTACCAAAGAATTATTTTTGTATTGTGTCCAGAACTGACAGTGTGTGTATGTGTGTGGGGGTTGCTGGTACGCTGCATTTGTGCAGTTAAAACATGATTCCCAGAATCATTAACTAGCACTAACCACGCAGTGTGTTAGCACTTCAAGAAAGAATTTAATATACCTGTACACCTTATATGCATTAGAGTAACCCCCAGTTGTATGAGCACCTGGTTGCAATTAGTAATCTTGTGCAAAAAAAAATATAGTGCTACATTAACAGGTTAGCACTGCACAGAAGAATGCTTTTTAAAATAGTACCAGCTATGCTTACCACAATGCAAAGCTAATTCTGTTACAGTGGTATGTGGGCCCCCATTTTCAGATTAGTGTTGTGCACTCCTAAGTGCTGCACCTGAGATAGCACACAGCCACAGAAGGTGGTGGTAAATGGCACTAACTCCAGTGAGGAGAGAGTGACTAGTAGGGTGCCATAGGGCTCAGTAATGGGACACGTCCTCTTCAGTGTCTTTAGAAGTGGCATAACAGAAGAACTGGAAGGGAGGATGTGCCTTTTTGCAGATGACACCACAATCTGTAATAGCATTGATAGGTGCAGATGGAGAGAATGAGTGGGGACCTTAGAAAACTTAGAGTGCTATGGACATGGCAGCTCGGGTTCAAAACCAAAAATTGCAAAATCAAGCTTCTAGGGACTAGACACCTAGAGACTGAGTATGAAATGTAGGGGGAGGTACTTATGGTCACTAAGGAAACCTTTTATACAGCACTGTGTTCTGTATGCAGGAGAGGATTACTCATTTGCATGGCCATAGTAGTATATATGCACATGGACATGATCATGGTAGCATCAGGTGATACTGAATATGACACCGATCCAACCATGCTGTTCCCACAGTGTAATGTTTAGCTCTGCACACTAACCTTCTGAAAATGGGGCCCTAATTGACTAAAAATCCTGGCCGATGCCTCTTAAGATGCAGAAGGTAAACATAAAAGGCTTATCTTATCTAT
Source organism: Neoceratodus forsteri (assembly GCA_016271365.2). Taxonomy (NCBI): domain Eukaryota; kingdom Metazoa; phylum Chordata; order Ceratodontiformes; family Ceratodontidae; genus Neoceratodus; species Neoceratodus forsteri. The sequence continues at coordinate 203,804,640 of CM057454.1, forward strand.
CTGTTTATGTACTGTTTTATCATATTTTGCTTGCAAAACCTTTATCTGATTTCAAAATGTTGTGATGTGACTTAGAATGTTTATAACAGACTAGTTAAAATACAGTTTTTTTTTCTTCTTTTATCTATCTGCTGTCATTATTTACTTATAAAAACACAGTCTGGTGGGATGGCCTAGCAGCTTGGTGGTGATTGCACTGCCTCCCATGCCAGTGGTCCAGTTTTGGGGGTGGACCTGGGTTGCACAGGGGTTAGCTGGGGGGAGATATGATTGAGCATCTCAGGGAATGCTCTCCTGTTAACGAGGGGAAGTCTGACCACCCCGCTCTTCAACATCCACCTAGCTGAGGAGGGCTGGCAAGGCAGTGGAGTTGCATAAGTGGGAGGACTCAGGCAGGCACAAAGCAAGTATGTGCCTTTATATGCAATTGCATCATTGCATGCTTGGCTGCCCAGGGGATGAAACCAAAGGTAGAAACCCCCCAATGGCAGAATGATCCAACAACCTGATGCAGATTCTGCATTGCTAACCAGGCTCTGCTCCTGTCTTAATATGTGTCTCCTAGTCAGTGGCCCTGGCCCTCCCCTTCCTGGCCCCAACACAGGGGATGTGTGTGTGGGGGTCTCAGAGCAAGTATGTCCTGTGGATGGTAAGTGATTGGGCTGGAGATGTCAGTGGGCAAAAGGGTAGCAGGATGACTAATGAAATAAAAATCTCTATGGGGCAAGAAAAAGAAATAAAACACATTTTGAGAAGCTCAAACCACAAAACAGACTGTGCATGCCTCCAGTGAGGCATCACAGTAAAGTTATTTAGTAAAACAATGCAAATTACAGTATATGCCTATGCCAGCTAAACTCCTGATGAGAACTGAATACTGAGGGATTTCAGTAAAAATTATTTCTTAACCAAGAAACGTTTATTAAACAAACCATTAAAATAAAAACTTAATCAAAACATAGTCCATAGAGTACAAATTAGCAACATTTTTGGCTTATACTTCCACAGCTCCCGAAGCGTTCCTAAGCATTCAGCTCAGATAAGCTAATTAATTACACATAAAATCAATCAACAGTTTAACTTGGAAAAATGCATGCAACCCCCTATGTATAGAGGTATGTTAGGAATATCCTGTATTAGCTTCATATACAAACGTGTTGTCTAACAGTAAATGAAGACTTATTTAAAAGAATAAACTAGAACATTTTAAATTAGTTCTAAAAGTTTCTTGTCACATCACAATGTTCTGAAATTTGATTAAAGGTGTGCAAGCAAAACAAGATGTAAAATCCCATAAAGAAGTAGAATAAGAGCTATAGCCCTGTTTTGTTTACCTGCTCTGGAGTTTCAAAAACATCCTCTCATCAAGCCAGCAGCTAACTGAATGCAGCAGACAAGCAGTTCAGCTGCAGGCCATTCAAGGGGGAAGGTCAGGGGGATAGGTAGTTTCAGAACATAGTCCATTTCATTAAATAGTTTATTTGTTTCAGTATATAGTGTATGTGAATTTTTCAGTCTACAGTGTATGTGTTTCAGTACATAGTGTATGTGTTTTACCATGTAGTGTATTTGTTTCAGTATATAGTGAATGCAGATTTTTCAGTGCATAGTGTATTTATTTCAATAGATAGTGTATGTATTTCAATATAAAGTGTAGAAGTTTCAATATATAGTGTATTTGTTTTAGTATATAGTGTATGTGTTTTTTTCAGTGTGTAGTGTATGCATTTCAATAGATAGTATATGAGTTTCACCATGTAGTGTATTTGTTTCAGTATACATTGTATGAATATTTTTTTCCATATATAGTGTATGTGTTACAATCTATAGAGTATTTGTTTCAGTAGATAGTTTATGTGGATGTTTCAGTCTGTATTTTATCTATCTCAATAGGTAGTGTATATGTTTCAGTACATAGTACATTTGTTTCAGTATATAGTGTATGTGAATTTTCAGTACTCAGTATGTGGATTTCAGTAGATAGTATATGTATTTCACTATACAATGTAAGCATTTCACTAAATAGCATATGCGTTTCACTATATATGTATTTCAGTGTACAGTATATGTATTTCACTATATGATGTATATATTTCAGTAGATACTGTATGTGGTTCACTACATTGTGTATGTATTTCACTATATAATGTATATATTTCACTACATGATCTGTGTATTTCACCATATAGTGTATGTGTTTTACTATACAGCCAGAGATTATGAATTATGTCCCTAACAGCTTGCCATAGTTGTCCCTCCTGGTCCTTGGAACATGCCAGCACACAGATTTCGTATCAAACTACAGCAATGGATTAGGTGTAGAGGGGTGAGTAAACTTTTAGGCAGTTCTGTGTTGGCCCGTTTGGAAGGGAATGAATTATAAAACGTAGCATTAAATACCTTGAATCATTTTACCTCTGCTACCTGCATATTGCTGTAGGGCACTAGATGCAATATTGCATGTGAGAATTATTAAAGAAACATCCCTGCTTGATGTATAGTATATTAATATTCAACAACTGTTCTTTCTCACTGGGTAGAACACTTTTAGAAGTGATAAGTAGGAAAAACCAAAAAGTTAGTGTGGCATAACTTCAAAGAAAGGATTTTAGCATTAAAAAGTAAAAAAAAAACTTTATATGACAATAGGAAACAGTTTCATGTAGATGGTCTTCAGAATATGGAATGCTTTTCCATGGGTATCTATAGATGATGAAGTGATGACAGCATCTAAACTGGAACCAGACACTTACTTGAAAAGGAAGACTATAAAAGGGATGGGTATGGGGAAGGAGTGGGAACATGGATTGGTGTGACCCCCATGGGGCTACTATACCTTTAAGACAACCTTGCCACTAGTAGTTCAAATGCATTGAATGCTGCCACTGGATCTGACCTTGCAGTGCTTCCAACTAGACTGGGAACTGCTCGATCACTGCATCAAGCCTGTCCCAAATTAGATGTAGTAGATGTGCTGCTATGGTTTAAGGGAGGTGCACACCTTGGTAAACATCAAGGTGTGTACAAGTGCACCAGTAACTGAGAGGTGTACATGAGGTTTAACAGCAGTGTGGTTACAGTGCTACTGAGTTGTAGATGATGTGTGTCTAACAAATGATAATTAGATACAGCTCACTTGAGGTATAAGTCAGAGGTGTACTAGTGTGTCTAAGAAACACTAATTGGGTACACCTCAGTGAGAGGTACATCTTAGCCAGAGGTGCAGTCAGGAGGTGGAGTTGAAGTGCAATATCAATATGGCCAGAGAAGATATAAATTTAAAAATAAAACAGCTCAAAGCAGTGATCTTGTTTATAAGAAAAAATATGTTTTCTTTTTAAATGAATTATAAGCTAAATATTAAAAGTATTTTAACAAAGGTGCCATTCCCCTTAAATCTTTACCAGCCCATGGCTAATTACAGTAATCACTTACAGGCAGAACCCCTAGGTGTTTCAGCATTAAATAGATTAATGGCACAGTGCCTGTAGGAACAGCAATCAAAAGACATTGTTTCCATGCATCAGTCTCAGTAAATCGTGAATTTCACATGAGGGCACAGCAAAGGTACAACTGAGTCATAACCCCCCAATACTAAATACACAGAAAATACACACTTGCACGTTCTAGTAAGATCTTGCTACTTTTTGCAACACGAAAAAATGTATTATAAAGAAGAACATGTCTTACTCTGCCAAAGGCTGGAGTTACTGCAAGCATTCCCATTACTCAGATAAACATAGAGAGCTTGAACTGTTATCTGCTATCAAACTTCCAGTTACCAGGATGTACTGCAGTGGAGTTCAAAATCAGAATTGTCAGTGGTGTCCTTACAGGTCCTAAAAAGTCAGCTTTCCACTTAGTAATGTAGAATGCAAGGTGTAGTTATGGTGTATACTGCTATAGTACTTGTTAAGTTTGTAAGGTGTATATTGCTCAAGGTTAAGTGTAAAGGTGCCGATGAGATTTCTACAATAAAAGTACAAGTTTGTAAGGCATGGTGGAGATACACCGTATTAGTGAGGTGTGTAAAAGGTTCATTTGAGGTGTACACAGCATGTACACCTCAGACAGGGTGTATACTTTAGTTCAGTCTGGAAATTCAACCAGACATAAGTTGCACCCATTCAAGGCTAGTTCAGGATGTTGTTTTCTGTATGCACTGTGAAGTCAGTGTAAATGTGGACTTTTGCAGCAGACTGAGGTCTGAAGATGAACAGAGAAGTGAGAAGCAGAATTTCTGCCTACAGAAAGAGAAGTAATTGTGTGCTGAGTGACATGCAATTTTGAATCTGAAAGCTACAGCTTGTGAATGACTTTGGCTTGAGCTGCAGCCATAACCTAAAATTGCAACTGAATCTGCCTGATCAGCACAATTTCCAGATAGTGGTTATAGCCATCCCTGTGGGACTGGAAGCTAGGTTGTGCTGGGTGGGGAGTATTCACTGAACCTGCCACAGGAGAAGTTACTCTGTGAACTGCCGATTCCTGAAACTAGGAGTCATGTTGTCATGTTGGGGTAGTTCAGGCTGCTGCCTGTGATAAAGCTAATATTCCCTTGGCTTCACATCCTCCTGACAAGGATTCCAGGAAGATTGATGCCATGGCAAAAAAACAGTATATGGCAGCCTCTCTGGGACTCAGGCAAGCAAATTATATGGCTTATGTAGCTAGGTATCAGAAATCTAGATGGGATACTGTTATGCAATTGGCCAAGCAGGCCCATGGCCAGCTGGCTAGTGAACTAGAACAGGTGGCTGCTGATGGCATTGAAGCCTCTAAGGTTCAGTTTCATGCTGCTGTGGATGTTAATGATGTTTCCTCTAGGGTCATGGCCACATCTGTAGCTTTTCGTAGGTTGGCCTGGCTCAGGTGTACTAGTTTGTCAGAGGATACCCAGACTAAGGCTATGGATTATGCATTTGAGGGACAGCCAAAGCCCTGCAGCACCAGATGGCATCACAGATGGAAGCGAGAGAGGGAGTTTGAAGAGACTGAAAGCAACCAGACAATAGCCATAGAGGCAAACTATGCCATAAACTCCCTGCAAAGTGAGGAAGATCCCCTGTTTCTGTAACAGTGAGTAACCCCTGGGCTAGCCCCTGCTCCCTGAAAAAAAACTTTGTTGGGAAGTGTTTACTGGACTTAGCTATACAATCATGAGTTACAAATACCTCAGCTGGAGGGTTCCATTTGAATTGCCTTTGTATTTGGCTTTTTCAGTTTCACAAAGCAGTGCTAACTTTGGTAGCCATTGTTAAAGTCTTTTGGGCTTAGTTATCATGTACTTGTTTGTAACACCCAAATCTGTTTTCTCATCTGCCTTTTTATGATGGCATTCTTGATGCTATTTCTGCCTGTCTTTCTGCTATTTTGTTTTGGACATAAGCAAACTCACTGAAACTTAATATGGCCAGAACTATTTTTTTTCTTGAAATAAACAACAATTGGGGATGTGAAATATGTACACTAAGTGAAACATAGAAACATAGTAATTCTCTGCAGATAAGGACTGCTAGGCCAACCAGTCTGCCCGTAGGCCCTATACATGTATGCATCCACTCACCCTAAGTGGTCAAAGGCTTTTCATCACTCCCTTTCCACCCAAGGTTCCCCTGTGCTTGTTCCAGACATGTTTAAAACCCTCCACTGTGCTTACCCCTACCACCTCTTGTGGCAGACTATTCCAAGCATTCACCACCATCTAAGTGTAGAAAAACTTCCTCACGTTACCTCTTAATCTCCCCCCCCCTCCAATTTCATATAGTGTCCCCTCATTCTGGTATCTTTTCTACACTTGAAAAGATCTCCCACCTGCACCTTGCTTATGCCCTTGAAGTACTTAAAAGTTTCTATCATGTCACCCCTTTCTCACCTCTCCTACAGTGAGTACATGTTGATGTCTCTTAGTCACTCCTCATTTGTTTTGTGGTGCAAACCATACACCATCTCTGTTACCCTTCTCTCGACAGCCTCCACCTTGTTTATGTCCTTACACATGTCTGGTCTCTAGTATTGCTTGCAGTACTCCAGGTGAGGCCTTACCAGTGTTTTATACAATGGCATTACACTTTCCGCCTCTTACTAGTAATACCTCTGCCTATGCACCCTTGCATGCCACTGGCCCTCCCTGAAGACTTTGTGCACTGATTTGATACCTTAAGGTCATCAGATATGATAACCCCTAGGTCTCTCTCCTCTTTGGTGATAGTCTGCGCCCCCTCCATCCTGTAGCTGTCCCCAGGGTTCCCCCTACCCACGTGCATTATCTTGCACTTTTTTGCATTAAATCTCAGTTGCCACATCTCCGACCATCTATCAAGCTTCTCCAGATCCCTCTTCATTTTCTGCACCCCTTCTGGAGTATCCACCCTGTTGCAGATCTTGGTGTCATCTGCAAATAGGCAGACCTTTCCATCCAGCCCCTCTGCAGTGTCACTAATGAAGACACTGAACAGGACAGATCCCAGTACTGATCCTTGAGGCACTCCACTGGTCATCTTTCTCTCCTCGGATTGGATTGGATCCCATTTACCACCTCCCTCTGCCTTCTGTCTGTCAGTCAATCAGTTTCTAACCCACTGTATCACCTTATGCCCCATGCCTAGACCACTCATCTTGTTAATCAGCCTTCTGTGTGGGACAGTATCGAAGGCTTTGCTGAAATCCAGGTAGGTGACGTCTACAGCCCTTCCCTGATTCACTTCCTTAGTCACTCAATAAAAAAAATCTATTCAGATTCGTTTGACAAGACCTTCCTGACATGAATCCATTGCCTCAGATCCTGGGCAACAATGAATTCCAGGTGTGCTACTATCCTTTCTTTCAGCAGTGTCTCCTTGATCTTCCCCACCACTGAGGTGAGGCTGACTGGCCTGTAGTTCCCTGCTTGCACCCATTTGCAGTGACACTACAGGTGCCCTCCTCCAGTCCTCTGGAACCATGCCTGTGTTGAGTGACTCTGTGAACTGGGTGGCCAGAGACACTGCTAGTTCCCTCTGCAGCTCTTTTAATATCCTCAGGTATATGTCATCTAGCCCCATGTCTTTATCCACCTTCAGCTTTGTGAGTGCCTCCCGAACTCTCTCCACTGTTGAATGAACTGGTGTCCACTCCCCCCCCGATTGCCTCTACTCCCCAACTGTGGTCCATGACCCTCTCCCTCCTTGGTGAATACTGAACAGAAGTATTTGTTCAGTATTTCTGCCTTGTCTAGATCCCCCTTCTTGCACTCTCCCTTCACCCTTTTGAGCCTCATAATCTCCCCCCCCCGCCCCCGGTTTTCTTCTATCACTGATGTACCTATAGAATGTCTTGTCCCCTTTTTTTACAGTCCATGCTAAACCCTCCTCTGTCTGTGTCTTGGCTTTCCTAACATCCTTCCCTGCCTCTCTTAGACATTCAAGGTACACCTCCCTGTCCTCCCTTTGAGTTCCCTTATACTTCTTGAAACTTGCTCTTTTGACCCTTATTTTGTCTCCACATCTTGTTTCTTTCTTCTTTTCCCTTTGACCACTATCCTAATGCATTGGTTAGTTACCTCTATAATGGTTCCTTTTAGCCTCCCCTACTGTTTCTCCACCCCCTCCATTATCTCTACCTTCTCCAGGGCTGCTTTTAAACATCTACCCATTTCATTGAAATCCACCTTTCTGAAATCTAATACTTTTTGCCCTTGTGTGGTTTAAGTGTCTTGACTGATGATATTATAGTTTGTCCTGTTAAATGGTGAAGAGTTTGGGGGTCCTATTTGAATCACTACAGCCATTTTCCAGTTGGAGTGATATTGTTCTAAAAGCCTGTCATTATCAACTTCTTAGTATCACTTGTATCTTAAAGTTTCTGACACCTGAGGTAGTGAAGACTCTTGTAAATGAACTTATGAGCTCAAGATTAGGTCATTGTAATCCATTATATGTAGAACTTCCTATATCTGCCATTCATCCACTTCAAACAATTTAAAATTAGTCTGCTGATCTTTGATCAGCTTAAGTATGCTCATGCTACCCCTTTATTGTATGAATCACATTGGTTGAGAATTGGTAATCAATTTTTAAAGTGATGGTTCAAATTCTCAAGGTCTTAACATTTAATTCACTGCCTATTTGCATGGCCCAGTGTTGATTTATAATATCACCTTGCATGTTACATTCTGTTGATGCCATTTTTCTCTCAGTCCCTAATGTGGACATTAAAATGTGCTGCATTACAGTGGAAAGTGATCAAGAGATTTACCTTGCCCACTCCCACCAGAACTATAACTGGCAAATCCATAGCAGTGGGAAAACCTCTGATAGTGACCCTAGTGCACCTTCAGAAATGAACAGAATGGGGAGAGTGAGGGAATGGCTCAAACAGGAGGACAAAATGGAGAAGGATCTAAGGGAACTACTGGCATCCTCAGGATTTGATGTAGCACCTACAGGAGCAGTCCTGAATGCAGAAGGTTGCCTGATAGATATAATTATATGACCTCCCAAGAGAATACAAAGAGTACTGGAGGCTCCGGCTTTTTTCTAGACTCAGACATACAGTATGCTCCTTAGGAAAGAAGAGCTTGATACATGGACTGAAAAGGCCATGTTGATAGTGCAAGATCTGAAGTGCTCAGATGCTGAAAACAAGGTGAGAATAAGTGAATGAACATATGGACATACAAAATTGCTTGCAGAAAAAAGGCACTCAAGTCTATCAAGTCTGCCCAATTGTGCAGCTCTCAGTATAATACAACTGCAGCTGCCCCCCCAACCCCACTCAATCCTCTCCCTCTGTCCCTGATCCTGGTTTTTCCCCCCACTGTGTATTTATCTGTACTAACCCTGCCCCTGACCCTATCCCAACCTTGCTTAAAACTATCCACTGTCCTCAGTTCGACTAACTCATCCGGCAGATCTTTCCATTCCACCACCACTCTTTCTGTGAAGTAGTGTCTCCTCATTTCTCTCCTGAACCTCCGCCTTTCAACTTCAGACTATGCCCCCTTGTGACTCTGCTCCCCTTTAAGAGGAACAGTCCCCCCTTTGACTTTGTTTATGCCTTTTAAGTATTTAAAGGTCTCTATCATGTCCCCCCTTTCCCTTCTTTCCTCCTGCAAGTACATGTTGAGCTCCCTTAATCTTTCCTCATAGGACATCTTCCCCAGTCTGATGATCATTTTTGTAGCTCTACGCTGCTCCCCCTCCAGTAGTCTCACATACTTCTTGAGGTATGGGCACTATTACTGCACAGAGTTCTCCAAGTGCAGCCTCATCAGTGATCTATACAAGGGCAGGATGACTTCCTTCTTTCTAGAGGTGATCCCTCTGGCAATGCACCCCAGCATCTGATTTACCTTTGCTGCCACCCTCCAACATTGTGCTGATATTTTCATGCCCTCTATGACTAGTATCCCTGGGTCCATTTCCTTCTCTGAAGCTGCTACATGCACTCCACCCAGCCAGTATCTGGTCCTGGGATTTCTGGCTCCAAGGTGCATGACCTTGCACTTCTTAGCATTAAGCCCCAACTGCCACTCCTTTGACCAGTGTTCAAGTTTATCTAGCTCCTCCCTGAGTGCCTGCCTCCCTTCCTCACTGTCCACTTTTATATAGATCTTAGTATCATCAGCAAACAGGCTGATCTTACTTTTGACCCCCTCTGCAATGACCCCAATGAAGACGTTGAACAAAACAAGGCCCAACACTGAACCCTGCAGTACCCCACTAGTTACAGACTGTGGCTTGGATGTCTGCCCCTTATAACTACCTTCTGTTGTCTGCCCTAAAGCTAGCTCTCAACCCACCCCACTAGTTTCTCCCCTGCCCCCATGTCCCACAACCTGCTTAGTAACCTCCCATGCAGCACCGAGTCAAAAGCCTTGCTAAAGTCCAGATACAGGATCTCCACTGCATGACCTTTGTCCACCGCCTTAGTGACCCAGTCATAGAAGTCGATTAGGTTAGTCTGGCAAGATCTTCCCAAGACAAACCCATTCTGTCTCTCATCCTATAAACCATTACTATCAAGAAATGTCATCAGCCTCTCCTTCAGAATGGTCTCTATCAACTTTCCCACTATAGATGTCAAGCTGACCTGTCTGTAATTGCCTGATTTGTTCTTGGATCCACTCTTCTGGAGGGGCACAACATGAGCCATTTTCCAGTCTCTGGGTACAATCCCCATCTCCAAGGAGGTGTTGAATATGTCTGCCAGAGGGCCTGCCAATACCTCTGCCAGTTCCTTCAGGACCCTTGGGTGTACACCGTCCAGTCCTAGTGCCTTGTCTTCTCACAAGACTTTTAGGCCCTTCAGAACACTATCTTCTTCCCCATCTGTTATTTCTGCTCCTCCTCCTCCTCCTCCACCCTTCCCCCCTTCCCTTGTGGTATTGGGCCATCCCTTTCATTTGTGAACACTGAGCAGAAGTACTCATTGAGTGCCTCCACCTGATCCTCCCCCTTTCTACCCATCCTCCTGTCTCTTGATTCTAACAATGTCATCCCTACAACTCCTCTTCTCTCTTATGTATTTAAAGAACCCCTTCCCCCCGTTTGAGTCCCTGAGCCAATGTCAGTTCCTTCACTGCCTTGGCTGCCCTGATTGCCTGACTCAGCTCCCTAGATGCCTTTATGAGCACCTCCCTATCCTCATGCCCAGAGTTCTTGAACTTACTGAAGGCCAATCTCTTTTCCCTCACCTTCTCTTCGACATCCATGCTGAGCCAGCTAGTTTTTTTTTTACCTGGACTGCTTACTCCGAGACTTTGCACACATGTTCGTGGCCTCATACAGTCCTCTCCTAATCATTACCCACTTCTGTTCAGTATCCATCCCTAGGCTAACTTCAGCTAAATACACCTCTAGGATGCTGCCCATTCTGGCAAAGACTACCCTCCTGAAGTCTAACAGTCTTTTCCTGATCTTAGCTTACTCCCTCACTCCCTGTGTTGAGAAGGAACCACACTGAGCAATGGCTGCTTCCTACTAGAGAGTTCTATACTACCACATCCTGGACTTGGTTGCCATTTGTTAGCACAATGTTCAGTATGTTCCCCTCCCTGGTAGGCTCTGTCATGCTTTATACTAGGTAACTGTCCTGGATAGCCTCCAGCAGTACCTGTTCCCTGGCATTTTTGTAGTTGTCATCCACCAGTCAACTCCAGGTAGGTAGAAGTCTCCCACTATAACTGTACTACCTTTGCCACTGATCTTCCTGATTTGCTACCACAGCTCCTTATCCATCTCCTTTCTCTGTATGGGTGGCCTTTACACCACCTCCAACCTGAGCTTCTTACCCATTTGGCTTTGGAGCAATACCTATACACCTTCCGTCTTCCTCTCTTCCCTCTCCTCCCTAGTACACAGTATCCCCTCCCTAACATAAATAGCTACCCCTCCTCCTCTTCCCCCCACCTGGTCCCTGTGATACATCTTGTATCATCCTGGGATTGTGAGATCCCAGCCATGGTATTGGGCAGACCAAGTTTCCAAGATGGTGACAATATCTACCTCCTCTTCTGCCATCAGTACCTGGGACTCTGCTGTCTTGTTTGAGGACAAGGAGACAACAAGAAGAGAGCCCTCTGCACTGCTGTATCTGTAGTGCAGTGCTCCAAATCAGCCACACAAAACAAGGAAAAGAGTTCTTGCACTCAGGATACAAGAAAATCATTTTATTCTTAAAATCGCTTCTGCATAATGTTCAGAATATTAAAATCGATACTAGGCACTGTTGAAAAAGCTGCTTCTACTGACAACAGGACCATGCACATTTGGCACCGATGATGCCTTCCTCAGGGTGTAAGAAGGCATCATCAATGCTGAATGAATGCATTTATAAATTTTACTGTGCTTTAACTGTAAAGGACCCTAAGGCTCTGGGATAGGGTGCGGTACAAATAAAGTTGCCTTGCTTTGCCTCAAGCAATGAGATGGCAAGAAGCTCTCAGAATTCCTAGTATGAATGGAACGTACAATGCAATCAGTTTAGCAGAAGGTAAGCATGGCCACTTTTCATATGGATTGGTATTATGTGGAGCAACTGCTCGGGGAAGCAATGTACACAGACCAAATAGTGAGAGAACATGTAATTAAGAGACTGGATGGACAAGTCATTCCTCTACAAAGACTTGGTTGGTGAAGTGAGGGAACAGGAAGACTGGTTACTTTCTGTAAGTAACCTTGAAATGACTGTCCATATGTCAACCTCTCTGTGATGAGAAGTGCCCCAGTAATGGTTCAGAAAGCCCATGGTCATTTGGAACTCATGGCAGGATTGAGACCCAACTGGTGAGCAGTAGAAGGTTGGATGCCATGAAGGTGGAATGTCACTGGCAAAAGCTGCAGCCACATGGACTCACATGGATTTTGCCCTGCAGGGTGGTGGAAATTGAACAGAGCAATCTATGGTTCCCCAGTTTCAGACTAAAGAAGAGGACTACATTTGCTTCTGCTGTGGGAAGCCAGGACATCCATGACATGAACATCAAAGCACTGAGGTTCACTACAAAGTGTATGTACAGCTCTTCAGGAGACTGGCACAGCAGAGAAAATACCAGTGGTGCTACTAACAGCTAACTGTTGCCAGATCTATTGTCAGAATAAACATATAGAATAGTGGATGGGTGACCATCCACAACAAAGCTGTATTTCCCTCGAGGGAGTTGATGACATCAGAGACCTCAAGAGTGAAGCTCGAGAGGTCTCGCTGATGTCATCAACCTTCCGAGAAGGTAGCACAGCATTAGTTGTGGATGGTCACCCATCCACTGTTTTATATAGTATATGGGTTATTGTTTAGCTTCACATTATTTTATTTATAAAATTACTTGTGGATGTTGCTCTTTTCCCACTGGTGCTCCTGCTCGCTCCCATTCCTGATGCTGCCACTCTTGCTTGGTCCTGCTTCTTACTTTCAGTTCTCCGCATCTCGTATTTTTAAAATTAGGGAAAAAAAACAGTTTTTCTGAAAGGGAGCCATGTATGGCTCTAGTCCATGTCCCGATTCCGAACTTTAAAGTCAGTGACTGTACTGCCCAGTGCTCGCTAAATCACACCGCCATGTTTGTCTTTATTTTATTCATCGAACCTAGTTTGAACCAATCAGATGGCAGTCAAAGTTAAAAATTTGTTGTACTATCGATGTGATGTCAGAACAATAGTACAACAGCTTTTTGACCTTTGAACTGCCCTACAACAAGATTTCAGCAGTTGCTGAAATCCATGCACAACAGAAGGCACCCATATACTATAAAAGGCTATCTTTTGAAATGGTTAAGATAGTGGGACCTTCACTGGAGACATCAGTTCACATAGATGGAACACCTACTCATGCTGTCCGGGAGAGTGGTTTACAAGTAACACTCATATTTAAGGACTATTTTGACAAGCATTTAGCCCTTGGAAGGACTTGATGTATGGGGCCTAAGTAACAAAACCTACCCCTATTTAGAATGCATTACTGTTGACAATGATTTCTCAGCTAAGGTGGTTGGAGTCAATGGACCTATAGAGACCTTGGCATTAGCATGCCTGCAGGCCATAATTTAAAACCACATCCCTATGCTGATTGGGATTGATGCCCATATGTTTGGGTGACTGAAATAGCTATGTGAAAAATAAGTAGCACAGCAAAAGGGAGAGATTTTGCCTGTAAATGTGCTGGTAAGACAGGCCTACCAGTGACGGACACAGAAAGAGCCCAGAGATGGCGAAGATGCTGTGTGGGTAATGTGGCATTGAAAAGAAGAGGAAGTTACACTACCTCCCAACACTGACTGTGCCATCAGTGAAATAGTACTGTAAGATTGAAGAGGGCTGTCTCAAATCAGATGTCAGTGGCTGACATCCTGTAAGAGCAAGGCTTGCCATATGGGTTGTTTGTAAAGCTGGTTATATTATCTGTGCTGATGTGCACAAGATTACCGCACAAGTAATGAATGTGGCTGAGTGAAGCATCATAATACAGAAGGGAATGTCTTTAACCTGAATATGATGTACTGACATGGCACTGCAGCCCAAACCCTTTGTGAGGGGAGCCAAGAGAGGAGTTGACCCTGCAACTTTTGATTTTGTAAATTCTCCTCTGCATAAACAATAGAGTACAAGAAAAGAAACTGGCCAATTGTACCAATTTGTTTTTATTGAGCAACCAGGATGCTGGATGCATGAAAAGAGAGGAGCATCATATCTGCTAGCAAGGGGAGTATTACCTAATGCCAACACTCAGAATCCCAACATTCAGGATCCTGAGTTCGGTAGCCTGACAGAAACCCACCTGACACACCCGCCTGACAGGGGTAAGGTAGTGGATGTGATGAACTGCTTCCAACTTCTAGTCAGGCATCACAGGGAAGGGAAAAATATAGAAGCTGGCCAAGCTGCTCATGTGGCATGGAGGTCTAGGCAATTAGCAGCTTGGCCAGCATGGCACTCTCTACCCGGGTTCTGTTCCAGGGATGGAAAAAGTTTTATTCCCGTTGTTTTGCCCCCATAACTTTTTAACCTACCCTGAGGTCCACTCCCCCTCAGAGTTACTTATTTTAGTTATGGGGGTGTTGGTGGCTTCCCCCCACATTGCACTAAGATCCTATTGGTCTTCCGACAGTTGGTCTCCTGAACTCGGGCTTACAGAGTTCAGGAAACTGACTGTCAGGATTTCATATTGAATCACTAGCAAGACTATTACTCATTCTGAGGAAGATCTCAATATCTGGTGCCTGCAGACTTAATTGATGTATGAAGGCATCTCCAAAAGCTGCTAGAAGCTGGAACTGTGCAGGAGTACAGGAGCCTCTATGCATTACTCATTCTAGTCATCCACAAGAAGAACAGGATAATGCACATGTGTGCTGGCTATCTGACACTCAACAAACATATACTATCAGATCAGTATATGATACCAAGAATACAGGATGCCATTGACTGCCTTAATGGAAATCACTGGTTCACTATAATGGATATGGGAATACAGAAAGTTTGCATCACCCGATATCACCCTTAAGCTGATCTTCAATTAGAAAACCTTAATCAGACATTGCTCAAGATACTGGGTATGCCTAACACTAAAGACAAGGGAAAATGAACTGTGAGTGCACTTGTGCATGCTTATAACTGACCAAAAGTGATGCAACTGGATAGCCACCCTACTATCTTATGTTTGGCAGGGAAACCAGACTGCCTATTGACTTGTGCTTTGGATTCTTAGCTGATACAGTCTGGCCTGAGACTTATCTTCTGTAGGTCCATTACATAGAAGCAGAATTTGTCAGCAGAAAATGTCTGCTTGGGTCAACCAGTCTTCCTGGAAGGTCCCTGCCTAGTCTGTCTCCCAGACCGTAACTAGTGTTTGGTGACCATCCCTTCTTCCTGCCCATTTCCTAATGTTACCCTATGTCTATCCCACTCATCCTTGAAGCCTCCTATTGTTTTCACTTCCACCATTTCTGCTGGGAATCTATTCCAGGTGTCCACCACTCTTTCAGTGGTGCAGTACTTCCTCATATACCTCATAAACTCCCTCCCCCAGGTTTATCACATGCCCTCTTGTTCTGGTGCTCTTCCTCATTTGAAAGAGATTCCCCTCCTGCACCTTGTTTACCCCTCTGAGGTACTGGTAGGTCTCTGTCTTGTGCCCTCTCAACTGACTGAAGGATCAGTTGAACATGAATACTGTTTGGCTTCAGAAATAACCAGACTAGAAACCAAGCCAATAAAGCTCAATATGACAGATTCTGGACTTGCTGGTGTACTGATTATGATCAAAAGGAGAGTCGAGCATGAAGTAGATGATTCATAGAAATCACTTGCTACCAACTGGGCAAATGAACATTTACATCACAGTGGTTCCACCTTAAGTGTCTAAGCACCCAGAGACCAGATCTGCTACCCACAGGAAGAGACCCACAGGAAAAACATTTATCATCCCAAAAGGAACACATTCTGACTCATTCGATGAGGACATGGACTGAGTATGCTACTATTCCACAGTGGACACTCCCGGTTTCATTGCCAAATATTTTTCCTAGGGAAGAATGTATCCAATTCATTGAATCCTCATGCAGATACTTTTGTGCTCTTGAATACATGGCCAGTACCCAAGGAAGAGAAAATTGAGGAACAGGGT
This sequence comes from Neoceratodus forsteri, assembly GCA_016271365.2. Lineage (NCBI taxonomy): Eukaryota > Metazoa > Chordata > Ceratodontiformes > Ceratodontidae > Neoceratodus > Neoceratodus forsteri. The sequence goes on from CM057454.1 coordinate 203,820,741, forward strand.
AGGAGCATCCAAAGACAGAAAATGAATTAACTACTTTCAACTGAAGATATTCCTACACTGGTTGAGGAGATGGGAGACATGATCCCAAATAAAGAGGAAGAAGTTATTCCATTGTACCACTCTAAAAGACCTGCAAAACCTTTTCTTAGACTGATATATGACACTCCTTGTGCTTCCGCTGACCTATTTATGCTCATACTATACAGATGGTTATACATAACACCTAGATCCCAACCCTGTACAATATTCACAGGTGTACTGGAATAAAAGTATGATATCATAAGATGTGGGAACTATAGGCTAAAATACAGATAGACAGGAAGTAATTATCTGAGTAGAACTGATGAATATGTACCACTGTTTATGCTCTAGCTAGGAATTATGTGTATAGACATTTGTCTGTTGTATAAATATGTAACTGCATTGGAGTTTGGACTGTCACATGGAGGTGCTGAGAATGACTATTACGTAGCAAGGGAAGAGTGTTACCCCCATTTGCCTACTATGCTTTTCAGACTCCCTTGCTGCTTGCACTTCAAAAGAGTTTAGCTCCACCCGTGGAGTTGACCTTGCAGTGCTTCTGACCCAAACAGAAGTAGTCAAGTCATTGCATTGACTGAACCAGATATGAGCTTGCACCCGTACAGAACTCATTCAAGATGTGGAATTCTGTTTGGGCCATAACGTTTGCATAAATAAAGACTTTTCTGGAAGACTGCCTTTGGACTACAGGTTCACAACCATTTTCATCACCTCTGACATGCTCTGTCATGGTGACTGTATCAGAGGGCAATGGGCCATCCAATCAGGTAATTATGCATGAGGTGAAAGCCACAAGTCTCTTGGATTTCAAATGTACTTACAGTAATTAATTCAGGAGTATTTCTAGCTGCTATCCCCTGTCAAAAGACATACCTCCAGGTTTGCCTTCTGTAATTGACAGCTCAGCTGACCAGTTGGAGCTGCAGATTCCCCAGTGAACAGCAGTGGTAGTTCAAGAACTCAGCCAGTTTTCCCAAGGATAAGATCTGCATAATATCTTCAGATAGTGGGTGTGCATGTGTCTACCGAACAGACAGGGCACTGTGTGCTGCTAACAGCTTGTGCTGCAGAAACAAACTGCATTATCTCTTCAAAGACAAATTGAGAAGTTCAGTAAGAAGCAGAATTCCTGCCTGTAGAAAGAGAGACAATTATGTGCTGAGCGATACATGATTTTGAAGCTGAAATGTACAGCTAGTGCATGACTTTTGTTTGAGCTGCAGATGGAGCCAGAACTTGTGACTAAATCCATCAGATCAGCATGTCTGCCTGGTGTTGGTTACAAGTACAGTGAAACACAAGTACTGCACTCACTAAGGTATATCCAGAAAAAAAAATGGATATCTAAGCCATAATCAGAGTTGTTGCTCTTTATTGTAGCATGTCACTACCACCAGTATGCATACATAAACAATTACTTTGTGCTAGATTAATATTTAAAGTGTAGAATGCAATAAACAGAAAATGACAACAGGCAGATAGCTCAAACCATCAAACACCCTAGCACTTTGACTCCTTATTGAGCCTTTGTCAGGTGGCTGGGTTTGCCTCTGCCATGGTCACTTTAAAAGACTGGATAAAATGGTGAAAATGATATTATTGTGAAGTTTGTTACTGATGAATAGGTGAATTATTGGATTTTAATTGTATGTTCCTCACTCTCTTTTTAGGCATTGACTATGTATCACAATTAGGGCTGGGAGAACTTAATGAAGTTCTGACCCTTATAAAATAAGAACCGGAACACAGTGGCGTTCTGATTTGTTCTGATTATTGTATTTGAAAAAAATGTAATAAAATGCATTAAGGTGGCCAAAGGTGGTCATATTTAACACAGAGGCTGAAAGGAAATAATTTAATGCATTATTTGTATAAAAATTACAGTAAAACTGCTAAATAAAAGCAATTATTAATTACTACTAGCTGCTTCATGGATGGCCTGTACTGGTGGCACATCTTGCTCAGGCCTGTGACAAGAGTGTGCTGAGAGAGAGAGAGAGAGAGAGAGAGAGAGAGAGAGAGACAGACAGACGGATGCAAATAATATTGTAACACAAAGCAATACCAAGCACTGCAAGCAGCTAACGTATTTTTTAATGATGCTGTGTGGGTATTATTTTGATGGATGTTCCAGTCAGACCAAACCAGGTGAAAGAAATGAATGATCAAATGAGCAGCAGTAAGATCCCACCCACCCCACCCATGTGAATGATGCAACTGCATCGCATATCCCAGTGTACTGTGGTAAGGTACACCACCTGGTCCCACAGGTGGTATTGTTGTCTATGACTACTTCTACTGATCAATAAGCAATACAATTATTAAACAAAAAATTAAAAACATAAACTGATCACTTCCCAGGCAGCCAGTCAGTCACATCACATCGGTCAAGTGCAGTGCAGTCATAAAATAAAGGTTGTTACAGCCAACTGAAGACCTAATGACACACAGTTACATCCTTCCTAGTTCCACAATTACTGCCAACCAGTGCCAGGTAATTTAAGTACATAAAAATCAAAATATAATAATCTCAATCCAGTTACTGTAAGTGAGATGTAGTGTTGTTACAGCCAGGTTAGCATACCACACCCACACACACACACACACACACACACCCAAATAAATGAATTTACATTTTTCTCTATGAAGTAATCACAGTCAAATATTGGGGACATGCAAAATATATTATACATGGAGCTTTCAGTTTCAGTGTTCAGACTTCTGCTAAGCCATCCATTGTACGCAAATCAAAACACTTATACTACAGTGCAGTCAAGTTGGTGGTAAAATAATATTTTTTAATCAGTTGCTGAGGACAAAAAAGTGACAAGTAGTAGTAGTGAGGATTAAAAGTGAAAAGTAATAGTAGTAATAGTAGTAGTAGTAGTAGACGTGAGGACAAAAAGTGACAAGTAGTAGTAATAGATAGCAGTACCCTACCTTTCAGATCAGAGTGATACTTAGTACCACCAAGTAAGTTTGTGATGTGAAATGCAGTTGCTTGCTGTATTTGGATTCTGGACCCACTGGTGTTATTGTTTTGCATCTATCTGTGCTCATTGGGATCATTCAAGTAATTATAGCCTGGCCTAGTCCATCCTCCTGAGTCCTGACCTGACTTGTTGCAATTACTTGCTGCCTAATGTAGTAGACCCTATTTACAAAGATTTTCACCACAGGTACAAAATACATTCTTGAAAGTGTTTTTTGGATAGGGCCTGTTCACTCAGAATATAGGTTTCATTTAGGTATCATATTTAAAATCAAAGTGAGGAATGTTAACTTTCAGAAATGTCAAACACTCAGTATTTTCTGGGGTCAAACAGGATCATGTGTCAGTAATGACATTACCAGCTAAACTAAACAATCATTCTGAACAGTCACTAGTCAGAGGCAATTAATGTACAGTCAGACCTGGTTTATCCATGCCTCATTAGTCTGTATGTCTGGTTTCCCGAATGAAACACAATGCAAATGGATTTTTTCCTCATGTTAATTACATCTTTAATATGTAAAACTGAGAATCTGAATCCATTTGCATTTGTCTCTAACTGGGCTAATTAATACCTATTGACCATGACATCCTAATCTGTTTTTCAATTGTATTCAGGTGGAGGTGCTAACAGAGTGTTAATCTAAAGCACTCTTAATCCCATCTGGCATGTTAAATCAGTGGAAAGCAACACATTATCTGCATGAGTGTACTCACCTCCTGCTGCCAGTGCTGTTGTTTTAGGTAAAGAAATGTTTAAATGTTTTATTAAATTACATTCTGAATAGCGTGTATTTTTCATTCAGTTGATGTCTTGTTTTATTGAGGTATCTTTTTCCCTTTTTTTTCAGCTCTATTCCAACCACCTCTGAGTGCAACTGAAAACTGCTGTGGCAGCTTCTAGGAAACAGACTTTTTTCTACTGTACCTAGGTAGGTGTCTTTCCAGGCAGTGAGCCGAAGAGCTACAGTAAAGTTCTGTCTGCCCCCCCACCCAGGTTTGCTGTCCCAGGTTGTTTCACATAGAAAAAAAAGTGTTTTATGTTTATCCCCCAGTTTGCAAGCAGTGAACCGTAGAGCTAAAATACTGTAGAGTCATAGAACTGTACAGCTGTAGAGCTAAAGTAGAGCTAAAGTTCTGTCTGTCCCCCCTCCCCAGTTTGCTGTCCCAGCCTTCCCAGTCCAGTTAGCTACCGGTATGCCTCCACACTAAAGTATGCCCCAGTTAGCTCTGGTAAATCCGATAGATGTTCCCAGCCTTCCCTTTCACATAGAGAAAAAAATGTTTTGCTTCCACACTAAAGTATGCCCCCATTCTCTCCAGTAAACCCAGTAAATCTGGTAGATGTTCCCAGCCTTCTGATTGTGCCTCCACACTAAAGTATGCCCCAGGAGTGAAGAAAAAAAAATAATCATTCTGCTCTGTAAAAAATCCACCCTTCCCCCACCCAGTCCCCTAGTTAGCTAGTGGTACGCCTCTTCCCGAGAGTGGTTCTGCTTAAAAAATATCTGTCTTTTATTTTTATCCCCCAGTTTGCGAGCAGTGAGCCATAGAGCTAAAGTACTATACAGCCATAGAACTGTAGAACCTTATACCCGTAGAGCTAAAGTAGAGCCCCAGTTAGCTCTGGTAAATCCGGTAGATGTTCCCAGCCTTCCTAATCCCTGATTTGCTGTCTTTCTGAGTGCAGTTCTGCTTTAAAAAAAAAAGTAAAACCCGAGTTCTGTGGCATCTGGTTATGTCACATAGAGAAAAACTTGTTTTGCCTCCATGCTAAAGTATGCCCCAGTTAACTCCGGTAAATCTGGTAAATCCAGTAGATGTTCCCAGCCTTCTGGTTATGCCTCTATGCTAAAGTACGTGCCAGGAATGAAGGAAAAAATTATCATTCTGCTCTGTAAAAAATCTGGTAGATCCAGTAGATGTCCCCCAGTTAGCTCTGGTAAATTTGATAGATGTCCCAGCCTTTCCAATTCCCGACTTGCTGTCTTCCCAGGTGAAGTTTCACATGGAGAATAAAGATAAAAAGACAAAAAAAGTTTAAAAAAATCTTCATTCTGCTTCATTATGTCCCCTAATTGATCTCCTAGAATTTGACCGACCTCATGGTTCTCCTACCCGGCTACCTGTCAAGCTACGGGCTCCTCGTTTTGGCTAGTGATAAACAGCTCATTTTTCATTTTTTAAATTCATCCTATGCTGCACTTGATGGTTTTTTTGCTAAAATTATGATGCCAGCACTATTCTTATGATCACGATGAGTTGCTTTTAAATGCCATTCTGCTTTAAAAAAAATTATTCTGCTTCTCAGTCATTATCTAATTAAAGATTTTAAATGCCATTTTGCTTTAAAAAAATTTGAATGATCTCATGGTTCTGCTTGTGATAAACACTTCATTGTTCATTTTTAAATTCATCTTATGCTGCACTTGACGTTTAAATGCTTTTAAATGCCATTCTGCTTTAAAAAAAAATTATTCTGCTTCTCAGTCATTATCTCATAGAATTTGACCTAACTCTCTAAAGCTTTTAAGGTTAAATAAGTTGCATACTGTCATTTTGTTTCCCTTTACAGACATAATGCCACATTTGGATTCTGAAACTGCTTCTGGAAAGAGGGGTCACACAGAGATCTCATTGGCACAGAAAAAAGCTTTATGCATTTGGAGGCAGAATAATCCAAGGTCAACATACAAGGATATGGCACTCTATGCAATGTCAAAGTTCCAGCTTACCCTTGGAGACTCAACATGTAGTGACATCTTGAGAGCTTGTGAGAAATTGATTGCTTATGCAGCAGATTCAATGAGCTTAACCAGGGTATGCAATGGAAAGCACCAGGAGGTGGAGGCTGCACTCAGTATGTGGGTAGCAGAATTGAATGGTAAAGGTGCCAGCATCTCAGATGTCATGGTGACAGAAAAGGCCAAATTTTTTGATGAGCAGCTGGGGATTACAGATTTTGGGTATTCTAGAGGATGGATACAGGGATTTAAAAAAAAATACATGGTCCGAGTTAGAAGCAGTACTATGGAGAGGCAGCTAGTGCAGACCACTCAGCTGTTGTTTCTGGGAGGGTAAGCTTACAGGAGGTGCTTTCAGATTTCACACCAAGTGCAGTCTACAATATTGATGAGACAGGACTACTTTATAGACTTGGTCCAAATGCTACTCTGGGCACTGCTTCAGTGGCTGGGATAAAACAATCTAAGGACAGGCAGACTGTGGCTTTATGCTGCAATGCTGATGGTTCAGACAAGTGGAAACCATTTGTTATTAGGAAGGCTTGTAAACCTCGTTATTTTGCAGGCAATTTTGATCCAGAATTGTATGCCAGATACAGAGCAAATTCAAAGGGGTGGATGACAGGGAACGACTTTAAAGAATGGATCACTGACTTCAACAGAGCAATGCGCCTACTGCAAAAACATGCTATCCTACTCACAGACAATGCCACATATTATAGACCACCAACAGGACTGTCTAATCTAAAACTTCACTTTTTGCCACCCAACACAACATCACGCATACAGCCAATGGATACAGGGATTATACGAAATTTCAAGTGCTTTTATAAGAAGGAACTTTGTTGTCACTTCATTCAGTATGCTGAGAGTGATGCAGATATGAAAGTTATAGTACACCAAGCACTGCAGTTCATTCACAGTTCCTGGAGGTCAGTTTCGGAGGAAACAGTCAAGAATTGCTGGAGACATGTCTTCATTATGCCACATGCTAATTATGCACCAAGGCATTCAACATCATCAGTAAAGGGCACAATTACTGAACTGCAAACCCAGATACAGCAAGTACCACAAACAGGCACAGCCATGACAGCTGAACATTATGTAGCAGCTGAAGAAGAGCTGGAAACTTGTCCCCATTAACTGATTCAGATATTGTGGGCATCATCCACCCAAGCATGCCTGAAACTAAAGATGAGGACTCTTAACTTAGAACCAGCAGCATCAACACCTCCAATAACCTCACTAGAGACCAAAAAAAGTTTGGATTTGATAATCTCCTACCTGGAGCAAAACCCATCAGATGAAACACTGAAATTAGTGGACTGTGCTCTGGATATCAAAAGATTTGTAAGTGCAAAGGGGGTAGGGAATGCTAAACAAAAAGGAATCATGGATTATTTTAAATGTAACTGAAATTTAACTGAAATGTAAATGAAATGTTACATGTAAAAAAAGTATATGAAGCAAAGTAATGTACATGTACCTACGGTATATGTTTTTTCACTGCATTTAAAGAGTGAATCTTTTTACAATAATAAATCTTTTGGAAAAAAATTCAATGTCTGGTTACTATGTAGATTTTTATTACATAGAAAATTGGGCTAACACAAATGCTTGCAGATTAACCAGGTCTGGATGTACTTCATTGCAATGTTTACAAAAGCAGGCCACATATTTTGTTTGGATTTCCAGTATTTCAAAGAGTCAGCATTCCAGTTGATATTGAGCTCTGCCAGGCACATTTCAGTAATGGTCTGTGCTGAGGCTGTATTAGCAGAAGTAGATGATGAAGATGTTACAATTGCATCTTGTAAGTGACTCCAGAGACATGAAGCTGAACCAAGTGACTGTGGGACAGTGCTATGTTTGGATGGTGGTGAAGAAGAAGATCCTGCTGCAGTGGCCGAGGAAGAAGAGGGAGAAAATGCCACAACATTAGAGGATGAGTCACCGGATGCTGTGCTGTGTGGTGAAGAAGATTCTGAATGTGCAGCTGTTGTACTCTGTTCCATGACAGCATGCACCTCATGACCTTGCCTGGCATATTCCCTCGACAAGGCCCCCTGGCTGCACTGTCTCCCACCCTCACCCACCTCCCCCCTGTATCTCCACTCCTGCCCCTGTCCCCACCCACCTCCCATACTCCTCCTTACCCCTGCACCTCCCACCCCTCAATCTCCTCACCTCACTTCTCCCATCGACCCCCTCCCTTTTCTTGCTTATACCTCAAGTCTCTGTACTGGTTACTACATCTCTGTAAGGCAGTGATGTTATGTTTGTAACTAAAATGATGACTGTTGCACACGCTGATGTGGAACCTTTGTAAAAGAGCCTCGGCTCAAAGGTATTGTAATCCTAGATTGAAATAAATAAATAAAAATACATAAAATGAATGATTTCTTATTTGTTTATCTTGAAAGAAGTGTTATCATCACTCAATAATTGTATTGATTTGTATAGTGAGTCCAAGATTGCTGCTTTAATGCAGTACTCAGAATGAAGCATTTTATATACTTTGTCATCTTCATCAACTTTTTTGGTCATAGATCTTGTATTCTGGGGGCAACCTGTATGTGTCAGCAGCACCACTGGCAGTCTATGTGATGGCACTGTCTTGGTTCTCTAACTTTTCCTGAATCAGATTCAATCTGAATTGCAAAATTTTTTTAGTAGTATCACCTTGCTCATAGTTGCTGTGTTTGCACTCACCTGCCTGGTGATTTCCTCAAATGGTTGGCGGAATGAAATTAGAAACTCCAGCATGGCCCATTGTAGTGGAGTAACATAGACGTCTGCATCACCCATTTTATTTTCCACGGTGTATTATCTAGCAGCTTTCTTCTGTTCCAACAGCCCTTGAAACATGAGAAAGGCGGAATTCCATCGATTAGAAATGTCTTGGATCAGTCTGTGCAAAGGTAAATTGTGCTCCTGCTGTCTTTTTTCAAACAAGTGACGGGCTTTGCCTGAGTGACTGAAGTGAGTGCATATTCTTTTAGCAGTGTTAACAAGAGTCTTAATGTCCCTGTACTCATGAAGAAAACTGAACTATTAAATTTAAATGATGTGCAAAGCAGCAGATGTGAACAAAGCCCCATTCCTCCAAGGTCTTCCTGATGTTGTCCCTATTATCTGCAACTATAAAGCCAACTGACAGTTCTTGTGATGTGAGCCATTGCTGCATTGGTTTTTGGAGCTCTTCATTGATGTTGTATGAGGTATGTTCAAATAGAAAATAAAACATTCTTAGAACAGCAAACTGCATTTCACTGTCCCCACAAGAATTATCAAAACATGCCCAATGTGCAGTGACAGACATGAAGGGTTCAGGCTGACAGCTTATCCAGCTATCTGTTGTGAACTGCACCACCTTCCCAACAGCACTGCACAAAACTTGTCTCAATTATTTACGTACATCATACAGTTCTGTAATCCCTGTTGAGGAGAAGTATTTTCTCAATGGTATACTATATCGAGGTTTGAGGTACTCAAGCAGTTGCCTGAATCCGATAGCAAATCAACAGCTATAATTTCTGAAATTTTCTCAATTATTGTAACAGCAACAGTGTGGGTTGAGACATATTTGGTGTTACATTTGCATGTCTCTGAGATGGTAAGCTGTCTCCTTGAATGATGGGGGCCTTTGAACACATGGTCACTTTAAGTAACAGTAGAAGTCCTTAGAATGGGAGGAAGTGGTGGAGGTGTCTCTGTAGTGCTGTGTGGGCTGCTACTGCTTTCATGTATCAGAGTTACCCCTGAGTGTAGCGAACTATCACTGTCACTTTCTCTTTGAGTGTCATGACTGGAGTTCTCAGTAATGTTATGACATCTGTCTAGGTGCCTTTTCAGTGCTGAAGTTCTCAATGCGCCTTTCTTTTTACCACTACTGATTGCCCATTTACTGATAGCGCATGTTGCCACCAACTTATTAGAAGCCCTAATAGAGATGTATGATCAAACAAAAGATGTTTTCTTTTTAGTTTTTTTTCCCAGGAATGCACTGTACCTCAGTCACCTTTTCAGGATCCCCCCGATTCTGTTCCTCTTGTGATTTATTCCACTGCTTTCCTCCTCAACAAAAACATTTCTTTCTCTTTCTTCCTCAGCTGCAATTTCCATCCCCTCCAGTAAACTGTGTGCTGCCTGATCATTCTCTTCATCATCTTCATCTTTATTACCCTTGTCAGGTTCAACCTTAGAAGAATCAGATGACATCTGTGAGGAACTGGCAGTAGCATAGTATGCAATTGTTCCATACCTTGTGGTGCCTCTGCGGTGGTACCCACCAACCCTTTGGTTTTCACTACATAACTTTTTTTTAACTTTGGACTGATCTGACAGATGCACCTGTTTTTGGATTCAGAAATTCGCTTGGAAGATGTAACTTTAGATGTAAAAAAACACTTTTTTGGGTTTGATTTTGTTTTCCCTTTGCAGGCTGGCTGCTGTTCTTTTCAGTGCCACTACCTACCTGAGAATGTGCCTCATCACTTGGATCCATTTTTTCTTATTTCTAATTCTGACCTGTAAACAAAACATTCTTCTACCTAATGTCCTCTGATGACTCTCACCCACACCCACACCTACAGGCCATGGCCAAATTTACTGTAGTGTACACACAGCACACCAACAGCAGTCCACCACCAGTTCCTTCCAAGTTTAGCTGACAGAATGACTGCTACTGTTACTGTTCAGTGACCAACTGTATTGAACAATTGTTGCTCAACAGTGTGCCTGAGAATTTAAATTGGTGATGCAGACACATCTGGGGCATGCACAGTTGCACACTGTGGTTGGTTAACTCATTCACACCACAAGAGCTCTTTGAGACTTCTGCCACTTGTGCCCTGTATACTCTTAGCACTGCATCCTGGGCCTTTCTAAGCAAAATCAAGCCTTAATCAGCATGCCACAAACAAATGTGACTACTTCTTGTACCGTAAGTGCTACACACAAAGTATGAGTGGCAAAGTTGTGCAGCACAATGTTATCTTTCGAATGGTGCTATGCAATCAGTTGCAATCAATTTAGTTTTTATTTTATACTAGCTGAAATACCAAACAACTGATTTTTTTCTGATTTTTTTCCAGGTGCTTAGGTGATGCATGAGAGACAAATGTCAGCCATGCACACCATACCTAAACAAATACAAATAACTCCTAAAGTATATGTGGTAGACACAAAGTATCAGTGGCAAAATTATTCAGCACAAAATAGCCTTTCTATTGGAGCTATGCAATCAATTGTAATCCATTTAGTTTTTATTTTATAGTAGCTGAAATACCAAACAACTGTTTTTTTTTCAGATTTATTCAAGGTGCTTAGGTGAGGCTTGAGAGACAAATGTTAGCCATGCACACCATACCTTAAACAAATATGAATAACTCCTAAAGTATACATGATAGACACAAAGTATCTGCAGCAAAATTGTTCAGAGCAAAATTGCCTTTCTAACGGTGCTATGCATTCAATTCTAAGCAATTCAGTTTGTTTAATAGTTAGGTTAAAAACTGCTGACTTCCTCAGACGTTTCTGGGCCTGAGTGAAAGTCAGTTGAGTACTTCTATAGGCGTTATTGTCATGAGGGGCTATGCTTTCAGACACTGCCTACAGACGTCTCTAGGCCTGAATGAGTTAATGGTTATACGATATACAATAAAAATAAGAATAATAAGGAGGAGGAATAATGAATGGGATGAGTGATAATGACGCTTGTGGGATGTGTAGTTGTGCTGTTGTGTCTGTTTAGTCACAATAAATTAATGAATGAAAACACCTCATGGCTTTTGCTTTCTTGTTCTCTGAGTTAAACAAATAAAAAATAGACTGCCATGAGTCACAAATTCACAATGTCCCCTGGGCCCCCCACAACCAGCAGCACAGGTGCAGCAATTTGTCTGTTTTTTTTTTGTCAGAAAAGTATATATATATATTTTCTTTATAAGTGAATGAATTAATGTGATTTGTGATGGCCGCAGCAGAAAACACCCAGTCTCTCTGACACCCATCAGTACCAGTCTGCCACTTTGTGCTCTACAGGGCCACCCCAGCCAACAGCAGTGTGTCTGCCCTGCAACAGGATCAGCCTTTGGCTCAGTCAGAATAATATATTTTTATGGCCCCCAAGCAAGTCTCTCTCTTTTTCTCTCTCTCTCAGAGTCATTACATGAGTGACTTGGAAGTTGAAGTGAATGGAGCAACAAGAAAACAGATTTATTGTGTCGTAACTCAATGTATGCCCCACCCCTTCATAAGTCTGTCTCCTGATGGAACAACAAAAATACAGAAAATGTGTATACTTTATTTGTGATTTCTATGACTGTCAAATTTCTCTTTGGCTCTAGTCTCTCTCTCTCTCTCTCTCTCTCTCTCTCTCTCTCTCTCCTCTGGATGGCAAAAGCCAAATATTTATTTTGCCAACCTGCCCTGTGTACACACACACACACACATATAGACACACATACAAACTGAGGCCAAGATGAACTTTATTTGTGATTTCTGTGACTGTAAAATTTCTCCTTGGCCCCCAGTAGCTGTCTCTTTCTTCTCTGGATGGAACAAGTCAAAGATTTATTTTGCCACCCTGCCCTGTACACAACCTGCTACACTGACACCAAGAAATGTACTGTATTTCTTATTTGTGAAGTCTGGGACTGTATTACCCCCAAAAATAGTCTCTCTCTGTCTCTTCTCTTTCTCCTCTGGATGAAACAAAGTCAAAGATTTATTGCCAGCCTGCTCTGCCTGCACACTGTCTGCTACACAGCCACACTGAGGCCAAGATTAGCTTTATTGCTGATTCCTGTGACTGTAAAATTTCTCTTTGGCCCCCCAGTAGCTGTCTATTTCTCCTCTGGATGGATCTTGTCAAATATGTATTTTGCCAGCATGCCCAGTATGTTACACGGCCAGCCTGGGCTTTGCCTCCCTCCCAGTAGTCTCTCTCTGTCTCTTCTCTTTCCCTCCAGTCCAGGCTAAAAAATATACCCAGATTCCTCTCCTCTCCTCTCCCTTTGATTCCTCTCCTCTCCTCTCCTCTCCCAGCCTCAATGTCTTTTTTATGCTCCTCTCTGGGTCAACACAACAATGCACTGCACAAAATTGAGTGCCGTGGCCCGCTGTATATCTGCTCTAGTCTCCCATCTCCATCTCTGTTCTGAGCATCTGGGCCATGTTGTGCATGCACCATGGTTATATACCATGAGTGAGTACATCACATGACTCTCCCCTTCCAGAATCATGTGACTGTTGCCTGACTGGATGCCGTTGGCTGCCTGTACATGATACAAGCATGCCGATGGCATCCCCATGGCAACAGTCAACAGTCTAGGGGGAAAACATGGTCTGCGGCTTTCCACAGACCCAGAACTGGACTTCTGCAGTGAAGTCCATATTCATCTGAGTCCATAGATTCAGGGTTCAATCCGGGGGTCCAGATTTTGGGCGGAAAGGTCTGCCCAGCCCTAATCACTGTTTGCCTTTCTATCTTTTCTTTGCTTTCACTCAGATTCCCAGAAGTAGTTAGCTGACCCTATGACTAAAGAAGTCATGCAACCAAGTACAATGGTGATCCCTCAGAAAAGGAGGAGTGAGATTTGAGAACATCTTTTTCTCAGTTTTAGTACTGTACATTAATTTTACTCTTATACTATAAAGTTGTTTTTCTGCACTTATTTGTTTAGAATGTGCCTAAGTATGGTTTGTGGGATTGTAGAAATTGAATATGAGATTGTCTAAGTATTATGCACTTTCAGTGTTTTGAACTTTGAATGTATGTAGACAATACTGAAACCCTCATAATAGAGCCTGTGAGATTTGATTACATGACCAGTACTACTGAATTATTCATTATCCAGCTTTTAAAAGGGATCATGGGAGTATAAACCCAGGGCTAGCCTCTCCATCTTATAAACATTTTTTAAATAATTGGGAATTTTTACTTGATTTGGCATCTGGCCAGGAGTTATAAATACCTTAATTGAAGGTTTCCCTTTGAATGGCCTTTGGGTTTGGGGATTCCCTGTTTCACAATCCACTGCTGATTTTAAATGCATTGCTGCTAGCCAGCTATATGCAACACATCATTCAGCCTATACTGTTTCCATGGCTGTCTACCCAACAAAGCTCTTACAGCACCCTAGTTAGAACTAAGGGTATAAGCACTAGTACCAGTGGAGAAAGGGTACCCCCCCATACAAGGATTTGAAACAAGCACATGTACTGATTATTGTGGTGTTTGGGTGGTCACAGTAAAAGGGCTGCAGTTGAAAGTCATGTAATTAGAACCAAAGGAGAAGAATTACTTGACTGCATCTTGGAAGAAACTGATGAGCAGCCAGAAATGAAGTGGCCTGGGACTAGTAGGGCACAAATGACCAGCAACGAGTTACTATATTGCACTTCCTCACTGCTGCTAATTATCCTTTTCTCCAATTTAGGGCTTGATTTTTGACCCTAAATAAAATGACATGAGGTCATAATGTCACAAGACATTATGCCACAACAATATACCATGCTGTCAATATAGTGTGATATTTTGCCAGTGGAAATTTGTTATGTTTTGCAGGGGGCTGTACCCCCCGCATCACCCATTATGGGGGGCTGCATCCCCCAAACAACCGCAGCTGAAATAATCAACTCTGGGGGGGAAGGGGTTATACACTTAGATAGCACAAAGTGTGAATAAAAGAAAAATTTTCTGCATCGCAGACCAGGATTTAGTACCCGGTCTGCAGTCGCACAGCCTCCATTACTGCCTGTGGCTCATTCTGTCAAGCCATGGCAGCTGCTTGGTGGATCCTCCTCCCAGCAGAGAACTTATCCTCTGCTAGAGAACAGTGACAGGGTACACACCTACGCATAGACCATTTAGCAGTTTTGCACCGAGTCACTATTCCCACCCACACTGTCTGTGTTGCGTGGTTTTAACATACACAATCTTGCATACACCGAACTGACCCAACAGGAAATAAAATCTATTGTTCTTTGTTTGAAATCCTTGTCTCAGAACTATTTAAGTTATAGTATTAAGTGCATGCTCTGTGGGGACTGCCACTACAGTATTGTGGTCCACAGATGGCGTGATCTAGTCGGGAGGAAATAGGTGTTGTATCCCAAGGAATTGTGCAGTACTAATGCCATGCCAGTAGATGAAGGCACTGTACTATTTTCTATTATGAACTGGTTCTCGCAAATCGAAGAAGCTGATTGGCCGATAGGTCTTTGAAGCCATGTTGATATCGGGCTACATCATCACAGCTTCAAAAAGCCTCCGGTCAACAGCCTTCTCACTTCTCACTTTCAAGAAATTCCTCCAACAACAATGGCAGCTCTTAACTTTAAATGCAACTCACAGCCTAAAATGACAACGGCAATTTGTACACGCCCCCCACCCTAGACAACAACACAACCTCTGCTCGAGGGAAAATTAACTGGAAGAAAAAAAAAACAGTCGGTCACACAAAACAACAGCTGCCAACCACCCCACTAACCTCACATCATTGACCTGCCTGCTCCTCTCACTGCTTGTGCCAGATACCACTTTCACATTTAACATGCAGTACAACTGATGCATCATCAGCCTGCCCACTACTTCGGGCATATCATGTTCCCCCATTTAACTCACAGTAAAATGGCTGTCCCCCTTCAGTCCAGTGTTACCTGTATGAAGCGTGGCTTGGCCAGTACTTTTCACTCTGCCCCATGAGACTCAGGAGGGATAGCAAGTGGCAACTTGCTAAATACAAAATAAATATAAAATCGACTGAGCAATGTACGCTTAAACTCTGACAGGGCAATGAGGTGGAAGGGGAGGATGATCTACAATAGTCAAGAAACAGCACTACATCATGCACATGAGGAGCAACAAATAGTAGCACCACCTACTGGAGACATAAACTCCAGACCTTCTCTACACAAACTCAGTTTACAACAGCTGCCCAGAGAGCCCTCCAGGAACTACTTTATAAAAACGTACTACTCCACCACCCAAAAAAAAGCATTTCAAAACATTAACTTTTTTTTTATTATTATTTTTTACTCATTACAATAGTAAGCTAGTTCATAATAGCAATAAGGCTCTCCAGGGTGTGGCATATCATGGGATAGTATCACTTCTCGGGTTGTTGGACGCACTCGGCCTGTGGCCTCATGCCCAACCACCCGAGGCATGACGATATCCCATGATATACCACACCTTGTCATGCTTTATTGTTTAATTATACAATGGCAAGAAAGAATCCTGATTTCTGATTGGTTAGTTGGCCATCACAGCATGGATGTTATCCTGACATTACATCCCTGCTGATTTTTTTGCATTGCACTTGCACTTGTTACTCCGCATCTCTTGCTTCTTCTCTTAAGAAACAAAAATATTTTTAAGCACTAACAAAAACATTCTTTAAAATTATCTTTTTTATGCTGTATAAAACAACAAGCCATTGTATAATAGGAATAATGTCCTCCGGGGTGAGTGTTTGCTGGGATACCTCCCTTCTCGGGTTTTGGACGTCCTCGGCCTGTGGCCTCGGGCCCAACCACCCTCGGCGGAATGTTATCCCTCTCTTGGGCATTATTCCTTTAACCAAACTTTGGATACAACTCCCCCCCCCAACAACAACAACAAAAAGGGATAAAGAGATTCAGGCCCCTCAACCCTAGAGGCCACCAGATAGGGTAGCCATGAAATATGTATGGGTCAGTGAACCTGTGACTTTGTAAGTCTGGAGTTCCCTCAGACACATAAGATGCCCCACATGGTTCCCAGGGCCCCCATTACAAAGTGAATGCTCTGCCATTCTTACATCAGTGTAAAACATCCCACAGGAGGGGTCTGATTTTGGAACAGGTGAGAAGGGCCAAGTAACTTTCTGTTCTTGTGTTGTGCATTTTTATTATTCTGGGGTTGATGTCCCATATTACCTACAGTAGGAACACAAGACTTTATACACATTCCTCTCTGGCACATGAGGGACCATAAGAAGCTTCATCCTTGGTTTTGTGGTTTCTGAGATATCAGTACATAATAAGTGGTGTTTTGTAATTAAACTCCCAAATCTTGTTTCTTTTGGTAGATTACATTGCATGTTTGCTATTATAATATATGGAGATATTTTTTACATGCTCAGTATTTCTGAAATGAAAGCCACCATCATGGCTTTTTAAAACACAGTATAAAACATTACTAAGCATGACTGAATAAATAACTTATGTATATGACATAAACAAAATGGGATCTTACATTTTTTTATAATCTTGGAAAGGATAGCTCTGTTCAAGTCTAAAAATACTCTCATTAAAGAGCCTTCTGTCATTTCAAACATATGAAGCTGGTTCATCAGGATCTTTCTCTCTTAGAGATTTAGAATATACTAGAACCTTTGCAGCGCTGTACTTTTAGAATAGCTCTTAACTTTCAGTGACTCCTTCACAAGTGCAGTCATCACCTCAGAGGCTTTATTAATAGCAGTATTAGAGCAGACTCATTTTTTCTTTGTCTCTCTCTTCAGGTGTTTAAGAGGAAGCAGATTAGACTGTTCTAAATATGTATTAGACCACAAAGGGGGACAGTAATAACAACTTTAGCCTTGTTAACAACCCTCAAGTCTCTTTGCTGACTTTCATGGATATTTATAAACCAGCTGCTCTTTATCTCTCTCTCTCTCTCTCTCTGCTATCAGGGAGTCTGTCTTAGCATGCATACATTCATGTTGCTATGCTTCACTGACTACAGCACTGTTGGATAGCAAGTACTGTACACAACAACCTCTGCCAGTAAAAACTGCCTAAGAAGAAAATATGTTGCAAGGATAGTAAATCTTGGAATGCCATAAGTCTTAAAGTCCTAAGTACTGTTTGGTAATTTTGTCATCCCTCTGCTTATTTTAAAGACTTCATTCTAAGTTCATTTTACCTTCATATGCTAACAATCAGAAAAAAATAGAGTCTCACTTCCCAAAACTTATTTTGCTGGTTGGCTGTGGAGAATAGTCGAACAGTATCCCAGTGAGACCTGGGAGATTCCTTTCTGAGAGGCAGACTGGGCTCTTGGGCTTAGGGGCAGTGAAAGCAGAGTGTGACAGAGGAGTGACATACTCAGTCTCAGGAGAGGGACAGATATCGTTGTGTTTCACTCTCCAGTGGCCAGTTCAGTTCCTGACTAGACAGAGTGAACAGATGAATGGGCATAAAAGAGGTGATGAGAAGTGACAGGTGAAAAAGGCTTTGCAGTGTTGTTTTGCCACACACACTATATTTTTCATCAACAATGGCCCTATCATTATTAGACATTTGTCATATGTACAACAGATGAATCTAATACAGTCCTAACTGAAAAGTTAAATTTTCAAACTATATGATACGGAAATGTAGAGAACAGATAGAAAGGAAATATTATTGCTAATATTTCTTTTTGGGCAACCTGGGAGAGAAAGCCTTATACTGTATGTTTGAGTACTTCAGCTTACAGATGCCACATTACTTGCCCCACATACAGTCACAACGATGTTCCAAATATCCCTTTTTGCATCACATTTGTAACTTGTACCCCTCTATGCAGTGCACAAAGGGGTTGTAGCATTTCCTTGTACTAGTGGGCAGGTCAGTGGAAGGGTAAGGGTGAGGAGAGGCCCTGTTTTTAAAAGTATCAGTATGCATGGAGGCACTGTGCTATGCACAGTGGCTCCCTGGCTCCCTGGCACCCTCACCCCCTCCCTCAGTTGCAAGGTACAGTGATCTAGCAACAAAAGAACTTTAATGGGTCAGTACCTTGTGAGCTGGAACATTTGTTCTGATGGGGAAAGAGTTAGAAAGTGCATACCACAGTTGAATACTGGAGATGATGGGAATGGGGTTAATGAGGGGAAATCCACTGGACACTAAGGGTGAGCAAATGGAAAATTGGCAGCTTCAGTTTGCCTTTGATTTTGCTCCATCTTCAGTTCAACTTTGTCACTTTGTGTACAGATATGGAGATCTACCAGACTACCATATGGGTAAGAGACACTTCTTATGCACCATCACCTACTCCAGCAATCCCAACCCCTTCCACCCTCCCTGTTCCTCAGCTCATGGTTTAAAAAGTAAATTCAGTCAACAGCTGGCACAGTGTAAGGATGAGCCCAGCTGTTGCCAAATTGGCATTCAGTGAATGGGCTGAAATTTGGTATTTTGGAAATCGGTGAAACAAGTTAAAAGAATCTCGGTTTCCCTTTGGCAATTCTGCACTTCAACATCAGCACTGCTAACAGTGGGTACACAATGAGCATGTCCAAGTTGTTGGCAAGCCACAGGATCTGCAGCAGCCAATCAGTGTCACTACAGACTGACAACTCCTCCTGCTGCATACATCTCATTTCTCTTTATCACAGTGGTGGGGCATGACCTTGCTACTCATGGAGCTCTTTTTATGTGAAAAAAGAGTGACGTGTCATCAGAAAATGGCAGAAATCATCAGAAAACTATGTATTATCATTCCAGTTAGCTAATTCTCACTATATTTGATTGTAGTTGCAGGCCACAGCAGGAAGGCTAGTGAAACTGTGCAGCAGAGGACAGGAAAGAGAGCATATTGTAAACCTGCACTAGTGGCCACAGGCCCTGCAGCAGAAGTAGGCCAAAGTAAATCTAGCAGACTGGCAAAGATGCCAGGGGAATGTTTGAAATATTGACTGGACAATATTTTTTAACGGAGTGTTGGTGCTCTAAGGGGCAAATAAATCCATGTACGGTATTTTTCATTAGTTATTTTTGTCTCCTGCAGCAGGAGCAAGGCAGAGTGAATTTAATAGACTGGGAAAGGTACAGGGGGAATTTTGAAGGGGTCATTTGACAAATATTTTTTACAGACTGATGGTGGTGAGTGACACAGAAATCCACCTTAGTTCTTTTCCTGTGAGTGAAAATTAAGTGAGCTGAGCTCCTGAAGTGAGAGGTTAGGTCTCTCAGTGAAGGTGAGAAGGAGGGTATGTCAGAGTGGGAGATGGACATGTGTTTGTGGGTGTCTGCTATCATGCTGTAAAGAAACTATGAAGAAAAGAACTGGAGTAGAAAAGGATGTGTGGGGAAGGAAGGGAGTAGGGAAATGTTCCACCATACCAGTTACACCAAGTACCAGTTCTGCAAGTGGTGATGGTGGAGAAGGAGTCAGGACTGGGACTAGGTGTCACAACTGTGGGATAGGAGCTACATCTAAGAGGAGGGCTGGAGCTGTTTGCATGATAGAATGGTCAAAGCAACATTGGTTTATTAGTCCACAGAAGTCCACTGGTTCCACTCCCACTGCAAGCAACTTTCTCAGCTGGTTGTTGAGTACATTTGGTAATGAAACCATGTTAAGTAATCCACAAGTACAGCCATTTCCCCGGTTTCTACTTCAAGTGCTTCTAGTTCTCCTACCTGGGACTGAATAGAAGATTCATCCAGGTTTCTAAAAACAAGTCTGCACCCTGTCTGTCTTGTATGAACAACATGACAGCAGCTGCCACCATAGCCACTTGAGTGTATGTGTGGACAATTGCCAGTCTACCTTGAAGCACTATATCAAGCACTGATGCCCTGAAATCATGCATCAACCAAGCAGTATGTCCAAACCCCAATACTGCTGCTTAGTCAGAGCCTAAGTAAGGTGACAATAAGTCTGGGTGTGGCACAGGCACTACAGTTTTCTTGTCACCATAGGACAAAGAACAGTTGTTCATCAGAATTACCATGAAGAGGTGGGGCAGGGCAAGCTATACAACCCCTCCAGTTTTACAAAAGCAAGCCAGTTGCACCACCAGTAAAGCAACACATGGAGAGTGTAAGTGAGGAGGATATGAAAGTTTAGTTGCCAGAGCAGGGGCATGAGGGTGAGGAATTTGGGGACTGGGAATCAAATGAGGAGTAAGAGATGGAGAAAGGACACAGTAATGCACCCAATGCCTGTAAGGAGAAGGATGGGCAGGGGAGAAGAAAAAGTATGAAAAGATGTGGAGTAAAGGGAAAAAGTAGGACAGGAGGAAGAGCATGAATAAGCAGATGGAGGAGAGGAGCGTGATAGTCTGCTGTCATTTACACCACCGAAGTATGCTGATAATGAGTGTGACACTGAGGGTGGAGCCCATTAATGCAAAACAGAAGCACAAGAAAGCAAGTTTCTCAGACAGTAAAATCCAAAAGCAGGCCTTCCACTAGCCACCCCACCCCACCCCCAGCACAATCATCCCCACAGTACTCTACCACCTGCTATTGCTCTGTCTGGCCATCCCACACAGTAGCAGAAAACAGTAAAATATCTTATAGTCATGCAGGAATTGTTTACAAAATTGCCCTCCCCAGCAGTCCACTCATGTAGCAAAAAACAAAGACATCTTCTGCAGCATGGAAGCATTTGGTAGATTACATTAGGAATCCACTGAAAGCATATTGCAATCAGTGTGGTAAAAAGATCAGTTGGGTCAGTCTACTCATACATTGAGAACCTGTGTTCTTCCTGATCTTTTAAAATGTGAAGATAGTATCTTCCTCACAGCCACACTATTCCTCATCTCCACTCTTGTCAGATGGCCTAGGGGCAGTAGCCACCACAGTCAGGTATGAGAAGTGGTGGGATTACATGGTTTGTTAAAGTAATGCAGCCTCCATAGCATCCCCAGCAGTCAACTGATGCATCAGCAGGTACCGGCGCTGCTTCAAAAGCACTGCTCAAGCCACCAACAGCATAACAAACTACACTGCTCATGTCATTACATGTCAATACAATACTGCCACCTACTGTACTCACCAACATTCTGTACTAATCACACAACTGTTTGGAAAGATGATGACCCTTGATCTTCACCCATTCTCTGTCAGAGAAGACACTGGAGTTTGAAGACTTGTGCATGAAGTGAAGTCCAAATGCAACATTCCATTATGCTTCACATTTTCCTGGTCTGTTCTCCAGTATGTATGTGGCAGTATGCATGCAGATGATGACACTTGTAAAGGAGCAGAGGGGAGTTTTGTGCATTTCTCTAGGGCTATCTGGAGCAGTAGTGTAAATGAAAGCTTCCGAAATTTCACTTATCAATTGGGGTGTGTCCAAATCCAGCTCCATCACCATTCCCATCCAACGCCTGTCACCAACAGCTCCTTTAGGAATCATATTATAGCAGATAGTGTAACAGAGGCACACCAGTATAGAACATAATTTCTTAATGTGTTATTCATGAAGGGGAAGCACAGTTGGGAAAACTTCCCACGGTCCATCTGATCACTGCTGCATATTTGAATATATCCCCACTATCTGAGGATGGGAATCTTCATGATAGACTGGGGCAGTAACATTCTGAAGGTGAGGAATGATGGGGATTTAAGCCACAAACCTTGTTTTGCACACATACTAAATCTGGTGGTAATCATTTTGGAGGGGAAGTGAGGGAGACCTGAGTTGGTGGGTCCCCCCCCTTGCGCTCCCCGCAGTTCACCGACAGCCAAGTTAGAGGTGCTTGCTTGTGAAACAAGCTCCGGCGCGCCTCCTCAGCAGAGATATTGACATCACAGGAACAGAAGTTGCCCCTGCTGGTGCAGGAGACCCATTTTCACTAGCCAAGTGAACTCTCAACTCCTTTGTCCTACCTGCATGTGGGAGCCCTGCCACGACCCACTGAAGCTGCTGGTGTTTCAAACTTGGCGCTATTTTTAACTACTGCTACCTGATTGGCCCCTGTAACTCTGTGCTCACTAGCCCTCCTGCCTTAAGGGGAGTGCGACCCTGGACTGTGCATCATTTTGGAGGGGAAGCGAAGGAGACCTGAGTTGGTGGGTCCCCCCCTTGCGCTCACAGCATTTTGCCAATGGCCGAGTTAGAGGTGCCGGCTTGTGAAACAAGCTCCAGCGGGCCTCCTCAGCAGAGATATCAACATCACAGGACAGTATTTTGGCCTACCTACCCACCCTGTTCCCTCCTCCTATTAAATCCCCACTTGCCCCGCCTCCTGACCTGGCAGTGCCCTATCAGATTGGAGGGGATGGACTGTAAAGTAACTGCCTTCTACAACCAGAGATAATAAAAAAAAACTTGTTAACAATTTAGTTATTCGCAATGACCTGGATTGTCCTGTTACAATACACCTGCTTTTTGTTTGACCTCTCCTGAATACCGTAACTGTTCTGATTTACCTGCCTTTTGTGACGTCTCCTGAATACTGTAATGTACTGTATGGTGATTCTGCTGTATACATTGTCCCTAACTCTATACAGGTTATAGTGTTTATACCGCCTATTATACTTTTGCAATTTGTTCTGTAGGCATTTCCTATGTGGGGGACAGGTAAACAGCAAGGGTCCTCCCCTAAAATGGTGCCTCTCAAGGCCCCTAGGGGTACCATCCCATCCCCCCCTCCCTGCTCAGTCATCCTTGCTGGTCTCCTTCTGGGACTAGTTACCCTCCAAGTGGTAACTGCCCCTATCCATACCTCGGGGGTTGATCGCATAAGGGTGTCTCTCTGTGAGGTGGCTGACTTCACCTTCTCAAATCTCCTGGCAGATGCTGGAAGACCCTGCTATCCCGTATGTGGTCTGGTACCAAGACCCATATTGCATCGCACCTGGGTTAGGTGACGCCTAGCCCACAAACCTATGATTAGGAGTTCCTCCTCCAGAGGGCATCTCCTGTGGCTTGTCCTGCTGATCCTAGCCCTGGCCGGTGATGTTGAACTTAATCCTGGCCCCACCCTCCATGCCTCTGCAATTCCTCAGGAATAGCAGCTGGGTAAGGGGTTAAAAGTGGCTCATCTCAACATTTGTAGTCTGCTTCCCAACCTGGATGAGCTCATTGCATAGGTCACACTCTACAAGCCTGATATCCTAGGCATAACGGAGGCCTGACTTAAGCCCTCGATTCCCGACTCAGTCTGTGCACTACCAGGTTATGAGCTCATATGATTGGACAGGTCTCGCAACAAGAGGGGAGAAAGCATCCTGATATACTTCAGAAGCCACCTCAAAGTATCCCTGGTGACTCACCAGACATCCCCTCAGTCCCCCTGTGAATTGCTTCATGTTATGCTACTACTCGGCAACGCTAAGAAACTACATGTAGTGTGCACCTATAACCCCCCAAAGGGAGGGCTTCAGGGTCTCACCCACCTCCCGGACACTGTTGGCCCCAGTATTGGTGACAATGAGCTCCTAATCCTGGGCGACATGAACCTAAACTGGACTGGTGGTAATGTAAAACAGTTTGAACCCTTACTAGCCAGCTTAACCCTGACACAACTCGTACAGGAGCCCACCCGATTGGCTAATGGAGTCTCCAGCTTCCTACTGGACTGGATCCTGTCAAATCACCCTGAAAGGATCTCCTCTGCAGGGACCCTATCCGACTCCATCTCAGATCACTCCCCGGTCTTCTGTGTTTGGAAAATCCCCTCCCCAAAGATCCCTCATAAAATCATCCACATCAGGAACTTTGCCAGGCTTGATCCGGATGCATTTATGGAGGACCTAAGGCTCATGGACTGGTCAGGGGTGTATAGTGCCCCCGACCCCTCTACAGTCATAACCCAGTTTCTCAATTCCTTCGGGGCCCTGCAAGACAGGCACGTCCCAACTATCAGATGGAGGGTTAGGGGGTCAGCCACAAAATGGCTACCTGGGAGCCTCCTTGCCCTTATGCGGGCGAAGGACAAGTGCTGGGCCCACTTCAAATGCTCCCTTGACCAGACCCTGCTACAACAATATAGACAACTCAGAAATGAGTGTAAAAAAGCCATTAGGGTTGCTAAAAGTGACTTCTGCAAGTCTTCCCTCCTCAGCTCTGCAAATGACCCAAGAAGGTTCTGGAGAAGCATAAAAACCTTGGTCAGTGGTTCCTCTAACTCTGGAGTAACTGACATGTTAATTGGAGGAGCTTCCTGCAACAACCCACGTACGATTGCAAATGCTCTCAACTCCCACTTCACTGATCTATCTGCTCTTTCCCTACACAACTCAACTGACAAGATTGCCAACTGTCCCCCACCCCCGGACTGGCTGGAGTCCAACCCCTCCAGACCCCCTTTAGTCCTAAGGGCTGTGTCAGAGAAGGAGATGCTGACTCTTCTCTCTGGCCTCTCCCAGTACTCCAGCACTGGCCTAGACAACCTTGAACCCAAGCTTCTGAAACTTGGAGCCCCTCACATAGCCTCCCCGGTGGTTCACATTCTCAACCTGTCCCTTGCCGGGGGAAGAGTCCCAATATCTGGAAGGTTGCCAGAGTAGTCCCTGTGCTAAAGCAGGGCAACCCTAAAGTCCCTGATAACTACCGGCCGATCGCCATTCTACCTGCCATCAGCAAGCTACTCAAAAAGGTAGTAGCTGAACAACTCTCTGAATACATTTAAGCCTATGAGTTGTTGTCCCCTGCCCAGCACGGTTTTCACAAAGGGAACAGCACTACTACGGCCCTGATCTCTGTCTCGTCCAGTATTAGAGCAGCCATGAACCAGGGGGTACTCTCTGGAGCAGTGTTCATTGACTTGTCCAAGGCCTTTGACCTTGTTGACCATGACCTGCTCTGTACTCAGATGAGGTCCCTTGGCTTGTCCCCATCAGTTTTGAAATGGTTAACCAACTACCTGCATGGCAGAGTACAGCTGACCAAATTCAATAAAGTCCTCTCAGATCCCCTACCCACGACCTCTGGCATTCCTCAGGGCTCGGTTCTGGGACCCCTTCTTTTCTCTCTCTTTATTAACTGTCTCCCTGCAGTAGTAACCAAATGTAGGGTCACCCTGTATGCGGACGACTTGATTCTCCTGGTCCACTCCTGGGATACAGCCACCCTTAATCTCCATCTATCTGAGGACTTTAAAAACATTCAGGCTTGGCTAACCCAACAAAAGTTGGTCCTCAACCTGAAAAAAACACAGGCTATGCTATTTGGCTCAACAGCCAAGATACATGCCTCTCCAGTCCCTCTGCAAATCAGTTGTGCAGACGGAACTCTTCTTCACACTGTGACCTCTCTCAAATACCTCAGGGTGACGCTTGACCCTCAACTGGACCTAGGGAGCCATATCCTTAATGCCTGCAGAGCTGTGAAGTATAAGATGGGACTGGCCTACAGGGCCAAATACAACCTAATGCCTGCTGCTCGTCTGGCTCTTGCTTGTGAGTACTACTCCCTTTCCTCAGCTATGGTCTCCACCTCTTTGCTCGTACCTTGAAAGCCCTTCTCACTCGGTGTTACACGATGTACAACAATATCTGTTGTTTCACTCTGGCCGCCCCCCACCTCACCCATCATTGTGAACTCTATGACAAGCTTGGTTGGCTTTCTCTGACTAATCACATAAACTTTGGACTAGGGTGCCTTGTGAGCAAGGTGATCAGCACTGTCACCTCCCCGGGGCTGGCTCAGCTCCTCTCTCCTACTGACCGCTCCTCCTACCCTCTCAGGTCCCTGGCTCCAGGGATACTAAAAGTACTCCCAACTCGCACCCTTATGGGGGACAGGGACTTCGCTGCATGGGCTCCCAGGCTTTGGAACACCTTCCCCAAGCAGGTTCACACCTCCCCTTCCCATCAGTGTCTCTGCAAATCCCTGTGGGGGCATCTAAAGCTGGCCTCATGTTGCGAGGGCCCATAGCCACCCTAGCTCCATGTCCTAGGTACCGCAACTCCTCGGTATTCTTTTACTTGGAACACATACTGAACTGACTTGGTTGTTGACTTGGGTCCAGCTCTTTCTTATGCACTTGCCTATGCTACATGTGCGTTCAATGCTACTTAATGCTTGCTCATTATGTAATTTACCTTTATCTGTCATACATAATGATCCCTATACTGCCTGTTTGTTTTGTTGACTCAATGTACTAAGTTACAATATTGTACTTGTTTACCTGCTTCACTGTAATGATGTTGTCTGTAATACCTGTTGTACTCTCCCAGGTCATTCCTGAAAATAGGCACACAACTTGTCTAGTGTACCTACCCGGTTAGCAAAAGCTAAATAAATAAAAAAGTCAAGTGTATGTCAAACATACTCAGTTATTTATTTTTGTAAGGAATTTATTTAAGTTTGCAATACAACAGTTTTTACACCCATGAAAATAGCATGGTTTTAACACAGACGTTGTAGAGAAAAATGAAAGACAGAGAAAATGTACCAGTTACATCTAGGTCTCCATAATGTTGCTGAGCAGTTTACTCACTCCATACTGCTTTTCCTATAATGACTCAATATAGCACAGAAACAGAAACAGAGTTATTCAACAATGGCTTTACTAAGGAGTTCCCAGATATCCTTTCAAAGCTTCAGTTTTCTATGATACGTATAAAGTATTTTCTCAGCTCTAGGTGTCAGCATGGCTCAGTTGGTAGCACATCCGCCTCTTGACCAGAAGGTCGTGGGTTCTCATCCCACACCGGGATTGGACTTGCACCTAAAAATCGCTGGCATCTAAGTGCAGTATTGGGGGATGCTGTACTGCTGGGGTGTGCCGTCCTTCAGATGAGATGTTAAACCGCGGTTCCTTCTGCCCATCCTGGTGTTGTCCAGGTGGAAGTAAAAGAACCCAGGACACTCTTTGCAAAGAGTAGGGAACATTCCTGGTGTCCTGGCCAACATTCCCCTTCCCATAAACTGGTTCTTGCAATTATCCAGGCTGTGTGTGGGTGATGATGTGCAATATGGCTGCCACCACACATTCAGTCACTTCACTACCAGTCTAGCATTGTTTGTAAAGCGCTTTGGATGTATGAAAAGTGCAATATAAATGCTGATTCTTCTTCTTCTAATCAGATCTGCCATCAGGTTAGTCCATTGAGCGTAACTGGGTGGGGTAGCATCTTTCCATTTCAATAGTATGCACTTGTTAGCTGTGGTAATATGAAGTTGTAAGGATTTACTTTGGGTAGATGGAATTGAATCATTGTTATAGTATCCTAATAAAATAAGTAGGCTGCCAGTTTGAATTTATTTATTTAATTTTATTTTAGTTAGTTTTTGATAACTGGGTAACTGCACTAGACACAAAAGTGTCTATTTTCAGGCACGACCTACAGGAAAAAACAGTGATGACACAGTACAATATTGAAGTACAACATATTAGGGATACAATTAAAATGGATAACAATTTGAGCAATTTGAGGTGACTGGAAAAACGTTCTGATATACTTCATAACAGAAGTGAAAGTAAGTGCATATTATACTGTAACATTTAAGGATGTAGTAACAATAGATAATGGTTTGAACAATTGGTGAAACCAGGAGACCATACAGACATTTCACATATCAAAGCATAACCTAAGTGCACATATAACAGTTGATTATCAATCTAGGCATCAACTCTATTCTACAAAACTAGCTATAACAGAAAGAAACATAGAATTTGATGGCAGATAAGGACTGCTTGGCCCACCTAGTCTGCCCATTTCCCTACCTAATGGATAAGCTACAGATCCTAGTTAACCAACAGCCTGTTTCCTCCTACCCCCCCACTAGAATTTGCTTTATGTGTGTCCCAGACACCAGAGAGGGAGTAAGTAGGTAGGAAGGACTGAGGTAGTAAGACCTCGCAGGGAGAAAGTGGGGAGGGAGATGTGTAAGAGGTGGGGTAGGAAAGGGGTGGTAAGACAAGTAGAAACTATAAGGTATAAGTACTGGAGGAGGACACTGAGACAGTAATAGTCTAGGGAGTCAGGAATCTAGGGTGATTTAAAACAATTGCACTGTGTACTCTCAATAAGCAGAGAGCAATGCCTCTTTTTAAACAAGGCATGGCTAGGTGACTGGCGTATTTCAAGGGGCAGTGTGTTCCAGTAACTGGGGGCCAAGTAGGAAAAACCTGTTTTCCCTTTGGAAGTGTTACATCTGGGAATGTGGAGTAAGGAAAGGTCAGCAGAACGGAGACCATAGGAGGTGGTCTGTGGGTTGAGTACAGTGGTGAGAGCTAGGCATACTGGACCTCAGGATTCCATCCAGAAGGGCCCCAAGAGCAAGGAGCCAGTGGACCATAGGAGAGGGCCAATTAAGGTCTGCATAGAGCAGGCAATGATATTTTAATTTAGGGGATGCAGAGACATAACAACATATATTATTATAGGTTATGTCCCATTTGTGTAGGGAGGTTTTAGATGCATTGCCATAGACTGAAGTTCCATATGCAAGGGATTAGACAAGAATTCTTCTGGCAATGACTAACCTCGCAGAAGGGGTGAGAACGTGACTAGTTCTGTAAGCTAACCCTAGCTTAGTATTGTCCGCCTTACACACAGTAGTAATATGAATCTCATAGTTAAGGGATCCATTGAGTAGAACCCCCAGGTATTTAAATGAGTTTACCATTTCCAAAGGGGTACCATTCACATTTACTATTTTGAAGAGATCGCGACTATTTTTTAGTTTGGCAGGCAAACCGAAAATCATAGCCTGAGGCTTGCTAATGTTGAGAACCAGCCTATGGCTAGTGATCCAGGATTGTACATTTAGGAAGTCCTCTGACAGATTGTGGTTGAGAGTTAGCCTGTTATCAGAGCTGGTATAGAGAACAAGGTCATCAGTGTACAGCAACGATGATCGGGAGGAGGCATTTCTCATTATATTATTATTGAAGATCAAGAAGAGGAGAGGTCCTAGGATGGATCCTTGTGGTACCCCAATGTCAATGACTGTTTGTCAGTGGTTGCAGAGTTGAACTTTACAACTTGCATCCTGTTGGATAGGTAGCCATTAAACCAGTTCATGGACTGCACTGAGAAACCCAGGGATAGGAGGTTAGCTAGCAGGATGGCGTGATCAACGAGATCAAATGCCTTCATGAGATCTATAAAAACTGCTCTTGTTAGAAGACCCTGATTCATAGCATGTAATGTATCATTGGTTAGCTGTAGCAGGGCAGTTTGGGTGCTGTGACCCTTTCTAAAGCCATATTCATTTGTGGACAGGAGGTTATACTTGGTGAGGTGCTCTGTTACTGTACCTGTCTTGCAATGAGCTTCTTCAGGATTTTGTTTAAGACAGATAATATTGACATTGGTCTATAGTTTGCTAAATCCTTCTTGTCACCTTTTTTAAAGACCGGCATTACTCTGGCCATTTTCCAGATATCTGGCACTACTCCTTCACTAAGGGACATAGTGAAGATATTAGATAGGAGCCCTGCAACAAAGGGGGAAGTCAACTTGAGGAGCTCAGGTTCCAGGCAGTCAGACCCAACCACAGTGCTGTCTGATGTGGCATTGAGTAATTTGAGCACACCTGTTTTGGAAACAGCTTTAAAGTAGAATGGTGGTCCCCTTTTGGGGAGGAGATATCAGGAGCAGAGGGTGTGGTGGGGAGGACAATAGTATATTTGGAGAGGTCTGAGAAGTGATTGTTGACAGTGTTTGCTATTGTGTGTGTATCTAAGCAGTGGACTCCATTCAGTATCATGTCATTTGTAGTGTGGGATTACTTGGATCCGAGGGAGGTTTTTATGTGTGACCAAAATTTCTTGGGGTCACCAGCTGCATCCACCAATAATCCCTTGCAGTATTG
The DNA here is from genome assembly GCA_016271365.2 of Neoceratodus forsteri. Classification (NCBI taxonomy): domain Eukaryota; kingdom Metazoa; phylum Chordata; order Ceratodontiformes; family Ceratodontidae; genus Neoceratodus; species Neoceratodus forsteri. The sequence goes on from CM057454.1 coordinate 203,851,006, forward strand.
GCTTTCTGCAAGCCTGATTTGCTTCTTGCACTTCGTGCGCTGTTCCTTATAGAAATGAAAGTCCACTTGGAGGCCCAAAGTTTTGGATTTTCTCCAGCATTTGTCCCTAGCTTTGACTGATGTGGGTAAGTCCTTGTGCAACCATTTAGATTGCTTTCTGCTTACCCGGCAAGTGCGAAGAGGGGTATACTTATCCTGAAGTGATAAAAACTTGCTTAGAAAAAGGTTGAGGGTGACATCAGTGTTATGGGCCCAGTAGATAGGGGACCAGTCAATCATAGTGACATCATGTAGAAAGTGAGCCTGGTTTAGATCTGCATAGTTCCTGAATGATATATAGCATGGGGCAGATATAGTGATTACTGAGTGACTCCATACACAGAAGACCGGGGAGTGGTCATTTATTGTGCCTGGCAGAGTGCCTGCAGCTGCAACTCTATCTATGCGATTTGTCATGACCCAATCAATGAGGGTGCTAAAACCATTATTTTGTAACATTCTAGTTGGGTCAGTTATGACCTGTTGTAAATTGTAACTCTGCACCAGGGATTGAAGGGTACCATGGGATTTACTCAACCTATTTATATTCATGTCACTGAGGATGATTAATTCATGCTGCCCAGCTGTTGAGGTACTGTGGTTCAGTAAATCCTCCAAGCCAGATTGTCCACCTTTGGGAGGATTGTAAGCACATATAATGTGAAGCTTCTTTGCTTTTAATTGGACTCCCATGGCTTTTGATAATTTTTGAAAAATGTTGTCCCAGTAAAACTTCAACTTGGGGCATTCTGCTAACATGTTTAGCTAACATATGCTTAATATCCACATTATCTGCATCTGCACCAGTCTTCAGTTAGGGGAGAGGGAGAAGGAACCTTTAGCTGGTGGCTGTGAGTGTAAGTAGATCTGAAAGATTTTCTTAGCTGCAATTTCTGTGTGTTTGTAATTGTATTAGAGGGCTGGTCTTAACTGCCATTTATTGTGCTTTTTTTACATTTAGTTTGGGCAGGAGTAAAGGATTCTAGCAGACAAGTTGGTGTTTGTGTGCTTAAAAGTTGCTGTCTGGCCTGTAAATGCAGGCATCATGTTACAGGGGATTTGTGCTGATTGAATGTGAGGTGTAACTGCCATCTCAGTTAGTCTTCAGTTGGGGAGAGGGAGAAGGAGCCTTTAGCTGGTGGTTGTGAGTGTAAGTAGATCTGAAATATTTTTTTAGAGGGATTTCTGTGTGTTTGCAATTGGATTTGAGGGCTGGTCTTAACTGCCATTTATTATGCTTTTACATTTAGTTTGGGCAGGGGTAAGGGATTCAAGCAGACAAGTTGGTGATTGTGTGAGGTGTCACTGCCAGAGGACTCCTTGGCTGATTGTGTTTTGCTTGTGGGGTACTCTCACCCACCTCCATGCAACCCACCCACCCCCAAGGCTTGCCCTACATTTATTGGGTGAGTTCCATAAGGCCTTGCAACATTCTAATCCTATTAGGGTGACACTTGGGTAGTGTTGGCTACTGCATCTTGGGTACTGTTTGTATTGATTGCTGCTGGGAAAAGGGTAGATTGATTGAGTGTATATGGATTGGAGGGTACTTTTAGATTGCAGATTGATTGAGTGCATATGGATTTGAGGGTACTTTTACTGCTGAGGGGGCCCATATTTCCCATACCTCACAGTGAGGATGGGATCTAATGATGCAAGAGCTGGTATCTTCGGGAGGGTGATTAGGTGTACAGGGTGTGGGGCAGCCATAATATTGAATTGGGCATGAGGTTTGGGGATGCCCAGTGTGTTCCAGTTGGCAGTTCTCAGGCAGAAGGTCGAGGGGATCAGGAAGCAGGTGGAGGGAGGGGGTGGGTTGGAGAGGGAAGGGGGCCAGGAACCATATGATGATAGGCAAGGACAAAATGGCATACCCCAGGGTATAGGGGCAGGAGTGAGAGGACTAGGACCACATGGTCACTCCGGGGGGGAGAGACATGAAAATACCAGTGTACAGTCTTCACTCCGAAAGGAGGGGGCAGCCCAGAGAAAGCCAAGAAAGGGGGAGGGGGACAGGAGTGGGTGAGCTTGGGGAAGCATCACACTTACAAATTGCTTTACCCTGCTGTACCCGGAAGATGAGGTGGAAGAGGCTGGTGGTAAGGGGGCACAGGATGATGGGGAGGGATTGGTCAGGTGTCGGGGGGGCCTGATCCAAATGAGGGGAGTGCTTGGGGAATGTAAGACCAGGGCACCAGACAGGTGGGGAGGAGGGCAGGAGCCAGGTCTGAGGGACGTAAGGCAGAGGGGGATGCACAGAACAGAGTCAGGGTGGATGAGGCTGGGACCCAAGACAGGGCAGAGTTGAGGAAGGGTAAAGTGGACAAGGAGGGGGTTGAGGAGGGGAGCACTCTGGGTAGACCAGCTCTGAGACTGGACTTTCCAGAAGAGGAGGGTGTAGAGAGCACTAGGGCACAAGAATCCATTACTGCAGAACCTGAAGGGGGAGGGAGGGAGAAGGAAAGCAGGAATAGAAGGCCTGGGTGGAGAATTCAATGGCAACAGACCAACAGGGAAGAGTTAGGGCAACTAGTGATATTCAGGCTGTGAGGGGTGGAGGAGCAAGCTGGGAGAGGGAGACAGAAGAGGGAGCCTGGAAGGGCACAATCAAGCTAGTGATGCCCAGGCTGTGGAAGGGGCGAGGAGCAAGCAGAGGGCCATAGTCAGAAAAAAGAGTCTGGAAGGGCACATACAGACCTGTCACCCCCAAGTTGCAGGGGGTGAGAGGAGAAAACTGGGGGACATAGACAGAAGAGAGAGCCTGGAAGGGCATGCACAAAATATAGACACCCAGACTGTGGGGGGTGCAAGGAGTAAGCCAGGGGACGAAGACAGAAGAAGAAGTATGGAAGGGCACAACTGGTCTAGTAACTTGGGGAGAGAAGTGAAGGTGGTCCTGCTGTGTGACTCCATGATTAGAGGTATCCAGTAGGAGGGGGTTGGGGAAGGAAAAGGCAGCCCAGTCAAGGTTAAATGTATCCCAGGCCTATCAGCACATAAGGCCAAATTCCAGCTATACTCAATGGCAAGGGAATGCGGAGGATCCCCAGACTTTCTAGTTCACCTGGGAACAAACAATTTAGAAGGGAACAGTGAATTGGAGATACAGGCAAGATTCAGGGAATTGGCCAGGGTTTGCCACTCTATAGGATGCTCAATCTCCTTTTCTGAAATACTGCCAGTACCAAGGGCAAGCGGGGTAAATAAGCAAAAACTTAGGGGGGTGAACCAGTGGCTCAGGGAGTGGTGCAAGTCAGAAGGGTATGGATTGATGGGGACTGGGGTGATACATTGGAAGACAAGGGGCTATATGCCAGGGATAGGCTGCATCTCAACCTGGAGGGGAAGGAGATCCTTAAACTAAAACTTTTTGGTTTCATTGGTGATAGGCGGGGTTTAAACTTGTAAAGGAGGGAGGGATAGAAAGACTGAAAGCCCCAGCGAGGAAGCTTGAGGGTTCAGGACTAGATACTGCAAAGTGGGCTGTGGGTAGCATTAAAAGACCAGGGGGAACTGAGGGGGGGGAAGAGACAGGGGATTGCACTGGGCTGAGAAGACTGGAGAGGGGGAAGGGGTCGGTTGGTGGACGGTCCTGATCAATGCCAGGAGCATGGGCAATAAAATGCCAGAGCTCCAGGCAATGCTAGTTGAGGGTGCAGCACACTTGGAGGCAATTACTGAGACATGGGCCACCCTGAGGCATGATTGGGACCTAAATTTAGAGGGATACACAATGTTTAGGAAGGGTGGGGGGGTGAGAAGAGGTTGGCATTGATAATCAAGAATGACATAGTAATTGGTGGAATCAAGGAGGCAGAAGGAGATGTGGGGCAATTTGGGTAACCCTACAAATGGGGGGGTAAAAGATTAAAAATAGTGGTGGTGTACAGACTCCCTGTAATGGAAGTGGAACTGGAGGATGATCTGGCTGAGAACATCAGGGCCACTGTGGCCTCGGAAAGTGCAAGGTGGTCATTATGGGTGACCTGAACATGCCGGGGGCAGACTGGGGCACTATGACATCCTTGGTGGCCAGGGAGCAGAGGTTGATGGATGTCTTCCAGGATGCCTTCCTAGACCTGCATGTGGGGGAGCCTACCAGGCAGGATCAGATCCTGGACATTGTCCTAGCAGATAGTGACCAGATAAGGGGTCTGGAGGTGAGCAGCCCATTGGCAGGCAGTGACCATGCCACGGTCTTGTTTCTTATGTTCCTGGGGGAGAGGAAATTTGCACTAACACAGAAATAATATATTTCAGGGGGGCAGACTTTGAAGGCATGGGAAGGGATCTTAAAGGGTGTTTGGATGAGATAAGGCCAGACATGGATGCTGGTAGCTTGTGGGAGACCATGAAGAAGGAGGTGCAGGAGGCTTCGAGGGCCAGTGCAAAAGTGCAAGCAATGTAGGGCCAGTAAGCCATGTTGGTGGACTCGGGAGGTGCAGGAGGCAGTGAGCGAGAAAAAGGCTGCCTATGCTTGCTTAAAGCACACAAGGGGGGCTAGGGAGAGGGGAGAGTATGATTTTCTGGCTAAGAGGGTCACCAGGGTGGTAAGGGGGGCCAAGGTGAAGAAGGAGCTTATTCTGGCCAGGGATATCTGCGGGGGGGAAGGGGTTCTACAGATACATAGGGCAGAAAAGAAAAGTGAGGGCACAGATCAGCAGGATTAGAACTGGGGGGATGGGCGCAGGAAGCTGGGGAACAAGCAGATGTGCTAAATGAGTACCATGCCTCTGTCTTTACTGGGGGAGTTGGGGAATCTTTCCAACTCGATGGGAGGATAGAGGAGCCCACTGAACCAGGAGGTCAGTGGGAGACTGAAGGACTGGATGAGACTAGGGCAGGGGATTGGTCATATCTAGAAGGGGAGGAGAGGATGCATGAGGATGGGGATGGGAAGGCGAAATCACAGCGGATAAGGTGAGAGAGGCCCTCCGGTCGTTAAAGGCTGAGAAGGTGCTGGGGCCAAATGGGCTGCATTCAAGGGTGCTGAAGGAACTGGCGTATGTGCTGGCAGCTCCACTGGCCTCACTCTTCAATATATCTCTGATGACAGGGTGGGTGCCTCAAGATTGGAAGGTGGCTCATGTGGTGCCTATCCACAAGGGGGGTCCAGAGAGGAGATGGGGAATTATAGGCCCATTAGCCTAACATCTGTTGTAGGCAAGGTTATGGAGGGCATTATAAAGAAGAGGCTGGAGGGCAGCTGGAAAGGTTGGGGCACCTGGATGACAGGCAGTATGGTTTTGTTCCAGGGAGGTCAATGCCAGACTAACCTGGTGGAGTTTTATGACTGGGTGAGGGGTGCCCTGGACCAACATAGGCTGGTGGACATCCTCTATCTGGATTTCAGTAAGGCATTCGATTCGGTACCCCAGAACGGCCTACTAGCAAAGATGGAGGAGGATGGGGTGGGGGGATACTTGTTCAGGAAGGTGGAAAACTGGCTTACGGGTTGAATACAGTGAGTGGTAGTTGGAGGGATAGTCTCCTTCCCCAGGAAGGCAATCAGTGGGGTCCTCCAGGGTTTGATCCTGTAGCCACTCCTGTTCAATTCCTATGTCTCGGACATAGGGTGGGGTGTTAGGAATAGGTTGAGTCTCTTTGCAGATGACTCAAAACTGGGAGCACTGGCAGATCGGCAGGAGGGAAGAGAGGCCCTACAGGGGGATCTGGGTACCTTGGGGGGGGTGGGCAAGAAAGTGGGAGTTGAAGTTCAATGCAGTGAAATGTAGGGTGCTGCATCTGAGGGTCAGAAACCCGGCACATGCATACACCCTTGGGGGGACCACACTGCAAGTCACATTGGGTGAGAGTGACTTAGGGATAGTGGTGGACAGCAAAATGAATAACACAGAGAATTGTTGAAGAGCTGCAGCAAAAGCAAACAGGGTACTGGGCTGCATAACCAGGGGGATTACCTCCAGAAGGATGGAGGTGATCCTCCATCTATATAATGCCCTGGTTAGGCCACATCTTGAGTACTGTGTGCAGTTCTGGAGACCCCATCTTAAGAGGGACATAGCGCTGCTGGAGAGGGTCCAGAGGAGGGCAACCAGGATGATTCAGGGCATGGAGGGTAGGACCTATGAGGAGAGACTGGATGAACTCAATCTGTATGCATTGGAGGAGAGGAGGGACAGAGGGGACATGATAGAGACTTTCAAATATGTAAAGGGGATAAATAAGGGTGAAGCCAGAGAAGTGTTCAGGCTTAAGAAGAGGGAACTACCAGGGGGCAAGAGTGGAAGCTGGAAGGGGGGCACCACAGTGGAAGGATTCAAGAAGGGCTGGGACAGGTACATGGGGAAGCTGAGGCCAGGGAGGGCCACTTCTGGGGCTGGAGGGGTGGAGGAGTGATATTTCAATAGGGGGCTAGCTTTCGAGCAGACACAATAGATTATGAGGCCAATTCTGCTGGCTTTTACTATGATACTATGATACAATAGGGACAGATATCTGTTATATTTGCATTCATTTTGTGTAATTTTCTTTGGGTATAATACATTCTATGTAAAATATAATATTTAATTTGTTGCAATTTGATGGATGTGATGTCCTTAAATGGTTCATCACTTTCCTGATTAACCAGGCAACACAAGAGTGTGGATTGGTAAATATGCCAATGGAGCTGAGTTGCCGATTTTATTGGTCACATAATTTCTATGCTGAAAATACCTATAGAAGTGTTATTTTGAAATCTTGAATTCAGCCTGTAAAGCAGTAAACATTTTAAATATATGTTTTTGGAAAGATTGCCCCAAGATAGTTATGTAATTGACATACCAATATTTAAATTCTGGTGCCCAAATTGAAGGTTTAAAGTTGTAGATATAAATTAAAGGAATATCTGGCCCCATAGTTGTCGTCCACTTCATTTTTTGATGGATCTTTTGCCGTATTACATACAGTAAGTAGTTGCAGTGGATGTTAGTAACTCTTTAAGTTTAACTTTTGGTAAACCTGAGAACCACAGTTCTGGTAAGGTTTTATATGTTTTTTTGTTCAAACATGCACAGTTAAAAAAACGCAGCACTGTAAAATATATCCCGGGATAGTTTCATAACTCCCCTAGATATGTTGAAATCTTACACAGTTACCAGCAGAAGCACAATATTTCTCAGCATTCATTGATTCTGCATTTCACATGGTAGAGAGACTTGTGGAACAATAATCTGTGTTCTGGGTTATACAATTTGATGAACAGGCTTGTGGAGGATATCTGTCAGGAGTGCAGGGGTTTGTTCTGCAAAAACTTGTCCCACTACTGTGACCATTAAACAGGACACTAAAGATTTCAGTGCTGAATCAGCAACCCCTAACATGTTCATTCCCATGGTGAGTCTATTTAAATGCCACACACACTATTTTTTACAATCACAACAATCAGTGGTCGCAGTGGAGCTCCATGTGAGGTAGAACAGGATGAGCAAGGCTCCATGGCACTGACTGTGGGCTGAGATATAACTGACTACCTTTTATTTTATTCTGTTTAACAGGGTGCATAGATCGATCTGTGCAGCAGGGGGTTGACAGAGAGATCCAGGGATCTAACTACTGTAATTGTCTGTTCCTCTTACAGGTATTGGCAAAGGTGGAGCAGGGGAATTGCACTAGTCCTTACCATACAATTGTTGTTTTTTTGTTGTTGGTCCCTGTATAGCTGGTAACAGCAAGGCATTGATTGTTGCATTTCTGATTTATTGTTGATTTCTTGCTTTGACAAGGGGGCAGACCCACCCACCCTATCCCATCCCACCCACCCCAGGCTCATCTACATTTATAGGGACTCACCCTATCTGCTTTCCTACTTTCTGCTAGTCACAGTAAGGGCAGTAACACCCTAACATAACACAATAGGAATGGTGTTACATAAACAAATGAGACTGAGAAAGGGAAAAGGAAAAGGTAAAGAAGGAGGAACAAAAATTGGTTTGTACTTGGGTGACAAAAGCTCAGTAAAGAAAAAACAAATAGCAGACATGAGGGGAGTGGTGCAGTGCAGTGTAGTGGCTGTGGGGAAGCAGTCTTCTGGGAGACATTCTGGAGGCTGCAGTGCTGCCCTATCTGCATGCACATTTCTGTGTTGAGGGTGGAAGGTGCTCATCTCCAGGCAGAGATGGCTAGGATTCAGGAGACCTCATCCACCCCCAGACCACCAATGCCACCCCACTGCCTCAAAGGATGCCAGTAAAGAGAGGAATCTGGACAACAGTGGGCTCTGGAAGGATGAGGGAGGTTGGGCAGAGGTGCTTACCACCTGTGATTCCACTCCATAACTCCTACACCATTCTGGCTGAGTGAGGCTATCCCATGGGGACACCCACAGTGGTGGACAAGGTGAATGCAGGAAACCTCCATAGTGGAGACCCCAGGGGGGGGGAGACAAGGGATCCCAGAAGAGAAGGAAGCAACTCCTAGTTAGGAACTCTATTATTACAGAGGTAGAATTGGGGGTGGGTAAGGGAGGAGGGAGAGAGGTAATGTGCCTACCTGGCACCTCAGCTTGGAGGAATAGGAGGTGAATCTTAAGTACGGTGGGGGCAGCAGCACAGGAGGGGGGAGCTAGACATCATTGTCCACCTGGGAACAAATGACCTGGCTAACAGTGAGGTTGGAGTGATGCAGAGGTAGCTCACAGATTTGGGTAGGGGTCTTAGACAGGTGGTATGCACAGAAACCTTCTTGGAAGTGCTACCTGTCTACGGCATGGGAGGCGCCAGGATGCTCCACACCAGGGGATTCAACAAATGGCTGAAGAACTGGTGTAGAGTTGAGGGTTTGGGTTTCATCAGGGACTGGGGGCCCACCTGGAGAGATGCAGACTTGTACATGAGAGACGGTCTGCATCTGTCCGAGGTGGGTATCAGGATACTGAGTGAAAGGTTTGAATGTTTCATTGGCAGTCATTTAAACTAGCAAAGGGGGGGTGGAATTATGCAGGAAGAACTCAACTCCCCCCACAGGTCAAGGTAGATGGACAAAAGGATACTAAGCACAAGGAAACACAACAGACTGAAACAGAGGGTAATGACAGGGGAGGCATGGGGGAAGGGATGGGATCGGAGCAAATAGGGGCAAAGCCATCAAAACATGGAGGGCCTTGTGTACAAATGCCCGCAGCATGGGTAACAAGATCTCTGACCTAGTGGTCTTGATGGCAGAGGGAGACCTAGATATTGTGAAAGTCACTGAAACATGGTTTACAGAAAGCCATGACTGGGACATTAATATACCTGGGTACACAGTCTACAGGAAAGACAGGGAGAGCAAAAAGGGAGGAGGGGTAGCAATCTACATCAAAGAAGGGATCAAGGAGACTAAGATAAAGGGAAAGCAGGGAGGAGGGGAAGCACTGTGGGTCACACTGGAGCCAGGAAATGGCACCACCATCCACATAGAGGTTATCTACAGTCCCCCTCACAAGGGGAAGAAACAGATAGGGAAATGGTAGATAACGTCCTTAAAATGGCATAGAAAGGGAAAGTGTTGTTGGTAGGGGACCTAAATATGCCTGATGTTAACTGGAGCACTTATGCTGCAACCACATCCAGGAGCAAAATCATTCTGGATGCCCTGCAGCGGGCATGCCTCACGCAACTTGTGGGGGAACCCACCCACGAGGGGGGCGATATTGGACCTGGTGCTCACAAATGGAGACAGAACAATGGATATATCAGTGGGCAGTCACCACCATACAGTATGGTTCAGGGTAAAGACAGTAGAAGAATCAAGCCACACAAAAGTAAGAGTCCTAGATGTCAAGAGGGCTGACATTGCTAAAGTGGAGGAATGCCTCAAGAGAACACTGGGAGAGGGTGAGGGACAGGGAGTACAGGTACAGTGGGAGAACCTCAAGAGAGCCCTAAAACAGAGGCAACAAACATTCATGTGAAGTTAGTGAACAAAGCCAGAAGTAAAAGAAAACCATTATGCTTTTCAGAACAAGTGGTAGGGAAGGTTAGAGAGAAAAAAAACTGACATTCAGGAAATACAAGGAAAAGCAAAGGGAGAAACCCAAGGAACTGTAACAGACAAAGCAGAGGGAGGTGGGTAATGCAGTCAAAAGTGCAAAGGCACAAATAGAGGAAAGGATAGCTGAGATAGTGAAGGAGGGGGACAAAACCTTCTTCAGGTACATAAGGGAAAGAGGAATGGACAAGGGAGGGACAGTGAGACTAAGTAAAGAGGGTGCAGTGGGCAGAGAGGGACCTGGAAAAAACTGAGATACTGAAAGAATACTTTTGTTCAGTTATCACAAAAGAAGAGGAAAGGGAGGGACTGAAATTAGCTAGTAGATACACACAGTGAAAAGGGGTAGACACCAGTCCATTCACAGAGGAGACAGTTCTAAAAAAACTCTTGAAACTGAAGGTGGATAAGGTAATGAGGCCAGATGGAATACATCCCAGAATACCAAAATAGTTCAGAGAGGTACTACTGACACCACTGACAGCCCTATTCAACAAATTGTTGGAGGAGGGAATAGTACCGGAGGACTGGAGGAGGACGAACGTGATACCCCTTCACAAGAGTAAGAGCAAGGTAGATGTAGGAAACTATAGGCAGGTCAGTTTGACCTCAGTGTTGGGAAAGATGATGGAATCACTGTGAAGGAAAGGATTGTAAAGTATCTAGAAGCCAGCAGGGCACATATCTTGAAGCAACATGGATTCACAACAGGAAGGTCTTGTCAAACTAATCTGATAGATTTATTTGACTGGGTGGCAAGAGCAGTAGATCAGGGAGGGGCGGTGGATATGACCTATCTAGATCTTAGTAAGGCATTTGACACAGTCCTGCACAAGAGGTTAGTAAACAAGTTGGACAAACTGGGGGTGGTAAACTGGGTCAGAAATTGACATAGCAACCAGACTCAGAGGGTTGTGGTAAATGGAATTCAATCTGAAGAAAGGTGGGTAACCAGCAGGGTGCTACAGGGTTCAGTGCTGGGGCCGGTCCTCTTTAATGTCTTTATAAGCCACAATGCAGATGGACTTGAAGGAAAAGTATGTCTCTTTGCTGATGACACCAAGAACTGCAATGGGGTTGACATTCCAGTGGGGGGGGGAGGGTGAAGCAAATAAGGAGAGACTTAGGCAAGTTTAAGGAATGGTGAAGAGTGTGGCAGATTGGATACAATACCAAGAAGTGCAAAATCATGCACTTGGTGACTTGGGGAACAAAAACCCAAAGGAGGAATACACAAGGGGGGTTACTAACAACAACTAAAATGGAAAGGGACCTGGGCATGATCTAAAAATAGCCAAACAATGTAAGAAGGTGGTGAGGAAAGCCAGTGGAAGGCTGGGGTGCATAGGGAGAGGTATCATCAGTAGAAGACAGGAGATGGTGATGCCGCTGTACAGGCAGTTGGTGAGGCCTCATCTAGAGTACTGTGTGCAGTTCTGGAAACCTTCTCTCTGAAAACACATTGACAGAGTGGAGGCAGTCCAGAGAAGTAGTAGTAGTATTAAAAACTTTTATTCATTCAGAATGAATTGGACACTCAACTGAGACAAGCTCATTTTCAGTGAGGTCCTTAGTACCAAAGCTAGTTACAACATATAAACAATTTTCTGACAAACAAATAATACAGGATACATAACAAATAAACATACAATACAGAGAAGGGCAACAAAGATGATGCAGGGGCTACACCAGAAACCATACGAGGAGAGATTGAGAGAACTCAATATGCATACTCTGGAGGACAGGAAGGAGAGGGGGGATGTGATAGAGACTTTCAAATACACTGAGTGGATCAACAGAGTTCAAGAGGATAGTATCTTTCAGAAAAGGAGATGTGCAAGAACAAGGAGTCACAATATGAGGCTGGAAGGGGGAAGATTCAGGGTCAGCATGAGGAAGTATTTTTTTCACAGAAAGAGTGATTATTGCATAGAATAGCCTTCCTGAGGAGATTGTGAGGGAAAAAAACAGCTGGCAAATTCAAGAATGCATGGGACAGACAGAAGGCAAAACTAGTGGTGGGAAGGAGGAGGTAGGCTGCAGATCAAATAGGACCTGGAGTTAATACCGTAGATAATGAAATGGGCAGACTAGGTGCGCCAGGCGGTCCTTATCTGCCATTAAGTTCTATGTTTCTGTGTTTCTACAGCAACCCAACAAATTAAAGATAGTGGTAGCCATGAAGACACCGATGGCGGGGCAAGAATAGCAGTGATGATGGAGGGGGAAGGGAGAATGGATAGTAATGCCACTGATTCACATGAGTCATTGCAGCAGCAACAACAACAGAAGCAACAACAGAATAAAATCCTCATAAAAGAAGTGGCAGTGATGTTTCTTGTGTAGCTTGCAAACAGGCTTGATGGCATAAGATCATACACACTATGTTGGTGGGCAACACTATTTGATCCCCGATATAAAGATGTGTTCATTTCCCTGGATGCATGGTGTTACAGACACTTATGACAGAACAGCAAATACAGCTTGAAGAAGCTGGCAAGAATGTACATACAAGATCTCCTGGTCATACTGCTCCTCCCCTTCTGCTGACTTCACTTGGTATCAGTGTCAGGAATCATCATGACATGAAAGAAGACTTGGTTAATGATGATCCTGTTACCGCAGGACACTCTGTGAGGAGGACTCCAGACCAATGTGTTTCTTCTAATCAGGTATCCTGTCTGGGAAGCGTAAGTCCACTACACATTCACTTACCCCAACTGATCCTGTAAGTCAAATGCATTGGTAGTCTGTGTTGTGATGAGAGGGTAACATTAATTCACATCTGGCCTGGATTGCTAACTTGATGTAACTGTGTTGAATTTGCTTGTACTGTATCAAAGCCTTGCCCTATCTAGGTGACCATTATATAGCTAACCTGTGTTGTTTAATATTATTGTTAAGACCACTTGTATTGTACCTTAGAAAATGGGCTTAAAAATTCCAGTAATTTCATTGGCTGGCAGGGGTACATTAACTTGCAGTGAGAGCCCTGTAAGTAAAAAGTGCCAGCCATGCCAACTCAGTAAAGTATCACAGTGCCTACCCTGCTCTTTAATTGGCTAAAACCACTCCTTTCAATTTAAAATTGACCCCATTTTGTTCCTCTCACTTAGCAAGAGATACTGTCCCCCAGGCTGTCCCCCAAGACTCCTTCATTTATTACCAGCTGCCTAACAATGCCCCAGAGCAACCTCTGGTGCTGAAAATAAATGTCCTGATTTATTTGTGTAATACTGCAATCAAAAAGTGTTCCACTGTACCTACACAGGGGCTTACAGCTCCAGCAGTACTTTCCGGTCTCCATGCTGATCTATGGCACCGCCTGTCATTTGTCACTTACTGCACTCCACTCTCCAAACACACACACATTCATCTCTCACTGTTCCCAGTCAATTAAAAGAAAAATTAACTCCACAACTTCATATAAAAATAAAGAAATTAATTTCTTGTTCCAGTGCCACTTCTCTTTCCCCATATACTTTTTTTTTAACCGGGAGAGACACACTAAGCTGAAAGTCTGCTTACAGGCGTGACCCGGGAGCACAAGGAAGTTAAGTGACTTGCTTAGGGTCACACTTTATGCAAGTGGGGGATGTGGGATTCAAACCCAGGTCTCCAGGTTTGCAGTTCAGAGCCTTAAACCACTGCGCTATACTGCCTCCTTACTTCTGGGTGTGAGTGTGCAATACTGGACCTTCCAGGTGCTATAAGGCCCTCCAACTGTGGCGTTGAGCCTCATTATGCCCCTGGGCAGTCTGGTATTGTGCAATACCGTCCACTGTGTTGGGTATTATTGCTTGCATAACCTTAACCTAATCTGGGCAATCCCTATATTTATTTCATTTATTTAGTTTTCATTAACTGGGTAAGAGCACTAGACTAATTCTGCCTATTTTCAGGCACGACCCCAGGAGGGGGATACAGATGAATGCAAACTGATCTTGAACCAGAATAAGCTGTTGGTGGTATTTTTAGTAAATGGTGAATATAATTAACCTGTGTTGTTAGGTGTGCTTGTTAAGCTCATTTGTACTCTACTTTAGCACCATCCTATCTATGAGACCCCTTTAAAGCTAGTCTGTGTTGTCAAGTGTGCTTGTTGGGTTTGCTTATGTTGCACCGTAGCCTCACCCTATCTAGATACCCTTATAGGGATAGCATGTGTTTTTAAGTGTGCTTATTGCGTTTTCTTGTCTTGTACTATAAACTCATCCTATCTAGGTGACCTCTTTTAAGTTAATCTGTGCTGTTTAGTAAGTGTGGCAACTGTACTAGTAACAAATACATTACTCCCTTAGACAATCACCCTTCTTGCTTTGTTTGAAATGTGCACTCTCCCTAACCACTCACCCTTCCTGCCCCTCCTCCCTCAATTAGGCCTTTGTATTTTCTCCTAACCTTCCATTTGACCCCTGTTCATGTCCCCCTCAAGGTTTCTAAATTGCTCTGCTACTCAGTCAGAATGACCTCCTCATGTATATTTATTTGGTATCTATTCAACTATTCCTGAGCATGATCAATGTGAAGCTACATAGTCCATGCAATTCTTTTCTCCCAATTGCATATGTACCATGTATGCTATTATGTCATATACTTGCTACTATATTAACATTATATACATGCTATTTTACTTTACTCATGGAAGTACTTTGTTATTTCTGCCTACTTTAATAACTGCTTAACACTATATCACTCTTACCACATGTCCTCATATCCATTTGTTTCTCCACCATATGTGATTTTTGCTAAAGTGTTGTTCTTGTGAGCCTAAGGAATATTGTACTCCCTTCTTCCCTTCCCCTGGGTCACACCTGGAAACAAGCCCCGGAGCAATCTGCCTTTCCTGCTTAGCAACATTTTAACTAACTATGGAACTAACTAACTAAATAAATAAGTTGCTTCCCTTTCTGGGAGATCATACATAGGGTAGACCAGTCTGGTTCAAGCAATGGGGTACTAGAAAGATAGGGGAGAATTTGCTTGTATCCAAAGTCTAAAGTTTATCATAAGGATCATTATAGGGATAAGGATTAGTGGGAAGCAAGTCAGTTGCAGGCACAGTGGGTGCTGTTTCTCCAGGGTATCCAGAGGAGGAGTCTCTGCTCCTTTTGCAGGAACTTTACAGAACTACAGGCTTAGCTGGTAGCAGTGAGGGAGGTGATATCTCTCCCCTGGAGCTCTGGCTGAGCTGGAGCCCACACCTCTACTACCTCAGAGACCCACTGGTCCAGGCTGGTGGAGAGCAGTGGCAAGAGAGGAGGGGAAGGGTGGTAGGGGCAGCTACATGGAGGTCAAGCCGCCTCACTCCATCCTAACAGCAAATTGCTTTGCATTCTTAGAGGAGATTCAGATACCTGACTCCTCTTGAGGGACTCTGGATCAGTCGAGGGGAATGCAAGTGATGAGCTAGTGGCACCCAGTAGTTAGAGGAGGAAGAAGGCAGCTAGGAGAATCTTAGTGGTTGGAGATTCTATGATTAGGGAGTAGAGAGGTTGTTAGGGGGAAGGGCCGAGGATGGTAAGGTGCCTTCCGGGGGCATCAGCCATCTGGGACATAGACAGAATAGGGATGATAGCAGAGGGAGGGGAGCAGGGTTTGCTGCTACACTTGGAAAACCAATCTGTGGAGCAAGTGAAGTAGAACTTTTAAGGTGACATCCTTCACCTGACTATGAGAGGGGACCAGTGTGCTGGCAGAAGTTTGATGTCTACACTGGACAGTTAAACTGATTATGGAGGAAACTGAGGCCAGGAGAAACATGGCAAAGGAAGTGAGGGAAGGGAACCTTGCTAGTGCTCCCCTATACAAGGGGACTGGTAGCAGTAAGGTGGGTAAAAATATGGTTGAGGTTCAAACAGAAGTAGTGGAAGTGACTAACGGGGGAAGGATTTCATGATCTGCAAGCAACAGGAAAAATAGGAAGTTAAGGAGAACAGTAAAGAATGCAAGAGTATGAGTACAAAACAGCAAAAGGGATCTGGATTTAGTAAGAAGAGGGTCTACTTTAATGCTAGGAGGCTGGGTAATAAAATTAGTGAGCTTCACTCATTGGTGGCATACGCTGAGGTGGACCTATTAAGCATGACAGAAACTTGGGCCATAGAGAATAATGATTGAAACTTGTCAGTCCCAGGTTAAACACTATTTAGCCAGGATAGGGGCAAAGGAAAAGGGGGGTGTAGTCCTGTATATTAGGGAGGGTACATAGGCTCTGGAGGACAGACACATCAAGGGGAGTAAAGGAGAAACAGTTGCCATGGGTCCACCTCATGGCAGACTCAGGCAAGAAAATACAGGTGGAGTTATCATAGACCACCAGAACAAGAGAAAGAGAGATACAGACAGCTTGGGGAAGAGCTGATAAGGGAAGTGAAGAAGGGGAAAGGAGTGGTGGTGGGTGATCTGAACCTGCCAGATAATGACTGGAACATTCCGGCAGCCAGGTGCACCAAATGACAGGGCCCCATTGGATACATTGCAAGACTACCTGCTGATGCAGCTGGTTAAGGAACCCACTTGAGAAGTGACCATTCTTCATCTGGTGCTCACCTACTCAGAGACGGTGGGTAGAGTGAGGGTAGGGGCACCACTGTGGTCCAGCAACCATAATTTTATTTGGTTCATGCTGGCCATCCTTACCAGAATGCCCCTATAAAAAACTGAAGTCCTAGATTTCAGAAGAGCAGACTTCAACTGGATGAGGGAGCTGGTCCAAGACAAATTGACTAGGGTGGCCAACATCAGTGGTGTGGAGGAAAGATGGGGGGCAAACAAGGGGATCATTCTTGAAGCAACAAAGTCATACACAAGAATGGTTGCAAAGTGAGACAGGTACAACAGACCAATATGGTTCTCAAAAAGGTTCAGGGAAGCAGTGAGGGCTAAGAAAAAAGCTTTCACCAGGTACAAGGAACAGCAGAGGAAGAAAGAATGGGATTAGTAGCAAATGAGAACTAGGGACGATAAGACGATAGTCAGTGAGACAATGGTAGACACAGAGCTGTGTATAGTGGAGGGTGTTAAGGGTGGTAATAATTCTTCAGCTACTGTATATTAAGGAAAAAAGGAAACAGAAAGGGAGTATTGTTAGCCTACAAGAAGAAGAGAGGGTTGTAGAGGAAGCTGAACAAAAAACAGCTGTCATTAATGATTACTTCTACTCTGTCTTCAAAACAGAAGACAGCGTGCCCCTGCCTGAAAAAGGCATCAAGGTGGCTGTCGGGGGCATTCCTGAAATAATGCAGTCTTTACCAGAAAAAAGGGTCCAGAAGGTACAAGATGCCCTAGAGGTAGATAAGGCCCCAGGGTCAGATGGGATGCACCGAAGGATGCACTGAAGAACTGGAAGCAGAACTGGCTGAAACCCTAGTAGGGCTATTCAGTAGGTCAACTCAGACAAGGGTAGTTCTGAAATACCGGGGCATAGTGGATGTAGTCCTGCTACACAAGGGGGAAGGACAAGAAATAACTAGGGAATTACATACCTGTTATTCTTAGTTCTGTAGGGGGTAAACTAAGTTACTTATCAAAGAGTATCTTGTGGACTACATCACGAACAATAGTCTACAGGATAGTAAACATCATGGGTCTGTGGCGGAGAGGTCTTCTGAACTAACTTGTTAGATTTCTTTGTCTGGGCAACAAAGGTGGCAGATAAGGGCCATGCAGTGGATTTACTCTACATTGATTTCAGCAAGACTTACAATTCCGTACCACATAGAAGATTGCTAAAAAAGCTGGAAGATCTGAGCATGGCTAGGAACATAGCTAGATGGGTAGGAAACTGGTTGAAGGATAGAACATGAGGGTGGTGGCATACTGAGTCAACCTGAAAGAGAGGGCGTACAGGAGTGATTTGCCACAGGGATCTGTTCTGGGTCCTGTACTCTTCAATATGTTCATTAGTAACATTGGAGAAAGCATCTGGGGCAAGATGTGTCTCTGCAGATAACATGAAGCTCTGTGATAGGGTAGATAGCAATGAAGGAATCAGGGAGACGTAGAGGGATCTACAAAAGCTAGAGAGGTGGTCTGCAGTTTGGGAGTCGAAACTCAACAGCAAAAAGTTTGAGATTATGCACACAGGGAACAAAAACCCAGGACAGAGTATTGGATGGGAGGGGC
This sequence comes from Neoceratodus forsteri, assembly GCA_016271365.2. Lineage (NCBI taxonomy): Eukaryota > Metazoa > Chordata > Ceratodontiformes > Ceratodontidae > Neoceratodus > Neoceratodus forsteri. The sequence continues at coordinate 203,869,144 of CM057454.1, forward strand.
AAAACTGAGCACTACGGCAGAAAACAGGGACCTGGAAGTCATCCTTGGTGATTCCTTCAAACAATCGAGATGGTTTTACAAGGCCTATAGTAAGGCAAATAGGATGCTGAGATGTATTGGAAGGGGTACTGACAGCAGGAAAAAGGAGTTATTACCTTTATATAGGTCACTGTTAAGGCTGCACCTGGAATACTGTTCTCATTTCTGGAGTCCTCACCAAAGGAAGTACAGGGAAAGGCTGGAGACAGATGACCAAGATGACTGAAGGCCAGCATAGCAGATTTTATAAGGATCATCTCAAGGCACCAAACATTTGCTCACTGGAGATCAGGTTAGAGTGGGGGATATGATAGAGACTTTCAAGTTCCTGAAGGGAATAAACAAGATAAACTGCAGGAAACTATTTAGCAGGAGTAAAGATTTAAGAACCTGAGGTCATGAGTGTAAACTGGTGGGTGGACAGTTTAATAGGGATGTAAGAAAGTTATATTTTATGGAAAGGTAGGTTGAGCCATGGAACAGGCTGCCATCGGATGTGGTAGGTGCTAAGACCATAAATGGTAACAAGCATGACTGGAACAGAGTGAAGGGTTTGGTGGTTACTCTATCCCACCCTCTTTTAAAACTGTACACTGTCCTCAACATAATGAACTCTTCTGGTAGTTTGTTACATCCTTCCACCCCCTTCTTTCTGTAAAGCATTGCCTCCTCATTTTCCTCCTGAATCCTCCCCTTTCTAACTTCAGACTGTACCATCTCATGACCCTCCCTTCCTTTAAGCAGAACAATCCCCCCGTATTAGCCCTGTTTATGCCTTTTAATTATTTGAAGGTCTCTATCATGTCCCCCCCCCTTCCTTCTATCCCTCAAGGAATACATGCTGAGCTCCCTCAATCTCTCCTTAAAGGGTATATCTCCCAGACCTTGGATCATCTTTGTTGCCCTATGTTGCACCCCCTTTAGTAATCTAACATTCTTTTTTTAGGTATAGGCACAGAATTGCACACTGTACTCCAAATGTGGTCTTACCAGTGATCTGTACAGTGGCAAGATGACCTCTTCCTCTAGAGGTGGTTCCCGTGGCTATGCACTGCAGCATTTGATGGGCCCTAGCTGCCACCCTCCAGCACAGTGCCAATACCTTCATGTCTTCTGTGACTATTACCCTTAGGTCTTTCTCTTCCTCAAAATTAGACACCTGCACTGCCCCCAGCCAGTAGGTGGTCTTGGGGTTTCTGATTCTGAGGTGCATGACCTTGCACTTCTTAACATTAAACCCCAACTGCCATTCTCCTGACCAGTGCTTGAGTTTTGCCAGATCTTCCCTGAGTTCTTGCCTCCCTTCCTCACTGTTCATTGCTGCACATATCTTAGTGTCATCAGCAAACAGGCTGATCTTACTCTTGATCCCATCGGCTATGTCCCCGATAAAGATGTTACATTAAACGGTGCATAGCATAGAGCCCTGTGGAACCCCACTGGTCACAGACGTTGGTTTGGAGCTTCCCCCCTCACAATTACCCTCTGCTGTCTGTTCTGCAGCCAGCTAGTAACCCAACCTACTAGTTTGTCCCTGGCCCCGAGGTTTCTCAGCTTGCCCAGCAGCCTCCTGTGGGGCACCTTGTTGAAGGCCTTACTGAAGTCCAGGTATAGGACACCCACAGCATGGCCTCTGTCAACCATCTCTGTGACCCAATTAAAGAAGTCGATTAGGTTTGTCTGACAGGATCTACCCTAGACAAACCCGTGCTGCCTTTCATCCTGGAGACCATTTTCCTCCAGAAAGATTAGCAATCTCTCCTTAGGAATGGTTTCCATTAAAGTCCCTACGATGGAAGTTAAGTTTACCGGTCTGTAGTTACCCGGCTCATCCTTAGGTTCACTCTTGTGAAGGGGCACCACGTGGGCCATCCTCCAGTCCCTGGGCATGCATCCTGTTTCCAGTGAAGTGTTAAACAGGTCTGCCAGTGGGTCCACCAATATCTCTGCCAACTCCTTCAGGACTCTTGAATGTACTCCGTCTGGTCCCAAGGCTTTGTCCAACCTCAGGGCTTTCAGTCCTTTTAGAACTCAATCTGCCTGGATGACCCTATCCATCACCTCTGCACCCCCTTGCCCTCTCCTCCTTTCCCTTGTGGTATCGGCTCATCCTTTTCTTTAGTAAACACAGAACAGAAGTACTCATTGAGAGCTTCTGCCTGATCGTCCCCATTTTCTACCCAACTCCCTTCCCTCTTGATCCCAACAATCTCATTCTTACAGGCCCTCTTCTCTCTGTTATGTACTTGAAGAAATCCTTTTCCCTCTCACTGATTCCTGTGCCAGTCTCCACTCCCTTGCAGCTTTAGCCACCCTGACCTCCCTATTCACCTCCCTGGATTTCTTTATGTACTCATGTACTCATGTAGGGAGGCAGTATAGCGCAGTGGTTTAAGGCTCGGAACTGCAAATCTGATGATATCCAGCAGACTAGACCTGGGTTTGAATCCCACAGCTTCCACTTGCATACTGTGTGACCCTGAGCAGGTCACTTAACTTCCCTGTGCTCCCAGGTTGCTCCTATAAAAAAGCTTTCAGCTTAGTGTGCTACTCCTGGTTAAACAACTAAATAAATTAAAAAAAAAAATTGTCCTCTTCCCACCCAGTCTTTTTGTACCTGTTGAAGGCCAACCTCTTTTCCCCTCACCTTCTCTGCCACCTCCCTGCTGAGCCAACTTGTCTTTTAGACCTGGACTGCTTGCTCTGGGTCTTGGCACATGTGTCAGTTGCTTCCATTAGGCCCTTCCTTATGATGGACCACTTCTTTTCTGCATCCATCCCAGGGTGGACTGCAGCAAGATGCCCCTTCAGGATGCTTGCTATCCTGACGAAATCTGCCTTCCTGAAATCTACCACTTTTGTTCTGGTTCTGGCTGCCTCCTTGCCTGTGTGAAGGAAGAACCACACTGTGCAGTGATCATTACCTGTTAGAGGGTCCTGCACAACTACATCCTGGACCTGGTCCCTGTTAGCTAACACAAGATCCAGTATGTTACCCTCCCTGGTGGGCTCCGTCACACTCTGCACTAAGTAGCTGTCCTGGATAGCCTCCAGCATTACCTGTTCTTTTGTTTTCGAGATAGCTGTGGTGCTCCAGTCAGCTCCAGGCAGATTAAAGTCACCCACTATGACAGTGCCCCCCCGCTGATCTTTCAGATTTGTTTCCCAAACTGCCTAACAGTTTCCTCATTCTGTGAGGGTGGCCTACACCACTCCCAATCTAACCTTCCTTCCCCTGGAGTTTTGGAGCTGAACCCACAAGGCTTCTGGCTTTCCCTCTTCTCCCTCCTCCCTGGCAAACAATATCCCTTCCCTCACATAGAGAACTACCTTTCCTCCTTTCCCTTCCTGTCTGTCTTTCCAGCATACCTTGTATCCAGGGATTGCAAGGTCCCAGTCGTATTCTGTGGCCCAAGTTTCAGTGACAGCCACAATATCCACCTCCCTTTCTACCACTACTGCCTGGAACTCGGCGACCTTATTTACCAAGCTCCTTGCATTCAAGGATACTACTCTCCACCATGTCCCCTGCCCATCATTTCACAGTCTTCCGCCCCTGCTACTGCTCCATTTATGACTCCATTTCCTTTCCTCCTGTTTACCTGAGGGGGAGGCCTTTCAGTCTCCCTTTTTTGGTGATTGCCACTTGCATCCCCCTGCTGGCTCCACCCTTCCTCAGTTTAAATTAATTTTGGTCCTGTTGTATTCTTCTAGCCCCTGTTTCTGGATCCCCAAGCCCTCCTTACTCAGGTGCAGCCAATCCTGTACATAGAGTTCTTTCCTATCCTACGTGCTTCTCCACCCAACCCCAAATCTCATGGTTTCACACCAACCACCCAACCATATATTAAACTCCTCAATTCTCTATTTCTGAGCATTTGCCTTAGGTACTGGGGAACCTCAGAGAATGCCACCATTCTCACCACTTGCATGCAGATTCTTCCCAGCTCTTTGAATCTATCTTTTCACCTCCTGCAGGCTACTCCCCTCCAGATCATTTGTGCCAAGGTGCACCGCTTTGTGAGGTTTATCCTATGACTTACCAACACACTTTGGAATGAACTGCCCCACCCTCCGTGCTGTCATTCCTGGCATACACTCCACCCAATCACAACTTTTTCTTGCTCCCCCCATCTCTCCCCTTCAGTATGGAATCCCCAAGATGACTACCCTTTCATCTTCCACTGGCCCTACCCCCTTGTTGTGCTCCCATTTGATCCCTGAACTAGAGTGCCTGCTCCCCTGCTGCCTGGCACTCTCTTCTCCTGCTTTTCCTGCCCTTATTTCCCCCTCCTCTGATCTCCCCTCTCCTGCCACTCTGTGTTAATCGAAAGTTAAAAAAAATACAAATGTTGGCATGTTCACTGAATCCAAATTCAGCATTGGCTGGTCTTTACTGGGCACCAGGAATTAAAAATTGACCAGAGAAATTTAGGGGCCACTGAAACACCACTGATGTCCTGTTTGGGGCAGTATAATTGATGGAGCACCTGCCCATGGCAAGGACCATTACACAGTGCAGGGGGTGGGTAGACATCCACCGTGGTAGCACTGAGTGCCTGGTGTCATGCTATAATCCAACTCCTGTGGCTGTCGCAGTCCACCATGTTAGTGGTCTCACATCTTATCTGCAACCCCTAATATTTGGATTAGCAATTTGCATAGTAAAGGCAAATGGCACAGTCGCAGGGTTTACTCTATCCCCCTGAAGACAACGCTGGTCCTTTGTGTATGTCAGTTTTATACAGGAACATAGCATGTCATAGTCAGAAAAACAGCGTTGTTCTGTTGAGTCTGCCTGATTCTCACCTTAGTCCTCACCAATCTACAGTAACACTAATAGGACCTACCCACTGCTCCCAAGGTGTACCTCCACTATGTTAGTTAAATAACCCCCTCAACGCCTCTCCCTTCTGTCATTTTTATCATACCCATGTGTCTATTCCACTCTGTCTTGAAACCAGTTACTATCTAGTTATGCCCCCCAGCAGCTTATGATTGTGTCCTGTTGTCACAGATACCTCACATTACCTGAATAGTAGCTTGCGGTTCTCTGTTATTCCCTTCATATCGGAAACTTTAAATCATACCCTCCTTTGCCTTTTGCCGCCACGTGTATGTACATATTAAGGTCAGCCAATCTTCCCCTATGCTGTATGTCTTCCCCTGCTGCCTGTATATTATGTTGGCTACACTCCATTGGACAAATTCTAAGCTGTTCTTGTCCTTTTTAAGGTGAAGGTTGCAGGACTCAATACAGTACTGTGGATATGACCTCACCAAGGACCTACAGAGTGGCAGTATTACTCAGTACAGTACTGTGGATATGATCTCACCAGTGACCTATACTTAGAGTGGCAGGATTACTTCCTTTCTTCTACTAGAACAAGCCCTGCCTATGCACTCTAGCATCCTACTGGCTTTCCCATATGCATGTATTGGACAATGTTTATGAGGCTGTCACTTCAATGTGGCATTAAATTTGAGTTTCAAGATCTTGGATCATGTTTCCATTTTCTCTAGGTCCTCTTTTGTGACCTTAACTCTTTCCTCACTGTCCACCCAGCCACATATCTAAGTGTCCTCTGCAAAAACACATATTGCCTTGGACCCTTGCCCAGTGCCACATATAAACAGATTGATGAGCACAGGACCCATGACTGACCTATGAAGCACCCCATTGGTCACCCGCCTAACTTTAGAATGCCTTCCATTTGACATTACCTTAGGATGTTTCTCCTAGCCAGTTCTCTGTCCAACTTTTTATGTCTTCACCTGCCCCCAGGTCACCAAATGTCTTCACAAGATATCTATGTTGCACTAAGTCAGAAACCTTGTTAAAGTCAGTATACAGGATGTGCACTGCCTGGCCCTTGTCAATTGCTTAAGACACTGTGTTGATGAATTCTATGAGTTTCTATGAGTTTAATTTGGCAGGCCCTCCCTTTCATGAAGACATGTTATTTACTGTCCTGGAGAGTGTGACTCTCCAGGAAGTCTACCACCTATTATACAACAATAGTCTCCAGAAAATTCCCTTCAGTGGAGGTCAGGCTAACCAGTCTGTAGGTGCCTGGGACTCCCCTGTCCCTACCCTAGTGCAGAAATGCATCCAATTCATTGGAACCATGTCTGTAATTAGCAAGCAGTTGAACAGGTCTGCTAAGGTGGCTACCAGAGCCTGCTCTACCTCTCAGAGCACCTGCAGCCCATCAGATCTCAGTGGCTTCCACACCTTAACCCCCTCAAGCACCAGATCACTTTGTTATCAGTAATGGTCTCCATCTCCATCCTAGTCTCCCTCTCATCTTTAAAGCTGCATTCTGGCAGTGGCCTTTCTTCTTCGACTGTAAGGACTGAGCAGACATATGCATTTAATTTGCCTGTTTATCAGTCTTCTCCCATAAGTATACTGCATTCTTCAATCATTAATCCCCCTTGTTATTCCTCTTCTCCCTGATGTACCTAAAAAATGCTGTGTCATTTTCCTTCACCATGGCTACTGTTCTGTGGTCTGCCTTCACATTTGCCCTTCTCACTCTATTACTGTTTTCTTTCAGGTAACTAAGGTAGAACACCCCATTGGCCTCTGACTGATCAGGTTTATTCCTTCTGAAGGCCAATGTCTTGGTCTGGACTGCTTCCCCCACCTACCTGGAAAGCCAAATGTCAGTACTGGTGTGGGGAACCTATCTGCACTCTTGAAGCTTCTCACCCTACTGTAACTGTGTATGGGATCCCTGTCATTTCCGCACAATGTTCAGTTCCAGGTACCATGTAACCTGGATTCTCAGACTGGAACACTGCATTAATGTTGAAAGGGGGCTTAGTTAGGGTTTTGTTTTCTTTTTTTGCTACCTTGATGGAACTATGAGGAGAAGATTTAGGTATTAGCAAACTCTTTGGTGAATTCCTTAATATTTCACTGTGTCTAACCACTCCATGTACCCTCAGGCATGTACTGTAAGGTGTGTAACCCCCCAATTCTTATGTTGCTCCTTCCATTGAGTGTTTGAGTGGGTAATAGCCCGTGTAGTCCAATACTACAGTCTGATGCATGTGAGCCTCACTCTTGGAACTCTGGGGCTGAGGCTGGGGGACTGGGTAGCATAACAAGGAGTATGTATGTTAAACAGACTCCTAAGAGCAGAACACATGGAGGTGCTCTTGGGTGCCCACCTGATGCTGATGGATGGACAGGGGGCTGGGCAGCAAATGGGCTGTCACATAATTATAGTTTGTTGCCCCATAGACACATCCAATGGCTGGAAGCCTTACTATGAAAGGTTACTGGATTAATGTATAGAAACTGCTCATATTGGTAATGTCATGTTCCTGTGAGCCGTGAGCCAAGAGCGCTCCAAAATTATGATACTGTAGAAGAGGCCATAGCGGGGCTTACAAAGCATGGCATCAGAATTGACACACCACCACAGCCTACCTCCCAGAAACTGCTGGAAGTGCTGTTGGCACAGAAAGCATGGACTAAATCTAGCTAGCCAGCTTTTAAAGCACAGCACCACCAGCAAGCTATGGGGGCCATATAGGAGATCATTGGTCACCTCAGAGGTACCATGAAGAATTCAGATTCTCAGCCTGAGACCTTGGCAACTGGGCAATGAGTCTGCAACTGCTTCATATGAATCAGGTAGGTGGCTCGCTCCATCTTGGCTGTCCCATCCTTTTACCCCTGAGCTTCCCTCCCAAGCGCCAGTGGGAATGACACACAAATAATTTATAATAATAATAATCACTGTCAATGCGATACAATCTTTGTTGCCATGGCAGCAGGTGGCTCCCCCCTTCACCCTTTGAGATGTTGCAATCCCCTTCACTGGTTGCTGATTCCTTCATCTCCCCCCCCAACCTGCATATGTGTCTGACCTTACCTTCAGCCCCCAGCTTGACTGAGGCTCCACAAGTACAAATAGAGTACAAAGTGAATAATTCCAGTAGACCTACAAGGTCTCGCAGTTTATATGGGATGGCCCCCTCGGTAATATTGCATAGTCTCAGGGATGCTGTCACAGGCCCAACCACTAGATTGAGCAGGACTTCCCATCCCCACATTCTCCTACAGAATTGCTATTAGAGGTCCACATGCAGGACAGCCTTATGGTTGTATGTGTAACACACGTAACCCCCAAAAAGCCACAAGACTCTAACCACTGTATTATGAGTCAGCTGCTCAACTGTAAGTAACCAGGAGATTAATCTTAAGGGGGGGGCTGGGGGTGACAACAATAGACACCTCCACTTAGGGGGGAGAGCCTGTGATATGCACCAACTTTCAAACTCCAAAAGGAATGCAAAAGCTTAGCACTCAGAAAAACTTTAAAACTCGGGTACTCACCACCATGCTTAGAATTGCCACACAGCTCTTCATAAAGTTAAAGATGTTTATTTACAAATCCATTCTAGAACAATAAAACAGCCAAGCAAATACCAGCCTAGCCTTATGTATTTTGGACAGCTATGTCCTTTATCAAGGGCTAGTGCACACTTTTTTGTTTTTAAAAACTTAGCACTATATGCAGTCACAAATTCACTTGAGATGTGTTGGCCTGTGTGTTGAGGATGGGGCAGATATCTGGTACTGCCCAGAGGGCATCTTTGAGGGGGTTCCATTGTCATAATAGAGATCACAAAATAGCGATAGCTATTATGGCATTTCGCCGAAAAGCAAATCTGTGATATACACTCCTGGCGACCCGACATCTGAAAAATGTAAAGTGTTTTTGGGGGGTCTGTGCCCCCAACTCAGGGGGCTTTGCCCCCCCCCACACCTCCCTGAATATAGATTCTCAACTCCAGGGGGTGCATGATGGAGAGGGGGCAAAATCCATACAGCACAAAAAAATTAAGTGTCGAAGCAGAAGGCAGCAGCAAAATTGTTTTCATGGTAACAGGGAGCATGAGCAATTCTGCCCAATGCAGGAAAGCAGCAGCAAAGGAGAACAAGATGCTGGGGTGTATAGCGAGGAAGTTCTCATCAAGGCAGAGAGGTGATCTTGCCCCTCTACAGGTCACTAGTCAGGCCACACTTGGAGTACTGTTTGCAGTTCTGGAGGCCATACCTGAGGAGGGATATAAAGCTACTGGAGGGAGTGCAGTGGAGGGCAATGAGGATGATACTGGAAATGGAGGGGAGAGAGTACGAGAACAGGCTGGGGGAACTGAATATGTACACCCTGGACAAGAGGAGGGATGGGAGCACATGATCAAAACTTTCAAGTATCGGAGGGGAATCAACAAGGATGGAGCTGATGGGGTTTTTAAACTGAGGAAGGGAAGGGACACTAGAGGGCATGGGCTAAGAATAGAGGGGGACGATTTAAGAGGGAGATAAGGAGGCATTACTTCACAGAAAGAGTAGGTCGAAGTGGAATACCCTACCACAGAGGGTGGTATTATGCAAAAGTGTGGATAGCTTGAAAAGGGCATGGGACAGAGAACAGGGGAGCTGTAGGGGTGGGTGAGGCTGAGAATGGCTGAGGGTGGACAAAAGGGGAGGAGGTGGGGCAGCTGCAATGTAGGGCTGCTAGCTGCACACTCGAGCAGACATTGATAGACCAGAAGGTCTGTTTCTGCTGGCACATTCATATGTTCATATGCATATCCCAGGACAGCTACTATTAGGTACCCCCAGACCCCATACTAAGAGCACCTATATTCCAGAATGACCTCTATGTACTGCCTACACAGTGGTCCCCCTGGAGGACCTGTTGCCTTCCCATTTGTTAACTCACCTTAAGCTAAACATGGCCAGAGGCTCCACCGAACAAGGCTTTGCCTCCCAGTAGATTTCTGTCCAGGCCACATATGGCCCCCACCTTGGAAGCCAAACCTCAGTTTGGTACTACTTGGACCACTGTGGCACTTGGTTCCCTGGTAGACTGTTCTTCAGAGGACCAGGGCCACCCCAAGTTATTCTTACTGGCAGTTAGCTTTCTACTGTACTTGTTAAGTTTACCCCAGAGTACAATGTTTCCTCCCTACCTTCAGCCTTATTCTGTTCACATGGAGTTTCATGTTGGAGAAAGGTTATGTCAGTCAGATATGACTGTATATTGTGCAGTGACAAATGGGGTGATGGGTGTCCTGTGGAGGCACTGGGGGCTAAGGCAACAGTCTCACCTACAAATAATTTAGCCTAGCTAAAACCCTCTTTAGTCACATTTGCTCATGGAATGTGAATGTGCTTACCAACCTGGTTAAGTGGGAGAAAATACTCTCCTGAGTCTGAAAACTGAAACCAGATCTGGTGTTCCTCCAGGAGTCGCATTTTACCCCACCTGAGCATGCCAAACTACAGAAGCTAGGCTTCATCATGGAGCACTATTCTTCCTATGAATGGGGACATAAACACGGGTTAGTGATAGCAACTTCTAGGCATGCCCAATTTGAGGAGCAATGAGTCTGGAGGGATGGGGGGATGACTGGTATTGGTGCTCAGTACAATGCATGGTTATGAAATCACTGTGGAAAACAACCACATAACCCCTGGAGCCATCACACTGGTCATCAACCACCTGATGGACCAGATTATCAACTACTTTGTTTTGTGGGGTGCTCCAGGGTTCAGTATTGTCACCCATGTTATTTGAGGTGTATATGCTACCCATCGGAGACATTGTAAGGAAGTATGGGCTGAGGTTTCACTGTTATGCAGATGATACCCAGCTCTACCTTTCTTTTGGCCCCGACCAGATTGGAGCTGTCTCGGTCTTTAATAGCTGTCTAACCGAAATCCAGGAGTGGATGAATTCTAGCTGGCTGAGGTTGAATTCTGATAAGACTGAGGTACTGGTTGTGGACCCGGGTCATCGGATAAGGGGGTCGGGTGTTGATGCGCCTTCTGGAATTTTTCTTGGAGGCGTTTCTCTCCCGACATCTGAACGGGTGCGGAACCTGGGGGTGGTTCTTGATGATGGGCTGACACTGCACTCACAGGTGTCGGCAGTCATTAAGACTTCCTTTTAAGACCTCAGGAACATTTCCAGGATCCGGCATCTTGTTCCGTCTGCCGACCTACCAACGTTAGTTCACGCCTTCATGTCCTCGCACTTGGATTATTGCAACTCCCTTTACCTAGGGCTTTCTAAGGTTGAAATCTATCGCCTGCAGCTAGTGCAGAATGCTGCAGCCCAGCTTTTGACAGGTTCTAGCAGATCCTGTCATATTACTCCGGTGCTGTGTGAACTGCACTGGCTGCCAATTCAGTGGCGGATCACCTTTAAAGTCGACTTGCTGACTTTCAAAGCTCTACACGATATGGGCCCAGGCTATCTGAAAGAACTTCTGGTTCCTTATCACCCGAATTGATCACTCCGCTCGGCCGATGAGGGGTTGCTAGAGGTTCCAAGGGTAAATTTGAAATATTTGGGTGCTCGGGCATTTGCGTATGTAGCCCCCACCCTTTGGAACTCTCTACCCCGTCAGTTGCGGGAGTGCACTTCTGTGGAGGGCTTTAAGAGAGGTCTGAAGACTTTTTTATGGGAAACTGCATTTTTAGAACACTGACTGTTATGACTGTTTTGTTTTAATTGTATGTTTTAATGATTTTTTCTTTTACTGTTCTGATTTGTTATTTATGTACGGCGCCTTGGTAATTGAAAGGTGCCTTACAAATAAAATTATTATTTTTATTATTATTATTATTATTATTATTATTATCTTCTTCACTAAAAGTATTCTCCTTCTAGAAGGAGACCTCTATATGACCCTAAACCATTGCTTAGCCTCCTCCTCTATTCACTTACCCCATATGTGGAATGTAGTTGCCTCCTCGCATCATGGGGTTCCTGGTCACATCTAGACTTGTTTTGCTTCCCTTCTCAGTATCCCAGTGGAGTCAGGAACAGCAGCTGTTGTGTCAGAGTTTGAGCCATCCATTTATGCCTTTAAAAAAAAGGATATAAATATCGATGTTTACTGAGTATATTTGCTTGGGAGGATCGTGGTTCCTAGGCCCTGCACACTATTTGGCCACACTTGTGCATCAGTTCCATCTGGAGCAGTCTAGCATCTGCATGCCCCTGACCAGCCTGGGAGATGTCTTCTGGTCTCTTAGGCATTGAGGACACTGACCAAAGAGACAGAAGTGCAAGCCAGCTCAGGATGAGCTGCTGCTTGCACTATATGAACACCAAGATGTTTGATTTTTTTTGTTTTAATACAAGAAAGGGTTCCAGGGGCAGTTGAATCAGGTAGCAGTGAGAGGAGTAGAATAGCAGCACTCCAGAGTTTCACATCACCACTGCATCACCAAAAAGAAATGGAGAGAGAGGGAAAAAAAGAGAGAGAGAGAGAGAAAAAGATAGAAATATATGTATATATATCTATATCTATAGATATAGATATAGATATATATATATATAGAGAGAGAGAGAGAGAGAGATAGAGAGATAAAGGGAGAGAAAAACAAAGTTGCAGAAGGGGGGAGAAGAAGCATCATCAGTCAGCCAGTTCTTGTTTTATGTCAGCAGCCACCTCATCTTCTCCCTAAACAGGGCCCAAAAAGAAAAAGAAAAGAAAGAGAATGAAGCAGATAAAGAGAAAGAGGGACAGTGAAAGGGAGACAGCAGAAGGTTTTGAGCAGTGCCCATCAGTCCCGAAAATCAAGAGAAAGAGGAGAGAAAGAGAGAGATACCTACAGTTGGAGGGGATAGACAGTGGCAGCAGCTACTGTTTTGGCTATGGCCCAGTTAGAGATGTGCTGAAGTTTAATTTTGCTGGTGAAGTTGGCAATATCACCATGCAAAATATTTTGCGAATTTCAGGCAATCAGCAAAATATTCTGCAGGGGCGGAATTGTGAAATTCTGCCCTTAAAATGTGGAATCTCACCCGCGAAGAGTAGAATTTCACTCTCTAACAGCAGAATTTCACCCACAACCGGTGGAATTTCACCCATGAGTGGTGAAATTCTGCCATTTGGGGGGGGGGGGCGAAATTCTACATTTTGTGCTAAGAATTTTACACTTTGCGTCTGCAAAATATTTCACGAAATGCAAGAAAATCATGAAATATTTCATGGAGTGGAGTTTGCCGACTTCACCCATCTCTAGATCCGGTAACCACCCTATGTCCCATATAAACAGAGAGAGACAGAGAAAGAAAAAAAACCTTAGATACAAAGAGAGAGAGAGCAAGAAAGACCTAATGTGGCAGCCTGCCACTAAAGAAAATTACCTGCACAGTCTTGCTGCTGGGGGCATTTCAGAGGGATGAAGATGCAGACAGACATACAACAGTAGATGTGGAGCTGAAAGGGACAGTAGAGAAGATGAAGGGTGGGGAAGGACCTAAAGGTGGGTACTGGTGAGGAATCATGAAGACTCACAAGTATTGGCAGGCAAGAGCCCATTGGCCCTAGGCAGCCCTCTTACAAATACTTTTAACAAGTCAAGGCCAATGGTGGTTAGATCCACAGTGGTCAGACAGGTTATAGCCAAAGTGTGCTTGAGGGTGAGAGTTAGGAGACTGTCTGGGAGGCCTGACAGTCACCTGGGGTGCCTAAGAGAAAATTGTGGGACATCTGGATCTGAACAAAGTGGCCACAAGGGGTGCCCAATAATCACTCCAGAGATGCAGTAGTATATGGGAATCAGAGGCTTCTTAAGGTGTGGAGTTAGGGGCAGGAGCCTGCCAGCAGATTTTGCCTTCTGGGAGAAGCAGTTCTGCAGTGTCCAGTGTTTGTAGCTCCAGTGTCTTCCAGAGCCCAGCTTCAGCAGCTACAATGGTGTCCAGCTTCAGTACTCCAGGAGTTCCCAACACCAGCATCTCCTGTGGCATGTAGTGCCAGCATCAGTGGGGTCCAGCTTCAGCAGTTCCAGAGGTGTTCGCTTCCAGAAGACCCATGGTGAATCTACTGATTTTGTTCCAGCCAGACTTCACAGTATCATGGACTACCTACACATAAGTATCCCGTCTCTTGATTTAGACTATGATAGGAATGTTTGGGGATAGGTCCTACCCTCTACAGTAATCAAGTAAGCAAGCCATTACCTTTTCCCCATGTAGTCTCTCCCCCACCTCCTTACTCTCTTAGGTATTCTGCTCAGACTTAGCAAGTAAGTTTAGAATTAAGTGCCCCATTACCACTGCCCTCAGGTTTAAAGTGATAGAACTGCGTAGAGTTAATTTGTACAAATTTGCCTCATTTAAGTAGTAAGCTTGGAGTTTAAGTGCCCTTCACTTAAAGTGATACTCTTACAATTTCTCTTAACCTTTACAGTGATTCTCTCTTAACCATTACAGTAATTCAGTTTTCATGCTTGCTAAGTTATAGAAATATTGTATTGACTGATAAGAATACATTGTCTTTAAATGTGTTTCACTTTTGGCACAGTAAAGTGCTCACTTTGCATTACTGTTGCTCCCCCAGCCCCATCTCTAAATAAATCTCTACAGTTATTTATTGCATTCTGGGTGTTAGCCTCATTGTGTATTCTGTATTCCTGTACAGGTGGTAGATGACCATGACTATAATAAGGGTGACCAGTGTTCTGTTGCCTTATGCTAGCGCACTGCAGCCTTAAGGTTACATCCCAATTACAGAATTGGCATACTTGACAGTATTGAATTTTAAAGAGGTTGAAGTTTTAATAATCTCTGAAAAAATGGAGGGGGATGCAAGAAAGGGTGATCAAGCTGTGAGGCCCATGGTCATGTTTCCTCTTGCTATGGGTGCGACCCTCATGTAAATGTTTACAGGAAAAGGACAACCATCACTGAACGACTGAACTGAATGCCTGAAAATGACAATGTGCATGTACAGAGTGCCTGAAGGACATCATCTAGATGTTACTGTGATCTATCTTGATGGTGAAGCAAAGTTAGAAGTCATGCTGCTGCCTGCCAGAAGTCAAGCCACACTGGATCAAGTCCTGACACAGCTAGGTTCCTTATGGTGATGTCACCCCGTGAATGCTCTCCAGATTCTCTTATTCACTAGAATCTAGTGAAAAGAAGAGAATATATGCAAGCACTCAATGTACCTTTATGAACTTTTGGAACAGCTGTGGAGAAAGGATGATGCTGGATTGGGTGATGCTGACCGACTACTGCAAGACAATTTCATGACAATGGTCAAGGATATGGCAATCTGGCAAGCCCTCAGAGGCAGGATCTGATACCACCCTTACATGATCTTCCTGGAGTTATAAAGAGAAGGAATCCTTCAAGCGGAAGAGACACGCCCAGAGGTATGGAGTCTAGCACTGCACATGCAATCCAACAGAAACACTAGAGAGGAAAATGTCACCAGAGAAACTAAAGTGGAAAAGACCCAGAAATACAAAGTGGCAGAATTGAAAGAGACTGTTCAGGTCCATTATAAGGGCATGGAAGACATAAGGATGGAACTACAATGCATGCAACAGATAGAAGGTCCAGGAGTCACTTTCTCCTCTTGGACAGAAAGAGACAGGTGAGGATAAAAACCCAGAAGTGGATTCCCTTGGAGAAACAGGGACACATGGTGAAGAAGGGAGGGTGATGGACATGGATACCCAGCTGTTATATGCTGGTGATGTGAATGGCCTGGACAAATTGCTAGATACTGTGATAAAGCCCAGAAGGAGGATCCATGGGCTTTGTTAAAATGGTAGTTTCCAAAGTTGCTGGCCAGAGAGTGGGATGTTCTGAAAGAGACCCATCTGAAGATAAAGCACATGATCTAGTGGGAGAAAGTCCAGCCATGAATATGAAACTTGCCTGACTGTTCCTTGCATGACACAGGGTCCCAGGGCTCCACTATGAGGGAAAGTTACTTCTGCCAGAATTTTCAACATTTAAATGAAAAGTCAGATGATTTCTCTGACTGGTTGGTGCTGACAATGGCTAATGGATTGAAGATTCCATACAAACAGTATGTATGCCTGAAAAGAGAGCTGCTTGGAAGGAAACTATAAATTGGGAATTGTTATTGTGGAGGACAATGACACTAAGGGACCACCAGTCATTACTAGAATTAATATCTAGATGGATTTCCACCAAGTCACATTCCAACAGTTGGAATCACCGCACTGGCAACAATTCTCCTCTGAATCACATTACCAAAGAGTCTTTCAAAAATTGATCTGTGTCTGTGAGAAGGGATAGGATATCTACAACTAATGGGGGACAGATTGGAACAGTGTGAGCCCCACAAGGACAAAGTCTGGAGGTGCCAGCTCTCACTGAAGTCATGGTGTATGGACATGGTCACAGCAATCTGGGAGGATCGAACTACCTGTCAGTGAAGGAGCCACCCCCCCCAGCTACAACTAGTTTGCCTAGTCAGGTCATTGTTGCATGCACTCTGGTACAGGTTTCATGAAGAAGATTTGCTGTAGGGATTATGAACTTGTGGAAAACAGCCACATGGACATCCAGGAATTTTAAGTTGCATGACCTGTACCGAGTAGCACAATGAGCCATTGAAGGAGAAGGTGACATTAATTTGCAGACTATTGATAGTTTGGCGGTGGAAGTAAGAATTTCCAAGAATAAAGCTGGTACAATATTTGTGCTGAAGGAACAATGCTGATACAAAATTTGTGCCAACGTACCATAATACACTCAAGAAAGACAGATTCCTGTCATAGAAATGGACTGGGAGAAGTTCAGCCCTGAAAAGCAGGAGACTGTCTCTTTGTTGCTCCTAAAACACCAGTCAGCCATCTCCAGCTATGAAGATGGCTACAGAAATAATCATGCAGTCAGCCACAGAATACCCACTCGAGAGTACTCACCTATAACTATAAGACAGTGATACCGGCACATGACACCCAATATCTATCAGGAAGTGAAGGACCTGCCTAAACGGATGCTGGAGATTAAAGTTATCCAGGAGAGCTACAGCCTCTGGGTAGCCCCTAAAGTACTAGTCTGAAAGAAAGATGGACGCTTGTGGTTCTGTGTGGGCTACAAGTAACTTAATTCAGTGACACATGAAGATGCCTAACCTTGACCCAGGATTGCAGCATTCTGTAAGACAAAGTTCTTCTGCACATTGGACCCGACCAGTGGGTACTGGCAGCTTGAAGTTGCTACCACTGACAGAGAAAAAAAAATGCATTCACTACCCCCATTGGGTTATTTGAATTTAACCAGATGCTGTTTGATCTCATTGATGCCCCAGGACTTCCAGTGTTTAATGGAAAAAGATTTAGGAGACCAGAACTTCAAAACCCTCCTGATATATCTCAATAACATCATCATCTTTTCATCCTGTTTTGAGACTCATAGAAAATACCTTGACTTGGTCCTGGATCATTTCAACAGTGTAGATTGAAGCTCAAGCCTGAGAAGTGTCATCTGCTTCATGCAGAGGTTAATTATCTTGGGAGAAATGGCAACGTCAGAAGGTGTCAACCCTGATCTAGCTAAGTTAAAGGCTCTACAAGCTGGGAAGACATCCACCACAGTGAAGGAACTGAGGTCTTTCCTGGGACTCATAGGATGCTGCTGCTAATTTGTGAGAGACTGCTCAAAAAGTGTGGTACCACTGCACAAATGTTTGGGAGGACACCCCATGTGCTTGCTTGGAGCCCCTGTCCTGGCCTATGCAAACTACAAAAAGGCCTTCCAAGTATACACAGATGCCAGTGATACCAGAATGGAAACTGTCCTGGCTCAGGAACAGGATAGTCAAGAGACAATCATTAAATGTGCTGGCAGGAGTCCACAACCCTCTGAGAAAAACATTACCAACTACAGTTAATTCAAACTGGAGCTACTCACATTGGTGTGGGCAGTGACAGGAAAATTCTTGCACTGTCTGATTTAAAGTGGTAATTTAACAATCCACTCACCATTCTGAACACAGTCAAGCTGGGAGCTTTGGAATGATGTGTGGTTAGTTTGGCAAATTATAATTTCAGAATGCATCATCATCTAGGAAAGAATCATGTCAATGCTGGCAGTCTGTCTAGGAGCCCCCTGGAATGCCGAGTGGAGTGCTTGGAGGAACCAAGAGAATAGAAATACCAGGGTTTCAGACTTGTGGAAAACTGCATTATCAGAGCCTGCATCAGAGCCTGCCTGAGTCAGAATGTGAAGGACTTTCCCAGAGGAGTAGAATAGTTGGAGGGATATGATTGGAAAAGACTACAAGCTGAAGAGCCCATCATCCAAGCAGCAGTTCCCTACCTGGAGAAGGGTTGGAATCCTAACTGAACAGAAAGAGAGAGAACATGACTATCCAAAGAGACTCTGGAATTACTGCTAGATGCTGGAATTTCACAATAATGTGCTGTACCAGAAGGTCTATAACAACAGAGAAGCTGAGATGTACTGGTAGCTGGTGTTGCCCACAAGCAAAGTGCATATGATATTGCAGACGTTTCATGATCAGGGAGGCCATTTTGCATCAGAGAAGACACTCAAGCAGCTGAGAAAGTAGGCATACAGACCATACCTGCAAAAGCAGTGCTTGGAATGTGCAAAATGTAGAGTAATTTCCAGAAATAGGGGAACATGAAGAAGGCTTCCATGGTTAGCATCAACACTAACTATCCCCTATAGCTGGTGATGATTGATTATGTGACCTTGGACATTGTTTGGAAAGGGGATGAGTATGCCCATGTGATTGTCAACCATTTCACTAAGTATGCAGTAGCAGTTCCAGCTCATGACCGGACAGCAGCTACTATAGTCAAGGCCTTGTGGGATAATTTCATCCTATGGATGTCCACAATGCTTTCAATCAGATCACAGCCCAGCATTTGAACCAACAATAATGAAAGAACTGTATGAGGTATATGGGATACAGAAATCCAGAACCACACCATATCACCCCGAAGGAAATGGAGTATGCAAACATTTCAATTGCACTCTGCTACAGTTTCTAAGAACTTTGGAAGAGGAGCAAAAGCAGAACTGGCCTGAGCATCTGCCTGAACTAGTTTATGTCTATAACAACACAGTACATTTGGTTACTGGATTCACCCCATTGTTCTTTATGTTCAAGAGACATGCCAGACTCCCAATTGACACAGTGCTCGATCCAGTGGAAGAAACTACCAGCAGAAGTTATGAGAACTGGTTTCAGTGGAACTACCACAAATTGTGTTCAGCCCACAGAAAAATGGAGGACTATATGCAAAATATCACATGTCCAGGTGAAGAACCATAATTGACATTTAAATTTGCCCCCCTCCAGGGGATATGGTGCTGGTTAAGGACAAAAGATGTAGAGGAAAAGGAAAACTTGCAAATAGGTGAGAACCCATACTGTACATTATTATACAGCAGCCTGACCCAGACATCTTTATTTGTGTGGTCAAACTAGAGAGGAGTACTGGTCAGAATGGGCTCTACATAGAAACAAGCTCAAACCTTGTGTTTTCTTCATAGATAAACCAAAGACCTTGTCTGGAAGACAGTTTCAGAGACACTTAGTGGCATTCCTCTGGGATTGGCTCCATTTGGACCCTCTTTTGACCTCATGCTTCAGAGTTCTACAGCTAGAATTCAGGTTCTGGGTCTAAGAGACTAGGTTCCCCAACTGCCTGAGAATGTCAAATGCAAAATGGAGATTTTACTGAAGTCAGACAGAAGCACCCAAGGGCACCAACAGGAACAGCACCAGGGCATTGGTTCTGTGTCAGCCAGGAAGAAATGTTAGTGGGTGCTTTGATTTAAACAAGAGTAGTTTCTGGACTCAAAGTGAATGCATATCCTGTATGGACAAGTGTTATCATATACACATTTAAGATAGATGTTAGAGTGTAGATTTCTGTGTTACGGATATTTGAACTGGTTAATAGGGTAATGTTTATGTTAGTCCTCTGTGGGACCACAGCCACCTTAAGAAGTGGGGGAATGTAAAGTGGGCTACCCCTTCCACAAACACATAAAATAAAAACATTGTTCATGTACCCTCATATGTGGGATGTAGTTGCCTCCTCCTGCCATGGAGTCCCTGGTCCCATCTGGACTTCTTTCCCTTCCCTCCTATGGAATCCCTGGGGGGGGCAGCAGTTGTGCCAGAGCTCAGGTCATCTATGTATGCCCATTGTTTTTATTAAATAAATATTGCTGCCTCCAGAGTAGTTTTGCTTGTCAGGATCAGGGTTCCTAGGCCCTGCACAATGTTTGACCAGCTCTGTCTGGATGGCTCAAGCATCAATGTGTCTATCTCCAATTGAAAGAAAGAGAAAAAAAATAGACTGAGTTACAAGCAAGAGAAACTTGGAAATCTGTGTTAACATGCAATGAACCTCCTCTCAATAAGATTGGTAAAGTTTATCTGGAGCCATTGTTGAGTCTGAAAAGGCAGTGTCATTCGTGCTGATGTCATCATTCATGGAAAAAGACCAATCAATACTGTCGGTAGAATAACCACATACAAGTTTAATAACATCAAATACATCACATCGACACAAGCAGATATATTGTTTCTTTGCACAGCAGTCTGTGTGTAGAGCGACCCAGGCATCCAGGAAAGGATGGAAGAACAGTTGAGGAGGCAAATCTAGGCGTTTTCTGTAGATGTCATCATCAAGGTGCCCAATTGAGTGTACTCAAGCCAGCTTGTCGAACAAAGCTGTAGTGGGATCAAAATGTGGTAAAGAGACAGCAAAAGAAACAAATGTATCTTTGCTAGAACATTTCTTAGAAGTAAAACAGGGACCAGTATTAGGGTGTCTGGTTATAAAACCCAAATGCCTAGCTGTAGAAAGAGGAATAGTTAGAGATTGTTGCATACACATTGCAATACAGCCAGGGGTTTTACACCATGGACAATACTATTTAGAAATACGTGTGTCATGTATGATAGCAGGGATTTTTCCAGATTGTAGATCACGGAAGAGATTATTGATGGTAGTGATAATGTACGAGCCATAGGCTGAGCATAGAATCTCACAGGCAATGTATTGTTTATCTGCTTCGTTGTTTTTGTGTGCAATGAGTGAGTTAATCTTATCTTTAGAATGTGTAAATGTCTTAGCAGCAGTGTACATATTGTAAACAGTATATCTTTCTTCCTGACTAAGGCCATCCACACCATGCAATAATGGGGGTAGCATATTATTCACCAAACCAGTCTGAAATTTGGCAGAATGAGATTTGATAGCAGCAATGTCTGCTTTATCCTGTCTCAAACTTTCACACTTCTGCTTTAACATACAAATCTGTTGCTCTACAGCCTGTGCAGAAGGATGCAAAAGTGAATCCTTTTTATTGCGCAGTGTTTGAAGTTCAGACTCCAAATTCTGCTGCAATCTAACACATTCTATTTCCTGTAAACCCATCTCTTGCTTAAGAGACGAAATCTGCAGGTCAAGGGTTTGAAACCTCGCTTCGGAGGCTTACAGAGCAGCATAGAGAGCTGCAACCAACAGCCCTTTGGCATGATGCTTATTGGCTGTTTGTCTCATCTCACAGTACTGGGTTGAGATCCCCAGTATAGGGTTTTTGGATTGACTTGCATCCCGCACGAAGTCAGCCCATCCTCCATGGGAGGCAAGGAAGTTTGAAACATCGAGTCTCAGTTCTGTGCAGATATTTGATATGGTGGCCATTGTGTGGGACAGAATGAAAAATCAAACTGTGAAAAAGGCGCCGTGCTGTGTATCGATCCACAGCAGGAACACTTTACACACAGTTGAGCTACTGTATACTCTGTAGGCTTGCAATCCAAAGCTGCTGTGGATTGGATCGAGTCAGCATCGACCACAACCCCAAAAAAGCAGCCAGACTTTGCAAGTGACTACAAAGTGGTCTAAAAATGGGCAAGGTGATGCAGAAATGCACACATACAGTCCCTGTTGGGAAGGGAAAAATTTTAAGCAACAAGTGAAAGCTTACAAACACCAAATATTGCCTGCACGCGGTCATCAATTGTCAGGAGGTCTAAACCTCTCTCTCTCAGGTCCTTGGCAATATTGGGAATGCAAGGAATCACAGACACATTGCATAAGAGTAATAAACTTGTTTATTACTACCAAAAGGATAAATCACAGTTGCCCTAAGCAGTTCTTACCAATACGAACCAGGAGCCAATACTAAGCGTTCACTATACCTCGAGGTTTCTTCTTGTCTCTTGGGGTCTCCAAGGTATAAGACTCAGTGTCTCATATTATATACCTATGATAATTACTATGGTTACTGTAAGATAGAAACATTTCTAGTTACAGAGATGAGCCCTATTGGCTAAATTAGAGGTGGCTCCACGGTCCAAGATAACATTATACAATTTCGTAGTAGTCATCACTTTATGAAACAAAAGAGTACAGTTCTTACGGTTCTTACACAAATCAGTGTAGTAGCACAAATCACCAAAAAGTGGCAATGCTGACTTATATTTTATAATCATTACAAGGACACAGATGTCCTAACATCTTGTAAGTGAGAAATACATAGAAAATACATAGAAAATATATATGTATTAGAAAGCAAACCGTATAACAATAGTATGCATACATATCCTGACATCTACTCTTGTATGGTAGATGCCCTATATGTTAGTATAACATATGCCTAAGCACTAGCCGTCTACAGTGTACCTCTGGAGGTACTAATAAGGGTGCAGAGACCTCGTGTAACAACAGCAAGGCACAGATGTTGTGGTGTGCAGCATCATAATGAGCAGGTGTTTACTTCTAATAAATAGAAAACTTACTTTTTTATTTATTGTATTTTGATGTGTTAGCAATTACTTTCTACTTTTATAATAAAATATTTGTTAGTGCAGTGAAACAAGTGGGGTTTCACCTTTGCTTCTCACTCTGCTAGTACAAAATAATTTAATAGACTTATTGTATTGTGATGTCAGAAACTGCCAACTACTTATGAGTGCAATGTATTTCAGTGAGAAACTAAATATATTTTTGTATCTTTTTCAAAAGAAATAGCTATTTCTTAAAGTAACAAACTTTGCCTTTTATGTTAGCACAATTGTTGTGCTCCATCTATATGACTTCACAATGTTTAAAAGAGCAGTTTGCTTCTCTTTTTTTCTTCCCAAATAAAATCTGGTTATGAAAAAAGTTTCAGCTGCTAAATTAAAACAAAAGTATTCATGTTATCAAAATATTACATATTTCAATTAAGCATATAATATTTTGGTGGTAAAAAGTGTTATTTCTCTAAAAAAAATCTGAAAACAGGTTTGCAGTTTCTCATTGAAGTACACTGCCAACCTTGCCAGTAAACCTTTTCTGACATCACAATACAAGAATTTCACTAAATTCTTTTTTACTAATGTTTGGCAAGCTATAAATGCAATAATTAAAAGGTAATTAGAGAAACAAACAAAAACAAGCAAAATGATTACAGAGACATCCAAAGGCCCTGAACTTTCATTCATTAAGATATCATCCTTACCATGCACTTGCTCTTTAATGCTGTGAATATGTGTCACTGCACTCATGTCAGCTCTGAGCAAGAAATGGAGAAAACAATGTTAGAAAAAAATCTCCACTGGTAGGAGGAAGCCATTGACTCTACAGGATTAGTAAGTAGTGGTGTGTCTCGGGGATTATGGGTGTCAGGGCTGGGGCTCTCCAGCTGAAGGAGGCTGCCGGAGATGAACAGGAGCACAAACAGATGATTTAAAAAAAAAAATTTTTTTGAAAATGTCCATTTTATAAGCACAATAACCCACTCCAGGTCAAGCATTTCTAGAGAATTAATGCACTTCCCGGGTATGTTGAAAGATACTTGCCCATTGGTCTCATGTCTTCTAGTTCCCCTGGGATGTGTATTCATTTTCTAGAAAGCATGCCCTGTTGTAGATTATTGCTTAATTAATGCACAACCTGTTGTGGCTTATTGCTCACATACAATATACCACACTTACCCACCATTTGTTTACTCTAACACATAAGGATGGTGAATGTCTACCTTCAGATCACATTTGTCATCATGTCTGGGTTTGCCTTTTGGTTCACCTTTTTTTTTTTTTTATTGTTAACATTTTTTATTGATTTTAAAAGAGATGCACCACATGCACACAGTAGTACATACAGGATCTGAAACCATACCATGACATTTAGTATGGCCAGAACTCAGGATACAACAAAAACAGTAAGTCATGATGCAGTAAAACTTGGTGGGTGAAAACCATTCAAAAGCAGAGTATCAAGTCATTCGCAGCTCAGAACAATAAATGAAAGGGGTCAAGATGTAGTCCAACTAGGTCCGTATAACTAGTCTAGGAGAGGGATCATAATGAACTCTTCTGTGACATTACCTATCAATGCAAGACGGGCCTAAAGTAAATAAACCCAGGTTAGGACTTGGTGCAGTGTGTCCTGAATTTTATGCATGTACTAATATCAACTATATACAAAAAAAAAAGGCAATCTGATCTAAAGGAGGGGGAGGCAGTCACTTAACGAAGACCATATCAAAGGGGGGAACCAGAGTTCAGTGGTAGGAAAGATGGGGTTCCCGGTCCGGGGGGGGGGTCGTGCAAAGCTGCCTTCGGGTGAGTGTCATGACGGTACTTTGATTCAAGGTAGGGCTGCCAGCATTTCTCAAATTGGGAGATTGAGCCCCCAGCAAAGCTGGAGAGTCTTTCAAACATGGCCCCTTGGGCTACTGCCAGAAGGAATTCCTGAAAGGTCGGAATCTCAGGGGATCTCCATCTCATCAGGATGAGTCTTTTGGCAATTGCCCCTATTACAGTAATCCATTTTGTGCTGGGGCAGTGTTTCAGTGTGGACGGACGCCTGCACCCCAGTAGGAGAAGAGAGGGGTCAGAAATAACCGTAGGGAATATTTGCTGACACATATCCTGGATTGATAGCCAAAAGTGATGAAGAGAAGGGCAGGTCCAGAGAGTGTAAAACAGATTTGCCCTTGGTTCCCACATCTCCAGCAACTGTCGGCCAAAATGAGATCCATGTGTTTAAGTTTAGCAGGGTCTTGGTACCACCTATGTAGGGTCTTGTTCATTATGAGGTGAGTCCGTTCATCCCTACAGGCAGTGAGGATTCTTGCCCTCCCATGAGACCATTGACATTCGGAGATAATGATCTGCAAGTCTGTCTCTCATTGAGCTCTAGAAGACCAGGTAGGATCCATTGAAGTGTCTCTGAGTGCTGTATATATCACACTCACTCTATTGCTGGAGAGCTTCCCCCATATACTAATAGGGTGTGGGCCTTGAGAGAGCTCCTTTTCATATGGGGCATTGGGTAAATGGGTAATAGCATCTCTAACTTGGAGATATCTCTAAAAGTGGGTCGAAGGAAGCTGAAACAGAGTTTTCAGGGTCTCAAAGGAGTCTAACACCCGGGACTAACAAGTCATGTATCAGGGAAATACCTTGAATTTCCCACAGCTTCCAGTGGAGCATGTGGTTCCCTACTTGTAGGACATAGTTGTTCCAAAGGGAGGTAAATTCCCATGGTGTCAGGTCCTGTCCTAAGTGGACAAGGTTTCTCTTCCAGTACTTAATTGAAACCAGTATAGAGAGAGAAAGACCAGAAGGGGGAGTTCTTCTTATCATACAAAACCGCCACAGGGGAGGGAGCATGCACCAGTGATGCCTCCAATAAAAGTCAGGACAGAGAGGCCTGACCTATCCTGGAGAACCATCTGGTTGTCTGAGCTGAGACTTAGGCCATATGGTACCCTTGTAGCCAGGGGATTCCCCACCCAACCATGCTCCAGTGCTGCCACAGCTTTAGTTTGCTAAATCTGGGAAGGGACCCCTCCCACAGGAAGTCAACCATGAAAGCCTCCATTTTGTGAAACCATTTCTGGGGGGATAGACATGGGTAAGTGAGCCAACAAATGTAGCATCTTCGGGGCAGCCATCAGCTTGATGGAGTAAGTTTTGCACTCTAATCAGAGCCTCAGGGCTTTCCATCTCTCCATGGTCTGTCTAAGCGAGTGTAATAAGTTGATAAAATTAATTGAGATAATTTTTTCCAGGTTCAGGTGGAGAATAATGCCCAGATATTTGATACCGCTGGGGACCATTTTAGCCTTAAAGTGGTGAAGAGTTCCCCTGAGGACACTGAAATCAGTGGGAGGACCTCAGTTTTGGACTGATTCAGCTTAAGTCCTGTTACCTGAGAGAACTCAGCCAGAATCTTGAAGATATCCTTAATCACCTGGGGAGCATACTTCGTAGTGATGAGGAGATCATCTGCATAGAAGAATGTTTTGAATATGGAATCACCCCGCTGTATTCCAGGAATCAGGTGAGATTCCCAGAGAGCTGTGGTCAGGGGTTCTATAGCTAGGACAAATAAGAGCAGGAAAAGGGGGCAACCTTGTCCTGTACCTTTATGTAGGTGAAAAGGTGTAGAGAGGGTGCCATTTGTCAGGACTGAGGCCATGGGGGAAGTGTATAATAGTTTTATCCAGGAGGTAAAGCTCGGTCCTATTCCCATTGTGGAGAGGTTATGGAATAGAAAGGGCCACTCGACCGAATCAAATGCCTTTTCAAAATCAATGGCCAAGGCTACAGAGGGTTTCTTGGACACTTTGGTAAGATGCATTAGCAAGACCAAAGTCCATAGGGTGATCCGATCCTAATCAGCCTTTAACAAAACCGACTTGTGAGGGATGGATTAGGCCCAGGAGGAGGTGTTCAAGCCTATTTGCCAGAACTTTTGCCAGGATTTTGGCAGCAGCATTAATGAGTGAAATGGGGCAGTAACTACCCGGGGAAAGTAAGTCTTTCCCTTTCTTGGGGAGAACCGCAATGGTGGCTTCTCTCAGAGAGGGAGGCAGACAGCCGTCTGAGAAAGAGTGACAGAATGCCTGAACCAAGTATGGAGCCAGGTTAACTCCTGGGATTCCGTAAAGGTCTATGGGAAACCCATCTCTACCAGGGTCCTTATGAAGGTTCATGGACTTAATAGCAGCCACCTCCTCCTCCTCCATTATCAGGGATTCTAACAATATGGAATCACTTTCTGGAAGCCGAGGGATAGGTAATGAGGCCAAAAAGCCTTTAATTTTAAGCGGATCAGGGGGTGGGGAGAAACGTATAGTTGTTCATAAAACTTTGTCATGATCTCATTGATCTCTTTTTTTGAGTAGCATTTTACCTCATTCTTGTCTACTAAGGTGTGTATCATCTGGGAAGCTTGCTGGTGTTTCAAGTGATAGGCTAGGAGTTTGCTGGCCTTCTTCCCCCCCAAAAAAACACATGTCGTAGTCTTATAAGATTCAGCTCAGTCTGACGACTTAGGTGGGCATTAAGGGAGATTTTGTGCTGGTCAGCTGAGCCAGCAAGGTCTGGGATGGGGCTTTAGAGTTAAGTGCCTTGTTTTGGGACTCCAGTACATATAATGGCCTCTCTAAAGCCCTCTGGTCAACTTCTAGGCGATGTCTCCTGGCAGAAGCGAAGGCAATTATTCTGCCACGGATAGTTGCCTTGACGGCCTCCCAGAGGGTCAAATCCAAGACTTCCCCATTATCATTATTATTCCAATATTCCACCACTTCAGGGCCTAGCCAGCTTTGGAATTTAGCATCTTCCAACAAGAGGTAGTCAAGGAGCCAAGCAGAAGTTGGAGGGGAGTCTTGCCCCTGCCTGATCAAAAGTTCTAATGGTGCGTGATCAGAAATAATTATCAGATGTACATGAGAGTGGGTGACCGTATCATGTAACCCAGAGGAGATAAGCCAAAGGTCTATTCTGCTAGAGGACCCGTGGGCTTGAGAGAAGCAAGTATAGTCATGGTTCCCTGAATGCTGTGTTCTCCAGGCATCCAGCAAGACCTGTTCACTCATTTGTCTCTGGACTGCTAGCTTAGCTTGCCTGTGGGGTTCAGGGGTCTTATTGCTCCTGTCCATTGTGTGATCTAGAGTAGCTGAAATCCCCAACCATTAATACTGGAGCTTTTTTTGTGTTAATATCAGAAAGGGCCTGATTAATATTGTGAAAATACTGAGGACAGTCTTGATTTGGAGCGAAAATATTGGCTAGGATCAATTAGCCCTCTGGGATTTCCATCTCAGCCATGACCCATCTCCCTTTCTTATCCTGCGTGTGTCTGGTCAATTTCCACCCCAATTTTTTATGGAGACGTATAGAGACTCCCCGTTTATGAGAAGTGGCCACACTGTGTATCTCTTCGCCCACACACCCTTGTTTGAGCTTCTTTGCCTCCCCGGGAGAAAGCTTCATTTCTTGTAGGAACGCTATAAGAGGGCTCAGCTTTTTCAGATGAAGCAGTACCTTTTTCCTTTTAACTGGGGAGTTGAGCCCCCTAACATTCCAGGAGATAAGCTTAGTTTCCATCCCGCCTGGGTTGTACCATGGCTAAAATTAGGAAAGAGAGAAGTCCCAGTGGGTGGGGCTATAGCTGGCGGGCAGGCCTAGCCAATATCCATCCCCCTTGCACCAGTATCAGGACCTAACCCCTTTCATTGGATTGCCATAATCAGAAATTTAACAAGGCGGATCAAACTTACCATCATACAACATGAGTACCACAAACATAGGTACTAACAATAACCATGGAGAAAAGATAACACAGTTTTTAACATAACCCAACCCCCCACCCCACCGTACCCTTGTTGACAATTTAACAACTGACCAGCATCCGCTGCAAGTATTGGCTGATACACAGCCCAGATACCAGCGGAGGTCACTGGGAGGTGAGTAACTGCTACAGTGCATCAAGGAGAGAGGACCAACCTAAGTCCTAAAGTGTCTCTGCATCCTCCCCACTTCCCAAAAGATATGAACCTTTCAACAAGTACAACCTATTAAGCTACTGCCCGGCTAGGTACTTTATGCAGTGGCCAGGCAGTTCCCCACAGTCTTCTACTCCTTCCTTAACAAAGGGGGATAGACTGGGGCTAAGGAATACTGGTGTGCCAGTCCACCATTGAAAATAACCCACCCCCACCCCCCACAGGAGAAAGCATGGGAAATTCCACTATGAATCCGAGATTCGGGAAGAGCTAGACAATATGAGGGAAAATTTAATCAAGCAACTGCCAAGTGAACAGCATAACAGACCCCAGTTCAGCCCTACTACCCTGCAGGAGGGCCTGAATCGTGGTATTACACAGACCTGGGCTGCAATGGCATAATAAATCTCTACATACTTACTGCAACCAGGTCGGGGGGGGGAGCTTGGGGGGGGCCCACTGAACCTAACAGATTGGAAGACCGGCTGTAGTCACCAGAGTATAGGTTAACCTAGAAGAAAACAGGGGAACAGGTTTAAAGTCAGCCAACAGAGGTCGTGGCAAGATTAAACATTGATGCTGCATTCTCCAACGGGAGCATGGCAGGTGTGGTGTCCATGTTCACAGGGGCCTCTGGAAGAGTGTTGCCTGCTATTTCAGCCCATGAAAGGCTTCTTGCTTCTGGGGTTTGCAGTTTTTCATAGGCGAACTCCTGGGAGGCTTGGGCAAGTCCTGCGGTGGGCCATCCGTCGGTAAGTCCATCAAGGTGCGGAACTGGTTATCGCTCATGTCTGGTTTTTGGGAGCTGAGCAAAGCAATTGAGTCAGAGCTTTCACTGCAGCTTCTGGAGTGGAGTCAGAGGGGTTATCAATGTGTGCCCCTTCTATCCGCACTTTGCATCTGTTTTTTCTTTTACTGCCAGGAGATTTCCGAGAAGGGGTCCTATTCTAAGAGTGCAGGGTAGTGGGTTTTGGAGTTGCTGGGCTGATCTCCTGTTGTCCTGTTTCCATCAGTGTAGGCCTGGTTGGTATGGCCCCTGGGCTGCCATAGTCTCTCAACTTGCCCTAATTCAGTTTTGGAGCTTGTGCTGCAAGAAAGTTTTCAGCTGCCGTGGGGTTATCAAACAGCCATGAGAAGCCATTGAAAATTATTCTGAGGGAGGCAGGGTACCTAAGGGAATACTCGAGCCCAAGTTCAGCACAGGCTCTGCGTGCTGGAGTGAAACCCTGCACCTCGCAGTCACCTCCTGCGAGTAATCTGCAAAAATGTGTATGCGGTGGCCTTGCCAGGAGAGTTCTTTTTTTTTTTTCACGAGCCAGTCTGGTAATGGTTTCTCTGTCTTGAAACCAGAGAAACCGGGCAAGGATCGTGCACAAGCGGGCTCCAGGTGCAGGGCGAGGAGCAAGAGATCTGTGAGCCCTATCAATCTCAGTGGGGACCCTGTAGTGCCAGTCCAGTATAAGAGGTAGCTCTTTCTGAAGGAATAATATGGCATTGGCCCCTTCACAGCCCTCTGGGAACTCCGCAAACCAGAGGTTGTTCTGGCAGCTTCGGTTTTCTAGGTCCTCCACCCTAGACCAGAGCATATTTATGAGCCTATACCTGTTCTTGAAGCCTGGCTCCCGCTTTGTGCCAGCCATCCTCTAATTCAGCGAGTCTGTGCTCCATGACACAGGCTCTTTGCAAGAGGTCCACAATGTCGGAGGTGTTTTTTTTGGTGGCCAAATCTAGACAGTCCATGCGATGCAGGATTTTGGCAAACATCTGCCGGATCTCGGTGAGGCTCCCATCTGATGCTGTTGGTGCAGAACCAGACTCCATCTCAGAAAGTGAGCAGACTTACAAGGCTGTGTGGTGGGGCTGAAGCAGCGAGTTGAAGCAGTTCGGATTATCCTGCAGCCAGAGGACCAGTCAACCGATCACTAGATGGGCAAGTAGCTTTATTGTTAAAATAATATTATATTCGTGCTGTACTGTGAATGGATCTGGATAATACTAGGGTTTTTTTGTGGAGTTGTAGAGAACTCAGGGCTCAAGCGTCCATTTCGTTCAGCTGCTGGCCTGTTCACCTTTTTTGATTTTGGTTCTAGTGTAGTGATATTTTTGTTTAATACAGTGTATTTCCCCTAACTGGTTTTCCACTGTGTGGGGGTCCTCATTATGAGGCTTGGATGGGCCAGTTTTTCCTTTATATGGGGTGAGTCATGGTGGCACGGTATCTGTCCTTGAACTTGGCATGTTTCTGCAGTTGGGTTTGGCATGACATCTTTGTTCAGGACTGGCATGTGTCTATGGTCAGGGGTAGCAACTGCAGGAGCTTGGTGTCCATAACAGCAGCATGAAAGGCATTGCGCTGGCTGCAGGAAGCAGCAGTCAGCAGCAGCAGCATGGAGAGCATGGTATCTGAGCAGACAGTTGTGGCTCAGGGGGACATGGCTGTTTACTGAGACACAGGGAAATGTTATGTTACTGTTAGGCTGTATTTACAGTAGGTTTTAAGATTTGTAGGTTTGGAGGATTATTCAGTGTGTGCTGTGGCTAATGTTTTCATTGGTGTGGGAATTGCTTAAATTGGTTTAGTAGCTATGTTAATTGATGTGTTAACAGATACATTGATTTGGTAATTAGTTGTAATTAGTGTGGTCCATAGGGCTTTATGTACTGTAAGTATACTTTTATACAAATAGGAAGGGGTATCACTAGCAGGAAGAGGGAGGTGGTGCTACCCCTATATAGATCGTTGAGTACTGTGTCCAGTTCTGGAGACCACATCTCAGAAAGGACATAGAGTGGAGGCAGTCTAGAGGAGGCTACCAAAATGGTGCAGGGTCTACATCAAAAGCCCTATGAGAAAAGCCTAAAGGAACTAAATATGTACACCTTGGAGGAGAGATGGGGGGAATATGATAGAAACCTTTAAATATCTCATGGGAGTTAATAAGGTACAGGAGGGGGGTATTTTTCAGAGAAAAAGGTGTTCTAGAACAAGTAAGCATACTATGAAGCTGGAGGTATACCTTGAGTATAGCGACTGAATATGGGCGCCAAGTCAAAACGGTGACTCATGTTCGGTGCTATACTCTTGGGCTAGCCTGCAAGGGTAGTGACTGTACATGACTGCGAGGCTAGTGGATGGAAGCAGGAAGGGGGGATAGCAAGGGGAAGGGGAGGGACAAGGAAGGGATTTTGAGGGATGGGTGTACCTGCTGCCGCTGAACTAGCCATATGGTGTGGTGGTGTGGGTGGCTAGCTCTGGTGCAGCAGGTACAGGGTTCAGGATCAAGTGTGTACAAATTTTGCTGCTGCCTCTGACTGCGGCACTTAATTTTTGTGTGATACAGGATTTTGCCCCCTTCCTGAAATGCACCCCCCCAGAGTTGATAATCTATATTCAGGGGGGCACAGGGGGGCGAAGCCCCCACAAGGGGTGCAGCCCTCCCGCAAAAACACTTTTTTCCTTTCTGAATGTTGGGTCGCCTGTAAATGTATATTGCCGATTTGCTTTTCAGTGATATACACTCGCCATAATAGTGATTGCTATTCTGAGATTGCTATTATGACATGGAACTAAGCTGGAGGGGTGTAAATTCAGGAGGGATGTGAGGAAGTACTTCTTCACATAAAGGGTGGTGGATACCTGGAGCAGCCTTCCAGTGAAGGTGAGGGGGGCAAAAACAGTGGTGGGGTTCAAAAATGCCTGGGACAGGGACAAGGGAATTAGGGAATTGTAGGGGTAAAGAAGGTGTTGGGGGGAGATTGCATTGTAGATCAAGTAGGGTCTGTCGTAAAAACTGAAAGTAAAAAAAAAAATTGGCAGACTGGGTGGGCCCAGCGGTCCTTATCTGCCATCACATTTTATGTTTCTGTTTTAATTAGTGTAGCTACAGAAAATGCTTTTGATATCTTTACTCACATGTATACAGAGAAATAAATGATGTCATTTTTCTATGGATGAGATGTACACACAAGGCTGACCCTCTATCCTGTGAGAGTAGCAAGAGAGTGAATGGTAGACTGATGCAACAGCTGAATCATCAGGGAAACTTTAGCTGGGCCCAGTAGCAGAGCAGCCTGGACTCCCAACTGAAAATTGCTCTGCTAGGTTCAATATACCTAGTATAAAATGCAAGCATAAGATACCCCTGGCTTGATTGGACTACTCACTGAAGTACCTGTGAAAGCAAATTGCCTTCTGTTCTTAACAGTGTGTCACAAGCTGCCTTTTTTCAAGAACTGGTATGAGTGACACCTCAGGCATTTGCCTCTGCATCCCTTGGATGGGCTTGCCATATGGGAACTTAGTGAACAAAGAAACCTTTATTGAGGATATGTGCTGCAGCACTGAGAGTTCCTCAAGAAGGGTGTTGGAATGCAGAAAACTATTAGGACTTTATCACTGTCTTAGGATCATGGATAAACCATGGCTGTACATGGTCACTAGCAGGTCATTCATGTTTTTTTCCCCTTAATTTTAACCATGGTTATCCATGGATAACCATTGATGGTAAATGGCTCAGGGATGGACCGTGGAAAACCATGGTCAATATTTTCATGTTGACCATGGTTACCCATGGATGTTAATTTAAGATGTTATCTATTTTATAAAACACATTTCTAGACTACTTGGGTAATTTCATTTATTCTAACAGCCTTATTCTGTAATAAACACACATAATCCAAAAATACCTTTGAAATAGCTTTTATTTACTTACCCATTGCTTTTTTTGTGTGTGTCTCTCTCTAAGGAAGTCTGTCCTCATTCATAACTGATAGAATAACCTAATTGCTAAACAACCATAAAATGAAACTTTTTTAAGATGTGGTGAAGTCTCATATTAATGTCTTTGTGTAATATAGAAACATAGAATTTGATGGCTAATAAGGACCGCTTGGCCCACCTATTCTGCTCATTTTCCCTACCTTCTGTAGTATGGTACACCCTACTTGATCTCCAGCTTAGCCCTCCCTTCCCTAATGACTAAGGTATCCTTATGTCTATCCCATGCCTTCTTGAATCCCTCTACAGTCTGTGCCCCATCACCTTTGGAACTCTATGCCAGGCATCCAACACTCTTTCTGTGAAGAAGTACTTCCTTATGTACATAAACATTATTTATTCTACATAAATTGCAAAACACGTTGTTACTGTGATTATTTAGTATCAAATTCTGTATTCTAATATGCAAATAATTACTACAAATGTGGTTGCTATGCTGTACTTTTATGACTATGGACAAACCCTGCTCAAATGTGGATGAATCATTGTTAACCTCAGTTGAACATGGTGTGTCCAGAACATTAAGAAAACATATTATGAAAGGCAATGATACACAGAAATTATGCTTGAAGAACTATATGGCAACACTGACTAAGAACAGTATCCAAATACTGTAGAACCAATCCAGTTTATTAATTAACAAGGTCTACTGACACTCACCAGTCAGTCAGCACAGTAGTAGCACTACCTCTTGCAATACTGGCAATCTGCATTTGGAAATGAATGCAGGTTTTTGAGGGCCAGCAGGGGTAAAGAGTAAGGACTGAGCATCCCAAGAACAGCACTTCCTCCTCAGGGAAGGAGAATACTGCCTCCATAGCATGACTGATGACATGTGGAGACCAGTCAGTAGCACATTTGGAGGCATCAAAAGGGGATGGAATCACCACTGGACTCCTATCATGCATGCATGCCAGCTCACTCATACATGGTTGCATCACTGTCTGCTAGTAATCTAGTGAGAAAACAAAGAGTCTAGGTGGAAAATGCCTGCCATCCAAGTCAGAAAACCCCAGGCAGGCTTTTGCTTGATTGACACACACAGCCACCCACCACATAGTGGTCCTGGGTAAGTGGTGGATAAGATATAAGTCCATAAGAAGACCAGTGACGGGGCTGAAGGGAGGCTGCTGGATGGGACTGGAGCAAGAAAAAGCTGTATAGAAGATATGGTCTACTGATAAACTGTAGCTTTTAGGGATACAGCTACAACTGGAATATATTTTGAGAGACTTTTTTTTTTTTACTTTGAAAAAACAAAAATAAATACGCTAAATGGAAGACTAGGATTGCTGGCAAAGGCACCTAGCATCACTTGAGCTCTTTTCTTCTAGGTTTGCTTGTAAGGACAGAGCAAGGAACAACATTATCAGAGCAAGGAAAAAGATTAAGGCTTCTTTTGGCTAGGCAGATTTACTGTGTGTTACTATTTTCTTTTGTGCTTACAGGTTTTGTTACTGTTTTTTGCTTACATTTTACTGCTTTATTGTTCTCTGTTTCAAATTGCTGTTGCAGGGTATACTTTCTGCGGCATTATTACAGGGTGTGCCTACAGGTTTATTGCTGTTTTGTGCTTACAGATTACTGCTGTAATCTTCTCTGATTCAAATTATTTTTTGCAAGGTATATCTTCTGTTACTGCTTTATTTTTCTCAGTAGCAAAGTGTTTTTTGCAGGATATATCTTCTGTGAAATTGTTACAGGTGGTGCTTAAAGGTTTTACAGTTTTATATATCATTAGGCTAAGCTTTCAGGGTTACTGCATTTGTTGTTTGTTGAATGTTTCTGCTCTTACCTCCTTGTTTCTTTCGTCCGTGGTTCTTCTTTTTTGGCAGGGGAAGGGCCCAACCACCCACCCCCATCCCCAACCACCTAAGCTAAACTCCTTTTATAGAGTAACACAGTTATGACATTTCCTGTAGCAAAGCAGGAAGGGGAGGATCAGAGTGGCATCCACACATTGACATCACTTGCAGGGGCACAAGTAATTTAACTTGTTATAAAAAGTTATACAAAAACAAACAAACAAAAAAAATAAAGCTTTTGCTTTAATTTTCCTTCTAATTACTTGGACCAAGTTATGAACATGACAACTCAACTGGAATGGATATTATTAACTGCAGGCACTGTGGGACACTTTTCAAAAGGGCAGTTATACAGGGTTTAGGAAGCTGTCCTACATGTTGGTCCATCAGAGATTTTAGGGCTCAACTCCAGGCAGCATGGGCAAAGATTGCACACCTCAAATTGCATATTCAGAGGAAATATATTACAAGAACCACTCACCATTTCCACAACATCCAACTGAAGCACCTTGACTACAGAGGGTAGTTGGTCTGGGAGGTTGGCAGGGAGTTAGGAAGGGAAAATCGGGTGCCCCATCACTCAGTGCTCACCAACGTATCACCTCCACAAACCATATAAAAACTACAAACAGGTGTGTCCCTCTATCTCTGAAATAAAACAAAGGGGCAGAGGACACTATAGAGCAGGACACTGTAGCACAGGAGCTAGCACTACAGAACTCACCCAAAAACAGGGACTAAAACAAAAAAAAGCAAAAAGGAAATCCGAAACACTTCTGATCATAGGAGACTCCATGATTCAGGGAGTTGATACCTACCTCCAGCTGGGGATCAGATGTCTCCCAGGTGCATCAGTGTGGAGAGACACTGACTACATTGCTAAAATCATGCAGGAAGCAGGAGAAAACATTGATGTCCTGGTACACATAGGGACTAATGACCTTGCCAGACGGTCAGTTGTGGAGACCAAGGAACACCTGGCTGGGAGACAAACTGTCATTCATTTCATCCAGCATCTCCTTCTCTGAGATCCTGCCTGTCTGGGAGAAGGGAGCAGATGGACGGAAGGTCAGAGAAGGGGAGATGGGGAGCTAAACATGTGGCTCATGGGCTGGTGCCAGGAAAAAGGACACAAATTTGTAGGTAACTGGCAACAGTTTGGGGAGTGAAAGTCCTTTAAATTTGATGGACTGCATCTGACTAAGGAGGGGGTCAGTGCATTGGGGGCAGAAGTTTGACGTTTTTGCAGAATATTTAAACTAGCAAATGGGGAGAGGGGTGCAGCACCCAATACATCGAATGGGAAGAACACCCCTCTCCCCTCAGCTAGTGATCAAACAGGAGTTTAGCATGTTTGTAATTCATTTGCATCACCAGGTAAGGAAATAGGTCCAGCTCCCCATATGATGCACAGGAGAAACGCTGGACCTTACCCAACAACTAAGTGTCATTTGCTGATGGGGGTGCCCAATCTCCCATCGGCTTCACTGCTCCCTCCAAAATATCCATATGACATGCTGGGAGCCCACCCCAGCATGGCAAAAGTGTGATTTGCCAATGGGGGTGCCAAATCCCCTGTAGGCTTCACTGCCCCCCCAAAAATGTCCGTATGCCATGCTGGGAGCCCACCCAAGCATGGCAAAAGTGTAATTTGCCAACGGAGTGCCCAATCCCCCATCAGCTTCACTGGCTTCCCAAACTGCCTGGTGCCATGCCACCCCAGCATGGCAAAATCCCCTGTTGCCTTAAAAATAAAAAGACCTGAAAAAAAAACTTCCCTCGTTGATTCTCTTTCCCCATCCCCCAACCCATGCCCACCCTCTGCATACCCTACCTCCACACCCCCCACCTCACCCCCCATGCCATACTTACCTACAGAGCCTGGCGTAATGATCTTCAGTGGACTGGGAACACTTCTGCACTCTTCAAAGCTGAGCAAGTACAGAAGAAATGCCAGTAAGCTGTATAATGGCATAAATGGATTTTTTTTTCAACTTTGGTGCATATCTCAGCCATTGAGAATTTGTTCACCATATTTTCAGCATGGTGTTTTTGGGGCCCCACCTCATGAACTCCATCACTGTCATTTTGTTATTCGGTCCTGAAAGGTGATTTTGAGGTCACTGTGTGGAACCACCTTTCGTGACTGATTAATGAAATGACAGTGTCACAGTTCATGAGATAGGCCCCCAAAACCCTATGTTGAAAATTTGGTGAAATAATTCCCCAAAATGACTGTTTTACTAGCATGCATTACTTGCCAGTTCCTATCGCCTCGTCAGAATCTCAAGCATTTTATTATTTTCACTCCATATTTTCAGCATTACCATTTTGTTACACTTCCTAATGAACAGTACAACTGTCATTTTTCACATCTCACCTGAAATGTGTTTTCACACATGTAGCGCACAATGGCACAGTCAGTGTGTGAAATCAATGTTTGGGACAGAATAAGAAAATCACAGTGACAGTGTTCATGAGCAGAGGTCTTAAACTGGCTATGTTGAAAATTTGGTGAAGAAATTCCCCATAATGACTGTTTTATGAGCGTGCATTGCACAGATCCTACGCATGCTTGTAACTTCGAGCATTTTTATGATTTTCACTCCAGATTTTCAGCATTGCCATTTTTACCAAACCTCGTTATGAACAGTACAACTGTCATTTTTCACATCTCACCTGAAATGTGTTTTCACACATGTAGCACACAATGGTGCGGTCGGTGTGCGAAATCAATGTTCGGGACAGATTAAGAAAATCACAGTAACGCTTCACAAAAGAAAGGGTCCTACAAGAGCTTGCTAAGGTCAGTGCTCAGGGTGGACAAGGCAATAGCACCTGATGGCATACATCCCAGAGTACTAAAGGAGGTAAGGATGGAACTAGCAGAGCCATTATCAGAACTGTTTAATGAGTCTCTGAGCACAGGAGAGGTCCCAGAAAACTGGAGAAGGACTCGTGTGATCTTGCTCCACAAGAGTGGTAGCACAGAGAAGGCAGGAAATTACAGACCAGTCAGTGTTACCTCAGTAGTGGGCAAGATTACCGAGGCAGTCCTTAAAGAAAGGATAGTGCAACACCTGGAATCCATAGGACCACAGGATCCAAGACAATATGGGTTTACAACAGGAAGGTCAAACAAATTTCATAGATTTCTTTGACTGGGTAACCAGAGTGGTGGACCAAGGGGGTGCAGTCAATGTCGCCCACCTAGACTTCAGCAGTGCTTTAGATACTGTTCCACATTGAAGATTGATTAATAAGCTGGGTAGGCTTGGGGTGGGTCAGAGGTTGGTCAACTGGGTAGCAAACTGGTTGGAGGGCAGAAAATAGAGTGTGGTTGTAAATGGTAAACAGTCAGAAGAGATGCAAGTCACAAGTGGAGTACCTCAGGGATCAGTCCTGGGGCCAGTCCTCTTCAATATCTTCATCAGTGACATTGCAGATGGGCTCGATAGCAAGGTTTGTCTGTTTGCAGATGACACCAAAATCTGCAAAATAGATGATCCAGCTGGGGTGGGCAGAATGAGACGAGATCTGGAGAAACTGGCAAAGTGGTCAGAAGAGTGGCAACTGGGGTTTAATGCAACGAAGTACAAGATCATTCACATGGGGAAGAGAAACCCTGAAGCCACCTATTGGTTGGGAGGGGAGTTGCTGGCAGTCAAAAAGAAAGAAAGAGACTTAAACATCATCATCACAGATGACCTGAAATCATCCAAGCAGATCATTAAAGTAGTAGGCAAGGCTAGAGAGATGTTGGGGTGTTTTACTAGGGGTATCACAAGTCATAAGAGGGAGATAATAATCCTCTTTACAAGACACGGGGTAGGCCCCATCTGGAGTATTGTGTGCAGTACTGGAGGCCGCACCTGCACAAAGACATTAACAAAATGGAGGCAGTCCAGAGAAGGGCAACCAAAATGGTGCAGGGACTGCATCAGAAAACATATGAGGACTGTAATAGGGCGTGGATTAGTGACAACACAGAACACCAAAATCAAGTTCGCTCACACAAACTTTGTGTGGCTAATTTATTTACAAAACAAAAATAAATAATAATAATAATTAATTCTTCTTGTTTTTCACAAGGAATGAAAACAATTAACTAGAAAGGAAAGGAATAAACAGTTCTTCATCTGAACTTCAGTACACTAAAATGGAGTACTGCCACAGAGTGGTACCTGCAGAACGACAGGACCACTATCCTCTGTGAAATCCGCCTATCTGCCTGTTTCCACAATTCTACACCTTTTATAACACTAGGAACCTGACATCGCAGGTCACGTGATCCACCCCTAACACTAATACACAAAATAAAACTAGACTAATACATAAATATGAGGCATCACACAGACAAAAACAAATATTTTTAGACAATTAAAAGAAAGCATTCTGAATTATAAGAATAGTATAAGCATAATAAAGA
Source organism: Neoceratodus forsteri (assembly GCA_016271365.2). Taxonomy (NCBI): domain Eukaryota; kingdom Metazoa; phylum Chordata; order Ceratodontiformes; family Ceratodontidae; genus Neoceratodus; species Neoceratodus forsteri. Next base: position 203,908,795 of record CM057454.1, read on the forward strand.
TTATCCAGATATGCATATGAAAGGGTCACTTAAGACGTTTTGCCCCTCCTACTGAATATGACCTCATACTATGATTGTACTATAAAACTAGTCCACTAGAAGGCCGCTGACCCTAAAGGGACGTCATTTCAACCCCGAGAGGTGAGGAGAGAATCTTCTGGTAAGTTTCTTACAAAACGCCTGCTTATTATAACCAAACATTCTGCAAAGACTTCAAAAACTCTTTTAACTGTTTTATTACTTTTCTCCCACTTTAATGACATGAATTCAATATGGAGCTCTGATTTCTATGTCTGCATCCAGGTGCCTTAAACAATTATGGGATAGCACCTAAATTATGGGCTGTTCATGTTTTTGAAGCAGAAAAAATATAATATTTCGCTATACTTTCCTATTGAAAATTTCTCTTGCTGCAAGTATTACAAGAACAGGAAAAAAAAAAGAGTTTGCCCTTGTAAAGAGAATGTAAGTATTTACCTTTTTATTTTTTAAAGCATCTGGCATAATATTATTCCTAAACCAGTACCCAGGCATTCAGATGCACGTATAAACTACAGTCTTATTTTATTTCTGGCTTCACCACTACTGGACAACATCCTACTAGGGCTGTAAGGAGTCTGTATTTATTTTTAAACTAAAGAATATGCACTATGCGCTGTAACGCTTGCGGTTCGAATTCTGTTACCGCAAACTGGGTAATTTTTAAACTGCATCTATGAAGGAAGCAAGACAACTATCCTCCTCCTGACAAACACCGTTCCCTGACGAATAGGTAAACATTCTCAGAGAGAATTTCACTTAAAAAGAAATGGGGGGGGGGGGTAAGAAATGTTTGGAAAAGTGCACTAAATTAGCAGAGGAGAGGATGGAGTTGTTTTGAATATCTAGCAAATGACTGCTACCACTTATTATATTAGAGACAACAATTCTTAAGGGGAATAAGGGGAACAAAACACTCCATTTATCAAAATGGGGACTGATAGAGGTAGGACAATCCTAAACTACTGCCTATCTTACTATAACAAGCTTTTCAAACTACACCCGAGGCTCATAAAAGCAATTACTTTCCCATTCCGTGGACACAGACAAACTATAGAGGGATTAGAAAAGAAAGAGATATCATGATTGGAGGCCACCCCAGCATGTTAGAAAAGGAAATAACAAGTCCAGAGTAGCAAGAGAAGAAAGGTCACTACTGCAGTAGATTTTGAAAAGGGTAAAGAGAAAGAGAAATGTCCAGTAGTGCGGGGCGAACTGCACTATCACAAGGACAGATTAACAGAGCTCAATATGTATACCCTAGAGCAAAGGAGGGAAGAGAGGTGATATGATCAAAACATTCAAATATCTAAAGGCCATTAACAAGGTGAAAGAGTCGAACATTTCAGTATAAGAAAAATAGCTGGAGAAGAGGACACAGCATGAGATTAGAGGGAGGCCAATTAAAGGGTAATGTGAGGAAGTTCTTTTTCACAGAAAGGGTAGTGGATGCATGGAACAGCCTACCTCAGGAAGTGATGGATGTGAAGACAGTGCAGGGCATCAAACAGGCATGGGATAGGCATAAGGGAGCAATACAGATGAATATGAATAGATAGACCATTGACAGAGTAAAGGCCTATGGCACATTCATAAGGTAGAATAAAATGGGCAGACTGGATGGGCCTTGCAGTCCTTATCTGCCGTCAACTTCTATGTTTCTATGTAAGTAACTATTATTTACAGCTATGATAAGAAAGGGCATGATTTAGTTTGAAAATTAAACAGATGCTGGCAACACTTTGGAAGAATAATAATTAACTAAAATAAGAGATGTCAAAAACACAAACGAGAAGCTAACTGCTGTAGAAATTAACAATCAAGAAAGTTGTATCCTTCAATCTAATCCTCACATTTTGGGTTGATGCTTCTAACATCTCTTACAATTATCAAGACCCATGTAAAGGGTTTAAGTGGACTCATCTCAAGATGAGTCTGATCTGACAGCTAGAAATATTTTACTTAGTTTTACTGAATAATCTGTACCATAAGTATAACTAACAGTAGATGGAACTGCTTATGTGATAAAACAATATCTAAATTTTAACCAGAATACCATGTATGACATAATCTTAAAAAAGGATACCAAAAATAATGAAATTGTCTTATAGCATAGTTAAAAACCACACCATGAAAAACATTATCAAGAATGGAAACTAAAAACATTGTTGGGTATTGGAAATCATGACTGCTACCTGAAATAATTTCAAATGATATTTTATAGATTTTTTTTATTCTGTGGTAACCAGGTAAGGCCCATTAGGCACAAGTACCCATTTGCAGGGGTGGCGCAGGAGCACTGGGGAAGTTAATTGTCTTGCTCAGCGTTACACAATATGCAACTGGTGGTTTTGGGAATCAAACCAAGGTGTGTTGGATGTACCAAGGTCATTCATAGCTCATTACTCTAATCTTTAGACTATACTGCCAGCCCCAAAAGTTTACTGAAGCAAGCATTACCTCAGATTTCCTTAGACACAATTGGCAGGATTTTCAAAGCACCCTTAGAGTGACGCAGTTTGCATTGCTCTATGGATGCGGCCAACTCTGGGTGCATCAGAGACCCTGTGCCATATTTTATAAAACAAGGGTTTCCTTTGCCAAGGACCCAGGAGTTGCTACAGCCATAGGGTTGAACCAAACATTCTGCGCACCTGTGAGGTTAGACGCAGGGATCCATCAACCCCCCCAGAAGAGCTGCAAAGGTAGCAGGGTGAATATGCCTGCAAGGTGGTGACTGGGAGCAGAAAGAGCATGGAGGTGCCCTTTGGATCTGGGGGACATGGTGGCAATGTCAGAGTGCTGAGGTGGCACCCATCAAGGGTTCCATGCGCAATGGTAGAGAGCCAACTGGCCTGAGTAGAGGGGGTTGGAGAGGATGGACTGTGATCCACCCCAGGTGGACACAGTCCTGGCACCTAGCCCATAGGTGCCCATGTTCCCAGTGCTGATTATGGAAAGCAGTTGCTGCAGGTCGTGGGGTGCCAGTGTTGGCATGGAATGTTCCCCAGGTACCACACTTGTGCCCTGGTACCGAGCCCTTTGCATGGTGGCAGGCTGCTTCCCACCTACAGAATAGGGTACTGTGGCACCTATGGGGCAGGTACCTCAACTGTGCCCACCTGGGGCTGGGTCATGGTTAATCCCTGCCACCCCCTCTACCTGGGCTGATCAGTTGTCTGCCATAGCACCTGGCACCCCTGCAGGGTTCCACCTCAGCACCTTGATGTTGCCCCTGTGTCCCCTACTCCCCCTAGGGCACTCCTCATGCTCCTTCTGCCCCAGTCGCCTATTTGCAGGTGCTCTCTCATTAAATGTCCTGTTCAGCAGTGGCGCTTGGCCTGTAGACCACCTCCTGGCTGGTCTAAGCTGATCCCCCCCTATTGTGTCCATGGCAGAGCTTTTCAAATTCCAAAAAAGGTGATGGTGCAGCCCTGCCATGGCACAACTCCCCTTTTGATATGGCACATTGACACTTATGCAGTAAGGATGTCACAGGGCATCTTAGATGCAAGGTGTCCCAATTTCGATGCAGTCTGCATTCAAAAAAATTGAGATTGCCACAAACTTTGATGCAAGATGTCACTTGCATCAAAGCTGTTTGCACAGACACCTTGTGCCAATGCTCTCCTTTTTAAAGTCAGGCCCAATGATTTGTGCCTCTAGGAGAACTGAACCTGAAATCTATTGATTTGAAGGCCTGTGCTTTGACCATCTGTACCTTCCAGCTAGAGCTTAATTGAAATATACTTAGTTCTCTTGGTTATTCTCTCTTTGATTGTGTGATTTTCTTAGGCATTTGTGCATCACCCATGGACACTCATGTTCATAAATGATGGACAAACCATGGATGGCGTTATCATGGACAAGCATCTGGGACAGAGCAGGGATGGCCATGGATGTCCATGGGCAATCATGTTTGTTTATGAAACAATGGACAACTGGAGAGCAAAGAAGCTCTCATGGGTCCTAACGCTAGAGTTTAGAACAAAATACCCATTTTACTATGCATTAATTGAAGTATGCTCCATTGGCTGGTTTTGCCATGTCATGAACTGGAAGGATCTACTGTATGTACCTGCACAGATTTAGTATCTATGTTTTGTTGAAAGAAGCCTACTAACAGATTAAAATGAACTGGCCTCTGACCTCTGATGACCCAGTCAAAGTGGTACTGTGTTGTGGTACACCCACCTTGTACTACTGCTCCGAGCTGAATGTTCTATCATTGGGATTGCTGAGTTCAATCAGTATGAGACAGAACACGTTCTAATCATTTACTTTCCTGTGGAAAAGTGCTGGCACAGTGGACTGCTGGTGCCTAGAGGAGTGCTGCCTGCCCCCACCACTGTTTTTTCATAAATAAATATTATTTTTAATACAAATATATATCACAATGCAGTATATGTTAAGACACTAAATAATCACCTGCGTGTTACAGTCTAGCATAACTGAAGTAAAATTAATAGTGACAAATAACTACACATTAAATTTCAATATGGGAGGTAAATTATCTTCAGCTGTTCTCCAACTAATACCCAGAATGTCAGTTTCATCTTCCAGGATGTCCCACCAATGTCTTTCGTATACCAGTGTTTCTTTTAATATATTCCACCACCTACTGTATGTTCTTCAAAATCCAGTATATGGTCAGAGTTCCACCTTTCTAGTATTACTCTTTTTGTAGCTATGGTGACCAAGGCCAAAATCTTAGTTTTGTCCTTAGTTAATCTTGGTAAATAATTAAATAAAAGGACTACAGGATCAAAATCTGATTTACTACACACAATTTGTTCAATTAATAATTTTGTTCTTTGCCACCAAGGTTTAATTTTAGGGCAACTCTATAAACAATGTTCCTTGTTTGCTTCATAACCACAATTATGGCAACATTTTGCAATGGGAATATGTGTTATTCTGGCAATATTAAGTTAGGTAAGGTATGCACAATCATTGATTTTTATCTGAATTGATTTGTTACGAGCAAATACATAATTTCTGCTTGCTAACATTTTTATATTAAGCCATTGTTGGTCAGTTAGCTGAAGTTCCAATTCTGATTTACACTTAAGAATGATTCATTTACATTGTTATATCTACTTGATACTGTATAGAAGGTTATTTTTACTATTTTCACTATATTCGTTATTTCTGACAGTCAGTGAAAATAAATGAATAGTGAAAAATAATGGACAGCTGATTGTCAGTAGTATTGTATTGAAGACTAAGCTGTCTGTGTTAATTTTATCAGAAGTGAATATTTGTAGAAGGTGGATTCCTGCTAAATATAACTGGCTCTAATTAAACCTGCTATACAGTATATCTCTGTAGTAATAGTTTAGTAGTTTTTTCTCCCCTCTAGTAATTATTTTTTGTATGAGATAATAATAGTTTACTATAGTGTTTCTATCAATTATAGTGGGGGTTGCAGGAAGTAGGCTGTTGGTTAACTAGAATCTGCAGCTTATCCAATAGGTAGGGAAATGGGCAGACTGGGTGGGCCAAATGGTCCTTATCTGCCGTCAAAGTCTATGTTTCTATGTTTCCATGTTTCTATGTCTTAACTGGTTCTTGTTGTGTATCTTTTGGCCAACAGTTGAAATTTGGCCTATAAAGTCAAATAATCAAAAAAGGAAATTTTCTTTTTATTTAGTTTAATAACTGTGAGGTCCTCATAACCAATAAATGTTTCTTGTTCAATAAGGTCATGCCATACCATATAATTTTGTTGTGAAGTTGGTTCCAATTGGATAGTGGGGCCTTTAGACCAAATTAAATGATTGTTTCATATAGAAATGTGCATCCATAGAATGTTTTCAGACATTTATTTGTCCTTTTCAAGGTAGGGGTAAAAGTGACAAATATTGGGACTGTGGCCAGCTGCCTTGGTATTTTAATTAATAAAGCTTCAATTATAATATACTCAGAAGTTTGTTGTTTAATAATTTCATTTAAAGTTTGGTACTTCTCTGTAGGGAAAAAGCACATTTCCATAGTAAGGTGGTATAGTGAGCTACTGCGTAAACTTCAGGGCTGGGACATCCTGGACCTTCTTTAATTTGAGGTATTGTTACTCTACCCCAGGCAATATGTGGTTTACCCCCTCAGCATATAAATTTCTTTAATGTTCTTTTGAATTGAGAGAACCAACATTCCTAAGGGAGTCCAAAAATTTTTGCAAGACATACCTAAAGTGTAGCATTATCATCATTTTAATTAAGTCAATATGGCCCCATAGTGAAAGAGCCAGATTTTGCAAATTTTTCAGCAAATCTTTGGTTTTAAGTAAAGCCCTGTTAAAATTTAATGTAACATTTTTATTCTGATTGTTAGTTAGAATAACGCCTAAATATTTAATCTGGGTACCTATCTTAAACTCCCTTTGAATTATTGGTAATAGTTCCTCTTGTGAATTTGTGATTATCATAATCACTGATTTGGCTTTATTTAATTTATACCCAGATATTTCCGAAAAGAGTTTGACTAGAGATAGAAAGTGATACAATGAAGAATGAATATTGTTTAAAGTAAGCAAAATGTTGTCTGCAAAAACATTAATCTTTTTGCAAGATTTGGCTACAGTGGCTCCCTCAATTCTGTTGTCCTGTCTTATATGTTTAAGAAAGGGTTCAAGGCTCATAATAAAGAGAATAGGAGATAGAGGGCAGCCCTGCCTTATCCCATTTCTCATATCAAAATGTTCTCTTATAAAATAATTAATCTGGAATTTAACATAGGTGGTTTTGTACAATGTCATTATAATAGTAAGGTGGGAGCTGGTATTTCCCAATTTTTGAGAGCCTCCATCATGTACTGTCTATTTAGAATATCAAAGGCCTTACTAGCAACTAGAGCTATAGCATACTGGGGGGGTTATCGTTATATTCATTGTTCTGGATATATGAGAAAATAAATTGAATTTGTCTGTTGGCATCAGTTATCTTTCACCCTTTAATAAAGCCATATTGATTAGTTTTTATTAATTGGTTCAATGCTATTTTTAATTCATTAGCTACACATTTAGCAATTATTTTGTAATCCATATTAAGGAGTTCTATTGGTTGGTAATTTTATTGATTGCTAGCTGATTTCCCTTCTTTATAGATCAAATGATTTTTGTTTCTTGTATAGATTTAGGTGTTTCTAAGTTATTATAGGTTATTTGTTGTATTATCTCATAAACTTTTGGATCTAATTCTTTTTTGAAGGCTTTGAAGAATGTATTAGTAAACCCATCTAATCCTGGAGTCTTAAAATTAGGAAGTTGCTCAACCACATCGTCTACTTCTTTAATTTGGATAGGTTTTTGATTCCAGTTGTAGTTTGAAGTATTTAAATTTCCTATGAAATGTTTTGTTTTGTTGAGATTTATTTGTGTATCTTGTTGAAAAATAGTCATAATATTCAAAAAAAGTTTGGGCAATATATTTGTCATTTGATACTATTGAGCCATCTTTAGTTGTTATATTAGTAATTATGTTTTTCCTCTTTGTTCTTTTTAATCTGTTTAACTAGATATTTGCTGGATTTATCCCCTTCCAGCTGCTTAATGGTTTTAACTCTCTTTAATATTTGAATTGATTCTTTATTAATTAACTCTTGTCACTTAATTCTAAGTTCTTCCCAGAAGGGACAGTATTTTTTATAGTCCAGAATCATAAAGTTTTCAATCTCATGTATTTTGGAATCAATTTCCTGTGATTTTTGATTAATTTTTCTATGAAGCATATTTTGGTAAGAAATAATATGACATCTTAGGAATGCTTTAAGTGGATCCCACAAATAAATGCCATTGTTATTTTGGGCACCATTAGTTTCATAATAATATTCTATTTTTTCTTTTATCATAGTAATAAATTGTTGAAATTCCAATCTTTTGTATACAATCTATGCTTATCCTCTAGTCTGATCTCCATAGAAATGATAGCATGATCAGACAGGAGGATAGTGTCAATATTAATATTTGTAATAGAGGATGCTAAGGATTTATTAATAAATAAAAAATCAATACATGTGCCTTTGTTTTACCAGGAGAGACACACTAAGCTGAAAGCTTGTTTACAGGTGTAACCTGGGAGCACAAGAAAGTTAAGTGACTTGCTCAGGGTCACACAGTATTCAAGTGGGGGCTGTGGGATTCAAACCCAGGTCTCAAGGTTTACAGCTTAGAGCCTTAAACCACTGTGCTATACTGCCTATGATTGTAAATTATTTTTATCATGGTGTAAATTGCTTAAGATCTGGATTCAAATACTGCTATGCCTCAGTCAAATCGTGATTATTTAGAAAGGTCTTGAGGATTTTTGCTAAAGCTATATTGGCCTTAGTCACTGGTCCTGTTTTGTCAATAACAGGCTAAATTAGGGCTTTCATATCTCCTCCTAGAATGAGCTTGGCTGGTCCTAACTTAATAATGGCCTTGGTTATTGTAGCCAAAAAGGAAGATTAGTGAGTAAGGGAAGTGTATATAGACCCAAAGATAAAAGTATCAGATGCCAATCTAAGTTTAATGAAAATTAAGCATCCTTCTTGATCATGAAATGTATCTAATATTTGAAAGTTTAAAGTGTTTTTTATTAAAATAACCACACCATTTGATTTATTAGTACATTATGAATAAAAAAATTGGGGTAACCAATTCCTCTTCAGTTTGGACATTTATTTTTCTTTTAAATGTAATTCCAGGAGGAAAATAACATCAAACTGTTTCCTTTTGATATGGGTCAGTATACATTCCCTTTTGATAGGAGTTTTTATATCATTAACATTCCAAGTAGCTATTTTAATTAGCTTATGCATATTGTAGGGTGTTTAATGTAATCTTTTATATCTGTCTTTTTTATCAGAAATAAACTCCAGACTGTTAAAGGATTAACACCTGTTTGTGTGTAAAACCTTATATCCCAATACAGCTGTGAAAGAAAAAATAACCCCCCACACTCCCCTCCCTCTAACATGAAAGTCATTGTGTTTTCACTTATAGTAATGCTCCCTAATAAGGGCAGCTCTAGGAATCCCCTTTATATCCCTGCTCACTATCATTGCTGCAGCTGGATATATTTTAGTGATCCCCCCCGGACCCATATACATTCTTCTCCTTTATACAAAGGTCTTCCTGTCTTCTTCAGTTTTATTCATCTGTTCCTGTAATACACACACACAAAAAAATGTGGGGGCCAGGGGTAGCTAAATTTGTCATTTACTCAGATTTTAACTTATATAAAATCAGTTTTGAGTATTCTCTTAAGTTCGTTTGTAGCTTCTTCCACCGAATTATATATATAACGAATTCCTTCATGGATCTCTTTTAATTTAGCTGGACAAACCAAAGTAGATTTTATAGTTCTGTTCCGTAAAGTTTTCCTTATTTGGTCAAACTTCTTCCTGTTATTATTTCGGGGAATAAATCATGAAAAATAGCAGTATTAGCTCCATTAATAGTTATTCTCTTCTTTTTGTATGCTGAAAGCATCATTGATTCTTTGTCTTCAAATCAGAGAATTTAGCAACAATTGGTCAGGCGACCTCTGCAAGCCATTATTAGATTGGAAGGTTCTATGGGCATGATCAAATTCTGTCTTTATTTGGTCTACTGAAAGGTTCATATATTCAGCCATTATTTCTTTTAATATTTGTTTTATAGGTTTAACTTTCTCCCAGGACTCTGGTATACCCAATACCCTTATGTTCTTACACCTTGCCCTGGCTTGAATGTCCAACAATTTATTCCTGACTTCTATGCTAGCAGCTTCTAGGTCATTAATTTGTCTGGAGATTGGAATATGTAGGTCCTCCATATCCAATATCCTTTTTCTGAGCTTCCATTTGTTCTGTTTGAAGTGCCATATTCTCTTTTAACAGGGAGGAGACAGTTGTCTGATATGCATTTATTTTATCTGACATTTGTTTGTTTGCTGCTCCCAATTGTTCTGTTAGTTGAGTGATTTGTGAAAGAACAGTTTGTGTGTGTGTGTGTGTGTGGGGGGGGTTCTTCCTGTAGATTTTCCTTACTAATTTCTGATGATTGAGAAATTTCCGTATCAGAAACATTATTATTGCTTTGACTAGACCACCATTGTGTAATAGGGAGATATTTTTTTGATAGCTTCTTTTGAAACTTTATTATCTTCTTTTTCAATATTTAGGACCTGAACAGTTTGCTGGTCACAAGCAGGCCCATCTTGATTTAATGCTGAATTGCTATGCCATGCTGAGCCTTTTAAATTTAATTCTGTCTTGCTAATAATAGGCTGTGTTGTTTCAAAGCTTTCTTGAGAAGCATCTATCTCATTCATTTCAGCTGGAAATTGCTTTTTCAAGACCTCTGCCTCTGAATTTGACAAGGTATTTTGTTTACTCTTATTCTGTAGAATTGTCACTACTACCCCCATTTCAGTTGTTTCAGCTTGTTCAACAATGCTATTTTTAAGAGACTGAGTCAGATTTGAGAGAATTAAAGGATTACCTTTAGCTAAAACATGTTGTTGAGGGCTTTCTTGTTCCGCTAACAAACTAGGTCATTCCTTCATAACCAACCGGTTATTGGCATTCCTTTAGTTTGAGTTAGAGGGCTCTGCTTGTTGAAAATAACCATCTTGAAGTGGGGTTTTGAATTGATTTGTTTAACAAATATTCAATGTGCTTATGCAACTGGATAATATATGTGATGATGCTTGAGTAACTTGATTTGCTTTTGTGGCTTTCTGTCTCTCTATCCGTGGGATATACCACCCTGTAAGGGTACGATGCAAGGAACCCTAGAGAAGGGTTCACCCCCACAGGTACCGGAAATGAATGCATCTGCTAAAGGTAGGTTTAGGAAGAAGCCCGAAAAGAATACCTAAAGATATCAAACTTTGGAGAGGTGAGGATGAAGAATGAATTCTGTGAAGAAAGGCTAACTTCCTGAGGGGAGAGGGGAAAGCCAGGCCACCATCCACCTCCATCCAACAGTGGAACCTAACTAACTAACTAATGAGAAGAAGGCACTAACTCTAACTAATATTATGACCATTGGCACGGAGGAGAGGAAAAACCCCCACTGAGGAGGACACCTCTTGGGATCCAAGGCCTAGGTCGCCTTCCCTCCAGGCTGATGATGTTTGATTTGAGGACATGTGTTAACAGAGAGAATAGTTCCTAGATGAGGGATATGAGTAAGTAGGATTATGATAGGATAGGGAAAATTCATGATGAGCATAGACAAAATGAGGAACATACTGTAGCGGGGACCCAAGGAGAATGCATTGGAGTGGTTGATAGGAGACAGTAGAACAGAGGATAAAAGCTGGGACGGAGAAAAGCCATGTATGAGATGGAGGAGCGAGGGGTATCCAGATGTGCTCACGAGAAAATTCCAGATGTGCTGATAAGAAGACTAATGATAATGCAGACAGGCTTGATTGAATGATGCAAGTGAGCATACACTGAGATTGAAGAGGTATGTTTGATTAAAAGATTAGACTCTGAACAATTAGACCTTGAGGCTGTAGTCGATGAGGTAGTGTGGAATTCAATGATAGGAATGTTCGAGTAAATGATGTAAGGATATAAGCCATGAGGTAATGCTGAATGAATGATGACTGGATTTATGAACTCAATATAACAGGAGTTATGAACTCGAGACATGCGGCTGGATGGCCACAGTTGATGGATGGCATAGGAGTTATGGTAGGTACGCCCAAAAGGAATATCGATAGCAGGTCATGGGTGGATCCTGGATGGCTGGTATGGAATTGTATGAGGAGATAGGAATGAACATGAAAATGAATATGCTCGAAGGATATAAAGGAAGTGGGCTCCTCGAAAGGAGATAGACTCTGAGGCCAAGAAGGGAGATCTGGAACTACAGGCAACTAAGGTTGAGCAATCGATGATCAAAACTGAATGAGGTATGATGAGGAGTGAGCAAAATTGGATGATGTATGTTGAGGAGTGAGTTAAGAGCTGAATGAAGCCATGATGGCCGGTACTAGAAAAGATACCAGGATGAGGAAGGAAAATTGGGAAATGGATGAGGTACAATGAGGGATCGAAGCCATGGAGGCTAGTACAGAAGGTGAGGCGTGAAAAGATGAAGGACAGTAGAGAGGGCAATGGGGTAGCACCAGACCCAGCCAGTACAGGGATATTGAGTCAATGCGGGTAGCAGAGACAGGAGTAGGTGAATGAGGGGCAGACTCATGGAGGGTATGCATTGCTAACAGGATAACTGAACTGGATGGCCACAGATTAATGAGGGATGGCCGCAGTTCAATGAGGTGGCATAGGGGCCATGATAGGTATGCCCAAAATAAATATCGAATGCTAACCATGAGTGGAGTGGCAATGAGAAGGAAATGCCAGGGAGAGAAGAGGTAGGGAATGACACACCCGGAAGCATCAGTGAGCATGCCACCAGCCAATACATGATGAGAACTGCGATAGGGTGAGCTGGAAGAGGTGGCAAGCAGGCTAGAGGTGATGGAAGGCCAGATAGAGTCAGCTAGAGATAGCCCAATAATGCAGAAGATGGATGGGAGGAGAACTGCAGGAAAGCAGTGGTTCAATGAGGAAGCAGAGGATATGACTAGAAGTATACTGAATCAGTAAAGGAAATAGATGAATCACAACGAGTGGATTCGATGGGGTAGACACCCCCTGATGCAGCAGAGAAAGGCAGCAAGAAGGAAAAAGGCAAGCAACGGAGGACAATGAGGGAAGAGGGTGCATGACCAACAAAGCCCTAGCAGCAGGAGTGAGTGCAGGCAGGGCAGGAGAGGAGGAGATTGCCAAAGCTACAGAAGGAATGAGGAATAGGGACACAGCTGGCAGGAAAGTAAAATACAAGATATCATATGAAAAACGAGGTAAGAAGTGGCTGAAACAGATCAAAACAGTCAAATGGCACCACCTACTGGGCAGAAGGAGAAACTGTCTACTATTTCTAGATTGAACAATTCACCAATTGTTTGCATGAATGGTGGTTCTGTTCAACGATAGAGAGGTAGAAATATGGTCCGATAGTGAGCAGGAGAGATCCAAAAGCAGAAACATCACTCCATGCATGCCAGCATTCATCAGAGTTGAGGCAACAGGAGGGCCCCATGAAAACAGAAGGAGCATGGCGAGGGAAGGAAGGGAGAGTGAGGCAAAGCAGCAGAAGCAGGGAGCCAGGCACTGAACACACAGGGGAGTGGAAGCACTATGCTGGAATCACCAGCAAGGTGGTGGGGACGAATGAATGCAGAGTGAGTGGGCGAGGGAAGTGAGAGCAACACGGAAGGAAAGGGGATGGCCATGTAGCGAGCGGCATGAAAAGAATAGGAGTGGGGAGACAACGACAAGCCAGAATGGGAGATAGGAGATGGGGCAGTGGGAGGTTCCAGAATGAAAGAGAATGAGTGAACGAAACAGAGTGATAGAGAGAACAGCCGACGGAGCCTCCGGCTGCAACGAAAATGAATCCTGGAAGAGTCCATGATGAGTGACTTTTTAAAGTCGATGGGGGAGTGACGTTGTTGCTCCGCCCATTGAACCTCAGGCTTAAAGCCCTCCCATTGGGGCTGGTTGGAGTATCCTGTCGTTATTTTCTTCTGGTCCTTCAGGGCTAGGTTTAGACGGCTGGCCATGTGCAGAGTTACCTCGAGTAGCTGTGTCTGCGTGCATTTTAGAGGTTGTGGCTGAAATAGAACAGAGCTAGGATACTCTCTGCGTTAATTTGACAGATTTTGAGGCAGAAGAGTGACCTGTTGTTCTCCTTGGAATTTTTTTCTTTAACGTCATGAGAGTTCTCATCATAGGTACCCGTCGAATGTAAAATAATTAAGGAGGACTACAAATGGAAAACAGCTTTGTGTGGTGAGTAGTTCTTTTTAAAAAAAAAAGCTCAAAAAGTTAAGCATTTTTTAGCAATGGTCATTTCATGAAGGCAAGCTGCAGCAGTACACACACGCACACCTGAGAGCCGAGCAGAGTCTGTTGCCTTCCCCCACCACTGCTAAATCTTGGAGGGAGAGGGGCCTTGTTAAAACTGAGGCTGAAAGAGAAGTGATCATGAGGAAAGAGTGTATACTAGAATATGTCTTTACAGCTTATGTATCACTGGTGCAAGTGCTCTGCCCATTGAAGTGCCTGATTTGGATTGTGCTTGTTTTAACTTTACGAAATCTCCCATACCTTCTCACCACCATTGCAGTTTAAGTCAAAAGTTGGCATTCTCTATCCATAAGAGGGATGTAGGATATGTCCTCGTGGAGCAATGTAACATTAGTTTAAATAATGATATCCCTTTCTGTGAGAGGTCTCCCCAACAGGCCAGTTCAGATGTGGCCAACGTCAGCATCATCTTCAAGAACTTGTGGCAGCTGCAATTATCCCTAAATTTTGTAGCCCCTACACTTCACCTATAGTGGTGACTCAGAAAAGGAATGTTACTGTCAAAATGGGCATGAACTACCACCCATTAAATAGGTGCACTATACATGATCAATACACCATGCCTCATATGGCGGATGCCTTAGCCTGCTTGACTGGAAGTAAATGGTTTCCAATGGTAAATCTTTCCACTGGATATTGTTAAATCCCTATGGCCCTCAACAATAAAGAGAAAACTGCTTTCATCTGACCTGTGGGGATTATCTCAATTTAAACCTATGCCGCAAGGTTTAGCCAGAGAACCTGCTACCTTCCAGTGACTTATGGAAAAAGTGGTTCTAACTTGAACCTAGTAGACATCTTAGTCTATTTGGATGACCTCATTTTCTCCTGAAAAGCCTTAACGAGACATGGCCAACATGTTTTGAAAGTGCTAGACTGACAAAAGGACCATGCGTTAAAAGTGTCCATCAACAAATGTTTTCTGTCAGCCATTCTATGAAGTAGAGTATATAGAGCAGCTGAAGTCATGTGTACTGACCCTTACAAAATGCAAGATCTAGCTACCTATCTGGGCCCTCATAATTTAAAGTTCTTTCAATTATTACTGGGATTTTGTGGTTACTGCTACCAGTTTGTCATTGACTTTTATATCACTATGCACCCCCTATTTAACCTTACCCAAGGGTACTCACCAACTCATAAAAAGAAATCTGATTTGCCACCAAATTATTGCTCAAGAGGAACCTGTATGTGGACACTGGATATTGGTGGGATCAATCATGTTGATGGGCTTTCAGTACCAACACTGCATCACATGATCATTCAAACCTGTGGAACAATACACTGTCTATTTTTCACCAAGGTTTCAGGGATTTTTTGCACTAGTTTTCATTTCCTTACTTTGTGCACTTTCTGCTTCAAACCTAAATGATGCATTAACTTAATTTTTTGCAATTTATTTCCTTACTTTTGTAACACATATGTAATAACACAAGCAGTGTGGTTCAACATTAAGATGGGAACAGAGGCAAACCACAAGAGGATCAGTGTCCTAGATTTTAGAAGGGTAGATTTTAAAGAAATAACAGACTGCCTCATGGAGGGCTTGCCAGGGAAGGGTAGGGGTGCAGAGGAGAAAAATAAGGGAGGGCATAATTGAAGCAACTAGCCTCTGCATGAAGGAAGTAAAAGCAGAAGAAAAAAGAGACTGTTACGGTTCTCTAGAGAAGTGGTCAAGGTGGTGAAGGAAAAAAGGTGGCATTTAGGAGGTACTCTATAAGGAAATGCAGAAGGAGGAAGGCAGGGAGGTGTACCACCAAGTAAAACAGAGGAATGCAGGAAAGGCACTGAGGGGATCATAGGCACAGACAGAGGAAAGGATGGCCAATGGGGTAGCTAAAGGGGATAAGACCTTTTTCAGGTACCTAAGTAAGATGAGGAAGGCAAGGGGGGTTGAAGTTAAGGAGGGTGTTGGGGGACTTCACAGAATATGACTAAGAAAAATCAGACATCCTGAGCAGGTACTATTGCTCTGTCTTCATTTGGGGGGGGGGCAAACCATTAGGGAGGAGCAGGAACAAAGAGGGGCAAGGTGGACTCAAGTCCATTTTCAGAGGAAAGAGTCCTGAAGGAACTTGCAGCTCTCAAAGTGGACATAGCTGTGAGACCAGAGGGGGTACACCCAAGGGTACTAAAGGAAGTCAGAGAAGTGCTAGCTGACCCACTGATAGACTTATTTAACAGCTCTCTGGAAACAGGCATGGCTCCAGAGGACTGGAGGAGAGCAGACATGATCCATCTATGTAAACATGGCAGCAGGAAGGCTGGAAACTATAAGCCAGTCAGTCTTACCTCAGTGGTGGGGAAATTAATGGAAACTAATGTTAAAGTAAAGTTTGGCAGAGTTTCTTGAACACAATGTGTTGCAAGACCACATGCAGCATTCATTGACAGAGGAAGATCATGCCATACAAATCTGATTAATTTCGTCAACTAGGCAATTAGGGAAATAGATTAGGGATGGCAGCATACAATGCCTATCTGGACTTCAGCAAGGCCTTCAACACTGTGCCACACAGGAGACTGATTAAGAAATTGAGCAGCCTAGAGATAGGATCCAATGTGGAGACCTAGGTTATCAGAGAGAGAGTGGTGGCTAATGGCACTCATTCTAATAATGGGAAAGTGACAAACAGGGTATGACAGGGCTTAGTACTGGTATCAGTCCTCTTCAGTGTCTTTGTGAGTGACATTACAAAAAAAATGGAAGGGAAGATATACATATTGGCAGACAGACTTCCGGTGACGTCACCATACCAAATGGATGCTTAGATCTGAGCTCCGCAGTAGTGGTGAGAATTTTAAAAGAAGTTGACATCGTTAGGAGGAGAATGAGTCAGCCGGTGAAATCAAGAGGTAGAAGTGCTATTAAACCACCCACTGGACACAAATCTAAACAAGACCGCAGCCCGAGTATTCTACTATCCAGGGCCTCAGAGTCGGTTGCAGGCTGGGGAAGGGAAGAAAAGGAGACCACTTCGCAAGGTAGTTCCCTCTATGGCCAAGCAACAGCACACATTGTTAAAATGCTACAATGAATAGACTAAAATGTGAAAGATATAAAACAAGAGCTAAAACATCTTGAGCAGAGGACCGATGACTTGGAAATGGGCCTTGACAGGCTCAGAGATGATTCTATGCAGCTTAGCAGAGTGGTGCTTTATTTGGCCAGAAGGGAAAGAGAACTGATGGCAAGAGCTGAAGATGCAGAGTCTAGAGGGTGAAGGAAAACAATTTGAATTTTTGGATTTTCAGAGGGTGCAGAGAAGCATGACCCAGCAGAGTTTATTAAAACATGGCTCCGACAAGAACTTGATATTCCCAGCACTGAACCTCTCAAGCTCAACAGGATACACAGTGCCTTAGGTCCAAAGCCAAAGAAAGAAGCTCCCCCTTGTTCGATTTTAGTTAAATTTTATCACTATCCAGTAAAGGATATGACACTTCATAAGGCCTGGTCCAAACAAGACTTAAATCTGGATGGGAAACAGGTGTACGTGGATCATGATTTTCTGCCCTCGACTATGCAAAAATGAAAATGTGTTCTGGCGGTGAACAAGCAGCTTAAGGAACAGCAGATAAAGGCCCATCTCAGATACCCAGCGAAGTTGTTTGTTCACTGGTCTTCTGGTAGCAAACTCTACGACTCCTTGCTGCATGCTAGTAAACCTCTACAGAAGGTGGGTATCACCCTCCTGGACTTTCAATCTGATCTGCGGAACAAACCCTGCTGCAGCTGCATTTGGAAATGGTGGGTAAGGGATCTACGAGAGGAGCCACATCCAAAGGTACAGGGCCAGATGACTTGTTTTTCAAGGGTCTGATTCAGCTGGGAAAGGGACTACAGACACAGCTATCCACCTGAGGCACTAGGGGGCAGAAGATTTGGTCTGAAATTTCTCATCTCAGAGATTAGCTGTAGTCGATACCCCCACGCAAGGAAGGAGAGTTATGTTCATGTAGCCCCCACATTTTGCGGGGGCATCTGCAGGTTGACTGTTGAATGAATGAAGTTACAGATTTGCATTTGGGGAATCTACATGGGTACAATTGTTAATTATTTGTGCTCTGGAACTCAGGGCCTTTATACGATTGGCTTGAGGGAAAGCCATTACCTAAGGTGGTAATATTATTAGTTTACATATATTTTCAGTCATGGTACAAAATACCCTTTGCTAAAGTACAAAGTTCAGAGCTCTGTTGGCTTGTATGAAGAGGGGGTGTTTTCCTTTTTTTCAATTTTTGAAAGCCATCTTCGGACCCTTTTACTATCGCTAGGGGGAGATATTTGCTGGAATGGGCATGTATCCAGGCCCACTCTCCCCCCGATCCGAATTGTGGGTTTGGCCACTCAGATTGGCTGGGTCTGCTTGGTTTAAACCTAGGTTCAAAATAATTTATTTGGAATCCAATGTCGACTGCTGCTAGGATTCCTAAGTATCTTATTTTGCAAGCACCGGACAAGTATGGGAATATTTCGAGGTGGACTCAACATCTATCTTGAATACAGAATAGCCTTACTTGCTGGAAGTCAGTTCAGGGGACAGGTCGCCCATCGGAGGTCAGCCAACTTCTTTTGACGGTGCTGTCCCCTGCTAGAGAATATTACCTTCCTGCTGAAGATTCACCCCAGGAGACTGCCCTTCCTGTTACTTCTGGGTCGGAGGATTGGGGGGCATGGGACTATTCATTTAGTCCATGCTCCAGGGCAGAGGGAGCTTCCTTCCATTGCAGGCCTTGACTGGCCTGTTTGTATATAGTTCATTACCGAGAGTGTGTTTTTTTTCTATATGGACATTTGTTTGTTGTGGGCAACATATCGGGGAAAGGGGAGGGGAGGGGTAAGAGTTTGGGGAATTTTTGGGAAAGGATGGGTAATGCAGCATGGAGCTTTAGATTGTTTGAGATATGTTCTGTGTTCCACCTCTCAGTACAGTAGGGACCCGGGAAGATGGAGGGTAACTAAGTGGGCTGCACAGAAGAGGCATAAATTGGGACAAGCACGAGAAAGTATAGCAACGGCCACCCTATGGGGACTCTGAAACTGATCTCTTTTAATGTTAAGGGGTTGGGCTCTTCTGTAAAGAGGCATAATATGTTAAAGGATCTAGCCAGGGCTTGATATGATATCAGTCTTCTGCAGGAAACCCACCTCTCGGTGGCAGAACATAGTAAATTACACCGTATGTAGGTTGAGGAGGTTCTTGCCTCATCCCATCAAAATCCTAAAAAGGCAGGGGTGGCTATTTTGATCCAGAAGGGCCTGGGCTTCACCCGGCTGGACTCTTCCTCTGACAGGGAGGGCAGACTGGTGACTCTCATGGGTAAAATCGCAGAAAGGGTAATACATATTGTGAATGTATATGCCCCAATGCCCACTAACCCAGAATATTTAGGTATGTCTTCGGAGTCATAGCCTCACTACCTGAGGGCCAAATTATATTAGGAGGCAATTGAAATTACGTTGAGGATACTTTGGTTGATAGGGCTGGGGGAAGGGGAGCTGGGTAAAAGATGTTGGAGCTAGGATTCTTGCTCACCTACATTGGAGGCTGGTATGGTTGATACATGAAGGGACAAATATCCATCCAGTAAAGATTTCACCTTTTATTCCCACCCACAAGAATCATATTCGCTTCTTGATAGGTTTTATATGCACAAAGCTTGGGTGGGAATATAAGAGACCAGCAGATTTACCCCATTTGCCTGTCAGATCATGCAAAGGTCAGACTGACTATTGCTCTAGGGCCATTGCATAAGCAGTCCTTGTGGCACCTGAATGCCGAGCTGCTTAAAAAAGAGGTTTTCGTATCTAAAATTAAAGAGGTGATAGATAACTATATCAGAGAAAATACTGGGTCCGTCTCAAGGGTTAAATTCCTCTGAGATGGCCTAAAGGCAGTAGTTCGGGGCAAAGCAATTTCCTATGCATCCCAACAAAAGAAGGCAAGGCAGCAGCAACAAGATAAACTAGAGCCAAAAATTAAGGAACTGGAGGGCCGGCACGAAAAAGGTGCTCCCCAGTACTTTACTTAGAGACCTGAAGTCAGCGAGGGAGCAATTGCAGCAACTTCTCACCACGAAAACAGAGAACTCCCTCTGGTTCATAGCACAAAAGTATTATATTTATTTTAGTTTTTGATTTATTTAGTTTTTGTTGGCCGGGTAAGTGCACTAGACAAATCCTGCCTATTTTCAGGCACGACCCGGGGGAGGGGGATACAGATGAATGCCAACTGACCTTGAACCAGATTAAGCTGTTGGTGGTATTTTTAGTGAATGAGGGAAATTTGGTCAGGATACCGGGGAAATTCCCCTACTTTTTTTTTCGATAAGTGCCATGGGATCTTTAACATCAACCTGAACTACCACCAATCCAGGCAGATGGGACCTCGGTTTAACGTTTCATCCGAAAGACGGATTGGAGGCAATAGGGTGGACAGGCTTTTGGCATTCAGGTTAAGGAAACAAGAGGCAGATAGGCATATCTCTGGGGTAAAAGACCCAAAACTGTCCTTGTTTGAAAAAAGGAAATAATAAAAAGTACAATTTCAAAAAAAAAATACACATTGGCAGATGACACCAACATTTGTAATAGGGTGGACACTCAGGAAGGGGTGGAGAAAATGCAAAGGGATCTTGGGAAATTGAAGGAGTGGTTAAGAGCATGTCAGTTGGTATTCAATGCCAAAAAGTGCAAAATCATGCACTTAGGGCATTGAAACTCAGGACATAAGTGCTGGTTGGGGGGGAGTACTGACAGTCACTAAGTAGGAAAACTACTTTGGGGTTATCATATCTGATGACCTCAAAGCGACAGGGCTGTATGACAAAGCAGTGGGTTGGGCCAGTGGGATGCTGGGATGCATAGGGAGCTGTATCTTCAGCAGGAGAAAGGAGGTATTAGTGCCACTATGTTGCTCACTGGTGAGGCCCCACCTGAAGTATTGTGTCCAGTTCTGAAGGCTGTACCTAAGAAAGGACATAGATGGGATGGAGGCAGTCCAGAGGAGGAGAACTAAAAGGGTGCAGGAATTGCACCAACAGCCCTATGAGGAGAACTGAGGGATGTCAACTTGTACACCCTGGACAAGAGGAGAGCGAGAGGGGACATGGTAGAGACCTAAACGTACATTACAGAGGCCAATAGGGTGCAGGATGGGAGTTTATTTCAAATGAGAAAGAGCACCAGGACCAGAGGTAATGCAATTAATCTGGAGGGGGGAGATTTAAGAGGGATGTGAGGAAGTACTACTTCACTGAAAGAGTTGTAGATGCCTAGAACAGACTGCTGGTGGAAGCAAAAACACTAGGGGCTTCAAGTATGCATGCATGGGATATGCATAGGTGAATGTTAATATTTAGGCAGGGAGGAGGGATTGTCACCAGAGATCAGTAAGGGTTTGTGGAGACAGACTAGCCAGGGACCATCTGGACAGACTAAGTGGACAAAGTGATCCATTTCTGCTGACAAATGATGTTTCTGTTTCTATAACACTTTAAGCTTTCACGTTTCTCACTCCTCATTATGACCCTTAAACTTGCTTTGTGAGTGGCCCTGTGGATCACAGATGAAGCAGCTACACAATGATGCTCACTATGGCAGACCTGTAGCTTGCATTGTGGGTGGCCCTTACTAGATTATAAATATGAAATTATTTGCTGCTCTGCCTGAGGAAATTGTTTACCTGCTACAGTATATGCACAAATGACTGCTTGAGGTCTCATTATGTTTGCCCAAACTCATCATCATGTTGGTGAAGTACTTACCATATGGCCTTTGAAGGTTAAGACAGTTGCACTGGTAGTTAAAGAATATGAGCAGAGTACAGGGTGAGGGTGAGGGTACCAAAGTATTGATTTGCATAGAGTACAAGTCACCTATACTTCATGTTGTTCCTCTTGTCCTCTCCTTCATGTCTTGTCTATGAATGAAGCAGAGTTCTTTTGTTAGTTTGTTGATGTTTGGTATTCTTTAAAGTAAAACATAGTAATGTGGGTGTTGATGGGTGGAAAGCTGTCTCTGGGCAATGCAATTTTCTTGTGGGGTGGGGTGGGTATTAGCCCCGCTAATAGGTCAGTTCCTTTGTACTACTGACTCTTGAAGAAGGATTGAATGGATGTAAAATTTGAGTCAGTCTTGTACTATAGCAATGTTCTTTAATTTTTTTTTTTGCAGAGCACTGCAATTAATAAAATGTATTTGCTTTAACTTTTTTGTTAGTGATTTTTTTTGTCCAAAGTTATCTGAGTGCCATTGTTTGCTGCCTTTGAGATTCTACTATTTGTTACAGCTGGCACCATACTGATCCAGTCTTGGAGCAGCTTTATCTGCATGACTTGAAATCTCTTGTACTACCCCACCTGAAGCACTGCATCGTCTTTATTTTTATGCAAACCTAGAGCAGCCTGAAGACCTGAATGCAGACCAGCCCCCTTGTGATGTACCCTTGTGCCCAGCAGAGAACCACAGCAGTGCTGCCCAGGGGAATAATTTCCTCACTGAACCATCCAGTTCACTAGAGATCATATCTGGCAACCACTACACTTGGAGGCTGCAACATCTTAGAGTCTACATATCAGACAGGCAGTTTTGAGGAAGAGCAGTAATGTATATAGAATGCATAAATGATGCAATGAAATAGATAATTTCTAATTAGTTTTGTTTCTGTAAATCTCTTCAAACCACTGGCATACATTCAAAAACTTCAAACCCAGCTCAATGCAACAAGGGTATGCAAATCCTTGTTCTGTAGTGTAAATAGGAAATGTCTCTCCTGCTACTACATTCTGCTGTCCATGCACTTCACAGACCACACCACAACCATATCATGCAGACTAAAGGCTTGCTCACACAACTGACTGTGAGCCATTGTCAGTGACTCACAGCCGCCAGATCAGTGCTTCTACCCATGTTTGAACCTTGCCGTTTTGGCAGTTTTCCGTTGCATGGCGTTACCGCCATGATCCCTCTTTTCCTGGGTTTGCGGAGTGGTGTAGGTGGTTTCCTGTGCTGTCTGATCAGGAAAACCACCCCAGTCACTACTAGTCCTCACCAACTCAACAGTGACCAGAACAACACTCAAATCGCCAGAAAGGAAAATGGCATTGAAAACACTGCTGCCATGTGAACGCATCTCTCTAACGTTTCATTTAATTTTTTTTGAACGATTAGAAAGTAGCAGCTGCGGCAAGGCACAGTGTGAATGAGCCTTAAAAGTAACACTAATCTTGATGATATGCTCAAAAGAGTTTGCATGATGGACAATAGGTGCCATGCACTATGTGGTTTGGCACCTAAAAAGGGGTTAACTTTGATTTTAGAGTTGTAACTTGCATGCAGGATTTTCTGTTTGGGTACTACAGTTTGGAGAGGGAAGTGGTTCCCTATAGGGCGAGTGATTAAAATACTTTAGTAACTTGTTTTACTCATTCTTAAGGCATCTCCTAGCAGTTTATAGCAATTGCAGCAGTGTTTTCTCATCCATTTTATAACTAGTTCTGATGAACCATCAGGACTATATTTTAATGCATATGTTTCCTTATTCTGTTTTTCCCTCATTGGGGCCAGGACAATCAGGGCTCCCTTCAGCTCTGCTCCAGTAATCCCACTGTCCTGCTCCTCCATGGGGACTTACCTCAGAGCCGGAGCACCACCATGGCAGGGTCAAGAGGGGTGGGGCATCACCCCCCCGGAAGCACAATCTGGTTTTCCGGCCCCAGGGTCCCCAGTGATGTGACAAGAGATGCTTGGTAGGCAGATTTCATTAATGCCCGCACTGCCACCATTTTCCACCATTTTTGTCCTGTCTGCATGCTGGGGCACCCTCATCAATGAGCACATGTGGAGGTATGCACAAGCTACAGAGTCCTGCAGCACCTCCCTGCTTCTGCCCTCCATGACCCACACAGCCACCAGGCCTCCACCTAGTGGCAATTATTCAGCAGAGTTCAAGTTGATTGCAGGAAAGACTCCGTTGAGCAAGCTCATTCACAAGGAAGTCCTGAGGCACATACACATGCAGTTCGCAATTACATAGACAGGAGATATAAAATGTAGAACAACAAAGAAAAAATATATAATACAAGAGGTATACACAATACAAGTCCTTATGCTATATATGCAGTACATTCCAGCTTTAACCTTGCCCTAAATTATGCAACACATTTCAGCTTAATTAGTAGAGGGCCAGTTGGTACCTAGGAAGTTGACTTGGCATTGGGGGCCTAGTAGCACCTACATATGTCTTTTAATTTAGAGATAGCTAGTGTTTTGTAGGAGTTAATTGATACGATGCTGGTTAGCTTCAGCATGGCTTGTAGTTGGTTCCAAATGTTTGGGAAGGCATATGAGACAACTCTTTGGCCAGCTGTGGTATGTGTCCTGGGAACATCTAGTAGGATAAGGTTGGATTTCCTTAGGGAGTAGGTGCTATGCGAGATGTGTATGAGAGATGTTAAATAGACAGGCAGTTTGTGGAGTAGTAATCTGAGGGTCTAAATGCCAGCATGCAGGAGGCGTCTGGTGGCAAGAGAGGTCCACCCAACTGCTGCATAAAGATCACAGTGGTGGGTCCTGTACACAGAGTTAGTAATGAAGCGAAGAGCACAGTGATAGAGTACATCCAGTTTAGATAGGCTCAAGGTTGGACAGGAGATAAAGATAAGGTCTCCATAGTCAAGCAAGAAAAGGAATGTTGCTTGGACAAGTCTTTTGCGTGTTGCGAGAGGAACGAGGGTCCTATTTCTAAAGAAGAAACCCAAGTGTGCTTTAAACCTCTTTGATAGATCCTCGATGTGGTCATTGAAGGAAAGCTTGTTGTCTATCCACATACCTAGATATTTAAATTTAGGTATGACTTCCAAGGGTTTACCTAGGGAGGTAACTATGAAGTTTTTAGGTGGGGTAGGTAGGGCACCAGACAAGGCAAGTCTTGAGAAAATCATTGTCTTGGTTTTTTGGGCATTTAAGAGAAGCTTGGCATTGATAAGGTTGCTTTCTAACTGGATAAAGTCAGCTTGGAGTGCTTCCCTGCCTTCAGTTAAGGACGAGCCTGATGCATACAAAACCATATCATCTGCAAAGAAATGTATGCTAGAGTTCTTTACGTGGGAGTCAAGGTTGTTGATATACAGGGAAAAAAGGATTGGTCCTAGGATGGAGCCTTGAGGGACTCCTCTGGCAACTGGAAGGGGGGCAGATACTAGGCTATCAGCTTTGACTTTTTGTATCCTTCCCGTGAGATAACTGTTAAACCACTGTAAGGTAAGTGGAGTGGCACCTATGTAGGCAAGACAGGTGATTAGGAGGTGATGGTCTACAGTGTTGAAGGCCTTACTAAGGTCTAGAAAGACTGCACCAGTAACCTTCTTGGTGTCCATAGCATGGATCCAGTCATTAGAGACTTTAGCCAAGGCTGAGATGGTACTGTGCTTCGACCTGAAGCCATATTGGGCCAGGTTTAGGAGTGAGTGCGCTTCAAGGTGATTTTTTAGTTGGTTGTATATAAGTTTTTCCAGCACTTTGGAGAGAATGGGCAAGATAGAGATAGGACGGTAGTTGTTTAAGTCACAAGAATCTCCTGATTTGAAGAGAGGAAGGACATGGGCAGATTTCCAGCAGGATGAAACAGTGGCTGTGGTAATAGAGAGGCTGAAGATGTGAAAGGTGGGGGCTGTGAGCTGGGCATAGCCTAGCCACAGAGTGTGCAGTTCTCCTCCCCAGGAGAGGCGAGCAGCCCTGCAAGTGCTCAATCCGCTCCCTCCTCGACCAACCCCCGGCAACTTGTGCTCATTCCCTAACATCAGTCACCAGCATGGTGAGAGGTAAGGTGCTTAAAGCACCTCAGCCCTCTGTGCCACTGAGCCAGCCCCATTTATAATGCATTTAACAGATTGTGGATCTTCTTTAAACCTCACCTGGCAGATTCATGGACCAAAACATGTTACTAAGAGCCAGCCATGGCTTCATAGTTTTGGAGTCACCATGTAAAGGTAGCCCTTGAGTATGAGGCATTTGTGTCTCTGGCCCTCTGATTGGCTTGGCTACAACTTGATCTTTATGATGTCACATTGGACATCTATGCCTAAGTCAGTGATGACCATTATAAGCTGCTTCAATAGGGCACAGTGATAAATGCAGAAAATTCATTGAAAAGATTCCTTTAAGAGCTGATAACAATCACTAGCCTTGACTGAGGGCCCCATACAATTAGGTAGTCTGCTTTAGCCATAGCAGTTATAAATTCTCAAGGCCTGCTTTACTGAGAAAGTTTCTTCTGCCCTGCAAGAGAAAAAGTGATGTGAATATTTACTCCTGTTCATAACTGACATATTGAGTACAAATGATTGGCCTGTGGATGATAGCTCAAATGTTTTGATGAAAGGCACAGTACCCCCCCCACCCACACACCAAAAAATGTCTTTGCTTAGAAGCACACTTCAATGTTTTTTACAGAACTATGTAGGATGAATAAGATGAAAAGAAGCATTAAAGAACAGAAAATGAATCTGTGCAGAACTGTGTGTCAAAAAAATGAATGCTAACAGAAAAGAGAACAAGTGCTTTTCTAAATCTGATTTCCTTCCAGCTGAGCAGCTGCCTGTATACATTTTTGTTCATTCTCTCCCATGGAGCTGAACCAATGCCCTTTCAAGCACTGGTGCTGCAGGAGTGTTTCCTTTAACCATGAGAGAGCTTGTAAAAAACCCAGGACCATGGACTTTGATGGAAACAGGTACTTTGAAAGTTTGACATTAAATTTGCAGCAGGAGGTGTAGAATACTGCAGACAGACTACCGCAAGGCAAGATGTTGGCAGAATTACCTCTCAGATGAACTGCCTTGAGCATCACAACATCCATTCTGAAGTGGCAACCAGGGGAGACCACTGACATGAGCCTGCGTCCCCAGCCTAGTGCAGGGATTTATTTTGATCTGACACATCACAGTCTTTTTTAAACTCAAATTCTGTTTTAGTTCATGCCCCACTGATACTCTGTCCTTTGTTATAGGCATCATGGACTCGCAGTGCAACCTTGAACAATTCACTTTATCCTCCCTTGATTTATTCCTCCCAGCTATAAAATTAAATAGAAACTGGACACCTCTGAAAATAAGATTTTGCATCTCAGTTGCACTGTCCTGGATGAATACATCATAGAAAGATAACCTAAAAAACATAAGAGCATGTTTATAGAAAGGGTTTACATCACAACAGTGTTTCCTTTATGTCTATATTCTGGGTCCTTCATGGAGTTGAAAATGCTTTTTAACATTTTTTGACTTTAAAAGCATTTGAAGGTTATTTTAATCATTTTTGCTCTACAGGGTGCTTTCTGATTTGATTGCATTCTATAGCAGGTAGCTAGTACATGGACAACAATTTAAGAAGGGTTAGGATGTGGTCACAGATGTTCCTGGGTGATGTTATGCCCTATTCCGGAACATACAGGCATGACTGGTATTAAACAGAACAGGGCTGAAGACTGTTCATAGCAGCTTAAAAAGTATGCTTAACAAATAAAATGTTTATTTCACTATGCCTAGACAATTGCTTATGTAGTTCAATGTGATACTATGGGCCATGGAAAAAGCTGGTGTCTGGCAGCTGCAGGGTTAAAAAAGCTGGTGCCTGGCAACTGCAGGGTTAAAAAAAAACACGATTCACTTTGCCAGCATAATCACTACTAAAAGCTATACCACAGGAAATGATTTCCAGCATGGGTCAGACATCATCAGTCTTAAAAATGAAAACAAAAAAAATAAATGCTTTAAGTATATTTTAGACCACAGGGAATTCAAAAATAAATTTAAAATGCACATGGAAATTGAATGCTACTACACAGGAGACCTGTTAAAAGCAGGATGTAGAGCTCCTCTGCAGTAAGATATATTTGATTGTTCCCTTGCTCCTTCATTACTATGCATGTTTGTGCTGCCTTTTCTCAGTCCACGAAAAGCACTGTAAATTAGAGCTGTACAAACCTCCCCAAGTTCAATAATGCGAGCATTGAACAAAGCCATGTTCATCCTGGTCTGAATAGGATCGTAGTGTACTTGGTCAGACAGCAAGACAACCTAAAACAAATTACTAGAACCCTCTAAGGGCTCCCCAGATGACTAGGGCTAGTTCTTTGGTTACCCCTTCCCAAACATAAGTCATTTTTTGCCCTCTGCCATTCCTTCTTTCACATACACACACACACATGCAAAATGGCCAGCTTCTGGCATGGTGCCAAAAGCTAACACCATCTTTTAAATGAATCCTTCATCCTTTCCCACCCACCATAACCAAAACATAGCTAGTTTATAGTTGCCAGTCCACTCCCCACTGACCCCAGATCCACGATTTGGATGTTAGTTGCATCCGTGCTTCAATGCTCTTGTACAGTTTTAAAACATAAGAGCATTGTTGGTTTCTGGCAATATACCAGGAGTTAACATCATGCTTAGAAGCAATCCCCTTACCTAGCCCAACCCCCTCAATCTATCAGCCTACCTGTTTTTCAAGATTAGTGCCCTCTCCTGATCCCGGATTTATGACTGGTGGTAGAGGTCACTGTTTGTCATATTCCAGGCTAAATAGTTGGGGCTTTATCCTCCCCTGTGCTACATGCAGTTCCAGTTTGAATACATACAGCAGTGAGAAAGCAAGCTATGCATGCCCCAGAGGGAATAGCAGAGCTGTTTGTGTCACTGATGAGGTATGTCAGATGCCTAGAATGTCATTAATGCTGACCACTCTAACCCCTCCCTTGCAGGTGTGCTTAATCGCTATGTATACAAACAGGAATGGTGAGCCACATGGGGGGGCAGCCTAACTAACCTGGAATATGACTAACAGTGAGCCTCTAATCACGCATTGAAGTCGCGAGGTGGGGTAAAGTTTAAAAACTAGTATGCTGGGGGCTTGGGGTTGGGCTATAAGGGGGGGATTTCTGCCAAACATGGTGTTGACTCCTTTTACTATGCAGGGAGATGGCAATGCTTTTAAGTTTTAAAACTGTATGAAAAGATGGGGGAGGGCATGATTACTTAGCCTGGCTGATGACTACTACTTCATCTCCCTTAAATTGTGTATCAGGGGTCTGTGGGGTGAACAGCTATTAAAAGAGAACTAATGCCTGAGGTGTAGGGCCACCCCAATGTCCTCCCATAGGGGTGCACACCATGGTGGCAAGCTTGGATGAGGTACAGTAAGCCCTGTGGGATGGCGGGATGATAAAGTTGGGGTGCGGGAGTGAAAGGCCAGAAGAGAGGGCCCACATGGTCACACAGTAGTTGGAGCATAACCACTGATTATAAAAAAATAAGACAATAATTTTATTAATTATTACAATAATTATTTACCAGCTACAAAGAGACCATCAACATTATCACAGTACTGTGCCAACCTGGTGGCGCTGAGGGTTGAGGCGCTGGATGCCACACCTCATGCTATGCCAGCGACCTGGGTTCAGATATGGACTCGGGTTGCCTGGGGTCGGCAGGGGAGGGAGAGGATTTAGCATCTGTAGACAGCTCTCCTCTCCCAGGGGGAGAATTGTGGAGATGTTCAGCATCCTGGTGGTCTCCGATGGAAATCGGGGGCATTACAAGATGGCTGACTAAGAGAGGGTAAGGCAGATGTCGGCATGGTTGCCGAGCACCATGACATCATTGCATGTCGCACTTGAGGGAGGGGACATCACTCTTGGAGACAAAAGTGGAAAAAACCTCTACAGGCTTGCAGAGATGAAGAGGGCTCCAGTGGCAAGGCCCACATCCCAATGCCAGCTCAGGGCACTGGAGATCTCCCCAGGCACCAACCCGATGTCCAGATAGGGCCTTGAGTCTGCAATGTCACTGCAGGTGGGTGAGCCCTCCCCCGGGGGTAACTTGGTTGCCAGGGGACTGACCTGCCTGGGTCGAGTGGGAAGAATACCAATAATGAGGGTTCAGACCAGGAGTGAGAGGCATTAGCCGAGTATGCTCCTCGGAAGGATGCTCAGGACCACGGAGTGAGAATTAGAAATGTATAAAAAAAAGAAAAAAAAAACATTATCACAGTACTAATATATATCATTTCATTTTTGTTTCATTTACTAGGTAAGCACACTGCGATCTAACTCTGGGTATATTGTCTCAGTTCTTCTCACCAGCACTCCTTGTCAGTGCAATATTAGAAACACAGTAACACAGAAATTGTTGGCAGAAAAGGACTGCTTGGCCCACCCAGTCTGCCCATATTTTCCTGGTCTATTCTGTGTCTGCAGACCCTACTTGGTATCTGTTGACCCTCCCCCCACCTATTTACCAATTGTCCCTTTATGCCTATCCCATGCATGTTTGAAGCCCGCCCACTGTTTTCGCTCACACCACCTCTGCTTGCAAACCATTCCAGGCATCTACTACTCTTTCAGTGAAGTAGTACTTCCTCACATCTCTCATAAACTTCCCCCCTTCCAGCTTCATTGCATGCTGTCTTGTACTGGTACACATACTCATTTGAAATAGACTCCCCCCTGTAACCTGTGCACCCCCATGAGGTACTTATAGGTCTCTATCATGTCTTCTCTTTCCCTCCTCAGTTCTAGGGTGTACATGCTGAGATCCCTCAGTCTTTCTTCATAGGGCTTTTGTTATAGCCCCTTCACCATTTTAGATGCCCTCTGGACTGCCTCCACCCTGAATATGTCCTTACCTTTATTCACTGTATATTTTGCAATGATTTATAGGTATTACTTGTTTCATAATTTTCTCTGTAATATGTCTGTTACCCATGACTCAATATCATCTACTGTTTTATTTACACTGACTGCACTTCATCATTGTATTTATTTGTCTCCTTATACCCCGCCCCTGGGTCATACCTGGAAACAGCCTTGGCTCAGTGTGCATTTCCCAGTTATCAATTTTTAATCAATAAAGAATATACAATGGTGTGAGCTCTAATAGTTATGATTTGGTAGGCATGTAAATGTTAAATCACAGTTTTCAGTTGCTATTACTGGGGGCTATGCACTAATGGGCGGGAAGTATGCGCCTGAGGTGCGTACCCCACCTGCATACCTACATGGCCCTGGACAGGTGCAGGGTGCATGGTATGCATGACTGCATGTACCATCAGGGTGCCTATCTGTGACAATGCCCCCTGGTGCACAGGGTTACATGGGGCAACCGGGACAGAGCCGTGGACCCAGGAAAGCATCCAATCAGATGCACTGCCCAGGTCCTGCAGTGGATCCCTTACATGGCCAGGTAAGCTGTTGGCTGCATGCCCCTGCAGATGATGGATGGCTGGTTGGTGTGGATGTGTGCGGTGGGCAGTGCCACCAGCCATCCCAAGACGTGGCACCAATGAATCATGTGGCAGGGGGATGTTGGTGCTGCAGGTGTGTGGGGGGGTATTGCTTGCCAGGGATGAGTGTAGCCATATGTGGGGGGGTGTTGTGCCCCCCCAGGTGCTGTGCTGGTGCTGTGTCAAGCTGTGGGCAGTATGGCTACCATGGTGCTGCCCTGGGGTGGGGTGTTGCATTGGGGGGCTGGGGCTGAACTATGTGTGTGGGGGGGACTGCCTTTGTGGTACTGGGATGGGGCTGGTCCATTCTGTGGGGGATGCCCACTTGCCGCAGGGACTTTCTCTCAGCTGGTGTGGGGGGGCAGGGCATGTAGGGGACTTATGGCAGGGTGCACCCTGGCATAATGACCACCTTCCTACATGCACTGTGTGACTTTGTGCATGACTCGTAGTACGGGCACAGCCCCGGAACACCCCTGGTGCATTGCTGTCAGTGCAACCATGGGTCCAGCGTATAACCACTTTATGCCCCATTCGTGAATGCCACGCAGAGTCCATGTGCCCCCAGCTATGAGGAATTCATGCGTATCTATGCCTACACACCCAGTTTCAATACGTATAGGCATAGTACATAGGGACCACTCTCTCTAGCCCATTCCTTGATGCTATTTCATGAAAGCTTTGAAAGTGTACATCCTGGTACAGGATCTCCTGATCTGCTAAGCTTGCTGAAATTTAGTTAAGTGTTTTTTGATAGGAAGTGTCAAAAAACATAAGAATTATCTAAACTACTTCTGATAAGGCTAATTCCTGCAACACTGTTTCTGAAATATGCTCAATAACCAGTGATGCATGAATTTGCCTTATTAGGGATATGGCGCTAACAATAAAGCCACCATTGCTGTTTGCTCATCTGGCTGGTGGTTGAGACCCCATCCCCACCCTGGTAGTCTTGCCAGCACTGCATCCTCCCACAACAATAGGTTCAATCAGATGAGGCTTTTTTCATGAGGTGGATTTTTGCTCTAAGTGATCCCTTTAATAAACAGTCCAACTCTTAAAGTGAAATTGTGTAGCATAAATGAAATATACTGGACATAATAGTTATTTTGAATGAATCACCATAAATTCAAAGTGTGCATTTTCAGCTGTACTGTTAATGTGTGGAATTTATACATAATAAAGGTTATCTATCCAATCTCTGTACACGGTTTACACAACCATTATACATATAAAAAAAAAAATTAATACTGTGAATAAACAGAAGCACCATTGAAATACCCACCTTCATGTGTGAAATGAAGAGAGTCTAAAGACAGTTGTGAAAAATAATGACTTAATACACAATTTAAAATTAGGGTGAAGGGGAAAAGGAACGGTTCATAGAGATGACATTTAGAATATTAAAATTATACTCCAAAAGTATTTTCTTACAAATTGCTTAACAGTCATTGACTGCTTCTTGGCACAAGTTTCATTTCATTTAATTTTCATTTTATTCAGGGTTAGATCCCATTGAGCGAAGTTCATTTGCAATGGGGATCCAGTTAATAGAGACTGTGCAAGTGACATAAATATATCACTGTAAAATTTTGTAATGAATATAAAAATGTATAAAAATAAAACTTATAGAGGACAAGAAATTATTTCTAATTGGCAGCTATTATTTTCCAATCTTCAGAAATGATATTTATACTTCTATTTTTCAGAAATGTTATTTATACTTCTATTTAT
Source organism: Neoceratodus forsteri (assembly GCA_016271365.2). NCBI lineage: Eukaryota > Metazoa > Chordata > Ceratodontiformes > Ceratodontidae > Neoceratodus > Neoceratodus forsteri. The sequence continues at coordinate 203,941,766 of CM057454.1, forward strand.
TTATATTTATATTTATAAATTATCTATATGCAACAGTATGTGAATAGATACTGATGTGAAAAACTGCATTTTACATTGTCTTGTTTTTATGGGCAACATTCAGTTACAGTTCTCTTCATGGAACAAATGGTCTGGAGTTTTAACTATTCCACTGTGTAAAGAAATCTGAGCATGGTTCTGATAGGTCAACAGCTCACGCTTAACATTCTGTACACAAACCATGACATAGTATAAACTCCAGATTACTGGTTCCATGATGAGAATTATGCAGAGTGTTGTCCATAAAAAAAATTTAAATACAATTTTTTTTACATCAGTGATTATTCAAGTGCACTTAAATAAGAATAATTTGGCATTATGAATTTCATTTTGGTAAATAGGAACATTACAAATGATTGCAAACTGATTCAAATGTCTTGTCCCCTTTTGAGCAGAGTTGAAGCTAGATTTTACTGGTGTACTGTTACCTCACTGGTGAAGTGTGTGTCTTCGGGAGGTTTCTTCACTTGACATGTAATTTAGTGAGCAGAGAATCTTAGTGTTTTTTTTACCCAGTAGACTGTTACATGGTATAATATATGTGGGTTGAACTTTCTGCCTGCTGTTATCTCTGGACAACCTTTGACTTTTAAGTTTGGTTCAGCTGAAATCACACTTAAGACATTCAAGCTCTCCAATGTCACTTTGATTATGTTCTGAAGGCCTGTTTTAAACCAGTGAAAATTATTTCTGTTTTTTTTTTTTTGCATGTTCTAAGTGTTAATAATATGGGATTTTCTAAATAACTTTCATTAGGCTTCTGAAGAAGACTTGTTGGTCCAAAAGCTAAAGCTCTTTGTTCTTTTTATAACATCCTTGTTCGTCCAATAAAATATATCAAACCATCTGTTCTGGATTTGTTCTTACTACGACCAATATGGCATTAAACAGTTTGTCTGTCCCATTTAAAAAATTGCATTCTTCTGTAATACTGTTTAAATACAAACTTACACAACCATCTAGATGACAAACAAGGTACACATCAATAACATTCAAAAACATGCACAATTAGGCAAATTTATAAAATGCCATCTTTTCAAGCCCAGAGATTGGAGGTAGATTTTTTGTCCAGAGAACAAAAACAAGCTGGTAGAGAATTACATACAACAGGCACAAAACTACTAACAAAATGTATAGAGCATTTGATCTTCACCCATAGAACATCTAGGTCAGGAAGAAGCACCATGCACAGAGAAGAATTAGTTTTATACCAAATGTATTCTGTTACATAATTTTGGACCTGCCCTAAAATGCACCTATAGGAAAAAAAATCAACTTATGGAGACCCTACAGATGCTACCAAGGTGCATACTAATCAGTGAATTTTTTGTTTCGTAAAACAGAACACAGTTGAAGAAAAAAAAGAGAGAAAAAACAAACATAGCTTAAAGAAAATTATGGTAAGAATATACAGTATGCATACAGCTATTAGGAGGAGGCTGAAATGAAGGAAGGGAATGGACAGAAAGATAAGAGAATTGAGGTCCAGGATAGTGAACAACATTCCATTTCATGATGATAATTTATACAGAATATTTGTCAGATGCATTCCTTATTCTGAACATAGAAACATCTAAATGAAAAAAAATAAATAAATAACTGCAAACTATTATGCAATATAGAGTAGTGAATGAGTGATCATCCACAACAAGGATGTGTTTCCATCGAGGGAGCTGATGACATCACACAGACCTCGAGACAAAGCTCAAGACGTCTGTATGGCATCATCCACTCCCAAAATGGAAACACAGACTTAGTTGGGGATAGTCACCCATCCATTATTTTTTATAGTATACGGTTCCACAAAATGGAAACAAGGTTCGTACCTTGTGTTCATGCTCCTTCACTAGTCCTTGATTGAGTCCCATTCATGAAGATACCAGTCATCCTCAATGCGGTCACACTCTGCTCCAGTGACATCCATGAACATACCTACTGGTACACCTCACTGTGGTCCCACTCTGCTTTTCCCAGTAACTGTGCCAGAGATTTTGAAAACAAAGCAAAACAAAGAAAACCTGCAAATTGATAGTTTGGACACACAGAACTGACTATGGCAGTCCGTGTCTAAACTGTCTGCTCACCCAGCCACTTGCTAAGTGAGTCCGCCATTTTTGAGCTTATTTTTGAATCATCACTGTTTCCACCAATGAGGTAGGAGCTCAAGGGGGGAAACGTTGTACTATCAATGTGACGTCAGAACAATAGTACAACTTTTTTGACCTTTGAACTATCCTACAACAAGATTTGGAAAATCTTTGTTTTCCATACACAATAAGCCCTAACCATATACTATACACGTATTCTATATGAATCCTGCAAATTAAAACAATATTTTAACAGAAACCAACATACAGAAAAGTTGTAAAATCCACACTAGCTAGTCCCATGGGTTACAAGCATTCAATGCAACAGGGATATAACCCTGTCCCTACCCTTCCTTCTCTGGTGTCTTGATCTGCTCCATTGTCATAAAATTCAAGTTGTGCCTGTTGGCTTCTACCACGGTATCTCATGAAGAGGACCCCAATAGCATTGTTTGATCTGTTGTTTTTAATAGCTCAGACATGTTTTTATATTTCTTCTGCATTTTAAAGTCCTAACTGTTCTTCCAATGTACTGTATCATTTAGGGCAAGAAGACTAAGCTACATAGACAACAAAATTAGTACTGCAATCGATTTTTGTAGTAAACGGATAAGTGATATCAATATTTGGGTGTCTCATATTATTGCCTAATTTAGCATACTGACTCAGATACCATCTATGGCACTTAATTTACCCCAGCTTGAATGTTGTTAACCAACTACGACAGGGCTTGGTATTTTCATTGTTAGAAATGAAATTACTGTAGACCAGAAACTGTCTAATGATGTTTGCCATTGTAATACTGTGAGTTATTCACTGAGCTAAGAATTTGTCATAACTCTTAAAGTGAGTGCAGGTTAAAGGCTGTGTATTTGACCCAGACAGTGCCCCAGGGGCTGGAAACTGTTTTTTTTTTTTGTGTCTCTCTCTGTATGCCTTAAAAGGCCAGGCCAGACTGTGTCAGGAAGTGCTTACATCAGAGCTACTTATCAGCCAATAGCTTTGGAAGAGTCTTACAGACCTGATAACAACAGTACTATAAGCAATTTTTTTTTTAGCAGGCTCATCAGAAAACCTAATATCCTTCAGGTGAAGCTACCTCTGGCTGGAAGCTGCAACACTGGATTTAGGAATTGCAAGAAAGTGATTTGTGCTCACAACAGAGGGAGGTGAACCTTACAATTTACAATTGTCTTTGGTTTGTAGCAGATTCATTAGGAAAGCTAGTATTCTTCAGGTGGAGGCTACTTCTAACTGAAAGGTGAAATAAGGAACTTAGAATTATCAGAAAAGGCAGTCTTTCAATCAACAGAGGGAGGTGGACCTTGCTTTACTTTTGTTACAATTGTTAAGATTTTCAGTGCAGGAAGAGTTTAATCCCAGAGGGACTGAATACTGTTTACTGTGTCTGTCCTTGTGCACAGCTGGCTTGTTTTGGGACTGACTGCTTTCAGAGCACAAGTCACCAGGCTGTTTTGGGGCTGGGGAGGTTTATCTGTGTCTGACTTGGATGTTTGTATTTTTCTCTGTTTGATTAGCAGGGTATTTTCTCTGTCAAATTGTCCTATAGGGCATCTTGCTGACAGGAAGGCACTCATCGTGGTGGTAGGTCAGAGCTTTTAGCTGATTGTTTCATGAGGGCACAGTTTAGGCCCAAACCCTTCCTACCCCTCACCCCACCCACCCCAGGAAATAGTTCCTTTATACCAGGGGTTCTGACATCATTTCCTCAAGAGGGCAAGGTGCATATCACTGCCATATCATCTCTAGCACACTGCACTGACAATATAAGAATACACATTGTATAATATATATATTTCTATATAACAAACCAATCTCACACACACACACACACACACACATATATACACACACAAAAACAAACAAAACAAAACAAACAAAAACAAAAAAATAAGAAGGTAGACAGACATGTGGGGAGTAGTGCAATGTAATGGCTGTGGGGCAGCAGTCTTCTGGGAGTCTTTCTGGAGGCTGAGATGCTGCCCTGGTTGCAGACAACTCTCTGCCCTGAGGAAGGAACTTGCCTGTCTTCAGGCCACACTGGACAGTAGTAAGGGAACCTTCCCCCAGACCACACTGGACAGTAGTAAGGGAACCTCCCCCATCCAGGGAGCACCAGAGCCACCACCACTACCTCAGAGGTTGCGAAGAAGGCACAGCAGTTGGACCACAGTGGGCTCAGGGAGGGTAAGGGTGATGGAACAGAGGCACACCCAGTCTGTTGTTTGACTCCACAATCCATACACCATTCTGGGGGAGCACAGTTCCCATATGGATGCACTAACAGAGAAGACTAAGGAGGTTTCAGACAACTGTCACAAGGGAGGTCCTCAGGAAGGAGGCAGAGAACACCACAGGGAAAGGAATCAGCTCCTGGTGGGGGACTCAACTATTAGGGGGCTAGAACTGGGAAGAGCAAGGAAAACTGAAGTAAGGTGCCTGCCTGGTGCCATGGCTTGGAGGGACAGGAAGCACATCCTTAGGATCACGAGAAAAGCTGCATGGGAGTCTGAGCCTGACGCCATTGTCCACCTAGGGACAAATGACTTGGCTCATCATGAGATTAGAGCAGTGCAGAAGGACTTTGTAGAGTTGGGGAGTGGTCTAAGACAAGTAGCACACACAGTATCCTTCTCAGAGGTGCTGTCTGTCAGTGGCATGGGTGAGGTGAGGGTACTTTGCACCATGCAGTTTAATGAATGGTTGAAAAAATGATGTGGAGCACAGGGGTTTGGCTTCATTGGGGACTGGGGTTCCACCTGGAGGGACACCAGCCTATACTGACAGGATGGTCTGCATCTCTCCATGAAGGGAACAAGTCTTTTGGGCAATCAGTTTAAATGCTTCATTGGCAAGCTTTTAAACTAGTCAAGGGGAGAGGCACTGATAAGCAGCAGAAAAATCTCAGCCTCCCCCTACAAAACAGGTTACTAAATGAGAAAAAGACCAAGGTAGAAAGGTCAGTGGGGGATGCTGCTACAGAAGGTAAAGCCATCAAAAAATGGAGAGCAATGAGTATCAATGTCCGTAATCTGGGAAACAAGCTTTCTGAATTAGTGGCCTTGATGGAGGAGGAACATCTGAATATCATGGCAGAAGATGACTGTGAAAAGGCAGAGATACTAACAAATATTTTTGCTCAGTATTTACAAGAGGGGGAGGTACCTAAAACAAACAATAGAAACACTCTGGATACAGAAGTTGATACCAGCCCATTTACAGAAGAAAGGGTTCTGAAAGAACTCTTAAAACAGAAGGTGGACAAAGCAATGGGGCCTGATGGGATTCATCCCAGAATTCTAAAAGAACTAAGGGTAGAACTAGTGACAACACTGACTACCCCCTTTAACAAATCATGGGAGGATGGGGTGGTACCAGAGGACTGGAGGAGGGCAGATGTGATTCTCTTCACAAAAGTGGGAGCAGGGCAGAAGCAGGAAACTACAGACCTATTAGTTTAACCTCAGTGATAGGAAAATGATGGAATCACTTCTGAGGAAAGAATTATTGAGTATCTAGAGGCCAGAGGGCACAGGACCCAAGGCAGCATGGATTCACAGTGGAAGGTCATGCCAGATGAATCTAATAGATTTCTTTGACTGGGTGACCAAAGTAGTAGATCAGGAGGGCTGTGGACATGGCCTACCTAGACTTTAGCAAGGCATTTGACATAGTCCCACACAAAGATTAATATACAAGTTAGCCAGCCTGGGTAGGGTCCCAAGATGATAGCCTTGGTAAAGAATTGGCTGGAGAATAGGACACAGAGGGTAACAGTAAATGGAGTCCAATCTGAAGAATGGGGGTTACTAGTGGGGTACTGCAGGGTTCGGTATTAGGACCGGTCCTCTTCAATGTCTTTATAAGTGACATTGCAGAGAGACTGGAAGGAAAAGTATTTCTCTTTGCAGATGACACAAAGATCTACAACAGAGTTGATGCACAAGGTGGGGTGGAAAGGATGAGAAGGGACTTGGCAAGGTTAGAAGAATAGTCAAATGTATGGCAGCTTAGATTCAATGCTAAGAAGTGCAAGGTAATGCACCTGGGAAACAAAAACCCATGGGAGGAGTCCACAATGGGGGGTGAGATACTAACAACAACAAAAATGGAAAGGGACCTGGGGTAGTCATATCATATGACTGAAAGGTGGGCAAGCAATTTGAGAGGGCACTAAGGAGGTCTGGGGGATACTGGGATGCATAGGGAGAGGCATCACCAGTAGAAAACAGGAAGTTGTTATCCCTCTGTACAGGCAGCTGGTGAGACCCCATCTGGAGTACTGTGTGCAGTTCTGGAGACCCAATCTCCGCAAGGACATAGACAGGATGGAAGCTGTCCAGAGGAGGGCAACTAAAATGGTGCAGGGTCTGCACCGGAAGACATATGAAGAGAGACTAAAGGAGCTGAATATGTATAGCCTCGAGGAAAGGAAGGAGAGGGGGACATGATAGAAACTTTCAAGTACTTTAAGGGAATCAACAAAGTCCAAGAGGGTAGCATCTTTCAAAAAAAGAGGTGTGCAAGAACAAGGGGGCACAATTTGAAGATGGGGAGCAGCTCAGAGGTAATGTAAGGAAGAATTTTTTCACAGAGAGGGTTGTGGATGCATGGAATGACCTTTCAAAGGAGGTTGTGGAGTCAAAAACAGTGGTTGAATTCAAGCATGCATGAGACAGTCATAAGGCAATTCTAGGGGGTTGGGGAAGAAAGAAGTAAGTTGCTGGTTAACTAGGATCTGCAGCTTATCCATTAGGTATGGAAATGGGCAGACTGGGTGTGCCAAGCGGTCCTTATCTGCCATCAAATTCTATGTTTCTATGTTAAAAGCCACTCTGGTTAAGTCCCCCATCCCATCAAGTAACCACCCACTTTTCAGAACATTCCAGTGCTTGGACACTGTCTTTCTTTATTTCAGTTTTTGTTAACCAGGTAGATTCACTAGCCTGAGGGCCTATTTTCAGGAATGTCTTGGGATACAAATCATAAAATAAAAAATATATACAGATATATAATATCTTTTTGGTCTCCAGAACAATATCATTATGCTCTGTAATGAAAATCAAATGCTCTTCACTAGTAGATGTCCTGTTTTCTTTTAGGTGTGAGCAAGGATTGTCTAGCTTGCTTCCTTGCTTGTGACAGCTTGAATGAATTGTTTGGAAGTGTACTCCCTCTCCAAAAGCACTGACTTAATTCTTCTGCTTGTTTTTCAAACATTTCATTTCAGTGGAGCTACAGCTCTGTCTGATCCTATGGAACGTGCCAATGGAATGCAATTGGACAGTTTCTTGTGGATGAAAGCTATTCACTATCCGAAATTAATTACCTACAAAGGGTTTCATTCAAGACCTGGTATTGACTCTCCCTGATGCTATTGATTCAAATTATACATCCTAGAATTAAATGGCTATTGGATCAACACTATGGGAAATTCAAATTCAGTGTGTTGCAATTTAGTCAACTCATAAATTGCCACAGTTCCACACATGACTCACCCCAAACATACAAGTATCAGCTGTAAAATAGTATAAGCCATGGATAAGGGGGTGAAAACTGTTGAGGTATCCAAATACTGATTTTTTCTTCCAACACCCAGGAACAAATCAACAAAGGAGGGCACCACTGTGGACCCCATAGTGGTTACAGTCCATTGTAAATGATATTGTCTGCTCAGAGAAAGAAAGCAGCCAAAAGCTTCCTTAAATCAAGGAGGTAATTTAATAGACTACACTGAATTGAATTATTAATTTTTGGGCCTGTATAAGTAACTAGTTTTGATTCTCTGTTTTTGGGGTTGACTTTTCTTAGTTTAACTTTTATTTGCCAGGGAGGAACTTTAGCTGGGAGAGATTTGCAGTTATTTGTGACTAGACCTGTTACTTAACCTCTGTGAAATAGGTGTCTGTTAAGGGGAGGAGCTGAAAAGGGCCTGCGGAACTGCGGATTTAAAACATGAGTTGTTTGTGGGCTCTGTCTGCTGAGAGAGAGAGAGAAAGCAGCCAAAAGCTTCCTTAAATCAAGGAGGTAATTTAATAGACTACACTGAATTGAATTATTAATTTTTGGGCCTGTGTAAGTAACTAGTTTTGATTCTCCATTTTTGGGGTTGATATTTCTTAGTTTAACTTTTATTTGCTGGAGAGGAACTCTAGCTGGGAGAGATTTGAAGTCATTTGTGACTAGACCTGTTACTTAACCTCTAAGAAATAGGTGTCTGAAATGAAGGAAGGCACTCCCCGGGGTAGAGGGTCAGAGTCATAGTTGATTGTTTCTAGAGGGCACAGGTTTACTCCCAACCACTCTACCCCTCATCCCACACACCCCAAGCGCATAACTTCCTTTATAGCAGGGATTCTGACATCACTTCCCCAAAATTGCTAACAACATACACCTGTTCATATCCTTAAAGGCACAGCACACCAAATAGGGGGTAGACACACTCACAAGCTTACACACACTAAAACAAGAACAAAAAACAAAAACAAAAAACAAACAAAATCTGAATCAGAAAGGGGGACAGACATGTGCGGAGTGGTGCAACACAATGGCTGTGGACCAGCAGTCTCCATTGCTGCCCTATTTGCAGGCACCTCTCTGGTCTGAGGGAGGAGGTTGCTTGACTCCATGCTGACCTGGCAGGGATTTGGGAAACCTGCTCCCCCACCTACAGACCACCCAGGCCACCACCACTACCTCAGAGGTTGCCAAGAAAGAGGAGTGGTTGGACCATGGTAGGCTCAGGGAGGGTGAGGGTGGTGGAGCAGAGGCACATCCCTCCAGTTGTGCCTCTCCACAATTCATTTGCCTCTCTGGCAGAGCATAATTCCTCTATGGAGGCACCTGCAGCAGAGACCTAGGAGGATGCTGGGAACCTCCACAATGGAGATCTACAGGAGAGTGGCACAGGACCCCACAGAAGACAGAAACAACTCTGGTGGGAGACTCAATTGCTAGAGGGTAGAACTGGGAAAGGGAGGTGAAAGGGAGGTAAGGTGACTGCCCAGCACCATGGCTTGGAGGAACAGGAAACAAATCCTCAGGATTGTGGTAGCAGCTGCAAGGGAGAGTGAGCTGGATGTCATTATCCACCTAGGGATGAATGACCTGGCTGAGAATGGGATCAGAGCAGTGCAACATGAATTTATGGAGTTGGGGAGGGGTCTTAGACAAGTGGCACATACTGTAACTTTCCAGACGTGCTACCTGTCTATGGCATGAATGAGGCTAGGGTACTCTGCACCATGGGATTCAACGACTGGTTGAAAAACTGGTGCAGAGCTCAGGGATTTGGCTTCATTGGGGACTGGGGCTCCACCTGGAGGGATGAATGCCTATACTGGTGCAAGGGTCTGCATCTGTCCAGGAAAGGAACTAGTATCCTAGGTGATAGGTTTAAATGCTTCATTGGCAAGCATTTAAACTAGCCAAGGGGGGGCACTGAAAAGGAGAAAGGAAATCATAGCTCCCCCCCAAAAAATATCAGGGTAGTTAGGTAAACACCAGGATAGGGCAGTCAATAGGGAGAAGGGCATGGATAAATGGAGAAAAATACAAAGGCAGTAAGGATAGGGATGGGACAAAAAGAAATAAGGCTATAAACAATGGAGGGTAATGAGTTCCAATACCCGTAGCCTAGGTAAAAAGCTCCATGAAAGTGTGGCCTTGATGGAAGAGGGATGCCTGGATATTGTGGCAGTCACAGAAACATGGTACACAGAGAACCATGACTGGGATGTCAACATGCCAGGGTACACAATCTACAGGAGGGACAGGGAGGGTAGAAGAGGAGGAGGAGGAGGAGGAAGAAGAATCTGCATTTATATAGCGCTTTTTCATACATCCAAAGTGCTTTTTACAAGCAATGCTAGACTGGTAGTGAAGTGACTGAATGTGTGGTGGCAGCCATATAGCACATCATCACCCACACACAGCCTGGATAATTGCATGAACCGGTTTATGGGAAGGGGAATGTTGGCCAGGACACCGGGAATGTTCCCTACTCTTTGCGAAGAGTGCCCTGGGTTCTTTTACTTCCACCTGGACACCCACCAGGACAGCACCAGGATGGGCAGAAGGGACCTTGGTTTAACGTCTCATCCGAAGGATGGCACACCCTAGCAGTACAGCACCCCCCAATACTGCACTCGGATGCCAGCGATTTTTAGGTGCAAGTCCAATCCCAGTGTGGGACGAGAACCCATGACCTTCTGGTCCAGAGGCGGATGTGCTACCAACTGAGCCACGCTGACACCTGAGTAGCTCTCTATATAAGGGAAGGGATCAAAGCAACAGAACTAAAGGATAAACAGGGAGGAGAGGCGGCACTGTGGGTCATCCTGGAGACTGGAAATGGCACCACAATCCACATGGGGGTTGTATACAGACCCCCATCTTGGGGAGGAAATGGACAAGGAAATGATAGAAGGCATCCATAGGATGGCAGAGAAAGGGGAGATATTGCTGATTGGGGAACTGAGTATGCCAGATGTTAACTGAAGCACCTTTGCTGCAGCCACATCCAAGAGCAGGGCCATTCTTGATGCCCTACAAGGGACATGCCTTAGACAGCTAGTTTTGGAACCCACTCAGGAGGGAGCAATCTTAGACCTGGTACTCTCAAATGGGGGCAGAGACAGGATATCAGATCTAGAAGTTGGTAGCCATCTGTGAACAAGCAACCACCAAACAGTGTGGTTCATGATAAGCTTAGCTGTAGAGTCAAGCCATTCAAAAGTGAAGGTACTAGACTTCAGAAGGGCTGATTTTGTCAAAACGGGAGAGTGCCTCAGAAAAGCACTAGCAAACAAGCAAGAAGGTGTGGTGGAGCAACAATGAGGAAACATCAAAACCACCATCACAGAGGCAACAAGTCTTTGTGTGACGCAAATAAATCAAAACAAAAGAAAAAAATACTCTGGTTCTCAAAAGAAGTGGCGGGGAAGGTTAGGGAGAAAAAGATAGCATTCCGGAAGTATAAGGAACCACAGAAGGAGCAGAACAGAGAACTGTACCAGTTAAAGCAGAAGGAAGTGGGGTAGGCAGTCAGAATAGCAAAGGCCCAAACCAAGGAAAAGATAGCCAACTCAGTTAAGAAGGGGATAAAACCTTTTATAGGTACATTAGAGAGCAAAGAAAGACTAAGGCAGGGATACTGAGGCTGAATAAAGAGGAAGGTGGTTGGGCAGAGAGGGACAGTGAAAAAGCAGGGATACTGAACAGATATTTCTGCTCAGTATTCACAAAGGAAGAGCAGGGGGAGATTCCTAATCCAGTCAATAGAAGTACTTTGGATAGGGGGGTTGATATTAGTCCTTTCACAGAAGAAAGGTTTCTGAAAGAACTCCTAAAACTGAAGTTGGATAAAGCAATGGGTCCTGATGGGATTCACCCCAGAATTCTAGAAGAACTAAGGGAAAAACTAGTAATACCACTGACTACCCTTTTTAATAAATCATGGGAGGATGGTGTGGTACCTGAAGACTGGAGGAAGACAGATGTGATTCCCCTTCACAAAAGTGGGAACAGGACAGAGGCAGGAAACTACAGACCTGTCAGTTTGACCTCAGTGGTAGGGAAAATAATGGAATCACTTCTCAAGGAAAGAATTGTTGAGTGCCTAGAGGCCAGTGGGGCACAGGACCCAAGGCAGCATGGATTCACAGCAGGAAGGTCATGTCAGATTAATCTAATTGATTTCTTTCACTGGGTGACCAAAGTAGTAGACTAGGGAAGGGCTGTGGACATGGCCTACTTAGACTTTAGCAAGGCATTTGATACAGTCCCGCACAAAAGATTAATAAACAAATTAGTCAGCCTGGGAGTGGGTCCCTGGGTGGTAGCCTGGGTAAAACACTGGCTGGACAACAGGAAAAGTAGGGTAATAGTAAATGGAGTCCATAGTGAAGAAAGGGGGGTTACTAGTGGGGTACCGCAGGCTTCAGTACTGAGGCCGGTCCTTTTTAATGTCTTTATAAGTGACATTGCAGAAGGACTGGAAGGAAAAGTATGTCTCTTTGCAGATGACACAAAGATTTGCAATAGGGTTGATATGCAAGGTGGGGTGGAAAGGATGAAAAGGGACTTGGCAAGGCTGCAGGAATGGTCAAATGTATGGCAGCTTAGATTCAATGCAAAGAAGTGCAAAGTAATGCACCTGGGAAACAAAAACACAGGGGAAGAGTACACAATGGGGAGTGAGATACTGACAACAACAAAAATGGAAAGGGACCTGGGGGTAGTCATATCAGATTACCTAAAGCTGGGCCAGCAATGTGAGAAGGCAGTAAGGAGGGCTGGGGGGATACTGGGATGCATAGGGAGAGGCATCACCAGAAGAAAACAGGAAGTTGTGTCCCTCTGTACAGACAGTTGCGAAGACCACATCTGGAGTACTGTGTACAGCTCTGGAAACCCCATCTCTGCAAAGACATAGACAGGGTGGAGGCTGTCCAGAGGAGGGCAACCAGAATGGTGCAGGGTCCACACCAGAAGACATATGAAGAAAGACAAAAGGAAGTTAAGATGTATAGCCTCGAGAATAGGCGGGAGAGGGAGGGACATGATAGAAACTTTCAAATACCTCAAGGGAATCAATGAAGTCCAAGAGGGTAGCATCTTTCAGAAAAGAGGTATGCAAGAACAAGGGACACAATTTGAAGATAGAAGGAGACAGCTCAGAGGTAATGTGAGGAAGTATTTCTTCACAGAGAGAGTTGTAGATGCAGGGAACAGCCTTCCTGAGGAGGTCATTGAGTCAAAAACAGTGGGGGAATTCAAGACTGCATGGGACAGATATAAGGCAATTCTAGTGGGGGGTGGGAGGAAGTATGCTGTTGGTTAATTAGGATCTGCAGCTTATCCGTTAGGTAGGGAAATGGGCAGACTAGCTGGGCCAAGCAGTCCTTATCTGCCATTAGATTCTATTTTTCTGTGTTAAAAGCAAAAATAATTGTGGCTCCAGATAAGTCCCATGACTTTCACCAAAAATGTCCTGCGGCATGGGAGTATTACAGTAGTTCTCTTTTTCCAAATGTGCTTAATTGTTTCAGTCCCCTACCCTTGGTCAATATGCATGTACACTGAACTGACGTCAATTGCTAACCACAGAAATGGTGACTGTGACAATATTTGCATCAACTTATTAACAATACTGTATGCATACAATAGTATCCCTAATGTACTGCATGACTGATAGTTTGCACCAGTTCTTTTATGTGAAAGTCTACAAATTATCAGAGACCATCCATCAGGGAACCATTCCTAGAAACAAAATGTTCTTTCACAGCATCCTTAATTGAGCTCTTGATCCTAGGAACATAAAAAATAGGTACCATATGATTGTCAGTTTTCAAGTATGACATTTCAGGTTTGGTTATCCAGTTTTTATTAACAGCTTCATCCAAGAAATATATATTTTTTTAAAACCTTGGTGCTGGGTACCACAGAGTGGAATATACAGTAAGGGCCTTTATCCCATCATATTACTTTCTTAGTATGCAGTATCCTCCATCAACACCACACTGCCACCCTTGTCTGAGGGTTTCCAGAGCAACTCTGCATTTTGGCATGTACTATCATTATTATTATGTTTCAGATATTACAATTTACTAAATAATACTTTTTTTTTAATGTTCCTTCCCAAGTTTGCTGCACATTTTGGCAGTCTGTACAAGCAATCTGTGAAAAAAACATTTGCCTCTCCCAATTCACATCATGGTCCTTTTGTTTACAACACTATAGTGCTCAGTATGACAACAGACAGAGCTTTTACTAACAGCAATTGTGAGTGTAGCAGGGGACAGTCAGCTACATTTTGAAAGACTCGGTGAAATAAACACTGCATTATTTATAATATTTAGTGGACCAATGACTGGGAAAAGTAACAACAAAAATAGAAAACAATAAAGTTAAAACATAACTGATGTAAATCTAGTGCATTTAAAGAGCAGCTGACACCATCAGGAAAACTTTAACAAACCTAGGCGCAATTCAACTTGTATTTCACATTGGCTCTGTAGCCCCCTCCCCATTATTTATTACTGAGATCATCTGCATGAAAACATGATTTTTGCTCCTGAAGAGTTAATCTGTTTCTGTTGCTTTCTTCCTACTTGAGGTCACAATTCACTGTTTGTGATATCATAGTTACACCCATGGCACCATATTGTGATGTCACAACAGAGGAGTATGACTTGAAGTAGGGAGTAAACTATAGAGGCAGATAAACACTAAGGGATAAACATCATGGGTGGGATATTCAAAGGGGTTGCGCATGACACAACAGTGTTGCATTGTGCACAACCCACTGATGCGCCCTGGCATGATATTCAAAAGGGGATGTTGCACCACGCAGATCCTGATATGATGGGGCGCACCAGTAATGTATGCAGTGCAAGTGCAGGTGCGCCCATGCATATTCCGACATCCCGATATTCAGCCTGGGATGACGATGTTGGGAAAACCCTACTACAAGCACACTGGTGCTCAAAGTTGAGCCAAAAGGGAAATAGGAGCAGGGTCTGGCCACCCACAGGTGAGCTGCTGTATTGCAGGGTGCAACATGGCAGTCGCCAGCTGTGGGTGGCCACCTGTGCTCCGGGGCCAGGGTCTGTCGGCACTGAGCCCCTTCCATGCCCGATCACAGGCATGAGTATATTTCAAAACACATCCAATATCCCTGGTGGTCCAGTGGACTGCCTGCAGCCTGATTGTGGGCATAAGTAAATCTAAACACATGTCCAATATCCCTGGTGATACAGTGGACTGCTTGCAGCCCAATCGCAGGCATTAGTATACTTAAAACAGTTTAAATTATCCCTGGTGGTCCAGTGAACTGCTTCCAGCCCGATTGTAGGTATTAGTATATTTAAAAACAATTTACTTTATCCCACCAGGGATAATTTGAATTTATGTTAAATATACTAATGCCCACGATCAGGCTGCAAGTGGTCCGCTGGACCACCAGGGATATTGGACGTGTGTTTAAATTTACTTATGCCCGCGATCAGGCTGGAAGTGGTCCACTGGGCCACCAAGGATAATGCAAAATGAATTTAAGTACACTAATGCCCGTGATCGGGCATTGGGGCACTTTGCCATGATGTGCAGGGGGCATCAGTCCCTGACAGCTGCAGCCTGGCAGTGCACCAGGTACAAGTCGCAGGGGATCGGCACACCTGCATGCACATGGGGCCATAATGACGTGCTAATAGACTCAGTTGCACCTTGCATGCAATATGGCCCCATTTGCATATCCACCACTGAATATCGCGGCTCCTGCACCTAGCGCAAATGCACTCGCGCTGGCACATCCCCCTACTCCACTCTTTCCACTTGTGCTGGTGCAGTGCCACTGCACTATGCGCAATGCAGGAGGCCAAGTTGCAATATTCAACGGTGCTGAGCCATGGCATAGCTCTGTCGAATATCGCCCAGTCCACGCCCTGGCACATCCCAGTTGTGCTGCACCCTGCTTGTGCCCCTGCCAGGTGCATTTCTGAATATCCCACCCCATGTATTCATGTGGATTTACTCAGTAATAAATAATGAATAAGAGAAATATATAGACTACATATGGAATGCAAGCTGAATTGTACCTAATTATTATGTTTTTCAGATTTTTTTTGAGGTATCAGTAGTTCTTTAAGCTTTTTGTTATAGTAGAGAGCTGTTCTTTAATTACCACTGGTAATTTTCTACTTTCCAGAAATGCCTATTTTCCTCTCTGGACAAGTCATTATAATGTTGCTGTGGGATTTGCCTAACAAGGGCATTAATGTACTGTTGCATATCTTTTTGATAAACTGCAAGGCAGACTCGGAATAAATCCTGGAACAAATTTCAATGTGGGTTTCAAATATTCTTATGTGCATTGTAGTGCACCACTAATATCCCCTATAGGCATAACACTATACTGATCTTGACCCTATGGAGTTATGTCAGAACAGTGATTAATTACAGTGTCACTTACAGTTTCAGGTATTGGAGATGACATTTGGGAGCTACAGACCTCTTCTGTTCCTTGTTGAAAGTCTGAACATATTTGAGCTGTCATTCATTTCTTCAGTCACCTGTGTAGGGTGGGCAGTACTAAGCTATCCTGGACAACCCAGGGACACATTGAGGCCTGGCACTGCAGGCAGATGGCCTTATGGACCCTGGATGGTCCTGCATATACCATACCACCACCCTGGAGGGTACTGTTGCACTTAGAAAATGGGTTACATGTGGCAGTTTTATATAGGATTTAAAAGAATAGTTAAAAAATAAAAAAAGAATAAAAATGAAATATAGGTAATTTTTTTGGTAGAGTAATCCCTCTACTGTTATACCTGCCAATAGCGGACACTACAGTATTTAATAACTGTTTTATTATTTACCATCCTGTTATCCCAGTAGTAGCAGTTGTCTTCAATCCCCAGTTGTCTTCATCCCCCTCTTTATTTTGTAGGGTTTGTGGAAATTAAGAGATGCTCTGGTTTATTTCTTACCCTTTCCAACAGCTCTGTTACCTCTGTGCTCTGTTTAGCATAAGAGAATCACCATGTTGTTTTTCATTTGTAGTTTATGCTCCCATTCTCCCTGCAGCAGTCCCCATGTGTCTGACCCCCCCGGCCCCGTCACCCGGTTTCTCCGGGCATCTTACCTTAGGCCACCCTGGCTGTAGGGTGGTCACTCAGCCACCAGTGCAGAGCCTGCAGAGGGTCAGTCCTCATCCTGCTGCCACAAGGTATTTTCCATTTTCTTCCCTCCCCATTGTTGGTGTGCAGCACTTCAATGTGCATACGTGGAGGTGTATGCACGTTGTGGAATCCCACAGCATCCACCTTCTGTTGGCACCCTCATCTGTCCTACCCTTAAGCCTCCACCTGGGGGCAGTCATTCGGCAGGACAACAAAGCCTCCCTGCCCTGGAAGAGGAGAGCTGTCCTCTGAACTCTTGATCCTCTCCCTCCCCTGCTGACCCCTGGCAGCCGTGCTTGTTTCCAAACACAGGTCAACAGTGTGGCATGAGGTGTGGTGTCCAGTGCCTCAACCCTCAGCACCACCAGGCTGGCTGAAACACCATGTTTTTAACCCTCACCCTTTCCTCCAGCTCTGTTACCTCCATACTCTGTTTAGAGAATCACCACATTTATTTATTTTTTTAATGTGTAAATTTGTTATTTTACAACAGATAAATAGCAAGCAGGAAGGAAGGAAGATTGGGACATTAGTGCTGCAAGAAACAGTCACGCAGAACATTAAAGTGACAGTATAGTGCTCATTCATAAGATCAGCAGTAGTTTCTTACTTTCAATGAGGCACATGAAGGTGGTTGGAAAAACAATGTAGACTGGAGACAAAAAGCAAAAGGTACTCATGGGGAAAGCAGGCAGGCTTGGCTTCTCAGTCATCACTTGAAACAAGCATATAACAGTCACGTTGATTCGGGATAAAAAACTTTTTATTATTAAAACCTATCAGCAGAGATACATTACTCCTCTCCCACAAGAACAGCCAAATGCTTTTGAGTGTGACTAGCACTTTCTCAAGAGGCGTCATGTATCTCCGTTGCTAGTTTTTAATAATAAATAGTTTTTTTTATCCTGAAACAATGTGGCTGTTATATCCTCATTTTAAGTGGTGACTGAAAATCTGAGCCTGCCTGCCTGCTTTCCCCATAGTTTATTACATAGATAGATAGATAGATAGATAGATAGATAGATAGATAGATAGATAGATAGATATACTTGATTTCTATAGCACCCCTTTCCAAAGACTCGGAGTGCTTCACAATTAAAACACAATACAACAATTTTAAAATATTCATAAAAATACAAAATTGGAGGAAGCAGCAATATCCAAACAATACAATATATATAATACTATCAATCCAATTAATTAAAATCTAATTCATACTATCTATAAATTAAATGTCTGGCTAAATAAATACATTTTAGTCCTTTTTTTTTAAAGTATCCACTGAGGGTACCTCCCACAGCTGTTTAAGTAAAGAGTTCCATAGAGAAGGTGCAGCCACTTTCACCTACTACAGACAGAGACATGTTGCTGACTAGTGACAGTAAGGTAAGTGGGTGGGCAGCTGGAAGGGAGGGATGGGTTTAATTGACTGGGTGCCATTTTAGAAAGAATACTTGTTTTTGAGTTGGGTTGGTGACATTACTTTGTCTTTTGTTCAGTTATATATAAAGTGCTACAGTCTGGGGGGCACATCACTAGGCAGCGGGGGGGGGGAGTTCAAGCTCTTGCTAAGTGAGAGGAAAAAAAATGATGGCAGGTAACATTTGAAAATTCTGACTGGCACTGTAGTTCCTGTTATAAGGCAGTTGGCAATGGCACTAGTTTTACCCAGGCTCTGTAATCTGATAGGTGTCCACCTTGCAAAGGGGATCAGCCAATCAGAGTTTAGGAAAACATATACCCATTTTCTAAAATAATACAGAGGTGTCCCCCACTTCCTCCCAAGTGTCAGTTCAGTTCAATATGGGATCAGCATTGTAATTCATCAGTTCTATGATAACATCCAGGCATTGGTGGTCAGCAAGATCAACTTGTGATACACAGTCCAGTCCTGTAGAAAACCACAAATTTACACTGCATTTGGAGTTTTGACTGGCAAATAATTTCTTTAAATGCAACTTGTGATACAGTTTATATAAATTTACTTGAACATCAAACCTATTAGCCTTTGAAAGTGGGACAAAAGAAAGTAAATTTGAAAGTTTTGCAATCTGAACTGAAGTTTGTTCAAAAGGGTTAGATACAGAGAATAATGCATATGTAGGTGGTTGATATGGAATATTATCACACATCAAGGGTTTGTAAATAAAAACTCCATATCAACCACCTAAATGTGTTTTATTTTATATAATAACTGGTGCAAGAAAAAATTACTTCTCATTTGTACATAGCAGAAATCACTCTATATGAAGCACCTACATATATGTTATTTTTATGATACAAAGCAGACAAATGATGTAACTACATATTTTACATCCAGATGAGAGAACAGACTTCAGTAACAATTTATTGTTACCTTCTTATGTGTTCGTTTCATGGAAAAGTTCAAATCCATCGCGGTTGCATCATCTAGCTGTCTGGGTAATTTCAGTCTGAGGGGAAAGTTCATGACACTTAAACTAAACTCTTTCTGATAAGATCAGCAGGAGACAAACTACTTTCTAACAAATAATTATAATATTAATTAGTAAATTGCATTTAAATTAACTGAAAATTGTTCGTTTTTAGAAATCCTCAAGCGTTGTTCCTCAGATCCGAGGTGAAAGGTCATCCAGCCTGGGGAAATAGTAAGGGATAGTGGTGAAAGTATGTGTTTAGGGAAACATTTTTTTAGGATTGTGAATGTATTTTCTAATTCAAGCGAAACGGTTCTGTATTGTGCTAGCCCTTTTGATTAGGACTCCCAATTTATTTGTTTGATTTGTAGTGATGTGAACTGCCTGTGTGTGTTTGGCATTGGAGAACAGTCTCGTGCTGCCAGTGACTTTCTCAACTAGTTTGTCATGATTCTCCACGCAAGGATGTAAAAGTCATATCAACTTGCAGGTTGATATGAGTTTTTTCTTGATACAACTTTTGAAAGCGTCTGAAAAAGGGTTGCTATTGAGCATCACCACTTATTATTAATTATTTGTTTATGGTTATAGTTAGTCTCATTGACTTCCTCTGTGCCTATGGCTTTTGCATTTCCCCTTTTTGGTTTCCTCTTCTCCTTACTACCTGGTTCTGCTGATCCACTCCTCTCTGTTCTTTCTTCAAATGGATCAGCTGTGAAATACAGAAGAAAACTAAACAAAAGTAAATATCCTGGTCCCTGTTTCAGGAACCGTGATTTAAAGGATGGACACACTGGCTTAACACCATCTATCCGTACAGTTCATTTGAACATTCATAGTTTGTTGGCAAAGAAGAACCAGTTTGAATGCTGGGTGATGGAAAATAAATTCTACACAATAACACTAACAGAAATTTGGCTTTCATATAAGATAACTGGTGATGAAATACATTTGGATGGCTACTCACGATTCAGGATGGATAGAAAAGACAGGAGGGGAGAAGATTGTTTATTTTATGTTGCTGAGCATCCATCAATAATAGAGTATTTAAATGAACAAGAAAGTACATCTTATGAGTCTCTTACAATAAATGTTATCTTGAGTAATGATAAGAACCTAATCATTAGTAATGTATATCTTCCTCCTGGTAATAACACATTTGGTATCAATACATTCTTTCAAAATCATTTTTCTATACCTTTAAATAGAGAAAGTATAGTAGTTGCAGATTTTAATTTGAACTGGAATTCAACACTTGCTATGGAAGTTAGGAATACAATTTCTGATTTAGGTCTTCTTGAACTGATAACTGACACAACTCATACCAATTACAGAACCGGATATGAATCTATTCCGGATTGGATGATTACTAATAACCCCTCTCATTTTGTTTCATCAGGAGTATTGCCAGATTGCCTTAGTGATCATAGTGCAGTGTTCTGTGATTGGTTGGCTAAACAGTGCAAAAAAAAACCCAAGGTAATCACTTTTCGTTGTTTAAAGGATTTAGATGTTAAGGAATTCTCATGTGAAATTAAATTAACTGATTGGTCCTATTTGGATAGGATAAGTACTATAGATGAAGCCTTTGATACCTTTTGTCTACAGTTTAATTCTATATCTGAGATATTGTTACCATTGAAGAAAGCTGGAGTCAGAGGGGAAATAAATGAACGGGTTACACCTACTCAGCTCAAACTGATATACATTAGATATAAAACCTGGGCCAAATATAAAAAGAACAAAAGCAAATGTCAATCTACAAGAATACACAAGTGCACGTAATAAATGTAAATCTGCTATTTGAACAGCAAAAGAAATTTTTTTTTAAAGGGAAATTGATGACAGAAAGAGGGAACACAAAATCAACCTGGAACACTTTGAATTCTTTACTGAGAAGATCAAAAAAAGTTAAAAGCTCTCAATTGAAACTGATGGTGTTTTGATCAATGGCTCACTTAAAATTGCTAATATTTTTAACTCTTACTTTTCTAATATAGAAAACTAAATACCTGTGTCTTGTTCTGTGGTATCATACTGTGGTAAATAGGACCAATCAGTTGATTCCATCTTCTGCACTAGCGGTATGGCACCGAACACAAGAGCAAGATTCCAGGATTCCCTGAGGAGGATTCCATCTTCTGCACTAGCGGTCTGGTGCTGGATGCAGCCGGCTGCAGGGTGCTCCCCAGCCTGCCCTCATGAGCAAGATTCTAGGATTCCCTGAGGGGGATTCCATCTTCTGCACTAGCGGTCTGGTGCTGAATTCAGTCGGCCGTAGGGTGCTCCCCAGCCTTATCTCAATAGCAAGATTCCAAGATTTCCTGAGAGGGATTCCATCTTCTGCACTAGAGGTCTGGTATTGAACGCAGCCAGCCACAGGCTGCCTTCCAGCCTGCCCTCAAGAGCAAGATTCCAGGTACACTTCAGGAAAGCAGCTCCAGTCCAGCTTGCTAGCCGTGAACTCAGTTGGTGGATGGTGCATTAAATTGGGTCTACTATAGGCAGATTCAGCACTCTGTCTCTCCAAGACTGGCTTCAGCTCCTGGAGATTTGAACTGCCTGGCACTGTCCCCTGGAGCTCATCTCTCTGCTGCCTAAATTTCTTTTTTCCCTAACCTCTGCAACTAGGGCTGGCAGTATAGCCTAGAGGTGGGCTGGCAGTTTAGCCTAGAGATTAGAGGAATGAGGTATGAACGAGCTTCCTACATCCAGCAGAAGAGACCTGAGTTTGATTCTCACAACCTCCACTTGCATACTGTGTGACTCTGAGCAAGTCACTTAACCTCCCAGTGCTGCCAGGTCACCCCTGAAAACAGGCACTTGTGCCTAGTGGACCTTACCCAGTTACCAAAGACTAAAATAATAAAAAAAAAAAAAAACTAAATCTGTGATGTGCCTTTGTGCCTACTGCTGAATTTGAATTTTTAGTGTAGCGAACTGCAACCATTTTTGAATTTTTAAGAGTATGAAACTATATCATTTTTGGAGTGTTTCAACTGCCTTAAGCTATTTAAGTATTAACAATGTTTGAAGTTAAAAACTGCTTTGTCTATCTGCTGACCTGCTGTTTACCCCATCTGCCCCCCCAACCCCACTTGCCTTTTCCTCTGTATACTGGTGATGCTGCTGGTGCTTAATACCAGCCACTCCCACAGCCATTATCTCCCTCTCTGGCTAACTTAGCACCCTTAATTTCTCACCTTGTTACATAATTCTTTTGTCTCCTCACTTTCCCTGCCTCCCAAACTCTGAAGCCCTTGTTCTGTTGGTGCATATAAGCTGATTCTCCCTTCTCTCCTTCTTTCTTCAGGATTCCATGAGGGGGATTCCATCTTTTGCACTAGCGGTCTGGTGCTGAACGTAGCCAGCCACAGGGTGCTCGCTAGCCTGCCCTCAAGAGCAAGATTCCAGGTATGCTTCAGAAAAGCAGCTCCAGTCCAGCTTGCTATCCGTGAACTCAGTTGGTGGATGGTGCCTGAAATTGGGTCTACTATAGGCAGATTCAGCACTCCGTCTCTCCCTGACTGGCTTCAGCTCCTGGAGATTTGAACTGCCTGGCACCATCCCCTGGAGCTCGTCTTTCTGCTGCCTAATTTTTTTTTTTTGCCGACTTTTCCATTAGCAGATTATATATTTTAGCCACTAAAGGGCCCAGTTATAATCACACTTACACAATCCAATCCAATCCAATTCCTGTCTCATTTCACTTATTGTGTGGTCAGTCTATTACTATTCATCAGTTTTTGCCCCCTCTCTCTTCTACTTCTGTCAAGACCTGTGCTTTTAGGATCACCTCCTGTTGCCTAACACTCAGCCTGGTTCTACTCCCCTCCACCACCCTAACTTCATAAGCTCTGCAGTCTCTCCTTACCATCTGCTTTGGACACCTGTACCTCTTTTCACTACATCCATAAACACCTTTCTAATACTGCCTCTACTTCTGTTTTTCATACCCCTCAACTCCACTAGTACTGGTACCCTACCCTCATTTACCAGCATTGCCACAATATGTTGGGAGATATCCCTTGGTGTACCGTACCACTATCCAAAACACACTACTGTGCTCCCATGCTAGCCTCCCTCAATAATAACTGAGACAATCTACTCCCCATCCCTGAGTACCCCCTTCTCCTTCAATTACTTTTGCTCCTGCAGTAACACACAAAAAACAGGCAGACACTCAAAATACTCAAAAACTTCAGTGCAAATTTATCAGTTGGCAGAACACCTTACAGACCAAGCCCTATGCTTCACCCTGAAGTGGGTCTTGCTTAGGGGTGGATCTGAAACACCCACAAATGTGACATCATTTATATTGCACAAAACGTCTCACAATTAAGGTGATCATGAAGAATTTAAAGAGACACATATCAGAATAATAAAAAGCTTATCAAAACACTACAGAAAAACCTAAAGTTTAAGTACTCTATTTTTGTTAAACCATACAATCTTTAGCCAGCCCATCAGTGCAGTGGTGGGATTTCTGCTTGTGATGCCAGTGACCTGGGTTCGGGAACAAGTACGGGTCACTAGATGGCTGGTGGGGGGAGAAGAATGGAGCTTCCTAAGGACAGCTCTTCTTTTCCGGGAAGAGGGTGAGAGATCACTCTGGTGCCTACTGGCTCCTAGCTGGGGCTGGGAGCATCACAGGACCAGGTCACACACTTCATCAGGAGGAGGGTGGACATGGGGCGGTCATTGCGTCACTATGCCCTGGCTGAAAAAAAGGAGAAAAATGGCTGGGTGCTCACCGGATGATTGCCTCCAAGATCCTTTGTGCCTCCGAACCCTCCAGAGAGCTGCTTCCTGAAGGCCTCAGTAGCATCCCATGGCCTATAAGGTAGGTGCTAGTGTTCCCCTCCACTGGTGCATTCCCCATCAGAGGGGGGGACCCGTCCGGCGATGGGAAACAGCAGGATACCATGGGAAGGGCTGTGATTTGGGGTTTGCAGGAGGGGTCAGGACTCAAGTGAGGCAGTAGGGAGGTATGGCAGAGATGATCATAGGAGTGCCTGAAGGAGTGGGGGGGGGACCTGAGCAGGAGTGAGGGGAATAAATACAACATACAAAAAAAACATATAATCTTCAATCTATCAGGATAATGCTATATATCTTTAATAAAAGACAGTACTAACTAAATTCCATCAGTCATATTTCTTTTATGAACTTAGTATATTTTTTACATATAGTAAACTAACTCTCTAGAGATAAGAAGATTCTTAAACATTTCATACATTCAAATGGGGGAGGGGGAAGGGGAGGGGGAAGGAAAGGCATTGAACATAAATCAAACTATTGAGGTCACAGCAAGTGTCAGCCCATATTCAAAAAAAAAGAATTATAAACAACAATGAAATGTGGTTGTAAACTATACTTCCTAAGGGATATATTTAATTGGTTGGATGGTTGTTCTCAAAATGAAATAAATGTAATTTAAATGCCCAGTACAGTAAAGGGCCATAATAGTGCATATTGGAATTTTCAAATAAAATCAATTTTGCATTTAATCTATTATATTGAATATATTTCAATGAAACAAACCATAGTATTACAAAAAATCAAAGTTAATCACATCATTATTTATTGAATAGTAAAACAGGGAGGGGGAGAGAGAAGAAAAAAAAACATTACAATAAGGGTCACTCATAGGGTAGGCCACAAATTAATTCTTCATACTACAAAAATGGAGTGAAATCAACTTCTTCATTTAGACCAATTGGAACTACACTGTCTAAAGTGACAATCCACTTGGTTTCTTTCTGTAACAGAGTATTAACTCTATTGCCTCCTCTTTGGTGTCTAGGGACATGCTCCAAAACAGTAAAATGTAGAGAATCAGGGTTACCCTGGTGGCACTCACAAAAATGAGCTCCTATTGAGTTGTGCACATTGACATTTACTGTAGCTTTAACATGTTCTTGAATTATTTGTTTAGTTATCCTTGTTGTTCTTCCTATATAATACACAGGACAATCACACCAACAAATATAAATCACGAATGGTGTGATACAAGTGATAATTTGCTTGATTTCCAATAGTGTATCATCTTTGTGAAAAATATTTTCTGTCAAAGCATATCTGCAAATGTTGCACCTCCCACATTTGTAAAAACCTTGTGTTTTTTTCTCCTAGCCATTTTTTATCAGAAAAAGAAGAATCAATAGATTCTATAAAAAGACTGTGTGCAATTTTTTCTCCTATAATTTTCCCTTTGAAAAAGGTAACTCTAGGTTTATCTAAAACCTCACTTTTAAGAATTGGGTCTGTAAGCAAAATTGGCCAGTTTTAATAAACCAGATTCCCCACCCTTCCTGCTACTGGACTAAATTCAGTAATAAAAGTCACAGTTTTGTTTTTTACTTCACTCTTCAGATAGGTTCTCTTCCTTAGGTTTCAATAAATCAGATCTATTTAACATTGTTACTTTCTGTTGGGCCTCTGTTAGAATATCCATTGAGTAACCCCTCTCTCTTAATCTCAGCTTTAAATCTTCTGTTAAATTATTAAAATCTTACTCAAAAGTACAGTTGTGCTTCAGTCTTATGAGTTCCCCATATGGAATAGACTAACTTTTTTAGTATATGAACTCTTGAGCATGAAGTATATTATTAGCAGCTGTACTTTTTCTAAACCCCTTGGTAAGAAGTTTTTTCACCACTTCTCCCTTCCAACTCTAAACCCAGATATGTTATTTTATCTCTATCATGTGAACAAGTAAATGTAAGGCCCAAATCATTCTGGTTCAAATAGGTCATAAATTCTAAAATCTCATTTTTGGGACCATTCCACACAATAATCACATTGTCAATAAATCTATGCCATATGTCAAGGTACTTTGCAAACCTATTTTCTGTATTATTAACACACTTCAGTTCAAAGTAACCCATAAATAGGTTAGCATAAGATGGGGCAAAAGCCACCCCCATCACTGTGCCACAGGTTTGTAAATAATATTCTTTATTGAAAATGAAATAATTGTGATTCAATGCAGTCTATTGCCCAATGTAAATAGTGTGTGGAAATCAACTGTTGATTATTAAAGAAAATGTGATTGCTTTGATTCCCAGATCATGCCTTATGGAAGTGTAAAGGCAACACTCATTTATTGTCACCCAACTATAATCTGCATCCTATATTTTGTCTTTAAATTTGTCCAACAAATTCATGCTATCTCTGATGTATGAATCCATTTGGAAAACCTTAGGCTGAAGGAAACTATCTATGAACAAGCCTAAGTGGTGGGTGAGGGATCCAATACCTGAGATAATTGGCTTCCCTGGAGGGTTGTTTGTGTCTTTATGGATTTTTGGTAAAAGATAGAAGGTCGAAATAACTGTAAAATCTGTTTTAATAAAGTCAGCTTCTTGTTTAGTTAGCCATCCACAATACAACCCCCAATCCAGGAATTCACATAGCTCGGCTTGAAATTTAATAGTAGGATCCCTCATCAACTTTTCATAGGTATTTTGATATTCTTTTTTTTTTTTTGCCAATAACTTTATTTTAATTTTTATAGAAACAGCACCACTACACCATTAAGTAATGAATATAGAAATGATGGAGGTACACAGGTTGGTGCAAACGGAATGTACAAAAACTACTATAGTCTTACAATTAGTCAAGAAAATTAAACAATAAAAGGAGAAAAGGAACCAAATAAAAAAAAGGAAATATATAAACAGTCCCACCCACCCACCACCCCGCAGCTATCCGTAACATTGATAAAAACCTGGGATAAGTGAAGTTATATTGAAAACCCTGGCTCAGCTGGAATATGGACAATTAAGGGGAGGGATGGAATGACAACATTGGAGGAAGGAAAATCGTATTGGTGAGAAGAAACATTATTTAATTGGGATTTATAAGACCAGTGGTGTCTCAGTGCCACTACCGTAAAAAGGGGAACTTGTCCCGCAGACATTGGTTAAAGTCCTTCCAATATTTGTCAAATTTGTGCTGTATGTCAGAGGCCACGTAGACAGTCCTTTCAGCAAGTAGTGCGTTCATGAATACCTCCCACCATTCCTTAAAAGAAGGAATCCATATCTCCCGCCAGTGACGTAATATCACCAGCTTAGTAACCATTACCACCAGTGCCATCCGGGCTCTAGAGGCATTGCCTGGGATAAGGTTGTACCTCCCAAACACACAAATCTCTGGCAAAAAAAAATCAGAGAGATCTTGAAAAGGCCTCAATCCCCGCTTAACTAGTTCCCATAACTCCCTACTTTTAGGGCATGTCCACACCTTGTGGAAAGTAGTAGCTAAGGAGCCATTACAGTTCTCACAAGCTGAAGAGCAGTTGTTATTCCAATGAGACAACCTAGCTGGGGACCAATAAATGTTATGCAATAATTTAAACTGGATTTCTCTTAATCTTTCCTGTTTAATAAAAGCATAAATGTCTGTCCAGATTTTCTCCCATACTGACTCCGACCAATTCAAAGACATACTAACAGCCCAATGGAAGGGAATGGGAGAAGAATAAAGGTCAGTCTTTTAATGATACCCTGGTAAAATTTAAAACCAGTTTACCTGATAAACAGGCATCGGATAGATATATCAGAGGTCCCCACTAGGTTAGAACCATTGCCATGCTTCAGAAAGGACTGAACGCAGCTTCTGATTTGAGCCAGATTTAACATAGCTTGGGGTCTAACCCCAAATTTTATTGCTAGTGATGAAAGTGGGAGCAAAGCATTGCCCACATAAAAATCGGTAATTCGAAATTTTGATGGGAATAATGAAGCAAATTGGTGTATAGGCTGATTGCCAATTAAAAGGTTGGGGTTCTTTAAAAGAGGTTGCGACACGTCAAACCGGGGGTTAATCTTTAAACAGGTGTATAGTTGATGAATAGCCCTAATATCCCACCCTATAGGGGTATTCCTGATTTTATTCGGTATTTTAATCCAAGGGGTATAGAGGAGGGACTCTAAATCTAACTTTAGCCCTTTAACTATAGCCCTGTCTAACTCAAGACCTATTGCAGGAGTACTAATTTTCCCGGACCATAGAACCGCTCTAGCTGCATGAATAGCCAAGTAATATTTTAAAAAGTCCGGTAATTGTAGGCCACCCAACTTACGTGACCGACAAAGTTTAAGATAAGCTCTGCGTGGAGGTTTATATTTCCATATAAAGTCTGAGCAGTACCTGCATAGATTCTTAAAAAAAGACTTGGGAAGATATGTGTTCAAGTTAAGGAGGGGATAAAGAATCCTCGGCAGAACCACCATTTTTACAACATTGGTTCTCGCAGAAAAAGACAATGGCAGTTTCGACCATCTATCCAAATCTTCTCTAACAGATTTAATGACAGGTAGTAAGTTCAGTTTGGCCAGTTCATCTAAGTTCTTGGAAATCTGAATGCCTAGATATTTAAGTGATTTAGATTGCCACTGTAGGCCTAAAGACATACACCAACTTTTCACAAGGGTGGCCGAGAGGGGAAAAAGTTGTTTTTATGAGGTTTAATTTAAAACCGGAAAACTACTAAAATTTTCAATTACAGTGAGGGCTCTAGGTAGGATATAGTTGTATCTCTAATATGTAATAAGATGTCATCTGCGAATGCTGACAATTTGTGTTCCTGGTCTCCAATTTTAATGCCAAAAATCCGTTTGTCTATCTTGATTGTCCTAATAAGGGGCTCTAAATACAAATTAAACAGATAAGGCGACAACGGACAGCCCTGACGGGTTCCCCTCAGCAACGAAAAAATATCAGATATTAGGTTATTGCATTGTATTCTAGCAGTTGGACACGAATAGAGAATCCTAATTAGATGTATGAATTGTTGGGGAAAGCCAAATCTAACCAAAACCTCGAACATATACACCCATTCCACGCAGTCGAATGCTTTTTCCGCATCTAAAGAAATTAAAGATGCATCCTCATTAAAAACTTCAGGGGTTGACATTAAATAAAACAACTTTCTAAAATGGTCTGCCGAAGTGCGTCCCTCCACGAAGCCAGCTTGTTCTATACTAATCAAATCTTGCCAGACACTCTTAAGTCTGGTTGCCAATATTTTAGCAAAAATTTTTACATCTATATTCAACAAGGATATTGGTCTATAATTACTAACAGAGTCGGTGGACTTCCCTGGCTTAGGTAACAGAATTATTCTGGCTTCGAAGAGAGACGCATCCCTCACTCCATGATCAAACCAAAAAGTAAATAACTCACACAACAACGGGGCCACTTCTGCTTTAAATAATTTATAAAAAAGAGGTGAGAACCCATCAGGGCCTGCTGCCTTGTCAGCTTTAAGTGAATCAATGGCAGATATAATCTCCTCATTTGATATAGAGGATATTAGTTTCACTTTAGAGTCTTGTGGCAGGTTAGGGAGTGGTATTCCGTCCAGGAACCTCCGCATCTGTGATAACATAAGTGCGGTAGGGGGCTGGATCGAATATAAGTTTCTATAGAAGGAGAAAAATGATTGTAGAATTCCCTTAGGGTCGGTAATCAGGTTGTCAGAGTCCAGAGATTTTAGGGCCGGAACCCATCTGGAATCAGCCTTACGTTTTAGCTGCCATGCCAGTAATTTCCCGGCTTTACTGCCCTGACCCAGGTATAACGCCTTAGATTTAGTTGACATGCTAACAACCTTATCGTTCAGAGCCCCCGCATAGCATGTTCTCACTGCTGCCAGCTCCTGTTCTTGGTCCCTAGTCCTCGTAGGCTCCGGTATAGCCTCTAATTGATTGATCCTTATAAGATAGTTGGACAACTTTGAGTTATATTTGGCTTTCCTCACCGATGCTGTTCTAATCAACTCACCCCTCCATACCGATTTAAGAGCAGCCCAGGCCTGGTCAGTATTTGGGATCGTACCCCAATTAAATTTAATTGACTCTATCAAAAAGATACGGAAACGTTCTAGTGTCTGATCATCTTTAAATATATTATTGTTTAAGGCCCATGTGTAAGATCTCTTCGGGATAGAGGATGAAGCCCAAACAATTTTAATTGGACAGTGGTCAGATATCACCCTTGGGAGATGCTCAGCATTCTTTATCTCGGGGACAACCTGGCAATTTACTAAAAAATAATCCAGCCTAGAAAAAGATTTGTGTATTGGTGAAAAAAAGGTGTAGTCGCGGACTGTTGGATTGAGTAGCCTCCACGGGTCTGTCAGGCCTAAAAAAGACTTGCATTCAGCCAATGCCTTTTGCGCCAAAGCAGGAAATGATTTCCTACAGGTCAATCTGTCTAGTTTATCCGACTGAACAAGGTTCCAGTCACCCCCCAAAATAAGTGGCAACTCCTTAAAGGGAGACAAAAGCACAGCCAAATGGGAAAAGAAGGAGGGAGTCTCTATATTGGGGCCATAAATTGATCCCAAAACTAGGGGCTTTTCTCCAAGCTTGCCAGAAACGATAATATATCTGCCATTCGGATCAGCAATTGTGTCCGAATGTACAAAGGGGACCTCCCAGGCTATCAAAATAGCTACACCCCGGCTTGAGGAAGAATACCCCGCCCCAAACACTTGGCCTACCCATTTTTTCCTAAAGTATGAAAGATGGCTTGAAAGGACATGAGTTTCCTGCAAAAGACAATTGCTGGTTGATAACGGTCTAAATGGTTTAGGACTACATATTTTTACAATTGTCCTTCCCCTTTGATGTTCCATGACAGAAGATTCAGGTTAAATGCCATTGGTCGTTACTTGTCCATGAAGCAATGTACGGATAGCTGCCCCTCCCCAAAAACAAAACAGAACCAAACCTAACCAACACCAACCCTCACATCCCAATAGAAGATCAACCCCAACTAAACCCATAAACAACCACCCCCAGGCCCGAAGCCAACTCCTCTTGCACTGATCCAAAGTGCGCTATAGAGGTCGGGCTCCCCAACACCACTCTTAAACTTGAATCAGCAACAATAAAAAACTTGCAAACCTGCGAACGACCCCAATAAGAATTGGTTAACATACCTTACCCCAAAACTATTATTGAGTTGTCAAGATTAAGCTAATATATTAGGGTTATCATTGCAGTAGGAGATCCATATATAAAATCTTATAGAAGACTATAAACTGAACATTCAAAAGCATAATCCCCCTTCAATGCTCCCTGAATAAAAGGGGGAACAGAAAAAACCAGAAGGGTTAAACTGGCCCTATTATATGGAGATCCCCTGCCTGTTAAGGCCTCCCCAACCTCTCCAACTGCCACCATTTCAGACGATGGCTAAATAATAGTCCAACAAGGAGCAGCGGTGGCTTATTAAACATTGCCACAGCAGAAGGGGCTAGTAATTCAGTGGAGAGGCGGGGGAGAGGGGGGATAGCCTTTATTTGGCTGAGCCAAACAACTCGCTGGTCCTTCCTAGAATGAGGTTACTCAGCCCTGCCATATACAAAGGGGCCATTCAGACCTCTTATCACATGGTCAAGGCAATAAAACTGTGAGTAAGCCTGATTACAGCAACCCCACAATTATTGTAACGTCAGTACACTGACGGTGCAACACCAATTTAACCCCCTCCTGGGCAGTACCGAAATAAGTTTATTTATGAAAAACTGATATAACAGGTATTCATCTAACAGTTCAGCTCGAACTAAAATATCTGTCCTGGTATGGTAAGATATAATAAAAATTTTTTAGTAAAGCCCATGGAGCCTCTATGCAACACCGAAGTTAAACATAATATAGTTCACTGTTCCATATATTAGCGTGACAGTCTAATCATACTGTCTCTTGGAGCATCTAATCCCACTAGATCAGCATTAAACATCCCATGGCTCAACCTTTGGCAAACAAATCTGGCATCAGTGTTCCGAGTGAATTCAGAGCTTCTTCCACTGATTCATATTGCTTCGCCCCCTCCTTAGTAGTGACCTCAAGCTTTGCTGGATATAACATACGGTGGCGAATCCCTGCCGCCCACAGCTTCGAAGTGACGGGGCGAAAGGAAGCTCTGGTCTGCCTCATCTTCCAGGTCAGGTCGGGGACTAGGCGGAGCTTGCTGCCTTCCCATTGAAAAGAAGACAGTTTCCTGGTCTCTTTTAAAATGTGTTCCCTGTCCAGGAAATTAAGCAATTTAAAGATAATGGGACGTGGTGGTTCTGTCGTTGATGGTCTAGCTCTTAAGGCTCGGTGCCCCCGTTCAATAATATATTCTGGCCCATTTGGTGAGGGGCCTGCAGATTTCCTCAGCAATTTTTGTAAAAAAAGTAGCATGCTTGTGCCTTCTTCCCCCTCTGGTAAACCAAGTAAAACAAGGTTATTGAGCCGACTGCGCCCTTCAAGGTCGTCCACTCTTTCTTCCAATTTGGCCACAGCTTTCTTGCTTTCAGTGATCATGGGTTTTGCTTTGTCTAACGCTCGCTCCACAGACGATATGCGAGCCTCTGTGTCTGTCGCCCTGCGTGCAAGCTGCGTAAGGGCTGGTTTGATATCAGCCATTTCATCTACCAACTTAAACAGGGCCTCCTTGATAATGGCTGAATCTCACTGCTAATGTTGCGGCGAAATGCCCTCTTCCTCGGTACATGGTGAGGCGCTGATGGCGAGGCGCTCGCTTCTGACTCCTGATCACCGCCCTGCATTTCTCCCCCGATCAGAGCACCGGAAAAATGTTAAACCCGTTAGACCACTGATCTAGTAGCTCAGGAAGGTAAATACAAGTGATCTTGGTGGTCGGGAACAACAGGATTGCCGGTTTGGTGCGGGAGCTCCGGTTAACAGCAGCTACACCTCCATAGACGTCACGTGGTCTCCTGATATATTTTGATATTCTAAAAGTTCCAAACATTTGCCTTTGTAAAATGCCTCTGTCATTAATACTACATCACTGCCCTCGTCTGACTTTTTTATTACAATACCTTTTAAGCTTTCTAGCTCCTCAAGTGCTTGAATTTCAGTAATACTAATGTTTCTATGGTATCGGATATTTGGATTTTCAAACATTTTATTTACATCAGATAACAATCGTTTATCAAAAGCTGAAATTGCAGGACTGAAAACCTGGGGACAAAAGATAGATTTAGGCTTAAATTTGAAACGTTCAGAGTTCCAACACTCACTAACCCCACTCCCATCAGATGCTTCTTTAAGTAAAGCAGTAACATCAATTTCATCAATTATATTAAAGTCCCAATTAGATTAATCCCAGGTAGTTGTAATTCCATCTGGAAAGTCTACTGAATTATGTTCATCAGAATATAGTAATGGCTCTTCAATAATATTTAACACAGCTTGATCTCCTGCCATATTTGCCAATGATGTTTTTTTCCCCCAAAATATTTTAACTTCAATTTGTGAACAAGTTTAAATATGTCCACTCTAATTTTAAACTTGTCAGGTTGAATTGTTGGGACAAAAGTTAAGCTTTTGTGTAGAACTTGTAATTGGGAATTAGTTAATGTCAAATTAGATAAATTTATGATGTCAGTTCCTTGTTCCTCAACGATCTCTGTTGGGCTGGTTGATTTATGTCCACCTCTTCCCCTGCATGTTTTCTGCTGTGGCCTCTTGTGTTTTTAGGGATAACCCCCAAAGTTCTCTTTTCTTCTTCTCTCATGCTCTGCTCTTCTTCTGCTAAAAAAACCTTTTCTGTAGTATTTGATGCTCCAATGTCAGTTTCTTTGCTGGTATCCGGAACTGTCTTTCCTTCATTAAAAGTAACTGATTTTTTTATTTTGATGACCTCTAGTTTGGTTTTGATTCCAATTTTGATTAGCAGATCTAAAGCATTCCCCTACTGCTAGAACAGTCCCTTCTCTGCAACACAAAAACCTCCCATCTTGAGTAATCACCCAGGTCGCTATTAATTTTGGTTTGTTTCCTTACTATGAGGTCTTTTTCATGTTTGTTTATTTTTCGAATAAAATTTTTTAAAACTGTCAAAATCCTTTTTATTTTTTATTACCTGTAACTTGCATTGGATTTTTTTTATTTCAGAGTTTGTTTCAAGTTGTAAATGTGAATCTCTGTTAATGAGTGCTTTAAGCCAGCTGTTAATACATACTATGATGGCTTCTTCCCAGGCTTGTTTAAGATCGTCATCGTCGAACCCTGAACTTGGTGTTTTTTCTATCCTCAAACCCAGGGGTGTAATGTTAAGTTCTAAATATCTTTTGAGTGTGATCCTATTGTAATAAAGATTCAGTTCTCTTACCTGCAGTCTTTCTAGTTTTTGAAAGAGATCTTTCAAAGTTGGATTATTCTCTTCTGTGTTTCCTGATGGAAAGATTTTTAAAAGAGTCATCTCCCTTCATTTGTGGAGGTCCTCTGGGTCTTCCAGGCAATCCAGAAATTCAGCTTTCTCTTTGGAGCTATCAACTACGACATCCGGGTTCTCCTCTTCAAAACTTAGGTTCGGCGTTACACTGAAATTTGTCATAATAACCTCATTATTCAACCTTTCAAATTAGAGGTCCTGGATAAATTCAAAACTTTACTCTACAGTTGCTCACAATGGAAATTTGAAGCTTAAAGTAATATTCTGCCGACAAAATCAAACGTACTATTCCAAACAAATGACCATTTTGTTTTCTCGGCTGCACGGATATGGCAAAATAACAACAACATCAAACAAATGGCACCATGAGCTCTGGAAGTTTGGTGATGCTCTTGCAGAGTTTGCCAACTCAAAATAACATACAAAAAACAGGCAGGCACTAGAAGTACTCAACAATTCCAATGTAAATTTATTAGTTGGCAGAACACCTTACAGACCAAGCCCTGCACTTCAACCCTGAAGTGGGTCTTCCTTAGGGGCAGATCTGAAACACCCACAAATGCAACATCATTTATATTACACAATATACCTCACAATTAAGGTGATCATAAGAATTAAAAGAAAGATATCAGAATAATAAAAAGCTTATTAAAACATTACAGAAAAACCTAAAGCTTAAGTACTGTATTTTTGTTAAACCATACAATCTTCAATCTATCAGCATAATGCTATATATCTTTAATAAAATACAGTACTAGTTAAATTCCATCAGTCATATAATTTCATTTATGAACTTAGTATATTTTTTTACATATAGGAAACTAACTCTCCAGAGATAAGAAGATTCTAAAACATTTCATACATTCAAATGGGGGAGAGGGGGGAAATGGGGGGAAGGAAAGGCATTGAACATAAATCAAACTATTGAGGTCACAGCAAGTGTCAGCCCATATTAAAAAAAAAAGAATTATAAACTACAATGAAATGTGGTTGTAAACTATACTTCCTAAGGGATACATTTAATTGATTGTATGGTTGTTATCAAAATGAAATTAATTAAATTTAAATGCCTAATTCAGTAAAGGGTCATAATAGTGCATATTGGAATTTTCAAATAAAATCCATTTTGCATTTAATCTATTAGATAGAATATATTTCAATGGAACAAACCATAGTATTACAAAAAATCAAAGTTAATCCCATCATTATTTATTGAATAATAAAACAGGGAGGGGAGGGGGAGGGGGAATGAGAAAAAAAACACATTAGAATAAGGGGAGACTTATCAAACTATTGAGGTCACTCTGAGGAAGCCTGGCAGTGCACCAGGTGAAACATTAGTACTTATTCAAACCTTTGTTTTGTACTGTGCTGGTCTGCATATTAAATTTGGATTCACATTTCCACCTATAGCCATTTTTATTGTGCTGTGTGGGTGCTTACATTCATGCTTCTTTTCATTTAATATTTGTTTAAGCACCACACAAGCCCTGGTGCTCTTCGCTTTTTCCTTTTTTCAACTAGGAACTTACTAACTTCTGGAGAAATAGCAATCCCACCTGGGAGAACATCAAGAGCCTCATGGGTAAACCAAGTAAACCCTTCCCCAATATGACTGAGGTTAATGTCTCCACTTTACAGGACCCCAAAGAAATAGTGGACTCCTTTAATCTCGCATTCACTAATCTTAGCAGTGTCCTTCCCCCCAACTTCTTGACAACTCTGCCCAACACTGCCTCAATAATAAAATCAATTTCTACAGTAATACCCCCTTACTACTTTAAGAGGGTATCCATGTCTGAAGCTAAAAGATATCTCAACAAAGTGCTAAGCAAAGCCAGTTCCAGCAGCGATACCCTTAACCTCAAACTCCTCTCTCTCTCCTTTGACCTTGTCCTACAATCTCTCACTAAACTTCTGAATCTGTCATGTTCTCATAAACAATTCCCCCAGCTCTGGAACTCAGCAGTGGTCACACCCTTTCATAAAAGTGGTGACAGGTCTCTTTTCTCTAACTACCACCCTATCTCTATCCTCCTACCACTCTCCAAGGCGTTGGAATGAATTGTAGCTGACCAGTTGTCTGAACACCTCAACAAATATAAACTTACTCTGCCTGCAACAACATGGCTTTAGAAAAGCCTATAGTACTACCACCACCCTGCTTGACTTCACCAGCCATATTCATAAGGCGATTGACACTGGCCACCTACTGGGTGCAGTGTTCATTGATTTGACCAAGGCATTTGACACCTTGAACCACCAGCTCCTGCTTCACTCACTTTCCTCCCTTGGACTATCTAATGATGTAACCAAATGGTTTGAAAGCTACCTCTCGACAAGGAGCCAAAAAGTCAAAATCGTTGACTCTCTCTCAAGTGCCCTTCCTGTCCATTCTGGTGTACCCCAGGGTTCCATCCTTGGCCCTCTACTTTTTGGCCTTTTCATCAGTACTCTTCCTGCAGCTTGCAATAATAACTTAATACTCTATGCCAATGATGCAGTCCTATTTTCCTCCCATACTGACCCATCTCACTCTCCAAGGTGCTACAGATGAACTTCAGCCAAGTTGAAACCTGGCTTCTCCAACATAGGCTGTTGATGAATTACAAAAAAACAAAGTTCATGCTGTTCCAAAGCTCTCGCAACAAATACAGATCCATAAACTTCACCATACATAATGAACGTGAACAGCCACTTGAGCAAGTGCAGGAGTTTAAATATCTTGGCATTACCCTTGATTGCACAATGTCTTTCAGCTCACATGTTCAACACATTTCAAAATCAGTCAACTCAAGAACTGGGGTCCTCTACCACCACCATCACTGTCTTACCAAAGAAGCTATGCATGCAGCCATAACTGCCTCAGTCCTACCCATCATTTATTATGGGCTTGTCTTCTATGGGGCTGCCATTGATACCACCCTAAAATGGGTTGACAGCCCTTAACAAATGCTGTAGACTTCTCACTGGCACAGGGAAGCATAAGCATACCTGTAATCTCTACAAGCAATCTAAAATCTAAATGGCTCAATCTAAATACTAGACTTGCCTACCAGACCTGCCTACTGGCTAAGAAAATTTGTCTTAACCTCCCTCCCCCTACAACTCATGCCTTAATGTTGCCTGCAGTCACTGCACATTTTACACACAGTTCCTTCAAACCAATGTTTATCATTCCATTCTGCCATACCAACCAGGCTCAACATGCTTTCCACACCGGGGTCCCCCTGCTGCTAAACAACCTTCCCCCTGAAATTGTAGCTGAAAACAAGCTTGACCCATTCAAACATAAACTCCACCAGCACCTCACTGACCTCAGCAGCTGCGACTGTTCTGCCTAGGCTTGTGGCTTTGTTTCACCTCTTCCTCCTCTTCTCTTCTCTTCTCTCCTCCTTTGCTACCCTCCCCAATTCTCTCCACCCATCCATCCCCTCTACTCCCTGTCTCTCTCCCAACCCCCACCTACCATTCTACCCCATCCCGCTTCTCTCCACCAGTCTCCCCCTCCCTATCACCCTATCTCTTGTTGCTCCACCCCAGACTACCTAGCACTTATCCTTCTGTTCTTGCACTTATGACAATGCCAAATCCTTAACTACCTCCCCTTTCCCCACCCCTCCCCTCTATCCCCCACCCCTTGCTCCACTTATGTCACCCCTAGTATGGTTTTCATTTGTATCTGTGTCTTGCTATATATACACTCATATTGTTAATTGTGCATTGTTATTTGCCACTGACTGCTACTGTGCTAGTACATGTACTGCCTTTTGCTACTAAGTTAACCTCCTGACCTGTGCTGTATCTTACCTCTGCTTGCTTCTATGTTAACCTCCTGACCGTTTATTGTATCTTACCACTGTTTTGCTTGCACCCATTGCTGATGCAGAACCTTTGTAAAAGAACCCTTGGTTCAAAAGTATTTGTAATCCTAGTAATAAATAAATAAACAAATAAATTAATAAAATCAGTTTCAAAGGATGTGCACACTTTAGGGAATTTATTTATTTATTTAGATTTTGTTGACCAGGTAAGTGCACTAGACAAATCCTGCTTATTTTCAGGTACAACCCGGGGGAGGGGGATACAGATGAATGCCAACTGATCTTGAACCAGATTAAGCTGTTGGTGGTATTTTTTTAGTGAATGAGGGAAATTTGGCAAGGACACCAGGGAAATTCCCCTACTCTTTTTGATAAGTGCAATGGGATCTTTAACATCCACCTGAACTACCACCAATCCAGGCAGATGGGACCTCAGATTAGCGTCTCATCCAAAAGAGGGCACGTCAGAAATGCAGCACCCCTCTCATGCTGCACTACAGTGTCAGTACTGGGATATTAACCCAAGTGCCAGATGTAGGAACTAAACCCACAGCCCTCTGATCTCCTGGCCTCAGAGGCAAGTGTGCTACCTACTGAGCCACTGACACTGCAACTTCTCAAAATGAACAAAAGGTTTTGGGCACTCCCACATTTTATTTTCATGCACTATCCCCTATTGATGTTCACCAATTTATTATGAAGGTGGACACTGGACCCTGTATAGGCCTTGATGGAATAGATTATAGGATACTTAAAAGTGTTAGTAATTCAATTGTTATTCCACTGACTAAACTGTTTAGCTGTTCATTATGTCTTCGCACTTTTCCAATTAAATGGGAACTTGCTATTGTTCCCAATATGTAAATCATAATAAATTTTAGTACTTCAGATTGCCATTTGGAACTAATCATGGCCACCAATTAACTAAGAAGGACCTTCTGAAGTTCTGAATGGCAATCTGAAGTACTAAAATTTATTTTTAAAAAGGTCCCCATTCAAGTATATGTAGAGTGCCCCTGCACTCTCCGAATAGTAATGTCAAAAAACTATGTAGTGAGGGGGTGGATTGGGGGTTGGCTGCAGACTAAAGCAGTACCAGGAAGTGAAAGAAATCTTCATGTCTTGGCTCCATGGAGCCAAATTATGATCTCTTCCCTTCCAAAATAGGGGCTACTGAAAAACAAAATATATAAAGAATTTGACTTTGCACCAGGGGAGGCTTTATCTTGCTTCTTGGAGGGGATTTTGAGATAGATCTAGAAAGTTGTACATTAATTAGTAAATTTTATCAGAGAATGGGGATGCTATATCAACTTAATAACTATTTGACACCAGATACAAGGTAAATACTCACACAGTTTTTTACTTTCATTGATTAACTATGGATCCATAATTTATTCCTTCTCCTCAGAAAGAATGCTCAACAAGTTAAAGTCTTCATATCATAGCATCATACATTTTGCTACAGGACTTTCAAGAATGACGCATCATTGTCTATTATATACTGTAAGTCACTAGGTTGCTAATCATTTGCAGATGTATTTAAATTAGAAACATTGCTTTTCTTGCATAAGATTCACTTAAGCCAGTTACCAGATTGTATTACTAATTTGATTGCCAAAACTATCAATGAGGTTTTCACCAGGTCACAGACTAGAAATACTTTTCAGGTTCCTTTTTTTTCATACAGCATTTGCACAAAACTCAATTGAATTTGTTG
Source organism: Neoceratodus forsteri (assembly GCA_016271365.2). Taxonomy (NCBI): domain Eukaryota; kingdom Metazoa; phylum Chordata; order Ceratodontiformes; family Ceratodontidae; genus Neoceratodus; species Neoceratodus forsteri. The sequence goes on from CM057454.1 coordinate 203,981,744, forward strand.
GTATAAAATTGTACACTGATTGCCTAACTACATTGTGGATTGTACCAAGTTTTCTTCCTTAAAGAAGTCTCTAAAAAAATATATGTTGACTGACTCTGTTTGCAAATGTTTTGATTAAGTAATATGTAAACGTTTTGTTTATGTTCATATTTGTTGTATAATGCTGTATTTTGTATTTTATGTTGCTTTTAATTGGATGCTTATGAAAATGAGCAATAATGCTCACAGGCTTTTTCAGCATAAAATAAAAAGAAAACAAAATGAAACAAAATATTAAATGCATGCTGAAAATAGAAAATAGAGTAGAACTGATGTTTTGACCATTGGTCTTCTTCAGAAATGATGTAAAAGAGAAAACAGCACAGTTAGTGGAGAATTAAGGAGAAATAAGGGATATATATGTGAGGAAAAATAGAGGGAGAATCTAGGAGAAACAGTGTTAATAAGCAAGATAAGAATAGAAGCTGGAAAACAATAAAGAGATGATGTTAATGGAGAGGCGTAGAAGGAAGGAATGAACTGGGAGTCCTTAAATGGGAACTAAATAACAGGGCTTTGAAAGAAGGCAGGAAGGTGACAAAGGTGGATGGAGGAGACAGAGACATCTGGAGAAAATAAAAATGGATATACACACATGGATGGAATACCCACACATACAAACATATCATGCATATTTGAAAGCAAAGAAATGACAGATAGTGGGGGTAAAAAAGACAGACTACAATGGTAAATCATAAGGTGGCAGAAAGATTTTAGTAGAAAATAAGTGTGTCATTTAAAACAGAGGCATGGAAACAGCACTCCTTCTCCTCCTGTACCACAATAACTTAGTTCACATTAGATTGATGACACGGCGTTGACAACTTTGTGTCAATGCAACATGACAGTGACGGATTAATGTCAATCACAAGTTGCGGTTGGCATAAATCCATTGGGAAACTGTCTGTTCACCTCCCATACCCTCATGTCTAAGATACATGGGTATAAAGATAACACTGGACACAGTAATAGGGTACAACACACCCGCAGTGTGTTTTTTTATACAAAAGTAGAAAAAATAAATAAATAGAAATAAAACAGTTCAAACAGAACAAGTAAATAAACAATAACTCAAGGCTATTTCACTTTACATCAGATATGTCAAAACAATTCATCAGCTTTCCTGCTGTTAGAGATAAATTCCTGTTCAGGCACAGGTCCTTCTGCTTACCTTCCTTCAGGTACGTGAGACTGGCTATGCAGCTAATCTGACTCTTGGTGTTTGAGATGGGTTTATATAGCCTTCCCACTTATGGAAATGTCCTTCCCATAACATCAAATTAGTTCCAGAATGGTCCCTAAATAGGGAAACTCCTCCTCTATTATATAATGAGGTTTTACTTATAGGAAGTCCCTCTATAGGAAATCCCCTTCCTGAGGTCTTGTTAACAGGTCAGCACCTTATTTTCTATATCTAGTATGTAAACAGTACAAACATTTATTGTATTTATACATGTACTGTATTGTTCTAGTATATGGACACTAGCCCTTCAATTTATATCTCAGGCCTCTATACATAATGGGGCTCCTTTAGAGACCTGCAGTGTCTCTTTATTTTTCATTTGTTTAATTTCTTTATTGTGTTTAGTTTATCTTGCAGTCCTCTCCTTATTCTGAGGGCTACTTTAACTGTATAGCATTTCCACATACATAGGGACATTCCTGTCCCTTTAAATCATTTATTTTATACGCTGTAGCAGAGTGGCAGACTGCTAGACAATCATTATCTAGCCACTCTGCTTTGGGATCTGCATAGCTTTGGTAAGCTCCTTCTTAATTATTTCTATCCTGGGCTGTAGCTTTTAAGTCTAGGGACAGCATAGTCTCTTTGTATTTTCAAGCACTCACTTTTCAGAGCTTTCTTCTTCATTCAGGGAAGCGGGGCAGCTGAAAGAGAAAGTTTGCCACTCCATGGAAGTCTGCCTCTCTAGCAGCCTGGACTGGCTGCACACATGCATGGACTCCTCCACGGCTAGCTGGCAGAATTCTACAGCATATTCTATACAAAGCCAACAGCCGGGAGTCCTAATAATACAGGGGCATCAGTAATTATTTACACAGATAACAAGCAGCAGCAAAAGTAAAATTTAAAGTTTGCCGCTTGGTTCAAACAGTTCCTGCTTTGATGGAGGATGTCTTTGGCATAACATTCTACATAACAACTGAGTGGCAGCAAAATAATGTAAACAAGGGAGACATAATGCCGCTCCATTATACTCATATTCTACCTATCAGAATGCACATTATTTTTATTTAACTGCCATTTTAAACATTTCTAAACATTCCTGCACCATATACCTAAAAATGTCATAAGTTTTAACTTAATTAAGCACTAAAGCACTTTAAACTCATAATATGGCACAAAATGCATTTTATGCACTTTATTTAACTAGCACCTTATATACTTAAAGGCACTTTATATCTTTGGCATTTAATGCCATAAATGCACCTTATATCATTCCTGCCAGCTGGCCTTAGTCTGGTGCATTTTTGGGGGGAGTTGTTGGTGAGGGATGAAAATATGCAAATTAGAAATAAAAGTAGAGGAAAAAGTTTAGTGAGAGATAGAAAAGACTGACGTAGGTGGCCAACCTACGCCGGGTTGGAAAAAGGTAAATTATAGTATAGGAAGCTACTGTTGTGCAACAGATTTCAGTAGGAAAAAGAAGACAATAGAAAGGGCATCCCTCCACTGGGGTTATTGGACTGGCAGACTAAACCGCACCTCCATAACCAAAGATTATCAACTCCAGGTTGGAGTTGATTTGGGGAGGGGGCAAACCCTGGAGAAAGCAGTGCTGAGGTCCCATGGGTACATTAGTGGCTACAGCGACTTGCTGCTGTAATATATGTCACTAAAAAATGTCCCTGCGGCATTAGCATATGGTTCACATTAGTTACTTGAAACAATGCATTGAAATTTATTAATAGATAGTCAGAAGCAAACAAGGTGCAGACTGTACCAAGCTCTGTCAGGTGGTAACCCCTAGTGACCCAAGGTGTCGTCTGACCTGAAAGTTTTCCTCCAGTTCAAGGAGCACTTCATCAGAGGTGTGGTTCCAATGCTGGTAGGATGCTAAATAGTGATCCAGTATTATAATAGTAAGACCAACAGCTATGGGCCCTAGCATAGGTACAGTATTGACAAATCAGTGCAGAAGACTGTTTAATTACATATGTGCAAAATTGCAATGTTGAAAACAATATTAAAAACATGCCGAAAAGCCCACAGTATCTAGCCTGAAACAATTTTATTATGCAGAGATCTACAGTCATGAACTTACTGCAATCGCTCTAGTTTCCACATGCTACTATTTAGAAATTAATTACTGGAGCAGTATTTCCCTGATTATAAGTAAAAAAAAAAAGTGAGGGAGACATGTTGCAGTTCTGCCAATTCAGTATTAAAAATTTGACTCAGCATCAGTTATGTCATACATTTGTATATATCAACTGGATGCCAATGCCAAAGCAACAATTAAGTGTAAGCAGCTCAATCAACCAGGTCCTGCTACAGCAAAACTCACTGGCAGTAATGAATGTAGAGAAATACACTCAGTTGGCTTGGTCTGACACCCATTGAGCTGAACTCTGCAAGAAAAGAAAACACTTAACAAACTGTAAGGGAAGTACACTTCCAGTGACACAGGCCCCTTAGAAAACTCAGGTCCCAACACGAAGGAATGTAACTTGGAAGAGGCACAAAGTAGCAAAAATCCAAGACAGGACAGCAGTATTGCATTTTTCAAATCCCAGAATATAGAGGACACATATATTAGTGTAAAACACATCAACATAGGTAAATGTCTAACAGTTTATTCTTTACCATGTAAAAAGAACAAGCACTAACAAAACATAGAGTAGGAGGGATCAAGTGGAGAGAGCATGTGGGGAAAAAACAAACGGAGAACTACACATGGGATTGGTGGTGGTGGTGGTGGTGGTGAGGGATCATAAGACTAACTATGAGTGGCCAATAATCAAAATGAATATTAAGAAAAAGAAACCCTCTAATGGATCATTTAAGCCCAGAAAAACTCTTGCCCCATTTTGAAAATCTCAAACTGTTCTATCTTATTTATTTTGTTGTCGTAGTCAGCTTCCCTCGGATATTTCTCCACTTTGTGATTGGGACAGGCTGATGACGAATTGGATGCAGGCAGATCGGACTATGCGCACTTGCGCTTGAGGAGTAAGTGCAAGCAGCAGGGCTGCATAGCTTGTTTTAATTTTTTAAAAGGTATGCTATCTGTTGCCTAGAAATGCAGTCTTTCCAATAGATCTTATTGTCTGTTTCTGCTTTTGGTTTAGTCTTTCTTTCTTGTCCCTTTCTTCCTGCAGTGTGGAAAAGTGTTTTATTAAGGCAACAAAAGAAGGAAAACAGGAGAAAACCTGATAAGGTGGCTGGGGCAAGTTGTGGCCCATCAGGCGGCTGAGCTTGTGAGATAGAGCTGACCGAAATACAAGAAGATTGCCAAAAGGAGAATTAATAGTGTGTGTAAGTGTGGGTTAGCGTGCATTTCGAAGTGAATCTTACAGCGAATTTTGCAGAATTTTACTGAATCTTGCAAAAGAAGAATATTTACAAAGGAGAGTTCTTTTATTATTTTTACTATCACTTGTTTCTTTCTCGATTATTGCCCTATATTGATTTGAATGTTTTACTTGTATTTGTCCTTTTGTTTTACTATTTGTTTAATCTCTGGCTATAAAGTGTTTTTGTTTATTTTTTAAAATTCTGAATACGGAGTCACGTGATGAGCTGATCGGGGGAAGACACGCCGAGCAGAGCTCCCGGACCCTTCTGATATAACTACATTACAAAATATATTATACCCTACCGTAACGGCAAAAAAAAAAAGAATCACTCTCCTAGAATCTCCCTCTCGCTTTGCCGAAACCTGTTTCGTTTAAATTCCGGTTCGGTACTTACAGTGCTCTAGCGGTGTGCGAAACCGGACGCAGCATCAGGGATGGATTTTGAAACCCCCGAGGGCCTGGAATCTCGAGCCCCGGCGACAAAACACCAGAAACCCCTATCACCTGTCCCAGAAGACCAAGGGCATAGCGCTGCGAATGTCGGAGGAGACCAGACATCATCCGATGATATTTCAGAAATTAAAAATCTGCTAAGAGGTCTAGTCACTGACTTTTCATCAGTAAAGCCTGCGCTGCACGCTTTGGCTCAAAGAATGGGAGACGTGGAAGTGCGTATGGCGTCTCAGGAGCTTAAATCTATCTCCCAAGAACAGGAGTTGGTGGCTATACGTAGGCAAGTGAGAAAACTAGAGGAGCATGTGGAAGATCAGGAATCTCAAAGTAGAAGGAATAATTTAATCCTGGTTGGCTTGCCAGAGCGATCGGAAGGATCAGACTGCATTACCTTCATCCAAGACATATTAATGAAACTCCTAGGTCCAACACCTTATGGCGACTCTTACAACTTGGAAAGGGCCCACCACTCTCTTAGAGAGGTACCTCCACCAGGGGCTAGACCAAGGGTCATTATTATGAGATTCTTAAACTTTAAGGAGAACGCACACGTCCTGAATAGAGCTAGAGCACTTAAAAATCTGCAGTGGAATGGCGCACCCTTGTTAGTGTTCCAGGACCAAACCCCGGCGATTCGGGAGAAACAGAAGGAATATGGGGACATAAAGAAAAAACTTTATTTGGCTGGCATGAAGTTTAGAGTCCAACACCCTGCCACGCTGGTCGTTAAGTTGCAATCTGGAGATAAAAGGTACCTAATGGTGAAGGAGGCGACAGAAGGACTAATGCAGGAGCTCCCAGATCTGTTTAAATCGAAGACCTGAGAAGGCTCCATAGGGAAAGCACTAACTAGTTGTGGCTCTTTATAAGACTCTGGACATTTTCAATGACAGTTGAATAGTAAAGAAGCGTTCGCTTGAATTTTCATTTGGAAAGGGGAAGAAGAGGTACGAAAATAAGAAGAACAGACGAAGACTAAAAGGAAGACTTGGAGGAAGACAAGAAGGAAAAAGAACGGAAGGAAGAAACTGTTCTCCTCTCCCCCTGTACCCCCAACCCTTCCCCTTTTTCATTTTTTCTCTCCCCTACCCTCCCATTTACCCCTCCCCCTTTTTTTTTTTCTAACTTGGTGGGGTGAAGGGCATTCACTTTAGCTTAAGATATTACTAATGTTCCTTCTGTTTAAGTTTTTTTTATCAAGTATGGTAAGGGTTGTTAAAAGTTATGAGGCAAATTGAGGGGGGTGATCGGGCCTATGTTTAGGGGAATGTAAGAAGTTATAAGGGTGAATGTGAGATTTTAGAGGGTCCTGGGGCAAGCTCACCAGAGAGCTCATCCACGTGTCCATTTCAGCTAGAAGGTCTATCCAAGGATCGGGGGTTGTGTGGGGGTGGAAAAGGGAAAAGAGAGAGTACAAGGCTTCTATAGTTGTTCAGGCAGATTCGGCTGGTATGGACTCCAGAGGTGTAAATAAAATTGCATGATCAACATTAAAATTATCACGTGGAATGTTAAAGGCCTCAGAGGGCAGAAGAAGAGAATGGTGATACTAAAGCACATCCGCCAATTGGGAGCCCAGATTGTAGCTCTACAAGAGACAAACCTCCTTAAAGAGGAGCTGGGCCTTCTTAAAAAACTATGGGTAGGGCAGGTTCTCGGAGATGGAAATGCCAAAGCTTCAGGGGGAGTTGCCGTTTTGATTGGAAGAAATTGTCCATTTCTAGTCTTACAAACCAAAACTAGAGAAGATGGCAGAGGGATCTATGTTACGGGTACTATTATGGGCAAAATGTTATCGATTGCCTCTATATATGCTCCTACACCTCCCAACTCTGACTTTTTTGCCTCGATAGAAGTTGACATAGCCTCACTCCCATCCCATCCTCTAATTTTAGCAGGAGATTGGAATCGCTGTCTCAATAATAGGGTGGATAAAAAAAACCCATCCAAGCGACCGCCTTCTATAGCACAGGCATCACTGGCCAAACTCCTAGAGGCTGTGGTGCTGATTGACCCAATTACAGTTTGCAATAAAGGGGAGCACACTATGACTTTCTATTCTGGAGCACACAAAACCCACTCAAGAATTGATTATTTTTTGGTTAATAAGGAGGCAACTCAGGGGGTAAGAGAGCTGATTACCCATACTAGAATCTTATCAGACCACTCCCCAGTCCAGCTAACTTGGGTGATGGAATCCCTCCCACCGAGACCATACCGATGGAGGTTGGAGGATTCCTATTACCTATAAGCATATATTAGCCAAGTCAGAACAGATATTGGTGGATATTATCCAGACCCAACTCCCACGCTTTCAGATAGTAGATTAAGGTGCCCACTTGTAAAGTTTTATATTCGGGTTTGGTTCAAAGACTGGCAGCCAGGAGAACTTATATGAGAAGGGCAAGGAAGGAGTTTATCCTGGGTGCTATTAACTCATTGGCTCCCTAGAGGGCACTGCAGAAGGGCTAGACCTAGAGCTTAAGGAGCTTAGAGATGAGATGGCAGGTATACTGTATGGCAAGTTAGAGCGGTGGGCGGAAAAGGTTCATGCAAACTATCTGATGCAAGGCGATGCTCCAGGCAGGCTTCTTGCCCATAGAATAAGAGAATGGGAGGCAGCTAGGGTAATCCCGTTCATAAACCACCAGGGAGAAACAATAACAGAACCCCAGAAAATGGCTGATGAATTTGCGGCCTATTTCGAAGGGATCTATCAAGGGGGAATCTCGGTAAGTGAGGGGGACATTCTGGGGTTCTTGGAAGATATACCTCTCCCGAGGCTGGACCAGGATCAAGACCATTGGCTTGCGGCCCCTATTTCGGAGTCAGAAATACTAGAGGCGATTACCTCGCTTCCGAATGGTAAGACACCGGGACCGGATGGTCTAACGGCCCAATTTTATAAATCTCATGCTGCAGCTATATTGCCTCTCTTGAAAGAATTATTTGAAAACATTATGCAGGATGGAGTCCCGCACCCACAGCTGTATCATGCCTATATAACTCTCATTCCAAAACCGAGAAACCCAAAGAATTCCCTGAGAGCTATAGACCTATTGCCCTGATGAACCAGGACCTGAAATTGCTGATGAAGATACTAGCCAATAGAATTCTGGTGCTTGCTCCTGGTTTAATTAGTCAAGAGCAACTGGGGTTCATGCCGGGGAGAGGTGCTCATGATGCACTCCGGAAATTACACCATATACTGCATAAGACCTCAGCCTCTGAGCTACCTATGGCGGCAATTGTCTTGGATGCCGAGAAGGCCTTCGATAGGGTCTCCCATGAATTTCTATTTGCAACTATGGAATGTATGGGTTTCCCAGAGGACTTTCTTAGGGGTATTAAAAATTTATACGCTGCCCCCACAGCTAGGATTTTATGTAATGGCTATTTATCAAAGGAAATTGTTCTAGATAATGAGACCAGGCAGGGATGCCCCCTCTCGCCAATATTATTTAATATTTACTTGGAATCCTTACTAAGGGTGATTCAGAAGGATCCGGTGGTACAAGGGATTGTTATTGGAGGGATAGAAATGAAACTATCTGTTTTTGCTGACAACATTTTGCTACACCTCCAGGATCCGGTTGAGAGTTTCAAGCAGGTTCTAGATATAGTTAATAGATTCTCCAGGGTGTCGAACTATAAGCTAAACTTGAGCAAGATGTAGGTTCTCCCTCTCACTATGTTTACCTATAAAGCCGATTTTGAACTGCTCCAGGTGAAATGGTCTCCAAAAAAGCTTAAGTATCTTGGCATTTGGATCACTAGTAAGGAGGATGAAGGCCTTGAAACAAATCTAGGAGAGATACTATCGATAATTAGAATGGATATAACTAGATGGAATAAACTCCCTCTAAACTTGACAGCAAGACTGGGTCTGGTTAAAATGAACCTACTACCCAGACTTCTATATCCAATACACTTATCCCCATATATCATCCCTAAATACTGGTTTACTAAAATACAAAAGCTCATCTCTAACTTTTTGTGGAGTGCTAAAGCCCTAGAAGAAAGTATAACATCCTGCTACCTTATAGCATGGAGGTATCAAAACCCGGATTTACAAATTTACTATGTAGCGGGCCAATTAGGGTTAATGAGTCGGTGGTGTGAGCAGGTGAGGAAGGGGGGATATATCCCAACCTGGCTCCAGGTTGAGAAACAAATCCTTTTGAATATGGGCATTTCCCCTGAAGCGGTATTGTTTATTACCCCTAGAAAGCTATCGGTTGGAGGAAAACAAACCCCAATTTATAAAGCAGTGTCGGCTTGGTGGACTCTTTTGTCCCCAAAACAAAGAAACAACCAAAAAGGCACCAGAGAACAACCTCTTGTGGGTAATCCAAACATGCTCATCAGAGGGCAAACAATTAAAGGGCAATGGGCCACCCATCTGCTTCAATTAAGATGGGCGGACTTCATTAAAGGGGATAAGGTGGTTCTCCCGGACCAGTGTAAGAATTTGAACTTCTTTAAGAAAATTCAAATTACCAAATTGCTGCAAAAAATGGAAAGAGAGACGGATAGATGCCACAATACTTCACTTATGTGGAATCTCCTTAAGGAGGTAAATTGTGCAAGAAATCCCCTGTCCAAAATCTATAAGCTATTACTTGACTTTTTAAGCAGGGGTTCTTATGTAAAGATATCATACTGGGATAAACAAAAGGACGTTAGCCCTCAGAGACCTGACTGGAAGGAAGTGTGGAAAAGTAGTAGATATATTCCTATTCCAAAATATAAGATCATGCAGTTTTTTGTAGCTTCTAACTTATATTATACCCCTACTAAGCTATGTGTGAGGGGCCTCAGACAGACAGACCTATGTTTCAGGTGTAGTGCGAGCTCAGGGGACTTACTACATGTATTATGGCAATGTTCTAAAATTCTTCCCATCTGGGAGCAAATTCAACACAATATGGACCCAGTGATAAATTATAAGGAACTCATCGTGCCTAAGATCTGTGTTCTAGGGGACATGTCAGATACCCCTAGCACTCTGGTTAAAGGCCACATCTCTTTAATGTCCTCCTTGTTCAAAGCATTTGTCTTAAAGCACTGGAAAAGCGATATGATCTATAAATATGACCAATGGGTGAAAGACTTGTTGACAATCTTGGCCAGGCTCAGAAGACAAATGCTTCAAACTGGAAGGGAAGCAACCTATTATAAGAGATGAAAGACCTTGGAGGTGGTATATTCCCTCCAGTCCAAAGTACCCCAAGCAGGGGTCTGTCTGTCAGACAGTATGTAAGTAAGAAGAGCTGGGTAGGGAGTAGATACTTCTATAATAGTGGGCTTACTTAAATGCAGTTAGCTTACCGAAGCAGGTAGGCCACGTTGCATTGTTTTTCTGGTTATTGGAGTATGGAATCTGCCAAATATTGATGTGGGGGGGCTCTCTCTTTTCCTTTGGGACACAGCTGCAGGGTTTTTCCCTGAGGACCCTTGTGGTGATGTAAGGCCTTAAAGGCTCTACAGGGCATTCTAGATCTAGATATTGATCCATATAAGTATCTTCCTGGCTGGGGTTGCCCTAGCTATTATATTGTAAACCCAGGAATGAGTAAGTTATTAGAGGGTATACACTGCGGCTGTGTATGTATATAGTTATTTGTTGTACATAGTGGTCACACCCAGTTTTGGGGTGTGGGCCTAGGCATGTCCTTGGCATATGTGTATGTTTGTCTCATGATCAATGGAAGAAATACGCAATAAAGATGACTATAAAAAAAAAATTCTGAATACAACTTTTTTTTTGGCCAAACCAGTTCTTGTGATCTCATGATCGGGCTGTATTTAATGCACAGACTCCTACTTGGCGTTTAGATCAACTAGTGGTGCCATTAAAGGTGTTTACCTGTCTGCTGAGCTACACAATAATCTTACCTGAGGAGTTCTGTTTGTGTTTTTTGCCTTTAAAAAAATGGCAGCTCACTGAATTGACAAAAGTAAGTCTTTTTCTATAAGACTTTTTAAACACTTTTTGTGCAATTTTTTCTTTTAATATAAGATGTTATTGTTGTCTGTTTTGATAATGGTGAATTGATTAAGTAGTCTTGGGTGTTCATGCTATTAAAGCTTTTTTGTAGTGTTTTTCAGTTCTGCTTTGTCAAAGAGTGTGTCTTTGAGACACTTGTGAAACATTTACTGAAACTTACCTAGGTATTATTAGGGGCAGGACTGTGTATTTTAGTCATACTGCTTATATTGCTTTTACATTTATCCTTTATTCTTTTTGATATTTTTAGTGTTGAAAGTTCTGAGGGAAAAGGAGGAAGGTGTTGCTTTTTCATATGAGACCTTGATAAAATTAAATTGTTGTCAGCACTTCAATTCAGAACTTTCGGAGCCTTTCCCTGGAGATCGTTTAGTTTACAGCTCTATGTGTTTGATGCTGATAATATTTCTGTCTTTGGAGCCTATCGATTAGTCCCTTATCTAATGACCACTCCATTGATTTTTGTTGACCCTTTTTGATGCTGGATTATATATATTAATCTCTGAACTCTTTGTGGATAACTACAGGATCTTCTTTCTTGGAACTTCATGGAACTTCCCTTGAACTATTTTATACTATCCTGTGCTACGCCAAGCAGTGCTTAGGTGATTGTTTTTTGGGAGTTACGGTTCTATTTTATATGGTTTAATGGGTCCAGAAACCTTTTCATATCCCTATTTCTGAGTGGGATTGTGTGAGACCTGTATATGTCTTGACAACGCGGGATTAAAAAGACAGAACACTTGTGTCCTGAGAAGGAAATTGACATTTGTTTAGCTATATTTGTTCATTTAACCACCTTATTTGTTTCATTCTATTTTTTTTCTCCTTCTGATATGCCATCTATTACAAGAAGCAAGATGTCTCTCAATGATGAATTCAATCTGACCAAGGGTGCATATACAAAAATTAAACAAGGTCTAAAAATTAAACAAGGAGGGCCTTTCAAGGGCATTCAAAGAAATCCCCTTTCTTTAAAAAAACTAGCTACAAAGTCACTTAGTAAGAAACAAAATTGGCTAACTGATAACAGGCCTATACTACAAAAAACAGTAGGAAAATTAAGGCTATGTTCAAAAAGGGGCATGCTACTCAATTAGCATCTACTCCAAATGGGGGAATTTTGAAATGTTTTGGTATTGTGACAGCACATGTTACTACTGATAATTCTGGGGATATTGCAACGACAGATGTTACACCATTTAAAGGTTGAGATGGGGAAGTGGGCCACCACTTGGGTAGTAACATGTTAGAATGGGTTAGCCCAATTAAATTAAGAACTACAGAGGAGTTTGAACAAAACGTGGCTACTAAAATACATTTTTGGTATTTTCCACAACCTGACTATATTAGACACAGAGGTGAGAAGTATGAGAGAAACATTAAGGTTACATCATAGTGACGATGAACAAAAGGGAACTGCTCAGACCCAAGTAGAAATCACTGCAAACAAAATTGACATTGAGAAACATACCAAAATAAAGCATGATGAAGGGATAGATTCTGTAAAGTATCAGGTGGTGGAGGCCCAAGATCAATCAACTAAGGAATTAACTAGGGAAGAGTACAGTTGTACTTCTTGGACAATGAGTTCTGACAACAGAAGTATCCCAGATTTGGAGGGTATAACAAAAGATATTATTAATGTGTTAAGAGATCCACTCAATTCTAGTATTTTTTTGTTTAAACACTTGCTAGAAATCAAACAGGATCTTTCCTTTATTAAGGGGATATGTATAGAAAATAAAAACAAACTGGACCAGATGAATCAAGGATATAAGGAAGGAAATAAAGAGGTACACAAAGAAGTGGATCTTTCCGCTGAAAGCGTTAGAAATAATCTAATCCTTGAGCTGAGTACCATTGATTTATCCCCAGACCATGTATTGTCCCAGTGTGGGCTATGTGAACGGGATTCATTTAACCCTGAATCCAATGATATTTTTTTTGTAGATAGTTTCTTGGAACAGTCAATTATATATGAAGGTTCTGAGTGTGTAATGTTACCAAATAAAAACTTGAGAGACACCAGCACTTGCAAAGAGATAGCAGAAAAATTTTCCATTTTATGGAAAAAGGGAGAGGAAAAGGAGGTGGAGGCTGCCAGAAGGATTTTAAGGATTATAAATAGCATGTGTAAGCATAAGAGCAAATGTAAGTGTAAAAATAAGTATAAGGGCAAATGTAATGAGGGGAATAAGTTAAAAACTGATAGACTTTGCAAGGGAAAAGGAATAACAGAATCAATGGTACAAGTGAAAACATTAGTAAATCAGAATAAAATGAATTTAGATCTAATAAATGATTCAGATGTCAATTTAGACATAAAGGAATATTTAGGAGTGGAAATAACAAGTGAGAGTTGTCCCAAGAAATGAAGTAGTTTAGAGAAGTTAAAGAAATCAAAAATAAGTAAGAAAGATAAAAATAAAAATAAAAACAAAAATAATGCAAAGGAGAAGCGGGAAGGGAAAATGAGAGAGGCTAAGAAGGAAATGGAAAAAAAATATTCTACCAGTAGATGAAAGGATAGAAAATAAAGAGAAGGCTACTGAAAATATTAAAATATTGAACACTCAAGAACAATGCTCAAAAAATATTCAAGATGGAGTGAGCCAAGAGGGAAATGTTTATTTTAAAAGTTTTTTGTTAAAAACACTTGGTACTGGTTTTGTCCTCCCATTATTTAATGTGACTTGTATCCCTCATGAAATGCAGGGTAAATTATCTGGTTCAATATTGGATTTGCTAACTAATGCATCGGATGGTTCTAATTTAGTCAAACATTCTATTAGTGTAATAAGACCAATTTCTACCTCTGAATTAGTTTTGATGGTTACTAATCAGCTTTATCTTCTGAAACCTGTATTACATAAAACCAAGGAATTTGAGAGAATGGGAATCCAAGTTGGTGGCTTGATGACCCTGAGTAAACTCTTTCCGGAATTTTATAATGATAAAGGATATGAAATAAATCAACAAGAAACCTTAGTATCAATTTTTAATCTAAAACAATTGCATAATGAGAACAAATTTAATTTAAAAAAGAAATAGAGTGATGTTTTTGGAAGTTTGCTTGGGAACTTTGGTTAGCAGTTTAGCAATTGATGGTGTTAGAAGACCAGAATTCGATGGTCAGGTTTTATTTAGGGTCAATCAAGAAAGTTTGGTTAAAGAATTTTATAAGAAATCACCAACTTTGGACCAACTGAGTATTTATGTATGTATTGATGAAAATAATGGTAGATTTGCTGATTCACTTATAAATATACAGCAGAAGGGGCAACAATGGGAGATTATTGTTGAAATATCTAATATATATGAAATGCTTTCATTAATAAATCAATGACAAAAGGATTTTATGAGGGGGAGGCTACAGGGACAAGTGGACCTATCCAGAGAGGGGTATCAGGGAACAGGAACTGATTCTTTCCATGTAATTGACCCCCATAGTCAGGATGAGCTCCAAAATAAAGAAGACAAATTTAAGATTTTGTCTTGTAACCCATCTGGACTTGGGGAAAAACTATGGGATTCTGAAACAACTGACTATTTGAATTATTTGATCTGGTTTGTATTCAAGAAACGTGGTCACTTAATTATCTTTTTTTTGGATGGCTACAAATCTTATAATAAATTAGCCAGGAAAACAAAGAAATTTGGGAGGGGGGTTGGAGGTCTTTTGATTTTCATTAAGTAGATATTGATTTAATCACTGAAGAAATAAGAATTAACAGTAATGGTCTTCAAATAGTTAAAATAACAACTAAAGATAAGGACTCCTGGTTTATAATTAATGGTTATTGTAACCCTGCAGGTAGTAAATATGCAGATTTGGATGTCCTTAAGACGCTTAATGATGTAATAATTAGCATCCAAAGTGATCATCCAGAATGTGGATTGTTGATAGTGGAGGATTTCAACACCAGATTGGGATGTTTACAGGCTTGTACTAATGACATAGAGGAAGATTTGTCTCTAATTGAGGGAGCAAAAGTACAAATTACAAGGAAAGCAAAGGATGTGGTAATAAATAAGCATGGAATAGATCTGCACAGACTAATGATAGATAGGAATCTATGTCTTTTAAATGGCAGGATTTTTTTTGATTTAGAGGGAGATTATTCATTTAGGGGAGGGAATGGTTCTTCAACTATTGACCTTGTCTGGGCAGATATAAATATGATCAGTCGTTGTCACTCCTTATTTTTAAAAACAAGGCCCGAGAGTCAACATTCCGGTGTTGAGCTCATATTAAATCAAAAAGAATATGTTAAAAAAATAACCAGACATAAGCCTTTATCAATTCAGTCAAAAAGGAAAAGAATAGAATGGGATATGATTGAAGCCCAAAGTTTTGAAGGTATTTTACAAAATACAGGAATTTTAATGAGATTGTTGGAAGCTGTAGATAATGTCCCTGATAACCAATTAATATCTGAATATAACTATTATAAATGCAGTAGCCTATATAATAACAAAAGAGGTTAAGATTAGAGGTAAAAGAAAATACCATCCCTGGTATAATATTGAGTGCAAAAAAGCTAGGAAATATCTTAATAATCAATTTAGAATATTAAAAAAAGTGTCCGAATAAGGAAAACAATAAGAAAATGAATCAAATAAGGAAAACTTATAAGTAAGTATTGTTAAACACTTATGGTTGGAGTTAAAGGGGGTGGTTCATTCTAAAGATAAATTGTTTTGGCATATTGTTAGATTTGGTACTAAAATTAATGAAAAAATAGAGACATATATTGAACCTAATATCTGGGAAACCTATTATAAAAAAATATTCAGTAGGGAAGAACCTGATTATCTCATTAAATTAAAACAGATGGGTACAAGGGAATGAATATATAGACCTAATAATGAGATATCAATAAGAGAGATAGAGATAGCAATGGATTCATTTAAAAGAAGAAAGGCTCCTGGCCCAGATGGGGTTCCTTTGGATGTTATAATTAGGACCAAATATTATTGGATTCCTTTCCTATATAAATTGTTTAATTATGTCTGGGTAACAGGGATAGTCCTGAAAAGTTGGAACTTAAGTATTGTAGTACCAATATTTAAGAAAGGTGATAAAAGGGATCCGGGTTGTTATAGGCCAATCAGTTTACTTGATAACTTGGGGAAATTATTTACAAAAATAATTAATAAAAGATTGTATAGCTGGGCAGAGGCCAACAATGTAATTGATGAATCACGGGCTTGATTTAGAAAAGGTTATGCAACTATTGACCAAGCTTTTGTTTTGGCTCACCTTATATATAAGTATAGGGTGGCCAAAAAGCAAAAACTCTACTGTACGTTTATAAATCTTAAGTCAGCTTTTGACAAAGTCAATAGATTTCTTCTTTGGGAAAGCCTCTCTGATCTTGGAGTGGATCCTTCACTACTGGAAATGATAAGGCTGATGCATCAGGACAATTACATCAGCGTTAATTACAATACTAGAGGTGAATTATGTAACTGGTTTGGCTCCAATATAGGGGTTAAGCAGGGTAGCTCTTTGACACCTCTGTTATTTAATTTGTATTTTTGCACTGTTTTAAATAAAATGTATGATGAAAAATTTCATATGCCAAAGAAAGGAGTAAGAGTGCTTCCTTATTTGGCTTATCCAGACAATGTGGCTTTACTTTCTACAAGCCATTTAGAAATGATAAGAAGTTTGGACAAATTTTACGTGGAAAGTTCCAGTGCAGATCTCCAAATTAATTATAGTAAAACCAAGGTATTGGCTTTTGGGGAAATTAAGAGTAATTATAAATATTACATTAATCGTAATAGATTGGAAGTAGTGAAACATTTTTGTTACTTGGGAATAACTTTTAGCCAAACAGGAAATTGGTGCGAACACCTGAAGGAAACTAAGTTAAAGGCAGAGAAGTTTTTCCCAACTCTTTTATCCTTCTTCTATAAGTCTGGAGAGAATTATGTTAAAGGTAACTAATGGTTATTGATACCAAGATCAAATCCCAGCTCCTTCACGGAGCTGAAATTTGGGGCATTAATTACAATAACACAACAGGACTCGATCCTTATTTGAACAAACTTTATAAAAGGATGTTGGGGTTACCAATTACCGCCCCATCTTCGTTAGTGAGGATTGAGATTGGTAATGTTTCAATAGAATGTCATATTCAGCAACGACTAGTAAATTATCGGCTAAGTGTGTTTAGAATGAAACAGGAAAGGCTCCCTCGGATCTGTTTGAAGGAAGGTATAGCCTATTTCCACTCATGAATAATTTTCCCTTGTATGAAAGTAGTTGAAGAAATAATCAAACTACCTGGCTTGCTGTCAATGATTACAGATTGTTTAAGATTCCCCTTAGCTCAAATAAGAGAACAAGTTAATTCTAGGATAAAAAATGTATTTGTGCAAAAAGACCTGGAGATTAGCAGACTGACTAAAGCCTGTCAATGGACGGCTAAAAATAAAAGATCTCATAAATTAGAAACTTACTTGGATATTCTACAAAACCCAAAATATAGAAACGCATTTACTAGATTTCATTTTGAATGTTTCTCGAGTAATATTAGAAAGGGGGGATTTGAGAAAAAAAATGTAGATCTTTTTCTGTAAATGTGGGTTAAGTCAGGATAATTTACTACATTTAGTTATGTTCTGTCCACTGTATGAAAAAAAGAGGTCTTTCTTTTTGGGCAATATAATTCAGCGACTTAATTACCAACCGGATTTTATATTAACATATCTACTGAAAACACAGGAAGAGAGGGTGCTTGTCACTGTGGCCTCCTTCTTAAGATATATAGAGCTTAGAGATTATCACTTGAATCCCTTGATTTAGGTAAAGGTATGTTGGATTGCCTATTCAGTAACAAACTATGTTAATGTATTTTTTATGAAAATATGGCCAGAGTAGGAATGATTATTACTATAGTACAGGATAGTATCTGTTTGGCTAAGAGAAGGTGCAATAATCTAACTTTGATGATTTGGTGTTATAAGAATTTTAGGTGCTATGGATGTCATTATTTATTAACCTAAAGTATTTTTAAGTGAATGTTTCATTGTCACGTACAAACATTTTTTATGTGTTCTTTTGCATTGTTATTTATGTCTGAATTTGTAATGACATAATATGCCAAACAATAAACTTGAACTGAACACTTTGTGATGTCTGTGCCCCTAATGATATGCTCACAATAATTTGGTGACATACACATAATAGCTGGCATGGCATAGTCCTTAGTTTTTGATTGAACTGTCCTCATGTGTTCTCTGAAGTGGATCTTTAATTTCCACTTAGCACATCCAACATAACTCCCACATGAGCAAGTGAGGAAGTAAACAACCCCCTCTGTCTTACAACTAATGCCATTCTAGATATTTACTGTACTTTCATTCTTAGGACTAAAAAAGTTGTCTGTTTTGATAATGGTGTAACAAATTTTACAGTTGTCACATTTGTGACACCCATTACTGGGCTTTGCAGCTAATTGTGGTTGAGAATTATTTATTGTGCTTGCTTCAGCTCATTCCTGAGATTTCTGGGCCCCCTATACAAAGTTCGCATTAGATTTTGGATATGGGGAGCAAGAACCAAGACCACTCTAATGACAGTCATTTTTTTTCCTAACCACATCAGTGTTAGTGGCTCAGTTGGTAGCTGGCTTGCCTGTGGGTCCAGAACATCAGGCTGTCATGAGTTCAAGCCCCACACCTGGTACTTAGGATAATTCCCATAACTGACACTGTAATGCAGTACGAGGGAGATGCTGCATTTTTGAGGTGATGTTCTTCTGATGAGATGTTAAACCAAGATTCCTTCTGCCCATCACTGGTCACTGTCCAGGCAGAAGTTAAAGATCTCATGGAACTTATCAAAGATGAGTAGGTGAATTCTATTAGAAAAGTACAGCAATTGCAAATCCACAAGAATCACAACCACAGTAAAGATGGAGAAAATATCTTATGAACACTTACAAAAAAACCAAAACAAGAAAATATTAATATCAAAAACAAGGCAAATAAACCCCATAGATCAAATCTGATATCCACCCCAATCTTCACTGTTTTCCATTAGAATGCAAAAAAGCAAAGATAACTTATGACTTATAGTATTTCAGAATAAAGTGAAATCCTTGACACATCTCTTGCACCTCTTGTAAAGAGTTATACATAGATACATAGATACATAGACAGTGTCGGCAGATAAGGGCCTATGGCCCACCCAGTCTGCCCATTTGAGCTTGTAAGTTCAGTTTGTTTTCCTAGAAGTCTGTTGCCCCTTACCCCTGACCTCCAGAATTCCTTTATGTCTATCCCATGCATTCTTAAATCCCGTGATTGTTTCAGCCCCCACCACTTCCTCTGGCAGTGTGTTCCACTTGTCCACCACCTGCTCTATGTAAGAAATTCTTCCTCACATTTCCTCTGAATCGTCCTCCCTCCAGCTTCATCCCATGCCCTCTAGTCCTGGAACATCTTTTCACTTAAAATAGTGTTTTCCTGCACCCTGTTCCTCCCTGTAAGATACTTGTATGTCTCTATCATATCCCTCTCCCTCCTCTCCTCCAGGGAGTACATGTTCAGTTCCTTCAACCTGTCTTCATAGGACTTGTGATGCAATCCATGCACCATCTTTGTTGCCCTCCTCTGAACCTTCTCTCCTGTCTATGTCCTTACGTAGGTATGGTCTCCAGAACTGTACACTGTACTCCAGGTGGGGCCTTACTAGAGTCTTGTATAGCAGAATTATGACCTCCCTTTCCTGCTGGTGATGCCCCTGCCTATGCATCCCAGCATCCTATTTGCTTTACCTGCTGCCTTGTCACACTGTTTCCCTACCTTGAGGTCATCAGAGATGATAACCCCAAGATCCCTTTCCTGCTTGGTGCATGCTATATCCTCACCCCCCAACTGATATATTGTGCCAGGGTTTTTGTGCCCCACATGCATTATCTTGCACTTCTTTGCATTGAATTTCAACTGACAAACCCCTGACCATTCTTCAAGTTTCTGCAGGTCGCTTCTCATTCTGTCTATACCCTCTGGTGTGTCTACTCTGTTACAGAGCTTTGTGTCATCAGTGAACAGTGAAATTCTGCCTTATAGGTCCCAGCCATGTCACTGATGAAGATGTTGAATAGGACCGGTCCCAGCACTGATCCCTGTGGTACCCCACTGGTCACTCTTCCTCTGTGGAGTGACAGCCATTTACCACCACCTCTGTGTCCTGCCTCCCAGCCAGTTACCTACCCACCACACTACTGTCCTGCCCACACCCATATTCCCAGTTTGTGTAATAGTCTTCTATGTGGCACAGTGTCAAAGGCCTTGCTGAAGTCCAGATAGGCCATGTCCACTGCCTTCCCTGATCCACCTCCCTAGTCACCCAGTCAAAAATTCAATGAGGTTGGTCTGACATGACCTCCCCTGGTGAATCCATGCTGCCTTGGGTCCTGTAGTCCATTGACAACCAGATGTTCCACCAATCTCTCCTTCAGTAGTGCTTCCATGATCTTTCCCCACTACTGAGGTGAGGCTGACTGGTCTGTAGTTCCCTGCTTCCTCTTTGTTCCCACTTTGTATAAGGGGATTACATCTGCTGTCCTCCAGTCTTTGGGTACCTCTCTGTTTCCAGTGATCGGCTAAACAGGATAGCCAGAGGTTCAGCCACCACCTCTCTTAGTTCTTTAGGACCCTGGGTGCACCCCATCTGGCCCCATTGCTTTATCAACTCTTATTACTTCCAGTTCCTTCAGGACCCTTTCTCGTAAAGGGACTTGTGTCCATTTCTGCACCATTCTCACCCTTGTACTCCTTCAGACCCATTACCCTCCTCTTCCTCAGTAAAGACTGAGCAGAAATACCTGTTCAATATGTCAGCTTTACTGTTGTCATCCTCCACGCTGCCCCCATCGTCCCCCTTCAGTCTCACTATCCCTCCCTTTGTCTTTCTTTTTTCACTTATGTACCTGTAAAAGGTTTTGTCCCCTCTACCCACTGATTTTGCAATGTGTTCTTCTGTCTGAGCTTTGGCTTCCCTTACTGACCTCCCTGCCTCCCTTTGCTTCTCCTGATACTTCTCCATATCCCCTTCTGCCTGTGTCTTTTGTATTGCCTGAATGCATCTTTTGGCTTTCACTTTTGCTACCTCTTTGGAAAACCATAATGGTCTCATCTTCCTTTTCCTCTTGCTAACCTGCTTAATACATAATTCTGTTGTTCTTATAATCCCATTTTAAATACTGCCCACTGTTCCTCAACCCTGATTCCTGTCCCATTCCCCTAATGTCTCTTTTCAAGTATCTCCCCATTTTCCCAAAGTCTGCCCCCTAAAATCCAGGATACGTGTTTTTGTGTGGTTTGGTTCTGCTCTTTCTGTGATTTCAAACCACAATGACTGGTGGTCACTGTTTCCCAGGTGCTCCCCCACTGTTACCCCCATCACACTGTCCCTGTTTATGAGCATAAGGTCCAGTATTGCCTTCTGCCGAGTTGGTTCCATGACCAGTTGCTTGAGGAAGGCACCCTGAAGGGAGTCCAGGATAAATCTGCTCCTAGTTGATGCTGCTGCTGGGATGCTCCAATCCACGTCTGGAATATTGAAGTCTCCAACCAGTACTACTCACTTTTGTCTGCCATCCTTTGATGGCTAGCATCAGCTCCCTATCTGTTTCTTCCTCCTGGGCTGGTGGTCTTTAGACCACACCTGTGCGATGGCTGTCCCATTTTCCTTTCCAGCTTAACCCACAGTATCTCTCCCCATTTTGTTCCTCCTGGATCTCTGTGGCCCTTATGTCATTTTTTCACATACAGTGCCACTCTCCTCCCTTCCTGCCTGCTCTGTCTCTTCTGAATATGTTGTAACCAGGTATGGCCATCTCCCAGTCATGGTTATCATTACACCGGTTTCAGTGATGGCCACAATGTCCAGGTCTGACTACACCATGACAGCCTCCAGATCTTCCATCTTGTTGCTAAGGCTCCTGGCATTTGCACATGGCTTTCCATGATTTGACCTCCTAGACTGTCTCACTGTTCTACTCCAGCCCCTTCCTTGGTTGTCATTTATTCCTGGTTCTCCTTGCTGTCTGCCCTTCTGCTGAATTTTGCCCCTTTTCTGCTTATCCACCTCTTGGGCACTAATCTCCATCTTTTGCACACTGCTTTGCAGAGACAGCCACTCCTCTTGTTCATTGGTTCCACTGCTAGCTGTGGGGGGTGAGCAAGTAGGTACCCTCCTTGCTGGCCTGCCACCCCTTTACTAGTTTAATGCTTGTCAATGTAGCATTTAAACTTATCGTTGGTCTTGGATTCCCCTCCAGGATGGATGCAGGCCATCAGGCTTGAACAAACCTCCATCCCTCCAGGTGGGTCCCCAGTAACCAATGAATCCAAACCCTTCCTCACAGCACCAGTTCTTCAACCATGAGTTAAAGTTCCTGGTGCATGCACTCCTATGCTCTCCCTTGCCTCTCACAGGTAGTACTTCTGAGAAAGTGACAGAAGTAGCTACTTGCTTGAGACCCCTCCACAGTTTCCTAAACTCTTCCTGAACTTCCTTTGGCTCCCCATTTGCCAGGTCATTAGTACCTAGGTGGATAATGACATCCAGCTCACCCTTCCGTCTTGCCTTCCCAGTGATCCCCAGGATCTTCCTTCCATCCCTCCATGCCATGGCACCTGGCAGGCACCTCACCTCCCTGTCCTCCTCCTCCTGTGTTCCTAGCTGGAGCCCTCTTATGATGGAGTCCCCCACCAGAATTCACTTCCTCCTCCTCTGGGGTCCACTGCTTTCCCCACTGAGGTCATCTCCTTGGCTAACCTCCACATCCTTTCCTTCCACTTCTCTGGGTACCTCTATTTGGTTGTCCTCATTTGCCAGTGTGGCATATGAGTTCTTGAGCTATGTTTTAAATCTTTTTCATAGACCTCTCTGCATGCTGCTTCACATAAGTTCCCTACAGACATATATGACATTCTTTGCTGCTGTAACCTCAGTCTACATTTTGCCTGCCATAGATAGAATTTTAAGCAGGCAAGGAGTACAATCAGTGTACTTTTATCATAGTTCCACAGATAAATTGGGAAATCTCCCCAGACCAGAGGCTCATAAGTTAATTTTGCAAGCGTGGAACATTCCATCTAGTAGCTAAGAAACTCCACAGATTTAGGACATATGGACAGTCGTATACAACATGCTCCATAGTTTCCTCTTGTATTTGACATTCAGTATAAGGACAGGACCTTTCATCCATTGATTTGTGTTTATTATTTCCTCTCAAATTTAACCTCCCATATGTACATAGCCATAGAATATCCCATATTCTAAGAGGAACTCTGGGATCTACTAATTGCTTAAAAGTTAAAGATCTTGGGCTCGATTCTTAAAGGGGACTGAGATTGGTGCAAGCTGTGGCAAACAGCAGCTTGTGCCAAAGCCCGGCGTGCCAGGGACCCTGCACCTAATTCTCTGACTGGCAGGGTCCCAGCAGTCATGTCTCAAGGCTTTTGGCAACCCTGGCTGTGCACCAAAGAAAGGCTGCAGCAGAAGGGCTTCCAGAAGCTCTGGGGCAGCTGTGCGCCCATCCAACAGGGTCCTGCACCCACACAACCTAGTGCCGAGATGCCCGTTATTGTGAATTTAGTATTTGTTTTACCCTGGTGGTCTAAGAGTCCCTCCCCCCACCCCAATATGCCCCCTTATTGTGATTTTAATAATTATTTTACCCTGGAGGTCAAGTGATCCCCCCTTCCACCCTGATATTCCTGTTGTTGTAATTTTAATGTGCTCTAGACCCAGGTCTGACTCAACTTTTGGTTGGATGTTTGGACCTAATTGGGCCTGTGGTTGATGAGGTCATCTAGAGTTCCTTGAGGAGTGGAGTCTTCCCACTGACCTTGAAAGAGGCCTTGGTTATACCCCTTTTGAAGAAACCCTCTTCGGACCCGGACTGCCTCAGCAACTACAGGCTGGTCTCGAATCTCCCATTCTTAGGGAAGGTTATTGAGAAAGTGGTGGCCATTCAGCTTGAGAAACATCTTGCCTCTTCCTTCACCTATGAGCCTTTCCAGTCTGGGTTCTGTGTGGGGCATAGTATGGAGACTGCCCCGGTGAGGGTGCTTAATGATCTCCTGATAGCGAGGGACAGGAGAGACAGTACCATCTTAGTCCTCCTGCACCTCTCTGCAGCATTTGACACTGTGGACCACTAGGTGCTGCTCAAGCATCTGCAGTTCTGGTGTGGCCTGTCCGGTACTGTCATCAACTGGTTAAGTTCATACCTGACGGGCTGAGAGCAAAGAGTGATGATGGGCTTAGCCTCATCTAACCCAAAGCCTCTGTGCTGTGGGGTTCCACAGGGTTTGTTCTTGTCACCCTGTTCATGGTGTACATGCTGCCATTGGGGGACATTATCAGGGTTTTCATTGCTATGCAGATGATACCCAGCTGCGCTTGTCCTATGCACCCGACTCCCAGGTGTAGGCCTCTGTATTTAACACCTGCCTCAAAGAGATCCAGCCTTGGATGACTCAAAACTGGCTTAAGCTTAATCCAGACAAGATAGAGGTACTGGTCGTGGATCCAGGTCATTGGGATGGAGGAGGGGGTGTGGGGTCTCCTCCAGGCCTAGTGTTGGGGGGTGTTCTCCTTGCCCCATCTAGTCAGGTGAAGGATTTGGGTGTGATCCTGGATAACAGCCTGTCACTTGATACTCAGCTGTCGGTCATGGTCAAGAGTGGATTCTACCATCTCAGGAATATCACCCAAATCTGAGCCTTGATCCCGTCTGAGGACCTGACCACGCTGGTGCATGTCTTCATCACTTCCAGACTGGACTATTGCAATGCCCTGTACCTAGGGTAATCTGGAGGCAACATCTGCCGGCTGCAGCTGGTGCAGAATGTGGTGGCAAGGTTATTGACTGGGGCGAGAAGGTGTGAACATATCACCCTGGTTCTCTGTGGACTGCATTGGCTGCCAGTCAGGTGGAGGACTGTCTTCAAGGTAGGGCTTTTGACCTACAAGACCCTGCACAAAAGGGGACCTGTCTATCTGCAAGATCTCCTTGTTACCTACCATCTGCCCCGGGCACTCTGTTCTGCCCGGTGAGGCCTCCTTGGAGTTCCCAGGGCTAGCTTGCGACATTCGGGGGACAGGGCATTCTCAGTGGCTGTGTCTACCCTGTGGAACTCAATTCCTGTTTATTTGAGGAGGGCTTCCTCAGTAGAAGCCTTTAAAAAGGGTTTAAAAACATATCTGTTCCAGCAAGTTTTTAATGACTGACCAGCAGTCTGTTTTAATGATAGACAGATGAATTTTAAATCCTCTCCCTGCTAACTAAGTACATAGTAGTACATTATTTTAGACTATCATATTGTTGTTTGCTTTTATTGTACAGTGCCCAGAGTCTTCGTAAATGGGCGCTTTTATAAATAAAATATCTATGTATCTATCTATCTATCTATCTATCTATCTATCTATCTATCTATCTATTATTTTCCTTTATTTGTAACCTATGACACATTAATTCTCAGGTGAATAGGGCACATTGCCCCATCTTGCTAAACTCCTCCAAAGGACATTGCTCTAAACACCCTTAGACCAGCCCTGGCTGGTCTAAGTGTACTTAGAAATTAATCCTCTGGAGAAGTTTAGAGAATCCAATTTTCAGGGATGTGGCAGCTTGCGTCTGCCACATGCCCCCTAGCACCATGTCACAGTTCAGTTTGGGGTGCATGGGGGGGTGCAAGCCCTGGCAACCTGTGGTTGATGCAGGCTGCCATTAAGTATCACTCCTGGTGCATTGATTGGCACAAGGAGCACTTAGTTCCATTCTTTGTGGTGGAATCCCCTTGTGCTGCCCCAGGGGCTTTGAGAATCAAGTCCCTTTTCTCTGGCTTACAAAATGTAAATTCTACTTCATGTGGGCATATTTTATATAGGACCATTTCATATAACTGCTTTTTAGTACTGGCCATCAGTTGTGATTTTTTTATTTTCCAGACAAATAGTTTTCTCACAGTCAATACTACTTAAGCTGTGAGGTGTAATTTAGGTGATATTTTTACTGGGTTTTATTGCTAGAATTTCAAAAAATCTCTCAAGATACTCTGCATCCATTCCAGTTCTATTGATTGTTGTAAAGCTATTTTCAATGTACCAGTTCAAAACACTACAGTATATGCAGAAAAACAACTGGATTAAGCATTCCTACCCCTCCTTTTTCCCTTGACAAGTATGTATAGTCCCTTTTAATTGGATTCAGACAGCTGCCCCAGAACATCTGAAAAAAATACTCAATAGCCTGGTTTCTAATGCAACTAACAGTGGATACACCCAGCCTGTGTACAACCTATGCAGATAACTACTCTTTTTTTGTTTGGACAATTTCCACCCTTTCCATTTAGTCACTTTTCTGTCACACTTCTTTAAGACCTTAACCCTGTTACTTAATGCCATATCCCCTACACCAGATTTTATACCCCAAATTTTGATAGGTTCTTCCAGAATCTTTATACCTGCTACTGTTCTCAAGCCCAACTGTTGTTCTCCTAATGCTATGCCAATACTTTCATGTAAATTTAACTGTGCTCCTGATACCTAGGCATACTTGTCCATAAGTGTGAGAAATGACTTAGTGTTTTTATTTTTCAGGAACAAGCACACATCCTCTGCTTAGACCTGTGTTTTCAGAGTCCCAAAGGTTAAAGGAAATTGTATTCCCTCTACATTATCATTTAGGATAACATGCCTCAGGAAAGGGCCTAAAGTTAAAACATACAGAAGCAAACTTAGTGGGCAACCTTGTCATTCTCCTCCTTTACTGGAATAGTCCTTTATTTCCCTAAAATGAAGGGCACCACTAATACTTACTCATATAAGCATTGTATCCATTTTACAAAGCAGTCTGGAATACCATAGCATCTTAAAAGCTGGAATTAACAGTAATGATTACTTTTTTCGAAAGTCTTAATCTGGTCTAAGGAGAACAGATATCCTGTTACCTAGTGTTTTTTACAAAAACTCATAACAATCCCTTATGATGTATAAGTTGTGCATTTTTTTTCCTGGCACTGCACATGTTTGTACTGGATGTAATATAGAATTAATTATCAACTGTAATCTATTATTTAACATTTTTGTCAATATTTTCTAGTCTGGGTTTAATAGACATATTGGTCTCCAGTTTTGGATTAAAGTCCTATCACCTGATTTAAACAGAAGTCTTAGCAGGTCTTTTGAGAATTGCCTTGCCACTGATGTATTAGTTATCATATCTGTAAACACTTCTACTAACATGTCTGCAAGTTCTGTTCTGAATATTTGATAGAATTCATTGGACAATCCATCTCATCCTGAGGACACTCCCTTTTTCAAAGGTTTTATTATGTATTCCACCTCATCTAGTGCTATAGGCTTTAATAATTCTGATTTATCTTCTTCTGCAATGTTTACTTTTATTGGTTCCAAAAAGGAGGTAATATCTTTCTCATTACTATAGTTTTAAATATTCAGCAAATGTACATAATCTTCCATTATCTTATGTATCACTTCTGGCAATGTTTCAAGAGTTCCCTTTGAGTCCTTTAAGCAGGTAATCATATATGTATCCAGCCATTCTTTATAAACCACACGAGTAACTAAAATGAGTTTTGGTGACTCCATAACTCAGTTCAGCTACAAGAGTTGCTGCTCTACCATGCTGATATTGTTTCATTTTAGCTTTTAAATTATTAATTTGTGTAGTGTAATCTGCAGAAGTTGCATTCACTACAGAGTAAATATGTTGTAATTAGTATCTAGCTTGAATATATCATAAAAATGTCTCATTTTGTTGCCGCTGCCCACATTTTTGAAACCAATTCTTTATCTCCTATTTGGTATCCTGCCACCATGCCCCATTCGAGTCACACAGAATGTAAACAGATTTCTTAGATAACAATAATTGCCTAATACCTACCTGTACCTGTATATTTTGTAGTAAAGCTGTATTTAACCTCCATCTTTTGCCAGTGTGGTTACATTCCTGTATGTCCTGTACTTCCATTTTAATCATTAAGTGATCTGAAAATTCTATTGGGATAGTCTGTATGGCTTGTACCTTTGTTCTAGTGAACATAAAAACATTTCTATTTGAGTTGCCAGAGATCCTCTAATACAAGTTTTACCAGACCCTATATCTGTCAGTTTATGGGAATCCAATAACCCAGCTGTATTGATACAATTTGTCATAGTCAAAGAATCACAATAAAACTTTTTTTCCTTCTGAATGTTTGTGGTCAGTATCTATGGAGGCAGTTAAAATTTCCACCATAACATATGTTTCTTTCCGTGGCTAAAAAATGTTTTACTTGCTCTAACAAAGCTACATTTTCTGACTTTATATGTGAAGCATAGATATTTATAAATCTGCATGACATTTCTCCAGGTTTTATCTAGAATCATCAGCCATCCAGGGTATATATCAATACCTTTGTGAAATTTAAACTCTGTTCCCTTAAACAATGTTCCTGTGCATCAGCTTTGTCTAATCCAAAGGACCAATATGAAGGTCCCCACATCCAATATTTTTTTCACTGAGATAGCATAAAGGTATCTGACAGCCAAGTTTCCTGTAGAAATATGGCTACCAGTTCTCAAAGGCATGGTGCAAGTTATGCCATAGGTGACTTGCGCCAAATGCCGGTGCGTCTGGGACCCTGTGCCCAATTTTCTATTGGGCAGGGTCCCTGCAGCTATGTAGTGCAGCTTGAAGCAACCCAAGTGGTGCACCAAATGAAGGGCACACCTGAACAGGGTGCTGCAAGCCTCATGTAATGCCCCCAGCTAGAGATGCAGTGAAAATTCTGGTAAAATCGTGAATTTCACCCCCCAAAATATTTCATGAATTTCGTGCATTTTGCTTAATATTTCATGGGTGAAAAATGCAAAATTCTGCTGGTGAAATGTGAAATTTTGCCCATGAACAGCAGAATTTTGCACACAGGTGGTGAGATTACACATTTTACCAGTGAAGTTCTGCATTTCACCAACAGAATTTCACATTTCACATGCATGAAATATTTTGTGAAATGTGTGAATTCTGCAAAATATTTTCGTGGAACAAAATTTTCCAGTTTTGCCCATCTCTACCCCCAGCCCTGATCCCCAACACAGAAGTGAAAGTAAGCTTTGGCGGGCTATGGCCTCCCCCAGCCCTAAACCCCACAATGTAAATAGATAGCACCCCAAGTCCTGATTCCTGTAAATTACCGTAGTAGCCCCCCAACCCAGCCCTGATCCATGGTAATATTAGTAAGTAGCACCCCCTGTCCCAATCCTCAAAATAAATTATTTGTCCTGGTACAGTTAAACACATGGCCAGTGTTCCAAAGTAACCCTGGTGGTCTAGTGGAACCACCCCTCCACCCGGCAGTGCAATACCACCCTGCTTCTCCCTGACCTGTACCCAGCCAGCGACTGGCACAGCCCACTTCTCGCCACTATGGCCAGCCACTGACTGAGCTCTGTATGAGCACGTACTGTAACTAGTACACGCTTAGTGAATGACAGCAGCTGTCATTCACTGAGTGGTACTATTTACAGTACATGCTCATACAGAGCTCAGTTGGCAGCTGGCCATGGTGGCGAGAGATGGGCTGTGCCAGTCGAGGCTGGGTACAGGTTGTGTGGGGGAGCAGGGTGGTAGGGCACTGCTGGGTGGGGGGTTGGTCCACTAGACCACCAAGGTTATTTTGGGACACTGGCCATGTGTTTAACTGTATCAGGACAAATAATTTATTTTGTGGATCGGGGATCGGGACAGGGGGCTACTTATTAATATTAGCAGGGATCAGGGCCGAGTGGGGGGGCTACTATGATACATTTGTGGGGATCAGGGCTTTGGGGCTATCCATTTCCATTGTGGAGTATCGTGGCTAAGGGGAAGGGTTCTTCTGCATATTTTCAGGGATCGAAGCCGGGGACACCGCTATCCCACCAGGGCTTAATACATTATACTGGGGGATTGGGAATGTGAGATCTGATAGCCCACTGGGGCTGTTACACTTTTTATTTATGTGATTGGGTTGGGGGGCTGCTAGTTCTAGGAGGATTGGATGGTGGCACATTAGCACACCCATTGGTGGATGGCAAAGTATGCTTACACCAGTTCATAGCTGGTGTAACTGTACTTTGATGGATGTCTTCCAGTTGTTGCTTCAGAATGCCACTTTGAGGTTGAGGCAGATGCCCTTTGAAAATAGGGCACAGCTGCTGCCATAAACCCGCCTTGCACCTGGTCATGTTGAGTTTGTGACGCACTGCTGGTGCAAGTCCACTTTGGCACAACCAGCCTGTGTGTTGTTGCAGGCTGTTTTTCAAAATCCCACAGGGCACAACTATTGGTGCAATGTGCTACTTGCGTCTTTCATGTTGGACGCAAGTCACCTTGCACCATGCTGATGGCTTTCAGAATTGGGCACATAATATCTAAATCCATGGTTTCTAAAAGTGAGAAGACTGCATTCCTCTTAGTGCTATTCTTTATGCTACTGTACATATATTTAGTGCAGCTAATTTTAACTGCCCCATGTGCAAGACAATGGAAATTACACCCTATAAGAAAAGTCCCCATTATTATGTTCCTTCATCCTCAGTGTCCTTCTTTTTCCTTTGCTTCTGTTTTTCTACAGTCTTCATCTTGCACAGAGAGTAATGACTGTGCAGAGTGAAAAGGTGTATTGGAACTTAGCCTCCTATGTCGAAATCTCCTCAATGTTTTTTGTCAGACAGCAATTCAAATCTGTCTTCAGAAGTCATATCAAGATCCATCATTGCAGGTTTTATTAGTCAGGTGCTTCTCCTCCTTGTCAAGGGATTCATACAAGTGTGTGGAGGAAGCATCTCCTCCTTTCCTTCTTCCCTCTCAGTGGACACAGTAGATAGGCCTGCAGAAACTTCTTGTGACTGCTCTTGTTGTTCCTTTCTCTTTCCTGTCTCCTGTTTGAACTTTGATCCTTTTCAGTCCCCTGCTCCCATCTAGCTGTAGCCTCTTCTGTTGTGTATCTGCAAGTGGTAGGAGCAGTAGTGGGAGTAGAAGCCTTGGCCACCTCTGTTGAGGGCTCATCAATGGTTCTTTTCTGTGCTTTTTTAATTAAGAGTTTTGATCCACCCTGTCTTTCCTATTATGGACTGCCCACGGGCATTTCTGAAAAACCTTTCCTGTGGCATCACATAAATTGGATCTGGTATTGTTTTGACAACAAGTGCTTATATGATCATATTCTCTACACAGTCCACCTCTCCATTTATTTATTTGATAACTGGGTAGGTGTGCTGGTCCAAGAACTGTTTTCAGGCATGACACAGGCCAGTGAGAATGGCAAAGGAATGCATATAGGTACAGGTTTATGATACATGCTTACTAGGTGGGTCTTTGCCTGCATTTATAACATACCTTCTGCTGCCCTCACAAAGACACACACCTCTATCCTTCTCTAAAAAGATACTATTAGGGAGATGAATAATGCCAGCTTCATTTTGTCTGAGTTTTACTCTAAAGTTCCACCCTCCTGCCCACAAAACATCTGAGTCAATAATGGGTTCTGGTGCAGCAAGAATTTCCCAACATTGTTGTAACCAGTGGTGGACATCTCCCACATTCATGCCTTCATTTCGGAACATCACAGTTATGCATTTAATCATTGGTTTAGTAAGAGGAATGACAACAAATGGTGTACATAATTGGGACAATTTAACCTGATTGTACTTAATCCAAAATATTTCCAAATTCAGTGGAGTTTTAAAGCTAACATCAAAATTATCCTCTCCTGAGATGTGTATTAGTGCATACGTTTCTGATGCCATGAATTTAAGATACTCTTTTAGTAATTTCCTGCCCACAAATACTCCATCAGGATGGGGGTCTATTCCTTCCTTATATTTTATTTACACTGCATTCCACCTAGGGGCAGATTCAGTCCTATCAAACAGGTCAGCATATATTGGGGGTTGATTTGTCAATTTGTTGTGTGCTCACTGTCCTCCTCCTCCATAGATTCCTCAGAATGTGAGTCATCATTCTGTTGTGGTTCAGTAGTCCCAGTGGAAGCAGTGGGAACCTCATCATGAAAAGTCTTATGCATTCCCACTTCAGCAGTAGTAGACTTATTATTTTTTTATGACAGTTTCAGGAATAGATGGAGCATTGTGGTCATTTTGTGCTGGTATAATTTCATTAACCATACCTGATTCTGTTTTATTGCACGGCTGCTCATTTTCAGTTTCCAAAGCCATTTCAGCTTCTGAAGCTTCCCTTGACTTGTCATGCTCAGTCTGCTTATCATTATTTGAATTAACTTCTATCTATGATGGTGATAAAATATCTGGGTTAGCAACCTGATTCATGAGTGTCTCTGTCCCTTGTTCTCTGATATATTTATCAGTCAAAACTGTAACCCCTTCTGTTCCCAGCATCCGCACATCATCCCTCCCCAAGCTCTAGTCTGTAAGCACAGCTTCTGCTGCCTATCTGGTTGGAAGCAATGTTTTCTTTTTTATCAAATCTCTTTTCAGCATACCTTGTGACTCAGCAAAAGCCTCATCCCATTCTTGGTCAGGGACCCACTTATCTTATGAATTATTTTTCCATCCTACATTTAATAAAGCAGCCTCTGTTGTCCAGTTTTTCTCTGTAACGGAGCATTCTGTCACTCCAAATACTGTACTTCAGTCATTTTTGGTTCTTGCAGTTTGTCTGCTGGTAGCAACCTCAGCCTGCTTGGCAACAAAATCAGTTGTTTCCTGATTGTCAAAATCTGATGTTCACTGCTTGTTGTCAGTCGACTTCCATTCTGTCTTCTTTCTATTTTTTAAGGCTTCTTTTCATTTTGAGGTATCACTCCTGATCTTCTGCCAATATTGCAGCTATTTGGCATCTTCTTTCTATAATATCCTTCTCCAGTTGGGCTTTGGCAGCTAAAATAGCCACTTCAGCTGTCTCCAGGTTCTGTTTTGATGTGCCTTCTTGACAGCTATTTCCATTCCCAGTGTAATGTCTTCATCAGAGAAGTCTGATATTTTTTTACCAGCTTTGTTCTCCTGGTTACCACCGGCTGAGAGAGAGGATCCTCCTCAGCCTGCTGCAGCATCTCCTCCTCTGCAGCCTCAGGATCTTCCATCTTCATCCTCCTCCAAAGATGAGTAGAGGAATTTTATTTAGAAAACACATGAAGTACAAATCAGAAAAAAAGCTATACATTATACTGTATACAAAAAATAAAGATCAGTGTCCCAGAATAACCTAAATCATAATTTATCATGTTAAAACTCATTTTTCTTTTTTTTTTAATGAAAGGACCCTCCACCAAAACAAAAATGCAATACATTATACTGTGTACAGAATCATATACTTCAGCTTCCCGGGATAACCCAAATTATGATTTCTCATGATGAACCTCATTTATGTTTTAAGAAAAATGAATGGCCCCTCCACCACATCTTGACCTTAGATAAAGGATGAAGAGAAATAGTATAGTCATATATTGTTTGAAAGGCAGTTTCACACACTTTACTAAAGGTTTCTTGTGACATGCTCTGCTGCTGTAAAACCCATTGGCATCTGGCATGCCGTAAGCAGAATTTAAGATAAGTCAAAAAGACTGCTAGGGTACCAGCATGATATTTTCTCAAAACCAACACAAGGATTTCATAGGATAGGCTTGTCAGCCAGGACAGGCTCCATTTTTGGGCTAAAAAGGTCCATAAGGATTTGGCATGGGTACAATCTAATAAAAAATGTTCCATGGTTTCCTTCTGTGGTACACAATTGGTGTATGGGCAAGCTCGTTCTTCTAAAGACTTATATTTACTATTTCCCTGAACATTCAGTCTCTCATAGGAGCATAACCAGAGTACTTCTCGCATATGTTTAGGGATTCTTTTGTTATTTAATTGGGCTAGTACTTAACATCTTTTTGTAGGCGAGCAGTTCTTTAAATCAGGATCCAATGGACTAATATTTTGCACAGTGATTTTATAAAACTGAGGTCCTGTATTTTGGGTAATTTGAGGTTTAGAAATATCCCATTTGTTCAGTTTCTGGACTGAATATTTCAAAACTTCAGGAATTTGTATGTACAGTATTTAAACATTTTTGGTGGGGAAAGATCTCATTTTTGGAAAAAAATTGTTAAATTATTCACTATCCATTTGTGAGGTAAAGTTACAGAAAGAACCAAGCCTAATTTGAGCATTTGTTGGAAAAAAAGAGTATGAAAAATAAAAATAAAGAATCTACCATACCTAAACCCCCATTTTCCTTTGGTAAATATGCAAAGGCTCTCTTCATATTGTTTAATCTGCTGCCCCACAGCATTTGAGAAAAAATGACTATATAACCTTGTCTCAAGGTTTGCTGGCAGTGTAAAAACTATAGCAATGTATAAAAGACAAGGCATTAAGAATTTGTTAATGATCTGTATCCTTTTTAGCTTTGACATTTTCTGTCCTTTCCATGTTTTAACCTTATTCTCACATGTGGTTAAAGCTGGTGGTTAAAGCCAATTCCCAGTTGAATTTTGCCATATTTTGGGGACCAAAAGTAAGTTCTAAAATTTTGATTGGCTTGTTAGATATGTGGACTCCTCCTAAATCAGGATGGAGAGGTATTATTTTCCAATTTGTGTTCCTTTACATTTCTCGACATTTAGTCTGGCATTTGATAATTTTGCATAGGCCTGCATCTCCTGGATCATCACATGTATGCCTTCAGGATTTTTTACAAAGAGACATATGACATCAGCATATGCCAGAATTTTTACTTCATCATCTGTGTAATGCCCTGACAATCCCTGTATGTGCTGATTCTGAATTAATTTTCTGATCAGGGGGTCTAGAGAGATGGTATATAAAATAGGGCTTAAGGGGCACCCTTTTCTGACCCCTTCTGACAATTCAATTTCAGTTCCTATGTGTCCAGCTATAATGGGATATAGGATTGCTGAAGAATAGAGTAGGTGTAGCCATTGTATAAAGCCACAAAGGATCCCATTATATCGTAAACTATGAAAAAGGAATGAATGGTTTGCCCACTCATAAGCCTTACTTTGGTCTAGCAAGATAATGAGCCCTGACATTTGGTGTGTATTATAGAATTCTATGATTTCTCTGATAATGATCATTGTATGCTGGATTTTTCTGTTTGGAAGTTCACATGACTGAGTAGGGTGAATCAAAATCTTAGCAACATTTCTTAAGTAAATGTTCAATATTTGAGATAAGATTTTAAAGTCTGCATTTAGTAAGCTTATTGGTCTCCAGTTTTGAATAAGATGTTTATCTCCTGATTTATAAAGAAAAATAATAAGCCCTTTAGTAAAATATTTAGTAATATGGTTTGTTCGAAAACATTTTTTATAAACCCTTTCTAACAGACAGCTAGCTCCTGAGTGAAAAATTTATAACATTCATATGGTAAGCCGTCCATGCTGGGAGAGTCCCCCGATTTCAATATCTAAATTACTTGAGCTATTTACTGGGCAGGGATAGGCTTTATTAGGTATTGCTTCCCATGAGGGTCTGTTATTTCTGGGCCTATTGTTAAATTGTTTTTTTATATCTGACTCAGAAGGTAGATTTGCTTCTCTAAAGGATTTTAAGTAGGTTGCAACAATCCAGTTCAATTCACTAGGAGTGGACACAAATTTTCCTTGTTCATCTTTTAAGCTGGAGAAAGAGGAAGCTTCTCTACAGACTTTAAAGGCTTTGAAGGGGTCACCCTGTGGTGTTTTTTGGGTACCATAAAGTAATCCTATTTTGATAGAGCTAGCTCTCTCATATTGCCATTTCTTCATTTCTGATTTAAGGGAGTTAATTTGTGAGGACAGATCTAGCCTAGAGGTTGGCACTAGAGACAAAAGATGTTGTAGCTGGGATCTTAAATTTAAATAGGTGAAAATTTCCCTCTTGCAATAGCTCTTTCATGGCTCTGGAAACATTCATCCAGGTCCTTTTTAGTGTCTTCCCACCAGGTTACCACATCCTCACAGAGGTCAAAAACTGAGGCTGTATCACTTAATAGGCCCTTTATACTAGCTTGTACAGAGGGATTGGTCAATATGGAGCTGTTTAGTTTCCACCTGTTTTGTTTACGTGGCCTATCAGGGTTTAGCTGGATGGATACTTTGAGAAGCATGTGGTCGGAGAATTCTATTGGGATTATTTCCACAATCCCAATCTAAACATCCTTAGAAACAAAGAAATAATCAATGGTAGCTGTAAACTGGCACCTCCTATAAGTAAAGTCTGAGCCTGTTACTTGGTGATCAGCACAATTTACAAGATCTGCTATCTGAATGCATTTCTTCAAAGTGAAAGAATCACAATATACCTTTTTTCCTGCTGCTTGCGTATCCCTAATATTAATGCTACAATTATAATTACCACCAAAGTAAATCATTCTTGCAGTGACTGAAATGGTTGAATGGATGCAATTAGGGAAACTCTTTCTGCCTTCATCTGGGGGCCATAAACATTAATGAACCTGCAAGGTTCTGACAACCAGAAGCCATCCAGAATTAATACTCTTCCCAGGATGAGATTTAAAAGTTTGGGAAGTTGAAACGAGTCACCTGTAAACATTATGCCCACTGCATCAGCCCTATCCTGTCCAAAGGACCAATACAATGGGCCCCAATACCATTCTGTCTTGTATAGTCTAAGTTGTAAAATAGAGGACATCCATGTTTCCTGTATAAAGAAAAAAATAAAAATTCTGGCCATGGATTAATTGAAAAACTGCCTGCCTCGTTTTATAATTCAGTAGGCTACAAATATTGACAGAGGCAAAGCACTGCATTAGGATTTGTAACAGGCCAAGTACATTTCAACTTTTTTTCTTTTTTTTCTTCTTCCCAGCATATTTGACGTCTCCTGCTTTGGAATGTTCTGAGGTAAGGGAGGCATTATCAGACCCACCCTCATCCATTTCAGATACTCCCCAATTGGTACCAGATAAGACAGAAAAAGAGTTTTTCAATATTCAATTGAGGTAGTTCTGGATTTTATTTGTTCTGTTCTGCCTAGCAGATCTTCTCCTGGTTTGTGGCAAGGCCCAAGGTTCTGGTGGTGGCATGCCAGGCAGGCAGGCCTTCCAAAGGATCTTCTGTCTGACTGTCAGAGTAACAAACCGGTTGTAATTATATTGATGTATTTGGATCAGGTGTGTTGCCCTTGGGGGTAGTAGTACTGCTTTGATTTTGAATGTTTATTGATTCAGATTTGTTTGAGTGTACCTCAGGGCCCTTAGGATTTATCTGTGGTATGGGTCGGTTCAAGTTATCTTCAGGGCTTACAGCTTTAGCTTGTGCTTTCTGAATCCAAGCATCAGAGTTGATTGTGTCTGGTTTGTTACGGGGTGCTCATGGGCATTCTTGAAAAAGGGGACCAGTCTCATCACACAAATTACATTTTGTGTGATTAGTACGTTGCATGCTAATGTGCCCCGCCTCTCCACATATTCCACATCTAGGTTTATCGCATAGGTTAGATAAGTGGGTTCTAGCCCCACACTTGTAACATGCCTTGGGTTGTCCAGCATAGAAGCATCCACCTCTATCTTGCCTCAAAAGAAAACTGTTTGCTATATGGCAAATCCCATCTTCAGTTTGTCTCTATGTAACTTTAAATTTCCACCCCCCTGTCCAGAATTGTTCAGTACCCAAGATAGCCTCAGGGGCACTGAGGACCTCACATCTCTGATGTAGCCAACATACAATATCCCCAGCATGAACCCCCTCATTCCTGAACATAACAGTTACAAATTTAATTAGTGGCTTTGTTAAGGGGATTGCCAGAAAAGGTGTCCAAAGGGGTGAAAATTTAACCTGATTGTATATGAACCAGAATCGCTCCAGGGCATGTATGGCCCAGAAACTAATGTCAAAATTGTCTTCCCAGAAACATTTATGAAAGTGAATACATCTGTGGGAGGAAAACACAGGGAATCTTTCAGGAGTTTCTTGCCCATGTATTGTCAGTTGGGTTTGAGTTCTAGACCCCCTTCATACCTTAGTTGAACAGCATTTCTCCTAGGAGCTGCTTCGGTTTTGTGGAATAAATCAGAAAGAAGTGGGCCTCGTCGGGGGAGCGCAGAGACTCATTCTGCTGTGGTGTTGCAAGCTGTGGCAGCCCGTTCAGCCCTGAGTCTGTAGGCAGGTTACTGACACCAGTTATGCTTTTGTCATGGGGAGATGCAGGGTTAGACATAGAATTTCCCTGTTGTGGTGACCCATTTGTGCTGGGAACAGCTGTCAAATAGTCTGCCTTTTTAGCAGTTACCATGCAAACCGCTAGGTAGGTCTGTGACAACAGTGCTTTCTGCAATAGTATTTCTGTGGCACTGTAACCTTAAGACATGACATATCAGTTTTAGATTCAGGTACCTGATTAATCTTTGTTTGGTACCATTCTGTGGTTGTTTCAAAATCTTGACTTGAATCCCAGTCAGGGTCGGGGATGCATTTCCCTTCTTCCATTTGTTTCCAGCCCACATTTTGCAGGGCTTGCTCTGGTGACCACTATGGCTCTGTGGGTACTTGGTTGGTCACTGAAAAGGCAGCCTTCACTGCCACCACCACGGGCAGCACTTCCTTTTGATTTTGACACACAGAGGTCCTTGAGGCCTTTTCATCGACTGACTCAACACTTGACATGACTGTATCCAGCTGTAAATTATGTTTTGCAAGAGTTAATGAGTTCTTTTGTTTTGGAGATCTTCTTTCCATTTTTTGTACACTGCTTCATCCTCTGCAATCATTTACAAATGCTTTTTTTTCCTTTCTGCTAGTTTGGTGTCTAAAACTTCCTCATCCTTATCCACATCCGTGGTGTTGGGAGGTTGGACCTTCTCCATTTCCATACTCTCAAAATCAAGTTGATCCTCCATAATCGGTAAGCCATGGGTCGGCTTTTCCTCCTTCATACCACCGGCTGGGAAGGGGGACCACTCCCCAGCCTGCTGCAGCCCAACTCAATCTGCAGCCACCTGTTCTGCCATTCCAATGAAACAACAGCTCCCCCTGCTGCCAAGAGTAGGGAGACTTTGTTTTTATTGAAATATTTGAGATAATCCATATATACAGTACTATTATTATGTCTCCACAATTCTCAACAAGTACAATATTTCAAGTAAGAAGACACATCTGATTTAGTAACCCAAGTAAGGTTTCTCCATAACCTTTTTACAAACAATTCATTTTGCATTTTTTTCTCCTTGTAATAGATACCCCGTACCACTTCAGTGATATTATTTCATAATTCCTCATGAGAAATAAGTTTTTGCTGTAATGTGAACAAACATCTCACATTCCATATGTACCATTTTATAACTGTAAAAATTACATTTAAAGTATTTTTTCCCATTTATTCCACCTTTTATTATACACACCATATATTAAAGTGTCATAACTCATCCACTTGACTAAATCCATTTTCCACTGCAATGCTACATATTCTCAAAATTGCTCTATATATTTACAAGTAAAAATACATGGTGCATTGTTTCTAGCTGAGCCACACATTGTGGTCTAGCACAAATCCTTTCCACTATCACCTTATGTTTTTGATTTGCCTTCACATTTAACTTCTCATGACAACATGACCACAAAACATCTTTAAATTTCATTGGGATCCTATTATTCAAATTTAACTCCATTAAATTCTGGACATGTTGTATTGGGCATTGTGGAAAAGTATTTCCTTCTATAAAGTGAGAATTCAAAACTTGCTTATAAATTTGTTTCTTAGTCTTACTTATCAGATATGTGTAGGTAATTTTCCAATGACAAAGTCTTACAAATAATTCTCTATATTATTAAGGAGCAAAGGATATTGTTTTAAAAACTTTTTGCATATCTGCTTTCCATCCTGGATACCATGCTAATATTTTATACTGTAGCCTGTTTATCCACCATTTCTTCCCTTGTTGACATAAAGGTTTTATATTTGTGTATACAAAGTGCTTAAATAAAAACAATATGGAATTCATCATATTTAAGCCTGCTTTCTCAACTGTTAAATAAAGTATGTTTCTTTTTATTGAGTTTAGCCTACTGCCCCAAATAGCTTGGACGAATAGGCTCATAATAATTGCTTCCCCTTTCTTTTGGGAGAGGAAATATTGCACTAATAAACAAAAATAATGGAATTAGATACATTTTCACTAAATAAACCCTTTTAAGTGTCCTCATTGTAAATTTATTCCATTTGTTAACCAAACTTTTCCCCTGTTGAATTTTTTTTTGTCCCAGTTAAGCAAATCCTGCCTAGTATTTCCATAATCTATTCCTAAAATTTGTACAGGCTCATCTGTCAATGTAATTCCAGCCACAGTTGTAGGTCCATCTAAAGATCCCCCCAACAGCTTTCCTTTACTTTTATTTGTATTTAATTTAACTCCTGAGGCTTTACCATATAAATTACAGAGTTCAATTGCCCTTTCTACTGTAGTTTTATCCTTAATGATGATACACAAGCTGCCAGCATATGCTAAGGCTGTTACTGATATCCTATGTCCTGCTAATACTAAAGGAGTAAAACATCTCACATCATTCAGTATTCTTAACAGGGAATCAATGCTGAATACATAGAGCAAGGGACTCAATGGGCAACCTTGCCTAACACCTCTTTTTACTGATATCATTGGTCCCAAATGCCCATTAACTAATGGTTTAATTACTGCTGTCATATATGTAGCTTTTAACAAACATATAAATTTCTCAGGAATCCCATAATACTTTAATGTATACCATAAGAAGTCATGATTTACAGAATCAAAAGCTTTCTTTTGATCCAGTGTTAAAATGTGCCCTTTTAGCCCTGACAGGTTCCCTGACTCTATCATTTCCTAATTAACAACAGTTGGTCAGTTATTGATCTTCCTGGAATTGCACAAGATTGTGCACCTGAGATGATATACAGACCTATTATTATCAATCTATTATTTAATATCTTCATTAAAGTTTTAAAATCCACATTCAGCAAACTTATTGGTGTCCAATTATCTAGACATTTTATATCACCTTTTTATATAGGAATGTTACCACGCCTGTTGTCATATCTAATGGCGGACTCTCTGTCTCTAGCATATATGTATATACTGTAGCCATTTCCCTTGATATTAAAGGACATATCAATTTATATACTTCCACCGGGATGCCATCCTTCCCTGGTGCTTTTCCCTTTTGTAATACTGACACCACATTTGCCACTTCTTCTGGTGTTATTTTCCTAATTACTGATTGTAATACCTCCAAAGGACATTCAGGGATATTAATTAAGTTAAATAGTAAAGAAAATGCTTCCATATTATCAGGTTGACAACTATACTGTGATTCCATATACTGTGTTACCACATTTAAAATATCCTGTTATCTTGTCTGTATCCTATTTGCTCCATCCAACACTTCATTCGTTTTTGTTTTATCCTTTCTGCACAACTCAAAAATCGACAGATGCTTCCCCTGAGTGCCATACCTCTGTTGCATGTCCAAAGATGCAACCTGTTTATTGTGGAATTCTTTCATTTCCTGTTTATCAAGTTTATTTTGGTAGAGTAATTATGCCTTGTCGTCTGTGCCAAACTCATTAAATGTTGAAGCTGTCAGAAGGGCGGAGCTTGCCATTTACCATGGTGGCAGTGTAATTCTTTCAGGGGTCCGTCATGAGAGCTGTTTTTGTGATCAACCATCTAAAGCGTGAGCTGTTTTATTTCGGTTTACCATACTCATTCTCCGGGAACCTCTCGCCATCCAACGAACCTAATTTCATCAAAATCGTCCAAAGAGAACTGACTCTATACCGTGGTATCATCCTGAACAGTGCCACGAGGGATAGGGTAATTTCAGACGGGCCTGCTGTAGTACTGGCTTGCTGACCAGAAGCTCCATAAGGCGCACAGTAGCGAGGATAAACATGGCAGCGAAGCACCACTCTCACCGCACGTCTAGCCCTCAAATTAGCCAGTCTGCCTCTAGCATGTTTGCAATGATGGCTAAGCTAGATAAAATTCTTACAGACACTGCAGATCTTAAAATCTCTGTGCAACAAACCAATAAAGAATTAGCCAACCTGGCATCAAGAATCTCTCATACCGAACAAAAGATTCAGCACACAGTCTCCACCCTCACAATACAGGAGAGAACACTCCAAGATCATCACAACAAACTGAACAATCTACTAAATAAGGTAGATGATCTGGAGAACCATGCCCACCACAAAAACGTCCATATTGTAGGCATCCCTGAAGGGGCTGAGGGCAGAGACATGATTGGGTTTCTCGTAAATCTTCTGCCTGAGTTGGTACAAAGCAACAATCTGC
The DNA here is from genome assembly GCA_016271365.2 of Neoceratodus forsteri. Taxonomy (NCBI): domain Eukaryota; kingdom Metazoa; phylum Chordata; order Ceratodontiformes; family Ceratodontidae; genus Neoceratodus; species Neoceratodus forsteri. The sequence goes on from CM057454.1 coordinate 204,024,128, forward strand.
CCCCTCCTGAAATTGAATGGGTCTGCAGATCCCTTTCCCCCCATCCTCTGTCAGAGGAGCATCCTAGACCCATTCTATGTAAGTTCCTGTGCTATCCAGTTAAAGAATTCTACCTCAAACAAGCTCAAGACCATGGGTCTTTTCAGTGGCAGGGATGCAGGGTGCAGTTGTTCCAGGACTTCTCATTAGAGCTTTCCAACCATCGTAGAGCATATGCAGGGGTGAAGCAAATGTGCTACCATCTCAACAGCCCTACTTCCCTAAGGTACCCAGCTTTGCTATGCCTGCAGGTGAATGGGGGCTATATTACATTTGACACCCCAACTGCAGTGGAACAATATGTGCAGCAATGTCAGAACAAAGAACACAGGGTAGACACTCAGGGATCACCTCGTGGTTTGCAAGATGCCAATATGGAGGTAACACAGGCTGCGGCCCAAGGGGGAGACCGGGACGACCAGCAAGAAAGCTCGCCTGCCCCAGCCTGGCAATCTACATCTCGAGGATGGAAAGCCAGGAAGAAATTTGGGGCCACACAGGATATTTCTTTCCATCCAAGACAGCAGAGATTGCATAGCCGACAACGGAGGTATCTCCCTTCAGACACTAGCAGTTGTTCCCCAGGGGTTACGCCAATTAAGACATCCAACAGATATGAACCCCCTCACGACCTGAGCCGTGTAGCATTGGATCTCACTTCACTGACTAAGAAGAATACACTCTCTGCTGAGATGGAGAAGGTTTCCGATACTGCCTGGTCCCACTTGCCTGATGACTGGGCCAGCTGCTTAGCGGACGATGACAACAGTGCTGCTGACTCCATTGAGACTTTGACTGAACTCTTAGATGCATCAGACAAGATGGCACAGCTGACCTAAGAGGTCTTGATATCTTTTCTGTTTTCTATCCCAGTGTAGATCTTGGGCTCTACCTTCCCCAGACCAATTCTGACTCCGGGCTGACTAAAGGGGGAGGAGGGGGGTGAGTCTCATGAGTAATAAAGTTTATGTACTGCTTGAGTGCCCTGGGATCCCTGAAACTCTCCAAGCTCCCCAAGGGGTGCTCATTTGATTGCCGCCTACTTTCCTTTACCAACCCCGGATCCCTTCCCAGGGACAGGTAACTTCAATTTAGGTGCTCCCAAGGCCTTTGCATACTCCGGCCTCCCCCTATGATTGTGGGGAGCACTGGCATCCCTCATTTAAGTATATTTGGCTAGGTGGCTGCTGCCTTGCTTAAATATGGGGTGGCTCTGCTCAAAGATAGCTCCACTGGCAATCAATACACTTTTTTTTATACGCTGAGTTTTCTAGCGAGTTCTGCTGTGGGGCAATATGCCTTCTCTTTCCTGGAATGGATGCTACCATGGTTTTTCTTGATTGGTTCTCATAAAACTGAGGTTCTGTAAGTGTCAGTTCCTGTGTTTGCTCAACAATACAGCTAAAAGTGCTCAGGCTCTGGATGACGTTCCCTGGTTTTTAGAGGGTTCAACATCTCAGACAGTTTTTGTGTTCAGTGTGAAATGTTTATTGTTAAAGTTATTTCTACAAATGTGCCAAGTGGTTGTCATGTAGCCCACCATGTTGACACCCCAGAGCAGCTCCCTCAGGTTCTTGGGGGAGCACAGGACTGGCTCCTTCCATCCATAAAAGGGGCCCAATCTCTTTTGTATGGGGAGGGACCTCTACCCCTAACCCCACTGATGAAGGTATATAGGTCCGTCTAGTGATCAGTCCACTTGAAAGGGCCCACCTTACCCCCAGATGAGGGCAAGGATGACCCAATTTCAAGAGTTATGTAGAAAAGAAATCTTTGCACAGAGGTCAGGTCATAACTTATCTGACTTACTAGGGAAGAAGAGGCACACTTGGGTAGCATACACTCACAGAGTATTCGAAAGACAGAGTTCAGAGCAGAGGACATCACCTTTTCCTTGCACATTTTATGAGGGGAGAAGGCCTGCTGATAACAGATTATTATATAATTATCTATTTCCACCATGGATTCTCCAACACCGATAACTTTTACCACATGGAATGTTAGAGGCCTGAATGACCCGATAAAATGCAAAAAAGGTGATGTCCAGGCTCAAAAAACTCAAAACACAAGTTGTCTTCCTCCAAGAGATGAAGGTCAACCACACAGAAGCAGGGGAAACTACTGAGGGATTGGGTAGGGTGGAAAGCACATAGTGTTTCGGGTAAGAAGAAAGGGGGTGTGTCAATCCTATGTCACAGGCAACTTAAATGGAAGCTGGTGGACCAGCATAAGGACAAGGAAGGGATATGGCTCTTGCTGAAGGTCATAACAAATAAAGGGCCCTTAATCCTAGGTAACATATATGCCCCAAATGACGATGCCCCAGAGTTCTTCAATGTAATCTCCCAAAGGCTGCTAGACATGTCTCACGACCGGCCCGATATAATTTTGGGGGGGATTTCAATATGGCCCTGGACTGCTTACTAGATAGGTCAAATGCCAAGCCAGAACCCCATAGTAAAGCCCTGAAGACCCTGTCCGACCTACTAGCCTTACATCACCTTACCGACACATGGCGTAACCTTCATCCTACTGAAAAAGACTTCACCTATTATTCAGCAGCTCGATCAATGGCTAGTAGACTAGATTACTGGTTTTCCTCTACTAACTTAAACATGTCCATAGTGGACGCCTCTATCGCCCCCTTGTATATCTCTGATCAAGCCCCGGTGGCCCTCCAGGCCTACTTCTCTACAAATATTGTTCACTCAGTGACTCGGAGGCTTGACCCCCTCCTACTGGCTGACCACCAGTTCCAAATGTGGCTAAAGCAAGAGGTGTCCCATTATTTTCAGTACAATCTAGCATCCTGTGCCTCCCCACAAATGATATGGGAGGTCTTTAAGGCCACCATTAGAGGCAGGATCATATCATATGCTGTCCACAGGAGGAGACAACGGGAAGAAGAGGCCCGGCAGTTAGAAGTCCAGCTGGCACAAAAGAGGCAATCTACAAAAATGACCCAGATCAGCTAACTAATCAGTCTCTAATATATGAGCTCATAGTTCTTCGACTCAAACTTAATACCTTAGCCACTAGGAAGGCAGAACTACAAATGGCTAGACTACGGCATAAGTACTGGGACCAGGGGGATAAGGCAGGGAAGCTCCTTTCCTACAGATTAGGAAGCAACAGGCTGAGCGCATATAGATAAATTAAGGGATAAATTAGGAGCAGTGCAATTTTCCCCAAGGCCATAAATATCATTATGAGAGAATTCTATGACAACCTGTATAGCTCTCAGGCTCCCTTCCTAAAGTCTAGTTTTGATGCTTTTGTTGCAAATTCCCCTCATACCAGAATCTCAGCTGAACATAGGGCCATGCTAGATGCTCCCATAGAAGAGGTTGAACTGTTAGAAGCAATAGATGGCATGGCTCCCCATAAATCCCCAGGGAGCAACTGATTTCCTGCAGACTTCTATAAAGTCACTAGGGATCTTATCCATCAACCCATGCTCCACATGCTGAGGGATTCTCATACAGCCCAGTCCCTTCCTGACACACTCAAAGAGGCTGTGATAACTGTCCTCCCAAATGAAGGCAAGGTCCCTCTCTCCCCAGCCAGTTATAGACCTATCTCCCTGATAAATGCCAATGCTAAAATACTAGCCAAAATCCTAGCAACCAGATTGGAAAAAGTACTTCTGTCCATCATTCATGAATCACAGGTGGGTTTTGTAAAAGGGAGATCCAGTGCAGACCACCTGAGGGCATTAGTGAACTTATAGCAACAGGTCTCCCAGTTGCCCTCTCCTGCAGCAGCCATTACTGTCAATTTCGAAAAGGCCTTCGACTTGGTAGAGTGGGAATATCTCCCAAGCAGTCCTTAAACACTTCAACGTAGGCCCGAACTTTGGCAGATGGGTCAGCACGTTATACAATGCCCTAACAGTGAAGGTCCTTACTAATGGCCTTCTGTTGGACCCACTGACCTTGCAACGGGGCATGAGGCAGGGCTGCCCTCTATCACCCCTCCTCTTTAACATGGCTATCGAACCCTTAGCTTTGACCATTCGCTCCCACAATCTCATCCTTGACATGCAAATAGAGAGGGAAGAATTCAAAACAAAACTGTATGCAGATGACTGCCTCATCCTGACTAGAAGCATTCAGTCTAGCCTGGATTCTGCTCTGAATATTTTTTCTAACTTTGAAGCCATCTCAGGACTCAGGATCAATAAAAAACAAATGAGAAATAATCCCTCTTAACAAGCATACCATAGCGGAAATGGGACAAGCTTCTTGTCTATCTTGGGCAGGTTCCCAGATTAAATACCTTGGGGTGACCCTAACACCTGATCTTCACAAACTTAGCCAGCTCAATATGCTTCCTCTGATATCCACATTCCAAAAAGAATTGAACAGATGGCAGCACTTAAATCTCTCCCTCCCAGGGAAAATTGAGTCAGTTAAAATGATGCTAGCCCCCAGAGTATTCTATCTGCTGGCACATCTCCATCCTCATTCCTGACAAATGGTTCCAAAACTAGATTCAATCATAGGCTACTTCCTCTGGGGGTCTTCCCCTCCCAGATTTAGTGGATCCAAGCTCAGGACCCACTGGTCCAGAGAAGGGTGGAATCTTCCCTATTTCAAACATTACATGTATGCCTTCATCACATCAAGGACATCACTGGTGTTCCGTAAGAGTGGTTCCTCTCCCCTTCCAGCATGGGGTAGAATTGAACAATCTATCCTAGGCATACGGCATCCTTCCATATACCTAGGATTGCTGCTACCTCGAGCAGCTGCCCAGTGGATTACTATACAGGCGGCCCATAGAGCATGGTTTCTAACAGCTAGACTAGCCAAGAAATGTCCAAGATTAGGAAGGTATACATACCTATGGGACAACCCTGACCTCCATATTGAGGGTGAGACCTTCAGATGGGCTGCATGGGAAAATTGCTCAATATGTACGATACGGGACCGCCTCACTACTAGTGAATGCACTATTGACACCTTTCAGCTGCTACAAACCAAATTTAATTGAAGTTCTCAGGACTTTTGGAGGTACCTCCAAATCATATCTGTTTACCTCCACTGGAGGGACACCCATGTCAACCCTGTAAAGTACGGGAAACCAACCATGTCCCTGACCTGACACTTGGTGAATGGCTGAGAGCTCATAAGGCTAGAGCAGGAACTATCTACAGTATGTTACATAACTCCCAGCCTGATCCCACGAGTAAGGCTAGGGCTAACTGGCAGACAGACCTATGCACTGAGATCCCTCCATCTGATTGGAACAGATGCTGGAAATTGGCCCAGCAGGCGTGTATTGACCAAAAGAGTAGGTTGATTCAGAAAAAGATACTCCACCTCTGGTACAGAGTGCCGGCCCAATTTAAAGCTATGGGGTTTTCCCCAATGGATAGCTGCTGGAGATGTGACTCTCCTGAGGCTGACCTTCTCCACATCCTCTAGTCCTGCCCCCAGCTTTCCCCATTTTGGTCCAAGGTGGTACACACTTGCTCAACTATCCTTGAGGCAGATCTACCAATGTCTCCATCCACCATACTGTTGGGGTCCACCCCCCAAAATACCCATTTGCCTGTAAGGAAACTGAAATGGCTTATTGTGGCTTGAGTTGAGGTGAAACGGTTAATCCTTGCTAAATGGAGATCCACATCCCTGCCCACTGTACAGGAATGGATCACTTCATTAGAAACACTGGCCATGAATGCTAGGCTGACCTTTCTGACTAGGCAACAAATGGCTACCTACTCTGACATGTGGTCTCCTTATTTACATTACATAGCCCATCTAGCTGCTAACAAAATCCAGGCCCTACTCACTACCGTGGAGTAACTCACTCTCCTCGATAACAATAGACCCTCTGTGTTCACTACTGTGAAGGTAACCAAATACTGTTTCAATAACAGACTATGTTGGTGTACTGTTCCTTTCCTGTATGTACGCATATTCATGTATATATCTGATCTATAATGTATTTCCCATTCACATGTACATCTGCTAAATGTTTACATATGTTGTATACATCTGCAAAGATTTCAATAAAAAATTTAACTGCAAAAAAAAATGTTGACGCTGTTTTCTCTGTGTTTGATATTTTATTTTCCCCATATCTCTATTTTGTTTACTTAATTGAAGTAGTAAAGGTTTGAAATCTGCCTTAAGACCTTCCCACCATAACAGTGGGTTATCATATACTTGAAACAAAGTTTTTTTCCCATATACTAAGTATAAGATACTGTATGTTGTTTTACATTCTCTATGTGAAGTAAAGTTGTGTTAAATTCCCAAAGGCCTGGGCCTTGGTTTTTCTCTGGGGGCCTAATTGTAATGTAAAGTTCTTTGTGGTCTGAGTACTCCACTGCTTCTACTTTTGTGGAATGTAAAAAACATATATTTATTCACAAAGAAAAAAATCAATTCTGGTAGCATGATTTCCCCTTTGGAATGTTGGTTCCCTTTTTGAAGTTTTTACTTTATATGCATCCACCAGATTTGCCATCTTGATTGCATTATTTAAAAAAGACATGTCACTAAATATTTTAGTAGTGGCAGTATTACTACCCCTATCCTTACTGGTTAACTCACAATTAAAATCGCCACCCCGTATTATATTTTGTGCAGAAAATAAATATGGGCGTACTTGACTAAATACCTTTATCCTGTCAGTTTGTGTCTGTGGGGCATAAATATTTACTAATCTGTAATGTCTATTATTGTACTTCAGATCCAATAGTAAAACCCTACCTGGTACTAGATCCAACATTTGTAACACCTGTATTGCTATTGAAAATAAAAAACCCACCCATGTACAAGCTCCTAACCCTATGGACCAAAATGATATTCCTGCATACCAGTCTCTCTTTTCTTGTGCTACTTCTTTGATTGTGTGAAGTCTTGTATCTTGTAAGAAAATTATGTCTACATTATTTGAAAGAAGATGAGAAACTACTCCTCCCCTTTTCCTCTTGTTTTTATACTATTAACATTTAGGGTGAGAACTCTGATTTGCTGCTGTATGAAAAGCATTTAAACTCATGGCGGCTTATTATTCCTGTTGTGTTTCCCTGTCAGCTCTGTTTTTTTTCTTAGCCTTATTTCTCCTAGTGTCATACCCAGCCTTTGCTTTCTCTTCCCCTGTTTCATTCAAATCTGAATCAGAAAGCATTTCCACATGACTCAGATCTCCAGGGGAGTTCTCAGACTCATTCCCTTGCCCTCCTCTCTTTTTAAATAATGGCTGTAATCTATTTGATGTTTTTGTGTCAGAGATTTTATGAACTTTAGAAGCTGGTTGCTTCCAGCTCTGCCGTCTTCTTGTTACTCTTTTCTCCAGTTCTACTGTGGAAACTGGGGAAGGTGGACATTTCTTCCTTCTCTATATTTTGCTGCTGCATACTCCCTTGTTCTTCCTCTTCACCCTGTTGGACTGCTCCCTCATCTACCTGTCTTGATCCCTCTACTTCCTCTCCCCCCCTCTACTGATACAGCAGGAGGGGATGGAGGTGAAGAAACTACCTGAGGTTCCCGATTCCCTAGATTACCACACCTTTCCCTGTTACCTTTTGCATATTCCCCTTGAGCCATGGCTACCAACAGTCTCTGCTCCTCCAGGTCCCCTGTTCCTGACTTAGTATGTACTGCTTGTGTACAATTCATATAAGAGTGCCCAGTGTTTCCACATAAATTGTATGTTGCATCATTGAAGCACTGAGGACTGTTGTGTCCTAGATTCCCACATAGTGTACATCTAATTTTATCACATGCATTGTTTATATGTCTTGGTAAACCACATTTATAACATGTTTTGGGTTGCCCCAGGTAGAAAAGTACACTTCTGTCACCACCCAAAAAGAAAGAGTTAGGCAAGTGCTGCAGTTCCCCATTTTGAGTTTGAAGTGTTACTCTCATTCTCCAGCCCCCCGTCCATATATTTTCTCTGTCGAATATTGCCTCTGGATGCCCCATTACTGTACAACTTTGCTTTAGCCCAAAGACCAAATCAGTAATACTGACTCCCTCATTCCTGAACAGTATGGTTACTGTTTTCTGGACATGCCTAATTAAGAGAATAACATCAAATGGGACCCACTGTGGGATATTTTTAACCTTGTCATATGCATCCAAAATTGCTCCAACCCACTCTGTAGTTTAAAACTTATGTCAAAAGAACTTTCTCCAGCTACATGTATTAAGGCATACAGTTGTGCAGCATTAAATTTCAAACATTCTTTTAATAATATATGGCCCACATACACCCTATCAGGGAATAGGTCTAACCCTTCTTTATATATTAGCCTGACAGCATTGTGTCTCCTGGCTGGAAAATTTTTTTGCTGAAAAATGATGCATAAGATCTAGGTTGCTGTTCCTCCCCTTCCCCTGGCCGGCCTGTCCCTGTATTGTCCTCTGGTTGGTTTTCCAACTCACTTGTCCCTTCAAGTTATATATCCATATTGCTAGCATCTTCAGGCCCAGTTGTTGCATCAGTCTTTTTGTTCAAAGAGTTCATCTGGTGAAAGTTTAAAGTTGGGTTTTGTGTTAACTCCAAATGTGAAGGAAGGGCTAAATTTGCTGCAGTCTCCTTTTCTACTTCTTTAACTGTTTTTTTGTCCTTTTTGAGCTGTATCTTTACCAGTTTGTATCAGTTCTTTTCCAAGATGCACCCATGGAATTTTTATCGGGGCAAAACTTGAAGTCCATGTATTCATGGTAGGTGAGCACACCCAACCTGTTGCTTTCAAAGGTGATTCTACTGACCAGGCTTCATTTAATTCTGGTTCGAAGTCTGCCCAAGATTTTTTAGGCGCAGCTGCTTTTTTCTTAATTCTGTCTTGTGATGTCGCTGAGAAGGAAAACAGTGTCACATTATCTTGGTTACCAGTATTATTTTGAAAAACAGCTGACTCTTCATTTTCCTTAGTTGTACCTGATTCAGTAACTAGTATATCAGACTGCACAGTTTTAGATGTTTCTTGACAATGCTCTCTGGTTGCCGCTCTGTTGTCATGACTATCAGTGGCCACAGTACCAGATTTAGCTACAGCAAGTGATTTACTTAACTCTACCTTTCTTTGTAAGTATCGCTCCTCCGTTTCATTTAGTAATGTTGTTAGGACCTCCACATACTGGTGCTGGTTCCCCATTGCTGATTTCAGAGCCTTATTCTTCTCCATAGTCATCTGGATCTCTGCTCCCTCAGACCGGTTAAACTCTGTGTCAAAAAGCACCACTGCATCGTAAAAGGTCTCCATATCTACAGGTTCCATTTGTGGGAGAGTAGTCTTCTCTCCAGCCATCTCCACTTCCTTCTCCATCCAGACCTAGATAGACTGCTCACACTCTTCTCACAGGAAGTCAAGTCCCCTGCAGGCAGAGTAGTGGAATTTTTCTTATAGGTGGACTTCATTACAACACAATCAATTAAGATACAATCAAAAATACAAGTAAAGAGTCCAATGCATACATCTACACAATAACTCCAATAAAGTTAATACATAGTGGCCCAGATATACAAACTGCGCTCAAAACTGGCGCAACAGCAGAAGCAAGCACAAACCAGTTGTGCAAATGCGCAACAGGTGCGATATTCAAACATGGAGCAGAGCAAATTGCGCAAGCAACCAACGTCTGAATATCGCACATACTGCGCCATCGCGCAACCAGGAAGGAGAAGCTGAGCCGCAATGTTGCACTATGGCGCAACCAGGGAAGCTCAGCTGAGCATTCCAGAGCTGCTATAGCGCAAGCACAGCCCCCCCAGCAATGGAACTGCACATTCTGGGAGGCAGTCTGGGGCCCACCGCCAGCCATGCCACACATGGGCACAGGAACACACTGCAGAACCCACACCACACCTGCACACCCAAATAACAGCATCACTGGGGTGGGACAGATGATTCACCTGCCCATATGGACAAGCCAACAAAGCATAGCAGAGCCATGACACCCCAGCACAACCACTGGCAGGCTGAGAGTGCCACACACAGGGGGTTGACAACCACAGTGCACATCAGCCCCCCATATGCACAGCACACCCTGCACTGTGACCCCAAGACACCACCCATGTGCAGTGACTGACACTGCAGGAAACCATGCAGTCCCCCCAGTACTCGTCAGCCCCATGCAACACAGAAGCCTACAAGCCAGACACACCCTGTGCACCCAGCAGTGGGTGGCAGCAGACGGCAAGACCAACAGAAAGTCAATGCCATGCTGGTGATACCTCCCCATGCACACACACGCACACACACACGCACGCACACACACCCAGGACCAGACCACCCCAGATGGCATGTACACACCTGCAACTGAGCACCCATAGCCAGCTGCAAATCAGAGACCAACACAGTATTCATATATCAAAATAGAAATGTATATTGAACATTAAATAACAACAACAATAGAAACTATTTACAAGGGGACGGGTACAAGGAAGGGGTGTTCAAGGGGAGGATTAAAACTTGGAGAAGGAAGGCAGGGTGGTAGGGATGGGAGAAGGGAAGGAAGAAAATCAGTGTTCCGCCGGACGCCCATCCTCCGCCTGCTGTCTGCCAGTTCCATGCCGCCTCCTCCGCAGGCCATGGCGGTGTATGGACCTCAGGATGGCCTGGTCATCACTGACCATCTGTCTGATGGCCCAGACATCCCTGGACATGCGCTGGAGTACCTCGAGACCTAGGAAAATGGGAACACAGTCAATGGCTGTGACTGACCACAACTCTGAACACCACCCAACCTGCAAGCCATATAGCCCAATGTCCCGCACCTGTGATGGCATGCACCCACCCACAGTGAACATGTACATGGCCATCACAAACAGGCGGCACCAGCTATGTGCACCACTGCCCACACACACTGCCCACGTCAATCACAGTACAAACTAGGCTGGCCAGTGATGTGGCAACGTGGTGCGATGCCAGCTACACAGCCATGTGCCCAGTGCATGCCTGGACCACCAGTGACGCATACACAGATGTGCTGTGATACTGCACTGTGATGCATGTCACCTGTGTCGTGCCTACATACATGGATACATAGACAGTGTCGGTAGATAAGGGCCTATGGGGCCCCAGTCTGAGCCATTTGACCTTGTAAGTTCACTCTGTTTTCCTATAAGTCTGTTGCACCTTACCCTGACCTCAAGAATTCCTGTATGGCTATCCCATGATCTTAAATCCGTGACCAAGTCAGCCCCACCACTTCCTCTGGCAGGGTGTTCCACTTGTCCACCACCCGTTCTGTGAAGAAATTCTTTCTCATGTTTCCTCTGAATCGTCCCCCTCAACTTCATCCCATGCCCTCTAGTCCTGGAACATCTTTTAGCTGAAAAATAGTGTTGTCCTGCACTCTGTTCCCCTGTAAGATACTTGTATGTCCCCATCATATCCCCCTCTCCTCCCTCCTCCAGGGAGTACATGTTCAGTTCCTTCAACCTGTCTTCATAGGACTTGTGATGCAATCCATGACCATCCGTGTTGCCCTCCTCTGAACCCTCTCTACCCAGTCCATGTCCATATAGTATGGTCTCCTGAACTGTACACTGTACTCAGTGTGGGGCCTCACTAGTGTCTTGTATAGTGGAATTATGACCTCCCTTTGGTTGTGTTGTGCATGGCTGGTGGTCTTGCCCCCCCCAGCATGCAATAGCATCCATGAAGTAATGATACTCACACTCCTCCAGCAGCTGGGTCTGCCACTGCTGCTGATGCTGCTGCTGCTGCTGCTGCTGCTGCTGCAGTTGGGGCACAACACCCCCTGGCACTGGGGCCCTGGCACGGCCCACCTCACCCTCGCCCGGCGTCCTCAAAATCCGGCCTGTGGGAGACATATGTTGAGACAAACATCAGTGTGACTCAAAAGCAGAGTGCCCCCTGCCCCAGTTTGAGTGCCTGCCCACACAGCCATAACCATCCATCGCTACAGCTGCACACACTGACACAGCCAACCCGTGTCCGAGCCGGCACCTATGCACAGCCACCCAAGCACACACACCCTACAGAGAATATGGGTGCAGATGGGTACACTCACCTGGCCTAGGCACACGTCCTGCCTGGCATGTGAGCGCAGCCGCGTCAAGAGTTCCGGCTCCTCCGGCTGAGGTCACCGTGACGGTGCCGGCACTGCTCAGCAGACCGGCCCCGGCCAGTGATCCTCCACCAGGTCAGTGGCCACTGCTGCCACAGTGGGTCCTAGGCATGATGAGGGGCCTCACCATACAGTGCCTCACAGTGGGGCTCCACCAGGGCCACCAGGTTGGCCACTTCAAGCTGGCTCCAGGACACCGCCCTCCTCCTAGCCATGGCACCAACTTTACAGCAGACAATATGGCGCCCTGCTGCACCATGACCCCACATGGAGTTGTTGCGCAATAGACCACCACAGGCTCCAATCGCACTGTTTGAACAGCGCCATCACTTTACATGGCGCTGTCACCAGACAGCGCAATAGGGACGTACACATGACATGCGAACAGCGCCAGAGGGCAGAGGGCAGAGGGCATACACAAGGTCACGGCAATGGCGTGAGCTACGCACAGCCATAGGATGTATAGGCATCCTGCGCGACTGCCAAGCTGAGCACCAGTGCACAGTGGACTACTCGGCAGTAGTGGCACAGGCGCCATATGGTGCCCAGTGCTGTGGCGCCACTGGCACAATGGTGGCCATGGCCTGAATCACCCTGCGCGCTCAGCAGGTCTGCAGCACGATAGCGCTATCGCGTAAGCTGTCTGGGCATGCCAATGCAGTGTAGCACGCAGCCACAAACCTGCGCCATTGGCTCAGCGGACTTCCTTCAGTAAGCGCCAGTGCACGCGATATTCAGCCGACATATGCAAATCATTCGATCAGCCATTCAAAGGCACAGTGGCGCGATTAGCATGTCATTAAAGTAGCGCCACACCTCATTTGCATGTGTTGCGCTATAAAAACGTGACAGTGGGTTGTGCTGGCCAGATTCGGTTACTGCAGGTGAGAGGTGAGTTACATGCTGTATGATGCTCAGGACAATGCTCATGGGCAGGGGTGCTGGAGGATGATAAAGGCTGAGGGGGCTGAGCATGAAAGGGCACTTAGAAAGGGACAAAGGCACCCTTTCTATCAGTATCTGCCATGCGGAGAGAAAGCGTGGGGGCTTCCACTTCCCAGGCCAAGCTATGCTCATGGGGAAATGTTGTTGACTGCACGGTGACAGGTGTCACTTCCACCCATACAGATCACCATGACTGACCAGAGCCAAGCTGAGGTGTGGACGGCGGGCGTGAGGAGGCTGGAACTTCACTGCGGCAGAGACAGAGGCCCTCTTCCAGGCCTACCTGGAGGATGAGCCACTATTGAGTGGACGGAGGGCACCCTCAGGAGTGCAGCTGCATGGGAGGGGTAGCTCGGGCGGCCAACCTGCACGGATGCCACCAGCGCTCCGTGCAGGAATGCAGGAAGAAGATGGGGACTGACCGCAGGAGGCTGAAGGAGAAGTGGCAGCCTTCAGGGCGGCATGCTGGCACTGATGGGGCCCCACAGTGGTGTTGCAGCTGACCCTACAGAGGACACTGGTCACGGCCATGCAGCCGGTGCCATTGCGGGCGTACCAGGAGGAGGATTCCAGACAGGTGGAAGCCCATCACTGCACGGTATGACATGGTGGTGTTGTTGGGGCTGTTGTTCACATGCACTCACATGTACTCTCTTTCTGTTACAGATCCTGTTTGTCTGCAGGAGACGGTGGTGGTGGTGGGTCCAGACAGTGAGGCAGACCTGCTGGACGTGGAGGAAGGACCATCCACCTCCACCACCAGCCTGCAGGCACTGCAGCAGCATGCACGCTCGGCCTACAACTCTGGTGTCAGTGATACGGGTGCAGGTGCACAGCCTGTGTCACAGCAGTCTGGCATGCAGGTATGCCAGCATGCTGTGCCTATGGCAGTGGCACGCACCTGCACCATTGATGATAGCAGGCCTGCAATGGCAGTGATAGGTGTGTGTCCCATGACGGACACATGGCAGGCCAGCATGTGCCCTGGGCCTTCCTGGTTCACACCTGTGTACCAGCATGCTGGCACAGTCCCAGGCTGTGCCTGTCAGCACCGGTGGGGCAGCACCGGTGGCTGTGCAGGTGTCTGGCACTGTTGTCAGCACGGAGGTGGAACAGGTGGACCTGGGGGCTCAGCAGTTGGAGGGGCAGCAGCAGCAGTTGCACACCAGGTCTGGGAGTACAGTGTCAATCAGTGGCACATGTCCACCGCTCATTGATCCGCCCATACCTGGTCCTGGCGAACAGCGCCCACCCTCAAGGGGCTGTGCACCAGGACCATCCACACCTGGGGTCACGAGGCCATTGGGGCAGAGTACCAATTGAACGCGCACACCCGCCTGCTGCAGGACTCAGGTACAGCTGCAGGGGTGGGTTAGAAGGTCCATGGAGGCACTGTCTGTGTCCGTGGGCGGCATAGCAGAAGTGTGCTCAGGACCCGAGCCGAGCTGGTCCTTATGTGGACGGATGACCGCTGCCATTGACAGGCTGACCCAGGCAGTGGTCTCTGTGGCGGACACATTGGCCACACTGTCAGGTGCCCCTGTACCACACACCCCACACAGTGCGCTCTCCACTTCCCATTCCCGGCATCGTGCGACACCAGGCCTGTCTATGCCGGGTTCTGCTGTGGGCATCCCGAGCACCCCTGGTGCAAGTTTGTTTGGCAGGATGCAGACCCCTGTGCAGGCAAGGTCGTGTTCATGCAGTGGGACCCCTGGTGGTGCACCAGCGCCACCCAATGTGGCCCCTGCTCAGCCTGCCAGTGCTGCTGGGACATGGCGGGGCCGCCCACGCATCCATGGTGGCCGTGGAACAGTGCTACCTGACTGAGCTGTCTCCCAGTGCAGGCCCTGTCTGGTGCTGCCCTGTGTGCAATGTGTGTCATGGTGGGCAGTGCACTGCTGGGTGCTCTGCTCACCACGCTGACACACGGACCACCTGCACACTCTCCCAACTGCTGTCCACAGGTGCGTGTGCATGATGATGCCTGCATTGCACTGTCACCAAGGTGCATGTGTGCCCAGGTTCTGACATGCACTGGACAGTCCAGGTGGTGGGGTGGGTGGTGCTGTGTGTTGGCAATGTCATTTCCGCAGTGCTGTGCTTCTGCCCATGTACGCTGCCTGGTGTGTGTGTCCATATGAGTGCTCACCCTCTCTGATGGTGTGTTAGTATGCCTGGAACCGTCAACTCCTGACCTTCATGCACGTGTGTTCCCCTGTGTGCCTGTGGTTTGCGCATGGACAGTGTTGCCTGCACATGTCCCTTGACTTACCTGTGTTGGGCATAGTGCTCTTCTGCAATGGTGTCCCGTGCAGCTGGGCCTGCCGGGTCAGTCGGGGTCCCTCCATCCTTGAGGCTGCTCATCACCCACATCACCGGCGCCACTGGCGCCCCATCGTGTCCCCTCTTGGACCTGTATGGCTATCCCATGGTCTTTGGCCATGTTGTGCAGGATACAACAGGCCAGGAATATCCCACAGGCCTTTTGGGGGCTGTACTATAGGGCTCCGCCGGAGGTGTCCAGGCATCGGAAGCGTGCCTTGAGCATCCCAAACACCCGCTCTATGATGTTACATGTTGCGGCACGTGCCTCATTGAAACATAGCTGCGCTGGGGTCGTGGGGTGCCGGTACGGTGTGAGCAGCCAGGGACAGAGTGGGTATCCACAGTCACCTGTGTGGAGATAGTGGAGATCAGTGTCATGTCAGGTCCATATTGCCCATATCCTTGTGTGCCACTACCATGGCACCTGTGTCATTCCCACCCTTGCACAGAGTTTGCATTCCATACATGTGCATTCACCCACTAGATGACCTGTGGGGATGTTCCCACTCTTGAATCGATGGCACAGTGCAGTCTGGTGCCATATGAAGGCATCATGTGCTCCACCAGGGTGTGTGGCACAGACATTGATAATGCGCCCAGTGGCATCACACACCACCTGGCAGTTGACACTAGAAAAGCCCTTTCGGTTCCGATAAGCCTGGCCGTCGGGGCCAGGTGGCGTGCGAATGGCCACATGGGTGCAGTCTATGGCCCCTAGCACACCAGGCATACGTGCTACCCTGTGGAACTCCTGCATGTTTGTTGTACGCTCTGCCGCTGTGCTGGGGAACTGGATGTACTCCGCAGCATGAGGCAGCAGTGCGCTGAGGAATTGGGTGAGGATGCGTGACGTGGCCGACTGTGTAATGCCTGTGGTGTCCCCTGTTGGCCTCTGGAAGGTGCCCGTGGTGAGCAGGCACATGCAGGCTGTCACCTTGGTCTCCAAGGACAGAGCATGACTCCGTCGTGAGGGTGCCTGCATCACATCACTGCACAGCTCGCAGAGCCGTCTCAGTATTGCCCTGTTCAGGCGGTACCAGCCCACAATCTCGACGTCTGTGTACAGCTCGAAGCTGATGCGGGCACGATACCGCCTGTCGGGGGCATACCGCCGACGGGCCCCTCCGCGGCCACGTCCCCCTGCAGCATGATGTCTCACCCCCCTCATTACAGCTTCCATGTGGAAGCTGACACTGTCCATCTCCCTGGCTTCTGCCCCCCCGGCTGCTGTTCCTGTGTTACCCCCGCTGCCCCCACTGCTGCTTCCACTGCACTGGGCACCCCCACTGGCCTCTCTGTCCTCCTGAACCCACTGTCCCTCTCTGCCCTTTCAGCTCCTGTCTCTCTCTCTCTCTCTCTGTCTCTCTCCCCCAGTTTGCGGCCTTCTAGGGT
Source organism: Neoceratodus forsteri (assembly GCA_016271365.2). NCBI lineage: Eukaryota > Metazoa > Chordata > Ceratodontiformes > Ceratodontidae > Neoceratodus > Neoceratodus forsteri. The sequence continues at coordinate 204,040,897 of CM057454.1, forward strand.
TCTTGCGCCGCTTCCTTAAGCCTTTTTATTTTGGCTCAAATCCAGTACTGCGCAACTTCCGGCTGAGCCACTCTTGCGCATTGCGCAAGTGTTCGGATATCGCATTGCGCACTTTATGCATGGACCGCTTCCTTCGCCATGATGCCTTCATTTCCATTGCGCTGTTGCTCAGCATGTTTTCGGTGGTGCAACTGGCCCCTTCTGAATATCGCAGAATGGCGCATTTTTGGAGTTGCGCACGCGCAACCCTGTTGCGCATGGCGCAACCCTTTTGAATATCTGGGCCCGTATGTTCAACTTCCAACCTAATATTCTAATTCCTTCTAATTTAACCATTCTGTACAATTTACTGGTAAATGCCAGAATTTCTCCAAAAGGTATTTTTTCATATCTGCATTTTGTATGCTCTGCAATGAAAAATGTACATTACTCAAAATTTCCTGGTGCGAGACAGTTTTCTGCTGTAGAACTAACATACACCTTGATTGCCACAAGAAGTACCTGATTAATATCAAGGTTATGTACATTGTATCTTTATGATACATACTTAGGTTATTTTCCTCTGGTCCATACATAATGGTCTGATATGGTAGTAGTTTTAAACCAGGTTCCTCCCAAGGCAGAAATAAGTATAACCAAAAGGAAAGAGCATAAGGGCATTCTAGAAAATGATGCTGCTGTGTCACTACCAACTGAGCACAAGTTGACCTAGGGCAGTATCGCTCAGATAACTGCTTGTGTTTACTATTCCCTTTTACTCCAAGCCTACCATAACTCCCCAACCATGTGCAATCCCAGGCAAAGGCCAGAATTCTAATATTGTTCAACTGTTTTAAGACATAAGTCATTTTAGATCTCTGGCATCCTGGGACCTCAATCTCTGCGGTACATTCAGTTACTAAAATTGCTGCATATATAGTTTTTCTATCTATGGTAGCAATGTGTACAGATGTAATTCCCCCTTTTTATAATATTTCTTATGCAGTCTTTCCCATAGCCTGGGATCTTTAGGGGAAGTGACCTCACTTTCTTACTTTCCCAAGCTACCCATCAAGGAGATAGCCATTCTTGAACTAATGGCACCCATTTTTTGTATTAGGGCAAAGATCAGGGCAAATGTTGTATGCAAAGAACAAACTAAAGAAGAAGGCAATGGGGTGTACCATTCCCACTCCTCCTTTACTTATTGGAAGATACGTAAATTCTCTCTTTATAGGGTTCAGTCTTGAACCCCAGAAAGCCTGAAAGAACACCCCATATAGACCTGTAATTATAGATTGTGGAGGGGGAAGATATAACTGAGGTACAAAAACTGGGGGACCAATAAGGTTTTAACTAATACAACCCTCTTCTTTATTGACAGTTGCTGACCCTTCCAGCTAGATACAATCTGGTTTGCATTTGTATCTTACTCCCCCAATTTAACTCAACTATCTCTTCTGGTCCAAATTTAATACCTAAAATATTTATTGGCTCTACCGTTACTGTAATTCCAGCCCATGATCCTGATATTGGTACTGGGGTATAACCCAGAGTCAACCCCTTACTTTTCCCCAAATTGATCTTTGAATCTGATATATAAGAAAATTGTACCAGGACTGCTGTTAGTGCTGATTCTGAGGACTCTGTATTAAGGGTTAAAACAAGGTCATTGGCATAAGCCAATACTTTTTTTACAATACTTTACAATACGTCTGTAAGTGCTATCCTTATCAAATTATCTTGTGCCATAACTAGCCTAATTAACACATCTATATGAAAGACATAGAGTAGTGGACTGAGGGGGTAACCTTGTTTTACCCCTCCCACAGAATTTCACCTTTCTTCCAAACCAACCATTAACATTAGGACATAAAAAGGAGGCTTTATACATAGCATGAATCCAGTTAACAAAGGTGTGTGGAATACCAAACCCTCTCAAAGTGGACTATAGAAAACTATGTGAAAGCCTATCAAAGGCCTTCTCCTGATCCAAACTATGGACATATCCTGTCCTGTTTTCCACATTCCCTTTATAAAATGTTTCTCGTAGTGTAATTAAGTTATCATGCTGTCTTCTACCCTGCAGTGCACATGTTTGAAAAGGACTAATGAGAGATTGGGCCACTTTAGAAATTCTTGTTAATAAAATTTTGCTCAAAATTTTCATATCTGAGTTTAACAGACTCAGTGGTCACCAATTTCCAATTTTCTGATGGGACCCTTCCTTATGGATCAGCACTAACACCACATCCCTCATTGATACAGACTATTTGGAAGTACCTAATATATGGGAATACAAAATTACCAAAGCAGAGGATAGATCCTCAATAAACGTTTTATAAAATCCTGAATGGATTCCATCAGATCCAGAAGCAGTGTTTGAAGATAAGTGCAGCATAATTACGGACGTGCTTTTTCCCATAGGAAAACCCAGTTATAATTTGCCATTATAACCAGCTGGGATTCCCTCACACTGTCAATGCATCAGTCACCAGTCTGTGACATTTTGTGGAGCAATCCCATACTGCCACACACCTCGTTGTCCCTCGCATTCGGCAGTAATTTATTTTATTTAAAAAAAAAAAAGAAAGAAACGCATTTTCTGACTCTGGCAAACACAATAAAAATTTTAATCCGTGATGTGTTTCCTCATCAGGATTCCTACACTACCAAGTGTATGCCACTGACTTCAAGCCGGGAAGGATGCCACAACCGCTGCTCAGCGGTAAGTATATTTTTTAATAAGCACACAAACATACATCTTTTTGATCAAAATGTCCACTTATTTTTCCCCAAAAAAGTGGAGCACTGTACCTTGAAACATCACTGACTGCATAGAATTCAGACTATCTGCAGTTTTCTGAACACTAATGTTAGTTTATTTTATGTTCTATAATTGCAGAGGGGAAAAAGCGCACACCAGCAATTATAAAAAATAAAATATGGGGTGGTGTGTGTAAAACTCAATTTTACATACTTCCTCATTGCGGGATGCATTTTATAAACCCCTTGGGCTTCACCCTCGGGGTTTATGTAGCATCCCACAACTCGGGTGTGTGTAAACTCTCGTTACACACACCACCCTATATATTATTCTTTATATAGTAGCTTTCACGTCATCCAGTGATACATCTTCAGTAAGCATCTAGGCATCCATCCCAGATACCTGGGGCAATTCTAAGGGGTCCAAGATATCTTGTATCTCAGGTTCTGGGGTGGAGATCCATATGTTTGCTTAACTTTGTCCTCTACCATACTCAGTAAGTCTTGTGAAGTATTAGCTAGTTTCCCTGAGGAGGAATTTAGTTCTGTTATTACCCTTGTCTCAGTTCTGTATTTGTTTTCTTTATATGGGTCCATGAAACCTTTTGAGATTTGTGTCCAAAACCTGAGTTCCTGCTGAAAGGTTCTAGCCCTATTTAATTGTAAGGACACCATTTGTTTCTTCAGGTTATTCACTTGTGCACTAAGAGCCTGACCTGTGCTTTCCATCTAGGAAATAACCCTCTGTAGTTGATGACGAAACTGCAGATATTTTAAATAATTTGTAGTGGATCTGGAGTGTGCCCATTTTTGAAAAAAATGCTGCCAGGACTGCTTTGTGTCTTGCCACCATTTCAAGATGTTAGCATAACAGTCCACTACTGAGAGTCTAGCTGTCAACTCCCTCCGCCATGCATTTTGCAGTGAGGAGTCACTAAGGACAGAGTCATGCAGCTTCCAATATGGTTTTCTACATTGTGTACTGGACCCACATACAGTCTTAACCTGAAGAACCATACGGTCTGTAAATTCGCAGGGGGAAATACTAGCATCTTGTATGGTTAATGTAGAAGACACAAACATGAAGTCAATTCTGGTCCTTAAGAGGCCCCATGATATGTATATCCACCTTTGGTATGCTGTTTCCTATTAGTCCTGCATTTTGTATAATATTTTGTAAAGCTATTGTGTCTGAGAATAATTTTCCAGTCTGTAAACCTCTACCTCTTTTGGCCAAATCACAACTGAAATCTCCCAACCAGTACACTAATCTGGAGGTATGTAGGAATGGTTGTACTGCCTTGAACAAAGAGACCCTCTGAGCTTTTGTTTGTGGGACATAAATTGCTATGATACTAATTCTATAAATATAATAGGAAACTTCTAATAAAAGGACCCTTCCTGGATGAATGTCCACTAATTGTGATACCTTTAATTGAGGATTAGTAAATAATATGTCCACCCCATCACAAGCCTCTATACCAGAGGACCAAAATGAGGGATCTAAGGGCCATGCTCTAGAGGCCTGCAGCAGTTCATAATATGTTTTAGGTGTATCTAACACACAGACTATATCACTTTGTAAATTCTGTAAGTACAACATTGCCCCGTGTGTTTCTCTTCATTTTTCTACACTATTAATACAGTATTAATAGTACTGATTGCAAGATGGTCCATCTAAAAACTATAATGAAAAGGAAAGGGAACATTTCTCTAGGAGGGTAATTTCAAGGGGTATTGGATATGCTACGCTGCCATGTTCTTTTCGCTATGTATCCCTCCCCACCACCTTCCGTATCTGTGTTTGAGGTAATGGAAGAAGAGTCTGACTCCTCACCTTCTGAGTTCCTATCTGTGTTCTCCATAGGAAGAGCAGCATATTTGTTCCCATTTTTCCAGGAGCTCAAGCTATTACAAGCTCTTGTTAGGTTTTGCTTAGCTCTCTGAGCCCCTGTTCTTCCCTGCCTAGGCCTTTTTTTCTGTGCGACTACCGTGAAAGAACTATCAGTATCCCGGGGGGGGGCATTGCCCTCTGCTATGCACTGGCTACCTCCTGAGGAGTTCCTTTAGTGGGAAAAGCATGATTTACACTTGTCAGTAATAGTATAGGTTCTTGTGCATCCCCGGCTATCTCCATTTGTACTGCCTGAGCTGGTTCTGCCTGTTGGGGGAGGGTCTGGGGAGATGCTACTGAAGGTGGTTGGAAATCCTTTACTGCTACCCTTTTAGCTTGCTGGTGTTGTGCTACATTAATCAAACCTTCCTGTGATGGGCAGTCTTCCCTGTTATGTGATGCCCATGGACATCACCCATAGGAATGCCCTGTGTGTTCGTACAAATTAAATTTAAATAGATTCAGACAAGCTGAGAAAGCATGTCCAAATCCTAAACAATGACTGCAGTGTGGTGAGTCACAGACCGAGCTGAGGTGAGCTCTTGAGCTGCATTTAAAACAAGATCTTGGCTGTCTATTATAAAAAATGGAACCTTGGTCACTACCCAGAAAAAATGAGCCAGGGAGATGTGTAGGCCCAAAGTCTGTAGAATGCAATTTAACTTTTATTCACCACCCCTCATCCCATATTTGTTCACTATCTAGAGTGGGCATAGGCTTCCCCAAAATTTTGCATCTCTGATGTAGCCAGAACAGAAAATCTTCAACATGTACCCACTCATTCTTAAACATCACTGTGATGGTTTTAATCAGTGGTTTGGTTAAGGCTATAGCATGGAAGAGGATCCAGATAGGGGTGTTGTTCAGACTCTGATATTGTGACCAAAAGCATTGTAAATTAGTAGTACTCTTAAAACTTCTGTCGTAATTCCCATTCCCTAAGCTGATAAGTGCAAATATTTCAGAAGAAAAATATCTCATAGATGTTTTCAACACATTCTTTGCAATGTGCACCCTGTTTGGAGGTTCCTCAAGACCTCCTTTATATAACAAATGGACCGCATTGCACCGAGGAGCCGGCTCATCCTTGCTAGCAAAGAGGTCTGACATTTTAAATACAGGGTTTAAATTATCATCAGCATTTTGCCTCACATCTTCCTCCTGCCTAACCCCATCAGAATCTGCTGTTCTGGGGGTTCAGTAATATCAACATCATTTGTAACTACTTGTGCAGAAAGTATAGAAACCTTTTCAACATTTAAATCATTTGTTATAGTAGTTTGTGAGTTACCCCGAGGTATTTGAAGCACTTCCTTCATGGCCACTTGAGGAACTGACTTTTGTAGAAGCTCCTGAAAGGAAGGGTTGTTAGGGTCCAGTGACCACTTCCCAGTTAAGTCCTGCATCCATCCTGCTCCTTCCAATGCCGTTTTTGGGGACCAGTCTATGGCATCAAGCTCTGTTTCTACTATTTCAACCCAGTCTTTCTCCTTCGGTCTGTCTTTAAAGGAGTATGTACACTCTGTATTTGGAGCAGGGGTCTCCAAAGTTTGTAATGGTATCTTAACACTGGCTTGGACCCTTGAAGCTCATCCCAGCCCTAAACGTTGTTTCTGTGGCTTTGCAGATTTCTCAGGCATCACACTACTATGAGGCTCTGGGCACACAGGAGAAGTCCTGTTCTTACTGCCAGCCTCTATGTTGTCATCTCATAACATTTCTGGATCAAAGCTCCTGTTTGAACAGTCTCAGAGATATTCAGAGGGGAAGTCATCACTGTTGACTGAGGTAGTTTGCTTTCAACAGAAGCACCAGGTATACTGACAGCTGCTTGCGGTTGCTGAATTGAAGAAAGAGCTGCATCAAACTCCCTCAGTCGCTTCAACTGTTTTTCTTTCTCTCTTCTTAAAAACGTAAGTCTATCTTGTATTAGAACAGACTGTTCTTGCTCTGTATTAGATAAAATATACCAGGTCCAACCTTTTCGTTCTTGTTGCTTTGTAGCTGCGATCCAGAAATCGTTTCCATATCCTCCAACAAAGTAGGCTCTGCATCATCTGGAGATTCTGTAGTATCCATATTTTTAACTTACTTTCTCAATTCAGTTTCTTCAGCTTCTAACATCGTGGAGTCAGTAGGGGAGGCCATCCCTCCTGCCACATCATCACTTCCTCCTTCTCCTGTGTCCAGCTGCAATCTGGGTCCCTCCATCCCATCCACAGGAAGTGACAGCACCCCTGCAGGCAGAGTAGGAGAATTTCCCCGGTGTCATGGCCAACATTCCCTTATCAATCAAACAGGTCCATGTAACCCACTCCTCCGGATGCACCTGGAAACTAACTGTCGCAGCTTAGTGTGGCTTTCCTGGTCAAAAAATTACATCTACACTACTGTATCTCTAGACCTTGTGACAAAATTAGTAGTACAAGTGAGTTGTGGCATTCTTCCTCTTTTTTTTTTTGCTGCTAACAGAGTGGTCTGTCTTCATATAGCATCCACTTCATTTCTATTCTTTTGCAAAATACCAGTGTTGTTACCCCTGACTACAGCAGATTCATAGCCATCAAACTGTGCAACAGTTCAGTAGGGGGTATGGTGTGGGGCTTGTGATTCCTGCTTTTTTTTATTCCTAAACTGGACTGATACATTGGTTGTCTGAAGGCTGGGGAGGATAGGCAGAGGGAGGAAGGGATGCACCAGAAGGGATGGTGAGGATGAAAAGCAGTGGCACTAAGTCTGAAGAGTGCCAACAACAGTGCTGTCAATAACAGTGCAGTAACAACAGTGCCCTCAATAACAGTGCCAACTAAGAATGCTGCAAGATGCAATAGCACCAATGGAAGTTGTCCAAAAACACACAGAGGACCACTACTATGGCAAGAAAACAAAGCTGCAACTTGATTTATTTGCAGAAGGATCCACCCCCCGCACCCCCCCCCCCGACTTTATATAAACTACTCCTGGAGGTGGTGCAGATTTTTTGGTAAAGGAGAAACTCGGGGAGGAGGGTTCTGTGTATGGCAGTTACAAAAATATATACACTTTAATTTAAGTACCTCAAGGGAATCAACAAAGTCCAGGAGGGTAGCATCTTTCACAAAAAGACATGTGCAAGAACAAGGGGACATGATTTGAAGATAGAGGGGGGATGACTCAAAGGCAATTTGAGGAAGTATTTTTTCACAGACAGGGTGGTGGACGCATGGAATGGCCTTCCTGAGGAGGTCATGGGGTCAAAAACAGTGGAGGAATTCCAGAATGCATGAGACAGACATAAGGCAATTCTTATGGGGGGTAGGAAGAAGTAGGCTGTTGGTTAACTAGGATCTGCAGCTTATCCAATAGGTAGGGAAATGTACAGACTACGTGGGCCAAGTGGTCCTTATCTGCCATCAAAGTCTATGTTTCTGTGTTTGGGATGGGGGAAAAATGTAAACACATATGTTGGGAGACCAGGACCAGAACCCTGGTCTCTCACTCTGTATTGCTTATTCTGCTACCTTAACCCACTCTGCCACTGGAGCAGCTTGGCCAGCTGGTGCACTTTTATGTTACTTGTGCATGCTCCACAGTTCTTGAATAACTACAGGGGTAGCAGTAATTGTTATATGCTATTCTGTCTCTGTCGCTATTCAGTCATTACATGGTCCTGACAGTGCTGTTTAGACAGTGCTGTTCAGGACACACTATTTTAACTGGTTACCGAAGGGGCACGGAATTGGCATCATATTGTGGGAGGGACCACATGACTACAGTTGGGCAATAGTGCAGCAGTAGCACAGAGATTTAAAAAAAGCTAGAAGTTGTTTGTGTGCTCAGTTTTCCTTCCAGCAGGTTCACAGCCACCAAGCTATGCAATGATTCAGTGTGTGTGTGTGTGTGTGGGGGTACGCAAGAAGTTTGTGTTTCTTGTTTACTTTTTTTTTTACTCTCTTTTTATCCCTACCACCTTTTTCTACCCTCAGCTCTCCACTCAATCAGAGCCCTCGATGCACTAAGCGTTGCAACCTACCCAACTCAGAGTCTGCCCCTAGAGTGCCTCATCTCGACTCTTCTATGTCCTTGATGGCCCAGATTACCCCCCAGGTGGGGTGAGGAAAGGTCCCCCTTACCTTTTCCCCCAAATGTTTCAGGGAGAGGGCTTGCACAATGGAGTCTGCCCTGATGCTGTCAGTGGCAGCGCGCTGCTTCTGGAGAGGTTGTCACCTAGGAGAGAGGTGAAGGATTTTTCCTCCATATCCCTCTGTTATCCAACCTCCTGGGATGCTGGCACATAGGATGTGAGTCCAGAGAGTCAACGTGTAGACACACACTCCTCTTAAGCGCCTAACAGTGTCCCCTCCCTCCCTGGCTCCGGTAAGCAAAGCCACCATGCCCCTCGAGAGCCAGTGCACCCACTGGCTTTCTCAGGACATCAGCTGCTATATAGAAACCCTGATATCCCACCCTGAGAGGGGGGAGAGGATCCATTGGGATGCTCCATCCTCCCTCCCTCCCCTGACTGACCCCAGCCAACCAGAGTCCACTCCTGAACCCAGGTCACCGGCATAGTGCGAGGTGTGGCATCCAGCGCCTCAACCCTCAGTGCCACCAGGCTGGCTTTTACTTTTTTTTAATTGCTGAAACAGACTGATGCATTGATTGTCTGGGTGGAGCTAGACAGTGTTTGATGACAGCAGATCAACTATGCTCTCTTAGACTTGTGGAGCAGGCCTGAGAAACAGGGAGATAAAAGCTTTTTTTTCCTTTTAGAAAAAGCTACATCACCTTTGCCTTAAATTATCTTCTTACCAGTTCAGTTTATTGTCAACTGCTAGTCCACAGAGTTCCTCCAGAGTCTTTCTCTTCTACCAACAGGTGAAGGCTGGAGCTAGGGTGGATCGAGATGTTTTCCTTGAAGTAGAAGCCGGATTGCCAGTGGGAGAAGATGGCCATTCAGAGTCGCTGATGACTCCTGGGGAGAAGGCTCATTTTACTGCTGATTCATACTGAATCATTGTCGAAGCTTCATGGAACCTGCTGTGAACTGTAAAATGGATAATTGCCAAGAAACAGAACTTTATTTGGAGAACATTTGGAGAACTCTAGTTTGCTGAACTGTTATTTTATTCTGTGTATCATTTACATGATTTCTTTTTGGAAAACTGATATGAAATAAGCTTTAGGGAAGGAAGTTAGTGATTGTTTCTTCTACTAAAGGCTTATGTTTTTTAGAAGGGTTTAAAGCTGGTTTGTGTGATTATATATTAAATAGATAGGGGATTAAGTTTTTAATATAATTTAAAAATTTTACTTTTATTCTTTGAGCCATTTGCTAATTTGAGTCATCTGACCTCTAAGGGTAAACTGCGCAGCTACAGGATCCTGACATTCTGCTTCAGATCTGGTACTGTATACTGTGTTACTACACAGCAATTCTGCTTTTTTTTTTCCTGTACCTCTGCTATTTTTTTTTTTATTCTATTTTTGCTCCCTTCTGGCTCTGGGCCGCCCTCTCCTTCAGGCCACCTATTCCCTTCAAGCCGCACTGCCTCGGATCAGCCACCTCTTCACCCCCACATATGCAGCTCACCGGATGACCCCCAGATGTAACCATTCACAGGGTGGGTCCCCCTCCTCCAAGGGGGACAGTGCCGGTGGAGTGGCCAGCAACATTCCTGTTTCAGGTGCTGTTGGGGATGGCGTGTGCACTGTCCTTGGACTTGCAGCATCGGGAGCTGGTGACCATCATCTGGTCAGCTACATGGCTCTTTTACCATTTGCTTCCCATGGGACATGGTGTGCCATGAATATAAGGCTTAGCCAACATTCACCATGCCCCTTAGTATCTGAGACCCCATGTGTTGCGTACCCCCAGCCTCTGCTGGGTCAGCATTCATGGGGTCCATCCCCTCCAGAGAAAGGTGAGCTGTCAGCTGACGCTCAAGCCCTCTCTCCCTGGCCCGCCCTCCAGTACCCAAGTCCATTCCCGAATCCAGGTCGCTGGCATCGCGAGCAGAAATCCAACCACTACACCGATGAGCCGGCTTCTGCTATTTTTTAATACCAATACAACTGCTATAATTTTGGTGGCCCTGCTTTTAAAATTACTTTTAAACTACTTTTGAGTATCGTGTGCCATGGTTGCTAGCTTCTAAATGGGAGCATTTTAGCTGAATCTGTCTTTTGTCATGGTCTCAAGAACTTTTTAAGACCTGTGTACCAGTTGGAGTTTTCTGTCTAAACTGAAACTCCTACGGTGACTAGCATCTGTGTTGATATGGATCTGGATTTGATATACACGCTTCTGTGGAAGTTTTTTACATTTGATGATAGAAATGATAGAGAGTAAGTCTATTATATTTTAAGTATTATCTGCAGATTTAAAATAGTTTATTTAAACAGTTGATTCTGTTTGACACAGTATATTAAATTATTCTTAGTCTTAGCCCTGGCCAATTTTATGACTGTGACAACAGTTTAAAAGTATACATAGAGAGACTGTAGCTTATGGGGCTGTAGCTTATGGGGCTTGGTGTGCTTTTTTATATAAACCTGTTTTTTCTGTAAATTAGTGTTGGCCCGGGTGGAAACTCTAAATAGACTGTGATTACCAGCTTGACTGCCATCTTCAGTGGTTAAGTGCAAAGATTGGAGACATCGAATCAAGTTGCTGCCACTTAGAACTTAAATTGAAGCACAAGCCTTATGAACTTTTATGCTCTTTGGCTCTGAAATTATAGCTGTGGATTGGAAAAATCATAAACGAAGCGAAGATTGGATAAGTACTGAAATCTTTCTCTCAGCTTTTTTACTGAGATAATTTTTTCTGGTATTCAGGCTTGGACTCAGAATCGAAACACTTTTCATTTTTTGTTTATGCTGTCTGTTTTACTGCTGCAGGTCTTGCGACAGATTGCTGGAGGGGTTTTTTCCTCCTTATTTAATTTTTTTTCTGATTATATGTATTGTGTACACTGTTTTTTCTTTGTTTTTTTTCTGCTTCCTAAGGAAAAGAAAAGAAAAATCCAATACCTGTTGAGATCTGATACACTTCTCTTGGTAGGGGTACTAATGTCACAAATAACACGGCATGAACTAGAAAACAGGCTTGTGAGCCTTAAACAGTGTGATGTGTTTTGGTGACGTAGTACAGGTTAAGTCACCATCTAAAATGAATATTGGACATAGAAAGAAAAAGGTCACTATGGAGTCTGGCCAAAAAACCAGTAATGGACAGAAGGGCAAGAAAAAGAAATAACAACTATAAAATATATAAATAAAACCTGCAATGATACAACTAAGACCACTAATAATTCACAAAAACAAGGTTTATTAGCTGGGAAAAGACTCATTAAGTCAGGGAAACAGACCAAGGTAAATAAGCACTTTGAACCCTTAGAACTAGAATTAACAGGGTGCACCCAAGAAATGGTAACAGTACTAGGCACTCAAACTATTTCAGGGATTATGTCACATCAGAGGTGACCAGAGGTGGGGGTAGTGGAGGCAACCAAAACCTGCTGCAAGGCCCAGAGCAAGAAGGCTAGGGCTAAGAAACTGAGCTGGTTGAGCAAGGAGGTCATGGAAAAGGTAAAGAGGAAAAGAGCTGCCTTTAGGAAGTACAAGAAAATAGGGAGGGGGGAAGACAGGGAGGAGTACTTGACAGAATCGAAGGAGGTGACAAGGCAGTGGGAGCAAGGCATCTATGGAACTCAGGCTGGCACAAGTCATTAAGAGGGAGAAGGACTTCTTTAGGTACATCAGAGAGAAAAGGGCTATGGGACCACATTGTAAGGATTAGAAAGGAGGGGTTGGGTGGAAGCAGGGTGCCATAAGGCAGAAACACTAAATGAGTACTTGCTCAGTATTTAGTAAAGAGAAGAGGGGTGACACCCAAGGGGGAAAATGGCAGAAATGGGGGAGGGGTGACAGATGGGAAATCATGGAGGGCAGAGTGCGGGAGGTTTGAAGGCACTAAGGGTGGATAAGGTGCCAGGCCCAGATGGCATCCACCCCAGGGTACTGAAGGAGCTGGCAGAGGTCCTTGAAGGACCTTTGGCAGACCTATTTAATGCCTCACTACATTCGGGGCATGTACCTCAGGACTGGAGGATGGATCATATGGTGCCCCTCTACAAGAGTGGCCCCAAGGATGAACCAGAAAACTACATACCAGTGAGCCTCACATCCATCATGGGTAAACTAATGGAGACTATCCTGAAGGAGAGGCTGGTGGCCCTCCTAAAGGCCAAAGGACTACAGGACAGCAGACAGCATGGCTTCATATGGGGCAGATCCTGCCAAACCAACCTGGTGGAGTTGTATGACTGGGTAACTAGGCAACTGGACAGGGGCCATGCAGTGGATGTCCTGTATCTGGACTTCAGTAAGGCATTCAACTCGGTGCTGCATGGAAGGTTGGGAAGTAAGGTAGTAGGCACGGGGCAGGTGCAAAGCTGGTGAGATGAGTAGGGAACTGGCTTCAGGGAAGGCAACAGAGGGTGGTGGTGGGTGGGGAGCTCTCACACCCAAGGGTAGTGATGAGCGGTGTTCCACAGGGCTCGGTGTTGGGACCAGTGTTGTTTGGGATATTCATTGCAGACATATCATTGGACATCAAGAGCAAGATCAATCTGTTTGCTGATGATACCAAGGTAGGAGCTGTGGTAGATGACCTAGGGAGGATGGCAGGGGTTGCAGGATGATCTGGCAAAGCTTGAAACCTGGTCAGACACCTGGCAACTGGGGTTTAATGCCAAAAAGTGCAAGGTGCTGCATTTTGGGATGAAGAACCCAAGGAGGAATTATCAGCTGGGTGGAGTGCAGCTAGCCCAGACAGAGGAGGAGAAGGATCTGGGGGTGCTCATTACAGGGTCAATGAACAACTTGGCACAATGTAGGAAGGCAGCTGCAAAGGCCAACAAAATGCTGGGTTATATTGCAAGGGGTATATCCACGAGGAGGGAGGAGGTGATTCTGCCACTGTATAGGTCATCAGTTAGACCACACCTGGAGTACTGAGTGCAGTACTGGTGCCCGTATCTGAAGAGGGACATTAAGTTACTGGAGGGGGTGTAGTGCAGGGCAACAAAGATGATCAAGGGGCTGGGGGACTTATCATATGAGAGAAGGCTGAGGGAGTTGAACATGTACTCACTGGAGGAGAGTAGGGACAGGGGGGACATGATTGAAACCTTTAAGTACATGAAAGGAATAAACAAGACAGGTACAGAGGGGCTGTTCAAAGTAAGGGAGGGGAGGGACACCAGGGGCCATGATATGAGACTAGAGGGAGGAAGGTTCAGGAGGGAGATGAGGAGACACTTTTTTACAGAGAGGGTTGTGGCTGGGTGGAATGTGTTACTTGCAAAAGTGGTATACAGTAGAACAGTGGACTGCTTCAAAAGGGGATAGGACAGGACAAGGGGGAGGGTCAATAAAGGGGAAGGGTGGAAGGGAGGGGCAGCTGCAGAATAAGGGGTGCTAGCTGCACATTCGAGCAGACTTGATACACCTCTAGGCCTTTATCTGCTGGCAAATTTCGTATGTTCATATGTTCATATCAGATAACAGTCCCTGGAAGATTATCCATCACACCTAACATTTTTGAGGCTAGTTACACATCTACACCCAATTGTCTTAAAACCTTAAATGGAGCTCAAGAAAGGGGAGCTCAAGATCTAGAAGTTAATTACACTTCAAGCAGTATGTTGTCAAACTGTGGGTCTGAGTGTCCTTCTTCTCTTGTTTTCCCCCCAAGAATATTTTCTTGAGTCTAACCAGATGCAGACCTGGCAAGTGGAATTAAAAAACATAGCCAGTAATCTACTAAACACCATAAGCGGCCTAAAACAACTTGACACCCCAGCAAAAGAAGTGCTAACAACTTCTACCTCACAAAAGCAAACAAGCCAGAAGTGAGATGGAGGTTTTAGTCTAGCTTCCCTCTATGCCTTTAGGCTTAATGATGAATTACAAAAATGCATGCATGATCCACATGTTGCCCATATGTTAATTATGGAAGATATTTTTAATTTTAAACATGAGGTTGATGCAGTTAAGGAAAGTATTGCACAGAATGGTTTCAAATTGGATGATATTTTATTGAAAATAGAAAAACTAGTCCTACAAGATGGGTCTCCTTCTATTTTAATAGAAAATTCCCCCCTTAACACGTCCTGTTTTCTAGCCCATAGTAATTCCTAAAATGAATGCAAAAACTTCAATAACAAGAAAGAGAAGAAAGACACACAAAGGGAGAAAAAATAATAGGAAAAAGGAAATGGTAAAAGGAAGGACACAAGTAATAAATACAATGAACAAAGACAGGGGGTAATGGACAGGGTACAACCATTGAATACTAACATAATAGCAATAGAAGCTGGTGACAGTTTTGGGACCTTTTATGCAACGATGGATCAAGTTAAGACACATGATTTACATAAGGAAATGAAGAACCTATATCTTGAAACAATAAGTGCTCAACTGGTGAAATTCGAGGCAGACTTAAGAAATTTTAGAGAAGAATGGCTTAATTGGACTAATAATAATGGATAAGAACATAATCCAAATTCTGTTTCAATTAAAGTGGATGCCGAAGGTACACAAAACAATGAGGCCAATCTAATCGATACTGCAGAATGTGCCATCTTATGTCTATATGGGTATAATCAGATGGAAGTGGCAATAATGCACCTGGGCAAAAACAAGATTTTGAACCTGTTAAGGGCAGCTACTTGGGCTAAGCTACAGGATTCAGATACAGCCCAAATGTGGAAAGATAAAGATGAGGAAGGCAAAGATTGTATATTCATATTTTGTAAGGTAGCAAGAGTTGCAAATCAAATATGATTTAATATTGCGGCACTTAAAAGGCATGGCTGCAGTGTTCATTACTTAAATAGGAAATTATTGAATTCCTCTTAGGGGACTACTAGTAAAGTAGGTTACATTAGCATTTTTGGCCTAAAATCCCATTCTGTGAGAAACTAATGTAAGAATTCAAAATGTTCAAAATAATCTTTTCACACATGTTCTTAAGATTCCTGTAGATGAAACCACTATATTGTAGGTGAATCGATGTGAAAATGATAACAGATCTGGTTGAGTAGATATTAAAATTCAAGATATGGGTATGGCTCAAATCATCTTAGAGAAAACTGCACTTCTTGACACAGCAGGGTTGTATATTATAGATAGTTCACTTCTAGGGTAACAAGGGATGTACCAACAAATCTGGAAATGACTTACAAGACAGTGAATAAATCAAACATTTTAACAATATATGGATTAAAAAGAACAAAAAATGAAAATAATACAACATTTAAAGTAATTGTAAAAAATATCCTGGAACAACTCCTAAACATTTCCATCAAAAAACAGGATGCCATCACAGTATACAGACTTGGTTGTGACTCGGACAGTGATCAGGTGCAGGTCACAGTAAAATACCAAAGTCTGTATGAAAAAATAATGGACAAACTGGGGCTTTTAGATTCCTTGGGCCTCTTTGTGGTACCAGAAAATCCAAAAAAATAAAAGTACAACTTATGGGGAAGAAGCAAAAGGGAAAATATCTGTGGATCCAAGAAATAGGGGAGAACAAAATCTTAATTTGAATACATTATATAATATTACTGTCTCTAACCAATATGAGATTCTTGGCCATCAGAATAATTGACTTCAGAGTAGGGATGCTGATGCCAAACAAAATGATGTTATATCATTTATATCATGGAATACAACAGGGCTTCTTTCTAAATTGGCTGATAGTGATTTTTGAGACTATTTAAGTAATTTCACTGTAATTTGTTTGCAAGAAACATGGCATAAGAATGAAACTGAAGTCGACTTACATGATTATATAGCATATCAAATGCCACATAAAAGAACTGGCAGGACAGGTACAGTAGACTTGCTGGGGGATTGATTATTTGGGTCAAGATAGATGAGAAAAAAAAAGTTCAACTAATAGACAAAAAAGATAATTTTATTATTATTCGGGTTAAGATGTTCAGTGCAAAACTGTGCCTTATTAATACATATATTCCCCCAAATAATACAAAATATTACCATGAAGGGATATGGGGAGTCTTGAAGGAAGTGATTTATACAAGTGGGGTCTTATCTGCCTGTGAAAATATTCTTCTCTGTGGAGATTTTAATGCCAGAAAAGGGGCCTTTGATGGTTACGCTACTGCTCCTTATCATGTTTGGTGTCATAAAGATGTACATGTACAAACTAGACACACAGAAGATAAAATGTATCATTTGGCACCAGTGAATGGGAGGGTATTTGATGACCAGGAAGGAAGATTTACTCATTTTGACCCCTTTGGTCCATCAGTTTTAGACTTTTTCTTTCGGAGTGGCGAAATGTAGCTATGGGACACCTGCTGTGTAGAGCGCAGAGCTGAGAGTGTTCACTTTCCACTTATAATAACAACAAACTTAATAAATACAGATTTGGATGCAACACAACCACTGCCACAATTTGAAATATGTAACAGGGTCAGAATTAATTGGCAAACATTTTCTGAATCTTGTATAAAATGAATAGATGATACAATAGTAACTCTCCTAATAAATGCTGTTGATGATAATGAGCAGTTTCATGGGTATAACAACAGAAAGCTTAAGACTATTAAAAAATATATTAACAGACATTACAGCCAAAGGAGGAACAAGGAGGACTGAATTGACATGGTTTGATGCAGAGTGTAAAAGAGCTATGAAATAATTAAATAACATGATTAGATTTTATAAACACAAGCAAGGTGTAACTGGATATGGCAATTTAAATGAATTAAGGAACCGTTATAAAAACCTATTTAAGTCAAAACAAAGAGAATATCAATGGAAACAGTGGGAGAAGATGCTAGAAGTCATAGGAAAGAATGATGTTCCCTCCTATTGGCTAATGACTGTGAAAGGAACCAATAATCTTAAGTATAATATAGACTTGTATATAACAATGGCTATATGGACTACATATTATTCCAGCATTTTTTATGATCCCAATATTAAGGAACAAATACATAGGGTAGCAATTAGTATGTCACAGTTTAATAAGATTAGGGTAGCTGAAGTCTATCTCATAATTAGCTCAATGAAAGAAAGGAAGGCCCCTGTGCCAGATTCTATTCTGGCAGAATTATATTTATTGTTCCCTGGAGCATGGGCCAAGATACTAATTAAGTTTTTAAATGATTGTTGCACTTTTCTGGAATTTCTGACTTCATGGAAGGGTGCAACTATTATATCCATCTTTTAAATAGGGGATAGGAAAGACCCTAAAATGTATAAGCTCATTTGATTATTGGACACGATGGGTAAAATCTTCTCCAAAATTATTTTGGAGAGACTACTTATTCACATTAATAATCTATGAGGCCTTCCAGAACTGCAGACAGGTTTTCATTCCAGCTACAGTACCATTGATAACCGCTTTGTCATCAGACATATTTTTGAAAAAATATGTTACTCTGTGAAAACAAAAAGTGTATGCTGTTTTTGTGGACTTCAGCTCTGCATTTGACTCAAATACACAAAATTCACTATGGGAAATGATGCTGGAATGGGGTATTTCCCCAGAGCTAGTGGCAATTATTAGGGAGCTATATCAAATATTTGGGACCAAATTAGGTCAGGAGCTGATGGACAGCATTCTGCCAGACTTCACAAATGGTGGGGGTTCTGGTAAGACAGAGCTGTGTCCTTGCACCAATATTATTTTGTATTTACATAAACAAACTTTTGTCACAGTTAGAGATTTATCAAACTGATTCCCTGAAAATGTTATCGAAAACTGTGCTGTTCTGGCTTATGCAGATGACCTAGTACTATTTTCATTAACACAGTCTGGTCTCTCTGAGAAGTTAAGCATATGACAGACTTATGCAAATAAATTTAATATAAGGATTAATGAAACCAAAACACAGATAATGGTCTTTGGGGGTTAAAAGCCAAAAACAAGCTGGTATATAGAGGAGAAAAAAATTAAAACTGTAACTTCTTATAACTATTTGGGAGTGCACCTGAACAGTAATGGTAGTTGGAAACATCATGTCAACTTACTTAAAACCAAATTAAAGCAGACTGCAAACTCTTTACTAACATTTAATCATAAATTTGGAGAACTCCATAAAGACAGTTATAAAACCAGTAAAAGCAAAATAGCATACCCAAGCCCTTTACGGTGCTGAAGTTTGGGATACTGGTAATATGGGCCCACTGGAAATACCCTTAAACAAACTCTATAGATCATGTCTTGGTTTAAGTGCATCAGTTCCAGCAACTGTGGTAAGGGCAGAACTCGGACTTCCGAGATTAAATGCTCTTTTCTGGCAAAAAAAATTAACTACTGGATAAACTTGTTACAGATGAGTACAGGTAGACTGGCTTCTCTTTGTGTGCAGGAAAAATCCTTTTGGCACTCTTCAGGGATAATGAAATCTAGTTGGCTGAAAAAAATCCAGGAAATACTAAAAGAAGCAAAATTGGATTTCCTGGAAAATCTTTGGGAAAGAGGGATAGTAATAAGTTTCAAATACTAGAAGTTTGTCACCCAAGGACTAATGAATCAATATATGGCTCAAGATTTAGATAGCATAAAACACTTAAAAATTTCGACATGGCTGAGACAAAACAATGTAGCACATGGTTACAGAATCTATTTGGACATCTTAACAGATTTTGGAAAAACTAATTTATATACAAAATGTAGATTTGAGCTCTTTCCTAGTGCAGTTCTGTACACAAGATATAGCAAAGTGATATCTTCTCAAGCTACCTTCTGCCCCTGCATGAATACAGTAGTTGAGAATTTACACCACGTTATGTTTGATTATACTTGGTACAAAAAATTTAGAGACAAATGGTTAACACCATTGTGCACAAGTATATTAATGAAAGACAAAGATGAACTGTTAAAAATAACTTTTACTACAAATTATGAGTTTATAATCAGGAAAATTGTGAGATATTTGACAGAAATTTGTAGGATTAGGGCCAAACATAGTGCAATATCTGAGATTTGAAATGCTATTCCTTAGAAAGACTTGTAGCAATGAAGTGCTGCTATAATATTTACTTGTTCTTTACACTTTTCAATATCCTTAGACTATATCTGTATAGGTTGATTGTAATTGTGTTATGCCTATTTTGCTATATGAATATATGTATCTGTGTTTTATTTATTTGTTTTGTAAAGGTCAAATGACTGAACAATAAATTTCTTACTAATACTGATTGTCTGGGGGCTTGGCAGACTGGGAAGAAGGAGGAAGGGGTGCGCCAGCAAGGAGGTTGAGGGCAGAAGGCAGCTGAGATCAGTGCCATATCAGAGGAGGGACCATGGGACTACAGCCAGCCAATAGCATGACTGTAGCACAGTACTTATTTCCCAGAAGGCCAAGCAACCCCTAATGTGAGTGATCTCAAAGTGTGAGGGCCATGAAGCAGGAGTGTGACATCTGATGTAGGTCATCTGCAGGACTTCAACAGGGTATAAGTGTCAAAGTACAGTGCTGAAAAAATATTCAAAATACACTGATATGTCAACTCCACAGTATGTAGCCTGAAATAATTTTATTATGCAGAGAGCTACAATCAAGATCTTAAGACAGTCTCTCTAGTTTCCACATTACCATGTGGAAGCTCATTGATAGTCTGAGGGATAGGGAGGATGGGAAGAAGGAGGAAGAGTGTGTGGGCATAAGCCAGCTAGGATTGGCATACAACCCAGCTCAACAACCACCAATACAGTGAACATTAAAATTAATGTTTAATGTGAGAGGGCTATGCCCCCTGCACTCCCATATTAAAGTAATCATCTCCAAGTGGAGCTGGACACTGGGGAATAGGACACTACATGGGAGAGGGGCTGCAGTAAACGGGGGGATACCATGGCTGTGGCAACAAAACCAGAAGACGGAACCCCTCCCAAAAAAAATCCAACATCAGTAACAGTACAGAAGATCTACCTGCAAGCAGTCCTGAACCCAGGACCATCAGCACTGTTGCCGGCATCCATACCCACCATGCCAGGTGTCCAGCTTGGCAGCAGCAGGCTCCACTCCTCCATTTAGCCCATTGCACCATGCAAACACCTTCATTCGCCATTGCTGTTCTGTCCCTCATCCCTTGCTATTCTCTACCCTCGCTAAATCTCAGTGTCACTGCTCCTACTGGTGATCAAATTGAGTCACTCATATTTGAGTCACTAAATTTGGTTCGCCAATATGACGTGATACCCTTGAAGTCTGAGTGCCATGTAGTAGGAGTGTAGAAAATGACCTGGGGGCATCAGCACAGAGTCCACAGGACAGGCCGCAGGTTTGCAGGGGGCACTGCCCAGCCAAGGCAGAAGCCACAGAGACTACTTGGGAAGATAAAGAGGTAGGCCACAGGGCAGGTCTTATAATGGGAGGTCTGTTGGGGAAAACATAGAGATATACAGTACAATCTCTATGGGATAGGCCTACAGGGACAGTAAAGCAGAGGTAGGCTGAACCCCCCTATCTGAGGTAGGCCTACAGGGACAGCAATATAGGGGTAGGCTGATATTCCATATCTGGGGTTGGCCCCAAACAATTTTGAGATAGAGTAGGCAGTAGAGTACAGTATACAGGCAAGAAATTGGAAGGAGGTGTGTTGTGAGCTGCAGAGAATTGGGACAGCAGTGTTAGGCACACCCTTGGAGGTTGGATGGTGCATTTGTGCAGACTGGGACTGGGATTCACGATGGTAGAAGTACAGCTGCTAAGGGCATAATTTAGCAAAATGTTGGGAATTCAAAATGAAGACCTTAATAGGACACTAGAGACTTAGAAAGTCCCAGTTTCTTGAACCCCACTACTGAAAAGGACAGAAAGGTTAAGGGAGACAGGCTGAAACAGAGTTGGAGGAAAAAAGGGAAGAGAAAGGGCAGTGAAGGCGTGGTGCAATACTTAGAGGTATAAAGAATCTTTACCAGATCTTAGGCTCCCTAGAGAGTGGCAGTTTCCAGGGAAGTCAAAGAGGTGAAGGGGGGGAGCAAACCATGGAGGGGAGGAAGGGTAACAGTGGGAAAGATATGATATCATGGTGAAGGGAAATATTGAAACAGATGTAGGAGCAGTAAGGGACAGGGGACTCCAGGGATTCAGGAAAGGCAGGGAGTGGAGATGGGAAGAAAAGTTGGAAATGGCAAGAACACAAAAAAGGGAGAAGTCACAAGGGGGAGAAGGGAGAATGAATTGCTTCTGTGAGCTGTGGAAGTGATAGTAAAGAGACGATCACAGAGAAGGTATGGGTTCAGGGAGGAAGGCAAAGAGAAAGGGACAAACACATGGCAAGGGGATGGGATGCAGTGAGGGAAATTAGTGGCTCTCCAATGAGTAGTCAAGGGATGGGATTAGACATGCAGTGAATTTAAATTCCGCCGGTGAAGTGAACACGAAGTGGGCACTTCGTGTTGCCACTCAGCCAAGCAGAGTGGGCAATGCAAACTGCTCATTCCGCCTTGTCATTATCACTTCGCATTAAGGTGGAATGACATTGCGAAGTAAGGCAAACTCATTGTTTTTAATGGACTTCGCCTTTCTCATTATGATTCTAAGTGACCCACTTGTTGTTTCAGATTTGGCAGCCCCCCACACATCACATGGCTTACAGTACTGTAAGTCACATGCTCTTTAGCTAGGCAGGAAGAAAGTGAGTCATACAAGCAGACGCTTTTACTTTCTCCTGTGCAGATGAAGAGAGAGTAGTGTGTTTTGTGACTGCTGATACTTTGAGATCAGAGAGAGAAGGAGATTTAAACTCTGATTTAGACCCAACAGCTTTTTTAAAAGCTACATTTTTTTGTCTTTTCTGTACTCTTTTTATTTAATTTGCTCTTTTGGTAATTTTATTTTTCTTACTTTTATAAGTAAGAGGTGTGCAAGAACAAGGGGGCACAATTTGAAGATAGAGAGGGGGTGGCTCAGAGGTAATATAAGGAAGTATTTTTTCACAGAGAGGGTTGTGGATGCATGGAACGGCCTTCCGGAGGAGGTTGTGGAGTCAAAAACAGTGGTGGAATTCAAGCATGCATGGGACAGTCATAAGACCATTCTAGGAGGTGGGGGTAGGAAGAAGTAGGCTGCTGGTTAACTAGGATCTTCAGCTTATCCAGTAGGTAGGGAAATGGGCAGACTGGGTGGGCCAAGCGGTCCTTATCTGCCGTCAAATTCTACGTTTCTATGTTTTGTTAGTTATTTGTCTGTGTCTGTGTGACTGTGTGTGTGTGTTGTATGACAGTGTGAGTAGTGATTGCTCAGACTGAGGGAGCTCAGTAGGAGAGATGGACCAGGGTGAGGGAATGTCTGGGGTGGGGGCAGTTCTGGGAAAGCGTGGCAGTGGTACGCATCGTACCATGCATATGTGTGGAGGGCATGGGTGCCCATTCCTGTTGGACTGCTCAAAACTTGTGAGTGCCCCCTCCGAAGCAGGACCAGCATCGCCTCCTGTCCTGACTCTGAGACAGTTGAACTACCACCACCACCACCAAGTCCAGCACCAGGTCCTCTGGAGCAGGATGTGCCTGTTCCCCCAGGCCCAGGTGTGGATCCCATCCCTGTTCAGCACTGTGACCAGCCAGCTGCCAGTTCATCTGGCCATTGCCTGCTTGTGCCTGGTCCTTCTCGCACCTCCATTGTTTGGCAGTTTTTTGACTGTGTTGAGGGGGCAGCAGTGTGGTCAGGTGCCACCTATGTGAGGTGGAGGTGTGCCATGGCCCCCGTGGGACTCACCTGGAGACTGGGGGCCAGCACACCCATATGCTCTATCACCAGTAGTTGGAGTGGCAGGCTGCCACAGAACGGACCATGCCTGCACCTGCTGGCCATTCTGTGGCAGAGGGTGCAGCTGTGCATTGCGGCATCCCTAAGAAGAGGAGGGCCACAGCAGCATCTGCTGCTCCACCAGCACCCCCCCCACCACCACCACCAGCAGGTCAACCTGTAGAATGTGTGGACCCCAGAGAACTGCATGTAACACAGGCTGTCTTGGCAGTTCTCTGGAGTGCTGTCGAGGATAACAATGAGAGGGTGAGTGTTGTGGAGTAGTGGCTGGATCGCATAGAGGGACATCAGTTGCAAATTATGTCCATGCTGGAACTACTACTGGATCACCATGGGATCCCACATTATTTTTTTTTCCTCACACCATGTGCCCCCCATACCTTCCTTGCTGTGTTATAAAATGTATTCCTCCACCATCCCCGACCCTTGTATGTAATTATGCCCTTTTTTTGTTGTCTTCCATATGCGTGACACTTTGTATTCTGAGCAGTGCAAGTATACTGTACTAAACTGCATGTGTGCAGTCAGTCTTGTTTCCAATCTGTGTATGTACTGCAGACACTGTCCAACTCCCTGACTTAAAAAAAACATTAATGAGTACAATGGTGGGGTGGTGAAGTATGGAGAGATACTACAAAACAGGCTTACAGTACATCCAAGTAACTATTAAAAATAATTTATGCTGTGATTTGTGACGTAATCATGAATCGGGATTTGTGACTGCATTTGAGACCGTAATGATGAAGAAACGTGAATGTCAACCACCTACGGCTGTACTTCCCCGATGAACTGTAGCTTAAAACTCCCAGACTTAAAAACATGTATCAATGAGTACATTGGTGAGGTGGTGAAACCTGGAGAGATACTACAAAACAGGCTTACAATACATCCAAGTAACTAGAAAAAATTGATATTGTGATTCGTAATGTGAATGATCGTTAATTGTGATTTGTGACTGCATTTGTGACCGTGACAATGAAGAACATGATTTATATCACGAGTGACTCGTGATGATGGTCCTGATTTAAAAATGCATATTAATGAGTACAATATTCATGCAGAATTAAGCACCACACCTGTCCAGTACTCTGAAGGGAAGCCAAAGAAACAACTGTGACTTAAGTTACAGATGGAGATTGGGCCCTAAAGAGATGCAAATGCACAGACAGATTAAGATTGCGCTGTGCACTGAAGAGATGCAGACACAAAGGCACAACACATAACCAGTGCTCACCATCAGAAATTCAAATCTGGAAAAGAATACCTTTGCCAGTTGGGGCGGGCCATGGGGGGGGGGGCAGTGTACTGCACTGCTGCAGTAACAGTCACTAGTACCAGCAAAGATATCACAAAGAAGTACACAAATCACACAGCTGCAGTGGAAAGCAGCTTCACATTGCTGAAATTATTATGTGGCACAATAAAAGGTGCCTGATTTGATGACACGCATCACACATATACTCACACACACACCAAGTAATGCATAGCAAAATGAAAACTGCAGTAATATAACCACAAATTTTAAACAAACTAAAATTCTGCACTGCGGCAGTAACAGTCACTAGTACTAGTAACAGTAAAGCTACCATAAAGAAGTACAAAAATCCCACAGCTGCAATGGATAGCAGCTTCACATTGCTGAAATTATTATGTGGCACAATAAAAGGTGTCTGATTTGATAACACGCATCACACACATACTCACACACACTAAGTAATGCATAGCAAATTGAAAACTTCAGTAATATAACCACATATTTTAAACAGACTAAAATTATGCACTGCTGCACCACAACAATCAGCAAAATAATGGCAAGAAATATTGAAAATATTACTGTGTGTACATTAACACAGTTGTACAAGAAAAATATCACCAAAACAGAAAGCACTGTCTTTTTCTTCAAAGTTAATCTACCTACACCACAGATACGCCCCTCCCCCAAAGCGCACTTCCACTGTCTCTCAGTACACAGACTGAATGTTGTACATTAACATTCAAAATCCATACACAAACAATAAACGCTCGACGATAGGAGCACAGGAGGGTTTCCTATAATCGATGAACTAACGTTTCAACAAAAAAAAATGACCCAAAAAGGCTTTTTTAACAGCTTTTTGAAGGTTTGAATTGCAGAGAGCTCTCAGAGCAGATTGTCTTCTACAGCTTCCTACACACACTACCCCAAACTGAGGCTGTACAGAACAATCTAGAGCCCATGTGACCTGAAATCCCACAAATCACTGCAAAATTCACCTTTGGAGCTTAAAAACAAGTCGAAGTGAGGTGAAGTAAATTGTTTTCACTGTACTTCACCTTAAGAATTGGTGGAATAGTGGTTTGGGAAGGCGGAGTAACATGAAGTCAGTGTTTTCAATGGACTTCGCGTTACCCATTAATAACGCAAAGTACTCCGCTTTGCATTGTGGAGCACTCCGCAAATTCACCTTCACTCCACGGAGCGAATTGGGGCTGCTTCGCCCATCACTAGAGGGATCCATGATAGTAGGGACAGTTGCAGTGCAAGTCCAGGAAATGGGAGCGAAAAGTATAGATTAAAAAGCCGAAGGAAAAATGGAGAAAGATGTATGGGACAGAGAGGGCCTGAGCTCTGGGGGTAGTAAAGGAGTGGACAGAAAGTTCAACTATACAGTGATGGTGGTGGAGTGAGAGGGATAAGGAAGAAACACACCTTACAGGCACCTGAGGTTAGGGGCAAGGAGGTGGAGGGGAGAGGGGTGAGGAGGGGAGTTGGAGAACTGTACCTTAGTGACACATGAAGTTAGGATCAGGGAGAGGGACAACAAATCTGGCATGGGTGTAGGAGAAGTGAGAAAGATACAAATTTCCAATCAAACATTAAGGGTTGAGGGAAAATGGAGGGGGGGTTACAGTGTTCTTGTAATAGGGGACTCCACAGAAGGAGGAACAAAGTGTCCATGGGGTAGGATGGTCATACACAAAAGGAGCCCGGTGTGTCTCCCAAGTATGATGGCTGATAAGACCTTTCTAATGGTACAATAATTTACTCAGGGAGTAGGGGGTAAACTCCATGTAGTTATAAATCTGGGTGCAAATAACCTGGCAAAATGTGAGGCTGAGGCACTGTAGTTCATGACAGGTTCAGGGTGCTTTGACAAAATATAAGTGGAAGGGCAAAATCAGTAGCATTCTTAGAAGTGCTACTGGTGTCCAGGGTCAGTTAAGCTAGGAAGCTTAGGATATCTGACTTTACTGTATAATCTGTCTCAGAGAATGGTGTAAGGATGACTGCATTAGATACATAGGGGACTGGGGAAGAGTCTGAGAGAGAAATTCCTTTACTCAACAGACAGGCTACACCTTAGCTGGGGGGGGGGCAAGGATGCTTAGGGACAAGATTGTAGAGTATATTAAAGTAGCAGTATTTGTTAGATGGCAAAACATTTCATCATATCGGGAGGGCTTAGCCCGTGGTTCAATGCGGGGGAACAAACCTCTCCCCCTAACCATATTTAATCCTACGTTTCTTTCTCCTCAGTGCTTAGTCCATTTTTTTTCTTCTGAGCCCTGCGTGGTCGCTGTGGCTGTGTGCTCCTTTTTCTTGTTCCTTTGCCTGACTGCTGTCTTGCTTCTTGTTGTTTCCGCATCACCTATTTGTGTATCTTTGTTATTCCCATCCTCTCTGCTGTTCTCTGGTTCTCTGTCCACTGTTTCCCCATCCCTCTTTTTCATTTGCATCTGCTCTCTCGTTAGCTCCTCCCCCTGCTCTTTTACTGTTTGCCTCTCATCCTGCCCTCCCCCTGCCTCGTGCAGTTGATTTGCTGACCTTTTGCTCGCCTTATTTAGCGGAGTGCTTTTCTTCTCCTGTCCAGTTAATTTTGCACTTCTTTGTGTGTTCCACTTGTTCTCCCTCCCGTATTGTCTGCTTGTGCCCCCGCCCATTCCCTCATTCTCCATCCCTAGCTTGGCTTCTCCGTTATCTCTGTGTCTATCCTTGTTTCTTCATTGCTTTGTTTTGTGCCTGCATTATTGTTATTCCTTGCTTTTTGTTTTTTTTGTCCTAGTTCTCTTCCTGGTTCCCTCTTCCTCGTTGCTGACATCATCTTAAAACTACAGTACACTCCACTGTTACTCAATCTACATTGGTGGCATTCTGCCTATAGTACTTCTATTTTTTTGCCTAAGTCCTTAATTTCTACCTCTGCCAGCCCTCACCAGCAGCTCTGTCTCCATCTTGCTACCTCTTGCCAAGTGGCAGAGCATTGGCAGGGTCCGCCTATAGTCCACAAGAGACGAGTCCTAGTCTTCTGCCTTATCTGCTTGCACTTAAACCAGCTTATACCTGCATCCAGCCTATTGTCTCATGCAGTATTTGAAACTGTTATACCATTCACTGCAATGGATTCATCAGTTTCTGGTTATTCCTCTGACCCAGAAGAAGGCTCTTCCAGCCTCCCACCAAAAGACTCCCTAAACAAAATTCATGCAAGCATATTTCCAAACCCAAATATTCTCTGAAGGACTGGACGGTCCCTCACCTCATTACCAAACTCCAAAAACTTTGGAATTCTTATTCAGGGTCAGCCAGGAAGAAAGAATTGTTTAACCATTTGGTAGTGGCCAAGTCCCATCAAGAAGAGCCAACAGCTCCCGATGAACCTGCACCCTCTCCTTCTTCCAATGCTAATTCTGAACTTAAATAGCTCATATTACAACTTGCCTCTTCCATATCTGATATCCAAACTCACTTTATAGCACTTGAAGAATGACTTCCTTCTTCACCTGACTCTCCACCCTGGCCTATTACAGTTCCTCTTTCTTCGACTGCCCTCCAAGAAGATGAAATTCAGCTTGGTGTGCTACCACCATCCACCATTCCTCTGGTTTCCTCAGTATCATCCCTTTCAGTTTCAGGAACTTCTACACCTCCTTCTACCTTGCCTACAGTTTCTCCTGTGCATCTCATTCCTAGTCACCTCTGCAAGGATGTCATAGAAGGAAAGGATGTTAACTTAATTTCTCTCCTCATATCATCCCACTACACAGTTGAGAATCAGGTTGTTACATGTGGAGACATTTCCATAGTGCTCAAATCTAAAGACCCTAGGCTCCTGAAGAAACTAACCATTCTTGAATTCATGCTTGCCTTTATTTTATATAGAGACATAGTCTGCTCCGCCATCCCATCTATGCATGAGGAATTGGACTCCTATTTGTACTTGATAGTCAACCTCGGAGTTCATTTTGGTGGCACTCGATTCTATGACTATCATCGCTCTTTTTCAGCTAAAGCAGCAGCTCTCTTAACTCATTTTAGCTCAAGACTTTATTGGGCTGTCCTTGAGAGTGAATTGTTTTGCCATCATTTCGCTGGTCAACAAGCACTTTCCTGCCAAATATGTGGCTCCTTTTCTCAGTTTCCATCTCTCTGTCCAATGACCTTATCTGAACCACCTACCAGAGCTCACAGGACCTCTGCATCAACCTCTCTCTCCTGCAAACATAATTCACACTGTCTGTAATCCTGGGGCTTTTCCTTGCCCCAATAGTGATAGACTTGGCTGCCCGATTAAATATTTTCAAAATCAACCTATTTGTTTTAACCTAAACAGTAAAGGCTGCCAAGGTTGCAATCTTCTTCATGTCTGCAACTTCTGTGGGGATGCTCATTCTCATTCCAAATGTCCAAAGATGCCCAGGCCTAAGCAATGACAATTATCGCATCCCTCCTCCAGCGGGAATATCCAGGCCCTAGCTACTGCATAATCTTCCCATCCAAACTGAGCCCTAGTGAATTTTCTCATAACTGGGTTCTCTGAAGATTTTCATACTGGAGTCTAAGTTATCCCCTTGGAATCCTTCATCTGTAAGAATCTACAATCTGTTATGTAGAAACCCAAAGTCATCCAGCAACTCTTGCAAAAAGAATTACAAAAAGGGTTTCTTCTACAATAGGTCACTTCCAGTACCCGGCTTTTCCTTCCTGCAGAATCAGTCCTATTGGTGTAGCTGCTAGAAAATTCTCTGGAAAAAAACAGATGATCAACATTCTCTGTGCTCCTCTTTCAAAGCCCATACACAGTATCAATTTGATTTCTTCAGAAGACTATTCCCAATCCGACGGCTGCATAGCTGATGCAGTCACCATCATTAAACAGTTTGGTCCTGGTGCTTGGCTTTCTAAAGCTGATATAACTGATGCCTTCGAGCTACTTCCAATTCACCCTTTTTTGTGGCATCTTTATGGCATTCGCTGGGAAGACCGTCTGGTGCAAAAGCAGTCCCAAACTCTTCGAGTTATTTTCAGAGACTTTTTGTTGGATCTTACTTAACTATTGTTGTTACCCTGCAGTAATTCATCTTCTGGATGACTTCTTCCTAATTGATCCATCTAACCATCCTCTAGCTGAAAGTATTTCTTCACTTTAGGATATTTTTCAGCTCTCAGGAGTCTCTTTATCCACCAAAAAGACCCTTGATCCTACTACTGCACTTGAATTCCTTGGTATCAAAATTGATTCAGTGTGCACGGACGTTTGCCTGCCTCTGGATAAATTACACAGGATCCAAACACTCATAGAATCTTTCTTGAATTGATCCTCCTGTACCAAGCACAGACTTCTTTCTGTACTAACATATTTAAATTTTGCCATGTGCATAATACCTCAAGGGCATTCTTTCATATCATACCTCCTCCAGCTGACTTCTTCTGTTTCCATGCTACATCACCATGTCACTGTTTATGCACCAGATAAATTGGATTTGGCAGTGTGGTCCCTTTTTTTATCTTCTTGGAATGGTTGCTCCATGTTCTAAAAAAGATTTATCCCCAGATCTACATCCAAGAATTTATACCGATGCATCCCCCAACTATAGATTTACTGCAATCTTTGGACATTCATGGTTTGCCTCTCCCTGGCCACCTGACATTTATTACCTCAGGGATTTTTCAAATACTTCTCCATTAATTGGAAAATCCACATGGTGGAAGCCATTGCCTTCACATGGGGCCATCTCTGGTCTCTCCTAACCATGTCGCTATTTTCCGATAACCAGTCCACAGTGGTCATAACCAATAAAGGCAGATCTCCATCCCATTCTATTATGTTATTCATGTGGAGTCTAACTTGGTTGTCTCTATGCCATAAATTTACTTTGCAATGCTTTTATGCGCCCAGCCTTGCAAATAAAGCTGCTGATTCTCACTCTCTCTCTCTCTCTCTCTCTCTCTGTCTCTCTCTCTTGTTTCCAGTTTCAGGCATTTCACTGGCTCTGTCCTTCAACCTCCTCTTCATGACTCAGCCTCCCAGCTTCTCAGACCTCATCATGACCTAAACTTTTATGGTCATTAAGTACAAACCCTCATGTGGTCCACCCTATCACCTAATATACAAGCCACTTATTCCACTGCTTGGAAGAAATATATAACTTTTTGTTCTACCCAACCAAGTAATGCTGCATTATTTTCAATCAACTTCATCCTAGCATTTATCACCGTCACCAAGCCTTAAATCTTTGTTCCTGTACCATTTGTCAGTACTTATCTGGAGTTCAGTACTTTCTTGCCCAAAAAAATCCATCAATGTCCTCCGTTGTGACAAACTCATCTGTTAAGCTCTTGTTACTCGGTATTAGCAGGTCATCTATCAAGAAAGAACCAAAACATTTTCCCATAAAGACCTACATTTCATCAATTACTGTACTTGCTTTGTTCAAAACTGTTTGAATCTTCAATAAACATCATGGTCACATCAGCTATCCGCTTAGCCTTTTACTGTTTCCTTTGCCCTGGAGAATTTACAGTTCAATCATCATCTTCCTCAGAATTTCTGTCAGTAGTGAACTTAAAGAAGCAATCAGACCACTATATTCTCCACTTTTCAAAATCAAAAACTGATAGACTTCACAAAGGAGTCCAAATCACCAACTATCCTACCTACAATAATTGGTGTCCCATCTGGGTCCTATATAAACTCATCCATTATCATTCCAACTCCCAGCTATCAGATCCTCTCCTACCTACTTCAGTAAGGAACCCTCTGACCATGTAGCAATTCATCAATCATGTGAGGACTCTACTACAAAGACTGGGATTAAACCCCTTCTCATACTCTGGTCACGCATTCCGAATCGGTGCTACCTCTTCAGCATCTCAAAACAACATCCCAGGTCACATCATCAAGAAATTCGGAAGATGGGCTTCATGTTTCCAAACTTACATTCCAAACCCAGAGCAAGACATAAGGCAAGTTTTTAAGGTGATTTCTTCCTAGTATGCCCAGTGGAAGGGTGGCTAGCAGCCATGACTCCTCAGAGGTTTCCCCAAAGGGAGTTTTTTCTCCCATGTGTGCTGCTATCATACTCTCCGTGAGTTGGAGGAGGATATCACTGTTTCCACATTGTTCTTTCTGGGCCTTTTCATTCTGTAATCCATCAGCCCTCTACTTAGGGTGGGAATGAGAAGGGCCAAATAAAACAATACAAACATACATACATATGAACATATGAAACTGCCAGCAGAGACAGACTGTATGGTCTATCAAGTCCATTCGAGGGTACAGCTAGCAGTCCATTACTCTGCAGCTGCCCTTCCCTACCCTACCCTACCCTACCTGCATAACTGTGACCCTCTTCCTCATTTTATCCCATCCCCTCTTAAAACTGCCCACCAACTTACAGGATACCACCTGTTCAGGCAACGCATTCCACATTGTCGCCACTCTTTCTGTGAAATAGTGCCTTCTCATTTCTTTCCTGAATCTTCCTCTCTCCAATCTCAGACTGTGCCCACTAGTGTCCCTCCCTTTAACTTAGAAATTCCTTCTGTGATTCATCATGTGATGCAGACCTCTGAGTAGCAGCTCTTCTACCATGCTCCTGCTTATCCTGTCTTGATCTACTTTTATTGCAGCTCTTGGGTTTATTCATTTTTATTGGTGCACAACTAGGAGTTGGTGGATCTCTGCTGGTACCTTACTGTTGGAGTTTGCAACTGTTTTTACAAGTTTGTGGTAGCGATGGATTTGGAAATGCATCAGGTGCCTCCTCACTATACACCACCACAAACCCAGGACAAAAGCTCTAAATGTGCCAAGGGCTAGTACTCAGTGTTCAGGAAGACTGCCACTACCACTCCGGCACCTGCCTTGTTAACTGAGATCAAGTTTCTGGAGGAATTTCATCCATTTAAGTCATCTCTACAGGAGCTTACAGAGAAATTAAAACCTATGTGGGCTGATCTTGGTGAAGCCATGAAAACGATCTTGGATGTGGCCACCCGTATCACCTCATTAGAACACTGGTGTGACAGGTTTGAACCCGATATTGCCTCCCTCCCGCAGAAGCTCACCAAAATGGAAGCAAAATTGGAAGATGTGGAAGGCTGAAGTTGCCAGAATAATATGGTAATTTTGGCCTTCCAGAAGATACGGAGGGTACTACACCTGTGCTCTTCTCCAAAAAGCTGCTGGCCAAGATTGCTGGTCCATCCCCAAATTACCCGGTCTATATTGTTGAAAGGGCTCATCAATCTCTATGCCCAAGACTGGCAGAAGGCTCCCCTCCTCATACCTTTATTTTAAAACTGTTGAATTATTTAGATAAACAACATGTGCTAACAAAGACATGGGAACTCCGGGAGATATTGTGGGAGGGTATTAAAATTTGGATAGCCCAAGATCTCCCCATGACCACTAGACAGAAACGGGCCACATACTACCCGCTAGTGACGAAAAGTAGAGCTGATGGTGTCTGTTTTAAGCTTGTCCACCCAGTCTGGTTGTCAGTCCTTCACCTAGGATCCTAGCTTTCCTATGAATCAGCTGAGCAAGCCTCCCCAGAACTGAAGAAAGTGTTTCCTGACCATTTCAAAGATCACTGATCCCTGTCTCCTGATGTCTATCCTACCTGGGAGATTCTGCTGCTGCGCAATTGTTGTGATGTGCTGCAGGCTATACTGCTTAGACTGTTGTTTGCCCTGGATCTGATCTACTTACCTGGATTGATCGGTGGCCCACCTGGTGGACTCTGTGCATAGCTTCCCAGTTTCTTTTATTTTGTTGAAGGCTGTTGTTCGGTCCAACCCTACTGGGGACAGTCTGTCATCCTTTTTTTTTATAGGAATCCTATAGGAGATGGATGCCTCTCTCTGGTCTCCTGCTTTGACTGGAGGGGAGCAGCTTCTTTTTTTGAACAAGAGGTTTTGTTTGAATGCTCTTGATGATCTGCATGGGGACTGCTATGATTCCTGGCTTAAGGGAAACGATCGTTGGTTCACCTTCAGCTCCTAGCTTTTGGTAGCTATGGAAGGTCTGTTGAGTGACTCTACCCCCTATCATTTGGACTATCAGGTACGCAGACTGGTACTTATTGTGGGGGTAATGTATATAGAGCAACACTAGCTTTCATGCAGACCTTCTTCATCAGCTGCTCATATTTCCCTGATGGAGATGTTTTTTTTTCTTCAGGAGTCCTACTGAATTTTATTGGAGTAGAGCTTCCTTTAGTTGGATGACTGTGGCATTCTGTTTCGTTGTCTTTGCCCCACATGCTTTTGATTTTAGTGCATATTTTGTGGGGATAGTCAGCTTCTTTCCCTTTAACAAATACAGGACAGCCACTTGTGTACTGAATACCTTTGCCTTTGCTGCTGGTTATATCAAGTGCCCTGGAATTATAGCTTGGCAGGTTTTCTTAGCATTTGGTTTCAGGACTGGTGGACTATTATTATAATTGTTTACTTATTTACTTTACTGTCGGCCAGTTCATATGCATGTATTTTTCCTCATTTCTTTTGACCACACTGCCAGTTGCAATATACTGTAGTTGTGCAGGAAATGGCCGGGATTATGGTCATCAAGGTTAAGGGGTTATCTCTAAATTTTGGTGGGGGGCTTTTGCATATGTTATAATATTTTAGATGTTTTCTTGAGGTATGGCTGAAATTTTTTTATAGTGCTGTTTAGAGCGGGGAAAGGGGAAGGGGTAGTTTATGCTGCTTTTGGGGGATGGATGTCATGAGCTGAGTTAAGGGTGGAGAACCCTCTGCTGCTTGGCCATGGGACAGTCACATTTTGTGTTCTCTGTGGGATGCCTCTCATGTTCTGGCAAAGGGTTTGGGGTTGTTCCTGTTTGGGTTTGTTATCATGGGGGAAGTCTGGTCCTTGACTATACTATTGGGCAATGTTCAGAGGTACCTTCTTTTTTTATATTCAGGGGTGGGTAGGTTTAATTGGGTGGCTAGGTATAGTGGAATACCGGTATATACTTTATAATCCCACTAGTTGGTTTGGAGTGGGGGGGATGGAGGTTTGTGTGTGTGTGTGGGGGGGTTACCTGTCTCAGAATTTAGAGATTGTTTATGTTCATATGGGTGGGGGGTATGGGGATGGTTGTGTTGGTGTCTTATATCCATTACAATGGTTTTGATTTACTTACTTGTATATGGTAGTTTGGACTTTAGTTGGGGGGGAGTTTATGGACTCCAGAGGTTATGGGGCTCTTATTTTTCGCTTTTGGTTCCTTCTTAGTCATATCGGGGGGTGGGTGAGTGGAAAGGTTTGTCACCTCTGGAGGCCTTTAACTCATTTAAGGGACTGGTTATATTGGTATTTATTGCTATGGAGGTTTTCTCTAGTATTTGCTGTTATATGCTATGACATCAACCTTTAAGTTTTGTTCCTGAATGTAAAAGGTGCCCAATCTCCTTCAAAAAGAGCCAAGGTTCTGCTTCACCTCCATAAACTTGAGGTGGACGTTGCCTTTTTATAAGAGATCTGCTTGCCTCCATCCCAGGTTCCCCTGTTTAGGCATTCCTGGGTTGGGCAGGCCTTTGGGGTGGGTGTGGACTCACATAAAAGAGGTCTGGCCATCTTAATGACTCGGAGGGTGCCCTTCCGGCTGCTTCAGGAAACTGTGGACCCCCAGGGTAGGTTCCTCCTTCTACAGGTCCTACTCAGTCTCTCAGAAGTTATATTAGGTGCTATTTATGGCCCTATGGCTGAGGATCCTCATTTCTTTACCATGTCAATAGCTCATATAGCACCCTGGACCTCCTTACCTATACTCCTTGGGGGAGATTGGAATTTGCTCTATTGTAGCAGCCTTGATAGATCTAGTTCTAGTCACCATTCCCTCTCCCCTGCTCAATTGGCCCTCCATGATATGATGGACTCTCTGGGCCCTTTGTATCCCTGGCGGGCCCTCCATCCTGCCTGGTGGAAGTTCACATTTCATTCGCTTCCCCATAATATGTTTTCCAGTATTGACTACTTTATGTTGGGGATTGAGCACCTTCCCAGAGTATTGTCATGTCATTATCTAGCTAAAGTGATTTCTGACCATCATCCCACTTTATTGTATTTGTGTCTCTCCTCCTCACCAGAAAGGGATAAGGTATGGAGATTCAATGGTCAATTACTTAAATTGGATTATCTGATCAAACATCTCCAGACCTTAATCTCCTCTTTTTTGGAGATTAATTCTCCCTCCATGCCCAGGTTAAACTTTTTATGGTGTGCTCTGAAATGCTCCCTAAGGGGTAAAATTATTTGTTTGACCTCTAACACGAAAAAAGTAGCTTCCCTAGAGATGTCTTCCCTTTTAGATCAGATTAGAGCCCTGGAAAGGCGTATCTCTCCAGCCTCTTCTCCCTCTGAATGGGAACACTTAAAAACTCTTAGGTCACATTATCACTCTTTACTAGGTGAAAAGGTGGAACACTTTATCCTGTGTTCTAAGATCAAATATTTTGACCAAGGAGAGAAAGCCAGGAAGCTTCATGCCCTGTGTCTGTGAGCACAGACCTCAGATAGAATAGTTTCCTCCCTTTGTAATTTCTCTGGTCAACTCATTACTTCTCCCTGGGAAGTCGCTTCCCATTTCCAGGAGTATTATCAGACACTGTATAATCTGCCCTCTTCCCCTTTTTGCTTGGACTACTTTGAAGCCTTTTTGCAGGACATTCAGCTGCCTCTCTTGGACCAACTCCAAATTGAGTTACTACAGGCTCCCTTGACTTTATCGGAAATCTTGGCAGTTATTGACACCCTATCTACAGGTAAATTTCCAGGCCCAGATGGTTACACTTCCAACTTTTACAAAGCGTTCAAACAGTTGTTAGCCACTATGCTTCTTAACACTTTTAATTATATTTTCCAACAGGGCCTCTCTGATTTTTCCTTTGCAGAAGCCGCTATTGTGGTGCTTTCAAAACCTGATAGGGACCCCTTATTGGTATCAAACTATCAGCCAATATCTCTTATCAATGCTGATCTTAAAATCTTCGCTAAGGTGTTAGCTGGCAGGTTGAACCATGTTTGACACTCCCTCATTAGTCAGGAGCAAGTCAGCTTTGTGGGCTGAAGGCTTTCCATGGACCATTTGCAGGAGTTATCTCACTTAATCTCTGCATCCAGGGACTCCCGTGTTCCTTCAGTTCTGGCATCCCTGGATACAGAGAGAACCCCTTGACAGGGTCGCCTGAAACTACCTGTTCAATTTACTGCCTAAATTCCATATTCCCCCTAAATTTATTCAATGGGTGAAAGTACTTTATACCCACCCTTCTGTCTGCATTTTGTATAATGGCATTTTGTCCACCCCCTTTACTCTACACCAGAGCACTAGACAAGGTTGTCTGCTTTCTCCATTTCTCTCTAATTTGTTTCTGGAACCACTGATTAGGAAACTTAATACATCTCCTCATGTATCCGGTATCCCGATAGGACTTCATCAGTATAAACTTTCTGTTTATGCGGATGACATCATTTTACATGTTACCTCTCCTGCTATATCCTTGCCTGCTGCCCTGGACATCATAAGGGATTTTGGTGGGTTATCCAACTACAAATTAAATTTGGCTAAAACGGAGGTCATGCCACTTAATACTGTCACCTGGTTTTGTTTGGGTCCAGGACAAATTAAAATATTTGGGTGCGTACCTCACTTTGTTGCCTACTAAGATGAAGCAGTACAATTTTGATGCAATTGTTGCTCTCCTCAAAATAGATTTAGAATGCTGGTTCCTCCTGCCCAATTCTATCTGGGGCTGTTTGAACATTGTGAAAATGAATGTCTTACCCCACCTCCTATACTCGTTACAGATGTATAATTACTCCCTTCCAAAATCCTGGTTTTTCCAAATTGATAGAATTATATCTTCCGTTTTATGGCATGACAAGACCCCCCCAGAGAGCTCTTTTCATGCTTCAGTGTACTATGGAGCGAGGAGGCCTGCAGGTGGCCAGTTTATATTTTGATTATTTGTCCATCAGCTGTTCCAGATTTTTCCAATGGCTCAAGCCTCCATCTGAGGATAACTCTCATATCTATAGCCCTCTGTGGCTAGAAATAGAATGGTTCCCCTGTTCCCAGCTGGGTTTGGATATTTGTGCGTTGCTCTATATTCCTCTTAAGAAAGCTCCCAGGTCATTAAACAGTACCCTCGTTGCAGAATCCATATGGGTACATGTGCAGCTGTGTGCTGCATTACATACTACCCCACTCAAAGATATTTCCCAACCTTTAGTGGGGAATCCCAACTTCAGGATTGGGACAATCTACTTAGTACATCCTTTTGGCCTTTCACTATGGTGACAATGGTAGCGGATTTGATCAAAGATCATACACTAATCCCATTCAAAGAGGCACATGCCAAATTTCAACTGCCCTCCTCGGCCTGTTTTAAATATTTTCAACTTACTCGCATGCTCCTGCACCACTTTGGCTGGGGCTATTGGAACACTCTTATGAGACACGGGTTCTTTCTATGTTTTTTTTTGGCTCCTTCTTCCCATGTTATTTCCTATTATTACAGTCAGTTATGTTCCTTCGTGGCCAATTCTGAGGGTCAGTTATATTACTACTAGGATCAGGCTTTGTCACCCACTGATTCTCCCCATAACTGGCCATGACTCTGGAAATATCTGTACAATTACATCAAATGGGACAGATACCATCTTCTTCAATTCCAGGTGTTGCACAACTTCTATTGCACCCCTGAAAGTTACATAGAATGGGTAGGCTTCCCTCAAATATCTGCTCCAGATGTAATAAGGCTCCTGATATATTATGGCATGTTCTCTGGTTCTGTGAAAAAGTTATCCCTTTTTGGGAGGTGATCCGGTCCAGATTAGACCATCTTTTGGGGTTGTCTGAAGCCTTCCTCCCTGAGGTGTGTGTATTGGGGGAATATGGGGACATTCTGATTGGTAACCAATGGTGAAACATGGCCCTTGACTTTGTATGTGCGAAGAAGGTTATAATGTGACACTGGCTTGATCAAAATATTTCATCTGTGACTTAATGGTTTTGAGAGATTCTATTTGCTTTACAGGAAGAATGGACCATAGCCAGTTTGTCAAATCATCTATATACTCACCAGAAGATTTGGGAACCTTCATATACTCTGTTAACATTATGGTTCGTTGGGGCTTTGATACCCTGTGTTGCCTTCTCACAGGTTTTCTGGTCCTGACGTGTTATGACCTCCTCTGCCTCTGATGCCATGCAGTCCCTTAATGGGCAGCTATTATGCATTTTTCAGATCATGTATGTTCTGATCTTCTAAAGTTGGTCTTCACACTTGTAGGATCCTCCAGTGGTGGGTGGGGGGAGGGTGGGTTTGGCTGGGGAGAGGGTCTGCTGGTTTTACCTGTATTTAATGTTTATGGTTATAGCATATTTTTTTTGTTCTTGTGTACTCTATATGTTTTATCTGCTCTGTTAATATTCTGTTAGTTGGTGTTAGTCCCTGATGCTGTTTCTACTGAACTATATTTTGGTTTTAAAACTCGATAAAGCATATTCATTTTGAAAATTAGGGTTGAGTACCCCATGTAAGGTTAAATGGGGAAACTTTGCACTTTAATAACTTTGCTACTGTTCAATGGCTTTGCCTGAAATTTGGCATGCATGGGACATAACCATAGATCTTGGGATATGCCAAACTTTGTACTGGTTGGGTATACGACTACAGAGTTATTAAGCAACATTCCAGGGCACATTTACTTTTTTGTGCATTTTTTGCTCGTGCCTACAGGTCACATGGTTTGTGTGACCAGTCTGAAAACTTCAGGGAATGTGCGGCCGGGGTCCTCGATGTACCTTTTGAAGATTTCATGAAAAAATATTGAATGGTTCAAAAGTTATTCAGAAAACAATTTTCCCATCATAGTCAATGGGAAAAGTTAACAAAAAGTTCGACAGTGTCGCAAATGAACTTTTTAGTGTCGCAAATGACCTTAGTAGTGTCACAAATCCACCATTTTGTTTTCAGTTACTCATCACAGAAATGCTTGGCATTTGTAATTGGGACCATCTTGGGACATCATTCTTTCTGTGTTTACCTAGTCGAGCCCTGAGGATGCTATGCATGTCTTTATTTTGGGGTTATACATCCCAGAAATATGTTTTTCAAATTTTTGGAAAAAGTAGTGTCACAAAGTAGTGTCACACCTGCAACACTGTCGCACTTTTTTGTGAAAGGTGTCACAAATCACGACACTACTTTTCAACACTATGGCCAAAATGACAGGAATTGTTTGCCACCCTGCTGCAAAAGAATGGTTTGGTCTTTTGGGCTGAAATTTGGAGGGAAGAAAGCCAACATCTCACAGATGTGCCTTTTTGTGGTTTGCTGAAAAATTGCAGAGATGCAAAGTTACCATACTCTGAAGATGATGCTTTTTCCCATAGACTAACATTGCAGCATCTGCCATGCCATTAAGGGCCTGTATCTCGGAAACGGTGTGAGATATGGACTTTTCGTCGGAAAAATGTTTAACCTCCTGAATGGGGGCTAAGTACAAAACTAGCCAGAAAAGTCATAATTCATACGTAATTTTAATTTTTTTTTCCACGTCGTACGGTTCCTGAGATATCATCAATTTAGTATTCCAACTCCTCATTTTCTGCTCCGAGCCCCATTATTATGCATACTTTCTTTGTACTCACTGTGTTTCTCTATGCAGCTGTTGAGGAAAACCAGGGTGTGCACTCCAGTTACTGTTGCACATAGCATTTCCACTTGCGTTTTTGTACCTGT
Source organism: Neoceratodus forsteri (assembly GCA_016271365.2). NCBI lineage: Eukaryota > Metazoa > Chordata > Ceratodontiformes > Ceratodontidae > Neoceratodus > Neoceratodus forsteri. The sequence goes on from CM057454.1 coordinate 204,081,365, forward strand.
TTGCATTAGCGTTCCCGTGTACGCCACTGTGTGCGTTATTCTTTGCGTTTCTGTTTTCACATACATTTGTGTTACTCTTACCATTTGTGTCTACAGTGCTGTTTCTGTTTGTGTTTTGCTTTGCGTCACCATGCGCATTATCATTTGCATTTGTGGCCGCCCTTCCATTTGCGTTTGTCTTTCGTTTTGCATCATCGTTGTTGTTATCGTTACCATTTGCATTTCAAATTGCACTCCTGTGCAAATGCATGTTATGGTTTGCATTTCCATACATGCTTGCGTTTCTGTTTCCTTTGGCATTATTGTTGCTATTACCATTACCATTTGCATTTCCAATGCGGTACCGTGACCGTACATGTTACGGTTTGTGTTTCTGTGCGCGCTTGCGTTTGCATTTCCATTTGTGTTTCCTTTGTTGTTATTGTTGCTGTTACCATTACCATTAGGGTTTACAATTGTGGTACCATGACATTGCACGGTACGATTTGCATTTTCATACGTGCTTGCGTTTGTGTTTCCGTTTCTGTTTCCTTTGGCATTATTGTTGCTCTTACTGTTACCATTTGCATTTACAATTGTGGTACCATGACCGTGCATGTAATCGTTTGCTTTTCTATATGTGCTTGCATTTGTGTTTCTTTTTTTTTTTCAAATTTAATAAGCTTTATTAAATTTTTGCTTTTACATATTGTACACAAAACAATTTTGTACAAAAGTTAGGAAACAATAATACACATGACAACTCCTGTATATTCTCATACTTCTATAGAAATCAAAAATGAAGTATTGTGAGACGAAATACATATGTTTTTCCTTAAACAACAATTATACCTATAGTTTATCGTAAATATCAGATGATATTTGAAACTTTATCAATTATAACATCCAAATTTTAAAATAAAAAAAAACCTACAACCCAACCCTTCCCACCCGTTCCGCCACTATGAGTTAGTAATAAACAGAAAGCATGAAAACACATTTCTTGCATTATACTAAACAATGATAATGGTATAGGTATTTATCTTAACCTCTGCAGAGCTCAAATTAATACAACAATACAGTCAATACGGTAGTCTTGAGGAAAAATTAAATGGACAATAGAGTATGCAAGGGAACCCAAATCTGTTGATATTTCTTATTATGTTTGGAAATGTTCACCAGGAGGTGTTCTGCTTGTAAAGCAAAAAGCATTTCTTGAAGCCATTCTATATACGTAGGAATTTGTTGATCCAACCAATGACATAATATTATTTTTTAGCACAAAGGGATATCAAAGTCATATGTTTCCTTTGGTTCCCTAATAGAACATCCCTTGAGTCTCCAATAATGCAAATTTCTGGTTGAAAAGCATTTTGGAGTCCCAGAAGGGGATCAAGTCTAGAACGAATGCATTCCCAGAAGGGGGATACTTTATTACATTCCTAAAGAATGTGGAGCAACGTATCCCGTTGACACCCACATCTGGTACACATAGCCGACTGGAGTTTCCCCATTTTTTTAAGTTTTACAGGTGTATAATATAGGTCTTGTAAAACACAAAACTGAAGTAACCTATAATGGTCCCTCCTGACATCCTTATACAATCTGTTCCAGATTTGCATCCAGTGACGGGGGACTGTAGTTGATGGGGGAATAATCTTATCCCATACATAATGAGGAGTATCATCTGAGTCCCCATACTAAGCATGAAGCTCCTTATAATAAAAAGAGATATAATGAGATGTAGGCCTCACCAAAATTGTACTTAGAACCGGTCCAATCATATATTGATCCCAAAGACCATTACCAAGATACTGTATTAAAGATTGGGAAATTTGGATATATTTAAAACAAAAAGAGGTTGGTAAATTGTATTTTACTCTTATATCTGAGAAGGAAAGCAATTTATAGTTCTCTGTTAGATCTATCACTTTTTTCCCCACACCATCCGGCCAAAAGGACTGCTTAATAACTTTACCTCCAGTTCTAAAGTTGGGATTACCCAAAATGGGTTGGGAGGAGTCTTTCTCCAGTGAATGGCCTAGGGTCTTATTAAGTTTGCATGTGAGTTTGGAGAGATGCCATGATAGGTGTTGATTTCAGCTGATTGGGGACCTTGTTAAGAGGAAGATAAAGTAGTCCCTTTAGGTCTACACCCGTTGATGCACAAAGTGATTTTTCTATTTGGAGCCACAGTGGGGAATAAGGGTAAAAATCAGGATCTGATATAGGCCTCAGCCAATGTAAAACAACCGAGCAGTTAATCGAGAAATAATGAAGATAAATGTTGGGAACCTGTAACCCTCCTCATTCTTTGGATCTCTGTAATTTAGAGATTGCCCTACGGTGGGGTTTATTTTTCCAAATAAATTTGGAGATGATACCAAGGACCTGGATAAACCAAGATTTAGGGAGAAATTGGTTAAACATTTGAAGGGGGTATAACAGCCAGGGCAGGATATTCATTTTAACTATATTAATACGTCCCCAAAGGGAAATGAAGAGTAAAGCCCAGCGATTCAGATCTGTCCTCATCTGTGTAATTAACTGATCCAGATTATATTGTTTCATTTTGGATTGAGATTGAGATAAATATATGCCCAGATATTTTATTCTATCTCTTACCCAAGAAAGCCCAAGATGTTGACTATTCACTTTTAGGGTCTGATTATTTAAGGGCATTACCTCTGTTTTAGTCAAATTCAATTTATAGTTGGATATTCTGCCAAAATCCTGAATGATGCTTAGGGCAGCAGGTATAGATTTAGATGGGTGGGTAATATGAAGCATAATATCATCGGCATATACCGATAATTTGTATTGGGAATGATTGATTGGAATACCAGAAATTAGTGTAGAATTATTAATCTTCCTATTAAGAGGTTCTAAATATAAATTAAACAAATATGGAGAGAAGGGACAACGCTGACGTGCACCCTGTTGCAGTAAAAAAGATGGGGAAAGGACTCCATTATATAATATACGAGCCAATGGTTTGGAGTAGAGGATTTTTATCTACTGTATAAATTGTGCTGAAATATGATATCGTGGAAGTAAATTAAACAGGTAGTCCCAGGACATCCTATCGAAGGCTTTTTTTGCATCCAAGGACACCAAAACTGTTGGAATATGGGAGTCCCTGGATGCAGAAATAAGATGAGAAAGTTTGCATAGGTGATCTGCTGATAAACGTCCAGCTACAAATCCTACTTGTTCAGGACTTAATAGGGTCTGCCAGACCTGAGCCATCCTATTAGCAAGTATTTTAGCTAAAATCTTCAGATCTTCATTTATTAGTGATATGGGGTGGTAATTTGATAACATTGTTGGGTCCTTATCCGGTTTAGGGAGCACCACAATTGTAGCAGCAGTGAGACTGTAATCTGAGAGGCCTTGCATATAAATGTAATTATAAGTGTTAAGCAATATTGTACCTAGTTGAATTTTTTTAAAAATTTGTAAAAGTTTTATGTGTAACCATCAGGGCCTGATGCTTTGTCTAGTGGAAGTGCATCAATGGCCTCATAAACCTTTATTAAAGTCAACGGGTCTTGAAGAATATTTATTTGAGGTTGAGACAGGTATGGAAGGTCTGTCTCTTGGAGAAAATGACCTAGATCAAAACTATTAAAGGGTAAAGGAGAACATGAACAAAGAAATTGATAATATAATTTAAAACAAGAGACAATGTCTCTAGGGGAAGTATGGATAATGCCAGCAGCATCTTGAATTGTTGGTACAATTCTATCAACTGTTTGTGCTCTTAGCCGTAACGCTAATAGCTTCCCAGCTTTGTCCCCTTGATCAAAGTAAGTGACTTTTGATCTAAGAAGGAGATGTTCAGTTTTGTCACTAAGAAGAAAATTATATTGAAACTGCAGACTTTCTAATTTTTCAAAGTCCGTTATATTAGAATATGAGGACAAGGATTTTTCTAAGGTTCTGATTTGCTGTAAAAATACAGAGGTTTCTTGAGAGATTTTCTTTTTCCTGATAGAGGCCAGGTGGATAATCTCTTCTCTCAGTGAACATTTTAAGGCTCCCCATAACACATCAAGTTTTGGCATGGAAAAAGCATTTTCCTCATAGAATTTCTCTATAAAGTTTTGTAAGTTTTCTACCAATTGTTGGGATTTCAATAACTGAGGGTTGAATCTCCAAATTTTATCATAGCCCATTGAAGCAGGTAGGGACCACTGTAAAAGAGTTGGATGATGATCAGAGATCATTTTAGCTAAATAAGTGCAAGTTTGAACCCTATCTAGATGCTCAGTCCCCAACAAAAAGTAGTCAATTCATGAAAATGTGTTGTGTGGTAGGGAATGAAATGAGTAATCTCTTGCTGAGGGAAAAAGGGCCCTTCAGGGGTCTACAAGACCCATGGTGTTCATAAAATCCTTCAGGGCCATTTATGCAGGAGTAGGGGAGAGCGTCAGGGATTAGACCTGTCTAATGTATTACAAAAAACTAAGTTCCAATCCCTACCAATTAATATAGGGAGAGAGGACCAAGAAGCTAAGCTAGTCATTAGTGTGATAAAAAATTGTGGGTCCTCCCCGACAGGGCCATAAACTGATCCTAATATTAATTCCGTATGACCCAAAATGACTCTTAAAAGGATATATCTGCCTTGGGGGTCACTGATCGATTGTAGCGCCTAAAAGGTACCCGGCATGCTACCAACACAGCAACTCCACACTTCCGGGTATCGAGACCTATCCCCAATACTTCCCCTACCCATGTTCTTCATAAACAATGCATTTGTGAAGTGGGCAAATGGGTCTCCTAAAGAAAGGCCACATCAATATTAAGTTTCTGAAGATGTAATAATATCTTGGCTCTTTTGGTGGGGGAATGGGCACCTTTAACATTCCATGAACAAAATAAAAATTACTGCCATGACCACTCAAAATGTAGAATTTTGCTCTGCAAGAATAAAATAATCTCCAAATGATAAATACCATTTTCTAAAACAACTGTTTTGTATGATTCCAGTGGTGACCAGTGTATTTCCCCCCACCCTTTACAGCTAGTTCAGGTTCCCAATCAACTGCATCCTCCCACAATCCATATCCCACCCAATAACATGTTACAGATAATGAAACTTGGAATATAAAAAAAAAAACAATAGAAAGGAAAAAGTAACCCCAACACATCCTCCCCCGCTATTTTCACCCCAATTCCTTCTTCTACAACAATATAGTATATACCCTTAATAGGCTTAGCTATTTCTGAGACTATTGCCCTTAACAGCCCCTGAAACATAGACATTGCAACCAATAACATCCAAAATGTTACACATAATGTAGTTGTAGAAGCACCCCCCTCCCTATGCCAGTATGCATTGCCCTGAGAAAACTGCAAGAAAACCAAGAACCATTGCTTTCCGCCTCAACTCCCACCCCTTTAACATCCTAAAATATTATAATGACAGGTTCATCTTAATAGTAACCAAAACATAACAGCCAATGCCCATGAATGCAATAGGTAAAACAATGAAATTTATAATTAAAGAAACTAACAAAGAAACTACTAGTCATCAACTCTGGAAGCAACTGTTTGCTTATCGTGGCTCCTGTTTACATATTTTAAATATAAACCCATCTATTGGAGTTTAAAATCTCTCCAGACTCTCATATTTGTTGCTGAAGACCAGGTAACGCTCCTAACCTATGTAGTAGGAATTTACTACTCAAAGCTAAAAGTAATATGCTATGTAGCACTTGAAAAGAGCATAGATCAAATTAACTAACTCTGCAAATAGCCTAGTTTACCAGTCAGTGACATTCTGTACTGTATAAAAGCCTTGTCCTGGATTGAGTCTGTAGACGTCCATGTATCAATTATAAATCGCCTTCTGACCAAAAAAGAGGAAAGAAAACACCGACTCTATCACAGGATGAATACCAATTTTACTGACATACTCATTGTACGGTCTCTATCACCCTCCTGTGGTCAAACAGCGGTATCTGCTGATTTTATTTCCTCAGAGTGATCCAAGACACTCTCCTATTCCAAAACCTGGAAAGGTAGTAAAAGAAAAGGAAGTAAAAGAAAACCCCAGGCAAGTCTCTTCATGGGGTATCAGAGAGTGGAGAATAGATCTGGAAACAGAGCCTGTAGAGCGGGAGTCGCTTGTTGCGCGTTGTCAAAGGAATGCCAGGTGCCAGTGTGATGAACAGCCAAATGAGGTGGATAGTGTACCCTGTACTTGATCCCTGCTGCTATTAGTTTAGATACCAGGGGGTGGTGCTCCAATCTTCTTTGCCTCACCGAGGCTGGTAAATCTTGTGTCAGCCTTAACTGTTGGCCCTCCCATAAAACTTGCTGCACTTTTCTGACCTGATCAAGGATATGGGATTTATCAAGATAATTAAGGAATTTTATTATAAGTGGTCTCGGGGGGGTTTCCAACTGCAGGTTTTGGACTTAGCGAGTGGTGAGCCCTCTCTATTATGTAAGTGGTATTATTGGGAGAGGGGCCAGCAATTTGCATTAGCATTTTTTGTAGAAATATGATGGGTGAGGATCCCTCCACCTCTTCTGGAAGGCCGAAGAGTATAATATTATTTCTGCGACTTCGGCCTTCCAGGTCTTCCAATTTTCTTCCATTTTGTGCACTCGTTGCCTAAGGCTCACCACTTCAGGTTCTATTTTGCCCTTCCAGCTCTCCAGAGATGTAGTACGAGCTGTAACATCGGAGATGGCTCTATTGGTATCTGAGAGCTCCTTTCTGAGAGATTTAATTTCTGCTGTGATATCTTGCAATGCAGTTTTAAAAGGCTGAAGCGCTTTTGTAAATTTCTGCTCCGATAACGGAGTTAAGACTTTCTGGGTTACAACAGGCGCCACAGGTTTCGTAGTGCCCTCAGTTTGGCTTTTAGATCATTTCGGACCCTTCTCCAGGGTCTGCAGGGGTGTGTGGCATGGTAGAGCCTGGTACATTTTGACCTCCATGGCAATTTTAGGCCCCGACCTGAACGTCGGAAAGTAGGAGGCTTTCACATAATTATCAGCCCCTCAACTTGTTGTCCCGATCTATCGGGAACCTGCTCCATTGTAGACAGGCTGGAATTCAAGTGTAGATTACTTTATTTTGTTTGTATATTGAGAATTGGAGCAGGAGCTAGTCCCTAAAGCTGTTAGTCCCAGCGAGACATCATGTGATCTCCTGCATTCGCATTTCTGTTTCTCTTTCCTTTGGCGTTATTTTAGCTGTTACTGTTACCATTTGCATTTCCAAATGCAGTACCATGACCATGCGTGTTACGGGTTGTGTTTCTGTACGTGCATGCATTTGCCTTTCCATTTCTGTTTCCTTTGGTGCTATTTTTGCTGTTACCATTACCATTTGCATTTGCAATTGCGGTACCATGACCATGCGCGTCACACTTTGCGTTTCTGTATGCGCATGCATTTGCCTTTCCATTTCTGTTCCCTTTGACGTTATTGTTGCTGTAACAGTTAACATTTGTGTTTACAGTAGCGGTACCGTGACCATGCACATTACCACTTGCATTTCTGTACGTACGTGCTTCTCCGTTTGTGTCACTGTTTGCTTTGGCGTCACTTTGTGCTTGCATTTCTATTAACGTTTGCATTACCATTTACATTTGCATCACCATGTGCATAACCATTAGCACTTGCATTTGCATTGCACTTACCGTTACTATGTCACAAGACATCACGTGGTGGAAGTGCATGGGCTGAAGGGCCCACGCTCCCACCACTGCATTCTATTCACTATTTATAGTCCTCATTCTCAAAGAAGGAAATTCATGGCAAAAAAATCCATTTAATGCATCAATTAGGGTTGTTCACAGCAACAAAGCAAAATTTGGTGTTAGGTTTAAGCGCCCCTTGCATCCCCAGCCCGTCCCTAACCGGCATCGGGGTGTGCGTTGGGGTCATCAGTCCTCTCACCTCATTCTCCTATACACCAGCTTGCTTACACATGTGATGGGGTGAGAGTTAGGGCCAATGATACCAGCGACATCCGATGCCCTTTGTGGGTGGGCTGAGAGGAAGTGTTCAAGGGGCATTCAACACCGAATTTCCTTGCTTTTGTCACTGTGGAACAACCCTAACCAATGCATTAAACTGAGTTTTTGCCATGAAGATATATGTGTGCATATATATATATATATATATATATATTTTTTTTTACAACTCTTTTCTCTCCCCAGAGCCTTGGCATGCTTCAGGAGTACCCTCGGGGCTGTGCCTCTTACGCCTGTCTGAACCCCCACATCACTCCCAGATTATCCCTCCCCCTCAAGTGATCTGGCAGGTCCAGTCCCCCTAATCACCCTCTGGGGGGTCTGCCAACCCTTGGCAGCACTATCTGTAATTAGAGTGACCTACCTCATCACCAGGGTAGCCGAGGGGAGTCCTGGGTGTGCTGGGCCAATATTGAGATGTGGGCATGCCTCTGGGGTCTCCAACATCTCACCAGGCTCTGGAGGGCTTTTCCAAGCTTTGGTTAGCCCCCCTGAGGAGGCTGGATGTGCTATGTCAGCAAGGCACAACATACCACTGACCATCAAGTTCCTCCCCTGCTGAGCATAGTGCCATGAAATGTGCTGCACCAGACAGCTGCCAGGTGCTGCTACAGAGTGGTGCATCCCCTGGAACCCTCCCCAGAGAAGGGAGAACTGTCTTCTAGATGCTCGATCCCTTCCCTTCCCTGCTGACCCATGGTGGCCCAGGCTCATTCCCAAACCCTGGTCACTGGCACGGCGTGAGGTGTGGTGTCCATGCCTCAACCCTCAGTGCCACCGGGATGGCTCTTCTTTTCATATATTTAAAGGTCTCTATCAAATCCCTTCTATCCCTCCTCTCCTCCAGGGAATACATGTTAAACTCCCTCAGCCTCTCTTGTAGGGTTTGTCTTTCAATCCCAGGATCATCTTGGTTGCTCTGTGCTGGATCCCCTCCAGCAATTTAACATCTTTCCTTAGGTATAGGCACCAGAACTGCTCACAGTACTCCAGGTGCGGCCTCACCAATGACCTGTACATAGATACATAGATACATAGACAGTGTCAGCAGATAAGGGCTGACGGCCCACCCAGTCTGCCCATTTGAGCTTGTAAGTTTGCTTTATGTTTTCCTAGAAGTCTGTTGCCCCTTAACCCTGACCTCAAGAATTCCTTTATGTCTATCCCATGCATTCTTAAATCCCGTGATTGTTTCAGCCCCACCACTTCCTTTGGCAGGGTGTTCCACTTGTCCACCACCCATTCTGTGAAGAAATTCTTCCTCACGTTTCCTCTGAATAATCCTCCCTTCAACTTCATCCCATGCCCTCTAGTCCTGGAACATCTTTTTCACTTAAAAATAGTGTCTTCCTGCACCCTGTTCCTCCCTGTTAGATACTTGTATGTCTCTATCATATCCCGTCTCTCCCTCCTCTCCTCCAGGGAGTACATATTCAATTCCTTCAACCTGTCCTCATAGGACTTGTGATGCAATCCATCTTTGTTGCCCTCCTCTGAACCTTCTCTACCCTGTCTATGTCCTTACATAAGTAAGGTCTCCGGAACTGTACACTGTACTCCAGGTGGGGCCTCACTAGTGTCTTGCATAGTGGAATTATGACCTCCCTTTTCCTGCTGGTGATGCCCCTGCCTATGCATCCCAGCGTCCTATTTGCTTTACCTGCTGTCTTGTCACACTGTTTCCCTACCTTGAGGTCATCAGAGATGATAACCCCAAGATCCCTTTCCTGCTTGGTGCATGCTATATCCTCACCCCCCAGCTGATATATTGTGCCATGGTTTTTGTGCCCCATATGCATTATCTTGCACTTCTTTGCATTGAATTTCAACTGCCAAACCCCTGACCATTCTTCAAGTTTCTGCAGGTCCCTTCTCATTCTGTCTACACTCTCTTTTGTGTCTACTCTGTTACAGAGCTTTGTGCCATCAGCAAATGGAAATTCTGCCTTCTAGGTCCTGTGCAATGTCACTGATGAAGATGTTGAATAGGACCGGTCCCAGCACTGATCTCTGTGGTACCCCACCGGTCACTCTTCCCTCTGTGGAGTGACAGGCATTTACCACCACCCTCTGTGTCCTGCCGCACAGCCAGTTACCTACCCACTGCACTACTGTCCTGCCCACACCCATATTCCCCAATTTGCGTAATAGTCTTCTATGTGGCACAGTGTCAAAGGCCTTGCTGAAGTCCAGATAGGCCATGTCCACTGCCCTCCCCTGATCCACCTCCCTAGTCACCCAGTCAAAAAATTCAATGAGGTTAGTCTGACATGACCTCCCCCTGGTGAAACCATGCTGCCTTGGGTCCTGTAGTCCATTGACAACCAGATGTTCCACCAATCTCTCCTTCAGTAGTGCTTCCATGATCTTTCCCTCTACCGAGGTGAGGCTGACTGGTCTATAGTTGCCTGCTTCCTCTTTGTTCCCACTTTTGTATAAGGGGACTACATCTGCTGTCCTCCAGTCTTTGGGTACCACCCTTGTTTCCAGTGATCAGCTAAACAGGATTGCCAGAGGTTCAGCCATCACCTTTCTTAGTTCTTTAAGTACTCTTATTACTTCCAGTTCCTTCAGGACCCTTTCACGTGTAAAGGAACTTGTGCCCATTTCTGCACCATTCCCACCCTTTGTACTCCCTTCAGACCCAATACCCTACTCTTCCTCAGTGAAGACTGAGCAGAAATACCTGTTCAGTATGTCAGCTTTACTGTTGTCATCCTCCATGCAGCCCTCATTCTCCCCCTTCAGTCTCACTATCCTCCCTTTGTCTTTCTTTTTTCACTTATTTACCTGTGAAAGGTTTTGTCCCCTCTACCCACTGATTTTGCAATGTGCTCTTCTGTCTGAGCTTTGGCTTCCCTTACTGACCTCCCTGCCTCCCTTTGCTCCTCCTGGTACTTCTTCCTATCCCCTACTGCCTGTGTCTTTTTGTATTGCCTGAATGCAATCTTTTTGGCTTTCACTTTCTCCTCTATCTCCTTTTAAAACCATAATGGCCTCCTCTTCCTTTTCCCCTTGCTAACCTGCTTAATGCATAATTCTGTTGTTCTTGTAATCCCCATTTTAAATACTGCCCACTGTTCCTCAACCCCTGATTCCTGCCCCATTCCCCTTAATAAAAGTGTCATTGGCAGAGGTGGGACAGTGGCACAGTGGCAAGAGTACCTCCCCTCTTCTGGTTGTGATTCCTCTGGCAATACACCCCAGAATCTTATTAGCTTTAGCTGCTGCTTTTCTACACTGTGCTGAGTGGTTCATTTGCCCTGTTGTTATCACCCTGAGATCCTTCTCCTTCTCTGTAGTGGCTAACTATACCCCCCATCTGATAATAATTCCTTGGGTTCCTTGCCCCCAAGTGCATGACTTTGCACTTCTTTGTATTGAACCCCAGCTTCCATGTGTCTGACCAGTACTCAAGTTTAACCAGGTCATCCTGTAGCCCCTGCCACCCTTCTGTGTCATCCACCACCACACTGTAAGTTTGCACAAGCACCACATTTGTTCTCCATGCATTGAATGTGAGGGCTTAGCCCATAGTTCAATGCCGGGGGAATAAACTCCACCCCCTAATCATATTTAACCCTATGTTTTTCTCTTCAGTGCTTAGTTCATTTTTTCATCCACTATTCTCCCCACCTCCTCCTCCTCTGGCACTCACCTCACCCTCCTGCTGGGCCTTTTCATTCTGTAATGTGCTGGCCCTTTTCTGAGAGTGGGAGCGAGAACGGCCAAATACTGTAAAACAATTATTCACAGTAAATTCACGCAAGCACCACATTTGTTCCCCACACTTTGAAATTTTATTTTTAGCAAAAATGTAATTCTGACATCCTAAAATTCATGCTCAGTGTATTTTTAGTTTTCTCAGATATTGTTAAAACAACTTTTACAGCAAATTTTGTAATTAATGACTCACATTATTACAGATGGCAGCCACCTACAATTTGTAAAAATCTCTTCTGCTTAGGTTACCTGTTGAATGTAAATGCTAGATTGATAATGTGGATGTATTAGGATGGTGCCACCACATGTTTCTGATGGTACACTGCTCAACACTGTAGCAAGATATAAAAATTTTTCATGTCGGGCATGTTCACAGGAGTGGGAACTTTTAAAAACTTCAAAATCCTGTAGCTTGGTTCAGGAATGAAAGAAAATGAAAAGAAAACTGTGTATCTTGATATTTTTGCCAGATGCACATTACTGCTGAAAAAAATATATGGTTATTAACAACTACTGCTACTTTCAGAATAATTCAGATTTAAACTGACAGGGGGCTACTATAGGGCACAGAACCCTATGTTTTCCCATGAAGGGTGCTGTCCAACCTCCTCCCAGGTTATGGGTATATTGGGTAGATGTGAGTTGGGGGGTAAGAGCAAGGAGGGAAGGGTGATGCAAGGGCAGTATGAAAGGTTGAAGGGAGGATGGGGAAGAGAGGTCAAGTGAACAGCAAGAAATGAGCTAGGAGAACGAGAAAGGGAAGTTCAGAGATTCAAAAGCAGAGACAGGGAAATAATGATGTATCATTCACACTGCAATGGCAATACTGTGAAGACCATTACAGTGACAAAATCTGCAGTTTGCTGTAACGGTCCACGATATTACTGAGACGGCTGTCTGCCATGATTTCACCCCCTCCCCAAAACAACTGCAACTCAGGGTTGATAATCTTAAATGTGGGGGGTTCAGGGGCAGAGACCCCCACATGAGGTTGTGAGGGGCAAAGCCCCTGCAAAAAAACACCTTCTGCTCCTAATGGCATAACGCCGACTGTTGGCATTGTGCTGTCACTGTACTGCTGATTGACAAATTTCATGGTGATGTGGTACGGTGGATCCGGAAATAACAGGAAGGGGAGGTGGGAAAGATGGGCATCTTGGAGTGTAGTGATTATCAACATCAGGAGCCTGAGGAGTTAAATGGATGATCTCTAACCATGGTGACTGAAAGCCGAGTATATCTGGTGGACATCCCTGAACCAAGAATGAGACATCTCTATTCCAGGGTTCACCTGCTATAGAAAGTATACAGCAGTAAGAAAAGGGGAGGGGTGCCACTTTACAATAAGGAAGGGATCATGGACACAAGGAAAGACATGGGGTGGTACACTAAGTCAATCTGAGTATAGAATCAAAGAGGGAAAGAGAAAAAAATCTCAATCTCAATCTCAATCTTTATTTATTTATATAAGGTGCCTTTCTAAAACCAAGGCGCCTGTACAATACTAGATAAAACAATTACAAGTAGAATAAACAACAATATTAAAAATCATTATATGCTTTGCTAAAGAGGTGAGTCTTTAAAGATTCTTTAAAACTTTGGACTGTCGGGCTGTCCCGCACCTGACGAGGTAAGAATTCCACAGGGTTGGGGCCATAAAACTAAAAGATCTGGCCCCTGAGGTTTTTAAACGAACCCTGGGAATCTCTAGCAATCCCTCGTCAGTGGATCTGAGAGAGCGGGAGGGACGGTAGGGATGAAGGAGATCTTTCAGGTAAACCAGTCCCTGATCATGTAGGGCCTTATAGGTCAGCAAACCGACCTTGAAGGTGATTCGCCAGCAGACTGGCAACCAGTGCAGACCATGGACGGACAGGCTATATGACTGGACCTAGAAGAGCCCGTCAAAGCCTGGCTGCCGCATTCTGCACTAGCTGCAGGCGGTGAATCTCAACCCCAGGAAGCCCTAGGTTAAGCGAGTTGCAGTAGTCAAGGCGGGAGGTAACGAAGGCGTGGACCAAAGTAGGCAGATCGTCCTGGGGAACCAGGTGCTTCACCCGGCGATGTTCCTCAGATGGTAAAAGAGGTTTTGACAACTGCTGACACCTGAGATTTAAATGTCAAGCGGTCATCAAATACAACGCCCAGATTCCTTCGGTCTGAAATGATGGCGGATACCCCGAGCCATAGACACGGGTGATCCAACCAATAAACCCGCCTCCCGATCCTGGCCTACAGCCAAAACCTCAGTTTTATCAGGGTTCAACCTCAGCCAACTCACATTCATCCAGTCCTGGATTTCAGCAAGACAGTTATTAAAGCCCGAAAAGGCAGCATCTTGGCCGGGCGCAAAGGACATGTACAGCTGAGTATCTTCTGCATAGCAGTGAAAACTCAGACCATACCACCTAATAATCGCTCCTAACGGCAGCATATATACTGCAAACAACATGGGTTCCAAAATGGAACCCTGCGGTACCCCACAGGATAGGGAGAATGATGTCGAGGAAAAAATCCCGGACACCAATCTCTGAGTCCTACCCTCGAGGTAAGATCGAAACCAACTGAGGACTGTACCAGACAGTCCACAGATAGACCGCAAGCGTTCCAATAGCACACCATGGTCTACAGTATCAAATGCTGCAGAGAGATCTAAAAGGACCAGAATGGAACGAGATCTTCGATCTCTCGCTATTGGGAGGTCATTTAGCACCCGAATCAGAACTGTCTCGGTACTATGTCTTTTCTAAACCGACTGGAGAATCATAGAGATTGTGGCTGGTCAAATGATCATCTAACTGCAATGCAACCACCTTCTCAATAACTTTACCCACAAAGGGTAAGTTAGAGACAGGTCTGTAGTTTGCCAGGCAGTCTGGGTTCAAGGAGGACTTCTTAAGGAGGGGCTGGACCACAGCCTCCTTTAGAGGATTTGGAAAAATTCCCGTCTCCAAGGACCTCCAGACTATCTCAGCAAGGACGGGGCTGATTTTATCCACACACCCCACTAAGAGACGTGTGGGGCCCGGATCCAAACTACAGTTGGTCGGACGCAATAATTGTATGATCATCACAATTTCATCAATAATAAAATAAATATATTAATAAGAATGGTGTTGGTGTATAGGCCATCAACATGGAGTGAAACCATAGACAAGGGGTTGAGTGGTAAGATCGTAAAGGCATCAGTGCAGGGAGAAGTTGTAATAGTTGGTGACCTTAACTTACCTGTGGTCTACCTCTTTATCTCCTCAAGCAGTCTAGGTGGCTTCCATCTTGGCTAGGCAGTGTCCCCAGAAACCCTGTAGGGCCTCTGCAGAAACTCTGCAGAGGATCCCAGGTCAGCTGTCATACTCCTGCTTTATGACATCATGCATCGAGGTCACTCCCATGATGGGTTGGTTAAATTCTGGGAAATAAATACTGTGCTACAGCCATGCTGTTGGCTGGCTATAGCCATGTGGTCCTTCTCCCGATATGGTGCAGATCCCATATGCCTTCTGCCCTCACCCTCCCTGCTAGTGCACCCCTTCCTCCCTCTTCTCATCCTCTTTAGCCCCCAAAAATCAATACACCAGTCTGCATTAGTACTTAAAAAAAATAAACTTTCCCAGGAGCTCAAACACATTGATGTTTTTTACATGGTCACAGTTCATCAGTACTATGTCCAAGATGACCTGATCCTTAGTTGGTTCAAACCCTGGGTTAAGAAGTCATCTTGGACTGCATCCAGGAGCATTTGGCTTCTGCTGGTTTTGGGATACTCCAGTTTAGTACAGATTGTGCTGTCCTTCTCTTCAAAAACCTCTGGTCCAAAAATCTAATATTGTTAGTGCTACAACTCATTTTAAACCTGAGGTTTGTGTTGGTACTTTTAAGGAACATCATGAATTCCAATAGAGATTTTTCATCTCCAGGCTATACAATCAGCATGCAATCAATGTAGCGATGCCACATGTCTAGTAGGGGGTATATTTGGATGTCTTTGTTTATTGAGGAAAACCTCCCCCCGCCACACACACACACACACACTTCCCTATATGTATGTTAGCAAAGTCAGAGCACAGAAACCCCCATTGTCGTGCTCTAAATTTGGATTTATTTGTTTGATGTGAAATGAGAACACATTGTTGGCTTATCCCAGTTCTGTGAGTTTAAGAATTACATCTTTTTGCTATCACCTGATTTTGCCCCTTTTTGAAAGAACGTAATCAACTGGCATTGTACCACCAACATGTGGTATGTTGGTATAAAGTGAATATGCATCTGTTGTAATCACTTTCTAGTCTGGCTCTATATGCAAGTGATCCTGTACATGTATGATATAAATAGTTTCCTTTATGTAAGAGTTTGGTTCCCTCACAGATTCTATCAGAAAAGTATCCATGTATTTGACTTGAACTTTACAGTAAACGAGCAGATCAAGACACCAGACAGTGGTAGGGACAGCGTTCTATCCGTACTGTGAAGGGTGCCTAGAAGGATTGTTGACTCAGTGATAATGTGAATTTTACACCTTTTCTACAAAGTATTGGTATTGACAAGTGCTAGTGTACCACTATAACTGCCATGTTTGTTACTGTCAAAATACTTTTCAATCTGCAGAATTTATATACGATGCAGTACTTGTCATGTGCATAATAATTTCAAGTTGTTTATATTTTTTTGTTCTGTGCTTTCCATTTAGTTGTTTCTATGTTCAGAAAGAGGGATGCACCTACTAAATATCTGTTTGAATTACCATCACATGAAATGGAAAGTGGCCCACTATCTTCAACCTGTCTTTTCCATCTTCTATTGATCTTCTCCTTTCTTTCTTTTCAATCTTCTTTTAAAAGCTCTGCTCGTCTATTCTTTCCATTTTTTTCCTTTTCCTTAAACCGTGTGGGCTTTTTCTATCCTTTATTCACTAACAATGTTCTATTTTTTGAACTTGGGTATTCTTTAATTATTGCATACCTTGGTAACACCTGTATCAGGAAGCAACCATTGGCCATTAAGAAATCTGAAGGAAAATTCTTTAGGAGTATAATTAATATTATAATATTAATATTACTACTGCCATTATCCCCCCCATGCTGTGCATTAAATCATTATTTTTCACCATTGTTTACACACTTTTCTTTATTTCACACATGAAAGTGGGTACATCTCCTTATTTGTTTGCTATTTTGTTTTGTATAATGGTTGTGAAAGCCATGTATGGTGATTAGAGATGCAGCAAATTTAACTTCCACCAGCGAAGTGCCTGCAAAGTGGGCACTTCACGTTGGCACTTCACTACGTGGAGTGCCCCATAGGGAAGGCTCACTTTGCCTTGTTATTATTACTTTGCGTTGTCATTCTGCCTTAAATGCAAAGTAAGGTGGAATGACAACAATATTGGCAGCACCCGACCCACACAGTCTCTAGAATTAATGTGCAACTTCCAGCTTACAACTTCCCGCTGCTAGCTTTTGGAAGACAGCAATCTTGCTTGTAGAGTAGAAAGCTGCAAACTAAAAAAGCTACCTTTTTTCTTACTAATTGCCCTCCATCCCACCCCTCCACCCTCCCACACTAAGCCAATTCTACTTTAATAGCCACTGGATTTGACTGACAACAGGAGCTTCCTGTTTGGCAGTAGGAAGGGAAGGATCATAGAGAAACATTAGTTTTGTCAACTCTGAAGGAAAAAAGTAGCTCTCCCCCCCCAGCTGCTGGAGGTCTGACTCTGAGCAAGGCAGAAGGAGGCTACTGAAGAATACTGGAAGTTGCTGTCCCAGAACAGGAAGGGTGAGAGTTATAAGGAGAGGAGAGAGTACGCATACAGAGAAACAGGAGAGGGGGCACAAAATAAGACATGATGGGAGTGGTGTAGTGCAATGGCTGTGGGGCAGCAGTGTTCCGGGAGACATTCTGGAGGCTGCGATGCTGCCCTATTTGCAGGTGTCTCTCTGGTCTGAGGGAGGCTGCCCTTCTCCTGGCTGACCTGGCTAATATTTGTGAAACCTCCTCCCCCACCCAGGGACCACCAGGGCCACTGCCGCTACCTCAGAGGTTGCCAAGAAAGAGGAGTGACTGGATCAAGGTGAGCTCAGGGAAGGAGAGGGTGGTGGAACAGAGGTGCATTCCTCCAGCTGTACCTCTCCACAACTCATACACTGTTCTGGTGGATAGTGGTTCCTCTTTGGAGGCACCTGCAGTGAAGACCAAGGAGGATGCTGGGAACCTCCACAAACAAGTCCCACAGGAGGGTGGCACAGGACCCCACAGAGGAAGCAAACAACTCCTGGTAGGGGACTCAATCATTAGGAGGGTAGAAGTGGGGGAGGAAGGGGAGAGGGAGGTAAGGTGCCTGCCTGGCACTATGGCTTGGAAGGAAAGGAAGCGAATCCTCAGGATCGTGGGAGCAGCTGCATGAGGGAGCTGGATGTCATTGTCCACCTAGGGACAAATGACCTGGCTAGGAATGGGATCAGAGCAAAGCAAGAGGAGTTTGTAGAGTTGGGGAGGGGCCTTAGAAAAGTAGCGCATATGTAACTTTCTCAGAGGTGCTGCCTGTCTATGGCAAGGGCAATGCTAGGGTACTCCTCACCATGGAATTCAATGACTGGTTGAAAAACTGGTGTGGAGCTCAGGGTTTTGGCTTCACTGGGGACTGCAGAGCCACCTGGAGGGATGCAGGCTTATACTGGTGCGATGGTCTGCATCTGTCCAGGGGGGATCCAGGATCCCAGGTGGTAGGTTTAAATGCTTTATTGGAAAGCATTTAAACTAGCCAAGGGGGGAGGCACTGGAAAGGAGCCGGGAAATCCCAACCTCCACCCCACAAAACATGGTAATTAGTGAGGTAAACACCAATGTAGAGAAGTCATTAGGGAGCAGGACTGAGGTACAGTAAATGCAAAAAAAAAGCAAAGGCAGTAAGGACAGGGATGGGGCAGAAAGGGGTAAGGCCATCGAAAATTGGAAGGTAATGAGTACCAATGTCCATATTCTGTGTAACAAGCTCCCTGAACTAGTGGCCTTGATGGAAGAGGGATGCCTGGATATTGTGGCAGTCATAGAAACATGGTACACAGAGAACCATGACTGGGATGTCAACATACCAGGATACACAATCTACAGGAGGGACAGAGAGGGTAAAAGAGGAGGAGGAGGAGTAGCTCTCTATGAAAGGGAATGGATCAAAGCAACAGAAATAAAGAGTAAACAAGGAGCAGATGCAGCACTCTGGGTCACCCTGGAAACAGGAAATGGTGCCACAATCTGCATGGGGGTTGTATACAGACCCCTATCTCGGGGGGAGGGAATGGACAAGGAAATTATACAGTAGAAGGCATCCTTAGAATGGCAGAAAAAGAGAAGATATTGTTGATGGGGGACCTGAATATGCCAGATGTTAACTCGAGCATATTTGCTGCAGGCACATCCAAGAGCAGGGTCATTCTTAATGCCCTACAAGAGGCATGCCTCAGACAGCTAGTATTGGAACCCACTCGGGAGGGAGCACTCTTAGACCTGGTACTCTCAAATGGGGATGGAGAAAGAATCTCAGATTTAGAAGTGGATAGCCA
Source organism: Neoceratodus forsteri (assembly GCA_016271365.2). Taxonomy (NCBI): domain Eukaryota; kingdom Metazoa; phylum Chordata; order Ceratodontiformes; family Ceratodontidae; genus Neoceratodus; species Neoceratodus forsteri. The sequence goes on from CM057454.1 coordinate 204,100,626, forward strand.
TCTGGGAACAAGTGACCACCAAACAGTGTGATTCATGATAAACACAGCCATAGAGTCAAGTCATACAAAAGCAAAAGTAATGGACTTTAGGAGGGCTGACTTTGGGAAAATGAGAAAGTGCCCCAGAAAAGCACTAGAAAACATGCAAGAAGGAGGGGTGGAGGAACAATGGGAAGTAATCAAAACAGCCATCACAGAGGCAACAAGCCTTTATGTAAAACAAATCAACAAAACACAACGAAGGGAAAAATGCTATGGTTCTCAAAAGAGGTGGCAGGGAAGGTTAAGGAGAAAAGGATAGCATTCAGGAAATATAAGGAAACACAGAAGGAGCAGGACAGAGAACTTTATCAGTTAAAGCAGAAAGAGGCAGGGAAGGCAGTCAGAATAGCAAAGGCCCAAACTGAGGAAAGGATAGCAAACTCTGTTAAGAAGGGGGATAAGACCTTTTATAGGTACATTAAAGAGCAAAGAAAGACCAAGGGAGGGATACGGAAGCTTAATAAAGGGGAAGGAATGTGGGCAGAGGGTAATAGTGAAAAAGTAGGGATACTGAATGAATATTTCTGCTCAGTATTCACAAAGGAAGAGGAGGGGGAGGTACCTAAACCAAACAAGATTAACACTCTGGAGACAGGGGTCAATACCATTTACAGAAGAAAGGGTTCTGAAAGAACTAGTAAAATTGAAGGTGGATAAAGCAATGGGGCCTGATGGGATTCACCCAAGAATTCTAAAAGAACTAAGGGTAGAACTAGTGACATCGCTGACTACTCTCTTTAACAAAGCATGGGAGGATGGCGTGGTACCTGAGGACTGGAGGAGGGTGGATGTGATTCCTCTTCAAAAAAAGTGGGAGCAGGGCAGAGACAGGAAACTACTGTACATACCATTTGGTTTGACCTCAGTGGTAGGGAAAATGATGAAATCACTTCTGAAGGAAAGAATTGTTGAGTACCTAGAGGCCAGTGGGGTACAGGACCCAAGGCAGCATGGATTCACAGTGGGAAGGTCATGTCAGATGAATCTAATAGATTTCTCTGAGTGGGTGACCGAAGCAATAGATCAAGGAGGGGCTGTGGACATGGCCTACCTAGACGTGAGCTGAAGAGCTTGGGTCCCATAAGACAGTGTTTTCCAGCCTTGAGTGGCCTACTTAGATTTTAGCAAGGCATTTGATACAGTCCAACACAAAAGATTAATAAACAAGTGTGTCCCAAGGTGGTAACCTGGATAACAATTTGGCTGGACAACAGGATGCAAAGGCTAGTAGTAAACAGAATCCTCAGTGAAGAAAGGATGGTTACTAGCGGGGTACCACAGGGTTCACTACTGGGACCAGTTCTTTTTAATGTCTTTGTAAGTGACATTGCAGAGGAACTGGAAGGAAAAGTATGTCTCTTTGCAGACGACACAAAGATCTGCAACAGGGTTGATACACAAGATGGAGTGGAAAGGATGAGAAGGGACTTGGCAGGGTTGGAGGAATGGTCAAATGTATGGCAGCTTAGATTCAATGCAAAGTGCCAGGTAATGCATCTGGGAAACAAAAACCCAGGGGAAGAGTACACAATGGGGAATGAGATACTGACAACAATAAAAATGGAAAGGGACCTGGGGGTAATTATATCAGATGACCTAAAGGTCGGCAAGCAATGTGAGAAGGCAGTAAGGAAGGCTGGGGGAATACTGGGATGCATAGGGGGAGGCATCAACAGTAGAAAATAGGAAGTTGTTATCCCTCTGTACAGACAGTTGGTGAGACCCCATCTGGAGTACTGTGTGCAGTTCTAGAGACCCCATCTCCGCAAAGACATAGACAGAGTGGAGGCTATCCAGAGGAGGGCAACCAAAATGGTGCAGGGTCTGCACCAGAAGATATACGAAGAAAGACTAAAGGAGCTTAACATGTATACGCTTGAGGAAAGAAGGGAGAGGGGAGACATGATAGAAACTTTCAAGTACTTCATGGGAATCAACAAAGTCCATGAGGGTAGTATCTTTCAGAAAAAGAGATGCGCAAGAACAAGGGTTGCACAATTTGAAGATAGAGGGGGACAGCTCAGAGGTAATGTAAGGAAGTATTTTTTCACGGAGAGGGTTGTGGATGCATGGAACAGCCTTCCTGAGGAGGTCGTGGAGTCAAGAACAGTGGGGGAATTCAAGAATGCATGGGACAGACATAAGGCAGTCCTATTGGGGGGGGTAGAAGGAAGCAGGCTGTTGGTTAACTAGGATCTGCAGCTTATCCGTTAGGTAGGAAAATGGGCAGACTAGGTGGGCCCAGCTGTCCTTATCTGCCATCAAATTCTATGTGCATCCCCAAAGTGCTACTGTCTTGTGTTCAGAAAATTTCCCAGTGCTGATGAAGTGAAATGAGAGCATAACAAGAAATGCAGTCTCCCAGAATTAATGGTGCACTGCAAAGGCACAGATTAAGATTGTGCTGTGCACTCAAGGGATGTATACAAAAAGGCACAACACCACCTAACCAGTGCTCACAAGTCACAAATCCAAATCTGGAAATGAATACTTTTTGCCAGTTGGGGGATTAGTGCACGGCAGTAACAATCCACTACCAGTAAAGATACCACAAAGCGATATAAAAAAATTCATGCAGGTGCGGTGGATAGCAGGTTCACACTGCTGCAATTACTCTGTGGCACAATAAAAGGTGTCTGTTTTAATGGCACGCATCGCACACACTCACACACATACTACAAGTACTGCATAGCAAATTGAAAACCTTTAGTAATATAACCAAATGTTTTAAACAGACAAGTTATACACTGCTGCACCACTACAATCAGCAAAAAAGTCAAGAATTACTGAAAATATTACAGTGTGTACATTAACACAGTGATACCAGAAAAATATAACCAAAACAGAAAGACTGCATTTTTCTCCCAGTTATTGTACCTACACCACAAATACGCCTCTCCCACAAAGCACACTTCACAGTACACAGACTGACTGTTCTAAATTAACATTCAAAATCCACACACAACAATAAACACTCGATGATATGAGCACAGAAGGGTTTCCTACAATCAATGTACTAAATTGTAAGAAAAAAAATGACTCAAAAGGCATTTTAAACAGCTTTTAGAGGTTTTGAATTGCAGAGCTCTGAGAGTAAACTGTCTCCAGCTACCACTACACATACACTACCCAGGCCAGAACTGAGGCTGAGCAGAACAATCTAGAGCCCATGTGACCTGCAATCCCATGAATCACTGCAGAATTTCATTTGGAGCTCAATTACAAGGCGAAGTGAGGCAAATTACATTGATTTCAATGTACTTCACCTTAAAATTGGTGGAGAAGTGGTTTGGGAAGGCAGAATAATGCAATCATTGGTTTCAGAGGACTTCACATTCCTCACTATGAAGCAAAGTACTCTGCTTCACATTGTGGAGTACTCCGAAGATTCCGCGTTACTCCATGAATCACTTCGCGGAGCAAATTGGGGCCACTTCGCCCACCACTACTTACAGTACTGTAACTCAAATGCTATACAGGAAGGAACTCGAATGCCTATGGCTGTAATTCCCCGATGAGCTGGGCCTGTATCAAAAAATGCCCCAATTTAAAAACTCCTATTAATGTGTATAGTGGTGGGGTGGTGAAGACTGGAGAGATACTACAAAATAGGCTTACAATGCATCCAAGTAACTAGTAAAATAATTAATTTTGTGATTTGTGAAATCATGATGTGATTGTGAATCGTGATTTGTGACTGCATTTGTGACTGTGATGATGAAGAACGTGATTCGGTGTGAGATAACCAATATGGAACTGTATGGGAATGTGAATGCCTATGGCTGTACTTCCTTGATGAGCTATAGCACAAAACTCTCCAACTTAAAAACTCTTATTAATGAGTACAGTGGTGGAGTGGTGAAGCATGGAGAGATACTACAAAATAGGCTTACAATACATCCAAGTAATTAGTAAAAAAATGTATTTTGTGATTTGTGACATGATTGTGAATCGTGATTTGTGACTGCATTTGTGACTGTGATGATGAAGAATGTGATTTGTATCACGAGTGACTCGTGATGATGGCCCTGTCTTAAAAATGCATATTAATGCGTACAATGTTCATGCAGAATTATGAACCACACCAGTCCAGTACTCTGAAGGGAAGCCAAAGAAACAACTGTGACTTAAGTTACAAATGGAGATTGGGCCCTAAAGAAATGCAGATGCACAGACAGATTAAGATTGCGCTGTGCACTGAAGAGATGTGGATGCAAAGGCACAACACCTAACCAGTGCTCACCATCATAAATTCAAATCTGAAAAATACCTTTGCGGGGGCAGGCAGCGGGGGCAGTGTACTGCAGTCACAGTCACTAGTACTAGTACCAGTAAAGATACTACAAAGAAGTAAAAAAATCATGCAGCTGCAGTGGATAGCAGGTTCACATTGTTGAAATTACTATATGGCACAATAAAAGGTGTCCGCTTTGATGACATGCATCACACACATACTCACACACACGCTAAGTAATGCGTAGCAAATTGAAAACTTCAGTAATATAACCATGTATTTTAAACAAACTAAAATTATGCACTGCTGCACCACAACAATCAGCAAAAAAATGTCAAGAATTATTGAAAAATATTACTGTGTGTACATTAACACAGTTATACAAGAAAAATATCACCAAAACAGAAAGAACTGCCTTTTTCTCCAAGTTAATCTATCTACACCACAGATACGCCCCTCCCCAAAGCACACTTCCACTGTCTCTCAGTACACAGACTGAATGTTGCACATTAACATTCAAAATCCACAAACAATAAATGCTCGATGATATGAGCACAGAAGGGTTTCCTACATTCGATGAACTAAAGTTTCAGCAAACAAAATTACTCAAAAAAGCTTTGTTTTAATAGCTTTTAGAAGGTTTGAATCACAGAGCACTCTCAGAGCATACTGTCTCCTACAGCTTCCTACACACACTACCCTGAACTGAGACTGTGCAGAACAATCTAGAACCCATGTGACCTGAAATCCCATGAAACAGTGCAAAATTCACCTTTGGAGCTTAAAAACAAGGCGAAGTGAAGCTAAGTACATTGTTTTCAATGTACTTAGCCTTAAAATTGGTGGAGTAGTGGTTTAGGAAGGCGGAGTATTGCAAAGTCATTGTTTTCAATGGACTTCATGTTACCCATCATAACGTGAAGTACTCCGCTTCACGTTGTGGAGCACTCTGGAATTCGCCTTCACTCAGCGAATAACTCTGTGGAGCGAATTGAGGCCACTTCGCACATCTCTAGTAATGGTGATTATATTGTTAACCTTTATCTCGTGTGAATTCTGCACACTAATTATATCATCAAATCTGCAAAGTTTTGAATTGTTTGAGATCCACTTTAAATGGTATTTATGCATATTTTACTTGTGCACTGTGCATTTCACTGTAAGAGTTGGACTGCTTTACAGGTTCAATTAAAGAAAAACTTCACCCCCTGAAGGAGACATCAGTTTTAAATGTGGACGTGTTTATCTTTGTGCTGACTGGTGTTACTTATTTATAAAACGTTCACAAAAAAGTGCTATTTTACTTATTCATATGTGTGTGTCATTTTTATTTCATTTTATGTTTACTCAGCAGCTCTGGACTAAAAGTCCAAAAACTTCAGTACTGTATGGGGTGTGTCATATATTTACATGGGCACGATGATGGGACAAGGGTTGGATTAATCATTTAAACACGGTGTGCTGTTGTTGATAGAGCATACAAACATAGAAACATACAATACAATGCTGACCGAAAAAGGCCATTGGTCCATCTACTCTGCCTTATTATACCATATCCTACCCTTCCCAAGACCTGTTATCTAGACAAGGGTTTTCCCTCCCTTCCTACCTCCTTCTTGTCCCCTACCTTACAGCTACCCTCTGGGTGACTATCAAGACCTTAACTCTCTCCCAGCCAAGCTTGAAACTATTAATGTTTTTTTCCTCATCACCTCTGCCAGCAGGGGTTACTAGTGGGCTACCGCAGGGTTCAGTATTGGGTCCAGTCCTTTTTAATGTCTTCATAAGTGACATTGCAGAGGGACTGGAAGGAAAGGTATGCCTCTTTGCAGATGACACAAAGATCTGCAACAGGGTTGATACACAAGGAGGCATGGAAAGGATGAGAAGGGACTTGGCAAGGTTGGAGGAATGGCTGAAGTATGGCAGCTAGGATTCAAATGCAAAGAAGTGCAGAATAATGCACCTGGGAAACAGGAACCCAGGGAGAATACACAGTGGAGGGGAGGTAGTAACAACAACAAAAAAGGAAAGGGACCTGGGGGTAATCATATCAGATGACCTTAAGGTTAGCAAGCAATGTGAGAAGGCTGTAGGGAGGGCTGGGGGTATACTGGGATGCATAGGGGGAAGCATCAGCAGCAGAAAACAGGAAGTTGTTATCCCTCTGTACAGACAGTTGGTAAGACCCCATCTGGAGTACTGCATCCAGTTCCGGAGACCCCATATCTGCAAGGACATAAACAGGATAGAGGCAATCCAGAGGAGGACAATTAAAATGGTGCAGGGTGTGCAAGAGAAGCCATATGAGGAGAGACTAAAGGAGCTTAATATGTATACCCTTGAAGAAAGAAGGGAGAGTGGGGACATGATAGAAACTTTTAAGTACCTCAGTGGAATCAACAACGTCCAAGAGGGTATCATCTTTCAGAAAAAGAGACGTGCAAGAACAAGAGGACACACTTTAAAGATAGAGGAGGTGCAGTTCAGGGGCAATGTGAGGAAGTATTATTTCACAGAGAGGGTAGTGGGTGCATGGAACAGCCTTCCTGAGGAGGTTGTGGGATCTAAAGCTATGGGAGAATTCAAGAATGTATGGGACAGACATATGGCAATTCTTGTGGGGGGTAGGAAGAAATAGGCTGTTGGTTAAATAGGATCTGCAGCCTATCCTGTAGGTAGGGAAATGGGCAGACTAGATGGGCCAAGCGGTCCTTTTCTTCCGTCAAAGTCTATGTTTCTATGTTTCAGGCTGTTCCATGGGTCAAGCCACTCCCTCTATGAAACAAAACATTCTCATGTCCCTCCTGAATATCCCTCCCACCAGCTTCCACTTACAGTATGTCCCCATATGTTTGACTCCCTATTCCTGCTGAATAGTTCCTCAGAGTTTACCTTATTAATTTCTTTCAGGAACTTGACGGGTCTCTCTCATGTTGCCCTCCACCTTCTTGTCTCCAGTAAGTACACGTTCAGTGCCCTAAGCCTTTCCTCTGGGATCAGCCCTGTTGATCCCGAGTCAGTTCAGTTACCCTATGCTGCACTATCTCCAGTCTGTCTTTGTCTTTTTTTATGTGGGGACTCCAAAACTGGGCACAGTATTCTAGAAGGGGACGCACCTGTGATCTATAGAGAGCTAATATTACCTCCTTCATTCTACTATCAAACCCCCTCCCAATAAACTCCAACATACTGGCTGTCTTGCTTTAGGCCTTTTTTCCACTGACTACATTGCTTTAACGAGTCACTTATGATGATTTTTATGTACTTTCCTCAGAAGTAGATCCCACTGTAACCCCTTCTACTCAGTATTCTGTCCTGGGGCTGTAGTTCACTATGTGCAAAACCTTGCACTTTCTGGCACTGAATTTCAACTGCCTAGCTATGGACCACCTCTCCAACCCATGCAGGTCCCTCTACGACTCCATAACCTCCATTTGCTGTCCACCCAGCCATACAGCTTAGTGTCATCTGTGAAGATACACATCTTGTCCTGTATTCATTCTCCCATGTCCCCAATGAACATATTGAGAAGGACTGGATCCAGTAATGACCACTGCAGTAACCCAGTTGTGACATCCCTTTCCCCCAGCTTGACTCAGTTTACCACCACACACTGCTGTCCCTTCTCCAACCAACTACACACATATCTTACTAGGACCTTAGTTGCAACTACATCCTTTAACTTCTTTAGCAGCCTTCTTTGTGGCATCAAGTTGAATGCCTTGCTGAAGTCAAAATAGAGGAGCTCCACTGCTTGTCCCTTATCGACTGCCTTAGTTACCCAGTCAGAGAATACTATCAGGCTGACCTGACAAGACCTCACTGTCAGGAATCCATGTTGTTTACTATCCTAGAGTCCATTTCTTTCCAGATAGTTCATTAGGTCCTGCATGACTTATGTCTCAATCAGTTTACCAACAATGGAGGTAAGACTGACAGGGCTATATTTACCATGTTGGTCCTTGTCCCTTTCTTTGTGAAGCAGAACTATGCTCATTGCACTCCATTCTTTTGGATCCATTCCTGACTATACTGAGCTATTGAACAGCATGGACAGGGGTTTAGCCAGTTCCCTGAGCACCCTTACATGCATCCCAGCTGGCCTTGGAGTCTTAACTAGGATCAGGGCTGCAAGCCTTTTTTATCCTTTTTCCTGTAATAACACCTACCCCATTTCTGGGACTCTCTGTGCAACAGCCTTTATGCCATTTTTCAGCAAAGGCCTACTATCCTGCACTATGAGTACTGTGCAGTAGTAGTTGTTAAGAATAGCTGCTTTCTGCTTGTCCTTCTCTATTACCGTGTCCCCTCCTTGAGCCTCAAAATTCTGCCTCTTGTCTTTCTTTATTCCCTAATGTACAGTATCTGAAAAATTGTTTTTTCTGTCCCTTGACCCGCGTAATATGCAGCTCTGTGTCTGCTTTTGTATCCTTGACTGCCTTCTTTGCCTTTCTCATTTTTAACTGGTATTTACTCCATTCCTCACCCCCCCCCCCCACACACTTCTCTTTATATCTGATGAAGGCCTTTTATGTTTGCTTGCATGCATGTACAAGAAATATGTTGTGACAGCTTGCTGGAGTAGCAAGTTGTGGAGGTGAGGCCATGTTGTGGCCAATGCCACCACTGTTTTTTAGGGCTTGTCTGTGTGGCACCAATGAATGAGCACACTGTCTATGACAACAGCTCAAAAGCGTGCCACGAACTTGCAATAATTTTGGCACTGCAATGAGGGAGTGACTCGTTATTGTAGGGTGTGCCTTGCCTTATGTAACATTTCAATAAACATGGCAGTGGCTGTCGCAGTCCACCTATCACAGTCCCACCTGAAAGCCTCCATTGGGGGTGCCCAATCCCAGTGTCGGCATGCCCCCTCACTAGTTCATTTGCCAATGGGGAGCCCAATCCCCATCGGCATGATGTCCCTGTAGTTTAATTCGTATGCCGAGGGGGTGCCCAGTCCCCCTTGGCATCATGCCCCACAAACACAGACCCATTTTCTTTGCCGACAGGGTGCCCAATCCTGATCAGTTCCAGTAGTCCCAAAACACCCAGGTGGCACACTGCAAGCCCACCCCAGTGTGCTAAATATACCTGTAAAAAAGAAAACCTTCCCACAAAGTTTTTCCTTTTTTTTTATCCTGTAAACAAGAAAACAGTCCCTCGTTGTTTTCGGTGCCCCCTTCCCCAACCCGCACACACTTTCTGTGCATCCCACCGCCGCATTCCCTCACCCCATGCCTACCTCAGGAGCCAGCGACAATCTCGTGGAGCGGAACATCGCCTGCACTTCAAAGCTGACCGCGAACTGAAGAAATGCCAGTAAGCTGTATAATGGCAGAAATGGGTGCTTTCAACTTAGGTGGATATCTTGGCCATTTTTCTGACTTTTGGCACCAAATTTTCAACATGGGTTCTTGGGACACCACCTCATAAACTCAGTCACTGTCATGTCATTATTCGGTCCCAAAAGGTGATTTTGGGGTCACTGTGTGGAATCACCTTCCAGGACTGATTAATGAAATGACAGGGTCACTGTTCATGAGGCGGGCTCCCAAAAGGCCTATGCTGCAAATTTGGTAAAAAACTTCCAAGAAATGACTGTGTTACGAGTGTGTGTTGTGCGGTCCCCACGCACACTTGTAACTTTGAGAATTTTTTTAAATTTTCACTCCAGATTTTCAACATTGTCATTTTTACACACCTCCTTATGAACAGTACATCTGTAATTTTTCACATCCTGCCCAAAATATGTTTTCACACTTCTGGCACATAATGGCATGATCGCTGTGTGAAATCAATGTCCGGGACAGATTAAGAAAATCATAGTGACAGTTTTCATAAGGAGAGGTCCCAAAAAGCCCATGTTGCAAATTTAGTGAACAAATTCTAAAAAATGACTGTGTTACCAGTGTACATTGTGCAGTTTTTACGCACGCTTGTAACTCCGCTATTTTTTTGTATTTTGTACTCCAAATTTTCAGCATTGTCATTTTTGCACACCACCTTATAAGCAGCACAGCTGTTATTTTTCACATCCTGCCCGAAACATGTTTTCACACCTGTGGCACACAATGGGTGTGGTTGCTGTGCGAAATCAATGTTCAGGACAGAGTAAGAAAATCACAGTGCCATTGTTTATGAGCGGAGGTCCCAAAATGCCTATGTTGAAACTTTGGTGTAAAAAATCCCCCAAATAATTTCGTTATGGGTGTGCATTGTGTAGTTTCTACACACGCTAGTAACTTCACCAATTTTTTACATATTTTCACTCCAGATTTTCAACATTACCTTTTTTTTACACCTCCTCATGAACAGTACAGCTGTCATTTTTCACATCCTGTTTGAAATGTGTTTTCACACCTGTGCACCAAATGGTGCAGTTGCTGTGCAAAATAACCTTTCGGCTAATGAACTGATGGTGTCACTGTTCATGTGGTGCGGTCACAAAACGCCCATGTTGAAAAACTTGGAGTGAAAATGCCAAGAAATGCCCAGAGCATTAGGGTTTCTGACCATAATGCCCTACCCTGTAGGGACTGAAAGGCATCAGTGGTGTGACTTGGGATTGTTAAAAGTAATGCTCACACCATTCCTCCCCCACCCTGCAGCCAGTGACAGGCATCGAGGTCTGCCTTGGACTCTTCGGCCCCAAAGTTCACCCCATTCTCCTATACTGCGTCCATTTCAGTGTATTTCCTTATGGAATCTGGTGAGTGTAAAGCCCGAACACCCCAAGGCACACCTCGACACTTGTCGGTGTCTGCAGGGTAGGGTGAGGTGAAATGGCATGAGCGTTATGGGCGATGACCCAAAGGCACACCCCAATGCCTGTCCATCTCTGCAGGTTGGGGGTGGGGTTGGCGTCAGTTCAATACTTTGCTGCCACTCTTGTTCTGCATCTATCTAACTCCTGCACTTCCAATGCTAATGCCAGCAAGCAAACATTCGGCGTTGACAAATGCTTGTTTCATTACTCTCATTGCTTCCTTGACCTTCTTAAGGAATTAGATTTGTTTCTTGGGCCTGTTCTTTTGGTAACCATTCTCAAGCATGACATAAGTGCCTTGAGAATGGTCACTTTAATTACTGTCAACCTCTCCACCACCCCCTCCAACCAACTTTTTCCTGGACTAATTCCCTCATCTTGTCAATTCTGCTCTTCAGAAAGCCAGTTCCTTAGCCTTTGACAAGAGTATACTGATACCCAGGGTCAGTTTGAAGCATAGTGTTATGGTTACTGGACCTGAGTAGTTCCTCAGCCACTCTGGCTACCATTCTGAGTTGGTGAGCACCATGTCAACAATGACAGCCTGTCTTGTGTGTTCCCTGTTCATGTGCACCAGCAGGCAGTCTTGCAATGTATCTAGCAGGGCCTGACTTCTTGTGCCCTTAGCTGTTGGAAGGTCCCAATTTATGTCTTACAGGTTGATATCCCCCACCTGCACTACCTCTTCTTTTTGGCTCCCTTCTCTATTTCTGCCCTTAGTTCCCTGTTGCCTTCATCACCCTGTGTCAGAAGTCTGTAGACTTGCTACTTGTCCAAATTCTTACCTAATCATTTTGTGATCTGTATCCCCAGCAATTCTGTTTCCCCATTCCATCCTCTGATGGAACCATCTTCTACTGCCTCTATGTGTTCCTTGACATGGAGGACTACACCTCCTTCTTTCCCATAATTCTATCCTGAGTATACATGGTGTAGCCTGGTACTGCCAGGTCCCAGTTAGTATTTCCGGTATCCATGTTTCCATAATGGCTACCAGATCTCATTTCATTTCACTTCATTTTTATTGGTTATACTGGAAAGACATGTGAGCATTGCTGCCCATTTACTCAAGCATCTAGTTACTTACAACAATCATGAAACATGACATAGGCTAAAGCATTTAACTAACAGCAAGGGTTATTACAATGGTATATAAAATCAGGATAATATAGACTAAAGGGCAAATCATGAACTAGCCTTGATGAATTAACAAATACAAGGTGACATTAAGCATTCAGTAAGGGTTTAACAATAATATAATACAACAGTAGGAAACAAAAAATTTAAGTGCAATCTAAAAACTAGCATAGGAGGATTAACCATACTACAAGTGCTAGAAAGAGAGGGTAAGTGCCAGAGGTGGCTAACCAGAGAGTGAGGGGAAAATAATGCAGAAGGGGAGCCAGATTAGGGCTGTGAGCAGGTGCAGGTGGGAGAGAAATGTCTCCTGATATTGTGTTTGAAGGCATTTGTGAAGGGACAGAGTTTTAGTTCTGGAGGGAGAGAGTTGAAGTGCTTGGGTCCCATAAAAGAGTGTTTTCCAGCCTTGAGTGGTCTGGCAGAAAGGAACAGTTAAAGAGATAGTGGAGGACAGTCTAGTGGTCCTGGTGGTGGTGGCTGTCTGGAAGAGAGAGGTGAGGCAATCAGGGAGCAGTCTATGGGAGAGTTTGGAGAAGAAGGTGGCCATCTTGCAGTTAAGGCAGGCCTCAAGGGAGGGCCGACTGGTGAGCTTATAAAGGTCACAGTGGTGTGTGAGTTTAGGGATACCAGAGGCAAAGCAGATAGCATTGTGGTAGGAGCTTCGAAGCCTGGAGAAATTTTTGATGGAGAGGCGGGAGAATGAGATGAGTGAGCCATAGTCAAAGACAGAAAGGAGGAAGCTGGAGACTAAGAGGGATTTGGATTCCCTGTTAAGGTAATGCTTGATTCTGTGGAGGATACTGAGGCATTGGTGGGCTTTTTTGATTGTGAGGCTAGTGTGAGCATCGAAATTGAGGTGGCTATCTATGAGTAAGCCGAGGTGAATTCACTGACTCTTTCAATGGGGTTAACCAAGGTTGTCATACAGGGAGAGGTCAAAGCCAAGAGGTTGGCGGGGGCTGTAGAAAATCATAAACTTAGTTTTTTTTGAGTTGGGTACAAGACCTTTGGATGTGAACCAGGTGTGAAGTCTGCTGAAATTGAATTGGAGATTGTTAATGAGAGCGTTGGGGTTTTTGTCCTGACATTAAAGGCCTGCATGATCAGCACAGAGAATGAGATTGGAGATGGTGCAGATGTCAGGCAGGGAGTTAACTACCAGAAAGAAGAGAAGAGGGCCCAGGATGGACCCTTTTGGGACAACATATTTGATGTGGCAGGATTCAGAGAGGACATTGCCAATAATGATGAAATAGGATCTGCCCGTTAGGTAATCCTTGAACCAGAGGCAGACCGCAGGTGAGAAATGTAGGCCAGTCAGAGTACAGAGGAAGACTTCATGATCAATGAGGTCAAATGCTTTGGTGAGGTCTATGAACACAGCACTGGTGTAGAGACCTTCATTGTTAGCTTTGTCTATGGAGTGGGTGAACTTGATGAGGGCAGTTTCAGTATTGTGTTGGGCACGGAACACATGCTGGGCCTCTGTGAGCAGGTTGTATTTGGGGAGGAATTCTGTGGTTTGCCTGTAGACCACTTTTCCTAAATATTTGGAGAGAGGGGCAAGGAGGGAGATGGGATGGTACTTGAATACTAGATCCTTGGAACCAGATTTGTGAAGGGAGGGAGGGGAGGCACTGGAGGTGTTAGTATAACCCTAAACATAGGTACACCCTGGGAGGGGAGGCGCTAGAGGCCTCAATAGGGGAAACAGACCTAGAGGTCATGGTGGATGCATGTATGAATAACTCTGAGCAGTGCAGGAGAGTGGCTAGCAAGGCAAACAGGATGTTGGGATGCATCATAAGGGGGATCACCTCTAGGAGCAAGGAAGTGATTCTGCCGCTGTACAATGGACTGGTTAGACCACACCTTGAGTACTGTGTACAGTACTGGAGACCACACTTGAAGAGGGACATACAGCTCCTGTAGAGGGTACAGAGGAGGGCAACTAAGATGATACGAGGGCTAGGGGATTTGACGTATGAGGACAGACTTGAGGAGCTCTGCCTATTTTCATTGGAGGAGAGGAGAGATGGGGGACATGATTGAGGTCTTCAAGTACCTCAAGGGAATAAATAGGGTAAACATGGAGGGGATCTTTAGACTAAAGCAGGAGGTATCACCAGAGGGCATGGTTTGAAGTTGGAAGGTGGGAGGGTGAGGGGGGAAAAGAGGAGGAGGTTTTTCACTGAGAGGGTGGTGGACCCTTGGAATGCACTGCCTGGTGAGCTGGTTCAGAGATCCACAGTGGAGGGCTTCAAGAGAGGGTGGGACAGACACAGAAAGTGGATGTATCAGATGATGGCCTGTCCCAGGGGGGTTGGGATGGATGATAGGGGTTTCTGGCCCACAAGGGATGGGAGGGCCTCGGCAACCAACTAAGGATCTAAGGTTCAAGCAGACTCAATAGACCTTAAGGCCTAATCTGCTGGCAAATAGTATGTTAGTATGTTTAATAATGGTGCACTCCCAAGCTTTTGGGAAGGACCCCCTGCAAAGGGAGTGGTTGAGGATGTAAGTAAGAGGGATGGCCAGGGAGTTACAGACAAGATGGAGAACTCTAAAGTCAATGTTGTCGGTGCCCTTGGAAGGTCTTAGGTCATTTGTTCTGATTTACTGGACCACTTCACCAGGGGTTAGGTACATGAAATGGAACTTAGGGTGGGAAACTGGGAGGGGTGTGGGGGTAAATGGGGTAGGAGTGGAGCTGGGCTTGTACTGGTCAAGGTCACTGAAGTATTTACTGAAAAGCCTGTATCTGCCACCACCACATGTAGTGCACACATTTTGTTTTCTAGGCTCTTGGCTTTAAGGCAGGCTGCCTTCCAGTTTCTGCATATACTCTTCTCCCTTTTATATATTTTATCCCTTCATCATTCCTCCCTCCCTCCTTTCCTTTCCTTTCCTTTCCTTTCCTTTCCTTTTCTTTCTCTCCCTCCCTCCCTTCCTTCCTTTATCCTGATTTTCTGCTCCTTGCCATCTTTGTGAGCTCTTCCTCCCCAGCACCTTTTCTTAACTTATTATGAATACCAGCCTTGTTGTTTCCCTCTCCACAGTTCTCAGCACCCATGTCTGCAGAATCCTAGCTAGGTTCCCCTCCCCAGTCAGTTTGAATGTCCACCAAAGTAGACATCATACTTCTGCCCAAGCATACCAGCTCCCTCTCTTGTTAGGCAAAGGTCATCACCTTTGAAGATCTTCCTGTCCCAGAAGTTCCAAGTCTCCCACAAAATGGTACCACTCCTCTTGACATTATCCCTTCAAACATCCATTAAGCTGCTCAATCTAAATTTTCCTCACTATACCCTTCCCCCTACTTCACACAAGAAGGACCTCAGAAAAGGCCAGAGAAGCTGAGAGCACTTTCAGACTGTCACCAAGGCTTCACAAGTTGAGCTTCAGGTATTCCATGATTTGGGCAAGTCAAATTAAGCGACTCAATTTGAGCAACTCAAGTCTGACTGCCTGTGATTACAGCGACCATGAAAGGATAGCGAGAAGCAGTTATAGCGAGTGCAAGGGCACAAAATGGTGACAGGAAGGATAGAGTGCTGGTATAGGGATCTATAATAAATGAGGCTATAGGTCGATGTTTGGCCAGGCAGTTCCAAGCTGGCCGTTTGGTCTAGTGGAAGGAGTGAATGCCGATGGTGTTGGAGGACCTGGCTTTGGAGTTAGGTGGGTGGGAATACAATTTTCTTTTGCAGTTTGGGTACTTTTGTTGCTTTTGTGTGTGTTGTGTTCCCCAATCTCCAGAATGTGTGCCCGATGCTCCCCCGGCCTCCTGAATGTGATCCCCCCTCCCCCCGAATAGCCCACTTCCAAACTTTCTCCACTTCCCCAGTGTCAGACCCCCCAGAGTTGATTATAAAAGTAATGGGGTTGCGAGGGGCAAATAAATGTACAGCTTGCCCCCAAGGAGTGTTGTAGAACCTCCCTCTTTTTGGTTCCAACGTAGTGTGCATCGTCATTTCCTGCGATGTGCACTTGTGCATGTTGTGATAGCTATTTTTGTGATCTCTTATATCACATGGAACCAAGTTTCACTGTTTCAATAGGCTGTTTCATCAGATTATTGGTATCCAAATGTAAGAGCACCCCCCCAGCATCACTCCCCCTTCTCTACCATAACATCAAAATGAATTGACATTTTTACACTAAATCACCAAAAGGACCCATGGCTTCATAACACCTAAAACTCCTATAAGTTTCAAAGCTCAACTCTTGTAATATTTATTTAGCTATTGTTTCAGCAAACTGAGCATGTGAAAACAAATTTTGTTAATAACTACACAATTAATTAAACTTTTTTTTACCAAACCACCAAAAGGACCTATTCCTCCATAACATCTAACAAACCTTAAGTTTCATAACTTAATTACTTGAAGTTTTTTCTCTATCTTTGAGTGAAAACTCTGGATCAAAAATGGGCAAAAATACATAAATTTAACACTCTATAAATCCAAAACAGACAAACATATTTCTACATAACTTTCCACATTAGTAGACCATAGGACTGAAATGATGCACGCCAAATTTGATAGCTCTAGGGTCTTGATGTGGGGCTTTATGTGTGCCATCTTTTTCATAGCTCTACATTTTTACCTTATTGCTACTTCTCAGTCCTTCTGATGCACACTCATTTCTGTAGAGTTTTATTTTCTCAGAAGAAGCCAGAAGGGGAAGGAAGGAAGGAAACATATTCAATTCAGTGCTTTAGAGTAACTGGTAATTGCTATTTTTCTTTTAAACTTAGATTGTGGGCTTTTAGTGACACTGTACTTTCTTTGTTGTCTTTACTTAGAATTGTTTTTGGGCTGTTGAAAATTTAAAACGTAGTGGTGGTGTAATTCTGTGCTGTCTTTAATTGCTGTAAATTTTATCTTGGCTTGTCTGACTGCCCTGTGGTTGGGTGAAGGGTGTTAATTGTCTGGCCTCTGACCTCAGCTACGTGATAACTGGAGGTGGGGCTTAGTCAGAGTTGAGGTAGCAAGTAGAGTTTTATTTTCTCAGAAGAAGCCAGAAGGGGAAGGAAGGAAACATATTCAATTCAGTGCTTTAGAGTAACTGGTAATTGCTATTTTTCTTTTAAACTTAGATAGTGGACTTTTAGTGACACTGTACTTTCTTTGTTGTCTTTACTTAGAATTGTTTTTGGGCTGTTGAAAATTTAAACACAATGGTGGTGTAATTCTGTGCTGTCTTTAATTGCTGCAAATTTTTGCCCCCCCCTTCCCCAACTCTTAATTATATGCCCTGTTAAATCTGATTGACAGGAGCTAAACACAGGGTATAGTAAGGGGTGTGAAGTAGGAGGGGCATAAGGAGGAAGAAGCCCACCCTCAGCACAAGTGTTTTGACTCATTTATTTATTTATTGGTTTCTTTTTTTTTTTTTTTTTTAAAGAAAATTATCTGAGGATCAGTGGCAGGATTTTTAGGACAGTAAATTAATAAAGGGAACTAGGAGAGCTTCAGTAGCAGACAAGTAGTGGAATGGCAGTATAATTGCAGTATAATGTGGGAGTGGTGCAATGCAGTGGCTGTGGGGCAGCCATATTCAGGCAGACCTTCTGACACTGAGGTGCTGCCCCATCTGCATGCATCTCTCTGGACTGTGGGATGAGGTAGCCAGACCCAGAGTGGAAGTAAACTGGGTCAGAGTACCATCACCCCTATCCAGAGACCACCCAGTCCAATGCAACTGCCTCAAAGGATGCCAAGAACGAGGAGCACTTGGATGACAGTGGGCTCAGGGAGGGTTAGAGCGGTCAGGCAGAGGCACATCCCAGATCCTATTCCACTCAAGAACTCATATGCCACACTGGCAAATGAGGACAACCAAATAGAGTACCTAGAAGTGGAAGGAAAGGATGTGGAGGTTAGCCAAGGAGGTGACCTCAGAGGGGAAAGCAGTGGACCCCAGAGGAGGAGGAAGGTAATCCTGGTGGGGGACTCCATCATAAGAGGGATCCACCTAGGAACACAGGAGAGAGAGGACAGGGAGGTGAGGTGCCTACCAGGTGCCACGGCATGGAGGGATGGAAGGAAGATCCTGGGGATCACTGGGAAGGCAAGATGGGAGGGTGAGCTGGATGTCATTATCCACCTAGGTACTAATGATCTGGCAAATGGGGAGCCAAAGGAAGCTCAGGAAGAGTTTAGGAAATTGGGGAGGGGTCTCAAGCAAGTAGCTACTTCTGTCACTTTCAGAAGTACTACCTGCAAGAGGCAAGAAGACATAGGAGTGCATGCACGGAACTTTAACTCACGGTTGAAGAACTGGTGCTGTGAGAAGGTTTGGATTCATTGGTGACTGGGGACCCACCTGGAGGATGGAGGTTTGTTCAAGCTCGATGGCCTGCATCCATCCTGGAGGAATCCAAACACTCAATGATAAGTTTAAATGCTACATTGATAAGCATTTAAACTAGCAAAAGAGGTGTGCAGGCCAGCAAGGGAGGTACCTCACTTGCTCACCCCCAAGCTAGCAGTGGAACCAGTGAACCAGAGGAGTGGCTATCTCTGCAAAGCAGTGTGCAAAAGATGGAGATTAGTGCCCAAGAAGTGGATAGGCAGAAAAGGGGCAAAATTCAGCAGAAGGGCAGACAGCAATGAGAACCAGGGATAAAGGACAACTAAGGAAGAGGCTGGAGTAGAACAGCGAAACAGTCTAGGGAGGTCAAATCAAGGAAAGCCATGTGTGCAAATGCCAGGAGCCTTAGCAACAAGATGGAAGATCTGGAGGCTGTCATGGTGCAGTCAGACCTGGACATGTGGCCATCACTGAAACCTGGTGTAATGATAACCACGACTGGGAGATGGTCATACCTGGCTACAACATATTCAGAAGAGACAGAGCAGGCAGGAAGGGAGGAGGAGTGGCACTGTATGTGAAAAATGACATAAGGGCCACAGAGATCCAGGAGGAACAAAATGGGGAGAGATACTGTGGGTTAAGCTGGAAAGGAAAATGGGGACAGCCATCCGCACAGGTGTGGGTCATAGACCACCAGCCCAGGAGGAAGAAACAGATAGGAGCAGATGCTAGCCATCCAAAGGATGGCAGACAAGAGTGAGGTAGTACTGGTTGGAGACTTTAATATTCCAGACGTGGACTGGAGCATCCAGCAGCAGCATCAACTAGAGCAGATTTATCCTGGACTCCTTCAGGTGCCTTCCTCAAGCAACTGGTCATGGAACCAACTCAGCAGAAGGCAATACTGGACCTTGTGCTCTACAAACAGGGACAGTGTGATGGGGGTAATAGTGGGGAGCACCTGGGGAACAGTGACCACCAGACATTGTGGTTTGAAATCACAGAAAGAGCAGAACCAAACCACACAAAAACATGTATCCTGGAATTTAGGGGCAGACTTTGGGCAAATGGGAGATACTTGAAAGAGGCATTAAGGGAATGGGACAGGAATCAGTGGTTGAGGAACAGTGGGCAGTATTTAAAATGGGGATTACAAGAACAACAGAATTATGCATTAAGCAGGTTAGCAAAAGGAAAAGGAAGAGGAGACCATTATGGTTTCCAAAGAGGTAACAAAGAAAGTGAAAGCCAAAAGATTGCATTCAGGCAATACAAAAAGACACAGGCAGAAGGGGATAGGGAGAAGTACCAGGAGAAGCAAAGGAGGCAGGAGGTCAGTAGGGAAGCCAAAGCTCAGACAGAAGAACACATTGCAAAATCAGTGGGTGAGGGGACAAAACCTTTACAGGTACATAAGTGAAAAAAGAAAGACAAGGAGAGATAGTGAGACTGAAGGGGAGGATGGGGCCGCATGGAGGATGACAGCAGTAAAGCTGACATATTGAACATGTATTTCTGCTCAGTCTTTACTGAGGAAGAGGAGGTTAATGGGTCTGAAGGAGAACAAGGGTGAGAATGGTGCAGAAATGGACACAAGTCCCTTTACACAAGAAAGGGTCCTGAAGGAACTGGAAGTAATAAGAGTTGATAAAGCAATGGGGCCAGATGGGGTGCACCCAGGGTCCTAAAGAACTAAAGAGGTGGTGGCTGAACCTCTGGCTATCCTGTTTAGCTATCACTGGAAACAGCGGAGGTACCCAAAGACTGGAGGACAGCAGATGTAGTCCCCTTATACAAAAGTGGGAACAAAGAGGAAGCAGAGAACTACAGACCAGTCAGCCTCACCTCGGTAGTGGGGAAGATCATGGAAGCACTACTGAAGGAGAGATTGGTGGAACATCTGGTTGTCAATGGACTACAGGACCCAAGGCAGCATGGTTTCACCAGGGGGAGGTCATGTCAGACCAACCTCGTTGAATTTTTTGACTGGGTGACTAGGGAGGTGGATCAGGGGAGGGCAGTGGACATGGCCTATCTGGACTTCAGCAAGGCCTTTGACACTGTGCCACATAGAAGACTATTACACAAACTGGGGAATATGGGTGTGGGCAGGACAGTAGTGTGGTGGGTAGGTAACTGGCTGGGTGGCAGGACACAGAGGGTGGTGGTAAATGGTTGTCACTCCACAGAGGGAAGAGTGACCAGTGGGGTACCACAGGGATCAGTGCTGGGACCAGTCCTATTCAACATCTTCATCAGTGACATTGCACAGGACCTAGAAGGCAGAATTTCACTGTTCGCTGATGACACAAAGCTCTGTAACAGAGTAGACATACCAGAGGGTATAGACAGAATGAGAAGGGACCTGCAGAAACTTGAAGAATGGTCAGGGGTTTGGCAGTTGAAATTCAATGCAAAGAAGTGCAAGATAATGCATATGGGGCACAAAAACCCTGACACAATATATCAGTTGGGGGTGAGGATATAGCATACCAAGCAGGAAAGGGATCTTGGGGTTATCATCTCTGATGGCCTCAAGTAGGAAACAGTGACAAGGCAGCAGGTAAACCAAATAGGATGTTGGATGTATAGGCAGGAACATCACCAGCAGGAAAAGGAGGTCATAATTCTGCTATACAAGACACTAGTGAGGCCCACCTGGAATACAGTGTACAGTTCTGGAGACCATACCTACATAAGGACATAGACAGGGTAGAGAAGGTTCAGACCGAGGGCAACAAAGATGGTGCATAGATTGCATCACAAGTCCTATGAAGACAGGTTGAAGGAACTGAACATGTACTCCCTGGAGGAGAGGAGGGAGAGAGGGATATGATAGAGACATACAAGTATCTCACAGGGAGGAACAGGGTGCAGGAATACACTATTTTAAGCACAAAAGATGTTCCAGGACTAGAGGGCATGGGATGAAGTTGGAGGGAGGACAATTCAGAGGAAACATGAAAAGAATTTCTTTACAGAACGGGTGGTGGACAAGTGGAACACCCTGCCAGAGGAAGTGGTGGGGGCTGAAACAATCACGGGATTTAAGAATGCATGGGATAGACATAAAGGAATTCTGGAGGTCAGGGGTAAGGGGCAACAGACTTGTAGGAAAACATAAACTGAACTTACAAGCTCAAATGGGCAGACTGGGTGGGCCATAGGCCCTTATCTGCCGACACTGTCTATTATCTATGTATCTATGTAAAGAAGCGACACAGAGCTTGCAGAATGCAGAGAAACTGACATTTATAGAACTGTCCCACTGTATATCAAGTGGACATTTTTATCTGATCACTGGTCTAGGATCAGCGCTAAGACAAATTTCCAGGTCAGAAACTATGTGTGCTGCTGTTCCACAAAGGGTAGGTTAGGTGTAGCTCAGGACAGGTTAACAGATCAAAGTAGATGAAATTAGTTATTTTTGGCCCCTTTATTCCCAATGTGATATTCTGCTGTGTTATTGCTGTCATTGCACCTGGGTGTGCCACATGGTGGGAACCCAGTCCCCCTTTTCATTTCCTAGAAGAGCCAGATGTTTTTATTTTCTGTTAGAAAACAACCTAGGAAATTCCCAGACTCTGATTGGCTGATACCCCTAGCAAGGTGGGCATCTATCAGGCAACAGAGTCCGGGTAAAAAAAGTGCTAGTCCTAACTGACCTGATTTCAAATAAGCATGGGGAGGGGGAGAGATCTAGGACACTGGCAGTGGACTCAGGGGGCAGACTTTGTGGGCATGGGAAATATTCTCAAGGATCACTTGAAGGGGATTACATCAATGACAAATGTGGAAAAGAGATGGGAGGTCATAAAATGGGGACTTCATGAGGCAGTCAGGACCTGCACTAAGGTGAAACATAAGGGAGCAAGGTCACATAAACCATGATGGTGGTCCAATGAGGTTCAGGTAGTGGTCAGAGAAAAGAAGGCAGCCTATAAAAAACATAAAACAACAAGAGGGGATAGGGAAAAGGAAATGTACCATCTTGCTTCTAAAAAAGTCACCCAGATGGTGAGGGGGTAAAGTCCAGTAAAGAGCAGCGGCTGGCACAAGGGATACATGGAGGGGAAAAGGGGTTATTGCGGTACATTGGGGAGCAGAGAAAAACTAAGGGCCATCTTGGCAGATTGAGATCAGAAGGAGGGTGGGTTGAAGAGGCGAGGGACCAGGCAGAGGTATTAAATGAATACTTTGCCTCTGTGTTCACTAGGGAGGGGGATGGGATATCTACAAAGCAAGGCACGATGGGGATAGAAGCGGTAGTGAGTGGGATCAGGGAAGCAACAGAAATGGAGCAAGAGGGAGGGAGAGGTACTCCAGGGTGTCACATCAGGATAAGGATAAAAAGGCCAGTAAGGTGGAGGGGAAGGATGATGCTATCTCCACCGGAAGGGTGCTGTTTGCCCTCAAGGCCCTAAAGAAAGATAAATCTCCTGGACCAGATGGCATTCATCTGAGAGTACTATGGGAATTGGCGGACAAACTGGCTGCACCCCTGGAAAAGCTCTTCAACAGGTCGCTTGAGACAGGGAGAGTACCTAGGGATTGGCGAAAGGCACATGTGCTGCCAATCCTTTAACGGGAGTCGAGGGAAGTACCAGGTAACTATAGACCCATCAGTTTGACCTCAGTGGTGGGAAAATTAATGGAGAGTATACTAAAGGAACGATTGGGGGTGTACTTGGAGGAGGTGGGAGGTCTGGATAGTCAGCAACATGGGTTTGTGCCAGGTAGGTCATGTCAAACCAATCTTATGGAGTTCTACAAATGGGTAACATCAGAACTGGACAGGGGAAAGCCTGTGGATGTATTATTCTTGGACTTCAGCAAGGCATTTGACTCTGTCCCCCACAATCGTCTGGTGGAGAAACTGACGGGGTTGGGAGTAGGCCCTTTGATGGTCATGGATTGAAAACTGGCTAGCTGGATGCACCAAGAGAGTAGTGGTCGGTGGAGAGCTCTCGAACCTTAGAGAGGTCGGTAGTGGGGTACCACAGGGCTCGGTCCTGGGTCCGATCCTGTTTAATGCATACATATCAGACATCAGGGAGGGTATAGGATGTGAAATGAGTCTATTCACTGAAGATTCTAAAATGGGAGCAGTAGTTGAGGGGGAAGAAGGGAGATTGGCCCTGCAAGGGCACCAGGACACCCTGGAAAGCTGGGCTCACACATGGAAATTAAATTTCAATGTCACCAAGTGCAAGGTGTTACATCTTGGGTGGGGAAACCCTAAACACAGGTACACCCTGGGAGGGGAGGCACTGGAGGCCTCAACAGGGGGAAAAGACCTAGGAGTCATGGTGGATGCATGTATGAATAACTCTGAGCAGTGCAGGATAGTGGCTAGCAAGGCAAACAGGATGTTGGGATGCATCATAAGGGGGATCACCTCTTGGAGCAGGGAAGTGATTCTGCCGCTGTACAATGGACTGGTTAGACCACACCTTGAGTACTGTGTACAGTACTGGAGACCACATTTGAAGAGAGATATACAGCTCCTGGAGAAGGTACAGAGGAGGGTGACTAAGATGATATGAGGACTAGTGGATTTGACGTATGAGGACAGACTTGAGGAGCTCTCCCTGTTTTCATTGGAGGAGAGGAGACAGAGGAACATGATTAGGTGCCTCGGGCACCTCAAGGGAATACATAGGGTAAAACATGGAGGGATCATTAGACTAAAGCAGGGAGGTATCACCAGAGGGCATGGCTTGGAGTTGGAAGGTGGAAGGGTGAGGGGGGAAAGAGGAGGAGGTTTTTCACTGAGAGGGTGGTGGAGCCTTGGAATGCGCTGCCTGGTGAGCTGGTTCAGAGATCCACAGTGGAGGGCTTCATGAGAGGGTGGGACAGACACGGAAAGCAGATGTACCAGATGATGGCCTGGCCCAGGGGGGTTGGGATGGATGATAGGGGTTTCTGGAACACAAGGCGAGAGTCTCGGCACCCAACTAGGGATCTGAGGTTCGAGCAGACTCGATAGACCATAAGGCCTAATCTTCTGGCAATTAGTATGTTAGTATGATTACCCTGTCTATCACTGTGCCAGTGGAATGTTTAATTTTAAACAACCACCATTTTCTTTCTCTCGCTTAGCAAGAGCTGATACCAAATCCTGGTCCTCCAACTATCCAGCAGCCCACCCACATACCCCTGTATAATTTCCTAAAATGTCATGTCACCACTCCAAATCACATAAATCTTTAGATTTATTTCTCCTCCAAGCTCTACTGACCTACATCGTTCAAAATCTACAGACCGTCCAGGAGACCACGTGATGCAGTTCGCCTGGTGGTAGCTTGATTTTGTCTCTCCAGCCACCCTGATGTTTAATTTGCTATTTTCACCCATTTCTTGTTTAAAAGCAACTGGTGAAGAGATTGGGACTACTGGTAGTGGATCGATTCCCTGTTCTTACTTAAAGTTGCTGACGATGGATGTAGAGATGCGATGTACTCTGCCTAAACACACACCACCTGCTAAGCTCAAAAAAGGCCAGAAGAAGCCTAGGGCTGCCAGCACAACAGATACACAGAAAACTTGACACTCTCATCAGGATTCAGCTCCCCTGACACTAGCCGACTTTCTAGCGGAATTCCGCTATTCAAGGAAGAACTCCAGACAATCACTTCTGATATCAAAATTTTAACAAAGACTGTGGAAGAAATAGCAAGGAAAAACTCTGATTCTGAAGCTCACATATCCTCGCTGGAACAGCAAATTGGGAAAGTAGAACCAGAACTTGTCAATATCAGGCACAAGATATCCAAAGTGGAAATGAAGCTTGAAGACCTGGAGGGTCGATCCTGGTGGAACATTGCGGTCCTTATTGGCCTTCCAGAAGGTGAAGAAGGTCAGGATAGCATATTATTCACACAGAAATTGGTCAAAAAGCTGGCTGGACCCTCTCCCTATGGGGCAAAGTATGTAATCAAAAGAACACATAGGGCCCTTTGTCCAACTCCCCCACTTGGCAGCCCCCCCGAGACCTTTTATTTTCAAATCCTTGAGTTATTTAGAGAGACAGTATTTTCTTGTCAAGATCCGAGAACTGAAAGAGGTACAATGGAGTGGTACTAACATCTGGATAGCCCAAGATTTGCCAGCGACTGTCCGACAATGCCACACAGCTTTTCATCCACTTGTTATTAAGTTAATCGCCATGGAGATTTGTTTTAAAATGCTTTACCCTGCAAGGCTGCAGGTTCTTATTGCTGGGTCCTGGCAAATATATGATGACCCTGAGGCTGCTAGTGTTGGGCTAAAGAATAGTCTCCCGGATCTTTTCCAAAAATCTTGAGGGAGCTAGTAACACTTCAGGAATATACCAGCAGTGAAATCTTATCATTTAAATTCTTAAATAATGCGGTGGTCTGTAGTGTATCACGGGCAGAGGAATCCCAGCACTAATCCAAGTAGTAACAAAACTGAGTGTTCAACTTGTGTGGAGGGAAGTAAAAGAACTGTGCTAATCCAAGTTATTTACTTTGTTGGTAACTGACAGTTCACAGTCTGTGATCCGTGCTGAGATTGTTCCTTTACAAGAACTAGTTGCTGTTTTGAGGGCGCCTGGAACTGTCTGTATGGTTCTTTCCTTACCTGGAATGTACTCTCATGCCATACAGATTACGTGTGACTGATGTGGACTTTTTTCATGCATTTCGGGGCTTCTTTTGCTGTGCTTTTTTTTTTTTTGTGAAACATAACGAGTTATAGTGTTTCATGCTAATCAGCCTAATTGTGAGCAAATCTAGTCAGGTGTTTTAAGTTGGGTCAGACTGTAGACTTTCTCATTTTGGTTTTGCGTTTCATTAGTTATAGAACTAGAAAATACCTGTCATTTAATTTATTTTATTGCAGAATTTAGCTTGGATTCTTACTTTCTACAGATAAATACTTTACTAAATCTTAGAGATAGTGTAGGGTTTACTTAAGGGTGGCTGGAGGGATGGTGCTTATCTGGGAAAGTTCTGTTGAATGATGTTTAGGAATATGGAGGGGGGGTGGGCATGGAAAAATAAATTATTAGTTGTTTTATTGTTTGGATCAGGGAACCATCAGGGAGGGATAGGGAAGGGTTTAGGGGATATAGGAAGGGTGTCTAGCGCAGACTTTACTTTGAACAGTGTGCTGGTACTTAGAAACTCTTGGTTAAGGGCATTTCATTTTCTGATAATTCTATCAGATGGCTACTGATTTTAAAGTTGCCTCATGGAATGTCAAAGGGATCCGGGAAAAGCTGAAACAATATAAAGTGTTAAAACATTTAAATCTCTTAGTTTCAGATATAATATTCATCTAAGAATCCCATTAGTTACCCTTGGAAGCCATGTAGCTCTGGAGACAACAAATAAGGCATTTTTTTCTGCAGGGGATTCCACCCAGAGCCGGGGGGTTATGATATTGCTTTCCAGAAGAGTCAATTTGTCTCCCATTCAGGTAATTCAATATCCCATAGGCAGGTTCATTTTTGTCAGAGGTTCCATAAATGCAACTGAAATGCTCTTGGGTAGTATAGATGGACCTAATAGCGACACACTAAGTTTTTTTTGGGCAGCTGACTGAGCTGCTGGCTCTCTTTCTCTCTCTACCAATTATTCTGGGAGGTGACCTGAACCTGGTCATTGACCCTAGCAGGGACAGATCATTTAGGGTCCATAGAGGGTTATCCCCAGCTCAAAGGGCACTAAAGGAGTTCTTAGATCAATGTGGCTTATGTTATGTCTGGAGGGTATTACACTCCACGGAAAGGGGATATACCTTTATCTCTCAGGTCCATCACACAGCTTCTTGTATAGATTATATCTTAGTCTCCCATACAGTTCTCCCAGGAATCCTCTCATCATCACTCCAACTGGGACCTCCTTTAGACCACTCATTGTTTGTGGTTCACCTCTCATTTCACTCTCTCCCTAAAAGAGACTCAAGATGGAAGATAATAATCAGCTCCTGAAAGACCCAGAGATATCCAAATATCTCTCAGAGCAGAATGACCAATTCATCAGTACTAACCTTAGTTCTACCTCAAGACCCGACATGGAATGGAGCCCTCTCAAGGCCTATATGAGAGGTATACTAATTAGCTTGAGCTCCAATACGAAAAAAGGAAAAGAGCCAAAACTTTCTAACCTTCTTACTCAAATTAGGTAACTGGAATCAGTTATATCTCAGCATTCACCAGTTACTCTAAGACAAGAACTAGCAAAACTTAGAGATGGTTACTTGGATATACTACGGGAAAAAGCAGAGTTTGCAATTTTATGCACAAAGGCATTTTATAGAGATCAAGGTCAAAAGGCAGGTAAGCTGTTGGCCCTTAGAGTAAAGCAGCAAGAATCAGGTAGATACATAGCCTCTATCCCATCGCTTAAGGACGATTCTGTTAAAACCTCCCCAGTGGACATTACAGCAGAATTCACTACATACTTCAAGATGCTATATAATAATATGTCTGACCCCCCTCTACTCAAATAATAGATGACTACCTATCAGAATTCCGGCTACCAGCTCTTGCTGAGATACACTCCCATAGTCTAACAATGCTTATCTCTCGAGCAGAGCTGGTTAGAGTTTTCAATAGTCTCTCGTTAGATAGATCTCCCGGCCCAGATGACTTTTCATCCAATTTTTATAAGAAATTCAAGGATAACTTGATGTCTTTACTACTTCCATTATATCAACATATATTATCTGGAGTCCAAACTGATAAGACCCTATTTGAAGCCTTAATTGTTCTTATACCAAAATTGGACAAAAACCCAGAATTAGCAGCAAGTTATTACCCCATATCCTTATTGAATTAGGATATGAAAATTCTAACCAAATTGTTGGCTGATTGTATTACTGTTATCATTCCGAAGATCATTGGCCCAGAACAGGTAGGATTCATGAAGTCAAGATCTTCGAAAGACCACCTTCGAACTTTGGCTCATGTCTTCTCAGCATCCAGGGATGCCAATGAACCAATGGCCTTGGTCTCCCTAGATGCTGAGAAGGCTTTCTATAGGGTGAATTGGAACTTTTTGTTCAGGACCCTGGCAGCTTTTAACTTTCCTCCTCAATTACAGAAGTGGATACAAGTGCTGTATCAGTCCCCATCTGCGATAATTACAGTTAACAGAATTATTTCTTCTCTTTTCCCATTATATTCGGGCACTAGACAGGGATGCCCCCTGTCTCCTTTATTATTTAACATTTATCTTGAACCCCTCATCCGCAGACTTACGGCTTCACAAAATATACAGAGCATCTCTATTCTGGATCAGGAAATCAAAGTATCAGCCTATGCGGATGATCTCCTTTTATAGATCTCCCATCCAGCAATTTCAATTCCACCAATGCTAGATCTTATTGCTGAATATGGCAACATGTCCAATTATAAACTAAATGTGGATAAATCAGCAGTATTCCCACTCAACCACAGGGTTTTCAAACAATTGGTTACTGATTTAGGTTTATCCTGGAAACCAAAATCCTTGAGATATTTGGGAATTGAACTAACTCGAAATATAAATTCCACTCACAGGTTCAATCTGGACTCCCTCATTCTCACCATTGCTCAGGATCTGGACAGGTGGTCCAAACTCCCTCTCTCCCTTTGGGGAAAAATTAGTCTCATCAAGATGAATGTGTTCCCTAGGATATTTTACCCTCTCAATTTACTTAATGTTTTGCTCCCTCTTTATTGGTTCAAGAAGATACATGGCCTTATTACAAAATTATCTGGTCTGGTAGACACCCTAGATTAGCCTATTACAAATTAGCAGCCTCCAAAGGGAAGGTAGGTTAGCGTTTGCCTCATTTACTCTTCTATTATTGGGCCTCTCACTCTGCAAAATATCTCATGTGGCTGTCGGTGGAGGACCCGACACCTTTACTCTCTTATGTCCCATTATGGCTTCAAATTGAAAGGGCTCTCATAAAATCCCATGGTCTCTCACCTGATGCACTTCTTCATATTAAGAACTCGATGCTCCCAGCAAAACTAAAAAACACCCCCATAGCAGTATCGATCCGGGTTCACATGCAGTTGTGTGCTGCTCTCAAATACAACATTCTCTAGACTTGGACCAGTCGGTATGGGACAACCCTAATTTTAAAATTGATGAGAGTATACTGTCAGCTCACTGGACTCCCCCCCGGGAGAAGGCAAACTTTCACAGTTTATAAATGAGGGAGGTGCTTGGCTTACCACTGCAGAGATTGTCATGCAGTTTCATATCCCGAACAATATGGTCTTCAGAACCTTCCAGCTGAATCATCTCTTGTGGAAAGCTTTGGGACCCCATCCTCCCCCACCTGCCAAATTAGCCTTCAAATCAGAGTTAGGTCAATGGATAGGCTCCCAGGGAGTGGTGTCCAAGACTTATGCAATCCTATACGAGTAGGCTTACCCAGGCACTTTTGGCCCTATAGACTATTGGACTCCCTATTTTCCTACTTTAGAATTAGACTGGCCAACTCTCTGGAAGAATGCTCACAAGTTTAGAAGTCAAGACAGGTTACGTGTCATGCAATTCCATATCCTCCATAATCTATATTATACCATCAGAGATTGGTTAGATTCAAACTCATCCCATCTTCACTTTGTACCAGATGTTCACTAGAGGAGGGTTCTACCTACCATATATTATGGACCTGCTCCAAAGTAGCCCCACTGTGGTCCAATATCCAGCAAAAAGTTGATCCCCTATTAGGCCTAGAGACATTTTTCACTCCAGAAATATGTTTGTTGGGAGACTTTTCTAAAATTATGGTGGTCACTCGCAAGTACTACATGGCTTTAATCGTTATGTCGGTTAAAAAACTTGTTTTATACCATTGGAAAGATGATGAGAAGCTCTCCTATGTGGAGTGGCTCAACAAACTTTTAGACAATCTCAGAACAGAGAAAACTATTGCCAGTCTTAATAATAAGAGTGATAAATTTAAAAAGATATGGGATCCGCTATATTCCCTTTACCTATTAAGAGTATAAAATAGGGCACCAGCTCTCAGTTGGTAGGTTCGGAAGGAATTTTCTGCATAGGTAAGTGGGAGGGTGAGGAAAGGATGGATGGGGGGGATGGGCAGAGAATGTATCCATGTTATGTTGATGTTAATACTGTATGTATATCCTATGTTTAATGTGATCCATTCTCTGTGAAATAAAATTAATAAAATGTGGATGACAAAAAAAAAATCTACAGACTATCCAAATTCATCAGCTCCATGGTGCAGTCACCCGTCCACCACCACCACTCCTCGCTGATTTTCTGAAGCATTCACTTTTCAAATTATACCATACTCACGGTACTTCACAACAAACTGAACATTATAACAATGACAAACCACATCAATACAATAGAATTTAACAGGCTTACTTTTCTTTTTTTTTTTTTACAATCAGTTTATCTGCTCACTGTAAGTATGCCACACGCTACACACTTCAGAGTCAACTAGTTGCGATCCTCGTTACCATACTAATAGCTTTAATAGTGTCATGCTCCAGATCATAACAGCTTTGATGGTACAGAAAAGTCAGTAAAACATAAAGAAATGTACCATGTTTTTACACTTTGACTTTCTCGTTTTTCTCCTAGCACTCTCGAACTCAGCGAGAAGCGATGGCGGCGGGTGGCTGCAATCCAATACTATTTCCCTTTGCTGCAGACTAGCATGCTTACTCGATGGAAAAAAATAAAGGTTCCCTCTTTTAAAATACAGCTCAACCCCACTACTTTACCAAACACACACACACACACACACACACCCACACACACACACATCGAAACACAGGGAGAAGATCTGATCACATTATCTCTTTTTTTTATTATCAGTCAGCAGTCCATCAGCAACCAGATGAACAGTCCACTGCCCCATCCCTTCTGAGTACTGTAAATTCATATCTTGTTGGTTTCTTTACTTTTTTCTTTTCAAACTATACAAGTTTCCTTTGCTGCTTGCATTTGTGGTGGTGGTGGTGGGGGGGGGGTTGGCAAACAGAGACACTACAAAAGGCAAGTCATTAATTAAATGTGTACGTGGTGGAGGGTAACAGCATTTTAATGCAGGTGGAGGAACTATTTTATTACAAAATAAGAGTTTTAAAATTTAAACAGTAACCTTTTTTTTAAAACACATATAACACAGTGGCCCATTTTCTAAGTGCAATAAAACCCTCCAGGGTGGACGGTATTGGGCAATACCGAACCTTCCAGGGGCTATAAGGCCCTCTACCTGTGGTGTCGGTCCTCATTATGCCCCTGGGCAGTCCAGTATTGCCCAATACTGCCCACCCTGTTGGGTAATATTGCTTACTTATTTAATGTTGTCCTATCTGATGAAAGCGTTATTGGGGCCAAGCCCTCATATCATGGGAAGCATCCAATCACCACTCTGGAAGTATTGCCTTGCTTAGTGAAAGTGCAGTCAAGTTGATGTGCTGGTCTGACAGTACACCTGAGCTAACAGCACTTTGGAGAAGATCGATTAAGGTATTGGCTTTTCATATTGCAGGACCTTCTAGCCTGAAATTTTGACTGGAAGGTCCCATGCTACTCAAATATATTACTTTAGTGAATCAGTAGCACTGTCAGGTTAGATGCATTGTTTGAGGCTGACATAAAGCTTACCTTTTAATTAGCACAATGCTACTTCTGGGTTCATGATCAGGCACAGTTAATAGAGTCTCATCCTCTAGTGGTACTTGCCCATGAGTCTTGCACACCTGTAACAGTACTGGTTCAGGACCTCAAACTTCAGACTGGTACAATTTTTGATCCATGTCTGTCTGACAGTTTGTGCCCTTTCTGTCAGTGTCTCCTAACATAACAACGCCATTCAGCAGCAGAATACGCACCACATCTAGAGTTGCTGCAGTAATGCGTTACTCACTTTGATCACTGTTTGATGACTTGAACAATTATCAATTTTCAGAGCTGAATATCATTCTTTTCTTGTTCAAATAATTTGGACAGAGCAGATACTTGTTATCCACTTATTAGGTTTGATAAGAAAAAGCGGTATTTGCTTATTTAATACATTTCAACAGGATACCCCAATTAATTTGGGTACAGTACAATAGCTTGTTTACAATGGGTTTCTGCTCACAAGTGGGTTACAAATATTGTGCATTAGACAGAGTATAGCAATCCAGACACATGGTATAGTATGACGTACTGTATTTTTCCTCATTCACTAAAATACCATTGGTATTCACCAGGTAAAGTGACCAAATTTGCATGGTGATTGGACAGTTTGCAAGTAAATCCACACATAAATTGCACACTACATACCCTCTCCAACCCCAAAATGATAAACACCATCCCCTCCCTAACCCCAAAATAATAAAGACCATGATACCCCCTTCCTTCACTGGTGCCCTCCTACACTCTCTGTCCTGCTGAAATGCTGCTCTGTGCTTGAAAAAATAATCCCTTCCTACCCCAACCATGATCCAAACACGCTTCCGCTACCTCCTCCAACTTGAGAACTACTGTCTTTATTAAGCAGCACAGACTCAGACCCAACCTCTCTTGGTCCCCGCGACCCTCCTTCCATCACCCTAGCACCCACTAATTAATCTGAAATAAAGAAAACAGTCCCCTAATGCAGAGTACTGCTTCAGTTCAGTGTACACAGTGAGTGAATGAATGAATGCATGAATGAATGAATGGTGACATCTTTTCTCCTAGTAAAACCTGATTGGTTGAATTTTCAGCCAATTAGGTTTTACAAGTAATGATGGGAGAAGAGGGAACACTTTGCCCCACTAAATAATTCACGGATTTTCCATAATTCACAAATCATTTCACTGTTGTGAAGTGTGACTTTACAGTGGTTGGGAACTTCATGGATCTGTGGAAAACCTCGCGAACTGCAGATTTTTATGAACTTTGCCGGCAAAGTGTGGCCCAAAAGGTGAATTTTGCAATGCATTATGGGGTTTGAGGTCAATTATAACTTGGAAGCAGTTTTTATTACAGTCTATCATTGAGACATTCGGGGATCAGTCTTGTGGTGTGCATCGCAGCAAAAAAAACCTTCATAAACCTTTAAAACTGTTTCAAGAGCTAGACTCTACCAAAATAGTCTGTTTGTCTTAGTACTGCTAGGGAACTTTTTTTTGTTTAGGTCTTTGCATAATTTTCAGTTTAAATAATGGTTTCAGTTTTGTTTGTCTCTGTGAAGGAGTTGAGTGGGGGCATAGGTGTGTTAAAGCAGGGCAGGCGAGTTCTTAATCTTTTCCTACAGATTTCTCAGTCAGTTACTTTTGTTTTTTTTAAATCTTTATGAGTGATGTTTCATTTTTATTTCTGTGGTTAAATTTTGTTTGATTATTAGGTGAAGTGGTTCATTTTGTTTCTATTGCTGTTTTACTGGTTTGTATCATTTTTCTTATATATTGACAGTTTTTTGTCACTTTTTCATATAAGTTACTCATGATTCCTGTTACCCTTTTTGCTATATCATTCCTGTTCTATTTAAAAATCAAGGGCCCGATATTCAAAACATTGCCCCGGGGCAAAATTTGCACTACCCAGCATGCAAAATTAGCACACATCCAAGTGCACGCAACATTCAAAGGAATAGCACAGGGGCAAGCACAGTTGAATATAGCAGGCAAATGAAGGCAGGTAAACTTGACTGAGAGTGTAGTGCAAAGACAGCCCAGCAAAGAAGACAGCTCTGAATATAGCAAAGAAGACAGCTCTGAATATAGCAACCAGGCAGTGCAAACAGCAAAAGCAGCACAGTGCATACAGAGGTAGAGGCAGGTACACGTGAACCACATGGCCACTAGGGGCTCCAGCACAGAAAGAGACCAGGAAACACACAATATGGGCATACAGCAGTGGAGGAGCCAAATAATAGCAACAGACACAGCAAAGACAATGTCACAAAATGTAAACCAATATGTAGCAAAATGTTTCAGATGTGTAGTGTGGAACATTAGTGTAGATGGGACAGAGGTATAGGGGCCCACAGAAACAGAAATCTCAGCAGCAGTGGCAGTCCAACACTAACCTGTGCCCACTGTGCACAGGTGGAGGAGACAAGGCACCCTGACATGGAGCAGCAGACAGCATGCAAAAAGACACACAGCAGTAGGTCACAGGGGGATGGAAGATACCCACAGCAACAAAGAGAAAGCCAAAGATAGGCCCACACACAGAGGCCACACACCCATGCAATGCTGGGGTGGGGTCTTCCAAGGAACAGGAACCATACCATGACCATTGACAGCCATAATGCAGACGGTGGCTGTCATGCTCATAGGGGATGCAGGGACCACATGGAGAACAGGATGTCACCACCCCCAGGAGCACACAACACCCATGGCCAGAACACTGTACAAGCAGATGTGCAGGCAAAGACACTACAGGGGGAGCACTGGGAAACCCCATGCCATGGGATAGGCAAGGATGTCACCCAGCAGGGTGATGCAGGTGGTCTACAGGAGCAGAACAGAAAAACAAGGAAACTGGCCAGAGGTAACCACTACTGAGAATTATGAGTGTTAACTGTCATATCTGGCAGCACTCTGTAACCCAAGCAATCACTGACCACAAAGTGACTGTACCCTGACCCACTGCAATCCCTATGTACAATGACATACAACGTCATTGTCCCCCCATACTGTAGTAAGGCAGCAACATGTTAGTTATGTCTGCTGAGTACTGCCCGTCAGTCCACTAAATGCCATAATGTATGCAGATATGTAAGTGTAATCACCCAGGCCTTACCTGACAAAAGGCAAATCATGGCTAGTGAGCCCACCTGTGCAACAAATAATGAACCATACAGAAAGAAATATGCAGGACACCCTAGAACAACAGTCAAATGTATATTATCAAGAACAAAGCATAAACAATGTACAAAGAATATACAGAGAGATATATAAAAGCAAACAACAACAATGGGAGGATGGGTGGGTGAAAACTGGGACAGTGATAAAAGTACAGGGGTATGGTGTAGGCTATTGGGAGTTGGCAGATGACTGATGGGCCCTCACAAGCTCCTCCAGTAGATGGACACTCCTTTCTCCAAGGTGTACCAAATGCTTGTGGTGCTCCATTATTACCCAGGTCTGTCTGATAAGAAGAAGATCATCCTGGCCTTCATCCTCCTTGAGCTGTCGTGCCCACACCGGTATGCAATGTGTACCTATGGGGGTAAGGACGTCCATCTAAGTATGGTGAGCAGACATTGTGGAGCACTGTAGATGCTAGAAGGTTACCCTGGAGAAGGAGAACTTGTCCCAACTAGGAAGACAATATACCCTACACTGGACACAGCGCAGATACTACTGGACATGTGTCAGTAGGCATCATCCCATGATGCCATGGTACCGGCATGACCAACCCACACAGATGTGAAGGCCGGTATGGCCATTGGCCACAACACCACCAATGGGATGATGCACCATGCATTTACAATGCTGCCTGAGAAAGTACTGCCACACCGCCCCCCTGGGTGAACTCCAAGTCAGCCCCATTGCATGCTGAAATATACTGTGATAATATACTGTCAGTGAAATTCTGCCCACCTGAACACAACGTAGGCCTATGAAACATTGCAAAAGCACAATCATGAACCCCGTAAACCTTATCCACAGGGCAAGCAAATGTGGCCTGAGGACATGACTCACAGGGCTGTGAATTAGACACAGCACAGGTGCTCCCCGGACACACACAGTCACCTGTTTTGTGTCTGTGCTGGGCATCATAGATGTCAATGGTGTGGTATGCATGTGGCAGCACTGGAACAGGATCACTGTGTACTGTACAACACACTTACAATGTTCTTCTCTGTCCACAGTGCAGGGTGCTGGCACCACAGCCAAGGATTACTTGGAGGAGGACAATGGGCTGTCCACATCTGGAGTCCAGAGACAGGTTTCCCAAGTAGAGGATTGGGAGTCCATTGGCACCTTGTTTGAAGATGTGTCTGATGATGATGAGGGCACATGCATTCCCCCAGAGGACTATTTTGCTGCCACCGCTGCAATGGGGGTTTCTAGCTGTTGGAACTTACCCTTGACACACCAGACCAGGCAGGGGCTGACAAAAATGGGGCCATCAGAGCCACATCACAGTTGCCAGCAAAGCACACATTACCATTGGTGCTGGCAGGATCCCTTGAGAGCCATGCATCTACTACCTCCAGTGTTGCCACAACTGTCACCACCCCCGCCAACACTGCCACCGGTGTGACCACCACAACTGCCAGCTCCCACACATCCCAGCTGATACAACAGGTGTCTGTGGGTGCCCGTCCTGGTGCCCCACCTGGTCGCCCCTGCGACATGCGGTCTACTGCAGCCAGTGAAGTCGTGCAGCACACAGCCACACAGAGTGTGGTCCACACATGCCCCACATGTCATCAACAACCACATCCACCCAATGCCCCAGGTGACCATGCTCCCCAGGGACAGGATGGCTCAGAGATCCAGCAGCTCCTCCAGTCCACAGTGGACCCACAGTCCACCCCACAGAGGGAGCTCCACGCATTCTGGAGGGATGTGTGGCAGGAACTTGGCCACCTCCTGGAGGCAAAGCACGCAGACCTCCTGTGTGCTGACCAGTGTGCTGAAGATTGTCAGGCACAATTCCTGAATGCCCTCCACCAGGTCTTTAATGACCTCACTGGGGATGTGAAGGAGCTCACAGCCATGGTGAGGGAGGTTGGGATAGCTAGGCACATCGCACCACCAGCACACGCCGTCGGCATGCTGGTAGTGTCCAATAGTGTGCGTCCTCAGCAGGCAGTGGCAGATCAGGGTCAGCCAGCACTGCTGCTATGCCATCATCTGTGGGCACCCCATGCATGTCCATAGTACACCTCCACCACATGGTCATGGTAGGGCATCTGTGAAGAACCATGGTGGGAGATGGCATTGATTCTATGTGTGTGCACACTTTATTGCACCCTTCCCCACCTGCACGCTTCACATGCTCCATATTGCACATACCCACAACCCACCACTATCTCTGTTTCACCAGAGTGCTATACTTTTGGTTTTATTTTGTTTATTCATCTTATCACTGTTGTGTTCTTGTAAATATACTGTACATACACTATTGAAATCATGTCTGTTGTCCATGTTGTTTTCACGCACCTGCCCATCCCTGACAGTGTTCCAGTGATGTTCTGTTGGTATTCCTGGGACCTTCTCACCATGTGTAGGTCATGCTGGTCAAGCTGCTTCACTATCCCATGCTCCTCTGGCACCATGCCACTGTTGTCATGTTCCTCAGGTTCTGGCAGGTGTATTCCACAATTAAGCACCATGCTGTGTAACATACAGTACAAAAAGCTAGGAATATGCAACATGCCTTCTTAAGGGTATATTGTAGGGCACCTCTGGAATGGTCCAGGCATCTGAATCTCATTTTCAGCATGCCAAAGATACACTCAGTGTTGTTCCATGTTGCAATGTATGCCTCATTATATGTCTCCTCGGCCACATTTGCTGGCTGATGGACTGGTGTTAGGAGCCAGGGTCACAAGGGAAAGGCACTGTCCCCAGTGGGAAACATTAACACATGTTAGCAGGTGTATACTGTGTCACTCACCATGTCTACTTTGCAGCTCCTATTGCTTTTGTCATCATGTGTACCTGTACATTCTCACCTCCCCACCCTCCCTTCTTTACCTCCTTTGTGTGCTGTATTGTGGCACTGTCTTACCATTGGGGGGGGATTGTGATTGTGCCTGCTGCAGGTACTCACCAACAAGATGTCTACTAGGAAGTTGGCCTCCCTCAAATGCCTGGCTCAACTGGTACTTGTGCCATATGAAGACACTGTGGGCACTGCCAGAGTAACATGCTAGGACATTGATGATTTGCCCAGGTGCATAACACACCACCTGGCAATTTACGGAGTGGTACCCCTTTCTGCTCAGGAAGGTGTTTCACACTTCACCATGGGGTGCCCAGATGGCAACATGGGTGCAGTCAATGGCACAGAGTACAGCTGGTAGGTGCACAACCCAATAGAATTGCTGAATTGTTTCTCTGCACTCTGCTGACATGCTTGGGAATACAATTAATTCACCAGAATGTGGCAGCAGGGCATCTAGGAACTGGGTCAGGAGGTGCAATGTGACAGACTGCGACACACCGATGGTGTCCCCAACTGGTGTCTGGAAGGACTTGATGGATAAGAAGCACACTGCGGCTGTCACCTTTTCCTCAGCTGTCATGGCATGGCTGCACTGCATGGTAGACTGCAGATGCTCATGCAGGAGCTCACACAGCTGTCTCAGCAGGGCCCTACTAAGTCTGTACCAGCCCACAAGGTGATAATCTGTAACTATCTCAAAGCACACTTGGAGATGGAGCATTCTGTTTGCAGCATAGCTCCTCCTTGGCCTATGGAGTGGCCAAGGGTAGCCTTCTTCCCCTCTCATTCTCCTCAATGACAGCAGCCATCAGGTACACCATGACACTGTTGTTTCTGACAACCATGTTGCCTGTTGCTGCTGTGTCCATGCCCCCCCCCCGTATAGCCCAGGATTAAGACTACTTTTTTATAGGTTGTAAATTGCGCCGTGCTACATGTCGCGCTAACACACATTGCATGGTGCTGTGGCACTGAATATAACATTGCACCTGTATACATGTCTCTGCCCCTAACTTTGCCCCTCATATACATTATCTCTTAGTGCTGGCACTAACACATAGTGCTGGTGAAATATGGCGACCCATCGCAAATGTGGTGCTATCACGGCACAAATGGTTTGTGCTCAGTGCATACTTTTGAATATCTGGTCCCACATTGGACAAATGGAGGTAAATTAATGGCTCTGTTTTGTTCACAGGACAGATAACGCAGCTGAGAAAAGGACAGTTTCTCTTTT
This sequence comes from Neoceratodus forsteri, assembly GCA_016271365.2. Lineage (NCBI taxonomy): Eukaryota > Metazoa > Chordata > Ceratodontiformes > Ceratodontidae > Neoceratodus > Neoceratodus forsteri. The sequence goes on from CM057454.1 coordinate 204,139,988, forward strand.
ATTCTTTTTCGTCACCAGTAACGCAGCTGCGAAAAGGACAATTTCTCTTTATTGTTTTTCATCACAGTCGATGCAGCTGAGAAAAGGACAATTTCCCTATTTGGATGCAGATGATGCTATGCAGCAGCAGAGCAAAGGCCTTCCGCCTTATTTCCAAATGCGATCACAATGTTCTTTCTTTCCTTTTGTCTCCCTGCAGGTTTCACCATCAGCACACCACTTGATGCCAGGAATACGGATAAATGGCATGGCCTGCACCAACATGGCAAGTATCACTAATGTACAGGTAAGTGTCATTATGATTTACTTTTCTTAATTGTTGTAGTTTTTTCCTTCTCCCTTTTCACTGGTAAGCATGGTTCCACCACCAGCAGTGATCAGTGGACAAATCTGGAGAAAAAGTAATTAATCGTTTCTAATTGCAGGCGACAGCATTGTACAGGAAGGGAAGCATCTGAATATGGAGTACGGTTACAATGTCATCTGTGCAGGCTTGGACAAAAATAATTTATCTGTGTTTTTCATAGTGGTTACAGGTACAGCGTTATCCTAAGATATGGAGTTCACTACAGCTACACCCCATGCGGCCATAAGCCATGGTCACATTTTGCACTTCAGTTAATAATCTGAATAATCTTTGTTTCTTCACAGGTCTCCTGTGTTGCTGTATCATTCCTGACCTCAGAGCAGCTCCAGCAACCATCCGTCATCTTGATGATCCACTGTCCACACCACACTTGCTCCTGGAGGTGGTCAGTCATGGACAGCACAGTGAAAGACACATGAGAAAAATTACGTATAATATGAGGAAGAATGACAGAGAACATTTACTCCGACATCTGCAAAACTTGTATCAGTGAGTTACCATCCAAAACCAAGAAAAAGAAAAAAAAGTACTTACCTTCTGTGATTGTTAAAACTGCTAAGTGCCAAAATACGGCACAGGCTGAACCCATGCAGCAATCAACCTGATTCACAATATTGTGTACCCGAAAAGCTGAGAAAATTAAGATGTAATGGTTAGAATTGGTAATAAAGTGTTAACCCCCCAAAAAAATACTAAAATACTTACCTCATGGAATGGTTCACAAAAGTGAAAAATTCCACATCAAAATAAAGGTCACATCAAATGTTGGTGTTCACAGCAGCAAGAGACAGGCAGATGCTGAAAAGTACCTTAAAAAGGACCAACAGAAACAGAAAACAATTACTGTCACAACTGCACATCTTTACAGACTTAACCGTACCCATGAAAAAAAATAACCCCATACTTACCTTCCTGGTTGGAAAATGAGATGAATTCCAACATCAGTTTTGTAGCTATGAAGCTGCATGATGTTATCACCCATATCTGAAAATTAATGGAAAAGCAATACGAACATACTAGACGTCAGATGATACAATAACAACCCCCCCCCGCCGCAATACAAAAACAAAAAAAAATAACATGTACTTACTTGTGCCCTATGTGTGATACAGTAGCCACACCATGCAGAAGTACTTCTCAGCAACCACAGCAGCACACAGCAGCAGCACAGCAACATCTCCTTCAATTGTTGTCTCAGCTCTGGACAACAAGACAGGACAGAATGGCTAACTTCTCTTTCTCACTTTCTTGAACACTTTTCACTGCAATGTGTTCAAACAACACCAGCACCAGCAGTTAGGCACCCCTATCAACTGCAGCAGGAGAGAACCTTCTTGTACTGTTTTCTCATAAATGGACATCATCATGACAATTTCTTCATGCAGTATAGTGAAAATTACCTGCTCATCATTCTCGTCTATTTCTTGTCCTGGAAGCAGTTCTTCACTGTGCCATCACTTGACATTCAAGGCTACTAGCAGCAGGCATGGGATTATGTCACCACATAAAACAACCAAGTGGCAATAAATGCCAAAAGGAAAAGAGAGCTGTATTAAACAGGGTCGGTAAATACAGCGACCCATCAGGAACAGTGCATCCCCGGGAAAAAGGAATAGGAGTTCTTTGTTTTTGTGGGGGGCTCTGCCCCCCCAGACCCCCAGACTTAATATAATCAACTTTTGGGGGTTGTGGACTTCGGGGATGGGGAAAAAGTCAGAAGCGGGAAATTATTGTGTTCCACGATAAAAAAAAATGTTGCAGCATGAAGGGGACCTGACAGGAACTGAATCATGGTTGCAGGCCTCCTAGCATGCTGTGTGCTGGTGACCTAGCCACTGCACCATGGGAGTGACTCAGCCAGCCATCCCAGCACATGACAACTTCAGCCATCTTCAGGTGATATGGAGAGTGACAGGGGTAGCAGTAAGAGTTTACCGCTATTATACTCCTGTTGCTGTAAATCCATTCAAGCTTTACACAGCGCTGTTCTTGTAGTGCTCTTCTTGGTGCGCTGTACTGACCTGGTACCCTAGCAGTTGGAGAAATATTGATGACTACAATAAGAATTACATAGAAACAAAGAAATTGTCAGCAGATAAGGACCACTAGGCCCATCCAGTCTGCCCATAGGCCCTATACTGTACATTGTATGTGGCCACTGACTCTATGTGATCAATGGCTTTTCATCACTTCCCCCCCCCAGGCTTCCCTTGTGCCTGTCCCAAGCATGCTTAAAGCCCTCCACTGTGCTTGCCCCACTACCTCCTGTGGCAGAGTATTCCAAGTGTTGACTACCCTTTCTGTGTAGAAAACCTTTCTCACATTTCCTCTTAATCTACCCCCTTCCAATTGTATATTGTGCCCCCTTGTTCTAGTACTTTTTCTACATTGGAAAAGGTCCTCCACCAGCACCTTGTTTATGCCCTTGAGGTACTTGAAAGTTTCAATCATGTCCCCCTGCTGTCTCCTCTCCTCCAGTGAGTACATACTGAGGTCCCTTGGTCTCTCCTCATATGTTTTGTGGTGTAAGACCTGCACCATCTTTCTTTTTCTGAATAGTCTCTACCTTATCTATGTCATTGCACAGGTGTGGTCTCCAGAACTGCATGCAATACTCTAGATGAGGCCTTACCAGTGTTTTACACAATGGCATCACCACCTCCCACCTCTTGCTAGTCATACCCCTGCCTATGCACCCCAGCATGCCACTGGCCCTCCCTGCCACCTTTGTACACTGTTTTGATACCTTAAGGTCATCAGAGATGACAACGTCTAGGTCCCTTTCCTCTTTGGTGACAGTCAGCTCCTCCCCCCCAACCTGTAGCCCTCCCCAAGGTTCCCTCTACCCAGGTGCATTATTTTGCACTTCTTTGCATTGAACCTCAGTTGCCATATATCTGACCATCTTTTAAGCTTCTCTAGGTCTCTCTTCATTTTCTGCACCCCCTTCTGGAGTATCCATCCTGTTGCAGATCTTGGTGCCATCTGCAAACAGGTAGACCTTTCCTTACAGTTCCTCTGCAATGCCATTAATGAAGACATTGAACAGGACTGGTCCTAGTACTGATCTCCGTGGAACCCCACTGGTCACACCCCTCTCCCCAGATTGTACCCCATTTTCCACCACCCTCTGTCTACTGCCTGTTAGCCAGTTCCTAACCCAGTTCACCACCTTGTCTCCCACACCCAGATTACCTATCTTGTTAATCAGCCTTCTGTGTGGGACGGTGTCAAAGGCTTTGCTGAAATCCAGGTAGGTGACATCTACTGCCCCTCCCTGATTAAGTTCCCTAGTTACCCAATCAAAAAAACTATTAGATTCATTTGGGCATGACCTTCCTGTTATGAACCCATGTTGCCTCAGCTCTTAAGCACCACTGGATTCCATATGTGCCACTATCCTTTCTTTCAGCAGTGTCTCCATGATCTTTCCCACCACAGAGGTGAGGCTGACTGGCCTGTAGTTCCCTGCCTCCTCCCTATTTCTGCTTTTGTGAAGTGGGACTACATGTGCCCTCCTCAAGTCCTCTGGAATGACACCTGTGTTGAGTGACTCTGTGAACAGGGCCACCAGAGGCACTGTTAGTTCCCTTCTCAGCTCCTTAAATATACCTGGGTGGATGCCGTATGGCCCCATGGCCTTATCCACCTTCAGCTTTGCGAGTTCTTCCAGAACTCTCTCCACTGTGAATGGACTGGTGTTCACCTCCCCACCCCCCCCCCACTGCCTTCTGCATCCCAACTGTGGTCTTTGACTCTCCCCTTCCGCAGTGAATACTGAACAGAAATATTTGTTTAGTATTTCTGCCTTGTCCAGATCCCCCTCCTTACACTCTCCCTTCTCCCCTTTGAGCCTCACAATCCCACCCGAGTTTTTCTTCTTTCACTGATGTACCTATACAATGCCTAATCCCCTTTGTTTACAGACTGTGCTAAGCCCTCTTCTGTCTGTGCCTTTGCCCTCCTAACAGCCTTCCCTGCTTCCCTTAGACATTCAAGGTACACCTTCCTGTCCTCCTCCCTTTGGCTCCCCTTATATTTCCTGAAACTCAGCCTTTTAGCTCTGACTTTCTCCCTCACCTCTTTAGAGAATCATAGTGGATTCCTTCTTCTTTTCCCTTTGGCCACTATCCTAATGCACTGGTTTGTTATATCCACTATGGCTCCTTTCAGTTTTTCCCATTGTTCTTCCATCCCCTCTACTACCTCTCCCTTCCCCAGGACTGCTTGTATACATCTACCCATTTCAGTGAAATACACCATCCTGAAATCTAATACTCTTGCCCTTGTGTGGCTTAATTGAGTCCATGTCTCCATGCTGAACCACACAATGTGGTGGACACTGGACCCCAGCTGCCCTTCCACCTGTATTTCTTCAACTCTGTTCCCATTGATCCATACCAGGTCCAGAACTGCCTTGTCCCTGATTGGCTCATGCACCAGCTGCCTGAGTCCAACCCCCTTCAAGGATTCAAGAATAGTTATGCTTCTGGCTGAAACAGCCATCTGGGTGGCCCAATCCACATCCTGCATATTGAAATCCCCCAGTAGCTGGATTTTGCCCATAGCTGCCATGTCGTGTATGTTTTTCACTAGTTCCCTGTCTACTTCCTCCCTCTGTGCTGGAGGCCTGCAGATCACCCCTGTGCATATTGCTGTTCCATTCTCTGTCTCCAGGGTGATCCACATTACCTTAGCCTTCTCCTGTCTTCCCTGAACTCCTGTAGTCTTTATACCATCTCTGATGTACAGGGCCACTCCCCCACCCTTTCTACCCGCCCTGTCCCTACTGAACAATGTATAGCCTGGTACATTGACTTCCCACCCATGATTAGCAGAGTACCATGTCTCTGTTATTGCTGCGATGTCAAGGTTGGCATGTGCCAACAAGGCCTTCAAGTCTGGAACCTTATTTCCTAGGCTACGGGCATTCATTTGCATGACCTTCCATGTTTTACAGTCTGCCCTCCCTCTGCTCTTGTTCTCCCTGTCCAGCATCTTCCCCCCCACCCCGGTTTCCTTTCCTATGTGTTCTTGCCCCCGCTATATCAGTCGTTATACATTCTTCACCTGCCTGTCCCTCCCTGACTGCATTCACTGTTCCCATAGTCAACTTATGTTCCTGCATGTTTCTGTGTGTGTGGGGGGGATGTTCCTAAGCCTCCTGATCCTCCTGGCTTTCCCCTCTTGGCCAGTTTAAATGCTCACAGCTGCAATTATGTTTCACTTCTTAGGAAATTCTCTCATGTCATTTTTCTCAGCTTCTCTGGCCAGTTGCACACTGTTGCAAGAACAGTACCTGGTGGCAGGAAGGCAGTTTTCCACTATGACCACCACTTGATATGTGTGGCTAGTAGCTGCAAGAGATATGTTCATGACTACAGCAAGAATTATGTTTTACTTCTCAGGAAATGTTATCATGTGATTTTACTCAACTTCTCTGGCCTGTTTCACACTGCTTCAACAACAGTACCTAATGGCAGGAAAGCAGTTTGGAAATTGGGCCACCACTTGACATTTGTGGCTACTAGCAGCAGGAGAAATGTTCATGACTACAAGAATTATGCTTCACTTCTCAGGAAATGTTGTCATGTCATCTTTGTTCACTTCTCTGGGCAGTTGCACAGTACAGGAACAGGAGGCACCTAGCAGCAGGAAAGCAGTTTGAAATTTGGGCCACTATTTAACATTTGTGACTAGCAAGAGAAATCTTAAAGATACAGACAAGAACAATATTTTCACTCTCCTCCAGACACTTTCTCATGTTACTCTTCCTGACTTCTTTTGGCAGTTGCATAGCACAGTAACAGGGGGCATCTAGCAACAGGAAAGTAGTTTGGAACTTGGGCCACTACTTAACATTTGCAGTTAGCAGGAGACATGTTAAGCGCTAAAACAAGATTTAAGTTTAACTTCTCTGGAAAGTTGTTCATGTGTGATCCTTGTCGATGTCTCTTGGCAGTTGTGCCAACTTGCACACCACTGCAACAACATTACATAGTAGCAGGAAAGCAGATTTTAGGGCTGTGGGCATAGCCTACAGCCCTACTGGGATCAGATTATAGCTCTACAAATGGCTGATCATGGAACTCCCGATTTGGACATTTGGAAGTATTCCTCCACAGCTGCAAAACAGTGCACTTCCCCTCTGATTTTTGCTAGTTGCTGCTCTATGTTAAAGGCATCTGAAGGGGGGTGTGCTACTGTAATATACCTCTGAACTTCTCAGGATATTAACAAAAAAAATCTTTTTAAACTGCTGTTTCTATCATCTGTCCAACTCAGTCTAATAGATTTATTCTATTTCTTTCAGCAACCTAGGGGTTAACTCATTATCTGTTGTACTGGAATGTATTGAAGCTCTGAAACAGTCAGGCAGACTACAGTGTCAGATTAAAGAGAGTGCAGCTGCAACTTTGTTAGCTATCTCATTCCTATGGGCATGACAGGTTGCATGCACACACACACACACACACACACACACATCCACAGCATGTACGCTGACTAAATAAATTTAAGAGGACTGAATTAGCAGCATGCCAGTTTCTGATGATTGTGACTGAACAGCACTAAACAGCACCACCAACAAGAAAATAACTTTGGTCTCATTTGGTAGCACTTCACAGCCCTATTGGCTCTGGCTAGAACTTGTTTAATTAGGACACTACTTGACATTTGTGGCTAGCAGAAGACATCTTAAGCACTAAAACAAGAATTATATTTAACTTCTCAGGAAAGTTGTTCATGTATGATTCTTGTTGATTTTTCTGGGCAGTTGTACACCATTGCAGTGCAACAACTTCACATAGCAGCTGGAAAGCAGTTTTTGACTGAGTACACTACTTGACATTTGTGGCTAGCAGAAGACATCTTAAGCACTAATACAAAAATGATTTTATCTTCTCAGAAAAGTTGTTTATATGTACAGGCTATAACAGGAGGAGCCAGGACAAGGGAAATACAATATGAAAGAAAAATTCAGGGAGATGAAGATGAAAAAACTTGGAACTACAGATTTTGGGAGAGGGGAAAATACAGATTAGAAAATTAGAAGTTAGAGGGCTCTTTTTTTTTGTTAATTTTTGTTGTTTATTATTTTACATGTTAAAAAAATTATATGAGACAAAAACCATAACTTATAAAAATTAAAACAGTAACAACCCAATAAATAAAACAGCAAAACCTAAACAACTCCCAGCTTACCCCAACCACCCCCACCCCAAAACAAGGGAATGGATTGTAACAAATATGGACTCCATAACAAAATAACCTTGAGAAAGTAATGTTTTAAATACCTTAAAGGGGCATTGTCACCCTTTGGGACCGCATTTGAAAGACTGGTGATGAAGGTCTCTAGTGCAAGGATTAGCAATATAAAATACATAACTAGCCCCATATTCACAGAGAAGAGCTACAAATGTAGTATTTTTGGGAAAATTACATTTCTGTCGGCCTGCCCAAAATATGCATTCTGCACGTCCATGAGCTACAACAGCATGGAGCAACAGAGAAACTCATTCATGAATGAGTTACTTTGTTTGGTTGTACCTGTAAAAATGGGCTTATCCATTACTTGCTGCATCACAGAGTAGTCAAAAGTTAGTCCCATTGAAAAACGAGTGCTGTAACCTGTATTATTTTATATTAAAAAATCAAAGCCATGATTCTGAGCATGCACATTACTGAGGTCAAAACTATAAACAGGTTTAAATATGTTTGGGATAGAGTCAAGGGTATAGTAGCTACTCAGCAGGAAAAAGGAAGTGGAGACACAAGGAACTAAAGGGGGACTAGTGTACTGTACGTGAGGTTCCCACAGAGACAATAGGTTTTAGGGTGTGATAGGGTAATATGGGCAAAGTGAATCAGTCATTTTCTACCACCAACATGTATGTTTCTATGTACACACACACACACATGTGAAATCTTGGACCCTTGGAATAGACTTTCAAAGCAGGTGATATCAGCTGATACTGTCAAAACCATCAGGTTTTGGCTTCATTAGTACTTTAAAGAAGAAGAGTTCATGGGCTATTTCCATGTAGCTCAATCTTCTTTCCTCCCTAAAGCTGCATGTATTCATGTGCTGCATGTATGGGGTATGGCATGAGAATAGTGAAAATATGCCAGATATTTTTTATGAGTGGTCTGTGACCCCATAACAACACAAATGATGAAACCATGAGTGATATCAGAGGGATCACAGTTCACAAGTAAAATACCAGGCATATTTGTATTTGGTCCATGCCATATACTGTACTCTGTATGATTTATGATATGGCATGGGTTAGTGTGGTAAAATGGTTGGATATGCTACTATTGCAAGGAGACTACTGTTAAATTTCTATAAATAGAACATTCTGCGAAGTCCCAGAATGAGCTGCTATCCTGAAGTACCCGCAGAGAGAATATTTGCTAGGTCATCCACCTAGAGTGAGAATATATTCTCACCGAGGGTGCCTAAGAAGTAACATTAGAATTGACAGTTTGTTAATTTACACTGTTATTGCTTAAATAAGTTTATACCATATGGTGAGGATTAATTGTTAATGACATATCTAATATCAAGATAAAAATGTTTATCTTGTTATGTTTATTGTGATGGTAGACATGTCCCAAACAAAATAACAAAAGTTAGATATGTATAATGTTATACTTAACCAATGGAAAAGCAGCTGAAACAGTGCTTGATGATGACATCACTGTGGAGCTGTGAAGAATAGCAACCAGAGCAGTGAAGTCAAAATAAACAGGTAAAGTGTAAGTGTATTTATGCATTGTTAGTAATGCCCTCTGAGGACTTTTGCTGATTATATCTTTTAATAAGCTAGGTGGCATATGCAAAATTTCAGTACACTATTTTTAAAGAAGTCTATTTTGCTAAACAATCACTTACATTAAGAAAGGCACCTGGACCAGACATACTACCTGCTGAAATTTATAAACTCCTTATTAATGATTGGTATAAACCTTTGGCTGCCTTCTACTCATAATGCATTAAATAGAGAGTAATGGATAGACAAATGTGTGTTATGTTTTTATTTTATACACCTGAGGTGTGTGATGACCCATAAACCTCGAGAGTGAAGCTCAAGAGGTTTACCAGTCATCACACACTGAGGGTGTGTAAAAAAAATCCTTAACAACACACTTGGCTCTCCTTTATTTTTTATAATTGCTGGTGCAGGAAGTAACTGCCAACATAAGACAGCATGTACACACACACACACACACACACACACACACACACACACACACACACACACACACACGTTCCCTGTCCAGTAAAGACATTTTTTTTGTCTTTGTTTTTCTATTTTTTGTAATGTTACAGTTCACTAGGTGCCAGAAATGGGAGATTGTTGAAGCTGCTACTGAGATCACACTAGCTGGGATCGGAACCAAGCACGAGTTCAGCAGGATCAAACAGATAGATTTTTTTTTTTGTTCTAATGGCAGGATCAGCCAGATAAATGGTGGGGACAAAAAATATATCATTTACATCTGAGGATGGTGCCTGAGGAATGATCAGTGTGGGCAGCAAGAAATGGAAGTGGCATGTCGTTTAAAGTGTGGAGCATGACCATGAATATACTAGGAGCCAGTCAGGTGTGGCGCTAGGAAAGCATAGTGCCAATGATCAGAAAGTTTGTCAGAATGCTGTAATAATCCAATTTTGGGTTATTAAGGCATTATTTTGATCTAGCAAAATTAGTTATTAAAGGGGGTCACCAATAATTATTAACAATTATAGTCCCGTTTCCTGGAAAGGTTCCATAATCAACCCTATTCACAAGAAGGGCAATCTCCCAGATACCACTATGTAATGGTCAATCAGTTTACTGGATGTAAACTCTAAAGTCATCTCTAAAATTATTTTAGAGCACTTACTAGTACAAATACAAAAGACAGGTGGACTATTGGAAACACAAGCGAGATTCAGGAAAGGGTATTCCACCAATGATAATTGTTTTGTACTTCAGCATCTAATAGAGAAATATGTATATCTCAGAAATAAAATATATATATGCTTGTTTCATTGATTTTTCTGTAGCCTTTGACCTTAGCTCAAGAGAAATTCTCTGTGTCAGTATGCTCAATCGAGGTATTAACCCTAATTTGATTAAAATTATTGCAAACATCTATAATGATACATGTGCTTAAATTAGACTAAACCAGGAGGGACTCACCTCTGCTACTTTTACAACAAACAAAGGGGTTAGATGGGGTGCACTTTGACCCCTACACTTTGTAGTCTTTATATTAATCCTTTATTTAATGAATTGGATAATCAGGAGTCAGACTCTCCAAAAATGCTAGATTTTAACTGTACAACTCTTGCATATGCAGATGATTTGATCCTTTTAGCTTTATCCAGAAAAGGACTTCAAAAATACTCGATCTCTTACTCCACCAAGCCAACAAATGAAAATTAAAAATCAATTACTCTAAAACAAAAATGATTATGACCCAATGGAATATTAGTGACCAAATGCTAGAAAATGTAAATTCATATGTATACTTTGGAGTAACATTTAACATGTACATCTTCTGGAAAGTGGACAAACCATATAAATAAATTAATAGAAGGGCCAAGGAACACCTGACTTGATCTTCACAAATGTAATTATTTGTATGGGGGCTTTTTCCAATTTGGCCCTTTATCAAAGCAATAAAGGTACAACTCTTTTTACAATTACTATATGCTGCTGAAATATGAATGCAACCCCCTTGTTCCTAGGGGTTACAAGAATCCCATTTAGAATCAGTGGTAGGCATGGAAGGCAGCTGGTGATTTGACAGTAAATGGATTTCACTCTGTCCCTCTCTGCTGCTGGTCTCGGCTGGGAGCTGGAGAAGTGATGTCACCTTAGAACTCTTGCAGCACCATAAGCCACACAGCAGTTGATGTGAGTGAGGAACCTTAGAATTTTAGAGTGAGTCTGTAGTTGCAGCTTGCAGAGTGCAGTAGCAGTCCCAGCAGCAGCTCTATAAGAGAGCTGCAGTGTTTAAGTTTTTCTCACCATAGTGCAGTACAGCAATTTCCAGCTTTAGGAAAGTGTTGGAAACTGTCTCCAGGGTTTTCTTGTTCTTCATCCCAGGTGGGATGGAGCAGGCTGCCAGGATGTTAGGGGCAATCCCCTTGATCCTAACAGGACATTGTGAAGCTGCCTTGTGTGTCAACTTCTTTTTTTTTTTTTTGTATATTATCTTATTGCACCATCCTTTGAGGAACTCTCTCGGGCATCCTCCTGCCCCCAACTCTACCTCATTGCCTGAAACACCTCCAGTTCCTGGCACCAGCCCGGTGATGTCCCTGGCTCTGAGGCCCCTGAGGTAGGGCTGCGCTATTCACCCAGGGCACTATGTCTAGAATCTGCCAGGCTGGGCTGGGCTTGTCCCAGGAAAGGAGGATGTCTGACAGTTGGAGTGTGGCTTATGGGTGATGGTGCCATCACCTATCCCCGAGGATGGGGATTTTCTACATGGTTGTTTCCCCCAGGGGTGTGGCATGCAATGATGTCCATGCACGGCTTTCCTGCTGATGTCTGCCACACTCCCCACCCCTTAGTCTGGCTGGTGATCCTGCAGTGCCCCCGATCTCCATTGGGAGCAGCCCCAGGACAGTTGGTGAGACCCCATCTGGAGTACTGCATGCAGTTTTGGAGACCTCATCTACACAAGGACATAGACAGGATAGAAGCAGTCCAGAGGAGGGAAACTAAAATGGTGCAGGGTCTACATCAGAAACCATATGAAGAGAGACTGAGAGAGCTTACTATGTATACCCTTCATGAAAGGAGGGACAGGAAGGACATGATAAAAACTTTTAAGTACCTCAAGGGAATCAACAAAGTCCAGGAGTATAGCATCTTTCAGAAAAAGAGATGTATAAGAACAAGGGGGCACAATTTAAAGTTAGAGGGGGGATGGCTCAGGGGTAATGTGAGGAAATTCATTTTCACGGAGAGAGTGGTGGACACATGGAACCACCTTCCTGGAGAGGTTGTGGGGTATAAAACAGTGGGGGAATTCAAACATGCATGGGACAGACATAAGGCAATTATAGTGGGGGGTTGCAGGAAGTAGGCTGTTGGTTAACTAGAATCTGCAGCTTATCCAATAGGTAAGGAAATAGGCAGACTGGGTGGGCCAAGTGGTCCTTATCTGCCGTCAAAGTCTATGTTTCTATGTTTCTATGTAAGAACCCTCCAAGAGAGAGGAGAGGAGAGCAGTCCTCTGGATGCTCAATCCTCTCCCTCTCCCGCCGATCCCTGGCTCCCCGAGTCCATCCCCGAACACTGGTCGCCACTATGGTGCGAGGTGTGGCATCCAGTGCCTCAACTCTCAGCACCACTGGGCCATGTGTCAACTTCTAGTGAGTACTTTTGTTTTCTGAGTTTGCCCAGGAGTACCAGGAGTAAGTGAATTTCTCTGACAAAGGGACCCTGTCACCTAAGACATTTAAAAGTTGGCTGTCCACAGTGGAGTCCAGTCTGTGACATGTGAGTGGGAATTTTGTTCTTGACACCCCTGTGGTGTCCTGTGAGGATGTTAAATGTGAAATACATTTCTACAAAGCATCTACAGTAGCGTTTGGTGTAAGTGAGATGTTTTGCTGGAGGGATGGCCAAGTATGAACTAGGAAGCAAAAGGTGGGAAACCCCCCATCTGAAGTGACCAGTTTAGCACTTCAGGTTCTGAAGGGTACCTGAGTTTTCTGTAAGTGCATGGGGCCAAAACCAGAAGAAACTTGTACCCCAGTGAGTAGGTATTTCTCCAAGTTGAGTCTTTAGTGCTCCATCATGGTTTGTGTGCCACAGATTTATCCTATGTTATATGGGATGCGTCCAAGTACTGGCCATGTGTGCCATTTCCAGAAGAATTTGTGTGTTCACCTGTGGCTAGACCACATTTTCTTCATTCATCCTATGCCATAAGGGACTTCCAAGTACTGGCCATGTGTGCCTAGTCGAGGGAAATTGCTTGTGTGTACTACAGGTGACTAGTTCCACATTTTCTACAGTTATCCTCTGCTATAGGGGAAGTTTGGATTTCTGTACCTCAGATGTTCTGCATTTACCATCTGTGTAAACACTTTGGGGTCCATCTTTGCTTTGTGTATTCCTACTTTATTAAAGAATAAAGCCACACTGTAGAATCCCAACCTGGTATGGACATTTATGTTATTGCTTCCCATGTGGAGTTACTTGGGTACCCCTGTCCTGAAGTACAAACCTGGTATAGCCCTGAGCAAATGTTTTCTCCCTAGGACCTGGGTTTTGGCCATGGTTTGGGTCCACCAGGTGTGTGCCTAGTAGCCACACTTGGGTTTCTTCCTATAACTCCATCTGTTTATCACACCTTGTTTATGGTGTGTTTTGTAACCCCCAACCCTCTCTGTTCATCTACACTGTGAGAGGTGTGTCATTCTCATTAAGTAAGTGGCCGATGGGGGGTTACATGGAAAATAAAAAAACATAGACAAACTAATCAACCCACTTTATAAACTTCTCAGGACTGCCCTTGGTGCTATGCCATCATGCCTAGCTCTATATCTAAGAGCTGAACTTGGCCTAGTCAATATCAAGGCTAACTTTGACTCTAGAAGAATTAACTACTGGATTAATCTAACTAGACTAACTGCAAATAGACTACCAAAAATTTTTTGATGGAGAAACAAAAATGGATCAATCTTGGATGTAACATTAGAAGTTGATTAGTTGACCTATACCAAATTTTGGATAAATAAGATCTAAACTTTTTTTAAATTATACTAAAAAAATCAACATCAGCACCAAATATAAAAATATGTCAAGTGTAAAATTAATCATTTCTGGTGCAAACTTGAGAAAATTCATCTAACCAAATAGTCAAAATGGTTTGCTAATAACATATGCTCCTTCGGTTACAAACATTACTTAGATGTTCTCCAAGACTCATTACTCTGTAAAGTTTTATACATACCAAACTGGAGCTTTTAGACAGTAACCTTTTAAGAGCAAGTTACATAAAAACATACAATTGAACGCAACTGTCTGTGTCAGCATGGAGGTACTGAGGATCTGATACATATCTTGTGGTACTGTCCCTGGTACTCTAGTGTGTTACAAACATTTGGCTGAAGCCTTTTTTAAATACAGTTGAGTCAATGGATTTAATCAACTTGACCACAATAGTGATGCTCACTGAAGATGAATGAACCATTACAAGGGTTGTAACATATCTTTCATTTACTGTTAAAATCGAGAAGAGTAAAACAAAAGTGACACAGATCTAATGGAACTTTTTCATGCCATACTTGCACATCGCTGAACTTTTTATTCTCATCAACCTTGGCCTTTCTTAATCTATGAATATGCTGGACAGGCGGGAATCATGTAATGCAGCAGGCTGTGTAGCAGCTCATCCCTTCAGCTCCCATCGCTCAGTCTCAGTTAGTAAAAAGAAGGTGTTTTCAATGACTTCTGGTACTTCCCTCTGGTGAAAATCTAGTTCAGGAATCTTCCCAGGACTAAATCGTGAGAAGTTATGGATGCTGAAATGCACCAGGCATTGCCGAGGTACACACCTCCAGTCTCCCGGAGAAAAACACCAAACACTCCAGGGCCCAGCAGAACATTTCTGGCAAACATAATACTACAGCAGCCTCTACTTCTACAATCTCCATAGCAACTCCCCTTACTCTGGATCAATTTTTAAAAGAATTCAACCAGTTTTGTGAAGATCTTAAATTACTAGCCACCGAAGTAAAACAAATGACGTCTGCCCTAGAAGATCTCTCTGTTAGTGTAGCAAACTTGGAAACCCATTACCTCCATGGAAAACATGCAGAGAAATCAGAAAAGGATGCAGCAGACAATCAGCATAGAATTAAGAAACTGGAGAGCAAGATAGAGGATTTGGAGGGGAAGAGTCGTGGAAATAACATTGTTGTTATAGGGATCCCAGAGAAGGAAGAGGGGAGCAACACAATCGTATTCATCCAAAAGTTGATTGAAAAATTGGCAGGCCCTTCACCTTATGGGGCTTTTTACACAATCGAGCATGCCCATCAAGCACTTGGACCGATGCCAGCACTAGGTGCCCCTCCCTGATCCTTGATTTTTAAGTTTTTAAATTATCAAGAGAAGCAGTGGTTTTTTGGGGAAAATCAAAGACTTGCAGGAGGTACTGTAGGAAGGAAACAAAGTTCGAGTAATGCAAGACTTGCCAGCCACAGTGAGACAGAGAAGAATGTAATTTCATCCAATCGTTGCCAAGCACATTGCGGCTGGAATTAAATTTAAAATGGGCTATCCTGCGTGCTTGCAAGTTCTCCTGGACGGTTCCTAGATTACATTTGAGGAAATAAAACCTGCACAGAGAGCTCTCCAAAAAGCCTTGCCTAACCTATGTTATGCCCTTTGAAGGATTCGGACAGGTATAGCAGAAGAAACCTCATATCTGGAAAAGAGGGATCATTTTGTTTTCAAGATCTGCTGAAGGTATACATTAGATCTAAGATGGTTTGGAGAGGTCTCCTGCTGGAGACTTAACTGGCACTGCATTACTACAACTAAAGGACTAATTGCTAGTTTAAGAAATGCTGAGTTTTTGTACTCGCACATTGGGACATTTTACTAATATTGACACTTTCTGGCATTATGTCTGTTTTCACTTTGTTATAACAGGTGGCTGGTTTACTCACTTTATTTTAGTGACTCCTTGAATATGGATTGTTCAGCGAGAAATATTGCTATCGTTCCAGTAATTTTCAGGTTTTCTTTTGGTAAGCGGCAAATTTGTGTATCTGCCACCAGAGGGCGCATTGCGAACATATTTGTTTCTTAGTTTAGCAGGAGTCTTTAATTTCTAAAGCCGAAATAGTGGGCAATCAAGATTTAATGGATTTTATTTTTTCCTTTTTTTTCCCCTCTTTCTCGGTATGTTAGACTTTAGAGAAGGGTATTTAATTAATACTGTTCCTGATTTGGATCGGATAGATGTTGGTTATATATTATAGGCTTATAAAGATGTTCACATTTGTTATCTAATTTGGGGAGAGGGCATGGTTTGGATCCTCAATTATATTACTAGATTGTATGGTATTAATCACTTCCCATAAGTGTACAATAAAGGGTAGATACTAGTATTCTAAGCTAGAGGGTAACATTTTTTTTGGCTGATTTTCATATAAGGTATAGAGTCCTTTGATTTCACAATTTTGGGCTCATGTTATTCATCTGGGTGATGGAGAAGCGGAGGGTGGGAGCACATAGAACATGCAGTATAGCATGGTAGGTACAGTAAGGGGTTTAATTAGGGATACAGTAGCACGATCAAGGGC
Organism: Neoceratodus forsteri; assembly: GCA_016271365.2. Classification (NCBI taxonomy): domain Eukaryota; kingdom Metazoa; phylum Chordata; order Ceratodontiformes; family Ceratodontidae; genus Neoceratodus; species Neoceratodus forsteri. Next base: position 204,156,685 of record CM057454.1, read on the forward strand.
AAGTCTGGATAAATATTATGGGATTGGGAGTAAGGGGGGAGTGGAAATAAATAGGAGCATACCTACACAAGATAATGTTAAGATAGGCAGGATTTGGCTTATTTTAAGCTTGGAGTGCCACTATTTTAGTACCCTTAATGATATACGAAATGTCTAGTTCCATACAGGTTGCCACATGGAATGTTAAAGGCGTGAGGGAAAAAAGTTAAGCAATATTAGGTGCTAAAACATCTCAATATTAGATGCTAAAACATCTGAAACTTCTTAACATAGACATAGCCTTCATTCAAGAATCACACTTGTTAAACTAGGAAGCTTCTCAGCTTAGAAGACAACAGTTTGAGCAGTTTTTTGTTGGGGAGGGTACAACTAGTAGCAGTGGAGTGTTGATTCTTGTTCACAGAAGACTCACGTTTATTAAAACTAACATGGTCAAGGATTCTCAGGGCAGATATATATTGGTACAAGGTGTACTTCATAACAAGAATATACTTCTAGGTAGCATTTATGGTCCCAATATAGATATGCCGTTCTTTTTTACACAACTTACCCAAGAAATAACCCTGTATATTTCCATCCCTTTAATTTTAGGAGGGGACTTAAATTTGGTTAATGATCCGAATCTAGATAGATCGATTTCTTGGAACAAGGGTTTGTCACTGGCCCAAAGGGCATTCCGGGAGTGTATGGACTAGATAGGAGTCTATGATATTTGGAGAGTGTTTCATCCCCTGGAAAGGGAATATACCTATATTTCTCCTGTTCATTTGTCCTCATCCAGAATTGATTACATTTTCCAATCTCACTCTCTTATTTCGGGTACCCTGGACTCACCCCTAGAACCTGGCCCTTCCTCAGATCATTCTCCAGTGGTAAGTCATATATCCCTAACCTCTTTTCCCAAAAGGGGTACCAGATGGAAGTTAAATGAACAATTATTGAAGGAACCGGGTTTGTCTAAGTATATTCAAGAACACATTTAGTTGTTTAGGGAATTGAATCAGAATACCTCAGGGAGAGCAGACATTACCTGGCATGCTTTCAAAGCATATATAAAGGGCATACTTATAAGTCTAGCTACTAAGAAAAAGAGAGATTCAATTGCCCATATGTCCCAACTACTTTCCCAGATTAGGAACCTGGAAAGGACCCTATCCCCTCATACCCCAGAAGATGTTAGACACAAATTAGCTAAAGTGAATGCTGCTTATATTGAACTATTAAGAGAGAAGGCTGATTATGTCATCTTGAAAGCACAGGCCTCCTATATAGACCAAGGTGAAAAGGCAGGACGGCTATTGGCACTTAGAATTAAGCAGATAGAGTCTTTCCAGTATATAAAGTCAATACATTCAAGGGTAGATGGGTCCCTTAAAGTTAAGCCAGAAGATATTGTACACAAAGTTGCTGAATATTACAAAGAGCTATATGGCCCCATGCATCCTTCCCCATCTGAGCAGACAGTCAGGAATTATCTCAAAGAGACAAATCTGCCTCAACTTACGAAAGAGCAGCAAAGCAAGATTTCGGCCCCTATAACAGCTAGGGAAATCTCTGACATTATTGAAACTTTACCAATTAACAAAACTCCAGGCATAGATGGCTACTAGGCTGGCTTTTATAAAAAAATTAGGGATCAATTAATCCCAATGCTTCTCCCTTTGCACCAGCAAGTCGTTTTGGGATTAGAGGTGGACTCCACACTGTTTGAGGCTTTGATTGCTCTCATGCCCAAACCTGATAATGCACCTGACTTGGTTACAAACTATAGACCCATCTCATTAATGAATCAAGATGTTAAAATATTGTCAAAGCTGTTAGCTAATCACCTAGGCTCAGTGGTGCCAACCCTGAGTGTACCTGAGCAAGTGGGCTTCATGAAGGGGAGATCTTCCTCTGATCATCTCTGTACTCTGTTGCCTGTTTTCTTGGTATGTAGGGATGCACCTTTTCTAGCTGCCTTGATATCCCTGGATGCTGAGAAGGCATTCAACAGGGTTAATTGGCAATACTTGTTCTTAATTTTAGAAGCTTTCAGTTTTCCCTCAGATTTCATTAAATGAACCAGTTCCCTCTATAAGTCCCCCACTGCTCGTATTTCAGGCAATGGTCTTATCTCAGAGGTAATTACATTGCACTCTGGTACCAGGCAAGGATGCCCCTTGTCACCATTGTTGTTTAGCATTTACTTAGAGCCCTTAATACGTAGACTACAAATTTCTCCCATTATCCAATGTATTCCAGTCCACCCATGTGAGATTAAGGTCTCAGCTTATGCTGACGACTGTCTTCTTCAACTTGCAAACCCAAATACCTCAATTCCCCTGATGTTGGAGATTATTGAAGATTTTAGTAGGCTATCTAACTATAAACTGAATATCAATAAATCCATTGTTTTTCCACTTAATCATAAATTGTTTAAATCTGATGTTCAGGATTTAGGGCTTACCAGGAATCGGGACTCTTTAAGATATCTGGGCATTGAATTATCAAGACAGCAGGGGAAAATTATAATCAAAACTTAGACTCCCTACTTACCACGATAACTCAAGATTTGAATTGATGGGCCTCTCTCCCTATTTCTCTATGGGGTAGAATAAATTTAATTAAAATGAACATCTTCCCCAGGCTTCTATATCCATTATTATTACTTAATATTTGGCTCCTCACTGTGTGGTTCAAAAAAGTACATGCTTTGTTTACTAAATTTATATGGCGTAATAAGTCCCCTAGGATAGCTTACAATAAATTAACTGCCCCTAAGCGTAAAGGGGGACTACGCCTCACCCATATAGGACTTTATTACTGGGCCAGTCATATCAATAAATATTTAAGATGTCTTACTGCAGATGGACAGCAATATGCTCCCTTATGGCTCAGAATAGAACGGATCCTGGTACGGTTGTTTGGTTTAGTCCCAGAAGGGCTATTATATACTAGAGAGGGTCTTCTACCTCTCAAGCTTAAACATTCTATAATAGTGGTTTCCCTGAAAATTCATGTCCAAATATGCTATTACCTTAAATATGATCATGGTAAGGACAGGAACCAGCCTATAGTGGGAAACTTACAACTTAAAATTGAAGGACAACCCATATTCCCTAACTGGATACCAGGAATATTAAATATGCAGGTTCTAAACTTCATCAATGATGAGGGCTCTAGGCTCTCAGTAGACAATTTTAGGAACAGGTTTGAACTTTCACATAAACATTTTTTTAAATAATTCAATTGCAACACTTATTGACACATGCAATCAATATGGACCCTACATTATCACCAAGTTACTCTTTCACCAGGGAACTACTCCCTCTAAGTAGATGCTCAAAGGTGGTATCACACATTTACAGTATGATACATAGCTGGAAATTCCCTGACTGCTTTGGACCTACCCATGTATGGGAGACCTTTTTCCCGAATCACCTTATAGAATGGCCAACACTTTGGCACGGTTGCCATAAATATGTGACACAAGAGAGAGGTTAAGACTAATGCAGATGAATATTCTTTACAATGCATATTACTCCCCTCAAAAATTGGTGAAGTTAGGCTTAAGACCTTCTGCAACATTTGCTAGATGCCTTCAGGATGTTGGGACAATATTTCACATACTTTGGTCATGTCCCAAGGTCTCCCCACTCTGGGCCAAGATCAAGCAATTATCAGATCCCATTTTAGGGGTCAGTGAATTGTTTACTCCAGAAGTCTGCATTTTGGGTGACTTTTCAGGAATTAGGGTTATTAACCATAAATAACACATAACTATTATTTCTATGTCGGTCAAAAAAACTGATACTGAAACATTGGGTTGATCAGAAGGGAATATCCTATAATGAATGGCTGATTGAACTTTTAGCAAACCTCTGAACAGAAAAAACAGTTGCTAACTTAAATAATAGAATGGGTAAATATAAAAAACTCTGGGACCCCTTATATACCCTATACTCTCTATAAGGTATATGTAGAGTGTATGGATTGTAAGAATAACTGTTTTTATAGTTTTCTAGTTTTGAAATAAGCATGCTAAACTATCCAGGTGAAGTTAGTGGCTCCTTGGGGAGGGTTGGGGAGAGGACTGTAATGTGGGTATAGGAAAGGGGAGTGGGGAGCAGATTCATGATGTAATGCTGACCTATGTATTCTGTATTATGTACCTGTATATCTGCTATACGAGTGTAAGAAAGTATGGAAAAAGATTGAATAAACTTTAAGTGGAAAAAAAAGAATATGCTGGACAGGCATTCACTGATTCACTTAATCTGTATTCAGTAATAATGTAACCTGTTGTACTCTTGTACATGAATTATGTACATTGATTTACTGTTAGATGTTTGTATAGGTTATCTATCTGATTTTATTTGCTGAAATACTGACTCTCTTTTTAATCCTGTGTGTACAATGTCTATGTTTGTAAAGACTATAATAGTCTACAAATAAAAAAAAATACTACTACTTACTACTGTGAAATTTTTGTACTCAGCCAATGTATGAATGTCTCTGGATGATCAATCTGAAATATTATCTATTTCAGTTAAATTATCTTTAGGAATATTATTAATCATAACAGATTTGCAATTATACACCTGAGGAATGCCTAATAGGGGACTTTGTCAATGTAATAATAGCATGTCAAACATACAATATGTCTGCTATGGATTCTTGCATTTTTGGAAGAACTGTGTTATTGCCATTCATTTTGTTCTGAAAAAAAATCTCATTATAGTTAACTAGCATTTCCCTTAATGCCCGGTTTATGTGTAACACATTTTTTATGTTTGATTGCAGAATATAAATCAAACATAATGTGGAAAAATAAAACAGGTTCAAGAGGTGTATTAGGCTGTGAGCCAATAAGGTAGCTAGAAATCAGACTACAACCATTGGGGGTTGATCTGGCAAATGATGCAGGTTTCTATCAAAAAGCACACTTTTCAAAGCAGTTTCATGTTATGTAGACAATGTTCCTTGTCTGACTCTTTCTCCCACCCTCCCACAATGCCTCTTTCTGTAACATAATCCTTGGAATGTTGCTTGCTGTGCTCTAGGGGAACCAGCTGTCTGAATATGTGCTCTTTTATGGGCTCCACCATTTAAGACCAGCAGCCTGGTGCTTAACCCCACTACCAATAAATATCTCTGCCCCCCCCCCGCCGAAGTCCAGCAGTTGGGTGCCCATCCCAGCCACCAAGAAACATTACTGTTTCCCTTTCAGTGTCCAGTGGTTGGATGGACAATCACATTACTGGTAAACTTCACTGCTTCCCCATAGTCTAGCAGTCAGGTGCCCAACTCCACTGATGATAAACATTACTGCCCCCCCAAGTCTGGCCACCAGGTGGTCACCCCCATCACCAATAAACATTCTTGTTTCTTCCAAACTGAAGTCTGCATTTGTTCCCCCCCAAACTATTGAAAAAACAATTTGTGCCCCTACCACCTCCCTCCCCCACACTGGCACTCACCTCTGTCCTTCATCACAGCTTCTGTTGTCCTTTGATGCTGAACCTCAAGGTCTCTCAAAGCACTGCTCCTCTGTTCACTGTCAGCATTGAAATTAATAGATTACATTCATTTAAAAGTTTCTTTTCTTTAATTGATAACTTTTTTCAATATGTTTTCTAATTTTTTCTGTTAGGGTCTTTTTAAACCATAAGTTTCAGTTCTCCCCAAAAATTGGCATTTACAGCCTGCACCAGTGCACACCAAAAACACCAATTTCATGAGGAATTTGAAAATCGACACTCATAGGGTTCATCAGGATGGGGCTAAAGAGATATGTTGACACAAAACCGTAGAGAAAACATTAAAAAAATTGTATGACTTAAAAACATCTGAAATGAATATGGGTGTGGGCCTGTTTACTTCAGTGTTTTTTCTTTAAGTCATACCTTTTTAAAAAAAAAACATCTTTGTACTATACCTACTTTTTTCTGTCAAGAGCATTTTACCCCCACCCTCATGGACCCTATGGGTGTCAACTTTAAAATCTACCCTGAAATGAGTGTTTGCAGTGGACACTGGTGGACTGCAAACACACTTTATAGAGGGATTTGAAAGTTACATGCTATTAGGTGTGTTAGGGTGGGGCTGAAATGTAAGAAAAAAGCTTACCATCTTCACTGACCATGGGTTTATAATGTTCAAGGAGGAACATATTCTCTATATAATATTATTTGCACACACAAGGTATTCGGAACCTCAGGGACACAGTCCAATGTGGGTAACATAGAAACATGATTAATGATTACAGAAAAAGTTAAATTTTCCATTCAGTCTGCCTGTAGTTCCCTATCAAACCCTGGGGCCTCTTGTCCATACTCACTATCCCCCCATACCCCTCCCTACTGCTACTACCATGACTAAGCATCAACCCCATTGCAACGTGTACAGTATATATGTAGTTATTTGGTCAGTTCTATGACTAGATTCAAGAAATGGCCCAATGCATATCTTAGTTTTGGGCCCTTTGTCATTTGTATGATTTATAAAAATACATAAAGAACTAAGTGACCAATTACTGTACAGCTACAGTATGCATTTTAATAGTCTTAGGAATCAGCAGTTACATATTGTGTCATGATCAGGTTAAACAATGCCATTTAACTGGAAATACACATGTCAAGGATTTGGTGTTAAAATACTTTCTTTTCAGTTTGTCTCAGAATCCTATTTAGACAGGGAATTGTTGCTGAAAAGACTGCACTAAAAGCAATGTTTATAATTGATTTGTTCGGTACACAGCAGGCTAGAACTGCCTTTTTAATCTACTGAACCTTTAAAATGTAATTCTCCACAGCCATGATATATTATCTTCCCAGTAGGGCCGCACAGCAAGGCTGCATTATGATGATTAAGCCAAATGTCTTTAAGTACTCAAATTAAAAATATTAGTAAGCCATTTGGGTAACATCTACATACAATTAAAAATAGATTAAAAGGAAGCAGAATTGACTGCTGTCAGAGGAAATGTTCAGAAGTAATTTACATTAAAGAATATTGTATCTTAAAATTAAATGTTTTTCAGTAACTGTTACCTTCTGCCTCTTTGTTTATTGCACTTTGTTCCATTTGTAATGCTTTAATATTCATTATAAGAGTGATGTATTTGTCTTTTGCCTAAGTCCTTCCCGAGCTTTTTAACCATCCTAATGTATTATTAATTCTCCTAAGTTTCTGTTATGTAGTTTCTGACTCTAAAATACTACTCCCCAAAGTGACATCTAAGCTTTCCCTTCTGTGTCTGCATAGTGGCTGTATGTAACTGTGTTTCAAAGGAAACTTACTGTATGTATGTTTACACTGAGTATGAACTAACTAAAGTTAGTTTTAAGAGATTACATATTTATTCAGTTTATCAGTGTGTAAGGGCACAAAGATGTGCCTTTTATGATAGATGAATATTAGTTGTTACATGTTTCTTTATGTGTTTTGTAGCTTCAGCTGCCCAGACTTCTGCAGGATGATGCTTTTATAGCATAAGGACCAGCTGACTATGTGCAGAGGACCTGGGTGTTGGCCAGTGAGTCTGCAATGCATTAAAGAAACAGACAGCCATTTGCACAAGTGTTGAGTAGTTTGAGGAAAAATGTGACTGTTTATCTAGGCCACAGACAATTTAGTGTATGGAAAAATATTTTTCAGTGGTAAAGCTAAACAGTTTTGCTTTTGGACAGAAACAGGGATAGTTTAATGTCAAGGGCCAGGTAAGAGCAAGATAAATGGTGAAGTGGCTACTTCAATTTGGTTTTGAGTTTACCCCAAAATGTGGTTTGACTTTAAGAACTCTGCCAAACCACTTTTGCTCCCAGTGCAGTAATTAGGATGGTATAAGGAAGACTACACATAGGGTGACAAAAAGCATTGAGGTCAACAATGAATATTAATTATGTTTGATTCTTTGTGGCAGGTGCTGTTGACATGTATATGCTGTGGATTACTGTTTATGGTGTTGTGACAAAGTCTGCAAAACCCCCAAAGACCACCACAGCCCAGTGTGATCTATATTAACAGTTACTATTCATTCCTAACTTCAAAGCATATGTCCTCTGTACTCTCTGCTTTACCACCATGCCAATAATTGTAGTTTCTCAAACCCTGTTGATTTTCAAAGGATATAATACCCCCCAAATTTTTTTTTCTGTGTATAAAACATATAAATAAATGGGTCTGCTACATTTGCCCAGCTCTCAATATCCTGATGCACATTACCCCAACTCTTATTTCCCAATGGTATCATAATACCGATGCATGTATTCCCGACAGTTGCAATCCCATCGCTCAAATTACTGACAGCAAGTGTGTCTTACAGAAGCATGAATTTGTGAGACTACTTCACAAATGCAAATTGATTATCACAATCTCATGCAAACTGCAAAATATTGCCCATAAAAAGCAGACCACAAACTGCAAAGTATTTCCCATAAAAAGCAGACCGCAGACTGAAAGGTTATGGGGTTATTTCAACTTTTAACTTTTTGCAAGGTAGAGGAAATATGTTAAGTTGCTAGTTTTTTTTTTTTACATTACCTGCTAAAATCAACCTTTATTTAAATCAGATTAAAAATAAATTGCCACCTTCTGATGCATTTTTCAGTATGGGCATAAGCAGGTCACATCAAAGGGCCATATTACGGGTGATGCCATGGACATAGTCTTTCACAGACCTGTGCTCCTTGTCGTGCATTATGTTGCTGATTTTTTCTTCTCTCAGTGGATATTTTTTTAGGGGTGACCGTGGTGATAATTCAAAATTGTAATGACTGTTGTCAGTGAACTGTACTCAGCTGCTCTGAACACTAATGTCAGCCAGAGGTCTTTACAATTCAGTATTTAAAACTTCATAATTGGTGCTTCAGATTTTCCAACATATAACTAGTGTCTAACTGGTGTATAGCTAGTGTTCTGGTAAGTTGCAATGCTACATGTAAAAGCCCTGTAACACAGTTTGAGGTCGAATGTTTAGGGGTTCTGTGTATGAAGAGCTGCCCTGTGACATATTCTTCTGTTTGTGACCTGATTTTTAGGGTTTTGCAGTTTACATGTTGCAGTAAGACAGTAGGTAATTTGAGCAATGGGATTTCAAGAGTCGGGAATATGAGCATCAGTATTATGATACAGTGAGGAATTCAGAGTCGGGCTAATGTGTGTCAGGATTTTAAGAGTCGGGCAAACATACAGATACCAAATAAATGAAAATACATTAAATGTAGGGCATTACATTGTCCTTCACAATATTTTCCATCCATGGATGGATTCTTGTTTTGTTTGATTTTTATTTTTCATATTTTTTGTTTACATTAATTGAATTTAGTTTGAACACAGATGCTGCCCACTGACAGACAAAACCGTAGTAGTTAACTACTGTCTACATGAGGTCAGACTAGACAACTCTGCATGCCTGTATATGTCTGGTCAGGTCCCTCATTCAATTGCTGTGCCACTTATGGAGTAGCGGTGATGGGTCTTATTTAACTAATACTGACTCTGCGTGCTCAGTAGCACACCTGATTATATTAAGCTTGTTGGTGGTGTTGATGTGAAAGTTGTAGTTTCCTTAGGAGGCAGAATTGCACCCCTACTGCTGGGAGTGGTAAGCTAGACTATTTTGCCAGTGTCAGTTGGAGTCCAGGGAGACTTGCCACTTGCAAACGTAAGAATGGGAATAGTAGTACAGTAGAGACCACTGTTGGACATGTGAATGATTAAGCAATAATGCCCAACAGGGTGTGTGTCATGCTGGGATAACGTCATGCCTCAGGTGGTTGGGAACGAGGCCGCGGGACAAGTGCGTCCAACAACTGAGGCGTGATGTTATCCCAAATGACACACACCCTGGAGGGCATTATTGCTATTATACAATGGCTCGTTGTTATATATAAAATAAAAAAAAAATATTTTAAAGAATGTTTTTTAGTGTGGAAAAATATTTTTGTTTCTTAAGAGGAGATGCTAAAAAAAAAAGGAGCAAGCTCCTTGGCCATATCATCATCTGCATTGGTTCACAGTGAGATTGAGACTGGACCCATGATGTTGTACTGGGATAACATCACGGGTCCAGCCCAAGACTGACCAATCAGAGTCCAGGATTTTTTCTTGCCATTGTATAATAGAATGAATAAAGTTGATCATTGGTAAGTTGAGTTTGAAAATGGCTCGGAATTCAAGATTTTCTTATGCTCTAACCTTGAGTGACATAGTGAGGCAATATCCCCAGTTGTACAGAACAAATCTTTGCAAAGCAACCAGTGTTGGATGTCATCCAAGAAAATACAGAGCCACTTTAGCCAGTGCAGGCCAGATAACTTGCCTGTCTTGCCCAGATTTGATTGGATCATTATTTCTGTTAGTCAGTGACTCTGCTTGATAAGCCTGCATCATGTACTCTGGTAACAGGTTTGAGTTTTTCTCCAAAATGTCTGAGTGGTCCTGGCATTTAGTGTTGTAAAGCTCCCAAATGCTCTTGGATGTCTCCGGGACCTTACTACCCAAGTCTTCCATGTCACGTGGATGCCTGGCACTGGCACCATGTGAAGGCAGCAAAAGAGAAAGAGGATTATGACTGTGAGGTCATGCAAACACATTCTTGTTGGTTTCTTTAAGTTTTCTTTGCTGCTCCACTGTAAGTATACACAACAGTTTCTGTTTCATGTACTATAGTCTATGCATCAAGGGTAAATAAATAAATCTCTGTATCTAGGACCCAATAGTATTGCCATACCAAATTGCAAGTCCAATCTAATGCTGTCAAGCCTGTCTGCAAGCTGTGTCAGAAACCTCTCTCCCTCTTCTTTAATATGTATGTCATCCTGCTGCTGCTGTTGCAAAGACTCAGATGAACTGTGATGTCTCTACCTCCTCTTCCCACCATCATCACTGTCATTCTTGCTCCCATCCCCAGAGCTTGTTGCGTTGTTCTAGTAGATCATAAATTACAGTGTATATGTGTGTGTGTGTGTGTGTGTGTGTGTGTGTGTGTGTGAATTCCTAAGTGGCCTATTCATATAGTCACAGAAGTGAAAGACCAGACCACTGCACTGATGACAGAGTTCCCATACAGATCACATTGTCAAACTCCATAGTGGAAAACAGGTTTCTATTCTATGAGTCTGTCCATCATATAAAATACAGATTATCGCCATGTGGAAACATCAAAAATTACAGTAAGCAATTCAGAGGAATATTATATTGTGCTTTAGAGGATTATAATAGAGGAGCATGGCACATTTGGGGGAGTGATACAGTATATCTACCAAATGTCCCATACAGTGTCAAGTGTTCTTTTAACTGTGTATGCTTGTCAGGCACATGACTGTCAGCCAGACTTAGTGTATGGACAAAACAAGGTGCATGGGCAAAATCCCCATCATCCATTGCCTTTGGCATGTTATTGCCATGGTCCATCATGAAGATTCCCACCCTCAGCTCATGAGGGTATATCTAGATACAGTATCTAGCAGTGATTGGGTGAACCACACAATGTTTTTCCCACTGAACTTCCCCTCCATAACCAACACAATCAACACACTAAAGTGATTTCCTAGTTTCATGTCAACAATTTACAGGTGATGTTGGCAGGTCACTAGACTCATTATAGTATAAACAAGCATTTTTCAATGCCGAATGTTGTCTCACTGGCATTGACATTGGTAGTGCAGGAGTTAGAGATGCATAATAGGAATGGCAGTGAAGTAATGAACTGACACCAACCCCATCCCCACCCTGCAGAGACTGACAGGCGTTGGGGTGTGCCTTTGGGTTGTCAGCTATAACGCTCATGCCAATTTACCTCACCCTACCCTGTAGACACTGACAAGTGTCATGGTGTGCTTTGGGGTATTTGGGCCTTATACTTACCCCATTCCATAAGGAAATACACTGAGACAGGTACAGCATAGGAGAATGGGGTGAACGTTAGGGCGGAACACTCCAAGGCACACATTGATGCTTGTCACTGGCTGCCAGGAGGGGGTGGGGGTGAAATGACATGAGCATTACAGCCAGTGAGTCCAAGTCACACCCCTGATGCCAGTCAGTCTCTACTGGGTGTGGTGTTACAGTTGGAAATCCTAATGTCGTAGGCATGTGTTGGTATTTTCACTCCAAATTTTCAACATGGGCTTTTTGTGACCCCACCTCATGAAGAGCAGCACTATCAGTTTGTTAGCTGAAAGCTGTTTTTGCACAGTGGCTATGCCATTTGGTGACACAGGTCCAAAAATACATGTTGGGCAGTATGTAAAAAATGACAATTGTATTGTCCATGAGGAGGTATAAAAAAAACGGCAAAGTTGAAAATCTGGAGTGAAAATATGAAAAATTGTTGAAGTCATGAGAATGCATAGAAATTGTGCAACACACATCCGTAAGTGAATTATTTTTGAGATTTTTTTAACCACATTTTCAACATAGGCATTTTGGGACCTCCCCTCATGAACAGTGGCACTGTGATTTTATTAATTTGTCCCAAAAGTAGTTTTCCCACAGCCACAGGTGCAAAAACACATTTTGGGCAGGATGTGAAAAATGACAGCTGTACTCTTCATAAGGAGGTGTTAAAAAATGCCAGTGTTGAAAATCTGGCATGAAAATATTACAAATTTGTGAAGTAACATGGGTGCGTGGGAACTGCGCAACGCAAACTTGTAACACAGTCATTTTATAGACTTTCATCACCAAATTTTCAACATAGGCATTTTAGGACCTCTGCTCATGAACAGTATCACCATCATTTCCTCAAACTGTCCCAAAAACTGATTTTGCATAGTGACCACGCTATTCTGCACCGGATGTGCAAAAACTCATTTTGGCCAGGATATGTAAAATGACAGCTGTACTGTTCATAAGGAGGTATGGAAAAATGCCCATTTTGAAAATCTGGTGTGAAAATATTACAAATTCACGAATTGTTGAGTGTGCGTGGAAACTGCACAATGCACACTCATAAAACAGCCATTTTTTGGATTTTTTCCACCAAATTTGCAACATAGGCTTTTGAGATCCCCCTCATGAACAGTGGCACTGTTGTTTTATTACTTGGTCCTGAAAGGTGTTTCTACGCAGTGACTGCGAAATCACCTTTCGGGACCAAATAACACCATGACAGTGACAGAATTCATGAGGTGGTGTGCCAATAATCCCATGTTGAAAATTTGGTGTCAAAATTCCCAAAATGCCTGAGATATCTACCAAAGTTAAAAGAAACCCTATTTATACCATTATACAGCTTACCGGCATTTCTTCAGTTCACAGTCAGCTTTGAAGAGTGCAGATGTGTTCCCGGTCCACCGAAGATCATCATGCCAGACTCTGGAGGTAAGTATGGGGTGAGGGGGTTGTGTGGAGGCAGGGTGCACAGCAGGTGGGTGCGGGTTTTAGAGGGGGCAGGGAGACCACGATGGACCATTTTCTGTTTTACAGGTAAAAAAAAAAGGGAACATTGCAAGACTTTTTTTTTAAGGACATTTGGCACCCTGGGGTGGGCTCCCAGCATGCCACTTGATTGTTTGGGGGGCTGTAACTGATGGGGGATTGGGCACCCCCATCAGCACACATGAAAGGGGTGGAGCAAGAGCCAAAGGGCTTTGGGTACCCCTCTTGGTACACAACAGATGAGGGGACATTATGCCAATGGAGAGTGGGCTTCCCTATTGGCAAGGTAAACAGCAAAAGGGGGACTGTAGCTGATGGGGATTGGGCCCCCTGTTGGCAAGGAAAGACTGTTGAGGGGGGGAGCGAAAGATGCCGAGAGGGATTGGGCACCACCTCGCATACACTTGGGGGGACTACAGCCAATGGGAGTGGGCTCTGTCGGCAAATTATGGGTTAGAGCATGCAACAGGGATTGGGCACCCCTGAAGTCAGACGGCTTGCTTCTCGTTGTAACGGACCTTTTCTTAGATCTGGTGGCCACATTCCATATTGCTGGTGTGGTGCCTGCATGCTGGCTTATTGGAGAATGAGAGACACACCTACTGATGCATGCCCTGCATTCTCCCACAGTGACCGCACCTCCAAATCTGTTACTACTGCAATATGTTGAATCATGCACAAGCACGAGCCAACATAAACGTTTATTTCAGGGGACATTTTGTTCTTTATTACTTTAGATATTTGAATGAAAGCAGGCCTTTTGACTCATTGGACATATCTATTCATGTCACTTTTCCTGCCCTGATGTCATAAATCCTCTGCTTGTGACATCAGAATAATTTCTGGGACAGCATGTTGTGATATCATTAAGATGATTATTTATTTATTTATGTCTTTGGTAACTGTTTAGGTGCACTGATCGAGAGGACCATTTTCAGTCATGACCCAAGCCACAGACATGGCACATTATGCAATGCAAATACAGGTAAATTCACAGTAGTACAGGCTTCAAACATGAGATGTAGGTACACTGGGTCATTACACAAAGAAGTTACATAAGATACATGGTGCCAATTAAGGCCAGCAGACAGGTAAAATACATAGTCACAAAACACAGAGATCATACATATGGTGTCAAATTATTGGATACAAGTAAAAAAAATAAAGTGTAATTGCTTTCAGGTACACTGTTAGTAAACAGGTCAGCAGACAGTAGGGAGGCAATAGCCATAGCCATGCTTGGGGAGGGTGGAAGGCAGGAGATGTAGGGGTGTCACTAGAGAGGGTGTGACCCAGCCATAGCCGAATTTATGAGTGTTATGAATTCAGTACATGAATAAGCAACTAGGAGAGAAAAGGTATTAAGGAAATATATCCTGTTTTAATAAAATTGTCTTTAGTAATAAAAAAAGGAAGGTCCAGAAATTCAAAATTTGAGTGATGTTTGTGTAACTGAGTTCTGCTGATACCGTCAGCTTTTACTGTAAACTAATACACTGGTTTAAGTAAATCACTTTCTCTATTGGTGTTCTTGTGTGAGGCTGTTTGTTACAATGTAACTCTCGAAGGAGCTGGTGGTAGCATAGGCAGGGCAAGAACCATGGTGGAGCTTAATTTGGACACAACCCAATTGGCAGTGAGACTTAGGAAGCCCTCATTTGCACTACTGCACTAGATATCAATCAAGTTCAAGTTGAGGTTCAAGTTGGATTTTACTGTTGAACTTATAAAAGTCATTACAGTACATCATTACATTAAAAACATTATCATTCATCATCATATCATATAGTCACATTTTTTACAACACATTTAAAATATTAAAACCCATAATATTGATCTTAGCTATTGCATTATTAGATTGTTGCCCTGTTGAATTATATTATTATTCAGTTATGCAAGAGTCCATATTGCCTTAGCTAACTCAGTACCTGTCTGAGTGTAAACAGAACTCTAAGGGATTCGGGTCTGGTTACCTACATTTTCCATAGTGTATTTAGTCTGTATTCCCTTTTCCCTAATTAGATTAATGTCTATTAAACTTAAAAGTCAGATAGACTATTGCATGACCCTTATCAGTTCAAATTGTTTTTCTTGATCAGCTTTATAAAAAAACACTACAATGTATCTCTGCTTACTAATATATATTACAATGTATCTTTTACTTATTAAAAGACATTACAATATTGTATTGTCCTACGTTATTACAGCAATTTCGCCTCAAATAATAATTTCTTTCCCTTTATTATCCTTAGAAGGGAAGCCACAGAGTTCAACACTTGCTGATTATATGACTTCAACAAATGTGGTACAAGATGGCATGGTTCATATTTCAAATCTTTCAAAAACTCCACTAGTATATTTCTCCGATACTTTTCATACAAAGGGCACAGCATCATTAGGTAAACTAGATCATCTTTACCTAATTTACACTTACAAATAGCCCTTTTTTTCTTTTCTTAAATAAGTTCCTCCTCCAATTGCTTGTGAAACATTCAAATCTGGATCTCATAATTAGTTCCCTGCTACTAGAGTTATTTGTTACTACTACATAAGGTTCCATTTTATTAGGTTTTTTTTTTTTTGATTTTTAAACATCCATTTACTTACTTTATAGTGTTTGCATGTTTTCATATCATTTTGAATGTATATATATCTCTTAACCTTCTCCTTACTTCATTGGTGATACAGTTAATAGGCAACCTGAACCTGAAACCTGAACCTACTACAAACTCCAACATTCCATATGGTTTTATAATATTTTCTACAACAGAGATGCTGGAAAAACTGTATTTTGCTTTAGATAGCTAATTGTTTCTTCTGTGCATTTTCTAGGCAGCCATTTTTTCTCCCATCCCATAAGCCTTAAGCTAGTAATTAACTATCATTTGCTTAATCTGCCATTCTGCAGGTACTTGGCCTAATTCAGTCCTTACAAGCATAGATGGAGTTCCACTCAATAGTCCCTACAATTTGTTGTAAAATTTATTCAGACATGTTTCTATATTTATATTTAACTGAATCCCCCAGATCCATAGAGCAGTTGACTCCTTATTTTATCATTTTTAATTTTATGTTGCCCTTCACCTATTCCCCACCTCATATTTGTGTGAGAATTAATTAATTATTGGTAAAACACTTCGCTTTTTTTTCCAACTCAAGTACATGCCTTTTCCAGGTTCCTTCATGTGTGACTATTAGACCCAAATAACAAAACTCTTTCACTACCTTTAATTTTTGTGTGTTAACATAGTAACTATGGGCCCAATTCCAAGATGGGCTATGCTGGTGTAAGGTAGAATACTACAATCCCCATGGCATAACACATGACTTACGCCATGAGATACGCCCATTGCTATTCCAGGAGGGCACCTACACCATTGCATCTGTGGGCTGCAACAATCACAAGATACGACCACAAATACACTGCTGCCCGCAATGTCTGGTGCAACTGCAGGTTGCGACAGCAACTTAGCCCAATTCCAGAAGGCCTGCTGTTGCAACCCGCAATTGTGATTCCAGGACATGCAGTGGTGTAGCTAACTTCTGACAGCTTGGAGCTGTCATAACTGGCATCTGATGGTTGGCACCATCAGATGCAGCCTTGCAGCACCGTGGCAATGGTCCCATGCTGTTTTCCTGGCCCCCACTAACACCCCCCAAACTCCCGACCATGAGTGACCCCTGGGGTTCCATGTCAGTAGTGCCCCCAGATGCCTGTGCCATTGGTCCTTACTCCCCATGCCCCCTGATGTGTTCTGCAGTGGTCTGGGGGGGCTCCAAGGGCCCCCTGATGCTCACTGTGAGATGCAACCTGCAGCATTGATACTCCATGCATGGGCTACCACCACATGCATGGTATATCTCATAAGTCACAATTGCCAGGACTCTGCCACTTCTGAAATGTGGTGTAAGGTGTAAGGTCCGTGGCATAGAGGCAACTGGCATAACTCACAACTGTGTCTGAGTTACGCAGGCCATCTTGGAATCAGGCCCCATATGTTTTGTTGTTTCCACCAAATAACAGTACTTTAGTTTTCCCATAATTTATGTGCAGATCAGCTTTAGCATATTCTTTTTGGAATTTATCTAAAATTCTCTTTAACCCTATGGAACTAGTAGAAAGTAAGGTGACATCCACATACGCCAAATAAGGGCACGGCCTATGTCTTAGGCATGTGAAAATTAGTATCATACACTGAACTCAAAACTGTATCAAAAATATGTTAAAAATATGTCAAATAATATATCTGACAAGGTACAACCCTATTTCACTCCCATATTAGTACAGAATTTTTCACTCAAATCCTCATTCTCATTGTATCTTATACATGTATAGTTATCACTGTAAAGACATTGTGTTAAATTGATTATGGTCGGATCTGATTTCAGCTGTCCCAATCTTTCCCACAATTTTGTTATATTAACCTTATCAAAGGCTGCTTTCAGATCTACAAAGGAACAATATATATTCTCTTTTTTAATAACCTTATATTTATGGACCAGGTGTGCCAGTACAAAGCATTGGATTATTGTCTAATAATACGCTTTAAAGCCTGCTTGAGTTTCATCCAATATGTTGTTTTCATTAACTCATTCTATAATTCTACTATTTAAAATTCTACTGACTATTTTCTCAGTACTGTCCATTAAACTTATTGGCCAGTAACAGCTTTGTCCTTTTTTTCCCCCTTTTTACATATAGTGACTATTATGTTAGTTCTCCAAATACAGGGGACATTAGCAGTTTCAATTATATGATTACTGTACATCTAGATATCACTCATAATGCGGAGAACATGCCTGGAAAATGTGAAACAAGATCAAATGTTGTATTTCGGCTTCATTTATTACAACAGCCTTTGAAAGCTAGTGTCTTATGTGATGGAGAATGGTTGAAGATAAAGGGCCATCATCTTCCCAATACAGTGTATCATACAGACAGAACTTGGGTGAGTAGTTGACTGTTTAATGTGAGCATGTAATGACTCAGGCATATTAGTTTGTTTTGTTGCAACAAATTTAGGAGAAGTACTGATGCGGAATATACTGGGCCTGGCTCTGTTTGGTGATGGTTGAAGTGGTGCTTTTGTAGGTGTGCCAGTACCTAGGAAGGCATCAGTTGGATTCTATGGCTGCCATGGTGTCTGCATTACATGAGCAAATTGTCCAGTCCTGCCCACTCCCATTCCCACCTGTCCCTGCTGCCATTGTTAGCCTGTGTGATGACAGTGGTAATTGACAAGGATGTTAGGAAGAGGCTATGTTCACATTTCAAATGATCAGCCGGAACACAGATTCCCAGTGTTTGGGATAGACTGACCTGACTGATCATTCTACACACTAATTGCAGCAAGTGTTCAGTGGATTTGTCATGTCATCTATAAACATTCTTCCCCACTGCAGAAGATCTCTGTTTTTTCACTGTAAGTGGACTGTTGGGGGGCTTTGGGAGGATTGGGTGGAGATTATGACTCGTTTTCTGTAACTGAATGATGTGGCTGGGAATGGCCAGATAGAGAAGCAGCAACAGATAATACAGTACTATGGGACTGATCATACAGAGCGGACTTGGGGCCAAGGTTGGTTTTAAGATTTCCCTGACTGAGAAACTTACTCTTGTACTTTTGTCTTTTTCATTACCTTTATTTAAAGAGCTACTGATGCCTTTCAAAAACCTTTGAAAATACGTAATAATAAAGGTACAATTCAGCTTACATTTCATTTTTGTTCTAAAGATTCCTCCTCCCCAGTATTTATTACTAAGGACATTTGCAGGAATGCATGATCTTTACTCCTCAGGGTTCATCTACCTGCTACAACTGACTCCCTACTTCAAGTCATAATCCTCTGTTGTGACATCACAGTTTGTTGCCATGGGAGTAACTGTGATGTCACAAGCAGTGCATTATGACCTCAGGTAGGGAGACAGTACTAGGAATAGATGAACACTTCAGCAGCAAAGATCCTGTTTTCATGTAAATGACCTCAGTAATAAATAATAGGAAGGAGGGATACCAAATTAATGTGAAATGCAAGCTGGACAGCATCTAAATATTATTGTTTGGTAAAGCTCTCCTGAAGGCATCAGCTGCTCTTTAAGTTTTCTCTCTTCTCCTGTGATGAACCCTACTCCTCAGAGTTGTACTGAGTAATTCATTAGTTGGTGGTATTCCTGATATCAGAATTTCAAGTTCCCCTCGTTCTTCATCCTTCTTTCTCATATCTGTTTCCTTATCCCCTTCTTTCTATTCTGTTTCTTACCCGTTACTCTTCCTCTCATAGGTTCATAGATTGCACAAGTTTGTGGGACATGCCCATATTGAACTCATCATCGTTTTAACCTAAAGATGGTAGATTAATTTTTTATCTCCCATGTATTGATCTAGATTTCTTTTGAACTGTTCAAGGTTTTCACTGGTTACTACCTCCACTGGTAGTGTGTTCCATACATGAGGTACTCTCTGAGTTACAAAGTTTTTTCTGCGCTCAGTTTTACATATCTCTGAATGCAATCTTAATTTGTGTGATCTTGTACAAGTGAATGAGATTTGTTTTGTCAAACAGTTTGATTCAAGGAATAACTTGTTCTTAGATGCCTTGTAGGCCCAACTTAGTTCACCTCTAGCTATTCATTATTCTAGGGAAAAAAGACATACATTTCTAATTCTTTCCTCATAGTTTGATAGTTCTTGATTCTTGACATGTTTTGTTAATTTACGTTATATAGACTCATGAGTTACCTTATCTCTTATTAGTGTGGGGGAGCAGAAGGGGGCACAATATTCCAGGTTAGATCTAATCAAACTGTTGTACAATGGAATTATGACCTCCGGCTCACGACTTTTTACATGTTTAAGAATACACTGTAATATACAATGACACTTCTTAGTTGTTTTGTTTATATGAGTACTAAATTTTTGATTGTTAGTAATGTTAACACCAAGATATCTTTCAGATGTAGTAACTTCAAGACTGATGTTATTAATGGTATAGTTAGCTTGTCTATAATTCTTCCCAAAGTGCATTACTTTGCACTTTGCAATATTAAATACCATTTTGTTTTCACAGGCCCATATGTAAATATTGTTTAAATTGTTCTGAAGAGATTCTACAGCTACATTACTATCTATTATGCATCCTAACTCACTATCATCTGCATACCTTTGTATCCCTACACCACTGTCTGTCAGCCTGTTAGAGAACATTATGTTGAATAAAGTAGGACCCAGCACCGATCCCTGTGGCACTCCACTAGTCACCTTACCCCACTCAGATTTGTACCCTTTACTTTATTCTTCTTACTTCCCTGTCCCTCCTCCTTCCTTGCATGAATCACATGCTTTCTCCCGTCCATTCTTCTCCTTCTTATGTGCTTACCCCTCATCTAGCTCCTGACTCTCATGTCTCTGCTCTAACAGATCCAATTCCAGATACTCCTCGCTGGCACTCTCCACAAACTGCTTTTGTGATGGTGGTGCCACTGCTTGCATTTGTAGAACTAAGACTTCACTGTGCCCTGCTCCTCAGTTCATACAGCTATGTTACATAAAACTAAAAAAACCACTCCCACCAAATCACAGTGTGCTCCCCTCAAAAGTTATACAATCCTTCTGTAAATAATATCCTATACTTTCTCTTTTTTCTTTCCTTGTTTCCTGTGGATAGAAAAACAGAGAGTGAGTGCTTTATGAAAAGAGCAGCGCGAGGCTGACAGCTTGCCCTAGCTGTGCTATCCTATAATCAGTATCTCATTAAAAGTAGCAACAGTTTTACAAGTAATAACAAAAAAAAAATTCCTGTCCTTCAACAAGTCAAATAAAGCACACCTGTCCCCATGTGCAGACATCCTCCAATAGCAGCAGTTGCCCAATCATGTGTGTTCAATAGCCCCCAGTACTAGACGGTGCTTAAAAACTTGGCAAATTGTTCAACCGTATAAATGTTTATCTTTCCAAAAAGTGCTGAGAGGAACACTGAAGAGCCACAAGCTGGAGCAAGTATGAGTGGACCAGACAGGGTAAGCCAAGAGAGGGCAAAATCATCAAAACATAGACACACACACACACACACACAGACACACACACACACACACACACACACCTCTGCTTAGTAGAAAATGGTATAGGGAACTATTTTTTAATGCATTATTCTTCTACAAAGAATAATTACAAAAAGAAAAATTTGAAAACAGTATTTAATTTTTTTTTTAAATCTGCATGTAAACGAGCCATTGTATATTAGCAATAATGCAATCCAGGGTGTGTATTGTGCAGGGATAATGTCACTTCTGGAGTGTTGGATGCACTTTACCAGTCTATGAACCTCCCATCTCTAGACAGCTCAAGACTGTCCCACTGTGCTAAGTTCACAGCCAAATATTGGTCCCAGCTGCTCCCCTCCTACCTCACCACTGCCCTTGTCAATGCCAGCACCCCATCATACTCCCTCAGAAACTGACTCACGGTCCCTAGCTGTCCCACATAGGTCCACTGCTGCAGGCCAAGCAGATGCCAGCTACCACATACCACTGTTGTAGAATTCCCTCCCAGCAAACATTCACCACTTCTCTTCCCCCCTCCACTCCTTAACTCCATGCTCAAATCACATTTCTCAGCTACCTGCTCATGCATCTAGTCACCTTACGGGTCACAAACTGGCAGGGCCATGCATCCAAGCTGGGCTCTCATTTTGGTATGTCCTACCTGTCTGACCATATAATATGATACTGATTCTAGTTTATGCCAGTACTCTTTATCTCAAATCCTTTTGTATTTAAACCAGGACCTATTGTACTAGCAGTTATAATAATAATAATAATCTTTATTTTTAATGCGCCTTTCAAAAAATCAAGGTGCAGAACAGTTTATAAAATACATCCAAATAACACATCATAATAAAAATCTGTAGAATAAATAATATCAACATCATAATAAATACTAAAATCAGATCAGTTCAGCATCATCCCCAAACGCTTTCCTCCACAAAAAGGATTTCAATGCTTGTTTAAAGCCCCCCATCGTCATGCACTCTCTAATCCAATGGGGTAGAGAATTCCAGAGGGTCAGTGCCACAAACATGAAGGCCCAAGCACTGGAAGAATTCAAAACTACCCTCGGAATCTCTAGCAACCCCTTGTTGGCTGAGTGGAGCGGTCGCTCTGGGATGTAAGGGACCAGAAGCTCTTTCAAGTAGTCAGCGCCCAAACTGTGCAGGGCTTTGTAGGTAAGCAAACTGACTTTAAAGGAGATCTGCCACTGAACCGGCAGCCAGTGCAGGCCCTGCAACACCAGGGTAATATGGAGGAACGAGGCATCCCAGTTAACAACCAGGCTGCAGAGTTCTGCACCAGCTGCAAGCAGCGGATATCAACCCCTGGAAGCCCAAAGTAAAGGGAATTGCAGTAGTCCAAGTGCGCGGTCACAAAGGCATGGATCAGAGTAGGTAGGTAGGTCTCCAGATGTAACAAGGTGCTTGATCCTAGCAATATTCCTAAGATGATAAAAGGATAACTTAATGACAGCCGACACTTGCACACGCAGTGTCAGCCGGTCATCAAGAATTACCCCTAGGGAGGGTCACGTGATGGCAGCCTGAGTGACGGCAGCAGTCTCCCGGAGCTCCGCTCTCTATCCCTCGATCTTTTCTATTTTAAAGGTGATCCTCAGCAAAACCCGCTACAAAATCAGTACAGATTAGTGCCTACTTACCACCAACGCTCAAGTTAGGCAGTTTGATGGAGGTGTATATGAAGAAGGCGCCGCCGAGGCACTCTCCCCCGTGAATGCCGGAGAAGTACAAGGCCTAAGCAGCAGGCCTCTGGCACACTCAAGATGTCCACCACAGAAGCAGCCCTTTCCGAAGGGAAATTTATGGAAATAATGCAGCCTCTCCAGACTGCTATAGCCTCCATTTCAGAAGACCTGCAAGACATCAAGGGGTCTGTAGAGTTGCTGACTAGGAGGGTCAGCGATTCAGAAATCAAAATAACTTCACTTGAGAAAAAGCATGAGAAGTTTGAGTCAGAGCTAACAAATGCGAAGCGCAGAATGAAGAAACTGGAGGATAAGTTGGAGGATTTAGAGGGGCACAGTAGGCGGAACAATTTAATAATAATAGGGATACCAGAGAAAGAGGAGGGGAGTGCTATGATAACTTTCCTGCAGAAGCTTTGCAATAAAATAGCCGGCTCTCCTCCAGGTGGAGGAGAATACATAATCGAGAGAGTTCATCGAGCGTTGCGCCCTCCACCAGCCCAGGGCCAGCCACCCAGGCCAATTATTTTCAAATTACTGAATTATTTAGATAAACAACACATTCCATCCAAAGTTAGAGGCATCAGTGAAGTGACCTGGGAGGGCAGGAAAATTCGCATTACCCAGGATCTACCACATTCGGTGAGGATGCGGCGGCAAGAATTCCATCCTTTAGTCTCCAAATTGGTGGCGGCTTCTAAGCAGTTCAGGGTCAAGTATCCTGCTATCCTGTTGGTGAAACATGAGGATAAATGGCTTTCATTCGATTCACCCACACAAGCCCTACAGGAGCTCAAAAGTGTCTTCCCAGATCTTTTCAAGTGAACAGCAGAGGGGATCACCCTTGGGCAATGAGTATTTCGCACTTTTGAATCGTAGTATGCTTTAAGGACTGAGTCTGTGGAGTACATCATATGGACAACCTTCCATGTGAAGGGTAAGGCCTGGGCACAAATACCTGCTCTATCAGTTGGCTTGGTGTTTAATCACTGCAGTTTTCCCCTGGGATGAGCTCCATGATAACGTGGAATTGGAAGGCGCACCCTAGTGTCTGTGGGAGCTGATTACGACTTGGTGGGACTCGAACAATGTTACCCCTGCATCTAAATGTCACATTGATGCCGTTAAACATAATTTTAGTTCACGGGGATTGGACGAATGTTTATGTTGTTTTACCCAGTGATTGTGAGGTTCCAGCACAATCTGAGATGAGTACACACTGACTGGCTGCCTAGACGCACGTTGCTTGCTATGGCCAAGACATTCCTGGCTCTGAGACAAAGAGCGCCTTTTTTGTTTTCCTTGCCTACAACTGCAGACAGACTATGGAATGAGACAAAGCATTGTGGCATGTAGGCACTGGCCCTTTGATATGGGACAGAAACGCAAGGCTTAGATGGTGGAGGTTACGCTGGCAACGGCAGCTGCAGTATTACCTGTTATGGATAGCTGAGATAACGGACAGGGAACTGTGAGCTCCAGTGCGGCTATCCAACAAAGTCGACTAGAAACTATGGCGTGTGCCCTGTAGAGTGCAGCTGACTGTAATATTTAAACATTGTGCATAAATAGGTTCAACGGAGGACAAAATCCAATTTTTTTTTTTTTTTACTCTTCTTTCTTCTCTGATGATAAAGTTCTAAGTTTGCTGGGGGTAACAGGGCCACTGGTCTCAGCATACGAGTTTTAATATAGCTCGCTGATTGAACTATGCCATGCTAAAGCTAATAGACTGGCTACCGATCATACTTCGTATATTTAATGTTGGTCCCACAGATATGAAGCCTTCTAAAGTTGGATAATGAGGCTAGCAGGGACCTTAGGTTTTGCAAATAGCAGAGACAAGTGTTGCTTAATACAACAGTTTAGTGTTAATTGCATAGGTCTACGTTTAGTCTGATAGTATTAAGGGGGGGGGCTCCGGGGGGTATGACTGTTAAACTTGGATTGCTTTGATGTTAATCATGTGGAATTACATGAATGGGAGTGCATTTAATTTGAACTGGGGAAAGTTTGTTTTATTAGGGCAGGGGGATTATAGCTTTGTTGATTATGAGAGCAGGGTTGGGATCTTTTGCTTGGGGGTGGAGACCATGGCTACACACTGTCAGGGTTCTTTAATGTTATTTAAAGTCAGAACATGTGTCGATATTTCAAAAGAACCTCTGTACAATTCACTGAGGACACCTCTATATTTTTTTTATTTTTTTTTGTTCGTGTTTCATTATCATAGGATATGAGCAGTCAATATAATTTTATTAGCTGGAATGTTAAGGGAGCCAAGGATAGGGTCAAGAGACAAACCATACTGAGGCACCTGCGACAATTAGGGCACAAATTGCCTTCCTGCAAGAAACGCACTTGAGGAGAGAGGATATCTTCTTTTTTAGAAGATCATGGGTAGGGCAAGTTTTTGGGGCAGGGATATCCACGAACAGGGGAGGGGTAGTCATTCTCATAGCAAAGAACATTCCTTTTAAATCGGTCCAGGAAACCTGGGATCCGGAGGGCCGATATATTATTGTACATGGCCTACTAGAATCTCACCCTATTCTACTCGGCTCAGTATACGGCCCAAACTGTGATTCCCCAGCCTTTTTTGTGAGATTACCAAACATCGTGGTGTCTAACCCAACGAAGCTCACAATACTAGGTGGGGATTGGAATCTCGTGCTTCAAACAGACCTGGATAGATCTAGTCGTGAGAGGCGAGGGTTATCTCCAGCACAAAGAGCACTGAAGGATCTCATTAGAGATGCTGCTTTGGTGAATGCCTGGCACGTCATAAATCCAAATGCGCGACAATATACCTTTTTCTCTACAGCACATAGGACATATTCCCGAATCGACTACATACTGATAAGTTCCTTTGCAATGTCTGGGGTAATGCAAACAGATATATCAGCCAGAGTTCTGTCCGACCATGCTCCGGTCAGCTTGGAATTCTGGTTAGGGGTGGGGAGTAAACGGTCACCCCAATGGAGACTAAACAGTCAGATACTGAAAGATGAAGCTTCCCTGAGGCACATAGTGGATTTTATTACCTTATTTCTTAATAGCAATCAGGGCTCTGTGGCTAAATATGACTTAATTTGGGCAGCTTTAAAATGTTCCTTAAGGGGAGAATTGATAAAGATGGCCTCCAAGAGGACTCGGATGCAAAGGGCTCAATTGGACTCCCTGCTAGTATCCATTAAGAGCTTAGAATATCGCACCTCCTCGGCGGAGAGCTGGGCCACACTTCACCAGTTACAGGCCCAATATGCAAGCCTGGTATCTCAAAGAGTGGAATTGGCCCTCTTGAGGACCAGACTTAAATATCTGGAAACAGGAGAGAGGGCGAGTAAGTTGCTCGGCATGCGCATTCGTCAATTAGACTCATCACAATTCATTACCGGAATTTACATGGGGCGGGAGGTACAAGTCTGTACTGATCCACTGGAACTGGTGAAAGCCTTTGGTTCTTATTTCCAAGAACTATATGCAGTGGACTCAGCTGCACGGCCTACTGATGATGACATTAGTTCCTACCTCAACTCGGTGAACTTGCCTAAGATCACAGACATAGAGGCGGCCTCTCTGGGTGCCCCAATAACTGTTATTGAAATACAGCAGGCCGTTCAGTAGATGCCCTTAGATAAATCCCCCGGGACAGGCGGGTTGCCTAGTAATTTTTATAAAGCCTGTCATTCAGTAATAACCCCTATTTTAAAAGAGATATTCAAGTACTGGTATGACAATGGGTTTTCAGACCCCAGCTTCCAAGAAGCCACGATCTCTCTAATTTTAAAACAAGGGAAAGATCCTCTTAATGTAGACAGTTACCGGCCCATTTCCCTACTAAATAGGGATGTTAAAATTCTGGCTAAAGTTCTTGCAAATAGGCTCTCCAAAGTTATCGGTAATCTTATTAGTCGTGAGCAAGTGGGATGTATCATGGGGAGATCATCCCAGGACCACATGAGAAAATTGCTACATCTCATTACAACTGCTAGGGACTCTGACACGCCAATGATGCTGGTATCATTGGACACCGAAAAGACGTTTGATAGGGTATCCTGAGATTTCCTGTTTGCTACCCTATCTTCTTTTGTGCTGCCTAAAGAATTTCAGAGATGGGTAAAAATTCTATACTCACTCCCCTCAGCCAGGGTCAAGTGTAATGGGGTACTGTCCCCGCCATTTAAGTTGGCTCGGGGTACAAGGCAAGGATGCCCCTTGTCTCCTCTACTCTTTAACGTATATTTGGAGCCATTATTGCACAGAATGGCAGAGAATGCCGTCATAGAGGGTATACAAATGGGGGATGCCAGATATGCCTATTCGGTGTATGCAGATGATATTTTACTGCACATCGAGGACCCAGGTGTCTCAATCCCAGCTATCTTGGTGGAGACTGAGACCTTCTCTAAAATCTCCTACTATAAATTAAATCAGGCCAAAACAAGAATCCTCCCTTTAAATAGTAGGGTTAATAAGGCCGAACTGCTGCCCCTTGGCCTTTCTTGGGAAATATCTTGGAATCAATGTTTGCAAAGAACCGAATTCCATAATAAAAGACAATCTGGGTAATTTAGTTAAAATGATAATGGGGGATATGGAGAGGTGGAGGTTGCTCCCCTTCTCCCTTTGGGGTAGGTTAAGCATAATTAAAATGAACGTATTACCAAGGATATTATATCCTCTTGGCATGCTGGGTGTATATCTATCAAAAGGGTGGTTCTCCAAATTACAAAGTGCAGTTAGTCATTTTGTATGGAACAAGAAAGGGCGATGAGATCTTACACTCAATTGAGCGGCCCTTGAAACTAAGAGGAGGTCTGGCTGCCCTTCCTTTTTCTATATTATGTTGCACAGCACATAACAAATTGGCCTACTGGAGTAGGGGAGCGGACACATAGAATATCTACCATTGTGGTTAGATATAGAACAGTATCTGGCAGCGCTGGTTAAATGCTCGATGAGGGCTCTTCTATATGTTTCCCCATCGGCTATTCCCAAGCCCCTTAGAAGTAACCCTATGGGATGGTTGTTAAAGCCCCCATCAGATACAAAATACCTTGCAATAAGATGGTACCATTCGACTGATCAGCCCATTGTTGATAATCCACATTTCAAGGTTGGGGCGCTCCATTGTCCCTACCTTCTGGCCTCAGTTAAATCACTCCAGGGTCTCAGACTTTTGATCGAATGGGAAGTTGCTCCCCTTTAATCATCTGCAAATGTCCTTAGGTGTCACGCATAAGGAAATATTCAAGTTCCTGCAAGTTAGTAATGCTTTAACCTCCTTTTTCTCCCGGGTTGCATCGATAGACCCTGGCAAAAGAGATTTAGCCACGCTTTTACAAATAGCTTCCCAGTCACGCTCAGTTTCAAACTTGTATAAAATTTTTCAGGAGTGGGATTTTAGATTACCATTAGGGATTTGCTACTAGTGGACAAGGGAGCTGGGAATCCCGGAAGAGCCTAATCTCTGGAAGAAACTCTAACTCTCAATGTATAAATTCATAAAACAAGATAGGCTGAGATTGGTACATTTTAATATAATGCATAATATGTACCTAACTCCTACTCAGTTATGTAAATATAGGACAGCGACCACACCCCTTTGTGGCAAATGCAAAAGGGGCAACGGTACCCTGTACCACATGATTTGGTTATGCCCCCACGTGCAGGCCTTTTGGCAGTCTATTAATAACATCTTAGACCCTATCCTTGGCTTAGAAACCCTATTTACCCCCAAAGTGTGTCTGATTAGCCTCTTTCCAGCAGGTACGACTAAAGTCAAAAGGGCTCATACGTCACTTATTTCTGCAACAGCTAAATTGATAATCTTGAGGCACTGGGCTAGCGACAAGGCTCCTACTTTGATGGAGTGGTACAGGGAGTGCACTCTGGCCCTACAGTTGGAATGGCATATAGCCTACTTGCAAGGCAGGGCCAGGGCTTACGCATCACTCTGGGGTACTCTTGAGGCGCTCTTGGCAGCCTGGAAGCCTTGATGCCTGGTTCGCCTCAGGACCGTGAATCAAGAATTAATTATGTGTGTAGTCTTGGGAGGGGAGGGGGGAAGGGTGGGTTTGATCTGGGAGTTTGATCCCTGTAGTTAATTGTTCTGACAATTGGCATTTACAGTATTACTGGATTTGTGTTACTTATTGTCAAACTAATAAAACTGGTTTAATTACAAAAAAAAAAAAGAATTACCCCTAGGTCAGCGCCTGTTCTGAGATAGGGAGCTCAACATCCTCCAGGAAAAAACCTGAGGGATGGTTTGTTCCCCACCTCCCTATCCGGCGACCAGGATCCATGACCATCACCTCTGTCTTTCCAGAATTCAGCTTCAGCCAGCTGGACCTCATCCATCCTTGGATTTCACTGAGGCAGTTATTAAACACCAAGACTACTCCATTCTGGTCAGGTGCAAAAGACAGGTAGGGCTGGGTATCATCGGCATAACAATGAAACTCCAGCCCATACCGTCTTACAATGTCTCCGAGGGGAAGCATGTACACCGCAAACAACATGGGGGACAGCACTGAGCCCTGAGGCACCCCACAAGATAGAGAGATAGGGTCAGAGGAAAACACCCCCGACACCACTGTCTGAGTTCTACCAGTGAGGAAAGACGTAAACCATCTGTTGGCCAAACCTGAAAGTCCACAGATGATTCTCAAGTGCTCAAGCAGTACCCCATGGTCTACAGTGTCAAATGCTGATGACAGATCCAACAGGACCAAAATGGACCATTTTTTCTGGTCTTTCACCATCAAGAGATCACTGAGCACCCGAACCAGCGCAGTCTCAGTGCTATACCTCTTTCTAAAACTGGATTGGAGAGGATCGTAGATGCTATGGATGGTCAAATGGTTGTCTAAACTTAGTAGCCACTACTTTCTCAATTACCTTCCCAACAAAGGGAAGGTTTGAGATAGGTCTGTAGTTTGCGAGGGACTCGGGGTCCAAAGAAGCCTTCTTCAACACTGGTGTCACCACAGCCTCCTTCAGGGAGCAGGGATATTCACCAGAGTCTAAGAAGCACCAGACTATCCTCGCTAGAACCAGGATGATAATCTCCCCACAGCCCATAATCAGGGCTGTAGGTCCTGGATCTAAACCACAGCATGTAGTGCGCATACCCTGGACAATCCTTATAACATCTTCGATTTCCGCACTTTTGAAGAGATTCCAGGAACGTGGAGGGAAAGCGACCAAGAACTGGTCCAAGGCCCTTCCCATAGAGAGTGTTGCATGGGTCTCCACCCTGATGTCCTCCACCTTATTTGCAAAGAACCGAGCAAGCTCCTCACACTGGAATTGTGAAAAGGCTCTATGAACCTGTAGACAGGCTGGGTTGCACAGTCTGTCCATGGTTCGAAAGAGCTGGACCGGTTGGTTCTGTGCAGCAGCAATTTCCCCGGACAAAAATACTGCCTTCTTACGGGTAATTGCTGACTGATAGAGTTGATAATGCTCTAGCAGTCTAAGATGGTTGGCATTCAAGTGGAATTTCTGCCAACATCTCTCTAACCTGTGTCCCAAACATCACATCTCCTCAGGTCCTCATCGAACCATGGGGACCGAGGGCGAAGGGAGAGAGGACGCACATGGAATGTTGCAAAGGAATCCAGAGCAGAGGTAATGGCCTTATTATAGGCCAGAACCAAAACCTCTGGATCCAAGCACATCACAGGGAGTTCTGATAGGTCAAGTGCCGCAGTTAGACCATTGGGAGTCACATCCCGTAAAGGGCAGTACTTGACCATCTCCACAGGGATAGGTCTACACAGGACGGTGCCAAAATTGAATCTCACAGTGTGATAGTCAGATGATCTGATGGGTTCCACTCCCTTTGCTGGAGGCCTCCATCCCCAGGAGGAAGACCAGATCAAGGGAATGGCTGCATTTATGAGTGGCAGAGGTAACCACCTGTGAGAGGCCCAATGAATTCATCAGTTGGAGGAAGTGCTGTCCAAATTGCTAGAGTTCATCATTGATCCAGGCACTGAAGTCACCCAGCACCATCAACTTGGGGGACTCCAATACCAGGTCAACGATGAAGTCCGCCACTTCCTTAAGGAATGGCTTCTCATCTCTGGGTGGACAGTAAACGAGGGCCAGTCTATAGCCCCCACCTGCCACAACAACACATTCAAATGATCTGGTCTCCTCAACTGGCATACTGGTAAGACCCAATTCAGTCTTGAAACAGACCGCAACCCCCCCAACCCTGCAGTCCAATCTCAGACAGTGAATCACCGAATACCTGGCTGGAACTGCCAACTCAAGAACGGGGCCAGCATTTCCATCCAGTCAGGTTTCGATGATGCAAACCAGATCTGCTGTACTCACCAAGTCCACCATAATAGCAGTCTTGTTCACAACAGATCTGGCATTGCATAACACCGCCTGAGTTGGACAGAGCCCCTGGGATGCCCCGGCCACCTGCCCATCGTTACTAAAGATGGTGCCCTTGGGCATGGGGCTCAAACAAGGAAACCCCCATTCAAACCTTCATTTCACCTCAGGGCATCTTCTGGGCTTAACAATCCCGATACGAGTGCTCCCCTCGTCCATCCTCCACTGTTCACACCCCCGCCCCTCCCCCTCCTCCAACAGGCAATTCACAAGGCCCGACAGCACTGGTAAACTGAAAAATCTAAAGGAGGGGGGAAAAGGGGTGAAGGGCATGAAGAATGGCGGATGAATAGCGCACGACGGGGGGGAGATAATAATAGATATCCCCGTCCTTCAACATGAAGCAAGATAGTGACCTCCTACTCTCACCAAAACTAAAAATCCCAACCCAAAATTAAAATAACAATTAACCTGCCAAATTAAACAACCAAAAAACAGAGAATCCCAAACCCAAATAACCCAACTTTATCCAGAATTTCTCAAATAGAACCTACTTTCTGGAAAAAACAAAACCTAAAACAACACCATAAATAAACAATAAAATAAAATAGAATAAAGATAAATGATAAACTAAAATAATAAACAAAGACGGGGATCCCTCCTCACGCAAAGAAATCCCATCACAAAATCAAACAAACATAATATAAAAAAGAAAATAAACAATAAAGAAAAGAAAACCCAACTAAAACAAAATAAATTGGCTAAGAGAACAAGCACTCACACTGCAAGTCTACTTAGACCCCAGGCACTCTCACTGCACGGGACTAAAATAACATACAATAATTGTGAGAAAACAGGGACTCCCACTCCCTGAAGCCTCACAATAACTGGGCACTCTCACTGCACGGATATAAAATAAAAATATTTTTTGATCCAGAGAGTAGGTTCCAGTCAGGAAAAGATGTCTCACAATAACATATAAAATTATAATTAAAATATAAAAACCAGGGACCCATCCATGGCCTCCATAACACATTAAGCAGAGGTTCACTCTATTGGATCATCAGAACTTGTCCTTTCCTAAATCCAAATATTCAGCTCCCAAGTTTCAGAATATTATACAGTTCAAGCGAAAAACCAGACAGGACTCCACTTAGCAGTAAACTCTTCATGAGCGGTCAAGATACCAGCCACTCCCCACTTTTAACTAGAAATATGCTTCTCAATCCAGCCCCAAGAGGATTAATAAATCCTCATATCTGCATTTGGCCAAGGTCAAAATAAACCACATGGACCGCACAGGCTATGAGGTGCCCCCCCAACCCCCACTCGTACGGGTCAGGGCCCCAGAAAAAGGGCAGTACAATGCCTACCCCAATACTGCAGGCCCCCGGGACAAACAAAGGCCCAGCCCTCCAGTAGGCCACTGACTAACCCCCCCGGGAAAGGAGACCGGGGGGGGCCCCCACCATGGCAGTCCCAAGTCTTAACCTGGCCCAAGATCTCAGAGCCCAGCAGGTTTAAGCAGAATCTAACAAAGATGACAGTCACAAACCAGACTGTCTCCAATTTAGACTGAACAGATTCTACTAAAGGGGGGAGCACATCCAAACATCCAGTTCAAATATCCGGTCAGTCCCATGTAAGTCCTCCTCATACAGAACCCCAGGAAAAAATTTCAACACAATCTCACAAGATCATAAAGAGATCGTAAAAGCTCCAGCGGATTCACTGTCCAACAAAGCTGGGGTACACCAAGCGGCACTCCAAACTGTCAGATTCCGGCAGACAGTCACATTCCTGGGGGATAAACAACCAAAATACAACAACTCACATCAATGGTGAAAGTCACAGATAGCATCAAACCATATGATGCTAGTTCTCTTCCGGACTGTTAAATTCCAAAAAATGACACCATCAAAAAACACTGCAGCGCATGTAATGTTGAAGAGTGTCTCTATGTAAACCAGAGAACCAGAAATATCTTCGGAGTTCAAGTCCGGTCACAAAGGTCCAGGTCCAGGTCCCAATATAGTGAATAACAGTTTGCAATCGAAACACACTAAAAACAACACAAAATAAATCACAACGCCTTTAAAAGAAACAGAAAAAACACACTAAAAAAAGAAACCAAAAAACAAAACGCAAGTGAGATTCAGAGCATGGTTCAAAGCGGACCCACACCGGTCACCATCTTCAGGTCAGTTATTCAGTTATTCCTTTATGTTACCACTGCTGTATTATATGTCTGTCCTTCAGCTATGTATCTGTACCCCTTTCCCCCAGGACGCATCTGGAAATGAGCAGTAGACTGCTCAGCATGCCTTCCTGGTTAAACGCTTAAATAAATAAATAAATAACATTTAGCCTGTGTCTTTAAGCCCAGCCACCCCAGGCATGATGTTAGCCCAGCACAACACATAAACTGTCCTGCATTATTGCTCAAATGTCTCACTGCCGCAGCCTACTTCATTTAGTTTTCAGTTACAGACACAAAAGTAAAAAACATAAAGATGGAATTTTGTGCCATGCTTGTACCATCAGCAGTCAATAAAAAACAACTTTAATTTTTTTTTGAAAGTAAATAATTTTAAACTCCCTCCTGCACCTTTTCCAATCAACTAAATTCAGTCAGCCCTGCTCCTGCTGCACGGAGCAAAAATAAGAATAAAATACATTTCTGTGTCCTTTACACCACCAGCACATGGCAAAACAAATATTTCAAAAGTCCGCCCCCCCCCCCCCACACCATCCCCAGACAACTCAGTTCACTCAGCACTTTTGCTGCATGGGCTGCATCTTCCAGTGCAAGCTCACACACTGTGCACTTTCTTCTCTTTTCCTCTCCTGTACAGCACAATTTTTCTGTCTGCCTGCTTGAAACTACAGTTATATGTAGCAGATAAGCTAACTGAAATTATTATGTACTCTTTTAACATAAAACAAAATCCTTCCAGTTGCCAGGTCTTTTCCCTGTGAGAGAAAACTGGAAATGGAACTGATATGTGTTCTTCATCCCCAGTGTCACTGATTGGCTGCTGCAGGTCATGAGGCTTAGCAGCAGCTTGGACACGTTCAGTTTGTGTTTGCTGTAAAGTGGTGTGTCATGACATCAATGTGCCAAAGAGAAAATAGTTTCTTTGGATTGACTTTGCCAGTGTCAAAAATGTTGGATTTGCATATGTTCTCCAACTACAAATTTAGCATCAGATCCTCCTTAGGACAAGGTGACTCACTTTAAACTTAAGGGGCCTCTAGAGGAAAAAGTTCAAATGTCTGTAAAGTGGTTGGAGATAAGCAGGCACCTGAAATTGCTTGTTTTAATCACAGAGCAGAGGTATACACTACGTTATAAACCAGATAACATGTTGGCCAGTGGTGAACAGTCCAAGCGGTGGTAGTTGGAATTAGTCAGGGACTATGGTAGGGTACTCCAGTGCATTGAAAGGGTTGTGGAATATATGAGTTCATGGCAACAGCCGCAGATGGGTTAAATTGTAATGTCTGCATGTTGGTTGTAGCACTCAAGATTAAACATGGTATGAGTAAGAGGTAGCCAGCATCCCTCCAGTATTCAGAGGTGATCATCCTTGCCTGTATAATTATACATCATTTATTGTTTGTTGAAATTGTATGCACCTGTTTTACTTGTCAAACATGGCTGGGGGGTGATTGCCAAGACCACCTCGTAGTTGAATAAATTTGAATGAAATTGAAGGTAGGAGTGCCATGGGCTTGGACACAAGGAATGGGGACCAGAAAGATAGATCCAGATATTAGAGACAAGAACTGGGTTAAAGTTTGCAAGAGGCCTGAGACAGGATTATAAAATAGGATATGGTAGGGACTGCCACCAGTGGCCATCCAAAACTAAACCTGCCACTGGTTGGGAAGGTGGACAGCAACAACAGGGCGGTGGGGGTACTGTTGGCAGCCCATGTGCAGGGGCTTCTACAGTGCAAGAGGGTCTGGGGGTAAGCAAGGCATAGTACCAGGAAGGTAGAAGTAATAGGGGACTCTTATAATGAGATATGTTTGTAAACTGTGTGGAGTGCTGGGTCATGAGAGCCATATGGACTGCTCTGCGCTTGTCTGCCTGGTGCATATGTTGTAGACATCATGGCAAGGGTTGACTGGCTCATGCAAGAGGGGGAAGAGGTACTGGCCATCATGATACATTTTGGCACCAATGACATAAGCAGAATCAGGTTAAAGGCCCTGTGATCTAAATTAAGAGAACTAGGCCGGAGCCCTTGGATTAGGACTTCCAAGGTAATATTCTTCAAGCTAGCACAATACAATTCATATTAAATTGTTACACCAGTAACTTAGTTTTGCATTGTTTTTCTTTTTTTTTGTTACAGATGGCATTGATTTGACAATTAACATCTTGTTTTTCAACACTTAATCAGCTGGAAAGCAACTTTAGTAAAAATGTTTTGCAGCTCACCAGCAATGATTCTGCAGTTCTATCACAAAGCAATACAAAACTGTATTGCAAGTGTAACCCCTCCAATGTGTAGGGCTTACCTGGGGCCCAGACCCAGTAAGCTGCCACCTTCCATTTGTCTCCATCTCCTAGGACCTGGACTACATGGATGGGAGACCAGCAGGATCTTGCAGATACTGGCAGGAATCACTGTTCATCTGCATGTCCTGCACCATGCTACTGACCATGATCTTTTTCATATCAAAGGTGGTAGGCTGCTACCAATGGAGGACTACCACCTGTACAGCTACAAATGCCACCCTGACATGACTGGAGATCATCATCCACCACTACCACCTGAACCAGGGGTGTTGGTGCTACAAATGGAGGCTGGAGCCATAGAAAATCACATTATTGGGGACCAGTATTCCAGGAATTCATAGCTGCTCACCACTATCATAGTGACATCCTGAACCCTCTAACTGTCAATCAGGAAGTTGGAAGTGCAAAGCAAGCTCATTGAGACCTCTGGGTAAGGATAGGGTCAAGGCTTCTGTCGCATGTTTGTGGACCTGCAGGCAGTCATATATCCAAAGTAACAGCGATCTGGACCAATGGGAGCTGCCCCAAACTGGTGGTATAAGAGGGGCACTGTGCTAGAGGTGAGCAGATCTTCCAGAGATTTGGATGTGAGTAGAACCTGTTGCTAAGGAAGAGTTTGAGCTGTGCTATTCCAGCTGAGTGGCTGAGAAACAAATTGTGAGTATTGCTGTACAATCTTGTTTACGAGAAAATGAGGCAACTGCATGCTTTAGCCAGCATGAGACAACAGCTGAGACAGCACAGAGCATGAATAGAAACTGCAGATATGCTGGTGGAGGTCCTATAGCCATGTGTCAGGCTGCTGATGTGGCCTCAGCATCTGAGGGAGACAGTGAGAGCTACTGAATCTCTGGGAGGAAGCTGAAAACCAGTACACGAGACAGAGAGAGGGAGGGAGGGAGAGAGAGAGAGAGAGAGAGGGATGTCAGAAGAGGATCCCCAGAGGCCTGTCAAGCCAGGAAATGCCCACCAGTTAGGGGACCATGAGTATGCTGCAGGGTGGCCCATCCTGCTTAATGGGGGAACCCCATGTTGTGCTTTTTCCAAAAGAATTCTGTTTTGCAGGTTTGGCCATTAGACCAGATTTACAAATACCACATATGTAGGGTCTTTCGTGCCATTTTCAGCAATTGCATGGTCTTTGTGGGGATACTATTTTGAGCAAATTGATGATTTATTTAAAGAGCACCAACACTGGCCAAGCCATGGCAACTATATTGGGACTGAACCTGCACCAATCCTACACCTGAGGTACCTGGGATCTGTGTGAGAGGGAGCTCCTTGTATATTTAGTAGTGAGTCCTGCTACCTGAAAAGAATGGGTAGTAGCCTTCATTATAGGAGGGTTGGGGGCTACTATAACTGCGTTGTGGTGTGAGGGAAGGCTGAGTGAGCTATACCCACTTGAGCTTGACTAATTGTGGCCATGAGGTAAAAGGTAGAACTGACCCTGCCTAAGAGGGCATATAAAGGAGCCATACCACGGCTGCCTACACTAACAAGTGTTCCACTTTCAGGACCTGTCAGGTTAATAAAGTTGTGTTCAGCTGTTGGGACCTTCACTCATTATTAACTGCCTTAAACTTGTACGTGTTAACTGGGGGTGACTGCTGCATTTACTGGAGTCTCTGGGAGGTGTGACCCTCAACAAACTCATCTGTAAAATCCAAGCAGAATCATAACTTGCAGGATAAAGAGAACAGTGGCTTTGATTCAATTACCTGATTCAGATACCTGATAAAGGAGTGATTTGTTTTGTGAACTTTATTTGAGATTGTGGACCCAATTCTCAAAGTCCTTAGAATGATGCAAGGTGCCTGCGTCAAACATGAATGATGAAAGTGGCACCTTGTGTCAAAAAATGCACCCCGAGCTATTCTCAAAAGCATCCTGTAGCAAACGTAGGCTGCTTGCAGCAAAGGGGGCTTGCACCAGCCTTGCACCATAAAATGGGCTGCAGCATGGCACTAGGGGGCTTGCAGCTGACACAAGCTGCCACATCCCCTAAATCAGTATTCTAAAAACTCTCACAGAGCACAACTGTCTAAGTACCGTTGGACCAGCCAGAGGCTGGTCTAAGTATTCTTAATTGTCCTCTGAGGATTGCACCAATGTTCTGCCAGGGTCCCAATCCCTCATAGTAAATGCTGCCCTGGTAGTCTAGGTCACCTCCCAGCCCCTATAAGCATGTAAAAATCAATAACCATCCCTGGTAATCTAGGGCACCCCTCCCCCCAAGCCCCGATCCCCAATCGCCATGTAAAAATCAGTAACCATCCCTGGTAGTCTAGGGCACCCTCCCCAAGCCCTGATCCCAGAACAATATGTAAAAATCAATAGCTATCCCCGGTAGTCTAGTGGTCCCCACAGGCCCGATCCCTGATCCCCAAGAAAAATATGAAAAAACATTCCCTAGTAGTCTAATGGTCCCCCCACCCCAGATGACAGTGCCCTACCACCCCTCTCCCCACCATCCCAAACTGATGTACAGCACAGCCCTCCACACACCTCCATGGCTGATCATCAACTGAGATATCAATGAGTGTGAACTGTACAGTACATGCTCATTGATAGCTCAGTTGGCAGCCTGCCATGGAGCTGTGTGGAGGGCTGTGCTGGTCACCAGCTCAGGGATGGGGTAGAGGGGTGGTGGAGCACTGTCAACTGGGGTGGGGGCCACTAGACTATGAGGGAATGTTTTTTCATATTTTTCTTGGGGATCAGGGCTGGGGGGGACCACTAGACTACTGGGGATAGTTATTGATTTTTACATAGTGCTCTGGAATCAGGGCTTGGGGGAGGGTGCCCTAGACTACCAGGGATGGTTATTGATTTTCACATGGTGATCAGGGATCATGGCTGGGGCACGGTAAATCACCTGTCCATAGTGCTATTGCCACACAGCCCACCCAAGTTTGTGACAAGTCTTCTTGATGCACCCTCTGTTTGGCGCAGGGCCAAGTTTGCCACAAGTCATGGGACTTGATGCCGGGGCCCTACCTGATAGAGAACTAGGCACAGGGTCCCTGGTGCACTGGCACTCGGCACAAGATGCCTTTGGTGTGACCTTCGATTACTTTTTGAGGATCAGCCTCTGTGAGTAAGTGGTTCTTCAGGATTGTTCCCTGTGGGGTTTCTCTTTCCTCGATGAACATATACTAGCATCACTTTTATGGAGTGGGTTTGAAAATGGGTTCGATGCGGGAGGATTCCTTTCTTCTAGTTGGTGGACTTATGTAGATGCCATTTTTGGTGGGATTTTGGAAAATGTGACATTTCTGAAGTATATGGAAGATTGGTGTGGCATGTTGAATTATAAAGACCTTGGATGAGATTTTCAAAAGTCATTAAATGGACAAAACTCCTTCTTATGTAGGGTATTATTTTCAAAAGTCAAAACATGGGGCAGGATTTTCAAAGGCCAGAGAATGATGCAGGGGGCTTACTTCAAAAAATAACTGTTGCAGGATGTGCCAAAACTTGCGTCACTTCTGATTTTCAAATGGTGCTTGCATCAAAAATAAATCTGCATGCACCAGACTGACTTGTGACATGCTTGCACTGAAAAAATGCCTGCACCATGTCAGAAGGGATGCCTGCATTACTGAAATGATGCACCATCCCTTTCTTTGGGATTTTCAATGAATGTGCATCCTGTCCTTGTGCCTAAGATGCATGTCACCTTTAGACCACCCAGAGCTGGTGTAACGTACACTAGAAAATATAAAGAGGCTAATAACAGGAGGGCAGACCTGACTATGGTACTATTAAGGGACACTAATCCTCTGCAGGACTAGTTTAGAATGTTTTGGGGGCTTAGGTTTGACCATTTCATTTGCTTATTTTTTTTTACTTACTGTAGCTTGAGACATTTCTTGTCCTTTGCATATTTGTTTTTACTCAACTTGTGCCATTTTTTTGACTTAACTTGTGTCATTTTCATTCCTTGAGTCATTTTTTTTACCAGCTTGCACCATTTTTTGACTCAACTGGTCTCATTCTTGTTCCTCGAGTCATTTTTTGACTCAACTTGCTCCATTTGTTTTGACACTGCTTGCTTCATTCTCATCCCTTACATCATTTGTTTGACACAGTGAACCTCTTGCGTCAGTTTGGGGGACTTTGCCACAGAGAACATGTTTCTTGCAAAATATGGTGAATAGTATTTGGCGCACCTGGATCTCATGCAAAGTGATTGTTTGACGTACCGTGCGTTGATCTAAGGGCCCTTTGAAAATCCAGCCCATAGATAAAACTCCTAGTTAGGTGGAATTTTCAAAAGACATAACATGAACTATTATTAAAAGTTGCACTTATCTGCAGAATTGCTAGCTATTTTACAGTACTTTACATCCAGGTTTTGCATACAAAATACTAGAAATAGATGTAAATGATAGAGCAGGTTACATTTGGTCCGAAAACTGGGTCTAGGCTTATTTATGGCTCAGCTTTGTAAACGGGACATAACTAAGTCAGAGTTTTTGAAAATTGGGCTTTGCAATGTCTTAGAATGGAAAATTGAACACAGGAAAGTTTTGCTTATGTCCAAAGTTGTACATCTTGACATAGATTTTCAACCCCTTCATTTTATCTTGTTATCATTTGCTGTAAGCACCAACATTATTACTGTATATAGAAACATACGGTCTGATGGCAGATTTGGGCTGCTGGACCCATCCAGTCTGCCCATTTTTTTTTTTTCTACCTTCATTTTTTCTGTAGACCCATTTGATGTATAGTGCTGTCTCCTACCCCCTTCCTTGCTCCTTTGATTCCCTTGTGCCTATCTCAGACATTTTTTAACCCAACCACTGCTTCAGTCCTGACTACCTCCACTGGAAGGCTGCTCCAGGAATCCACCATTCTTTCTGTGAAGAAATATTTACCCATATCTTTCCTGAACCTACTCTCCTCTAGATGCATAGCATGTTCCCTTGTTCTAGAGCACCATTTTTTCAAGAAAATACTCCCCTTCTGTACCTTATTAAACCCCATAGGTATTTAAAGGTCTCTGTCATATCCCCCCTCTCCCTCCTGTCATCCAGGGTGTACTTATTGAGCTCCTTTAGCCTCTTCTCATGGGGCTTTAATTCAGACACTGCATCATTTTGCAGCATTACCTCTGGACCACCTCCACTCTATGTCCTTCCTGAGATGCGATCTCTAAAACTGGGCATGATATTCAAGTGGGGTCCTACTAGAGATCTACAGTATATGGGGGCAACACTACCTCCCTTTTTCTGCTGGTGATACTCCTTACTATGCACCCAAGCATCCCTTTAGCCCTGCCAACTGCTCCGTCACACTGCCTGGCCATCTTTAGTTCATCTGATATGATTACACCATTTTGTTTCCTGCTTGGTAGTTGTTAGTACCACTCCACCCATTTTGTACTCTGTCCCTGGGCTTCTGTGGCCTAAGTACATTATTTAGCACTTTTTGCATTAAAAATCAACTGCCATACTCTTGACCTCTCCTCCAGTTTTTTTTCAGATCTCTGCCCATCCTTTCCACCCCCTCCAGAGTGTCTAGAAACATAGAAACATAGACTTTGATGGCAGATAAGGACCACTTGGCCCACCTAGTCTACCCATTTCCCTACCTATTGGATAAGCTGCAGATTCTAGTTAACCAACAGCCTACTTCCTGCAACCCCCCCACTATAATTGCCTTATGTCTGCCCCATGCATGTTTGAATTCCCCCACTGTTTTAGACCCCACAACCTCTCCAGGAAGGTGGTTCCATGTGTCCACCACTCTCTCCGTGAAAAAGAATTTCCTCACATTACCCCTGAGCTGTCCGCCCTCTAACTTTAAATTGTGCCCCCTTGTTCTTACACATCTCTTTTTCTGAAAGATGCTACCCTTCTGGACTTTGTTGATTCCCTTGAGGTACTTAAAAGTTTCTATCATGTCCCCCCCCCTCGTCCCTCCTTTCATCAAGGGTATACATATTAAGCTCTCTCAGTCTCTCTTCATATGGTCTCTGATGTAGACCCTGCACCATTTTAGTTGCCCTCCTCTTGACTGCTTCCATCCTGTCTATGTCCTTGCATAGATGAGGTCTCCAAAACTGCACACAGTACTCTAGATGGGGTCTCACCAACTGTCTGTACAGAGGGATAACCACTTCCCCTTTTCTACTTGTGATGCCCCTCCCTATGCATCCCAGTATCCCCCTGGCTCTCCTTACTGACTTCTCACATTGCTTACCCACCTTTAGGTCATCTGATATGACTACACCCAGATCCCTTTCCATTATTGTTGTCATTAGTACCTCCCCTGCTATTGTGTACTCTTCTCCTGGATTTTTATTTCCCAGGTGCATTTCTTTGCACTTCTTTGCATTGAATCTAAGTTGCCATATGTCTGACCATTCCTCTAACCTTGCCAAGTCCCTTCTCATCCTTTCTACCCCCTTGTGTATCAACTCTGTTACAGATCTTTGTGTCATCCGCAAAGAGGCATACCTTTCCTTCCAGACCCTCTGCAATGTCACCTATAAAGACGTTAAAGAGGACTGGACCCAGTA
This sequence comes from Neoceratodus forsteri, assembly GCA_016271365.2. NCBI lineage: Eukaryota > Metazoa > Chordata > Ceratodontiformes > Ceratodontidae > Neoceratodus > Neoceratodus forsteri. Next base: position 204,199,226 of record CM057454.1, read on the forward strand.
CTGAGTCCTGAGGTACTCCACTAGTAACCCCTCTTTCTTCAGAATGTGTTCCATTCACTGTTATCTTCTGTGTCCTGTTGTGCAGCCAGTTTGCTACCCAGGCTACCACCCTGGGACCCACTCCCAGGCTGGCTAACTTGATTATTAATCTTTTGTGCGGGACTGTGTCAAATGCCTTGCTAAAGTCTAGGTAGGCCATATCCACAGCCCCTCCCTGGTCTATTACTTTGGTCACTCAGTCAAAGAAATCAAGAAGATTCATCTGACATGACCTTCCTGCTGTAAATCCATGCTGCTTTGGGTCCTGTGCCCCGCTGGCCTCTAGGTACTCAACAATTCTTTCTTTCAGAAGTGATTCCATCATTTCTCCCACCACTGAGGTCAAACTAACAGGTCTGTAGTTTCCTGCTTCTGCCTTGCTCCCACTTTTGTAAAGGGGAATCACATCTGCCCTCCTCCAGTCCTCAGGTACCACCCCATCTTCCCATGATTTGTTAAAGAGTGTGGTTAGTGGTGTCACTAGGTCCTCCCTTAGCTCTTTTAGGATTCTAGCCTCACCCCTGCCGTAGACTGGCAGCACCTCTGAGAAGGTTATCATGCTTGCTACCTGTCAGGCCCCATTGCTTTGTCTACCTTGAGTTTTACGAGTTCTTTCAGTACTCTTTCTTCTGTAAATGGACTGGTGTCAACCCCACTATCCAGAGTGCTTCTACTGTTTGGTTTAGGTAACTCCTCCTCTTCTTCTTTTGTGAATACTAAGCAAAAGTATTCATTCAGTATCTCTGCCTTTTCACTGTCTCCCTCTGCCCACCTCCCCTCTCCTTTATTAATCTTCACTGTCTCTCCCTTAACCTTTCTATGCTTCCTAATGTACCTATAAAAGGTTTTATCCCCCTTCTTAACTGAGTTGGCTATCTTTTCCTCAGTTTGGGCCTTTGCTTTTCTGACTGCCTTCCCCACTTCTTTCTGCTTTAATTGATACAGTTCCCTGTTGTGCTCCATCTGTGATTCCTTATACTTTTTGAATGCAGCCTTTTTCTCCTTAACCTTCCCTGACACCTCTTTTGAGAGCCATAGTGGTTTTTTATTCCGCTTTGTTTTCTTTATTTGTTTAACACAAAGGCTTGTTGCCTCCATGATGACAGTTTTGATTTTTCTCCATTGTTCTTCCACCCCTCCTTTCTGGCCATTTGCTAATACATTCCTCAGGTATTCACCCATTATGCCAAAGTCAGCCCTTCTAAAGTCCAGTATCATTGTCTTTGTATGGCTTGTCTCCATGGTTGTGTTTATTGTGAAGCACACTGTGCAGTGGTCACTTGTTCCCAGATGTCTACTGACTTCTAAGTTTGTGATCCCCTCTCCATTTGAGAGTACCAGGTCTAATATTGCTCCCTTCCGAGTGGGTTCCACCACTAGCTGTCTAAGGCATGCTCCCTGTAGGGCATCGAGAATGATCCTGCTCTTGGATGTGGCTGCAGTCCATGTCGCCCAGTTAACATCAGGCATATTCAGATCCCCCATCAACAGAATCTTCCCTTTTTCAGCCATTTTGAGAATGCCCTCTATCATTTTCTTGTCCATTTCCTCCCCTTGAGATGGGGGTCTGTAGACAACCCCTGTGCAGATTGTGATGCCATTCCCTGTCTCCAAGGTGACCCAGAGTTCCTCTTGTCCTCCCCCTTTACTTTTTAGTTCTGTAGCTTTGATCCTTTCCCTTATGTAGAGAGCTACTCCACCTCCTCTTTTACCCTCCCTGTCCCTTCTGTAGATTGTGTACCCTGGTATGTTGACATCCCAGTCATGGTTCTCTGTGTACCATGTTTCTGTGACTGCCACAATATCCAAGTGTTCCTCTTCCATCAGGGCTACTAGCTCTGGAAGCTTGTTTCCAAGACTACGGGCATTGGTAGTCATTGCCCTCCATTTAATTTTGGCTTTATCCTTTTTTACCCCATCCCTGCTCTTATTGCCTTTGTCCATTTTTCCATTTGCCCCGTCCTGCCCTCTGTCAAGCTCTATACCTCAGTGTTTACCCTACTACCTGCCATGTTTTGTGGGGGGAGGCTTGAACTTTCCTGTTTCCTATCAGCACCTCCCCCCTTGGCTAGTCTAAAGGCTTGCCAAGGAAGCCTTTAAACCTGTCACCTAGGAGCATGTTTCCCTTCCTGGACAGATGCAGACCATCATGCCAGTATAGACCTTCATCTCTCCAGGTGGACCCCCAGTTCCCAATGAAGCCAAAGCCCTGTGCTCTGCACCAGTTTTGCAACCATTCATTAAACTGCATGGTGTACAGTACCCTAGCCTCACCCCTGCCAGAGACTGGCAGCACCTCTGAGAAGGTTACCATGCTTGCTACCTGTCTGAAGCTCCTCCCCATCTCCACAAATTCATCCTGCACTGCACTGATCTCATGCCTAGCTAGGTCATTTGTCCTGAGGTGGACAATGATATCTAGTTTCCTCTCCTGTGATGCTGCTTCTGCAATCCTGAGGATTCGCTTCCTGTCCCTCCAAGGCATGGTACCAGGCAGGCACCTTACTTCCCTCTCCTCTCTCTTCCCCAGGTCTACACCCCTAACAATCGAGTCCCCTATCAGAAGCTGTTTCTTTCCCCTGTGGTGTCCCTTGCCACTCTTTTGTGGGTCTCTCTTGTGGATGTCCCCAGCATTTTTCTTGGTCTCCAATGAGGGTGTCATCATAGAGGAACCTTGATTTGCCAGGCTGACATATGATTTGTGTAGAGGTGCAACTTGGGGGCTATGCCTCTGTTCCACCACCCTCACCCTCCTCGAACCTACTGTGGTCCATCTGCTCTTCACACATGGCAACCTCTGAGGCAGTGGTTGTGGAACTAGTGCTGTTTGGTGGAGGAGGTCTCCTTAGTCCTTGCCAGTTCAGCCTGGAGGTGGGCAACCTCCTCCCTCAGGGCTGACAGTTGCCTGCAAATAGGGCAGCAATGCAGGTTCCAGAATGTCTCCCGGAAAATTGCTGCCCCACAGCCAGTGCATTGCACCACTCCCCACATGTCCCTCTTCCTTATAATATACAAAGAGTAATATATATATTTTTTGTGTGTACTTACCCTGTATGCACTGTGCTGGGTAATTAAGAATATGACAGTTCTGCTCCAAGACCTGTTGAGGAAGTGATGTCAGAACCTTGGCTATAAAGGAAATGCCATGCCTGGGGTGGGTGGGGTGAGGGGAAGGGTGGGTGGGTAGGTCACAACCACTGGTGACTGTTAGAAACAATCAAATACACCACTGCTCCACCCACCCTGGTGAGTACTGCCCTTATAGTAAGTCAACCAACACCACAATGTACTAGACCACTGCTCCTACATAAACCACTCTACTGAGTCCAGGGATAAAAATGAACTCACTGTTCAGCCAGCAGGACACTTCTAAAATATTGCACAAATATCCTTCCAAATCCTATGTGTCTAGCACAGAAATCAAGTAACTTCAGTTGTATTTTAACCCCTCTGGTTATAAAATTACTATACTTTAATGGAATCCTGCAATTCTTAATGCCAATAAGAAAATAATGAAACTTTCTGTAGAAAATGTAGCTTACCTTCCTAGTCCCCTACAATATTATGTTTTACCTTGTTCCCAGTTCCTCAAATGCATTCTAGTTTGTTCTCTGCAGTATAGCAAGTTTCTCAGCTTTCAACAGGAGCAGGCAAGTATTTTCTGACTGGCTTTCCTCTGTGTAGTTTGCTTAAGACAGCAGTGATAAAAGCCCCACCCAGAATCAATTGATTGACTAGTGACACCTGTGATGTAAACAGGACTTTCAGTGAAGACAATTTGCTATGTCTGCTTTTAATACACACACAAACCCTTTATCTGAAACCAGGGATAAACTCACTGCTTAGCCAGCAGGACACTTCTAAAATATTGCACAAATATCCTTCCAAATCCTATGTGTCTAGCACTGAAATCAAGCAACTTCAGTTGTATTTTAACCCCTCTGGTTATAAAATTACTACACTTTAATGGAATCCTGCAATTCTTAATGCCAATAAGAAAATAATGAAACTTTCTGTAGAAAGTGTAGCTTACCTTCCTAGTCCCCTAGAATATTATGTTTTACCAAGTTCCCAGTTCCTCAAATGTGTTCTAGTTTGTACTCTGCAGTATAGCAAGTTTCTCAGCTTCCAATAGGAGCAGGCAAGTCTTTTCTGACTGGCTTTTCTCTGTGTAGTTTGCTTAAGACAGCAGTGATAAAAGCCCCACCCAGAATCAATTGATTGACTAGTGACACCTGTGATGTAAGCAGGCCTTTCAGTGAAGACAATTTGCTATGTCTGCTTCTAATACTACCCTATTGCAGATCTCTGTGTCTTCTGCAAAGAGGCAGACCTTCCCTCTCAGCTGCTCTGCTATGTCACTAATAAAAACATTAAAGAGGACTAGTCCCAGCACTGAACACATAGGTACCCCACTGGTCACCTTCTCTTCCACAAAGTGAACCCCATTTACCACTACTCTCTGTCTGCTATCCCATAACCATTTTCTTACCCTGGTTACCACCTTGTTGCCCAACCCCATGCTACCCAGCTTGCTTACTAGTCTTCTATGTGGAGCAGTGTTGAAAGCCTTGCTGAAATCCTGTCAGAACAATGGGCTAGGATATCAGTTGTTTATTATGACCATTTAGCTCAGTCTCAAGCCTTAGCTTTATTGATCATGTAAAACAGTGGAAAGCTGGCTCAGGTTTTTCTTCTAAACCTACAGCATGTACATGGTTCTTATAATTTATAAACTAACAAGGCATGTGGTAACCTCAGAGTGATATACAAATAGTTTTAATTATTCCTGTACAATATAAACTAATAAAGCTAATAAAATAATTGCATAAGTATGACAAGTTTGTTAAATATTGCACAAAGCAAAATAAACACAAAGCAGTAAAGCTTTCAAAAAAACAACAAACAAAAGTAAACACACAATATGCAGTCTTAGCAAACGTTTGAAAATTGGCAACACTATTCTTGCATAGGTATTTTAAATAATGTCTTTGCATACCCATATTAAATATAGGTTAAAAGATCTCCTATATAATCACCCCTTTCCTAAGCTACACTAAAAACATATGAAAATATCAAAGTGCTACTCAGACTCTTAGAGTTGGCACAACATGTGGGTTTTTCCTCAAGATGCAAAAGAAAAATGAGAATTGTCTACTCTGCCGTTGATGTCACTGTGGTACTGCTGGCTCTTGCTTAACTTTACACTCATCTGGCATGGATCCGTTTCTGATACACATGCAGGAATAGCTCAGCTCTTGGTGGGTAGAAACAGACTTGGCTCTTGGAGGGAAGTCTTACCAGCAGAAAGGAAACAGTTTCCACTAACATGGACCTGGCAGCAACTCTCTTGAAGAAGGTCTGAGGGATTCAAATATGTCTGGATTTTATAAGTAGTCGCATTATGCCATCATTATGGCAGCACATATTCTAATTCACCAATTCTGATTGGATCTTGCAAATTAGGAGGGAAGAGCAAATTCCACTCATTGGCATACCCCTCTCTTGCATAGTGTCCAACTTAAGAGAAATTAAAAATCAAGGTTAATTTTACTTTTTTGCACCTGGATGCCACCAGATACTTGTATGAATATACAGGTATTTAGATTCAGGGCATCATCCTGCACACTTTGGTATAAGTCTCTTGTCTCCAAAGCCCACAGTTCATAACATAGTCCATAGAAGTATGCCATCTCCAGAGACAACTTTACAGTGATGTGGTCAATGCCGACAACATCAACACATTGTGGTTACATCTGCTTGGGACCCCGGCATCCTTTCCCAAGGTTCTGAACCCCAAACCTGAATAAGCTCCATCTCAGAGGTGATAATAGTAAGTTGGGGGACTGCAGCCCCACCCAGAAAAACAACTTTGTTCTCCACGGCACCATACCGACTGCAACTGTGGTCAACACAGTGGTGTTGGGGGAAATGGTGTGTCGACAAGAAGTTGTCAATGTGGTGTCATGGTTCCTTCCATAGACACTGTTTCCAAGCAAACAATTATACTTGCTTGATCCACACTTCCTGTGCTTTAAGTGAGGTATTTTTCCTTAAAAAAACTTTTTAGGAAGCAGGTTAAAAGACACAAAATCTCTTCTGACCAAAGCTTTCCTTTGTTTCAAATCCTTCAGGCTTAGCATGCTATACATTTTCAGAGCTATCAAGACTCCTTCAAACAGTTGTAGCAAAAGTTTGAAGCACAATAACTTGTTTTTGCAACCACACTGACACATAAAAGTCACATATTTGAATGTCTTACAATGTGTGCATTCAAAAAGAGTCCAAACATTAGAATTAGAGTTTTTAACTGTTATCATAAGACATATTTGTAAATAACTTCAGTTTCATGACAGCTGCATTTATGAATATTGAGTCTCCATCAGTAAAAACGCATGCTATCAAAAGATGCTATTTTCATATATGTAGCATTGTTGGTTTTGTGGCATTATACAAAAATATGAATTCAATGTTAAAAATTGAGTTTCCTTTCTCTCAAAGCATTGAGTGTGCAGATGTAATTGGACGGTATCAGTTATCCATGCAGTTGGAGTGCAGGTTGCCATAGAAACTTCCATATATTTCTGGCCTTGGTATCTGTCCATAGTAAACTCCTGAGGTCCCTCCTCTTATTGGAGGGATAGTGACTTAAGACACTCAGATTGCTGTCATGCCTTGATTTGCCAGTGCATTCAGAGAAGTAAGATTATTTGGAATTAAACAAACTACCAATGTCTTAGTATCACATGACACCCAACTAAACAACTTTATATATATATATATATATATATATATATATATTTATCACGGTAGTGCTACCATAGTTAGGGTTGAGTAGCACTTTTAAGGTTAAATGGTGAAACTTTGCACCTTAATAACTTTGCTTCTGTTGAACGGATTTGCCTGAAATTTGGAATGCGTAATCAAGAACCATACATCTTGGGGTCTGCCAACTTTTGTACTGGTTGTATATACAGCTGTGGAGTTATTAAGTCAGATCTGTGCACACGTTTACGCTTTCAGGTGAATTATTTGTTCATGCCTACAGGTCACGCAGTTTGGGCGAGTGGTCCAAAAACTTCAGGGAGCATGTGGCTGGGGTGCCTGGTGTGCCTTTCAAAGATTTGATGAAAAAATATTAAACGGTTCAAAAGTTATTCAAAAAACAAGTTCCCATTATAAGTCAATGGGAAAAGTTAACAAACAGTTTGAAAGTGTCGCAAATGCAGTTTTTACTTTTGCAAATGGCCCTTTTACTCTCACAAATCTGCCATTTTGTTTTCAGTGGATGATCAGAAAAATGCTTGCCATTTAAATTTGGGACCCTCTAGCAACCTAATTATTTTTGTATTCACCTAGTCGGACCCTGAGAATACTAGGCATGTCTTTATTTTGGGGTAAAATACCCCAGAAATATGTTTTTCAAATTTATGGAAAAAGTACTTTCGCAAAGTAGTGTTGCACTTGCAACACTGTGGAATGAATCTGTGAAAGCTTTCGTAAAGTTCGACAGTACTTTCCCAGGCTATGGCCAAAATGACAGGAGTTCTTTGTCACCTGCTGCAAAAGAACCGTTTGGTCTTTTGGGCTGAAATTTGGAGGGAAGGCAGTCAACATCTCATAGATGTGCCTTCTATGGTTTGGTGAAAAAATATTTCATGGCTACCGAGTTACGGTACTCCGACGTTGACTTTTTTCCCATAGACTATCATGATGGCATACGCAGCACCTTTCCGGGCTTGGATCTCAAAAACGGTGCGAGATACGGAATTTTCATCGCTAGTATGCGTAACCTATGGCCTTACAAAAACATAGCCAGGAAGCGCATAATTCATGTGACATTTAAATTTTATTTCTACATTGTACGGTCCCTGAGATATAAGCAATTTAGCATTCCAACAGCTCATTTTCTGCTCCGAGGCCCATTGTTATGCATACATTCTTTGTGCACACTGTGTTTCTCTATGCAGCTGTTGGAGAAAAACAGGGTATGCACTTCTGTTAATGTTACAGTTACTGCTTCCATTTGCTTTTATGTACCCATTGGCATTTCTGTTCCTGTGTATGCCACCGCATCCATTACCCTTTGAGTTCTCATTTGCACTTGCGTTTGAGTTACTGTTACCATTTCGTTTCCCCTACTGTTTGTGTTTGCATTTCAGTTTGCGTCCCTGTGTGTATTGCCATTTGTGTTTACAGCAGCCCTTTCATTTACTTTACCATTTCTCTTTCGTTTTGCATCTTCGTTGCTGTTCTGTTACCATTTGCATTTGCAATTGCGTTACTGTGCCAGTGTGCATTACGGTTTGTGTTTCCATATGCGCTTGTGTTTCCTTTTGCATTTCTGATTCCTTTGCTGCTATTGTTGCTGTTACCATTACCATTTGCCTTTACAATTGTGGTACTGTGCCCCTGCGCCCATCACGTGGCGGGAGCGCGGGGCCCTCCCTCCACTGCATTACTTTCATTACTTCTCATCATCATTCTCAAAAAGAAGGGAAATTAGAGGCAAAAAAACTTTGTTTAATTCATCAGTTAGTGTTTTTCCACAGCAACAGAAGTGAGGAAATTCAGTGTTAGGGTTGAAACCCCACTTGGACCCTGCCAGCCCACCCACCCAACTGGCACCGGGGTGCGTGTTGGGGTCATCAATCCTAACTCTCACCCCATTCTCTTATTCCTCAGCTTCTTTACACATGTGATGGGGTGAGAGTTAGGCGATGACCAACCCACACCGATGTCGGTTGGGGGGCTGGAGGAGTCCAAGTGGGTTTCAACTTAACACTGAATTTCCTGCTTTTGTCGCTGTGGAACAACCCTAACTGATGCAGTAATGGAGTTTTTGTTTCTAATATATATATATATATATATATATATAAACTTTGCTATGACAATCCAGGTTGGTCATGTCCACTGCTTCATACTGATCTAACTCCATAGTCACCTATTCAAAGAAATCTATCTTCATGGACTTTCTATAATGGTACAAATCTGGCTGGTAAGAAGCCAGAATCAGTTCCAGGTGCCTATGCACTTGGGTCAGCTTTAGTTTCTGGTATCTGGCTAATAATGCCATGTAAATATTATCCCCCTAGGGACAAAGTTATTTTAGTGTTGCTTTTTGTTAATCTTGTTGACTTAGATTTTTTAAGGGTGAAGGTTTATTGTTCCTGGTGTTGAGCATAATAATATAATAATGAGCCATGGGCAAAGTTTTCCATTACTTTGTGACTTTCTTTTTATTAAGATAATGTGAATAATAATCTATAGGTTCATGTTTGGCAGGCCTTCTGCTCGACCCAGTGTTGGAGGTTTTAAATGGGGGTGCTCCTTGCAACTGAAAGAGTTGTTTATGCACTACAAGCTGTAAAGAACATTTCTTCTAATTAGGATCATAGTCAATTGTCACTAAAGGATTAAATGCGATTATTTTATACTTACTGGATCCCTTTTTAGGGGCCCTGTACTTTCGTCTAAAAGGTTACAAACGAAAGTTGACCAAATATCCTAGTATAACTGTATGAATTATTTTATTGACGAGGACTTTCATGTTAGTATGCCTGTATTATATGTACTGGTATGGACTTTCATGTCAGTATGCCTGTATTATAGGTACTGGTATAGCATTATAAATAAAATATTTTTAGGCAACTATGGTTTTTATTGAGAACTGCAATGTACCTGACACTGGATAAGAGGTGGAATATGCCCAATAGAAAAGCGAGAGAAGTTTCCATCAGTCCTGAAGGACAGTTTCATTCTTCAGCAAGTCAAGTGTGAAAATAGTGCAAAGTAGCATTGCGTATTTTCTCCTCAAAAATGTCTATTAGTATTAAGATTTTAGAGTACATATTTTAACTGAATATATTGGTTACTACTGCTCTACCTCCCCTGCCGCAGGTTGTGGTTAAAAATGGGGCACTGTCTCAATCCATTCTTTTGGAATCAATTAAAAATAAAATTTATTGTGCCATTTTCTGTTATGAACAGAATCATCTATAGCATAGTCAATAGAGGAGAGCACTCCTCTGTTAAAAACTTTCTAAATCAAGGTTTAGCTTGCTGTAGTGTTTTGCTTGTGTTTGAAATGCAGTATTTATTACAGAATATTGCAAAAGTCTATGTCATAGAATCAGAATACAGTGCAGGTACAATAGTTACACCCATAACAACTGTTCCTGGATAAGTTTACCAGCCAAATCAGTTTTTGTCAGAGATTACTAACTACAAGCTTTCTAAATGGAATCCAATGAAGCCTAGTGGCTCAGGCACAGGACTGCAAACCAGAAGTTCTACAGTAGGTATTAATTATTCCCCTAATTTTTCTTTAACATCAGATTTTAGTAGGAGTGGTTATCTGTGGCAGAGTGGATTAAAATAGATAATCAATTCTAGAGGGACTATGGGACTCAAGTACTGTACAAGAGAGAATGGTTCTTAAAGTAAAATCTTTTACTGGTAAACTGATTCCAGAAAATTTTTCTGGGAAGCTGATGCTGGGTCAGTTTGAGTGGTAAACTGATCCCAAAGCAGTGGTTATGGGCACAATCTGATTAGGGCTCAAAATGCAGAGCCATTGTCCAGTTATTTTCCTGAATCATTCAGTGGGTTCTCATAATAGGATAGTACAATTGTCCCTGCAATTTTATTGGCTAACATGGACACACACTGCTTGTCACTGTTATTGTTTTATGATTAGCCCATACAGTAATAATAACTGCAGGGACCTGTCATTTTAAACACCTCACTAATAAACTAAAACATTCTTTAAGATGAGAAACATATGTACTCATAAACAGATTAAATGATTAGTACAAATAATGTAGTCTTACTGAGAATGTTATAAACTGTTTTAGGCAGAATACCACAGGCTCTTAAAATAACAAAACACACTGATCATTTCTCCCAGATTGACTTTCCTGTCAGAACACATTTTCTGATTCTGATCATTTTCAAACAAAAATAAATCAAATATGCTACAATTATTACACTTCACTGAAACACAAATGACTAGATCATTTTGAAAATCTTTGTTTACAAGCTTGAGTGTAGGCTTAATCACATGCCCTAGGGATCCTCCCAACCTCTATACAAACTGTCCTGTGACAGACAAAGAATTTCAAAATCAAATTAAATGTTAAGTGGTTTACTTTAAAAAAACTCAAGAGGGAAAAGACACACACTTCAGTTCACCACCAGCTAGTTCTATGGGGATTTTCAAAACATAATGGGGAAGGGAGCAATTGGAGTCTGGAATCCAACTGCTGTGGAGATATGTCTTGATATTCTTATTGCTTCATTTTACTTTGAGAGGAAGAGAAATAGTTCACTTAATGAGCAAGCTCAAAGCAGAAAAAACACTCTAAAATATGGATGAAAATGACAGATACATCTAATAACATTATAATGTATGCACAATCACAAACTCTATACCAAATGTGTCCAGTACATGCCTTTAACAAGCACATCTCAAAAGTACACCTAAAATGTGATATTTTGTGGCAAAAATTAAAATGCATAAAATACTGGTCCTGGACCCTTTTCCATGAAATCTAGCATGATAAAGCAGTTGTTGGAATCCTTACTCCTGGTAAAATAATGGACAGCCTGCAAAGGGACTTGTGGTAGGTGAGAATTTGTCTGTGGCCCCTCACCCGAATACCTGAATGGTGAGGTCAGTTAGATAGGGAACCGCCTCCAGGGTGTTTGACAGGTAGATAGGATCACCTGAGGGAGGGGTGCTCCTGGCCAGAGAGGCAGAGGAATGAGTTGGAATTCTACTACTCTGGCTCAGTCCAGCCTCTTGCTACCTTCCTCTCTGGTCAGAAATGAACCCATTCAGCAGTAGAGATGTTATGAAGTTGTACTTTGCCATCAATATTTCAGACCAGGTGCGAGATTCACCTCACCAACTTTATCTCTTTGCAATGAGTTTTCCTGTTGTGATTGTATGCTGTTATGACTTTTTAGTCGAACAATAAAACTGAACTGAACTGACTTTTCCTGGGGAATTAACACATTTTCAGACAAAGTCAGGTAAAGCCATGTTGTATCATAGTCAATGAATTTTTGCATGACTTTGACCGAACATGTGCAACTGCGCCTGCCAAAAACTTTGTGAAGCGTCACTTTGCACTTAGTGAATTAAGCTGAAAGTGAAATTTGCCAACTTTGTACCTATCTATTCAGCAGCAACAGCAAGCTTCAAATTTCCAGAACATTCCGGCAAGTTCATGTTTGAGAAACCCTGAGTTAGAGTTCCAGTAGCATATTTGAATTCAAATTTAGCTTTTCTGTCACTGTCAGGGTCTTAATTAGCAGTTTTTTTTAATTTTTTTGGATGCTGCTATTGCTTATTACAACTATTTAAAGAGGGACTGGTACCAGCAGTTTTGGCATCAATAAATTAAGAATTTGGATCGGTATATACTCAATCAAACTCATGTCAAAAAGCAGATCTGTAAGTTTTTTCATTTAAAAGTTACAAGTCATTTTGAAACCCTTATTTCACTGCCAGTTTAAAAAAGTCAGTTTAAGTGAAGTACTGCTGATGATGTCATCTCCTGAACTCGCAACCTAGTCCTCTCTGCAAGCTACCTTATATGACTTATTTCTCCTATGTTACTTAAAACTGCAGGTATAGTTAACATCTGAAAAGGAAAACTAACACAGGGATCAACAAATGCACTTCTGTAGTATGTAGATACAAGGTACAGTACTTCAGAATGTGATGCATGGTGGGGGTAGAATGGAGTGGCAAACATGGCTTTAGGATGACAAAGTTGTGTGCTTTTAAAAATACTACAGGTATGAGATTTCTAAATGTCACCAGGTTGCAATTATAGAATGCAGCAATGACATGGTCTCAGAAAGTTGCTGGAACACGTAATTTCAGAATATGGCAGTGACACACAATTTCAGAGTGTGGCAGCGCCACATAATTTTGGAATGTGGAGGGTGATGCACAATTTCAGAATGCGGCAGTGATGCACAATTTCGGAATGCAGTAGTGACGCACAGGTTTGGAATGTGGCGGTGATGCACAATTTCAGAATGCAGTGGTGATGCACAATTTCAGACTGTGGCAGTGACACACAATTTCAGAATGCAGCAGTGAGGCACAGTTTTGGTTTGTAGCAATGATGCACAATTTCAGAATGTGGCAATGACGCACAATTTTAGAATGTGGCGGTGACGCACAATTTTAAAATGTGGTGATGCACAATTTGGGAATGTGGTGGTGATGTACAATTTCAGAATGTGGTGGTGACATAACATTTCGGAATGTGGCTGTGACACCAGTTTTGGAATGTGGTGGTGATGCATAGTTTCGGAATGTGGAGGTGATGCATATTTTCAGAATGTGGTGGTGATACATAATTTTGGAATGTGATGTGACGCACAGTTTGGGAACATCACAGTGACAATTTTGGAATGTTGTATTGGAATAAAACTTGATGGGGTTGTGCAGTTATGGAATTTGGTGGGATGCACCATTTCAGAATGTGGCAGGGATGCACAATTTGGGAATGGGGAAGGGATGTGCAATTTCAGAATGTAGCAAGGATGCATAATTTTAGAATGTGACTGAGATGCATAATGTTGGAATGTGGTGGGGATGTGATGCACAATTCTGAAATATGGTGGGTTAGCCCAATTCTGAAACATGGCAAGGACAAGCAATTTCAGATTAAATGGTGTGTCCTGTCACATTCTAACAGCGTACATCCCCACTATATTCCAAAATTGTCAGTCCCCACCAAATTCCTTGTTGTGCATCCCTGTCACATTCTGAGACTGATTGTCACACCACATTTTGAGATGGCACATCCCTGTCACATTCTGAGACTGTGTGTCCCCCCCCAAATATTTCAAAATTGTGAGTTCCACGTCAGAACGGTGACTACAAAATGGTGAACGTCAAAAGGGCCAATGGATAATACAAATGACAAATTTGGCAACATCTGTATTGCGAGGGGCTGCTCCCCTGCACCCCGCCTTACTAAATATATTAACTCCGGGGGAAGGCGGACCTCAAGGAGAGGTACTGAGACTTCACCAAATTTTTCATTTGGCATTATCCATTGGCCATTTTGATAGTCACCACTTTGTAGTCGCTGTCTTTACATTCTTCCAAGATGGTGCAACATCTTGACATTCTATGCCATGGTTCAGTGCTGCATTCCAAAACACCTTCTGATGTGTTCTAAAGTACAGTGCCATGCATCTGTACATTCTGGAAATGCAAGCATTGCAGCCAACCCTATGTCATTTTTTTTAAGGATTACTATAGCTACAGTTTCTTAAACTTTGAAGAAGCAGGTCCTATAAGGTTGCTGACAGGGAGGATTAGAGTGTGAGTTCAGGAGATAACATCATCAGTTGCTCTTCACTAAAACTGAACTTTCTGAATAGGTAGTGAAATCAGGATTACAAAATAGCTTGTAACTTTGAAACAAAGTAATGTAGAAACCTAATTTTTGGCATAAGATTTATTTGGGGTATGCTTATTCTAATTCTGCAATGTAGCACTTTTCACAGGAGTCCCTCTTTAAACTGATATCAAAACAGTTAAGATTAAAGTGCTTAGAAGGGTTTGGATTCATTGGTGACTCGGGACCCACCTGGAGGGATGGAGGTTTGTTCAAGCCTGACGGCCTGCATCCATCCTGGAGGGGAATCCAAGCACTCAATGATAAGTTTAAATGCTACATTGACAAGCATTTAAACTAGCAAAGGGGGGTGGCATGCCAGCAAGGAGGGTACCTACTTGCTCACCCCCCACAGCTAGCAGTGGAACCAGTGAACCAGAGGAGTGGCTATCTCTACAAAGCAGTGTGCAAAAGATGAAAATTAGCACCCAAGAGGTGGATAGGCAGAAAAGGGGCAACATTCAGCAGAAGGGCAGACAGCAAGGAGAACCAGGGATAAAGGAAAACCAAGGAAGGGGCTGGAGTAGAACAGCAAAACAGTCTAGGGAGGTCAAATCATGGAAAGCCATGTGTCAAATGCCAGGAGCCTTAGCAACAAGATGGAAGATCTGGAGGCTGTCATGGTGCAGTCAGACCTGGACATTGTGGCCATCACTGAAACCTGGTGTAATGATAACCACGACTGGGAGATGGTCATACCTGGCTTCAACATATTTAGAAGAGACAGAACAGGCAGGAAGGGAGGAGGAGTGGCACTGTATGTGAAAAATGACATAAGGGCCACAGAGATCCAGGAGGAACAAAATGGGGGAGAGATACTGTGGGTTAAGCTGGAAAGGAAAATGGGGACAGCCATCCGCACAGGTGTGGTCTATAGACCACCAGCCCAGGAGAAATAAACAGATAGGGAGTTGATGCTAGCCATCCAAAGGATGGCAGACAAGGGTGAGGTAGTACTGGTTGGAGACTTCAATATTCCAGACGTGGACTGGAGCATCCCAGCAGCAGCATCAACTAGGAGCAGATTTATCCTGGACTCCTTCAGGGTGCCTTCCTCAAGCAACTGGTCATGGAACCAACTCGGCAGAAGGCAATACTGGACCTTGTGCTCACAAACAGGGACAGTGTGATGGGGGTAACAGTGGGGAGCACCTGGGAACAGTGACCACCAGTCATTGTGGTTTGAAATCAGAAAGAGCAGAACCAAACCACACAAAAACACGATCCTGGATTTTAGGGGGCAGACTTTGGGAAAATGGGGAGATACTTGAAAGAGGCATTAAGGGAATGGGACAGGAATCAGTTGAAGAACAGTGGGCAGTATTTAAAATGGGGATTACAAGAACAACAGAATTATGCATTAAGCAGGTTAGCAAGAGGAAAAGGAAGAGGAGACCATTATGGTTTTTCCAAAGAGGTAGCAAAGAAAGTGAAAGCCAAAAAGATTGCATTCAGGCAATACAAAAGACACAGGCAGAAGGGGAGGGAGAAGTACCAGGAGAAGCAAAGGGAGGGAGGGAGGGAGGTCAGTAAGGGAAGCCAAAGCTCAGACAGAAGAACACATTGCAAAATCAGTGGATAGAGGGGACAAAACCTTTTACAGGTACATAAGTGAAAAATGAAAGGCCAAGAGAGGGATAGTGAGACTGAAGGGGGAGGATGGGGGCCGCATGGAGGATGACAGCAGTAAAGCTGACATATTGAACAGGTATTTCTGCTCAGTCTTTACTGAGGAAGAGGAGGGTAATGGGTCTGAAGGGAGTACAAGGGGTAAGAATGGTGCAGAAATGGACACAAGTCCCTTTACAAGAGAAAGGGTCCTGAAGGAACTGGAAGTAATAAGAGTTGATAAAGCAATGGGGCCAAATGGGGTGCACCCCAGGGTCCTTAAAGAACTAAGAAGGTGGTGGCTGAACCTCTGGCTATCCTGTTTAACCGATCACTGGAAACAGGGAGGTACCCAAAGACTGGAGGACAGCAGATGTAGTCCCTTATACAAAAGTGGGAACAAAGAGGAAGCAGGGAACTACAGACTAGTCAGCCCACCTCAGTAGTGGGGAAGATCATGGAAGCACTACTGAAGGAGAGATTGGTGGAACATCTGGTTGTCAATGGACTACAGGACCCAAGGCAGCATGGTTTCACCAGGGAAGGTCATGTCAGACCAACCTGGTTGAATTTTTGACTGGGTGACTAGGGAGGTGGATCAGGGAGGGCAGTGGACATGGCCTATCTGGACTTCAGCAAGGCCTTTGACACTGTGCCACATAGAAGACTATTACAAACTGGGGAATATGGGTGGGCAGGACAGTAGTTTGGTGGGTAGGTAACTGGCTGGGTGGAAGGACACAGAGGGTGGTGGTAAATGGCTGTCACTCCACAAAGGGAAGAGTGACCAGTGGTGTACCAGGGATCAGTGCTGGGACTGGTCCATTCAACATCTTCATCAGGTGACATTAGTGCAGGACCTAGAAGGCAGAATTTCACTGTTCGCTGATGACACAAAGCTCTGTAACAGAGTAGACACACCAGAGGGTGTAGACAGAATGAGAAGGGACCTGCAGAAACTTGAAGAATGGTCAGAGGTTTGGCAGCTGAAATTCAATGCAAAGTGCAAGATAATGCATAGGGCACAAAACCCTGGCACAATATATCAGTTGGGGGTGAGGATATAGCATGCACCAAGCAGGAAAGGGATCTTGGGGTTATCATCTCTGATGACCTCAAGGTAGGGAAACAGTGTGACAAGGCAGCAGGTAAAGCAAATAGGATGCTGGGATGCATAGGCAGGGACATCACCAGCAGGAAAAGGGAGGTCATAATTCCATTATACAAGACACTAGTGAGGCCCCACCTGGAGTACAGTGTACAGTTCTGGAGACCATACCTATGTAAGGACATAGACAGGGTAGAGAAGGTTCAGAGGAGGGCAACAAAGATGGTGCATGGATTGCATCCACAAGTCCTATGAAGACAGGTTGAAGGAACTGAACATGTACTCCCTGGAGGAGAGGAGGGAGAGAGGGGATATGATAGAGACATACAAGTATCTTACAGGGAGGAACAGGGTGCAGGAATACACTATTTTTAAGCAAAAAGATGTTCCAGGACTAGAGGGCATGGGATGAAGTTGGAGGGAGGACGATTCAGAGGAAACGTGAGGAAGAATTTCTTCACAGAACGGGTGGTGGACAAGTGGAACACCCTGCCAGAGTAAGTGGTGGGGGCTGAAACAATCATGGGATTTAAGAATGCATGGGATAGACATAAAGGAATTCTGGAGGTCAGGGGTAAGGGGCAACAGACTTCTAGGAAAACATAAACTGAACTTACAAGCTCAAATGGGCAGACTGGGTGGGCCATAGGCCCTTATCTGCCGACACTGTCTATGTATCTATATACTTGTTGTATCAAATCAAAGGTTCAGTCTCTCCAGCATTCCAAATGTGATAAATACCCAATATGCTGTAGCCTTCATTTTTATTGATTGTTACCTCATAATCTTAGATTGTAAAGAAAGACAATATTCTTATCGTTTGGTAAGTCTTTTACGCAGTAGAACGTTTATACAGGTTATTAATGGTGATATTTTTCTTCCATTGATTATTGCAATCTGCTGCTCATTCTGGCATCTGGGAGGATTGTTTTGACCATAGCATCCTTGGACTGGTTGGCATGCTTGCTTCTGCAGCCAGAAGCTATCATGCTTGTGGCATCCAGGTGGCCAGGCAACTGTGGCCATCATTCAACACCCCCCCATTGATAGATTAGTGGCACACTTTCCTTGCTTTACCTTGTTCCCTTAAAGACAGAAAAAAAAAACTATATATATATATAATGGAGGAGAACATCCTCCTCCAAATCCAGTGTTCTGATTGTATAAAACACATCACATGACCATGCGTATATCAGAGCGTGACTGCACATCTGCACTTTTACCCCCAAAAACAATGTTACCATTTTATAAGATAGATAACCCACTCTAGATGTGCAGTAGTGCGCCTGATATACGCACGCCTGGGTGGTTGATGCACCGCCTGCAGCCTCATGCCACTCATGCACGCCAAGGTGTACGTATATCAGAGCGCGACTGCACACCTAAGAGTGGGATATCTATTACATATATATACATGGATATATGTACATATATACACACACACACATATATATATATGTACAGTATATATATATATTTATACAACACATGTTTCGGGATAAATGTGGTGATAAAAAGTAATATCTCAGCTAGGCAGTGAAAATATCACTGATATCTCCATGTTCCTATACGTCACTGTGATATCTCCACACTCCTATACGTCATACTGAAACTGAAACTGTCATTCTCACAGTCACAACTTTCACTTTTGTTCCCCAGTGTAGCATGACAGAGCGCTATTACTACTGCTAATCTGCTGCCATACATTTCAAAAAATGTCCAATCTCAATAAACAGTGACACTTATCTTGCTGACGCTGCCGCTCTGCTCTTTAGTAATAACACTTTCACTTTCCGACAGAAACGTAGCATGGCCGGGCGCTAGTAAGAGATTCCCATAACTCGCTCCCAGAGTTTAGTAGTAAAGCAGTGTCCATGAGCTAAGTTAGAAAAAAATGTGGAGTTCTGGTCATTTTTATTGAATTTCTCCACAAAAAGCTGCCAACTGTACCAAGAATAGAGAGACCGAGTCACGAGCTTCTGAGCAGCAGAAGGAAGAGTCAGAATGTGTTGCTATAGCAACAAACACTCACGCTACCTTCTGCTGCTCAGAAGCTCGTGACTCACTCTCTCTATTCTCAGTACAGTCGGCAGCTTTTTGTGGAGAAATTCAATAAAAATGACCAGAACTCCACATTTTTTTCTAACTTAGCTCATGGACACTGCTTTACTACGAAGGTCTGGGAGCGAGTTATGGGAGTCTCTTACTAGCGCGGCCACGCTACATTTCTGGGAGAAAGTGAAAGTCCTCGTATGCTTGCCGAAGTGCAATGTAGCAGGATCAACCAGATAAGTGTTTAAAATCAGTATTTAGCTAAACAAATACGGCAGGATCAACTTAAATTTTTTAATGCAACATGTCATCAGTTCTGTTGAAGGGGAATAATTCAGGAAAACAGTGAAATTACCAATATGGCTACTAGTGGGCTAACAAAACTCACAGGGACAGGATCAACCAGTCACATTTTAAATCCTTATTTAAATGATTATTTATGTAAAAATAATGGCAGGATCAACCAGATAAATGTCTTTAAAACTACAAAAATCCACCAAATAATTTTTTTTTACCAAAACACATACTGTAGCTCATCTTTTGTGTTGGAGCCTCTTGGAGGGGGGTATTGAGAATTGTGTTTAAAGACATTCTATCACGTGTGGCCCAAAACACATATTGTACAAACAGAAAGCCACTCGTGAGATACCATGATATCATTGGCCTCTCGTGAAGATAAATATGATATCTTCAGTTGGGCCATGTCAAACCTCTATATATATATATATATATATATATATATATATATATATATACATATATACACTATAGTGGCATGGTAGTGCCACTATAGTTAGGACTGAGTACCCCATTTAAGGTTAAAGTGTGAAATTTTGCACCTTAATAACTTTGCCACCATATAACAGATTTGCCTGAAATTTGGCAGGCATGGAGCAGTGCCAAGTTTCATACTGGTCGGATATACGGTTGCAGAGTTATTAAGCGACATTCCATAGAGCATTTATGCTTTTTTGCGCATTCTTTGCTCACACCTACAGGTTGCATGGTTTGTTTGACCAGTCCGAACAGTTCAAGGAACATGTGGCCGGGGTCCCCAATGTGCCTTTTGAAGATTTCGTAAAACAATATTGAACAGTTCGAAAGTTATTCAAAAAGGAAATTTCCCATTTTAGTCAATGGGAAAAGTTAACAAAAAGTTTGACAGTATCGCAAATGCCGTTTTTAGTGTCGCAAATGACCCCTGTAGTATCACAAATCTGCCATTTTGTTTTCAGTTACTGATCACAGAAATGCTTGGAGTTTAAAATTGGGACCCTCTAGGGACACAATTATTTTTGTGTCCACCTAGTCAGACCCTAGGAATGCTAGGAATGTGTTTTTTGGGGGGTTAAACACGCCAGAAATATGTTTTTGAAATTTTGGGGAAAAGTAGTGTCGCAAAGTAGTGTCGAACATTTGACACATTTGTGATTTTTTTTGCGAAAGTGTCATGTTTTGCTACGCTACTTTGCTACACTATGGGCAAAATAACAGGAATTCTTTGCCACCCTGCTGCAAAACACTGGTTTGCTCATTTGGGCTGACATTTGGAGGGCAGAAAGCCAACATCCCACAGATGTGCCTTTCCATGGTTTGGTGACAAAATATTGCATGGATGCATAGTTACAGTGCTCTGAAGTTGACACTTTTTCCCATAGACTAACATTGCGGCATCTGCCACGCCTTTTGGGGCCTGTATCTCGGAAATGCTTCAAGATACGGACTTTTCATTGCAAAACTGCTTAGCCCCCACTAGGGGGCTAAGCACAAAACTAGCCAGGAAAGTCATAAATAATAAGAAATTTTTATTTTTTTTCTATGTGGTACGGTTCCTGAGATATAAGCATTTTAGTTTTCCAAGTGCTCATTTTCTGCTCCGAGGCCCATTATTATGCATACATTCTTTGTACTCACGGGCCCAGATATTCAAACTACACCCAAAAAGTGCTCAACAGCAGGAGCAAGTGCAAGTCCACTGTGCCCATGCGCAAGAAGAGCGATATTCAAAAGCTGCGCAGGCCAAGATGCGCCTACGGCCGACGACTGAATATCACACCACCTGCGCCATAGCGCAACTAGGGAGGTGAAGCTGAGCATATCTGATTCACCATAGTGCAACAAGAGATGTTCAGCTGAGCAGTCCAGATGCGCCATAGAGCAACCAGGGATGCCCCCAGCAGCAGGGCAGCAATGGAACAGCACAACCAGGGATGCAGGGGCCCACCACCCATGCCACAGATGGGCAGAGGAACACACAGCAGAACAGACATCGTCCCCCCACACCCCATGCACTGCACAACTGGGAGAGAGCTGGAATAACCACTGGCCCATGGACACCAGCAACCAACCCACAGCCGGGCCATGGTGCCCCATCACACCCCCTGGCAAGCTGTGACCGACATACAGGGATGGCCGACCACCCTGTACCACACCATCCCACCAATGCAGAGCACATCCTGTACCATGATCACCATACACCCTGCCCAGGAGTAGCACCCAACAGTGCAGGACACCCCATGCATGCCACCACCCCCACTGTGACAATGCAACCCTGTGCACCATGGAGCCATGCAAGGCAGCCCCACCATGGGCACCCTGCAGTGGGCGGCCGCAGACAGTGATGCAACAGCTGCATACACAGTGTCACCCTGTATGTACCCCCGAGGTACAGCTGAGAGACCGACCATGTGTCAGCACACGAGGTACCCCACATGCGACAGGGCATGCCCCGGACCCCACCTCCAGCAGTACAGCACCCTGCACACCCTCCCAAGGACACATCCCGTCCCAGCACTGGCCACAACAGCCACCACTGACATGCCAGCAGACCGTGCATATCACAGACATGCAAGGGTGTCAGCTGCACAGGCCATGGATGGCCTGACAGGGGTGCCATGCACACAGTGCAGGCCCCATGGACCACTGCACACAGGCATCCAATGCACAGAGTACAGCACACAAACCACAGACAGTGACTGATCCCCCTGCCCACACCATAGGCAGTTCACCTCTGCACACACACACACACACACACACACACACACACACACGCCCATGCGTGAACCACCCCAATGCCATGCACACCACTGCAGCTGAGCACCTGTAGCCCGCTGCAAATCAGAGACCACCACAGTTGTCATAACAAAATGCTTATATTTAAAAGAAGTAACAAAACATATATACAAATATTTACAAGGTGGGAAGGGACACATAACAGGTGGGGGCAGGTAAGGGGCAGAGGTGAACATATGGGAGTGGGAAGATGTGGTGTGAGGGTGGGTCAAAGGGGGAAGGTGGTAGTAGGGGAATGGAATGCTCAGTGTGTGCCCCGGTCCTCCCCCACGTGATGCCTATGTCTGCCGTTCCTCCTCCTCCTCCTCACCCCGTGGTGGTGGATGCACTCCAACAGTTCCAGTGTTGCCCTCGCCACCTGGAGCAGCTCCCTCACATTCCTTTCCAGCACCTGGAGATGCCATCCACCTAGGACGAGGGAGCAGAGTCAATAAGTGTGAATGTCCAGCCCCATGCAGCCCACCCATTGTGCTTGGCATACAGCCATGTGCCATGCCCCTGTGATGGTGTGCGACCACCCACAGTGACCGTGTCCACAAGACCTGGCTACCCAGGCAGCCACAGCCATGTGAACCACTGCACACACCCACCACCCATGTCCTGCACAACACCACCATAGCTGTACAGTGTCTTGGCTATGCAGTGTAAAGGCAGTGCCATAGCCATGTGCCCAGTGCACGCATGGACCACCATTGATGCACTCCCGGACATGCTGTGCCACTGGACAGTGTTGACTGTAACAAGTTGCGTGCATGGCAGTGGTGTCAATGGATGGTGGCCATGCCACACTGCCCGCCCAATTATACAGCATGCAATAGTAATCATGGATGTAAGGCACTCACCATCATCAGGGGGGTCCATGCACCGCTGACCACCATTACCCCTCCTGGCTTGCTACTTCTCCAGGCGGCGCCTCCGGTCTCTGGCCTGCTGGCATTCTGTGGGCCGTAAGGTGCAAAACATGGAGAGAGGAACATCAGTACAATCCTGTAGCAATTTCTCCCTGCCCCCATGTGTGTGCAATCCTACACAGCCAGACCCACCCACCCCACACCCCGATAACACCACCACGGCCAACACCGGATGGCCCCCCCATGTGCTGGACACATGCAACCGTGATACCCGTATGGACAATAAAAGTGTTTGGATGTTGCACCTACCTGGCCATGGTGCCATGCCCCTCCTGGCACGTGCCCACAGGTGGGCAAGCAGGTCTGGGTCCCTCCGCCTCAGGTCCCCATATTGGTGGTGGCACTGCTCTGCCATCTGCCCCATACCGGTGGCCTCCTCCAGGGCTTCAGCCACCTCCTGCCACACCTGACTCCTGGCCCTGTCCAGGGGTGCCTCCCCAAACAAAGGCCCAACATGTGGCTCCAATATGGCCACAAGGTTTGCCAGCTCCACCTGGCTCCACTGCACAGCACGCCTCCGCGCCATCTCTACTGCTCAGTTCAGTCAAAATGGCACTCTGCAGTGTGGTCCTGCCATGTACAGATGCTGTGTGGTACAGCGCTGCCATTCCCTATCGCACTGTCACTGAACAGCGTGATAGTGGTGCACCCATGCCTAATGCATGGCGCCTAGGGGGCAAAGGTTGGGCACAGGGTCAAGGGTCTCTGGCGCATGGACAGCCACAGCACGATTGGAACCCAATGCATGCAGCGTGATTGGTTGCCTGTGTGCCACCTCCTGTAGCCGCCTACCGTGCTGTTGCCCCAGTGCGCCTATGATGCCCCAGTGCCACAGCGCCATATAGGTGAACAGTGCTGTAGTGCCACTGGCACAATGGTGGCCATGCCCTGCATTACCTCCTGTGCACAGCACGTCAGCAGCATGGCAGGCGCCTGCGTCATCAACCCAGGCATACGCAGTTAGGTGTGTACTGCGCATGTCACAGAACTGTGCCCTATGCTCAGCACGTTCAACACAATTGCGCAAAACGCAACAGCATGATATTCAGCCGGCATATGTAAATCAGCTAATCAGCCATTCAATGGTGCAGTCACTGCAATTTGCATCCACTTAAAGATGCGCCTTGCCTCCTTTGCATGGGTTGTGTTATAAAAGTGCGACATTTGGCTACACTGGCCATAGTCGGTTATTGCAGTCTATTGCAGTGAGTTGCATGCCGTTTGGGAGTGTGGACTGTGGATTTTGGGACATGCATGGGACTGCACAGTCATAGGTAACACCTGTCATTCTCACAGGCTGAATAATGACCGAGCGTGTTGTGGAGGAAGAGGAACAGAGTTGTGGGAGGAAGAGGAGGCCGAATTTCACTAAGGCCGAGACAAATGTCCTGTTCGAGGCCTACCTAGACCAGGAGTCACTTCTCAGTGGACACCAGGGAACACCACAGGCCCATGCTGCTGCATGGGAGGAGGTGGCATGTGCTGTTAACCTGCATGGCAGCCACCAGCACTCCGTGTAGGAGTGCAAGAAGAAGATGGGCACAGACAGGCAGAGGATTAAGGAGAAGGTGGCTGCCATCAGGGCAGCACGGTCTGCAACAGGTGGGGGACAGCCGGAGGTGCTACGCCTGACCCCACAGGAGGAGAGGGTTGCTGGCAGCATGCAGCATTGCGCCATTGAGGGTGTTCCGGGTGGTGGATTCCAGATGGGTGGTAGCCCGTCACTGCATGGTAGGTCATGGTCTGTCTATTGGGGGGGACAGGGTAGGTCACATGCAGTAACGTGACTTTGTTTTCCCTTACAGCTCCTGAGCATCTGCATGGGTCAGCGGTGGTGGGCATCTCCACTGAGGCCAGTCACATGGAGATGGAAGAGGGCCCATCCACCTCCATAGGAATTCATGGGTCAGGGCGACAGTGGGCCCGCCTGGACATCCAGACTGATGTTGGTGGAGCAGGTGCAGAGGAGGCCATGCCCGTGTCCCAGTGTGCCAGCGTCCATGGATGCCAGCATGCTGAGACTCAGGCTGGTGCAGGATCTGTCACCGATGATGATGTTGATAACGTCATGGGCAGTGACCTGTGTGTGTCACAGGATGGCCACACAGCAGGTTACATCGCGGCCATGGCTGTGGGTGGTGCCATTGTGGAGGTCTGCGTGTCATCACAGTCCCAGCCTGTGCCTGTCAGCACTGGTGGGGCAGCACTGGTGTGTGTACAGGACAGTGCAACTGTTGCAGCCACTGCCGCGGAACCATTGAGCCCTGGGGAGTGGCAGCCGGAGGGGCAGCATCAGCAGTCAGCCAATGGGCATGGGGGTACAGTGTCAGGGGGCAGCGTCAGTGCACTGCCTGTGGACATGCCCAGGCCTGGCCCTGGTGTTCAGTGCCCACCCTCAAGGGGTGATGAGCATCAGGGCTGCGAACACCCTGAGGGACAGTAGGCCGATCAGGCAGATGACCTCCTGGTTGAGCACACCCGCATACTGCAAGCATCAGTCAATCAGCAGATGTGGCTTGTGACGGCGGTGGATGCACTGAGTGTGGCTCTGCGCCAGGCAGAGGAGCGTCGCAGCAGAGACACCGCTCTGCTCCTGGCAGGGATGGACCGGTTGCGGGAGGATGTGACTGCTGCCATTGACAGGCAGACACAGGCATTCACTGCTGTCATGGCCACAATGGGCAAAAGTAATTTGCCCATGCGTTGCAGACACCAGGCAGTGCACTGTCCACCCCCCATTCCCGGCGTCGTGCGACACCATCCTTTTCGACACCGGGTTCAGCTGTGGGCATCCCGAGCACGCCTGGCACAGGCATGGTCGGTGTGCTGCAGACCCCTTTGCGAGCACGGTCGACTTCACGCAGTGGAACCTCTGGTGGATTGTCGGTGCCACCCCATGAGCCCAGTGGTCAGCCTGTCACTGCTGGCGGGTCTTGGTAGGGCCACCCACGCATCCATGATGGCCATGGCACTTTGGCACGTGACTGACCTGTCTTCCAGCGTGGCTACTGTCTGATGCTGCCCTGTGTGCATTGTGTCATTCAGAGGGCAATTCACGGATGGGTACCCGGCCCTGCACGCACACACACAGTCCATCTGCACACCCTCCCGGCTGCTGTCCGCAGTTGCGTGTGCATGATGATGCCTGCATTGTGATGTACACCACTGTGCAATGGTGCCCTGCGTCTGACACATGCACAATGACAGGCAGTGGGTGTGGTGGTCTGTGGACATGTGTGTGGCTAGGGGTGGCGTTCTGGGTCGGCGTGCCTCCTACCCTTTGTGCATGTCTGGTGAGTTTTGTGTGTGTGTGTGTGTGTGTGTGTGTGTGCGTGCCATGTAAGACCTCGCCCATCCCTGGAGGTGAGTGCGGTTCCATGCCCGGCCACTTCCCTTGATGGCATGCACCCCTGGTGTGTGTCCATGTGTGTTTGTGGGTTGTGCCTTTGCCACTGGTGGTTGAACATGGCCCCATGACTTACCTGGGTTGGCTGAAGTGCTCCTCCGTGATGGTGACCCAGTGCAGCTGTGCCAGCCGGAGCAGTCGGGGGTCCCATCACCCAAGGGGGGGCTGCCCATCACCATTGTCACCGGCGTCCTCATTGTCCCTATCGCTGTCCCCCTCTTTGACCTGTATGGCTATCCCTCATTCGTTGGCCATGTTGTGCAGGATGCAACAGGCTAGGAATAGCCTGCAGGCCTTTGAGGGGCTGTACTGTAGGGCATGGTGGCATGTGCTTCATTGTAGCATTGCCGCGATGGGGTCGCGGGCTGCCGGTATGGTGTGAGCAGCCAGGGATGGAGTGGGTATTCACTGTCACCTGTGTGTAGAGGGTGGAGGTTAGTTTGGTGATCAGCATCGCTCTGCCCTGGGCCATGTAGGCCACTACCTATATCACCTCTGACCATGCCCCTCCCAAGTCCTATGTTTGTCCATGTGGTTTGCGTACTCACCCACTAAGTGGCCAGTGGGGATGTCCCCACTCTCAAATCTGTGGCACAGTGCCGACTGCTGTTCAGATGAAGGCATTGTGTGCTCCCCCAGGGCGCGTGGCACAGACATTGATTATGCATCCCCTGGCATCGCACAACACCTGGCAGTTGATGCTAGCATAGCCCTTCTGATTAATATATGCAGCCCCCTCGGTGCCAGGTGGTGTGCGGATGGCCACATGGGTGCAGTCTATTGCCCATAGCATGCCAGGCATACATGCTACCCTGTGAAACTCCTGTATGTTTGCTGTGCGCTCCGCTGGTGTGCTGGGGTAATGGATGTACTCCGCAGCATGTGACAGCAGTGCGCTGAGGAATTGGGTGAGGTGGCGTGACGCCGCCGACTGGGTTATGCCTGTGGTGTCACCTGTTGGTCTCTGGAAGGTACCCTTGGCGAGCAAGCACATGCAAGCTGTCACTTTAGTCTCCACTGACAGAGCATGGCTCCGTCGTGTGGGTGCCTGCATCACATCACTGCACAGCTCACAGAGCCACCTCAGAATTGCCTGATTCAGGTGGTACCAGCCCACAATCTCAGTATCGCTGTACAGCTCAAAGCTGGTGTGGGCTCAGTACTGCCTGTTGGGGGCATACCGCAGATGGGTTCTTCCATGGCCGCACCCCCCTGCTGCCCGCCTTCTCACCCCCCTCATTACTGCCTCCATCTGGATGGTGGCACTGGCCATGTCTCTGGCTTGTGTTCACCCCCCCGGCAGCTGTTTCTGTGTTCCCCCCACTGTCCTGGCTGCTACTTTCCCAGCACCAGGAACACCTAAATGTGGTGGCCTCTGTGCTGTGTGGCACTTCCCCCTTCTGCACTGGCTGTATCTCCCCACACCTTCCCTGTGCCTCTCTGCTCAGAGTGCCCTTTTCCTGACCTACCCTGTGTGTCCCTCCTACCCAGTTTGACTTGCTGTGGTTCAGCCTCATGTGCCTTCCCTGTAGCGTTCTTGCGCCTCTCCTTTGTTCCTTTTTATTTTGGCTCATTTCCGCTTCTCCTTTAACTTCCACTTGCTCCCCTATTGTGCATAGTGCACATGTTGGATATCGCTTTTCGCCATTTATGCATGGTTCCTCCCCTTCAGTTGCGCATACATTCATTATCATTGCGCTATTGCTCAGCATGATTTGGGGCGCACCTGCCTCCGCTGAATGTCGCAAAATAGCATTTACCGGACTTGCGCTGGAACAACTGTGCATGGTGCAGCCTTTTGAATATCTGGGCCTCTGTGTTTTCTCTGCAGCTGTTGGGGAAAAACAGGGTGTGCACTTCTGTTACTGTTACAGTTAGCATTTCCACTTGCGTTTCCATATCCACATTTGCATTAGCGTTTCCGTGTACGTCACCATGTGCGTTACCCTTTGTGTTTTCATTTGCGCTGGAGTTTGCGTTACTACTGTCATTTGTGTTTCCACTACTGTTTCTGTTTGTGTTTTCATTTGCCTCACTGTGCACATTTCCATTTGCGTTTGCAGCCGACCTTCCGTTTGCATTTCACATTCATTTGGCATCATCACTGCTGTTACTGTTACCATTTTGCATTTCCAATTGCATTACCATGACAGTGCGCATTACGGTTTGCATTTCTGTATGCGCTTGTGTTTGTGTTTCTGCTCTGTTTCCTTTGGCGTTATTGTTGCTGTTACCATTAGCATTTGCATTTCCAATTGTAGTACCATGACCATGAGAGTTACCACTTGCATTTCTGTACGCGCTTCCATTTCCATTTCCATTTGAGTTAAAGTTTGCTTTTGCGTCATCATTGCTGTTACTGTAACTGTTTGCATTTCCATTTGCGTTACCGTTACTGTTTGCATCTTCATCACTGTTTGCATTTCTGTTGCCCTTAGCATTTGCGTTTTCCATTGCGTTCCCATTGTTCATTGCATTACTGTTTCCTTCTGTACATTTCTCTTACCATTTGTGTTACCATTTACATTTGCATCACCATGTGTGTTACTGTTTGTGCTTGTGTTTGCATTGCAGTTACCATTACTGTGTGACAAAAAATCACGTGGTGGGAGCACGGGCCCATGCTCCCACCACCACATTCCATTCACTATTTATAGTCCTCATTCTCAAAAAGATGGGAAAATCATGGCAAAAAACTCTGTTTAATGCATCAGTTAGGGTTGTTCCACAGTGACAAAAGTGAGGAAATTCAATGTTAGGTTACCCCACCCCACCCACAACCCCGAAATTAGGTGTGCGTTGGGGTTAATAGTTCTAATCTCACCCCATTCTCCTACACTTCACCACCTCAGCTTATTTACATGGGCTGTGGTGAGAGTTAATACCGGCGACCCCAAAACACACCCGATTCTGGTTGAGGGCAAAGTGAGGTGAAGTGCAAGGTGGGGAACCCAACATTGAATTTCTTGCTTTTGTCACTGTGGGGAACAACCCTAACTGATGCATTAAATGGATTTTTTTGCCATGAATATATATATATATATATATATATATATATATATATATATATATATATATATATTTATACACATATATATATATATATATATATACACACACACACACACAGTGACTTGCAAAAGTATTCAACCCCCTTGAAAGTTATCAGATTTGTCTGGATTACAAATGAGACTTACATTTATTCCAGTCAGTATTTTTATTGCAAACTCATATGCTCTAACAATATATTGTCAAAGCCAAAATTAATTATCCATCAGCAGATCTCTTAAAGAAAATTAAAAACTGGAAAATGCTGCTTGGAGAGGTATTCAACCCCTACACATTAGTATTTGGTAGAGCCACCTTTTGCTGCAATAACAGCTTTAAGTCTTTTGGGGTAAGTATCTACCAGCCTTGCACACTGTTCAGGAGTGATTCTTGCCCATTCGTCTTGGCAGATTTGTTCCAGGTTGTTCAGGTTGGTTGGGTGATGCTTGTGGACCACAATTTTCAAACAGTGCCACAGATTCTCGATGGGATTGAGATCTGGACTTTGACTTGGCCACTGTAGGACACTCACCTTTTTGTTGTTTAACCACTCCTGTGTTGCTTTGGCCTTGTGCTTGGGATCATTCTCCTGCTGAAAGGTGAAGTTTCTCCCAAGCTTCAGTTTTTCAGCAGACTGAAGCAGGTTCTCTTGCAGTATCTCCCTGTATTTTGCTCCATCCATTCTTCCTTCAATTTAACAAGATGCCCAGTCCTGCTGATGAAAAGCATCCCCACAGCATGATGCGGCCACCACCATACTTCACTGTAGGGATGGTGTTTCTCGAGGCATGGGCAGTGTTAGTTTTGCGCCACACATAGCACTTTGAATTTTGGCCAAAAATCTCTATCTTAGTCTCATCAGACCACAAAACCTTGTGCCACATCTTAGCTGGGTCACCCTCATGCTTTCTGGCAAACTCCAGACGTGCTTTGATAT
This sequence comes from Neoceratodus forsteri, assembly GCA_016271365.2. Classification (NCBI taxonomy): domain Eukaryota; kingdom Metazoa; phylum Chordata; order Ceratodontiformes; family Ceratodontidae; genus Neoceratodus; species Neoceratodus forsteri. The sequence goes on from CM057454.1 coordinate 204,229,839, forward strand.
GGTTCTTTTTGAGTAATGGCTTCTTTCTAGCCATCCTCCTATACAGGCCAGCATTATGCAGAGCTCTTGATATGGTTGACTGGTGCACCTTCACCCCACTCTCAGCCACTGAACTCTGTAGCTCCTTCAAAGTGATTGTTGGCCTCTCTGTGGCTTCCCTCTCTAGTCTCCTTCTTGTTCGGATGCTGAGTTTTGAGGGACGGCCTTGTCTAGGTAGTGCCTGGGTGGTGTGATGCAGCTTCCACTTCCTCACTATTGATCCAACAGTGCACACTGGGATATTCAAACACTTGGATATTATTTTGTACCCTTTTCCTAATTTATGCATGTCTATTACTTTATCTCTAACTTCCTTAGAATGCTCTTTAGTCTTCATTTTCATACCCTTTCTTCAGATTCACAGTCTAACCAATGGTCATTAAACTGAGGGGGGGGGTTTATCCAGAAAATGTGAGCTACTTTAATGTTTCAGAGGTGAGGTCAATTGTAAGCCAATTGTGTCCTCATTAGGGCGATATTTTTCATCTGTTTAAACTTGGAGCTTCCAGAGCACAGGGGTTGAATACTTATGCAAACAGCATCTTTCAATTATTTATTTTTCTTAAAAATATTTTCTAACATAAAACCAATGTCACTTTAAAATAATTATTTTGAGGGTCAGTCTTTTTAAATAAAATATTACACAGAACAAAATCTCAATGTATCATTTGTCATTCAGACAAATCTGACAACTTTCAAGTGGTTGAATACTTTTGCAAATCACTGTATATATATATATATATATACACACACACACACACACACACACACACACACACACACAACACATACACATGTATTAATGCACCAGTTAGGGTTAATCTTAATAAGTAGAGAAATGTTGTTTAAGGGTTTCCAACCCTAACTCCTTACTCCGTACCCAAAGCAGCAACACCATACAAGCAACCACAGTCAGCCATCATCAGGTAAGACAAACAACATACTGTACAACCTTTTCCAGATGACACAAATGCAGCCTGATTGATGTGCCACTTTTGTGGATTTGTATTTGTGGTATGTACACCGTAAGACATACATACTTACTTGTTGCTGCAGATATAAATCCACAATGCTGAAATCCCAACACTGCTTCTGTATGAAGAAGCATGGGTCCCTGTAGCCACAGATGTGTTACCCTTTGTGTTTTCATTTGCGCTTGAGTTTGCGTTACTATTGTCATTTGTGTTTCCACTACTGTTTCTGTTTGCGTTTTGATTTGCCTCACTGTGTGCATTTCCATTTGCGTTTGCAGCTGCCCTTCCATTTGCGGTTCTCTTTCATTTGGCATCATCGCTGCTGTTACCGTTACCATTTGCATTTCCAATTGCATTGCCATGACAGTGCATGTTACGGTTTGCGTTTCCGTATGCACTTGTGTTTGCAATTCTGTTCCGTTTCATTTAGCGTTATTGTTGCTGTTACCGTTAGCATTTGCATTTCCAATTGCAGTACCATGACCGTGAGCATTACCACTTGTGTTTCTGTATGCGCTTCCATTTCTGTTTCCATTTGCGTTACTGTTTGCTTTCGCATCATTGTTGCTGCTACTGTAACTGTTTGCATTTCCCTTTGCGTTACCATTACTGTTTGCATCATCATCACTGTTTGCATTTCTGTTGCCCTTAGCATTTGCGTTTTCCATTGTGTTCCCATTGTCCATTGCATTACTGTTTCCTTCTATGCGTTTCTCTTACCATTTGTGTTACCATTTACATTTGCATCACCATGTGCGTTACTGTTTGTGCTTGTGTTTGCATTGCGGTTACCATTACTATATGACAAAAATCACATGGTGGGAGCACGGGGCCCAAAGGGCCCAAGCTCCCACCACCACATTCCATTCACTATTTATAGTCCTCATTCTCAAAAAGATGGGAAAATCATGGCAAAAAACTCCGTTTAATGCATCAGTTAGGGTTGATCCACAGTGACAGAAGTGAGGAAATTCAATGCTAGGGTTACCCCCCTTGCACCCTACCCCCCAACCGGAATTGGGGTGTGCGTTGGGGTTGTCGGCTCTAACTTTCACCCCATTCTCCTACACTTCACCACCTCAGCTTATTTACACATGGGATGTGGTGAGGAGTTGGGACGACGACCCCAAAACACACCCCAATTCTTGTCGGGGGGCAGGGTGGGGGTGGGGTGCAAGGTGGGGAACCTTAACATCGAATTTCCTTGCTTTTGTCACTGTGGGGAACAACCCTAACTGATGCATTAAATGGAGTTTTTTTGCCATGAATATATATATATATACACACACACACACACACACACACACACACACACACACACACACACACATACACATACACTGTATTAATGCACCAGTTAGGGTTAATCTTAATAAGTAGATAAATGTTGTTTAAGGGTTTCCAACCCTAACTCCCTACCCCTCACCCAAAGCAGCAACACCATACAAGCAACCACAGTCAGCCATCATCAGGTAAGACAACCAACATACTGTATAACCGTTTCCAGATGACACAAATGCAGCCTGATTGCTGTGCCACTTTTGTGGATTTGTATCTGTGGTATGTACACCACAAGACATACACACTTACTTGTTGCTGCAGAAACAAATCCACAACATTAAAATCCCAACACTGCTTCTGTATGAAGAAGCATGGGTCCCTGTAGCCACAGATACGAATTCATGATACCCAAATTATAAGAGATTTTTTTTTTACCTTCAGAAGTGCATGCCCCTGTGGGGTGTATGCTTCTGTAGCCTCCCATACTCATTCACAGTCTAAGACATACTATACATACATTTGACAGACCCACGCTTCTTCAGCCAGATGTGTAAGACATACATACTGACCTCTAGTTGCAAAAGCGCAGCTGCCACAAAATCCATGATACTAAAATTGCAACACTACTTTTCTCTGCGGAAGCACAGGCTTATGGCGGACTATGTCTCTTAAGCCTCAAGCATCAGACATACACACCAACTTCTGTCTTCAGAAAGGCAAGCCCCTAAGGAGCCTGCAGTTATGCAGACAGAAGTAATGTTGCAATGTGGTTGTAATGGTTTCGCCAGTGGATCTAGAAACTGTTCAAGAGGGTAACAGTTGTTCAGTTACTTAGATGCATATATAGAAAAGCATGCACTAACAGATTATGCTACCTAGTGAGGTAGCTGGTACAGTGAGCATGAGTACAGCAGAGAAAGCCATGATGCAATGCAGTTGTTTGCAGTAAATGACATCATACAATACTCAATAAAAAGGGTTTAATTACCAGTTATTTACACTGTACCCTGCAGCATATGCAGCATTTGTGTGATATACTTCAGCATTACTGCATTGCTTTCATGGCTGGCACCCCTGTACATCTGGCTGCAGAGGTCCAGAACCCATGGGACCTTCTGTGTACAGAAGGGCAGGCCCCCATGAGGCCTGTGCTTCTGCAGCTACACATTTATTTATGTATTTATTTATTTAAGAGATTTACCAGGAAGGCATGCTGAGCAGAGTACTGCTCAATTCCAGATGTGCCCTGGGGGGTAGGGGGGTTACAGCAAAAACAAGAACATACATTGGCAGAGTACAGGCAGTAGGTGAGACAGTTCTAGTACAGTTACAGGTACAGTTATAGATACTTAATCACTAAAATGTGTTACCAGACATGCGTAGGGAGCAGAACTACAAGTTAGAATCAGAACAAGTTGCTGCACAACTGGGAGGATTATGGAGATGAGGGGGAGGACTAAGGGGGGGTTACAGTTGCAGTTGGTAGCGAAGTGCAGTCTGAGAAGAGCATTCAGTTGAGGAGTACTTGAGGAATGTCTGATGTCGGCTGTCAGGGAGATCCATAGTTTGGGCAACCTGAAGCTGAAAGCAGCCTGGCCTGACCGGGTGGATCTGTGGGGGATATGTAGGAGCCTAGCGTTGATATTTCGAAGAGCATAAGTAGGAGGAGAGATGGTGGCTAAGGAGGAAGACAGGTAGGAGGGGAAGGTATGTGACCAGAACTTGACGGAGGTTTTAGCGCAGTGGAGCAGTCTTCTGTTATGAAGAGACGGGAGGTCCAGGGATTGGTAGAGGACACAGTGGTGGGTATTGGGAGGGAGATTTAACGAGAAGCGGCAAAAAGAGTTGAAAAGGGGATCCAGCCTAGCTAGGGAAGTTTGGGGTGCGGACATACTCATGGACACAGAATGACATACACACATGCTACTGAATTTGTGTCATCTGGAAACAGTTATATGTTGCTTGTCTTACCTGATGATGGCTGTCTGTGTGGTGTTGTCCATTTGTTGCTTTTGGTTTGGGGGGGTTAGGGCTAGAAACCCTAATGCCATATTTCACTACTTTTGCTGCATTAAGTTAAACCCTAACTGGTTCATTAATGGAGTTTTTGCAAATAATTTCCTTTCTTTTTGATATAGTAGAATCGTATCCTCATTCACACATGTCCCTTTGAGACCTGCATGAACAGAAGCAGACAGGCAGGGCCCTCTTGACCCTGTGTCAATGGAAGAATCTGTCTTTCTATGGACATACAGGGCCTGCTGGCCCTGTGCTTCCATACAATGAAGAATGTGAAGAATTTGTTGGGCTGACTGGTGGACTGTGGAAGAGCAGAGCCCTCAGGAGTCTGTACTTCAATGTGACCACAGATGCCCAGATCAAAGAGTTCATCTCTCAGCCAATGCACAGGGCCCTCTGCCACCTATGGGTGCAGAGGTGCAGTGCCCTATACCAAGAGAAGAGCTGTCTGCACAATACGGTACCTGGGTCCATGCAGATAACCCTGCACCTCTCCTTCCCTAGTTAGAGGGTATTGCATAACAACACCATACCCCACTGTCGCCCCATCAAACTGGCTCAGTGAGCTCACCCCCAAACTCAGCTCACCAACATAGCATCATAAAATACTACCTTCTGTTTAAAGTCAGGCACTGCGCATAATTCTTAATAATTATTATTGTTTTTTTTTAATTTTTATTTTGTCCCCAAATTGTAAAGACAGTCATTTTATGACTCTCTTTATAAAGATGACAAGTGGCATTTACAGTATATGGGCCAAACCATTATTTTACACCACAGTTGTGAAAATATGTCTCATTCAAGATTTAAAAATCGACACCTGTCGCCTTTATGATGTGGTGTGAAAAAATGGCTATGTTAAAAGTTTGTAGAAAAATACTGACAACTAGCAAAATTATGAGTAAATATTTCAATGTTCCCTCATGAATTGGTCATTTAATTATAATTTTACACCTAATTTTCAACATAGCTTTCTTATTACCTTGCCTCATGAACCCGGTATGTGAGCATTTTGAAATCCCTGTTGAAATTTCATTTTATGCCACAGGTGTGAAAACACATTTTGGTCAGGATTTTAAAAAATGACAACTATCATGTCATGTTCATGAGGCAGTGTGATAAAATTGCTGTGTTGATACTGGTATACTGAAAATTATCGCATTCATGAGCCAGAGTAGAAATATTTTAATGTACAATCATAACATTGTTGTTTTTTTCTAGATTTTTACCCCAAATTTTTAACGTAGCCTTCTTATGACCCCAACTTATTAACCCAGTAGATGAAAAGTTTCAAATCTTGGCCAAAACATCATTTTGCATCACAAGTGCGAAAACATGTCTTGGCCAGTATTTGAAAAATAACAGCTGTCACATTCATGAGCTGGTGTGAACAAATGGCTATGTTGAAAATCTGGGGTCAAAAACACAAATCCAGGCACTCACCACCACAAAAGAACTTGGCCCAGAAGGGAAACATTTTAAAAGGATTTATTGAATTGCCTGACGCATTTCTGGTCCCACTGGACCCTTTATCAAAGGCTAAATGAGGCAGAAAAAACACACACATATATAATCCTAGAATAGATACATAGATACATAGACAGTGTCGGCAGATAAGGGCCTATGGCCCACCCAGTCTGACCATTTAAGTTTGTAAATTCAGTTTATGTTTTCCAGGAAGTCTGTTGCCTCTTACCCCTGACCTCCAGAATTCCTTTATGTCTATCCCATGCATTCTTAAATCCCGTGATTGTTTCAGCCCCCACCACTTCCTCTGGCAGGGTGTTCCACTTGTCCACCACCCATTCTGTGAAGAAATTCTTCTTCACGTTTCCTCTGAATCATCCTCCCTCCAACTTCATCCCATGCCCTCTAGTCCTGGAACATCTTTTTCGCTTAAAAATAGTGCATTCCTGCACCCTGTTCCTCCCTGTAAGATACTTGTATGTCTCTATCATATCCCCTCTCTCCCTCCTCTCCTCCAGGGAGTACATGTTCAGTGCCTTCAACCTGTCCTCATAGGACTTATGATGCAATCCATGCACCATCTTTGTTGCCCTCCTCTGAACCTTCTCTACCCTGTCTATGTCCTTACATAGGTAAGGTCTCCAGAACTGCACAGTGTACTCCAGGTGCGGCCTCACTAGTGTCTTGTATAGTGGAATTATGACCTCCCTTTTCCTGCTGGTGATGCCCTTGCCTATGCATCCCAGCATCCTATTTGCTTTACCTGCTGCCTTGTCACACTGTTTCCCTACCTTGAGGTCATCAGAGATGATAACTCCAAGATCCCTTTCCTGCTTGGTGCATGCTATATCCTCACCCCCAACTGATATATTGTGCCAGGGTTTTGTGCCCTATATGCATTATCTTGCACTTCCTTGCATTGAATTTCAACTGCCAAACCCCTGACCATTCTTCAAGTTTCTGCAGGTCCTTCTCATTCTGTCTACACCCTCTGGTGTGTCTACTCTGTTACAGAGCTTTGTGTCATCAGTGAACAGTGAAATTCTGCCTTCTAGGTCCTGTGCAATGTCACTGATGAAGATATTGAATAGTACCGGTCCCAGCACTGATCCCTGTGACACATGACATGACAGATCACATGACAAATCACATCAATTAAAAAACACAAATAAAATGTGTCTAACAATGAAGCAGTACTACATTCCTCCATGGAATTCTATATATCTAACAGGCAGAACACTAATTACTTCAAACATTCAATGAATAAAAACAGCAGTACTAGTTTAACAATTATACAACATTAGAAAACTACATTCCTCCATGGAATTCAATATATCTAACAGGCAGAACACTAATTACTTCAAACATTCAATGAATAAAAATAAACAGCAATCTGGGGTCAAAATACTGAAAATTAACAAAGTTATGAGTGAGCATTGCCAAATTTCAATGTAGGCTAATAACTTTTTTTTTTTCATAGTAGTACTTCAAATTTTCAACATAGACCTTCTTATGACACTACCTCTTGAACAATGATGGTGAAGATATTCAAATCCTGCCCGAAAGGAGATTTCATGCTGTGACCACTAAATTGGGATGGATTTGAAAAATCCCATCACCTTTGTTCATGAGGTGGCATCCCAAAAAGGCCATGTTAAAAATGTGGTACCAAAATATTGAAAAATGACAAAGTTATGAAAAAAAGTTCAAACCTCTTAGAAATACATTAAACTGAACTTACCTAGCTTCTCATAGTGCAGTCACCAGTTCCAGTAGCAAGATGTGACTTCAGTCAGAGAGTGGATCTACACCATGGGTCATGTTCAGGTGAATGAGGGTGTGCTGGGTGCGGTGTGGAGGTGGGTGTTGAGTGGGGTGTCATGATATGAAGGTTGGGGGTCTCGGGGGTCAGGTCGCTGATGGAGCATTTTCTTTTCTTCAGGTAAAGCAAACAAACAAAGATCAATCATGGTTTTCTTTATTTTAGGGGTACTCAAACAGACACTGGGGATTGGGCACCCTTCTGTCAGGATGACCTTTAGTGGCTCTGGGGGTGAGCAACCCAGGGCTGCCACATACATTATGGTAAGGGGGAGGTGACCTGGAAAGGTGGGAGGCAAACGAAGTGGTACAGGGGGTAGGCACTCTGGTCTGCTTATTACTATATATTTCTACACACACACACACACACACACACACACAAACACACATTTACACACACACACATATATTCATTGCAAAAAACTTTGTTAATGCATCAGTTAGGGTTGAAGCGACAAAAGTAGGAAAATGAGACATTAGAGTTGAGACCCTAACCCCCCACTCTACCCCCCACCCTCCACAGACCAACAGGGCATGGGGTGTGCTTTGGGGTCATTGGGCCTAACTCTCACCCCATTCTCCTATACTCTACCATGTCAGCTTTATTTTTTATTACCTTTTGGTTTAAAATGTTCTCCTAGCCAGTCCAGTGTTGCTGAGGGTTCAGGCTCAGGATGCCACACCTCGCGCCACACCAGCAACCTGGGTTCAGGAGTGAAATTGGGCCATCCAGTGTTGGCAGGGACAAGAAAACACTGAATATAGGGAGGACTGCTCTCCTTCCTCAGGCTGGGTGGGTATGCTTGCCGTGGTGCTGGTGGCTCCTGGTGGTGACTGGGGGCGGCGCATCTTGCAGCATGCCCATCTGGGGTTGAAGTGGCCGCAGACACCTTACATGTGGGTGCATGCCCATTGTGTGCAGAGCATCATTGCACATCCATGCTCTGGGAACACACACCAACAGAAAAACCCTGGTCCCACAGATAGGTGAAGGCAACCTACAGTGCCTGACAACACACACCCAATGCTGGACTCATCTCACCAGCTTTCTCAGTCCCCCACCTTGCCTTGGGTCCTGTGCACTAAGTGAGGATCATCGGATTGGGGTAGGGTGGAGGAGTGTCTGTCCCCAATTTCCTGGTGAGGACGAGGCGGGGTGAGGTGAGTGAGGTCTGCCTAACAGAGTTCCATGGGGACAGTCATAAAGTCTGCAAAAAAATAAATAACCAAATAAAGTGTTCTGGGGTGCAGGACATGCAGTGCAAATTGTATTTTTACAGTGTGAATGTTTTTTTCTAATTACTGTTCACACTGTATTTCAAAATACAGTGCAAGTGGTTTTTCTAATTTTCTAATTACCGTTTGAACTGTATTTACAAAATACAGTTCACACTGCCAGTTCTGCATCTATCATAAAACTTTCTTTGCCACCTCATTGCCACTATATGGTTTGGACTTTTCGTCTGAAATTTGCAGGATGGCAAGCCCTTGCACCGCAGATGAGCCTTATGCTGGTTTGCTGAAAAAATTACACTGGTTCCAGAGTTACAGCACTCCAAAGTTGTGAATTTTCCCAAAGGATAATGTTGCAGCACCCGTGGTGCTTTGCGGTACCCATATCTCGAAAATGATTCAAGATGCAGATTTTTTGCTAGGGGCATTTTAGTCCACCTTTAGGTGGACTAAACCTGTGTGCAGATTTCAAAGTCTTGATTACAGCTGCAGTGGAATTTTTTTCATAGTTGCTATGGTTACTGAGATATTGGCAAATTAATGTTACAAGGGTTCTTTTTCAACACTATGGTGCTGTTGTATGGCTCTGCAGTTATGTATAAGTGGGAGTGCAGTGCCCAGAGGGCCTGCACTTTCATATACACATACCATTATGCAAAACTGGGCAGTGTGAAGGGAGCTCAGCACCCAGATGGCCCGCACTCCCACAAATACTTACCACTAACAACTTACATTACACAGTATTACACTTTCTCAAAAAGAAGGAACATTCATTGCAAAAAACTCCATTAATGCATCAGTTAGGGTTGATGTCACAGTGACAAAAATGTGGAAGTTCAGTGTTAGGGCTACCACCCCTACCACCCCACCCCTCCCACACCATACATGCACTAACAGGCATTGGGGCGTGCCATGGGGTCATCAGAACTAACTCTCACCCCATTGTCCTGTACTGTAGTGTGTCAGCTTGTTTACACATGAAATGGGGTGAGAATTGAGCCTGATGACCCCATAGCATGCCACAATGCCTATTGGTATGTGTAGGGTATGGGTGGGGGTAGGGGTGGTAACCCTAACATCGAATTTCCAAACTTTTGTCACTGTAACATCAACCGTAACTGATGCATTAACAGAGTTTTTTTTGCGATGAAAATATATTATATTGGTCCAGTAGGGTCAGTATATTAGGGTTGCACAGCAACTTCTATGTTAAGCCCAAGCCGGCCCGTCGGCACAGCGGTTGGATTTCCGCTTGCGATGCCGGCGACCCGGGTTCGGGAACGGACCCGGATCGTCGGAGGGCCGGCCGGGGGAGTAGGATTGAGTGTCCGTTGGGCAGCTCTCCTACTCCGGGGGGAGGGTGTGGGTTGCACCCGGTACGCTAGAGACTCCTGGTGGAGGCCGGGAGTACTAGCGTAGCCGAGGCTAGACATAGGGGGGAAGGAGGTGGACGTTGACGTCATTGTACATCCCCGCCTCCTCTGGGAGAAAAAGGAGGAAAAAGATGGCGGGGCAGGACCACCGATAGATGAAGCCCTCCCTGGAGAGCCTCGCATTGCCACCATCGCTGCAGGACCCCAACCAGTTATAGTTCCGGGGTCACAAAGGTGGCCCGCGGCCCGACCCTCTGGGGGGCAAGCTGGGGGTGACCGAGGGTCCTCAGCAGCAATTGGTGGTGGTGGAGGTCTCCGGGGGCCGTGACCAGGGCGTAAAGTGTACTGGTGGTCCTGCCAGGGGGAAAAGCATAATAAATAAATAAAAAAAAACAAAACTTCTATGTTAAGCCCAAATTTTGCATTTTAATAACTTTGTAACCGTTTGTCCGAGTTGCCTGAAATTTTGCATGCACAGTATTGTCCCATAGATCTCTGGATATGAAAAGTTTCATTCCAGCTGGATTTGCAGCTGTGGAGCTGTGTGGCATGAAAAAAATTTATAAAATCCTCAACTTTGTGAAATTCTTTGCTCGTCTCCACAGCCTGAACAGATTGTCCGCCTGGTCCAGAATTTATAGGGTATATGTGGACTAGGTCAAGGAAGTGCCTTTTGAAGGTTTGGTGAAAAAATATGAATCTGTTCAAAAGTTATTAAACTTTTAAATTCCCATTTTATCCTATGGGAAAAATGTATGTGCACCACAAAAGCTTTCGGGAAATTACTGCAAAATTGCATGAAGCTCCCGTTGGTTAACATGGGGCAGTTTCATGAAATTTTGAGGGCCTTTTGTGTAATTTTGTGTGAAAGTTCCCCATGCTAGCCAATGGGCTTTCGTGCGATTATATGAATTTCACGGTAAAACAGCTCTAAACAACCAGTTTCATTGCCACTTCATAGCAAAAGAACAGATAGGGATTTGAGGCTGAAATTAGCTAAGTGGCAAGCTCAAGCCCTACTGATGTGCCTTTTGGTGGTTTAGTGAACAAATGTACACTGCTTCCATAGTAACAGCACTCCAAACTTACAAAATTTCCCATAGGATAACATTGCGGTGCCCATGGCACCTTTTCAGCATCCGTATCTCGTAAAACAGTTCGAGATGATGAATTTTTGATACTCACAGCTTAGTTCACCTTTAGGGACACTTTTCAGTGGACTACACATGCATGGAGGTTTCCAAGTCATGATTATAACTGCAGTGAAATTGTTTTCATAGTTGCTACGGTTACTGAGCTATTACCAAATTTGCGTTAGATGGGTTCCTTTTCATGTCTGTAGGCCTGCAATATTTATCCATACGTATGTTTAAGTGGGAGTGCAGGGCCCCATATGCATACCATTTGCAAAAATGAGAGTGGGGTGCATGCCATTATGCAGTGCTGGGACGGCAGGGCCCACAGGGCTCTACTCTCCCACTGGGACATGAGAATTCATTGCAGTGTTTCTACACTTATGGATATATGGTAGCGCAGGGCCCATAGGGTCCTGTGCTCTAACAAATAGATAACATTACATATTCATGGCAGTGTAACAGGAGCTCCCACAACCATATACCACTTACATTATACTTTCTTGAAAAGAAGGGAAATGCATTACAAAAAACTGTGTTAATGCACCATTAGGGTTGCAACATCAAAAGTAGGGAAATTCAACCTTAGGGTTGACAAGGATAACACTGCACCCCCACTGGGTGTTCCTGCATGCACAGTGGGGGTGCAGTGTTACCCTTGTCAACCCTAAGGTTGACATGCATTAATGCATTAATGCATTGCATGTTCATTTCTATGTTAAACCCCAGATTTTGCACTTTAATAACTTTGTAACTGTTTGTCCAATTTGCCTGAAATTTTGCATGCACCATCTGGTACCATAGATCTTTGAATCTGGCAAGTTTTATTCTCGTCGGATGTGCAGTTGCAGAGCTGAGGAGTGCCAAACATTTTGAAAAATACCACTTTTTGGCAAATCTTTGCTCGGGGCTACAGCCAAAATGGTTTGGGGGTCTGGTCTGAAATTGTTAGGGTATATGGGGTCTGGGTCACTGAAGTGGCTTTTGAAGGTTTGGTGAAAAAAATATTAATTCATTCAAAAGTTATTAAAGTTTAAAGTTTCCCATTATCGCATATGGGAAAATATATGTATGCCTCAAAAGTGCTTTTTACTTTTGTGAAAGTCCATTTTACTTTAGCAAATGGAGTTTTAACTTTTGCAAATCTGCCATCTTGTTTTCAGTTAGCGACACGGAAAAATGCTGTTATTCAGAAAAATACTGCCCATTGGTAAACACCAACAGTTATATTTAACTAATCAGGGCCCAAGGAACATGATCCTGACATTAGTTTTTGAAAATAATGGTCGGAAATATGTTTTTTTAATTTTTCTGTTGGACGTTTCGTAAATTTGTGAAAGCACATTTGTGAAACTTTCACAAATTTGCGGAAGTTTCGTAAGCCTACTTTCACAACTTTTGTAAAAGTTTCACAGATTTGCAAAAGTGCACCCCAAAAAATGTTGCTTCTTTGCCAAATCATAGCAAATAAATGGTTAGGACTTTTGAGCTGAAATTTGCAGGGTAGAAAGGGCTTGCACCACAGATGTGCCTTTTGTTGATTTGGTGATAAAATTTACATCAGTTCCATAGTTACAACATCCGGAAGTTTAGAAATTTCCTATAAGATAATGGTTCGAGATGCAGATTTTTCCGCTAAGCACAGCTTAATACTAAGCATGTGTGCAGGTTGCCAGGCCATGATTACAAATGCAGTGGAATTTTTACCGATATTCCTATGGTTACTGAGATATTGCATCATTTGCATCACAAATGTTGCTTGAAATGTCTCTAGGCCTGCGCTGTGTCTCTAAACTTATGGGTAGATGGGAATGCAGAGCCCAGAGGACTCTGCACTTCCACATATGGATATCATTATGCAATAATGAGAACACAGGTCCTTCCATTGTGCAGTAGCAGGGTCCTGGGATCTCACAGGGAGATGAGGGTTCATTACAATGTCTCTACACTTATGGATAAATGGGAATGCAGGGCCCTGCACTCCCACATATGGATACCATTATGGCATGATGGCAGCATGATGGGAGTGCAGGGCCCAGAGTGCCTTATGCTCCCACAACCACAACCACAAATGGCCTTGCCTAATCTGGGGCCCCATGCTCACTGCCCTCCTCTTTAGTCTGGACAGTTACCTCTCCCTGCCTTGCCCTCCTTCTTCCTGCCTCACCCTGCCCACCCCTTCGCCCCATCTCCCTTTTCTCACCCCCACAGGCAGTTACTGACTTTTATCCCTCCCCTTCAGAGCTCTTACCCTCACCCTTTACCCTCTGACAACAGCCTTCCTACGTACATACACCCCCTTCCCTCAGACCAGCAGCGCTTATTTCTAAGATTGCCCTTGGCTGGTACTGTATGTCATGCTGCCTAACATTGGCACATTTTGAATTACTGGAATTTCCTAAGCCTCAGTCTCTTGCTTCTTTTTATTGTGTAACTATGTATAATTATGTCGACCTCTGTATGGATGTATACCCCCATTCCTTTGACGTGGAACTTTTGTAAATGAGCAGTTCCTTCTCAAAGGTATTTGTAATTTTAGATTTCAATAAAATAAAAATAAATTTCAGTTTCTCAAAAAAAAGGGAAATTTGTGCAAAAGACTCTGTTAATGCATCAGTTAGGGTTTCTATTACAGTGACAAAAGTCTGGAAATTCAATGTTAGGGTTACCAACCCTACCAACCCCCCACCCTCCACACACCAACAGGCATCGAGGTGTACCTTGGGGTCATCGGGCCTAGCTCTCACCCAATTCTCCTATACTGTACCATCTGAGCTTCCTTACATATAGAATGGGGTGAAAGGTGGGTCCAATGACCCAAGGCACATCTCAATGCCTGTTGGTGTGTGAAGGGTGGGGAGGGGTGGTAGGGTTGGTTACCCTAACATCAATTTCCAGACTTTTGTCACTATAATAAAAACCCTAACTGATGCATTCACTGAATTTTTTGCAGTGTATGTATATATATATATATATATTATAGTGACACGGTCTCACCACTATATTTAGGGTGGAGATGTCACTTCTATGTTAAAGTCAACATTGTGTGCGTTAATAACATTGGACCCATTTAACAGATTTGCCTGAAATTTGGTATGCACGGTGGGGCATGGTAGATCTCTTGATTTGCCAAATTTTGTTTTGGTCAGACTTACAGTCTTTGCGCATCAAAATGATGAAAAATTCTAAATTATCCATTTTTGGAGGCAGCTTTGGGGATTTTGTATGTAGCCCAGTGCAGCTGTTGTGTGGTGTGCCACTCTGTGAGATGGCTTGTTTGAAAGAGCTTTGGTGGCCAAACATGCCACTTTTTGTTTAGTGAAAAAATATTTATATGTACAGTATGTTTTGCAAACAAAGAATGGGGTTCTGTCCATCTCGTCCCACCTGTCGATCAAAGAATATGCAGCCTTGCAGTTCAAGAATCTTTGTCCCCCGAGAATTCTTTGATCATGAGGTCCACCATCTTGTTTTTAGATTTCTGATTGTAAAAACACAAATATCTCACCTCAGGGGTCGCTCCTGAAATAAAACTTGGATGGGTTTTACTCAGGAGGCTCCAATCTATCAAGCCATGCCTTTGATTTCATCCAAAATGGTCAAAAAGTAGAGTTATAAGGTTTTAAAATCTTTGATCATGGCTCGCTAATGATCTTTGATCACGAGCCTGCAAATTCTTTGATCGCGAGATTTTTTGATTGCGATCATGCATCGTGAGCGAAGGATGAGATGGCTGAATTAAAAAATCAATTTTCTCAGCCCAGGGGCCTAGGAAGTCAAATGAGGGTGGGTTTTGCTCAGGGAGCTTCATTCTGCCGAACCACGGCGATGGTTTTCCACAATTCCTTGTAATTTTTGAATGAGAGCATTTTTTTGTTCTTTAATCATGAGCCTGCAAAGTTCTTTTATCGCGAGCCTGCAAATTCTTTGATTGTGAGATTCTTTGATAGCGATCATGCATCACGAGCAAGAGATGAGATGGCCAAATTAAAAAATCAATTTTCTCATCCCAGGGGTGCCCTAGGAAGTCAAATAAGGGTGGGTGTTGCTCAGAGGGCTTCGTTCTGTGGCTATATGTAACATTTTTATTCATATTAAATAAAAGTTTAAAAACAAATATGGTATATGTAAAAAAAAATGAATAAATCCACATGTTTCTTGTCAAGTACTGTAGTCCCTCTATTGCTATTCTTGGGCAGTAGAAGGCACTACTATTTAGGGGACCACGATTCAGTAAAATCCTTAGCTGCCTCATGGTTTCATGGGATGTGTAGTTTCTTTGCACTGGGGCTGGTGTGGCTACTCTGGGGTGCCGTGTTTAAATGCCCTGTACAGTAGCATAGACTTTCTATTTTCTTTGGAGAGTCAGGAGTGTTGCTGTGTGTTGGAGACTTGGATTGGCATGGAGGATGCTGAAAAGTTAAGCCGCCTGGAGTCAAGTAAGAAGATGAGTCGCCCCACCCAGCACTGAACTGGAATCCAGCCCTAGCATCTTGGACGCCACCCGCTAGGAGTGGAAAGTTGGTTTTGGAGGCAGAGGGGGACAGAGAGAGAGAGAGAGAGATCAGAACCGAGGGAGACTAGAGAGCACGGGTCCGGCCACAGTCCATAAGAGCTGGGTTATATGGGCCCATGTGGCATAGGCTCCAGCAATAATCTGAAAAGCAGGCCCAGACCCAGCAATAATTTGCCCCAGGTCAGTTTTGATTTTTCCCCTCTGAACTACTGGGCGTACACCAACCCCTCTGTGTGACCTTTTGCAGTGCCCCCAGTGTGAATGGAATGTTCCCCCCCTCCTCTAATGGTGGTGTGTTTCTTTTTTTGTAAACTGGAGCCCATAGAAAATTCAATGTGCTTGCGCACAAAGAGAGCTGGCACTCTTATTGGGTGGCAGTGAGATTTCAGCCGCGACGAGTCAACAGCGAGAGTCTCGAGACAGTGCGAGTGGTTGAGCCAGTTTAGGCAGTGCAGAGAGAAATTGGCCCAGGAGGAGACCCACAGCAGGTTAGGCGGTGACCCAGCCAGAAGAAGCTGAGTGACGACCAGAGAGGGAGTCAGCCAGGGGCCGGAAGAGTGGCAGATGTAGCAGGGGACTGGCTCTGGAGTTGGTAGGCCGTGGGCTGCCGGGGAGGGGGGAGTTGCCCTCCTTGTTCTTGTGGTGGTGGTGCAGTGGTTGCAGTCATCATCATCTGGACAGGACACATGCTGAGGAGGAGGACCATTGTGGATAACCACCACACCAAGTGACAGTACAGGAAGGTCCTGGCTGGACTCGGTATTAGGCCATGAGGGGCCCAGCAAGTCATCGTAGGGTCGTTGCGCTGATGAGTCAGGCAGGTGAGACAGGGCAGCTGCAGCTTGCTAAGAGGTCAGAGTATAGTCTCGGAGACCCACCAGATGCAGCGGAGGAGGACTGAGAGCCAGCAGCAGGTAAATAAGGTCGGGGAGACAGATGGGGAGCCAGATCCTCAGGGCAAATTTGTGACAGTTTACTGATGGTTTTATTCTGCAAAGCAGAAAAAGGTGGACTATCCCAATCCTTTAGGCATAAAGGGTGATCTGTACTTTTATTTGTAACTAAGCACCTTAGCACACATCTAGCTTCCACTGCAGTTTACACAATGTCATGTTCCAGAGCATGTAGAACAGCTGTTTATTCCTTTTTCTGTGTAATGTCTGCAAAGCAGTAGCACAAACCCTATTTCCAATCTGACAATAGATACAGATCCCAACAGTGGATGGATGGGGAGCACTTGTACAGTAGTACTCTTAACCCAGAAATCTCCAGCTACATGGAACAGTCAGACTTACTGAGGCCAGGGGAAGCATTTGTACTTAAATTGCTACATGTTGATCTTGCATAACAGCATGCTATATAGCACATAGCCCGGCTAGAATCAACCAGCTTACATTGACTTTTTTGGAAGCAGTTTTGGCATTGCTGACTGAGAAAGACACACTGAGCAGAGCTCATTTCCCAGTACTGGGGGCGGGGGGTGTCTGATAAAGTGAGGACAAGGAATGCAATGTACAGTGCAAAAATCATATGGCACTAGACACTGTACATAGTTTTACAAAGATGCATGGTGGTAACAGGTAATAAATCATGAAAACTGTACAACAGTTTGTGATCATGTGCCAAGGTAAATTACCAGTCACCCAAGCCTGTGTGTGGCTAGCTGCAGAAGCAGAGTAGGCAGAGATGTGCCAGCAGGAGAATTTTAAAGAATAGTGCAAAAACAAGAGATGTTATAGGAAGAAGAAAATTATTCCAGAAAGTTAGAATGCAGACAGAGAAGGTGGTCTGACCAGTGGAGGTTTTACAGTCAGGGATGTGGAAAGGTCTAGTGTTAGCTAAACGAAGGAAGTGCAGAAATATAGACAGTGATGACAGGTAAGGGCCTCGTGGCTCATCCAGTCTGTCCAATCTTACCTATTGTACAGGATGTTACAGGTACGCTAGGGGTCATTCATACTGCCATCAATTATACCATCATCCCCACCTACTTTTATTATTACCATATGCCACCTGTACATAAACCCTACTACAATTTTGGTGCAGACCACTTCTCTTGGCAACTTTGTCCACTTCACGCTACTGCCTCTCTTTAAAGAAATACTTCCAGGCACACTTTCTGAACCTCCCTCCTGCCAATTATTTTAGAATCTCCCCCCCTTGTGCCCATGTCTGTAATCACTGTGAACAGATAGCAGATTACGGCTTGCCACCCTGCTCGTTTCATGTAGAAATGTATAGGTTTCTGTCATGTGACCCCTCTCCTTCCTGGCCTCTAGCATGTACACGTACAGGTCTTTCAACCTTTTCCCATGCTGACCTTGAATCATCTTGGCAGAACTCTACACTTTCTTCACCCTGTTGCTTTCCTTCTTCAAGTGTGGACTCCAGAGTGATATACAGTACTCTAGGTGTGGCTGCACCTGGATCTGTACAGGGGGCAGAGTCCCTCTCATCTACTGCTGCTAATATCTCTGTACCTTAACATTATGATTGCCCTTCCCACTGCTTTAGCAGACTGCATTAATTGTTTCAGGTTGTCTGTAATTACCTCTCCATGGTCCCTCTCCTCACCTGGTTGCCTATTCTAACTTTACTACCCTCCCCCACCCCCCATTCTATACTCTTTTCTCCGGTTCCTGGTCCCTGTATGCATAATCTTGCATGTTACTGCATTCATTTTCAGCAGCCAGAGCCTGGACCCAGATCCTCCCTCATTGTGCTTACACCCTTCACATTGTCCACTCTGTTGCAGATTTTGGTACCTTCTACAAAGAGGCAGATCTTTTCATTAATATCCTCCCCAGTGTTGCATATAAAGACATTACAAAGGACTGGGCCAAAGTATAGCTTCTTGGGGAGCCCCACTTGTGACCTCACTGACCTCAGAGAATTCACCATCTAAACAACCCTCTACATTCTTCTACTCAGCCAGTTTCTGATCACCCCTGTGACTCCTTCTCCCATGCCCAGGTCACTCATTTTTTTTTTTTTAGCACTCATTCATGTGGGACTGAGTCAAACGCAGTGCTAAAGTTCTAGGATAGAGCATGCATTGCCTGACCTTTATCAGCTGCTTTTGTGGTATGTGTGATTTTGTATTTCTTTGAAACTTGGCTTCTCAGCGAATGCCCTTTGGGGTAACCATTGCCTCCATGCTTGTGTACTGAGGTTCTTTGTTTTTCAGTTTGCTTTTTTGACCCACTTCAGTAAGTCTATCAGATTCATCTGATAGGACCTCCCTTGATGAAACTTACTGATTTTGTTCCTGTAGTCCATTTGCCTCCAGAAAATCCACCAGTCTTTCATTTATAATGGTCTTCAGCATCTTACATGTAATGGACATCAGGCTTACTGGCCTGTACAGTAGTTCCCTGTCTTGGGCTGGCCCTTTTCTCACTATTATGCCGGGGTATATTTGCTGTCTTCCAGTACCCTAATGCAACTGTGGCATTATTTAGAGAGCCCGAGTAAGATAGTGTGAGTTGTTTTACAATCAAGGCAGTGCTATGGAGCCTTCACGGAATCACAGCCTTGCAAATAATCATAAAGTTAGTTCATTGCAATGCAGTCATGAGGGCTCAGGTTCTATAGTTTAGGTGTATTTCCAGTGGTCATTCAGGTGAGCAAGGTAAGTCTGTTCACTGACGACACCAAAATCAGAGCAGTGGTGGATGGATGGCAGGGATGGAAGCAGCTGCAGTGGGACATAAGCAAGCTAGAGGAGTGATCAGAGAGGTAGCAGCTGGGGTTCAGTGCAAAGAAGTGCAAGGTTATGCACTTCAGGGTGAAGAACCCAAGGAGGTAATACTGGCTGGGGGGGGGTTAAGCAGGGGATCACTAAGGAGGAGAAGGACCTGGGGTAATGATAACAGGGACCTTGAAAAACACTGCCCAGTGCAGGAGAGCAACTGCAAAGCAAACAAAATGCTGGGGTGCATTGCGAGAGGGTTTTTGTTCAGGCAAAGAGAGGTGATCTTGCCCCTCTACAGGTCACTGGTAAGGCCGCACTTAGAGTATTGTGTGCTGTTTTGGAGGCCATACCTAAAGCATGATATCAGGCTACTGGAGGGGGTACAGAGGAGGGCAACAAAGATGATATCTGGAATGTAGGGGAGAGACTATGACAGCAGGCTGGGAGACCAGAATATGTACACCCTGGCGGATAGAAGGGACGGGGGGGGCGGACATGATAGAGACATTCAAGTATCTGAGGGGAATCAATAAGGATGTTGCAGACAGGGTCTTTAAGCTAAGGAGGGGGAGGGACACCAGTGGGCACGGGCTAAGAATAGAGGAGGGAAGATTTAGGAGGGAAATGAGGAGACACTATTTCACAGAGATGGTGGTAGCAAAATGGAATGCACTACCAGAATGGGTGGCATTATATAAATCTGTGAACAGCTTTAAAAGGGCATGGGACAGGGAACAGAGGAGAGTGAGGGTAGGGGTGGTAATGTGATGACAAAGGGGGGGGTGGGGTAGCTGTAAACTAGGGGTGCTAGCTGTGCACTTGAACAGTCTTAGATAGACCAGGTGATCTGTTTCTGCTGGCGCATTTTTATGTTCATAGGTGATCATGTTTGTGTTCTGAGGAATCCCAGATCTGGTTCCTTCCTGGTGATTGGTGTTGTGTTCAGATGATTTTTGCATTTGAATGGGATTTGCTTGCTGGCTGTATTCTGACAGGTTTCTTCCAAACTTGCACATAGTTTTTCAGATCCTGTTTGTGGAGTTCCAGGTTGCATTCCAGTTCAAGGATCATTCTCCCTTCTTGATCATTGACAAAAACCCAACACCAGAATGCCAGAAAAGCACAGGGATTCTGGAACCCAACTCAAAACAAAGTGGAATGCTGCAGGGAACCACAGCTGAGCAATGCAGCCATAAGTTTCTCCCCCCAAGTTTTAAAATTTATCTTGTGGTAATCTGTGGACACAACTGTCATATACACTTCTGGGCACTTATTATTTTTAAAATGTACTGTGCAACAAAGATCTCCTGGCTTAGGATCCCAGCCCTCCGTGGCATGGAGGGAGTTGGACACAGGCCAGCAGCAGGAGTCAGGGGTTGCAAGACTGGAGATTAAGCAGCAGTTATAATGTTTACTCAGGATAGAAAACCAGACTCTAAAGCTATTTTAAAACAGTTAATTCCATAATAGCCTACCAGCCATTTGTTGTTTTCATTGTTTATATGATGTTTGGATAGACAAATCACAAAAAGAGAACATTTGCAGTTAGTGTATTGCTTTGCTGTACTGTGCCTTGTATTATATGAGTGCTGGTTCAAGTGGAATTACAAGTCAAGTTTCAGCTGGGAAGAAGTTTGAAAAATTGAGTCTTGAATATTGTTGAAGCTGTTTTTATTGATACTGCTCCTCTTGTCATGTTTTTCAGTTTGGGTTTAGTCTCGTGCACGTTTTGCTCTATACAACCTATTAAAATGGTTTGGTGCTAGCCTTGCCTAGGAGTTCTACCCGTAGTTCTGTTTTGTCTCTGTACTTTTTGCAGGTAAAAAATGTGTAAATTGAACAAATATCTCTAAACTGGTCCAAAATGGGAAGAGCAAGAGATCCATTTTTTTTCCTGTCAGTCTTTTGCTGAGTGACCTTCTGCTGTGTAGTGGGATCCATGACAGTCAGTCGACAAATTTTTTGTTGACCAACATTACAGTGACATCCTTATGTCAACAGCATTTGCGGTTTGCATAAGAGAGTCACACAACAGTCACAGGACAGACTTTTCTCTGGGGGGCTTTCCCCAAACCCCCCATGTAGGGGCTCTTCCCCCCCCATATCCCCGACTGCTAAACTAATCAACTCTGTGTCAGAGTTGTTTTGGGGAGGGGGTACAATACCCCTGAAAACAGTGCTGGGATCCCGCGCCGACACTACAGTGACCTGTCACTGTTGTTGCGGTAGTGTCAGTCACTCTCAAAATGTCGCAGTAGCGTGTGCATACCCTATTAGTGCAGTGCAGAGCTACAGAGAATACAGTGTAATTTTGTCATGTGCTTGCTACACTACTGTGGCTGCACAAGGCCACTTTCAGCATGTGCTTGCTGTTATTTTAGGTTTTGTCCATTTATTTCAGTTGGGGCTGTACCTTCCACAACATCACTTGTTTTTTTAACACAGGGGTGAGGGGAGTAAAGCCCCCCAACTCAAGTAAATGAATACAAAAATAACCGACAAGCTGACATAGCGCAGAGTGTGCTGTAAGTGGGCAAGTAGCACAACTTAAGTGCCACACTAATAGCAGAGGTCTTGTGGTGATCTGGATTAATACCCTATCTACCACATAGAGAGGGCGCTTCTCCCATACAGGCCGCCAGGGGGTTGACCTCTGACCTCTGGCCCCAACAAACATTTTAGAAACCCTGCTCCTATGCCACAGTCTAAGAAACAAGCAGGCAGAAAACAGCGTGGCTGCACCGCAACTCGACTCTACTCATAAGTCGCAAGGGAGAGAGACTAGACTGGGCAGTTTGTCTACCCGTGGCAGAACTGGGCAGACAGACACAGATCAACTAGTTGGCAGCCGGAGGGAGCTCAGCTCTGCCGGAAGAAAGAACAGCAGCACTACAGTGGTCACAGTGCAGTGGCAGGAGCAGAGCAGTCTGTCTGATTGAAAACAAGCTTATAGGCAGGGGCAGTGACTAAAAAGAGCTGTAATTCACTGTTTCACTTTTTTATCAATATCGCTGCCTGCTGCCTTGATTGCTTGTTTCTGTCAGCACTGACATTGACTATCTTGTTGTTGTCTTGCCTGTGCCCTGCCTACCTGCCCAGCCAGGTCCTCTCTTCTTCTTGACTGTTGATCATTCTCTCCCTCTCCCCATCCTCATCTTCATGTCACCTGCCATTCCTCTGAGCAACCAGCCTGGTTAGCACTGCACACAGCACTCCCCTCTCTCTTGAGTTTCACTGCAGCACCAAGCTTAGGGGAGCCAGGAAGCAGCTGCAGAGCTGAGGAGAACAGGAGCCTACTTGCATGCAGATATCTGTGCCTGCAGTGCTGGCTGAGTATTCTTGACTCTTTGTGGTGATGAGGTGACTGATTCTGTACATCTAGTTGGCGGTCGACTCAAGTGCTGCCCCTGACTGTGGAGAGACGGGAGTATTGTTGCGCTCAGTCACTTCGGGCAATTGATCTCATCCAAGGGACTAATTTAAAAGTTTAATTTTCAACATACTAGCCCATGCAGCCACTGGCCAAGGACTACAACTCTGTGTGCAGACTGAAGACAGACAACTGAGGAGCTGAGCCTGGGGTATGTAAATGAATAACACATTCCTGTTTTTGTCCCCCATCCTGTTGCTGCTGTAACTTTTTTTTTCCTAGGTTAAATCATGGAATAATTGGGGGGGGGGGGTGTATGAGAATGTCAGCTGCAATTTGGTTGTTTTTTGGAGTCTTGGAGTAACTATTAAGAAGTGGAGGTGGCAGATGATAGATCAGGTATAGCTAAAGTGTTTATACAGCTGCAGCACAGTGTTTAAGTACCATGCAGTGTATTATGTTGTGTATTAATGGTAAGGAAGAATGGTGTTTTGGAGCAGAAAACTGCATGGAATAGAATTTATTTTACCTCTGTACCTTAGGTCTTGCATCGATATCTTCCATTTCTATAAACTGAAGGCACCACTTCACATTTGTCTTCAGAACACTGACCCATGCTGGCAGGTTTCTGTTCATGTCACTTTCTTTCTGAAAATGTAAAACTATACCTACTGTATGCTCTCTGCTACTAGCTACTGGTATATGGGACACATGCCACAACACAACTGAGTATAAAGTAGGCATTTACATTTTACTTTTTACAAAGTTTGCATTTTCAAGAAAAAACTAGAAATCAGTCATAAGGAAGGTTTGTTCTGCACTCCACTATCAATGTAATTAATATTTAACTTAAATGCGATTACAGAACCTGTGATTTGAAGCCCATATTGGTGAAGAATAGATGCCTGCCATAATGGTTCAGTGCAGAGAAAGGTAAGTGTTGCCTATGTAGAGATAGAAGATTGCAAAAAGAAATTATAGAGGTGAGAAATTACTTTTATGTGTGTTTTGCTCTGAAACACCATTCTTCTGGTGTTTGGTATGTTTCGGCAGCCAACAGAACTGGAGCGAGAGGGGGATCAGGGATCAGACCCTCTACCTCAGGCTCCCTTCAGTTTAATGAGAGATCCCATGTGTTGACTCGCTGTGTTGATCCCAGCCATGAAAGTTTCATGAAACTGACAAACTAATAAGTTTCAATTTCTTGAGAGTGGTCATATTTCCTAGATGTAAGGATTTTGACCTTAGTTTCACTCTCTGGCCCCTGCCTCATTCTGCAGATGGGTTTATATACTTGGGGAAGCATGCCACTTTGGGGGCGAGGGGTCTACTGCTACTGGTTGACAAATCCATGTGACAAAAATAAGATTTTACCCAGAGTCTCAGGCTTCTAAGTGACTACTCATGACACCACATGAGTGCCTTATTTAGGTTTAGTAAAATGGGATGTTCTGTATTAAAGTGTCATATGGAGCCAAGTCAATTCATGTGCTTGCTTAAGTGTCATGTGGTGTGATGAGTTGTGGTGTGGTGTATATGTTGCACTAGGAAAACAAGGTTACTCTGCTGGTTCCATTATTCGCATTTGAGCTTTACTGTATGTGAACGTTTGTGAGTTGCCATTCTGCCCACACTGCCTAAAATTAAGAGCGTTACATATAACAGCATTCTTTCTATATTTAGTATGCCTTATCAGGTGTTGTGGAGACAGAGTTTTTGGGGAACAGCTCTGATTTTCAATCTGTGCATGCATTCGAAGTGTAAAGATTTGTTCACTTAATGTTGCTCCATTATAAAAGAAACCCAAAACACCCTCCACTGGTCACTTTTTGCAGGGACTACTTTTCCTCAGAAGTACATTTTCATTGTTTTTTTAATTTATTTTTCTATATGAATTTTATTTTGATACAGTTTTAAAAAAATGCCACCTATATCCCATTTTCTAAGCGCAATACCCTCCTGGATGGGCAGTATTGGCCAATATCGAACCTTTCAGGGGCTATAAGGCCCTCTGCCTACAGCGTCGGGCCTCATTACACCCCTGGGTGGTCCAGTATTGGCCAATACCACCCACCCTGTCAGGTACTATTGCTTACATAGATAGGGCAGTTTTGCCAATCTTTAAGATTAAATTTCTCAGAAACGGTTTGGTCTTTTTACTTGAAATTTGGAGCGTGTTTATGGCATGTCCTGTAGATGTAAATTATGGTGTTTATGTGTCAGAAAATATTCTTTTTGTGAAGATGTTGTGTGGAGCAGTTTACGTTCTGCGGACAGCATTTTGCATTGTGGTGGTGGCTTGAAATTGATAGGATACCTAGCCTTAGTGTCATGGATGTAGTTTTCAGTCATTGTGTCTGTTAAATGTCAAGAGGTGTGGAACTGTACCAGTCTGACAAATGACAATCTCAAACTTTTAAATGTTATATCTCAGACACGGTTTGGTCTTTTGCATTGAAATTTGGAGGGTGTTCTCAGCATGTCCTGTAGATGTGAATTATGGTGCTACATGTTGGAGAAAATTTTTTTTGCAGAGATATTGCCTGACGCAATTTACGTGTTGCGGACAGTGTTTTGCATTGTCCTGGATTCCCCCCCTTTTCCCTCACAAAAAGACAGAGACCATTGTTTGCTGTTGTGCTCAGATTGGCAACTGATTTATTTATATATCATAATTCCATGTTTCATTTCATCATCTTATTATTACATCTCTCAGAATTTCCTTTATTTTCATCCATATATCAATCTCTGATCATCCCTCTTTTTCCTCTTTTTCTTCCCCCAGGTGAAAACCTGGGTACCTTCTTCTTCTCCTTTTCTGTTAGGTGATGGTCAAAACTGAGACCACTTTTCCTTCATCTTCTTCCTCTTCTGGCATTATTCCTTTTCTTTCCCCCTCCCTCCCCCCCTTTTTCCCCACTAGCCAGTCTCCAGCTTGCGTTGGATGACTGGCTTTCCCCTCCTTAGGATATAACTTTCCCTTACCTCAGGTAAACCTTCTGAACCACTCCCCCTCCCTTTTTTTTTCTTTCCGTTTTTTGCATGTCTCATCCATGCTTCTATGAAACCCATTATTTCTGTGTTAAACATGTCTATGGCTAGATCCAACAGGTGAACCCCATCTGATCTATAAAAATCTTCTACCCATTCATCTACGCCCTGCAGTATAACCTGTCCTCCCATATTCCTTACCAATGTCCCTACCCTTCTGTTCATCTTCTTCCTGGTCCTATCCACTGCTTTGTGCCTGTGCTCATGCCTCCAAATCCTCCTTAGTATCTTATCCGACCAGGAAAGGCTTACCTGCCGCCACCACTGCTGTATTGTTTCCAGGTCCCTTTTTATCTGCAAGTACGTATCTACCCATGGTTTGCCTGCCAGATCATTGCCCCCCAAATGTATGATAAGCAAGTCAGGGCTGGGTCGCCGTTCCTTCAGTTCCTTCAATGTGGGCAGTAGTTGTGCCCATCTCATCCCCCTGATCCCTGCCAAACCAACCTACACTGTTTTACATCCTGGTACAGCTGTTTTCCCCCAGCCTACTTCTCTGCTCTCCTTTCTGCCCAGTAAATATAGGAGTGGCTGCAGATCCAGACTTCCGTGGTCCTCCCTCTTCCTATGGGTTCAAACAAAATTAGTTATCTCATATGTTGTCATAATTCCATCATCCTTGTATCCCCCTCCTGTCCTCTCCCTCCCCCCTTCGCCCCCACATTTTGTTAACCACACAACAGCAATACAGCACTTCTCATTTCAGTGCTTGGATATACCTCTTATAACTGGCAGACCGACAGTGTCCTCTTCCCAAAATACTATCCACAGTTTCGCCTGCCACCGCCCACTGTGAGGCAGCCCCAATCCACAAGGAGTGGAATGAGTAGTTAACTGGGTCTTTCCCCCAAAATTGCATGCCTTTTTTGAGCAGTGCTGTGACTTAGTAACTGGTGACCCCTTTGCCATTGCCATGAACAAATAATCTCCCTGTTCTGGTCCCATGCTCTGCGGTGAAAGCCCATAAAGCCTGCACTGAGCATATCGTGCCCTCTACTTGTCTTTTTAGTGTCACCATGCAACCCTGCCACTTTTGATCCATCTTTGACCTTTTAATTTTGATCTGTATCTCTTTCATGCCCCAACTTATATCTTCCCATTCCAATCCCCCTTTCTTGTCTTCTTTGCTATGGCCTACCACCTCACTCACTCTCATAGCCCCTGCAAACATTATGACATAGATAGTGTGAAATAGCTGGGCCTCTGCTTTTGACCTGCATATTGCTGGTAATGCCTCCTTTAGTTTTGCTAGCCACTGTTCCCCTATTGGTCTTCTATTGTCTGCTGGCCCTTGCTTCAATCTACCCCATCCCTGCACCATCCTTTGAATAAACCACAATTTTGTTGGGTCCTTCCAGCCCTTTAGGCTGCATATGATGCTTATCCCTGCTAAATAGACCCCCATTGTGGTATGGGCTATTCCTTTTTGCCATTGCTCCACAATGAACTTTCCCAGTTGTTCTTCTGTGAGCGGCCTACTACCTCCATCTGGTGTGTTGCCCAGAATGTTTGAAACACTCACCAGGCCCCATCATAGGCCCTCAGTGTCCAAGGTGCCCATGAGCTGCAAAACAACAGTTCTGCTGTGTCTTGCCAACGTCCAAGATGATCATTGGTATGGGCGTTTTTTGCTCTTCCGCTGCTGGTGCCAGCCTCAAGAAATGATCCAGCTGCAGACAGGAAAGGCTGTCAGCCAGGGTGTTGTGTACCCTTCTATATGTTTTGCTCTGAATGACATATTCAGTTGCAAGGCCCTTAAAACTAAACAATGCAAAACTTGCATGACTGTTTCTGACCTGGACCCCTTGTTGTTGAGAACCTCCACCACTGCTCTATTGTCACACCAGAATGTCACCCTTTGATCTCGTAACTCTTCCCCCCATACCAGGGTACAGGCCCAAATGGGCATGATCTCTAGCAATGTTATATATTTTACCTGGCCATCCCTTACCCACTCGGACGGCCATGGTTCCGCAAACCACCTGCCCTTCAGGTAGCCCCCCATGCCTATTCCCCCGACTGCGTCTGTGTAAAGTTCAAGGTCCGTGTTATACACCCATTCTTCCTGCCAGAAAGAGCAGCCATTATAATCCTTGAGGAATTCCTCCCATACATTAAAGTCCTCCCTAACACCTCTTGTCAGGTCTACCCAATGGTGTGGTTTGGTTACCCCCGCTGTAACCCTTGCAAGCCTTTTTGTGAATGCCCTTCTTGGTTCAATAGCCCTACAGGTGAAGTTCAGGTGCCCAAGAACCTGCTGTATTTGTTTTAGCTGCACCCTTCTCCTGCTGGTATGCACTAGTATCAATTCCTTCAGTTTCTCTACTTTTTGGTCCGGTAGCCGGAATATTTCCTTTGGGGCATCTATCTCTATACCCAGGAATTCTAGCACCCTGCAGAGCCCCTCTGTTTTCTCCGGTGCCAGTGGCACCCCTAATTCCTTGCACATCTCTTGAAATTTGCCCAACATTTCTTGCATCTCTTTTTTCACTACCGATGAAAATGAAATCATCCAAGTAGTGAATAACCACTCTATGACCAGTTTTCTCTTGATATATCCACTGCAAACAAGTGCTAAATGCTTAAAATGTTGCACATGCTATTGAACATCCCATGGGCATGGCTTTGTCGAAATAGTACTGTCCTCCAACTTTAAAACCCAAAAGGTCCCAGTCCTCTTTCCTGACTGGCAGCAACCTAAATGCGGATTCAATGTCCGTGTTTGCCATCCATGCATCCTTAGTAGCCCAGATTATCCGGACCGTATCTTCCAATGTTGAATATGTTACCCTACTATAATCTTCCCCGATAAAGTCATTCACCGAATCCCCGTCTGGAAAGGACAGGTGGTGAATCACCCTATGCTCTCCTTCCTGTTTCTTGGGTACCAAACCTAATGGCGAGATCCTCATGTTCTGTAATGGGGGGTATCAAATGGGCCTTCCATTCTTCTCGCTACCTTTTCCTTTTCTATTTTTTGCCTTAACATCTCTTCCTTCCCTTTTACTGACACCAGGTTGCGAGCCTCTCTTGCTTGTCTGGGTCCATCACACTGCAATGAAAAACCTGTGCAAAAACCTTTCTCCATCATCCCAGCCACTTTTTTGTTCAGATATCTGTCCAACCAACTTCTCCATGCCTCTATCCTGATGGGGGTTCTGGCTATCCCAAATTGCCCCCTGTCTTTTTCCCCTTTCTCCCTCCCTGACCCCTGTCTCTCGCTCAGTGTCTGGCTTTCACGATCAGTGATTCTGACCTCCTCTGCTTGAGTTCCCCCTACCCCTTCCTCCCCTGTTCCATGTCTGCCCTTTAAACCCCTGTCCTTCACGAAAAAACTGTTGACCTGAGATCTGGCCCCCAGATCCCTATGGTCCCTGGGCCCATGTTGTTCTGCAACTGCTTGCTGGGTGTGTTCCCCCACATTTTGAACATGCATGCCAAAAATGACATTGGGGCCATGAACAAAAGGCCTTGTTGTATGCCCTTTAGTGTCTTTGGGGACCAACCCCTTTTCTCCCCCATTCCCCCTCGGGTGTGGACTGATCCATGACAAAATCTGTCCATAAGTCTAGCTGCTTTGTATCCCATCTCACATCCCCGTATGTTGCCATTCTCTGGTGAAAAAATTCATCATAGTATATCCATCCCACTCCCCATTTTGTTTTTGGCCGTCTTATTATTAGGGAGTATGTGATGAGCGGGATGCCCAGTTCTGGCCTTTTTTCTAATACTATGGCTGAGAAAGTGGCAAAACCTACATACCACCCATCCCAAGTCTTCCCTTTTGTGAATTTTTCTTCCTCCTTCTTCCCTAACAATACTACCACTGCTGCCATTTCACTCTTCCCTATGTTTTCCGATTCTTCATACTTTGCTGCCGCTTCCCGGCTCACCAATGCAAATATATCCACATATTCTCCTTTCCATATCTTCTTCTTTGTGGCCAATGGAACATGCTCACCCACCCTCATCCCAGGGTCACCTATCTCCCTTGTTCCTCTATTTTCTTTTCTATATCTCCCTCCTTTCCTTTCGGTACCTCTTTTTCCATCCTGATCTCTGCTAGGGCTGACTCCATTTGCCCTAGCCCCCCTGTCCCCAATGCCGACACAATTTGACTAATGTACTTTTTTATAGTGTTAACCACTGCACTGGGTGCATTACCTGGGTCCTTGTCTGAGCTTTGTTGCCTGCCATCCTCTTGGTGCCCCGTTACGGCACTCATTGGTTGAGGGGGAGGATAAACCACTATCGGCTGTGGAGGAACCACCGTGCTCGGAAGATCCAGTCCAGGTTCCCCTTGTAGAAACCCGACTTGGTCTTGGGGAGGTACTAGTGGTACTGGGTCACTGGGATGCAGAGGTACTGGCTTGGCCACCTTGGTGGATCCTGCCGCTATAGGCTGTACCCTGGTGGGACTGCCTGGCCCTTTGGCTGACCACTTCCCTCTGCCCCCTTTTTCCCTTCCCGCTTTCCTCTTCTCCCCCGGTCTCCCTAGTTCCTCCCCTTCCACCAGCTCCCACATCCTGTTGGCCTTTTCCGCCAACTCGACTATAGCCCTGTAAGCGTCTCCCTTCGAGGGCTTGTTCTTCTTAGGTGCCATATCGTCTGTCCTCTCACACTGTAAAGACAAACTGAAGAGAAGAAAACAAGATTCCGATGTTAACTTATGTTTTTATCATGCCTGCGAGTGGCCATCTTACGTTGCACCCATACTACAGGCCCTTTCCAGCTGACTGACCTCCAGTCCCCCCCGGTTCACCCCCACCTTTATTCCGGGTCTAAAAAATCCATTATAATGCCCCTTCATCAGCAAATCTCTAATACAATGCCCCTTAGCCAGACAAATCAGTAACAGTAATACATTGCGAGCCTTTCCACGACCCCCTGCCTTTTCAGCCCATACATAGCCCCCCCAAAAAACTCTTTTTTTTTAGAGGCTCTCTCCCTTAATTAGATTCACTACATTGTCCAGCAACTCTTTGGTATAATGCCCCCATCCTTGGTGCATTTGTGTACCCATGCTGCATGGTGAGCTCTTTTCAGGCCCAAATTCCCATGTGTGATGCCCTTCCTGGCCCGTCCTAGGCCTTGTCCCCTTCATCCCATGCCCTCCAGGCTCCCAAACTGAAGCCCAGCCTCCTGCTTTTCCAACCCTATTCCCTGTTGGTCTCTTGTCCTTGCGGCTGCCGCCACTGCCTTTCTTGCTTCTGCCCCATCTTCCTTTGAAGCTCTGGCCCTCCCACCCTTTCTCTGTGCCTTCCCCCGGTGCACGTTGTCGTGTCTCCCTTTTATCAGTGTTGCCATCGCTTGCCTCTGCTTTACCAAGCCTTTTGTCCCGAACTGCGTGGTCTTGCGGTGTGTGAAGTCATCACGTCCGCCTCGCGGCCTGCTCCGTACAGGACCCTTCTTTTACTGCCCTCTCCCAAGCTCTCCACCACCCTCCTCTCTACTGCTTGTCGCTATCTAGGCCCCCCACCCTCACCCTTCACTCGCTCCCCTTCATTGCAGCCTATGTGCAGTGTATGACGTCACGCCCGCGTGGCCTCCCACATCCGCCATTGCTCCTTCTTCATGCCTGGCCCTCCCGTTCAGGCCTGCTAGGCGCGCCTCCCCCCTGTGGTCTCCAGGCACCCTCAAGCCACCAGCTGTCTGTCCAGAGCCCCTGTTTCCTGCAGTCCTCCCCCCAATCCTTTCCTTAGGCCATATGTCTCGATTTTCTTTTAGAAAAAAAACTTTCTTCCAGGGCTATTCCGACAGGCCCCTCCACATGTTTCCTCTGGTCCCCATTTACTAACATTGCCACTGTCCAGCTGTACAAATCCTCTATCACACAAAAACCCTTGCATCCTCCTTTCACCTCCAGCGCTTGCAAGCCCTCCTTAATTCGCCACTTCTTTTCTCTCCATACCCTCCTGCTGCACTATATCCTTGCTCTCTGAAACAGCCACCGCTGCCTGAGATCACAAGCTGAAGCTCCTGCTGTTACTAGTCTGCCCTTTTTTTTTTTAACTATGTCTCACTCTCGTAATTACCACATAGCTGCACCCTGTATTGGACTATGCCTTCGTTTCTCTGCTGAAACACAACTCTTTTTTTTTTTTACTTCTGCCTTGCACCTATAGATGCTATTGATACCATGCCTAATCCTCCTTGAAAACTCAAGCCTTCTGCCATGTGCTGCATCCCAAAATCTTTACATCACAGCCAAATCCCCCTCCTCTTCTAACTTATCTTTCAGGTTCTACATTCTCATCTCTTCTCATGCTTTCTGTCTTTTGTTGCCTCTTTTGTTTTTTTTTTGTTTTTTTATAAACTCAACACTTGTACCATACTGTTTGTTTCTTCTTACCTCTTTCCTTGCTGTACCAACCTTCCAATTAATCTGCCAATCCGACGTGCTGCAGTTCCAAAAGATCAAAACTCCAGCAAAAGTGGCTGAGCCCCTCTTGTACTGTCCATTATGTACCTCCACTTGCCCCTCCCCTTCCTGTTGCCTAGCCATTGTTCTCCCATGTCCCCTCACCTTCCTTCCCCCCTTCCCTTCTGAGCACAGCCATCTTAACCAACGGGGAAGGGGTGCACCGGGACAACCTGGTCTGCCCCTTAAAGGGCAAACTCCATTGTGCTGGTGGCTTGAAATTCATAGGGTACATAGCCTTAGTGTCATGGATATAGTTTTCAGTCATTGTGCCTGTAAATCGTTAACAGGTGTAGAATTCTGCATCTCTGACAACTGAAAATCTCAAACTTTAACATGTTATATCTTGGAGATGGTTTGGTGTTTTACATTGAAGTTTGGAGGGTGTTGATAGTACTCACATGTTTACAAGTTGGTGGGAGCACAGGGCCCGAAGGGCCTTGCTCCCACCACCTTCTGCAGGTTCATGGGAGCACAGGGCTTGAAGGGCCTGTGCTCATACAAAGTTCTGTAGGTTGATGGGAGTGCAGGACCCTAAGGGCCTGCGCTCCCACCACATTCCGCAAGTTGGAGGGAGCGCAGGGCCCGAAGGGCCTGTGCTTTCACCATCTTGTGCAAGTTCTTAGTTTTTTATTCTTTCTCAAAAAGTAAATAAATTCTATGCCAAAAACGTTGTTATTGCATCATTTAGGGTTAAAACACAAAAAGTCAGGACATTAAAAATCTTTAGGGTTGCCACTCTTCCCCCCGGACCCACCCATCATCCCAAGATTGACAGCTGATGGGGTGTGTCATTGGGGATGTGAGGCCGAAATGTCACCCCATTCTTATTTACAGCGACTTGTGAATGTAATTTCAGATGGAATGGGGTGACATTTAGGCCTCACAACCTCAGTGACACACTCCGTCAACTATCAATCTTGGCATGATCAGGTAGATCAGGGTGGGGGCAACCTAAAAATTTCATTCTGACTTTTGTTTTAACTCTAAATATTATTAAAATTTTCATTTGTATATATATATATATATATATATATATATATACATATAATATATATAAATCTTGGCAAACAACTTTGCTAATGCAACAGTTAGGGTTCCAGTTGCAAAATTTGGAAATGTGCTGTTATGATTTCCAACACTAACACCCTATCTCCATCAAGCAGGCAGCAACACACTTGGGGAGTGTGCCTTGGGGTTGTCAACCCTAACATTCACTCATTTCCATATGTAAGTAAACTGAGATGGTTACAGTATAGGAGAACAGGGTCAGCCTTATGGTTGACAATCCCAAGGCACACCCACCCACTTCTGTTGCTGCTTGCATGTGGTGGGGGGTGGGGTGTTAGGGTCAGAAATTCTAACAGCACATTTTTAAACTTTTGTTGCTGGAACACTAGCTGATGCATTGATGATGTTTTTTGCCAAGAATTTCCTTACTTTTTGAGATAGTATACTTGTATTCTTATTTGCCAAGGAGAAGGCCCTTCACTCCCTTACATCTATAATTTGTGAGTTAGTGTAATATTATCCTTCCAATAAATCTATAATCATTTCCTTATTTGCATACGCCATCCTTCCATAGATGCATACATGCATGTTGTTGTGGATACAATGCAGTCAAGACAGCAACCAAACTGTCAGCATAGCCTTGTTATGAGCCCACCTCATGAATGCTAGCCAGAGAATTTTCAAATCCCCACCAAAACATTATTCCTTGCCATCGCAATGTCATTCCATGGCAGAGGTGGGGTGCCCAAATGGCTATGTTGAAATCTGGTGTCAAACTATGGAAAAGTGGCCAAAATAAGCATCAAAGTTGAAAATCCCATTGAAATACATTGAACCACATTTACCTTAGTTTCTCATATTGCAGACACCAGTTCCAGCAGCAAAATGTGTCTTTGATTGGGAAAGTGCATCTCAAACCTGGGACCTGTTCAGGTGAATAAGGGTGTGTAGGGTTGTACTGAGGGCTGTGGAGTGGTGGGTGCTTAGTAAGAGGTGGGGTTGGGGGGTGTCTGACTGGTGAGGGACCATTTTCTTATTTTAGGGGAAAAAACATTAAGGGCTGTTTTCTTTTTTTCTAGCAGGGAATGCCATCGGCGGGTGAGGGGTGCCACTAGACATCAGGAAAAACGAAAACCAAAGTGAGACATAAATTGGAGGGTGCAGGTGCCACTAGATACCAGGGAAAAAAGAAAAGTAAAGTGGGGAACATAAATTGGAGGGGTGGGGGTTGCCACTAGACACCAGGGGAAAAAAAACAAAAGGAGGGGCATAAATCAAATGGTGGGGGTAACATAAGTAATATAGGTACTGTATAAAGAGCTGGAAAAAGACTCATGTCCATTATGCTCACCACATCTAGTTTATAATACACCCAATTTGTGTAGATTGTCCAATTTAACTTTAAAACTTCCCAATGACATACTACATACTGCTTCTTCAGGCAATGAGTTCCACATGGACACCACCCTTTGATTAAACCATCTTTTACACTGCCATGTTCTGCAGTTTTCTCTGCTAAGCTGAAGTGAATGTTCTCTGGTGAAGTATATTTGGTCTCAGAATATCAATCCCAGCCACTCCCAAAGATCTTGATCTGTCAGTGCTTTAAACAGCAGAAACAGATCACTTCTTAGCTTTCTAAACTCCAGAACTCCAGAGAAAACAGATTTAATTCCCCCAACCTAGCATTATAATTCTTATCTTCCATGCATCTCATAGAGCACGTTGCTCTCCTCTGAATCCTGTCCAGCCTATCTATCTCATTTCTAAGATCTGGTGACCAAACCTCTACTCCATACTCAAGTATGGGCCTCAGCAATGATCTGTACAGAGGGACCACAACTTCGCTGTTTCTGCTGGCTACATTTTTAAGATACAGTTTAAAACCCTATTTGCTCTTTTACTTTCATTAATGCAATGGGTCTTAAATGTCAGATCATTCATAATGATGTTTTCCATATCTTTTTCTTCTGTCACTGATCTAAGAGTGGTGTTACTAATATAGTATGTGTGATTGGGATTGTTTCTGCCCAAATACATGACTGTGCATTTGTCAGGGTTTAAAGTGAGCTTAGACGTATTACACTATTATTCTATGTGGTTAAGGGCCTCCTGTAAAGATACATGGTCTCCTTGGTCCAATAACTCAACCTCCAACCAACAGTCATCTGCAGACTTGGTCATCCACATGCTACTGTGCTCATAGTGGAGTGAGGTTACATGGATATTAAAAAGGTATGGCCTAATACTGAGCCCTGTGGCACTTCACTCATTATCTGGGTGCCACTAGACACCAAGAAAAAGCATACTGAAATGGGGATAAGAATCGGAGAGTGGGGGATGTACTAGACACCAGGGAAAATAAAAAGCACAAATTGGATGGAAACTGGAGGGTTAGGAGTGCCACTAGACACCAGAGAAATGATTTGCAATCACAAAAAAAGGATCCTTTTTCGTGACTCATGGTACAAAAAATAATCTTTCTTTGTATTACGAATCATGAAAAAAGATGTATTATATGAAATATAAAATAATTGAAAAGCCATTTGCCACCAATTAACTGTAGAATGCAACTGAGGGGGTCACGATAAGCAAGCTACATATGTCAGTTTTGAATGAAGACATCATTTTTTAAGATAAAACATTTTGTTTACCTCTCTAACGCTAGACAAAATGGCAGCCGCATGAAAAAGGGTTTCTCATTTGCAAAAAACGCTTACCCATTTGCAGCAAAGGATTACCCATTTGCGATAAAGGATAATTTTTAGCACGGGACGTCTCACTGCTCCTATTGAAAATAATGAGAAACTTTAAAATTTAATACCTTTTGAATAGATGAATATTTTTTCACCAAATCTTCAAAAAGCATATCTTTGACCCAAGGCCTGTTTACCCAAAAAATTTCAGACCACAATTCCACACTATTTCTGTGCAGTGGAGTGACAAAAAAGTCAATAAAACATGGTCATTTTCAAATATTTTGATGCTCCTTATCTCCACGTCCACACATTCGACCACAACAAAACTTTCCGCATCAAGAGATCTATGGTCCCTGATGGTACTTGCAAAAAGTCATGCAAATCAGTTGAATGGTTGAGAAGTTATTAAAGTGCTTCATTTTGAGCTTAACATACAAGTGACCATTGAGCCCTAACTATAGGGGTGCAGCTGCGTATGGCATGTGTACTTCATATATAGATAGATAGATAGATAGATAGATAGATAGATAGACAGACAGACAGACAGACAGACAGACAGATAGATAGATAGATAGATAGATAGATAGATAGATAGATAGATAGATAGATTCATTGCAAAAAACTATGTTAATGCATCAGCTAGGGTTGATAGTTCAGTGGCAAAAAGTATGGAAATTCAGTGTTAGGGTTACCAATCCTCCCACCCCACCCCATCCCCCACCCTCCACACACCAACAGGCATTGTGGTGTGCCTTGGGGTCAATGGACTTAACTCTCAACCCATTCCATGTGTAAACAAGCTGAGATGGTACAGTATAGAAGAATGGGGTGAGAGTTAGGGCTGACTACCACAAGGCACACCCCAATGCCTGTTGGTGTGAGGGGAGTGTGGGTGGTGGTGGTGGGGTGGTAAGGTTGGTAACCCTAACACCAAATTTCCAGACTTTTGTCGCTGTATTATCAACCCTAACTGATGCATTAACAGAGCTTTTTGCAATGAATTTCCCTTCTTTTTGAGATACTATAATAGTATCCTTATTTTACTGTGGGAGCACAGGGTCCTTTGGACCCTGCACTCAATCCTCCATAGATGCTATTTGTATGTAGGTGTTGAGGGCCCTGCGCTTCCATGTGTCAATCAACAGTGACCAAATTGTCAGCATAGCCATCTTATTACCCCACCTCATGTACCCTGGTACAGAGAAATTGTGAAATGCAAGGCAAAACATAATTATGTGCAACTGCAACACCATTCTGTGCCGCTGATGCGAAAACACATGTCAGGCTGAATGTGAAAAATGACAGCTGTACTGTTCATGAGGTGGGGTGAAAAATGACTATGTTGAAAGTTTGGCATCAAAAGACTGAAAAGTAGCAAAATCAGGCATGTGCATAGAATAAATTCAACAGATGCACATAACTTTGGCATTTTTAGGAATTTTGAAACCAAAATTTCAACATGGTATTTTGGGGACCCCTCCTCAAGAACACTGCCACTGTTATTTCATTAATCAGTCCCACAAGGTGATTTCTTGTGACAAATGTGCCATTCAGTGCCACAGTAGTGAAAACATGTTTTGAGCAGGATGTGAAAAATGACAGCTATACTGTTCATGAGGTGGTGAGAAAAATAGCAATGCTGAAAATTTGGAGTGAAAATATTAAAAATTGGTGAAGTTATGAGCGTGCGTAGAAACATTTCAATGAACGTACGTAACTTGGGTGTTTTTTGGTATTTTTGTACCAAATGTTTAACATGGACTGCTTGGGATCCCACTTCATGACAACTGGCATTGTTATTTCATTAATCAGCCCCGAAAGGTGATTCCACGCAGTGAACAAGAAATTACCTTTTGTGTCTAATTAATGAGATGACAGTGACAGTCTTCATGAGATGGGGTCCCAAAAAGCCCATTTTGAAAATTTGGTGTTAAAATTCCTTAAAATGGCCAAGCTATCAACATAAGTCCAAAACACCATAGACAGCCATTATACAGTTTGCAATTTGGCTTTGAAGACTGCAGACATGTCCCAGTCCACAGAAGATTGCAGCCGATGGTCTCCAGTGGCGTGTATAGGGTAAGGGGCTTGTGGTAGAGTGGGTTGCTCAGTGGGATGGTTGGGATGGGTTAGGGGAAGCATTGTTTTGGGACACTGAGAGTGGGCTCCAAAGTGTCCCTGAATACTGGAGTGGGGGTTGGTTAAGAATGCCTACATGGGGATTGGGTACCCCAATGTCTGCAATGCAAACATTTTTTTTATCATAACAATGGGTTTGAGGTGGGCATTGTAGTATTGGAATACACCATAAAGGACACGGGGGGGGCAGAATGCTGACACAGGGATTGGGCACCTCTATGTCAGTAGCAAGGTTAAAACAATGGGCTTTTTCTTTTAGGGGGCATCCAACACTGGGGGTTTGCATGCCAGTGTCAGAATTAATAATTAAACATTTGGGGACACTAGGGGAGAGCTCACCAGTGTCCCACACTACTGAGGGAGGCTACATGCTGACATGGGGATTGGGCACCCCATCAGCAAAAACTTTTTTATTAAATAAAACATGCCTCAGCTGGCTGGCCTGGTGGCACTGAGGGATGAGGTGATGGACTCCACACTTTGCACCATGCTGGTGACCCGGGCTCAGAAATGCACCCAGGTCATCAGGGGTCATTAGGGGAGGGATGGGATCGAGCATCTGGAGGACTGCTCTCCTATCCTGGGGAGGGCTGAGGGATCCCACCGCTCTGTAGCAGCCTCTGGTGATGACTGGGGGCACTACTAGAACTAATGCACTTAGGGGTGGAGCACGGCAGATGTCGGCACATTGTGCCTCCAACGTCATTGCATGTTCGCACTCCAAGGGGCAATACCAGAGGAAAAATGGCTGGGCGCAAGTGAGCAGCTTGATAGCTGTGCTCATATCACCTGGAGTTCTGTTGTGGAATCGCACTGGGGTAGGTCTGGTCTTGACTCGGCATGGACAGGCATTGAGGGACCTCCCAGTGGGTCAGGGAATGGCTGTACCAGACCACCCATCATGCGAGTGAGCCTGCTGCCCTCCAGGTGGGGGGAGCTGGAGGCTGGATTCCCCCACTGATTGCACCACAGCAGGTGAGGAAAAAATTGCTGTGATAAAAAAAAAAAAACATGCCTCGTCCCCCTTAGAGGCAGTAAAACAAGAAAAACTCCTTTTATTAAGTAAACACCAATAGGTGTTTACCTAAATGAGGCCAAAGAACACAATTCTGAGGTTAATTGGCCCACAAAGTGGCTGGAAAAGGTTTTGGGGTATTCTACTGCTTCTAATGTTTTTTTGTTTCTATTGAAGTAGTGCCACAAATTGTGGCAATTTTCACAAAACAGTGTCCCAATTTGTGGCAGTTTTCACACAGCTGTGCTCTTAGTTGCATGAAAATTGACATTTGCGGTAGTTTTGCAAAAGATGTGCCGCAAATTGCTGCAGTACAACCAGCCAAAACTCAGAAAACATATTTCCGGACACTATTTTTGAAAAGTAATGTCAGGATTGTGTTTCTTGGGCCCTGATTAGGTAAGCACGGCTGTCGGTGTTTACCAAGGGTAGCATTTTTTGAATTACAGCATTTTTTCTCCATTGCTAACTGAAAACAAGATGGAAGCTACATGACAGTACTGAACCTGTTTGTGGCAGTAAAAGGTGCTTTTGAGAAAGCAAAATGTGCTTTTGCACGGCACATTTATTTTTTCCCATAAGCTATAATGGGAAACTTTAAACTTTAATAACTTTTGAATGGATTAATATTTTTTCACAAAATATGCGAAACTTTAATAACTTTGAACGGATTGATGTTTTTTTCACCAAACTTACAAAAGGCATGTCAGTCACCGAGACGCCACATCTCCCATGACAATTTCAGACCAGACCCCCAAATCGTTTAGGCTATAGCCCCGAGTGAAGAATTTGCCAGAAAGTTGCATTTTTACATTTTTTAGCACTCAGCAGCTCTGCAACCACACATCTGACCGGAACAAAACTTGCCAGATCCAGTGATCTATAATTCCAGATAGCACATGCAAACCTTCAAGCAAATCAGTGAAATGGTTGCAAAATTATTAAAGTGCACAATTTTAGGTTTAACATAGAAGTGGCTGGGCAACTCTAAGTATAGTGGCACTACCATGCCACTATAATACATATAGATACATATCTCGCTATCTGTCTGTCTGTCTGTCTGTCTGTCTATCTATCTATCTATCTATATTGCAGCCTGCTTATAACAGACACCTTCATGCTTTGTAGTTTCATTCGGTATAGACGGTGTCCGTTGTAACATTTTTACCATAATGCATTTTTTTACCTTCACCTCAATTTCACCTATTCAATACTTGTACTGCTAGCGCTGTTACTGTACTGTAATTAGTGGGGTTTTTAAGTGGTGCTATACAGTACTGTACAGTTTAAGCCATTGAAGCACTGCTGGCAAGTGTGCTGGCAAACTCTGCTGCTTATGTATTTTTTGTTCGTTTGTGACACCCATGTGGTTTAGTGCTTGTGCTTTGTTTGGGCGTGGGGGTTGAGCATTAAACTTTATTTCTTTACTTTGGGGCAGTACTACTGAAATAGTCTTTGATGCTTGCCTTCCTTGATTGTGACACTGCCGCTCTGCGTTCTTAATTACAGCCCAGTCTGGAGTCAGATCCTCCCTTTGCTCATCACACATATCAATGTCAGATGTGCACCTATGACATCTTTACTTGTTACTCTTGGCTCAGTTGTAACTTCCTCATATTCACCTTCATCTTCTTTGTCATCCAGACCACCATCATCTGCTAGGAGAGACATCAATGAAACAGCAGCAGCATTGTCATCCTCTTCAGGCTCAAAAACTATGTTGCCACCCAGATGCCCCAGCTGATGAAACTCATCCTCACTAAGTCCTAGGGGTGCAGCCTCAGAGTCAATTTTCATCACAGGTTCTACTTCAGTAGGATGAAAAAATCCAGCCTTTCTAAAGCAACGGGCAGTTATAAGCGGTGT
The DNA here is from genome assembly GCA_016271365.2 of Neoceratodus forsteri. Classification (NCBI taxonomy): domain Eukaryota; kingdom Metazoa; phylum Chordata; order Ceratodontiformes; family Ceratodontidae; genus Neoceratodus; species Neoceratodus forsteri. The sequence goes on from CM057454.1 coordinate 204,270,961, forward strand.
TACAGCCTCTCAAGCAGTGTGCACCATATGGACAGCATCAAGCAAGTTTATTTGTTTTACACATTCAGATGATGTGATCTCATTGTCATCAAGAAGCTCAACAATTTTCAATCACATTGACTGAACGTAATGCCGCTTAAATGAATAAATAATGTCCTGATCAAGTGGCTGAATCAAGCAGGTTGTATTGGGTGGGAGAAATATCAACTTGATGTGCCTGAGACCTGGGACCTGAGGGTGCCCAGAAAAGTTGTCCAAAAGAAGAAAAATATTACGTGGTCGCAATTTGGATTCCACATCTTCAGCCATTCTGTGAACAAGTCTCCAGTCATCCAAGCTAACTGGTTAGCATGGTACAGAGGGGGTAAGTGCCTTACTCCCAGAAGCAACGTAGCTGGGCTGACTTACCAATAATAAACAGTTGGCATTTGTCAGAACCAGTCATGTTGTAATAGCACAACACACTTAGCCTTTTTTTTGCCTTCTTGTTCCCCACTGGGAGTTCACATTTAAATGTCAGAGTGCTGGAGCCCATGCAATGGAAGAATATATGAACATATGAACATATGAAAATTGCCAGCAGAAAAAGGCCATAATGGTCTATCAAGTCTTCTTGAGCCTGCAGCTAGCTCCCCTACTCAGCAGCTGCCCCTTCCCCCTTCCCCATTACCCACCCCTTGGCCAAGTCCCTCCCCTTCTTGAAGCATTCCACTGTGTTACATGCCACCACCCTTTCCATGAAGAAATGCCTCCTCATTTCCCTCCTGAATCTACCTCCCTCCAATCTCATGTCATGTCTCCTAGTGTCGTCGGGTTGTAACTGTCTTCAGGGGCATAATCAGCCAGCACTGCCAGGAGTACATCCATCAGCCAATGGTCAGCACTAGCAACATCTGCACTTTGTTTCTCTCCATGGGCTCTTTTAAAGCTGATGTTGTGGTACCTTCCACTGGCGAAGTCAGCCCATGGAGGGAACAAAAAATGTCTTTTCAAGTGCAGCTACAATTTGTGTAGATTTTTCAGTTGAAAGAGGGCCACTAACCAGGGCATCACATCCATGGGAATTTGTGAACCATTGCAACAGAACTTCCTCAACATCACTGTCCTTACCGTCTCTTTTTCTTTTATTGTCAGGATTCTGGTTTCCATGCCATGTGGCAAAAAAGTTTCTCTATCCCTCTGCTGGTCAGAGAGGGTGGACGTGGCCATGGCAAACTGAATAGAGAGCTTCCATAGGCTCTGTTTAGGCATGCTATCAATTTCATTTAAAATCTCAACTTTGCGGGCAATGGTGAGAGCATTTCTCTTTGGCGGCATCCTTACAGTGTGCCAGAGTCAAGTGTTGCAATTCACTAAGCGATCTAACTTAAAGGGCTTCAAGAGCTTAACAGGTTAACACCTGCATGTAATTAACACTTAATTATGTGGCATGACTGACAGTAACCTGCAGTTGTGAAAGGTCTGGAAGGGTAGCCAGAAAACCCAAAATAAAACATACAATTCACTTTTTCACTAGCACAGTAGCCAAGTACAAAAGGGCTGTTTCTGCACTGTGTCTGTACTCATCACCGTTCGGTATACTCGGGCTGTTCAAATTGCAATAATAGTACATAATTGCATTGTACTGAACACAGGAGGCATTTAGCATGTACAAAGCTGAAGGTAAAACCATGTTTCTGGTATAAACCCATCCGACATAAGTGGGCTGCACTATATGTACATTCAGAATGGTGAGTGGGAGACCTGGAAGGGAGGGTGAGAGAAAAAGCGGTACCAACGGTGGGCAACCCGATCTGCTTAACACACATTAAATAGATAGGTAGGTAGGTCCAGAGATAGGTAGATAGATAGATAGATAGACAGACAGACAGACAGACAGACAGACAGACAGAAACAGATCACGGATCAGCTGTTCACTGCTCCAGTTGCAGTTGGCAGCACGACTCCAGCTGCAACTTCAATATTCAAGAAAGTCCCACTGTTCTCACTAAGAACAATACGGAGCAACAATACTTCTTTCATGTTGCTTTTTCATATGAGCCCTCACAAAGCCTGCTGCTTAACTGCTCCTACTGAAGACGGCAGCATAACTCCAGCTAGGGCTTCTCAGTTCAAAAAAATTCCTCTCATAAGAGTTTAGACTTTTTTTTTCTCGCAGAACAATGGTTCTTTCATAAAGTATGATCTTTCAAAAGAACTGTGGGGAAAAGAAAATAAGTCCAAACTCTTCTTTCATGAGCTGAGATTCCTCTTTTGTGAGTCTCACATCTCATGAAAGAAAAATGGTTCTTTCGTATGATCTTGCAAAAGAACTGTGGGAAAAAAAATGAGCCCTAACTCTTCTTTTGTGAGCCATGGTTCTTTTATGAAACTGATAAAGGAAAAATTTTGGCTCATGAAAAAAGAATTGGGAGCCTTCATTAAGCCTTCCACCTGGAATTTTAGAGGTATCCCCACACTATATTTCGGGTGTAATTTTTGTACAACAAACTTTAGAATCGAGCGAAACCGGTCCCGTTTAGTTAAATTCATGCGTTCTTTTTTCTCCGAGGCATTATTTTTGTGGCTTTTCAAGGATTTTTTTTCTCTCCCCCTTATAGTTGTCCCTCCTTGTGACAAGCACTCCAGCCCCATCACCCAGACATCTGCTGGAACTTACCTGCCAGCTGTCTTCCTCCAGGGATTGCCCCCCCCCACGCTGGGTTAGTGGGGCTCTCCGAGCCCTGCCACAGAATGGATCCAGTTCAGGTCTGCATGCCCAGCTGGCTGGGTGAGGGGCCTGTGGACACTTCATCATCATTCTGCACCCAGATCACCAGATTTTCTTATGGTTCTCAGTCCCTGGGAGTCATGATATGCAATGACATCATGGTGCACACCATGCACTCCCACATGATTTGTGCCATCTGCCACACCTCCTGACCTTCTTGGCATGGCCTGCCTTTCCCCCAACTTTGGCCAGAGGCCAGGCAAGCTGTGGACTCTGCCCACATTCCCCTCTGGAGGATGACAGCAGTCCTATGGATGCTGAACCCTCCTCCCCCCAGCTGGCCCTCTGACAGTCTGGATTCACTTCTGAACCTTGGTTATCAGTGCCACAAGTGGGAGCACTACCACTGTGCCAGCAGCTGGCCTTTGGAGGTTTTCTAAAAAAAATTAAAAAACAAGAAGGCTGCCATATAAAAGTTTTTTTTTCTCATAAAAAGAATTTTGGCTCACATAAGAAGAATCTTATTTCATGAGCCTAGAATTCTTTTTTCACATCAGATGTATGAATGAAAGACTCTACTGAGCATGCTCAAAACCAAAATTTCAAACCCTTATAAGTCAATAACAGATTACTCCCCTTCTACCCTGAAAATTTCAGAATCAGTTGTAGGTGAGAAAAAACTGCAAAATCCTCAATTTTCCACTATCTGGATCTCAAAATCCAGACATCTGACCATAACAAAACTTGCCAGATCAAGAGACTTTGCAACGCAGACCACACATGCATAATTTCATCAGGAGTAGGGCTATTAACTTCAAAGATAGGGGTTTAACATTAAACACCCTACGTAACCCTAACTATAGGGGAACTAATGTACCACTTTCATATATATATACTGTATGTATATATATATATATAAAACATAACAAAGTCCAAGAGGGTAGCATCTTTCAGAAAAAGAGATGTGCAAGAACAAGGGGGCACTGTTTCAAAATAGAGGCGGGATGGCTCAGAGGCACACTGAGGAAGTATTTTTTCACAGAGAAGGTAGTGGATGCATGGAATGGGCTTCCTGAGGAGGTTGTGGGGTTCAAAACAATGGGGGAATTCAATATTGCATGGGACAGACATAAGGCAATTTTAGTGGGGGGGGTAGGAGGAAGTAGGCTGTTGGTTAACTAGGATCTGCAGCTTATCCAATAGATAGCAAAATGGGCAGATTATGTGGGCCAAGCGGTCCTTATCTGCCATCAAAGTCTATGTATGTGTGTATATGTGTATCTATATATATATATATATATATATATATATTAGAGGCAAAAACTCCATTTAATGCATTAGTTAGGGTTGTTCCACAGCGACAAAAGTGAGAAATTAGCTGTTAGGTTGAAAACCCTAACTCCGACCACCCCAGCATCACACACACACACAGACACACAGACACACACACACATGCAAGTATGGGGAGGACCAAGTCAACACAACCAATGACAGACATCCAGCAGCAGGTGACAGAAATAACAAACAATTGTCTAAATGTACTACGAGACATCCCCACCCACCTGACCAGGTACTGCATGCTCAGTGGAGATCAACAGCAAAACTGAGGCCATGTACACCAAACGTACACATCCCTGATTGCAGCTGCACACAACGTACCACACTTAGTAGTTGCATGGCCTTACCTACCGATGCCCCACACCAGACCACACCATATGTGGTGACCCACCTGAGCAATAGAGTTCAGCAAAACCAAGGAGTTGTACAGGTATAATATCTCTGATTATAACAAGGGTTTGAGAAATGCAGCTTTCTAATTGACTGTAAACATTGTAACAGCCTTATGTTTAGTTTTTATTAACATAGATGTAGAGCCTAACCATATGATGAACATGGTTTAATGTTGTTTAAAAAACAGTTTTATTATGATAGCAATAAGCCACTCCCAGGTATTATGTTAATGGTCAGTTTATCACTGTCTAGCGACATGTGGCACTCGGCTATGCCTCATTCAACATTAAACCCCTACAGGGTGATTAACAGACCATTTAACATAACTGTTGGTCTTGCCTTATTGCTTAATTGTCTTTATGAGTAGATACTCTCCCTCTGCTAGGCACTACAGCAGCTTTGCAACACAGTGTCCCACCCAGTTACACCATACACTGTCTAGTTACTGGAGAATGGCTGTGAATATGAACTCATGAAGATGAACAGTGTAACTTGATCATTACAGTCATTGAAACCTTAGTGTGATTATAACTGACAGAGTCAGTGATAGAGAATAACCTCTGCTGTCCTAGTGCACTTACCCCATTGTGAGTTAAATCAATACTAAAAGACATTCTGTTTATATCTACACCATACCTACTTGATTCCTGTTGTACCACAATTAACATAGTTATCACTTTGATAGCATCAGTGACAGAAGTGTGGCAAACCCAAACACTAGGCATACAGCCTGAGTATGAAACAACTGTTAAAAAATTACACTGTGTCCATAAGTGGCATAGATCCTCATTGCAACAATAGTAAATGTATTACTATTTGAATAAGTTAGTCATCACAGATGCAATGAGATTGTCTTTATCAGGTACAACATACTCAGTAAGTGCCTACAAGAAAATCTATCCTATATACATCTCTGATACAGGTACGTCATTGTTGGCTCAGTAGTGCTATGATATTTAGAAGCTGCTTGGCCTGATCCATGCAATTACACTGTTTCTTACAAAGAATACTTACTGCATCTTTAGTATTGACACACACTGAAGGTCTATGTATGTACATCAGCAGTACACCTTCATCAGTAAGAATGCATCTGATACTGGCAGTATGAATTTCACAGCGTTGAACAGGCAATGCTTTTCCATACGATTGCATCAGCCTCTCTATCTTGAGTAAACCGTTGCAGTAAATGTACTACTATGTAAATCACATACTAAATGTAACACTACTTTTATCTTGAGCATGCTAGTGTCTTGTAGTTAATTTATGTACTTCTCTTAATTAATGTATACTCACTAGTGTTAAAACCTTTCTACAACTGTCATCATGCACCTTCAGCATTTATATTGACTAACGGCACAGTACCAGTTGTGGTGTGGTGTGGGGCATCAGTAGGTAAGGCCATGCAACTACTAAGTGTGGTATGTTGTGTGCAGCTGCAATCAGGGATGTGTATGTTTGGTGTACATGGCTTCAGTTTTGCTGTTGATCTCCACTGAGCATGCAGTACCTGGTCAGGTGGGTGGGGATGTCTTGTAGTACATTTAGACAATTGTTTGTTATTTCTGTCACCTGCTGCTGGATGTCTGTCATTGGTTGTGTTGACTTGGTCCTCCCCATACTTGCATATGTGTGTGTGTGTGTGTCTGTGTGTGTGTGGTGCTGGGGGGTGATCGGAGTTAGGGTTTTCAACCCAACAGCAATTCCTCACTTTGTCGCTGTGGAACAACCCTAACTAATGCATTAAATGAGTTTTTGCCTCTAATTTCACTTCTTTTTGAGAATGATAATGAGAAATAGTGAATGTAATGCGGCGCGAAGCGCTCCCGCCACATGATGTCTTGTGGCATAGTAACAGGAAGAGCAACGCAAACAAGAAGTGCTAACAGTGGCACACATGGTAACGCAAGTGCAAATGACAACAGAAAGGGCAATGCACATGGTGGCATAGACGGGAACAGTCTGCCACGTGATGTGTTGTCACATAGTAACATGGTGCCTGCAAACGGAAATGTCAATGGGCATGGTGACGCAAAGTGAAACAGAAAGGGAAACAGTACTGTAGACACAAATGGCAAAAAATAACAGAAACACAAGAACAAATGAAAATGCAAAGGATGACGCACGTGGGGGCGTAGACGTCAACAGTAAGTGAAACGGGCATGGAACCGTAAGCGGAAAGGGCAATGGTAACAGTAATGTAAGCGCACAGGCTGGTTTTCCCCAAAAGCTGAATAGAGAAAGACAGTGAGTACAAAGCATGTATGCATAATAATGGGTATCGGAGCAGAAAATGAGGATTTGGAATACTAAATAGGTTATATCTCAGGAACCGTACCACGTAGAAAAAAAACTTAAAAGTCGTATGATTTATGACTGTCTTGGCTAGTTTTGTACTTAGCCCCCATCAGGGGGCTAAGAATCTTTCTGATAAAAAGTCCGTATCTCACACCGTTTCAGAGATACGGGCCCAGAAAGGCGCAGCGAACGCCATAATGTTATTCTATGGGAAAAAAGAGAAGTTCGGAGTGCCATAACTTTGCCTCCCTGTAATATTTTTTTCACCAAACTACTGAAAGGCACATCTGTGGGCTGTTGGCTGTCTTCCTTCCAAATTTCAGGAAAAAAGACCAAACCGTTATTTTGCAGCAGGGTGCCAAAGATTCCTGTAATGCATCGGGCGCGTAATGTTATCCTATGGGAAAAACCGTCAACTTTGGAGTGCCGTAACTTTGCTGCCATGTAATATTTTTTCAATACAACACTGAAAGGCACATCTGTGAGATGTCGGCTGCGTTCCTACCAAATTTCAGCCCAAAACTCCCAACCATTCTTTTGCCGTGCAGTGCCAAAGAATTGCTGTCATTTTCCCACAGACTAGAAAATTACTGTCGCAATTTGCGAAAGCTTTCGCAAACATTTGCGACAGTTTCGTGAGTATGAAAGTACTTCACGAAAGTACTTTTTCCAGAAATCTGAAAAACTTGTTTTACCCCAAAATAAAGACATGGCTAGCATCCTCAGGGTCCGACTTGGTGAATACAAAAATAATTAGGTTGCTAGAGGGTCCCAAATTTAAATGCCAAGCATTTTTCTAATCACCAACTGAAAACAAAATGGCCGATTCGTGAAAGTAACAGGCCCATTTGCAAAAGTAAAAATGTATTTGCGAAAGTGTTGAACTTTTTGTTAACTTTTCCCATTGACTTATAATGGGAAATTGTTTTTTGAATAACTTTTGAACCGTTTAATATTTTTTCACCAAATCTTCAAAAGGCACATCGGGGAACCAAACTGCACATTCCCTGAAGATTTTGGGCCGGTCGCTCAAACCATGTGACCTGTACGCGTGACCGTGGAATTCCAGAAAATGCGTAAACGCATGCGCAAATCACGCTTAATAACTCCGCAGTTGTGTATCTGACTGGTACGAAGCTTGGCAGAAGCCAAGGACTATGGTTCTTGATTGTGTATTCCAAATTTCAGCCAAAGCTGTCAAACAGTTGCAAAGTTATTAAGGTGCAAAGTTTTGGGGTTTAACATAGAAATGGCTCCTCAACCCTAACTATGGTAGCACTACTGTGCTACTATAATATATATATATATTCATGGCAAAAAAACTCAGTTGAATGCATCAGTTAGGGTTGTTCCACAGTGACAAAAGTGAGGAAATTCGATGTTAGGGTTCCCATCCCCTTGCACACCACCCCTACCCCGCCCCCCACCAACAGGCATCGGGGTGTGTGTTGGGGTTGTCGGTCCTAACTCTCACCCCATCCCATGTGTAAACAAGCTGAGGTGGTGTAGTATAGGAGAATGAGGTGAGATTTAGGACTGATGACCCCAACGCACAGCCCGATTAGAGATGCAGCGAATTAAAATTCCGCTGGCAAAGTGCATGTGAAGTGGGCAATGCAAAGTGCTCACTCCGCCTTGTCATTACCACATCACGTTAAGGTGGAATGGCAATGCAAAGTAATGTGAAGTCATTGTTTTTAATGGACTTCGCTTTCCTTATTATGATTCTAAGTGATCCACTTGGTGTTTCAGATTTGGCAGCCCCCCCATACATCACATGGCTTACAGTACTGTAAGTCACATGCTCTTTAGCTAGGCAGGAAGGAAGTGAGTCATACAAGCAGACACTTTTACTTTCTCCTGTGCAGACGGAGAGAGAGGAGTATGTTTTGTGACTGCTGATACTTTGAGATCAGAGCGAGGAGGAGATTTAAACTTTGATTTAGACCCAACAACTTTTTTAAAAGCTACTTTTTTTGTCTTTTCTGTACTCTTTTTTGCTTAATTTGTTCTTTCATAAATTTATTTTTCTTACCTTTATAAGTAGTTAGTTGTTCGTCTGTGTCTGTGTGACTGTGTGTGTGTTGTGTGACAGTGTGAGTAGTTATTGCTCAGACTGAGGAAGCTCAGTAGGAGAGATGGACCAGGGTGAGGGAATGTCTGGGGTGGGGGCAGCTTTGGGAGAGCATGGTAGTGGTAAGCGTCGTACCGTGTGCATGCGTGGGGGGTATGGGTGCCCATTCCTGTTGGACCACTCCAAACTTGTGAGTGATCCCCCCAGAAGCAGGAACAGCACTGCATCCAGTCCTGCCTCTGAGGCAGTTGAACCACCACCACCACCACCACCACTGGCTCCAGCACTAGGTCCTCTGGATCAGGATGTGCCTGTGCCTCCTGGGCCCAGGTGTGGATCCTATCCCTGTTCAGCACCATGGCCGGCCAGCTGCCAGTTCATCTGGCCCTCCCCTGCCTGTGCCTGGTCCTCCCTGCATCTCCGTTGTTTGGCAGTTTTTTGACTGTGTTGGGGGAACAGCAGTGTGGTCAAGTACTGCCTATGTGAGGTGGAGGTGCGCCGTGGCCCCCGGGAGACTCAGCTGGGGATTGGGGGCCAGTACACCCATATGCTCAATCACCACCAGTTGGAGTGACAGGCTGCTGCAGAATGGGCCATGCATGCACCTGCTAGCCCTTCTGTTGCAGAGGGTGCAGCTGTGAATGGCGGCATCCCTAAGAAGAGGAGGGCCACAGCAGCACCTGCTGCTCCACCAGCACCCCCACCAGCACCACCACCACCACCACCAGGTCAGCCTGTAGAACGTGTGGACCCCAGAGAACTGCATGTAACACAGGCTAACTTGGCAGTTCTCTGGAGTGCTGTCAAGGAGAACAACAAGAGGGTAAGTGCTATGGAGCAGCGGCTGGATCACATAGAGGGACATCAGTTGCAAATTATGTCCATCCTGGAACTGCTGCTGGATCACCATGAAATCCCACATAAGTTTTTTTTTTCCTCACACCATGTGGCCCCCCACACCTTCCTTGCTGTGTTATAAAATGTATTCCTCCATCATCCCTGACCCATGTATGTAATAATGCCCTTTTTTTATTGTCTTCCACACGCGTGGCACTTTGTATTCTGAGCAGTGCAAGTATACTGTGCTAAACTGCATATGTGCAGTCAGTCTTCTTTCCAGTCTGTGTATGTACTGCAGACACTGTTCAACTCTCTGACATAAAAACACTTATTAATGAGTAAAATGTTGGGATGGTGAAGCCTGGAGAGATACTACAAAACAGGCTTACAATGCATACAAATAACTAGCAAAAAAATTCATGGTGTGATTTGTGATGTAATCGCAAATCATGATTTGTGACTGCATTTGTGACTGCGATGATGAAGAAACATGAATGCCTATGGCCGTACTTCCCTGGGCCCCAATGAAGTGTGGCACAAAACTCTCTGACTTAAAAACACTCATTAATGAGTACAATGGTGGGGTAGTGAAGCATGGAGTGATACTACAAAACAGGCTTACAATACATCCAAGTAGCTAGTAAAAAAAATTAATGTTGTGATTCGTGACATGATCGTAAATCGTGATTTGTGACTGCATTTGTGACTGTGAGGATGAAGAACGTGATTTGTAACATGAGTGACTCGTGATGATGGTCCTTACTTAAAAAATGCATAATAATGAGTACAATGTTCATGCAGAATTATGCACCACACCTGTCCAGTACTCTGAAGGGAAGCCAAAGAAACAACTGTGAATTAAGTTAGAGATGGAGATTGGGCTCTAAAGAGATGCAAATGCACAGATTAAGATTGCACTGCACACTGAAGAGATCCAGATGCAAAGGCACAACACCTAACCAGTGCTCACCATCAGAAATTCAAATCTGGAAAATAATACCTTTGCCAGTTGGGGTAGGATATGGGGGAGGGGTCAATGTGCTGCACTGCTGCAGTAACAGTCACTAGTTCTAGTACCAGTAAAGATACCACAAAGAAGTACAAAAATTACATAGCTGCAGTGGATAGCAGGTTCACATTGCTGAAATCATGTGGCACAATAAAAGGTGTCTGATTTGATGACACGTGTCACACACATACTCACACACACACTAAGTAATGTGTAGCAAATTGAAAACTTCAGTAATATAACCACATATTTTAAACAAACTAAAATTATGCACTGCTGCACCACAACAATCAGCAAAAAAAGGCAAGAATTATTGAAAATATTACTGTGTGTACATTAACATAGTTATACAAGAAAAATATCACCAAAACAGAAAGCACTGCATTTTCTCCAAGTTAATCTACCTACACCACAGATACGCCCCTCCCCCAAAGCACACATCCACTATCTCTCAGTACACAGACTGAATGTTGTACATTAACATTCAAAATCCACGCACAAACAATAAACGCTCGATGATATGGGCACAGGAGGGTTTCCTATAATCGATGAACTAATGTTTCAGCAAAAAAAATGACTCAAAAAGGCTTTTGTAGCAGCTTTTAGAAGGTTTGAATCACAGAGAGCTCTCACAGCAGATTGTCTCCTACAGCTTCCTACACACACTACCCCAAGCTGAGGCTGTGCAGAACAATCTAGAGCCCATGTGACCTGAAATCCCATGAATCACTGCAAAATTCACCTTTGGAGCATAAAAACAAGGCGAAGTGAAGTGAAGTACATTGTTTTCAATGTACTTCGCCTTAAGAATTGGTGGAGTAGTAGTTTGGGTAGGTGGAGTAACACAAAGTCATTGTTTTCAATGGACTTCGCGTTACCCATTATAATGCGAAGTACTCTGCTTCGCATTGCGGAGCACTCCGTGAATTCACCTTCACTCCATGGATCACTTTGCAGAGCGAATTGGGTCCACTTCGTCCATCTCTAACCCTGACGCCTGTTGGTGGGGGGTGGTTGGGGTGGGGTGCAAGGGTGGGAACCCTAACATCAAATTTCCTCACTTTTGTCGCTGTGACACAATCCTAACTGATACATTAAACAGAGTTTTTTTGCCATGAATTTCCCTTCTTTTTGAGAATGTGCATTATAAATAGTGAAGTAACGGCCATGCAAATGCAAGCGCAGACACTAACACACATGGTGATGCAAATGTTAATAATGCAAACAGTAATAGAAACACAAGCAGAAATGGTAATGGAAAAAAAACCCCACAAATGCAAGCGGGTACAGAATCGCAAACCGTAACGCACAATGTCACGTTAACGCAATTGTAAATGCAAATGGTAACAGTAACAGCAATAATGATGCCAAAGGAAGGACAAACACAGAAGCAAATGGTAGCTCATACACAAATGCAAATGTTAATGCACACAGTGATGCAAAATGAATAACACACATGGTGGCGTACACAGGAAAGCTAACGTGAACGAGTACGGAAATGCAAGTGGAAACACTAACTGTAACAGTAACAGAAGTGCACACCCTATTTTTCCCCAACAGCTACATAGAGAAACACAGTGAGTACAAAGAAAGTATGCATAATAATGGGCCTCGGAGCAGAAAATGAGCACTTGGATTACTAAATTGCTTATATCTCAGGAACCGTACAATGTAGAAAAAAAATTAAAATCTCATATTATTTATGATTTTCCTGGCTAGTTTTGCACATAGCCCCCTAGTGGGGGGGCTAAGCATTTTTTTGATGAAAAGTCCATATCTTGAAGTGTTTGTGAAATACTGGGCCCTAAATGCGTGACAGATGCCACAATGTTAGTCTATGGAAAAAAATTGTCAACTTTGGAGTACTATAACTTTGCATCCCTGCAATATTTCATCACCAAAACCCAAACACACATCTGTGGGATGTTGGCTTTCTTTCCTCTAAATTTCTGCCCAAAAGACCAAACCGTTCTTTTGCAGCAGGATGGCAAAGAATTCCTGTTATTTTGGTCATAGTGTCTTAAAGTAGTGTCGTGATTTGCGACACTTTTGCAAAAAAAAAAAAAAATCACAAAGTGTTGCAAGTTCAACACTACTTTGTGACACTACAGTTTACAAAAATTTGAAAAACATATTTCTGGGGTGTCTAACCCCCCAAAAAAGACATGGCTAGCATCCTCAGGGCTCGACTAGGTGAACATAAAAAGAATTGTGTCCCTAGAGGGTCCCAAATATAAATGCCAAGCATTTCTGTGACCAGTAACTGAAAAAAATAATGGCAGACTCACGACACTACAGGGGTCATTTGTGACACTAAAAACTGCGTTTGTGACACTGTTGAATATTTTAACTTTTCCCATTGACTATAATGGGAAACTTGTTTTTTGAATAACTTTTGACCATTTAATATTTTTTCAAGAAATCTTCAAAATGCACATTGGAGACACTGGCTGCATGTTCCCTGAAGGTTTCAGACTGGTTACGCAAACCGTGCGACCTGTAGGCATGAGCAAAGAATGCACAGAAAACTGTAAATGCAACACAGAACAGCGCTTTATAACTCCACAATCGTATATCTGACCGATATGAAACTTGGCAGAGCCAGAGATCGATGGTACCGCTCTGGGCCTGCCAAATTTCAGACAAATCTGTCATACTGTGGCAAAGTTATTAAACTGACAATGTTCACACTTTAACCTTAAGTGGGGTACTCAACCACTCAACCCTAACTGTAGTGGCACTACCGTGTCACTATAATATAAATATATGTATGTGTATTTATACAATGGGGTGGGTTGTATTCGTTGACAATAAAAAGATGTATTCTCACCCCAGTGAGATAAATGGTTGATGACATAGCTACAGTGGAAATATTTACATTTATGCATACCGTAGCTAAGTCATCAGCCGATATTCTCACTCCAGCACCATGTACCCATTGAAAACTGGAACGTGTTTAAAATGTGAAACTGAAATGTTAGATCTACTTAATTACACAACAGTTCTGTAGTCTTCAGTTTTGGCTTCCAGTTTCTAAAACGCCAGAAGCTTAGAGCATCACACTTGGCTCTGCACTTAGCACTACAACAACAGGAAAAAAACCTTGCTAAACACCGTATTATAATATTTTACTAACTGCGTTAAAAAACTGCTAATGATTCTATTTTGTTTTGCAGAAGTCGACACTAGAAATCTCCACCCAGAACACGAACAAAGCAACTCAGCACTGACACAAATTCAGACTAACCAGTGGTACTTCTCAAGCCCACATGTACCTGTTTTCCCCTGTAAGCCTCTGATGCTTCTGCCACATGTCCAGCTTCATTGCTTAGTTACTGTTCACGTCTCTTCTCTGAAGCTATGATGCACAGAGGAATTAAGAACCAAATTACTGTTGCACGAAGCACTACCAACACAAAATAAAAATAAAGCTTATAAATAAATAATTATTATTTACACTGCACAACAAAATAAACATTCTTGTTTCACTGACAATCACGGAACAAATTCAGAAGTAAACATTACACACATGTCCTGCCCCCAAACACAACCAAACCAATGAAATCTCTCATTTCCCCAAAAGACAACTAAGAACACCAATTAAAGAATACACTCCACATCCACTCTGAGCAGAACCATCAAACCACTACACACCATAGCAACCAATCACAACTGAGGATAAAAACACATCACCATTCGCTATCACACACTTCAGCAGACTGATAGAAAGCAGCCAACTCACTGAGAAAGAACACCAACATAAGAAATAACACCGACAAAATGGACCTCAGACACAATGTAAAAATATGGAAAACACCAAAAAATGCTCCTTGTCTATTGTAGAAATCACACACATGATGGGCAGGAGTGGAATATGGAAAATATTCTCACTCCTGCATCGTGAGGCATGGCTATCCCACTCGTGCCTTCGGCAGACTGGACACCCTCTGTAACTATTTTTACTGTTTTGCTACAAACTCCCCCCTGTACTCACCACTGCCCCCTTTGCATCCTCTCTCTGCCTTGACATCACCAGGCTCACTATACCTGCTTCATTTCCAAATACTGATCTGGCTCTCTTCTCTTCTCTTCTCTTCTCTTCTCTTCTCTTCTCTTCTCTTCTCTCCTCTCCTCTCCTCTCCTCTCCGCTCCTCTTCTCTTCCCTTCTCTTCTCTTCTCTCCCAAGTCCCCAATGCTTTCTGTTCCCTGCATTCCAGGTATCATCGCACTCTCTACACTCCTTACCCCCATTCATCTACTAGGCAACATTCTCCTATCAGCTTCCCTCAATCTGGAACAAACTCCCCTCCTCCCTATACCTCTCCTCCTCCCCTGGCTCCCCCAGACATCAGTTGAAATTCCAACTCCACCCTACCTGCTCCATTTACCATTCTTCCTGACACCTCCACAGTCTTGCCTCTAACATTCTTGATGATTGGGCATCCAGATGGGTGTCCACTACTTGCATACTGGTTGCATAAGCTCAACTACAGGCCTCATGCCTGTTGTAAGTTTAGTATCTGCACACTATGTATTGCCTTTTTATTTTGCATTTGAACAGGTGTCTCATAACTTGAGCTCTGACCATTCTTTTTTTTTATATGACAATTTATTTTTGTACCTGCTCAACTTTTTTGTATCAACTTATTTACCAAATATTGCTATAGTGACTTGTTTTGTGCATTGTACTGCTGTTTCTCCTGCTACCTCTCCCAAGTCACACATGCAAATGAGCCTTGGCTCAGTGTACCTCTACCAGTTTGTGCCTCTTCCGGTTGCCAATTTTTTTAAATAAAAAAAATAAATATATATATATTTATGCAATAGACATGTACCCGAAGAAATGAAAAAAAAAACATATTTATTTCCACTGGTATTAAATAAGTTGTGGAATATTAAATTTATTACACCCTCTTTGTCTATCATCCCCCTCCTCCCGGCACTACTTCTTCCAGTTTTACATTCAAAGTGAAACTCCAAGCCACAGCTCCACTGCAGTCCCCACAGAGGCAGTCTTTCTTGTCTCCTCTTTTTACAGCCTTCTATATCAATTTAAAGTTTTTAAACAAGCTGTTTTTTCACTCCTAAGACTTCAGTCCTGCCACCCACATGTATGCCCTCTTGCACACCATCTACCCACTCGCACATCAACCCACCCGCTCACTTGCAATAAATATAATAAAAAGAAATGCCCAAATTTTTCTTAAAACAACAATGAAAACTGACTACAAAATAAGACCCCAATGCCAGCTATCCATCAAACTCTTTCTCCTCTACATGAGTGGTTACTGTGATTTCTTCAAAGGCATAACATTGCTCCTGCCAACTGCAACACTTGTCAGATTGCCCTCACCAGTGGTGCTCACACTCACTCCCTTGAACAGTGGCACCGGTTAAAAAAAAAGAAAACTAAGTCAATTCCTGAAACCAGAAACAAACAAACAAAAAATGACTTTATGTTGTTTAAAAACAATCTGCTGAACTCCTAAGATGGGCATTGAAGTGCTGGTGCAGGCATGTTCCTGGTCTCACTCGTTCTCTTGCTCTGCCTGTGATAGAATCTAATGCTACCCCTGCAAACACGCTACACAGAAAAATAGGACCAACCATATAATAAAAAAAGATCTAATGTTATTTTGAATAAAATAAACATACAGGCACAGTGCATTAATATACAGTGGCAGCCTCACTCACTCACTAAGCAAGAAACAGAGCCACCATGTTTTCTAAACTGTCCAACCTGCCCACATGCAAACTAAGAGCCAATCGGAACTACTGATCTCAACATGTAGATGTGGCTTCCATAGCAACGATGTTGCAGTTCATAGGACCCACCTGTAACTAGGCAAGGATACATACCATAGCACAAAACAATCCTACTAATGTTGGGCCCTATGCATGGATGTGCAGAGTGGCTAAGTGCTGTGAATCCACAGCATGTAGCCACTCTACACCCATTGCACCCCCCGCACGGGATGCACAAACTAGGCATGGAGCTCCTATGTACCTGATTCCCAGCCACTCGGACAGCAATGTGCCAGGGTGGGTGGGGGGCTTGCCAGCACTACACACCATGCACTAAGGAGTGTAGTGCTGCCTGCAAAGGTGCAGAGAAGGATGCTGGTTATGCCAGGGAAGACCCTGCCATATCCCACTGCGTGCCCCCACAAACCACAGCTGCCTGGTCGTGGTGGCACTGGAGACTGTTCGGCTATGCCAGCCCAGTCAACAAGGCAGATGGGGAGGGCTGGGCCAGCTGATCATCTGAGTGCCCATATGTGCAGGTGCCCTGGGGTGCACAGATCCACACCCAGACATGCACCAGGTGGCAAGCATCTGCCAGCAACTAACAGCCTCCTCCCCATGCATGCCTGCCACAACCTCATATGTTCCATGGCTCCCCAACCATTGCCCTGCCGTGAGATCATACCTACCAACACTGCCCCAATCCAGGCCCCCAGCAACACCATTGGTGATCAGTGTTCTCCCCACCCACCGTGGCAGTGACAACCCCTCCCCCTGCCCTGTACCTGTTGTGTTGGAGCTGCTTCAAGGAATGGCCAGCGGCTCAGCCCTCCTCACACCTCCTCATCCACTGGCCATCCAAGAGATGCTTTGAGTATGCTATCTATTTATAGGGGTGCGTTCCATGCATCCCTTGGATGGCCAGCAGCTGAGGAGGTGTGGGGAGGGTTGTGCCACTGGCTGTTCCTGGCTGCAGCACCAATGGACAGGTACAGGGGTGGGGGAGGGTTTGCCGGTGCTGCGGTGGGTGGGGGGAACACTGACCACCAATGTGGGAGCTGGAGTGCCTGGGCTGGGTCATGGCCATTCAGGTGTGGGGCACCTGTGTGTGGGGGCACTGACCAGAACTGGGGGATTGAGGGTGCCAGAACAGGGTGGGAGGATGTACTGTGTAGTGCTTTGGCTGGGTGGTCCCATTGGGGTTCATTGGAAGGGCTACTCCTTCCCAAAAGGGCACACGCTGGTCTGGGGGTCTGCAACTGTGGGGTCGGAGCACAGCCAGGGTGCTGACTATAGGGCAGGGGGTGGGGTCCCACTGGCAGGGGTCCTTATGTGTGCCAGGAGGGCACCTTGCAATATAGGCTGGGCTGGGGGAGGTTGCAGGAAAAGGGGGCATGCCATGCTGGTCCAGGTGCCTGCGGTAGGCATTCATGCACCCGGACCCATGTTGTAATGCGCAAGGGATCTACTGTGAGACCTATCCTGGGCATCCAATTGGATGCTCACATGGATCTGCAACTCTGCCCCCAGCTGCCCTGCAGAGTCCTGCATGCCACAGGGTGGATCCGCAGACAGGTGGTGGCTGTTAATGAATATGGCTGGTGTGCACCTGTCCGAAGGTGCAGAGCTATGCAGGCTGGATACGCGCATCTGGCATGTAATTCCCACCCATTAGTGCATAAGCCCCTTTACAAAAAAAAAAAAAAATCACAAATTAAAGAAAATAAAATAAAACCCCGTTTCCTTAAACTCCCTTCCTGTTGCATAAATAGAATATGCAATGGAAAACTTGTAGAATAAATGATTTATCTGCACTCAAGCAGTTTGACCTCAGACACCAAACAATTTCAAACTGTTCTTGTGCAGATAAATCATTTATTCCATTAATTTCCTATTGCATATCTATAAATACAGCAATCTGAATTAGCTTAAAGCTACAAAGTAAAATGCCTATAAACCAGCAAACAGTTAAAACAGGCCAGCAACACCAAACAAACTACCACGGGGGTGCAACCACATATTACTACTCCTCACCACCTCTCTTGGCATTGCTGGTACCATATTCAAATTCTGACCCCTACCTCTCCACTCTGAATCCTCACTGGGAGCAAGCTGGAAGAAAAGCATACACGTGGCCACTACCACTTCTGGTAATGATGAGCTCTTCATCCTCCTGCACCTCCCATACACAGTTATCGCCAAGCGAACCTCCAATACAGGAACCTTAACAGTTAGCTTTCCCCTAAATTTAACACCGATGAATAGACACCTCCCCCACCTGAAGCTCAGGCGATGGAAGACACGAGGGAAGATAAACATCACCCTATCTGCCAAAAAAGGTTATCTTTCTGCTACTGCTACTCATGCAAATCATAATTCACCCCACCAGGCAGAACTACAAGGCTGGTACCAGTACCTTCATTGACTGGGTCTTAGCTAGCTCACTGACTCGGATCACTGAACTCAGGGTTCTCCCAGACATGCTGAGTGACCACTACCTGGTCTCCTTTATATGGACCACTAAACTTGCCAAAAGCCCACCCCGCCTCATCGAGAGCAGAGTTCTGCAGAAAGGCAAACTTGGATCCCTCAAATCAGCCCTATCTGCCTACAAGTGGTCCCCCATCAACAAGGCACCTACGCTGGACCAGGCCCTTAGTTTTTTCACCAAGGGTTTCAATTCCATCTGTGATATCTATGCACCACGCACAAAATGGACAATTCAGGGGAGGTAAATGGTTGGATTGATGGCAGGCTCCTCTCCCTCCTTAAGGAGAGAGACTGCCTCTGAGAAAAGGCCTAAAACTCAGGTAGCAAGCACGACCTGCAGTGCTACGAAACAGCTAAAAACCGGTGCACCAAACTTATCAGGCTCACAAATGCTGATTTCCATAAGACCCAGCTTAACAACGCATGGGGAGATGGTAAGATGTTTTGGGACAACATCAAGAACATCCTTGGTAAAGCTCAAAAGCAGCACCCTAAGATGCTCAACATTAATAACTCATCATCCTCAGATCCGTTAGCCATTGCTGATACCTTTAACCAGGCCTTTACAGATCTGTCCTCAGTGCTGCCTCCAGACTACTTTCTGCCTGCAGAGAACCAAGGTTGCACCAACTTGCCCATAACTAACCACCTAGCCTTCTACTTTAAGAAGGTGATGGTGAAGGAGGCCCTAACGACTGTCAGGAAAGTCCTAGGCAAAACCAGACTGGGGAGTGATGGGCTAGACATGAAGTTACTATCCTTCACCCTGGATGTTCTTATCATGCCCATAACAATGCTATTTAACAAATCCTTGCCTCTAGCTCAATTTCCAAAGGTATGGAAGCAAGCTCTGGTAACTCCAGTGCATAAAAATGGTGATAAGGCGCTGGTGTCAAACTACAGGCCAATATCTATCCTCTCCCCACTATTCAAAGATTTGGAAAAAATCGTGGCAAGTCAACTCACAGAATACCTCAATAAGCACAATCTGCTCTGCCTAAACCAACATGGTTTCAGGCAAAAACACAGAACCACCACGGCACTGCTGGACTACACTGACTATGCGCACAAAGTGCTGGATGAATGAAAATTGGTGGGGTCCATCTTCATTGACCTCACCAAAGCCTTCAACACCATCAACCACCCTCTACTAGTACTCCTGCTCCAAAGATTGGGTGTGGCACCTAACACCCTGAATAGGTTCAATGACTACCTAACACACAGGAGCCAACAAGTCAATATCGGGCAGACGTTATCCAGCTCCAGAGATGTACTCCTAGGAGTTCCCCAAGGATCAGTTCTAGGGCCCCTGCTTTTCAGCCTCTTTGTAAATGGCCTACCCACAGCCTGTGACACCAAACTTATCCTGTATGCGGACAATGCCATACTGCTGAGTAGCAGCACCTCTCAGGTTGCCCTACAAACAGAACTACAGAACTCTTTCAATAAACTCGAGGACTGGTTTAGTAGGCAAAAGCTGCTACTAAATTACAAGAAAACCAAGGCCATGCTACAGTCCAGCCCCTACAACAAATGCAGGCATGCTCCCCTCGTAATCACCAATAAGGCTGGTGAGCTGATTGAGCAGGTGCACATGTTCAAGTACCTTGAAGTCACCATTGATGACTCTTTCACTTATACGCACCACGTAGACTCCCTTGTCAGAGTGATGAACACAAAGATCAGGGTCCTCCTTAGGTATAAGAAATCCCTCACCCTGGAAGCACTCTGAATCTCAGTCTTAGCTCCATACTCTCCAAGATAGACTACAGGCTGGTAGTCTATGGAGCGGCTACTGATACGGTGCTCAAAAGGGTCCGAATTGCACTTAATAAGGCATGCTGCCTCACCCTGTGAGCAGATCACTACACTTATACCTGCATCCTGTATGAGCATAAAAACTGGCTCAATCTAAAAGACAGGATCAAATACAAAACTTGCCTCCTGGGAAAGAAGACACTCCTCGGAAAAATCCCACCATGTGTAGGAGACCTGCTTGAGGCTTCTCTCTCATCACACATCACCAGAGAGAGGAAGAATGGAGCACTGTCCATCCCATTCCACTGAACTTCACTAGGGTAGTGTGCCTTCTCCTATCGGGCCTCCCTCTGGATGAATGAACTCCTAAAGAAATTACAAATAAACAACAGCCTGTCTCAATTCAAACCAGGCCTCAGACAGCACCTAATGTCTAGCTCAAAATGCACCTGCTTCTCAGGCCTCACTTGCTAGACAAGCCTACCCCCTAGGTAACACCCAGCAGGGCTACTTAGAGAACCCTGCCTCCATTCCAGCCCAGCCAAGGGCTTAAGTAAGCTATCAGTCCTCTTTATATGCTCTTGGTACTGCCCCTTCCTAACCAACCCACACCCACCCCCTACTCAACAAAGCCTTCTGGAGCTGCTCCCCCCATCACAGCCTCCCCCTTGTTTCACTATCCCCCACCACTCACTTTCTGCATTAGGTTCAAACCCAATGCCCCCCCTTGTTTCACTGTCACCCTGCCTTTTGCTCTCTGGGATAGAGTCAAACCCTAGGCAATTACTCTGCCATAGTCCATCAACTGACTTGGAGGTTTCCAGAGGTGTGCTACCTAGGGCAGTCAATTATAAATAGCTTAGTATTCTATTATAACTGCTTAGTTTTTTTTCCTATTTGTCTAATTCTCATGCAATCGATCTTTAATGCCTAATGATCAGGCCTCTGTAACCACTGAATTTATGTATTGTCCTATTGTACACCCTGACGTGGAACCTTTGTAAAAGAGCTCATGCTCAAAGGTATCTCCAATATACTAAATAAATAAATTAAATAAAAAATAAATAAATAAATATACTGTATATGCAGGCACTGTAGTGCCTATATATTTCAGTTGAGTAAACATCTTAATGTTAAACCACAATTTACACACCTTTATAAATCTGCCCCCCTTCAACATGTTTACTTAAAATTTGAAAGACATGAAGTTGGTGCCATAATCTCTAGATACTAAACATTTTGTGGCAATCAGTTCACAAGGGGAAAAGTTGCATAGATGCAAAATGTAAAAATTACATCAATTTAGACCTTTTGTTTGTTCCCCTATAAAATAACCAAGAAACTAAGAGGATCTGAAACCTGAAAGTTGCAAGTTTGATAGAGTTTGCCCCAAGCTGTGTGCTTTATTGCTTTTTATCTGTCAAACTTTACCAGTTTTTAAATATTTAAGAAAAATGGTTCAATTTCCGAGCATGCATGGTTAGAAAAATAAGTGTCCTATGGAACACTGAATTTTTATGAACACATCTTGATATGTGTTTGTATCAAGAAACGTGTTCGTATTGCAAAAGTCACGGATTCATATGACTTAGCGATGTGAACACAGGTAAAACTGTCAAACCTTCGCTCACTGAAAAAATAATGAATATGTAAAACTGTCATCCCCGATAGTATGTGATTGTCTTAAAAGTTTCAAGTAGTGGCCTTTTGAGTCATTTTTGCACTTTTGTTTGTTGTATTTACAGAATTCAGAAATTGTTGAAATTGACTTAATACAAACACATAACTATTACAGCTATATGAAACCATGTGCTTGTATCATAAAAATCATACATTCATATGACTTAGCGATGAAAATACAGGAAAAATAGTCAAACCATTGTTCCTTGAAAAAATACTAAATATGTAAAATTGTTAGCCTTTGTAGCATGTATTCACCTTTAAAAGTTTTAAGTAGTGTGCATTTTAGTCCTTTTTACAGATTTATTTGTTTTATTTAGAGAAATTGGAAATTGTTGAAACCTAACCAATTCTCATGTCTTCCCCCCCATTGCAGCAGCACTCAATGTGCAATCATTACTGTGACCCTCCCTTCCCACATAACAGCAACAGTGAATGAACAGATGACCTTTGAGGAAATGTGTTGCATTGGGTGGTAGGGATGGATCCCATTCTTGCATCTCTTCCCTTCATTGCAGCAACAGTCAATGTATAAACAACCACTAAGCTGATGGGAGCAGTTGGGTTGGGGGTTGGGAGGAATGGGCAGAGGCACAGTCTCAGCTCATCCCATTCTTGCATCTCTTCCTCCAACCCAATTGCAACAACAGTGAATGGACAGATGACCACTAAGGAGATGTGAGGTGTGAGGTGCGGGGGGGAGTGGAGGGATGGCCAGAGATGCAGCCTTGGCTCATCTCATCCTTGAGGCCCTTCCTTGCTATTGCAGCAACAGTGAATGGGCAGACGACCACTGAGGAGATATGGGGGATGGGAGGGTGATGGTGTCTGTTTGTGTACATTGGGTTGGGATATAATCCATGACAGGTCATTGACAAAATATTTCTCAATGGACCCAACAGTGAAACCAGCAGGTTGACTTCATTTTGCAGTCATCTGCCAGTTTCTACAACTCGCTGGTGTTTTCTTCGGGGGCTTCTCCCCCCAAACACACCACACAGGGGGCTGCACCCCCTGCACCCCCCACTTAGGATTCTCAACTCCAAGTCAGATCTGATTGGGGAGGTGCAGACCCCCGACAGACAGTGCCAGGTTCCATAGGGTTTCCTGCAGTGATGTGGCACTGTTGTCGCTGTAGGGGACTCCGCTGTCGAAATGTCAACACTGTGGCTGCATACCATTGGGATATAGGGTAACATTACTTATTTTATGTTTGTTCAATTTTATTCTGTTTATTTCATTTCACACTGGTCCTAAAGTGACCTGCAAGAATGAGGATACAAGTCCATTATCACAAAATCTTGCCTCTCTACTCTCTTTCCCCTCTTTATCCTTTTACTCCCTTCACAATTCTTGCTCTCACTTTATTTATTTATTTCAAAAGTTTCACCAGGAAGGACATACTGACCAGTGTGCAGCTTGCTTCCAGATGAGCATTAGGGGGAAGAGGACACAAATAGGTGACAAAAACAATTTATAAGTTGTACTGGTTCAAATTAAAGCAAGCAGTAACAATTAGGTTTAATAACAGTGAGAATTCAAGCTAGCATGAAAGCAACAGCGGATAGAATACAACACAAGTTTAAAGTGCATTGTGTGATTTGCCTTGTGAAGAGTAGTACAGCAATAGTTTGGAGATAGGAAGAAACAAGGGTGAGGGGAAGGGGGATGCAATCAAATAAAAGAGAGAGGGGGATTGAGTAAACAGGTGAGATGGTTGAGAAAAGGCAAGGCAGGATGAAGACAGAGAGCTGAGCAGGTGGGTAGAGGGAAGCAGAGGAAATAGTGTGGGAATCAGTTGCAGTTATGGTAGGAAGAGGTGAAGTTAACCAGAAGAGAGGACAGAAGGTGAAGGAAGGGGGAGAACAGATGAGTAAGGGGAGGGTGTTCCAGAGTTTAGTGAAGTGGTAGGAGAAAGCAGATTGTCTGGCTGAGGATGTTCTTGGGGGGGAAGCAAGGGAAAGAAAGTTAGAGCTGTGAAGGGTGTAAGAGGCAGTGGGGGTGGGTAGAGGAGAGAGGTGAGATAAGACAGGAGAGAGCCAAGCCAGTATTTGGCTGCAAAGAAGGAGCAGTGGACTAGGCATCTGGATTCAAGGGAGGGAAGGGAGAAGGAGTTTTAGGTGGTAGGAGCATGGCAGACTGTTCACAGCAAGTCGACAGAAGGAGTGAAAGAGTGTGTCCAATCTGGATAGGGTGGATATAGGAGCAGTGCTGTAGACTATGTCACCATAGTTGAATATAACGAGAATAATTATCTGAACAACAGATCTTCAGGCCAGCAAGGGGATACAGCCATGGTTTTGGTACAGTGCACCTAGTTTGGGGTGCAATTTTTTTGTGCTGTTTTGCTCTCCCTCATATGAAATCTACTGCTGGCCAACTGCCTCCTCATTTCATTTCCCTAAACTATCAGGTTCTCTTTCCACTTCTATTTGCTCTTTTCCTTCCTTTCCTGCCCTTAAATCTCTTTTAGGTGAGTTCTCTATTCACTCCTGCAGTTGCTGCTTATATTGGGTTTATTTCTTAATTCACTGACTTCAGCATTTCCCACTTCCGTAGTATCAGTCATTCTCCCAATCCTTATTTTGATAAGCTGTTTGGTGTGAAATTTAGGAAGGTGATGGATGTGGTGCAGAGCTACTGAAACACCATGAGTCAGAGCACTGTCCTTAAACCAGTTTATGCTGAATTTTTACTTAATAGATGTATGCCATAATTGCTTTACCTCACACTTTGTTGTCTGATTCCCATCTAGTTGAGTATAGGTGGTGCTTTCCAAACAAGCATTCTTTTTTTTCACTTTTTAGAGTAGACATGAATGGAGTGAGCCCAAAGTGTTTGGAGCACCCGCCAAGGGGTAGACCAAAAAAAAATCTCAACCTGTCCCTCTCTGAGCCTTGGATCTAGAATAGCAGTAGTGGTTGAACACTGTGAAATATTTGGGGGTGAGGAGTAGGGAGAGCATCTTGACAACTGGAAATGCAGGATACTAGTTCAATGTGCTTATGCACCTTGGTGTAGTGTTGTGCTTATGCAACTTGTTGGATAACCTTTGTGGCCGTTCACCTCTCTTTCCCTTGGGGAATACCACCACCCTGTAGGTATGCCAAAGGCAAGGAACCCTGGATGAGGCTTTCACCTCTAGAGATGCTACTAGAAGGATTCCCTTAGGTTAAAGGTACCTTAGGAAGGAGCCCCAAAAAGAGTGTAAAGCAGAAAGCATGGTAGAAGGTAATGAGTACATATTGCATATTTAGGACCTTCATGTAGGTCAGCAGGAGACAACAGGTAATGTGTAGTGACCTTCACGTTGGTCTGAATGGCTAGATAGCAAGAGGGTACGACTTCCTAAGGAGAGAGGAAATGGCAAAGTAGGGGCCACCATACATCTCCACCCAACACCAGAAACCTACTTAAGCAACCTAGTGAATATGCTACTATAAAAATTAACTAGGTATTATGACACTTGGCATGGAGAAGAGGATTAAAATCCTTTGAAGAGGAAATATCTGGGGATACAAGGCCTAGACCACCTTCCCTCCAGGCTTGGGATATTTTGTTTAATGACAGCTCAGCTACTGTAATTTAGAGACCCAATTCAGGGGTGGTGGGAAATATTCCTATTTGGAGGAAGGCTCTCACTTTATCCCTCTAATGGGAATGCCATGAAGGGCTGTGAGCGCACTCTGCAACAACAGGGTACTCCCACATGGGAGGACCACCCTCCAATGCAGGAGGAGAATGGCAACAGCCATTGGAGGAACTCGGCTGGCTTCACAAGCCTAAAAGCAGACTGGGTGAACCTTAAGCAGTTGTAGGGAGAATAGCTCAAAGGTGCCACTGAACCCACTTGGCAAGCTAAATGAGCCTCCTTGAGCTTAAGAACCCCACCGTTTACAGCTGGAGTCTTGAATTCCACATCAAGTGGTACCACCAATATGTTTGCACAGCTCAAGGTCAGCCCGTAGTAAGGACATTCTCACTATGGGTGAGATGAGAAGGACCCCACCTGAGTTTCACATGCTCAAGATGTGAACTTCATGGGTGCAGAGCGAGACTGTCAGCTGCAGAGCAGGCCCTGAGCCATAGTAATTAATGGTAATGGTTGGCATGCCTCTGATTTATGAAAAGGAAGTCAAGTGTGAATCATTTGTGGACCCTCACATAAGTCATGCACGCTTTTCACCAAGCACAAAAGAAGACTGAACCTCCACATAGGTTAGTTTAAGCAATCATCAGACGCTCACATAAGTCTGAGAAACCAAGCAAAAAAATAAATTCCCATAACTTCCAAGGAATGCATGCCAGTCAGTTCCACTAGGGGAGCCACATTTTAGTGAAATAAACTTTTAATTATAGGTTGAATTCTTAAGCTTTACACATAATATTTAAATATATACTGTTTCAATATTTGGGAACTACAGTACAGCATAAGTTGTTACACAGAAACTTGAATACCATCCCAGAAATAGAAAGGTTAGTGTGAATATGCAAACATTAAGATTTGGAACCCGTGAACTTCTTTTGCAAAGACAGGCCATTCAGATACTACAATTGCAGAGAATGGCTACAGTTGAACTTCTATGCAGCAAAGCTGAAAGTCCTAAAAGTTACATAATATATTTCCTCCTTGAAGGCTGTATTATGGTTCAGTTTCAGTCAAGCTAATATTAATGAGAAAAGATTTAGCCAATGATTGGGAAATTCAAATTTTCACTGCAGCGCATTCTTTCTGACTCCATAGCCAATTCCCAACCTGGTGCCACAATGCCCCGCTGTGACATCACTGTCCCCTACCATAGCAATAGTTGATGGCATGAGCAGACCACCAGGACACCACACCAGAAGAAGCAACAGGAGGTAGTGGGAACAATTTTAACATTTCAAATACAATGTCCCCAAAGAAGCATTGAAATGGTGTCCAGAAGGAACACAGCAAATACGATTTAAATTTTAAAAACAATGTCCCAGTGAGAACATAAAATTATTGCTGGATAGAAATTAACTTAGTTGCCTGAGTTTGGTGTGAGGCTGTTTCTGTGATTGAGTTCATTTCTGTTTTTCACTGTAAGCGGGAATGACATCATGGGTAGAACCTGGAAGAAAGGAAGCAGCTCGGTGCTTCAGAGGAATGCTCTTTACAGGTGGGTTTGAGCAGGTGTCAATCTTAACATTGTTTTACTTGCCCAAACACTAGTGCAAATTGACCAGGGCTAGTGCAGCTAACTCTCTACTCACCCGCCTTGACTAGTGCAAATTTTCATGGCTGTTAGTGAAGTTAAAAAT
This sequence comes from Neoceratodus forsteri, assembly GCA_016271365.2. Classification (NCBI taxonomy): domain Eukaryota; kingdom Metazoa; phylum Chordata; order Ceratodontiformes; family Ceratodontidae; genus Neoceratodus; species Neoceratodus forsteri. The sequence continues at coordinate 204,298,579 of CM057454.1, forward strand.
GTCTCTACTTTAGCAATCTCTACTCTTCATGATAATCTCTCTCAATGTTCCAGATGGCCAGGTGTGATTAACAGCTCATTAAGAGCTGCAATTATCTGGCAGTTCAAGAGAGGGATCCCACAAAAGACTCAATGTGAGTCATTATCACTCCACTGTTAAGACTTTCAGCTAGTGTTCAGGGTGTGATCAAGGGTAGAGTGCTGTTAAGTCACTAGGTTCCAGTTTTCTGAATGTGTCTATGTCTAACAATTTGTCCAATATTATTAAGACCAGTGACCCTCGTTTCTCTACATTTTGAGTGTTTGTATCCAACATTTCAGTGGCAAAATGCGAGGAGGTAGACAGGATCGGCCCTGCAGGTAGTGGGTTTTATCCCAGCCTCACCATAACTTCCATCTCCCCTCCAAATCTCTTAACTCTGTTCTTTCCCTGGACACCACTGCAGACCAGACTCTGAAGTGACCATCCATAGATCCATTGCTCCCATTACTGGCAAGTGTAGGGGGTCCACAGCTCTTCTAAATGGACCATGCCAGCCATCACCATCCATACAGTTCCACCCTTATCCCACTCAGCATGTCCTTTCACCCTAGAAACAAAGCTTTGGATCATGTATGGTACAAAAATAAACTTTGATAAAATACATAATTTGAAACCTTGAAATAGGCATTCCTTGGGTGCATAGATCATCCTATACAGAAATAGAAATTGTATAATGTTATGGCTGTGTACTGTTTCCCCTGGGCTGATGAAAGGACAATGTTTAAGAAAAATATGTTATCGTTGGAGCAGAGCATATTAAAATCAATGCTTTTGCAAATAAAAATCTCATAGTTTACTATTTCCCAAGCCCCTTAGGTTTGTCTAGCCCCCACCTAAAGAAATCTTAGATATGCTCCTGGCTCACTTGAGACTGTACAAAAACTTTCAAAAGTGCAGGTCTCTAGTTGACTATAGGGTGGAGGCCGAGAGTGTCTTTCTCTGCCTGACTCTGTTTATTGCCCTGTGGGTGGTGGTGACAGTTTGGTAAGGTGCATGATGATGTCAGCTATTGTGTGCACAGAGCTAGGACTGCTTGATTGAACATTTGCTGTTGTGATATCCCCCTCTCTGTTTTGAGTGGGGGGCAGAAAGAGGATGAGAGGAGGCTATGGTACAAAACAATGGGGGGCTCACTGTGATGGCATTGCAGTCTTTTATTTCTGCTGGGGAGCTGGAAGCAATGTGGGAGCAGGATAAATGTGCAATAATCAGAGTATTTATTGGCTTTGCTTGAATTGTTTCCTGCATGTGATCAAAATTGACCATAATAATTAAGGGCTAGTGCAATCATCTGCGGGCTAGTGCAATTTTGAATCAACTTGCCCTGCTTGCTAGTGCAAAAAAAAGTTAAGGTTGACCGCTGGGTTTGAGAGAGGAGAGGTACAAATTGTCTATGTATATTTAAGTCAGCAACATACAGCAAGCCGCAAGAGCAGCAAAATGATAAGAAGGAAACCCCAAAGGAGTGTACACAGACAATGGATGAGGAGGGGACACAAAAGACAAGCCACAGGGGCAGAAGCACCACCAAGTTACAGACAGACAGCCAAGGGGTGAGAGTCAGGAATGAGACGGAGTGAAGGAGAGAATAGGGGAAGAGAAATGGAGGCGGACATGCAGACAGCCATGGGGTGAATGGCAAACACAGGACAGAAAGCATGGAGGGGGGACAGAAGAAAAGAAACAAACCCGGAAAAGGAAGAAGCACTAAGCAGCAGCTGGAGGCAAAGCAGCAGATAGACAGACAGATGAGCAGGATTGAAAATGAGCATAAAGTGCAACAAAAAAGAAGCTAAGAGTGAAGCAAGAGAGGGCAGAGAGAAAAAAATGCTTCTGAGTGAAGCAGGAAGGATGGCATTAAATAGCTCAGGTAGGGGGTGTGGCTGGTTGCTTCAGCCAATTGAACCACTGGCTAAGCCTTTCAAATTTTGGATCTACCACCTGAGTTTACCGAGTACAGAACTAAGTCCACAAAGGCTGATGTCACAACAGAGGATTATGTCTTGGAGTAGAGAGTAAGGTTCAGAGGCAGATGAACTCAAAATGAACTCTAAAGGATAAAGATCATATATTCATACACATTTCCTTAGTAATAAATTATGGGGAGGAGAAATGTATAAAATAGAAATGGAATGCATGCAGAATTGTACCTAATTATTATGTTTTTTAAAGCTTTCTTTGCGGCGTCAGCAGGTCATTAAAACTTAGCAACTGAAATCCTCCAAGTTCTCCAAATCTAGGCTGTACTGAGTTTTATCAGAGGACAATTTGTCTGGAGTTTCAAATGTTTATTATTGCACTTATTACTCAGCACTGTTTCTTTTATTTCATGTGGTTGTCTTTTTTTAAGTAATAATTAGGTTGTGCATATTCATTTGGCTCATCTGAATATATGAATATACAATTATATGAATATTCATAACTCAGCAGTAAATAGCTAGTCATGTTTTTAATGCCTCTTTATGCATTTGTCAGAAAATGTGCTTAGCCACTATATAATCTCGACGTCTACCCAAGTTCCTCCCTGCATTGAGTTTCAGGATTGTTCCACTAGCAAGAAGTAATTTAAACTGTGCACTTTAATAAATGCAATGCACTTTACAATTTCTTTTAAAATCAAGAACTTTATATTGCACTTTACAATACACTTTTGAAATCAAGCTTTTTATATAGCATTGGCAATCCCACTATCTTCAAGTTTGCTTTTGGGACTTGTTCAAAACAAGCATAGTTTTGTGGAGAAAACCATGGCAAGTGACTTTGCTTTTTAATGATGCTGAGTAAGTTCTATTCTTTTCCTTTTTGATGTTTTTGGCATATAAGCAACTAACAGCTTTTTTTTAATAAATGTACTAGAAGTTTTCTTGTCTCGATTACTCATCATTTCATTCTAAAATATTTTTGTGGGCCAATGTTTATAACTTGTGAAGGTTATTCCAAGACAGATACACCAAATATGTACAATCTACTATTTTTTTTTAAATCCACTTTACTGTGACTAACCTAGTTAGATGCCCGGGAGTCTCAAGTAAAGAAAGGTTTCCAATCATTGAAAGGAGACCCAATAAAAATATAAATAATTGAACTACTTACTTATTCTTTAAAATATTATTTATTATATTGTTCTTTTGCTTTTTATACATAGGGTATTCTTTGGATTCCCTGCGTATTTGCAAAAGCTCGAAGACTCTCCACAACCAAGGGATAACTAGAAAGACAAAGAACACTACTAACCGGACCAAATCTCATCATTATTTCAAAGTTGGGTAACAAGACCAATCATAGAGATCTGAACATTATTAGCTCTACTAGCGTCCTGCTATATTTAAAGGAGAAGATTTGAAAACAGAGCCAAATAAATTCTCTGAGGAAATAATTTCCTATGGACTTTTAAGATCAAGTGAACATCCCTTGATATTTAATTGAAGCATCTTTATTTTTAGTTTTGATGTTTATTGTATTTGTATTTTACATTTATAGTTTACATCTGTGCTACATATAATGTAAAGTAATTCAATTTTCAGGTGGCCAAGATGAAAATGATAGTTACCACTAGGGGAGAAAGGGGTATTGCTTGGAGCCAGAAATAGCCTTAACCATGCAAGCTACTCAGAGCAATGCCTCTAATGGGCTTGTTAACAAGGCTTCTAAAACCCATAAATGGAGGAAAAGAGGCCAAAATAATGTATGCAAGGTCCATGAAGAAAAGATTCCCAGCATTCAAAGGGTTGTTAAACAACACCCTTCCCCCATGGGGGACAGCCTGAGTAAAACAAAACAAATGGTTTTAAAGAACATTTTGTACATCCAGTCCACAGTTACAAAAAGAGAAGGTAGAGAGGGAACAATCTTATTATTAATGTGGACCATCCTATTCATATACCTCATAAAGATGAATTATGGGACACAAACTCTCCCCAATCCAAAGATAACAGTTATACTGACTTGGTTAAAAAATACCTAACTCCCTTTACTCTTAGGCTATCAGCATATGGCAAATGTACTATTTCCCAAACAGCTACATGTTTTAAGGGATGAAATAACCACAATAAAGTCAACATTAGCCCATCATGAGGGGCTAATCAGAAACTTGTTTAAAGAACTGGTCAAGGCAGAACTTGGGTCAGAAGAGGATTCAATGAAAATTAGTCCATTAAATAATTCAGAAAAAGATGTAATTACTTCTTGCAATATAGCATCTCTCACTCAAACATCCTCAGTCCCCAAATGGGGGAAATTTCTAAAGAAGAAAAGAAAAATGAGAAACATAAAAAACAAACAAACAAACAAAAAACAATAACCTCTCTGCTAGTAGGAGCCAAATGACTCCCAAAAAACTAAGAAGAAATGCAATGGTAAAATGACCTCAGGAATCAGCTTAGCTTCACAGGACATATTACAGATAGGATCACCTAATCAAAGCAATGGGATAAATGTAAATGCCCCCATTGTTACAACAATGACTAAAGACTGGGAGCAAGTGCACTCAGATACAATTAATAACATTCAGGAAGAAGCTGCAAAAAAAGTCACTGTACAAGAAATTCCAGATGAGATAATGATTATGGCATCTTCAACACGAAGTACCCATCCACCCAACATAAACTAATACCTGGAAAGATTCAAATAGTTTATAGTTATCAGGTAATGATGCTATTATTTCAGTCTATGGAATTCATGAAAACAGAAATGAAACAGTAGACATGTTGTACCGATTGGCAATTCAACTACTAAAACAAGAATTAATAATACCAATTGGTAGGAATAATATAATTTATGAAATGAGGGACACACTGTTCAAAGGGGCACCAGTTTGACACATCCTCTCAGATATTAAAATTAAGTGGGTCTGAGGAAATTTTTCTTGCTCAATTAATTATGTTTATACACAGACTCACCTATTACTATAATACCATGCTTGTAAGAAAAGAAAGAACATTTCTCTCAGGGTAAAGTAATTACAAAAACTGACCTTGAAAACTTTATGAGGGGAAATAGAGAAGATTCAGTCAGGAGCAAAATCAGGAAAGATCAGTTCCTTCTAGCCTTGCATGGTATATAACTCATCCAGAAGGAAAATCAGGACTGTCATGAAAACAGTATGTTACATATTAAGAAAAATAATGGGAATTAGGCTAGGATACAAGAGAGTACAGTAGGTCTGGAGCAAGAATGGATTTACCAACCTGGGTCAAATCACATCTGCTGTTCAAAGCAAACTACTGTTTAACCTTATTATTTTTTAACTCATCTTTATTGTAAGTAAAATTGTCTTTAAAAGATAGACAAGAGGAATTGCCTTACATTCCATTATGCTCCCCTTGTGGTTGAGGGGATCAAGCGAGCTAGTATAAACACATGCAATAAGATAAAAACCCTCCACTTGGGTGCACCCAAAACCTGTAATGAGTTCTAAAATTGAGGTCTTCATACAACTAGATACAACTTTGGTTGTCTGAGGTATGAAAACTTAAAAAACAATTCAGAACTCTTAACCAAATAACAACTGTTCTGGGCACTGTTATATCCCTATATTATCTATTGAGACTGTGTGTTTGCTGAGAACATAGCTATAATGATGAAGGTGGCTGTTAGGCACAGAGACCTCTCAAGATGAGCTGTTGCTCCTTCCAGTCCCTCGGTATGATCATGAGTGACTAGGCACTCTATGTCCCCAGAGACCTGTGCATTGACCAAAATATCCCTGATGTCCTACCTACCCTACAGGTCTGAGTGCTTATCTAAGGTGAGCCTTAGCTTGGCCATCAATTCTTCTATTGTTTTGATATTATGTATTCTAGAGACCCAATATCCAACTATGGGGGGGGGGGGCCTTAATGAGTTGGCTGTTACTTCCCTCTGTGTGGCTAGGCACAAGGTTTATTTATTTCATTTATTTAACAAATTGGAAAGACCTTTAAGTCAAGGGCTCTTTTACAGAGGTTCCACGTCAAGTCACAGGAATAAAAAATTACAATGGTTTTAGTAAGTAGTACAACATGAGGAAAGTAATTACATAAACAAAAGAGTAATATGACAAGATAAATATTGTGTCAAGTGCAGCCAGTGGATCATGTTTGAAGAGGGGTGGAAGGGATTACAAGGAGAGAAGATAGGGGGTGAATTGGGGTGTGGAAGTAGCAAAATAAGAGCAAGGAGGGAGCTGCCACGATGTAGCTTATGTAGGAAAAGACCCACAGGGTGGATAGAGGGAGAGAACAAGGTGAGGAAACAGAGGGGAGGGATGGAGGGTGGGGGAGTGGGAGTGGAGGGGTAAAGGAAGGGGGGATGAGGTAGGATGAACAGAGGGCAGGGATGGGGATGGGAAAGGGATGAAGGAAGGAAGTGCTGTATGTGGAATAGTGCAACAGGGTAGGGCTATGCAGGGGTGAATGGTAAAAGAGGGAGGTCCCAGTGGATTTAGCTGTCTGCAAAGATTAGGTATAGCAGCCACAAGATGCTCTGGAAACTAGGAACTGATGCAACTTCCACTTAAATGGTCCCAAGGTTGCAGTCGTCGCAATCTCAGGAGGAAGGGAATTAAATAACTTAGCCATTCTAACTGCAATGGATCACTGTCAGAGTGAGATTTGACAGCAAGGGACAGTAAAAGTTTGGCTCACAGAACTTTGTGTGTTATGAGTGCCCCAGAAGGGACTGAAAAGCTGAAAAGAACCTGGTGGTAGGAGACCAGACCTGCCTTCTTAGCCAGAAGGCAGGCTTGATATTCAATGCAAGCCTGGAGTTGAAGTCAGTTTGGTTCTCCATAAAGGTCACAAGTATGAGTACGATACACTGCACCAGTTAGTAGATGGCATGCCTTATTCAGAGCTGTGGCAAGCCGCCATAGGGTTGTGTCCATGGCCATACCATAAATGATCAAACCATAGTCAATAATAGACACAACTGAACTTTGGATAGCCAGTCTGAGGGCTTCGGTAGTAAGACAGTGTTTGTGTCTGTGTTGAAGGCCTAGGCGAATGTTAACTGCCTTGGCAACATTCTAACCATGTTGGGTGTAGGACAGCGTACTATCCAGAGTAACTCCTATGTATTTAAAAGATTGAGTCTGATCAAGGACTACACCTGCACTGTTTTTAATCACCAATTGTTTGGCTTTATGCTTGCTGTGGGTTCTATGGAAGAGCATGACCTTTGTTTTTTTGCAATTAAGCACCAACTTATGAGAGGTGAACCAGGACTCAACTTCAGTAAAACTTTTCTGAAATTGGGCAAGAAGGAGGGTAGGGTCAGCAGTCTTTGAGAAAATGACTGCATTATCTGCATAGAGGAGTACTGGATTGGAACAGGATGCTGCAAAATTATTGAGGAAGGTGCTAAATAGAAGCGGTGCCAGTATCAACCATTGAGGAACCCCAGAGCAGACAGGCAGTTTAGCAGAAAGGGTAGACCCTATTCTCACCTGTTGTGTGCAGTTTGCTTGATAGCTGGTGAATCACTTTAGGGCATCTAAAGATATACCAAGTCCAGCAAGCTGATGTGTCAGCAAATGGTGATTGACCATGTCAAATGCTTTAGACAGGTCAATGAAGGTTGCACCAACATGTTGACTCTGATCAAGAGTATGGTGAATGAAACCTGTGAATTCCAGTGGGGCCATAGATGTGCTGTGCCCTTTCCAAAAACCATGTTGTTGGACACATTGTAGGTTATATTTTTCCAGGTACTCCACAAACTGGTCGACAAAAATCCTTTCAAGTGCTTTGGACAATGGGGGAAGAATAGACATTGGCCTATAATTCCTAGGTAGTAATCTGTCCCCACTCTTAAAAACTGGTGTAACCAGAGTGGATTTCCAGGTCTGGGTGAATTGTCAAAGTATGAGGGAGCGATTGAGAAGCTTGGTGAGGGGAGATAGGACTTCATCTAGGGTTAGGGTAAGATGTTTCAGGTCGTGGGAATCACTGCTTGTCCTAGTTCCTCCTAGAACTGCAAGTAGGTATGTCTTGGCCTCGCTTTCCAAGATAGCTTTCAAGTAGAAACATGGGTGGGTCAAGGCCTCTTCTGATTTGGTGAACATAGGAACTGTGCAAGATGGTTCAAACAAATTTGAGGGCAGAATTTGTCTAAGGTCTGTGAAGGATGAATTAAATGTGTTGGCAATTAACACAGGGTGATGGGTGATAGACCCATCAACATTTAACATAGTTAGAGCCTGCTTGGACTCTTTCACAGTGATTTCCAAACGGTTTTCCCATAATTTTTCCCACTTGCCCTAGTCTTGGCAAGGATGTCCTTATAGTAGCGTGCTTTGTGCTCATAGATAGCCTTAGTACCTGAGTTCCTGGCCATCTTATAGGCCTGTATGTCAGGCTGACTGCCAGAGGTTCTGGTCATTTGCCAGAGGAAGTCATGAGCTTTCATTTGAGCCAGAAAGTTAAAAGAGATGCAGGGATTATCAAGTCCCTGCTACGTGTCCTAAAAGGGGCATGGATTTCACAGGCCACATTGAAGCGTTCAGTGAAGTATTTCAGAGCTGAGTCAATATCAGGGACAGTTTCAATGTAAGATCAATCTTGTTGCTGGATGAGACACTTTAGTGGCTGCAGGTGACCACAGGAGAGCACTCTACTTGTGATTGTTCTGGCAGGGTGCTTGATGAATGTGTTAGTCCAATAATACTGGGTAGGAGAGTGATCACTGGTACTGTCAGGAAATACTTCAGAATGGGAGATATGCATTGGACAATTCATTAGGATCCAGTCCAGGAGTATGCTAGTCCCAGTCTTATAGTTTGTCCTGGTTGGAGTTGTTATTAACTGTGTAAGGTTCAGGCCTGTTAACTCATCCCTATGCCTACTGCCACCTGACGAGAGCCAGTTGACATTAAAGTCACCTAACAGGATGGTTTCTGCATCTTATTTTAGACTCATGACACAGTTCATTAGGGGTGTTAAGTCCCATTCGGTGAGGTCAGGGGGAATATAGACTAAGCCAATGTTGAGGGCCTTGTTGTGTGCACCGAGAATAACCTTAACAGCAAGGATCTGAATATCCGTAGATGGTTCATGGGGAGACAGTGGATGAGCAAACAATGACTCCTTCAGGAGCCTTTGCTGTTTAAGGTTTCCCATTTCTTCAACCCAAAATCCAAATATACAGTATTGAATTCAAGGGGAATCTGGGTTCACCACACTTTGTTTAGCTTCGCATGTACTGTATCTCATACCAAAATCTTACCAGTATTGGACAATCCCACAAAATGTGGATGTGAGAACCAGTCTGGCCACACCCCTGCCAACATAGGTCTGAATTGCACTGTTTGATCTGTGTAGTGATTGTGGGTGTATGGAAAAAACAGACCTTGAACTTCCATCTGAACTCTCTCCAGCTTGGTAAGGCTGTGACCCTCCAATCTTTTTCCCCATGTTTGATTCCATTTTTCTTCAGAAATGGGAGATCTCACTTCAGTCTTCCATTTTACCCTAAGTTTGTCCTAATTGGATCATCTCTGCCCATTAGTATCTTATAGGCACCCAAGACTGACCTGCTTCTGCCAGCCAGCCTGACTGCCCAACATAAAAATTGCTCCAGAGTTGTCAGATCTCTGTCAATCTTTGGAACAAGATTGTTGGATTGGAAGTAATGCCTAACCTGTAGATATCTGTGGAAATCTGCCTGGGGGAGTCAATGCTTTTCTTTTAGGACATTGAAGAACAGGATACTGTGATTACAAATTAAAAATTGGTAGTGGGTAAGGATGAACCTATTCCTACCTGGTATAGCTTGGGTTGGCACATGGTGGTTTGAAATTAGGGTCTCCTATGATCAAGGTGAGGGTCCTCACCTCATTGTGGGTCTGAGTGAGTCATCTAACTTTAGCTAAGATTTTTTGGGTATGCCAAGTCCAGGGTGTTTTAATCCCTTTCCAGAACTCCAGAGTGAGGGGGACATATGAGCAAGATAAAAGGTGGGGCAAAAGTGCAAAATTTTAATCCATTTCATAAATTTAGTGGGAATGCGAACCGTTATAATGCAGCAAACAAAAAAGGCCAAGTGACCCTATCAAAAGCCTTTTTGACATCCAGGGAGACCAGCACTGCTGGTCTCCCCAGATACCGAGATACCAAATGTATATGGGTTAGCTTATGGGGGTGATCCACTATCAATCTAGTGGGCATAAATCCTAGTTGTTCCAGCCCAATAAGAGAAGACCACACTTCACTGATTTAGACCACAAGGATCTTACAAAGAATTTTAAGATCTTGGTTCATTGGAGAGACTGATCGATAATTCGATATCAGTTCCGGGTCTCTACCAGGTTTTGGTAACAAAACAATTAGAACCTTGGCCATAGAACATTCTGAAAATCTATGTTCCAAAATATCTGTAAACACCTACACCAAAGTAGGGGCTAATTCCTGAGCAAAAGTTTTATAAAAGTTAGAAGAAAACCCATCAGGGCCTGGAGCTTTATCCAGTTTTAAGGATGCTATAGCTGACAGGACTTCTAATTCAGCTATGGGTCAACAAATAAATTCTTGATGGACTTCCAGAAAAGAGGACAAGGGGATCATCTCTAAATATTGCATCAATTTGACATCCAATACTGCCACAGATATGGGTCCATATAGAGCTTTATAATAATTAAAAAATTCAGAGTCTATGTCCCTAGGCTGTGTCTTAATAGAATTGTCTACTTGAGGGCGAATAGAGGAGATTAACCTAGATGTCTCAAGCTTAAGCAAACATAATGCCATCAGCCTATCGATCTTTTCACCCTGGTCAATATATGTTGATTTTGTTTTGAAAATAGTGTATTCCACTTTTTCTCTTAAAATGTCCATGTATTGGTACCATAATATTTCTAATTCTAGTCTTAATTCCAGAGTGGAAGATGGGGTTATGGCTTTTTCCAACAATCTAATTTGAGTGAGTAATGTAGATAATTTACCCTTGGAAACCTTCTTCCATTTATATGCAATCCTAATAAATTCACCCCTAAAATAGGCAATACAAGGTACCCACTCCATATCCCTTCAGGAAGCAGTATCCCAGTTCTCTTTAAAAAATAACTGAACCAGAATTTTAATGTGTTCTATAATGGGGGAATTCTTTATAATTTGGTTATTGAGCTTCCACACAGAATCTTTCTCCCCAGTCAGACTAAAGGAGTGGAGCAGCCATACCAAAGAATGGTCTGACAAAACTCTAGGGGTAATAACTGCCTAAGAGAGTCCTTCATACTAGAATGACTAATCAGAAAAAAATCAGTCCTGGAGTGGGACTGGTGCACTGGGGAATAAAAGGTGTATTGTTTATCTCTTGGGTGAAGAATCCTCCATGGATCACAGAGTCCCAAAGTATCCATGAAGTCCCTAATAGATTGTTGTACTGGGGATAGGCCAGCTGACTGTCGATGTGTTCTATCTATATCGCTAAAAATTGTAATATTCCAATCCCCTCTCAAGAGAACTGGTAAATGTGCAAAGGGGGCTAATGTGTTAGCTAATAACATAAAAACTGTGGAGAATATATGTTAGGGCCATATATGCATCCCAAAAGGACCGGAGTTTGTTCCCAGGTGCTCTGTAGGAAAATATATTGGCCATCTGGGTCTGCAATACTAGAGATAAGAATAAATGGGAGTGACTGAGCTAATAATATTACAACACCCCTCTTCCTAGTATCATCCCCAGCCCCACATACTTGACCAATTTAATCCCTACAAAACAAAAGACATTCCAAGGGCAGCAGATGTGTCTCCTGAAGGCATGCTACTTGTATTCCCAAATGAGCCAGGTGTTTAAAAATTTGATAGCATTTTGTCTTGTCCCTTGCTCCTCAAACATTCCAAGTAACACATTTTATACTATTCAACATGCCCAAAAAGAATGAAAGGAAATTATAAAGAAAAAGGGGATCTCACCTATTACAGTAAGAGTCCCAGTGTTGTACTGTATACTGGGAGAGACTATGCCTAAAAAAGAGAATGTAAGGTGCTCTGCACTGCAAAATACCCCCAAACCACCGCAGTTCTCCTAAATACAACATCTGTAAAGCACCCAGAACACAAAAATATTAAAAAAAAAAAGGTGCCAATCTCTGGGACCCTATTCGACCCCCGGTCCCCAGATTGCACTCTTGCAGCTAGATCCATGGTGGGGTAATAGTAGGGCTCTCAGCTCACCCCTAAATATATAGTTACATAGCTATAAATAAGAGGACCAATAGTGGGATCTTCACACGTGGGAAGAGGTCCCACAATAACTGTAGTCTGGTATAGTGATAGAAATACTAAGATTGTGATAAATAACATAATCAAAAAATGCCTTAACATTGAATACTTCAAAACCCACAAACTTCTAGTTATCCCCAGAAGTTAGTACAATATCAAACTAATACGTAGAAGCTCCATAACACTAAGTAACTATTTTAAGGAGCTAACAATGTACCCTAATACTAGAAACCACCACCTGGAAGTCCGTTAATGTGCAAGGGTACATATTCCTCAACAAACTACTACAGTATACCATCTCTGATAAACGTAACAATTGTAAAACTCCAAATCAAGAAAGCAGATGCATAAACCTTAATTGAAAATCCACTAAGAACAAGTTCTAATAAGCTTAGTTGGTGCTCCTGTAACACTATATAGATCCCATAAAGAGGCCAACCCACCAAATGGTCATCCAACTTCCACAATGTCCAGTGCTTTATACAAAATAGAATTCAGGTAACACTGTCCATAAAATGTAGGGCAGAGAATCTCTCGAGTCAAAAGCTTGATCGAAGGAGGGTTCTGCATCAAAGAATCCACAATCGAAAAAAACAGCCTGCCTCACAGTATGAGCACTTCTGTGTCCCCCACTGACACTGAATCACACCTGCAGAAATGAAAAAGACAAGGGGAAGGGGGAAAAACAGGGTAGGGAGAAAAAAAGAATGAGAAGCAGTAACAAGAATTCAATCCTGTAGCAGCACAAACACTAGGCAGCATTTGGACCCCTATGTTATGTTAGAGCAGAACACTTAAGATGCAAGATAAAATGAAATATTCTACCATACTAAGAGAAACAAAAAAGTATTAAATGTCTAACAGAAGCTTGATAATACAGCTCAAGCACTTAAACTTAAGGTTAGATCAGCCATAAGGATTCGACCTTTAGAGCATTAAATATTATTCTTCAATTGCAAAATTGACAGCTGTGCAATGTTTCAGAAAGTCAAGTCAAGATTAGACAAGAGTCCAGTTGTTACTGATCCAGACACACAAGGGCTATACTTATCACATCAGTTAATTGAGTTCATAAATGTAGCACCACAGAAAACTCTAGAAATCAGTTTATATCGGGGCAGGAAGCTAATGCAAATCAGGATCTCACATCGGTCCAGAATCCTACATCGAAGCATCCACCTGCCTCTTTGTTCAAATTTAAACAGTTCTGCCAAAAAACCAGGGGAAAAATCCAATTAAGCTGGATAGAAAAAACAAGTGACATGTTCAGGCCGAACCTTTGGTATTTAAAGTACATCCACAGAGAAAGTTAACAAATCACCTGAATACTGGGCTAAATTACAATCCAGTCACATGTTCTAGAAAATGCTCTCTGTGACAGCGGCGTTCTTTGAGGTGGGAAAAAATTGGAAATACTTGTGGCAGCTCCCATAAGGCATCCTCTGATCATTGAAACTGCTTTTCTCCAGAGCTAGTATTGACCACCACAATGGCGGGGTATCAAATCCTGAAACGAATACCGGCTGTGTACAGTTTTTGTTTTATGTCCAGGTATACCTGTTGTTTAGCTCTGATCCCTGGACTGAGATTGCTAAAGATAGAAATCTTGTTTTCCTCCCACCACAATTTTTTATGCTCGCTCAGTTTAGTTAGGACATGTATCTTGTCTCAGAAGTTATGCAAGCGAAAAATGATTATGTGGGTATTTTCACCTGGGTTTTAAAGACTGGTGAGCCCTCTTTAAAATGTATCCTGTGCCAAAGGGCAAGGGGCTGGCAAGTTTTTCCAATAAAGTCTGGACATACAATATCCAGTCTGAACCCTCAACTTTTTATGTGAATCCTGAAATGATTAAGTTGTTTCACCAATGTGTGCTTCCTGGCCATCCAGTTGGTCTTCCAGATGATAGACCTTTCAGCAAAGGTCTACAACCTCAGGGTCTAGTTGATTAGGTCATTTTTTAAGAGATAAAATTCTGACTTCTGAATCCGAGAGTCTTTGCTCCAATGACACTAAGGTGAGTTTGATTAATTTAAAATCAGCCATTAGTTCAAACAGTGCTTTTTTTATGATGCTCATGTCATGAGAAAGACTTTCCAAAGTAGGCAGCGAGGCCTCTGGAGGCAGAGTTTGTGGTGGTGAAGCATCCTCCTTTGGGCACTTAGATGGTGGGGAACACTGCAGCAGAGCCTCTGGGGTGACAAAAACATCCATCGTAGTTGTTTCTGATGTCATTTTTCCCCAGAAAACATGAAATTCAATTTAAACCCAGTATCAGCAGCAAATATAAGAACTGGTGTGGCAGGAAAGTCAGAATTTCGGGCAAAATATACTTTAAAATAAGAAACAAAGAACCTCAGTGTGCAAGCACCGAGGCAATAGTTACCCCTAAGGGCAGTATCAAGGAAGTTGTTCAAAGAAATACAAAATCACATACGCCCAATTATGGGGCATGTGTGATTTAGTATTTCTTGAAACTTGGCTTCCCGCCAGTGCCTTTGGGGTAACCGGTGCCTCAGGCTTATGCCGCTTGAGTAAGGTTCTTTTTGTCTAACTTGTTTTTTTGTTTTAATTGGGTTCACCACAACATAACCCAGATAGACCATCTTAGGGTAGCTGGTTCATTCCACTGAGGTGTCAAACAGACTAGGCACACTGTTGAGTCCTGGCAGCACGAAACACGTGTCTGTGTCTTCTGTTGGCATCCTTTGCAAACTGTGTGAGAGGCCTTTCGGCACCATGCATTTCTGCTTAAAGTTGAACCTGCATAATATTCTGTGGTGATTTGCATATGCAGCTCATGATGCTTTGCATTATGGGGGTATGTGTGATTTTGTATTTAAAAGAAGAAAGCCATCAGGAGCTGCAGCAGGAGTGACCAGTCTCTAGCCTACCATCCTGTGACCTCCCCTTTCTCTGCTGTTCTATCTGCTGTTGTCCCACCCCCCACTTGTAGTTATCCCTTTCTTTGCTGCTCCATCTGCTGTTACCCTCCCCACTTCCAGTTATTCCCCCTTCCATAGCGAGATATGGGGTTTGTTGTACAGTCCCCCCGACCACAAGCAGTCGCTTGACACCGTTGTTGTTGAACTGATATTATTTTCTGCAGCAACAAGTGTCTGCTTTTTTTTTTTCCATTGGTCAGCAGTTTTGGCAGTTGCTGCATGCTAGGTTGGATGACTTGGAAATATAATGTGGAATGGGAGTGCTTAAATTGATTTTTATGTTTATGTTTTAGATGGCAGCGCTGTTACAGTGTTCCGATTCAGTGATAACATGAGGTAGAATGAACCCAATTACAGTGACTTCCAAGGTGACTTGTTTGCTGCTTCTATGTTTGGATGGGCATTGGGGATGCGAGTTATTATGGAGGTGGAGTTCTACTGTCAGACTCAGACAAGAAAATGTAAGGGGAATATCCTGTTTTTGAACAGGCAGTTTTTTTTTCTTCCCTATTATTCACTAAAGGAAAGTAAGACCTATGGGGACAGGGGGCTTGGCCAGCCGCCAACTGATCTACTAGGTTAAGTGAGAAAAAAAAAAAATGGTGACTGGTCACTTTTAAAATTTGGGGTGTCCAATAATATCCAAAGTTATGGGGTCCCCCCGAATGGGCACTTGTTTTTTACAGGACTCTATCTGGTAGTTAATACACCCCCTCATCCAATCAGAAGTCTTGTATTTTAAAGCCCATTTTCTAATTCTAGATATTTTACTGTATTTCTGGGAGCACATTTAAAGGGAACATTTATCAAGGTTTCTCTTAAAGAGGGTTCCTCCAAATCTGACAGTCTCTAATTTCTCTGAATTAATTTTGTATCCTGAGATTAGCCTGTAGTCTTCCAGCTCTTGTAGCAGGGCTGGGGTTGATGTATGGGGAGATGTGACAAAAAAGGTAATCATCCACACAGAGGGAGGTCTTATGTGTTCTGCCCCCTATCAATATACAGTACCTTTGATATTCAAAACACACGAAAAGGCACTGCTCTTCGAAGAAGCTTTAAAGCATTGCTTTTTCAACCAGCAATAGAATAAAATGACAGTACACGTTACCCAGACTTAAAGTTCCATACACACATTAGGACCCAGAAATCCAAAATGAAGGCCAGCACTCCTTGATAACTTTCAAAAGGCAATTTAATCCACAATATTTCCATGGTATTTTGACAGTATTGCACAATTTTTCAGGAGCAGCAGCAGTTACGAATGGTTCTCAGGCATACGTCATTTGCTAAAGTCCAATAGCGGTTCAAAAAATGTTAAATTACCTGCAGACATGCAAAACACCAAGACCTATATGCAATCACAGCATCAGTTTACTGTGATGGTGTATAGGTCTTGGCATTTTGCATGTCCACGGGTATTATCTAAAGTTTTTTGAACCACTATTAGACTTTAGCAAATGATGTATGCCTGAGAACCATTCACAACTGCTGTTGCCGAAAAATTGTGCAATTCTGTGGAAATACCATGGATATATTGTGGATTAAATTGCCTTTGGAAAGTTATCGAGGAGTGCTGGCTTCATTTTGGATTTCTGGGTCCTAATGTGTGTATGATATTTTTGATATTATCATTGTCTCTGATAGCAGTTGTCAATGGCTCAATGCAGAATGTGAAAAAGAGGGGGGGGCAGGGGGCCCCCCTGTCTTGTTCCTTGAGTCAGGTGGAATCGAGTGGCTGCTACTCCATTGACCCTTACTGTGGCCTGAGGTGAGGTGTAAAGTGTGTTCACACTTCTCTGAACTTAGGACCTATGTCCATCTCTTTCAGGGTTCTGTGTACAAATCACCAATCGACTTGGTCAAACTCTTTTTTAGCATCCATAAATATTGGCAAAGCTGGTTGGGGCAGTTGTTGCTGCAACCACATGAGATTGAGAAGGCATCTTATATTATCATGGATTAATCTGCTGTTAATGAAACCAGTTTGGTCCAGGTGAATCAGTGCTCCCACACATCTTTGGAGTCTGTGGGCCAAAATAAAAGCATACTTTTTCTGGTGTATGTTTAACACTGAAATCGCCCAGTATGAGTCATAGAGCATGGGGTTCTTTCCAGGTTTATGAATAACTAAGATTTGAGTGTATTGCCAGGTGGGGGAAGCTCCCTTACCCTCCTGGGCCTTTTTTGAAGAACAAATAGATTCTCCTCCTCCTCCTCTCTGTTTTTTTCCCTTGTTATAGGAGTGATTTTAATAATAGTGATTGTATTCTGATAACCTCTTTATTTTCATTTTCCCATTTTTTCCCGTTTTCCCATTTTCCCCTTTTCCCCTTTTCCCATCCCTCCCCTCTCTCTCTCCCTGTTCCCTCTTCCCCTTTCTCCCTTTCTTTCCTCTCTCCACCTCTCCCTCCCTTCCCCTCTTTCCTTTCCCTTGTTTTTTCCCTCCTCTCTCCCCTTCCTTCCCTTTCCTTTCCTTCCCTATGACACTGATTTCTGTTATTTATGTCCAGCAATGCAATATTAGTGATTATTTCCATATTTTTTAGTTCTTTAAACATATGTTTTCCTTATTGTTGTATACATACATTTTATATGATCATGTGAGATAACTGTTGACATTTTTTTCTATAGGTGTTGGTAATATATATGTTTTTGTAAAACAATTGTTTTAAGTAAGATGTTATGAGTTGTGTATGACAATTTTGGTTGTGTTTGTTAATTACTTTCACCATCATATGCTGCAGAGATATATTTATATGAGTCTTTTAAATTAGATTATTATAATGACATTTGTAGTATTGAATAGATGCATTATAATATATATTTAAATACATTGTGTATACCTTTAAGATGTAGTCTTTAAATAGAGATGATGGTGTTGGTTTGGCCTCGCCTTGATAAAGCGTAAGCGATATGTGAAATGTTGGTGGAGGAGGTGCAGTATGTGCTGTTGTATCTTGGTACAGCTTTTAAGTTAAATATGTATTAAAGTGTACTTGAACTTTAAACCAACTTTGTTGTTTTATTGGTTGCCTAGTTGCTCCGCTATTTTGTTCTGCTGCATCTTATATTATCATGGACTAATCTGCTGCTAATGAAACCAGTTTGGTCCAGGTGAATCAGTGTCCCCACACATCCTTGGAGTCTGTGGGCCAGAATAGAAGCATACATTTTCTGGTGTATGTTTAATACAGAAATCGGCCAGTATGAGCCACAGAGCATGGGATTCTTTCTGTGTTTATGAAAAACTGAGATTTGAGTGTATTGCCACGTGGCTAGAGCTCCCTTCCCCTCCTGGACTCCCCTAAACACTGCACCCAAAATGGGAGTGAGCTCTACTCTAAAGGTTTTGAAGAATTCAGCCTGGAGTACCATTGAAGTACTATCAGGAAGCCGGTGGCCCCACCCTCTGTGGTAAGCCAGGATGACTTGAACCTCTCCTTCCCTGGTACCATTGAAGAACCATCAGGAAACTGGTGGCCCCTGGGGAGGAAGCCTGGTTGCTTGGGGTTGGGCTGGCAGAGGTGTGTCCCTGGAAGCAGCGGTGAGGTGGAGCTACAGATGGGGGTTGGTCGGACCCCTAAATCATAGTAAATAAAAAAAAAAAAAGAATAGGCTCCTGCCTTGAATCAGACTGAATCCTTAAACATCCCACCTGCTTCAAAACAAGTGGTCATGATAATGATAAGATTCCTGTGAGTTTTATGGGGCAACCTTAAAAGGGTTGGAAATCGAGAGTGCAGAGTAAGAAAATATGGAGAACCAGTTACAGACACCAGAGCCCCAACAACTCCATGTCCCATGCCACAGATATGACAGTCACCTCAGGGGGAGAAGAAGATGAGATTGAATCCACTGTTCGCTCCAGCTTCAGTAAGGGGGATACAGCAGTGATATTGAAGACCAAACAATGGATTGACACAATTGTCTCAGACATAAAGAAAGACTTACAAAAATTAGAACAGCTAACTGTAGTCACAGAAAAGCAGTAACAGAGCTGCATGATGAAGGAGACAGCTTGAGCTTGGCTGTTTCATACCTTTGCCAGAGGGAGTGAGAAATACCAACAGAGCAGAGGGTGCAGAAGACACAGCTTGGAGGACAAATCTACATTTGCTTAGATTCCCAGAGGCTGCCAAGCAGCTGGTCATCAATTCACTTCCCGAGACACAGCTCCAACAGGAACTCAAACTGATCAAGTACTGCAAAGTGAGAATCGAATGGGCCCATCGTGCCACTGTACAATTCAACAAATACCCTGTAAAAGAGAAGCAGGTGCAGAAAGTGTGGGCTAAAATGGATTTGAATTTCAATGGGAAAAGGGTATATGTAGATCAAAAGTTCCTGCTGGACAGGATGAGGAACTAGAAGCAAGTATTCAGTGTCATTAAACAGTTGGAAGAAAAGCAAATCAAAGCCCAGAATAAATATCCAGCCAAGATGTTAATTCACATGAAAGAGTGAGTAAAGACCTATGAAACACTGCTGAAATCTGGGAAAACTTTGGAAGCATTGGACATTGCACTACCAGAGCAATCAGAGGAGTTTTAGGAATGTGTTGTGCTGAAGATGACATGAGCAATGGCAAGCAAGGGAAAGGCAGCAGGATGACAGAGCAGGAGGTGGTCCCAGTGGAGCTGTGAGCAGATCTGAAGAAAATATACAATGGGCAGAAAAAGAACAGCTCCTGAAGACTTTGACTAAGTGTCATGATGCAGTGAGTAGCCCTTTTTTCTCTTTGTGCTTTATCAGAACTCTCCCTCTGCTCCTTCTCCTCATATGGACTTGTCAACACACATTTCGACCCCTTGGCACCAACATAGGATGACAAACATGATCCCACTGCCACAAACTGATCACCAAATTGAATGTTGTCATTTTGGTGGGAAACCACCATGTTTGAAACTCCTGAGCTCAAATGTACAGTGCACAGGAGTAGACGGTCTACAGCATACTGGAAGCACCCTTGAGGGACTAGAGCAGTACAAGCCATATGACTGCATTGACTTGGGGGGGTCATCATAATCACAGTGGGGCTATAAGGGACATCAGCACTAAACATAAAAAACATAGTGGTTCCTCCAATGGTGAGACCACTGATATACTCATCGATGGTATTAGTTGTAACAATCCACTCACCATCGCCAATGCATTTAACATTCACTTCTCGGACCTGTCTGGCTTCACCTCCCTCTTCTCCTCCAGTGGAGTTGATAGCTGTGACCAGGGCCCTGCTTCACAACCGGTGACCACCACCTGACCATTATTCTATTTCCAGTCTGTGATGGCACAAGAGATGCAGAGATTGCTCTCTGGTCTCTCCCCCTTCTCCAGTGCTGGCCATGATGGCATAGAACCTACGCTTCTCTGTCTTGGGGTCTCTTACATTGCCTCACTGATGGCCCATATCTTCAACTTATCCCTAGCCTCTGGGGTCATACCTGACATATGGAAGTTGGCTAGGGTTGCCCCCATACTTAAACAGGGCAACCCTAAGATTCTGGACAACTACCATCTGATAGCCATTCTGTCCACAATCAGTAAACTCCTAGAGAAAGTTGTGGCAGGGCAACTCACAGAGTACATCCAGTTTCATGGGCTTCTGTCTCCTGAGCAGCATGGCTTTCATAAAGGACACAGCACATCCTCAGCCCTTGTCACTGTTGCATCTGGGATCAGAACCGCTATGGACCAGAGTAAACTCTCGGGTGCGATTTTCATCGATCTCTCAAAAGCCTTCGATCTAGTTGACCATGCCCTGCTCTGTGCTCAGCTTGGGTCATTTGGCTTGTCACTCCCTGTACTCTACTGGTTCTCCAACTATTTACAGGGCTGACAGCAGCTGATCAAATACAACAAGGTGCTCTTGGACACCACTGCTGTGTCCTCAGGTATTCCCCAAGGCTCAATCCTGGGGCCCCTGCTCTTTTCCATCTTTGTGAACAACTTACCTGCTAACATTTCCCACTTGAGGTCCATTCTATATGCAGATGACTTGGTCATCCTTACCTACTCTCTGGACATTGGGGTCATTTACCACCAGCTGAGTGAGGACTTTAGTATTGTCCAATCTTGGATAACGTCCCATAAGCTGGTCCTCAACCTCAAAAAAAAAAACAGGCCATGCTTTTTGGGTCCCTGGCCAAGATTAAGGCCTCCCCTGCACCCTTGTATATCACTGGTCTTGATGCAGCCCTGGTCCTTATTACCAACATCATCAAATACCTTGGAGTTACACTTGAACCTCAGCTTGACCTTGGACTCCATGGGTTGGATTTTCAAAGCCCTGAAGCAAGCTACTACAATGGCAGCTTGCACCTAGTGTGGTGCGCCTGGGACCCTGTGCCCAAAATTCGATTGTACGGGGTCCCAGCACCTACGTCCAGCAGCTTGTGGCAAAGGGGGTGCTGCACTGGACGGATGGCACACACACACACCTGGAATGCTGTAATGGCTGCGGGGAGTCTGCAGCACTCACAGACAGGGGCTGGCAACCAGGCACTGCCCCCCAACACCACCACACCACCAGCACTGGTGCTGCATCACTGTCCAGTACCCTGGTGGGCTAGTGCCCCCCTGTACCTATCTCAGCACTCCCACCCCCTTCCCGTACCCCGATCTGGTGACCGGCATGGCCCTCCACATGCCACCCCAGCTGGCCACCGAATGGGCAGTCCGAGCACGTACTGTATACTGTGTGCAGTACACCCACTGACAGCTCATTTGGTGTCCAGTTGTGGTGGCGTGCAGAGGGCAGTGCCTTTCACCAGATAGGGGTACGGGAGGTGGGGTTGGAGTGCTGAGATGGGTACCATGGGGGGGCTTGGCAGGATGCACAGATGTGGGTGTCAGGGACTGTGATGGGGGGGACAACAGGACCACCAGGGTTCGCCCACCAGGGACGGATTGTGGCGAGCCACACAGTGGCACGTACAAGACGATCCCCTGGGTGACACAGGCTGCCTTTCAAATTCCCACTTGTCACAGCCCTTGGTGCAAGGTGCCCTTGTATCAGACCTGTTTGACACAAGCACCTTGCGTCAATCTAAGGCCTTTCAAAATCTGGCCCCATATCCTTAGTGTCTGCAGAGCCATTAACTGCAAATTGGTTCTTGCCTATCATGCCAAGAGCAATCTTACACCCACAGCCCACCTTGCACTGGCTAGGGGTGTGTTCCTACCTTCTCTCTGCTATGGGCTTCTCCTGTTTGCCTGTACATCCAAAACCCACCTTGCCAGGTGGGCTGTTGCCTATAACAATATCTGCTGCCTTGTGCTTGCTGCCCCTCGACTCATCCACCACTGTGACCTGTACAATAAGCTTAACAGGCTCCCCCCGATCTAATCACATACATTTTGTCCTGGGCTGCTTCATGGGCAAGGTCCTTGGGACTGGCACCCCACCTGGTTTGGCAGAGCTCCTTGTGCCGGTGCCCCCCCCGTACTCCGTCAGATACCTTGGCCCTGCTCTAAGGATTCCTGCCACATGCACTCAAATGGGGGACAGGGGTTTTGCATCATGTGCCCCCAGACTATGGAACTCCCTTCCAGTCCAGGTTCACACCTCCCCCTCACAAGCTTGCCTCTGAACCTCTCTGTGGAGACATTTGAAGCTCTCTTCAGTGTGTGTCTGTCCTAAGCCTCCGTACTCTCACTTGGACCCCTGCTGAACATCCCTCATAATGCACTGAGTATCTGCATGGATTCTGTCCTGCACTCAATGCTATTCATAGGGTGCGGGGTACTGCTCTGTCGGTGCCCCCTTCTGAGAACTTATACTGTATATAATTCTGTATATAAATGGACTCATACTGTGTAATGACCTGTACATAATGCACTGCTTACAGTCTTGGTGTTCTGATGTATTTGTTATGACCATTGTACCTGCTGACTATGTTATGCTTTCTGTTGCTATGTTATGCTTTCTGTTTTCTCTGACTCTGTAACTGCCTTACATGTATCTTGTTGTACCATGTCATATTTCCTGTACTCTCTTGGGTCATACCTGAAAATAGGCAAATGTCTTGTGTAGTGTACCTACCTGGTTAACAAAAGCTAAGTAATAATGGGGAGTGAACGTCAGTTGTCACCAGCCCCTTTCGATAAGGCAGGCAGAACTGCTGATGAAGGCGGCTATCAGAAAACTTCATACAGGAGGGATCTGCTTCACAGCAGGCCTCCCTCACATAGACTGCAACTGTATCCTTCTGCCGGCAAGCAACTCAAGATAGTTCTGTATCCATTAGGTGGGTGTGCTTTCTTGAACTCGAGGGACACACTTGTTATCCAGCTATAGGAAAGAGGGATAGAAACATAGAAACATAGAATTTGATGGCTGATAAGGACTGCTTGGCCCACCTAGTCTGTCCATTTCCCTACCTAATGAATAAGTTGCAGATTATGGTTAACCAACAGCCTACTTCCTCCTACCCCCCACTAGAATTGCCTTATGTCTGTCCCATGCATTCTTGAATTCCCCCACTGTTTTTGACTCTATGACCTCCTCAGGAAGGCTGTTCCATGCATCTACAACCCTCTTTATGAAGAAATACTTCCTCACATTACCTCTGAGCTGTCCCCCCCATGTTCAAATTGTGCCCCCTTGTTCTTGGACTTTATTGATTCCCTTGAGGTATTTGAAAGTTTCTATCATGTCCCCCCTCTCCCTCCTTTCCTCAAGGCTATACATCTTAAGCCCCTTTAGTCTTTCTTCATATGTCTTCTGGTGCAAACCCTGCACCATTTTGATTGCTCGCATCTGGACAGCCTCCACCCTGTCTATGCCTTCGCAGAGATAGGGTCTCCAGAACTGTACACAGTACTCCAGGTGTGGTCTTAACAACTGTCTGTACAGAGGGCCAACAACTTCTAGTTTTCTACTGGTGATGCCTCTCCCTATGCATCCCAGTATCCCCCCCAGCCCTCCTTACTGCCTTCTCACATTGCTGGCCCACCTTTGGGTCATCTGATATGACTACCCCCAGGTCTCTTTCCATTTTTGTTGTTGTCAATATCTCACCCCCCATTGTGTACTCTTGCCCTGGGATTTTGTTTGCCAGGTGTATTACTTTGCACTTCTTTGCATTGAATCTAATGGATCTTAGTAAAGGGGGTGGAAGGACTGTTCATATATCCAGGAACATGATGAGATTGAAAAAAATTACCAGAATGTATGTAATATTGAGAAATTTGGTAATATCTATGCAGGTAGGATAACTAATTGTGATCACGCTGCTGTCCAGAACCCAGTCCCTGCACCATTGATATGGTCTGGGAAGCCATCTTGAAGGGATCAGAACACACTGTGTTTGCAAATAGAAGACTAGCAGGGACAATAAGAGGCTGGGATGTGGCAGACTGGTGCTGCAGTTGGCAAAAGGTTTGGATCACAGGGCTGAAATACAATAATACCAGCTAGATAACAATAATGGTGGTGGGAGTGGGAACCAGAGCAGCATGTCAACAGGTAACTCAGGGGGCAGTGTCCCCCACAGTTTACAGCACCACTCAGTGCTCCAGTGCATCATGTACCAGAGGGCCAGCAATGCTCGCCTGACATTCAGATGAGGTGGCAAGGAGCTTTAACTGTATGTACAGCTGACCTTCAGGTGGGAGGGTGATCCCTCCTCAGGCCCATGGGCTTAACTGTTTACTCCTGAGCACAGCAGCTCCCAGAAAATTAGGAGGGGAGGTACAAAAAGTTTTACCCAAGTTCATCTTCTGTTTGGTGTGCCAGTTACGCACAGTCACCACAGTTACAATTCATGTTTTGTGTTATATAAATATATGATGTGCTTTATTTTTTGTTTACTATGACAGCAGCAGTCTTTAAGGTCAAACAGAAGATTGGGGGGGGGGGGCAGCCTCCCAGGAAGGTCACAGACCAGACACCCCAGTTTGGGGCAGCACCACATACCAACCTGCTGAGAAGGATGGCATCTTAATGATAGCAACATACCATCCTGTTGTCAAAATAAAGTAATGTTAGACTTAGTCAAAAAAGGTTTGGGGTTTAATAAGCAGCAGATTAGCAATTTTCTCATTTAAATGTGAGTGCAGATCTGAAAATAGTTTCATATAATGTGATAGGGCTAGTCTCAGTAATTAAAAGAGCCAGAGTCCCTAAAGAAGTAAAGGATCTAAATTGCATCGTAGGCTTATTATAAAACAAGAGGCTATCTACAGCAGAACACAGGAAGTTGTGCAGGCAATAGGTAGGGGTTGTGGTTGCTGCCTTTAACACCTAACAACTGCTGGGGTCACTCTACTTATTAGACAGGGACTGCTCTGGAAAGTAAAAGGGAGCTATACTGATAATAAAGGTCAGCTGGCTTATGTAACCTTAGAAAATGGTGCACAGACAATGCATGTGGTGAATGTTTACAGCCCAACCCCAGTGATCTCCTTATTTTTTGGACAGCTATTCCCCAAAGTGACAGCCCCCCCCCCCCAGAGGAGCTAGTACTAGGGGGAGTCTGGAACCCAGTTGAGAATGTAAATTTAGATTGATCCAACAGATCCAAAGCAGGGGGTAAAACAGCAGGGAAGACCCTGAAAAATGTAATGGAGGAACTGGGACTAACTGAACCCTGGAAAGAGCTCAACCCAAGAACTAAGAATTCCACATTGTATTCACTACCCAACAAAAGTTATTCTAGGATCTACAGAGTCTATATTTCAAAAGTACAAATAGCCATTACCCAAAATGTGGACATGCTGCCAACCACTTTATCATACCCTCCCTCTATTAGCCTATCCTTCAGGTCTGAGGTGGAGGTTAAAGGGACACTTGTCAACCCCCTTATGTCTCAAAGTATTCCTAGTTTAAAAAACATATTTTATGATTACCAAAATTCTGTAAAGATTGTTGATGTAGCTAGTAGTTTGATTCTGACTGTTATTTTCTTGAAAAGGTAAAAAAACAGACTGCCCAACATATTGGTGTTATCACACCAAAACAGGTTTGTTTCCATTCTTTTATCAACTCCAAATACATCTTTCCTAGGCTTGGGAACATCCACAAAACAGTCTAGCCCCTCATGGCGCAGTGGGAGTTTAAGAGGCTACTGCCTTATGAGTGACCGCACTGTTTGGGTGTGTTTCTAATGCTCAGGAAGTATGCAGTAAGAACAGAATCAAGATTGTAAACAAAAACGCGGTTGTTTATAAATATACTTTGCCATGCATTTCAGTTCTGCTAAACAAGGAGACAGACAAAACAAACAGCAACATCAGTGAATTTTAGAGAGAGTAAACAATCATAAAATGTGGGGTTTCAACTAGAAATAATATGATGAAACACAGGTTGACAGTGTCCCTTAAAGGAATCCTTCTGGAGATTGAATAGTAGCCTAATCAATAACAAAAGATTCATCAATAAGATCCCAGAAGAGATAAGAAAATATTTGAACATTATCACAGAAAAAGACTCAGCACCTAAGTATATAGTAGACAGAAACACAGTCTTGCATTTCAAAAGCCATTACCCACATAACATGGAAGTTAATATCACTTTAGGACAGATGTTAAGAATCAAAAGAAATTGTAGTGAGAAGGAAACAAGGAATAATGAGGTAGCAGAAATTTGCCAATGATTCCTTGATAGAGGCTACCCACCGGGAGTTCTATTAAGTGCAGTAATTAAAATGAATGCAAGAAGCAGAGAGACACTGTTAGAACAAAAAGAAAGTGAAGATGGAACAGAAGAAAGAGAAAAAATCTGTTTTAACACAACGTATGACAGCTTGTATGAACCAATTGGTTAAATAATTAAAAAATATTGGGGTGTTCTAACAGCAGACTCTTGGCTAAAAGACATAGTAGAGTCAGGACCAAGGATGAGTTACAGAAAGGGCAGAAGTTTAAAAGATTCCTTAGTAAAAACATTATACAAGGAACAAAAAAAGATACTTAGACCAGACTGGATGCCCCCCATCCCCAAGCAGGAAACCAGCAATGCGGAAATTGCACACAATGTAGCAGCACTAATAAAACAGACATTTATTCACCCATGAACTGGGAAGAAGTATAAAATAAAAGGTTTTATTAGCTGCACCACAGAACAGGTGGTTTACATGTTAACTTGCCCATGTGGAATAGTGTACATAGGGCAGACAAAAAGACAACTAAAAAACAGAATAGCAGAGCACAAGAAAGCAATTTGAACAAAATATATGAAATATGCAATGGCCAGACACTATGAAGAGGTAGGCCATGGGTCAGCATCATCATTAAAGCAGATAGGGATTGAGCATGTAAAGATTTCAGATAGAGAAGGAAATATCAAAGACCTATTATGCCAAAAAGAAGCATTTTGGATATATGAACTACAAACAATGTGGCCCAAAGGGTTAAATGAAGAGCATGGGTACAATAGTTATTTTTAGAATAATTAAACTGAATACGAAAGGGTCAGCAAAAGTTCTGCTAAGGTGCAAAAAGCATTATGAAACATTAAACGCATCAAAGGCTGTTTATTTTCCGTCTACCTGCTTGAATTAAGAGGTGAAAGAAAGGAGCATATAAAGAAATCACCGTCAGGAAGGATGTTATCTAAGAAAAGAGTGTATTTGTAGATCAAGTAAAATCTTTTCATTCTCTGCTTATTAGCCTGAATTAAGATGTGAATGAAATAGAACATAAAGAAGTTGTTGTACAGAAGGAGGTCATTATGAAGAAAGGTCATGCTCCACAGCATACTCAGAGAACATGTTAAAGTAACCATGACAACCAGTAACATAGGAGGGAGGGCTTGAGTTCCAAACATCAGCTCTGAGGAAAGAGGATCCCTCCAAAACGTCAGCAAGCACACCTGTCATGGCATGCACCTGGAAGAAGGTGCTGCTCCAGTGGCTCACACACCAAGAAGGAAATAATGTAGTGAAATGGCTGCCGAGTTGAAAAACAAAACCTCGGATAAGGACAATTCCAGCGTTGCAGTGTTTGAAAAAGGACCTAATGGACTAGGCAACAGAGCCATGAAAAATCCCTCAGTTACGAGTTTTGAAGTTTTGGAAGAATAAGAAACTTTTGGTTTGGGACATGGATGGCCTAACATTTAGGCACTGCAGTGGATAAGTACTGTTGTTTTTCACTTTAAAACAAGTTTCACATTAAAGCAATGATTAGAAAGATTGAAATGCCTGAAAAATAAACACCATAATTGGTTTAAAAAGTAAAAAAGATGTTAGTACCTTATTGAATGAGTGATTATGAACAGTACCAGAGGGTAGAAAAAATGTTGTTTAATATATATGGGATGGGCTGAAGGCTGTAGTGAGAGGTCATATCATTGTGTAAGCCTCCCACAAAGAAAAACAACAGAAGGGGGAAAAGAAAATCTCTCTTATGGAGCAACTTAAAAAGAGATCGAGCATAAAACTAATGGAACCCTGTTGTACTGCCTAATATACAAGAATTTAGGACTGCTCTCAATAAACTAGTACAGTGCAGGGTAGAGGCACACCTCCTGTTCTTAGACCAAAAATATTATGAGCATGGGAACAGAGAGGGATGCCTCTTGGTATTCCGGCTCTGAAAAAGGGAAGCAGGCAGACAGATAGCCAAAATGAAAACAAATCACATCCCTGGAGTTTTCTGCTCTAGTTCTATAATAACAGCAACTGAATTTGGGAAATTTTATAACATAGAAACATAGAAGTTGACGGCAGATAAGGACTGCAAGGCCCATCCAGTCTGCTATATAGCAGAGACCCAGAAGTGGGGGGGGGGGGGATATTAGAGAGAAACTAAGAAAGTTTCAGGCTAAGGTCCAGCTCGCCCAAATCTCCCAAGAGCAGCTGGATGTTAGTCTAGCCAGTCTCAAGAAAGGAACTAGCCCTAACAATTAAGGTGCTCCCCCAACAATAATTCCCCAGGACCTGATGGCTTTGGCCTAGAATTCTACAAAAATGTCTGCAGAGGAACTTATCCCCAGCCTAAATCAAACCTTTAATGCCATTCAGGAAAGAGGTGATGCACTTGATACATGGCAGGAGGCAACAGTTTCAATCATCTATGTGAAAATACTGGAAAACAAGTTGAAACAGGTGGTAGGGTCCATCGTCCATCAAGACCAGACTGGATTCACCCCACAAACGACACCTGCACAATAACGTCAGGAAATGGTTAAATGTCCTGATAGCAATAAACGGGAGATATGCTTAACACACTACTAGTAAGTGATGCAGAGAAATCATTTGACCAGCTGGGCTGGCCTTTTTTAGAAAACAGTTTGGATGCATTCGGCCTGGGTAGTACAAACATTCAGAAAGTGCAAGCCCTGTATGGAGAAGCCACAGCCAGAGTGAAGGTTAGTGGAGTTCTCGCCAGGAATTTCCCAATAGAAAGGAGTATGATGCAGGACTGCCTCCTCTCTCCTCTATTATTCATCCCAAGTATCAAGCCACTGGCAGCACTGGTTTGGGCTTCTACTGAGATTCAGGGTATCTGAGTGGTGGTAGAAAAACTGCAGATAGCACTTTATGAAGATGACACCATTTTGTTTCTACAGGACCTAGCAGAGAATCTCCTCTCCCTAGAGCATATTTTGGAAGAATATGGGAGGGTGTCAGGCCTCAACGCTAATAAGGATAAATCTGAGGAATTACTAGTGAGTGGGGGGGCATCCATATTGGCAACAGAAATGCTCCTACAAGTGGTTACACTCGCTATTTGGATAAATAGGCATGCAGATCTCTAAGGATTCAAACAAATTATTGGAGATCAACTACCACACCCTCCTAAAAGCAATGGAGGAATATCTTAAACAGAGGAATGAACTTCCACTCAGCATTGCTGGGACGGTGGAAACACTCTGCATGAATATTCTCACAAGGTTCATTTTCCTGTTTTCCTCTATCCCCATTTCAGTGCCACAGCCCACTCGTAAAAGGACAAGTTGGTAATGTTGAAATTCATCTGGTGGGAAGCAAACCGCAGATCCCATGGGCAGCCCTAACATTACAGAATAATAAAGGAGGGTTAGGGGTGCCATTGTTAGTTCAATATTTCCAGGCCAGCCAAATCCAGCATTTGCTAACACAGCTGAGGAGTGACAAGGTCACTGACTGGGTAACAAGGGAAAGGCAAGTAGAGCTGACAATGCAAGCTTTTACAAAATTAGTCATCCCAAACCTGAAGGTGACTGGTAACAAATGCACAATGGTCATGCTGGAGACATGGCAAGGTGCCCTCATCAGGGGAAAGAAAAGCACTGGGGCATGCAAGTTTATACAGCCTAGGTCAAATTCTTAATGCAGATGGTATAAACTATTTTACACAGTTCCAGAGGGTGTTTTCACTAACACAGCAAGACCTTTGCTGCTACTTGTAGATCAACTATTTTGTGAAAAAGGAATTTATTTATAGTACAGGGTGATGTGTCTTGTCCTATAAATAAGGGACATGCTCCCCACCTGGACATACAGCACCCAGCACAAAAGGAAGGAGGAGGGCAGCGCCAGTCGCCATATGTAACCACAACATGTATCCTGTGACATGCGTTACTTGCAAGTGTGCGCCAACTGAAATGATGACCCACTTGTGGCACATATCGATAGGGCAAGGGAGCAGGGAAGGAGACCGGATGGGGTGGGTTTGCAAATGGTGATGGGATGGGGGTGAGCACGCTGAGCAAGGGGTGGGAGGGTTTGTGGGGGTGGGCTGGGCTGGGGTGTTCAGGATGCTGGGTTCAGGTCCGGGCACAGGTATGTTTTGTTGCTCCCAACCTCAGTAGTTGTTTTTTATTTTCTATCAGTTTTTCACCCCCCCGTAGTTGAAAATCCTAAAGTAGGGGGGCGAGGGGTGCCCCCTGCATGACATTAAACATCCTAGTCCTTTGCACCATTTTGTTTTCCACTGGGGGTATACATTGCCAAAACTGAATTTCAGCTATGTACATGCACCATAATGATGATTGCCTTTCCGTGATCGTCCTTATGACTTAGAACCCCACAACACTGAGGATATCAGTAAAGTGGGTGCTCAGTGCCATGGGGTGGTGCTAAATGT
Organism: Neoceratodus forsteri; assembly: GCA_016271365.2. Classification (NCBI taxonomy): domain Eukaryota; kingdom Metazoa; phylum Chordata; order Ceratodontiformes; family Ceratodontidae; genus Neoceratodus; species Neoceratodus forsteri. The sequence continues at coordinate 204,329,776 of CM057454.1, forward strand.
CATGGATTATGGAATTTCAAGCAGTGGTACTGTGGATCAGTGCTGGGAGGATCACTGGATGCCAGGGAGGGTTTTTTATAATTATGGGCTGGCAATCAGAAGGGAAGACACTAGCACCAGGGAGTTTGTTATATAACTTATGAGCTGGGGACTAGGGGCAGGGACCACTAGCATCAGGGAGTGAGTTTTTACCTTACAGGCTGGTGATTGGGGGGGCACTAGCACCAGAGAGTTTGTCATATAAATTACTAGCTGGCGATTGCAGGGAATGGGGGACCACTAGCACCTGGGACAGTTAATGTGCAATACATGCTGGTGATCAGAGGGAGGGGAACCACTAACACTAGGGATAACTACAGAAGTCTTGAACAAGGGAAGTGGGGGTCTGCACCACACTACCTGCCTCCATCCATGCAAAAGGGCCCATAATGGGCATGCAGTTGGCCCCTTAGTGCCTTTTATGCCCAATGGGCTCATTTACATGGGTCTCTTTCAATATTGCAGATAGCGCTCTGGCACAATCCACTCTTGTGGCCTACTTTGGGAGCCATGTCCAGGCAGAGCTACTTCACTTAGAACTGTGTTGACATGACCCTATGTTTAATCGGATAGCACCAGTGTATCTGACTGTATATAGCATCTTCGGACTCCTGGGTAATTGCAAAGTGGAGTGCAAACCTTTGCACTCTGCTTTGTGCTTTACTGAATATTGGACCCCTGGTCTCCCAGATATACGGAATATGCTTAATACCAAACACAGTGGCATTGCAAGCATAACAAAATAAAAGGAAGACCGAGGCAGGGGTAATGACAGAGAAAGCATGGATCAAATGTTGAGCTGGGGTTGTGAAGGACACAGCATCAAATTACTGATGGGAACACTGGTGGAAAGTTCTTACAAGATATTTTAGGACACCCACCATCACTGTCTGCTTCAACCCCCAAGTTCCAATAAGTGCTAGTGGCAATGTGCACAAAGAGGGACACATGAGTATATCTTCTGGAGCTGCATTAAACTGCAGCACTAATGGGAAGATATAGCTCAGGTTATCGGACAAGATTTTAATATATCTTCTCCACTCCATATTCAATACTTGAAATGGGGCCTGGGCCAGCAGGGACCTCCTCAGAGGGGAAAATACCTACAGTATAAAACATTTTGATTGTGACAACCACTTAAGCCATCACACAAAGATGGCTCCAATCAGCACCACTCAGCCTGGAGAGCTGGTTAACAAACTGTAAAGTGCTCTTGCAGATGGAGGGGTTAATGGCTAGACAGAGACTAAATACAGAAAATATTAAATCATATGGGCTACCCTTCTTCAGTTATTTGGAGGTAATGGAGGGCATGCCAGTGCTGAAAGAGATAGCAAACTTATCTTAAAAAAGACCTTGTATGGAGTGATAGGATGTTAAAACACCGAACATTAAAGTCATAAAAATGAACTCATACCACTGCTGTATTATTTTATTTTTATTTTTAAGATTTGTTATCTTTTTAGGTATTTTAAGTTATTTTATTTAGAAATGTCTGTAGATGCTTGGTCTTCTTATATTATGCATGCCTTTGACCTAATGATTCATTCTTGTTTTGATGTTGTCTTCTTTCTTTCTTCTGTAAATTTGAAGGTTTTTGTCAATGTTGTATTGCTTGTAATGAGTATAAAAACGTTTAATAAAATATAATTTTTAAAAAGAAATGTCGGGAAGGATTTTCAAGGAGATCTGCCCAAGATATATCTCCTGATATTTTCAAAGCAGAAATGTATCAAAACCTGTTAGACCATCTATTAGGTGACCTAACAGTACCTAAAGTTTGCATCCAAAAGCAGATGCAATTGCATCCAAAAATAGATGCACCTGCAGTTGGATCCAATTTGGATGCAATTGTATCTGTTTTATTGACAAGGATTGTGACTTCTTGTCCTAAGCAAATGCAACTGCTGAAAATAGCATCAGGGCTGCCTGGTTGCAAGAAATTGGACACAGACACAGCATGCATTCATGTCTGCATCCAACCCTTTTGAAATCCCCCCCCCAAGTCTTCAGTTCAAATACTATAGAAACATAGAATGTGATGGCAAATAAGGACTGCTGGACCCACACAATCTGCCCATTTTTTTAACCTTCATTTTTTGAAGAATACCCTACTTTTTCCTAAAAATAGCAAATTGTATTTGATTTTATAAAAAAACAACACAGAACAAGCAACAAAACATAGAACAATGCATAGCAGTTGTAAATAGCCTACCTGATCCGTCAACATTCAGGGAGCAGTTATTAAGGTAGATGATGCTGATACATAATGTATAGTAATAGGTACAGGAAGTGTATAAAAATATGATAAATCAAGTATTGGTGGCATCAATATAATAAGGTTTTCAATTAAACAGTTACGAGTAAGGAGCCAAGCATCCCCCATCATTTATAATAAAATGCATGGGCATTTCTCATGTAACAGATCATTTTCTCCATTCTTAAGGCTTCTAAAATTAAACTAAGCCATTCCTTATATTAAGGTATTACCACATTGATCCAATGCTTAAGAATAAGTTTTGCTCATTAGCAAGGAGTCCTTCTCAGATTTAGGAAGAAGGGTCATTAGGGCTTTCTGCAAGGTTGGATCCAGGTTCCATTTTGAACTGGCTTCATTAAAAAGTGCTTAGAAAAGTGGTTAGATAAATCAGTAGCTAAGACGTTATAGAAATTACAGGAGAGACCATGTGGGCCAGGTGCTTTGCCTAGTGGAAGGGAGGTGATAGCCTGTATAACTTCATGCACTGAGAGGGGGCTCCCAAATTATCAAATTGTTCCTCAGAGAGCTTGTGGAGGTTAACCAGATGAAGGAACTGCTGGATCTCAAGCAAGTGGACAAGATTTTCTTTTGTGTATAACTGAGAAAAAATCATGACATGCTTTAACTATATCTTTTGGGTTAGAAAGGAGTTGCCTAGATTTGGCTTTGATCGACTGGATCAGTCCGTGGTTTCCTGTTGTTTAAACCTAAAGATAGAGGGCTTGATTTTCAAAGATCCCCCAGAGCAACACAAGTTGCACTGCTCTAGGGATGTGGCAAACTCTGGGTGCATCAGGAACCCTACACCCAATTCTGCAAAAAAACAGGGTCCTGACATCAAACTCCCCAGGTTTACCATGAGTTGACCACTGTACCAGACAGTTGGTATACCTGTGGGACTTGCCACAGGGATTCTCCCCCTACCACACAGCCCAACACTAGTGGGGCCGGGATGGTGGTGGGGGGATAAAGCTGCTGGACAGAATGGGACAGGGTGTAGAAGAGGCACAGAAGGTGTCATGGGTGGGGGATTGGGGGGACAGCTGGGCAGCAGCAGCAATGTTGGTACCAGGCCAGGTGCGTGTGTATGGAAGAGTATGCACAGTCCAGTAATGGTACTATGGGTAAAGTAGGAAACATCCCTAGAAGTTTAGCAGTCCCCCTGATCCCCAATCACCCACAACATCATTCATGTCATAGTTGCTGGAGGTCTAGTGGACCACCACCCCCCCCAGTCCCGATCTGCCCATAAATGAACAAGTTAAGAAAATGGTTCCCTGGTGGTCTAGAGTCCCCCCAGCACTGAAATGTCCATAATTAACAGGTTAATGAAACCATTCCCTGATGGTCTAGTGGACCCCCACTTCTCACCCTGGCAGGTAGTGCCCACCACCCCACTCCCCCCATCCCCAATGCCAATCCAGTGACTGGCACAGTCCTCCTCTCACCACCATGGCCAACCACCAACTGAGCTGTCACTAAGCACATACTGTGTCCAGTATGTGCTCACTGATTGACATCTCCCTCTGAGCTGTCAACCAATGAGCATATGCTATATACAGAGTGATGGCAGTGCACAGGTCACAGTGAGAAGAGTGCTGAACAGGCTTGCAGAACAATTATAGTGTCCATTCCAGCCCTGGGTCTTACAGCTAGAGTCTGAACTGGGACTAGGGTGAAGGAGTGGTGCAGGGGAAGGTGGTAGCAGTGCTCCAGAGAGAGTCAGAGGTAAGCCACCTTTTAGGAGAAGGTTACATAGATTTGTACATTTTCAAATTTCATTGGGGTTAAAGCAAGCACTGTCATAACTAGAGAAACTGTGGTAAAAAAAAACTATGTGGTTTGAAATTAATTTACTTTTTATGTTGCTTGCACGCATGTGCAAGAAACATAGTGCCATCATCGGAGATTTCGGAGGTGTGTCACCTCCTCCTCCAATTCAGTCAGTGAGCTGGCAGGCGCGGCCTCTCTAGCTATCGCATTTTGGAGCTGTCTATGACACGCCCAAAATGCAGTGGCATAGTTGGTAGAGCTACGCTTCAGTGAGCAGAGATAAGAAGCCCACTGAAGCGTAGTTCCTCCCACACGTAGGGCGCATGGCCCCGCACTTACTGCGAGCGGACGGGTGCCCAACTCGCCAGCTGAGCTGCGCCTCTCCCCAGTTGTAGGTGCCATGCTGGGAGCCCACCCCAGCGTGGCAATGGTCCTTTGGCCGGCGGGGGTGCCCACCCCCATCGGCTGAACGCCTCAACATCCCAGCACTGGGAGCCTACCCCTGCTGGCAAACGGTCCCACGACGCTTTTTTTTTAACCTGAAAACAAAATGGTCTCCGGAGCGCCTCCCGACCCCCCCCACAACCCGCACCCACCATCATGCGCACCCAGCTCTCCCCACACCCCCTCACCCCATACTTACCTCCAGACTCCGGCGCAACGATCTTCGGTGGACCGGGAACACGTCTGCACTCTTCAAAGCCGACCACGAACTGAGGAAATGCCGGTAAGCTGTATAATGGGCTAGATAGGGGGTTTCAACTTTGTTGCATATCTCAGAGCATTTCAAGCATTTCATTTAACATGGGGTTTTGGGACTCTTCTCATGAACGATGTTCACTGTCATGGCGCTATTTGGGCCCAAATACCACCAAGGACAGTGACATCATTCATGAGAAGGGGTCCCAAAACCCCATGTTGAAAAATTTGGTGCAAAATTCCAAAAAATGACTGTTTTACGAGCGTGCATTGCGCAGTTCCTATGCAGGCTCGTAAGTTCACGAATTTTCAATATTTTCACTCCAGATTTTCAACATTGCCATTTTACCACACCTTCTTATGAGCAGTACAGCTGTCATTTTTCACATCCTGCCCAAAATGTGTTTCCACCCATGTAGAGCACAATGGCGCAGTCAGTGCGCAAACTCAATGTATGGGACACATTAACAAAATCACAGTGACACTGTTCATGGAGCAGAGGTCTTAAAATGGCTATGTTGAAAAATTTGGTGAAAATTCTAAAATGATTGTTTTACGATGCATTATGCAGTTCACGCACGCTTGTAAGTTCGCAAATTTTCAATATTTGCACTCCAATGACTTCCAAATACCTAAACAGCACATAGAAGCAAGCAACATTCGGCATTGACAAATGCTTGTTTTAGTTTATTGTACTCAAATTGCAATCTATTTGAAGACCCAAACAGAATGAAGTTTGTTACAATCTAAAAATTGCACAAGAGTAAGGATTGCTTTTATTAATTCCCCTTCGTTCCGTGCTTTGAAGCACAGATCCAGGACTGTTAAAGCAGCAAGAGTGGTAGATCCCCCTTAAGGACCCGAACTGGTTCCCATCCAACAGCCCTGAAATAATTTCAACAATTCAACCAGTAATCAACCATTGACACATTTTTGAAATTAAGCTTGTTAAAAAGAGTGGTCTAAAATCTTTCTCAATAACCTTGGGGAGGGGCTTTTGCCCTTGCTTGTTTCCATTCATTTGAGAGCTTGCTTGTTACAAGTGACTCATTAAAAATGTGCAAACTGAATGTGCAAGCATATCAGCTCTTTGTCTCCAGACCCAATTTAGGACCAAGTCAGGTCTCAAGGCTTAATTAAGTTTATTTTGTTTGTTTGTTTTTTCATTGCCTTGCTACGTTTTCAACTGAGAGCAAGGAGTTGTTAGAAACATCTAGGAATTCTGCAGGTCTTTTATCTGAAGGAGTTCACTTCTTACTCACTTGACACAATGGCTCATTCAAGTAGTTCACAAAATATTGGGCTTTGTCATCCCCCTGAAAACCACACTTGAATGTTCACTTTTCTTCCCAATAACTCATATTCTCATCCTCTAAAAATTTCTCTTGTCTTCTTCCACCATTCTCAGGGGTCTGAGTTTTAAGGTCCTACATTTTCCTTTAGTAATAGTTTCTCCTTAATTTTTTCAGCTCCCTTTGTGCTGGATATCACAATCTGGTATGTTTAAGCACATCACCTCTTTCAAAGCCCCTTGCATATTCTTTATCAAGTGTTTAAATGTATCAGTAACCCGTGGCTTGTCACTACCTGCCCTCTCAGTTTCTTTCATTGGTGCAATCTGGTCCATGGTTTTTAAAACCAAATCAACCACTGCCTTCCATGTTGCTTCAGCTGATTCCCATTTCAGCCAGTCATCTTGCTAATCACATGCTCATGCTGTGGTGTCTAACATCTTTTCCTTTTTTTCCCTTTGTTCATTTCCTGCTAGTAACAATTTGCCTTTTCCCCTTTGTGTCCTCCCTCCCAAATTGCTTGATTTTACAATAACCACCTGATGATCAGATGATCCTATAGGAGCAGAATTTTTGAGCTCTCATACCATTAATTTAGGTTTCTAAATACAATACCCAAAACATTTTTCCCTCCTGTACCCTTTCTAACCACCTGTTTTAAATGTTGTCCTTGGACCACTCTTTTTGGGGGCAATTTGTTTGCATGCCCTTCTTAACCCACATACTGGGTGTTTCTCTTGTACTCTATGTAAGCATAATTTTAAATGCTCTACCATTTTATAATCATTATTTGATGGTAGGTGACAAAGCTCACTAATATACAGGATCCTACAAGTTCTGGGCAGCCATGTATTTATTTATTTATTGAGATCTTGGATTGCAACCTTTGAGCTTACAACTCATTTACAGAGGTTCCACATCAAGAAAAAAACATACAAAACTAACTAAGCACAATTATAATAAACAAGGATGAAAAAGCATGACAATGACTTGCAATCAGGTAGTTAGAGGTATAGTAACTAAAGAAAGGGCATGGCAATGACTTACAAACATGTAGACAGAGGTACTGTAACAAAAACAAGAGACGGTGAGCTAGGGGAATATTAAGGCAGGACATTACATGAGAGGAAGGAAGGTGTGCACCAGTCCCTTCACAAAGAAAGGGTCCTACAAGAGCCTGATAAGCTCAGGGTGGACAAGGCAATGGGACCTGATGGCATACATCCCAAGGTACTAAAGGAGCTAAGGGTGGAACTAGCAGAGCCATTATCAGAACTGTTTAGTCAGTCTGTGAGCATAGAAGAGGTCCCAGAAGACTGGAGAATAGCTCAACTGATCCCACTCCACAAGAGTGGTAGCAGGGAGGAGGCAGGGAACTACAGACCAGTCAGTCTTACTTCAGTAGTGGGCAAGATTATGGAGGCACTCCTTAAGGAAAGGATAGTGCAGCACCTGGAATCCATAGGAGCAGAGGATCCAAGACAACATGGGCTTACAAAAGGAAGGTCCTGTCAAACTAATCTCATAGATTTCTTTGACTGGATAACCAGAGTGGTGGACCAAGGGAGAGCAGTTGATGTCGCCTGCCTTGACTTCAGCAAAACTTTCAGTACTGTTCCACATAGAAGATTGATTAATAAGCTGGGTAGGCTTGGGTGGGTCAAAAGCTGGTCAACTGGGTGGCAAACTGGTTGACAGGCAGAAAACAGAGAGTGGTGGTAAATGGTATAGAGTCAGAAGAGATGCAAGTCACAAGCAGGGTACTTCAAGGATCATTCCTGGGGCCAGTCCTCTTCAATATCTTCATCAGTGACATTGCAGAAGGACTGGAGGGTAAGGTTTGTCTGTTTGCAGATGACACCAAGATCTGCAACACGGTAGATGATCCAGATGGGGTGGGCAGAATGAGAAGAGATCTGGATAAACTAGCAAAATGGTCGGAAGAGTGACAACTGGAGATTAAAGCAAAGAAGTGCAAGACCATACACATAGGAAAGAGAAACCCTGAAGCCATCTATAGGCTGGGAGGGGAGTTGCTGGCGGTCACAAGGGAAGAAAGAGACTTGGGCGTCATCATCACTGATGACCTGAAATCATCCAAGCAGACCACTAAAGCAGTAGGTAAGGCAAGAGGAATGTTGGGGTGTATTAGTAGGGATATCACAAGTCATAAGAGGGAGGTAATAATCCCTCTTTACAAGACACTGGTTAGGCCCCATCTGGAGTACTGCGTGCAGTACTGGAGGCCACACCTTCACAAGGACATTAACCAAATTGAGGCAGTCCAAAGAAGGGCAACCAAAATGGTGCAGGGACTGCATCAGAAAACATATGGGGACAGATTAACAAAGCTCAATATGTATACCCTAGAGTAAAGGAGGGAGAGAGGTGATATGATCGAAACATTCAAACACCTTAAGGGCATTAACAAGGTGAAAGAGTCTAACATGTTTCAATATAAGAAAAATAGCAGGACAAGAGGATACAGCATGAGATTAGAGGGAGGCCGATTAAGGGGTAATGTGAGGAAGTTCTTTTTCACAGAAAGACTGGTGGATGCATGGAACGGCCTTCCTCAGGAAGTGGTGGATATGAATACAGTGCAGGGCTTCAAACAGGCATGGGGTAGGCATAAGGGAGCAATACAGATGAGTATGAATATATAGGTCATTGACAGAGCAAAGGCCAATGGCACATTCATAAGGCAGAAAAAGAAATGGGCAGACTGGATGGGCCTTGCTGTCCTTATCTGCCGTCAACTTCTATGTTTCTATGTTCTATGTTTCTATTACCAAATTGTAGGAAGTAGGAGCAAGCATGGATAGTGCAGGTAACTGGAATCCATTGTTGAGATATAGGTAGGGGAGGTAGGGAGTGGGTGGGGAGAGGGCAGTGGAAATGGGATTAGGCAGGAGGGGGAGATTGTCTGATGAGGTCACTAGGTAGTAGTCTGAGTGGGGGTGGGGAGAGGCTTGGGTGAGGAGCAAGCAACAAGTGGAAGAGGGTAAGTAGCAAAGTCAGGGGTTGATAGAAGTGCTAAGATAAACAGGATGGAGTTTTGATGTGAGGAGAATAGGTCATTTGAGGCAAGTATACTTATTTTGCGATATGAGGTGTTTGCCAAGTTTGGATTTAAAAGGATCAATTTTTGGTTTAGTGAGTAGATCAGTTGGGAGGAAGTTAAACCGGAGCGGGGCATGGTATCCGAAGGATCTCTGGCCTTGAGTGGTATGATGGAAAAAGACCTTAAAAGGGCTGTTCGTTTGAAGCACAGATCAACCTTACTGTATCAGCTGGGCAGAGCAATGATCACACCCCAGGAGGCAACAGGGCCAAGACAGCTTTTTTGGTTAAGAGACAGACTTGGGAGTGGATTCTATTGCCCAGGTCTAGCCAGCCCAAATGAGTATATAGGTGACAAGTGTGAGTGAGGTACGCAGCACTCAGGACTAGTCTGCAGGCTTTATTTAAGGTGGTGGAGGTACGTTTAAGGGTTGAGTCAGAGGTCACGCTGTAAATGACAAGGCTGTACTCTATTACAGAGAAGACCGAGCTAGAAATGGCTAGTTGCAGGGCTGCACTAGTTAGACAGAGTCAGTGTCTATATAGCTGACTGAGTTTACGATTGGCTGACCTGGCGATTAAGCAACACGGGTGGAGTAAGAGACGGAGCTATCTAGGGTAACATCTAGATATTTGAAGTTATTGACCATCTCGATTGTTTTTTTTTGTTTTTTTTTATTGTTAACATGGCCAACTTGTGTCTACTGTGGGTTGAGGCAAAAAGCATTGTCTTTGGCATCATTATTTCAACCCACAGAGTTTCAGAATTGCCAACTTCCCATTCTAGTTTCCTCCTGCATTCAATTGATTTTTAGATATAACAGGCCAATCCCTCTCCTTTCTTTTCTGCCCTGTCTTTTCTGTCAATGCTATACCCTGGAATCGATATTGCATAGGTAGGTACATACAGTATGTAGTACACCAGGTTTCAGTAATTAAATCAATTTGCACTCACAAATTGATAGAGCCCTCTTATTTTCATTGGAATTACAGATGTCACTATGGGCACGGCTGGAGAGAAACAGGAGCAGCACGGTTTGAATAGGTTGTTTTCAGACCACTGTACTATGAGGAAGAGGCAGATAGAGAGCTAGAGGAAGAAATCAGAAAAACAGCAATGTAGGGAGATGTGATTGTCAGGGATTTCAGTCTTCTTCACATAGATTGGAGTATACTTGTGGCAATCAGTGCCAGGAGCCAGACACACTTGGGTGCATTCCAGGATGGCTTCTTGGTTCAGGGGGTCAGGGAACCCACAAGAAAGTGAATGGTCCTGGACCTGGTGCTCACAGACAGTGACATAATAAAGGGCATTATAAAGTATTTTCAGATTTTTGTCCAGTCAAAGTGGAGAACCACAGTGCCTCTTATTGAGCATAAAAATGCTGCGTTGCCCACCATGCTTATTTTTCCCATTCCCGCTGTCTCTGATTTTCAACTGCCACTCACTATTCATCACTCACTGCTGTGCTCTACAGATTGCCTGCCTTTTACAAGCTCCCATTGGTTTAAAAATGATTTAAGAACATAAAAAAATACCAGCCCCCCAAAATGTATTATTTTCTGTAAGAAAGTTAGCAGGGCACTTTGTTTCACCAGCTACTGCCACAACAGCTTTCAGAGCAACATCCAGCCTAGGGTTGTCAGAACTAGTTCTAGAAAGATTAGAACCTTTTTAGAACCCATGGGTTCAAGTTCTAATTTAGAACTAGAACACCCATGGGTTCTAAGTGTTAAGGGTTCTAACTACTAAAAAAAAGCTTTTTTTCTTCATACATTTAAAAAACAGGGGAAGCCAGCCTGGAAAACAAAGTAATTTTTGGGAATTACATGCTAAAAATGTTTTAGAGGGGGAAAATGAGAGAATATGCTGCTCATATGCAGATGTGCTAAAGGCATTTAATTGTGACACTTGGCATTTGCACTTTGAAAGGCTCGATGTGTTTCTCTTTTCTGCATGTGCAGTGAACCAATATTATGGCTGTGCTGAGAGTGCAGCTCTTTTTATGTATGTTTTTTTCCTCTCTGTATCTATATCTGTTCTTTCTATCCAATCCTGCACACAAAAAGAGTTTGAGTTCTAAAGAAGATTAGAACCCTAGAACTATTTGCAAAGTTCTAGCCCAGAACTAGAACCCAGAACTTCAGCAGGTTCTGACAACCCTAATCCAGACTGTGCCATTTGTTACTATGAATGAAGGGGGACAGAAAACAATACACAAAAAATCCTTTAAAGCGTTACACTGAATTTTTTTTTTGTAGAAGGAAAATCTTCAACTGCTTCATAATATATAAATACATCTAGTTGACTGTGTTTCTTACAGCATAAGAATATTATATCATGCTTTTTTTTGGCTCACAGAACCACTCAGTGTTGCTTTGTGGTCCCCTTTCCCAGATAGTAAACCACTGGATATCAGTGAGCATCTATCAGTTTGGTTCACTATGAAATGGATCACAAAGCACACTAACTTAAGAACAACATCCCTTGATTTTAGAAAGGCTGACTTTGGAAGTTGAGGGAGAAGCTTACAATCATGTTGAAGGTGCCAAAGATACTGAGGGTATGGAGCAGAAATGGGATACCATTAAGAAAATACTGCAAGAGGGCACCAACTCCTGTCTGGGGCAAGTGGAAAAAGATAATAAAAAAGGATACTGATATGGTTCACAAAATTGGTGGAGGTAGCAGAGAAACAAAAAAAGGGTGGTTTTAGGGAAGTTTAAAGGAAGACTGGCAGAAAGTCATAGGGAACTTTATCTGGAAATCTGAGTGAGGCCAGAAGGGTAGTCTTCAGCTCAGCTGATGACACTGGGATCCATAACTGCTAAGTAGTTAAACAAACTCTGGTCCAAGCTGATATGGCTGTGGAAGGCTTTTAGGAGTGGCAAGAGCATGGAAAAATATATACTATGCTTTTGCTGCAGTCGTAAGTAATACTGCAGCGATTACAGTACTGCCGCATGCATGATACTCACACATGTGCAGTTTGCCCTGTAGTCAGCCCTGCTCAACATGGCCGTGCTGACATGACTATGTATGCACGATAGTAATGCATGCACAGTTTAAGTCAACATCACCATGTTGCACACAATGGCTATCACTGCTGCAGTAGTGGAATGGAAATGGAGTGTGCCAGGAAGTGGATATGTTTATGCAGCCAGTGAAGGGGAAGGGCTGCATAAACAGAATCACTGGAAACTATGTCAGAGCACTGTGGCAGCACATCAGACAGCTGTCCAGTTACATGCTTCAACAGTGCTCTTATACAAATCTGATGATGACGTAACATCCGTGGAGCTTGGCCCATGCAGCCGTACAAGTCAGACTCTATTAACAAATAAGAGATCTGGTCTAGGACTTGCTTGTCATCACAGTCACTTTCTCATTCTTTTCTAAGCAGTAATTTCTGGCAAATGTGCCTTAACAGTATTGATCTCAGTGATGGTAGATGGTTTTCCCCTGATTGTATTAGGCAGAAATAGTAGCAGTCTTGAAGTGGTAGCTGCTGGTGGTGGCATGCGCTGGAAAAAAGAGGTCCCCATATTCATCTGCACATTTTAGAAATTATGCCTTTCCTTGTTTTTGTCATAAAGAAACTGATACTTTTAACACAAAAACAAGGACTCAGTTATGGCCTGTACCCCCTTTTGCTTCGAGTGAGGAATGTGATTATGTGTTTGCATCAGATGTAGAGTGTCAGCCATAGATGCATAATATTGTTAAACAGTAATCAACTGTGTGTAAAAGTTCTTCTTTTTTTAATGTGTGCTTTCTTAATGTTGTCAATACCAATCCACCAGTTTGTACTCTGCTCCTGGATTTCTGTGCTCCAAGTGCATTATTTTACATTTTTGTGTTTAGGACAAAAAGGCCTTTCAAATGAGGGTAGTCACTAACCTAAACTCTTTATAGTTTTTTATGTTTCCTTGCTCATGTGCAAGAAACATCTTGTGGTAGAACAACATTTCAGAGGTGTGTCAGTGACGAATCTAATGCACAGCAATCTACAGTGGGCTTGTCCCTGACAAACCAATAAGCATGCAACCAGACTGTGACAGTAGTTAGTTTCACAGCTGGAAGCCATTCTCTAGTTGAAAGAAATGAAGTGCTCCAATGAGAGCATTTCATTCCTTTCATTCATCCCCTCTCTGTTTGCCATAAACAGTAAACAGTCCTAGCAGTAAAGAACGTATAAATGTCATTTATACTTCTCCTGACAGATGTCTGTATTGAACTTGTTTGTCTCTCTGTGTGAATGAGAGTGTGTATTCTTGTTCCTGAGCTCCTCTCTCTCTGGAGCTTCATCTGTGCCACAATGCCCAGCCTGAGCATTACTCTCTGTGATGGTACCCACTGGCCTGCCATGAGGATCAGAGTGAGGGTGCTGAGAAATGAGGAAGCATTGCCTGTAGAGCTGTAGCTTAAACCTGGACTGTGGGGAGAAAGAGACATTGGCTGCAGAGACAAACACTTAGAAGGAGAGGCAGCAGTGCCCTTCCCCTCCGAAAGAGAGCGCAGGATCGAAAGATGTGGTGAGTGGCACCAGTGTCAGGGACTGAGCAGAGAGAGAGAGAGAGAGAGAGAGAGAGCCCCCAAACAGTGGCAGCAACATGCTGAGATGTGGTGAGTTAGTGGAATGAGAGTGATCACCAGGTGACAGGCTGTCAGTATTGCAGCACCACCTTGGCAGTGTGAAATTGGGGGAAGTGCTATGTAGTGACCATAACCACAATGAAAGATTTAATCTGTATCTCCTCTGAAATCTGAAACCTAAGTAAGCGGGACGTTCTCTATCACTGTGCCCTTCGGTTCATTACTAGCTCCCTTTACCGAACCCACTACTGTGATCTTTATGCAGCTGTTGGCTGGACCTGACTCGCCACCAGACGCTGCTCCATGCTGGTATCTGGACCCTTAAGATACTCCTTCACAACCTACCGAGCTATTTAACGTTTCTTATCTATATCTCTCACTGTGCATACTCCCTTAGTAAATCGGACTACATACTGCTAGCTGTCCCTAGGACTCATACTACCTTTGGCCAATGAGCTATTTCGAATGCCCTTTCTACTTTTTGGAACCATCTTCAATCTGTACTGAAACTAACCAGCATCGTCTCAATTAATTTCTACAAAGCATTAGCAGTTTCTAAAATAAAATATATTTGCAGCTGCTACTAATCCTACTCCCTACTCCAAGTCAGTCACATGTGTACCGCCTGTCCTTGTCATCTCCAAGCCAGGAATGAAACTGCCTAACCAGCATAAGGCTCATATTTGCTAGATGATATGACCCCTTTCTACCTGCTCTTACTGCCCTTTGCCCCCAGTCTTCCTACCTACATCTTACTCCCCCTACTATTCCTAACCCCCAACCTTCCCTTCCTGCTAATCTTCTACCATGACCTTCTAACTATCCATTCTCTCTTGCCCTTGCACATTAAGCATTTTTCTTTTATAGCCCCTATCTGAGTTATGTGTAAAATAAAAAAAATTCTTCCCTTGTATAGCTTTAGACATAAAGAAACAATGTCTTAACTGGACCTTTGCTCTGCTAGGTTATACCTTATCATGAAATATCTTTTGTTATCTATGTATGCACTTTGTTTAATTATAGCCAATGATACCTTGTATGTAATGTCCACATGTCTGTGTAAATGTCTCAGGACCTCTTTGTGAATGAGCTTGCTCAATGGAGTTTTTTTCCTGCAATAAACTTGAACTTGAACTTGAAAAATGACGGGTGGCTCCCAGACCTGCAACTGAAGAAACGTTCATTTCAACAGGTGGCCCTTTCCCTAGCAGTGTCTACTCCCTCCGTCTCATCGCCCCACCCCCACCCCCGAGACAGACTCGGCAACAGAAAGAGCTGCTTCCAGTGTAGCATATATATGCAGGTCCAATCAATTCCAGTCAGAGCCAGTGTCAACCCACCTCCTTAAATAGAGAATTTGAGAACAGTGTGTTCCTGAGCTTGGTTGCCATCCATTTTATTGCCGCTCACTCTTCCGGCATCTTGCTGTCGGTCTCACTCTCTGTTTGTCTTTCTGAAGCCCAGTGAAAGCAGACAGCACATACAGATAGGCAGAGAAAGTGGCAGCTAGAGTGCCATGACTGGGACAGAGAACAGTGCTTCAGAGTTTTCCTTTCGCCATGGGGAGCAGAGGTCAGAGACAGAGAGAGAGAGAGAGAGAGAGAGAGACTGAGAGACCAGGAGAGACACAGTGTAAAACAAACTTGGTACATCTTTTCCACCACTGCACAAGAGGAGCACCCAAACAGAGACAGATATGTGGGTCACATATCTGCCCCTTCACTTTGACTAGCACAGTGTAGGGTGGGCACTGGATGGGCACCCCTGGGCAGCTGCTGCCCCCTACACGTTCAGCTCACATCAGCACATATGGAACAATCTGCAGTAGCCAGAGACTGATGTAGGTTACCCACCTTCCCCTCCACATCCATCCCACTCCACACAGGTCAGCACAGTGACAAGGTGACCTCTAGGTGTGCAGCCCAACACAAATAGTGGACTGTGTCCTGGTGGAAGTTGGCGATTGGTGCCCCTTCCACAACTGTCCCACCACTGCACATTGGCTGCCCCAGCCAGAGACAGAAATGTGAGTTGCACATTTGCCACACCACACCTGTTTCTGTTTAGCCTGGTGGGCCTCAGGTGGGTGGAAATGGGGCTGTGGCCCAGATCCACTGGATGGCTCGAGGCCATTGGTGCCCAATGCACTGTTCCATATCTCTGCACATGTGAAGCATCTTCTCCTTCCATTCCAGCTCCTGCACATGAAGAGCACTCTGCAGTAGCCAATGACAGATGCGGTTCACACATCTGTACATCTTCACCCATCTAAGTTCCATGAAAGCTGGAACTGGCATTAGGTGAGCTCCAAGCAGGTGGCTCTGGGAGAATGATGCCCCATCCCCCATCCCACCTCCACAAAAGGGTAGCACCATGCAGCAGCCATGGATCAAGATGCAAGTTGCACATCTGCCCCTTCATGTCTATCAATGCTCCACCAGGGCTAGCATGAAGGTTGAGTGGGTTTTGGGTGACTAGCACTTACTCACCCTATGCCACACCACTACACTTACAGAATGCTTTGCTTCAGCCAGAGGCTCTCCCACTTAACGTGCTCTGCCCATGTAGAGCACTCTGGGGTACTGGGATATAAAAATGTGGATCCTGTTTCTGCCCCTCCACAACTGTTTCCACTCTGTTGGGTGGGTGGGGGCAGGATACAGTGGAGTGCTCCTGCATGACTAGTGCCTCCTCTTGCACCCCCATCTATCAACGCAATACTTTACAGTAGCCAGAGAAGAGATGTGGGTAGCACATCTGCACCATCATAAACTGTCCCCATTTCAAACAGTTTCACACACAGACTGGAGTAAGGTCTAGGATGGTGGACCCTTAGTGACCCCCCCCCATTCCACCTCCACATGCGGGGAGCATTCCTCACACTCCATTATACATTTGCACATAGAGAACACTCCTCCCCCCTGTGCCTTCTTTGCATATGGGAGCAATTTTCCTTCTCCAGCCCTCTTCCACGTGGTGGACATAGTGTCTTATGTAAGCATATTTGGTCTCATTCCTTGTTGAATTTAACATTGTACATATTCTGCTGGGGAGGCCTCCTTGGAGTTTTCAGGGTTAGGTTACGACATTCTGGGAATAGGGCGTTCTCGGTGGCCGTGCCTACCCTGTGGAATTTCTTTCCTGTCTATTTAAAGGAGGCTTCCTCGTTAGAAGCCTGTAAGAAGGGCCTAAAAACATACCTGTTCCAACAAGCTTTTATTGATTAATTGTTTGATGTTAGTGGGAAAGATAGATGCATATTAAATCTGCTCCTAGTTGAAGATTACATACATTTTTGGCATATGATTTTATATTGTTGTTTGCAGTTTGTATTGTACAGTGCCCAGAGTCACAGGAAATGGGCACTTTTATAAATCAAGCTCTATCTATCTATCTATCTATCTATCTATCTATCTATCTATCTATCTATCTATCTATCTATCTAATCTATCTATTGTATATACCAATGTAAAGAAAATTGCTTTATTTTAATTTATCTTATGTGTCCTTATGTTTTGTATTGCACACCATGTATAGTCTTTATCATTGCTTATACAAGGGACCTCCTTGCGAATGAACTTGCTCAATGGATGTTATCCCTTCAAAATGAACTGGAGCATGGACAGCATTCTTCCCTCCATTCCATCTCCACACATAGATACCATTGCTCTACCCTCATCCTACCTCGATACATTGTGGGCACTGATAACCTGACCCCCCAGCTTCTCCCACTACATTTCACCACCCCCACATGGAGAACGCTTCTCCCACTGCATCCCTCCTCCAGCACATAGAGAGCACTTCTCCCCCTCCATTCAAACTCCTCACATGGGGAGCTTTTCTCCCACTTCATATCAGCTCTGTGCATGTGGAGCAATCCACGTCTTCCTCCCAATACCCCTATATGGGGAGAATTGTTCCCCATCCATCCCAGTCCTACACATGTAGACACCTTTAAACATTAGCATCACTCCTCCTCTACCACCATCCCACCTTTGCATATAGAGAGTACTCCTAACTCCATTCCAGCTTTGCACATGGGAGCACTCTGCAACAGCAAGAGACAAAGAAGTCAGTCAGGCATCTGCCTTTCCACACTTATTACCACACCACATGATAAACTCCAAGTTGGACAGAACATCTGTGGGGTTAAGATGTACTGAGTGGGTTGCCCTGGGAGATGGTGTCAATACCCCTCACCATCTCTCTGAATGAGAGACATCCCCTTCCCTGAATCAACCTTTATTCTTTTCTCCACTCACCACTTTTCTGCTGATTATCTTTCTGTTGGCTTGCCTTCACAGTCGCTCCTCTCCCAAGACAGGACTATAGGCCATTAGGCCAGGGCAGATTTTTCTTCAACATCTCCTGTCTTCTCTTCGGACCACACCATCAGTCCAGCCAGCATCCAGCACAGTCAAGAAAATGCACGGCAACTCACAGCTCTGCCCCAGATGGGTCTGCTATTTCTGTGGTAGACTACACTTCAAGTTCTCCCACAGTTCAACTGAGGCTAGAGAAAAGCAGCACACAGTCCTACTCTACCGCCACGACAGTCAACGGGGCACCACAGCTTGCTCAGTGCTGTACAGATGATGCAGCACAGCAGCGTGCTCATAAGTCTGTCTCACCAGGCTTCTCCTGCTGTCTCTGTAGATGATGTCTGTATCTCCCCTAGCAATCAACGGTCCCATGCATGCACATTGCATTGCAGCTAGCTCCAACCGCTATGGAGACTGCTGAGACACTGAGTGTTTTAGCAGTGGAGCCTGAGCCAGCCCAAAAATAAAATACAGGAATTTTAACATTTCTGAGATAATTTTTTTTTGGGGGGGGGGGTTGAACACCCTGAGCAGACCCCTGCCTATTGCCATGCAATCCACAACAGTTCAAACACATGCAGTCCTTACACTTAAAGGCACTCCTTCTAGCCCAGATAGCCTCCCTGCCTGCTGCAGCACACAAATGATCATCAACTGCTACCCCTCCCACTTCCTTTGCAAGAAGTAAGGATCCCTCGCTCACAAGTGGTCAGTCCTGTACAAGTAGCAGAGTTGCGGATCCGGGACTGCAGTCAGACCTGTTGCTGTAATGGAGCTTGAGCCTGCCTGAATGCAGCAGGACAGCTAAACTGAGTCCCCTCAATTGCTTCAGATGGAGGACTGCTGCACAGATGATTGCTACAGCCACTCAGACACCCCCAGGGATTTAAAACAAGAGCTGGACTATGGCAGACAGCTTGCCATCTGCCTCCTCCCACACTGACTGCTTGCAGCACTTTCCCAGCTCCTCATCTGCTACCAGTGCTGTATAGCAGTCAGTTAGTTAGTAGTGTTGGTGGGTGGCCCCTGTTGGAGTGGTCAAGCGAGCTCCTCAATTTGTTACTAGCCCCCAAGACTGATACTGTGTTTTGACTTCCTTCCATGTATGGTTGCATTTGCCTGTTCCCAAATACCCAATACACTTTTTTTCTAGTGTCTACATAGATACAGAATATTAAATATATCATAATAAAATATAATTGCTTTGAGGAAGATAGAAGCCTTTACTGTGGCTCGGCTTCAATGTATGGTTGGAGAACACCGAAATCTCATCTTGATTGTTTTACTTCCTTATTGCTATTTTGTATTTTCAGGTTAAATCAAATATAATAAAATATAATTGTTTTTTGAGAAGATGGAAGCTTTTATTATGGCTCTTTTTGGTTTGATCCACACACACTGAAGCACTGAAGCAGTGAGATCACCATGATTTTGGCAGCCTTGCACCATTCCTCTGATCCTAAAAATATGTATCACAATGGTTGTGTAAGTGTAGGTGTATATTTAAATGGCTTTAATTCATTATAATTACACACTAAGATGAACTGTCTTAATGAGTGCATTTAAGGTTTCATAATTTGACCTTTTTTAATGTTAATGACCTCCTAATCCTGGAGTCATCAATTTGTTTTATCTAAACATTTTTTTTGCTCAGTTCATCAACAGTCCAATGAGATTTAGAACAAAATTACTTTAGAACAAAAACTGTATAAACTTTGGGTTTGATTTTGTGCAAATATTAACTTCTCTCTTAGTTGAAAATGCATAGGAGATTAGTTATACATGCATTTGTATTTCTCCACACTTTTACTTCAGAAATTTATAAAAACAATATGAAAAAATAACACTGAACAGTCCAATAAGATTTAGAAAAAAATAACTTTAGAACAAAACTGTATAAACTTTGGCCTTGATTTGGGGAAAATATTAACTTCACTCTGAGTTGAAAATGCATAGGAGATTAGTTGTACATACTTTTCTATTTCTCCAAACTTTTGCTTTGGAAATTTGTAAAAACAATATATGAAAAAATAGCACTTGACCTTTTGTACAGGTCTTGACCTCCCATAGAGGAATTGGCTTAAAACTTATTTAGGAGTCATTGAAAAGTTATCCAAAGGTCAAAATTTAGTAAACTATACTTTTAATGCCTTTTAATAGTAGAAATTGCCAAAGAGGACATAATAAAAGAAAAAAATTAGTGGTGCAGCATAGATGCCTGAAAGGTATCAAACCATTTGCTTCTAAAAGTTTCACAGACAGCCAAGTCTTCTTTATGTGTCTGAGCATTGCTTTCTTCTGTGTCTTTCTTCTTCCCTCTATCTGGTCAGTGTCAGCATCATATATAGATATTGCTGGCTAATAATTACTAAAATTA
Organism: Neoceratodus forsteri; assembly: GCA_016271365.2. Lineage (NCBI taxonomy): Eukaryota > Metazoa > Chordata > Ceratodontiformes > Ceratodontidae > Neoceratodus > Neoceratodus forsteri. The sequence continues at coordinate 204,350,198 of CM057454.1, forward strand.
ATCTGCTCCTTTTTTCCTGAAAAGATTTAACATGATCCCATCCTGAGAAGATCTAATGTGCAGATCATTTTGTTTCAAGTTGTTTTTTTTTCTTCATATTAAGAACCAAAGAATTCCATTGAAGTGTTCTATGTAAGCAATAATACCCGACAGGGTGGGTGGTCTTGGGCAATACCGGACCACCCAGGGGTGTAATGAGGCCTGACGCTGCAGGCGGAGGGCCTTATAGGTTTCATAGGTAGTTCAGAGCAGAGAAGACTAGTAGCACATATCGCTCACCATTTAATGTGCCGTTATTTTTGTATTAAAAGTATCTATCCAAGCTATGCTTAAATTCCTCGATAGTTTTTCGAGCCACTACCTCGATAGGGAGGCTATTACAAATTGTTGGTACTCTGACAGAGAACCAGTATTTCCTTCTGTTGTTACGATATCTGTTACCTTTAATCTGCTAGGGGTGTGCTCTTGTATAGTGGCTTTGTTCCCTAATGTCTAGATTCTACATATCCCACAACTCTGGGTAAGAAAAGGCTTTATGCACCATGCACATGTCCCCTCTGAGCCTACGATACTCAAGACTATACATACCCAAGTTCTGCAGTCTTTCACCATATTCCAAGTGTTGTACCCCTCTAATTAATTTGGTCACCCTTTTCTGTACCCTTTCCAGTGCTCCTATTTCAATTTTTCCTCCTGGTACCCATAGTTGTGCGTAATATTCCATATGTGGTCTGACTAGTGAAGTATAGAGTGGAATGAGGACATCTTGGTGTCTACTCTTAATCAGGGACACTGGTTTACCGGGATTGAGAAAGGGCATATTCTGTTTTGCACATTGTAAAGAATGGTATTGTCACCAGTGTCTGCTTAGCCAAAATCCGGTTTTACCGGTATTTGGTTCGGAGTACCTTATTTAACAATTTTCACCTCTGCTAACATGCATTTTAGCAATTTTGACCTCCATTATTGCACATCCGTCCATCCTTTTACCAATTTAAAGTTGTTTTAGGTACAAGATGTGATGGCAGCAGCAGCACTACAGCCCCCATCCCTAAGGTGTGATGGAAGCAGCACTATGGCCCCATCCCTCAGGTGTGATGGCAGCACCAACAGCACTACAGCCCTCATCCCTCTGGTGTGATGACAGCAGCAACAGCACTATGACCTCCCCTCCCTCAGGTGTGACAGAAGCAGCAGCACTGTGGCCCCCATCCCTTAGGTGTGACGGCAGCAGTACTACATTCCCCATCCACCAGTGGTGATGGCAGAAGCACTACAGCCCCCACCCCTTCGGTGTGATGGCAGTAGCAACAATGCAGTCCACATCCCTCTGGGGTGATGGCATAGTGACAGCACTATGATCCCCTTTCTTCAACACCCACACCCCACATGCACAAGTTACAAATGACTTGCTCTCTTTCCTTGTTAGAACACTGATGTGAATTAATCAGAACCATCATCGCTAAGGTGGACTACCTTTGTTTTTTCCTATCTATAATTTAACTGCCTGAATTAGATTTCTGCCTGTGACACTGCTAACCAGGGTAAGGGAATAGACCTGACTTGAGTGTTGGAGGGCCAGCTGGTGGGTGAAGGATGGAGTGTCCAACGACCACTCACCTTCTCTTGGGAGGTAGGGTGGGCTCATGGCTCAACATTTGCTGGCCCCTAGTGGAGGCCAGAGGCATGACAACACGTTGGCCCTCACTGCAGGAGGGAGCATGACAGATGTCGGCTTGTGACTTGACATCATGTGGGCTGTCACATTCCCAAGAAAATGAGAAAACATCCACTGGCCAAGTCACCAAAGGATGGCTGCTGGTCTCTCCATAAGCTGAAAGCCCCAGACATGTGTCCATTCTGACCCCCTGCCGTGCTCAGGATACACAGGAAGCTCTTTGGGGCAATTCTCCTCCCCTGGTAGCCTCCCACTGGGGTAGGGTCCCACTCAATGAAGGGTTACTTTGGGTTACCTGGTAGCACAACACTAAGGGCAGTGGATGGTGGTTGGGACTCAGCAGCAGTGCTAGGGAGCCTTGGCAGGCCTGAAGGAGTGGATGGCCAGGGGGTAGAAGGAGCAAAAAAATAAATGCTTGAATTTGCTTCTTTGAAATGAAGTGTCTTCACCTAAAAAATCCACAAGTGGACCTTCAAAAGGATTCATGCATCTTCCAGACATGTGGATGCTTTTTTTTTTTTACTTGGTGTCCGTGAGAAGGGTGTCTCCCAGTTTTCATGTCTGAGCTCAGATGTAAATTGAGCATCACTCCGCCCATCAGCATCATACAGCCCCTGGTGTCTTATCTTGTGTATGCCATTGAATGTGCTTTCAAAATCCACTGACCAAACATAAGTACACTTACAAACTTAACATTTGCTTTTTGTTGAAGCAGTCTATCAGAAAACTTTTTGTTGTCACAGAGACTGAAACAGCAGGTGGGAGAAAAGGTGCAAATGATCCAATTCACCCAAATGGGATGCTAACTGTGAAGTCTTTTCATAAGAAGTAAGGCAGCTTTTTCCTTGTGAACATACTTCCATTCAGACTAGTTTTCATTCAAACAACTGAGGATTTTGGATGGCCCTGCTGATTATAAACTTGAATAAGCTAGTTGGTAACAGTCATCCTGCATTTAGCAATCTACAACCTAGATGCCCATATGCAAAGAATACAATAAAAACCTGACTAAAATCTAAAAGCAAGCTTATAAAACACATAAAATGTATCTGAACATTTATCTTTACCTATACAAAATCATTGCAGCCCAAGTAAAACTCAGGTAAATTACATGGTACCCTGACTACTGTTCTATGATGTAGTAAACACAAACAGGTATTTTTTTTATTTTCTTTGTAAATCAGGTAAGGCCCACTAGGCAGAACTGCCTGTTTTCAAGAGTGACCTAGAAGCACTGGGGAGGTTAAGTGACTTGCTTGGAGTCACACAGTATGCAAGTGGAGGTTGTGGGAATCAAACCCAAGTCTGCTGGATGTACCCAGTTCAATCACTATTTGTGACTCTAACCTCTAGGCTATACTACCAGCCATAATAGCACCCATATATAATTTTTAATATATGATTTTAATAATAGTGCACAGTACCTACAGTGCAAATTATGAACATGAAACACTTTACAACATTTTGCTAAAACTGAACTATTTGCCACTCCATCTGCTTATTTTTTCTTACACCAAAGTTGGTGAATAGTTGACAGAGCACTGTAAATAGCTTTTAATCAGGCTTCATTATTCTACATCCAGAAACAGATAAAATGTGTTTATTCTGGATTTATTTAATATTGATTTTCTGTGGCTCACTAAATATAATCTAGCACTGTATAAGGCAGATGTTTTTACATTTTAGAAGAGGCAACACATCTTATCCATTTAGGATTCATGTTAGAAACAGAAATTTTTCTTCATATTTAAAACATATTCAAGTGTCAGTGTATTCATTTAGTAGTTTATGCTGACTAATATATGCTGTAGAAAACAGTAAAGGATTTATTGTGAAGCACTCCGGATCTATAGTAGAACTCCCACAATTTCCCAGCAAGTTTTGCAAAAAATCTCTGCAATTTCAGGTTTCTTTTCCTGCAATTTTCCAGTGACTCTGCCCATGTGTGCTGATACTTGTATTTTTTTTGTATCAACAGTGTAATATAAATAGTAAAAGACTCTTAGGCACATACTACATGAAAACTGTGGTTTTTCAGGAAGGAAAGCAGTCCTCAGGTGATGGAGATGTTGGTGGGAAGCATGGGTGGTTAAACTGAATGGCTGGTTACAACAAAGCAGTGTGGGTGATTTCCTTACTGACTATACACAGCAAAGCAGAAAGAATATGAAGCACAACAGCATTCATTTTAAGATGCTGAAATCTGGGTTGGCCCACTGGTGCTGCGGTAGCACTACTGCTTGCAATGCCAGCGACCCAGGGTCGGAAGCAAACTCGGGTTGCTGGAGGTCTGGCCAGGGGAGTAGGATCTAGCACCTGGGGGACTGCTCTTCTCCTCCAGGGAGGGTGGGCTGCAGGTTCTGCTGCTTTACCACCACCTGTGTGACCATGGGTGGTGGTGCAATGGTGCTGCAGAGTGATCAGGAGGGGAGGACACTACCCAGGATCTGGAGCAGTGGCATGTCTCTATGTGACCTACCTCCTTGGGTCTCCTCTAGTGCTGGTGCCTCAGGGACAGAGACCAGAAAACCAGGAACAATCACCCCACATCGGCCACTGGCAGAAGGGACCCAGGTGCCCCAGACTTCATAACCAGGCTCCATGAGGGACCCACTGGGCTGCCCGACACACACTAAGGGAGTGTGGAGGGGGTGACCTGGGGTCCCCTCCCTTCCCACCTGGGGGGGGTAAAACCCAGGCAGGATATGGCAGGCCCACAGGAGCTTCTGAGCATTACCTGGGGTGAAGTTGGGGGATACCCAGCCTAGGGATCTCTGAAAAGTGGAGACTGATGCTGTGAGAAAGGGGCATAGAAAGAGAAAATAAAAACAATTTAAAAAGATGCTGAAATCTTAGAGATTCTGTGCAGTGACATGCAATTTCCGTGAGGCATCGGTACAAGAATTCAAAATCTGCAAACCAAGCAGGATTCCGTGATTGTTACCAGTGTTACCCGTAAAAATGGAAAACCAGGGTCCCTGCTCTTAATATGCTGCCTAATACAGTTTAGGATTCTGCTTGCCTTTTTAATTACCTGGTTGCAATGTGTCTTGCTACCAAGGTCATTTGACATTCTAACTCCCAGATCCCTTTCATCTGATACTTCTCTTAATATGGAACCATTTAAACTATAGTTATGTTTAGGATTTTTGGGGCCCATGTGCATCACAGTGCATTTATCAGCATTAAATGTAAGTTTATACATCCTAGCCCAGTCCTCCAGTACTCCTAGTGCTTCTTGTAGTATTTCTGCATCCTTCCTGTTATTTACTGGATGACCTAACCTTGTGTCATCAGCAAATTTGGGCATCCAAGTTTCTCCCTTAGTTTTTATAGATGATATATAAACATTAAACAGGGCTGGCCCCAGGACAGAACCCTGTGTGATCCCACTAGTGACACTAGACCAGTCAGAATGAGTACCCCTTATGCAGACTGTTTGCTTCCTGCCATTTAGCCAGGGGGCAATCCATTTGGTAATGTTACCTGGAATATCATGTTCAATTAATTTTTGATTTTGATTTTGAAAGGCGCTCTAAAAATAAACATGAATTGAATTGAATTGAATTGAATTAAGGAGTGAATTAACTGACCATGTGGTACCTTGTTGAATGCCTTTGATAGATCTAAAAAGATAATATCCACAAAGTCCCCCTCATCCAATGCCTGACTAACATTTCCATAAAATTCCAGGAGGTTTTTCTGGCAGGAACGTCCTTTGACAAAGCCATGCTGGTTTTGGTCAATGTCCCCCCTTTCCTGAATATATTGTACCATAACATCTTTTATAATCCCTTCCATGACCTTCCCCAAAACAGCAGTTAGGCTTATGGGTTAATAGTTGCTTACTACATGTTTAGACCCCTTGTTATGTATGGGAATAACGTCAGCCAGTCTCCATGCATCTAACAGCTCACCCAGGGCCAAAGAAGTTTGGAATATAGTTATAACAGGGCTAGTTAGTTCATTAACCATCTCCCTAATAAGTCTAGGGAGCAACCCATCTGGTCCCTGAGCCTTTTTTGGATCAATTTTTAGCAGTATCTCCCTGACTTTGATAGAATCAATTACTAAACCAGGTTCACCCCTTCTTATTTGATGATTTTTTGTATTGCGTAATTTATTATTGTAAACTAAAGTAAAGAATTTGTTAAAACTGGTGGCCATTTGACTATTGTCAGTAATGGTTATACCATCATCCTGCTTTAATGGGCCAATGGTTTTAACACCTCCTCTTTTATTATTTATATAAGAGTAAAAGATTTTGTGGTTATCTTTTACTTTATTAGCTAACTGTAGCTCATACTTCTTTCTGGCCTGTACAATCTCTTTTTTGGTGTGTTTAAGTAATTTACTATGTAAATTCCAGCATGATGCTTGACTGTTTTTTGGCCTTTATGTATGCTTTATTATTTTTGTTTAATATCACTTTTAACTTTGGCTGTCATCCATACAGGCATTATTTTAGTGCTACTATATTTTTTGTTTCAGGGTACATATTTGTTAACTAGTAAGGTAATCTTACATACTAGAGTATCCCACATCTGATTCAAAGAAAGATCATTGGACTCTTCTTCCCAGGCTCAAGTTTCCAGGTCTCTCTGCATACTGCTCCAATCAGCCTTGCTATAGTTGTAAATAATAGTATCCCCTTACTGTTTTTTGAGTCATTTAGTAAGGTGAAATTAACCATATTATGGTCACTTGAGCCTAGTGGGGGGAAACTGTACAATTTTGTACAGCTTCATTCATGTTACAAAGAACTAAGTCCAAGGTGTGGTCACCTCTGGTTCCTACAGTCACAAATTGTTGAAGTCCTGCTAAGCTAAAGAGTTCCATGTAACGGTGCTCTACAGCAGACTTAGCTGTAAGGTAGGTCCAGTCTATACCTGGCAAGTTCAGGTCTCCCATGAGTAAACAATATGTTCCTGCTGTAAAGGTATGTAGCTTTTCCAGGAGTGTCATATCCTCAGGGAGAAGATATGAGGGGGGTCTAGATACTACTCCTATGTCAACCTTTGGTCCTTTTGTGGGGGTAAGCTTAATCCAAATTAATTCTAGAGGGTCCCAGTCAACGGTTTCTAGTTGTTCTGATGACAAGTGGTCAGATATATATAATGCTACTCCTCCTCCCCTAGTCTTAATCCTGGATATAGCCCCTGGATGGTCCGGTATTGCCCATACCACCCACCCTGGAGGGTATTATTGTGCTTAGAAAATGGACCACTGTATTGAAAAAGAAAATAATCTTAATGTTAAAATGTAAAACTATTGTTTCACTTATTTTGCAAAAAAAAAATAGTTCCTCCGCCTATATTATAATGTTGTTTTTTTATTTGAGCTAGGGAGTTGGTTGTCATAGTTACACCTCCCCCCCCAATACATACAGGGCTTAAAACAAGTAAAACTGTTTTTGTCCCAGCCTGTATGGTTATGGTTGCAGAGTGCATTTTTCCCATTTGTGTGTGTGAGTGTATGTGTGTTTATTACACAGCTGTGCCTAGGAAGATGTAGCCATTACCTCATGCATGTCCTATGACATGAACCCAAAAGTACCATATGCAGGAAGGGAGAGAGGTGGCAAACCCCTACATTCTTTTACTTCATATTTTTTTACTTTACAATAAAGCTCATTATTAAACTTCTGTATTAAGGAGTGGGTGTTGTGTGTGAGAGAAACATCAGCAGCAGCAAGCGGGATAGTAAGCAGTGGCACTAAGTGAGTGAGTTGGCGAATAGCTCACAAAGCGGTACATGTATTTGTATGTGGCAACTTCCAGCACTGTTAAATTGCTCTGTCTCAGAGTCGACTTGTGGAGGGGTGCAATTTTGTTTTTGGGGGGAAGATCCACAATCAGTTTCAATAGAGAAGTGGCATGTGGAGAGAAAGTGGGGCTGGCATGTGCAGTGAGAGAGCCACAGTGGCATGTGGAGAGAGAAAGAGAGAGAGAGCTACAGCAGCATGTGGAATGAGAGTAAGGGTATTGCGCAGGCACAGAACCAGAGGACCCACAAAATATGACAGGTGCTGTTGTCTTTCCCATCTGTAAGAAGGGTGAATAAGTAGGATAAGGGATACAGGTGGCAAACTACTGAAGAGGGTCATAAGGGCTGTGAATGTATTACTCATGTAGCATTGCCACCAGTCAGTTTTCTGTATGGGGCTTCTATCTTGTCACTTCCCCCTAAGTGGAATGATTTTTGTCTATAAATCAAGCTAGATTTGGGGGATGGGGCCCTGCAGTTGTGGGCAGTGTTGTGCGAGCTTGTTTGTGTGTGCCTAGTCAGTATTTCCTGTCGCTCAGCGAAAGGAAACATGGCAGGGATTTAAAATTCAGAGTAAGTGGTTTTAGCCAGTTAGGAAGCAGGGTGAGCACTAGGATATGTTGGTGGGTAAAGTGTACTATATGCTGGTACTTTTTATTTCCTGGGCATCTATTGAAAGTTAATGTACCCCCTCAACAGAGGTACTAGCCAATCAGATGCCAGGAAATAAAAAGCCCAATTTCTAAATTCCTAGAATAACTTCAGGATTTCTGTTAAATTAGGCATGGCAAGGCATAAACCATATGTTCTGGCCTCAGCATAACAGTTTCAGAAATCAGGCTGTCAGAAATTCAATAGGAGTTATGCCCAACAAATGTAAATATCTCTAAAAGTATAGGAGTTACTCATAACCCATCAATATGAAAGTTGTTCAGGACAAAAATATCTTTCAAATTAGCCTATTCATTAATCTGCTATAATTATATTTTTTAAACTATGGCCATCTGATTACCTGAATTTTCATTTTTCTTCACAATTTTCAGCTTTCAGATGGCTATATTTAAAATTATCTAATGAATTCAGATTAGTGACTACCCTCATTTGAAAGGTTATTTTGTCCAGAACTTTCATGTTGGTTGTATGTTGGTAACATGTATACTTTCTGAGATATGTACATTTGTTTGGCATGACTCCTACTGTGTTCACTCAGAAAGAAAAAAAATGAGGTTATTTGGAAAACCATATTTTACAAAATATAAAGAATTCAGATTAGTGACTACCCTCATGTGAAAGTCTTTTTGCCCTGAACAATTTTCACACTGCTTGTTTTTGCTTACCTTGAACACTGTAATTTTAAAGATATTTAGATTTTTTTGGAAAGTATGCACATTTGCTCTCAGTGAAAAGCAGCTTTGAGTTCTGTGTCCATCATTCTAAAGAGAAAGAAGGGAGTATTTTTTAACTGCCATAGGGATTTGCAGTGTTATGGGATGATACACTGAAAACTATTGAAACATGTGTTCCATAGAAACATCTTTTCAAGCTAAAGCGATATGGCTATAGGCTCTGCCAACAGCCATAGAAATTAATATTGTGTGGGCAGGGGGAGACTGCACTAATATGGGGCTCTAAACAAAAAAAAAACAATAGAACTATTTTTAAATAAACACATAAGACACTGGAGTGATTAAACTGACTTCACACATGCCCAAAATGACAAATATATTAAAACAATGTAAACAGCAGTGTTTATTCTCACTTTAATAGATAAAGTATACCAGTTTCAATGCATTTCTTGTGTATGCAGTTGCTTGATATGTTTGCTTGGATTTATTTTCCTGTAATGGTGAAGGATCCCACTATTAGCCTTCTGTAGCATATTGGTTTCGGAGCTGGGCTTTGAAGTGAAGTGTGAGATTTAAAATTCCATAAAAAAGCAGAATTTTCATTAATGATTATGTTAATAAAATATATATTTATTTCTTTGTGGTACAGCTGTCTAAATTTTAGCAATTTAGCAATATATTTTTAGTTATAGCAATATATTTTTTTGGCAAAATAAAGTTGTCTGGGACAAGAACATAAGTGTTCATGCACTAGTCAGGGTGTTTTTCATTGTTACACAGATACACACACACACACACACACACACACACACACACACACACACACATAATACAACTACAATATCTAACATGTATAATCAGAGCTCCGGACATGTGAACACACATACAGTTTTGCAGATGTACACAAGTACTATAAGTACAGTATGCACTATCTACTATGGAGGTTGATGTGTTCAACTACACATGGTCCAATGTAATGTTCTCTGCTTAGTGCTTACCATGCTGAAGACTCTGGTTTGAACCTCACATCTAATTTAGTGTCCTAAATAGAATATTAAGAATATACATTCTTACTGTGTGATATGGAAGTCTACATTCTTGTAACATTTATTTTCTAAATTAAGAACTGTGCATTCAGGTATAGTATGTCAGCAAATAATATATGGTATTAAAGTTAGGCTGTTAGATGGCAGCTCAGAAGAGAAGAAGCTGATATTGTGCACTTGATGTTTTAGTGCTTGAAGTGCTGCTTAATACAATACATGGAAGTCCCAGATCTGAACCCCAAACTTGGTTCAAAACCAGCTTCATATGTGTTATTATTACAAATTCTGCTGTTAGTATAATGTGTCTTTTTTCTTTCAGAGAATAATCAATTTCTTGCCACTTATTTTTTCTGTATTAAAATATGCATCTAATTATACACATTTGAGTGCTGAAAAAAAATCTGAAAAAAAACCTGACAGTGAACATTTGCACATGTGCTAAGTTTAGAAACTAATTAGCCAGAAAGAATGAAAGCTAATCTACTTCAAAAATATGCAAATACGTATCAAGTGAAGAATCATTTTACTTTGCTAATAAGCACAAGAAGCATATTGTTTCCTCTTTGAGTTTATGCAGTTAAAGAGCCATATAGATGCTCTCCCATATGCACCATGCTCTCTGATTGTTACCCCATTCAATATTTACTGATGTGTATGGAATACTTGCACCCTTCACATGTTTTCAACTCCCCGTAGTGCCTGTGTGACTGTACAAAGGGGAAATGTTTCAAGTTTGTGGTTATCAGCTCCTGCATGATGTACAAATATGATTTCTCCACTATTGCCTTGAATATTTCTGTGCTGTAAGTAAAATGAAAGACTGAGATATGCCCCAATATATCAGGCCTGAAGTAGGTTGCACACACAATGGCCTTCACTGAAGTGCAACCTGTGCAAGGCTGGGGGGAAGAGGGGGAACACCACACCACAGTATTCAACAACTAGTTGAAGGCATGGTTCAGGGAGGAGGAGTTTGGTTACATTTGGGACCAGGATTTTACCTGGAGGGATACAGGCCTGTACAAAGGAGATGGCCTCCATCCATTCGTCCATCCATCTATCCATCCATCCATCCATCCATCGCTTCATCCAGCCATCCATCCATGGAATGGCAGTCCTGGGTGGAAGGCATAAATGCTCCTTCAATGGGCAGTTCAGTTACATAGGGAGGGGGATTTATAGCAGGAGAAATGAGGTGGTGTTGCCTCTGTATCACTCCCACTTCAAGTACTGTGTCCAGTTCTGTAGACCGTACTGCTGCAAGTACATTGACAGAGTGGAAGCAGTTCAGAGGAGGGCTACAAAATGGTGCAGGGCTTGCACAAGAAACCTTATTAGGAGAGGCTTCAGGAACTTAACATGTACTCCCTGGAAGGGTATGCCACCCTAACAGCAACATTTCTATGGCAACATGCCTGATCTTGACAGCAGTGCTATGCCGCCCGTGAAGTGCTGCTGGAAGGGCAACCACTTCCTCTGACCTGCACCCCTCCCAAACTAACCCCAACCTGGGTTAGAATCCTTCAGTTTAAGAGTGTAGAAGGCAAAGAATCCCCATATGGGGAGTCTGAGGCAGTCCCCTGATGTAAAAATGAAGCAAAACCAGGCTACATGCCAACTGCGACTTGCAGTTGACATGAAGCCAGTCACTGTAATGCGATCATGCTTTTTTTTTAGTCGCGCTGGTGTGGTAGAGCCCCCTGGAAGAGAGGAGAGCAAGAGGGGACATGATTGAAACAAATAAGTACCTCATGAGGGTGAACAAGGGGCAGGAGGCGAATCTCTTTCACAGAAAAAGGAGCACCAGAACAAAGGGGCATGCTACGAAGCTGTGGAGTAGTAGTTAAAGAGGGAAGTGAAGAAATAATTCTTCCTAGAAAGAGTGGTGGGTGCCTGGAACAGCCTGCCAGAAGCGTTTGTAGGGGCAAAGACATTGGGGGGCTTCAAACATGCATGGGATAGGCACATGCATTGAATAAATAGAGGTAAGTGAGGAGGGAAGGACACTTGTGACCAAATAGAGTCCAGGGTGTAGTAATAGGTAGGGAAAATAAGACAGATTAGATGGGCTACCAGTCCATTTCTGCAGATGCAGTCTATGTTTCCGTGAGTTATACTGTACCTGGAGATTTCACAGGAAATCTCCATTCATTTCAAAGAGACTTCCTGTGTTGTATCTCAATATATCGAAATGTTCTTAGGACATATATTTATGGTTGCCACTGTAACTTGTATTTGTGTATAATAATGTAACTGGACATTATGTATCCTACTGTACTATGCTATAAATGCTCTTTGTACCCTGTTATGGCAAGAGCCCTCCTCCACTAAGAAAACAAGCTTCAGCTTAGTGTGTCTCTCCTGGTAAAAAAAAAATGAGATTTGGTAACTCATAAGGCAATCCTGTCATCTGTTTGATGCAAATATCATATAAATAAATAAATATCCACTGAATTTATGCTGTTCCCCCTGTACTGTTCATCCTCAGTCATGTTGTCTGTCTTATGATGTAAGCCTATCCTACAGTGACTCCTTTTGTGGCAACACAATTAATGTATTCTGGTTTACTACTGACTTTCTTTAAAGTAACTGTTTCATTGTATCTCCAGACTATCATGGATAACCACTCTGGCAAACTTTAAAAGAAAATAGAGATTTTTGAAAGAATTTTAAAGTTCAATGCAACACATTCACCTTTGGAAATTAAAATACTGTGTCAAAATGTATAAAAGCATCTGTCATGAATTAAACCCTGGTGCTGTGCTTGAATTATATTTAGACTTCCTGGCAGGAATGGTTTTAAGCTTACTAAATCACAGTTACAAAGCTCATCTGTTATTTCATGGGGCAGCGAGTCAAACTTCAACCTCTAGCCCTTTAAAAAGCAGTTAATATCCAGTCTTAGCCTCCCTTGGCTGATTTGCATGATTGCTGCATGTCCTTTTGGCTGTCTTCTGGCTCTCTTGCCTCCTGCCCTTCTGTTTTTTTGTTAATTTTTATCTAGGCCTGTTTTCAGTATACATACCTACCTTCTGTTTCTACTATGATTCCTCTTAGAGGGTTTTCTCATACAGCAGCTGCTTGCCATTGGCTGCAACTCCTTATCAGTTCTTTTCTGTATATAATAGCTCCTTTCATGCACTAATACACCTGCCAGCAGGGATTTCTGCCTTACACATTTGTTGCACTCAGTAGCCTTCAGCTGGACTCTTCTTCTGCCAGCATTTCATGTTGCTTCTACTCTGCCTCCAGTCTTTAATGAGACAGTACCTTTTTCCTGGTATTCAAATTATCCCCACTGTAGTGTTGTCTGTCTCCAGCACACCAAATCTAAGGATATCACAGTTTCTTCAGTTCACAACTATCCATAACCGCTCTGTAATGGCACTCTTTTCTTATCTTTCTCGCATGCCCAGTTGTCCAGACAGGCAGCCCTGTGTCAACTGGAGTAGTTTTCATTGCAAGTTTTTTTCTCAAGGTGGCTGGACTGCAACAGACTTATAGAAGAGCCAGCAATGATATACAGCAGTAACTTACAGTAAGTGACAAGTCACAAAAAACTGCATGACAAAAGGGTTTAGTGCCATTGAATTACGCTGTTCCCTACATTTTGTGATATACTACAGCATTTCTGTGTTGCATCCTGGCTAGCACTGCTGTATTAGTCCTCAATCAGTATTTCGCTCTCATCTACTCACCCCTAAGTGCCATGTGGTCTTCTTGGTCAGCATCTGTCTACTCCATCTTAGTGGCTGTGGCTGAATCTGAGACATGCTGCTTGTGCTGATATGCCAGGATGAACCTCTTCATTGTATAAGGTACCAGCCTTCAGTGGCTCTATAAACTGAGTCCCATCCCTGGAGCCATGTGCTGGACTCCCAGGATATTCAAATCTAATAGGAATACTTTGGAGGCACCTATACAGTATACAGAGCATGAAGTTTCATTTACACTGCAGTTCAAGTTTTATCTCAGGCAATTTCTGTACATCTGTATGTGTTCTGGATTCTCTTTTACTCATGGCTGCATCTCAGTCTGACCAGGCTTGTCATCACTCCAGTGCTGAAGAAGAAGAAATGGAATCAATCCCTTTGGATTATGTGGAAACTACTACTCTGAGAGACAGTACATGTACGTGTGAATACAGTGAGATGGACTGGCACAACTGGGAGGAGACACTATTACAACTGAGAAGAGACACTACCAGCATACTAAATTCCTATACCTTATGTGCACCAAGGCAGATACTTTTGTCTAAAGACACCAACAGCTTCTCAGTGCATGTCCACTGGGGCACTTCAGGCATTATTGCTCATCCATCTTGAATGTTTTCCTCCTCTCCTCCTTAATTTTTTCCCATCTTCCATGGTCCACCTCCTCCCTGAGTGGCTCTACAATCTGTCATGGTGAGCATCAGCATCTCATAACTAAGTTCATAAGAGCACTTACCCTTAGGTGGAGTGGAGTGGAGTAGCCAGGACTAGGAAGAAGTAGCACAGTAGACAGGTTGTTATGTGATGGCAAAGTCTGTGCACTGAAAATCATGCAGGCTCAGTCATGCAGCTGGTGTTATATGACGGGTCTCTCACTTGATATCAGATTAATGTCTGCAGTGGAAGCATTGATTGGCTGTTGCTGGTGACTGATCTCTCCCCCACAAAGTGCTGTTGAGAAGCACTCTTCAGCCTCATGGCTGGGTGCTGAGGCAGTCATCAGAGCATGCAGTGCACATAGAAAAGTCCTTTAAAGCGCTTAAAATTAGCACTCACAGACAATGCTTATAAGGGCTAGTAAAAGGAATTTTAGGGATCCTCACCAGCACAGCATAATATATACAGTTAAAAGCCCTTTTAAGGGATTGGGGGATATATAATTATAAGGACCTACTGTATCAGGGCAGGGAGGCATCAAATTCTAAAAAACCCTTTTCAGAGCTTGGGGACTAGTGAGATTCCTTTTAAGAACTGAGGGGCGGAGGATGCAGGTAAGCAGGAGAAAAATCATACAAAAAAACTTTGGTGGGGCTTAGGGGCTAAGGACTTATTGGAGAACACAGGCTGACATTAAAAGTCCCAGGTCACCCCTGAAAACAGATACTTGTGCCTAGTGGGCCTTACCCGGTTACCAAAGAATAAATAAATGAAGCTATTTTCAGGGCTTGGGGACTAGTAAATCCTTTAAAAGACGGAGGACAATCAGGCAGGAGAATAAAAAAACCCTTGACAGGGCTTGGGGACTAAGGCCTTATTAAGGCATGCGGGGGGGGGTATTAAAATCCTTTTCAGGGTCTGGTGCCTAGAAAGTCCTTTTAAAGTTGAGGACACACAAGCAGGCAGACAGAAGAAAATAAATTTAAAATTAAAAAAACAACTTTTAAGGGTTTGAGGATAAATACATCATTTTGAAGACTTTTGAGCTGCAAAGGCAGGAGGCAACTGGTTAAAAAAATTATTATTTTAAAAAGTCGGCTGTATAGGGCTACCCACTCTCTATGGCAGATGGGAATCACAGGTAGGAGTACAGGGGATTGCATGTGCCTTGTGAGCTCCTGAGGAAGGCAGATATGGGAGATGGGAAGGGACTATAAAAAAAAAGTTAAAAATAAAGCAGTGGTCTATGTAGACCTCAGAATACCCAGCAAGCTGTGGATTCCACTTTTATTGTTCAGGTAATAACTTATAGTTTAGCCACCACTGCTGCTTTAATTGCATTCACCTCCAAGAGAACCCAACATCTTCTGTATCCAGCATTACTGCTATCACATAAATCACCTGTTTGCCTAAATTATGTTTGTGTTTGGCATAGACATCGCTGCTTTTTTGTTTAGAGTTACACCCTGCCCCACAAAAAAACAATAATATTGATACGCGCCCCAGCTGCTCGAGCCTCCCCAACCATTGGACCATTTGACACTGAACAGAAGGTGCCAACACCACCTCCATGCTAATCACCACCACTGCTTAATGATGAACACATCTTGGTCCCCACTTTACCATAGCCACAAGGTCCATTTTTTACAGCTGTGTGGGTGGAGCCTGCAGCCGTTTTGCCATCAGCATCTCTAAAAACTGCCTACCATGGCACACTTCCATTTTAGACTGTCAGATGTGTAGCCTTCTGACACTCCAAAACAATGAAAACAGTCCACGATTCCGATCGCAATGCGTTCGGCAGGACCGCACTATTTGTTGTGCCATCCGCCACTTCCAAATTGTAACTGAATGGCACATGCATGAGTATCACAGATGAGCAGTTCTGTTGGCACCGCCATCTTGGGAATAGCATTTTGCCATTCAATGAACTGCACATATATGAGTGCCGCACATGCACAGTTTCATTCCCACTGCCATCTTGCTGATGGCATTCAGTAGCACTCGTTCCACAGCGCTCAAACAATCTTGCCACAGCCGTATCAGCTCTGGCCAGAGTTTGTCTCTCTTTTCATCCACCAGCATGCAAAGAAATGAGTGTCTGATAACTAAAGTCAATAAACTAGCAAGTATATTTCAGAGAAAAACTCCGCCTGCAAAAAATCAGCAGGGACTTCACAAAGAAACTTGCACAAATAAGCAGTGCCACAAAGAGCTTTGAAATATCACTTTTTGATTTACGAAAGAAAGTCACAAAGTGCTACAGATCTTTCTTCTTCAATGCCCACTGTAAAACTGCACAACAGAGCAGGAGGAACAGCCACTTGATGAAGAGAGGGAGGGAGAGAAAGAAAGAGATAGAGAGAGAGAGAAGAGAGACAGAGACAGAGACAGAGACAGAGACAGAGACAGAGACAGAGACTTGCTATAGCAACTCATCCTTTGACCCTTACATTCCCACCTAGCAGAGGACTATCGTGTGACCACCTTGCTTGCAGAATAATTTTTGAGTGTTATGCAGAATTTGACCATGAACTGTGGAATTGTTTGACAAACTGCAGAATTTTAGAAATACATAAAAACTGATATCACATTGTTAGGAGTCATGTTTAGTAAAAGTGGCACAAAAAACAAAAGTAAAAAACCCAGCACACACACCATGACTCAGTATAAAGTGCTAAAAAATGTGTTGCATGCACAAAGTCTCAGACTGAATGGATGTTGGGCAAGCAGCCCCTATATGGTGCCTCTTGAATGAAGCTTCATCAAGGGGGAGGCCCTGAATTTATAGTACTTTATACCGAGTCATGGTGTGTGCACTGTTTTTTGTCCTTTTGTTGTCTGTGGTCCTGCAAACAGCAGCACCTTCAGGGAAGACGGTGTGCACTTCTTCCTTCACTTAGTAAAAGGAGCTGTTGTACTAGAGAAGCAGGAGTTTCTATAGCAAATAACTCTTTGTCCCTTTCATTCCCACCTAACGGAAGACTAGCACATGACTGCAATTAATTTTGAATATGTTTCTGTGGATTTGTATTGCAAGCGGTGAAATTTTATTATGGACTATGGAATGTTTTTATGGTAAAGAAGATGTCCACAGTTCAGCAATGAAATTCCACCATTCCCATGAGTATTTGCCAAACAAAACAAATTTCTGCAGTACTAAGATCATTTTTCCCATGGTGAATACTAGCAAAATTCAGTGAAAATTGCTGAAATTTGTGACCTTTTAATGAAAATGGATTCCATAAATCTCGCCCAGCCCTAGTGTATATTTAAGCAAGCTGTAAGAGGACTCACCGGGAGAACCCAGTGATCCTCATGGTAAGTTGGAATTTGTCCAGGTTTATCTTAAAAGCCTATACTGTCTTCATGTCTATTGTCCCTGCTGGTTGGCTGTTCCATAGCTTCACCACCCTTTGGTTAAAAAGTACCTCCTAACATTATCCAGGAATTTACTACACATGAGCTTCATGGTGTCTCTCCAAACCCTGCTGCAGGACACCAGATCAAACCTCTTCAATTACTGGATCATGTCAACTTACTTAGTTTTTGTTTGGTTTGTATTACTCCTATAAGGCACCCCTCCACAGCTGAGAGTGCCTATACAAGATTTTATAAAATACACAAAAACATTTAACCTCAAAATAGTTATAAATAACACAATACTCACTAATAAATGAATAACAAATACAAACTAAAATACAAACTTTTACAGATAACTGGAAGGTTTACATTGCTACCTTAATGCTTGCAGTAGGAGATGTTTTTAATTGATGTCTAAAGATGGAGAGGGTAACCTCAGTGCCAGTCGCCTCAGGAAGTGCATTACAAATACTGTAGGTGTGTTGCAAATGTTAAATTAGCTGGCAAAGTTCCAGTGAAGGCACCCACTATGCACTTTGTGAAGGCTTTGCAAATTCTGTGGGATGGCCCATTAAATGCAAAGCTTACTTAATGAATTACTACATGGCTAACGTCACAAATTTTGCAGACAAACTTTTGTTCTAATTCTCCCAATGTGAAGAGGCTGTTGGCAGCAGCAGCACTGCCTGCAGCAGTAGTCAGAAAATCCAAGGACAGCTGATAAAGGACAGGAAGTCGATATGCTGTATATTGATTTTGGTAAGGTGTTTGGCTTGCTTCCATACAGAAGGCTAGTCAAAAAAAACCTGGAGTACCTGGGGGTTGGGGAATGAGGACAAGCTGACATACTGCAGGAGCAGCAGCAAAACCATACTGGCAGGCAGGCAGCAACAGCATGACTAATTTCTGGTTTGGGAGAAATGTTCGCAAGTGACAGCAGCAGTGGTGTGGAGGGACTCAGTCAGAGAGGGTGACTGACACAGCACAGCAGCAACAGCACCATTATATTGGCAGGTGGCAATAGCATTACTAATTTCAGGTTTTGGAGAAATTTATGTGACGTGACAAGACCAGTGGCTGTGTCGAGGGACTCAGTCCAAGAGGCAAATGATACAGCACAGCAGCACCACCACCATATTAGCAGCATAAATAATTGTTAGTTCAGTATACATTTTCAGGAAATGAGAATCTTAAATATTGTGCTTGTGCATTTATGTGTAATAAACTGACTGAGAAGAGGGCTGTGGAGGGACTCAGTCAGAAAGGGTGACTGGCACAGCACACGGAGTGAAAGCCCAAAGATTGCACAATTAAGAATAAAAGAAACTACAAAATCAGATTTTTTCATTTTTCATGAGGCTGAGAGCCGACAAAAACAGAATTGATAGTATAGAGAAGAGACTATATGATAGGGGTGCACAAGCCACGGATATTATTTCCTGAATACCATGAATAATGCACTATTCATTATTCAGACCCTAAATAACAAATAGTAGCACTATTCATTTCTATTCAGAAAATACTCTTAAAAGAAAACAGCTCCACACACTCTTCCCTAGCCCAGATCCTTTAAACTACAGAAGCCCCTATACCCCCACCCTCAGAGGGCACCCACATCTCACCTTCCTCTACCCTAGCACCCATGTTTTTATAATTATACATTTTTTAAGTAAACATCTAATGGTGGGCAACTGATACAAACTGCCTGCCTCCATGACCAGCTGCTGACTTTCGATGCTTTGCTTTTTGCTTTTCAGCTCACTGTAAGAACTAGTATTGAATCAATTGCTCACCCACTCCCACCTGGTAGCAGCACCCTCTTTTGAGTTAGTTGACCCCCCCCCGAATTCCAAAGGGAAGTAGATGACTGACACAGGGTGCCCTTCTCTATGGCCAGCCATATTCTTTTGCATTAAGACAGTCGTGTGATTGCTGACACAGTAAAACCAGCTAAGATCACCTGGTTTTACTGTATGAGCATGCGTACAAGTGCCCTCATTCAGAAAAAGGTGGCCAGCCAAGGAAGAGGATGGGCTGTGTCTGTCACCTTCTTTGCTTTGGAATTGTTGGGGAGAGTGAGATCAAAAGAGGGTGCTACTATCAATGGGGGGGGGGGACCAATTGAACTTAAAGAGCTAGATGAACCAAATCAGGCAGACAGGGAAATAATAAAAATTTTAAGTAGTAGTCAGTTATAACTTTTTCTTTCTGAAGTATTTTTCTTTTTCATTTTGCTCATCAGAAAGTATTTTATGTAATAATATTGTGCTGGATGTGTGGAACAGCTCTTTTCCTGGCAATTGACATGTCTAACTCTACTGCCCCACACTACATCATTAGCATTATGACCTCACTGACGGTGACAGCACAGGTGAATGACCTTGCAGTCACTCACTTGCTGTTCCTAAGTAGCAATGATGTCACAGTCAGTGAGGTCATAATGCTGTAGTGTGGGGCAGCAGGGTATGATATGTCAGCTGCCAGGCTAAGAGCTGTTCCACACATCATACCTACTAACATCAGGTAAACAATCTTTTAATTAAACAAAGGGACAAGATAAAGTACCTCAGATATAAAATGTAATGGTTGTCTGTTTTTAAAATCTAATATTCGTTTTAGGCAGCACACTAGCTCTTTAAATGCAAAACGCAAACATTAAAAGTCAACTGCTGGTCATGGAGATGGGCAGGTTTTGCCGGTTGCCCACCACAGGACTTTTACTTAAAAAATGCATAATTATCATAACATGGGTGCTGGGGGGGAGGCGAATGGGATTTTGATCCTAACTGAGGATGAGGGAATGGGGGGGTTCCACAGTTTAAAAGATATGGTCTAGGAAGGGTATTGTGTGTGTGGGGGGGGTTGGTTCTTTGCCTTTTTTGAATAACCTGAATACTTAATATTCAGTCAAATACCAAATACCTGGGCCCCGAATACCAGATATTTGACTGAATATTCGGGGAAAAAGGTATTCAGACAGCCCAACTATCTGAGGTAAACCACATAGTAAGGAAACAATAAGATATAAGAAATGTAGTGGCAATCACAGAACTAAGTATTCAGTATCAGGAGACTAGAGGACAGGGCAGAGTAAGATATGAATTAATAAGACTTACATTTTTTATAACTACTGGTGACCCCATTTATCACACTGTTTACTGCATCTGTAAAACACCATAATAACTCGAAAACTGGCTATTACGACATTTTGCTGTAAGTCTCATGCCACTTCCCGGGCATTTCCTGTCACTCAATCCTACTGTGCTGCCTTATTGGTTCTTAGTTCATCTGTGGGTGGGGCGTACATCAAAAGCAACATGGCAGGTCAGTTTCGCTGCTACCAAAGTGCCAGAGATGATTGTCTGCCTTGCACTCCCCTCATCAGTAAAGTATTAACTTTCCTCACTGTTTATGTGGTTGATCCTGCCTTCACAAAAAGAAACATAGCTGGTTGATCCTGCAGTACTTGCACTTTGGTCGGTGCTTCGGCAGCCAGTCAGTCAGATCGCGAAGTGACCGCAGCTGACTGACTGCTCTTGTGGTGCTGCGTTAAAATGCACAACCAACCATCAAAAACAAAGTCTAGAAAGGTGTGTGTTAATCATGTTTTTTACAATCCAGAGGTGAGTGATACGCTAATAAACCTCGGGGGTGTAAAAAACACATCATAACACACACCTGCCTAGTCATTATTCTCCATTTTATAACTTTGTTTTTTGAACAACACTAAACAAAGAGGTTATTATTAAAGAGGCAACAAGAAATAGCAGTTTAAATAACTCTGATGGTTGGAGTGAGACAGAGGGTGCACTATGACAGAAGATCCAGCATCCCCTATAGTAACAGATTATGGTTGGTTACCATTGTCTGCAGTGTATCCTCCGTTGATGCAACTTGGTGATAAATGTCCCTCAAGTCGCTGTGGAGTTGCACCACTTGGGTTTCTGTGGAAGACATCAGAGGACGGAGAAGAGGAGGAGGAGGAGGAGGATCTGTAGCTGGTGTCTCTAGTGATCTCCCCTGCAGCACACAGGTCCAGCTGCAGCACACGGGTCCAGCTGCAGATCCCACTTTCCTCCTTGCACCTTTCCAGCAAATGTTGCATCCTCAGGCATCCCTATTGCACATAAGGAGCACTAAGAGTTGCAGCAGCCCACTCTACAGCCCTGTAGTGCTCCTCCCACTGACACAGGGGCTTGTTGGTGAGGTGGGCATGCTGCCCACCAGTGCCCAAGTGGCAGTCCTTTTCACCCTAGTGAGCCAGCAGTTTGCAGGTTTTACATTTCACAGTGCAGCTGTCTTGTGCTCTCTGTATTTGAAGAGGTGTGCCTCATCATGAGGGTCAGTATCCCTCATTGTCCCTTACTCTGAATGCCCATGCTCCTCATTTCAGTGGCCAAAGGTTGAGAGGGATGGTGGAGATTGGATAACTGTCTGGTGAGGAGGACACAGACGGTAATAATAGAACGGAATTCTCAGGAATGGGGGATGTCACCAATGGTGTCTCACAGTGATCAGTGGGGCTGGTACTTTTTAATAGCTTCACAGTGCTTCAGATAGGGCACAAGTACTGGCTGAGCCTCTGACAGTCTACTTCAACTGCTCCTCAGAGATCAGAGGCACTGATGGGCTGGAGAACAGTGGATTGTTGTACCCTTGCACAAAAGTCAGGGAGGGGAGGATGAGCCAGGAAACTGCAGACCATTCAGTTTGGTGGCAATCATCAACAAGCCATAAACCATAATCAAAGAGAGTCAGGTGGAGCTCCTGGTGGCTTATGGCCTAAGATGGTAGATAGCATTGTTTTAGAGACTTTTCTGACTCGGTAACAAAAAACTCCAAGGGGTTTAAAGTGTGACTTGCCAGCATCTTTTCTATGGTCAAAAATGTGGGTAGTGTAATTCTAAGGGTTTAAATGAGAGACTTCCTCATAATGTGGGACAGCTGAATGGTAGGAATCCCATTGCCATATTTTAAGTACTGAAGGCACAATATCATCAACATTGCTGCTGAAACAAAAATTGCTGATGAAAATGTTTCAGCCTTGTCTCTCAGCTGAGAGTGAGGTAACTAAGAAGAGGTACCAATGTATGGCAGACAGTAACCTCAGCAGGATCATCACGGCAATGAGGAGAGGAGGATGCCTCACTTGGCCTGGTCAGATGGATATAGCAGAAGCAAGAGGCAGTGTCCTTCTGGGTATTGTCCATTACATTTCATTCTACAGGAAAAAAGTAAACACATCAAAATGGTTGTCAGCCTTTGTTCAGCATAACTGAGCCACAGTGAAGCATAACATGAAGAGTATTGTCTTACTGCTACTTACTGAAGTATGCTGAATAAGTCATTGTTATTGTATGGCATCAGTAAAGTAAGCTGACTGATGGCTTGGAGGTCAGTTGGCCATGGTGGGCTGCTGCACCATGAAAAAGCTGAAAAAAAGGGGAAACACAAACAAGAAAGTAATTTTTGTGCATAGTTTTTGGTCTATTCTGTTAATTCACACCAGCAGTCCAGTCTATCTAAAGTCTACCTTCAAATAAAAAAATGCTTGTATAACAGCTGTAACTGCCAGTCCGAGTCATGCTCCCCCAGTGCTCCAACATTAGATCTATTGTCTCCGCTGAAGAGAGCAGTCACCCTGGAGACCTGTGTGGGTGGCTACAGAGCAGCAGCAAAGTAAATACAGTATACTTACCAGTATGGGAAGGTATAGTCTAGCAGCAAAGAAAAGACACTATACAGTACTTATTAATAGTCCAGTATTAATGGGCCAGCACTGTTTCAGTTGAATCCCATCAGTCTGTCTCTGTCAACTGTTGCTATTCAGTACTAGTTCAGTCATGCAGAATCCAGTACTTAACTCCCCCTGCAAAAGAAAGTACTTTGGTTATGAAAAAACACTTACCATTTAGGAATGATACCCACAAATGGTCATTGCACTACAGCACACAACAGAAGCAATGAGGTCAGAGCCAGAGGAAGTCCATGAGATGAGATGCCTGATAAGAGACAAAGCACAAACTAGAATGTTATCAGTACACAGTCTTTGTGAGGGGCATTGTTGCTGAAGTGATGGCTTGTTGGGGGGGTGAGAATGAGGAGTTGTAGGCTCACACAGCTTGTACAGTACAATTGCAATACAGTAATACTCATCATCAGGGATACTTTCATTTTCTGTTCTGAAGAATCCTGAAACATGACGAGTTTACTTCATTCATCTCCAAAGCATCTGCATGGATATGCAGGTAGGCCAGTCCAGAACATAAAGGCAGAAGGATAGCTTAAACATTTAAACTGAGATGCACTGGCAGTTATGGATAACATCATTCACACGCTAGGAGGAGACTGACTGATGATGGGAGGAGGAGGAGGCAGCAACAGAGGATGGAGGGGTGGATGTCTTCTTTAGGATGTAAGTAATAATACTCGACAGGGCACGCATTATTGGGATATAACAGACTGCCCAGGGGCATAGTGAGGCCCAACACCACAGGCAGAGGGCCTTATAGCCTCTGGAAGGTCCGATATATCCCATAATGCCACCCTGGAGGATATTATTACACTTAGAAAATGGGCACTGTAAAGTAAAAAAAAAAGTTTGATTTAAAAAATAGTTTAGAATAGGTTTTGTATTATGTTTGTAATAAAGTTGTTCCTCAGCTACTATTGTTTGTCCTATTGGGGACTCTGTAGTTGGGGGTGTAACTCTGTTGGTATGCAGTTTGTGATAGTGGCCAGTGTAGCGTGCTGCAAGAGGTGGAGCGGGTGGTAGCGTGGTTTTAGTTCTCATTTGTGTCTTCAAAGGCCATAACACAGAAAGAAAAAAAGCTTTTTTTTTTAAAGCATTTATTTACTTAATTGGTGTTGCTAGAAGACATCATGGTACTCCGAATGAATCGCAGTACAATCAGTCAGCGCAGTTGGATGGTGGCGAGCGGGTCAGCCAGAGTGTGGAAAAAGGAGCTGCAGAACAGTTGAAAGCTGTGAAGTGATGTAGAAGGGAAAAGTAAAAGTAAGCCGGATATATTACATGAATTTTTGAGTTTTAGGAAGAGCAGGTAGATGATCGGGGAGAGGATAGAAGGGATGGTAAGTGGGAAGAAAAAAATGGCGGCTGCTCGGTGTCACAATTCAGGGGGCCCAGTAATAGGATAAGAAATGGGGCACCCCGAATTGCACTTATTTTTCACTGGGCATTGTTAAAAAATAACAAAGGGGTAAATCAGCCAATCAGCTTCTGACTTTTGTGAAGTCCATTTTCTAAATCCGAATTTAAACTGGTAACTTCTTTGCATGGCATGCCATGTTAGGGCACACAAAGTGGAAGTCAAACAGGGTGGCTGCGAATTATCTGTGTTGGCACATTTAAGTCAACACCATACATTCATAAAATAAACACCACATAAAATAAAATGGCCTGAAAAACTTGTCGGTCATGAAGCATGGTCACTGCTCAGTGGTTAATAGTGATGCAGAGAATTTTAATTTCACCCACAGAGTGCCGGCGAAGTGGGCAAATTCGCATCACAGATCACTTCATGAAATTTTCCTGCAGTAGGCAGAATTTTGCCTAGGCAAAATTTCGCCTTCTGTGGGCAAAATTTCATCTTCTGCAATGAAATTTCACCTCCTCCCACCTGTCCCACATGTAGAGAAAAATCCCTGGTGGCTAGCAGTCCCTTCCCCCACCTGTCCCACATGTAACTGTAAATAATTAAATTATCTATGGTGTCTAGTGGTCCCTCCCCTCCACCTGGTAATAACTACCCCAGTTGCGGAAATGTACAATAACCCCCCACCCGCATCCCTCCATATCTTCTCCTTTAGTCCTTATCCTATTAAAATGACAGGTCAGTCGGTGGGCTGGACGTGGAGGGAGAGAGAGGGCTGTGCAGCTGCCGGGATTTAGGATGGGGGTGGGAGGCGAGAGGTTGTGGTGGGGACATCTGGCTGGTGGGAGGCTGGATGGGGGCACTGGATCACTAAGATTTATGGGAACTGGGGAGGGATCAAATTCAGGAGGGGTTTAAAATTTACAAAAACCCCACTAGACCACCAGAGATATTTTTAACAGGATAAGGACTAAAGGAGGAGATATGGAGGGATGCAGGGGGACTGTACATTTCTACGGCCTTAGGTGGCAGAAGAGTTATTACTGGGTGAAGGGAGAGGGACCACTACCCACCATGGCTAATTTAATTATTTACAATTACATGTGGAACAGGTGGTGCGAGGGACCGCTAGCCACCAGGGATTTTTCTCTACATGTGGGACAGGTGGGGGAGAGACCGCTAGCCACCAGGGATCTACTCATTTTAACTTATACCCTCCTAAGGTAAAATGTCACCCGTGGACGGAAGCAAAATTTCACCACGGAAGGCAAAATTTCATCGTGGAAGGCAATTTCACCATTTCACAGGTGACCGCCACCGTCAGTTTAAATTACATTCCACACGCAAAATGGGCTGAATTTGGTGGATTTCTTCGTGAAGTGAATTCGCCCACTTCGCCCACCACTAGTGGTTAATAAGTTCAAAGTAAATGTCTGTGCAGTCTGCAAAAAAAATGAATAAAGAACACAATGTTCAGAGATGGAAAGCAATAAAACATTTCTAGTTACAGTCATATACAAATTATACAGTTATATTCCGACATACAGTATGTTGGGGTGTTCTATTGTTCAAATGATCACTCTGCATCTTCAGTGTCAGAGTTTGAGCCACAGTTGAAGTGCAAAAATCATTGTTCACCTGCTCTTCTTCTTTATCTTTACCTCTTTTTGGTGTGGATATGGATATGGGGAGACCAAGTTGTTTTGTGGTATAAGGTGAGCATTTATTTATTTGGTGTCACTCTGAAAATGAGTGACCGTGGCATGCTTCCATTAGAGTTTTGAAAGCATCCTTCTGACTGTGTAACAGAGCTTGAAACAGTCCACATTGGTCGCTCACTGCAGAGCTACAGCGGCACACTTTTGGCAGTTACTACTGCATTCTGTACTAGAACTGCTCATGAGCACCACGCGTGCATGCACAGTTCCACTGGTGCCACCATCTTGGGAATGGCAGTATGCCATTCAATGCAACTGTGCATGTGCGAGTGCCATGCATGCACTGTTCAGTTAGTGGCACTCATTCTTCAGAGCTTTTTCAAGTTCACCACAGCCGTATCAGCTCTGGCAAGAGTTTGTTATAAATGTGAGCATCTGTACTTTTTTATTTGAAAAAGTGTGGACTGCCACTTACAATGGCCCCTGCTGAACTGAACAATCCTTCAGAACATGCACTGGCTGGTAAGTAACTCAGATACTGTACTTCATTATGACGTAGCTAAGTGCAGGCCATTCCTCAAATTTTGTACGTTATTCATGGGAAGTTTTCTTGAATCTGCAAAATATGCCGCCATCATTTTCTCTGCTGACTCACTTTCACAAATATCCTACTCCTGGTATTCTTAGACACCAACTTGTTCTAATACTTCCCAAAGCAAGCTGTGATGATGCTGGTTTGGGTACTACTAGCTTTGCACTGTCATTTTCTGGTTGATGCTGGGGTGAACACAGAGGTCTTGTTCTTATTCACTTGATGCTTCAAGAGCTGGACATGAACTTGATTCACCAGGGCATGCTTCATATGTTTTATTGCTTCTGCACACACAGGAATCAATGACATTAAGCCATGTTTATACTTTTAATCAAGATGGTGGCAATTGCATACTCAGTCAATTCCTTGGTGGATTTTACATGCCTGTTGCTTTCAGATATTGCAATCATGTGGTCCATGAGTGTACACACAGATGAGTCATGACTAACACTTAATTGCTCTTGGACATTGGACGATGCCTCACTCAGTGCACAAAGCAATGGAAGCAATTCACCAGAGCAGACAGGCTCACCACTTACTGCTAGAATAGCATGTAATGGCCTTAAAATCATTTTTATTCCATCCATCATATGCCACTGCTCAGTACTCAAAGCAAGAAATTCGCCAGACACATAACAGCTGCTGTGTAGCAGCATGTATTTGGAAATCACCTTGTATTGCTCATAGAATCATTGTAGCATACTGTATATAGGTGGAGTTCCACCAGGTGCAAACCTCATTCCTGAGGTGGTGCTGAGGCAGATGCTTTTTCAGCTGCAACTCTTGCAGATGGCTCCATGCCTTGGCAGAGCAGGAAACATGTGCACCATTCTGGTGACAAATATACATTTGGGCACTAACATCTGCCTGGTTTAAAAATGATTGGACCTCATGATTAATACAGCAGGGAATACATGACACCCTGTAAAAACCACCATCGTTTATGGCGTTGGCAACACTTGACCATTTGTGGCTTGCCATAAATCTAGGCTTATGTCCTAAGAGATGCAGCCACTCATCAGTGTTGCTCAGCAACTCAACCAATATATTAGTAACACTGTGGGTCTGCTGCTACGTACTGCTCGTGGAAATGATGACATGCTGCTAAACGCCATCAGGGTATGTGCTACACTGGCAATTAGTGTCAGTAAAGGGTTTCAGTACTGTAGAAGACACTCCAGGCAGAGTTGTCTATTGTGCTGTAATACATATCTGTGATGTGTTCGCTGCTGGTCTGCTAGTATGCAAATTTATAATCGGGTATATTTAGTCAATGGCTGAATGTTGCAAAGCATGTGACAGCATACATTCAACCAATCATGTAACTCAGGAACAGCTTTAGTGGATAAAAAAGTATGCAATGACACTTGCCATTTGGGGCACGCCTTTCACATTAGCTTCAAAAAACCTGTTTTTTCCACAAAGGAATACGGCAGCAAATCAACTGCCAGCATCTCTACTGTTGCAACATTCAATTTTCTTGCAACAGTATGATTGTAAGGATACTTTGTGAGCCAACTAAGTGTTACCTTTAATGTTGGTTGAACTGATTTAGTGTGCACGTGTTGAATTTTCTTAATCCAAGTGGTACATGGCACATTGCCTTCTTCTCCTCCCTCTGAAGTACCAACAGGTGGAATTAAAAAGATGTTATGCTTCATTGTTGCTGCTTTCTCTTTGTGGCTACTCTTTTAAGTAGTCTACCCTTTATTCACCTTCTCCATCAGCACCTTCCTCCAAACCCTCCTTCACAGGAGGCACCTCTTGTGGCATAATTTTATTACCAGCAGTTTGGAATTCCTTTTCTTTAGAAGAGGTTAATGCTGTGATGAGCGATACATTGATGCATTGGAGGCCTTTAAGACAGCTCTGGATAGGTTTATGGGGGTCAGGAAATTTGCATACCAGGAATAAACACGGCGAGTCATACAGCCATTAGGCTCACAACTTATACACCACTATGATACTATGATACTATAACCCAGGTCCTGAGCTAACATTTTGTATATGTGCCTGCCATTTTATACAATGTTTGTTTTTCAGGTCATTTGCTACCCACCTGTTCCATGAAGTGTACCCGGCTTTTCATGGCTCACCCATCCCTGGCATGACTGGCAGACTGCCACACTTTCATCCTTTGCATTAATTGCAATGAAATCACAAGCATGAGATTTAGAAAGTCAGTGAAAAACATAATCTGCAAGGCTTGTGGTATGTATGTGAATATAGGTGGCATGAGGTATAGCACGTTGCTTTTTCTGTGGTTTGTCAAATAGACTGTTATGTTTGCTCTTTTTAAGAGCTTTATGAGAAGGCTCAACAGGTTTTGCAAAATTTTCTTTCATACCCAAATTATTTTTTTTTGAACATTTCTCAGATTCCCAGTCAGAACCATAATTATCTCCATCTGACTCTGACTCACTATCCTCCTCCCAGTCTACCTCCTCCCCCACTGTGTCCTCTTTCTCCTCAACACTACCTTCTTGTCGTGCAACATAAGGTCTTTGAGCTGTTGCCTCCTTCAGCAACACATGCTTCATATCATGCTGCTTCTGACTCTAAGAAGTCTTATCCTCCTCAGCAGCAAAGGCCTCTGATCGCACACACTGTGCCAATGCTAGTTTAGTCAACTTTGCATGGAACATTAATGAAGGTGCTGTGGTGGTGTCTACACCATCTTTACCTTAATCAGCCACAATAAGTGCGACAGCAGAAGCTGCTGTCATACTGCTGCTGCCACTGTGTTGCACTGTGGTAATACCTGCACCTGCTCTGGTTGCTGAATCACCACCTGTCCTACCAGCATAGTCTGCATGATGCTAGTTCATCCACTGCTCTCCCTGACCTGCGTACATTTTTCCACTTTGTTTTTTTCATCCCTGCCTTTCATTTTGTGAATTATTTAGAGAAAACAGTGTTTGTCACTAAAAGCAGTCTACTCTAAACAGAGACACTTCAAAGAACAAAGCACAATGACAATAGACATATCAAGTCGGTGTCAGTGCCAGTTACTGTGTTCTACAAATACTGCAGCAGTACACTGAGCAGAGAAGAGATAGAATAGGGACTCTGCTCTGCTGCTGTTTAAAACTGAAAGAGTAGAGAGAGATAAGAGCCCCCTTCACTGACACACACACACGCATGCACGCATGCACACATGCACACACACACACACATACACTTCACTGAACCTGTTGCTGTGTTGAGTGCCAGACTTCACCAAGTGCAGAACTTCACCAGCAAAGCTGAAAAAGGCACACTTTGCAAAGTCAACAGGAAAAGCATAGTGATAATTATCACTTTCTGTAACCTTGTGAATTTAGCGTACTTTGTGGATACACTTTGTGAAGGTGATTTTTTTAAACTTTGCACACCTAATTACAAAGTGCATAGGCCACCACTGAGAAAGGCCAATCTCTAGTGGACTCTCTGAGGTATTGGTAACCCAGTCAGTTTAGGGTTTGCATGTTAGGACAAGGACCAGTACTGCAAGTTAATCCACTAACTGACAGTCAGCCAATGATACCTAGCAAGGGTTTGATATTCTCTGACCTCTGAATTCTGGTCAGGAGCCTCACTGCTGAATTCTGTACCAGCTGTATACAATGCAGCTGACCATAAGCCCATATAAAAACACAACAGTAGTTGAGATGAGAGAATGCAGGGGCATTGAGTAGAGTACAAGTATACAATAGACTGAATTCATGACTCCTATCAGCCTCCTTTTCATCAAGGTGAACGTGTTAAGAGCCTCCTCTCTCTCTTTATAGTTTTTGTCCCCCATACCACTGACCATTTTGGAGGTCCTGCATTGCACCCTCAGAGCTTTTCTATAGAGGAGATCAAAAATGCACAAACTACACCAATTAGGGTCCATCAAGCACCTCATAAAGCGACTGAGTTACTTCCCCTCCTCTGTTGGGCCCACCCTTTTGATGCACCCATGCATTCCGCTGGCCTTCTTGACAGTGGCCACCACTGTCTTGCCTGCTTAAGCACCTTGTCTATTTTGAACCTAAGTTTTTTTATCTTCTGAACTGCTGCAATAGAAGCCCTGCACAGTGTGTAATTTTATATCTGTTTTTCCCTACCAAAGTGAAGCACCTTGCTACATTGAGTCTGAGGCTTCAACAGTCCAACCAATCACCCAACCTGCTTTGGTCTGCCCACAGTTTTTTACCCATCATCCACAGTTTTAGCCAGCTTAGTGTCATACAAGAATGTAAGCAGCCTGCTGGAGACCCCAGCTTTCAGGTCAGTTCAGATGACGTTGAAGAGCTGTGGTCCCAACACCAATCCGTAAGAGGTGTCACCGAGTACTCTTCCTCAGTTCAAGTAGTGCTTGTCCACCACCACCCTCTCTGATTTCCGTTCCCAAGCCAGATGGCAATCTACCTTGAGTAAGTCTTGTGTATACTGCACTAGTTTATGTTTCCCAGAAGCTTATCATGCTCCACAGAATCACACGCCTTTTTGAAGTTCATAGTGACTAGGTCTCTAGGTACTTGTACCTTGTCCTATGTGGGGTCATTCCTAAATTCTGGAAGGATAAATTGCAAGTATATCAATGATCTGAAACTAAATATGCTTTTTCTATAATTACACTACTAGCCATTTCTTCATTTCTACTAAAGAACAATGGAAGCCAATAACAACAGCTCCATCAACAAATTCCATATAAGGTAAGCAGTCATAAAATGTTATAAAGAAGAAAACAAAAGCAGGCTACTACCACTTCACTCCCGACTCCTGTGTCAGGTAAAGAGAAATTGTGGAGATGTTGTGGGATAACAGATGAACCAGACACAGAACTTCAGGTTCAACACACAATCTCTTTGTGATGTTTATTTAAAACCCAGGGAATAACCTTAAGCAATGGCATCTCTCTTCTTCAATACATCAGTTTGCAACAACATGCTATGCACATCCTTCCTCTGACTGACACACTGATTTACTGACCTATCTCTTTAGTTGAAATTAATTGATTCATTCTCTATGTTGGTTTTGTGTGTTTGGGTGCTGGGAAGCTCAAAAAGAAAAAAAAAACAAGCTAAAGACAAAGAACATCAGTGCAGAAGCACTGAAGCAGGGGTTACCCCAAAGGGCATTGGTAATAAAGTCAAGTTTCAAAGAAACACAACCTTACACATACTCCCATAATGCAAAGCATCATGGGATGTATATGCAAATTGACATGACATTTTAGGCTGGTTCAGCTTAATGTAAGAATGTATGGTGCCAAAGGGCCTCTCAAATAATCTGTAATTTATGTGCATTTTAAATAACACTATGGGGGGGGGGTTCTGATATTTCTACTCTGGTAACTTAATTTTTATACTACAGTCCCCTAGTAACTTTTTCCCTTTATCAAAAACACCTAGTGCTGTGTTATTTTCAACATTTACAGGTTTCATACACATAAGGCATGTACATCAAAGTATTTTATGACCTAGTGCTATTGCATACTACAGTAAATCCGACAATGAGGAACACAGTCTGTTGTTTTACATCAGCTCAGAGGTCACCACAATAACCTCCCTGTACGAGGACCTGAGAGGGGAAAAGAAAATTAAAGAGGACATTATAGCATAGTCAAGAAAGGGGAAGGAGTGCCCGTAGGTGGTCAGCCTTATGGACTAGAAATTGTAAAGGAAAGATTAGGCAAAGAAATATAAGAACTGTTGCAACAGATTTAGGAAAATGTTGGTCCTCAAGAGTGGCAGGAGCTCCCGGTCACAGACATGATCACAGCAGCAAAAATCACCGGCACTAGGTTACAATACAAGTAAAGTTTAATAAAGTGCTTACATTACCACATTACAGCTGTAACTAAAGAGCAGAACTTCCTGACCAGGTTTTGTCCACAGTCTTTCTCAAGCCTGTGGGTGAAACATGGTCAAGAGATCTGCTCTTTGAGTCAACTATAATGTCAGCATTACCTCTATTAAACTATAATTACTGGTGACCCCTTTAGCAACCTGATTTCAGATACTCTCCAAATGCCGTAATAACCTGAACTTGGGTTAGTACGGCATTTGACTCACTCTGAGTCACTTCTCCCTTACACTGTCCGTGATGATCAGTTCCACTTTTCTCTGACCTGGTAGCGTGGCCAAGTGGTGTTTGTTTCCTTAAACTATATGCCCCAAAATACACACAAAGAGAAGTGCCTTGTATAAAAAAGTGTCATCTGTAGGTGCTACGCTAATTTTTCCTTAGTTTTGAAATACAGAAGCTACCGAGTGTAGACTGATGAGAGTGAGTAACTCGACAGCTTCATAAGGTGAGATTCAAGTGTGAATCAGTGTTGCTATAGCAGTGGGCATCCATCTGTATCTCCCTCCCCTGGGACAAGGCTGAAAACAAGCAGAATTGTCTAGTCCTCCTTTCCTGGTCAACAAAAACTAAATAAATAAATAAAATAAAATAATAAACCCCCCAAAGGGGTATATTGTTACAGCACAACCTACAAGCCATGGGGTTTACTGCACTTATAAAATGGGATGACACTCATTCATGCCTGAATCTCGCCTTCTGAAGCCGCCGAGTCACTCGCTCTCATCAGTCTACACTCGGTGGCTTCTGTATTTCAAAACTAAGGAAAAATTAGCGTAGTACCTACAGATGACACTTTTTTTGTGCCAGGCACTTCTCTTTGTGTGTATTTGGGGCATATAATTTACTAAACGAACACTGCTTTCGACCGGGCTCTCTCTCTCTCTCTCTCTCTCTCTCTCTCTCTCTCTCTCTCTACTTAAGATATACCTATGCCGTCTGAAGTCCATGCCAGTAATTATAAAATAACAGATAGGCAAGTGTAGCCCATGAATATTTTTACACCCGGTGTGTGATGCCCACATAAACGTCTTGAGCTTTGCTCTTGAGGTTTATGGGTCATCACACATCTTGTGTGTGAAAAAAATATTCATAACATACACTTGCCTATCCATTATTCTCTATTTATTGGTATTGGAACCTAGTGCCAGTGATTTTTGTTGTTATAAAGAAGAAACACTATTAGGCTTAAGGTGTTGACATTGTCCCTTCAAACATTTTTTAATTACACATTATTATTACTATTATTTTTTTTTTACTGTCATCCCATTTTATAAGTGCAGTAAACCCCATGGCTTGTAGGTAGTGCTGTAATAATATACCCCTTAGGGGGTTTTATTATTTTATTTTATTTTATTTATTTAGTTTTTGTTGACTAGGAAAGCAGGACTAGACAATTCTGCCTATTTTCAGCCTTGTCCCAGGGGAGGGGGATACAGATGGATGCCCACTGGCATTGAACCAGATTAAGCTGTTTGTGGTATTTTTAGTGAATGGGGAAAATTTGGCCAGGATACCTGGGAAATTCCCCTGTTCTTCTCGAGAAGTACCATGGGATCTTTAACATCCACCTGAACTACCACCAGAACAGGCAGATGGGACCTCGGTTTAATGTCTCATCTGAAAGACGACACCTCAGGAGTGCAGCACCCCCCTCATGATGCACCACAGTGTCAGTATTGGGATTTAACCCAAGTGCCTGGTGTGGGGATAGAGCCCACAGACTTTTGATCTTCTGGCCTCAAAAGCAAGTTTGCAACCTGCTAAGACACTGACACTAATGTTGAAGGCAATTGACTTCACCTCCTGCCTCATAGAAACATAGAGACATAGAAGTTGATGGCAGATAAGGATCGCAAGGCCCATCCAGTCTTCCCATTTCTTTTTCTACCTTATAAATGTGCCATCGGCCTTTGCTCTGTCAATGGCCTATTTTTTCATACTCATCTGTATTGCTCCCTTATGCCTATCTCATGCCTGCTTGAAGCTCTGCACTGTATTCATATCCACCACTTCCTGAGGTAGGCCGTTCCATGCATCCACCACCCATTCTGTGAAAAAGAACTTCCTCACATTACCTCTTAATCAGCCACCTTCTAATCTCATGCTGTGTCCTCTTGTCCTGCTATTTTTCTTATATTGAAACGTTAGACTCTTTCACCTTGTTAATGCCCTTAAGGTGTTTGAATGTTTCAATCATATCACATCTCTCCCTCCTTTGCTCTAGGGTATACATATTGAGCTCCATTAATCTGTCCTCATATGTTTTCTGATGCAGTCCCTGCACCATTTTGGTTGCCCTTCTCTGGACTGTCTCAATTTGGTTAATGTCCTTGTGAAGGTGTGGCCTCCAGTACAGCATGCAGTATTCCAGATGGGGCCTAACCAGTGTCTTGTAAAGAGGGATTATTACCTCCCTCTTCCGACTTTTGATACCCCTACTAATACACCCTAACATCCCCTATCATAACTAACTTGGGTTGTAGTTATTATACCAAAACATACATCCTGTCATGTGTAATGGTTTACATAAATCTGTTGACATAGGAAACGGTATCCTCATTTGCACATTCATTTGATTTTATATATTTATAATAACCGGTGCTCATTCTTTCTCTAAAGGAAACCTGGTTATATTTTCCCTGTTATAACATGCGGGTTTCTCTTCTATTACACATGTGCCAGCCTCTGCTCTTCCCTTCCTCTGTGCCGGCCGCCAGTCCCTAGCGCTGCACAGTTCTCCGACACTCGGAGTTGGCTCTAAGTTCTTTTAAAAAAAAAAATAACAGGGCTAAAACATGCTTAATTTCAATACCATTCTGCTTTAAAAAGAAAAAGTAAACATTTCTGTTTCTTCACAAACTGCTACAGACTGCATTGAAACCCGACT
The DNA here is from genome assembly GCA_016271365.2 of Neoceratodus forsteri. Lineage (NCBI taxonomy): Eukaryota > Metazoa > Chordata > Ceratodontiformes > Ceratodontidae > Neoceratodus > Neoceratodus forsteri. The sequence goes on from CM057454.1 coordinate 204,385,857, forward strand.
GATCTGTGGCTCCATGGAGATGTCTATTTATTTTATATAATTGCTGTGGTGAAAAAAACATTGCCAGCAATTATGTAAAATAAAGGTTGGGTAGGTGTGTAAAACTCAAATTTTACACACATCTTTGGTGTAGGATGTCTTTAAAAACCCACAACTCAGGTGTGCATAAAATTCTTGTTATAACCATCTACCCAGCCATTATTTTATATTTAATTACTGGTCCTCATTTTTTATGTCTGAATAACCAGACTTTTAAATCCCATTGCAACCACCCCAACCACCCTGCTGATATTTCACATTACAACTGGGCAGTTGTAATCAGTGCCTGCCACTTCAACAAGTGCTGCACAGCCCATTGGCTGTAAGTCTCCATGTGGGTGGGCTAAACATCTCTGTCAACATGCTGGCTCTGTTGTTCGATAACCACGTTCCCATAGTCATTCTTTCCTTCACACTTCATGCTAGGCAATTTTTTTTATATGGTTCAGTATCTAGCTGGTTGATCCTGCTTTCACAGTGTAAAAAAATCTATCCAGTTGATCCTGCCATTCTTACCTTTTGAGCAGGGCTCTACACCACGGCTGTATCCAACACGGACCATAACTGAATAGCAGTGTGTGTGTGTGTGTGTGTGTGTGTGTGTGTGTGTGTGTGTGTGTGTGTCTGTAAATGACGACCAGTAATTTAATAAAATTGTACATGTGTAAGTGTGTGTAAAACCAGAATTTTACACACACCCTTGGTGTGGGATGCTTATAAACCCATTGGGTCATCAGGGTTTATGTAGCATCCCACATCCTGGGTGCATGTAAAATTCTGGTTACACACACCCACCCATGTATTATACTATGTATTTTTTTACTATAGTATATTTTATTGAAAGTTGTGACATACAGATAACTTACCTTATATACATTAAATACACTTGTAGTAGGATGGTTACATGCATGGTTCCCCCACATTTGTCCAGGAGAACCCTTGAAATATGCGTATGAACAAGGTATCTGACTGACATATGGTGGCCAAATGGTGTCTTGCAGTGTGTTTGTTGGTGATTGGGTTTACTTCTTGAACAGGTTTAGGGGATTTAAATCCCATACCTACCAGTTCCCAGCTGAGTAGCAGAGTAATCTCCAGAGTGCTCCATCTTTTTTTAAGTTAATGTATTGGCCATAGAGCTAATTGTCTTTTCTAGTCTAAGTGCCTCTAGAATGGCATTGTGCCATCATTCTGGATAAGAGGATTCTGTTTCATCTAGCCAATCTTTTAGTATTGTTTTCTTTGCCATGGCAACTATGAGTGATATGTGATATTTCTGATTGACCAGAATCAGGTGAAGATTTAGGCCCAGTAAACAAATCTATGGGGTGAAGGCAGATTCCAGGCCCAGTACAGGGTCTGGGTTGTTTTTGATAGCTTCCCATGAAGGCTTCACTTTTAGACAGTCTCAAAGTATATATTTTAAAGTTCCTTGGTCCTGTTTGCATCTTGTGCATGTTGATGAGGTCAGGTGCCCAATTTTGTGTAGATTGTGAGGCATGTAGTATAGGTTATGGGTTATCCTGGACTGCATAAGCCCTAGGCTGTTGAACCTTAGGAATGTGTGCATGTTTCTCCATAGAACTGAGGGGATTTACTGTCTTTCAATTCCGGGAATATTTTTGCCCAATAAGAGCATAGGTCTCAGTCTTGTTTAGTTGTAAGGCTAAGTAGACATTTGTATGATTGGGATCTGGAGTGGCATTGCATGGCTAGTTGCTGGAGTTCATCCCAGTCGGTGGATACTGACAAAAGCCATGGTCTGGGCTCAAGTGTGTCTGTGATTCAGTGCCTTAACTGCATGAAGGAGAAGGAAGTTGTTTTGGAACAGGGAAAAGCATCCATTAGAAAGGAGATGAAGGAGTTATTCTGGATGCTCTGATCCAGTCATATATTGTTAGAGATGATAACCTGCTGTGATGGGTTTGTTTTGTATTTTAAAGTTGGGGTTGCCTATAATCGGTTTGTCCAAGGCTAGGCGGGGTATGGTTGTTAGCATTCTGTGTAGCTGTTTGCTGATTAGCTGTGAGGTGCCTATAGGTGTCAGTCTTAGTGCGATTGGCACTTTGGAGAATGGTATGTATGTTAATTAAGTTGCACTTGTTCGCACAGGGCTTGTTTAATTTGTTGCCACTGAAGTTTGTACGTCATCGTTTGAGTTGTATCATTACCTATCTACCACCATAGGAATTTTGCTGTGTTTAGGGCCAAGTAGTAGAGGAACTTGTCTGGGAGCTGTAGTCCTCCTTTTAGTTTATGGGGAGTGAGCTTGTGATATTCTCTTCTGGGTTTTGTGTTGCCGCATAAAAATATTGTAATCATGGATTTGAGTCTGGCAAACAACGGTGTTGGTATGAAGAGGTTTGCCAATCCAAGAGGATAAAATATTCTTTGTAAGACATTTATTTTAATGATGTTTATTCTTGCCCATAGTGTTAGTGGTAAAGCTGGCCATCTATCGAGGTCTTGTTTTATGTGTTTGAGTAGTGTATTCAGGTTTAAGTCAAGTGATTGTTTTTTGCTCTTGGTAATCCATATGCCGAGGTATTTATGTGTGGTAGGTGATGATGTGCATCCCTATTGTATTGCTTCTTGTTTCATGATCTGACTGTTAAGTGGCATAATGCAAGTTTTGTGTGCATTAAGCTTTTATCCTGAGACATGGCTAAATTCTTGCACAAGGGTGAAAGTGGTGGGGATGGACTGAACTGGGTCCTCCAGATGTAAGAGGATATCATCTGTGAATGTGGCTATCTTGTATCTATGTTTCCCTATATGAATTCCTTTTATCTTCTCTTTAGCCAGAATTCCCCTTGTAAATGGTTCTAAGTACAGATTAAACAAGTAGGGGGACAGTGGACATCCCTGCCAGGTCCCTCTGTGTAAATCGAATGATTCAGAGTTGACCCTGTTTCACCTAATGAAGGCTGATGGGTGGGAGTATAGGAGTTTTGCCCACTCCACAAAGGCCTCTGGGAAGCTAAACTGATGAGTTGTGTGGAAGAGGAAGTTCAACCTACCCCATCAAAGGCCTTTTTGGCATGTAGTGATATTATGACGGTTGAGTGCTGGGCCTCTTTGGATGCAGATGTGAGATGTGGGAGTTTACATGTAGGATCAGATGAGATGCAAAACTGCATGAAGCCCACTTGTTCCGGGCCAATTAATTTATTCTATATTGATCCAACTGAGCTGCCAGGATTTTGGCTACAATTTTGATGTCAATATCGAGTAGCAAGATTGGTCGATAATTTGCTATATTTCCATGTTTTTTGTCCAATTTGGGGAGTAAGGTTATGATGGCTGTCTGTAGGGAGGGGTACAATATATTTTTTTCCTGTGCTTCATTGAAAAGTATGGTTAAGGACTTCACTAGATGTTGTATTATTGCCTTATAGAGATTTATGGGTAGACCATCTGGGCCTGGAGCCTTGTCTAATTTAAATTCTGATATCACCTGTATTATTCCCATTGGAAATTAGCTTCTAGACTATTCAGTGAGTTGGTGGTAGTTTTGGCAAGTTCACTTTTTCTAATAATTTTTTGATGTGTGTACTATGCTTTGTGGAGTCTTCACTGTACAGTTCTTGATAGTATTGTGCGAATGTGGCAGCGATGTCTTTAGGTTTAGTGATTAGTTCAGAAGCGTTTGATCACTGGACTCCTTTTTATGTTTTTAAAGGCTTCTTGTTGTTTTAAACAGAGAGCCAAGAGCTTTCCTGCTTTTTCTCCATGGTTTATATAGCGCTTTCTGGATTTCAGTATCATGTATTCTGCCTCTTTGCTCAATAGGTCTTCATATTGTGTCCCCGAAATTTGTTTAGTTTTATCCATTCTTGATTAGTAGATTTTTGGATGTTGATGTTTGTCTCTATTTGTTGGAGAAGTCAGTTGAACTCTTGGTCTCTTTTACTTTTTTTGGTGGTCGCCAGTCGCATTAGTTCACTTGGTATTGTGCATTTGCAGGTGCCGCAGACATGTTCATTGTTTCCACCGAGTTTGTGTTTACTTTAAAGAATTGTTTGGTACTTGTTTTAACAACTTCTAGTGTGTTGTCTTTAAGTAAGCTGTTATTCATTCTCTGTATTCTGTCTTTGTCAGTTGAGTGTAAAGGGGTAACTGAGAGTGTAACTGGGGTGTGATCAAAGAGTACCTATAGGTTGTATATCCCAATGGGTTACAGTATATCCTTAAATAATACTGGTGTGACCAAGAAGTAGTCCAAACTGGAGGATGACCTGTGGACTTGGGATAGGAATGTATAATTCCTCTCCCCAGGACACAAAACCCTCCAGGGCTCAATGAGTTCTAGCGAGTTCTGCAGTTTCCTTATCACCTGTTGATTAGGTGAGAGGCCGCTTCTGCATGCATTAGATCTATCAGGTGTGGAATCCATGACCATTTTTCCAGTCTCCCACCAGGATAATGGATAGATGACTGTGCTTTGCAAGGGCATTGAGAAGTGTGGTGAATGACTGTGGTTCCTCTTATTAGGCCTGTTGATTGAGATCAACGCTATGTCATTGCCATCCAGTGTGTCTATTAGTATGATAAAGCAGCCCCCTATGTCCATGTATTGTTCTGTCATAGTGAAGGGCATTGAGTGGTGTATTATAATTGCTCTGCCCCCCCTTCTATTGTTTGTCCCTGCGGTGTAAACCTGCCCCACCCATTGTCTGCACTACATGTGGGCTTGTGCTGGGGTAGTGTGCGTTTCTTGTAGGAAGGTTATTCTAGGTTTGCTCTTCTTTAGGTGTGGTAGGATCTGGTGCCGTTTCTCCTTTGTTTGCCTCCCTTTAATGTTCCAGGTGATGAAGCTGAATCTTGTATTATCCATGGGGTGCATGGGGCCTGTGTCTGTGGCTATGTGCTCTTTGGTCCTTTTTCCCTGCCTGTCTTAGGTGTTGAGTGTATTATAGAATGTCCTGGTCATTCCGTGAGATAATAGACACTCTGCTATTCAGTGTTTGTATTTGGGAATGGTGGGGTACCAAATTGTGGTCTAACATCATTTCTTATAGCCATATGTCATCATTGAACCATGTGTAACTACATACAAAAGCATTTTCTACTCTATAGTGCACTATAATTAATAACACTATCTTACTAAACTAGAGCTATAGTTTAATGAACTATTCTCATAAAGGTGGGACTTACTGAGGCCCAACCCCTAGTCCAGCATGGGCCGGGCACCTGACTGGCACATGCGAGCCCTTACATTCACAGGTCCGTGCATGGCTCTCGTGAAGATATTTCCTAGTCCATGAGCCTTTTTATCTGTCAGTTATCCCTTAACCATTAAACTGGTGTGAAAGTGCTTGGTTGTAAGCCATATGTGCTATCATCAGTCTCTCCCTGTTCTCCACCCCCTTATTCTTTCCTCCCCTCATCTCCTCCCCTTTGTGTAGATTGTTGTCCTTGTGTGTCCCATTGATTGTCATTTCATCTCTAGCCATGAATCCAAATAGATGTGTCCATAGATATAGCCTGAAATAACTGTTTTGTACACACCCTCTCCAACTGCTGCCCCCCCATCATGAATAAAAATTTACACATCCTTTCTAAATGCTGACCACCCCGTCAAGCAAATCAAATGGTTGTCAGATGGGTCATCCATTCTCTAAACTGGCAGCACCCTTATTTGTCCACTAAACAACAGTATTGTGAATATGGGCACTAAACTGTGGCCTGTACCCACTTAAGTAGTATAAATTAGAGAAAATACAAAATCACACATGCCCCCACAATGCAAAGCATCATGGGCTGCATATGCAAATCACCACAGAATGTTACGCTGGTCCAACTTTAAGCAGAATTGCATGGTGCCGAAAGGCCTCTCACACAGTTTGCAAAGGGTGCTAACAGAAGACATAGACATGTGTTTCGTCCTACCAGGACTCATCAGTATGCCTCGTCTTAAGTGTATGAAATGGCACTTAAACTCACCAAAAGTGAACTCAGACATGTACTGTTAGTGTGCCTGCATATACCCTTGAATATGTCTTCCCCCAGTGTCAGGTGACTTTATGCAAGTGTAGTTACCTCACACACCCCCCTCCATCTATTGTGGAGTTTTTTTTTTTTTTATCTTGTCCTTCCTGAATGCTTCTGTCTCCTTAGTTGCTGTTGATTAGTAAGCTCTGAGTGTGTGAGTGTGTTTAGCGTCTGTCTACCTTAGTATCCCTTTCTCTGTGGATTTTCTGAGTATGGGTTTCAGCAATATAACTGTTACTGTTTGAGTTACTGAGTCTCACTTCTGTAATTTCTTTCTTGCTATTCGTCTCTCTGTCCTCTCCATCCTTGTCTAAAAGTTTGTTTGTTCATCCTGTCCATTCCCTGCTGTTCTTTAATAATTAGTTTACTTAACAGGTCACTACCCCGCTGCCTGCTCCTGTGTCCTATTCAAGTGTGTGTGCATTCTTGTATCCTGTCTGCACTAGATCTTGTCATGGTGTGGTGGCCATCAGCCTGGTTGTGACGCTATGTCCATTCACTGCCCTCTCTTGAGAATCTGAGCCAAGCTGAGATAGGTGCCCCGTCTCTGTGGGTAACTGTCTGAAAAAGTATCTGTTGCCGCTAGACTGTGGCGCATATCTCCCTGCTGTAACTCCAAGTAGTATCTACCTATGCTGATTATGGTCCTTCTTTGGGATTGATAACTTACTTGTGTTATTCCACCATTATTTTCCATCCTGGAGCAGTTGTTTACTATTGTTGTACTGCTGGGCTTGACTATTTGCAGTTATCCCCCCTCCCGTAGTGCCATATTCCTATGTGCTGGGTATTTCCTCTTCCCCTCTTTGCATTCTGTTTGTCTGCTTATACAGTTTAGTTTCCCTTCTAACTCTTGTCAATCTGCATCTTTCTTGTTGAAAGCTTTTTTTTTTTTGGCTGTCATTGTGGCTGGACAGTTACCTTGTGCATTATAGACATTTTCCCCTGAAATACAAATCCATTTCAAATACACATAGTTCCCTTGTGAACTTATTTTGCATATAGTATTGGCTTGTACATGCCTCCTTTGTTCCCCTCTCCTAGATCCGTTTGTGCCCCTTTCTGTTTTGTTAGCTATATGCTGTTTAGTGACTCTCCCCACAAAACCTTTCCCTCTGGTCCCCATTCATGAGTTTGTTTTATGGGTTTGGGTCTGTGCGTGAGCCAACCAAAATGTGCTGGTCTCCTCCAACTGTGTCCCCCCAGGGTGTAACATTGATCTCCTTTATGCAACTATATTGTATGCTCCACATCAGGCTTGTTTCCAAGATAAACCTATTTCGGTTTTGTCTTGCGAAACCAACTCCATGCAAATCCCTGCACTGAGGCATCTATGCCCTTTGACTCTCTGTCCCATCAAACTCCAGGCTACTATACCATCCCACCAGCTGCCTAGCCTGCCTCCTCTTCTGACCCGTAGTTTGGCCCTTGCTACCCACTGCAACTAAGCCCAATTACCACCATAGGGCATCTGCCATCTGCTCCAGCTGAGGTATGCATGAGCCCTGAACTCTGTCTCCGCTCCCCCTTATGGGTACTCCTCGGTGGGGGCATGTAAATGTGTCTGCCAGGTGTAGCCACCCTCCACTAGCCCGGATCACAACCCTTACCCCTCCTTCTCCCCACTCCCGCCCGGTATTCCCAGTCTGGAGCCTCCCTGCTATATATTCTACCTGCGCAAATCACCAGTCTCTACCATAACTATGCACCTCTGCTTTTCATGCTTCTACAGTGGCAATCAAGAGGTGCAGTCACCCTGTGGCACCCAGTTTTATGCTAGGATTATTGGAACTATCAGAAACCAGCCTGTATTGCTGTGCTAACCATGTGTCTCTAATGCCCTCTTGTTCTGGGTGCCGTAGTATGCCATTCATTCATAATAATTGTCTCTTGCTTTTGCTTCTAGCCCCCTTGTATCTTTAGAGCCTGTCTTTTGGCTACTGTAATTCTGAAATGACCCCTCCCCATTCCCAAGCACCAGTGTTCGACCTTGTGGTGTCTATTAAACATTTTTATAGTATTCATCTTTTTAAACAGATCCCCCACTATCCTACTGATACATGTCTACCACTGCCAAACCTTAGTCCAAGAACTGAATAATGCAGCAGACACTGTTCTTGTATGTGCCCCCTGCTGCTCATGGTGCTATCCTGTTATTGTTTGCTCCTTGTGCTCCACGTCAAGATGGACTTTCAGGAGTGTTTATTTAAGGTCCTGAGTGTGACAGTGTCCCATGCAGAGCTTCCCTTGAATGACCATTGAGGAGGTTAGTGTATTGTTATTTTCCTTCTTCTAAATGATTGTGACCAGTGTGCATCTTTTTTCCAGCTCTTGTCCGATTTTGCTTCCTGAAAGCTCTGGGTCATGATATCAGGTGGTGTTCATGATTATCAGCCACTGAAGGGAGTAGTGTCCGAGTGTTAGTAACTTTGAGGCATGGCCACTTCTTGAACAAAGTCATTGCCTTTGGTGGGGTTTGGTTCTGTGTTGTTGAAGAAAGCCCATAAAATGAAAAAGACAGCATCATGATTTGGCCCAACATTTTAGTTAGTGACCGCCCTTGTATATAGAGAAGCTTCACAATTGTTATTCCGTTATATCCAGCCCTTATTATTTCCTTGCATTACTTGCTGTCCTGTTTTTGTAAAGTGGAAAGAAAAATCTTTTGGAGGGTCACATACAGAGGATGTATTAGATGTGTGTTCCTGATGCTCTGCAGAGGATGTTTGTGGCATTTAGTAAAAAGAATGCACTCACCGATAATTAAAACCTAAGCTCTTCCTTTCTTTTGGATCAGTATGTTATCAGTTGTATGCTGTTGAGCAAAGATCTTTGACAGCAGTTTAGGTAGTTCTGTCCTGGTAGATTCTGCATTGGAGAATTCGTGTGATCCTGCAGCATGCAGTACAGGATGCTGACTTGCACAAGGGTTCATTTTATATCTTGGTAAGCCCTTTGCTTGTCCAGTACCGCCGGGGTTATATCAGTAAAGATGTGGAATCTCTTTCCATGCCAATCCATAGTTCCCTTCTGTCCTGCCTGTGCCATTATATGAATTTTGTCCTGCAAGTAGAGGCACCATAGGATTATTGCTCTTAGTTTTCTTCTTTTTGTGATTTTGGATGTAAAGAGTGGTGGATCTGTTCAATAATGTAGTTTATTTATTTAGCTTTTGTTAACCAGGTAAGTACATGAGACAAACACATGCCTATTTTCAGGTACGACCCGGGACAGTACAGGAAATCAAAGAACATACAGAATACAATTTGAAGCAAGTAGGGCAGATAAACAGATGTCAGGAGAAGCATAACATACATAGTAAGATATCTCAGGTCACGGCAGTAATCATAGTCGATATGCTAAGGTACAGCGTCACTGACACAATGTCACCAGCAATATATTTACAGATATATACAAAATTTACACATTTGCAAGATACATGGAATGAATACACTCAAGTATACTGTGCAGAAGACCTGGCTAATCAGGGAGGGTTAAGACAGTCACATACTGACGAGAGCTTCAAGTGGTTCCACAGGGAGGTGCATTGGCTCAACTGGGTTGAGGTCCGGACCTGGTCAGGAAAGGAGTTCCACAGTCTAGGGGCACATGACGCAAAGTCCCTGTCCCCCATTTTGGTATGAGTAGGAGGGACCTTAAGGATAGCAGGGCCTAGTGACCTTAGGGGGTAGGTGATGGGGGCTGCTGGCACAAGGAGCTCCGCCAGTCCAGGGGGGGTGCCAGTACCCAGTACCTTACCTGTGAAACTGCCCACAACAAAATTCAAATAACTGGGCGGGGAGAGCCAGTTGAGCTTACTGTACAGATCACAGTGGTGAGTGGGCAGGGACTCCAAGAGCAAAAGCGGCAGATGTTATTATAAACCGGTCCATCTAGAGGTGGATCTTGGACGTATTGGCAAACAAAGAGCCCATAACAGAGGGATGGTAGAAACACCCCTCTAGACAGTGCTAGGCGAGCAGCCAGAGTAAGGTTATTCTTTGCCCTGTAAGCCAGACCCAATTTCCAGTTAACAGCTCTACACGCATTTTGGATATGCTGACCAAGATTGAGCTGCGGGTCAAGTGTCACCCCAAGGTATTTGACGGAATCGGTGGTGATAACAGGAGTGCCATGAATACCCAAGATGCACATAGGAACAGAGGAGGCCTTTAACTTGGCCAGGGAACTGAACAGCATGGCCTGGGTCTTTTTAAGATTTAGTACCAGCTTATGGGATGATATCCAGGAATGGACACTCCCGAAACCCTCACTCAATTGGTGGTTAATGATCCCAATATCCTTTGAATGAGTGAGGATAACAAGGTCATCAGCATACAGGACAGTCCTGCAGGAGGCCGCCGAGGAGGGAAGGTCATTGATGAAGATGGAAAAAAGCAGGGGCCCAAGAACTGACCCCTGGGGGAACCCTGAGGACACGGAGGTGGTGTCCAAGAGCACCTTACTATATTTGGTCAGTTGCTGCCTTCCATGAAGGTAGTTGGAGAACCAACTCAGGGCCGGAGGGGATAAGCCCAAAGATCCAAGTTGAGAGCATAGCAAGGCATGGTCAACAAGGTCAAAGGCTTTAGAGAGATCAATAAAGATGGCTCCAGAGAGTCTGCCCTGGTCCATAACAGCCCTTATCCCAGAAGTGACAGAGACCAATGCAGAGGTGGTGCTGTGTCCTTTTCAAAAGCCATGCTGCGAGGGAGACAGAAGCTCATGAGCCTGGATATAATCCAAGAGTTGTCCCGCCCAACTTTCTCAAGGAGCTTGCTGATGGCAGGCAGAATGGCAATCGGACGATAGTTGTCAAGGATCCTGGGGTTGCCCTGTTTGAGCACAGGGACAACCCGTGCCACCTTCCACAGGTCTGGGATAACCCCAGAGGCTAAGGATAGGTTGAAGATATGGGCCACAGGGGAGGCAATGTAAGCAGCGGCAAAGCAGAGAAGCTTTGGTTCCATGCTATCAAGGACAGCACTAGAAAAGGGTGAGAGACAAGTTAGCAATATCTGCATTTCTTTTACCGTCAAAGACTTGAGATAGAATGGAGGACAGGGGAAGGTGCCATTTGAGGCAGAGGGACTTGGATAGGACTATCATGACCAGTGGAGGACAATAGTGAGGTGAACGCGAACAGGTCCAAAAAGTGAGCATTGAATGCATTTGTGATGGTTAGCAGATTATTACAGCTAGCACCATCAATGAGCATGTCTGGAGCCTCACAGGAGGAGGAGCCACTCACTATGTTTTTAATATTCCTCCAGAAGTTCCTAGGGTCCTTAGCTGAGGTCTGCAAGGCAGCTTTACAGAAGTCACTTTTGGCAACTCTGATAGCCTTTTTGCACTCATTCTTGAGCCTCCTGTAATGTTGGAATATGGTCTGGTCCATTAAGACCTTGAAACTGGCCCAACATTTATCTCTAGCCCTCATGAGAGCAAGGAGGCTTCCATGCAATCATTTTGTGACAGCCCCCCTTACCCTCCTTCTGACGAGGGTGGCATACTTATCCTGTAACATCTCGAAGATACTATTGAAGTGACAGACTGCTGAGGAAGCATTCTGGGCATCCATCACTGAAGACCAGTCAAGGAACATGAGATCCTCCTGGAAAGTCCCTGGGTCAAACCTGGAGAAGTCCCTGACCTGGATGATTTTGGGAGTGATCTTGGGGGTGGAGATCTTCCATATGCTGTACACTGGCCATGGTCAGAGTCCGGGAGGGTACCTGAAGAGCTAATACGCTCAGGCCTGTTGGTCAGGACCCAGTCCAGGAGAGATCTGTTACCACCTATGGACGACCATCTGGTGGGCTCCTGAATGAGTTGGGACATTGAGAAGCCAGCTAGCAGAGTTTCATACTGCTTGACATTGCCTCCAAGCTAGTTTAGGTTGAGATCCCCTGGGATTATTACCTCATTGTTTCCTGTCCTGGAACCAACAGATTCAAGAAGGGAGGAGAAGCCCAGTACACCACCTATGGGGGGATTATAGGTATATATAATGTGCAGTTTCTTTGCATTCCCAAGTAGCAGAACAGTGTGCAACAGCTCACAGGAAAACTGCTCTGGCTGAGGGCAGGTCAGCACCGACAAGTTAAGGTGGCTTCTGTAGTAAACCAGAATATCACTCCCCCTCTTTTTTCCTGGACGATCCTGCCTGAGGAAGTCAAAGCCAGGAAGCACACAAGCAGAGTCTGGGATCGAGGGTTTAAGCCAAGATTCAGTTATCCCTAGGATGTCAGGCTTGTAGAGGGTGACCCAGGCATGGCGTTCAGCCATGTTGGGCAGAAGGCTATGGACATTAGGATGAGCTATTTTCAGCACATTCTCTGACTGCCAGCCCACAGGAGAGGAGAGAGCTTGACATGAAGGACCTGGGTTCAGCTCCACATCCCCTGCCAGGACGAGTGTCACCAGTAGGAGCCAGAGGAAATGCCTCAGAGGGGGAGTGCCCACCTTAGCGGACGTCCTGTGGCCGATGCGTCTGACCACTTTGATAGGGTACAGGAAGCACCGCAATTCTCTGTTCTGATGGTCCTGAAACCTTTTGCAAGAGTTGTTGTACAAAGGCTGATATATTAGATCCCACTGCTTTTTCCTGTATTCCCACAATGACTAGATTATTACTTCATGCTCTGCTTTCCTGCTCCTCTCGTGTCCTCTAGTTTTGCCATCTTTCTTTTTACTTCAGCTGTTTTTCTGTCCTCCTTCTGTTTGTGGTCTTCTATAGATCTGATCCACACCTTTGTGTCTGAGACTCTTGTAGAGAGACTTGCTGGGCTTTTCTTAAAAGTTTTAAAATCCATTGCTGTCTCTCCCTGTGTAAGCTTCATTCATGTCATGCCTGATAGTATGAGATATAATCTGGCTGCCATTAAGTCAGTCATAACCAGGGCCACTGGAAAATTGCAGGCGCAATTTTTCCACAATTTCCGCAATGTTCACCCTTCTCTGCACAAAATCCGCAATTTCTTGCAATTTCTTACATTTATGGAATTTTTGACTGAAATTGTATAAAAATATTTAAATTCTCAAGGAAATCTACTCAGATATGGTACACAGACTTGGATTTGACCAAAACAGTACAGTGTGTGGTGAGAAGGGGTCAAATGTGACTCTGCTTTCATGTGATGCACTTCCCTGCTTTAGTTTCAGAATCCTCTGGTCATGCATATGTAGACTTGAACACCTAAAATCTGTGTTAAAGCAGACTATCAGTGAACTTTTTGTTGACACAAAGACTGAAACAATAGTTGTGAGAAGAGGTGCAAAGTGCCCCATTCACCTAAATGAAGCCTTGATCACAATGCTTGTTTTTGAATGGTAGGGTAGATTTTCCTTGTATAACTACTTTCAATCTGAAAGGATTTTGATTCAAATGTGTCAAGAGTTTGGATGGCCCTGCTGATCATAAACTTGAATGTGCTTCTGAGGGGGTTGGAGACAATGATTCCTTACATGTCAGTCTGCCACAACTGTATACTCTCATACAAAGCCTACAAAAAGCAAACATTTCTGAAAATATGCTGAACAGGTTAAGTATAGTTAAACCGTTACCTTCAGATAGACAAACTAATTGCAACCCCAGTAAAATCACTGCAAACCGGGTAGAACAAAAGTACAATGTATTAAAAACTATTGTATGATGTAATGAAAAGCTACTGGTATGATGTGATACTTTTATCATGTGATTTTAAAATGTACTTACAGTGCTGTTTAAGAACAGTAATCATTTTAACAAAATAAATCTTTTTCTTACTAGACCTTTATTAGGCACCCTGGTTATCTGTTTATTTTTTTCTTGCACCAAAGCAAGTAGTTTAAACAGGCTTCATTATTTAACATCTAGAAACTGGCAAAATATGTTGTTTCAAGATGTATTCAGTACAGACTAACTGTAAATTACTGAATAAAATCTAATTCACACTGCATGATTTAGATGTCTTGATTTTTAGAAGATATGCTACATAATGATTAGTTTACAGTGCATTTCAAAAAAGCACTTCTTTCTTCATATTAAAAACATTTACAAGTGGCAATACATTTATCTAACAATTTATGTGATCAATACATGCTGCAGCAAACAATAAAATATTTATTAGGGGGCAGTGGGGATGTATAGTGAACCCCCGTAATTTTCCCACAATTTTTGCAAGAAAATCCCCTCATTTTTGGGTAAAATTTTCCGCAATTTTTCAATGGCCCTGGTCATGACCATCCCTGTAGAGGAGTCTTGCTTTTGATGTTTTGATGGGAGCCCTCTCAAGGAGTTTGATCCTGATGAGTTGTAATCCATTTGATGTTGTTCAATGTCATCTGTTGCAGCTGTTTTTTTTTTTGCATTTCATTAGAACTTGCGTAGCTGTAAAGAAAAAATGCATTTGATACCCGGTTCTTATTGGTTTGATTAGTTAGAAGCCGCATTTTGAATAGCTGCTCATGTAGCTCTTGGAAACACATTTTCTCAGTCTGAACTCATCACGTGACTCCTATTAGTCTGTTTAGAAAATAGGCAGCAGAATCCTAGCCTTCCGATTGGCTAGGGCACCCATCTAAGTGGGTGGGTGTTTTTCAATAGATCCCACTTAGAAAAAGTGCCAATTCAGTGTGACCCATCACTAAGGTTATTCTTGGGCACCCTGAATATTCAAACAGAGCAGAAGCCATTTTTTCCCACTTGCTAAGCAGGACATAGAGCAGCACTCAATTTACCTCTGCTCCCCCCAGCAAAACATGGACAAAATGTGCAAATAACTTAGAAAGTTTCAACAACAAAGTGGCTCCAAAATCACAGTCAGTGTCGCACAAAACAGTAGCTCCGCTACTGCTACTGTGTATGAGAGGAGCAGCATTTTCTTAGTTTTCCATACCGCAGATGGACGTTCATCTGCTGTATGGAAAATGGACAAAATGCTGCTCCTCTTGTGCACATTAGCAATACCGGAACAAACGCTGTGTTTGAAAAAACAGGAAAGACTTTTTATTTTGCAGCAGTTTCTGTGCTCATACCAGCTTAATTTTCTAAAGCTTAGCTGCAGCCTGAAGTGAAGCCCTTCTTCGTAGTCGCACACTGATTCTCCCAAACTGCGGTTTCTTCGTTAATCCAAATCACAACTGCTCCTGGCCCAAGTACTAAGAAAAGAACACTTAAAAACTAGTCTGAAAAATGAAAGAAGTATAAAATAGGAGACAAAACTGTTCCAATAGGGGGGTCTTACTGAACAAACACAAGCAGTCTGCTATGGGGACAGCAACTGCATTCCCCAGGCTTTTTTTTTTAAACTATGGAGTCTCCTATAGGACAAAAGTCCTTCAATCCAATACAGGTGGAAGAAATATTTAATTACAAAAAGTGTTATAAATAATTTTTTTTATTAACAATGATTTATCAAATAATTTTTTCACAGTGCCCATTTTCTAAGCACAATAATACTCTCCAGGGTTGGCGGTATTGGGAAAAAGCAGTCCTTCTTGGGGCTATAAGGCCCTCACCTGTGGCATCAGGCCTCATTATGCCCCTCGGCAGTCCGGCATTTCCCAATTTCACCCACCCTGTCGGGTATTATTGCTTACATATTAACCTAGTTAGTCCATTAGCACAACTGTCCATTTTCATGGGCAATCAAGAATGGAGGAATACAGTAAATAAACAAAACATACAAGATTATACAATCAGTCAATCATTACTGAAACATATGCAAGTATTGCTAAGAAGTAATTACGCAAATTCTGTTGCTATAATAAATATTTTTGTAAGTCAAACAGGTTTCAATGGTACAAAGTGTAACATTTTATTAGTAAAGAAGCAGTACATTTATTTAATGCTAAATTTCCAAATAACATTATTAAAGTATCAGTTAATGGCAGGGCTATTTTTGTCATAAATTCATCACAGTTGATAAAATACTGCAACTTGTTTAAGGTTTCATGAAAGATCATTTAAAGATTAATAGAAGCACAAACTGCATTTTTTTTTTCTTTCTTTAAAAAATATTAGAGAATTAGACGGCCGGGTGGTGCTGAGGGTTGGGGCGCTGGACACCACACCTTGAGCTGCGCTGGCAACCCAGGTTCGGTAACAGGCCTGAGTCTACGGAGGTCAGTGGGAGAGAGCTGGATTGATCCACTGTCTGGCAGGTCTCCTCTTCTGGGGAGGTCTAGGCACCAATCTGAATAGTAGATGGTATCAGGAGAGGAGGGTGCTGTTAGCTGCTTGGCAGAAGTTGTGTCCCCACATAGTTCCTTGCCTGTGCTCCAGGCATCCTCTGGGTAGGTTTAAGGACTACACAGTCACTGAAATGTAACCATGTAAAGTACCAATCCCTCTCCCGAGCAGCATGATCCCTGTAACAGGGGGGATGGGCACGATGAATAGGTGGCACGCTGCCACTGAGCCCAGGACGGCAGCCGGGTGAAAAATTTGTTTTGTAAAAACAGAAATATTAGAGAATTACCCACACCAAAATAATTTCTATGCAAGAAACATAATGTTGTACCACTGTCTAGAACTGTACTGTTGTCTCTGTCTGAGCTGTCGGCACTGCAGTATTCTTCAGTATGTAGTGTGATGCAATTATGTCACTATTAGTTTATATCTTGCATTTTGAAAAAGATAAAGAAAAGTTTATAAATGAATTACAATGATATGGGTTTATAAACTATATATATATATATATATATATATATATAGATATATATATATTTACATATGCAGTATATATATAATAGTAGCATGGTAGTGCTACCATAGGGTTGAGTAGCATGTTTAAGGTTAAAGGGTGAAACTTTGCACCTTAATAACTTTGGCATCGTTTAATGGATGCGCCTGTAATTTGGTATGCATGGTTGGTCATGGTAGAGCTTGGGATCTGCCAACTTTTGTACCAGTCAGGTATATGACTGCGGAGTTATTAAGTGACATCAGAATGTGCAATTATGCTTTTTGTGCATTCTTTGCTCACACCTACAGGTCGCATGGTTTGCGTGACCGGTCCAAAAACTTCAGAGAATGTGTGGCCAGGGTCCCCAATGTGCCTTTTGAAGATTTCATGAAAAATATTGAATGGTTAAAAAGTTATTCAAAAAATAAGTTCCCATTATGAGTCAATGGGAAACGTTAACAAAAAATTCAACACTTTCGCAAATGCACTTTTTAGTGTCGTAAATGGCCTTAGTAGTGTCGCAAATCTGCCATTTTATTTCAGTTACTGATCCGAAAAATGCTTGCCATTTAAAATTGGGACCCTCTAGGAACACAATTCGTTTTGTGTTCACCTAGTCGGACCCTCAGGATGCTAGCCATGTCTTTATTTTGGGGTTAAACACCCCAGAAATATATTTTTAAAATTTCTGGAAAAAGTAGTGTTGCAAAGTAGTGTCACACCTGCAACACTTTCACAAATTTTGTGAAAACTTTCGCAAATTGCGACACTACTTTTCCAGACTATGGCCAAAATGACGGAGTGTTTGCCACCCTGCTGCAAAAGAACGGTTTGGTCTTTTGAGCTGAAATTTGGAGGGAAGGCAGCCAGCATCTCTCAGATGTGCTGTTTGGTGGTTTGGTGACAAAAAGTTGCATGGATGCCAAGTTATAGTACTATGAAGTTGACATTTTTTTTCCCATACACTAACATGGTGGCGTTCACTGCACATTTTGGGGTTCGTATTTTGGAAACAGTGCGAGATATGGAGTTTTCATTGCAACAAATGTGTAGGGCTACACACTTTGTGAAAACCTAGCAAGCAAACTCATGAATCATGTGAAATTTAAATTTTTTTTCTATGTCGCACAGTTCCTGAGATATAAACAATTTAGTATTCCAACAGCTCATTTTCTGCTCCGAGGCCCATTATTATGCATGCATTCTTTGTACACACTGTGTTTCTCTATGCAGCTATTGGGCAAAAACAGGGTGTGCGTTTCTGTTATTGTAACAGTTAGTGTTTCCACTTGTGTTTCCATACCCATTTGCGTTACCGTTCCCGTGTACGCCTCCATGTGCGTTACCCTCTGCGTTCTTGTTTGCGGTTGCATTACTGTTACTATTTGCATTTCCACTACTGTTTCTGTTTGTGTTTCTGGCACCCCTTTCATTTGTCTTTGCATTTCTCTTTTGGTTTGTGTCTTCATTGCTGTTACTGTTACCATTTGCGTTTCCAATTGCGTTACTGTGCCCGTGCGCATTACAGTTTGTGTTTCCATATGCGCTTCCATTTGCTTTTGCATTTCTGTTTCCTTTGGAGTTATTGTTGCTGTTAACTTCACCATTTGCATTTACAATTATGGTACCATGACCATGCGTGTTACGGTTTGTGTTTCCGTGTGTGCTTGAGTTTGCATTTCCGTTTCAGTTCCCTTTGACGTTATTTATGCTGTTAATGTTACCATTTGCATTTCCAATTGCCGTACCATGACTGTGCACATCACGGTTTGTGTTTCCTTACGCAGTTGCATCTTCCTTTTGCTTCACTGTTCTGTTTGGCATCACTTTGCACTTGTGTTTCTATTAAAGTTTGCTTTACCATTTACGTTTCTATTACCATGTGTGCAACCATTAGCGCTTGCGTTTCCCTTGCACTTACCGTTACTATATCAGAAAACATCACTGACATCTCTGGTGGCCCGTGCTCCCACCACGACATTCCATTCACTACTTCTACTGCACATTCTCAAAAAGAAGGGAAATTAAAGGCAAAAAACTCTATTTAATGCATCAGTTAGGGTTTTCCACAGTGACAAAAGCAAGAATTCGATGTTAGGGTTGAAAAACCCCCTTACCCTCCACCCCTGCCCCCAAGTCGGCATCGGGGTGTGTGTTGGGGTTGTCGGTCCTAACTCTCACCCCATTCTCCTATAGTTCACCACCTCAGCTTCTTTACACATGATGGGGTGAGGTAGGGCAGCGACAACACCTGATGCCAACTGAGGGGACAGAGTGGTGTGGGTGCGAGGGGTTTCATCCTAACATCGAATGTCCTTACTTTGTCACAGCTTAACCCAACTGATGCATTAAATGGAGTTCTTGCCTCTAATTTGTCTATCTATCTATATATATATATATATATATATATATATATATATAGATATATATATTAATAGATAACCCACTCTTAGGTGTGCAGTCACGCTCTGATATACGCACGCCTTGGTGTGTGTTGTATGCATGAGGCTGCAGGCCAAGTGCATCAACCACCCAAGGCGTGCATATATCAGAGTGCGACCGCACATCCTAGAGTGGGTTATCTATCTTATAAAATGGTAAAATTGTTTATTGTGGGGGTAAAAGTGCAGGTGTGGGGTCACGCTCTGATATACGCATGGTTATGTGATGTGTTTTATTCAATCAGAACACTGGATTTGGATATGGATGTCTTCTCCATTTTATAAATATATATATATATATATATATATATATATATATATATATATATATATATATTTATAAAATGGGTAGAGAAATGCTGCTCTATTATTGGAGCATGAGCATCACATGACGTGCGTATATCAGAGCATGACGCACCTGCACTTTTACCCCCTAAAAACTATTTTACCATTTTATAAGATAGATAACCCATTCTAGGATGTGCGGTGCATGCTGATATCATGCGCCTTGGGTGGTGGTACACTAGGCCCCTGCGGACTCGTCGTACAACACACACCAAGGCGTGCGCGCATATCGAAGTGACTGCACACCTAAGAGGTTATCTAATATATATATATATATATATATATATATATATATATATTCATTGCAACAATTTTTTAATGTATTAGTTAGGGTTGAAGCAACAAAAGCAGGGAGATGAGGCATTAGGGTTTCCAACTCTAACACCTCCCCACCCTGCACACACCAACAGGTGTTGGGTGTGTCTTGGGGTTGTCAGCCCTAATTCTTACTCCATTTTCATGTATTAGGGAGCTGAGATGGTACAGTATAGGAATGGGTGGGGTTAGAGCCAGATGACCCCAAGACACACCCTGATGCCTGTTGGTGTGTGGAGGGTGTGGGTGGGGTGGTAGTGGTGGGTGAGGTGTTAGGGTTGGAAACTTTAGTGCCTCATTTCCCTCATTTTGTTGCTTCAACCCTAACTGATGCATTAACAAAGTTTTTTTTGTAATGAATTTCCTTACTTTTTGAGAAAGTGTACTTGTAGCCCTATATATTTCTGGGAGGGCCCTGTGGTCCCATCAGACTATAGTGTGTTGTGGTTGTACAGGGCACTCCGTCATGTGAGAGCACAGGGCTCTATGGGCCTTTCCCTCCTATGTAACCATAAGTCTATACACATTGTAATCAGCCCTCATCTCTCTATGGGAGCTCAGGGCCCGAATCATGCTCCCATCACTCCATAATGGCATCCATTTGTGTGTGCTCCCATCTATTTATAAGTGTTTAGACATTGTCATGAACTGTCATCTCCCTATGGGAGCGCAGGGCCCAGAGGGTCCTGCCCTTCCAATACTTCATGATGAAGGGCCCTGCACACCCAGTACTGCATAATGGTGTACATATATATCGTGTGCTCCCATCTACCTATAATTGTAGTGATGCAGCACAGGCCTAGAGACATTCCAAGTAACTCCTGTGCTGCAAATGATGCAATATCTCAGTACCCTTAGGAACATAAGGAAAAATTCCACTGCAGCTGTAATCATGGCCTGGCAACCTACATGCATGCTTAGCTGTGTTTAGCAAAAAATTCATATCTTGAACAGTTTTTAAGATATAGGTGCCAAAAGGTACTATGTCCTCCACAATAGAAAGTGATGGCAGAAGGGGACTGCATGGTCAGTCTGGTCTGCCAATAAGCCTAGCCCCTCCTTATGTGCTATTCAGTGTTATAATACCTTTGTGCCTATCCCATGCCTTCTTGAATGATCCAACTGGCCTAGTCTCCACAACCTCTGGTAGAAGGCCATTCCAAGTATCCACCACCCTCTTGGTAAAGAAGAACTTTCTTGTGTTACTCTTGAACTTGCCTCCTTCTAGCTTCATGTCATACTTCCTCATTCTTGCATGATTCTTGATCTGAAATAGGTCCTGAACCTGGACCTTGTTTATTCCCTTCAAGTACTTGAAGATTTCGATCATATCCCCTGTGTCTCTGCATTTTTCCAGGGAGTACATGTTTAGGTAGTGTAGACGTTCCTTGTATGTCTTGTTGTGGTGTACAAGTGTTATTTTTGTAGCTCTCCTTTGCACTGTTTCCAGTTGGTTTATGTCCTTTCTGAAGTGAGGTCTCCAGAACTGCACATTGTACTCCAGGTGAGGCCTTACCATTGATCTGTACAGTGGCATAATCACCTCCCTCTTTCTACTAGTAATTCCTCTTCCTTTGCAGCCTAACATACTGTTCGTCTTTAACACTGCTTTTTCACACTGTTTGGATTACATGTTATCCTATGAGAAATTTCTAAACTTCAAAATGTTATAACTAGGGAAGCAATGTAAATTGTATCACCAAACCAGCAAAAGTCACAGCTGTGGAGCTAGCCCTTTCTACCCTCACAATTTTAGCCCAAAATTCCAAACTGTTTCTTCACAGTGAAGTGCCAAAGAAACATTAACCTTTAAAAATCCCCTTTTGTGAGCTGTCAAAATCCCTTTTCACAAGGGAATCTCTTTTCATGAGATAGGGCCATTTGGTCATCATCTCAGGAAAAGGGATTTTGACAGTGCACAAAAAGGGACTAGCTCATAAAATGGGATTTTGACAGCTCATGGAAAAGGATTTTGACAGCTTCTGTAAAGCGATTAAATTTTAAAATCCCTTTTCGTGAGCCAAATCCCTTCTTGAGCTGTCAAAATCCCGCTTCATGAGAAATCCCTTTTCATGAGGTAGGACCATCTGGTAGTCATCTCACAAACAGGGATTTTTACAGCTCACAAAAAGGGATTACTTTTTAAAATCTCTTTTCGCAAGCTGTCAAAGTCCCTTTTCGTGAGCCAATCTCTTTTCATGAGCTGTAAAAATCCCGTTTCTCAAGCAAATCCCTTTCGTGAGGTGGGGCCATCTGGTTGTCATCTCACTAAAAGGGATTTTGACAGCTCGCGAAAAGGGATTTGTAAATTTAAAAATGAGCATTTTTCAACTAAAATAAAGTAAACCAAAGGCACAGAAGTGTGCAGGATGTCCCCGTGAACTAAACCCATGCTTGATTTTCTTCAGTAGACATTCCTGGGGCAAGTTATAATGTTCTGTTTGGGCACACAAATTGAAAACAAGATGACGGCTTGTGAAAAGGGAATTTTTTCTCACAAACAGTTATAAATCCCTCTTTGCAAGCTGTCAAAATCCCTTTTTGTGAGCCCAAATCCCTATTTAAACCTAGCATCTCAGCTGCCATCCACCCCCCCTGGACCTTCAGCCACATCCTCTGGACCCCAGGTACATATAGCTCATCTGCTACAGCAGAAGCCACTTCAGAACACCAGTAGAGCTTTCCTTACTTCGAATTAAGGGCACTTCTGAGGCTTACATAGAAACATAGAAACATAGACTTTGACGGCAGATAAGGACCGCTAGGCCCATCTAGTCTGCCCATTTCCCTACCTACAGGATAGGCCGCAGATCCTATTTAACCAACAGCCTATATCTTCCTGCCCCCCACAAGAATTGCCTTATGTCTGTCCCATGCATTCTTGATTCTCCCACAGTTTTAGACTCCACAACTTCCTCAGGAAGGCTGTTCCATGCATCCACTACCCTCTCTGTGAAATAATACTTCCTCCATTGCCCCTGAACCGCCTCCTTTTATCTTTAAATTGTGTCCCTTGTTCTTGCAAGTCTCTTTTTCTGAAAGATGCTACCCTCTTGGACTTTGTTGATTCCCTTGAGGTACTTGAAAGTTTCTATCATGTCCCCCTCTTTCCTCAAGGGTATACATATTAAGCTCCTTTAGTCTCTCCTCATCGGCTTCTCTTGCAGACCCTGCACCATTTTGGTTGCCCTCCTCTGGACTGCCTCTATCCTGTCTATGTCCTTGCGGAGATGGGGTCTCCAGAACTGGACACAGTATTCCAGATGGGGTCTCACCAACTGTCTGTACAGAGGGATAACAACTTCCTGTTTTCTGCTGCTGATGCCTCTCCCTATACATCCCAGTATACCCCCAGCCCTCCCTACTGCCTTCTCACATTGCTTGCTAACCTTAAGGTCATCTGATATGATTACCCCAGGTCCCTTTCCTGTTTTGTTGTTGTTACTACCTCCCCACCCATTGTGTATTCTTCCCTGGGTTCTTGTTTCCCAGGTGCATTATTTGCACTTTTTGCATTGAATACTAGCTGCCATCGTCAGACCATTCCTCCAACCTTGCCAAGTCCCTTTTCATCCTTTCCACGCCTCCTTGTGTATCAACCCTGTTGCAGATCTTTGTGTCATCTGCAAGGCATACTTTTCCTTCCAGTCCCTCTGCAATGCCACTGATGAAGACATTAAAAGGACTGGACCCAATACTGAACCCTGTGGTACCCCACTAGTAACCGCCCTTTCTTCAGAGTGGACTCCATTTAATTACCTTCTGTGTCCTGTTGTCCAGCCAATGTTTACCCAGGCTACCACCCTGGGACCCACTCCCAGGCTGGTTAATTTGACTAATAATCTTTGTGTGGGACTGTGTCAAATGCCTTGCTAAAGTCTAGGTAGGCCATGTCCACAGCCCCTCCCTGGTCTACTACTTTGGTCACCCAGTCAAAGAAATCTATTAGATTCGTCTGACATGACCTTCCCGCTGTGAACCCATGCTGCCTTGGATCCTATGCTCCACTGACCTCTAAGCACTCAACTATTCTTTCCTTCAGAAGTGACTCCATCACTTTCCCTACCACAGAGGTCAGACTGACAGGTCTGTAGTTTCCTGCCTCTGTCTTGGTCCCACTTTTGTGAAGGGGAATCACAACCTCCTTCCTCCAGTCCTCGGGTACCACACCATCCACCCATGATTTATTAAAAAGAGTAGCCAGTGGTTTCACTAGTTCCTTCCTTAATTCTTTTAGAATTCTGCGGTGAATTCCATCAGGACCCATTGCTTTGTCCACCTTCAGTTTTA
This sequence comes from Neoceratodus forsteri, assembly GCA_016271365.2. NCBI lineage: Eukaryota > Metazoa > Chordata > Ceratodontiformes > Ceratodontidae > Neoceratodus > Neoceratodus forsteri. The sequence continues at coordinate 204,409,951 of CM057454.1, forward strand.
GGAGTTCTTGCAGAACCCTTTCTTCTGTGAAAGGACTGGGATCGACCCCCCTATCAAGAGTGCTTCTGTTAATTGGATTAGGCACTTCCCCCTCCTCTTTTGTGAATACTGAGCAGAAATATTCGTTTAGTATTCCTGCTTTTTCACTGTCCCCCTCTGCCCACCCACCGTTTATTCTATTCAGCCTCACTATCCCTCCCTTTGTCTTTCTACGCTAGCTGATGTACCTATAAAAGGTTTTATCCCCCTTCTTAACTGAGTTGGCTATCTTTTGTTCAGTTTGGGCCTTTGCTATTCTGACTTCCCTCCCTGCTTCTTTCTGCCTTAACTGGTACAGCTCTCTGTCCTGCTCCTTCTGTGTTCCCTTATACTTCTGGAATGCTATCTTTTTCTTCCTGACTTTCACAGCCTCCTCTCTTGAGAACCATAGTGGCTTTTCTTTCATTTTGATTTGTTTATTTGCTTCACACAAAGGCTTGCTGCCTCTGTGATGGCAGTTTGATAATTCCCATTGTTGCTCCACACCTCCTTCTAGCCTGTTTGCTAGTGCTTTTCTGAGGTACTCTCCCATCTTGCAAAGTCAGCCCTCCTAAAGTCCAGTACCCTCACTTTTGTATGGCTTGACTCTGTAGCTGAGTTTAGCGTGAACCACACTGTTTGATGGTCACTTGTCCCCAGATGGCAACTGACTTCAGATCTGAGATCCTCCCCTGCCCCGTTTGAAGTCACGAGGTCTGAGGATTGCTCCCTCATGAGTGGGTTCGAAACTAGCTGTCTAATGCCTGCCACCTGTAGGGCATCAAGAATGGCCCTGCTCTTGGATGTGGCTGCAGCAAATGTGCTCCAGTTAACATCTGGCATATTCAGGTCTCCCATCAACAGTATCTCCCCTTTCTCTGCCATTCTAAGAATGCCTTCCATCATATCCTTGTCCATTCCTTCCCCCTGACATGGGGTCTGTACACAACCCCTGTGCGGATTGTGGTGCCCTTTCCAGTCTCCAAGGTGACCCACAGTGCCTCCTCTCCTCCTGTTTACTCTTTTGTTCAGTTGCTTTTATCCTTCCTTTACATGAGAGCTACTCCTCCCCTCATCTCCCCTGCCTGTCTCTCCTGTAGGTTATGTGCCCTGGTATGTTAAAATCCCAGTCATGGTTCTCTGTGTACCATGTTTCCAGTGACTGCTACGATATCAGGCATCCCTCTTCCATTAAGGCCACCAGCTCAGGAGCTTGTTGCCCAGACTATGAGCATTGGTACTCATTACCCTCCATTTCCTGATGGCCTTACCCCTTTTGCCCCATCCCTGTCCTTCTTGCCTTTGTCACTTTCTCCATTTACCCTGCCCTTCTCCTATCGACACCTCCATGTTGGTGTTTGCCACACTTACTACCGTGATTGTTTGGGGGCTAGGATTTTCCTGCTCCTTTCCAGTGCCTCCCCTTGGCTAGTTTAAAAGCTTGCCAATGAAGCATTTAAACCTATCACCTAGGATCCTGGTTCCCTCCCGGACAGATGCAGCCCATCATGCCAGTATAGGCTTGCATCACTCCAGGTGGACCCCAGTCCCCAATGAAGCCAAATCCTGAGGCTCCACACCAGTTTTCAACCACTGATTGAATCCATGATGCGGAACACTAGCCTCTCCTATGCCATAGATGGGTAACACCTCCGAGAAGGTTACCCGTCGTGCTACTTGACTAGCCCCTCCCAATTCACAAACTCTTCCTGCACTTCTCTAATCCCTTTCTTAGCCAGGTCATTTGTTCCTAAGTGGACAATGACATCAGCTCCCTCCCCTGTGCAGCTGCTCAGGCAATCCTGAGGATTGCTCCTGTCCCTCAAGCCATGGCGCCAGGCAGGCACCTACCTCCCTCTCCTTCCTTGCCCAGTTCTACCTTCCTAACAGTCCCCACCAGGAGTTGTTTCCTTCCCCTGCAGGGTCCCCTGCCACCCTCCTGTGGGTCTCCTTTGTGGAGGTTCCAACATCCTCCTTGGTCTCCACTGTAGGTGCCTCCATAGAGGAACCACACTTTGCCAGAATGGCATAGGGTGTGGAGAGGTACAACTGGAGAGATGTGCCTCTGTTCCACCACCCTCACCCTCCTGAGCCCACTGTGGTCCAACCACTCCTCTTTCTTGGCAACCTCTGAGGCAGCGGCAGTGGCACTGGTGGTCCCTGGATGGAAGAGGTCCCACAAATCCTGGCCAACTCAGCCTGGAGATGAGCAACCTCCTCCCTCATCCCAGAGAGGTGCCTGCAGATGGAACAACACCGTATCCTCCAGAACATCTCCTGGAACACTGCTGCTCCACAGCCACTGCACTGCACCACTCCAATCATGTCTTATTTCTGGCCCCTTAACTGTTTGCAATCCTTACTCTTTCCTCTGTTTTTCTCTCTCTCTCTCCTTACTTTCTGCCTGTGTGCCCTTTAAGCTCCTGATTGTCCTGTTCTGAGACAAGAATATCCTATATTTCTCAGTAGACCACTTACTTGCTCAAAGGCAGACCTCCAGCAGCTAGAGGGGGCCAGAGAGCTACTCTTGCCCTTCTAGGATGGTGGGTCCTTGGTGGTTCTGTGATCACTCACTTCCTGCCCTAAACAGGAAGTTCTGTTGTCAGTCAAATCCTGTGCCTATAAAAATAAAACTAGCTTTGGGTGGGGGTGGAGGGAGGAAGGAGGGCAATATAGTCCCAAGAGAAGTTCAGTCACACAGCAGTCCTTTCTCCTGGAGTCTTCTGCCAAGCTATTAGCAGAATCTTTCTAAGGCAGTCTTTAAATGTAGCTTCCTTCTAGCTAAGCCACTCCCCTACTTACCAGATCTTTCTACAAGTAATTTAAACCTCACAACAGTTAAGTCCTTTCAGTCACCTGAGATTTACACCTAGATGACTTTTCAGTTACCCATTCAGTTCAGTTAACCCAAACACACACTTTTTGTTTGTTTTGTATGTTAGTTTTTTACCTAAATTAAAGGTCTAAATACAAAAGTTCTTCTACTTTAGTCCCAGCAGAGAAGTTCAGTCACACAGCAGTCCTTTTTCCTGGAGTCTTCTGCCAAGCTATTAGCAGAATCTTTCTAAGGCAGTCTTTAAATGTAGCTTCCTTCTAGCTAAGCCACTTCCCCTACTTACCAAATCTTTCTACAAGTAATTTAAACCTCACAACAGTTAAGTCCTTTCAGTCACCTGAGATTTACACCTAGATGACTTTTCAGTTACCCATTCAGTTCAGTTAACCCAAACACACACTTTTTTTGTTTTGTTTTGTATGTTAGTTTTTTTACCCTAAATTAAAGGTCTAAATACAAAGTTCTTCTACTTTAGTCCCAGCAGAAGTTCAGTCACACAGCAGTCCTTTCTCCTGGAGTCTTCTGACAAGCTATTAGCAGAATCTTTCTAAGGCAGTCTTTAAATGTAGCTTCCTTCTAGCTAAGCCACTCCCCTACTTATCAGATCTTTCTATAAGTAATTTAAACCTCACAACAGTTAAGGCCTTTCAGTCACCTGAGATTTACACCTAGATGACTTTTCAGTTGCCCATTCAGTTCAGTTAACCCAAACACACACTGTTTTTGTTTTGTTTTGTATGTTAGTTTTTTTTAACCTAAATTAAAGGTCTAAATACAAAAGTTCTTCTACTTTAGTCCCAGCAGAGAAGTTCAGTCACACAGCAGTCCTTTCTCCTGGAGTCTTCTGCCAAGCTTAACGCTGATGGCTTGATTGGAATTTCTCTTTACGCTCTGTACTGTGCAGCTTGCCAAAAATTTAAGTTTTCCTGTGAGCTTATTTTTTAATGGGAAAGGCTGCTCAATTCTATTGTTTTGTTTTCCTGTTTCCTATTAGCAGATTATAAAGTTCTGCCACTAGAGGGCCCTTAGTTCTTTTTTTTAATGTGACTGAAGTAAGAAGATATTTGTCAGTCAACTCCATTGTAGTTTGCTCTGTAGTCAGGGCTGCTGATATAAATTTCTGGGCCCGGGACAAACCTTTAGGTCTGTGCCCCCCTCAGCCTGCCATCCCCTTGCAAGACATATACAAATCAATAAATATGTAAATGTATATTTAAATAAATAATGCACCGCCACACCTCTTGAGTCTCTCTATGTATGACAATCAAGCAGCCGCCTGCTGCTCATCATCTGTGAAACCATGCCAACCATCAGAGCATGGAGATATCATGTCATGGGAAGAATATGAGCTGGGTAACATGGCTAGGGCTGGGAGGTTGCTGGTGCTGGCAATATGAGGGCTAGATAGCAGTGGCCACATGGCCAGTGACCGTGTTTGTTTCATCCATCCTCTATTCTGATTTCCCAAAAAATCCACTGCTCAAGGATCTGCTGCTGCTGCCAGCCATAGATCTCTCTGTAGAAGTTCCCCACTTCCCCCTCTCACTTGTTGCTCCCCATACCTCTCAACCTTGTGTCACTGAACTGAGGGACATGGACCCTCAAAATGAGGGACACTGACATTCATAATGAGGGATATATCCTTAAACATAGAGATACAGGCTTAGAACACTGGAACCATTTGCATTTACTTATTCAAAGTTTATTTTTTATTTAGCATCTTAGAATATTATTCTCCGAGTGTGCAGTACCTTTTCCATGAGGGACGGATGAGGGACAGGGCAATTTTGAGGATTAAAATGAGGGAGGTCCCTCATAATGAGGGATCCTTGAGAGGTATGCTGCTCCCTCCCTCTGTGTGCTGTCCACTGTCCCAGTCCCACTCCTAGATTCCCACCATCCATTCCCAATATGCTACAGACAGTACTAGTCATAGTGTTCCTCAATTTGGCTCCTCCAAGCCTCCATTTTTACTCCCTCCCAGTCGCTGGCTCCCTACTTCTAGTCAGGGTGAGCCTGTGGCCTGAACAGCCCTCTATTCCTTCAGAGGCTATAGGGCAGTGCCGCTGGTCTCCCATCCAGCTCAGCTCTGACCCCAGGCCATGAGGTCAGTAGTCAGAAGTTAACCTCCTCGCTCCTCCTGAGTCCCTCCCATACTTACTTCACTGTTGGATCAATGGAGATTGGATGGATGTCCGCCTACCTTAAGTTTCAACTCCTCCACTCAGGCTTTTGCAGGCTTGAGTTGCAGGCTGCTTGAGTTGTGGCCTCCTCTGCACCGCAATCTGGTTCGCACCCAGCGCTTGGTCGGTCCGACCTTGTCCCGGTGATCTCCACCTGGCCCGCTCCTCTGCAGTCTCCAGCCCTGCCCTGGTCCACGTAATTTAAACAAACACAAGAGCTAATAAAAAAAAGAAAAACTAACAGATGATGGACCAAACTGCAACCGCCTGCCCCCTGGTGAGGTGTCAGCTGTAAGTCAATGAGAAATCTATTGAGGGCTCTGCTCCCTTAACCTCCCTGAAGAAAATTGAGTTGAAAAGATGACAGTCCAGTCCACAAGGTCCTCTGTTTGAATGCTGTGTGTGACTGTGCCACAGAAAGAGGACATGCCATGCTCGCGAGCGAACCACATGATGTCTGTGCCACCAGCCACCACCAATCACCAGGCATCCATGGCCCATAATTGGCCCTCCCTGACCCCAACAGTGACCTATAGGCTGCAGCTGCAGCAAGCGAGGTCAAGAGTGCAGAGCCAGGGCACAGCAAAGCTTAGTGCCAAGTCATCTGGGTATATGGGGGGGGGACTGGAGAGACAGACAGTCACACACCTCTTCCTCGTGGAGTTTCTTGGAGTGGGAGCACGATCAGGAGCTGGGACCAGTCAGTTGTCACTCTGTCTGTGCCATGGAGTTGGGGGAGCCCCCCGGGGGGAGTTCTGCATAGATTACAAAATGCAAATTGTTAACTGACGCCTGAAGGGGGCAGACGCTGCCAGGGCCCCCTGACCCACCAGGCCCTGGGACAAATGCCCTGGCTGTCACCCCCTGTCGGTGGCCCTGTCTGTAGTTACATGCATTGGACTGATTCCCTGATTGGTTGTTGAACAACAAGGTAGACTGATATAATGTGAGGGCGCACTCTCTTCTGCTTTGCACTGCGACACTCCATCCTGCAGTGGTCTAACTCATATGTTTATTGGGCCTTATGTGAACTAAATAATATTAATTTAAAACCATTCAATCTTTCTATTTTTAGCACCCACAACTTGTCCTCATTTACCAGCGGCAGGCTCTGCCGGTTAACTAGTGAGTGCACAAATCGCACCTCTTCTGGTTGTGCCTGGCTGCTATCATGATGGTCCCTTTGCGGTTCCTCACCTGGATTGCCATTCTTACCTATTTTCCACAAGTGGGACAGTATCTCCTTCGAACCTGTACCAGTGATATTGGGCCCGAAGGTTCTCCATCCTGACAATATGAAGCTGCGTTTCATGACCACTTGCCCAGAAGTAAGTTAATCAATTCTGGTCACTGTCAGTAGCAGCACCTGTATACTAGCACAGCTAGCTGCACCAGTTGACAGGCACAGGATGTCTACCTCCAAAACCAGAACCACTAGGTGTAAACGACTGGGGACTAGGCTTCTGCACTATGTTGGAAGAATCTCCCTGTTCCTGTTGCTGCTTGCAGATGGAGATATTCACCTGAACCCAGAACCTCATGCTACCCCCCTCTCCGGGGATGTTCACATGGGTGGTATAAAGATAGTTGTCATGAATATCTGTAGCCTGCTCCCTAAGATGACTCAGTTCCAGGCATGGACCAGGTTGACCAACCCAGATGTCATCTGCCTGACTGAAATGTGTCTCACCCCCAAGGTCAAGGACTCACTCATTCCCTTAACTGGATTTGAATCTTTCAAACTGGATAGGCTGGGAAAGTGGGGTGGGGACTGCTTGATATATGTGAAGGATAACTTAAGGGAGTGTGTTCTGCCAATATCAGGCAATGCTTGTGATCATGAACTATTATTAGTTCGGCTCTTGCTAGAAAAGCAGAACAGGATGCTCACCATTGCCTTGGTGATACCTACCACCAGCAAAAAGAAACCAGGGACTAGGTGTTGTCCTGAAGGCCCTGTCTAAACTGAAGAAAAACTCAGAGGTTATTGTCACTGGAGACTTTAATATTAATTGGACTAACAAAGCCACTAACCATCTTAAGGACCATGTTGTGAAGTTCTACCTCACACAGATGATTTTTCAGACACCAGGCTAAACCACAAATCAGAAAAGGGCACCCTGCTTGATTGGATCCTGACCAACTGCCCCAATAGAATCAAAACCATCCAGGTACTCCCCGATTGCTTCAGTGACCACTTGCCAGTCGCATGTATGTGGGTTAAAAAAGGTGAAAAAGGACCCCCCACTCTGTTTTTCAGTGGAGTTCTGAAGAGGAGTACCAAACACAACTTTAAGACAGTTTGGCTAGCACTGACTGGTTTCCTCTCGATAGCCTCCAAGACACTGAACAGGTTTTGAAATTCTTTGTTTCCACAGTCAATGGTATTTGTGATGCCTACACCCCCCTGAGAAAAAGAAAGATAAGGACTGCTTCCAATGGATGGATTTTTAGGGACCTCCTTGATCTGATGAAGGAGCTGCACAACCTCTGGGAACATGCCAGAGGCACGGGCAACCAATCTGACTTATAAAAGTATCGGACACCCGAGAATAAGTGTACTGCTCTTGCCAGGCAAGCCAAGGCAGCTTACTACAAGGAGCAACTGGAACATAACTGGGGCAATGGGAAACAATTTTGGGATAACATTAAAGAGCTGCTGGGCAGGGAAGACAGAAGGCACCCCTTCATGCTCAATTTAAATGGCACCCCCACCCTAGATCTACACACAGTTGCAGAAGCCTTCAATGTGGTCTTTTCCGACCTCAGTTCTGTCCTGCTGCCCAGCTACATTGACCCCCCCCAACAACACCCTCCCAAAGCCAGAGATAATTTGACCCATCTGAATTTTTACTTCAAGTGCATCATAACCAAGGAAGCCAGGACCTACATTACTAAGGTGCTGGTTAAAACCAGACTTGGTAGTGACTCACTCGACATGAAATTGGTGGAAGTTACCTTGGACGAGTTGGTGGTTCCCATCACCAAGATGTTTTTTTTGACCATTCACATTTTATTAAAGATTTTCCAATATAGAGAATAAATCCACCAAGTAATATACATTGTACAAACTGTTTGAGTGCCATTACTGTAATGATTCATTCTCTCCCTTCCCCCATCCCCTACTACCCCCTTTATTCCAGTACAGCATCAGACTCCGAAACCACAACCTGTAGTTTATAAGAAAAAGCCCCCTAAGCTTGTAAGGAGTATAAAGCCTGTAGTGGACCCCAGATCCTATTGAACTTCTTTAACTTATTTTGAAGACTAGCAATGGTCCTCTCTATTCTAAGATTAGATAGTAATTCCTGGAGCCATTCCACATAAGTAATTTCCAAGGTATCTTTCCGGTGTCTAAGGACCACTTTTTTAACTGATAAAGAGATTAACGCCATATGATATTTCCTGTTCACGAATGTTATACAGGAGAAATCCCCCAGAAGAAAAACTTTTGCTGTGAACAGGTCAGTCAATCCTAGTAGGGGATCAACCCTTTGCCTGATGATGGTCCAGATTGGAGATACTTTGGGGCAGCTCCAAAAAATGTGCAAAAGATCCCCTCTTTTCAGGTGGCATCTTGTACAAAGGTGGGAGGGCACAATACCCAACCTGGCCATTCTTTGAGGAGAGTAATATATGTTATGCAATATTTCAAGTTGCATCAACCTAAGTCTATTGTTTAGCAAAAATTTATGGCAATTACGCCAGAGAAGAGGCCAGTCCAACTCTTTGTCCGGGAAGAAAGATGACCAAAAAGCCGTGGGACCCAGGTTATCAGGGTAGGCCCAATTGTATAAAGTATTACATATTTTAGAAACAGCATGTGGGGAGCCTGCCAACAAGCTTAAAGTAACCTGGAAACTAACAGTGGCAGTTGGTGGGGAACTACCCCTAGTACCTTTATCAGAAGGTGGCGAAGCTGAAAAACCTTGAAAATATATTTACGGGGAATTTAAAATTTGTTCATGATTTCCATGGAAGAACACCATTGCCCTTCTACTGTGACTAGATCCTTGAGTTGACAATCCCCTATCTGGGGAAGCCAACTGGCTGTGAGGAGTCTACCTTCCAGTTGAAATCTCAGATTACCTCTTAATGGTTGAGATAGATCTTGAGTATTACCATACTTCAAAAAGACACACAGCTGGGAGTGAACCCTAATAGAGGTTTCTATGGGGTAACCACGTAAAGATGCTGGGAGGGATCTCAAACTTGTATAAATTAATGCCTGAGGAAAGAGACCTAACTCTTTTATATTAGCTAACTCCACCTTTAACCATATCGGGGTATACGTAATTCGGTTTAAGGGGTCCGCCACAGTCAACCATCTAAGATACTTGTTAGCCTGGCTGGTCCAATAATAGAAACTAATATGGGGAAGTCTAAGTCCCCCTTTAACCTTGGGTGCCGCTAATTTATTGAATGCCATTCTGGATTTTTTATTTGCCCAAATAAAAGTAGAAATCATACTGTGGATTTTTTTAAACCAACCTAGTGGAAGCCAGATATTCAAAAGATTGAGAGGGTAAAAAAGACCGGGGAAAATATTCATTTTAATTAAATTAATCCTGCCCCAGAAAGAAATGGGAAGCAAGGTCCATCTACTTAAATCCTGGTTTATCATGCGAACAAGGGAGTCTGAGTTAAGCTGTTGAGTACGCTCCGGGCTTCTTGTTAAAGTAAGTCCAAGGTATTTAATTGAGTCAGCTTTCCAAGAAAGCCCAAATACAGTGATGTCTTGTTGACAAATTTTGTAATTGAGCGGAAAGACTGTAGTTTTATCAATATTAAGTTTGTAGTTAAAAACTTTACTAAAACCCCCTATTATTTTCAACAACGGGGGGAAAGATGTTGCCGGATGCATAATTTGAAGCAAAAGATCATCTGCATAGGCTGAAACTTTAGCTACTGACCCACGCAGAGGTATACCTAAAATATGTTGTGCTGCTGCTAGCCTCCAGATAAAGGGCTCTAGATATAAATTGAAAAGCAGTGGGGGATAGAGGACAACCTTGTCTAGTCCCCACATGCAGTTTAAAGGAACTTGAGATTACCCCGTTACAGAAAACTCTAGCGGTAGGACATGCATATAGCAAACTGATCCATCTTCCAAATACTATGGGGAAACCAAATGCCTTCATAGTTGCAAATAGATAATTCCAGTGAAACTTATTGAAGGCCTTCTCAGAATCCAGGGAGACTAAACCATAGAGAATTCAGCATCCTTAGAAGCCGAGAAGACATGAGCCAGAGTCCGAAGATGATCCACTGAGGACCTACCCTTCATAAAACCTACCTGTTCCTCCCCTATTAATGAGGGAAGAACATCACTCACTCGATCTGCCAGCAGTTTGGCAAGGATTTTAGCATCATGATTAAGCAGTGATATTGGCCTGTAATTTGGGACCAGATCAGGAGTCCTGTCTGGCTTGGGCAACAATACAATTAAAGCTTCAAACAGGGATGTGTCTGACACCTGGCCGGCAAGAATATATTGGTAAAGTGGCAAGAGAATAGGAATTAACTGTTTAGAAAACACTTAATAAAAATTTGATGAAAACCCATCCGGACCAGGAGTTTTATCTGATGGGAGAGACTTAATGACTCTATCTACCTCACATTCAGAAATATTAGATACAAGTATGGCTTTTTGCGACTCTGAAAGGGAAGGTAGCTGAGATTCTGCTAAATATCGTTGTAGCTCCTCTTTTAAAGGAGGATCTTTCATGGGACCATAAAGTTGTTGAAAATAACTACTAAATTCATCCGCTATTGCTAACGGTGAAGTTATAAGAGAATTATTGTCCATGGAATGGACCGTAGCAATAAATCTAGCAGATTCTTGTTGTTTAATATGCATTGCAAGCATCCGACCTGCCTTCTCTCCCTGGTCTGTGTAAGCCGCCTTTGTTTTAATAATAGCAAACTCTGCTTGTTCTCCTAACAAACTTAAATATCATCTCTCAGCTTAACTAGCTCCTGCTTAAATTCCTCAGTTGAAAATGGAGTGAGTTTGGACTCCATGCTCCGAATTTGCGACAAAAGAGATGTAATACGCTTTTGTTTGTCCTTCTTTCTCCGTGAGGTGAAGCCAATCAGACTGCCTCTCAGGTACGCCTTTAGTGCGCCCCATTCCATGTCCGGCCTCTTTGTAGAGTTACAGTTAGTAGAAATAAACTGTACTATCTGGTTTGAAATGTACTTAACCGTCTCGGGGTCTTTCAAAAGTTGGTTATTAAATTTCAATCTGCTACCCTTTTTGGGAAGAGATGAAAAGGATATTAAACATGTAACCGCCGAATGATCAGACAGTGGCCCTGCAACAATACTGGCATCTAGTACCCCGGTATCAAAACTTGGGAAATCAAGATGTAATCAATGCGGGAAGAGGTCCCATGTACCTGCGAAGTGAAGGTGTATTTCCGTCCCTTGGGATGGAGAATTCGCCATATGTCACAGAGACCAGCATGGTCTAGAAGATCTCTGAGAGCTCTCTGGGCAGGGGAAGAGACCCTTACTGGATAGATCCGACCTGTCTAAGCACTGATCAAAAACCAAATTTAAATCACCTCCTATAATTATTGGAATGTTCAGGAATGGTGTTAAGGCTTCCAATATCTGTACAAAAAATCCGAGGGTATCTATATTTGGGCCATAAACACTACCTAACATAATATCTAAGGTATGTAATTGACCTCTCACTAATACAAATCTACCTAAAGAATCACTGACAATTTGCAGAGGATTAAAAGGGACCAACCTGTGTATTAGAATCATTACCCCTCTACTCTGGGTATTGCCCTCGGCAGCAAAAACCTGTCCCATTTGCTGGTGCCTCATTTTGTTCGCTTCAGAATTAAGCAGGTGTGTTTCCTGAAGAAACACAATCTCTGCCTTTAGGTGACTTAGATGTTTTAGTATTTTGTATTGTTTGGTCTTATGCCGTGCCCCTTTTACGTTCCAACTAAAAAATCTGAGATCCCTAGCCATCACCCTCTCTGTTAACAAGAGGACATTTATGACTTCATATATATTTATCCAGGCTTTTCCCACCATGTTCACAATATATGCTGTACTTAACCACCCCCACCCTCCCTTCTGCATATCCCAACAATCCACTAAAATAGCCCCCCTACTATTAAACACAACATACTCCCTCCTCACCCCTAAATTCCCCTCCTCCCACTCCCTCCCTATTGTTTCTTGGTCCATGATAAACAGCCCACCTAGACATCTCCCTTCCGCCCCATCCCCCTGCCCTTTATAACTAATTTGGCTATTGTAGTACTACACATATATACTCTAGACAACCATTACAGGGCAACAATTGAACAGCCATTTTCCTAACTGTACCAGTGTCCAAACATACAATTCACCTACTACAACCTAGGCAGGAGAGAAAAAAAAAAAAAGGAACAATAACGGGTATTAATCCCTCCAAGCCATACACGTTGAATTAGAAATTTTTACATAATTCTGTACATGCCTTGAAAAATAAACTCACTCCATAGGGAAGAGGCATTTGCCTTGATATTGTAAAACAAAAAAGAAGCTTCTCCTTAAGTCAGTTTGCAATTAATTGCTTCTAATAAACTAAATCCCCACATATTTTATTAGTATACAAATAAACTATATAGTAACTGCCAACTCCAGTCTTTATTCAGATATGCTTACCTAAGGAGGAAGAGCTTTGTTCAAAACCTGTAAACCCCCTATAAAAACAAAACAAAAAAAAAAACACAACATTTATTTCTGTTAAATGTCCTTTCCCTGCAAAAAGACAACGTGGAATCTAACTCTACAGCTTTGCTCAAAGTGCAGTCTCTGGCGCCATCTAGTGACAAAACGTCCATACTTCAGACCCAAATTGCATCAATAATAACAGCACTTCTCTTATTAAACAGCCACATAATCCCTCGTTTCTGAATCCTTCCTTCAAATCAGGATTAGATGCAAAACGTTGGAACCATGGAATCCTGAAGCATCGAGTGTGAACAGTTCTCGCAGCATCTTCAGCCTTTTTAGGACTGACCACGTAGCATCCAGGGACAGCAAACCAAGCCCCCACCAGTTTCTAAACTAGTTAAGTAAATAAAAGATGAGCAGTTCACATTTTTGAAAGAGCTATCAACAAAGATGCTCAGCCCCTTACCTCAGGGAATTCGGAACAGTTCTGGCAGTCCTGTTTTGAGGTCAGCTGGTGCAGACTCCAATGGAATCGTGAAACAATGAATGCCAACGGTTCACACAGCACCTCCAGTCCTTTTAGAGCTGACCACATAGCATCCAGGGACAACAAACAAAGCCCCCACCAGCTTCTAGGCTAATTTAAATAAATTAAAGATGAGCAATTCACTCTATTAAAAGAGATCCCAACCAAGATGATCAGACCCTTACCTCATGGAATTCGGAATAGCTCTGGCAATGCTTATTTGAAGCCAGCTGCTGCAGACTCCGCATCCTCATATGTTACCCAGGAACCTGGCAGGAATACTTGGAACCTGGCTGGATAGAACATTTTGAACTTGATTCCTGCCACTATTAATTTTGTAACCACTGGGTGAAAAGTAGCCCTTTTCTGGTGTACCGTTACAGGTAGATCTTGCGCTACCCTCAGTCTAGCTCCTTCCTACATGAGATCCTTTGTATCTCATATTTTAGATAAAAAGTGCTGTCTCTCTTGAAAATTCAAAAATCGGAAGATGAAAGTCTGGGGGGCAGCACCCTGCGGTGGTATTGGTGGTAGTACTCGATGGGCTGTTTCAATAATGTAATCGGAGCCAAAAGGAGAAGGACCCGCCACCTTCTCAATGAATTTCTTGGCAAATTTAATCGGGTCTGTCCCTTCCTCATGCTCAGGCAATCCTATTATTACCGCATTATTGCAGAGGCTACGACCTTCAAGGTCCTCCGCTTTATTTTCCATCTTGACCAGTTGTTGTTTGATGGCCACCAGTTCTGGATCAAGTTGATCTTGTTTGCGCTCCAATGAATGTATGCGGGCTTCGTTGTCTGATGTCCTCTGAGAGAGGGTTTCTAAGGCATTAGATGTATTTTTAATTTCCCCCGTGATGACCTGTATTTTAGTTTTAAAGGGCTGAAACTCTTCTAGAAATCTAGTGAGGGTCAGAGGATCCGAATCTGTACTTCTGGTGCTAGTGGTCTGCATCTGTAGCACAATAGAGGCCTTGGACTTTTTTGAGGCCTTCTCAGGAGTTGCAGGTGGGGTATGCCTAGGCATTGTTTTTTTCATCTCTGCATCCATCAAAACCTTTGTCAAGTGAACACTGGCTGCAGGTAGGGTTCCTACAACTTGCCCAATAGTTTATCACTTCAATAAAAGAGTTTAACAGGTATTTAGTAGAATGGGGGCAGGAGTTCTCGGAGGAGAATGCTACCTAGTGCTCTGCATCATGTGAATCCCCAATCACCAAGATCTTAAACACTTCTCTCACCCTGGCAAAATTCTCTGTGGCCTGGAAGGTAGCTCTAGCCACCCCTGTCCTAAAAAGTGGGGACCGGTCTTGAACTGCTAACCATAGACCAATATCTATACTCTCTCCCCTCTCGAAGGCGCTTGAAAGGATCATGGCTGACCAGATCATGGAGTACTTTCAGAAGTACAGTCTGCTGTGCCCACAACAGCACAATTTCCATCAGTGCCATAGCACAGCTACAACCTTAGTTGAATTCACAGACTATGTTCACAAGGCCTTGGACGGGGCCACGCTGGTGGGATCTATCTTCATAGATCTCACCAAAGCCTTTGATACGGTCAACCATCACATCTTGCTTGACCAGCTTCAGCACCTCAGGCTAGCCTCTGAAGCCATCCTCTGGTTCCAGGATTATCTATCCAGCAGAGCACAGAGTGTGAAGATTGGGACAGCTATCTCCTTGTCTGGGAATATAGTACTGGTGTCCCACAAGGCTCTATGCTGGGCCCCTCCTCTAGCCTGTTTATCAACAGGCTTCCAGAGGCCTGCAATAGCAAGATTATTCTGTATGCAGATGATGCTGTCATCCTTAGTAGTAGTAATGCCTAGCTTCAGTGCCTGCAGGATGATTTGCAGTACTCATTTCGCAGCTTGGAAGACTGCTTCAGCTCTCAGAAATTGCTTCTCAGTTACAAGAAGATGAAGACAATGCTGATAGCCACTCACCAGCACAAGAGATCTCTTCTGTCCCTTACTATTACTAACAACAAGGCTGCTCCACTCGAGCAGACCAACACTTTTAAATACTTGTGCATGATCATTGATGACACCCTCTCTTACATGCAGCACATCGATCAGGTCGTCAAAACAGTGAACACCAAACTTGGAGTTTTCTACAGGCACAGACAGTACCTAACTCCTGAGGCACTCAGGTTGGTAGTCTCCTCTTCCTTCTTGTCTGTTACTGACTACGGACTCATGGTCTATGGGTCGGCATCTGACACTGCACTAAAACGAGTAAGCACAGCCCTCAACAAGGCCTGCAGGCTGGCTCTAGGGGCTGATAATCTCCTACACACCTGCTTCCTCTATGAGGGTACTAACTGGCTCAGTCTTGCCAACAGAATCAAATAACAAACGTGCCTGCTTGGCTTGAAATCTCTTGTAAGTAAAGCTCCATTGGCTTTCAAAGAACTGCTCCAGTGTAGTAGATCCGGGTACCACACTAGAGGGCAGATTCGCTACCTACTTGCCATCCCATTCAGAAAAACAGTCCTTCACATACAGGGCTCCTTCTTGGCTAAATGAGATCCCAACATGCCTTTTACTCATTAACAGCCTCCCATTCTTCAAGGCAGAAC
Organism: Neoceratodus forsteri; assembly: GCA_016271365.2. Classification (NCBI taxonomy): domain Eukaryota; kingdom Metazoa; phylum Chordata; order Ceratodontiformes; family Ceratodontidae; genus Neoceratodus; species Neoceratodus forsteri. Next base: position 204,425,786 of record CM057454.1, read on the forward strand.
TAAAACATCACCTGGCCAAGGCTGAGGTCTGTAGCTGCAGGTAACCTGTAGCACTATCACCCAGTAGCTTGGAGTCACCTTGCTCCTTGGATGCATTCTCCTATGTGTTACCCTGCTGCCCAGTAACCCTGAGTTTAACTCCTACTTTCTCCTACTACTTGCCAGCCCTTGAATTTGAGCCTTTCATAGCCACAGCCTGTTGACGAGCCTTCTATCTACTGTCCTTAACTCAGCACTCTGTTTAAAGTCCCTCTCCTGCCATTGAGCCTGCACAAATGTGATTGTTTCAAAGCACCTGTCTTTCCCCCAGCTTATTCTGTGTTCGGTCCTCCCTCACATTGCTCTCTAGTATGTTCCTACTAGGTCAGTGCTGCACAGAAAATTATCCCCCAACCATTGACTAGAATTAATGACAAAGTCTCCTCTTGGTTGCCTTAACATACAGGATGTGAAGCCTATGTTGAGTGTCTTCCCACCTGACTTTACATGAAATAATGACAAAGCCTCACTTGGCTGCTTTACCTCCTGCTAAATTACTTTCTTAAACCCTCAGCACTCACCATGTACCTTGAACTGTACTAACTACAATATGCTGTACTTCTATACGAGATAGCTTACAATTGTAAATAGACCAGCTGCTGTTATTTCTTGTATTTTTTGCCTCTGTACTTGTGCACCCATACTCTGTAACTACGTTTCTGTGTTGTTCTCCTGTTAAGACATGGAACCTTTGAAAAAGAGCATTTTGCTCAAAGGTTATGTCTGAATGGCAAAATAAATAAAATAAATAAAATAAAACCTGTTCAGCTATCCAAAAGAATGAATTGCATGCTCAGAATCCAATATTTCAAAATTGAATAACTTTGGAATGGATTAGTATTTTTTCACCAAACCAATGCTGGCTTATTCTTTTGGGCAAGCTCATTCTACCCTGAATGTTTGAGACCAAAACAGTGTGGCCACAGCATGATGAAGAAGAAACAACCAAACCAGGTGAAAAAAAGCAACTTTTACACTTTTTTCATAATGCACAGCACGAAAACCACAAATCCGATCAAAACGAAATTTGGTACATCAGGAGATCTACCCCACGGGACAGCTCATACCAAATTAAGTGCAAATCCATTGAACAGTTGTAAAGTTATTAATGTGCAAAATGTGAGGTTTAACATTAAACTGCCTACTCAACCCTAACTATAGTGGTGAAACCGCTCCACTATAATATATATATATATATATATATATATATATATATATATATATATTTTTTTTTTTTATTTATTCATTTATTGTGTTCAGAGGACCTTTGAGCCCAAGAGTCCTTTTTCAAAAGGTGTCCAGGTATATCAGCTTACACATAACAGAAGAACAAGTTACATTCAATGCAGATAAATACAATACTGTACACAACAGGTATATTATCATATTATTTATTTATTTAGCTTTTATTGACCAGGTAGGTAGACTAGACAAACAGTATGCCGATTTTCAGGTATGACCTGGGAGAGTACAGTGAAAAAAAAGGTTCAAACAAGGTACATAACAACAAGAGAGGCAATGTACAGAGTTACAAAAGACCAAGAAGAACATACAGTAGATAGTCTACAGTGAGCAGTAATAGGTAAAATATATATTTACATACAGAATAAATAGACAAAGACATTCAATGGCAATTACATTTTATAAGAAGCTGTGTGTAAACAGACTTCTGCAATTGCAGAAGGCATCAACAAGGAGTGCAGGCTAATGAAACTAGCAGATATAGTTTAGGTACTCATGCAGTGCAGATTCTGGAAAAGGTGGGAGGTGACGTGGGCCTTAAAGGGGGAGAACTGCGTGGCAGCAGTGATGGCTGTGGGCAGGGAGTTCCAGGCTTTGACTGCTATAGTTGCAAAGAAGAGTTGGCCCACTGCAGTTTTCATGAATGGTAGGAGTAGATTTTGATCCTCCATCGACTGAGTTCTGTATGTGAGGAAATTCTTTTTCACAGAAAGGGTGGTGGATGCATGGAACAGCCTACCTCAGGAAGTGGTGGCTATGAATACAGTGCAGGGCTTCAAACAGGCATGGGATAGGCGTAAGGGAGCAATACAGTTGAGTATGAATAGATAGGCCACTGACAGAGCAAAGGCCGATGGCACATTAATAAGGTAAAAAAAGAAATGGGCAGACTGGATGGGCCTTGCGGGTCCTTATCTGCCGTCAACTTCTATGTTTCTATGTTTCTATGTATCTGTTCATGATTGGGGAGAAGAGGCTGCAGACACCTGGTGGCATTTAACCAAGAAGTGCTGTCTTGCATAGAAGGGCTTTATTGAGGTTAATTCAGAGGCAGAAAGCAAACCAGTTGTTTGCCAGGTACAGGTCTCGGTGGAGGGAGTCTGGTTTCATGTTGAGTGCAATGCTGCAGGCTCAGTTGAATATTACAGAAATTCTTTCAAGTATGGTGTTATTGACTGCAAAGTCTGTTCTCAAGATGATGAGGCTGGATACTAGTTTTTTTATTATTTTAGGGGTGAGAGTGTGTTTATTTCTGTATAGAAAGCCAAAGCATTGATGGATATGTTTGACCAGGGAGTTAGTGTGAGATGTGAAGGATAGGATCACGTCAAGTTGTACACCTAGGTACTTGAAGACCTGGACCTCCACAATGGGGTCCTCAGCTGGTGTTATGATGTGCAGCTAAGGGCCACCCCTCAGGACATGGGTGCTCCCAAACGGAAGAGACTTGATTTTCTTGGTGTTAATGACCAGCCTGTTAGATGCAAACTAGTTGCAGAATTTGCTGAAGTCAGATTGTAGGTTGCATCTCACTGTCTCCAGATTGCAGTGTGAGGTGATGAGGATGATGGCATCATCAGCATATGGCAATATAGATATTTGTTGCAAAAAAGCCATATTAATGCTCCAGTTCTGGTTAAACATAATGCCAAAAAAGTATGGAAATGTTCCTTTAGTTCTATTTGATAATGGTAAAAGCCTAAAGGCAATTGCCGTTATCATGAAGTCAAAGTGACGAAAAATTGTTTTGACACTCTGACACCCCGGCGCACAGAAAATGGCACTGGGGACTTCATTTTAATGTTTTCTGTGGGGCTGCACCCTCCCCACTAAAGGATTCTCAACTCCGGGGTGCATGTTGGGGGAGTGAAAACATAACAAAAATAGGTTTGGGCTGGGCACAAAAAAATGCACCAGTACCTGGACCCAAACCCAATACCCTGTGGACCAATCCCATCAACCCACCCACCACGCCATGGGGTCGGCTCGACAACCCACCGTGGCACAACCTCTCACATCTCCACCTGCCCCTCACTGTATCGCAGCTCACTCCACCCTCAAGCATGTAATGAGAAGCATCCTGTTGCTATACTCGCCCACCCCCCATCCGGCCACCCTACCATCCTGTGGCCATCCCTGTAATGCACTGGGGAAGGGATTACTATTAAGGTAAATCAAATCACAACACTAATTCTGTGTGCAGTATCACAGGTACCTCTGTCCAGAAATACAACTAAACAATACCCAAATTACCATAGTTCTTTTGTCTGCAGAAGTGCAGAGACCTATGGTGCTAGCTAAAACTAGAGACATAGTGCTAACAGTGACAGCTAGAGATCTCCCAGAACTAAACAAATCCAGAATTAGCAGCTCAACCCATAGATACTTTCACAACCTTTAAATGTCTTTTCTCCTTTGGGTTCTGCTGGTTATGGCACATATACATTAAAGAGACACAGTGCACCACCCCCAAAAAAATTGGCAAATCAGGAAGTTATTGCAATGTGCTTTCTGCCTCAAATGGCTACTCAATTATTTTATTCCAAAGGGGAGTTGGAGTCTTAGTTTTTCAAATCAGAGCATTGGTCTGAAAGTAAACTCAGCCACCAGTCAGCAAGGTGGACCTTCCATCCACTGAGGCCCTATTCTAAGATGCTAGCTGGTAGAGGTGGCTCCCTAAAACATGGTGCACTGCCTCATTGGCTCCCGTTAAATAAGGTGCAGTCACCAGACAATATACTGGTGATTGGTGGGGAGCCAACTAATGAAGACAGACATTGATCTCCAGAACATAAACAAATCCAAAATTAGCAGCTCAACCCATACACAACCCATACACTTTCACAAACTTTAAACTGACATTCTCATTGGGGTGCTACTGGTTATGGCATATATAAGTTAAAACGAGAGAAGCTGTGCCCCCGATTGGTAAATCATTAAATTATTACAATGTGCTTTCTTTATCAAATGGCTACTAGCAGGGTTCTCTTAGTTTTACAGATCAGAGCTCTGATGTGAAAGTAAACTCAGCCATGCATCAGCAAGGTGGACCTCCCATCGACTGAAGCCTTATTCTAAAATATTAACTGCCAGAGCTGGCTCCCTTTAAAGTCCAGCCAATAAACTAGTGATTGGTGGGCAGCCAGCTAATGGAAACAGCCACAGATTTCCCAAACATAAATAAATCCAGAATCAACAGCTCAGCCTATAGACTTTCACAAATTTGATATTGCTTTTCTCACTGGGGTGCTACCAGTTATGACCAGGGTTTGATGTTAACATTGTTTTATGAGCCCAAACCCTAGTGCAAATTGGCCAGGGCTAGTGCAGCTTATCCTCTACTTGTCTGTCTTGACTAGTGCCGGTTTACCATGGCTGTTAAAGAAGCTAAAAATGTCCCTACTTTGGCAGGCTCTAGTCCTTGTACTAATATCTCTCAGTGTTGCAGATGGCCTGGTGTGATTAACACCTCATTAAGAGCTGCAGTTATCTGGCAGTTCAAGAACATATGACCATACGAAATGCCAGCAGAAACAGGCATCACGGTCTATCGAGTTTGCTCATTTGTACAGCTAGCCCCTCAACTTGCAGCTGCCCCACCCTCCCCTGCCCTCCTCAGAACAACCCCCCCAACTCTGTCCCACCCATTCTTAAACCTGCCCACCATTCTACAAGATACCACTTCCTCGGGCAGAATATTCCACTTGTCTACCACCCATTCCATGAAAAAGTGTCACCTGATTTCCCTTCTGAATCTTCCCCCCTTCAGTCTCGGCCGATGCCCTCTTGTGTGCCTACGCCTTTTGATCTGGAAAATCCTTTTTGTATTAGTCTTGTTTATTCCCTTTAAGTATTTAATGGTTTTGATCATATGCATGCTATCGCTCCTCTCCTCCAGGTAATACTGGTTTAGCTCTCCCATCCTCTCCTCATAGGATTTTCACTCCATTCCCTGGATCATCTTAGTTGCCCAACACTGCACCCCCTCCAACAATCTAATGCCTTTCTTCAGGAATGCACACCAGTACTGTATGCAGTATTCCAGGTATGGCCTAACCGGTGACCTGTACAAGGGAAGGATCACCTCCCTGTTACTGAAGGAGATTACCAGCGCAATGCACCCCAGCATCTTGTTTGCCTTTGCAGCCACCTTCTTGCACTGAGCTGAGTGGTTCATACTCCCCGTAATAAACACCCCTAGATCCTTTTCCTCAATGGTGGATTCCAACTCTACCCCTCCCAGCTGATATTTCCTTCCCTGGATCCTAGCTCCAAAGTGCAGGACCTTGCACTTTCTGGCATTGAACCCCATCTGCCATGTTTCCAACCACTCCTATAGTTTGGTAAGGTCCTCCTGCAGTCCCCTCCACCCCTCCATGTCATTTACCACAGCTCCCATCTTGGTATCATCTGCGAATAAACTGATCTTACTCCAGACCCTGTGTGAGATACTGGCTATGAATATCCCAAACAGTACTGGTCCCAGTACCCAACCCTGTGGCACCCCACTCGCGATGTCCCTCAGTGATAAGAGTCCCCCCCACCACTACCCTTTGCTGCCTACCCCTCAGCCAGTTGGTGATCCAGTTGACCATTTTTGTTCCCACCCCTATGTATTCCAGCTTTTCCTCCAGCCCCCACACAGCACAGAATCAAAGGCCTTGCTGAAGTCCAAATACAGGATGTCCACTGCATGGCCCTTGTCCAACTCCCTGGCTACCCAGTTATAGAACCCAACTAGGTTCATCTGGCAGGATCTTCCAGAGACAAACCCATGCTGATGACTGTCTTGGGGACCATTGTCTTCCAAAAAGCTCACCAGCTTCTCTTTTAGGATTGTCTCCATTAGCTTCCCCATGATTGGCTCACTGGTCTGTGGTTGTCTGGTTCATCCTTCAGACCACTTTTATGAATGGGCACCACATGGGCCATCCTTGAGTCTTATGGCATGCATCCTATGCCCAATAATATACTGAACAGGTTCACCAGTGGTCCCACCAGGATATATGCTAACTCCCTAAGCACCCTAGTGTGAATGCCGTCTGTTCCTGGTGCCTTGTCCACCCTCAGTGCCCTTAGTTCTTTCAGAACCCTGTTCTCTGTAATCCTGATATCAGTCACACACCCCCACCCATTCCACCTCTCCTATGAAGTGTATGCCCCCTTTTTCCTCTGTGAACACAGAGCAGAAGTAATCATTCAGTGCCACTGCCTGGTCCCCTTCTCCACTCACCCTCCCTTCCTTCTTAATCCTCACAATGTGGTCTTTGTTTGTCCTTCTCTTGCCAATGTATCTGAAGAAGTCCTTTTCTCTGTCCTTAATTCCCTGCGCCAGTCTCAGCTCCCTGGATGCCTTGGCTGCCCTGACTAGCCTGGTAACCTCCCTGAACTTCTTCATGTACTTGTCCTTGTCTCTTTGCCCTCCTGATTTCTTGAGTCTCTGGAATGCTTATTTTCTTGGCCCTCACCCCTTCCATGACCTCACGAGTCAGTTAGCTTGGCTTCTTTGCCCTATCATTCTTGCTGTGTGCCCTGGTACAAGTCTCAGCTGCCTCTGTTAGTCCCTTTTTAATAATACCCCATTTTGGTTAGCATCCATGCATGCTTAAATTCTCTACAGATGCCCAACCAAAATTTCCCCCATTATTTTAAACTCCACCCCCTTAAAATCTATCACTCTGGTACCCATACCTCCTGTTTCCTTGCCCATATTGAGTGTGAACCACACCATGTGATGGTCACTCCCCACCAGGGGGTCATGTACTCCCAGATCCCTTACAGCCTCCCTATTTGTTAGTACCAGGTCCAGAGTCCTTCCTACCCTTGTTGGCTCATGGACCAATTGCACCAGGAAGCTGTCCTGAAATGCCTCTAGTAATACCTGCTCCCTTACACTCGTGGTGGTTGGGATGTTCCAGTCCACCCCAGAGAGGTTGAAGTCCCCCACCACTACTGTGTTCCCCTTCCTACAGTCCCTTTCAATCTGCTCTGCCAGCTCTTTATCCAGGTCATTCTCCTGACCTGGTGGCCTGTACACCTCCCCCACTGCCAGTGCCCTTCTTTTGGAGTTTTGAAACTGCATTCATAGGGCCTCGGTCTTGCCCTCATCCCCCCCTCCTCCCTCATACACCTTATCTCTTCTCTCATGTAGATTGCCATGCCCCCCCTTCCCCTTATCCCTGTGCTTCCTGAATATCCTGTACCCTGGGATCATTATATCCTAGTCCTAGTTCTGGGTGGCCCATGTTTCCTCTATGGCTGCTATGTCCACCCTCCCCACTGCCCAGAGAGCCTGTAGCTTGACTGATTTGTTACCTAAGCTTCTCACATTCAGTAAGACCACCCTCCAACCTGTGCCTTCCCTCCCACCTGGTTTTCTCCTCTCCTAACCCCTCCTTGCACCCCTACCCCAAATTCTTCTCTGATAGGTTTGGGGGTAAGCATGCTTGGCTCCCTTTTCTGGGATCCCCATCTGCCAGCTATCCTCACCCCACACCCACCTAGTTTAAAGCTATCCTTGATGTTATGTACCCCTCAAACCTCTGCTTTAATACCCCCTTCCCTGTTCATGTGCAACCTGCCCTCTGCATATAAATCCTTATTGTCTGAGGTTCTGCCCTGGTTCCCCATTATCCCATACCCCTTTGAGTGACACCACTCCCCCAACCAAGTGTTGAACTCCTTAGTCCTCCCTTTCCTTCCTGTGCTCACGCAGGGTACTGGGAGCACCTCAGAGAAAGCCACTGATTCCACCACTTCTTCACATAGCTCTCCTAGTTCCTCAAACCTCCTCCTCACTATTTACACCATCTCCCCCACCAGGAAGAAGGGGATCCCATAAAAGGCTCAATGTGAGTGCCGTATATACTCACGTATAAGCCAAATCTTTTTGACCTAAAATGAAGCTTTATATCGTATTCCTCGGCTTATACACAAGTCATTCAGTAGAAATGATAAAAGTGGTTCTTCAATTTTGGTTACCAGTAATTGGTACAGTAACACAATAATAAACCAGTCCCCCAATTTGGGTGCTTATGTTTGACCCTTTAGCTCCAGTTTGCTCTCCTCCCTATGGCGCCTCCAAATGCCTGCTATTTTTTTCTGTGTGCCTCAGTTTTGCTGTGCCCTTGGTGCCCAAAGAACAGCCCCAGTGTAATGTTAGCCCTTCTGGGCTCCAATAATTAAAACATACATAGATACATAGATCCATACATACATAGACAGTGTCAGCAGATAAGGGCCTATGGCCCACCCAGTCTGCCCATTTAAGTTTGTAAGTTCAGTTTATGTTTTCCAGGAAGTCTGTTGCCCCTTACCCCTGACCTCCAGAATTCCTTTATGTCTATCCCATGCATTCTTAAATCCCGTGATTGTTTCAGCCCCCACCACTTCCTCTGGCAGGGTGTTCCATTGTCCACCACCCGTTCTGTGAAGAAATTCTTCCTCATGTTTCCTCTGAATCGTCCTCCCTCCAACTTCATCCCATGCCCTCTAGTCCTGGAACATCTTTTTCGCTTAAAAATAGTGCATTCCTGCACCCTGTTCCTCCCTGTAAGATACTTGTATGTCTCTATCATATCCCCTCTCTCCCTCCTCTCCTCCAGGGAGTACATGTTCAGTACCTTCAACCTGTCCTCATAGGACTTGTGATGCAATCCATGCACCATCTTTGTTGCCCTCCTCTGAACCTTCTCTACCCTGTCTATGTCCTTACGTAGGTAAGGTCTCCAGAACTGCACAGTGATCTTTACACTGATTTAGTGATCTTGTGCACTGTAAATGCACTCCAGTGAAGTGGGGAATCACACATGTGCAATGCAATGCCTTTGAAGTTGCGACCGCTCAGCTTGTGATTGAACAAAATAGAGTTCAGTGGTCCCGGTGTCCCCTCTTGCTAAGAGGGACCCGGTGACCATAGCAAGGGCCACGATAGCCTGTTATTTCAAATAAATAGAGAAATCTACAAAGTGGTTACGATCGGAGCTCATAAATATTAATGAGCCAGGGCCTGGGTCATCATTCATATTCATCAGGGTGCTTCTGCCCTCAGGGGAAACTGTTTCAGCGACTGCTGAAAAAAGAAATACCAGTAATTGTAAAATAAATAATAGCAGCAACTGTTTAAATGTGTAATGGGAACAAACATTTGAAAGGGGAAAGTTAAATACTGTATATCCTCACGTATGGTGATCACTGTAGTGACTGTAAATGAATTCAGTGTTTGTACACATTTTGGTTTATAAAGAGTTATGCACCGGCTATATGTGAGTCAGTGTTGTTTGTAAAATCAGCTGATTGAATCTGGGAGGGGGGAGGTCGGCTTATACCTGAGTCGGCTTATGCGCAAGTATATATATAGTAATTATCACTCCACTCTCAGCCAGTGTCAAGGGTGTGATGAAGAGTAGAAGCTGTTATGTCACTAGCTTCCAGTTTTCTGAATGTGTCTCTGACAATTTATTAAGACCAGTGTCCCTCATTTACCCACATTTTGAGTATCTGTATCCAACATTTCAGTGAAAAAATGCTAAGAGGTATACAGGCTCTGCTATGCAAGTGGTTGTTTTGATCCCAGCCTCACCATAGCTGCTCCCTCTCCCCTTCAAATCTCTCAACTCTGTACTTTCTCTACATTTCTTACATCTTGAGTGTCTATATCCAACATTTCTGTGGCAAAATGCTAAGTGGTATACAGGGTCTGCTCTGCAGGTGGTGGGGTTTTATCACAGCTTTACCATAGATGATTCCTCTACCCCTCCAAATCTCTCAACTCTATACTTCCCCTGGACACCACTGCAGGCCAAACTCTGAAATGACTATCCATAGGCCTATAGCTGCCATTACTGGCACATGTAGGGGTCCCCAGCCCTTCTTTATTTTATTTTTATTTATTTTATTGCGAATTCGGAAAGTACCTTTGAGACCAAGACTCATTTACAAAGGATCCATGTCACATAAAGTAGAACATTACAACAGTGATCACACTTCTAAATGGACCATGTCAGCCAATGCCAGCCATATAGTCCCACCCTTATCTTACTTAGCATGTCCTTTCATCCTAAAATCAAAGCTTTGGAGCATGTATGGTACAAAATACTGTAATAAAACACATAATTTGAAAAGTTAAAACAAGCATTCCTAGGGTGCATAGATCATCCTATATAGAAACAGGGGTAGTATAGTATCATAATTGTGTACTGTTTACCCTAACCTGATGAAAGGATAATGTTTAAAAAAATCTGTTACTGTTGGTGCATAATATGTTAAAATCAATACTTTTAAAAATAAACATATCATAAAGTTTTCTGTTTCCCAAGACCCTTAGGTTTGTGTAGCCCCCTCTCCAAAGAAATCCTAGATGTGATCCTGGCTCACGTGACACTGTATGAAAACTTCCAGAAGTGTCATGCTCCAGTTGATCACAGGGTGGGGGGCTGAGAATATCTTTCTCTGCCTGACTCTGTTCATTGCCTTGTGGGAGTGAGAGTATGGTGAGGTGCATGATAATATCAGCTATTATGTGTGTAGAACTAAGTGTACTTTACTGAACCTTTGCTACTGTGTTATCCACTGGTTTGGGGGTTGCAGAAAAAGGAAGAGAGGAGGCCACGGTACAAAACAATGGGGGGCACACTCTGTGTGATGGCACTGCAGCCTTTTTTTCTGTGGTGGCTGGAAGCAATGTGGGAGAAAGACAAATGTGCAATAATCTGAGTATTTTCTTTGCTTGCATTTTTTTCCTGTATAAGTGATCAAAATTTACCATTATAATTGTGGGCCAGTGCAACCATCTGTTGGCTAGTGCAATTTTGAATCAACTTGTACTACTGGCTAGTGCAAAGAAAAGTTAAGGTTGACCTCTGGTTATGACATACATAATTTAAAACAAGAGACCCAGTGGACACCATCCCTCGCAGATTTGGCAAATCATAACATTTTTGCAATGTGCTTTCTGCTTTAAATGTCTACTCATTTATTTCATCAAAAGGAGGAGTGGGAATCTCTTACATTTTCAAATCAGAGTTCTGGCGTGAAAATAAACTCAGCCACCAATCAGCATGGTGGACCTCCCATCTGCTGATGCCCTATTCTAAACTGCTAACTTCCAGAGTTGGCCCACTTTAAAGTATGGTACACAGCCCTGTTGGCTTACTTTAAATAAGGTGCAGTACCCAGCCAATGTACTGGTGATTGGTGGGTACTGAGCTAATGGAGACAGCTATTGATCTCCCAAACATAAACAAATCCATAGCAGCTCAACCTATATAGTTTCAAAAACTTTAAATTGCTTTTCTCCTTGGGACAGTATCAGTTATGGCATATATAGACGTTAAAACAAAATACCCAGTATGCACCATTCCCCCTTCACACCTTGCAAATCATTAAATTATTACAACATGCTTTCTGCCTCAAATGGCTACTCACTTATTTTATCCCAAAGAGTAGTGGGGTTCTCTTAGTTTTTTAAATCAGAGCTCTGTTGTGAAAGTAAGCTAAGCTATCAGTATGAAACACTGACCTCCCATCAGCTGAGGCCTTATTCTAAAATGCTAACTACCAGAGTTGGCTCCCTTTAAATGTAGTGTATTGCCTTACTGGCTCACTTTAAATAAGGTGCCATCCCCAGCCAATGCACTGGTTATTTGTGGGGAACCAGGTAATGAAGACAGCCACAAATCTCCCACACATAAACAAATCCAAAATTAACAATTCCCCCATGTACTTTTACAAACTTTAAATTGATTTTCCCATTGGGGTGCTATTTGTTATAGTATATATAAGTTAAAACAAGAGGTCCAGTGTACATACACTCCCCCCCCCAAAAAGAATCAGATCATTAAATTTGCACAATATGCTTTCTTCCTCAAATGAGCACTCACTTACTTCATCTCACAGACTAATGGGGGTCTCTAAGTGTTTCAGATCAGAGCTCTAGTGTGAAAGTAAACTCACTCACCAGTTAGAAAGGTGGCCCTCCCATTGGCTGAGGCACTATTCTAAAATTATAACTACTCACCCAGTAAGACGTAAAAACAGTTCTGTCTGTAGAACTGCAGTGCCCTCAGGGACCCGTGCTTCTGCAGTTGTAGATATAAAACATACACACTGACCTCTGTTTGAAAATGTGAAAGCTCAGAGAAATGCATGACACCAAAACTGTAACAGTAATTCTGTCTGCAGATGCACAGGCCCATAAGGGGCCAGCACTTCTGTAGGCTTAGGTGAAAGGCTTACAAACTGACTTCTGGCTGCAGATATGCAGCTGCATTTAGAAATCCATAATACCCAAATTACACAAGTATTTCTGTCTGCAGAAACACAGGCCCCTGTGAGGTCAGTGCTTGTGCAGCCAGAGGTATTCACATATCACATAAAACATATACCTGCAGTTGTGGCTGCAGAAGCACATGCCCCAGTAGGGCCTGGGCTTCTGCAGGAGCAGAAACAAATCCGTGAATGTAGCACATCAGTGGTACTGTATGTGTGCAATCTTGGAAACAGTTTTATGTTTATCTTACCTGATGATGGCTGTCTGTGGTTGGTTGTGTGATCTTGCCCTTATGCTGCTTGGGGGATAGGAAGTTAGGGTAGGAAACCCTAATGCCACTTTTCTCAGCTTTTGGTGGATTAAGCTGAACCATAACTGGTGCATTAATGCAGTTTTGCAATGAATTTCCTTTCTTTTTGAGATAGTGGAATTGCATCCTCATTCATCTTGGGACCTGTTTGAACAGATACAGATGTGCAGGGCCCTGTGGGACCGACAAAATGGAAAGAGTCATGCATAAGTGCAGGATCCTCCAGGCCCAACACTTCACTGAGGAAATGGATATCAAGAATTCATGAGGCTGTCTGTCAGGCAGCAGAAGCACAGGGCACTCTGGGCACTGCACTTACTTGTGGCTAAAGTTCCATAGCACAGGGTAAAGAGTCTGTCTATCAGATGACGTGCAGGATCTTCTGGCAGCCATGGGTACAGAAGTGCAGGGCCCTATTCCAAGAGAAGAGTTTTCTTTATTATATGGTACTTGGGCCTGTTTGTGCTACCCTGCACCTTCCCTTCACAGGCTGGAAAGTGATGAAGCATCATTTATTTATTTATTTAAAGTTTGGTAATCAAGAGAGACACACTGAGCCAAGGCTCATTTCCAGGTGCGACCCAGGGGAGGGGGAAAAAAGAGGCAAGGTTATAAATTTCCAGGCTGGTTACAAATAGCCTGGGTAAAAGTAAAGTACACATCCAAATATACAAGTTACACATACAATACAAAAGATAAGAATAAAAATTGAGGTTTGCATAGTTAGCATGGGTGTTACAATGCAGTATGTACAGCACGAGCACTTAGTTGGGCTGTATTAGCTACAACTGAGCTAGCATGTCTTTAGCAGCCTGATAGGCAGCAGGGGGCTTAGCCTGGCTGACAGCAAGAGCGGGGCGGGGTAGAGAGTGGGAGATGGCAGTTTTAAAGAGATTTAATGAGGGCAGCACATGGAGTGATGTTTGAAGGAAGTTCCAGTTGTGATGGAAGAAGTAAGAGAAAGCTGCCTTCCTAGAGTTTGAGTAGGGATGGGGAAGGGTAAAAGTGCAAGGGTCTCTTGAGCGGAGATGATAGGATGGATGGGAGGTGGGGGAAAGGAGGGAGATGAAGTAAGGGTCGAGGGAGCCAAAACTGTGTTTGGCTGTGGCAACAGAGGCATGGCAGTGGTAGGGGGAGGATGGGGGGTAGTGACAGAGAGGAGTAAAGGGTGCAGTGGTGAGTCCTAGGGAGATCATTGAAGGCAAAATTGAAAAAGGCATTGAATAAGGAGTCCAGCCTTGAGACAGTGGAGGCAGAGGCAGACCCAAAGATGATGTCAGCATAGTCAAAGTAAGGTAGTATTGTTTTTGTGAGTAGTATATGGCAGACAGGGGAGGAGAGCTCTTCTTTATTTCTGTAGAAAGCACCATCTTAGGGTGGAGCTTAGAATGTAAGTAGCTGATATGAGTTGTGTAGTCTAGGTGGTTGCCCAGCCAGATGCCTAAGTACTTCTAGGCAGAGACTGTGTCCAATGAGGTACCATGGAGGGTAGAGAAAGAGGGGTATATGGAAAGTTTGGAGATTTTTTTGGGGTGCTGAAAGTCACGGATACCATTTTCTTGGCATTGACTTTTAGCTGGTTGGCATGCAACCATTGTAGAACATGGGTAAAGTCATTTTTCAGCTGTGTCATCACCATAGAGACCAGAAGTGTGGAGAATGGTGTCATCTGCATAAAGATGCATTTGGAAGGAGAAGCTTATAGGAGGGATATTGTTAAGAAAGATAGAGAAGAGGATTGGACCTAGAATAGAGCCTTGGTATACACCAGCTAGAATTGGGGGGAGGGGGATGGTATCTCCAGCAAGGCCATGTTGGGAGAAACTAAACAGGTGGGATCTGAACCATTCAACTGTATGAGGGGAAAGGCCAGCAAGTTCAAGTTTATTGAGGAGGAGAGGATGGGAGACAGAATCAAAGGCCTTGGTTAGGTCTATGAAAATGGCAGAGGTAAGGTGCCCTAGGTCCACACCTAAAAGAATGGCATCTGTGACCCAGAGAAGAGAGGAGACAGTTAAATGATTTTTCCAAAAGCCAGATTATTTGGGGAAGAGGAAGTTTGTGGAAGAGAGAAAGTTGATGAGCCTCATTAGGACTAGGGACTCCTGGAGCTTGGCTAATATAGGGAGGAGGGAGATGGGGCTGGGCTGGTAGGGGAGAGGAAGTTTGTGGAAGAGAGGAAGTGGGTGAGCCTGGTTAGGACTAAGGACTCCTGGAGCTTGGCTAACATAGGGAGGAGGGAGATGGGGCAGGAATTTTCTGGAGTGCAGTGATCACCTTCTTTGTGAAGGATGATCACTTAGGCAGATTTCCGGGCCTGGGGGACTGTGCTAAGGGAGAAAGAGAGGTTTAGTAGATGAGACAAGGGATGTGTAATGGCTGGGGCTGATATTTGAAGGAGGACAGGGTCAAGCTAGTCAGGGCTAGGTTTCTGAGGATTCTGTGATTGAAGGATATGAAGAACCTCATGAGCTGTGATAGGGGAGAAATTAAAACTATCTGGAGACCTACCAGGTCAATATGTCACAAATAGCACCGCACAATGAATACCATATGGAATACATCACACAATGCACTAGCACGATAGGGTACAAAACCCCACGTGACATATATGGCGCACTCGGTTTTGTACATTATGGCACATAGTTTGGGAAGAGGAGTGTCGTAACACCTCCATTTGGGAGGTGGTCCACCAAGCTACATCCATGGCTCAGTGGAATGAGCCACAACAGTACAGAATATTGATGTGCATCTGTGGACCGTGGCTCAAATCCTGGTCCCAGACATTTTGGAAATGGCATTGTGCTGTGTTTATTTTTTCCCGGTCCTGGTGTTTCTTCCCATCCCATGTTGACCCCCCCGGAGTTGATTATTTTATTGAGGGGGTCAGGGTGCACAGCAAAAGAACGAAAGAAACACATGTTCCCATCGCCTAAATGCTTTTTGGCACTGTGTCTGTGTGCCAGCAAAGTATCCACTGACTACAGCATGATACATTGCTGCGTGGTTTTGTCATTCTCGGTAATGACCCAGTGCCATTTGGAGATGGGGAAGTATGCTAGAAAAAGGGATTAATAGGGGTGGAGGGAATGTCACAAGTTGTGAAGAAATTGTTTAGAATGGAGGCAACATGACGGGGTCAGAGACTAGCTTGAGGAGGGAGGGGGTTGAAGATTTTGAGTGGGGTTGAAAAGGGAAGAGAAGGTTTGCCAGAAGTTGTGAGGAGAGTTCTGGCTTTCCTGTGATGTATTCCTGAAGTACTGAGCTTTGGCTGCTCTAATTACTTTACTGCATGAGTTTCTTTGAGTACAGTATTTAGGGAGGCTGGTGTGGGAGAGTAAAGCCTTATAACATGTTCACGCATGGTCACGAGAGGTGCAGAGCTTCATGATGTCAGCTGATATCCAAAGGTGGCAGAAGTGTCTTACTCTGTGGCATCATGATTGGGCTTGAGTGCTTCATGTTTTATTTGGTGCATGGCAGAAGAGAGACAGTGCAGTGTTTATGTCAGCAGAAGAGTAGAACAGGGACAAGTTGTAAGAAGAAAGAACATGTATGAGTGCGGTAGTGTTTAGGGAATGTAAGGATCTAACCCAACAGTAAGTAGGAGAAGAGTGGGTTAGCTGTACTTCGTGAACGTAGTAAGTCATGAAGAGTCATTGAAAATGTCAAGGAGGGTTCCAACACAGGAGATCCAATGGGGGTGAGAGGCCAGAATCCAATCCAGGAGGGTATGGTTATTGGAGTGGGGGTAGGGTGTGGTGGGTTCGCTTATGAGCTGGTGGAGGTTTAGAGATTCTATTTGTTGTGTAGTAGGTTTTAACAAAGGGGAGGCTCAGTTCAAGTTGAAGTTACCAAGTAGTACAAGTTCAACCGTGGAGGCAAGGGATGATGTTTAGGAGATGGTGTCAACCATGGAGGAGTGGGAGGTTTTAGAGGAGGTAGAGCACAGCATTGAAGATGGGGAGAGAGCAGGGGAGTAATAATTTAATAAGGAGGAGCTTGTGTGCCTTTGAAACTGACTCACTAGTAATGATCGAGCATGGTAGGTCTTGACTGGAGTACATAGCTACACCACCACTGCACTTGGAGCAGTCCTGCTGGAAGAGGTGGTAGTTGAGTAAGGAGAGTTGGGAGTCAGAGATTCTGGGAGAGATCCAGGATTCGGTGATGCAGAGGATGTCAGGGGAGCGTTGGGATACCCAGACTTAAAGGAGGCCAATCTTTGGGAGTAAGCTCCTGGCATTGAGGTAATATAGCCTAAGACCTTTGGGGAGTGGAAAAGATTGTGTTGTTAGCCTGGGATTTGGTTATATGTCCCCAGTTAGTAGGAGGAGTAGTTAGATAAAGAAAGGTTTGTTTGCAGATTTGTGTAGTTTAGTCAGTATGTAATGTGTAGGTTTGTGTGTTGGCTTATAGGAGAGACACAGCCTGTGGATGAGCTCCAGGTTGAGAGAGGGGGAGAATAAGAGGCTTGTTAGAGGAATGGGGAGAGGTGTGGGGGGATGTTGTGAGGAGGGATGGGGCTTATTGACCATGGTAGCCATGGGTAGGGGGAGCAAGTGGTGGAGGGGTAAGTGGAAGGGGGAGACAAGAGAGGGCAGGAGGGATAGTGCAATGAAGCAGAAGGTTAAGTGGTGCATTATGAGATATGAGAGGAGTTAACTGGTGTGGTTTGGGTAATTGAATGAGGGGGTGTACAAGATGGGAGCCTGGTAAGCTGGAAGAGAGGAAGGGATGTTATCTTTTGGTGATGATTTATTGTGATCTGCTATGTGGTGATTGTAGGGCAGAATTTGAAACAGGATATTAGATAAGAATGATTAAAAAGGGATTTTAGATTAAAACGAGGCATATAGAAGAGGAATACGTGTGAGTGTAGTAATAGTATAATTAGAACTACAAAGTCACACATACCCCCATAATGCAAAGCATCATGGACTAGATATGCAAATCACCATGAAATTAATGTCATGGTGATTTGCATACCTATCCCATGATGCTTTGCAATATGTAGGTATGTGTGATTTTTTATTTTTTGAAACATGGCTTTATGGTCAATGCCATTTGGGGTAACCCTTGCCTCAATGCTTTTGCACTGAGGTTCTTTGTCTTATAGTATAATTAGATCCAGATGGGGTTGTTCAAGGATATCAATTTAATGAAATGTGCTCAGCACTTAGAATGCAGTGTGCTTTGGAGTAGATGGGAGTACTTAGTGCATTTACTTAGGACCGCAGCAGTAAGTCTCTATTTTGTTAGAAGAACATTAGAGGAAAGCATGGGGTGCACAGGTAGCAGGTATTGAGGGATTACAACTGTATATGGTGGCTAAGGTAGAGGAGTTAGATTGAGTTATATACTGTATAGAGGTGAGGAGCCACATCTGCAGCTGTTTGAGGGACGAATTGGGATAGGCCACACTTAGATAGGTGATGAGGTGCTCAATGATTAGAAGGGTGGGAGGACTGGATGGAGATAGGAATAAAGTCTGGTCACTGTACCTGGGTTTGAGTGGTGGTGGAAGAATGGGTGGGATATATCACAGAGCTGCAGCAGCCACACAACGTGAACAGTGAGTGCTAGTACACCTACAAAAAATGCCTTGTGCCTGGGCCTGTGTAATGAAAGCAAACACCAAGAGAGGCAAACAGTTCAAGTACCTAGTGCCTATTTTGTGTCCTCAGGGGACTAGCCGTGGATTCAGGATGGGTCTGAAAGTGAACTGCCCTCTCTACTGCCAGGGAGACTTGGGGTGCAACTGAGGAGGAGCCTGAAATGAGGAAGGATTAAATAGGTAAATCAGGGCAAACAGGGAGCAGGGACAATTTAATAGACAAAGCAGTAAGCCAGAATTCCCACCTTTGAAAACTGGGAGAACAAAAAAGTTCTGTGAGTAGATTAAGATGGAAAAATGACATGGAGCAGTTACTGGCAGGGGAGAGGGTCTGGGAGGACAAAGAAACTGTAACAGCAAATGTAATGAGAAAATGCAATAGGACAGAGGTGCCTCAAAAGTCAAAAAGTGAGAGAGCAGGAATAGGGACAGAGGAGCCTAGATGATGATTTAGTGAAAGAGCAGGAATAGGGAGGGTACAGGAAAATAAATTATCTACACTGGCCGCTAAGGCTGAAGTGATCAGTTCAAACAGCATGGGAAAATAAGGGCTGCAATTTACACAGGTAACTAAGAACAGTAAGGTTCAGAAAAAAGAAACACACTGCACAGGTGTCTAACACAAAAATCATCTGAATGACATGGGATAGGGGCTGCAAATCTACACAGGTACTTTAGGCTAAAGATCAACTCTAACAGCTAAAAACATGGTGAAACAGCAGACAGAGCCGTGCTAGGAGAGCTATGTAACATGCTTAAGATAGCTACAGGTTAAGTATGGTGCACACAAAAATACAATCTGAGCAGTGTAAAAGTTAGCTCTAGTATACAGGTAGGACTATGAACAGCAGCACATTGATGTACAGACTATATTATGGACTGGTGTGCGCTGGAATAAGCAGAGGAGTAAGGGGAACATAAGGGATAATCTAAATACATGTGCATTGCTCAGCTGAAATACATAAAATCAAACCAAATCAAACTAAATCAATTTAAACATAGACTGTACAGATTATAATGACTGTGTAAAATAAATCATAGCAGGGTTCACCACAGAGCCACAGCAGCCACAGCAGCCACACAGTATGTACAGTCAGTGCTAGTACGCTGACAAAAAATGCCTCATGGCTGGGCTTGTGTAATGGTGCCGAACACCAAGGGAAGCAAGCAGTTCAAGCACCTGATGCCTACAGTATTTTGTGTCCTCCAGGGCTGGCTGTGGATTTTCAAGGGGGGGGGGCTGGAAGTCAGCTGCCCTCTCAACCACCATGGAGCCTTGGGGTGCGATTGAGGAGGAGTCTGATGCTTATTTAATTTCGTCCTGGGGCCGGCCGTGGATTTAGGGGGGAGGACTGGAAGCAAACTGCCCTATCGACCACCAGGGAGCCTTGGGGTGCAACTGAGAAGGAGCCCGGTGCCTATTTCATGTTCTCTGAGGGCTAGCTGTGGATTCGGGGGGGGGCTGGACGCAAACTGCCCTCTCAACCACCATGGAGCTTTGGGGTGCAACTCAGTCATAGAAAAGCCTAATAGCACTGTCTTCCCAGCCACTGCCCATCTAGCAGCCTCACTGAGCTCTTCCCAAACTCAACTCCCTGGCATGGGAACACAAAGCATTACCTGCTGGGCCAAAGACTGGCCCTGCTCATAACATTTCTTAATATATATATTTTAAATGTTGACCGCAAATTTTCAATCTAGTCATTTTATGACTTCGCCTTATAAACCTAACATGTGGCATTTATAAAATAGTGCCTGAAATGCCATTTTGCACCACAAGTGTGAAAACATGATTCAGTCAGAATTTAAAAAACACCACCTATCACATTCATGAGGTGGTGTGAAAAAATGGCTATCATGACATTTGGGAGTCAAATATTGAAAACTATGTAGGTTATGAGGTAGTCTTGAAAATTTTCAACATACATTCACAATTTCGTTGTTTTTAAATATTTTCACCCCACATTTTGAACATAGTACTGTTATGACCCTATGTTATGAACCAGTAGGTGAACATTTTAAAATACTGGCTGAAAGGTGATTTTGAAGAGGGGGTGTGAAATTACCTTTTGGCCCAGATTTGAAAAATCTCACCTGCCTTGTTCATGAGGAGGAGTGCCAAAAAGGCCATGTTGAAAGTTTAGTGGAATAACATTGAAAATTAGCTGAGTTATAAGTAAACTATGAAATATTTCAATGTTCACTCATAACTTGGGGATTTTACCACCACATTTTTCAACATACAGTGAATTCCACCAGGATAAAGTGCAGTGTAACAGGTTTCCTGCATGACAAAAAGGATTAACTCCCATTGAAATTGCATTGTTTGCTGCAGTAACTCTACTGCAGAATTCTACAGAGTTGGTCATCATCCTGGTGGGCTTCACTGTAGTTTTCATATGATCCCACATCATGAACCTGGTAGGAGAAAAATTACAACTCCCACACAAATGGTGATTTCACCAAGTGACTGTGAAATGCACTTTTTGGAGAGATTTCAAAAATGTCACCTACTGTACCTTGTTCATGAAGTGGGGTTCCAAAAAATTTCTGTTATAAATTTGGTGTAAAAATGTTTAAAATGACAATGTTATGAGCAGTAGTTCAAAATGCCTTGAAATACATTAACTGGACTTACCCTTTTCTTTATATCTCAGTCATAGTTCCACAGGAGGACAGCTTTCTGATTGGAAAGTGGGTCTATGACATGGCACATTGTTTAGGTAAGTGAGAGGCATGTGGGGTGGTGGGGTGTTGAGGTCAGGTGGATGTGTGGGTGTGTGGGAGACAGAGAGTGACACTGGACAATTTTCTTCTTTGAAGGTTAAGATACAAAAGAAAATCAATGAGCTAGTTTTCTTTTGTTACAAAGACAGACTAACACTGGAGATCGGGCACCACAGTGTTGGCATATTGTGTTCAGCGGCACTGGGGTGATCACCCTAGTGTTGCCACTATGTGTTTGGGAGGCAGGCCACCTGGAGGGGAGAAGCACTAATATGAAGCAGTACTGGTGCTGACTGAACTGAGAGGGGAGGGTGCCTGACATGTTACAGAATAGGATTGTAAGGATGAGGGAAGGGCTGAGCTGGGAGGGTGAGGGAGTATACACTTTAAATATGGAAGTCAGGAAAGATGAGTGAGGGCTGGATGAGCTGGGAGGGGAAGGGATCACTGAGCATGTGAGTATCAGTATTTTGGGTTAGAGTCGAAAATTCCTGTCATATCACTTTGTGTGTGACAGTGGAATTCTCAGCTCACAACCAGAAAAATGGCTTCTCTCACTCAGCTGGGCACCTACGATTCTGGGGTGCACAGGAAAGGTATTTCTACACTGAATTAAAACAAATACTAGAATCTAGCTAAATGGATCCCATTAACTGTGAGGATCTGGTTGCATTTTTCAAAAATATATTTTTTTAACATTACATTTTGTATTAAAGAATTTTAAAAAAGAAACATCAAAACATAACAAACAGTCAGGTAATATAACATGACAACTTCAAAAATTATAAAAAGTAATAGAAATATAAATAAGATGACCATATCGATCTGTAAATACCTTTTCTTAAACAGGCCCAGAATTAAACAATTTAATCCTGTTTAATAGCATAATACAAAGTACAGTATATAATTTGCTTTACTTGTGAAAGCAACAGAGATTTAAAACAGTAAATCAATAAAAAAACACAATACAGTAAAGCAACTCACAGGAAGAAGGTTGTTTGGTTTGGAAGGAAAGTCATATGTTACAGAATTAATCCATCTCCCCAAGGCAAAGTGGGAGAGATGCTCTAAGGATGCTTGATGTCCCATTGCCATTAACCATTTATTAAATGTAGATATGTCAGGTGATCTCCAGAGTAAAAGCTTTTTAGCTTGAACTGCGGCAGTGATAACCTATTTCAGAAGAGGATGGCTCTTAGATATAGGGGACTGAGGAATACCCAGTAGTATTAAAGAGGAATCAAACTTTATTGTTGGCGGGACTATTGTTTTACAGAAATTCAGTGTATGTTTTCAGAACTATGCAATTGCAGATCAGTGCCTCAATATGTGTGAGAGATAACGTGGGGCTTGGTTGCATTGCCAGCAGTTATTGTCATTGAGGAGACCCATAGAATGAAGGATTTGAGGTGTGTTTTTTTAACTGAGTAAGTTGAGCTTTTCAGTCTTTACGTGCTGTATGTGCCAAATACTAGGCAGTCATCCATTGAGAGTCTGTAAAAACAACCCCCAGTTCCTTTTGTCAGGATGGGTTTATTGATTTATTTTTTTTAAATTTGGTAGCCGGGAAAGGCACAAAGAACTGAGGCTCATTTCCAGGTATGACCTGGGGAGAGGGTAGTGGGATATATAATAAAGAGACAAAACAGCAAAACACATGAGTAACCAAAGTAGAACAATATGTACAAGGTAGAGAATGCATAAACAGGTATCATTATTGGAGTATCATAAATTGAGAAGGTGCAGAGTGTAGCAGGCAGTGTAGTACAGCATAGACAATATACAGTATACATAGGCAAAATAAATAAATATGTAGGTTCATTAAATGTAATTGGGCTATGGATGCTGGAGTGTTGTCCCTAAGTTGTGTGTATAGATATATATATATATATATATATATATTACAAGAAGCAGATGCTGAAGTGGTTGAGAGCAGTGGTTCCTGTGTACATCTTTCAGATGAGAAGAGAGCAGTGTTCTTAACTGGAAATAAAAGCAAAAGTATTTTCTGGGAATATGAAAAATGGATATTAGAGTTATCCATTTTCCATGCTTTTTGTTTTGAAGAAAAAAAAGATGGTGGCCATCACAACCCAAATATTTTTTCAGGCCAAAGAACACTAATATGTTTGAAAGCAAAATGCTCATGAAAGCAAAAATTTAGTGTTATAGCAGAGGGTTGTCCCAAATCCCTATTAGGCACTCTCAGAAAAAAAAACAACTTTAAATTCTTATAACTCTTGAGCCAATTAATATTTTATCACAAAACATTCGAAAGGATCTACCTTGTCATTGGCCTCTTCTAATCTGAAAGTCTCAGAAAAAATTCTGTACCATCTAGGCTGTAATTGAAAGCAAAAAAACAGCTTAACGAAACAAAAAAAAATGAGTGGATTTTATCATTTTTTTAACACCAGGGGTGTGATTTTCAGTCATTTTGGAACTAAGTCCCATACTGCAGCCACCATCTGTGTTACAAATTCTCTGCATCTGCAGACATTTGCATCTTCAACTTGTGCACCTGTGGGGGGGGGGGGATATTAAGCCAGGTCCAACCAGGGTTAACATTCTTCTGCAACTGTGCCAAAAAAGTGCTCCAAGCCACTGTAAATCATGGAGCCAGTCATAAACTGGCTCCAGCTTTGAAAATACAGTTTGCCTGTGGGAAAACTGCAGCTCCATAAGTGAATCCTCACATGTGCCAGTTTCTCCCCACACATGTGCTGATTTCTGGGGGATGAAAATCCAGCCTCAGAACTCAGAATCTGGTTAATCAAAACATCACAAAATCTCCCACATCTCAAGACCTAACAGCCACACTGAGCACGTCATATGTTGTGGTATTTCGTTGAATGCCTCCAAAGTTATTAAGATACAGAAATTGGGGTTTAACATTAAACCACCGACTCAAGCCTGAGTATACCGGTGCTACCCTGCCTGTGTAATATATGATTAACTGCAGACATTAGAGTTAAAGAACACAAAGCACAAAAGAAGGGAAATTAAAAACATTAGGGGTTTGGGGCTTCAGAGTACTGGTGAATCAGTGGTGGGGTCTTCCCTGGGGTTGTCAGCCACAATGTCCACTACCTCCCCTGAGCAAACAAGGTCAGGCATGATCTCTTTTGTTCACACAGGGACCAAAGAGGATTACAGTGTTGGACCTTAGCTGGGTAAGTATAGAGTAAGGGTGTGTGTGAGGTGGTGGGTGCTGAGTGGGAGGGGGAAGGGATGGCAGCACACTACATGGTACCATTTTCAATATTTCAGGGTTAAAAAGAAAATGTAAAAGACATTGTGGGATGGTTTTCTTTTGTAAAGGTACTTCTGACACTGGAGATTGGACACCCCAGTATTGGCATGACACAGAAGAGCACCAGGGGGGGATTCCCCGGTGTCCCAGACTGCTATTTTGGGGGGAGGAAGGTTGTCTTTGTCAACACAGCGGATTCAGCACCCTGGTTTTGTCAAGAATACATTATGGACATGGGGGGGGGATATTTTGGAGGTTGGGTGAATGAACTGGCACCAGGCATGGGCACCCTGGTATTGGACTATATTATTAACCACTAAACTGGCACTGGGGATTAGGCACCCTGGCGTCCAGTTCAAATACATAAAACTGTTCATGCAGCTAGTGATAGACATTCCATTAAAGAAAAAGACACACACACACACACACACACACACCATGCTCAACATGGGCAGGGCTATGCACTGACATGTGGCACCATCCCTGCTGAATGAAAACAACAGAATGGCATATGTAGACAGGGAGATGGCCCTGCCAGCTGGTAAATGAGTACACATCCTTAATAAGACCGCATGACTTCATTTGGTTATAGAAATTCAGCTAACTTTAGAAAACAGAACAGCCTGTGTTAGATATTTAAAAAGCTAAAGTCAGTACCTTGGATCAAACTCTATGAAACCTGCAAGTTTCATGTTTCAAATCACCTTAGATTTTTAGTTATAGGTGAGCAGAAAAAATGTTTCAATTGTGTGATTTTTGTATTTCTTTCTCTTGTCTATCTTCCCCCCCACCCCCATGAACTGATTGCACTGTCTCTGTGTTTTCCAAATTTCAAGTAAATCACTTAAAAGGGGGCAAAGTTATCAAGGTGCAAAAGTTGGGGTTTAACATTAGAGTGCTTACTCAACCCTAATATACAGGTGCTACCATGCCAATGTAATAGATCCAAAAAGTGGAAACGTGTGTTTTCTGGCTGTTTTTTTTTTGTTCTCACCTACAGACCAGAGGTTTTGGAATTGTCTTTTGAAATTTTTTGGGTAGAAGAAGTTTGCCCTTGAGAAGGGCCTTTCTTTTGGTTTTGTGAAAAAATATTAATTGGTTTCTGAGTTATAAAGATTTGAAATTTTGGTTCTGAGTATGCTCACTAGGGTCTTTATATGTGTGAAGTGAGAGAAGAAATTTGGCTCACAGAAGAAGAATCTTCTTTCATGAGCCAAAATTCTTCTTTTGTGAGAAAAAAAAATATTCTTTCGTATGGCCGCCATCTTTTTTCTTTGTTTGTTTGTTTTGTTTTAAATTGAAAACCCATATTAATAATGCCAAAAACAAACACCAGAATCTAGTTAAACTGAACCTGTTTAGCTCAATAATGAGTTTGTTTTTAGAGAAAAGACCCCAAAATATGGTTTGGGACATCTGTTCAATCCTAGGTGAAAGTTTTAGTGAAGGTTTAGTGAAGGCTGATATGAAATAATGTGTCCTTTCAAGAGAACAGCAGGACTTTCTTGAATTGAGAAAATGCAGCTGGAGTCATGCTGCCAGCTTCAGATGAAGCAGTGAGCCAGCAGGCTTAGCGAGAGCTCATACGAAAGAATGGTATGAAATAATCAATAGAATTGATCATTTTAAGAAACACTACAGCTTACTTTATATAAGCTTAAGGTATAATGTATGAATATAAAATACCATTATATCCTTGTGTGCTGACATGTTTTTTACCATTGTTTTTTCTATAATTTTCTCTAGGTGTAAATTATTCTAAGTCCCCACAGGAGAATTCATCAAGATGTTTATCTGTCTGATACATAAGCTGTTCTAAAGATTGTTCTAAAGTTTGCAACTTTTAGAATATTGAGAGAATTCAAAGTAATTAGAAAAGTAAAAAAAAACAAGTGTTTATAATAAGATTTCATGTAATATTGCAATGTATTTGTCTTTAAGACAAATGCCTTGATTTTAGTTGGATATGTAATGAATCAATTAGACTCTTGATGGTATATAAGAGCATTGTCTGTTTGGTTGCACTAGCTCTGAAGAAGCCCAGAGTGCTGGGTGAAACGTAAGCACAGAGATGGTGCTGTGTGTACTGTTTGATTGTCTTGGTGCTCTGGATGTGAATAAACTGCATTCGCTTTAAGTAGCAGTTTGGACATTTTATTTTTTACTGGGTGAGCGGTGTGTGCTCCTATTCTGCCTTGTACACTTATCTATTGGGTTAGCACCACCAACCTTGTGCCACACTTCCTCTGTTAAGTAGTTTTGTATCTATTAGTGTGTGCACAGGTTTATATTCGAGTAACAATTCACCCAGTCAGAAGCAACCTTCCATCAATTCTCACCATGAATGGCAACATTGTGACTCAACCAAACGGAGAAACAGGAGGCAACATGGATATGACAGAGAGCAGCTAGTATGATTCCCTCTTTGTGGAGGACAGTAGTAACAATCCACTGCTGGTTAACATCAATTGACCAATTAAGCAACCTGGTGCATTGGACACTAATGGAACAGGTACTATCACCATTAGAAATGCTTTTTTAAAATGGAAAAGTTTGCCACTAAGGCTAGATGAATACATTGGGTGCATGTCTCCATGCAAGCATATCTGGCAGTTAAGAGAGCACAGAGGGGCCTTCGTATACAAAAATGTTTGGCCTCGGGGGAAGAAAGGGTTAATTTTGTGAAGAAATGGGGCATTATACTTACTGAGGCTACCGATAAACTAATGGAGTTGGTAGAAGATAGTTTGAAATAACTGGTTGAGACCACTGGACAATTAAAACAACAGGAATTAATTGTCAACTCTTTTAAAGATCATATTGATTTTCATGCTTACCAGAGGAAGTTTAAGGACTATTTGAAATATTATGATGCCAAATTGCAGGCGCAAAAGCAGAAAAAGTTTCTGAGAGACACTGAAGACTTGCTACATAATCGAATCTTTAATTGGAAAAAAGTCTCAACAATCGACAACAGAGGGTAACCCATTCAGCATCACCATGACAGCCCCTCTAATTATAGAGAACAATAAGGGATCACGCTCTATTTTGAAACAAACTTCTTCAGTGGAACAGACTGATTATAGTATGGGAGAGAGTACATCAGATTTCGATAGTGAGCCAGGTACGAATCATTTTTTAGGATTTACTCCTCCTGGATGAGGATATCCCAGGAGGAGCAGCAGAAGAACCAGGTTCCAGTTCCCAGCAGAAACAAACAATGGAGGAGGGCATGGCATGGTAAAGGGAAGAGGACGAGGAAGTGGCCATTTGGGTCACCCTGTGGTAACGAACAGATATTAAATGTAATAAACCTGTCCAATCAGACTTTAACTAAACTAGAAAATAGAGTGTTGTCAAAAGGACTTTCCTTTGTGCCTACTTTCACTGCAAAACATTTCGATGTTTTTATAGACTTACAGATGTTTGTCAGAAATATTAATTTGAAGGTGTTTTTTCTAAACAGGAACAAATAAGAAATGATGGGGAAAAGGAGGGTAGACAGGCTAATAATAATAATATTGATGGTAATGCACAGGAGTCTAATATACCATCATTTAGAGCCATCTTCACATGTTGCCCCCTTTTTACCATTCTGTGAAAATGTTCCTACAATGTTGTTTACAGGACCTGGATTTAAGTTATAATACCCAGGATCCTAAAATGCCTTTTTGTAAATTGACAACAGAGGAAAGAAGAGCAATGTGCAATTCGGCACAGGCATCTGATATCACTATCAAGCCCTCTGACAAGGGAGGGGGGACAGTGATAATAAATACAGAGCAGTATGTTCAAGAAGCCTATAGGCAACTCTCTAATAGGGAATTCTAGGAAAAGTTAAACCATAACCCCACTGATAAAATAAAAGGGGAAGTGAAAAGGTACCTGTTGGAACTTTTTGAAAGTGGAATGGTTACCACAGATGAATTATGTTATCTCACAGTGCAAGCACCTAACATTTTGGCTTTTTACATGCTTCCTAAGGTCCATAAGGACCCGGTTTCACCACCTGGACACCCAATAGTATCGGATTTGGGTTGGGCTACTGAGCCCATTTCTAGATTTGTTGACAGCTATATTGGCCCTATAGTGATTGAAACCAGGAGCCACATCAAGGGTACTAGCCATATGCTGTCTATATTGGGTGAAATGCAAATCGATGAAGAGTGGCTTCTTGTAACACTTGATGTGGACTCCTTGTACACTAACATCCCTAAAGGGGAGGGTATTTTTGCAATCAAACAGACATTGTTAAAATGCATGAATAGCAGCCAATCACTGATAAATATAACTGCTTTGACTGATATTGTACTGAGTAACAATATGTTCATGTTCAAGGGAAATCTTTATAACAAGTCAAAGGCACTGTGATGGGTACTACCTTAGCACCGAATTTAGCAAATATATACCTTAGTGAATGGGAGGACAGGGTCATTTTTGATGCTGGAGTGAACAAATACATACAGAAAGTAGAAGTCTATAAACATTTTATAGACAATATTTTCTAGTGTGGAAAGGCACAGAACAAGAACTGAGGGAGTATGTATGCTATTTGGAACACAGCAATGAGAATTTGCATTTTGAAATTACAGTGGATCGAGAACAAATTAACTTTCTCGATCTCACTGTACTAAAGCACTCTGATGGTACTTTGATAACAGATCTATTTACTAAACCAATGGATAAGAATAGCCTCTTACTCGCTACCAGCTGCAACCCACCTCACTTGATTAAAAATTTACTGAAAGGACAGTTCCTAAGGGTTAAACATTATTGTTCAAAACCAGAGTTGTTTAATGTAAGAGCAGGGCAATTGGTTAACAAATTTATCAAAAGAGGATATAAGGAGCAATTTGCTAGAAACATTGCACAAAATGTTAATGAGATATCCAGGGAATCCATTTCCAGACCAAAGAATAAAAAGAAAAATGAAACACCTCTTACTTTTGTGAACACATATGGGGGCACAGGAAATAGTGGGAATTGTGAAGAAAAACATCACGATCCTACGTAGTGTCCCAGAATTGAAATCTTGGTTGGAGAGCCCCCTTCGTGTTGCATACCGAAAAGGCAGCAATATCAGGGATAAGTTGGTTAATGGTTATCAAGCAGACCCAAAGATGAATTTACAAAAAAGAGAGTGGGGCACAAAAAGATGTGGCTTTTGTAGGACATGTGGTGCCATGGAGACGAAAGACAGTTTTCTGAATCCTAGAAGTGGGATGTTGGAGAAAATCATTGTACCATAGATTGCAATACCACAGGTGTAATTTACTGTTTGAACTGCACATGTGGAGCCTTTTATGTAGGCAGAATGAAAAGAAAGCTGCGGTTCAGAATAAATGAGCTTCTACTGGTGATCAAAAATAAAAATCTCACATATGCCATGGCAGCACATGTCCTCACGAACCCTGGTAGTAATCATTGGGTTACAGCATTTGGTCTGGAAGTGGTTCCGAGAGATATTAGAGGTGGATATTTCAATGATGCCCTTGACTGCTATGAACAAAAATGGATTTACAGACTTGGAGCATTGCAGGATAAGGGGCTGAATGATAAATTTGAATGTAGTACTTTCCTTAAGCATAGGAGAAGATAGAAGTGACCCCCTGTTTATTATGAATTTAAAGAGTACTGATTAGAATAACATACTTACAGCATCACAGAATTAGGGACATAATAACATTAGAAATATTAAAAACATTGAAAATTTGTGTTACTTAATTTTCATAAATACAGAAGGTGACAGAGATATCCCTTTGTTGCTTTGTACATTTTTTCTAAATCTTAAAAATTCTAATCTTTAAGAATTATGTAATAAATAGAATCGATTGTTTTAAGAAACACTACAGCTCACTACATATAAGCTTTAGGTATAATGTATGAATATAAAATACCATTATATCCTTGTGTGCTGACATGTTTTTTACCTTTGCTTTTTCTATCATTTTCTCTAGGTGTAAATTATTCTAAGTCCCCGCAGAAGAATTCATCAAGCTGTTTATATGTCTAATACATGAGTTTTTCTAAAGATTTTTCTAAAGTTTTCAACTTTTAGAATATTGAGAGAATTCAAAGTAATTAAAAAAGTAAAAAACAAGTGTTTATAATAAGATTTCATGTAATTTTGCAATGTTCTGTATGTGTCTTTAAGACAAATGCCTTGATTTTAATTGGATATGTAATGACTCAATTAGACTCTTTATGGTATATAAGAGTATTGTCTGTTTGGTTGCACTAGCTCTGAAGAAGCCCAGAGTGCTGGGTGAAACGTAAGCACAGAGATGGTGCTGTGTGCACTGTTTGATTGTCTTAGTGCTCTGGATGTGAATAAACTGCATTTGCTTTAAGTAGCAGTTTGGACATTTTATTTTCTACTGGGTGAGGGGTGTGTGCTCCTATTCTGTCTTATACACTTATCTATTGGGTTAGCACCACCGACCTTGTGCCATACTTCCTCTGTTAAGCAGTATGAAAGTTCTTTTGTATTGTTGTTTCATATGCGCCCTTTCTAATCCTGCAAGCTCACTACTCCAACTGAAGCAGGCAGCACAACTTCAGCTGTGGCTTCACAATTCAAGAAAGTCCTACTGTTCTCATGAAAGAACAATATGAAAGAGTCTGTGGGTACTGTAGCAGAGGGCCCTGTGCATTACCTGAGAGATGGACTATATGCCCTGTGAATCTTTATCTACAGCCACATAGAAGTGCAGAACCCAGAAGACCAGACAATCCCAAAATGTCTTAACATCTGTTGCTAAATGGAGGTGCATGGCCAGCAGGGCCCTGCACTTCCTTAGACAGATGGAGTCTTCTCTTGGCACAGAGCCCAGAGGGCCATGTAGGTCTATATCTTTTCACGTAGGTCCCAAGGGAACTTGCATAAATGAGGATACGATTCCACTATCTCAAAAAGAAAGGTAATTCTTCACAAAAAACTGTGTTAATGTGCCAGTTAGGGTTCAACTTAATGCACCAAAAGGACAACACCACACAGGAAACCACAGACAGGCATCATCAGCTATGACAAACAACATATAACTGTTTCCAGATGACACAAATGCAATAGCACTGATGAGCTTCCTTTGTAGAGTTGTATCTGTGGCTGCCTAAACACAGACCCTGTAGGGGGGCCACCAGCCACCGGGGTGTCAGGTGGAACTGGGATGGGTGCTTGGCAGGAGGGGGGGTACTGCTACACACCAGGGATTAACTTAACATGAGGGACCGGTGGAGCAGAGAGTGGGGAAGGGGTGCCACTAGACACTAGAGCCAATGCTACCTATACTGAGGTGGGGATTGGTAGGTGGGAGTGCCACTGGACACCAGGGAAATCATTGCTATTTCAGGCATGGGTGATCAGAGGGTAGGGGGTACCAATGGACACCATGGAAATCACTACTAATACAGGAATGGGTGATCAAAGGGCAGGGGGTTCCACTAGACACAAGAGACATCACATCAATTAGAGGGATGGGCAATCAGGGGGTGGGGTACTACTGAATATCAGAGAGGACATTTGCATTGGGGATAGCCATTCAGAGTGGGGGGCCACTCACCACCATGCCTGGTGTGGCAGGCAGTCACAGGACAGGTGCAAACCTCCCACCACTTCCCATATAAAGGAGTCTATAATGGTCCATGCATATGGACCCTTAGCTCCTTGCATGTCAATGGGCTCATTCACATTTTGTGGTTTAATGACATGTCATGGCTTCTGGTGCTATTGGGTTCAGTGGCACAGTTCCCTATGGGCTACATACAGACTAGGTCCATGTCATGGCAATACTACTTGCTTTAGTATTGCGCTGACATGGCCCTATATTCAGTCGGATAGCACCAGTGCACTATCTGACTGAATATAGCGAGCTGTGGGTTAGACGCAAGGACAAACACAGTTCAAACCTTTGTGCTCCGCTTTTGCATGTATTTGAATATCTGTCCCCAAAGCTTTTAAAACTACTAACATACAAAGCAGGCTATTGATTCTCCCATGGCTGTAACACTGCTCTGATGTCAAATTCAGGGGATTCTGGGACTTCTTGTTGCAGCAAATGTCAGCTTGGAAGTGACCATAACCAGCCTGCTGCAATCTACTTTATTGAAATAAACAGTAAGTAAAAAAATGTAAATTTTTTTTTTGCATAAACTGCAAATTGGGAGCAGCATGACACTTGGATATGGGGCTGTTAGTGCTGGCTCATCCCCTTTAATGAGCATTGTGTAGCATCATTCAATCGTTAAAGGGCATTACATGTTCATGAAAGAAAAAGTTAATTGCTCACAGGCTTGGATTATAAAGGAGGCAGGACATTATACTAGCTTTTTTGTAAATAGTTTAACATTAGTGAGATTATTTCTAATGGAATTATACTGTGTGCCATTGCTCAGCTCACAAATGTAATACTGTGTCTTGAAAGTCATATCACAGCATGAACCACCTTCTCATTTTACGGTATAGAATAATTTTGAAATGGAAAAAGAAAATCTTATTTGATCATGCTGCCCAGGTAGCTGAGAAACAACTTAAGAAGCAATTGGATAAAATAAGTTTGAGACTGTGTCAGCTAATTTTTGATAATATTTCTGACACAGACTGTAGAATGACACAACTGGCTATACTGAGGAGCCCCTGCTACTTCTATACATGATTCAATTTCTGCCTACTCTTGCAAAGAACATAAACATTTTATCTGCCCTTTAGTAATGCAGTACTTCTTTCTTTTTTCTCCACAGCATGGGTATAAAAACAACATGCACTTTCAACACCTAGAAATGACATGGAATGGGGAGACTAATGAGTTTTGCAATGAGCAGTGCCTAGCATTTTTCAGTCATGAAAGAACATTATCTGTTCTTGGAAAAACTTGTTTGCATACCAATGTGGACTGCAAAGGAGGTAGGATATTATACTACTCTTGTATGCAGTTTAACAGAAGCAATACTTTTTTCATGACCATGCACTACTCTCCAGAATGCAGCAAACCTTTCTTGAACTAATACTGAATGATGAATGGGATAAAAGGTTTCATTTTGGTATCACAAAGGGCTTCCATAGAAAGTTACATATTTGCAAAGTTAACAGATTTAGATTAAACTTCTAATAGATTTTTTGTGCTAAGTGTGAACTTAATTAAACTGCACACCGAGACTCTGGATATAATTTATACTAAAAGCAGGTGACTCAACACCTCCGATACAAAAGGCCAGCACAAGTTTCTCATACTGTCACCACCTGCCATAACAAACTTTGCAAATGTCATGCTATTAAGTTCAGTATAAAGGAACTAAAATACAAAATGGGAAAACCTATGAAGTCAGTACTTTCCATCTGCAGTATAAAGGCAAGACCAGGGTAAAAATGTGCTATGCAATCAAAAAGGTAATTTTATTACCTTGATGCCATTTATTATTGTATACTCTTTAAATGAACTGAAGGAAACAAATAGAAGATTGAAGAAAGGTGGCCTAGTCTTAGTGGCTAGGGGTGGCAGCACACACAATGGGGAACATGTTGCCCCTCTGTGCTACCACCAACTAGCACTATCCAGAAGAGGAGATGCTTACCACAAGAGAGAGATATGGTACAATACAAAGCTCTAATCTAGGTGTTCCTATGCCCACTCTGGTGCTACTGTATTAGAATAATTGTTGCTGACTCTCTTCTCAATTTCAGCAGAAACATGTGGATTAGCTGAAATGGAGGGAATGCATATAGAAACTTGCCCCAACAAAGGAGGGAGAGACAATCGCATGGGATTGTTTGACGAGGTCCCTGGATAGAGGCCATGCAGTGGATGTCCTTTAACTGGACTTAAGCAAGGTGTTTGACTCGGGGCCCCGTGGAAGGCTGGCCAGTAAGTTGAATAGTCTGGGGGCAGGGAGGAAACTGGTTGGGTGGATTGAAAACTGGTTGCAGGGCACGCAGCAGAGGTCATAGTTGGGGGACAGCTCTCAACACCCGGGGTTGTAACCAGCAGGGTCCCACAGGGGTTGGTGCTAGGACTAGTACTCGTTAACATATTCATTGCTGACATAGCAGATGGGATAAGGAGGAAGATCAACCTCTTTGAAGACAACACTAAGATCTGTGCTGAAGGGGGTAAGGCACTGCAGGAGGATTTGGTGACACTTGAGCATTGGTGAGTCTCACGACAGCTGGGATTCAATGCTAAAAAATGCAACATCTTGCAGTTGGGGGGCCAAAAAAACAGCTACTGGTTTAGGGGGAGTGCAGTTGGCCACTTCAGAGGTAAAGAAAGACCTGGGAGTTCAAGAGAAAGGGGATATGAAACCATCGGCACGGTGTAGAAAGGCAGCAGCAAAGGTAAACAGAATGCTGGGATGCATCGCCTGGGGAATTACCTCTAGGAAGGAAGAAGTAATTTTGCCCCTGTACAGGTCACTAGTGAGGCCGAACTTGGAGTACTGCGTGCAGTTTTGGCGCTCCTATTTAAAAAGGGACATCAAACTACTGGGGGGGGCAGCGTAGGATGATGAAGATTACCCTGGGGATGAGGGACAAGTTACAGTATATGAGGAGAGATTGAGGGAGCTCAACATGTACGCCCTGGAAGATAGAAGGGAGAGAGGGGATATGATTGAGACATTCAGGTACCTAAATGACATAAACAGAGTTAATTCAGAAGGCTTGTTTAATTTAAAAGTGGGGAAGGTCACCAGGGGGCACAGTCTGAAATTGGAGGGAGGAAGATTCAAGAGAACGATGAGGAGGTACTATTTCATGGAGAGGGTGGTGACTGGTTGGAATGCATTGCCAAAATAAGTGGCATCACTGCAGACAGTGGGTGACTTCAAGAGATGGTGAAATAGGGCCAAAAGGAGTGTCAGAATGGTGGGGAGGGTGAGGGAGGAGAGGTCAGAAGAGGGGGCACTAGTTTGGAAGAAGGTGCATGGGAAGCAGCTGCTTTTTGACAGACAGCATTCTGCATACTCGAGCAGACTACATAGACCCAATGGCCTGTATCTGCTGGCAATTTCATATGTTCATATGTTCACACAGTAGAGATGTGTGAAGTCCGCAAAATTTGCTCCATGAGTTAGTTTGTGGATTTTGCCAAATCTGCGGCGCAATTTTCAAGCACTTTGTGCAATTTGCGGCTTGTGAATTGTACAAATTTAGGCATGAAGCACAACATTTCACCTGCAAATGTCATGTTTCGCCCATGAATTTCATGCTTCACTGCAAAAATTGTCAAATCTTGACACAAATTTCATGCAAAACATGTGAAGTTGATTTTGGGAGGCCAGCCTGAATTTTGCGAATTTTGTGAAGAGCGAATTTTCAGTGCTCCACGTGAAATTCGTGGGCGAAGTTTAACTTTGCAGCATCTCTATCCCACAGAATGTGGTTTGTAATAGAAATGGGGAGCTTTCCATTTTCCAAGGATGCAAACAGGTCCACCTCTGGTATTCGCTGTCTCTGGAACACACTGAATTCAGCAACTGTTGGTTCAGAGACCATTTGTGGGTAATATGACCCATCCTGTTGAGTAAATCTTCAGTACATTGTCCTTGCCTGCTAGGTATCCTGCAGATATCCTTGTGTTCAGTATATATGCCAGGTTCCAGATCTTCATCAGCATTGTATAGAGTTTTGATGATCTGGTACCTCCCTGTTTGTTTATATAATACCTTATAGTTGTATTGTCTGTCTTTACCAGCACTGGTGGTCCTATAACAGAAAGGAGAAAGACAACATGGAAATGACCACAGCCCTGAACTCCAACAGGTTAATGCATTCTTTCTCTGTTGGGGGTTCCAAATACTGTTTACTTTTTTGACCTTCAGATGCCCTTCTCACCCCAGGAGAGATGCATCTGTGGTTAGGATCTTTGTGGGCGAGCACTGAAGGAAGGGGATACCATCTCTGAGATTGTGCACTTCTTTCCACCAGTCTAGCACTTGTATGAGCTTGCACTTCTTTCCACCAGTTTAGCACCTGTATCAGCTTGCATAAGACTGGTACTTTTAGATACAGCAGTGCACTTCTTTGGTGCCAGTACCTTCCGAGCTGGTCATGGGCATCTCTCATTTGCATTTTTAGGGTTGATCCAGCCATTTGGCTGTATCATCATGTCATGCAGTTCCTTTGCAGGGCCCCCTATTTGATTGCAAACTCCCTGTGAAGATGGTCAGATATCACCCTGTTAGAAATCTGGACTCGAACAATCTCCTGGCAGTCCTAGACATCTGGGGTATGGTGACAGCTTGTTCCAGGGGAGCTGCAAATGTCATGGAGGGCTATAATATGGCTCTTGCAATGGCCTTTGACTTCCTTGTACCCTTGCTTCTCCCTTGACTTTGCACTGCAGGCCATAGTGGCTTGGCAATTACCTTAGGGGGTTGAAAACAAAGGGGCTGATGTTAGAGCATTCTTAGTGGAGATCCAGGTCAGTGGAGGATTGATTGGCACTAAGAGCTCACTATGTTGAGCATCAGTGGGTGAAAACCCTTAAAAGACAGTTTTCCTGTCACAGGTGATTGCCAAAGGTAGGACCAGCTCAACTTTTCCACACCGTTGACAGTTTGTTAAATATGCCCTGTCTGCAGTCAGGAAAAGTATTATCAGCAGCGAAATGTAATGAGTTTAATCAGTACTTTCTTTAAAGATAACCTCTATTAAGGCTAGAATATCTTCAAGTGGACTATTGCAAGCTAGCAGTAATCCCTACCCCCAGAGATGGACTCAGACACTTTGATGTGGTGTTAGGAGATTGAGTCACTTTCAGTGGATGAAGTCTTTCATGTGGTCTCAGAGCCCTGTCCTGCCTACTGTGCTTTGGACCCTGGACCTATCTGACTTGTATTTGGATGCCAGGAAGTCTGACTGACAAATTATGCTGAGATCATTGGGCGCTGTTTGAAGGAGAGTGGTTTTCCAACTGTCTTGAGAAGGGCAGTGCCGAGACCACTCTTGAAAAATCCATCTTTGGACACTGGTTTTCTGGTGAATTACAGATTTGTTTCAAATCTTCCCTTTCTAGGCAGGGTAACTGAAAAGGTGGTAGAGGTGCAGCTGGAAAGTCACCTGGAAAGTTATGATATCTATGATTCTTTTCAGTCTGGTTTCAGCCTCATCATAGCACTGAAAATCGCTCTCATCAAAGTTTTCAGTAATTTCCTTTTGGCGAGACAATGAACATTGTTCCTTCTTGGTCTTCCTGGATCTCTCCTCAGCATTTGACATGGTGGACCGTGAGGTACCGTTGGTTACACAAAGGCACTATTTAGAACTCTCTGAAATGGTGCTGTGATGGTTTGAATCCTAATTGATTTGAAGGGTGCTGCGCATAGTGTTAGGATGTAACATCTCAGACAGTACTGCCCTCTGCTGTGGTGTGCCATAGGGTTTGATCCTTCCCGCCATGTTGATTACTGTGCACATGGTGCTGTTGGGGGAGATCATTCAATGGCACAGACTGGGATTTCACTTTTATGCAGGTGATGCCCAGCTGTACTTGTCTTTTGCACTGAGCTGGGGTGGTTTGATCCCCATGTCGGATGAGTGAATAGTCAAAATGAAAGTCTGGATGGCCTCCAGCTGGCTCAGTCTAAACTCATCAAATACAGAGGTGGTACTGGTGGAACTGGGTCAGTATGGGTTAGCACTGAATAACAGTAGTGTCCTCATCCCATCTTTTAATGACAGTATGCTAGAAGCTGTGGATAGGGTAAATAATCTGGGTGTCATAAAAACATATGAACACAAAAAGAAGTCAGCAGAATAACGTCATTTGGTCTATCTAGTCTGCTTGTACTGCACAGTCCAGAGCTTTAGCTATTGGTCCTGTCCCCTCACCAATCCTCCCATCCTTTCCACCTGCCCCTCCCAAGAGCCTTACTTTCCCCTTATGTCTATGCTAGCCTCTCTTGAAGCTGTCCACTGTCATAAACAATACCACTTCTTCCAGCAGTGTATTCCAACTGGTCAACACCCTCTCCATGAAGAAATACTATCTAACCTCCCTCCTAAATATCCCCCTCCAGCTTAAGACTGTGCCCCCTCATGACTGGTTGCCATTTAGCTTAAAGAGACCCTCTTTGTCCACCTTTTTTATACCTTTCAAGTACTTGAAGGTTTCAATCTTGTCCTCTCTCTCCCCCTCTCCTCTAGTGAGTACATGTTCAAGGCCCCCAACCTCTCCTCATATGTTTTACCTTGTTGATCTGCAATAATCTTTGTTGCCCTCCTCTGGACCATCTCCAGCAGGTTAATTCCAGATGTGGCCTCACCAATGACCTGTACAAGGGCAGTATAACCTTCTCTCGCCTACTGCTGATCTCCCTGGTTGTGCATCCTAACATCTTATTTGCCATTGTTGCTGCTTTCTTGCACTGCATGGAGTGCTTCAGGTCACTAGTGATCATTACTTTCAGACCTTTCTCCTCCTCTGTTGCAGATACCCAGACCCCTGTCAGATAGGACTCTATCCTTGGATTTTTGTCTCCAGTGTGCATAACTTTGCATTTATTTGCATTGAAAGTCAAGCTGCCAAATCCTAGACCACCTGTCAAGTTTTTTTCAGATCCTCCTTTAGGCCCTGTATCCCTTTGACTGTATCCACCCTCCCACAGAGCTTGGTGCATCCATAAAAAGGCACATTTTGCCCTTAATACCATCCTCAGTATCATTAATGAACACATTGAACAACACTGGCCCCAGCACCAAGCCCTGCAGAACCCACCTTGTGACCTCCATAGTGTTAGATAACTCTCCCCCCACCTTCACTCTCTGTGTCCTATTCCCCAGTCATTGTTCTACCCATCTGGTCATCTTCTGCCCAACCCTGAGATAAGACAACTTCCTCATCAACCTCTTATAGGGTACAGAGTCAAAGATCTTCCTGAAATCCAGGTAGAGGATGTGCAAAACTTGGCTGCTGTCTACTGTTTTGGTGACTCAGTCAAAGAAGTCAGATTATTTTTTTTTCATATTGAATATGCTTTATCAAGAGTTGTCAGTAAGTACACCTTATTACACACTTTGTCGAAAAGTTGCCAGAAACCAAGGCATAATGAGGTTATACAATAATTACTTTCAATTAAGAAGATAAAACAAGAACAAAAAAAAGAAAAAAATTAAGATTAACAGTAACAAATCTGGGGGGGGGGCAGATCCTGGCAGCCAACATGGTGGCACACTAATTCCTGCTAAAGAGACCTTGTGAACCCCTAAGCGCCCATCCAGTTGTTCCATCCATGTACCTTGTTTGATAAAAACTAAAATTCATACACCAGAATATCTGAGCTGCAAAATAAGCTGTTTCCCATCAAAGTTGAACGAGACATTGGGAACCTGCGTCGTGTTCAATTGGGCTGGCATCTCTGCGTGGTGCCCATGTTCTAGGCTGCATTAGCAGTGACACCCAGCCCTCACTGTACCCAACCTGAAGTGTGAGAGCCGGGCAGCAATCTGGGGAAGGCAGAGGGGGCAATGGCCGCCCCAAACTCCTCCACCAACATGGCTTAGGACATCGCAAAAATGACAGCGATGCTGAGCAAAGTCTTGCAGGACACAGTCAAATTAAAGCTTTCTTCCTCAAAAATAAATGAGGACTTATGGCTACTAGCCCTCTGGGTGGAGGGCTCCGAGAACATAACAAAGGTGTAGTCTGAACAACTGTCCCAACAGGATGGATGTTTGAGGGAATATCATGGGCTGATCCAGTACTTGCTGTCTAAAGTGGGCGATATGGAAAATAGGGCTAGGAGGCAGAATGTAAGGATTGTGGGCATCCCTGAAGGCATGGAGGGCAAGGACATGATTTTGTTTCTTGAAAATGCTCTACCAGTGATGTTAAAACTGGAACATGAGACACCACCAGAACTTGAGAGGGCCCATCGCTCGCTAGCCCCCAAACCTAAACAAGGTGAGCGCCCTTGCCCCATACTGTGCAAGTTTTTAAGGTATCCAGTGAAGGAACGTTATCTGCAGCTAGCAAGAGAACTGAAAAATATGACATGACATGGCATGGCTGCTTGATTTAGTTATACCAAGACTACTCGCAGGAACTTACAAGGTGGAGAAGGGCATATGCAGGAGTGAAACAACAGTTTTACAAGATGGGCATCGCCACTTCTTTGAGGTACCCAGCTATGCTGAGAGTCCAGAATAATGGAGGTTTTCATATGTTTAATACCCTGGGGGAGGTGGAGCAATTTTTGCTGGCAATCCAACCTAAGGGGCAAGATCTGAGGCAACCCTTGCAACTGCCACGTGGCATCACTTGGCAGAACATGGAGGTCTCCCTTGCACCCATGGAACTAGCCTCTGGAGCATTGCAGAAAGAAATGGAACAAGGAGACAAATGGCATAAAGTCCAGAAGGGTCAAAGAAGAAAACCTGGTAAGGACACTCCAAATAAAAAAAACCATGTCCAAGAGGATTCGATCCAGGAGTCGCCAGAGGTTACAAAATTTATCAGATGACAGCACAATCTCCCCTTCAGTTACACCAATCAAGGTCTCAAATAGATATGAGCCCCTGAAAGATCTTGCTCCAATGGCCCTGTATTTAATGGGGAAATTCTGAGAGCATGGCGCCTGAAGATCTCACAGACTGAGCTTGCAGATTGCTGGGACCCCCTCTGCAAGGACCGGGCTGAATGTGGAGGGGAGCCATCTGAAGAAACTCAGCCACCAGTCTGAATTGTAGGTTTTGACTGCTCTTTCCTCAAGCTCCATAAGAAGTTTTCTCAGTGCTGATGGGGGGGAGTTTCCTCTCCCTTTGGGAATATAGGCACACACTGCAAGAAGCTGGTTGGCATTAGGGAGCTCACACAGGTTTAATTCTTCTCAGGGAGACTTTTCTTGAAAGCCCGAGCTCGATTTCAAGCACTCCCTGATCGTCTTCACCATGCGACCAGCAGAAATTAGTGGATGACGGTTATTAGCACCTGCTCAATGTTAAGAATTTGCTTCTCCCTGCATCTGTTGTCCCCTACATGTTTTTCTTTCAGGGTCCCCTTCCCATGGTTAGAGGTTGCTCTCTGGAGTTTCTGCTGTCCCCAGCTCGGCAGTTGTTGCTCTCTTGTGCCATGCGGCGATGTGATCTGGGGATAGCATCTTATTCTCAGGCACCCAGAGGGTCTCCCTCTGCTGTTTTACAGGTATGCTGTTATTTCAGGAGTGGGCAGTCCCCTCAGCATGGCAGGAGATACCCTGCGGAGTATGACTGCTGTTCCCTAATCGAAGGCTGCTGCCCCTGCTGTGATCTGTGGCTGTGCGAGTGGGGGATAGCGCTGTGTTCTCATGCAAGTAAAGGGTCTGACTAGCGATGGGGAGGTGCTCCCATCTACAATGTCAGTGGGGATTGCTTCTGTCATGGAGTACTTTTTATTTCAACCAGGTGTAGTTTAATCCCTTTTAAGGGAAACAGTTTGACTTATTAGCTGCTATGTTATCAAATGCTTGTTACTGATTTAGCGGATTATGGGTCCCAAGGTCTGTTAAAGTGTATGTTTCTTTCAGAGCCTAAATAAGAGGACAGGTTGATGGGTAATGGTATGGTGCCAAGCTCCACACCCAGGAGAGGCCATCCCAACCCGGGCTAGTTAACTTATTAGTGGGCGGGTTACTATGGGAGACCCTCTTAGAAAAAGGTATGGCACAGGTGTTAAAGTGTTGAGAGGTGAAAAAAAGAGTTACAGAAGTTTTAAAGCCTAAACAAGGTATGGTTAGTGGGGTATTTAGGGCCAGGGTCTGGGGTTGGGGGGCGGGCGGGTCTGACCTCTCGGGATGGATTCTAGTGGTGGTTTTCCTGCACTCAGGCTATGCCATTTTTTGCTGTGGCTAGGGGCTCAGGAGCTATTAGTAAGTCTGAGAAATGGTGGGTAAGGACATGATGTCGGCCACCTCCTGGAATGTGAGGGGTCTGAACTCGCCTATTAAAAGAAAGAAAATTCTAGCCAGATTAAAATCCCTGACAGCTCAAGTAGCCTTTTTGCAGGAAACTAAATTGAACCACATGGAAGCTCAAAAATTAGTAAGGTAATGGGTGGGTTAGGAGGTTCACAGTGTGGCTTGTAAAGCCAGAGGGAGGGGTATCTATCTTATGCCACAAAATCCTAAAATGGAAGTTGCAGGAACACAGAGTGGACAAGGAAGGGAGATGGGTCTTAGCCAGGGTTAATACCCCAACAGGGGATGTTATTCTAGCAAATCTATATGCCCTGACTGAAGACTCCAAAGAATTCTTTCATAATCTCTCACAAGAATTAGTGGAGATGGCAGCAGGGGAGACAGACTTCCTGTTTGGGGGGGGACTTTAATTTGATGATGGACTCCTTTGTGGACAGGTCCGACTCCAGACCTGACACGCTCTCCCGGGTCCATCAGGGCTCTGAAGTACCTGCTCACTCTACATAAACTACAAGACATTTGGAGGGTAGCCCACCCAGATATGAGGGATTACACTTATTTCTCCGAAGCCAAACAAGTTGGCAGCAGGATTGACTATTGGTTCACTTCCCCAAACATCTCGAGCAAGATCTTAGATGTCACCATAGCCCTCCATACATGTCAGACCATGCCCCACTGATGCTGTCTCTGTTGCCTTCCACCCCCTGCTGTAGGTTAGTAAACTGGAGGCTTGATCCCCTACTGTTACAGGAGAAAGAATTTAGGGAATGGCTTAAGGGGGAGGCAAAGACTTACTACTTTGATAACCCATGAGGGTCCACGGCGGAGGCTACCATATGGGAGGATTTTAAAGCCACACTACAAGGCCGAATTATAAGTTATGCCTCCCACCACAGGAAACAGAGAGAAAAAGAGACCAGGGAGTTGGAAAGTGCACTGGGGCAAAAAGAAAATCAATATAAGAGAGACCCCAACAGTCTTCACAATCCACAGCTCTTGCATGAAATTCTGGTACTGATGAAGCTAAATACGCTAGCTTCCCATAAGGCAGAGCTTCAGATCTTAAGACTGAAACACAAATATTGAGTGGGAGAGAAAATAGCTGGGAAATTACTGGCATATAGATTGAAAAAACAACAGGCTGATAGGCATATAGCGCAACTGCAGAACAAAAAGGGGAAAAAATTCAGTAGATATGACTCCACAAACAAAATGATGCTATCTTTTTATGACTTTCTGTATATCTCTCATATTACCTGGGATAAAGCCAAATGTGATAATTTTATGGAAGGCACGAAGCTTCCCAAGCTTACTACTGCCCAATATGAGCAGCTGGAGGGGCCCATAGAAGTGCAGGAAATCAGGGATACAAATAATAAAATGGCCACAAGGAAAGCCCCGGGGGGAATGGCTACTCAGCTGACTTTTACAAGATAGTACAAGATACTGCCTCTCTTCCCATGAGGGATATGTTACAAGAGGCTCTGCTAAAGGTGGCACTCCTTACCACCCTTACAGAAGTGATTATCACAGTTCTTCTGAAGGAAGAGAAAGATCCCACTCTTCCAGCAAGCTATAGACCCATTTCGCTTATTAGTGCGGATACCAAGATCCTTGCAAAAATGCTAGCAGCCCATCTGGAAACAGCACTCTCATGCTTAATTCACGCCTCTCAAGTGGGTTTTGTGAAGGGCTGTGCCAGTACCGATCTCCTCAGATCTCTGGTCTCCTTCATACAAAGAGTGGGGCTAGTCCCCACTCTGGCTACAGCCATTTCAGTAGATTTTGAGAAGGCCTTCGATTCAGTAAAATGGGACTTCCTGCATGTGATACTCCAACACTATAACTTTGGCAGTGTTTTTAGGAGCTGGATTAAAACTCTCTATACAGCCCCCAAGGCCAGACTGTTGACAAATAACATTCTCTCAGATCCAATTGGATTATACAGGGGTACTAGACAGGGGTGCCTACTGTCTCCAATGTTATTTGTACTAGTCATTGAAGCCTTAGCTAGTGTGGTTAGAGAGCACCCCTATATTAGGGGTATAAGTATGGGGAACATCTCACACTATGCCCTGCTGTATGCAGATGATTGCCTTCTCTTAACTGATGATTTCCATGCCAGTGTGAAGCACATTGTGGACTTATTGCAAGCCTTTTCAGACATCTCAGGCTTAATGGTCAACCAAGGTAAAACACAGGTCCTCCCCTTAAATGCTCAGCTTACCTCTGAAGACATTTCACAAGTAGGTCTAGTATGTTCTAAGGGGGTATTAAATATTTGGGCATAATGGTCATTACTTCTGTGTTCTCC
Source organism: Neoceratodus forsteri (assembly GCA_016271365.2). Lineage (NCBI taxonomy): Eukaryota > Metazoa > Chordata > Ceratodontiformes > Ceratodontidae > Neoceratodus > Neoceratodus forsteri. Next base: position 204,470,440 of record CM057454.1, read on the forward strand.
CTACCAGAGGCTAATCTTCGGCCCCCCTCTAATCTCATGCTGTGTCCTCTTGTCCTGCTATTTTTCTTATATTTAAACATGTTAGACTCTTTCACCTTGTTAATGCCCTTAAGGTGTTTGAATGCCTCGATCATATCACCTCTCTCCCTCCTTTGCTCAAGGGTATACATATTGAGCTCTGTTAATCTGTCCTCATATGTCTTCTGATGCAGTCCCTGTACCATTTTGGATGCCCTTCTCTGGACTGCCTCAATTTGGTTAATGTCCTTGTGAAGGTGTGGCCTTCAATACTGCATGCAGTACTCCAGATGGGGCCTAACCAGTGTCTTGTAAAAGGGATTATTACCTCCCTCTTACGACTTGTGATACCCCTACTAATACACCCTAACACTCCCCTAGCCTTACCTACTGCTTTAGAGGTCTGCTTGGATGATTTCAGGTCATCTGTGATGGTGATGCCCAAGTCTCTTTCTTCCTTTGTGACTGCTAGCAACTCTCTTCCCAGCCTATAGGTGGCTTCAGGGTTTCTCTTCCCTATGTGCATGATCTTGAACTTCTTTGCATTAAATCACAGTTGCCACACTTCTGACCATTTTGCTAGTTTATCCAGATCTCTTCTCATTCTGCCCACCCCATCTGGATCATCTACTCTGTTGCAGATCTTGGTGTCATCTGCAAACAGACAAGTCTTACCCTCTAGTCCATCTGCAAAGTCACTAATGAAGATGTTAAAGAGGACTGGCCCCAGGACTGATCCCTGAGGTACCCCACTTGTGACTTGCATCTCTTCTGACTGTATACCATTTACCACCACTCTCTGTTTTCTGCCCGTCAACCAGTTTGCCAACCAGTTGACCAAATTCTGACCCACCCTGAGCCTACCCAGCTAATTTATCAAACTTCTATGTGGAACAGTGTCAAAAGCTTTGCTGAAGTCAAGGTAGACGACATCAACTGCTCCCCCTTGGTCCACCACTCTGGTTACCCAGTCAAAGAAATCTATGAGATAAGTTTGACAGGACCTTCCTTTTGTAAACCCTTGCTGTCTTGGATCCTGTGCCCCTATGGATTCCAGGTGTTGCACTATCCTTTCCTTAAGGAGTGCCTCCATAATCTTGCCCATTACTAAGGTAAGACTGACTGGTCTGTAGTTCCCTGCCTCCTCCCTGCTACCACTCTTGTGGAGCGGGATCACATGAGCCCTTCTCCAGTCTTCTGGGACCTCTCCTGTGCTCAGAGACTCACTAAACAGTTCTGCTAATGGCTCTGCTAGTTCTACCTTTAGCTCCTTAAGTACCCTGGGATGTATGCCATCAGATCCCATTGCCTTATCCACCCTGAGCTTAGCAAGCTCTTGTAGGACCCTTTCTTTTGTGAAGGGAGTAGTGCTCACCTCCCTCCCCCCTGTGTCCATGATGCTGAGCTGTGGGCCCTGCCTCACCTTCTCTTCAGTAAATACTGAGCAAAAGTATCTATTTAGGATAGATGCCTTTACAGGGTCCTCCTCCTCACATGCTCCCTTTTCTCCATTAAGCTTAGCAATACCCCCTCTGGACTTTCTCCTTTCACTAATATATCTATAGAAAGTCTTGTCACCTTCTTTTACTGTTCATGCTAGTGTTTCCTCAGTTTGGGACTTTGCCTGCCTTACTGCCTTCCCTGCTTCCCTTAGGGCAGTTTGGTATGCTTCTCTATCTTTATCCCACTGTGTTCCCTTATATTTTCTGAAGGCCAGCCTTTTGGCTCTGACCTTTTCTGCTACTGTATTTGAGAACCAAAGTGGTTTCCTTCTTTTTTTGCACTTCCTTTTCTGTCTAACACAATGGGATGTTGCTTCAAGTATTGCATCCCATGCTTGCCCACTTTGCCTGTACCTCCTCACCTGTGTTTCTTTTTGCCAGGGCTAGCTTAACTCTGTTGGTCATCTTATCAAAGTCAGCTCCTCTGAAGTCCCATATTATTGCCTTGGAATGGGATGATTTAGATGTAGTAGCCAAATTGAACCATACCATGTGATGGTCACTGGCCCCAGGTGACCTTCTACCTGGAGATCTGTGATCCCTTCCTGTTAGTCAGTACTAGATCTAGGATAGCCCTGTCTCTTGTGGTTGCTGTACCAGTTGTTTGAGGCCCTCCTCTGCAGGGAATCCACTATGTGTCTAGTTCTGGCAGATGTTCCTGCTGGTATTGACCAATCTGTATCCGCATGTTGAAATATCCCATTATCAGAACCTCCCCTTTAGCTGTCATGTTTTGTATATCTTCTAACAGTAATGTGTCTATGTCCTCCCCCTGGTCTGGGGGCCTGTAGACAACCCCATTTCTTATGGCTGTCCCATTTCCTGTTTCCAGAGTGACCCACAGTTCTTCTGGCTCCTTATGTGTATTCTAAATTTCTGTAGCTTTGATAGTTTCATTGACATACAAGACCACTCCTCCCCCCCTTTTTGCACCTCGGTCTCTTCTGAACAATACATAGCCAGGTACTGAAGTCTCCCATGTGTGGTTACTGGTAAACCACGTCTCACTAATTGCTACTATGTCCAGTTTAGCCTCTGACATTATTGCCTGTGGGTCTGGGATCTTATTTTCCAGGCTGTGAGCATCTGTGTACATGATTTTCCATTTTCCAGATTTCGGTGTGTTAGTTGTTGGGTGAGGTTTGGCATTACCCCTGTGCGTCATATGGGGAGACAAACCTTTTTTCTTACCTGGTGATGCAAATGAACTGCAACCATGCTGAATCCCTGTTTGACCACTAGCTGAGGGGGGAAGGGTGTTCTTCTCATTCGACGTATGGAGTGCTGCACCCCTCTCACCATTTGCTAGTTTAAGTATTCTGCAAAGACGTCAAACTTCTGCCCCAATGCACTGACTCCCTCCTTAGTCAGAAGTCCAATCCAATCCAAATGATAAAAAAGTACCTATTTGCCCCATGAGTTACCATTACTCTGTACAAAACTGATAAGTACATCTAGTACAAATATGAGATCCATACAACCACACTACTATGCAAAACATGTTAACCATGTTCCAGATTTCACAGGAATAAAGGCGAACAAGTAATTATGTGTAACCCCAAGGTGGTGCCTTTCTCAAGGGCTACTACCCCTGCCTGCTTGACTAATAGCAGGTTAAGGGGCCTGAGTTCTGAAACGGGTGCCTCCACCTGGAGGTCAGGGTTGGTAGTGGTCAAGCTAACCTGGGCACAGCCCTCCGGGACACTGTAACCCCCCTCTTTCCCCTCTAGTGGCCTCAACACTGTACAATAGTCACTTTCACAATACCCCTGGTACACCACACAAATACCCACACTGTTTGCACTTACCACCAGGGCTGGTTCCTCTGGCTTGATCCTGGGGACCCCCTGTTAAACAAGGTTATACACAGCAAATTGCAACAGTACAGTACTTTGAGCACAAACTGGAACCACAGTCAGATTACATGCAGAAAAAGTTAGATCTGATTTATTCAGGGGACTTGAACAAGGGTGGGGCAAAATCAGGTTAATTAGCTTAAAGGTTATACCAATCAAGCAATTATGCATGCGATTTGAGTCCCCCCCCCACACAGTCACACCTCTGGGTACCCAAGTGGAGAAGAGATGGGCTAGCCAGGACTGTTGCCTGGGGTTGGCCGGCGTCGCAGCTGGTTGGGGCCCTGTGATGGAAAACACAACATGCACAGTGCACAATATTTGTAATCCAGAGCCAGAGAGCTCAGGTCATAAAGGAAATGAAACAACAAGACAATCAGATGACACACTCAGATTAAGCTGTTGTTGCAGGGAGCTACCCTGTTATTTACTCATGACACCCAAGACTGGACACAGGCTGGATGAAAATCGAGACTGCAGGTGGTTGATCTGGAATGCCAGGAGAAGCACGGCCCACTCGAGTCACAGAGACACTGTTTCTTTTCAAGCGTGGAGCAGGGGGCTGATCCCCAGGCAAGTCTCTCGTCGATGGCTTCTCTGTGCAGTGGGTAGCCTGGCTGGGCCAGTCTGGCAAGGTCCAAACTGCCTGGAGACAAATTAGGATACAGTCTGTTTTGGGCTGGATACAGCTTCCAGCAAGCAGAACGCAATTCACACAGTGGAGATTTCTGGAGCCTAACAATCCAGTCCTTCTTGTCCATTTTCTCACTTATATAGTAAAGAAAAGCATTCTCCCCCTTCTCAGTTCCCTCCACTAACTGCAGTCTCTTCTGATCCTTAGCTCACTGGACACCTTTCTTGCCTCAATAGCCATCTTTAGGTAATTATCCCTGTCACTGTGGACTGCAAGTTGAAAGTAGAACATAAGGTGTCACTGGTAGTCCACAGTGGCTTTTTCCATCTAACATAAGCCAGATTAAAGCCTATCTAGTGTCAAATTAACTGCTGATGTCAGTAACAGAATTTAGATCAGTGTAGGAGTGCAGACTGTAGAACTCTTAAGTCTATGTTGCAGGCAATAAATCCAGGTTGATTCACCTGAAGCTTGTGTGCAGGTTTGAATGCATCTTCAGCAGGAAGCTCTTGAGCAGAAGTGTTTCCCTGAAAAAAGGCTTGTTAATTACTCAACTGCATGCTATCTGTGTAGGCAGGAGAAAGAGGAATCTGCAATGATTTAGAATTTATATTCAGTTGGGGTTGAGAACACTACAGGCTGGTACACAGAAATACACACATCTGTGAATGCCATTGTTTGCTTCATGTTATTCATGAGGAATTGTAATGCAGGAGGCACTATAATGCAGTGGTTAAGGACATCAAGTAGCAAACCTGGACACCAGGGTTTGAATCCCATCAGCCCCCACCTGCTTACTGTGTGACCTTGAGCAAGTCATTTAACTTCCTTGTGCTCCTAGGTCACACCTGGAAACAAGCTTCGGCTTAGTGTGCTTTTCCTGGTTAAACATTTTCCCCTTCCCTCCTAATGCTTAATAAGTGAAGGAGGGTAACTGTGTTTAAACAAGTGTTATTAGTGAAACTGTAAGAGGTCTAAACCTCACTTTCAGGTTCTTGGCAATATTGGAGATGCAAATAATCACAAACAAGTTGCATTCAAGTAATAAACAAGTTTATTACTACAAACAGGGATGAATCACAGTTGCCCTAAGCAGTTCTTACCAATACGAACTGGGAGCCAGTGCTAAGCATTCCCTACACCTCGAGGTTTCTTTGTAGTCTCTTGGGATCTCTCGGGTCTCCGAGGTGTAAAACCCGTGCATAACATTATATACCTATGAGAATTACTATGGTTACTGAAAGATAGAAACATTTCTAGTTAAAGAGATGAGCCCTATTGGCTAAATTAGAGGTGGCTCCATGGTCCAAGATAACATTATATAATTCTGTAAAGTCATCAGTTTTAGAACAAAGACGTTCTTATACAAAGTCTTACATAACAAGGTGAAGTGGTGTCCATCACCAAAAGATGGCAGTGTTGCCTTACATATTATAATTATTTCAAGGACAGGTGTCTTGGCATCTGACAAGTAAGAAATAGACAGAAAATACATGGTATAATGTGTGTGCATTAGCAAGCAAAGTGAGTTACAATAATATGTATTCATATCCTGACATCTACTCTTATACGGTAGATGCCCTATGCCCTATGTATTAGTATAGCCTATGCCTAAACATTAGCTGTCTATGGTGTACCCCTGAGGGTATCAATTAGGGTGCAGGGACCTCGTGTAACAATTCCCCCCCTTGTTGCCTAAAAAGGACAACACAGGTGAATCTAAGGTGTGGACAGGAGCAGTGGTTCTTTACAATCCGGAGGCACGAGCCTTGTAAAGAAACTCAAGCTGCTCACGGTGTTGGCGAAGAGTACGTCATAGGCAGCAAAGCATAATAATCAAAGTAAATATCAAAAATGCTTGTATTATAACAAAACCTTTAAAAGTAATCTCTAACCAAGTGTTAGTCAAAGCATTATTCATGTCTCCATCATTCATCAGGTCAAGAATGGCTTCATTGGGTTATATTATTGCTGATGTGGATGAGGGTGTGTCCTTTCTATTTAAAAGTGATTTCAGTGTAAGTGTCAGTGGATCTATGTGTACGTTAAAGTAAGGTAGGTATTCCTCAAGTGTAAGTAAATAGTCTGGATTACCATCAATAATATCTGCTTCCATAAGGGGAATGGGGGTTATGACAGTGTGTCCAATAACAGTTTTCTGATGGGGAACAAAACAGAAGTTGGGGTAATCAATTGCACAAGTAACAGAACCATAAGAATAAGTTTTCACATTAGTAACTATGCAATATTCACCGTCAGAGTTATACTGTGATCATACAGTAGTCAGTTTCCATTTTTGCAACTGGACAGGGCATGTGTAGGTCGTCTTGGAGATCCGTGTTGACAGGCGATGAGCTTCCTCACGATAGGACTGGTAGAGCTGATCCGGTGACTGCGTTGAGTCAAAAGCATTGGTGCCATTCTCAGTGATGTCAGCATCCATAGTGAAAGTCCAGTCAATGCTGTCTGGAGATTAGCCACAAACAGGGCATATAACATCAAACACATCACATCGGCACAGGTAGATGTATTGCTTTTTCACACAACAGTCCGTGTGCGGTGCCACCCAGGCATCCAGGAAGGAATGGTAGACCAGTAAAGGAGGTAGATCCAGGCGTTCTCAGTAGATGTCTTCGTCCAAATGCCCTATGGAATGCGCCAGTGCCAGCTTGTCGAACAAAGCTGTAGTGGGATCAAAGCATGGTAAGGAGACAGTAAAAGAGACAAACATGGTATCTGTTATAGAACATTTCTTAGCAGAAAAACAAGGACCAGTATTTGGATGTCTGGTCACAAACCCCAAATTTCGAGCTGTGGAGAGAGGAATGGACAGAGTCTGTTGCATACATAGGGAAATACAAGATGGAGATTTACATTTAGTACAATACCATTTAGATAGACGTCTGTCATGTATAATATCAGGAATCCTACCAGTTTCTAGGTCTCTGTAAAGGTTGTTAATGGTAGTGAGTATGTATGAACCATATGCAGAACAAAGTATTTCCCTACCAATGTATTGTCTATCAGCTTCTCTATTATTCTGTTGTATGAGTGCGTTAATCTTATCTTTAGAATCAGTGAAGGCTTTTGCAATGTCGTGCATGTTGTATACAGTGTATCTTTCTTCCTGACTAAGACCATCCACACCATGCAATAAAGGTGGTAAAACATCGTTAACCAAACCAGTGGAGAACTTTGCAGAATGACTTTTGATAGCAGCAATGTCTGCTTTGTTCCAAATGGACATAGCAGTACCAAAAAGACCTGTGACAGTTCCCGTGGCACCCGTGACATCATAACTGTCAACTTCACGTTTAGTATGTTTATGGGTAAGAGTACTAGGAGGAGGTTTCCTCCTGAAATTACCTCTGTGTTCAGTAGAATAAACCCCAGCAAAGGGATCTTTGGTATGTATCTGAAATGCAGCTAATCTGTCAAGCAATAAAGTACTGTAAAATGCAGATGTATTGGTATTATGACACATACCAAATTCTTTCATATTCCAATAAGTAAGGTTAAATAAAACAGGTATATGCATAAACTGTAAATTGTTAATCAAAGAACCTGGGAGGGCAGTGGCTGTGAGACCACTACGGGGATCAGGGGTATGTTTTGGACATTCCAAAAGCTGTTTCTCAGTAGGAGGTAGCATAGATAGATACATGGCAGCAGAGGCCATGTGGTGTACAGCACAAAATCTGCGGGCAGAATCCTGAGAAAGAGAGTTACAATAGGAAGGGTCAATTAAGGCAGTAATGTTATACAAACCAGAGTGTCTTAATGCAGTTTGTAACAAGGACAGTGTACCATTTGGGGACAATTTAGCATTGGGCCAACCCTGGAAAGTTCTCTTAGAGAGTTTAGCACAGGAGAACTTGTCCTGTGATGTGGTTTGCCACTCAATCTGAAGGTAGATTTGTCAGGAGCAATGACCGAGGCAGTGAGGTATGCATCGGAACCTTCCTGGACAGTAATCATAGTGTCTGGAATTTGATGGAAACTCTCTGTAGGAGGTGCTGGAGGATCAAGGTGTCAAGGAGGTCCGCACCGTGCCTTGGGCAAAAGGGAGTACTCCTGCAAGGAGTAGAAATAGGAACAAGATAGCCATCTTGTCAATGTATCTGAAAAGGAAGATGAAAGATTAGTATATTAGTACAGTTCCGCCCAATGGGGTTAGGAAGAGTAAGTTTTAAGCTCCTTTGTACAGTTTCAATTGGTTTGCATGTAACCATTTGTCAGTCAGTTTATTGTTGTGGAGGAGTCTAACTTGATAGACTGCTGGACTGAGCTTGTTGACAATGGGGTAAGGGCCTTCCCACTTGTTGGAGAAGGAGTGGGTGGGATGTGCAAATCGGAGTACCATGACCTGATCTCCAACTTGCCAATCCACTTCTTGTGCATGTTTGTCAAATTGTATTTTGGACTGTTGCTGGGCCTTGCCCATGCAATTTGCAGCATACAAGTGTGTGTGTATGAGGTCTTTTCTAAGTTTTTCCACATACTGATCTACAGACACGCGGTCCACAGTGGGGGTGTGCAGGTCAAAGAGCAAGTGTTCAGGTAGTCTCATTTGTCTGCCAGTCATTACCTCAAAGGGTGTAAGCTGGGTAGTGGCTGAGGGCGTACCCCTAATTGCCATAAGGAGTAAAGGCAGTAGGGAATCCCAGGTCTTGGGATTGTCCTCAATGAATTTGGAAAGCATTTGCTTAATCCGTCTGTTAGCTCTTTCTACTTGACCTCAGGATTGAGGATGATAAGGTATGTGGAACTTTTGCTGAACCCCTAGGAGTTCAAGGGACTCTTTCATCAACTCACCTGTAAAACTGGTTCCTTTATCGGAGTCTACCTTGAGAGGCAGGCCCCACCTGGAGAAAGTCTGTTCTACCAGGATTTTAGCAGTTGTCTTTGCAGTGCAAGCCTTGGTGGGGAAAGCCTCTACCCACTTAGAGAATAGCTCAGTCACTACAAGGGCATACTTGTTGTTTCTACTGGTATTGGTCAAAGGACCAATAAAATCAATTTGGATGGCATACCAAGGGCCAGTATGTCTCTGTGGTAAAAGTTTGGCATTCCATTTTGTAGGTATTGGATTGTTTTGTGCACAAACGAGGCAGTTATCAATGTATTGTTTAACATCTTTGGTAATTCCAGGCCACCATGCAGTGGTTTTGAGGCGTTGGAGGGTGTTTTCAGCCCCCTGGTGTCCACCAGTGGGTGTGTCATGTACCTGGTGCAAGAATTCAGATCTCAAATGTCTGGGGACTACCCACAATTTGGTGGTAGTATCCTCTGGCTGAAACCAAATAAGTTTATCATCAGGGGATAAGTGTAATTTACCTTCATGCCTACGGTAAGGGTTATGTGTAGGAAGTCTTTCTTCAGTACCCTTATCCAAGAATCTGAACACTTCTTTGAGTTCAGTGTCCAAGTGCTGGGCTGCTGAGAGGTCCAAGGGGGAAAAAGATTCAGATTTCTTTTTAAGAGCTGCAACCTGTACAGCCGCATTGGCCTCTGGATGTTCCATTGCCCAGACATCCCCCTCGGCCCCTTCCTTGGAAAGGGTGTCTGCTGTGTCATTGAATGCGTGGTAGGGATCATGTAAGGAGTGAGCTTTAACCTTGTGTACATAGAGTTTGTGTGTATTTCTGACCCAATGCGTGTATGTAAATCACCATTCTTTGTATTTCACTGAGCTGCCATCAGAAGAGAGGAAGGAGTTCTTCCACAGAAAGGGAGAAATTCTGTAAGGGAGCAACAAACCCAATTAGAGTCAGTAAAAATGATGGAGTCTTGAGTTCCATGTTGGATAAACTCTAATGCACAGGCCACTGCTGCCAGCTCTGCATACTGTGATGAAGCTACAGTACAGCGTTTAGATATCTTGACAGTGTTCCCATAAGGATACACCACCATGATACCCATCCCTGCAATTTGTTCACCTTGATAATATGATGCTGATCCATCGGTGAAAACGCAGCACAAGGAGGTGTTTTCTAATACTTCAGGGGTGGCAGGGAAGAATGGACCTGGATCTGGGAGATCAGGTGACTGCAAAGCGCAGTCGTGGGGCTCCCCCTGAATGAGGAGGCCATGTGCTAGTAGAGATGGAACTTTGGTTTGATGGACCTGAATATCCCTATCCTGGAGGAGGAGTGACCAATGTATCAGCCTGGTGTTAGAGACTGACCCATCTTTCACTCTGTATGAGAGCAAAAAGGTAGTAGGAGTATGATTGGTGTTAAGAATCAGTGGAGAGTACCCAATGATATACAGGAAGTGCTTGACCGCCCAATAAGTGGCCAGAAGATTCCTTTCACAAAGGCCGTACTTCTGTTCTACTGGGGTCAAGAGTTGCGATGCATATGCAATAGGTCTCAAAGAGCCATGTACCTTTTGGGCCAACACTGCTGACATAGCAATGTCAGAGGTGGCACACTCTAGGTGGAACGGTAATGTTGGATTGGGGTTTACCAGTGCTGGGGCGGAGGCCAAGGTCTGCTTCAGTGATGTCACAGCCAGGGTATGGACAGGGCCCCAATTCCATGGAACGTCCTTTTTGAGTAAATCGTACAGTGGAGCGCTTTCGTGCAAAATCACAAATGAAATCTCTGGAGAAGTTTACTATACCTAGAAACCTCTCCTAAGAGTTGCCACACTGGTAGGTAATGGCAAGTCTTGCAACCCTTGAATCTTTTTCCAAGTAGGACTCCGACCTTGATCTGTTATCTTCAAACCCAGAAAGAGTACTTCTTTCTGACACAGTTGTGCTTTTGCAGGATTACACTTCAAGCCTGATCTTTGAATAAGAGTCAATAGTTCATCCAAGAGATGCAGATGTTGTTCCTGTGTGGCAGTAGCCAACAACAGGTCATCTACATACTGTAAGAGACATTGGGGGGTTGAGAAACCTTGTAGGGCATCCATCATATGGAGATGGAAGAGGGATGGGCTGTTATGGAACCCCTGTGGCAAGCAAGTCCACGATATTGTCGCCTTCAGAAGTGAAGGCAAACTTATATTGACTCTTGAGGGCCAATGGTAATGACCAGAAACCATTGAAGATATCCAGAGCACTGAACCATTTCTGATCTGGTGTTAAAAGCCAAGCACATCCGTGCAGATGCCACAGTTGGGGAGCAACTGGGAGGACCTGATTCAGTTTCCTGTAGTCAATAGTAAGTCTCCAGGTACCTGTGGGTTTCTTCACAGGCCAAACAGGAGAGTTGGCAGTGGAGACACAGGTTCTGATTACTCCTTGTTTAAGGAGTGACTTGATTGTTTCTCGAAGAGAGGGTAAGACTTCAGAGGGAAATGGATATTGTCTTTGTTTCTCATGTGTCGGGCCTGGCACCTCAATAACGGTATGCATTCTGCCACAATCATGCTTGTTAACTGCAAACGCTTCCAAATGTCATTGCAGAATAGGTAGAAGTTTTGGGAAAAGTTCATGATTCTTGAATAAATCTATGACGTCATACTCTTTGTTGTTAATGGATATTGTTGCCACAGCATGTGAGTCAGGAATTAAGACAGTATGGTATTGACCCTGTATCTGTATCAACAGCATGTTTGTTAGATCCACCACACAGCCAGTGGTGCAAGAAAGTCAGTCCCAATGATGCTAGGTGATCGTGCAACACCATCAGTTGAAAGCATGTGAGGCCTTCAAATGGCCTAGTTCTACCGGTAAAGGCAGAGAACGGTATGCAGGTAACCTAGCACCATCAACTCCTGACATATTGGTCTTCTGTCCGGTAGACCATGGAGACGTTTCAGGGTGGTCATCGTGTAACACAGATACAGCTGCACCTGTATCTAATAAGACAATTAATTGGTGGCCCCTGACCTCAGCCTTGGTGCAGGGCCTTCCATTTGTATCCAAGACCAGCTTGTTTACAATACGGACTGGGGCCTGTAATTGTCAATCCGTATTGTTGGAGGCATGCAGAAGTTGGGCTTGGCTTGCATGGATGACTTCACCGTGTTGCACTGATGCAATGTAAGGCGGGGCTTCATGGTTCAGACTGGTATGGGTCTGAGCACCCATACCTCTGGTGTCTCCATGGCCAGTAGTGTCATGGGTCGCCGGTTGTACTGCTGCAAGTGTTTGTGCAGGAACGGCATCCGCTACAGAACACACTTGCCCCAGGAGCTCCCGAAATTTTCGGTTTTCTTCAGCTATCTCTTTATATGAGGGACCCGATCTTTGTAATGGCTTCCCTTTGCCTTTGTACCTTCTGTTCTTAGGCCAATTCCGGTTCCCACCCCACTGTTGTTGTTGTTGTTGTTGGGGGTTTTGCTGGGTGCTAGCTGGAGGGGCCGATGGAGGTTTTGGCTGTTGTTGCTGGGCCTGTCCTTCCACCGTGTAGTGTGTCGTGGTCCCGGAAGCGGGTTCCACAGCGGCAACCTTTTGGAACCGAACCAAATCATGGATGTACAACTGGTACACTTTCTCGATTTTCAAGGATATCGGCAAACCTATCCATATTCGGTATGTGGTTGGTCTACTTTCTCTCTCACGGCTGGGATCATGTTTCTATGAACAGGGTCTTATATTCAATAAGATCTACATCCGCGGCTTCTTGTGCCAGATGTTTCCTGCTCGATAGGCCATCCAGAGTCTCGGTGGTAAGTCGCTGGACTTTCTTTAGCATTTTCCTTCACGGGTATGCTAGCATTACTCCAACCACACCAGGGCTGTGAGCGGAAATGAGCTCAGCTGCCATCAAGGTAGCGTTCCGTCTTGGTGAACTACTTGGGAGTTTTGCCCATAAACCAGGATCGATGGTCCAGATAGTATTTGGACCTGAGATTCTCATACAGATTAAACATCTCGCACTTGGATCACACTCTTCCAAATGGCAGCTGAGATTGTCGGACGGGTTCATCCGACCGATGCTGTCAGCAATTTGCTGAACAGAGTAGGCCATTTGCAGGGGATTAGTTGGTGGTCGATCAGGCAAGAGTAGCGCGCCTCGCGCACCATCCAATGCTGCGTGGGCTGCAGCTTCAGCCGCAGTCCGCATAACACCTTCCTGAGTGCCAGCTTCTTGAAAAATTTGTCAAATCTGACTTTTAATGGCTTTCATACTTCTTTCAGGAAGAGGAACACTTTCTAGTGCCCTATCGATCATGGTTTCAATCTCTTGCCTGTCTTCCACACTAATAGCGGCTCACTGAGCACCGCTGGACCAGGCTTTGGCCTGTCTTCCATCATGGGCGCCCGCCATGATGGTGTTTCCCATGATGAGCGTCACGACGCAGCCACGTGTGACCTGGGGGTAGTGGATGGTGACCCGCCATGCTGTGGATGGCTGGGTGGGGAATCTGGGCCATAGTAGGGTGTGACTGGGCTGTATTGCAGATATCGCCGCCGGATGGCTCCCTCCCACGACGTAATGAAAGGCAGGAGCTACGCCACCATTGCCTTAACATGGCCAGTCAAAACCTCGCTGATGGCGAGTTTATCCATCTTAGCTCTACATTCATCATGACTCACACTTGCAACATCCATATCAACCTGATCCTGTTTCTGTTTCTGCAAAACACGGTACGCGGCACTCAATTCGCGATTGTCCCTATAGGCTGTTTCTAAATCATTACGTACCTGATTGATCTCGTTCTGCAGTTCACACATCTCATCACTCAACTGTGCATTCACGGCACTCAACAAATCATTCATTTGTACCACCTGACTCTTATCCTGTCTTAAACTTTCACACTCATTCTTTAGAGTACACATTTCTTGTTCACCAGCCTGTGCAGAATGATGCAATAGTGAATCCTTTTCATTACGCAGAGATTGGAGTTCTGACTCCAAGTTCTGCTGTATCCGAAATCATTCTGTTTCCTGCAGACCCATCTCCTGCTTAAGAGATGCGATCTGCAGATCAAGGGTTCGAAACCTCGCTTCAGAGGCTTCCAAGGCAGCGTAGAGAGCAGCGACCATCAACCCTTTAGCACAACGCCTATTGGTTGACTGTCGCGCCTCTGTGTACTGGGTTGAAATCCCCAGTACAGGGTTTTCGGATTGACTTGCGTCCCGCGCGCTGTCAGCCCATCCTCCATGGAGGTAAGAAAGTTCGAGCATCGAGTCTCAGTTCTGCGATATCTGATACGTGGCCATTTATGTGGGAGGAACGAAAATTCAAACTGTGAAAGACCATGTTGCGTATCGATCCACAACACGGGTACTTTAAACACAGCCGGGCTACTGTATAAAGTTGTAGGTTTGCAATTCAAAGTTGCTATGGAGTGGGTTCCAGAAGGCATCAACCACACCCGAAAAGTCAGCCAGACCTTGCAAGTATCTACAAACTGGTAGAAAGACAGGAGAGGTGATACGAAATGTACACCTGCAGTCCCGTGGAAAAGGGAAATTTATAGCAACAAGTGAAAACTACAACACCCAATATCGCCTGCACGCTGTCGCCAATTGTAAGAGGTCTAAACCTCACTTTCAGGTTCTTGGCAATATTGGAGATGTAAATAATCACAAACAAGTTGCATTCAAGTAATAAACAAGTTTATTACTACAAACAGGGATGAATCACAGTTGCCCTAAGCAGTTCTTACCAATACGAACAGGGAGCCAGTGCTAAGCGTTCCCTACACCTCGAGGTTTCTTTGTAGTCTCTTGGGATCTCTCAGGTCTCCGAGGTGTAAAACCTGTGCATAACATTATATACCTATGATAATTACTATGATTACTGAAAGACAGAAACATTTATAGTTACAGAGATGAGCCCTATTGGCTAAATTAGAGGTGGCTCCACGGTCCAAGATAACATTATATAATTCTGTAAAGTCATCAGTTTTAGAACAAAGACGTTCTTATACAAAGTCTTACATAACAAGGTGAAGTGGTGTCCATCACCAAAAGATGGCAATGTTGCTTTACATATTATAATAACTTCAAGGACAGGTGTCTTGGCATCTGACAAGTAAGAAATAGACAGAAAATACATGGTATAATGTGTGTGCATTAGCAAGCAAAGTGAGTTACAATAATATGTATTCATATCCTGACATCTGCTCTTATACGGTAGATGCCCTATGCCCTATGTATTAGTATAGCCTATGCCTAAACATTAGCTGTCTACGGTGTACCCCTGAGGGTATCAATTAGGGTGCAGGGACCTCGTGTAACAAAACTGATATGCTTAGTTCATAATAGGGTAAATTAATTTTAACGTGGATTGCAGATGAAGCATGTGCTAGATCAGTAAGGCTGGAAAAGTTTGGTGACTCTTGACAATGTTTTTTTTTTTCTTTACAGTTTGTTTACTAAGGAAAGCCTAGCTAAAATGTAAACCTCTTGATTCCAGTGAGGTCCTGCTTTTACTCATTTTTACAATCTACTCAGTGTAGTACAGCTAAAATGCAACATCACATTTTCAATAACTTGATCAGTGTCACACATAGCTGACTGCCATAGGGTTTTAAACCTGGGATCTCCTGGATCCCAACAGTGCTTCAACTACTAAATGTTATTGTTTACAGCAGTGGTGGATCTCTGGGAAAGCCAATGGCTGCAAGCTATGTTGTTGGGTTTTTTTGTTTGTTTGTTTTACAGTTCACCAAGAATGTCCCAGCTGATATGTAACATCTCCTTTTCCATGGGGTCCTACTTTTATTCATTGTTACAAATATATTTACTCAGGATTATGCAGATGGGATGCAACACCTTACAGTATTTCTATTTTGGTCCTGATTCTAAACATTTTAAAGCTGGGTAGACTGGAGTACTGGGACATTAAGTGATTTGCTTAGGGTAACACACTGAATAGTTCTCTCTAGTAGGGACTGCACCTGCAATTTCCCCATTTCCCAACAGTGTTCTATCCATTAGGCCACACTGCTTGTGAGGTGAGGGGGGACAGGAAGGTAAGCAATTGCTGACAATGTTTTTTGCTTTCTTATAATATACAGTATTTCTCCAGGATATAGCAACTGAGATGCAGCATCTCATTTCCAGTGGAGCCCTGCTTTTATCAATTTCTATATGTGGGTGGCTGGACTTGAACACTGGTAGGTTAAGTGAGTAGCTCAGCGTCACACAGTGAGTATGTGACTGTAGCAGCATTTGAATTTGTGATCTGGTTCTCACCAGTGCTCTAACCATTACACCACCCTATCTCCACATTCTGAGGAATGGCAAAGAGACCCAAACTGCTGGCAATACATATTATTTGTACAATTCATTTAACCAGGATAGCTCACCTGAGATGCAATATCTCATTGCCAATGAGATGTGATATCTCATTTTCATTTTGGTCCTGCTTTTACCCATTTTTAAATGTCATTTATTCAGGATAGCCTAGCTGAGCTGCTATGTCTCATTTACAGTGGGTTCCATCTTCCATCCATTTCAGTTGCTAATTGGAATGGAGAACAGGGAGGTTAAATGAGTTGCTTAGGGTCAGTGGTGAGTATTTAGTAATGGTCTAACCCATGATATCCAATAGCTGCTGTGTAGCACCTGCACAGCATTAAATTACATTCTTTCTATGTGCAATTTCATTTCCTTTCATTCTTCTCCAGTACAAGAGAAATTAAAATGTCACTAGAAAAGAACATTTTAAACATCATACTGTATTATACAAAATGCCAGTTAAACCATAAGCAGATGTAAATGAAAGTCCCAAGGGAAAATGAAGCTTGAATATTTAGACTCTAATCATCTTCAGGTATTAAGGGTTGTGTGACATATTTAATGTCAGTGAATTTCCATATTTTCAACACACACATCCTTAACTTGCTTAACAATTGTATTCTGCTAGAGGTAGTACATCTGGTACTGTAATTGTTTATCAAGTATAATTACAGTTGTCTAAAGAGAGGATCCTGTTTATAAAAATAATGCAATATTAGCAAGCCTTTTTATGTTGACTCACACATGTGCAGCCAACATATTGCGGTAGTAGCAGATTTGGAGGTGCGGTCACTGTTGGGCGAATGCAGGGCATGCATCAGTAGGTGGGTCCCTCATTCCCCAATAAGCCTGCATGCCTTGCCACACCATGCATATAGCACATCTAAGGAAAGGTCCGCTACAATACAAGCAAAGCTCATCATATGCAGCGGACCTCCCGACATGCTTTCCCTGGTGAGAAAAAGAAATTAACATGGCGGCACACTGCCTGACATAATGCCGACTTGGGGTGCCCAATTCCCCTGTCGGCATGCCCTGTGTATGTGCCAATGGGGGCCCACTCCCCTTACGGTATAGTGCACCCCCCCATTTGTTATGGGCTGAGGGGCCCAATTCCCCTCAGCTCACCCCTCACTTTCGTTGTGTGCCAATGGGGGTGCCCAATCCCTCATCGGCTACAACATACCCCCCAAAACACTTAGATGGCATGTGGGGAGCCCACCCTAGCATGCCAAATCCCCTGAAAAATAAAAACCATCCCGCAATGTTTTTATTTTTATTTTTTTAACCCTGTGAAAGAAGAAAATGGTCCCTTGTGGTCTCCCTGCCCCCTCCCACAACCCACGCCCACCCTCTGTGCACCCTGCCTTCCCACACTCGCTCACTCCATACTTACCTCCAGAGTCTGGCGCGACGATCTTTGGTGGACCAGGAACACGTCTGCACTCTTCAAAGCTGACTGGGAACTGAAGAAATGCCGGTAAGCTGTATAATGGCATAAATAGGGTTTTTTCAACTTTGGTGCATATCTTGGACATTTTTTGGAATTTTTGCACCAAATTTTCAACATAGGGTTATTGGGACCCCTCCTCATGAATTCAGCCACTGTCATGGCATTATTCCGTCCCAAAAGGTAATTTCATGGTCACTGTGAGGAATCACCTTTTGGGACTGAGTAACAAAAAGACAGTGCCACTGTTCATGAGGGGGGCTCTCAAAAAGCCTATGTTGCAAATTTGCTGAAAAAAATCCCCAAAATGGCTGTTTTACAAGTATGCATTGTGATGTTTCCAAGCACGCTCATAACTTCGTGACTTTGTAATATTTGCACTCCAGATTTTCAAAATTGGCATTTTTCCACACCTCCTGATGAACAATACAGCTGTCATTTTACCTATCCTGGCTGAAATGTGTTTTTGCATGTCCAGAGCAGAATAGCGAGGTCACAGTGGGAAATCAGTTTTAGGGACAGTTTGAGAAAATGATGGTAACGCTGTTCATAAGCAGAGGTCCTAAAATGCCTATGTTGAAAATGTGGTGCCAGAAGTCCATAAAATGACTGTGTTGCAAGCATGCAGTGTGCAGTTTGCACACACCCTTGTAACTTCACAAATTTGCAATATTTTCATGCCAGATTTTCAACACTGGTATTTTTTCACTCCTCCTTATCAACAGTACAGCTGTCATTTTTCACAGCCTGCCCAAAATGTTTTTCTGTGGCTGTGGTGCACAATGGCATGGTTGCGGTGGGAAATCAACTATTGGGACAGATTAACAAAATCACAGTGCCACTGTTCATGAGGGGAGGTCCCAAAATACCTATGTTGAAAATGTGGCTAAAAATCTCTCAAAAATAATTGGGTTAAGGACATGTGTTGCACAGTTTCTATGCACGCTCATGACTTCACAAATGTTTCATATTTTCACTCCAGATTTTCAACATTGCCATTTTTTATGCCTCCTCATGAACAATACGGTTGTCATTTTGCACATCCTGCCCAAAATGTGTTTTTGTCCCTGTGTCACCAAATGGTGTAGTCACTGTACAAAAATACCTTTCAGCTAACAAACTGATTGTGCCGCTCTTCATGAGGTGGGATCACAAAAAGCCCATGTTGAAAATTTGGAGTGAAAATACCAACACACACCTATGGTGTTCGGGTTTCCAACTGTAGCACCCCACCCTCTAATGACTGACAGGCATCAGGGGTGTGACTTGGGAACATTGGCTGTAATGCTTAGGCCATTCCATTCCCCCCCCCACCCTGCAGCCAGTGACAGGCATTGTGGTGTGCCTTGCAGTGTTCAGCCACAAAGTTCACCCCATTCTCCTATACTGCATCCTCCTCAGCATATTTCCTTATGGAATGGGTAAGTATAATGCCCAAAGACCCTGAAGCACACCATAAAACTTGTCAGTGTCTACAGGGAAGGGTGAGGTAAAATGGCATGAGCGTTATAGCTGATGACCCAAAGGCACACCCCACTGCCTGTCAGTCTCTGCAGGGTGGGGATGGGGTTGGCATCACTTCAGTACTTCACTGCCATTCCTATTTTGCATCT
The DNA here is from genome assembly GCA_016271365.2 of Neoceratodus forsteri. NCBI lineage: Eukaryota > Metazoa > Chordata > Ceratodontiformes > Ceratodontidae > Neoceratodus > Neoceratodus forsteri. Next base: position 204,489,667 of record CM057454.1, read on the forward strand.
TTAACTCCTGCACTACCAATGCCAATGCCAGCGAGACAACATTTGGCATTGACAAATGCTTGTTTTCATTAGAATCCAAATAAGTAAAATAAAAAAAAGTCAACAAAAGTGAATTTTTAGCAGAAGTGTAGGGCAGGGCAGCAAATATACAAAACTGTGGGGCACATAAAAATACAAATCAAGCTGAATAGCAAATAACAGGGATTTACTGTGGCAAGTGTGACAAGAGAGACTACATAAGATACAACCCCAGCTTTCAAACTCAGTCTAATATTTGTACAGGCAGCACACTGGACAGAACACAGTACCTTATGACTATACCTCCCTGATAATCATAATTTGCTTGGCTCAAAAGACCAAGTTTGAATATGGGGGCTTCAGTCTCTAGTGCATGTTTACTGAGAGATTGGGTGTTCAACTAGTGTGACTGGAAATTTAAAAAACAGTGTTTTGTTTTTTTTCCAAAACAAAAGACAGTGGCCCAGATATTCAAACTGCGCCAGGCTGTGGTGCAAGCTTGGGAGCAACTCAACTTGGCTGCGCAGGGGTGTGGTCTGGGCGATATTCATAGAATCTGTGCCAAGGCTCAGCAGCTTTGAATATCACACCCTGGCCACCCCCACTGTGCATGGTGCAGTGGCACTGTGCCAGCGCAAGTGGCCAGAGTGGAGCATGGAGATGCGCTAGCGCAAGTGCCGTTCCGCCATTCACAGCACCCGTGATATTCAAAAGGTGACATGCAAATGGGGCCATAATTTATGCAAGGTGCACATGGGGCCATTTGCATGTCATTATGGCTCCATTTGTATCCCATTTGCATGTATGTGCGCCGATCCCTGATGACTTGCGCCTGGCACCCTGCCAGGCAGCAGCCATTGGGGACCGATGCCCTCTGCAGCCCGATCGCGGGCATTTGCTTAAAAAATAAAGTCCCTGTCCTATATCTCAGGTAGTCCAGTGGACTGAATGCTGCCTGATCGCGGTCATCCGTTATAATAAACCCCGCCATCCAATATCCCTGGTGGTCCAGTGGACTGCTATGTGCCCCGATCATGGGCATCCATTATAGTAACCCTCCCCATCCAATATCCCCGTGGTCCAGTGGACCGAATGCTGCCCGATCATGGGCATCTGTGTAAATAACCCCCCCAGCCAATATCCCTGGTGGTCCAGTGAACTGAATGCTGCCCAGTCGCAGGCATCTGTTTAACAGAAAACATCCTATTACCCTGGTGGTCTAGGGTACCCTCCCACCCACCCACTGAGCCCACTGCCACCCCCCATCAGCTGGTGGGCGACAGCACCCCACCCTCCTGCCGCCACCCGCCGACCGACATCTTGGTAGGGCTGCATGCCCATTGGTTCACAGCGTGAACCAATGGGCGTGCAGTCCCACTGAGGTGTCAGTTACGGCGGGCGGGCAGCAGGCGGTGGGTGCTGCCAGCTGACGGGGAGGAAGCAGGTGATGGGGCTCAGTGGGCGGTGGGAAGGGGGTACCTAGACCACCAGGGTAAAAGGACATTTTCTGTTAAACAGATGTCCACAATCGGGCAGTATTCGGTCCACTGGACCACCAGGAATATTGGCTGGGGGGGTTTATTATAACAGATGCCCACTATCGGGCACACAGCAGTCCACTGGACCACCAGGGATATAGGACGGAGACTTTATTTTTAAACATATGCCCACAATCGGGCATGGGGGAGTGCTGCCAGGTGCAGCCGGATCTCGGGTGGCCACCTACAGGTGGCAGCTGCCATGTTGTGCTCTGCAATACGGCAGCTCACCAGTGTGTGGCCATCAGTTGTTCCATTTTTTTTTTGGCTAAACTTTGTGCTAGCACAGGCAAGGGTTGCACATGCATTGCTCCACACATCCTGGGCTGAATATTGGGCTGTGCAGGTTATGTATGGGCACAACTTCCACCTGTGCCTTCATACATTACTGATGCGCTCCAGTGCATCAGGATTTGTGCCGAGCACTTTTCCCTTTAGAATCTCGTTCCGAAACGCATCAGTGGGTTTCGCATGGTGCAACACTGTTGCACCATGTGCAACCCTTTTGAATATCTGGGCCAGTGTACTTAATAAAAATGGCCAAAACAATGACACAAAATGAAACCCTTGTACTGAGGTGATCAGTAAACTTGATCCAGGTCTTCAGGTGTATCAGTCATTTATCATTTTGCATTATGTTTTTCACTGTTTATTCCAAACTGATTAAAATTCTTTCTGTAATTTAAGTTGGAAAAACAAATAAACTTAATAAAAAGTAAATGGTGATCTGGAGATGTAGCTTTGTTAATTAAGAGCATCCCGCTGGTCCCACTGTAACTTCTTAGGGCTGCAGAATTAATCAGCTTACATAGAAACATAGAAACATAGAAGTTGACGGCAGATAAGGACCGCAAGGCCCATCCAGTCTGCCCATTTCTTTTTCTACCTTATAAATGTGCCATCGGCCTTTGCGATGTCAGTGACCTATCTATTCATAGTCATTTGTATTGCTCCCTTATGCCTATCCCATGCCTGTTTGAAGCCCTGCACTGTATTCATAGCCACTACTTCTTGTGGTGTCATTCCATGCATCTACCACTTTTCTGTGAAAAAGAATTTCCTCACATTCCCTTAATCGGCCTCCCTCTAATCTCATGCTGTGTCCTCTTGTCCTGCTATTTTTCTTATATTTAAACATGTTAGACTCTTTCACCTTGTTTATGCCCTTAAGGTGTTTAAATGTCTCGATCATATCACCTCTCTCCCTCCTTTGCTCAAGGGTATACATTTGAGCTCCGTTATCTGTCCTCATATGTCTTCTGGTGCAGTCCTGCACCATTTTGGTGCCCTTCTCTGGACTGCCTCAATTTGTTAATGTCCTGAGAAGGTGTGGTCTCACTGCAGCGAGTACTCCAGATGGGGCCTAACTAATGTCTTGTACAGAGGATTATTACCTCCCTCTTACGACTTGTGATACCCTACTAATACACCCTAACACCCCCTAGCCTTACCTACTGCTTTAGAGGTCTGCTTGGATGATTTCAGGTCATCAGTGATGATGATGCCCAAGTCTCTTTCTTCCTTTGTGACTGCTAGCAACCCCTCCCAGCCTATAAGGGGGTTAGGGTTTCTTCTTCCTATGTGCATGATTTTGCACTTCTTTGCATTAAATCCCAGTTGCCACTCTTCTGACCATTCTGCTAGTTTATCCAGATCTCTTCTCATTCTGCCCACCCCATCTGGATCATCTACTCTGTTGCAGATCTTGGTGTCATCTGCAAACAGACAAGCCTTACCCTCTAGTCCATCTGCTAGGTCACTAATGAAGATGTTGAATAGGACTGGCCCCAGGACTGATCCCTTGAGGTACCCCACTTGTGACTTGCATCTCTTCTGACTGTATACCATTTACCACCACTCTCTGTTTTCTGCCAGTCAACCAGTTTGCCACCCAGTTGACCAACTTCTGACCCACCCCGAGCCTACCTAGCTTATTTATCAATCTTCTATGTGGAACAGTGTCAAAAGCTTTGCTGAAGTCAAGGTAGGCGACATCAACTGCTCCCCCTTGGTCCACCACTCTGGTTACCCAGTCAAAGAAATCTATGAGATTAGTTTGACAGGACCTTCCTTTGTAAACCCATGCTGTCTTGGATCCTGTGCCCCATGGATTCCAGGTGTTGCACTATCCTTTCCTTAAGGTGCTTCCATAATCTTGCCCACTACTGAGGTAAGACTGACCGGTCTGTAGTTCCCCGCCTCCTCCTGCTACCACTCTTGTGGGTGGGATCACATGAGCCCTTCTCCAGTCTTCTGGGACCTCTCCTGTGCTCAGAGACTCACTAAACAATTCCGCTAATGGCTCTGCTAGTTCCTCCTATTCGCTCCTAGGCACCCTGGGATGTATGCCATCAGGTCCCATTGCCTTATCCACCTGAGCTTAGCAAGCTCTTGTAGGACCTTTCTTTTGTGAAGGAGTAGTGCTCACCTCCCTCCCCTGTGCCCATGATGCTGAGCTGTGGGCCCTGCCCTACCTTCTCTTCAGTGAATACTGAGCAAAAGTATCTATTTAGGATAGATGCCTTTACAGGGTCCTCCTCCTCACATGCTCCCTTTTCTCCATTAAGCTTAGTCATACCCTCTGGACTTTCTCCTTTCACTAATGTATCTATAGAAAGTCTTGTCACCTTCTTTTACTGTTTGTGCTAGTGTTTCCTCAGTTTGGGACTTTGCCTGCCTTACTGCCTTACCTGCTTCCCTTAGGGCAGTTTGGTATGCCCCTATCTTCATCCCGCTGTGTTCCCTTATATTTTCTGAAGGCCAGCCTTTTGGCTCTGACCTTTCTGCTACTGTATTTGAGAACCAAAGTGGTTTCCTTCTTCTTTTGCACTTCCTTTTCTGTCTAACACAATGGGATGTTGCTTCAAGTATTGTATCCTTAATGCTTGCCCACTTTGCCTGTACCTCCTCACCTGTGTTTCTTTTGCCAGGGCTAGCTTAACTCTGTTGGCCATCTTATCAAAGTCAGCTCCTCTGAAGTCCCATATTTTGCCTTGGAATGGGATGATTTAGATGTAGTAGCCAAATTGAACCATACCATGTGATGGTCACTGGCCCTCAGGTGACCTTCTACCTGGAGATCTGTGATCCCTTCTTTGTTAGTCAGTACTAGATCTAGGATAGCCCTATCTCTTGTGGGTTGCTGTACCAGTTGTTTGGGGCCCTCCCCTGCAGGAATCCACTATGAGTCTAGTTCTGGCAGATGTTCCTGCTGGTATTGACCAATCTGTATCTGGCATGTTGAAGTCTCCATTATCAGAACCTCCCTTTAGCTGTCATATTTTGTATATCTTCTAACAGTAATGTGTCTATGTCCTCCCTCTGGTCTGGGGGCCTGTAGACAACCCCAGTTCTTATGGCTGTCCCATTTCCTGTTTCAGGGTGACCCACAGTTCTTCTGGCTCCTTATGTGTATTCTGAATTTCTGTAGCTTTGATATTTTCATTAACATACAGGGCCACTCCTCCCCTCTTTTGCACCTCGGTCTCTTCTGAACAATACATAGCCAGGTACTGAAGTCTCCAAGTGTGGTTACTGGTAAACCACGTCTCACTAATTGCTACTATGTCCAGTTTAGCCTCTGACATTATTGCCTGCAGGTCTGGGATCTTATTTCCCAGGCTGTGAGCATTTGTGTACATGATTTTCCATTGGCCAGATTTTGGTGTGTTAGTTGTTGGGTGAGGTTTGGCATTACCCCTGTGCATCGTATGGGGAGACAAACCTTTTTTCTTACCTGGTGATGCAAATGAATGGCAAACACACTGAATTCCAGTTTGACCACTAGCTGAGGGGGGAAGGGTGTTCTTCCCATTCAACGTATGGGGTGCTGCACCCCTCTCCCCATTTGCTAGTTTAAATATTCTGCAAAGACGTCAAACTTCTGCCCCAATGCACTGACTCCTCTTTAGTCAGATGCAGTCCATCAAATTTAAAGAACTTCGCTCCAGAACTGTTGCCAGTTCCTACAAATCTGTGTCCTTTTTCCTGGCACCAGTCCTTGAGCCACGTGTTTAGCTCCCCTATCTCCCTTCTCTGACCTTCCGATTCATCTGCTCCCTTCTCCCAGACTGGCAGGATCTCAGAGAAGGAGATGCCGACGAAATAGATGATAGTTTGTCACCCAGCCTAGTCAGGTGTTCCTTGGTCTCCACAACTGACCGCTGGCGAGATCATTAGTCCCTAAGTGCTAGGACATCAATGTTTTCTCCTGCTTTGTGAACAATTTTAGCAATGCGGTCAGTGTCTCTCCATGCTGATGTACCTGGGAGACATCTGACCATCACCCCTGGCTGGAGATGGGTATCAACTCCCGAATCAAGGAGTCTCCTAGTCAAGTTTTTGGATTTCCTTTGTGCTAGTTTAGTTTTGGTTCCTGATTTGGGTGAGTATTGTTGTGCTAGCTCCTGTGTAGTAGTGTCCTGCTCTGCAGTGTCTTCTGCCTCTTTATTTGATTTCAGAGATAGAGGCAGATGCCTGTTTGTAGTGTTTATATGGTTTTTGGAGGTAATGTGTTGGAGAGCAGAGAGTGATGGGGCACCTGATTTGTTCCTCCTAACCACCTGCCAACCTCCTGGACCAACTACCCTCTGCGGTTGAGGTTTTCTGTTGGATGCTGGGGAAATGGCTGGTGGTTCTTATAATGTATTTCCTCTTCAATATGAAATTTGAGGCGTGCAATCTCTGCCCATGCTGCCCGGAGCTGAGACCTAAGATCTCCAAAGGCCCAGCATGTAGGACAGTGTCCTAAATCCTGTAAGAATGTCCTTCTGAAAATTGTTCCACAGTACCTGCAGTTAATGAAATCCATTCCAAATAAGTTGCTGGGTTTGTAACCTAGTCAGAGTAATTAGAAGGAAAAAAAATGCAAGTAATGGTTTAATTGTGCTTTGTTTAACTTGTTATAACAAGTTAAATTACTAGTGCCCTGTAAATGAGATCACCTTGTGGAGGCCCACTGATCCGCCTTCCTGCTCTGCCACAGGAAATGTCACAACTGTGGTACCCTATAAAAGTGTGTAGCGTGGGGTGGTTGGGGATGGGGTGGGTGGCTGGGCCCTTCCCTGCCTAAAAGAAGAACCACGGACGAAAGAACAAGGAGGTAAGAGCAGAAACAATCAGTCAACAACAAATGCAGTAACCCTGAAAGCTTATCCTAATGTTAGATAAAACTGTAAAACCTGTAAAGCACCACCTGTAATAATTTCGAGAAGATATACCTGTAAGAAACACTTTGCTCCAGAGAAAATAAAGCAGTAACAGAAGATATACCTTGCAAAAGACAATTTGAATCAGAAGATTACAGCAGTAATCTGTTAGCACACACCTGTAGGCACACCTTGTAATAATGCAGAAGAAGGTATACCAGCAACAACAATTTGAATCAGAGAAAAATAAAGCAATGAAATGTTAGCAACAAACAGTAGCAATCCCTGTGAGTAAAAATAAAAAACACCACCACACAGTAAATCTGCTTAGCCAAACTAAGTCTTAATCCTTCTCCCTTGCTCTGGTAAGTTTCTCTACTCTGCCTTTCAAGCAGTCTTAGAAGGAAAGAGCTCAGGTGAAGCTAGGTGCCTTGGCCAGCAAACCAAGTCTTCTACCTCTTTGTTCTAAAAATATGAGAAATCATAAGGAGAAACTCTAGATTACCCAAGAGACATCTCCAGAGCCCCATTTACTTACAGTATAAAGCAAGTCGGAAATATTTTGTTTATGAAACATAAATCACTTCCTTTGAGGCCTGTCGGTGCCATTGGTACTTAATGTTAATTTTGCCAAATTAAATTTTATATTCTTCTTGGCTGTGCGTCAGTTGTGTAGTCTGTGTAGTCGTGCAGTCAGTGGACTGCAGTACAGTACTAGTTGGAACTTTTACCCATACAATTAATTGCACAGCAGGGATCCAGCATGCATGTCCAACACACACTTGAGAATCCCAGACAGGAATTTTTTAATTTCACTCTCAGCTGCTTAACATATTGAGCAGACTGTTTCTCTATCACACCTGCTGTCACTGTAACTTTCCAGGGGTTGTATTTTACCAACTAGGAAAATGTACTAACAGCTGGGACAAGGCCATATATTTTTGAGAATGGGGAGCTGTTTGGCAACTGTCATACAGGGAAGTTGCCACAGCTGGTGGTAACATCGGTAAAGGCCCTGTGTAGTTGGGAGCCATTGCTAATGGTGGCAATTTCAGGAAAGCCCTCTAGGAGAAGGAAACATGTCTGCATATTGCAACATCGATCAAGTCCCTCTGGTGCAAAGCAGTGCCTTAACAATCTGTAATGTACATGTTTGTAAGAATGTGTATGTGTATTTGTGTGAGAGTGTGTATTTATGGATTTACTGCCTTTTTTTAGCAATAAACATTTTATTGATTTTTTTCCAAAACATATACACAAAAACAAAAAGCTACAAATATTAGGAATAAGTACAAACATTCCATTAAAGCAGAAGAACATTAGTACAATATACAGTACATGAACAGTGCTTTGCTACAGGGCTCTTAGCCCCTGAAAACAGAAGTTTATGGTCACAGATTAGTATTCGAGACTACAGACCCTGCCAGTCGGAGAGGTCAGGCAGCCTGCCCAAATGTCACAATAGATGAATGACTATATGGTAGATTCCCCCTCATCCTCTTATGTACTACTGGATGCAGGGGGTGACTAGAGATCTAGGAAAGGGGACCAGACCTTATTGTAAATGTCTAATTCACCCAGGATAAAGTGAGAATGGTGTTCCAATATGGCCACTTGACACATTGCTGGAGCCACTCATTAGTTATTTATTTTTTTATTTGTACATCAGTTTACAACCTTTGAACCAGAGGCTCATTTCCAAAGGTACCTTGTCACATTGAGGACAAACAGAACAAATTTTTTGGTTACAGCATGTGAGTCACATAACTTAGCAAGCACAAGTGGTTACATACATTTAAACAGTTATATAGTTTTGTTACAATGATACAGTCTCACAAAAAAAAAAACAGCTGGATAATAACAGTGGCAATAGGCAATGGGGTGAGGTTGTGTGCGGTGAGGTGTAGTGCTGCCCAGTGAGCATTGTCAGGTACGAAGTGAGCTATGCCTCATTTAGAGACAGGAGCAGCTGCGAGTATTGAACAGTTGGCTCCGAAGTGCGGTTTTGAAGTTGGAGATTGTGGGGGCATAGGAGAGGACTTCAGTAGACCTCCATCTCTGGAGCAGCAGCACTTCAGCTACTATAGTGGCTGTTATTTCACAGTTTAAGAAAGGGTCACTCTTAGGGATGGTGATCTGTGGGATACCAAACAGCACCAGGTTGAGGCACTGTACTACTTGTGAAGTATTTTGAGCTGTATGAGTTGTTCTTTAGTATCCTTGTAGCTAGAGTGTGCATGGAACCATGAAGTCTGCCATTCATGGTCTGAAATTGATTTGTAACACTGATCTCTTTCTCCCATTGAATCCATGCTAACTCTGTAGTCAGGGAGGTGGCCCATCTCTGAAGGATTTGTAGATGTCTCTTGCTACTGCTGTTGTCATACCATTTCATTAATAGGTGTATGCCCCCCTTTCAAGGGCCTGGAGTTGAGGGATGAGAAGGGGACCACAGCTGTAGGTACAACCAGAAATATTTTTTTTGGATCTGGCAAAGTATATCTAGCACATACCCAATCCAGGCTCCTTCCAGGCACCTCCAGGGATGGGCCTATTAGCTATTTGAAAGTTTTTGTTGTCCCAGAGTGTAGCATAGGGTAGAGGGCCTCAGAAAGGTTCAGAGAGGCTGACAATTTTGATCAATATTTGCTTGAGATTGGGGTAGTTGGTTGTCTACCCCTTTAGATTTGCTGTACAGCATTAATCTGGGATTGGAGTAGCTGTAACCTGTCCATGAATGATTATCAGGGAGGGAGCAGATTAAGGAAGGCTCCCTCTTCATCAGAGCCCCAGAAATGCTGCATCAGCTGCCAAGGTAAGGAGCAAGTGGTTCCCTGTAGCAAGAGACTTTTTTCTGGGTTGTTGGCCCATCAACTGCCCCATGCACCTTGGGCCGGTTCTAGTTATACAGGCTATGACTGGTCATGTGACCCTTGCCACCTGGTAACCTAACTCCCCACTTTCCCATTTGTTTTTTATACTGACTAGTAGGGGTCAGTATTGAGACCACTGTTCTTCTCTTCTCACTGCAATTTCCTCCCCCTATCTAATTCATTACTGTTCAGTTTCACCTGCTGCTCATTGCTTCCCCTGCCCCTGTCTCTTACCACTGCATTACCTTCTCCACTCTCCTCTGTACCTGGATTCAAACCTTGGACCTTTTATACTGAAGGTGGCAATCTTACCACTGTACTATTCTGTCCCCTCACCATTCCTATGTCCTTTTCATTACTTGTACTTCTACACTGCCAACATAATTGTGGTCCTTGCTTTACCACACCATGCCACTACTCCCCTGGTTATGTACACTTTGCTTCTGTTGCTTTGTGTGTTTCTGTCTCTGGGATACAATGAAACCCTTAACTCCTTTGTTGGAGTGCCTAGTAGGTATGCTCCACCTCACCCATGACCTATGACCTGATTCTATGTCTGTAGCCCTTTCCTACAGCTCATGGTTTTATAATACCCACCCCCTTAACCCCTGCAGCTACACTTTTGCCTAACTTAGCATTCATTAATTTACCCCATGTGCCCGGTTGCTTTACTCCATTGCACTATGCCAACCATGAAAGGTTCACCAGGCCCCCTCCTTCCCCAATTCTCATATATATACTATTCGGTAAGATACTCCTCTATGCATCCTTGTGTCCCCATACAACGTAGTTATCCCTATCTATCTCCTCTGACCCCTGCACTCTTAAAAGGGGCAGATTCTGTTTGCATAGACTATTACTAAACCCAATCATAAAACTTCTTCTGTTAATACTTATCTGTGTAGGTAATGTCAAGCTTAACCCTGGCCCCCCCCTCCCCATCCTCAATCCTTCAGTCCTACCCCAGCTAAAGGGGCTAAGAATTCTCCACATAAATGCCTGCAGCTTGATTTAAGAAATTTTATGCAATCCAGACTTGGTTCAACCTCACTAAACCTGATCTCATAGTGGTGACCGAGTCTTGAGTAAGGCCATTGACCTTGGATTCTGAAATCAACATCCCCTCATATAACGTATACTGGAAAGGCAGAATAGCAAGTGGAGTTCGGTAGCCATTTATGTTCATGACAAATACACTGCCTCTGTAGTTGACTCAACCTCACTACCACAGGAATTCAAATGTACTACCTAAAAAGTGCAACTATCTTTGACATCCCTCATTCACATTATTGGTTGCTATATGCCTCCTTCAGCAGGTAACACGGTGCTGAAGCATTTATATGATGCTCCTTGTCCTCGGAGGTTATTATTATGGGTGACCTTAACATGGATTGGCTCCCTGCAGCATTCAAACCCCTAAGAGAGTTTTGCATTAACTTTGTGTTCTCCAACTCATATCAGAAGCTACCTGTCCTAACAAAAAATATCTGGAGCATAGTACTCTGCTAGATACAATACTAGTTAACAAACTGCATCTCTTCTCACATGCAGACATATTCTTCAAGGATCTTAGTGACCATTGTGCTATAGCCTGCGTGCAGGCTGTCCCCAAAGCAGTATCCTCCTCTAAGTACACTTTGAAGAGAAGTCAACAGAACTTTGACCCTTTAGCCTTTCTCTCTGACCTCCAGCAAGCAAATTGGCAAGACTTCTATTTGGCCCCCTCAGTAGACAAAGCTTATGAGGTCATCCATAACATTGTACTTGGAGCCATCAGTAAGCATGCTCCTGTAGTAAAAACCCATACTGAAAAGAAAGCTTGTCCATGGTTCACTGCTAGCCTGAAATCTGAGCTGTTACATAGGGATTCTCTATGGAAGAGGCCAAGAAAATCCAAACAGCCTTCAGACTGGACGGCCTTCAGAGGTGCAAGAAATCAGTGCACCAAATGAACTAGAGCAGAGAAGGCAAACTTTTATTGCTAAGAGCTTTACTTCTACCCTAACTGTGCCTCTAAGTTCTGGAAAATCTTAAATTACTTACAAGACCACAGCTTGGCCAGTCCAATCCCTTCAAAAATCCTGATTGGTGGTTCCACCACCACTGACAAAAATACAATTCTTGACCTCTTCAACAACCATTTTGCAATGGCAGGTTTGGCATTTGACACCTCACTGGCCAATAACATCCGGCCACAGCTGGGAAACCTGAACTCAGATGATTTTAACTCAGTTACACCCACCCAAGACAATGTGTTCTCTTTCAATCAAGTCACTGTGAAACAGGTTGAGGACCTCCTACAGTACTGCAATTGGACATCAGGAAAAGCGCATGTACTGACCTTATCGAACCTCTCTTCCTCAAACTTGGATATTATGTCCTATCTCCCCCAATCACTCATCTTTTTAATTTGTCCTTAGCCCAGTGTATCCTCTCTAGTATATGGAAGACAGCCCATGTCATTCTGCCTTTTAAAACTGGTGACTTGAGCAAATTAAATAACTATTGACCAATATCCCTGATTCCTATTTTATCTAAGTTGCTCAAAAAGGTGGTTAACACTCAGCTTAGGTAGTATCTAGAGGAAGCTGACCTACTAAATCCTGTCCAGTCTGTCTTTTGACCCCATCATAGCATCATCTCTGCACTTGCTAAGGTCACAAATGATTGGCAGAAAACCCTGGATAAAAAGAACTATGTATGTGCTCTGTTTCTTGATCTTAGCAAAGCTTTCGATACGGTGGACCACAGTCTGCTGTTGGTCACCCTAAAGAATATTAGGGTTGGCAGTTTGGGCCTAGGTTGGTTTTCCAGTTACCTCACTGACTGTTACCAGCAGATCAAGGCCGGGCGGTGATCTCTCTCCAATGAAACCCCTCACAAGAGGAGTGCCCCAAGGGTCCATTCTTGGTCCACTTTTATTTGCCATTTATAGTAATAGTCCAAATACTGGAATCCAGTCAGTGAACATATACTTATTCACTGATGATACAGTGTTGTACATAGCCAGGCCTACTCCAGAACTCACATGCAATGATCTCCAAATTGAATTCAATCACCTACAGAAAAAATTTTTGCACTTAAAGCTCCTTTTAAATGCTAAGCAAATGACTCCCCATCAGTCAATGCCACTAAACCCTTCGTTCCAGAGATGGTTCCCCAAGTAGTCACCCTGCTGGGTGAACCTTTGGATTTTGTTGAATCATTTAAATGTCTGGGAGTTTAGACAGGCTGTAAATTGTCATTCAAAGTTCACATAGATTAACTTTCTAAAAAATTAAAACAGAGGCTTGGAATTTACTTTAGGATCAGACAGTTTTTATCTCTGGAGGGGAAAAAAGGCTAGCACAGACCACCTTCATGCCACTCCTGGACTATGCCAACTTCTTGTATGGGCACAGTATGAGTGCAGCCCTTTCCACACTTGACTCCCTCTACCATCGGGTGCTTAGATTTATTACTGGCACTCCCTATTCCACTCACCATTGCACTCTCTATATGACTATAGGCTGGTGTTCTCTTACCCTTAGGCGGCATAATAATGCATTACTCTGAACTTATAGAGTAATTACTAGTAAGCTTCTGCAGGACATTAAGGACTGTCTACCTGCGTGCACTCTTGGTAAGTATCCCCTAAGAAGCCTCTCTCATATCAACCTTCTAATCCCCAAAGTCAGAACGTGTTTTGGCCAAGCATCAAATGTGCCATTCCTTCCCTTCCCTTTGGAATAATGCACAAAAAACACTAAAGCTGTCTCTCTTTAAAATCCTGCTCTTGTGATCATTTAAGGTGACTTGTAACTGTTTTTGTCAATGATCTCATACACACTGCCGCACCTTCTTCCATGGTCTATATCCTGATGACATGCCCTTCTTGCTCCCCTACCTCCTTAGGCTGTACCTTCTCACTGACTCCACACTTGTTGCATATCCTTTCTCTGTGGTGCTCCTTCCAGCCCCTTACATGCAAATTATCCTGCTATTGTGTATATGCTGTGTATATTGTCTATGTATAGTTTCTTCATATTGTGTATATACTGTGAATTTTGTAATTCGAATATATTGTATATGTATTTAAATGTGTGAGGCTTAAACAACTGTATCTGTATTCAACCTTGTTTAGATAGTTAACTCTACCATGCCCTGTAGTCCATGTTGTTTCTGTCTGTATATTGACTGGTAATGTAGCCCCTTGTTGACTCTATCTCTGTGATGTATTACTGTGACCATATGCATGGCCACCTTGTAAATGACTTCTTCTCAGTGGTGTTTCCCCAGTTAAATAAATAATGGATTGATTGATTGATTGATGGAACCATTTGACAGTCTGAGCTAGACAGAGGCTTTGTGAGAGTCAGCAAAGTTTGGGAGACCCCAGACCACCCCCTTAGTGCAGTGTTGCCTGATCCTGTCCTTACTAAACCTGGGCTGTCAATTCTCCCACAGAAAAGAGCATATCATGTCATCTATTTTGGCAAACTAGAAGCTTGTGATAGTTATGGGAAGATACACTAGGAGGTGGAAATTTTTGGGTGCCATTACCATCTTTGTGGCTGCAGTTTTCTGCATCAGGGATAGACTGAGGAGTTTGCATTTATCAGGTTCCCTCTGAGTGCCTCCAAAAGGAGGGCAAAGTTGGCCTTGCACAAACTCTGAACCTGTAGTGTGAGTTTGACCCCCAGGTATGTTATTCCAGTCTCACATCATTTCCATGGAGCCCCTGATAATACCTGTGGCTTGCGAAGGAGGTTTAGTGGAAACACCTTAGACTTGGTGTGGTTGATACAGAAGTCCAACATGGCTCAGATATCTAACAGCAGGACTTGGAGAGGAGAGATGGAAGAAGGGATATCTGCTAAAAGCACAAGGATGTAATTTGTATATAGGAGGGCTCTGTGCTCATCCGTCACCACTTTTATTCCATAGAAGCTGGGGATGGGATCTGATAGCCAGAGCAAGGAGCTCTATGGCTATCAGAAACAGAATAAGGGATATGGAATAGCTCTGCTGTGTCCATCTTTGCAGAGGGAATAGTTCCAAGATGGTGCTGTGAGTAACCACCCTAGCTTCCAGCTGTTATATAGGGTGTGCACTGCCCCCAGGATGAAAGATCCAAACCTTACCGTCTGTCTGTATGATCTCAAAAGATAGCCCCATTCAACTGAGTTGAAGGCCTTCTCAAAGTGCAGTATTGAACTACTGCAAGGGAGGAGAGGGGAAATTGACAGATATTGCACACTGAGGAAGGGTCTGAGGTTTTCAGATCCTATTCTACCTTTAATGAAACCCACCTGTGCTGGGTGCACCAGGTGTGGAAGAATGGGCTCCATCATCCCTCCAAGGATTTTAGACTGGACTTTGGCATCTGTGTTAAGGAGGGATATGGGGCATCAACTACTGGGCTAATGCTTTCCTTGTTTTGGGGAGTACAGTAATCATCATCTCACATCGTCATAGGAGGTGGTGTCCCCAAGGAGAGTACCTCCTGATAGGTGCACAATAAGAAGGGGACAGGTTATCCACCATATGTTGATATAGGTCTATGGCTAGCCTGTCTCCTCCTGAGTATTTATTTTTGTTCATTGTAAGGATGGCAGTTTTCATTTTCAACAAGATAACTGTGGCCTATAGTTTGGCTAACTGAGCAGGGGATATTGTAGGGAGGTGAAGATTCTGAAGGAAAGACCTGACCTCATATGCCGAGGGAGGATGGGGTAAAGAGAATAGCCTAGAACTGAAGTCTTTCATCACCTTGTTGAGCTCCTTCACTTTAATGTGCAGGATGCCAGCTGAATCCCTAAGCGTTGGGATATGCCTTTCAGCCTGTATTTTGCAGATCATGTAGGAAATACTTAGCTGTACTGCTACCCCCTTTCCAGAATTTGTGGTGTGACCGAAGAAGGGCTTATTCTGTTTTTGCGTAATATAATTGATGCAACTGAGTTTGCAGCTGAATCATTGGGTGGGGCTTTGAGGCTGGGTCAGCTTTCAGAGCAGTCTCAGTGACTTTAACTTTGGATTCTGAGTCCTTAGTCTTAGCTTCCTTCTGTTTCCTCCTATTTGCCATGTATCCTATTATGCTTCATCTCAGGTATACTTTCCATGTTTCCTGTAGGGTTGAGTGTGAAATCTCTCCACTGTCATTTTGGCATATAAAGTCTTGTAATTTTAACTGGGCACAGTCTTGTAATTCAGACTGGGCACAGGACACAAATTTGTGGTCCTTCAGCAGGAGAGGGTCTAGCCTTCAGAAGACTGATCTGAGAGAAGCATGGCACCACAGGATGTTAAGAGACACAGGAGCATGGCCTGAGATCACTATGGGGTGCTTTGTAGTATTGACAACTGTTTTGGCAATGTGCAAAAAGGTGAGCCAAAAATCGAGCCTACTAAAGGATTGATGCAACTGTGAAAAATAGATGTAGTCGCTAAGCTGAAGTTTGAAAGATAAAAATAAATCCGTAAGGGTGGCTTGTTGCATTGTATTCTGCAGTATGACTAGGGACCAGAAACAGGGCTCCACCTGAGACATTGGCCTGTCAAGTTGGGAGTCTAGCATCAGATTAACATCTCCTCCACACACAGGAGATGGACAGAGGCAACATCCCACTCAGACAGGGCTTGTCTGATTTGGAGTATGAGAGCAGGTGTGTCCTCATTGGGGATGTACAAATTCAATAACATGATGGAACCTTGTAGTGAGACAGATTTACACAATACCCACCTGCCTCCAATGTCAGCTAGTAAGGTTGACAGTTGCCAGAGCAGCTTCTTGTGCCATAGGATTGATACTCCCCTTTGGGGGGATGGGGACAAACTATGGACCTTTCCACCCACCTACTCTCCTTTAAGTTTGACAGCTTCCCTGGTTACAAATCTCATCTCTTAAAAAACACTTTCAGCTCATAACTTTTTAGGTGGGTGAGAGCTTTCTTGTGTTTACTTGGGAAATTCAAACCCTGGGTATTCCAAATATCAAAGGTAGTGTCAGCCATTGGTCAGGGAAGGGAAAGGCAAGATGATCATAAAGGTTATACTGAAGAAAAGTAGCCTGCCCCCCTCTAGGCTCTCTGGCCACCCTGAGTAAGGGGCAAATTGCACCAGGGAGTAAAGGTCATACCTGCAGGGGGTGGGTATGTATTTTCTGGACCCCTCCTACAAATTACAGTGCTCTCTGTAGATAAATATGTAAGTGCAGTGAATGAGCACAGAAACATACCTGGTAAAGCCCAACAGGGGCACAAAACAAGAACATTCTGTATAAACACAGTATTATAAAGAATGGAAAAAACAATGTAAAACCCCCACCCAACCCATCAGAGCCAGCAGCCTCAATACTATGAGTAGCCACTGGCTGTGGCTCCCAAGTGAAAGAAACAGGTTTGGAGATTGTCATTGACCCTCTCAAACCTTCAACTATCTAACGTAACAATGCTAATAACTGAATAAAGAGAAAACTTTAAAACCAGTAATAAAACAGTAAAGTCAAGACTTGGGGTTTGTGAATACCTCAATTCGATTATTCAGATGAATATTCATATTCGGGGCTCCAGATTTTTGTTAGTCTTTATTTATCCCCAAATATGTGTTTTTTTTTTTTTAACAAGACATTGTAACACTGTTAAAGTCCACCACTTCCTTCCCTTTTGAAGTACTATAGGTAATTCTGCCATGAACACTCCTCAACAGCCTTTCAGTAGCCCAAAAAGGCAATAAACTACTGCACTGGTCAGTGATCAGGTGACAGATGGTCATCACAGATTGACCAAAGGCTGTAGATGAGGTGACATCATGTGTTTTGTCTAGGGAAACTAAATTGGTACTGGCATACGTGCACTGTATGTGCACCCTTGAAGACAGGAGAGCGAGATGTGCCGTGATAGACACCTATAAAAGTACCTCACAGGGGTGAAGAAGTCACATAAGGGGAGTCTCTTTCAAATTAGAAAGAGCACAAGTACCAGGGGCAATGGGGTCATGTAATGAAGCTGAAGGGGGATTTTAAGACAGATATGAAGAAATATTTATTCACGGAAGGCATGGTAGATGCCTGACATAGACTGCCAGCAGAAGTGATGGTGGCATAAATAGTGTGGGGCTTCAAGCATGCATGAGATAGCTATAGGGGTGTGTTTCAAAACAGGCAGAGAGACAGCAGGTTGCTTTAGGGACTGCAGAAAAGACCGAAAAGGCAGAGATGGACAATTAAACTAAGGCAGGGATACTGAGGCTGAACAAAGAGGAAGGTGGCTGGGCAGAGAGCGACAGTGAAAAAGTAGGGATACTGAACGAATACTTCTGCTCCGTCTTCACAGTGGAAAAGAAGGGAGAAATACCTAAGCCGGACAATGGAAGCACTCTGGATAGGGGGGTTGATATTAGTCCTTTCACAGAAGAAAGGTTCTGAAAGAACTCGTAAAACTGGAGCTGGATAAAGCAATGGGGTCTAATGGGATTCACCCCAGAATTCTGAAAGTACTAAGGGAAGAACTAGTAACACCACTGACTACCCTTTTTAATAAATCATGGGAGGATGGAGTAGTCCCTGAGGACTAGAGGAGGGCGGATGTGATTCCCCTTCACAAAAGTGGGAGCAAGACGGAGGCAGAAAACTACAGACCTGTCAATTTGACCTCAGTGGTAGGGAAAATGATGAAATCACTTCTTAAGGAAAGAATTGTTGAGTACCTAGCAGCCAGTGGGGCACAGGACCCAAGGCAGCATGGATTCACAATGGGAAGGTCATGTCAGACAAATCTAATTGATTTTTTTGACTGGGTGACTAAAGCAGTAGACCAGGGAGGGGCTGTGGACATGGCCTACCTAGACTTTAGTAAGGCATTTGACACAGTCCCGCACAAAAGATTAATAAACAAATTAGCCAGCCTGGGAGTGGGTCCCAGGGTGGTAGCCTGGGTAAAACACTGGTTGGACAACAGGACACAGCAGGTAATAGTAAATGGAGTCCACAGTGAAGAAAGGAGGGTTACTAGTGGGGTACCGCAGGGTTCAGTACTGGGGCTGGTCCTTTTTAATGTCTTTATAAGTGACATTGCAGAGGGACTGGAAGGGAAAGTATGTCTCTTTACTGATGACACAAAGATCTACAACAGGGTTGATACACACGGTGGGGTGGAAAGGAAGAAAAGGGACTTGGCAAGGGTGGAAGAATGGTCAAATGTATGGCAGCTTAGATTCAATGCAAAGAAGTTCAAAGTAATGCACCTGCGAAATGAAATCCCAGGGCAAGAGTACACAATGGGGGGTTAGATACTGACAACAACAAAAATGGAAAGGGGCCTGGGGGCAGTCATATCAGATGACCTAAAGTTGGGCCAGCAATGTGAGAAGGCAGCAAGGAGGGCTGAGGGGATACTGGGATACATAGGGAGAGGCATCACCAGTAGAAAACAAGCAGTTGTTGGCCCTTTGTACAGACAGTTGGTAAGACTACATCTGGAATACTGTGTACAGTTCTGGAGACCTCATCTCCGCAAAGACATAGGGTGGAGGCTGCCCAGAGGAGGGCAACCAAAATGATGCACGGCCTGCATCAGAAAAGATATGAAGAAAGACTAAAGGAACTAAAGATGTATAGCCTCGAGGAAAGGAGGGAAAAGGGGAGCATGTTAAAAACTTTCAAATACCTCAAGGGAATTAACAAAGTCAAAGAGGGTAGCATCTTTCAGAAAAAGAGATGTGCAAGAACAAGGGGCACAATTTGAAGATAGAAGGGGGATGGATCAGAGGGAATGTGAGGAAGTATTTCTTCACAGAGAGGGTTGTGGATACATGGAACAGCCTTCCTGAGGAGGTCGTAGAGTCAGAAACAGTGGGTAATTCAAGAATACATGGGACAGACATAAAGCAATTCTAGTGGGGGTCGGAGGAAGTAGGCTGTTGATTAACTAGGATCTGCAGCTCATCCTTTAGGTAGGAAAATGGGCAGACTAGGTGGGCCAAGCGATCTTTATCTGCCGTCAAATTCTATGTTTCTATGTTTCTATCTGGGCAGACTGTGTGGGCTAATCAGCCCTTTTCTATCAACAGATAATTAGTAACATAAAGTACACAATAGTAAGTGGACTAAAACCTTATGCAGTATTTAAATGATTCCAGTCTAAGAAGAACCTCATGGTGGTCCTGCAGTTATATGACAGGGAGTTGGGAATTACCCTTTATATTAAATAATTAACATGATAGAAAAAAGAAAGGGTGAGCCCCCCCATGAAAATAACATTAAACTGTCCTAACATTAGGCAGATAGAGAGCAGTACTGTACCACCAGTTTTATGTGGGCAGATCATATTTGTAGCCAACTATTGGTAAGTTTAGCTTAATGAACACTAGCTGTTCAATATGTTGAGGGTCTGGCTTGGAATGGTGAAGGTCAACAACATCACTGGCAGTGCTAAACATTCTCTTGGACGGCACACTTGTGGGAAGGCAGCTTAGGTGTTTTAAAGCAAGTTGTGCCAGGTGAAGAGAGGAGCTAATTTTTTGAATCCAGTAGCTCAGTGGAACAACTTCAAATGGCCCAATTGATTCTGAAAAGTAGCCATTAAGTAAATTTTCTGCAGAGAAAGGCTGAGACTATGAGCATTTATGTTGCTGTTGATACAATGATGTGCTAAGTAATGCTTAGTCACTCTCCTCTGCACTGCCATTATGCCATCTTTCCCCATCTCCACCAGTACCATCCGATTCCAAACCACCACATGCCTGTTTCTCTTCCTCAGGAACCTAAACTGGAGCATCTTCTTCCCCTTCTGAGTGCCTCATTCCTGCATGGCACTATTTAACTCTTCACTCGGCTGTTGCCTGAAATGAGTCACCCTGTAGCTGTCCATGTCTATATGAAGGATCCTGCATTTGAACCTAGGGTCCAACATGGTAGCAAATACGTGATTTTTAGTGAAGGTATTTCATACTGTGGTGAACCTTACATCAAGTTCCACATCAAGATGAATAACAAGCTCAGTGGCCTCTTGTGTACTCATTGTATTGTCAGCCAAAAACCATTGCAACAATCTTTTGAGAATATGCACAGCTGGAATAACCTAAGTATGGCTGTGGTAGCAGTTAGATCATGTGCACTCCTCTCAAATGGTTCAAGAACCTTCACCATGCCCTGAAGAACTAACAAATCATGATGTCCTAAGACCCTTGCATTGTCTGCCTCCATAGATATTTTGTGTAGTGCCCGCTTTTGCTTCAGCAGTCTTGAAAGCATTAGGTATGAAGAATTTCACCGAGTGCTAACATCTTGCATTACATGATTTTGGGGAAGACCAATGCATTCCTGAACTTCTTGTAATTTGTCAATGGCTTTTACAGAGCTATGGAAATGGCTGCAGATGAAACAGGCCATGGATAATATGTTGTTGGTTCTGGTACTGTTACGCAGTGCATGAGTCACCTTTAAATTCCATGTATTTATAAAGAAATGAATACTCACACAATGGCCATCATTGATGGTTTTCACCATGTTTGCGCCATTGTCAGTAACAAAAAACCCAACTTTTAAAATGGTGTTAACACCAGTCCAAGACCGCAATATGTCTTGCAAGAATGTGAGAATATTATGTGCTCTGTAGTCTTCCTCCATCAGTCTGACATTCAGCAAAGCTGACCTAATCAGACCACCAGATTGTGTGCTTGTGGGGTGGGGAGCCTGGGGTAATGCTGAACCTAAATATGAGTGACGGTCAGGCCAGGTGATGCATCAGAAACAGCAGCAGCAGGCTGTTGCACACACCAGTGTTCAGTTAAGGAGAGATAGGCATGCAGGGAGTTATCGCTAGTCGAGATATCTGACATGCAGTGAAAAACACCATCAACAGCTTCTACAAGCAGAGCAGCAACAGCAGATTGCATGCCATCATACAGTCATAGCAATACACTCCGTGAAAATGTAGTACGAGATGGTATCTGATAACGTGGGTGAAAATAGTTGAGAAGCCATTGGAAGCCAGTATCTTCCGTAACTGACATAAGCTGGAGATCCAACGGCATGGGATCATATTGTTGTGGACAGAAACAGTGCAGCAATAAATGCCGCACACAAAACAGCTACTGCCGAAATAAGGTTGATCAAAACACCGACCATGCAATAAACACGCACACCCCATTCAAATGAATGGGACTTTTGCTTTTTTATGAGGCGCTTCCCCCCCCACACCCATAGGACTTCAAATAACCTTTTCCTAGGGTGTGTGGACTTTGAGGATGGGGTGAAACTTGGGAGGAGGGAAAATTAGTTTTTTTTTTTAAAGGTACAACACCAGGAGACCTGAGGGGAGAACTTTACCATGGTCCCAGGTCTCCTTAGCTGCTGTGTGCTGATGCCTTAGCCACTCCACCACAGGAGCAGCTTGAGCAGGCACAGAAGCATAGGCTTCTTCTGCCCTTCCTCCACTTCAGGGTCAGTGACAGAGGTAACAGTAATTTACTATTGCTGTTATACCTTTGTAGCTCTAAATGTTTCTACACTTTTCACAGTGCAGTTTTTGTAGCACTGTTATTGTAGCACTGAATTGACTTGGTACCAGATCCAACACCATCATCTCAGCAATGAGCTGTGCATCTTCCTGTGTTGTTTGATGTGAGACATGATACTTTGTTCATGCATGCAGAGCAGCCATTATTGGAACTACCATGGAAGACATCGATGTGGACTGCTTCACCGGTGGTGCACAAGTGCTGATGACTTTCTCTGCCTTGTAGTATCACTGGAGTCAGAAGTGACCAGAGTAGAGGGACTCTGTGATGGTCAGGGAGAAGGAGTGCCATGATCACTGGGTGCTCAAAATCAAATCTGTCAGTACCATCACCACTGCCAACAGTACATGCCTGCCCACCAGAAGGGTTTGGTCTTGGTGAAACCAATGGTCTGGATCCAGACCCACATGATCTTCAACACAGTTGAGGCTGCTTAAGCTTCAAGTGGTTCTGTAATGATGTTGTGGTTAAGTTAGAGAGTGATTTCCCTCAGCTTATAGTGGTGTTGCAAAAAGAAGAGACTGCCTTCCTTGTGTCATCCTTCAACACAATGAAATGTAGCCACACAGCACTCTTAACAATGCAGTTACCGGTGATTCTGGTACAGTAGCACCACATCCCCCAGTTCTTTTTTCAACAGATGTGCCTGTCTTGTCCTCATGTTCTTGCCCTGTGACCGCTGATCCTGATGGTACCATGCCAGGGCTGCTGTCACTTGGCTCAGTGTTGCTTGTCTGGTCTTTTTAGAATGAGGGGGACCCTTACACTTACTACTACTTCTACTTCCCTGGGTACTAGTAGTGCTACTCCTAGAGGTCCTTTTGCCAGCCACCTTTTTTTTTCTGCCCTCAAGGTCCATAGCATACTCTGCCTCATCCTCAAAGTCACTCATTGTTGCCTTTGATGAAGAAGATGACGTATCACTGGACAAATCATGTGGAGAGAAATACTCAGAACCAGATGACTGGTCCTCCTCTACAACTTTTTCAGGAGTACTGAGAAGCTGAGAAGCAAGAGGCATAGCTGAATCAGCTGTAATGGACATACTGGTAATATACACCATGACAGGAATACCAGACTGTGGTGATAGTGTTACAGTAGTGGTCAGTAGTGGCTGGGTTCACAGTGCAAGTAGTGACTGGAGTGACAGTCACAGTTGCAGGACTGGCTGTAGTAGTCATGCTGCCAGTTGTTGTGGAAGACAGGGTCTCTACAGTGGTGGAAGTGGGGATGAAAGATGTGATGGTAGTGGTGAGAGATGGGGACAAATTGGTGGTTGTGGGAGAACAGTGTCCTTCTGCTTCTTGTATCACTTTCTCTTGTGCCAGCTACAGTACTACTGTTGCTGGATGAAATAGGCTTGAAAAGGGTAAAGAATAATTTTGGGCATCAAATATGGCCTGACCATCACTCATATTTAGGTTCAGCATCACCAACCTGTTCCCTCATTGTAGATTTTGATGAGTTGGACCAAGCACGTTTTTTACCACCTCTACCTGCCATTGTCTATGCCACCAATTTCTAAACACTCTCAAGTACTGTAATACTTTGAAAAAGTACAGAAGTACTGATTTATTTTAGCACAAAACAATTCTTGCAAGCAGCATGCAGGGCAGGCTAGGGTGTGCGTGCAGTGCAACTGTGTGGCGTCACTACCTGGCCCTAAACCATGGGAGTACAGTCAGCAGACTGCCTTCCGAGACTGCTGGCTGCTACTGACTTTCATGAATCCTAAGCTCAACCTCAGATTACACAAGCAATATTTTTAAAGACAGATTTCTACAGCAGAACTACTGTAATTAATACTTTTTATTTGAAAATGTACAGAAGTACTAATTTATTTTAGTAGAAATAAATGCTTGCAAGCAGCATACAGGGCAGGCAAGTGTGTGTGTGTGTGTGTGTGTGTGTGTGTGTGTGTGTGTGTGTGTGTGCAGTGTAACTGTGTGGCATCACTAGCTGGCCCTAAACTATGGGGATGGAAATGCAATCAGTCGACTGTCCTCCAAGACTGCTGGCTGCTACTGACTTTTGTGAAATCTAAGCCCAACCTCAGATTACATCACCAGTGTTTTTAAATACAGATTTCTACAACAGAACTACTGTAATACTTTTTTAAGTGTACAGACGTACTGCTGAATTTTAGCACAAAAACATTCTTACACGCAGCACGCAAGGCAGGTAAAGGTGTGCATGCGGTGCAACTGAGCTGCATCACTACCTGGACCTAAACTCCAGAAGTGCAGTCAGCTGACTGCTCTCTGAGATTTCTGGTTGCTAGAGGCTTCCGTGAACTCTGAGCCCTTCCCTCAGAATACTTATTATTTACACCACCAAATTAAAGATAGATATAAGGCAAATGGTAAAAATGACAGGCTTCATCTGGCCTAGTGCCCACAAGAACGAGCCTTGCTGGAGACATGGTTTCTGAATACATATAGAAGAGTAAATATTCACAGTAGGGGGACACAAAACCCCAACAACAACTAACAGAGTAAGGGAGGTATATTGAACACTGAATATTATACTGAACGTTACTTGTCCACCAGCCATTTCATGACCATTTCCTGGAAGGGTACAGCAGCATCTCATTGAAAGAAAGTATAAGTCATCATAAGGGGTAACAAATTGATCTCTGTTGGGAAGGTGCAAATGATGTAAATGGTTTAAGAAATGCTCTCAGACAAACATGACTTATACCATAACATCAGCCAGACATGATCTATGCTGTAACATCTGTACTGTAACATTATTATTTAAGTATGTACCACCCCAGTTTTATCTTTATCTACTGTATATGGACTCTCACTTTTGTGACAATGGATGACTCTTAATGTATGTGCTTGTCTGCTCACCTGCAAAATAAAGTTTAAAAAAAATGTATTTTTTTTAAATAAGTACAGCAGTCAAGCTAGAAATTAGAACTACTATAATTAATAGATATAAAATAGTTTCAGTGTCAGTGGCTCAGTAGCACTCTCGTCTCTGCGGCCAGGAGATCAGAGGGCTGTGGGTTCAGTTCCCACATCTGGCACTTGGGTTAATATCCCAGTACTGACAAGGCAGTGCAGCATCAGAGGGGTGCTGCACTTCTGAGGTGCCGTCTTTCAGATGAGATGTTAAACCAAGGTCCCATCTGCCTGGATTGGTGGTAGTTCAGGTGGATGTTAAAGATCCCATAGCACTTATTGAAAAGGGTGGGGGAATTTCCCCGGTGTCCTGGCCAAATTTCCCTCATTCACTAAAAATACCACCAACAGGTTAATCTGGTTCAAGGTCAGTTGGCTTTCATCTGTATCCCCCTCCCCGGGTCATGCCTGAAAATAGGCAGGATTTGTCTAGTGCACTTACCCGGTCAACAAAAACTAAATAAAATAAAAAAAAATAAAAAAAATAAAATCTTCTTCATTCTCGTTCACCTCTGAGCACAGAAGCCTGTGAAATCAGGGAGGTCATAAAACTGAAAGTCTATCTCTGCAGCTCCTGGCAAATAGATTACTAGATCAGATGATTTCTCTGTGAAAAAAGTCTCACACTACTACAAAGCACAAAGAAACACAGTACACACTCCATCATCTCCACAGAGCACAGCACAGAGGAGGCTGAAATGAAGGTAGTGAAACTGCAAGTCTCTCTGCGCAGCTCCTGGCAAATAAAATCACTAGATCAGACAATTTCTCTGGGGAAAAAACCCTACCACTAGTACCAGGCATTAAAAAACACAGTACAAAACAAAAAAGCAAATATTCTGTGATGTAAAAATATAATTTTCTAGTGCGTAATCTCTCCCTCTCTCAGAGCTCTCTCCACTACATGTTTTTCTGCTGCAATGTGTCTGTCATATGATCTGGCTTTGGCAAATGCTCAGTGACTGGCCAGCAAGTCCTGTGAGATCTTCAAATCCTGTGGGAAAGCTGCCCCAAATATAGTCCGAATAGTGCTGCTATTTGGTATTCGTGTTCTGAATACCGAATAGTATATTGTTCATGGTATTCAGAATTTAATATTTGCTACTTGCACACCCATAACCAAGACTTGTTTATATTCTAATACAGGTCTATGATGATCATCTGAGTCATTTGGGATGTGGCAGATGCCAAGGGTCTTGTTAGTTGCGCAGTGGCATTCACTTATCCGAATCAGAACCTTGAACTATTAAAAAAACTACTTTAAATCTAGCCCCTATGGTAGTTTAGGGAGTGCACCCCACGCTCTCTATAATACATCTCATGGTGGGCTAGTGCAGGGGTGGCAGACAGGACAGAGAAGTGGAATGGATCAGTTGCTCAGCTCCGCACAGCCAAAATATGATCCCATCCTTCTTAAAAACCATGGCTCTAAAAAGTAAGATTTATGTATTGAGGAACTCAAGGCAATGTCAGTAAGGGTTCACAGATTGTTTTACGGGTAATTTTTAAAAGTGTCAGGGAAGGTGTTCTTTAAGGTTTTTGTAATATTGGCATGTAAAAACTCTCAAGTTCCTGAATTGTTTCACAGGTGGTAATAACCTACTTTATGTAACATTTTGATATAATGTTCAGGAGATAGTGCTGGGTTTGAAGTGACCCATGGGCCTCCTACTACCCTAGCAGTGCTGCCATGCTAGGGACCTATGTTTCAGAGCAGATCCAGGACTCTGGGATGGATGATTAGGGCTGGGAGATAGTGCTGTCAACTGTAGAACATTCTTACCCATAGAAGGAATGGCATGGCTTTGGAAATGGCAGCAATCCATGTGTTTGGCCATGGACAGTGCTCCTCTAGGGGTTTCACTCTGGCCACAAGTAGGCAGGCAGCACCACCCTGTGGATCATGGATACATAATTGGCAGAGGTAAATGAGGTTATAACCTCAACCACTATCAAAATGACAGCCCCATTAGATCCAGGCCACATATATTGCACCCTGCCATTTCTCGGGACCCTAAGATGTGGGAGGGCCAGAAAAGCAAGACACTCAACTCCAGAGGCTCACCATTGGGGTTGAACTGTTAAGACTTTATAGTGGTCAGGCCAGTGGAAGTTACGACTGGATGGTCTAGCAGGCCAGATGGAGGATATGTGTGTGTGTATGTATGCCTGAGATTGGGAAAAATCAATACAGAAAAATAAAATGTCTGCGAGATTTTATAAGTCATAAACCACAGAGCAAGATTTCAAAGTTGAAAAAACTGAAGGGGGATTGGGATTTTTGAAGCAAAGCTTTAGCATCAATGTTGTCCATATACTGTACAAAGTATGAAAATAAGATTTTAACACCCATTCAGTTTTACCTATATATGACAGTAGATCTTAGAATGAAGTACCTGTGACATTTGTAAAAGATTATTATGGCTGAGTGTCATCTGAATGCTGAAGGAATTTTATATTCAAGTTGGCATAACAAAACTTTAGGGAAGTGGACTTTAGCAAGATGAGGGAATAAGAAGGGAAAGTCTGAAGGGGTTGGTGAGTTAGAGGGGGAATATAAGTAGGGTGCCAAAAAGAGGGAGATTCTGAGGATAACACAGACATGTGTGAAGCGCATTAGCAAAGGTAAAAGGTGATGGTGGAAGACTAGGTTTGCTGACCAAGGCACCTAGCTTCACCTGAGCTCTTTCCTTCTAGGCTGCTTGAAAGGACAGAGAAAAGAACCTTACCAAAGCAAGGGAAAGGATTAAGATTTCTTTTGGCTAGGCAGATTTAATGTGTGTTGTTGTTTTTGCTTTGTACTCACAGGGATTGTTACTGTTTGTTGCTAACATTTTATTACTTTACTTTTCTTTGATTCAAATTGTTGTTGCTGGGTATACCTTCTGCTGCATTATTACAAGGTGTGCCTACAGGTGTGTGCTAACAGATTACTGCTGTAATCTTCTGACTCAAATTGTCTTTTGCAAGGTATATCTTTTGTTACTGCTTTATTTTTCTCTGTAGCAGAGTGTTTCTTACAGGGTATGTGTTCTGTGAAATTATTACAGGTGGTACTTTACAGGTGTTACAGTTTTATCTATCATTAGGATAAGCTTTCAGGGTTGCTGCATTTGTTGTTGACTATTTCTTCTCTTACCTTCTTGTTTCTTTCGCCCGTGGTTCTTCTTTTTCGGCAAGGGAAAGGCCCAGCCACTCACCCCCATCACCAACCACCACACACTACACTCCTTTTATAGGGTGGCACAGTTGTGACATTTCCTGTAGCAAAGCAGGAAGGGGTGGATCAGTGGTGTATCCACACAGTGACTTCATTTACAGGGGCACTAGTAATTTAACTTGTTATAACAAGTTATACAAAACAAACAAACAAAACACAAAATCAAACTTTTGCTTTCATTTTCTTCCTTATAATTACTCTTTCCAGGTTATAAACCCAGCAACTTATCTGGAATGGATATCATTAACTGCAGGTACTGCCGAACACTTTTCAGAAGGGCAGTTTTACAGGATTTAGGACACTGTCCTACATGCTGGGCCATTACAGATCTTTGGGCTCAGCTCCAGGCAGCATGGGCAGAGCTTGAGTGCCTCAAATTTCATATTCAAGAGGAAATATATTATAAGAACCACCAGCCATTTCCCCAACATCCAACAGAAGCACCTCGACCCGCAGAGGGTAGTTGGTCTGGGAGGTTGGCATGTGGTGAGGAGGGGCAAATCAGGTGCCCCATCACTCAGTACTCTCCAACATATTACCTCCACAAACCATATAAAAACTACAAACAGGTATCTGCCTCTATCTCCAAAATCAAACAAAGGGTCAGGGAACACTGCAGAGCAGAACACTGCAGCACAGGAACTTGCACAACAAAGCTCATCCAAAACAGTAACCAAAATAAGAAAAGCAAAAAGGAAATCAAAAAAAATTCTGATCATAGTAGACTCCATGATTCGGGGGAGTTGATACCTATCTCCAGCAAGGGGTAATGGTCAGATGTCTCCCAGGTACAGCAGCGTGGAGAGACACTGACCACATTGCTAAAATTGTTCAGGAAGCAGGAGAAAACATTGACATACTGGTACACATAGGGACTAATGATCTCACCAGCCTGTCAGTTGTGGAGACCAAGGAACACCTGACCAGGTGGGAGACAAACTATCATCCATCTCATCTGGCTTCTCCTTCTCTGAGATCCTGCCAGTCTGGGAGAGGGGGGGAAAAATGGATGGAAGGTCAGAGAAGGGGAGATAGGGGAGCTAAAAATGTGGGTCAAGGGCTGGTGCCAGGAAAAAGGACACAAATTTGTAGGGGACTGGCAACAGTTTTGGGAGTGAAAGTTCTTTAAATTTGATGGACTGCATCTGACTAAGGAGAGAGTCAGTGCATTGGGGCAGAAGTTTGACATCTTTGCAGAATATTTTAACTAGCAAATAGGGAGAGGGGTGCATCACCCCACATGTCGAATGGGAAGAATACCCCTTCCCCCTCAGCTAGTGGTCAAACAGGAGTTCAGCATGTTTGCAGTTCATTTGCATCATCAGGTAAGGAAAAAGGTCCAGCTCCCCATATGATGCACAGGGGAAACGCCACACCTCACCCTACAATTAACACACCGAAATATGCCCAATGGGAAATCATGTACACAAATGCTTACAGTCTCAGAAACAAGATCCCAGACCTGTAGGCAATAATGACAGAGGCTAAACTGGACATAGTAGCAATTAACGAGATGTGGTTTACCAGTAACCACACTTGGGAGACTTCAGTACCTGGCTATGTTCTGTTCAGAAGAGACTAAGGTGCTAAGGGGGGGGTAGAGTGGCCCTGTATGTCAATAAAAATATCAAAGCTACAGAAATTCAGAATACACATATGGAGCCAGAAGAACTGTGGGTCACCCTGGAAACAGGAAATGGGACAGCCATACGAACTGGGGTTGTCTGCAGGCCCCCAGACCAGTGGGAGGACATAGACACATTACTGTTAGAAGATATACAAAACATAACAGCTAAAGGGGAGGTTCTGATAATGGGAGACTTCAACATGCCAGATACAGATTGGTCAATACCAATAGGAACATCTGCCAGAACTAGACACATGGTGGATTTCCTGCAGGGGAAGGCCTCAAACAACTAGTACAACAACCCACAAGAGACAGGGCTATTCTAGATCTAGTACTGACTAACAGGGAAAGGATCACAGATCTCCAGGTAGAAGGCCACCTGGGGGCCAGTGACAATAGCATGGTATAGTTCAATTTGGCCACTTCAGCTATATCATCCCATTCCAAGGCAAAAATATGGGACTTCAGAGGAGCTGACTTTGATAAGATGGCCAACAGAGTTAAGCTAGCCTTGGCAAAAAAGAAATACAGGTGAAGGGTTACAGGCAAAGTGGGCAAGCATTAAGGATGCAATACTTGAAGCAAAATCCCATTGTATTAGAGACAAAAGGAAGTGCAAAAGAAGAAGGAAACCACTTTGGTTCTCAAAAACAGTAGCAGAAAAGGTCAGAGCCAAATGTCTGGCCTTCAGGAAATATAAGGGAACACAGCGGGATGAAGATAGGGAGGCATATTAAACTTCCCTAAGGGAATCAGGGAAGTCAGTAAGGCAGGCAAAGGCCCAAACTGAGGAAACACTAGCACAGACAGTAGAAGAAGGTGACAAGACTTTCTATAGATACATTAGTGAAAGGAGAAAGTCCAGAGTGGGTATTGCTAAGATCAAAGGCGATAAGGGGGCGTGTGAGGAGGAGGACCATGTAAAAGCACCTATCCTAAATAGATACTTCTGCTCAGTATTTACTGAAGAGAAGGTACGTCATGGCCCACAGCTCAGCACCATGGACACGGGGGGAAGGAGGAGAGCACTAGTCCCTTCACAAAAGAAAGGGTCCTACAAGAGCTCAATAAGCTCAGGGTGGACAAGGCAATGAGACCTGATGGCATACATCCCAGGGTACTAAAGGAGCTAAGGATGGAACCAGCAGAGCCATTATCAGAACTGTTTAGTGAGTCTCTGAGCATAGGAGAGGTCCCAGAAGACTGGAGAAGATCTCATGTGATCCTGTTGCACAAGAGTGGTAGCAGGGAGGAGGTAGGGAACTACAGACCAGTCAGTCTTACCTCAGTAATGGGCAAGATTATGGAGGCATTCCTTAAGGAAAGGCTAGTGCAACACCTGGAATCCATGGGAGCACACAATCCAAGAAAGCATGGGTTTACAAAAGGAAGGATCTATCAAACCAATCTCATAGATTTCTTTGACTGGGTAACCAGAGTGATGGACCAAGGGGGAGCAGTTGATGTCACCTAACTTGACTTCAGCAAAGCTTTCGATACTGTTCCACATAGAAGATTGATTAATAAGCTGGGTAGGCTCGGGGTGGGTCAGAAGTTGGTCAACTGGATGGCAAACTGGTTGACGGACAGAAAACAGAGAGTGGTGGTAAACAGTATGCAGTCAGAAGAGATGCAAGTCACAAGTGGGGTTCCTCAGGGATCAGTCCTAGGGCCAGTCTTCTTCAATATCTTCATCAGCAACATTGCAGATGGACTGGAGGGTAAGGTTTGTCTATTTGCAGATGACACCAAGATCTGCAACTGAGTAGATGATCCATATGGGGTGGGCAAAATGAGAAGAGATCTGGATAAACTAGCAAAAGGTTTGGAAGAGTGGCAACTGGGGTTTAATGCAAAGAAGTGCAAGATCATGCACATAGGGAAGAGAAACCCTGAAGCCACCGATAGGCTGGGAGGAGAGTTGCTGGCAGTGACAAGGGAAGAAAGACACTTGGGCATCATCATCATCGATGACCTGAAATCATCCAAGCAGACCACTAAAGCAGTAGGTAAGGCTAAGGGGATGTTAGGGTGTATTAGTAAGGGTATCACAAGTTATAAGAGGGAGGTAAGAGGTAAAAGGCCCTCTTTACAAGACACTGGTTAGGCCCCATCTGGAGTACTGCATGCAGTACTGGAGGCCACACATTCACAAGGACATTTATCAGACTGAGGCAGTCCAGAGAAGGGCAACCAAAATGGTGCAGGGACTGCATCAGAAAACATATGAGAGCAGATTAATGGAACTCAATATGTATACCCTAGAGCAAAGGAGGGAGAGAGGTGATATGATCAAGACATTCAAACACCTTAAGGGAATTAACAAGGTGAAAGAGTCTAACATGTTTCAATATAAGAAAAATAGCAGGACAGGAGGACACAGCATGAGATTAGAGGGAGGCCGATTAAGGGGTAATGTGAGGAAGTTCTTTTTCACAGAAAGGGTGGTGGATGCATGGAACGGCCTACCTCAGGAAGTGGTGAATATGAATACAGTGCAGGGCTTCAAACAGGCAGGGGGTAGGCATAAGGGAGCAATACAGATGAGTATGAATAGATAGGCCATAGACAGAGCATAGTCCGATGGCACATTTATAAGGTAGAAAAAGAAATGGGCAGACTGGATGGGCCTTGCAGTCCTTATCTGCCATCAACTTCTATGTCTATGTAAACAAAATAAACAAACAAATTGGTTTATTAAGGAGGCTTAAAAAGCAGTCCAAATAAGGAATTTATTCATTTTATTATTTAGGTAAAATTTCTGCAGCTGGGATAATCCCTGAGATGCAGCATCATGGTTTTGTGGGAGTTCCAAGGAAGACAGTAGCAGACAGCAGTATAACTTAGCATAGCATAGCAGAAAAGCAGCTGAATACAATATACGAATATCAGGGAGAAATACAATATGAAAGCAATTAAGACATAAAACATACTGTAAGTTATAACAAAATGATATAGTAATATCAGTATGGGAAATTGGGCCTTAAATGTATCATAGATATTTCTTAATTGTGTATACTAAAACAAATTAAGAGAAGGAAGATATAAAGTGAATCAGTCTGAATTAATCAAGAAGGATTATTTGGACTAACTGAAATAGTTAAAAAAATGATCAGGGAGTCGGTCCGGTGGCACTGAGGGTTGAGGTGCTGGACACCTCACCTTGCTCCATACTGGCAACCTGGGTTTGGAAACATCCCTGGATCATCAGGGATTGGTGGGGAGGACTCGGATTGAGCATCTGATGACTGATGTCCCAGTCCTGGGGAAAGGGTGGGATCCACACATCGCTCTGGCAGTCTCTGGGGACACCCGGCAGTACTGCGGACGTGCGGGTGTCTGGAGGGGGGAGTATGGTGGACATCTGCACATTGGTGCTTGGATGTCATTGCATGTCCTTGCTCCCATTGGGGAGAAAATGGAAAAAGGCTGGGTGTGACCAAGCAGCTTGATGGCTGCACCCTGCTATGCGGGGAGGAGTGTCATGGAATCACGCTGGGGATGTTCGGCTGGCAGGGATTGGAGGCCCTCCAGCAGATTGGCCACAGCCGTGCCAGATCCCCCATTATGCGAGTGTGCCTGCTGCTCTCCCCACTGGCAGGGCCAGAGGCTGGATGCCCCCACCAGTAGGCGCCGCAGCAGTTGCGAAAAAGAAAGTTGCGATAAAAAAAAAAAATGATCAGTGTGACAAAAGTAGCTTCAGAACTGAAAATTGTTGAGGGGTGAAAAATAATAACATGACTATTGTTAGGTTCATAACAGGGAAAAGGAAAACCAGGGAGGGAAATGAAAGGTTGAAAAGGGAGAGGTCAATGTGAACCATGATGTATGAAAATTAAAATAAACACATAACAATTACTGGTCTATACAAAGAGTCAGGGGACCCCTTACAAGACACTGGGGTACAATTCAGATGTCGGCAAGGTCAGAGACTTAAAAAGGGGCAAATCACAGTAGAAAGGGTATACAAGAGATCAAACTTCATTATAAATTGAGACTGGGTGGGGGAAGACAGAAAGGCAGGATTAAAAATAGACCCAGAAGAGATGCAATAAGACTATTTCATAACAAACATGTAAAACAGTACACTAGGGTATCAAAGAGACTTTACACATGATCACATTTTCTAATCACTGTGCATTGAAAATGTAAAAAAATTAAAAAAAGGTTTACGTTTTATCATCAGGTGTGGTCAGAGGGATGTGCATAGTGCATAGTTTCCAACTTCACCGGCAAAGTTTTCATTAGAAGCACCCATAGTTATAGTCTGTTAAAAGCACTTAGGCTACGTTTCAGGCACTACAGGACCACCACATAACTGAAATTCTAGCAATATGGAAGGGGAACTCCTAGACTATTATGAAGGACAGCTACTGGAGAGCAAAGGGTCCACTGTACCATCAAGCGGTTCTGTAATAGGGTGCCATAAAGATGTGGGGGAAGGGAGATTTTCAAAGAAAGCTGCACAATATGCATATGCTGCTATTTTCAAAGCAGAAATCTGTTAAACCATACATTAGGTGGCCTAACAGCGTTCAAAGTGTGCATCCAAAAATGGATGCAATTACACATGCTTCCATTTTGGATGTAATTGTGTCCCTCTTTTGCCACACATTGTGACTTTTTGTTGTAAATGGGTGCAATGTGTGAAAATACCAGCAGGGCTGTCAGGATGCAAGAAAATGTATGCAGACACAGACACAGCATGCATTTGCATCCATGTCCAACTCTTTTAATAATCCTCCCCCTCCATGATATATACAGAGTCAGTAGAGCCCGGAGACTATGAGTAGGCTTGGAATGAAGCAGAAATCAATATGAGATGCCTGTTTTCTCTGCATTGTGATCGGTTTGCAATAGGGCATTTTGCCATAAGACTGGTGCATTGTCCTTTTGTGACCTGGTTGTAGGTACACACTGGGTGTAAGCCAGAGAAAATCTTCTTTTGCACCCATTTACACCTGTGCCATCCATCTGCATTGTCCAGAAGGCGTGGATTTTAAAACAGTTGAGTAGAGTGCACACCAGCTCTCTGGGAGCTTCCTGGGTCGCAAGGGCGGCTGAACAGCCCTCCCCCACAGCTGAAGTCCCTTGCAGCAACTGGCTTCCAGAAGGCGTGGGTTTTAAAACAGTTGAGCAGAGTGCACACCGGCTCCCCGGGAGCCTCCTGGGTCGTGAGGGCGACCGAACAGCCCTCCCCCACAGCCGAAGTCTCTTGTAGCAACCAGCTTCCAGAAGGCATGGATTTTAAAACAGTTCAGCAGGTAAAGGAGCCCAGGACAAGGAATGGAAATGGTAGAGTGAGCGCCATTTTACAGAAAGACTTACGTTTTCTCACTGTAGTGACCTTGGTAATTATGTCGCCACACGAGTGCTGATTGTTTTTTTACCTACAATTTTTTCCCTGTATACTGCGAATTGCATACTGTGGCAGAGCACCTTAATTGTTGAACATCGAGTGCAGTAAAAAGCACTATCTGTGGCTGAGCCCCTTAACTCTTTAATTCGAGTGCCTCTAAAAAAGCATTATCTCTGACTGAGCCCCTTAAACTCTTTAACTCAAGTGCCTACAAAAAGCATTATCTCTGGCTGAGCCCCTCAATTCTTAAGCTCAACTGCCTGTTCAAAAAACATTTTCTCTGGTTGAGCCCCTTAATTCTTAAACTCGAGTGCCTGTAAAAAAAGCATTTTCTCTGGCTGAGCCCCTTAACTCTTTAATTCGAGTGCCTGTAAAAAAGCATTATCTCTGACTGAGCCCCTTAATTCTTAAACTCGTGTGCCTGTAAAAAAAGCATTTTCTCTAGCTGAGCCCCTTTTATTTAAAAAAGTCCTTTTCTGTGAGCATTGCCATACAACCAGGGCTGGGCTATAGTAATTGTATTTGTATTGGCTATCGCAACATTACGCGACCCCCGGCCTCATTGTTCCTCAGTCCTGCTGATTTGTTAGGGTCTGTAATAAAAGATCTCCTTTTCCTCTTCCCTACAGAGTGCACACTGGCTCTCTGGGATCCTCCTGGGTCGCGAGGGCGACCGAGCAGCCCTCCCCAACAGCCTAAGTCCTTGCAGCAACTGGCTTCCAGAAGGCACAGATTTTAAAACAGTTGAGCAGGTAAAGAAGCCCAGGACAAGGAGTGGAAATGACAGAGTGAGGACCTCACTGATGCTATGCATCAGCTGCCCCACCATCCCTACCACCATCCTTGGTCATCACTGCTATTTATAGGTTAAAGCACCTGACTGAATTTAACCTACCAGGTGATTTTTCCATTTGCAGGTTATCCCCGTTGTCCTGTACTGGCTGCTATAACAAAACAGCTTTTGACTATTGCATCCAACACTCAATCAGCTCCTGAACCTTGACCTCTCCCTGTTTATTAGTGACCTACCAAAGTACTGCGGTGGAGCCAAAGTGACCCACTATGCCGATGATGCCGTACTATACAGATCTGCTTCAGATGCTGCGCAGCTAAATCAGCTCCTGAACCTTGACCTCTCCATACTGGAAACCTGGTTCCTGACAAATAGGCTAGTCCTCAATGTGAAAAAAAAACAAAGCCATCCAATTTGGACCCAATCAACTGGGCTCTGATACAGCATGCTTACTATCCCCTTATCTGTTCAGTGGTCATCCTATTGAGGTGGTGGATTGTATCAAATACCTGGGAGTATGTATCAATCAAGACTGCTCCTTCAAGGTTCATGTTGAACAATTAACCAAGATGCTAAACCAAAAGCTTGGTCTGCTATACCATCTAACCCCTTTTCTCACTCAGGCATCCAAGCTAAAGATATCCACGGGCATGCTCCTGCCCACCATATTCTATGGGACCCCCTTGCTACACTCACTACAAAATACAGAGATGCAAAAGCTAGGAAAATTGTACCACAGAGTCGGGCACTTTGACCTGGGTGCCCAGCCCCTAGAAAACCATTATAAAATACTCCACTTACTAAATTGACCCTCCCTGGAAAGCAGACTGGCTTATGTTTCCCTATGCTTGTCCTTCAAGCTTCTACAAACAAATATTCCCCCCAGTCTGAGTCACACCTTATTTCTCAAGCAGCCTAAAAGAACATTAAGATCCTCATGTCATTGACTCCTCCACGTCCCAAAAGTCCGAACATGCCAAGGTCTTCGGTTGTTCGCAACTTACATCCCGTCACTATGGAATGGCCTGCCTAGCAATCTTTAAGACTGTAGCTCCCTTGGGGGCTTTAAAAAAGGCCTAAATATGCACCTGCTAGAGCTAAGGCTCTGTGCATGCCACCGCTGAGGACCGTTATAGTTCACCACCTCTGAAACTAAAGCCTGCAAACTAGCATGCTGTTATCCTATTCAGTGGAACTTTATCACTTTTGAAACACTTGAAATTGTAATTTGTAAAATTGACCTGATAAATGAACTGTATGTAACTGTCATTCTTGTGAAACTATTGTTACCCCTCCTGTTATTCTCAACTGTACCTAACCTGCCTGTGATTGTACAATACGTTCTGATTTTAATGTCTGTATTGCACACTTTCTCTTGAATTGTTCCTACTTTTATTGTACTGTTGCCTGTAACTAACTCCGGGTCACCCCTGAAAAAGGGACCATTATGGTCTCAGTGGGCCTACCCAGTCTCCAAAATTTAAAATAAAATAAATAAATAAATGTGATACTGAGAACTCATTCTGCATGACATGTGGCTCTTTTTGGATTTGATGCTATGGAATGGTACTTCAATAGTACATCCAAAATGTTCCCATTTTGTGCCACCGAAATTCAATTTTTTATTAATTTGTTTTACCAGTAAAAGGCTCCATTGAGTAAACTAATTTTCAAGGAAGTCTTGGGTAGGACAGTCGAATTACGACAAGTACAGTGAACAGAGACACAATTAAAGAGAAAAAGAACACAAGAATCAATCCACAAGGCATTGCAAATAAAGAAAGTACAGCAAAGTAAAGCAAGTTCATGTGTCACCGAAACAGAGAAAAATTACTTAAAAATTTGACACATTGAAACAGTTTTTATTTATTGGTAACAGTAGTGTCACTCTTACTGATAATTCTTTTTTGCTTTTACTGTTAAATGATTTTGTTACTAGTACTCGCCTAGTTATCTCTCTAGAGGACTGGTCTACATTTGCCTGGCCCGGCAACATAGCATTAAACTTAAGCTCCCTGCTAGGTAGCACATCATTTATATAGCATGTATGGCTCCTGAAGATAGTGCATGTTATTTACATGTACATACAGTACTTCCAGGAAATTGCTATTGATGAAGGATTCGAAGTACTTTCTCCCAACCATGGCTCCTGAAGATAGCGAATCTTATTTACATGTACATACAGTACTTCAAGGAAATTGCTATCGATGAGGGATTTGAAGTATTTTCTCCCAGCCAAAGAGCTAAGCTTTAGTGTGCTCTGTAGCTTGTTCCAAGCAACTGGCATGATGTTGCTAATGGCAGATTTTCCAAAGTGCATAGAGTACAAGGGCATTTCTAGGAGAAGGATATTGCTCTTCCTTAGCACATAAGAACAGGTGGCCCTTTTGTAGCGCTTTAGTATATATCCTGGTAGGTCATTAATAGCATCTTGTGGGTCCACATGTAGAGATTATGTAGTCTCCTTTTAGTCAATGAGGTCCACTGAACTGCTGCATATAGGTTGCTGTGGTGGGTTAGTGGTGGTAACTTCGTAGTGATTATTAGAGCCCTATGGTACAGAATGTTGAATTTGTTTGGGCAGTTAACAGTACAGAGGCTATAAATGATATCCCCATAGTCTATTATTGATATTAGTGTTGCTTGTACAAGGGGTGATCTTATGCTCATGGGAAAACAGTGCCAATTTGATTTCTGTAGTAGAATCTTAGTCTGATTCTCAACTTTTTGTAGACTGCATCAATATGTTCTGTAAAAGATAACTTGCTATCGAGCCACACTCCTAGGTATTTGTATTTTGTCTCTACCTTGAGGTGTTCCCCAAGCAATGGTGGGTGGGGGGGGTATGCCTTGCTCTTGGGATTGTAAATCACATTGCCTTAGTTTTAATGGCATTAAGTAGAAGTTTGGCTAGAAAGAGGTTCATTTGTAGTTCATGGGAGACTGCCTGTCAGTCCAAGTGTGTTGACGACATATTGGGACCTGAGGTATAGATTACCGTGTTGTCAGTATAGAAGTGTAGCTTTGCATTTGTGACATTGTGACTCAAGTTGATTGTGTATATTGAGAAGAAAAGTAATCCTAGGACTGAGCCCTGGGGGATTCCTTTGGATAGCATAGTGTTTGTTGATAGTAGTCCCTCTGCTTTAACTTGTTGGTGATGTCCAGATAAATAATTAACCACCCATAGCAAGGCTGCATTCAAGAAACCTATAATTTACATTCTCTCCAACAGAACAGAGTGATCCACTGTATCAAATGATTTGCTTAGATCGAGCAAAATGGCATCCATGGCTTGTGTATGGTCTACAGCACACAACCAATCATTAGTAACCTTTTGCTAATGCATTTGTGGTATTATGCGTTGATCTAAATCTGGATTGCAGGGGTGATAAAGCATTCGTATTTTCAAGGTAAGATCTTATTTGGCTGTTTGGTATTTTTTTCCAACATCTTGGTGAGTACCGGCAGGATGGAATTTGGTCTGTAGTTATTTAGAAGACTTTTATTACCCAATTTGTGTAAGGGGATGATGTGATCTGTTTTCCAACTTGTTGGCAGTTCACTTCTACTTAAAGACAGATTGAAGTGATGGGTCAATGGGGCTGTGAGCTGTCTGTAGCCAGTTTTTGAGAAGGCTGGATCTATGGTGTCTGCTCCTGTGCTTCTTTTTACATCTGTCCCCAGGAGTAGTTCTTCAACTTGCTTGAAAGTGGCTGGCTGGAAAGTGAAGGTATTGAAAGAGCATTCTTGAGTCAAGGGCGATTTCTGGTAGGTTGCGGCTGTGGACTTTACAAAAGCAGATCCAGATGATGCAAAATGGCTGTTCATTTCCTCTATTATGATTTATTTGTCAGATATCTCTTCATCATTGACAATGATTTTTAGAGGGAGCGAGGGAGAAGATATGACCCCCTCAAGTGATTTGACTAAGTTCCAGAACTGATAGGCATCCTTCTTGCTGCTGTCCAATGAGTTGCAGTAGAATTTTGCTTTTGTGTCCCTGATCAATTTTGTGCATGCATTCCATTTTCTTCTGAAGGTAGTCCAATCCTCCTCTGTTTTGGTACATCTCACTGTAGCCCAACATCTATCTCTGTCCTTTACTGCATCCTTAAAGAGCAGCTGACGCTTTTGGGAAAACTTTGAAAAACATAATAGTTGGAAACAATTCAGTTTGTATTTCATATGTCTTCTATATATTTCTCCTCGCCATTATTTATTTCTGAAAAAATTCCCACAAAACAAGATATTTATCTTTTGCAGTTCATCTGTCTCTATAGCTCACTCTCTACTTGAAATCATAATGCTCTGTTGTGACATCACAGTCTGTTGCCATAGGTATAACTGTGATGTCATAAGCAGAGTATTGTGACATCAGGTAGGGAAGAAGCAATAGCAGCTGATAAACTCCCAGGGCACAGCTATCCTGTTTTCATGCATGTGACCTCAGTGATAAATAACTGGGATAAGAAATACAGAGCTAGTCCAAATATTATGTTTTTCAAAGTTCTTCTCAAGGTGTCAGTGGCTCGTTAAGTTTTTTGTTGAACCAGGGGGAGGTTTCTTTTTTGACCCTTCTTTTTGAAGTGTTGCATACTTATTTATTACATCCATAATATTGCATTGGAATATTTCTGATGCGTCTTGGACCGTTAGTGCAAGATAACATTTTTGCCACCTAATGTTAGTGAGGTATTTTATAAATTCTGATGTATTGACTCCATTGAGAAGCCTTTTGTAGATGTAGTCTATAAATACAAGTTTATGGTCTTTTCTGGCCCCAGAAAAGCTTCAGTCATGGGTCGATCCATCTCAGACAATCTTGGTAATGTCATAGAACAAGTCTATGAATTCAAATACATTGGACTGTACTTAGAACCTCACCTGACTACAATATCCATTTTACCAATCTCATCAAGAAAATCCATATGAGGCTAGGTCTCTTATACCAAATCAGTAAGTTCCTTACCCCCATATCCAGACTATGATTCACCAGCTCCCTTCTCCTGCCCCTCCTTGATTATGGCTCTGTTGTCTACTTCCCCCCCAACACATCCCCTCTTTTCTCCAAGCTCAGGACTACATACAATAGTATTGCACGCTTCATGACCGGCCTCCCCTGGATGACCTATCACTGTATCCTCTATACCTCCCTCAACTGGCTCACCCTTGAAAGCAGGTTCTAAATTAAAATGCTCTCTTTCCTACACAAAGTTCACCATAACCTACAGCCAATCAGCATTAACTCCCTTTTCCCCTTATTGGTTCACAAGTGCAATACTAGAGGGGCCACATGTCATATCTTCAACACCCCTTTTTACCGTACCAAGCATGCGCAGTACTCCATCACATACAAGGGCCCTAAGTTTTACAATAAACTGCCCCCTGAACTTCAGGCCTGTAGTTCAATTTGTTCATTCACATCCTCCCTCACGGATCACCTCCTCCAATCCACAACCAGTGTCTGCCCCAGTAGGTAACCCCCCTGAATGTCTACCATCCCTTGAGTTACCTTAGAGTTTACATGTATCTGTACATTGGTTCTATTACTGTGTGCTCTGTATTTTTATTTTTTTCTAATCTAAATGTTCCTGTCATGTACACTGTTCCTATTGTAAATACCGTAACATTTTGCAAATATTGTTTTTACCTTTTTCTCTGTATCATCGAATTTCTGTACCACTGGACGTTTGTAAAAATGAGCATTTTTGCTCACATGCTTTCCAGTATAAAAATAAAATTGAATTGAACTGAAATTGAATTTAGCTTGTGGTGGGTGGGACTTGTAGCCTCTGATGCAGTTCACAATATTGTGATCACTTATTTCATTGTGAAACATAGTTGAGACAGTTATTTTGTGATGTCTATTCATAAGTACAAAATCCAGTAATGAAGCATTCATTGGGTTTTTTGGGTTAGGTCATGTGGGTTCTTTGATGATTTGAGTGAGACCTGATCTATCGCTGAGAATCTTTAGGTTGTCAGATTTTGGGGAGAGCCAGTCATAATTCAGATCTCCCAATATCATGGTTTAATTTGGGTGGCTATTAACTAGCTCAGATAAATGTGTCAGTAGCTGTGTGCCTCCTTTAGGTGGTCTGTAGCATTCTGTTATATACAGTGTATGGTTTCGTTTTGTGACAATGTGAGTTTAATCTCCAGGCATTCGAATTCAGAGAATAGTGCTCCTCATGTTTAGTTAATACTCCATAGATCATTCTGACTCACTGTTACTGGTGCTATGTGGTCATTTTCATAACTTAGTATTAATCCTTGAATTCTAATACATTCCAGTTCTGTTAGCAGCCAAAGGGTGTTTTCTTTTTCTGTTTTCTTTTCTTCTTTCTTTCTTTCTTTCTTTCTTTCTTTCTTTCTTTCTTTCTTTCTTTCTTTCTTTCTTTCTTTCTTTCTTACCAGGTAGGGCATGCTGAGCTGGTAACAACTTGCTTCCCCATGTGTCTTAGGGAAGTGGGAAATGGCAGCACCAATACATAAGGTGCCTCTGTAATCAACAGTGCATTGATAATAATACAATACAATGAAGATACACTGTATATTGTATTAAAACAGCAGCGGTGAAGTTTAGATCACAACTTCAGAACAGTGAGGCATACCAATAAATACCTGATAAGATAGGGCAAACCTTGCAAATCAAAAAATTAAAGAGGGTTGACTGACTTAAAAAACTAAGAAGAAGGAAGAGAACCTGGCAGTCAGTTGCAATTGCAGGAATGAGTCATATGGTTGTGAAGGAGGTATTTTAGAGCAGAGGGTGAGTAGGCAGCGTGAATAGCAGAATGAAGGTTAGACCAGGGTCTGTAGAATATAAAGCCAAAAGCAGCTTGGCAAGAAGATATTTTACTGCAGCAGAGCACGTGAGCAAGTGTCAGGGTTATAAAAAGGGGTAAAAGGGAGTAGAGGGGCAGGTGAGAAGAGCTGCCATAAGGGAGGAGTGAGGCAAATCAGAATTTTGAGATAAAGAGACACAGTGGGATAGTAAGAGAGGCACCTAGCTTCAAGAGAGGGGAGTTACAGAGATGTGTAGAGGGAGCAGTGATGAGTGCAAGGGTAGTCAAGGGTGAAGAGACCACGACTCTGTCAAGCCAGTTTGATTGCAGCCCCATTCCCAGCCACCTGTTAAATTCATTGCAAGTAGTCAGGAAAGGATGCTGGGGTATGACAACCACACAGGCACAGTTACAGCCATCTGCACCTCTGTTTGGTTGCTGCTATTAATAGAGCGTGGTAAAGGTAGGTACAATGCTGTGACTAGGAACAGATTTCCAGGAGCTGGGTCATGTTCAGTGGATTCACTAGATTACCAGATGAGTGACCACTCTGGAACAAGGGAGAAGGACCATTGGGACCTCCAGATCACTAGGCTCAGTCCCAAGGAACATTACTGGAATATGTGTGGACACCTTGGGGGGTGGGGTGATCACTTGCTTAATGATGTGGCATGGTCATAGCATGATAGTGAACTTTGTTGACATCTGTTGCAGGTGGATATTGGGATGTTAGCAGATGCAAATCCCATATTCAGCAGGTATAACCCAGATTACATATTTGCATTTTTCTGGTGCTGCAGGGGGTAGTAACTTTGTGAATAGTACTTTCAGGCAGAGGCACAACAGTGTACACTAAAGCCATGATACTGTTTGAGAATCAGACCCCAAGAGTTTGGAGATGAATGAAGCTGCATGTTTTGAGTGCTGCACACAGCACACTAAATCAGTTCTGTATTTGTGAAGCAAAGGATGAAAGTTTAGAATTTTTCAATTCTGTATAAATGCAGGTAAAACAAAAATACATAGTTATAAATGTCTCCCAAACCACATTTAAGATTGATGGATCATTTATTTGAAAACCAAATTTTAAATCAACAGTTTTTCAGACAGAAAACAATGGCAAATAGATCATGAGTAGAACATATGAGAAAAAAGACAGAGCGTTATGAAAAAAAACTCATATGGCACAGTAAAAGATGAATGTTTTTCCTGTAGTATTAGTACAACTGATACTTTCTGCCATCTCTATCCTTCTTTTCCAGTTTCCTTCATCTGAGGTGGATTCACTTATGGTTTGGAACTTGCTTTATCTTGCATTCTTACAGAACACCACTTTCAGACCATTATCTATGTTTTCATGTTTTGCATCTTCTATATTGGTCTAGGCAGCAAAAGGTGATGGGAAGTCAGTTCATGGAGTTCTACTGCAAAA
Organism: Neoceratodus forsteri; assembly: GCA_016271365.2. Classification (NCBI taxonomy): domain Eukaryota; kingdom Metazoa; phylum Chordata; order Ceratodontiformes; family Ceratodontidae; genus Neoceratodus; species Neoceratodus forsteri. The sequence continues at coordinate 204,533,875 of CM057454.1, forward strand.
CAAAGATAGTAGAGGATGAGAATGCTTCTTTTTCTTGGGCGCACAGCTTTTTTCGATAGCCTTTTCCTTCACACAGACCTTTACTATATTATTTTCAAAAACCATGTTAAGATAATGCTACAGTCATGAACAAGTCTCAAAAAGTCTGGAAATGCTGAGTAAGGGTAAAAAAAGAAACTCTGCAAGTTCTGTTTAAGTAAGATAGTAGGATTTCATATCTCTGGTATCTGGATCACTGGTGCCTCAATTCTATGCAGAACCCAACTTACAGTACTATGAAACCCTACTATCTTACTTACACAGTCTATGTGTACATTTATATAGTAAAATAATGCATGACAGAGTGTGTGTTGTTGTGGGATTTATCCATGTCTCATTTCGTGGTGTGAAGCACATACAGTAGATGAGTGTTGTAACCATCCAAAAAGTGAGTACATCCAACAGTAGACACATAGGAGTTCATTATTTGGATTATTAAATGGACCGAGAGAAAACAAAAGATGAAAACAAACTTCTGCTGATATTTAAACCAACAGCTAGAACTTTACCCATATGTATGTTGTTAGATTTGCCTATAGTAAAGACCCAGACTGACCAATCAGATATCAGGATTTGTTTTTGTGCACTTTATAAAAGAATTAAAGTACTCCAAGGAGTTGTTTACCTTTTGTTAATCTAGCTCTAGGGGACACACACAGCTGGCTATACCTTTTGTCTCATGACACAGAAACATAGAAAATGATGAAAGAAAAATACCAGTAGCCCATACAATTTGTACACCCTATCTACTTTGTCAAGGCCATATTGGCTGGTTGTCCCTCTGACTTATGCCTCCTTCCCTCTCACTATAGCCATAAGCCTCTTTCACCCTACCTTGACCTCCACTGCTGACTTTGCCTGCACCACCTCTTCAGGCAGACTATGTCACTTATCAACTACTCTTTCAGTGAAAAAATGCTCATGTAGTACCCCTCTAGGGTTAGAATAACAGATAGTTCCATAACCCTAAATCATGCCTTGATAATTAAATGTAATCAGTAATCATAACACTAAGACATAACTAATTCAGTACAAAATCTCTCATTATTTGAGAGTAATATATTCTAATTTACTAATAGAGAAAACTGAGATGATGTATATAAGTGAGTGTCTCATAAGCAGCTATCCTAAAATGCACAGGTTTTGAGTATGAATTTTTCAGATTTTGTTTATTTCAAAAACATGGCAGCACTTCCTGGCCTTACAGGGCCCAATTTTCAAAGGTTGTTGCATGGCTTTCATCATACCCTGCATCAGCCCCATTGTTTGGTGCACCTGTGCAAAACTCTTTTGATGCAACTGCACCCAACTGTAGTACATTGGGCTCAGTTGTGACAGTTTCCCCACTTCCTATTTAACCATGTTTCCTGTAACTGCTTCAAACCCCCTTGAACCTGGCACAAATCTCCCTCTCCTTCATACCCCTAACTGCTATATATACTATTTTGTTGTCCACCTCTTCTAGCTCAGACTATAAGTACTTCCGTGGTATGCTTTGTTATCTGTGAAACTGCTGTCAATCCAGTGCTTTGATTAAAGGAATAAGTTTAGTCACTAGGACATATTACTGTTATTCCTTGTGGACACGCATGCCAGCCACTTATGAAATCTCTACATCTTTGAAGAACCTCTAAAATCAAAATGTATGTATTCTTCCTGCTTATATTGTGTACTTTTGTTTCTTGTGCTGTATTTAATGTAGTCATTTCCCTGTTTTGGCAAAATGCATGTATGGCGAATGTATGTCTCAAATGTACGTTTCTCAAATTTCTCCTACCCACTGTAACCTCCTAGGTCGTGCTTGAAAATAGTCATGTCTTGGCTATGGTGCTTACCCTATTAACAAAAACTAAATAAATAAATTATAGCAGCTTGCATCATAGATTTGGTGCAAGCCCTGTAAAGTGGGTTTCCCAAATGATACAAGTTAGACCAGGGGGAGCTGATGTAACTTGCGGGATTTGACACACAAGGATGAAAATCCTGATCTGCACCAAGAGAATGCCACATGCCCCCTGTGTCATATCATCGGTGCAACAGGGGCTTGCGGCATTTGCAGTTCTTTTGAAAATTGGGCCCATAATGTATTATTAGAGTACAGGGAGAGGTGAAGAACTGCAACAACTTATCTAATAAATATAAAAATGATACAGTATTTTATTTCTATTTGCAATGTCTGGACACCTATTAGCTTTATACAGTATTTGGTTTCTCAGTCTCATTGATGTTTCATGGTTGTCTGCACTTCATCAAGACCAGTTGTCCTTGCAAATACAATTGATTTAAAATTCTGCCTGTTCCTCAGACTGGTAAGCAAGGTTGGGCACCCTTTGGCCATGCTATGTTAATATTGTTTAGGATCAGATTCTAGGGTTAGATTAACAAAAGGTAACCCAACTACTGGAATACCATAATCTATTATATAAAAGCACACATAGTCTGTGTAAGCAAGATAGTAAGATTTCATGGTGCCGTTAGTTTGGTTCTGCATACAACTTAGTTGTCTGTGATACCGATACTAGAGATATGAAATCCTATCATCTTACATACACAGAACATGAAGACTTTGACCATAACTCAGCATTTCCAGACTTGTTGAGGGTTGTTTGTGACCTTAATGTTATCTTAACATAGTTTTTGAAAAAAAAGTCCTTTCCTTTTTAAAAAAAGATTTTTTTTCTCACCATATACCAAAGAAAGTCCATAAGGTCCAGTGGTATATCCACTGTCTCCCTGTGCCTTGCTGCACTGTGATTCTTCCACCTGTTTGACCACAGGCGGCAGTGCAGTCAGAGTCATTTCAAGTGTGGGAGAACACCAGCTATTATCATGCCATGTATGCTTGAGTGTGGGCACAGATGCCTGTCCTTGCCACTAGCATCCTTTGGGAAGGTAAAGGGAAAAGTCAGAACATTCAGGAAGAATTGTTGGATTTCTGCAGGCCCCACAGAAGCAACCCAGACACCAACCTCAACTGAATCCTGAGTCGTGGCTCTTCTAGTTAGAGGTGATGCTCTCACTAAGAAGTGATCCACCCTTATTTCTTTATAATCCTGTAATTATTCAATGATAATTGACTACAGAACTACACACAACTAATATATTTCTGTATTATATCTATTGATTTAATGCTCAGGAAAAAAAACTGCTCCTGATGTGTCTGATGCATTTTCCCTTACAGAATTACACAAAACTAATATATTTTTGTATTACACTGTATATACTGATTTAATGCTTAGGAAAAAAAAACGCCCTGATGCATTTTCCTTTTTTGTTTGTAATTTATTTTTTTATTGCATTTCAAATATACAAAGTACACAGAAAGTTGCTTGGTTCCAAGTAAAGCATGTTATAACTTTTTACAACATTTTATATTAAGGACTATATTTACTTGTCATCCATAGTTATGACATTTGGAAGTTCAGTAACCTCAATTGATAATACTTCTAAAGTGTAGCTAAATAAGCCATTGCAGCAATGACCATGGACAGATGCTCAATATAAAGTCCGATAAATGAAGTTCAAAAGACACTGACTCACATCACAGTTAAGTGGTGTTAAGTCAATGGAAGTCCTAAAATACCTGAAAAGGAAACTGAATAATTATTTTCTACTCCTTCTAACATGAGTCCCCCCTCACCCCACCATAATTGAGAACACAGTTGCTAAGTTGTGATCGAGGTGGTAATACAAAAACAGAACTGCAGTTTCTCTTTATTGCAAGCTTGTTGAAGAAATCAACAAAGATCTACAGAAATGTACATGCAGCTAAACAAATTTGAAAGCCCTTTCCGACAAAACTGCTGAACGTATCCAAAAGGATTTGTGCAGCATAGTACGTGACAACGCAATAATCTAAATGATGAAAACATAAGTTCCATGCAAGAGAAGTGGGGCAATGTGTTGCAAAATGCATGCTTCAGGATTGCCACAAGGTAGTGACCATATTTTGGTCACCTTGTGGTGTTCAATGCAAGAAGAAATGGGAGAGGGACAAGAGGTGGCTGAGGGTGACAACCATGGTGAGGGAGACAAGACTTGGTCCCAGTGACGTGTTCACCCCAGGAGAGGAACAACACCTGGAGGTCTTAAACCTTACAGAGACACCTCTTACAAAGATGTAGATTAAGGTGCTAAGCAAAGGGTTGAATTTCATTCCAACAAACAATGTAGATCCTATTAAAGTAGAAACAGATCTTTTTAAGTTTTACAGAAGACTTCAGCTAAACGATTTTTTTAATCATGCTTCTCCTCCAGTTCCACAGCTAAGTGAGACAATTTGTGAATGCACTAACTTAAAAAAAACTCTACTTTTTGTCCACAGCAAACAAACACCACCTTCTGTACCTACTATAATCTTGTAACCAAGGATGTAAGGGAAATGGTAAAAAGGAACAAATTCATGAAGCTGAAACTAAACATTTCCTGGTGTTAAAGAAAAGTGATAAAAGAACTACAGAATTCATCAGAGTTTGCAATAAAAAGTGCAGATAAAGATGGGACAGTGGTTGTCTGGGTGAGAGCAGCTTATGTTGGTGAAGCAGAAAAACAGCTGTCAAATACAGCATTCTACACAAAAATCCAAGCAGATCCAATGCTGGATATTATGTCAAAAGCAAATGAATTAATTCAGAGAGGAATGTCAGCTAACTGGATATCTGCTAAAGAAGCTGAATTTATGACTGTAATGAGCCCCTGGAAACCAGGATTTTATCTACTCCCAAAAGTACATAAGGGAATACACCCAGTACCAGGCAGACCTATTGTCTCAGAGATTGGCTCAGTCACTGAGCCAGTCTCTAAATGTGTGGATTTTTTACATAAAACAACTGGTCCCTACACTGTGTTCCTATGTCTAAGGTTCAAATGATGTTCTAAGAATGGTCAAAGACCTGAATGAAAATGCAAATGACATTCTGGTTATAACTGATGTAGAGAGCCTCTACTGGAATATACCTCATGAAGGGGGTGGGGGTTTGGGGCTCTCAGAGAACACTTAGCAACAAGAGGCACTACTTTTCCACCTAATGATTATTTACAGGGCCTTGCAAGATTTGTATTGGAAGCTAATTATTTTTGGTTCAATGGCAGTCTGTATATATAACTCAAGGGGTCAGTGATGGGTACCACCCTCACTCCTAGTCTGGAGAATATTTGTATGGGACAATGGGAGGACATATACATTTTTGACCCAGTTAACAACCCTTTTAGTGAACAGATTAGTATGTGGAGACGTGATGTCGATGATTGTTTTTTAATTTGGAAAGACACCAGTAAAAATGTAGAGAATTTTATGCAATATATAAATTCAACAAATCAGAATTTAAAATTCATATGGACAGCAAATATACAAGATATTCTGTTTTTAGATATTTTTATTTATAAACAACAGAATAAATTGGAAACAAAATTATACAGAAAACCTATGTCCAGAAATATGTTATTAAGAAAAAAAGAGCTGACGACCAAAAAATGTAACTGACAATATACCCAAAGGCCAATTTATACATGCAAGGAAAATTTGCTCTACAGAAAGTGGATTCACAGAAGGCAGTAAAGAATTAACAGCAGCTTGTTTCCTCAATAGGGGGTACAATTCCACACAGGTCATGGATGCTTTTAATGAGTCAAAATCCAAAAACAGAGACAGTCTTTTGCAGAAGAAACAGATAACAATGAAAGATGAGATTCCCACTTCTGTTACATGCTACAACCCACTCACCAATAAAATAGATAAAGTAATAAAAAAACATTGGGGGTTCTATCTAGTGACCCAAGCCTAAAGGACTTGTCAAAAAACACACCAAGAGTTACATTTAAAAGGGGAAATAATTTGAAAGACGCCTTAGTTAATACAGTGCTCCTGCCAAAACAAAGAGGAGAAACACGGCTATCAGGACCACCAATAGGGAACTACAGTGTGGACACTGCACTCATTGTGCGAATACATATAAAACAAAAATGTTTTGTCACCACAGAATGGGAAAAGGTACTCTATTAAACAATTTATTAATTGTAGTACTATTGCGGTGGTCTGTCACTTGATTTATTCCAATGGGCAAGCATATGTTGGTGAGACAAAGACAACATTAAAACAAAGGGTTGAAGAGCACAAGGCAGCAATATATACTGTAACAATAATGAGGAATGTGCCATGACATTACAAGACAACTGGCCATGGCTCTGCAGCATCACTAAAATTTGTTGGGATAGAAAAAATAGACTTGGAGATCAGAGGAGGGAACATAAAATGCCTCTTGGAACAAAGGCACGCTTACTGGATACACAAATTGCATACACTCATCCCTAATGGGTTAAATGTAGAATGTCCTTTGTCTAGTTACCTATAAGAGTACATGACAAAAGAAATATGCAGAAGGTCAGAGGTGTATGACCTCCTTGTGTATGACGAAAGCTTGGAATGCACTATGTTTTTTCTTCACCTAAGCTGAGAATTTAAATGAGAAATACCCCCCCCCCCCGCTTGGAAGATAAGAAATAATGCTAGTGTGCCAGTTTAGTGTGTCTGTTCAGAAAACTGTTTTACCAAATGCAAGGAGAAGCTATTGTTTTATTACGTGACTGTAGAATTCTCTGAGTTAATCGTCATCTGCCACTTCTATTGCCTTCCAAAGGAATGAGCAGTGAGTGGTGGCAACATGGCTTTCTGGCTCTGTTGCCACATATGGGTAATTAAAAAAGTGGTGGCAACATGAATTTCCAGCTCTGTTGCCACATGAGGGTATTTAAAATTCTGGTGAAAGGAGTGTCACTTAAAGGTGTATTTGCGGTGGCAGCAAGACTTTCAGGCTCTGCTGCCACTTGAAAGAACTGAGCTAGCCCTTTCACTACGTGATGGCAGTATGACGTGCCAGCTCTGTTGCCACTGATGGGTTTCACCTTTTGTTGAGCTGTGGAAGCATTTTCAATGTTTTGACATCTAAGATAACCACTATGAAAAGAAGGAAACATGTCGGGCGGCATGACTTTTTTGGCTTGGCTGCCTGAATAATACCTAAAAGCAAAGAACTGTGGACCTTGACTGATAATGAACTTGCAGTTAGTAAAGTAGTAACCATGGAATATATGTATTATAAAAACAGAGTATACAGATCTGGTCACATAAAAATAATATACAAAATCCTATATACGACTGATGACTGCAATGCTCAACGTATTGCTTGTTTGGTTTTTTGCATGAAGTTTGCACATTGTTGCACACTCTTGTATGTTTTACCTTTTCTGTTTTATCCTCTCTGTGTTGTCTGTTCACTGAACTCTTTATACACTGTCACTTTAAGCACACTATATAAAACTCTCTTCCTCCCTCTAAGACACACAGACTCTGATGATGACGAGAGTCACTATGTGAACTTATCAGGTATGGTGATACTTGCTCCAGCAGTTCCTGGTTCTAAGAAGCGTGTGGTTTGTTTCAAATATTTTACACTTATGCTGTGTAATAAAATGCCTGTAATGTTCTCCACAGAAAATCAATGGATCCTATTGCAGGCAAAATGTTTTCTTAGACAAGTCTATGGTGATGGTAAGAATGTTTAACCAGTTGTTTATGCAATAAAAGAACCATTTATTTTTTCTAGAAAACCTGTGGCCTTTCAGTCTATTTTTTAGGAATAAAATGAGTGCCAACCACACTATCTCTTAGTTCTTTTGAGCTGTTTTTCGAGTTATGTCTGGTCACCTTCTGTAGGTTTGTGCAGCCAGCTAAAAACTACATATTGAGACACCCACCAAGTCTCTTTTGACTTCTTTTCTGAGGTTTAAATTGGCTATGTTAAACATTTAACACTAACAGGCTAGCAACATGGGAAACATGAACATTTAAAACGTCAAAGATGTTGTATCAGAGCAAACAGTCAGTCATTTGTTTCTTCCCCCTCAGCTGCTTGTTCTTGTGCCTGTTGTACAAAGTCAATCTTAATGGCTTCAAGTCACTTACCCACCTCCAAGGGGGTTCATGTAGGAGTATGCTCTGACTGTATATGTAACTCTTAGATGGGCAGGGAACTGTAATGCGTGGTTGATTCCCAAAGACCAGAAGTCTGCTTGAGCTGCTTCAAAACTCTTCCTCCATTGCCTAGTGGCATAGCTGACATCAGGAAAAAGAAAAATGCTTGTCCCATCAGATGTTTGTAATTGACCTTTTCTCCAGGATTCATTCAAGAGCAGGTCTCTGACATGCTGTCCCACAGATATTATAAGGATAGTCTGGAGCTAATTAGGATCAGTCAGATGATGTCTCGGTGTAATTCTGTATGCTTTAAATGGTACAGCATTTAAGGAAACTCCCAAGCATTGCTCCAGAAGTTCAATAGCAAAACTTGAAAGGTCTGCTCCTTCCAACCCTTCTGGAAACACTAGCAACCTGATGTTGGCTGAATGCACCCCATTTTCCAACTGTTTGAGATGAAGGCACATTAATTTGTTCTCAGCGACTACCCCCATCACTACTGTTGCCGAATTGTTTTCTGTCTCAGTGGCTTTTTTAGCCTCCTCCGATACTTTTATGATTTAACAGTCCATAGTGGAGAACCTAGTGTAGAGACCCTCCACCTTTTTGTCTAGGTCTCTGATGGCTTCCAAAAGGGCTGTGTTGGATGGCTGAGCCCCGATCATCTCCTTGTGGCTTGGTCAGCCCACCCCTGCTTGCTCTGGCAGTTTTCCTTGCTTGCCTTTAGTGCTCTTCTGTTGTGCAGTTTTCCAAAGATCCCCAAGTTGAATCTAGCCAAATTTGGTATTTTTTGATTCCGGGTATGGTGCTCTGTTGAATGCAGCATGATCCTTTTATCCCAGCTAGCTAACTGCAGTACTTTTCTGATTAAATCGTGGTAAGTAGAGGAGCCCATGTTTAGAGCTACCTTCTCAGTCGGCTGCTAGCCATGCCCCCCTCATTTTTTCTTTTAAATTACTATGGTTCAGCAGTGTTTATTTCTTATGTTCTGTGCCACCACACCATCTATTGTCAATGCCATCATGCAGATCGACTTTTGAAGGAATTTCAGATGTAACTACAATGATATTTTCACGTAAGCCACAAATATATAATTGCATTCAAAATGGAGAGTGATATTTTGTATGTAAATCTTGTCAATCAAATGAGAAAAACAGGGAAATTAAATGTGGTGATGGTAACACACAAGTCAAAAGAAAACTCTGCTAGGAAACAAGCATGTTACTAATGGTAAAGACAAAGGTAATTAGAATGTCACTTCCCATGAGACATGAACAAACAAAAAAAATTACACAACTGAGTCTACAGCCATAGCATCACCAGGGCAGAACTGATGGTGGAATTGCACTGGACAGGCACTGCCATCTAAGAAACAATGACAAAGAAATTAATAAAAATAATTATTGCAACATGGCACATAATAAATATTATGTAAGAAAATTGTAAAGATGGACTGTATGCATTTTCTTTATTGAAACTGATGTCCATGATATTTGAAAGGGCCACAGTACATCCTTTCTTTTGACTGTAATTGCTCAACAAATAGTCCAAATCAGTTTTACACATCAACGTGTGTGTGTGTGTGCGTGTGTGTGTGTGTGTGTGTGTGTGTGTGTGTACATGTGCACGCATTTATGGAAACATTTTATAGTGGGTATTAGTCACTGAAACATTAACAAATTAGTTTCAAAATGTCTAACTATACATTTCAACTGACAAATATTCTAGAGTTTGTAACTGTGAAAAAAAAATACTCACACTAACACAACCGGTTGCCCTCTGAATGAATAAATTAATTGAATCATGAACACTTTCAATTTCATTCATTCAGACAGTGTCAGGCTGTGTGAAGAGTATTTTTTTCCCAGCAGTCCACTATAGTTTATTTCTCTTTTGCTAATTAACTGTGTACTCTGTTTGAGTTGGGGGAAGGGGATTAAGAGGGAGAATCAGGGTGATATGAGGGTTGGAGGTTATTTAAGGGATAACATTCTGTTAGCTGGAATACATGAAGCAATAACCAGCTGGTGTGGGTGTTTAAATGCTGAGTTTGAAGGCTGAGGAGTTTGACATACATCAGTTGTTTTTTGCGTGTATACTACAACTAGTTGAATGTTACTGATATTACACGAATTGGAGTTGGTTGTGATGTGTGTGTTTTTTTTTAAAGAAACACAGAAACTTCCCCTAAATGGCATAGTTCAGCACAGTTCTGTTACATGTCACAGCTAACACATTATGCCACAGTACACATCTGGGGTGTGCTCTTATCAGCTCATAAACCATACCTCGTCATATCTCATTCCTTACCTAATGCAGATCCTGCCATGGCTTATTACTTACGTAAAGACTGGATTGTCTACAAAACAAACATTCTTGCCATGGGAGTAAAGGTATATTATTTTATAATGCTGTCCGCTTTTCCATTGTATAATCAGAACTCTGTCTTTTTGTTAATGACAGCTCTTTATCTCTATTTGTATTTTCAGGCATACTTTTGCATTACCCCATCATAGATCTCAGATAACATAAGATATAAAACTGCTGGTGTATTCAGCCACATCATTAAAAAAATCAGCAAGTGATGTGTACATTTTTATGTCAAGTGATTATTATTTGATATGCAAATTATTCAAAATGTAACATTTTGCAAGGAAGGGGATGAGGTGGTTTCCATATAATTTTCTTGTTATCTAGCCCACAGAGAAATAGTAACATTTTAGCAGTCCATGTCTTTGTCCTATTGTATATGCAGTATAAATAAGGCTGGCTAAAATTGCAAGTATTCACCTCTTGTTAAATTAAGTGCTATTGTTATGTTCTGCCACGCATATATTTTGGGCAAATCTTTCTCAGAAAGCAAGTTGCACATTCGATGCTATGCTGTTTAGTAACTATCTTTCTGTTTATATGACCTAGTGACCTTAGTTGTTTTTTAAACAGAGCTGTGTCTCAATTAGTCCAAATTATTGGTACAATGATGAGCTCTTTCACTTCCCCAAACTTAGATGTTTAAAAAACGTATTACATTTTTCTAGTATATGAAGAATAAGGTGGCAGGAAAAACAGTTTGGTTGCTCGAGTGCCTCCTCCCCACTTCATAACCTAGCAGATGTAGTAGAACGTGGAAAAAACATTGAAGCTGAAGCTAGTGAATAGTTACCAATGGCTAATGTTTGACATTAATCCTTGCTGTGCCGCGGACTGATATATCAGTCCAAAATCCCTAAACGTTCTAATTTTGTTGGCAGCGTAAGGGTTAACAGTGATGAACTCACCAGCTTTATTGTATATTGAACAAGAATGGGAACTGGCACAGTTCATTAAGGGAACTATATGGCAGCAAAATACAAACCAAGAACCCATCCCTGTTCTGCTTATCTAAATGGAGCATGCAGTATGGCAGCTGTGCGAGATGACCTGTCAGGATGGCTCTGTAGCAGATAAACTGGTATGATCTCCATCTTCTGTACTGAAGCAAGGGGTCAGCAATGAGCTACTTATTACAGGTGCAGGCGATTGCATCATTTTAGAAAGCTTCCTGGCAGAGAAATCATCAAGCTGAACGTAGTGAAGGGTTATGGATTACTCAGCTACTTACTGGGGAGGGGGGATGAGGACCACCATAGCATCAACCCAAAAGTAACACTATAGCAGTTGAGTCGTTGCTGCACAGTCCAGTATATAGCACTCAAGGTCAGGATGTACACTGTGCATATACAAGAAGCAAGAAAGCAAGCACATTTTATTTCTAAAGTGCCCATCCCCAGAGGCTCTAGGCACTGAACTATAACAAGCAAAATTTAAAATCAGCAACATATAACAAACAAGCATTTGTCAATGCCAGGTGTTGCTTGCTGTCATTAGCAATGGAAGTGCTGGAGTTAGACAGATTCAGTATAGGAATGGCAATGATGTATTGAACTGACGCCAACTCCACCCCCCGCCCTGCAGAGATGGACAGGTATTGGGGTGTGCCTTTAGGTCATCGCCCATAACGGTCACAACATTTCACCTCACCCTACCCTGCAGACACATACAAGTGTCAAGGTGTACTTTGAAGTATTTGGGCTTTACACTCAACTCATTCCGTAAGGAAATGCACTGAAATGGGTGCAGTATAGGAGAATGGGGTGAACTCTGGGGTCAAAGGGTCCAAGGTGCACCTTGATACCTGCCACTGACTGCAGGGTGGGGGAGGACTGGCATGAGCAATACTGTCGACAATCCTAAGTCACACCCCTGACACCTGTCAGTCCCCACAGGGTATGGCGTTATGGCTGAAAACCCTAACACTCTGGACATTTCTTGGTATTTTTACTCCAAGTTTTCAAAATGGGCTTTTTGTGATCCCACCACATGAACAGTGACACTATCAGTTAGTTAGCCGAAAGGTGATTTTGCACAGAGAGTGTGTCATTTGGCACCACAGGTGCGAAAACACATTTTGAACAGGATGTGAAAAATGACAGGTGTGTTGTTCATGAGGAGGTGTAAAAAATGGCAATGTTGAAAATCTGGAGTGAAAATAAAAAAAACCAAAAACTGTTGAAGTCACGCGTGTGCATAGAAACTGTGCATCGCACACCCATAATGTAATTAGTTTGGGGATTTTTTACAGCAGATTTTCAACATAGGCATTCTGAGACCTCTGCTCATGAACAGTATCACTGTGATTTTCTTAATCTATCCCGAACACTGATTTCCCACAGCAATATTCTTTGCAGGAAGTGCGAAAACACATTTCAGCCAAGGTGTGAAAAATGACAGCTGTACTGTTCATAAGGAGGTGTGGAAAAATGCCAATGTTGAAAATCTGGACTGAAAAGATTACGAAATCATGAATGTATGAGGGTGCATGGAAATTGCACAATGCACACTCATAACACAGTCATTTTATGGACTTTTGTCACCACATTTTCAATATGGCCAGTTTAAGACCTCTGCTGATGAACAGTGCCACTGTGATTTTCTTAATCTGTCCCGGACATTGATTTCGCACACCGACCACGCAACTGTGTGCTACATGTGTGAAAACACATTTTGGGTGAGATGTGAAAAATGACAGTTGTATTGTTCATAAGGGGGTGTGGTAAAATTGCAATGCTGAAAATCTGTAGCGAAAATATTAAAAATGCTTGATGTTACAAACCTGCATAGGAACTGCGAAACGCACTCTCGTAAAACAGTCATTTTGGGGAATTTTTTCACCAAATTTTCAACATAGGGTTTTTGCGGGCCTACTTCATGAACAGTGTCACTGTGATATTCTTAATCTGTCCTGAACATTGATTTTACACATCGACCACACCATTGTGTACTACATGTGTGAAAACACATTTCAGGTGAGATGTGAAAAATGACAGCTGTACTGTTCATAAGAAGGTGTGGTAAAATGGCAATGTTAAAATCTGTAGTGAAAATATTAAAAATGCTTGAAGTTACAAGCGTGCATATGAACTATGCAACAGACGCTTGTAAAACAGTCATCTTTGAGAATTTGTTCACCACATTTTCAACATAGGGTTTTTGGGAGCCTACCTCATGAACTGTGACACTGTTGTTTTGTTAATCGGTCCCAAAAGGTGGTTCTGTGCAGTGACCAAAAAATCATCTTTTGGGACAGAATAACAAAATGACAGTGACTGAGTTCATGAGGTGGAGTCCCAAGAACCCCATGTTGAAAATTTGGGAAAATATTCCCAAAATGGCCGAGATATACCAAAGTTAAAAAAAAACATTTATGCCATTATACAGCTTCCGGCATTTCTTCAGTTAGCGGTCGGCTTTGAAGAGTGCAGACATGTTCCCGTCCACTGAAGATATCGTGCTGGGCTCCAGAGATAAGTATGAGGTGAGGTGAGGGTGTGGGAGGTGGGGTATGCAGAGGGTGGGGAAGGCTGGGGAGGGGCAAGATAATCCATAAGGTTGTTTGTTTTCTTCTAAGTCTTTTATTTTTTAAAGACGACGGGGGACTTTTGCCATGCTGGGGTGGGCTCCCAGCATGGCACCAGGCAGTTTGTTTGGGGGGAGGCAGTGGAACCGATGGGGGACTGCGCACCCCTGTTGGCCAAGGAGACTTTTGCCATGCTGCTGTGGGCTCCCAGCATGGCAAAGGGAAGTTTGTTGGGAGGGAGGCAGTGGAGCTGACAGGGAATTGGGCATCCCCGTCGGCTATACAGTGTGCTGGGGGGGACACATGGGGGGGTGCATTATGCTGACAGGGATTGGGCTAGCCCATCAGCAAATGAACTGAGGAGGAGGTTATGCCAACATGGGGATTGGGCAGCCCATCTGCTTTTTTTTGTTTATATTTTTTTATTTATTGAAATGTTTCACCAGGAAGGCACACTGAATAGCAGGCAGCGGCTTTCCTTCAACTTCCTGGGTACTGTGAGAGGCCGACAGAGAAGCCATCACCATGGGGACACCACACAGTCAGCTGTTTTGGTAGGTTGTAAAGCACCAAAACAGCTGATCGAGTGATGACGTGACTGAATTTCTTGATGCATTGTGGCATGCTCCCTAACTACTGGTGCAATGTGTTTCTTGCAAGCTACACAATAAATAACAAAATTAAACTAATAAAAACTAAATGGCTAAAACAATAATAAATGGCCAGTGAGAGTATTCCAAGAAAAGGCCTCCTTAACGAAGTGAGATTTCAGTCCTCCCTTAAAAGCTTCCATTAAGGGGTGGGCCTCCCTCAAAGGCCACAAGGAAAGGCTGCGGGTGGGGGGTTACTGGAGCAAACTGGGTGCCTGGATGATAGGCAGCATAGCTTTGTCACAGGAAGATCGTGCCAAACAAATCTTGTTGAGTTCTATGAGTGGGTGATGAGGGCCCTGGACCAGGGTAGACCAGTGGATGTCCTCTTTCTGGACTTTAGCAAGGCATTTGTTTCGGTACCCAACAGTGGCCTGCTGGCTAAGCTGAAGGAAATGGGGGTAGGGAGACAGTTGTTAAAATGGAAAGGAAATTGGCTCTCTGAGCATACTCAGAAGGTGATGGTTGGAGGGGTAGCCTCATCCCCAAGGTGGGTTACTAGTGGGGTTCCCCAGGGATCAGTGCTGGAGCCCCTCCTGTTCAACACCTATATCTCAGACATCAGGAAGGGGATCTGGAGTGAGATGAGTCTCTTTGCAGATGTCTCAAAACTGGGTGCAGTGGTGGATGGGGAGGAGGGGAGGGTGGCCTTGCAGGAGGACCTGGAGGCTATGAAAAGGTGATCAGAAAAATGAAAACTAAAATTCAATGCAGGGAAGTGCAAGGTTCTGTAATTGGGAGTCAGAAATCCAGGCCAGGGGTATACCCTGGGAGGAGTCATGATTCAACTCACAGAGGGTGAAAGGGACCTGGGGGTAGTGGTAGATATCAAAATGAACAACTCAGAGACCTGTAGGAGGGCAGCAGCAAGGGCAAATAGGATGCTGGGATGCATCGTCTGGGGGAATACTTCCAGAATGGTGAAAGTGATCTTTCCACTGTACAACTGCTTGGTTAGGCCACACCTCGAGTATTGTGTACAGTTCTGGAGACCACATTTAAAGAGGGACATAACGCACCTAGAGAGGGTCCAAAGGAGGGCAATCAAAATGATCTGGAGCCTGGGTGAGAGGACCTGTGAGGAGAGGCTCAAAGAGCTCGACGTGTACACCCTGGAGGAGAGGAGGGACGGGGGGACATGATAGGGGTCTTTAAGTGCATGAAAGGGATCAATAAAGAAGGTCCAGTCAGGGTGCTCCAAAGGAAAGAGTGTGGGGTGACAAGAGGGCATGGGTGTATGCTGGAAGGGAGCAGGATCAGAGAGGAGAGGAAGAGATGTTATTTCACTGAAAGGGTGGGGGACCCATGGAATGCACTACTCAGGGAGCTGGTAGAGGTGGAGACTGTGGACAGGTTTAAGATGGGATGGGACAGGTACAGGGGGAGGGTAAATCTGACCAGGCCCAATACAGGTGGAACAACTGGGGATGGTATAACCCAAGGGGGAGGGGGGGGACACCAAAATCGGCCCTCAGTGCGGGTGCTGAAAATCAAGCAGACTCGAGAGACTGTTAGGCCTATTCTGCTGGCATTTTAGTATGTTAGTATGTTAGTAAGTTCCACAGTGTTGGGGCTGCTACTGAAAAAGCACACTCCCCAGATTACTTCAGCCAAACCTAGAGGAACACAGAGGATAGGAGGGTTGGTAAGAAGACAGTAGGTCTCGCAGGTAGCTAGGCCATAGTCCATGTAGGGCTTGATAGGTCAGCAAGCCAACTTTGAAGGAAATCCACCAACTCACCAGCAGCCACTGCAGATTGCAGAAGATCTATGTTATATAGCACAGCCTAGGAAGGCTCACCAACAATCTGGCTGCTGCATTCTACACTAGCTGCAGGTAACACAGGGATCCTCCATTTAGCCCAGGTACAGGGTATTGCAGTAGTCAAGTCTGGATGTCACAAAGGCATGGATTAGTCAGGGCAGGTCATTAGCTTGGATAAAGGATTTAATCTAGGTGATGTTCCTCAGATGATAAAACCCACTTTGGACAATGGCTGACACCGGAGCCTCCAGTGTCAGTTTGCTGTCTAGGATCATACTCAGATTTTTCACGTTAGCAGAAGCAGCCAGCTGAGAGGCACTGAGTATAAGACGAGTTGCCTCCTCTAACTCTCTGGCATCCTGACAACATCAAGGCTTTGATCACCAATATTTCTGTCTTGTCTGGATTAAGTTTTAGCCAGTTGGAGGACATCTAGTCTTGGACCTCAGTCAGGCAAGACTTAAATAACAGATCACACCCATTGGTCCTGGTGCAAAAGACATATACTGTACAGCTGGGTATAATCTACTTAGCAGTGAAAACCCTTACTGTACCATCTGAAGCTATCTCCCAGGGGCAGCAAGTTCAGTTCAGTTCAGTTTATTTTTTGAAGGGATAACAACCATTGAGCAAGCTCATTTGCAAGATGGTCCCTTGTACATACACCATAACATAAACAATTACAGAACAACCCATAAATGGTTACATGGTTAGGGCATATGACACAATTGTAGTATGTAAATTTAACAACCAATGACTAAACATTAGCAGAACAAATACCAGCCACAACTGGGTACATGCAAAGTGCATACTGGATAAGTGCGAGTTTATATCTATTTTATTTACTACCATGGAAAGAGGGGAAAAGAAAGTGAAATCTAAGTATGGATAACAACAAAACTAGGATAAGGATAGGGACAGAAGGTTAATAACAATGGCAGATGTTGGGAGTAATGTTACCAATAAGTGATTTGAACGTGCTCAGGGTTATTACATTTTTTAATTTGAGCGTGGATTGAAGTTTGTTCCAGGCTGTGGGAAGAACATAGTTCATGGCTGACTTACCAAAATGAGTGCGAATTACTGGTATGTATGCACATTTCCTTAGTGCATAGGAGCTGTGGGAATGGTGGAGGAGAGAAGTGAGATGAGGGAGGGTGCAACTTGCTTATTAGTGCTTTGTAAACCCAGGTATATGTATGAGTAAGTCTTCTGGTTGCCAAGGAGGTCCAGCTTATCTCCTTATACAAGGAACAGTGGTAGGATCTGGCTGGAGCATTAATAACAAACCGAATAACATGGTGGTAGAGAGTATCCAGCTTTCAAAGATTAGTTATTGAACAGTTTGCATATATAATATCTGCATAGTCCAATAGGGGCATGAAGGTGACCTAAACAGGTTTGATTCTAGAGTCTTGAGAGAATAACAATTTGTTTCTGAAAAAGAACCCAAGTCTGTGCCTCAGTTTTTTGGGTAATACCTCAATATGGGAGGTGAAAGATAAATGAGAATCAAGCAAGAACCCTAAATATTTTAAGTTATCCACTGACTCAAGCTTATTGCCTAGGAGCGTGGTAATGGGATTGGTAGTGGTAAGGTTAGAAGAAGCAGTAGGTGAATAGGGTGGGTGAAAGAACACTATCTTAGTTTTTTTAGCATTCAGCAATATTTTTGACACTATTAGGTTCTGCTGAAGTTGGTTAAAGTTCGTCTTAAGTGCTGAGCAGACTTGGGAGAGGGAGGGTTTTGAGGTATATAGAACAGTGTCATCAGCAAATAGTGGATGTTAGAGTCAGTGATGTTATTGTTTAATGTGTTGACATAAATCAGAAAGAGCAATGGGCCCAGAATGGAGCCCAGAGGGACCCTATTTGCAATAGGTGTAAGAATGAAAGAGTACCAATGGCTTTTATCTGTTTATATCTAGCCTCCAGATAACTGGCAAACCAGTTTAATACAGAATTATCAAAGTTCATTTGTTTAAGGCTGTTGAGGAGAAGGAGATGATTCACCGTATCAAAGGCCTTACTCAGATCCAGGAAAACAGCCCTAGTGATTAACTTTTTGTCCATGGCCTCTAGCCAGTCACTTGTAGCTTTGGATAATGCTGATATTGTGCTATGTAGCCATCTGAAACTAGATTATAAGGGGTTGATTAACTGGTGCTTGTCCATGAATGTTCTGACATGTATGCTGACTAACTTTTCTAGTAATTTTGAGAGGACTGGCAGGATTGAAATAGGTCTATAATTATTTAGGTCGCTATGATCCCCAGATTTAAAGACGAGTAGCAGGTGAGCTACCTTCCAGTGACATGGTACAGTCCCTTCTGCTAATGATAGGTTGAATAGATGGGCAATTGGGGTCATAAGATAGTGGTAGCCTAGTTTTAGGAAGAAGGGATCGATATTGTCTGCCACAGCACCTTTTTTAGTGTCAAGCATAGGCAACTGATCTTCAACCTGATTGTAAAAAATGTTGGAGAAGGTGAAGGAAGCATGGGTGGGAGGGCTGGCTGGTGTAACTGTACAGAGAATTGGAGGATGCAAAGTAGCTGTCTGGGAGGAGTTGAAGGAAAGGCCTGCCGTCGCAAAATGCTCGTTAAGTTTGTCAAGTACAAACAGCATTGGTTAAAGGATTGAACCCTGCAGAATTCCACAGAACAGGGGCTTCAGGCAGGAGAAATAAATTGTCATTACTACCCTTTGTATCCTGCCTGTGAGAAAGGACATAAATCAGCTGATGACAGTACTGGTGAGTCCACAGCATTCTTTAAGGCGATCCAATAACACTCCATGATCCATGGTGTCCAATGCTGTGGAGAGGTCGATGAGACTAAGACCACTTACCTCTGTCTCTCACCCTAAGGAGATCATTTTGCACCTTGATGAGCACAGTTTCCATACTATGCCTAGACCTAAATCCAGACTGGAACAGCTCATAGATGTCAAAGGTGGTGAGACATGCCTCAAGCAGTACGGCCATGACTTTCTCAGTAACCTACCCCAAAAAGGGTAGGATAGATATGGGTCTGTAGTTTGCCAGACAATCCTGGTCAAACAAAAACTATTTCAAGGGAGGTTTAATGAGTGCCACTTTCAAGGACTCAGGGAAAACCCCTCTTAAAAGGAAATACTGGACTATCTCAGCAAACACTGAACCAATGGACTCCACACAACCCACAAGGAGATGAGTCAGGTCTGGGTCCAGATCACAGCATGTTGGCTGCAACTTCAAGACTATCTCACTAACCTCTTCAACACCCACTGGATCAAACTTGCTCCAGACATGAGAAAGACCTATATTGATCTCAGACCTAACACTGTGTGTTTGTGGCACCACAGTGGAGATACCTGACCTGATAGAGCACATTTTGTCAGCAAAGAACAGACTATTTAGTGGATGACAAGGCTCTAACTGGCAGAAGACCGACAGGATGGAGTAGTCTGTCCACAGTCTGGAAGAGCTGAACTGGTCTGTTCTTCATTGTGGCAATCTCCCTGGACAGGAACTCTGCCTTCTTACAGGAGATTGTTGTTTAATACTCCTTATAGTGGGATCTCAAAACCAGCTTGTCCTCATCAGTTTGGGCTCTCCACCAGTGGTTCTCCAACCACTGACCCTTAGTTTTCAGCTTCTTGAGCTCCCATCAAACAATGGGGATCTCAAGTGTGAAGAACTAGGTCATACACAGGCTGGTGCTACAGAATCAAGAACCGTGGTGACAGTTCTGTTATAGGCCATCACTGCCTCCCTGGTCCTGTTTTTCATGCAGTCATCACACTCAATAAGTCCAATTTCATCTGGAATTCTACTGGGGTCAAACCCCTTAAGGGACAGTAACAGACCATCTCCAAAGGGGGAGGATTTTCGGGAGGGGGCCTCAAACAAAAACCTCATTGTGCAATGATCTGACCAGATGACCGGATCAATCTCCAAGTTGTCAATCTCGAGTCCCAGAGAGAACACAAGGTCCAAGGTGTGACCATGTGAGTGGGTCACAAAAGTGATTACTTGTGACAGACCCACTGATTCTATAATCTGGAGGAAGTCCCAACCAAAAGTTGAGAGTTCATCATCAACCCAGCTGACAAAAGTCTGTAAGATAAATAAAAGAAATGCATTGCTTTACAGTATTTTGAGATATTTTACAATCGTTTATGACTGTATACAATTTATTACTATTTGTAACAGAGGGATAGCTACTATACTACTCCCTACAGCTTTCCATCTTTGCTATTACCGATAGTAATAAATTGCATGTAATCAGGAAGGATTGTAAAATATCGCAAAATATTGAAAAGCATTGTATTTTTTCCTTTTGCTTACATACACTGGTATATGCACACAATTCCCTCAAAATGGTATACATACCATCCTCGTTATACTAATATAACAAATGTAGGCATATAATTTGTGTCTGTGAGGAGTTTTGAAATGTGCCGGTGTTGGTGGAGTCCCATGGGTAGTGACTAGATGACAACTTAAACTTGCTTTTTTAAAACCCAGCTTCATTAGCCAGATCTTGTCAGGATCACCATGTTAAACATTGATAGTTCATGATGGCAGTTCAGAACATTAAAGACATAAGCATTAGGGGGGTATACTCTACATTGTTGCACAAAACCAATTCATTATTTGGGGCCTACCAGCTGAACAGGACCCCAAATCATAGCAGGCTCTGCAACCTTACAACAATAGGGAAGGAGAAAAACATCTCCAGGCACTCTAGCATAGAGCAATGAAACCTTCCACATCAGCTGCCTGGAACAAAATGAGGAAGAACCCCTCCCCAGACTCAAGATAGCCTTTTTATGCACTCAAGGGATCACCTGATTATCAACAGGTTACCCCTAATTTACTAATGAACTCCAAAACCCCACATAAATAACATTTGATACTATGGCACATATCACAAACCCCTCTTCATGGACATCCACTAACATACAGTACATAACATAATCCCATATGTATATCTAAACAGAAAGAATAAAATGGCCAAGAAAAAGGTTCAATGGGCCCTGCAAACTCCATGTTGGAATGCAGGGACCTAATTGAGCACATACTATGCCTTTAAAGAACTTCATGAAGGAATGCAGAACTCTGCAAACTCCATGCTGGAATGCAGGGACCTCATTGAGCAGACTGGTCCTTTTAAAAGAAGGGGAAGGTGGGTTAAATCAGCCCCTAAAAGGACAGAAGGCACAATTAGATCCCCACTAATATAGTCAGAGCCCCTGGTGTTCTGCGGCAGAATTATCTGATTTCTGCAGCACGGCTCCTTGACTTCTGCGGCAGCATTTTCTGATTTCTGCGGCATGATTTATTCATTTCTCTGGCAGAATGCAGTCCTGTCATTGGCTAAATATGATGTGATGTCATCGATGACATCATATGCTGAGCATAGAGGAGGGGCTTCAGGATAAACGAGCTGGGAAAGAAAGCCTGACACTATGGAAAAACAGTATATTTATATGAAAATTCACCAAAAACAATGAATTCTGCAGCACTATATATATTCTGCGGCATGATGAAAATTCTGCGGCAAATTCCGCAACCGCAGAACCGCAGAACCGCAGAATTCCAGGGGCCTTGAATATAGTCCTAAATCCCCAGTCACAAGGACTGAAACCCACAAAAACATAACGTAGGAAAGGGAGGGGGGTTACAGCTTTCCCAACCTTTCAACTCCCAAGTCTCCTTCCCAACCTTTCAATGCCCCAGTCTCATTCTTTAATATGGAAAAAATCATAATTATGATCCCCTTTTATTATCTTGCCCCTCAGGGCATACTATTGGCCAGCCTTATTTGTCACGGCCCTCTCCTCTCTCCTAGCCATCACCAGCACTGCCTGACCTGCTAGAATCAAGTGGGGGAAAATTCCATGGCAAAATTCCTTCTCTTTAATCGTATCCTATGACAGGCACTACAAAGCACCCTTATGTTTTATCTCCCTTATCTCCCTAGCTGCACCACCACAGATCCAGATGGCAGATGTCCGGGAGACACTATCCAGCACATCTGTGCTCCTATCGGCTCCTACAAATGCTGCTGCAGTCAGGAGAGGGACCCCCCAAAAAACAAAACTAAATTATTGGAAAAGGGATTTTAAGGGCCCCGTTCACAGCCAGGCATTCAGGAAGCTCACCTCATTGTTTACTACTGCAGGTTTGTACCTGCTAAGTGTTTTCTTCAACTAATCAATTGGTAAGGAGTTTGGGAGAAGCTGGATGGCAGGCAGGTAAGGTCTGATGTGGAAGTACTTGGCTACGGCAGCACAAAGGCCCACTCACTCATTCACTCACTCACTCACTCACTCACTCACTCACTCACTTTCCTGGGGAGTCCTACTGGTCCTTCACATTGGCTGAGCAGAATTTGGCTTTATTTGTGCCACATGACCCCTTTAATTAAGACTAACAGATAGATGCTGCATGGCTTTGGACTTAGACAATGCAGCCAAGAGGCAATGTCGGCAGCCAGGGCAGGCTGGCCTAGACGATCAGCAGTGGAGCAAAAAATGGGAGAAAAATGGCTAAGGGGCACCAATTACAAGCTGTTTTTTGGTATAAGATGTTAAGCTTGCTGCTAGGTTCATAGGCTGCACACAGAATGCACTTGCTAGGCAGGCATATATACAGCACAATATTTAAAAACACGCAAAATGTCTCTGTGGCATTGTCTCTAAAGAAGTGCAGTGGGTGGGGGAGAAAATATATGGGATACATCATCAGATCTTCAGAGACAAGCTCAGGACAGTGTGGAGATATGTGAGGTCATGTTTACAGACTATGCTGTTTAAGCAAAAGAGACTATAACAGTCTGTTTTTCAAAATCATAATATAGAATGCATGCTCCATCCATATAAGACAGAAAGGGATTGGTGGGGGCCGAGAGAGGGGCCCACAATGTGAGACCATTTAGGATATGGTGCCAGGACTGTGGCACAGGCATGAAATGGTTTGAGAGCTATACAGCGGGTATACTGCTAGACAGTAATACATGTCCCCCCAACAAACACACACAGGCTGCATTTAGGGCACTAAAGCTTCACAAATGCAATGCTCAGTCATACTCAACAGTGAGGGGTCCCAGCTAGTGCCCTCCATAAACAAAGTCATGTAAGGATGTCCAAATGAGAAAACTGAACACCTTGAGATGAATTAAATTTTAGTCTTTCTAAACCTACTAATGAAACTTTTAGTCATTCTCGGGCTTTTACTTAAAATTCCAACATTTAAAGAGCCCCTGATAATATTCCTATCCGTCTGCTGATTTGGATCCTTACGCTGTATTATTGCTAGCTATGAATGTTTTTATTATAAATGACAGTCTTTTCTAGATGCCACAGGTCCGTTCTCAGTACCTTGTTGTTACTGCCATTCTGCATCAGCCATCTGTCCAAAAGGCAGGTGACATCATTGGTAGTACTGAACTGAATCAGTGTTTCTCGCAGCACGACAGAGTAGCGGGGGATAGCTTTCAGTTACTGCTGCTATGGAATATCTGTTCTCTGATGTATGTACTGTGTATACTGCATAGCTGGCCTCTATCTCATGTGTGTGGCACCCTGACTATGACTACTCCTGACATGACTACTTCACAGACAAACCACCATAGCAGATGGGTCTGCACCTCTTGAAATGAACATGAAAATAACTTGGAATCAGCTTACCACAATTCCTTAGTACAGCAGCTCAAACAATAAAAGCAAAGCAGTTCAGGGCAATAGCTCTTCATTGTTTTTTGCTTGCTTGCTATCACGGTCCAGTAGTTGCGATTTTTTAAAAGTCAACTTACAGCTTTCAGTTTACTGCTTACTGCAAATGCACAGCCCATGCACAGATGTAGAGCTATTGCCCTGGACCACTTTGCTATTATTGTTTAAGTTGCTTCATTATGCAATGAAACTGTGGTAGGCTGATTCCACATTACATTCATGTTCATTTCAAGAGGTGCTAATCCATCTGCTACAACGGTTTTGTCTGTAAAGTAATCATAGTCAGGGTGCCACATACATGAGCAAGAAACTAGTAATATGGCATTCACAGTACATCAGAGAACAGGTATGTCATAGCAGCAGTAACTGAATGCTCTCCCACTGCCATTCTGTGGTGCTGTGAGAAACACTGACTCAGTTCAACACTACCTATGACGCCACCTGCCTTTTGGACCGATGGCTGATGCAGAATGGCGGTAACATCACGGTACTGATAGCAGACCTATTGCATCTAGAACAGACCATCATTTAGAATAAAAAACATACGTAGTTAGCATTAATACAGCATAATGAAGCCAAATCAGCAGACAGATAGCAAGATCATCAGGCTCTTGAAAATGAATCAGTTTTGCAATTTCCTCTTCACCTTTGACTCTGTGACTTAAATGAAAATCCTACTGTATAGTTACTAACTTCCCAATATAGTAGATAAATCAAGGCTTTTCCACGAAAGTTGTGAAAATGATTTCTGAACTTTCGCAGAAATTCCGCCAGTGGAATTTTTGGTTTTCTCACACCCCTAGAGAGCAAGAGAGAGAAAGAGCAACGTCAAAAGAAGACTTAGCTTATAGTGTTGTGTACTTGATGCACACTCAGGAGTGCAGCATTCTTTAAATACTGCTCTGCTGTAGTTACCTCATATCTAATATTGTATATGTTGTAATGGTTAGATAACCTGGAATGCTAGTGTGTGCATAGTTTAACCACTAGTGACCAGCATTAGTGATATATAGCTTGCCCATGGTCGTATTGTTAGAAGTGCGGGGGCACTGATAGCAGACATATTTATTACTTTTTAAACCATTTTACTTTCGGAGATCATCTGAGAATGCAAAAAACATGATGACTCCTTTAAATGCTATGTTTATCACTTTTGCTTCTTTTTTGTTGTTCCAGGATGTCTAAACACACTGCATGAAATGTTTTGAAGTTTACTGCAGGGCACTTACCAAGTTGCAGTTATATGTGGGTATAGCACTTTGTGCAGACACACCTCAGTTCTGTGCAAAGAAGTGGTGTATTAAATACTATCAATCTATTAATGAAGTTGCACAAGCATATTCTCATCACTAAGCTGCATACACACATTGAAATCAAAGGCTATGACTGAAGTTCAATCGGTGGGAGCAACTAGCCATGCCCCCTGCCTGAGCTATTTAACTCAGCTTCCCATAGTTTCATTCAGATGCATTCTTTCTTTGCCCCACCATCCTCCTCTCATCCTCCAGTGGCATGACCCTGTCCTTGGGGGCTCCTTCCTAATGTACCTTTAGCTTAAAGGAATCATCTTCCTGTGACACCTCTAGCGGTGGAACCCTCCTCAAGAGGGTTCCTTTGCCTTCATGGTACCCTGATAGGGTGGTAGTTCTCTGTGGGACAGAGAGTGCGAAAGGGCAAAGTATCTATTTTAGGAGGGCTAAAGCCCAAGGTTCAATGTGGGGGAATAGCTCCACCCACTTCCCCAATAAAGGTCAGCCTCTCCCTCCAGCTCTGCTTGGAGCATTTTGAAATCAGCCATGAGGCTTCAGCTGGGCTCTTGTTGGTGCATTGTTTTTCAGTTTGCACAGTGCTGCTTCTTAGTTGTTTGAAGGGGGGAAGCTCTGTTTTGGCATACAACCCCTCTTTACAGTAAATCAAGAGGGACTGCTTCTGCAGTGTTACCATAGGCTTGCCTGGATTCTGGAAAGGTTATGAGACTACCTATGGACTTAACTTGAATGGCCTCAATCTACTTGATGTATAGTAAATGTACTCATTTATTCAGCTTATATGTGATTTGGATTATTTA
The DNA here is from genome assembly GCA_016271365.2 of Neoceratodus forsteri. Lineage (NCBI taxonomy): Eukaryota > Metazoa > Chordata > Ceratodontiformes > Ceratodontidae > Neoceratodus > Neoceratodus forsteri. The sequence continues at coordinate 204,559,987 of CM057454.1, forward strand.
TTGTCTGTATATGTCTTTTGCTGACTTGATATTGTATATTTGTCTGTGGTTCTTAATCTCATAAATTCTGTATTAATATAGTATTCTTGTACTTTTGTAACTACTTGTACTAAGGACCTCACTGAACATGAGCCTGTCTCAGGTGAGTTATCCAATTCATTCATGCTGAAATGAATAAAAGCTTTTACTACTACTACTGTGCTAACACGTTTAGTGACAATTTTGCAGCCAGCTTGCATTTCCTCCATCAAGATTCTGCAGTGTTTCCTGATCTGTACTGTAGCATCAGTGGCATTGGGACTTTGCTCTCTTTGTCTGTCTGGGACCACCCTTTTGGTGCCTAGTAATGCTACTGCCTCCACTCGCTTCTTCAAGACCCCGCTCACTTTGTTCCCAATGTTGTCCTCCCTGGACATTTAGGATGGCCATTTTACCCATTCCGTAGTCTGCTCCCCTCCATCCTGGTTGGCTGGTCACAGCATCAGTGCCTGTCTTTGGACCTTACTTCATGCAGCTCTGCTTCTATCTGCTGTCTGCCCTCCTCCTCCATTCCTCCAAGTTCCTTTGGGTGTTTTTTGCTACTTTGCCAGTTCCGCTCCTTCTTCATGCTGGTGCTTCCAGGGTATGATGTCACCCACCATGACCAACATCAAGCTCCACACCAGTGCTCTGTCTTGTCTGTCTTGGGCTCCATAATTCCAGTTCACAGCTATGAGTAATGAATGTCACCTACTCTCAAAGTTCATGGGACTTTGCTGTTAATGACTTGTTCAGTATGATCTATAGTGACACCCAGATTATGTCTTAAATGTCTTATCTAAACTTAAACCACTGAGAGTTCAAGACAGAACAATGTTGTAAAGCCACCTAGCCCTCCTATATTTGCTATCACTTGAACAGCTTCCATGTTCCCACTGTATTTTTAAGGTTCAGCCTTGGGGGGGGGGGCAACACCCTGCTTTTTCTGGTAAAGTCCTTCATTCAAAGCTAGGCAGAAAGTTTGGCACCCAAACTAATAAACTTCTAGCCATGGTTTGCCTGAACAGCAAGAACTGTTGCCAGCTTTTTCTTTGGAGTCATTGTGGGACACAGAGGGATCAAGTGCTCTGGGCAATAAAGCTGCATCAGGCCACAAAACCAGCATCTGTGCAAGAACATTTGACACTTTGACGGTACAGCGCACTTCACTCTGTCAAAGGGATCCACCATGGTTTTCGCTTCATACTACAGACTGCTCTATTCCCATTTCCATTTCATTCCCAGCTTGGGACAGTTCCTGGGTCATTCCGTTATTTCGATTCCTTTCTCCTGTCTAGTGGTTGTCGATACAGTTTGAAGCCTCCTTATCACTTGCCATGGTCTGAGTTCACTCAGGGTGAAAGACACAGGGGCGTCAACCATCTTGCATGTTTTGGCTCTCGTTCTACCGCTATCCCTCCATCACATCGACAGTCTCCATCTCTAGCTCTGCCTTTGTGGTATTGAGTGAAAGCGAGTTTACCCTGGCCACCGGGGATGGGAGTCTGTGTCCTCGGACTTCATTATCTCCTCCATCCGATTACCTCCATTGCTTAGACAGTCTCCTTCCCTAGCTCTGCTCATCAGGATATTGAGTAAGAGAGGGCCTGCCCTGTCTACCAGGGATGGGATTCCCTGTCTTCTGACTTCCTTTTCCCCTCCATCTGATTCCTTCCATTTCTTAGACAGCTTTCATCTCTATCTCTGCCTGGGAGGCATCGAGCAAAGGCTGGCCTTCCCTGCCCAACAGTAATAGGAAGAGTCCACAGGAAACTGCACTCCAAATCTATATGAAACCACAAATGTGTAGATAAATCCAAAATAAGAGTTTTATTGTGGTACACAGTGATGTCAGTGACCACTACCCAGTGCTTCAGCTACTGCCTTCATCATGGGATCTGGTCTGGCTACATCAAAATCACGTTACTTTTATGGACCACTTATAATTAATTGCAAGTGTCTTACATATAATTTAATCACTGTGTACCACAATAAAGCTCTATTTTGGATTTAGTTACACATTTGTGGTTTGATATAGTTTTGTAGTGCAGTTTCCTGTGTACTCGTGTTGTTCTTAGGTCTGGGAGACCTGACACTGCACACTCCTCAACTGCTGTTTGCAGTAGGACATTTGAAATCCACTAGAAATGAGAGCCTGTTCCTCAATTTCTGTTCCTACTTTCCATTCATCATCTACCTACTCTGCATCCACCCCATCCTGGCCTCACCCAGACGCCTGCTGCATTGTTACATTGACTTTTGGCTTTCCTGTTGCTGCCTGGTTTGTGATGCTTTGATGGAAGCTATTCCTAATATCCCATTCCTACCTTCCATCCATCATCTGCCTGCTCCAGATCCACTCAATGCTGACCTCTTCCAGATATTGCTGCCTTGACTGTTATGTTAGCTGCCTGGTCTATGGTGATCTGCTTGTGACTCCTTGTTTTCCCTATGGCGTTGGACTTCGTGTCTCGGTGGTGCATCATGGTTCTGGGTGGTGGGTGCATACCTTCCAAGTGTTATTTGGCTCACCCTGCTCCTTTCTCCATCTTGCCTTGAGAATTTTCCCTCTTCATGTCAAGGCTTTACCTCACAGCCTCCCTGGCTTTCTGGACCTGTACCTGTCTAGTTCCTGCATCACATTAACATGTGTCATCTGATTACCCACCTCTGTGCTCTTGCCATTTAGGATGTTCCTGCCCATTGTGTCATTCTCTGTTTCTGCTGGACCACCTAGCTCCTCTGTATCAGCTCCATTTGCTCTGCCCCATTGCAATCGCTGCTCCTTCTTCTGGATTCAGTTATACCTCACCATGTTGCACCATTCTGCCATAGCTGCCCTGCTGGCCATTTATATGCCTTCTCTGTCACCATTGATTTGCTTCCTTATTGATTCTGATTGCCAAGCCTTCACTGGCTCCGTTCCTCTCCATCATTCCTATTGGGAGTTCCTATACATCTATCTCTTCATTCTTCCTCCATGGATTACACCTGGACTTGGTCAGCATCTCCTTCCTCATCATTGGATTGGCTCTGGGTTGCTTTCTGGACATCCTGGCCTCCTGTCTCCTAGTATTTCTGGAACTCCATGGTCATCTTGCACCCAACAATCGCTTCCAGCTACTCCCTCCACCATCTATCTTACTTCTGGGGCCATCCATTTTTCCCTCTGGTGCCATTTCCTGTAAGCTGCTTCCCTGCCTGGAGTTTGCATCATTTCTTCTGTATTCTTGTGGGGCTTTCATATCTGCTACCTTCTAGCACTCAATCATTCATTTTTGATTACCTCATCTGGGTCCATCCTTGCCTCAGGCTTCCAGCACCATTCATCCATCCTACCAGGTCTCCTCCATCCAATTCTCAAATTGTCTGTTGGATCACAGTTTCAGCATCTGGCTCTCAATCATCTATTGTTCCCTATAGCTACTCTATCACTTAAGTGTCAAACTGTTTACATTTTCAGCATCCAGTAGTAGTTCGAGGTACTTCCATTCCTGCCTCCGACACTCAATCCATCTAGGATTTGGCATCCTCATTTACCTGCCTTATGCATTCCTCACAGTTAACATCATTACTCCTGGCTGGATTTCTACATCCTATTCAATTCCATCCTAAAGGATTCTCCTTATTTAGAACACTCCTCAATCTCACAGCATCATAATCTTCGGACAGCATGAAGGCACCATTACTTTTCTTCAGTCACTACTGATTTATGCTAGATCATCCTCCAGGATTTGTTCTATATCAAGGATCCTATTTATCTATCACTTCTTCAGTTTCATTTGGAAAACTACTGAATTCAGCCTCATGGAAGCCTCTTCATTTTGATACTCTTCTCAAAAGCAACCTTAATGAAGTCCTCTTTGAACCTGATCTTTAGACCTGAAAATGTCAACTTCTGTCCATCTGGATATACCTGAACATCACCGTAATCATGTTTTCTACAGAAACTCTCCATACCAATATCATATCCATTGGCTCTAGATCCATCAATTCTCAAAATCCACCTCTATATCTAGTCTATGGCAGCAGCACATCAGACTAACCCAGTCATCCCACTCATTCTTGCTATAATAGCCATCCAATATCTTTCATAGACCATCCCCACATCTACTTCCATGTACCATGGCTCCATGCCTCCTATATCTGCCTGAATTTGGAATAACCATTCCTCAACTTCCAGACATTCTACTCCTTCTTGTCTTCATCTCCTCTCCAGGGTTCACCAGGCAACACCTTTCTAAGGATCATTCATGCCAACAGTCATCATATACATACTCTTATTCATTCTAGCCAATAACATTTGCAAAGGCAAGTCTCACTCATCTGCATCAGATCATGCCATCTAGTAACACAAATTCTCACCCTGTCAGAGTTACTTTATACAATTGTTCCCTTCAACATGTTATACCACTCTGACAACAGATAACTATTTCTTTATTGGTCAGAAGACTAGCTGCAATTTCTTTAATAAAGCCATATCACAATACACTGGATTTTAATTACCTCTGTGTCTCATACCATGTAATCCACTACAGAGAAAGCTGGAAAACTGCTTGCCTTTCGGCTAAAAGAAATGAATAGCCAAAACTCTATCCGAGGTATTAAGGGTGAATCTGGGGTAGTATTTCACAAAATTAAAGACATCAATAGGATCTTTAAAGAATTCTACACCCAAATTAGCAGCTATAACAATATATTGACAAATGAAGTAAACTCCTTCCTAGAGACAGCCCTAACCTCTAAAATTTCTCCAGACATTCAAACACAGCTAAATCAGGATGTTTCACTAGAATAAATCTCTAATGCCATTAAATTATTGCCTGCAGGGAAATCCCACAGACTAGATGGAATTCCTGGGGAATTCTTTAAGCTTCAAGAACCTAAAACCGCATTACATACAGTATATACTCGATGTGTAAGGAAGCTCAGCAACTCAAACATCTCCCTCCTACCCTGACCCAAGCCCCGGTGACTCTCATATATAAAAAAATAAATTCGCCCTCAACTGTGCCAGCTACACATCCATCTCCCTTATAAATTTATTTATTTATTTGTTTAAGTGTTTAACCAGGAAGGCATACTGAGCAGGCTACTGCTCGATTCCAGACGCGTTCTCGGGGGAGAGGATACACCATTAAGCATTTGACAGGTAGGCAAATACAAAGTATAATACAGAATTCATAATACATAGTACATTCTAGGATCATGAGGACCAAATACAGAGACAGAAAATAGCATGAGCAAGCAGATGATACAGACTTGAAACAAGCACAGTTAAATGCAATTCATTAAATATATTAGGACAGTAAGTATATTAGCAACAATATATGTTCATGGGATGCGCAGCTAAGCAGCCCCAAGAGAGGTGTGTAATGGGGCCTAGATGCAAGAGCAGGTAGGGGTGAAGTGGGCAAGCAGCATGGAGTTAAGATGCGGGGAGAAGAGAAGTGATGAATATTTGTGGGTAGGGAGTTCCACAACTTAGGCATGCAGTAGCTGAAGGCTGCCTGGCCCACGGCAGAGGATCTATGTGGGACAACTAAGGTACTTGAGTCAGTATTTCTGAGTGTATATACCAGGGTGCTAGGGTTGGCTAGGGCAGAGGTGAGGTGGGGGAGCAGCTGGGACCAGTATTTGGCCAAGATCTTGGCACAGTGGGATTGTCTGCGGTTATCTAGGGAAGAAAGGTTCATAGATTGGTAGAGGGCACAGTGATGGGTGGAGTAAGAACTGTCCAGGACAAAGTGACAGAATGAGTAGAACGGGGGTCCAGTCTGGCTAAGGTGGATTTAGGACCAGCACAGTAGATGGTGTCACCGTAGTCGAAGATGGGGAGGATCATTTTCTGCATGATGGCCTTCTGGGCAGGGACTGGGATACTGGCATGGTTGCAGTACAGTGTGCCAAGTCTGGGTTGCAGCTTCTTGAGTATAGAGTTAATATGTGTAGAAAAGTTTAGGTTCTGATCTAGCCAGACTCCGAGATACTGAAGGAGGTGCAGGCCACGAGGGGCATCCCATCTAGGGTGTGGAAAATGATAGGTGAAGGGAGCCTCGAGAGCTTCTGCCTTGCCCTAAGGTCACTGAAATGGTTTTCTTGGCATTGAGGGATAGGTGATTAGAGTGGAGCCAGAGCTGTACTTTAGCAAAATCCTTTTGCAAACTGGTCATTACTTCTATGGCTGAAGGCCCCGATGTATACAGCACAGTATCGTCCGCATACATGTGAGTGGAGGTTAGTGTGCAGGCAGATGGTAGGTCATATAGAAAGATGGAAAACAGGAGCGGACCAAAGATGGAACCTTGCAGCACCCCAGAGGTAACAGGGAGGGGGGCAGATGTGGCAGAGCTGACTTTGACAGATTGGGACCTGCCTACAAGGTATGAGTGGAATCAACTGGAGGCCCAGCTAGCCATCCCAGTGCTGATGAGTTTGGACAGGAGGAGTGGGTGGGAGATGGTGTAAAATGCCTTGGTCAAGTCAATAAAAATGGTGGCTGTGTAGTGGCCAGCATCCATACCAGTGAGAATGGAGTCAGTGAGCCTGAGAAGGGAGGTGGTGGTGGAGTGGAATTTCCTAAAGCTGGCCTGGAAGGGGGTAAAGAAGGAGAAACAGTCAAGAAAGGGTGATATACAAGAGAGGACTAGATGCTCTTGGAGTTTAGCAAGGCTGGGCAGAAGGGAAATCAGCCGGTAATTGCTTTGGTTGGAGGTATCCCTGCCCTTATGAAGGGGGATGATGGTGGCATGTTTCCATTCAGAGGGGACTTTAGCAAGGGAGAAGGACAGGTTGAATAGGGTGGCCAAGGGTTTTGCTATGGCGGGTGCCGAGAGATGGAGCATTTTGGATTCCAACCCGGTTGGGCATTTACCCTTATTAGGATTAAGGGTGATCAATGTGTTATATACCTCATCCTGGGTGATTTGCTGAAAAGAGAACAAGTGGTCTGTGGGCATGGCTAGGTTGGGGGAGGTAGAGCTGAGTTGCTGCACAAGGTTAGGTGATGACAGGAGAGTAGCTTGACAATTAGTGGAGTGAGAGTTGAACTGTGTGGCCACCACTGGAGGGTCAGTGATGGGGACCCCTCCTACCTGTAGGGTAGGAGAGGGGGGCTGCAAAGGTGGGCTGAGAAGTGATTTTACCACTTTCCAAAATTTGGCACTCTGATGTAGGGTGGAGTTGTAGGAGACTTTGAAATAGTTAGCTTTTGCTAGGTGGATTTTCCTAGTGCATGTATTGCATAATGCACAATAAATCTGAAGGTCAGCTGGTGATCTCAAAGCCTTAAAGGATTTCCAGGCTTTATTCCTACTCCTGACGAGGGCCAAGATTTGAGTTCAGATCCATGGGAGGAGTGCGCCTCTGAATCAGGTTTTCCTGAGTGTGGCATAACTGTCCCAAATGGCAGAGAACTTGGACTTAAAAAACTCCAGGGCTTCATCAATGGATGTGAATTGGCTGATGAATGACCAATCAGAGTTGGCCAAGTCATTAAGTAAAGAGCAGAGGTCCTGGGTCTTATAGGATCTAGTCATAATGATTCGGAGAGGGGGAGGTTTAGGCATGTGGATTTTTCTTACCAAATAGATGCCATGGTGGTCACTTAAGGTGTCTGGTAGGAGGCCTGAAGCTAGAATCCTATGAGGGTGTGTGGTGAGGGCCCAGTCCAGGATAGTGTGATTCAATGTTTTGTGGTTTAACCGAGTGAGTTCAAAGATTAGCTAGGTTAGGTTTAGGGCACTTACCTTGTCATGATGCTTGAAGTTTGCCCTGGCCAGCCAGTTTAGGTTAAAGTCCCCAAGTATATGGAGCTTGCCTCCAGAAGCCAGTGAGTTTAGAGTGCCTAGGTGATCCACTATGGCTGGAGGATTGGGGTCAGGTGTGCAGTAGGTATCTGCTTTGAAAATGGAGATGGAGTGGGGAAGGGAGAGTTTTACCATAAGTGCATCAATGGACTCCAAGGGTGGTGACAGAGTGACCTGGGAGAACTGGATTGAGGAGGTAATGTACATGGCTAAGCCACCCCCCTTTTTTTTGCCCTTATTATCATGTCGTATGAGTGAATAGCCAAGTATAGAAGATTCCGAGTTGTGGTTATTGGGCTGCAGCCAGGTTTCCAGAAACAATCAGTATGTCTGGATTGAGAGACAGGGTGAGTGGCTGAAGCAGGGATATTTTACGTAGAATGCTGCATATATTTAGGTGGATAATTTTTAGGCCTGAGGGGAGCTGGAGTGGCAGAGGGGGGCTTGGGGTCTGGTGGTGAGCAGGTCTGGGGTTTTGCTCAATGTCACCTGCTAGGAGTAGCAGTAGGGTGATCTGGAGTTTGGTGTTGTGCACTGCCCAGTATAGCTTATGGGAGGTGGTATAAGGCTTACCGATAGCAGCTGGAGGCATATGAAGATGGGGCAAAAGGGCTAGGTGGCCAATTTGGAAGGTGGGTGGCAATACTGTGGGGCCAGCTAATAATTTGTGGAAGTGGCAACCAGGGAGTGAGTCAGCCACGGTAATGGAGGTATAATTGTTAGGAGGTAAACTGAGGCAAGGAGCTGGCCTGTCCAATGACTCAGGGTAGGAAGTCTGAGGGTGGGACACCAGGGGCACAAGGATAAGGAATGAAGTTATGAATTGAGGTAGCATTGTGGAGTGGCGAGAATGAGAGAGAATTAGAGATTTATTTTTCATATATTTATCTTTAGTTATAGCGGCCTCTAGAGGTTGAAGGGAATAACCTGCAAATGGGAAATTTGGCTGATAGGTTTTGGACAGTCATGTGACTTCACCTATATATAGGATAGTTTGCTGAGGGTGGTGGTGGGGGAGGGGTCCTTGTGAAAATCCAGATGTTACATATCCAAAAAGTTATTAATAACCTAATCGGCAAAGAACAAGTAGGATTTATGCCAGGTAGATTGGGGCCGACAGTGTCCGCAGACTTCTTCAGGTTCTGTGGCATGCAGATAAAAGACAAGAACCTTATATTGTACTCTCCTAACACCTATTCAAGGTGTTTGACTCCCTATCATGGGAATACATGTTCAAAGTGCTAGGTCATATTAACTGCAGTTCTGGTTTCATCAACTTTATGTACAATAATTCAACTGCCTAAATTCTCACCAGTGGCATTATCTCTTCTCCCATAGGTCTGGCAAGGGGAACTAGACAGGGTTGTCCTCTTTCACCTTACTTGGTAATTCTAGCCATTGAACCCCTGATCAGATCTAGTGCACTAAACCCAGTCATCTCTGGAGTCACCCTTAATAACTACTCTGACAAAACTTATGCCTATAACAATGATCTCCTGCTGACCCTCACTAAACCCGGATAATCCTACAATGCCCTTAAAAGACTACTTTCCCATTCTGAATCACTTTCCAGGCTTCAGGTGAATTAAGACAAATCACAAGTTGTGTGCCCTAACCCAGCACCCTTTCTCGCATCCAAGATCAAAAGAATGTTTGAAGATAACTGGGTCCAAGATCAAATAACTTTTCTATGAATCCAAATCTTGACAAAACTTGACACCCTGATGAACATTAATTGTCTACCCCTACTTCAAAATATTGAACTAGATCGGAATAGCTGGAGCCATCTCAATCTGACCCTTTGGGGGAAATCAACTTCATTAAAATGATTAACACCCCCAAGCTTTTTATATATTTCAAAACATCCCTATTCTACTTAAAAATAATCTATTAATTAAGCTAAACTCACTAATTAGGACATTTTTGTGGGACTCAAAACCTCCACGACTAAGCTTAAAGAAATTTCAGGTCACTCATAACACAGGGGGATTTGCACTCCATCATGGGGAATGGTATCAGTTGGCATATATTTTGAAGCAGGCTTCCCTGCACATGCAACCCACAACAAGAAACCATATGTTAGACCCACTCTGGCTTCATATGTAACAGACTATAATGAACCCCCATAAAATTACAGATTTGATATACTGTATTTGCTACCCCCCAAGTTTTGAAAAACAAAAGGTTCAAGCTTTACTTATAAAATTTTAATTAATTCCCATTCCTCTTCATCTCTGACCTTCTCAGCCAATCAAAATGGGAAATGAACTAGAGATCACTGTATCAGACCAAGAATGGAACACATGTTGTAGGCAGGCATATAAATGCAACAGGTAACTCCAAGGTAAGCTCATTCAATATAAGATTTTGCATCATTTTTATCTCACTCCATCCAAACTGCTAGAGATGGACTTTGTACAGGACAATAAATGTTGGAGATGCTACCAAAATGATGCTGGCTTGTCCTATATGCTTTGGAGTTTAATCAATCAATTAATCAATCAGTCTTTATTTAGCCAGGTGAAACTCCATTGAGCAAGCTCATTTTCAAGGAGGGCCTGGTAGGTACAGAATAAATAATACATTAGCACTGTAGAACATATAGCACAAATGGGCATAGTAATACAATACATAGCAATAAAAACAAGGCATAAGTATCTCAAATAGAGAACTTGAATTCCGCAAAACCAATAGGATGCACCAATTTTTGGATTTCTGGATGTTGTTCCACAGCAGGGGCAGCATATAGCTGAAGGAGGATCTGCCAAAATGAGAAAATATTTTAGGCACAGTTAGTGAGATGTATGAATGGCTTTTCAAGGCTTAGTTTCATAAGGTGCAGGATTGCAGACAGTCAGAAATGTAGGAGGGTGGCAGCTTGGATATAGATCTATAGGTCCATAGGATAGCGAGTATGTAGGAGGGTAGCATCCTAGATATAGATCTATAGGTCCATATTACAGCGAATTGCCCTTGTCTATCCAGTTTCTGGATGGATGTGCATGAAACTTGCTGTTCAGTCCTTTCAGCCGATATACCCTTCTCCCCAGCTATTTATATACTAGGGATTTATCCATCCAACTCACCTATCTCATCCCATCAAAAGTTATGGCTCTCAGCTAGTGCTTTAGCTGCCAAAAGGGTAATTCTCAGGTGCTGGAAAAAAAACTCAAGCACCATCTTTAACTGAATGGTTTACTCAAATGACCTTGACAGCAAATAATGAAAGAATCGTTTATTCACTTCTAGATAAACAGGATACATTCCTGAAGATCTGGGGCCCTTTTATCCAGATAAATGTCTAAGGTATAGCTTGACTATTTAAATTAAGTTTGTTAACTACAGTATGTCTATGTAACAAGTGGGAGGAGATGCAGTATACATGCTCTGCATTATTCAAGTCTTAAGTCTCAGTATATAATTGCAAAATTCCAATTTTTGAATTCTTCTAATGAAAAAGACTGTAGAGGGACAGATGTGTCTGTTCACATGCTGCCTGTCTTTATATGCCCCAATATTGAAATGTACTCTGTACTTTAACTGCTTTTAGTACTGGGCTCTACATTACTGGCTCTGGCTGGGAATATCTTTCTATTTGTCTTTTGTGTTTATGTTTTATGATGAATTTATTATTGTATTACACTGTATTTGAAAACAAATAAAAATGAATTATGGAAAAAAAAACCTTTCAAGATCCATCAGATTTCATCCAAGAATACCTTTGTCTCATCATCCTTCTCCAAGTACTGAAATCTGACATTCCTGTTATAAAACTCATGCTCTTCCACATTTGTCTCCATGTTATCATCTGTATACCTCCTATACCTTATTACCAATACCACAACAGAAAATCTACACACTGTTTAAAACTCAACCTGTCTTCCATCATCTGGACATTCCTTCGACTTGGATTTTTCTTCAGCTTCAAGGATTCATCATCTTCACACATCATCATCAAACATGGAGTATAAGACTTGGAAGACAAGATTCTTCATCCAGAACCAGAAATTTAAGTCCAACCATTCGGTATTATCTCCTCGAAGATTGCCCAGAGGACAGGCAGGTCAGTAGCCATAGGTTCTCAGAGGTTTCCTCCACATGGGGGGGTTCCTCTCCTGCATGCTGCTGGTCGTAATTTTTTGGTCATACTCTTTGGGAGCTGGAGGATGAAATTATCAACCATTAACAAACCTTTTTGGGTCTTCTGTTCCCTACACTACCTGGCTTACCTACCAAGGGTGGGAATAGAGAAAGGCCAAACTTCAAGTTCATAAGTATATACAAGTACTACGCTGTGCACCAAATATTGAATGGGATGGCTAAAGCCTGAGGTTCAATGTGGGAGAATAGCTCCTCCTACATCCACTATAAAGGTCAGCCTGTCCCTCCTGCTCTGCTTGAAGCATTTTAAAATTACCCACCATCCTCCCCTGCCTCATCCTCTGGCACTCTGCTCACCCTTGGTGCTGGGCCTTCTATTCCATACACTCTACTTGGCTTACCTACCAAGGGTGGGAATAGAGAAAGGCCAAACTTTAAAGTTCATAAGTATGCACAAGCACCATGCTATGCACCAAACATTGAAATCACAGACAACAAGATCACGTGATGCAACCGACTAAGTAGCTGCTTTTGCAAGTGCTCCCGCTACTCTCTCCTTCCAAACAGATCAAACTAATTAAAATCACTGGATCAAGGTATGAAGTAGTGCCTAATAACTCAGAGAACTTATGGGTCAGCTTTGTTGGTGAATTATGAGGCATCAGGTAAAGAATGGAAGTGGAGATGCAGCCGGCTCTCCCGTGAAACACACTGCCCAGTACACTGGAGAAGACTAGTAAGAAAGCAAAGGCCCATACAGACCTGGAGGCACGACAGTCCACAAGTTCCAAGGAGCAGACCCTCCTCACCCTAGACAGATTCCTGGAAGAATTTTATCCATTTAGGGAAACGGTACGATCTTTAACTGAAGAGGTGAAAGCTATTTTGAATGTTTTAGAGGACCTTACACAGTGCACTGGCGATTGTGAAACAAGAGTGATCACGCTGGAGAAAAAGGTAGATAAGTTCAACCCAGCCCTGGCAGTTACAAGGCAAAGTATTGTGAAACTGGAAGCAAAAGTAGAAGAAGGAAGGAGCCGCCTCAACAATGCAGTTATCATAGGGCTTCCCAAACAGGAAGAAGGGACTAACCCGGTTCAATTCACTCAAAGACTTGTGGCCAAACTAGCAGGCCTCTCTCCCTTTGGGCCAGTGTACACAATTGAGCATACTCATTGCACCATGAGACCAATGCCCCTTACAGGCACACAGCCAAGAACCTTCATCTTTAAATTTTTAAACCATCAAGTGTGACAGCACTTTATGATGAAGCTAAAAGAGTTTAAGGTGGTGCAGTGGGAAGGAAACCAAATTCAAGTAGCGAAGACCTTCCACTCTCAGTCTGCTAGAGAAGAGCAGCCTACCATGGCATCATTATGAAGTTACTGGCAAAAAACATGCAGTTCTGCATGGGGTATCCAGCTAACTTCCAGGTGTCTCTAGAAGGAAAGTGGGTCACTTTCGAAGACCTGAAAACAGCAGAAGATGTGCCAAGGAAAGCGTTGCCTGACCTGTTTCAAGATGGCTGAATTGATCTGCCTGTGCCACCTAAGTGTTTAAAGCTGTTGTTCAGTATCGCCTTAGTGAGTATGTGCCAGGATGTTTCACGAAGAGGAAGAGGCCCATTTTGTTCCCCTGATTTACATGGTAAAAAAGGAGACTGTATTCTCGTCCAGCAGTACAATTACTAAGCTGTAATTTGCAGCCTGTTATGTTTGATGCTTGCGGGGTATGATAAGTCTGTTGTCTGTCCCTTAACCTGTTTTCACCCCACCAGGTCTCAAGTTAAGTGTTGGACATTATTTTCCAAGAATACTGGACTTAATAGAGAGTGGACAGTTTATTGGTAAAGTTCTTACATTTAGGATCCATTTTTCCTCACCCTCTCTCTGTATGTTAATATTGTGCACAGTGGTTTTCAGGTTCTACTCCCCCATTTGCCTAGGGAGAACATTTTCTATGTAGGCAGAAGTTTAACAGGGAATGACTTTGGGAAGTGGGTATTTAAGCTACTTAGTGGCTAAAAGAGAAATGTCCTGCTACGCATCTGGGAGGGTGCACATTTTGGGGAAGGCAATCCTCCATGTAGGGGCAAAGCGTCACAGGTGCTTTTTAGAAGAGCAGGAATGACTAGCTCTCACCATGTTCTGGGCTCCCTCTAGGTTTCAGTTGCAAAGTGCAGGCTAATATTCATTTTTATCACATGCTGTCAAACCCAAGGGAAATTAATAAGTATCATTCCTGCTCTGCCTGGATGGTTCTTGGCCCCGAAGTGTTTATTTGGGGAGGGTGCACTTGAGCTAGGGCTCTAGTCTCAAGGTGAGTGCTCCCTCAACATTCCACACATTTATCACAGGGAAATAGCCCAGTTGGACTACAGAAAGCTGTACTAATTGGTTTTAATGGGGCGGAGGGAGAGATGGGAGAGAAGCTATTACAGGGGGCTCATCATGTACCGTGAAGATGGCATATGGGGTGGATGTCTTTCTCACCCTTTGCAGTATTCATTGCTATTGTCAAGGGTCAGAGAGTGCAAGAAAATAGGGAGGGAAGGTATTGGTATCAAGGACTGTGTTCAAAATGGGGACTGTGGGAAATCTGGGGGATACAATAGGGAGTGGGGAGGGACAACTTGGCATTGTGGTGAGAAAGGGCTAGGTAGTTTCTGCATGAGATCCAAGCTATTGTACCTATTGGTCAATTATCAGAAAAGTCATAATGGCATACCCTAGGAAGATTTTGTCGTGGAATATCCATGGCACCTGTAACAAGGTCAAGAGGTATCAGTTGCTGAAACATCTCCACCTGCTTAAAAGTGACATCTCCCTGTTGCAGGAAATTCATCTAAGAAGGCAATTTTTTTAACTGACAGTTTGTTGGCCAGGTTTTCACTGCAGGAGATAGCACTCAAAGTAGAGGAGTGGCCATTTTATTAGCAAGTAATATCCCATTCTCATCTGAAGAGGTTATCAGTGACCGAAATGGGAGATATGGTTTTGTGAAAGGTCTTCTGGAAAGGACTACAGTAGTATTGGTGAGCAGATACGGCCCTAATGCTGACATCCCTGTTTTTTTTTTACTGAACTATTACAGGTACTAGCCCCATTCACTAATTTTCCCATCATATTGGGAAGGGACTGGAACCTCCCCTTCTCTCTGGATTTAGATAAATTCGACTCCAAAAGAAAAGGCCTGTCACCAGCACAGAGATCCATTAGGGAACTGGTCGATCATCTAGGGCTGTGTGACTCATGGAGGGTCCTTTGTCCCGATGTTAGAGAATACACCTTTAGGTCTGGGGTGCATGGCTCCTGGTCCAGAATCGACTATATCCTAATTAGCCACACTCTGTTAGGTGGGGTACTGGAGGCAAAAATAGAACCAGGGGTAATCTCAGACCACTCTGTAATTTGGTGCTCCCTGTCAGTTTCGGCAGACGTACCCAAAGAATCAATATGGAAACTGAGTAATCAACTCCTTAAAGAACAAACTTTAGTGGACTGTATTACCCAAGAAATTGAGAAATACACAGCTGTGAACTTGAACCCTACAGGACAGCCTGATCTAGAGTGGGTGGCTCTAAAATGCGCCCTGCATGGAGTGTTCATAAAATTAGCTTCCCAGTGAAAACACAGTAGAGAACACAAATGCCTTGTCTCTCTTGGTGGACATTCAAAACCTAGAGAGGTCCCTTTCTCCTGACACACTTGAAACAGACCAGATTTGACTAATAGGTCTTTGGGACCAGTATTGTACCCTTCTCAGAGAAAGGGTAGAATACACAATCTTAAAAACGGGTTCGAGGTACATAGATTGAGGAAAAAAGACTGCCGTCTTTTAGCCCTGTGGCTCAAAAAGATGGAATCCTCTAGAATAGTGACAAGTATTCATTCCCAGATGGACGGATCTCTCCACCTTAGACGGATGGATCTCTCCACCTTACCCTTATGGGAATTACTGAGGAATTCGCTAAGTACTACTCAGACCTCTATTGTCCCATGCCCAATTTGCCTTGTACCTTGAGTCTATCTCCCTCCCTCCCTTCCTTGCATCCTGAGTGTCAAGACAGGCTGATAGCCCCTATTACTGAGGCAGAAATTCTGGGGTCAATATCCACTCTGGTTGCAGACAAGGCCCCAAGACCAGATGGGTATTCTACCAATTTCTACAAAAAATTCAGTAAACAACTAAGATCTTGGTTAATCCAACTTTTTGAGTGGATTCTAAACTCCAATCCTCTAGACAGTTCCCTATTGGAGGCTTTAATTATAGTTCAACACAAGCCAGGTAAAGATCCAGAACAAGTTTCAAGTTATAGACCCATATCTCTATTAAACTGTGATATTAAGATATTGGCAAAGGTGACAGCCATCAGGCTTAAATCTGTATTGCTGCAACTTATATACCCTGATCAAGTAGGTTTTGTGACGTGTCGGCATTCCTCAGATCATTTTCTGAAACTGGCTCATATATTCTCAGCATCCAGAGACTCAGTTGGTCTGGCTGGCCTGCTTTCCCTGGATGCTGAGAAGGCATTTGATAGAACTGATTGGCAATTTCTTTTCTTTACTATGACTAAATTTGGGTTTTCCGCTAGGTTCAGAGGATGGATATCCTCCCTACACCAATCCCTCTGAGCCCATATCTATTGCAACGGGGTGTTCTCAAATCGTTTCATAGTCCACTCAGGTACACACCAGGGGTGCCCTTTATCCCCTCTCCTATTTAACATTTACCTCAAACTCTTACTGCCCATGCTGCGTGACCATGAGGGTATTCAAGTAATTAATGTGGGGTCTCAAACTTTTAAACTCTCGGCATATGCCAATGATGTCCTTTTACATCTAATTCATCCTGAACCATCTTTTCTGGTGACTCTCTCCATTATAACAGAATATTGTGCAGTCTCAAATTATAAAATAAATCTGAATAAAACCTCAGTTTTCCCCCTAAACTGTAGGCTCACCAAACAAGATATTGATATTATGGGGCTACAGTGGTGCACGCACAATCTCAAATATTTAAGGCTACTCCTGTCAAGAGGGGAAACTCAGATGAGGAAGCTCAGTCTGGACCCCCTGCTCCTCACTATACAGCAAGACCTTAATTGGTGGCAGTCTCTTCCTATTTCACTATGGGGTCATGTCAATTTAATCAAGAAGAATCCTCCCAATATTATACTACCTTCTAAGCATGTTAAATTCCTGGATCCCATTAGTATGGTTCAAAAAAGTTCACTCCATCATTTTCTCTTGGCAGGGGAAATATCATAGGTGGGCATATAACAAGCTTGCCACTTCTAAGCTGTGTAGGGGGCTGTAACTCCCACACTTTGGAATATATTTTTGGGCAAGCCAATTGGGCAAATATCTGAGTTGGATCTCACCACAAGAAGCAAATGCCTCTGACCCCTATGTACCGGCCTGGTTGGCTTTGGAGAAAGAAAAGATTTCTAAGGCTGAGCTCTCCCCATCAGCCATGCTGAATATTTCCCCTAAGGTCTTATTGGCTTGTCTAGCCAACTCTCCCATTGCTGCTTCAGTTAGAATACATACCCAGGTATGCTCCTTTTTATGGCACAAAAATGCCAAGAACACCCAACAACCAGTGGCAGGTAATCCCAATTTTAAAATATGAGGTAAACACATTCCAGCATCTTGGATCCCTCAACTCAAGGACTTCAGAATCAGAGATATTTTTCCAGGTGGTCAGTGCATGACCATGGCCTCTATCCGGACTCACTACAATATAGACAGAAAGCAGGCCTTTAAAGTCTATCGACTAAGACATCTGCTGGTCAAAGTCTTTGGGAATTTGAGTGGAGAGAAGGAAGGGGATGACTGGATGGATTCCCAGAGCCTTGTCAGTGGCAAACCTCATGCGGTCTCCCTTTTGTATGCAGCACTCCTGACCATGTCATTGGATGCACAATACAGAACCCCTAAGTACTGGTCGAGTCAATTCCCTGATTTACAGGACAGATGGGGTATTATTTGGAAAGACATGCACACTTATATTTCTCAGGACAGACTGAGACTGACCCAGTACCAAATACTAAATGATATGTACTAGACTCCTGTAAAGGTACACAAAGTGGGAAGGGCCCCTACTCCTATGTGTAAATGATATGAACAACAGAAAGGCTGGCTTAGGCACATTTTCTGGGAATGTCCATTCATTAAGGTAGTGTGGGAGGAAATTAAAAACAGAACAGACCCCCTATTGGGGTTAGAAGAACTTTTTACACCGGAGATTTGCCTTCTGGGGGACCATTCCCAAATTTCAGTACAGATATGCAGATATCATATGGCGATGATCTCTCTAACACTAAATAAATTAGTTCTTTGGCATAGGATAGATGACAGGAATATTACTTATACTGAATGGCTTCAAGAGTTATCATTCAACCTTGGGGCTGAACACATTAAAGCTAGTCTCTGGGGAGCTCTACCAAGCTACAAAAAAAGATGGGAAGGTCTTCATACTCTATATATGTTACAATCAAGACCACCTTTAGGACCAGGGAGACCTCCACCAACAGGTTCATTCAGCAATTTGATTGTCTAGAGGTACAAGTTCCAGGTACGCTAGACGGGAGCTCAGTAATCAAATGCAAAGTCATGGGGAGGGGGGTTGGTCAGGGGGAAGGGGGCTTGACATTTTATTGTATTGTTCACTTCATGTTCTTGTATTACATATGCATGTCAAGAAGATATGTTAAAATCTTAATCAAATTTGAATAAAAAAAAAGAAATCACAGACAACATAAGCATTCAAATGCCATCAGTCTATCAATGAAGTTGCACAATCATATCCTCATCACTAAGTTGTGTACACACATTAACTATACTGTATGAGTCTGCATTACCGTCCACCAGAGTCTTTTGCTGGTGACAATAACATATGAGATGGACACCATAAATCAAAGACAATGGCCAGCACAGTCCACACTGGTAGCAATGAGGGCACAGGTGACAAAGGTCACCAAAATGAGCTGCAACATACCCTGCTCTGTGGAAGTCATCAACCTGAAGACGATGGCCAGGAGAGTCTGTGCTGGTAGCAACGAGTAGGAAACATTGGACACCCAAATGAGCTGCAGCATAAACCTGCTCCAGGGAAGTTGTGGGGGCTCCAAGCCATAGGTTTATAGACAGAATGGTAAACAATTAAAACCACATACGTTCAGCTTGCAACAGTGACTCTTAGAGGTTCAGAATCAACTATAGTACTCTAGACTGTCAAATCCCAGACTGTCCCAGAGCCATGTAATTTAATTTGTAATATAATCAGTCCTCTCACCTCTAAAGGGATAAAGATAGGGAATGCGTTTAAACGCTGCATGGAATGTTGATAAAAAAAAACAGAACAAGGAATTCAAATGCTTGGTTAGGCAGGCTGCTTAAACTACTGGTTTGCTTATACTGGGGCACTCATTATTTTTTTAATTAAACAGATGACACACAAAACTGGATCAAGTTTAACATGTTTATTTATTCAGGTGCAGTTGTTCAGGAAAAGTGTTTTTTTTTTCTCAAAAAGATAACTCACAGCCTACAGTGCCCCGGTCATGATCCTGTACCCTGCCAAAAAATCAGTTGTGCTCCATTTATGATTTCTCTGTCCTGAAAAGAAACGTACTTCTGCTCTGGATAAGAATTCTCTGTTCTACAAAAAAAGCACATCCAACCTGGATAAAAATTCTCTGTCCCACAAAAAAAAGAGCACTTCTACTCAGATCCAGATGTTCTCTGTCCAGCTAGTCTACTGTAGTGGTGGTGGTGGGGGGGGGGGATATGTAGCCCTGTACAGTATGTATGCTAAATTAAATTACATTTTTAAAAGTCCTTTTACACATTTAACATTTACATACTAAACAACTAACTCATTTTTAAAGGAATAAAAACATTTTAGCATTTTGGATTGTTTATAGATAAAGTATGTGTGGAACGATTGATCCTCCAATCCTGACTTTCACTTGTCTGATCCTGACTTTCACTTTCCTGATTCCTGTTCAACAGCATTGAAACTCTTCTGCACAAGCAGTGCATCAACTGTGCTGAACATTAACTTCAGCCCAACTCCTTAAAGCAAAAATGCTATTTTTTGAATGAAATATCTTAAAAAATACAAAACTCCCATACATCATCAACACCCCCCGATTAGTCCTTCCCCACCAACCTACACAACCATACAAAATCTCATTATTTAAAGGGAAACTGCCAACCCCCTGAGACCTCAAACTGTCCCTACATTGAAAAAACATGTTATTATTGCTCACATTCTGCAGAGGCTGCTGTTGCAGTTGATAGTTTGATTCTGATTCATTTTTTTCTTTCTTTCTAAAAGTAATACAACAGACTGCCTAGCATACTGGTGTTACCACACAAAATCATATTTGTCTACATTCTTTGATCAACTTCTGCTGCATCTTTTCTGGACTTGAAAACACCCCGAATACAATCTAGCCACTCATGATGCTATGGGAGGAGAGGCAATTATTGCACCATGAGTTGCTGCTTTATTCAGGGGCGTTCTTAATGTTCAGGATGTATGCAAGAAGAATAGATCAAGGAACTGAAGCAAAACAAGGTTGGGCATAATTACACCGTTTCCATGCATTTCAGTTCCACCAAGAAAGGAAGCAGATCGATCAATAACTTCTGTGAGTTTTAGTGAAGGTAAACAATCATAAAATATGGGTTTTCAACTAGAAATAATATGATGCAATAGGCTCAGCTTTCAAATAGTTGCAATTAGACTTGTACCTTAGCTGATGTTATATTAAGAGCAATAACTAAGTACAGTATGATGTAAAGCAAGTGATACGCTGTTCACAAATAAGAAAAAAAAATTATAAAAATGTTATATGTTAAAAAAAGAAATAATATGATGCAAAAAAATTTTGATAATGTCTTTTTAAAGATTTATATTTCTTAGACAACAGAAACAATTCAGGAAAAGAAACACTACTGAAAAGCAATTATTTTTTTCCACACTTTAATATCTCTAAAAATACTAAACTGATTTACATGAAATGTTTAGAGATTGTACATTCTGCTATGGATAACAAATCCTGAAATGTTCATTTAAATCTATAAAACCATCTTTCTTCAAGCAGCAAATAAAAAATTGAGTTTAATATAGAAGTTACCACTGACCCTAACTACAGAGGTGCTATCGCACCCCTATAATAGCTATAATAGCTATCTGCATCCTCACCCGCTAGTTATCACCTCACTAATGAGACCCTGTTGCTACTCCTGCTGCCCCAGTCCCAGGACATTTACACAGTATTTTCTCCATTCACACATGTAGATTCACTAAAACTTGGGTCCTATCCAGCTGAGATGGGCAACAAGTCTAGTTTATCTGGTTACCTATCATGAGTCTCTTTGCCCTACCATCAGTTAAAGTAAAGCTTCTTTTCAAATTTACAAAGGCCCAGAACATCAAAACAGCAAATCATTTGCTTTTTTTGTCTTGTTTGCAGCTCCTTTCATTTCCATCTACCATTCTCTCCAGGATTCCAAGTCACAGTCAAGCTTACCTGTGTCTATTAGGATACCTCTCCCTCTCTGTGAGGTATCCCATAATATTAGCGCTGGGGAATGGGTGCTTACAATAATGGCAACCCACTCCCCAGCGCATTTCAGAGAAGGTTACGGGAGGGTACGACGGTCAGATGGGGGGTTGGCAAATACATTGGCAGGATGTCAATATATGTACATGCATGGGGGGAGCAAGCACGCACAGCGAGGGGCAGGAGGGTATGTGAGGGTGGTGCCACGGTGGGTTGCCAAGCCGACCCCTTGGTGTGGTGGGTGGGTTCACGGCTTTGGTCACCACAGTACTGGGTTTGGGTTCAGGCACTGGTGCATTTTTGTTGTGCCTGGCCTGAACCTTTTTTTTAATGCTTTCACCCACCCTCCTGACATGCACCCCCCTGGAGTTGAGAATCCTTAAGTAGGGAAGTGCGGGGGGCAAAGCCTCCCACGAGGGGGTGCAGGGGATACAGTCCCCCACATAAAACATTAAAAAATGAAGTCTCTGGCACCCTTTTGCTGTGCACCAAGGTGTCAGAGTGCCAAAAATGTATTTCGGCACTCTTGATTTCTAGATAATGGCAATCACCTTTTGGCTTTTGCCGCTATCACATAGAACCCTCCATGTTGCCATGACTTTGTCCCCTTGGTGGGGCCATGAGCAAGCACAGGATGTGCCCTCTAAATCCCCAAATTCAGGGAGGTGGTATCTACCTCTGGCCGTGGGTAATGGTCAGATGTCTTCCAGGTACATCAGCATGGAGAGACACTGACCACATTGCTAAAATCATGCAGGAAGCAGGAGAAAACATTGACATCCTGGTATACATAGGGACTAAGATCTCATCAGCTGGTCAGTTGTGGAGACCAAAGAATACTTGACCAGGCTGGGAGACAAACTGTCATCCATTTTATCCAGCATCTCCTTCTCTGAGATCCTGCTGGTCTGGAAGAGGGGGGAAAATGCATAGAAGGTCAGAGAAGGGGAGAAAGGGGAGCTAAACATGTGGCTCAAGGGTTGGTGCCAGGAAAAAGGACACAAATTTGTAGGTAACTAGCAACAGTTTTGAGAGCAAAAGTCCTTTAAATTTGATGGACTGCATCTGAGTAAGGAGGGAGTCAGTGCATTGGGGCATAATTTTGATGCCTTTGCAGAATATTTGAACTAGTAAATGGGGAGAAGGGTGCAGCACCCACTACATCGAATGGGAAGAACACCCCTCCCCCTCAGCTAGGGATCAAACAGGAGTTCATCACGTTTGTAGTTCATGTGCATCACCAGGTAAGGAAAAAAGTCCTGTTCCCCATACGATGCGAAGGAAAAATACTGAACCTCACCCCACAACTAACACATCGAAATCTGGCCAACGGAAAATCATTTACACAAATGTCCATGGTCTAGGAAGCTAGATCTCAGACCTGGATGCAACAATGACAGAGGCAAAATTGGACACAGTAGCCATTAGCAAAATATGGTTCACCAGTAACCACACTTGGGAGACTTCAGTACCCAGATATGTAGTGTTCAGAAGAGACCGAGGTGCAAAAAGGGGGGAAGGGGCCCTTTATATCAATGAAAATATCAAAGCTACAGAAATTCAGAATACACAGGAGCTAGAAGAACTGTGGGTCACCCTGGAAATAGGAAATGGGACAGCCATATGAACTGGGGTTGTCTACAGGCCTCGAGACCAGAGGCAGGACATAGACACATTACTGTTATAAGATATACAAAACAGGACAGGTAAAGGGGAGGTTCTGATAATGGGAGACTTCAACATGCCAGATACAGATGGGTCAATACCAGCAGGAACATCAGCCAGAACTAGACACACAGTGGATTCCCTGCAGGGGGAGGGCCTCAAAAAATTGGTACAACAACCCACAAGAGACAGGACTATCCTGGATCTATACCGACTAATGTGGAAAGGATCACAGATCTCCAGGTAGAAGGTTACCTGGGGGCCAGTGACCATCACATGGTATGGTTCAGTTTGGCCACTAGAATTAAATCATCCCATTACAAGGCAAACATATGGGACTTGAGAGGAGCTGACTTTGATAAGATGGCCAACAGAGTTAAACTAGCCCTGGTAAGGAGAAATACAGGTGAGGGAGCACAGGCAAAGTCGGCAAGCATCAAGGATGCAATACTTGAAGTAACATTCCATTGTGTTAGGGAGAAAAGCAAGAGCAAAAGAAGGAGGAACCCACTTTGGTTCTCAAAAATAGTAGCAGAAAAGATCAGAGTCAAAAGGTTGACCTTTAAGAAATATAAGGGAATGCAGCAGGATGAAGATATGGAGGCATACCAAACTTCCCTAAGGGAAGCAAGGAAGGCATTAAGGCAGGCAAAGGCCCAAACTGAGGAAACACTAGCATGAACCATAAAAGAAGGGAACAAGACTTTCTATAGCTACATTAGTGAAAGGAGAAAGTCCAGAGGGGCTATTGATAAGATCAAAGGGGATAAGGAGGAGTGTGTGGAGGAGGACCAAGGAAAAGCATCTATCCTAAATAGATACTTCTGCTCCGTAGTTACTGAGGAGAAGGTAGGGCAGGGCCCACAGCTCAGCACTATTGAAACAGGGGTGAAGGAGGTGTGCACAAGTCCCTTCACAAAAGAAAGGGTACTACAAGAGCTCGGTAAGCTCAGGGTGGGCAAGGCAACAAGACCTGATGGCATACACCCCAGGGTACAAAAGGAGCTAAAGGTGGAACTAGCAGAGCCATTAGCAGAATTGTTCAGTAAGTCTCTGAGTACAGGAGAGGTCCCAGAAGATTGAAGAAGGTCTCATGTGATCCTGCTCCACAAGAGTGGCAGCAGAGAGAAGGCAGGGAACTACAGACCAGTCAGTCTTACCTCAGTAGTGTACATGATTACGGAGGCATTCCTTAAGGAAAGGATAGTGCAACACCTGGAATCCATAGGAGCACAGGATCCAAGACAGCATGGGTTTATAACGGGAAGGTCCTGTCAAACTAATCTCATAAATTTCTTTGGGTGACCAGAATGGTGGGCCAAGGGGGGGCAGTTGATGTTGCCTACCTTGACTTCAGCAAAGCTTTCAATACTGTTTCACATAGAAGATTGATTAATAAGCTGGGTAGGCTCTGGGTGGGTCAGAAGTTGGTCATCTGGGAGGCAAACTGGTTGGCAGGTAGAAAACAGAGTGGTAGTAAACGGTATACAGTCAGAAGAGATGCAAGTTACAAATGGTACCTCAGGGATTAGTCCTGGTGCCAGTCCTCTTCAATATCTTCATCAGTGACATTGCAGATGGACTGCAGGGTAAGGTTTGCCTGTTTGCAGATGACACCAAGATCTGCAACAGAATAGATGATCCAGATGGGGTGGACAGAATGAGAAGAGAACTGGAAAAACTGGTGAAATGGTCTGAAGAGTAGCAACTGGGGTTTAACGCAAAGAAGTGCAAGATCAAGCACATAGAGAAGAGAAACCCTGAAGGCAGCTATAGGTTGGGAGAGGAGTTGCTGGCAATCACAAGGGAAGAAGGAGACTTGGGCATTATCATGACAGATGACCTGAAATCATCCAAGCAGACCACTAAAGTAGTAGGTAAGGCTAGAGGGATATTGGGGTGTATTAGTAAAGGTATCACAAGTCGTAAGAGGGAGGTAATAATCCCTCTTTACAAGACACTGATTAGGCTCCATCTGGAGTACTGTGTGCAGTACTGGAGGCAACACCTACACAACAACATTAACAAAGTGGAGGCAGTCCAGAGAAGGGCAACCAAAATGGTGCAGGGACTGCATCAGAAAACATATGAGGACAGATTAACGGAGCTCAATATGTATACCCTATAGCTAGGAGGGCGAGAGGTGATATGATTGAAACTTTCAAACAACTTAAGGGTATTAACACGGTGAAAGAGTCAAATGTTTCAATATATATAAATAGCAGGACAAGAGGACACAGCATGAGATTAGTGGGAGGCTGATTAAGGGGTAATGTGAAGAAGTTTGTTTTCACAGAAAGAGTGGTGGATGCATGGAACGACTTACCTCAGGAAGTGGTGGATATGAAAACAGTGCAGGACTTCAAACAGACATGGGATAAGCATAAAGGAGCAATACAGATAAATATATAAATAAATAGGCCATTGACAGAGTAAAGGCCTATGACACATTCATAAGGTAGAAAAAAATGGATAGACTGGATGGGCCTTGTGGTCCTTATCTGCCATCAACTTCTATGTTTGTATGTTTCTGTGTTTCCCAGGTCTCAACAAGTGGCAGCATAATGAGCACAGTGAGCCAGAAGTGCTAGGGTTCTTTCACTTCAGGCACTGGGGCTTGCTTTCTCCATGTTTTCACCCCTAGGCCATCAAAATACTAAGCTGCATAAGTAGGATTATTATAAGGTGCTCAAAAATGCTGAAATCTGATTGGCTGTCAGCATTCTGAGATCCTTATGTTAATCTCCTTATTAACATACTTGTAGAGTCTGGCCACTTGAGTACTGATTTAAAGAATCAAGGTCCTATTTACATTTGCAGCATTTAATGTCTGGGACTGAAGGCACCCATTACAGCAAGGCTGACAGTGCCAGGAATCATTTATCCATGTTTGAAAAAAAGGTCAAATTAAACACTGAACTGTTATATTTTCCTGTTTTTATAACTGAGCTGTGCTAGATGATGGAATACAACATTTGGTAAACTAAGATCTTTTGTAGGATACTCCTTTGAAGTACTGTTGCCAGTGGGGCTACAGAAACAGACTTTTGAATTTCAACTTTGAATAAAAGACTTGCAGCACAGTTAAGCAGAATGAAGCCCCCCACCCGCCTCCACACGGCAGACTAACTGCTGACACACAGCCAAAGAACAGATTTGTTTTCCTCGTGTAAACCTTTAGCATGGGGACTATTTTATGTCAGGGGTTAAGAATAACTAAAATAATGCTGCTTGTCATTAGAAAATGCAAGAAAAACTGAACCCAGTTATAATAATAGCAATAAGGTACTCCTGGGGTTATGTTAATGTTCAAGTTAATCACCCCCCAGGGGACAATATGGCACTCAACTGTGCCTCATGCCACATTACATCTCCAGGGGTGACTAACTAGAACATTAACATAACCCCTGGTCAAACTGTATTGCTTAAATGATCACAACTGTGTCATCCATGCACCTAACTGACAACTTCCCTTCCCTGCTTGGCTATCAATGCCCTGTCACCTCTGGTCACCTGGGTGGCATTGTTGTAGTGGAGATAGTGATCCAGCCTCTCTCCCTCCCTAGAGGAAGTATGCAACCTCACTGATGCTCAGTCCTTCTCCCTCCAACCATTTGCTTGTAACCTTTCTGGCATTTAGTATTTTTTTTATTATTCTGCATGTTATCCTCCCACTGCTCCCCATACCTATGACCAGAGTTACTCAGCTGCACAATTCCTCTCACTGGTGAAGTGAGATAGTGACTGCCTTCACAGCCAACACTGATGCTGCTCTGTAATTGTCCAGCAAGGGGTGTGTGAATTTGATGTGGCCCACAACTTCCCTGTCCAGGATCCAAGTGCCTTTCCCTCCCTGCCCAGGATCGAAGACATATGTGAAAAAGTACTGCTTTACTAGAAGAGTGGTAGACCCCTGAAACAGATTGCCAGTGGAAGTGGTGGAGGCAAAAACAGTTGGGGACTTCAAGCATGCATCGGATAGACATAAGGAAATTTTAGTAAATAGGCAGGTAGGAGGGAGGGTTGCCAGAGACCAGTTAAGGTCCATGTACATGGACTAGGTAGGGAACATCTAGGCAGAGTGGATGAGAACAAGTGCTCCTTTTCTGCTGACAAATTCTATGTTTCTGTGTTTCTCTCCTTTGGAAAATGACCAGATCCCATTAATACTCGAGAGAGCACAGTGTCATTGTTTTTACCTCATCCACTACAGTATTTACAGTGTGCACCAGTCTTACCACATTTAATTGGTTTATATTGATTTTACCCTGGCAACTAAATGTTTGAAGGATTAGTTCAATTGAGATGCTACTATTAGTTTTGGTTGGGTCCTGCTGCTACACAATTTTACTGTAGGGTGAATGATGGAGATAGTAAAATTTCTTCAGTAGATGTGGGTAAGCATCTTGGATCCAATGACCATAATATAAGGTCTAGTGTATGAGCGCCCATACACAACAAGCCTGTGTTTCCATCGAGGGGCTAAGATACCAGCATATGGATCTCGAAAGCAAAGCTCAAGAGGTCCATGCTGGTATCTCAAGCTCGAGATGAAAATGCAAGGTGAGTTGTGTATGGTCACCCCATATTTTATTGTTATAGTGTATGTTTTTTTTTAAAAAAAGACACAAGCTTTGTAAACATAATGCCGTTAGGAAGTGGAACCCCCTGTCTTAATACTGCAAGACCTAGCAGTCCCATTTAAACAAATAATCTGAAAAAATAATTTGTTTAAATATCTGCCAGGTTAGACAGCTTACTTTAAATATCTGGTTGATCCAGAGTCCCTAATAGTTTAAGTGTCCCCTGCGAACAATCCAGTCATGACATGGGTGATAGAGTAAAGCATTGGGGATGTCTATGTACTAGCACCCCATAATGTAGTCTAATACTCTGTAACAGAGCATTTTCAAGGTTAGTGTACTGGTGCAAATCATGCAGACTCAGCTCAGTCGGTACCAGTAGACTAAGCGTGAAGCTGTTACACAAGTATTAGACTACATTTGTACATGCTGGCACATAGTCATCCCCCATGGCTTAGTCCATTACCGAGGTCATGACAGGACTGGCCACAGGGGACCGTGGGACTATTAGTTCCACAGAATGGCTGATGGAGGAACACAGGATCAACAAGATATAAAATAAGCCATCTAACCTGGCACGTACTTAAAAAATAATTTCTTTACATTATCTGCTTAATTGGGACTTCTAATTTCCACAGTATTAAGGTGGGGGAGCTGAGGATTCTCCTTGAAAGCAATCAATGGAAGTAAGCTCAAGGGAAACACAGGTGCACTTAACAATAGAACATGCACAATAAGCCTTTCAGAATGTACATAATAACTTTAGAATGTGCACAACAAGGGCTTTAGAACATGCAAAATAAGGTTATTCACTCTTTTGAATTCAGTGCACAATACCTCCAAACCATATACTATAAAAGGCTTGTGTAGAAGCTGAAACAAAAAAGAAATGTTATTCCCTACGGTTAAGGTGAAATACAATTAGAGTTAATGTGACAAAGCACTTTATTCACTCAGAAAAGTATAAACCTATGGAAAAAGCTCCCAAGGTATAGTCCCAAGAAGTGGCATGTTCCTTTTTGCTATATATGCTAATGGTAGTTTTCTCTGATGTGTCTGCAGTAGGGTTGTGCACGTGGCTGATTTTTGATATTTGTATCTGTATCTGTATCTGTATCTGTATCTGTATCTGTATTTGTGTCTCTTGTATGTGTTTCTATATCTGTATCTGTATGTGTATTTGTATCTGTGTTTGTGCCTCTTGCATTTGTATTGGTTTGATTATCAGTGGTTACAACATATTTTACTTTACATTTCAGACTTGCTTCTGATGTTAATGATGGCATAAGACCAAGGATTTGAGAGGCTTCAATAAAATATGCAGAGTTATCAAGAAAATATGCATTTATTTAATGAACAGTAGTAGTCACAGGTGTTTGACATCAGCCTAAAACAAGATCTAATACTACTTATTGAGGTCTAACACAAATGCAAATATTTAAGAGTGATATTTGTATTTGTATTTGTAAAAAGTGCAGTATTTGTGTTTATTTGTCCCTGACAGTATTTGTTTTGCACAGCCCTTTTGCTTTTAGTAGGTGTGATGTGTGGGACAGCACTCTGCTTTGGCAGCAGACATATTTATATCTATATCCCCGCATTACATCATCAGCATTGTGACTTCATTGACTGTGACATCACTGCTGCTTTGGATCATCCACGCAGTAACTGCCAGGTTAGTCACCAGTGATGTCACTGTCAGTGAGATCACAATGCTGATGATGTAGTGGGGGTGGGGATACAGCTAGAAATGTCATCTACCAGGCTGAGAGCTGTTCCACACTCCAACACAGTATTGTCACTTAAAATACTTTCTAATGGGCAAAAGGAAAAAGGAAAAAAGTTCAGAAATAAAAAGTTACAACTGACTACTTAAAATTTGCATTATGCTTTTGTCTGCCACTTTTGGTTCCACTATCTCTTTAAGATTGGGAGTAACATGTTTGCAATTACCACATTTTTTAAATGCTGTAAAGTCCTATTCTAATATTCATGTCCTCAGCCCTGTTTCTCAGTAATATTATACCTTCACTGTGCCCTGTGGGTGGCAACTGATACAGTGATTAGCAATACAATACATCTGAGTGAAATTTCATGTTCGGGGATGGGTGGTGTTGGCTAGAGGATATTTCCCTTTAAATTGTGAGAAACTGATGTGTGAAGTTCAAGAATGATACTAGGGGAAGGAAGTTTCTGACTACTGGTTTGCTATTTTCTTTTTCTCTGTACTGTGTGTGCTGTACTATGTTTCCCAGAATCCTGTTTTGTGTACTGAGAACTGTGCTTCCCATGATCCTCATCACGGTGCTTGAGCTTTTTTTCCCTTGGATGAGATTTATCCCTGTTACTAACTCCCTGATATATATATAATGGCAATTGAGCAACATGATTGATTGATTGTGTGAGTTATTCATTTCTTTATTTGAAATTACTCCAACCAGGATAATTGCATGAGGTGCAGCATCTCATTTTCATGGGGGACTCACAGAGGACAGCAGCTGGTAACAGGTAAACATATTCCAAAAGCAGTGGCGGAGCCAGGTTTGGGAGCATTTGGGAACACGGG
Organism: Neoceratodus forsteri; assembly: GCA_016271365.2. Classification (NCBI taxonomy): domain Eukaryota; kingdom Metazoa; phylum Chordata; order Ceratodontiformes; family Ceratodontidae; genus Neoceratodus; species Neoceratodus forsteri. Next base: position 204,590,311 of record CM057454.1, read on the forward strand.
GGGGGGCATGCAGTCAATCATGGGCTCCACAATGGGCACTAATCAATGAATAAAGATGGTGGTGGGGCACCACTACTCATACTGGGGCAGCCAGGAGGGGTGACCACCCCACCACTCGCCCCTCTAGCTCCATCACTGTCCAAAAGGAATAGTTACAAAATACAAACGGAAAAAATCAAACTGTAATGGCAAATACATCCAAACAGTGATCAAAGCAAGCTATCAAAGTGGACCCCAAATAAAAGCATGTGCACTGTTATAGAGCATGCTCATGTTTGTGGAAACATGGGTACTGGACCAAAACAAATACAGGAGCTTCTAAGTTGACTGATGGACTGGACTAGAACGCTTGCAAGCTTGAAAGCATTCCTCAGCTGGGGAGCATTTGTTCAAGCTGTCTGGTGCTGTAAATGCAAATGTCTTTCTATCAAATTCATGCCACATCCTGGGAACTGAGAAGGTAAGTACTGCTGTCAAATGGAGTGATTATGCACTGCCTGACTGTTAGATGGGCTAGGAGAGAATCAGTTGCTTTTTCTTGTGTGTAGTTGTATGACAAAGAAAGCCTGCTGAATTCATGCCAACTTGATGGACTTGGTCAGTCAAGTTGGTCATACTGGAGAAAATAATGGGCAGACCATCAACAGAAAATGATGAACCTGCACAACTTGTACAACTTGTACAAAACAGCCAGCGGGTAATAGAGTGATTTTGTTTGCACAGTGGAATATGATATCTTCATAACTGTAAAAGGGAGCAGGAAGTGGGGGAACCCCTGCTTCCTTATGTGAGCCCCAAGAAAGCCTTTAGATCTATAGAGAGATGAGCTTGGGCCCTGTGATTGTTAAGATGTAATCAATGTGACTAACGGATGTAAAAGACACATCAAGTCAGATTCCTAGATATCTGAATATGTTGACATAGTCAATAGCACTGCCATCTGATGTTATGATTGCAAGTAAATCAGCTGAATGAGTTAGCATGTTGTAGGATCCAAACACCATAAACTTAGTTTTGGTTGTATTAAGAATCAGGCAGTTATTGACAATCCAGGAGAAGATGGTACTGAAATTAAATGTGAGGTATTGAATTACCTCAAGATTGTTATTAACTCTTGCTGTGCTGCAGACTGATATATCAGTCCAGAATTCCTATACGTTCTAATTCTGTTGGCAGCCTAAGGGTTAAATTGTAGTGGAGCATGGTGTCACCTGCATACATATGCAGATTACACCTCCCACTGCTTTGAAAGGTCATTAACAGAAATGGTGAACAGCAGAGGGCAAAGGATTGACATTGGGTAACCCCAAGATTTAAAAGGACACTGTCAGCTTTTTGGGGGGTTTCTCTTCAGTGACTTTTTAGGGTGCCTATTGCCAGCACAGTATATCCTTAAGAGATACTATACTGTATCCCTACTTTTCAAATAAAGTATGCTGATTTTGATGAATTATTATATCATTTACAGCAACTCAACCTTTTGGCCGCCACGTGATGCCGCAGTGCATTCCTGAGCACAATACAGAACAGAGGCACCAGTAAACTAGCACACACATGAGTTATCCTTTTTTTTGCAGTACTTTCTAAGTGAATTTCAAATTTAAAGCAGACAGTTGGCACCCATGCACATGCCCAGAGTCACAGCATTAGTTTTCAAGGCTTGTTGTAGCGATTTTGCAATGCTCGTTTTTGCTTCTCAGTCATGTCCCCGTGTTCAGACTGGCTGCTCTATAGATATTCACTTAGCAGTTATTGCAATCAAACAAACAAACAAATAAAAAAAAAGAATAAAAGAATAGGAGCCCCTCTGCACCATAGTTTGCTTGGGAATTTGCTGCGGCATCAAGAGGCGGCCAAAAGGTCAGGTCACTATAAATTATTTGTTAAAGAATGTATCAAAATAATCATACTTATTTAAAAAGCAGGGGCCCAGTATAGTATCTCTTAAGCATATACAGTACTGGCAAAAGGAACCCAGAAAATCCCAGTAGACAAACCCCCAAAAGGTAACAGTGTTCTTTTAAGACAAGAAAGTCAAAACTAATACCTTGTATGGACACACACAGGACTTAGTTATTCAGGTAGGTTATTTTATCCATTAGATGGCTAGTTGACTGAGATCAAGGGTCCTGAGCTTGAGCAAGTCAGTTGCATGATCCACCAAATCAAAGGCTGTAGAGAGGTCCAGGAAGACTGCCCCAGTGAAAAGATCATTATCAGTGGCTATTTTGTGACTTTTAATAATTTTAAGCATTTTAGATATAAAAGTTTTCAATTACACTGTCTGTTATAAAGCTTTGCTATGGTTTCATGTCATGATGGCCTATTCCCATGGGTGATTGCAATGTGGGCCCACAGACCACGGCGACTGGCGAAGTGGCACAGTGGTGAGAACAGCGGGCATCAGAACTGTGGACAGCGTACATAAAAAAAAACTCAACCATCACCACCAGCATCAGGGTACCTGCAAGGGACAAGGGACAGGGATGGACTGCTGGATTGGGGAGGGGGTGACACAGTGTGAGGGGATCACCTTGGAGCATGCTGAGGACCCAACCGGTGCCTCACTGATGCATGGCTGGAGCACAAGGATGGGTGGTACAGTGGATGGGCCGGGCGATGCTGGCAAAACAATACTGAGGACAACACAGACAGGCAGGTGTGGGGGAATGTTGGTGTGTTGGAGGGAAGATGAAAGCACTACAGGGGCAGACCAGCAGAGGGAGCAGCTGGCTGCCAACACACGAGTGCCCACAAATACAAAGCAGGGTGTGGAAGGGCTGAAACAGCCAGAGATGGTGCTGTGCACTGGCACAGGCGGTGTGGCCAGGACTGCACAGAGGCATGCGCGGCTGCAGTGATGGCGGACACAAGACACACTGATGCACAACGCAATAGGTGGATGGAGAGTGCCTATGACAAGGCTTGAAACATGCATGATGGCATGCAGTGCCTGGGAGTGGCAGGGGTGCAGCATGCACCACCCAGCCAGCTACACCTGGGGCTGGGGGTTGAAGGCGAGACCCCTCAGGTTGTCAACCATGCTGTGTGATGTGTACTCCTGCACAATGCCCTCCACTCATTGGTGGGGTCCTGGTAGTGCTTTCATTTCACGGTGGTCACCACCCCAGAGACTAACTGCTCTATGCGGAGCTCACTGAGGTGCTGTGTCTCCCGGAATCAGTCGATAAAGTGCCATATACTGAGATGGGTGGCACCTAGGCAGGTGTTGCAGCCCTGGTGCCAGCCCTCGACCGCGTTGTTCATCCATGCAAGGTCTGCACATGTTGTGTCATAGATGTTCCCCGACACGAGTGGAAGCAATGGGTGCCACTGTGCTGACCTGCCAACGGCCCTGTCTAGCCAGGTGTCCTTCATATAGTCTAGGACTGGCTGCAGTACTCTATCATTGGCCCTGTAGAATGGTTTATCACAGAGGCTGGCATATGCATTGGCAACATCCCCCACAGAGAAGAATGCCAGGGTGAGCAACATCTGTATCTGAAGCACAAAGCCCTCATCAGATGAATAGCACCGCAGCAGTTCAGGCTATGCTGGACACAGCACCACACTGCCTGACAGTAATGAAAGAAGCACCCCATACAGCTGTACCTGGGAATACACTGGAGAATGCATGCCAGACCACCCACTCGAGGTCCATGAGTACCGTTTTCGGTGTGCAGTCCCCCAACAATTGCTGCACATCCCCAAACACATGCGCATAAACTTGCTCCCATTGGCCACACATAAGCACTTACACGGCAGGCACCACAACATCTGCGCACAGCCCGTGGATGGTGTACAACTACCTGAAGATGGGTGGTGAGGCACAAACAGTGCCATCGAGGAACCAGTACTCACTGTCACCCAGGAAATGCAGGGTCCTCTTCATCATGAACACAAACACCTTGTCAGCAGCAGGTCCGCTATCATGCTGGAGGAAGGGCTCACCCGCCAGAGTGGCATGATACTCTGGAGGGATGGTGAGCTTCAGCACAGTGGCAGGTGCCACAGGACAGCCCTTTGCAGCCTGCCATACTTGCTGCACCTTCTGTTTGAGCAATGGCACTGCGGGCAGTCTACCAGCTATGGTACTGGTTACACCAGAGGTGCACTGGATGATGACCTGTTCAGTGCTCTCCATGCTGGTCTGTGCCCTGTTGTGGACCCCGAACACTACTGTCTGCATGCCTATATCCCCTGCATCGGGGACATGGTTGTGAGGCCATCCATGGAACACAATGTGGTCCACATTTGTGAGCAGGAGTGTGGGGCACTGGTACTTATGATCCTGACAGCATTCCCAGTAGACCTTACCATATACCTCCTCATCATGCCTGTAAAGAAATCCATCATTGGAAAGTAAGGGTCTCCCTTTCTGGCTCTTGAGATATGTCACAGTATCCATCCCTTTTTGTCATCGAACTGAGATGGCACGCACTGCCAGAGGGGAGCCCTTAGATACTCAGGTGGCACATGTGAATGTGCCAGATGTGCTTGAGTGTGGCACTGCCTGGAATGCCCACCAGTGCCATCAGGCAGCAAAAAGGAGCTGCTTCACCGAGGGTTCACCGATATGTTGGAGGTGCAGCATAGCAGTACGTGAGGTGGCGTCTGGGCTGATTGTGGACACTGGTGGTGGAAGACAGTGTTTCCTGGTGAGCAGTGGAAATGGCGACTGTGCTACCGTAGAGTGCAGGTCACACTGCGTGATTGGTTCAGTGACAGTGCTTCTGTCCTGTGTGTGGCTTGCTGTTGCACTCATGTGCTGTACAGGTACAAATTTTATTTCCTGCATCCCACTGTCCTATTTACCTACCTACCTCATCGCAGTGTGTGGTATCGAACCGGTGGCCACTGCTGTGCACTGCCACATTCCACAACACTGCCTGCATTAGTCCACTGTGCTATGAGTGAATGCTGGAGGCATACCTGGTCACATTGATTCTTGGCCTCTGTGACTGTGTCTGTGCGGGGGGGGGTGCTGGTCCGTTGCATGCAGAGTGCTGCCCATGTCAGTCTCATGCATGCTTTGCCACAAGCACTGGTTAGGTATGGGGACACCTACTGTGGCCTATCCAGTGGACCCACATGGACTGGGGGGAAAGGGCTGCATGGAGGGCTTTGTGTGTGTTGTACCGAGGGGGGGCCTACTGCCCGGGTCATGCCACTGTGTGCTGCAGCTGGTCTGTATTGAGAAGTGCATGCATGTGTGCACACGAAATCATGGATAATTGCTATTCTGGCGTGTTTTGCCATTCTTACTGTCACCATCATGCCTGTCACCCAAGGGGAGTAGTTTCCATTTTGACGCCATTCGCTGTATTGTCAGAGGTCACCCAAGGGGTGTACTCACCATTACCTACCATGCTCCATTCCCTGCTGCTCCACATACTGCCATTTGGCATTCTGTAGGTGCTGTTGAGCAGGTCACTCTTCTAAAAGAGTTTATCACTGGATGCCTTTTGCTACATACCTGAATATATCAGATAGTATCACAGAAAATCAAATGGAATGAATGAAATGGTGACTTCCTGAGGTATATCATGATATATTTGAATATTCTGCATCATGTTGCAGGCTACCACTGTATGTGATGATCTTTCTTGTTTTGTATTGTCTGTACCTTTTGTGCAGTTTTAGATTACCATTTATCTCCTGCCTTGCAGTATTGGTGGCTCAGTAGGTAGCACACTCGCCTTTGAGGATGGGAGATTAGAAGGCTGTGGGTTCAGCTCTCACATCTGGCACTTGGGTTAATCTCCCAGTACTGACACTGTAGTGCAGCATGAGAGGGGTGCTGCACTTCCGAGGTGCCGTCTTTCGGATGAGACGTTAAACCAAGGTCCCATCTGCTTGGATTGGTGGTAGTTCAGGTGGATGTTAAAGATCCCATGGCACTTATCGAAAAGAATAGGGGAAACTTTTATTCAGAATTCAAAAACAAGATACAAAATGAAACACCATCAATAACTGTGAGACAAATGAATCATACTGAATTATTCCTATTAATTCAAAAGAAAAACACAATCAATTTTATACATACACTAAAATATAATGCCCTTCTACTTGTTTCTAAGTTCCTAATGAAAAAAAAATCACCAAAAATTATGAAAGAAAAAAAGAAAAACATAGCACTGCTAAAAAAATTGTTGTGTTTTATCAAATAACCATTCATACACTAAAGATGATAGCATATATTACTAACAACAAACCTCAACCCACCCAACCAACATTTCTCTATAATTTGGCAATCACCACTTTCCCCAGGGTACAGTTTTCATATTCATAAATGTTATCCAGTTCTTGCTGTATTCTTAAAAAAAAATCTTGCTGCTGAACTACTTTATCTTGTAGGAATCTAAGGCATCTCACCTGCCAAATGGACCATTAAAAAAAAAATAATATATGGACTGTACTTTTTGCCCATTTCGACCAGGCAGTCGGAATTTGTCCTAAAAACAAAACATCATAATTTATTAACAAAATCAACTTTTCCCCCCATAATTCTGACAATAACTTCAAAAAATTATGAACATGAATACAGTCAAAAACAAGATGCTGCATTGTCTCCACAACTCCAGCACAAGCACTTTCAACACACCTTCTCTCATCCAACTGCTTATGCCTCTGATTGCCTTTTACTTGTAATTTCTGAGGACCACAAATCCAAGCAAAATCTTGCATTTTCAGAGGTATTCTAGGATCAATCATCCCTTCTAGTAACAAAGTAATATCAACCATAGAGGATACTTTAAAAACTGGTTCTTCTCGATACCAGGTATCCAAAGTAGTGTTATAAAACATTTTCTTCCCTTTCCCTAAACACAATGTCAATTCTATCCTCCAGGTTCTAATACATATAATGTATTGTAGTCTGTGCATAATTTGGGAGCATTCTTTCTGTAGGATGCCATTTCCCTCTACCCCATGCTTCCAAAAAAAGGCTTACTCCATAACTGCATACAAACTTGCCCCATTCCCGCTGCTTGCAACAACAAAGGGCAAATAGAACTAAAAAAGAAGTTGCCAAATAAATAAATGAAAGGACTTATCATGCTCAAACCTCCTTCTTTCCTTACCCTATAGGTATGATTTCTCTTGACTGGGTTCAACCTACTACCCCACAAGAAATGAAAAAATGAACCCAGAACTTTTGTGTGCATCTCATAGGGAAGGGGAAACACATGAGACACATACAAAAAAATAGGCGCTATATATATGCTCTTAAGAGATAAACTCTCTTTTTCCTCAACATTTTCCAAGATAACAAGGACAACACCTTGAGCTTCACATTATCATACACTACAGTCCAGTTTTGTTCTTCTGATTCTCTTGTTCAAAAAATAATCCCCAAATTTTGACTTGATCAGTGGTCATCAGAACTGGAAAATTCTCTATCTTTCCACTCTCTCCTAAAATTAAAACAATACTTTTACTCATATTAATTCTAATACCTGTCACACTATAAACATCTTGTAGCATATTTAAAATTTTAACACCAGACTCTCCGTCTGCTACAGTAAAAACACAATCATCCGCATAAGCTGAAACTTTTTGAAATTCATATCCATCATTGTTGACTATAGCTCTAATGTCTTCAGCTTGCCCAATTCCTCTTAATAATGGGTCCAAACCAAAAACATATAACAAGGGGCTCATTGGGCAGCCCTGCTTTACCCCATTCTTCAAATAAATTGGTATCCCTAAAAAAACCATTCACCAATGGTATAGCCTGAACCTCAGCATACAATACCTTAACTAAATCTATAAAAACTTTCAGAATCCCATAATGGTGTAATACCATCCAAAGATATTCCTGTCGAACTGTATCGAAAGCAGTTTCCTGATTCACCAACAGTAAATAACTGCTAACTTATTGCCTAAACTTTGCTCCACAATCTCCCTAATAAAGGCCAAATTCTGCACAACATTCCTACCTGGAACTGCACAAATCTGCTCCTGGACAATTACATTCTGTGCTATTTTTGCCAATCTCATTGTTAGTATTTTTGCTAGTATTTTATAATCAGTATTCAACAAAGTTAATGGTCTCCAATTTTTGAGGTCATGTGGGTCACCTTTTTTAAATAGAAAAATCATCATTCCCATCTGCATTGAAGGGGCAAGCCTTCTTTCCTCCCAAACGGCATTATAAAGTACTTCTAAACAGGGAATCAAAATATCAGTATAAATTTTATAAAAGTCATTTGGTATCCCATCCTTTCCAGGAGTAGTCTTGGCAGATCATTTCGAAATAGCTTCCCTTATTTCTAATACAGAAATAGGAGCAACTAGACTTTCCTTATCCTCACCTAACAGTGTAGGTATAACTAACTGTTTAACAAAGAGGTCCTGACCTTCCTTCCCTCCCTTCTTTATGAAAGGTGTCTACAATATGTTTTTGTATTATAAGCATTACATCTTGATTATGCTCTTTCAAATTACCTTGTTTGTCTCTGAGAACTGCCATGACCACCTTCTGCACACCTTGTACATTTCCTTCATATGGATTTACCTCCTCTTTTGTTCCTCTAGTCCTATATTTCTGCTGACTTGCCACCTTCCTAACTGTCTCCTGTAAATACTGGCTCATTTGGTCCTTTAAACTCTGTAACTGTACTGTAACGTTATTTGCTCTATCAGCAGCTTGTGTTAAGGTTTGCAGACAGTTTGCCCTAAGTCCTAAATATGCAATATATTTATCCTTAGCCTTCTTTTTTGTAAAGATTATATACCAATATTGCAGATCCCTTTTTTGTATCTTCCACCATTCTATTGTACTATCATACATAAAGCAGACATCCTTTCTTACTCTATAACTCTATTATAGATTTTTCTACCGAAGCATCCTGTAATACTGAAGTATTCATTTTCCAACAGCCCCTACCTACTATTAATTTCTGTCTGTCTCCCAACCATAATTTAACTGCCAAATGGTCTGACGTTTCCAATGGTGACAACTCTACCTCTTGACAAATAATTCTTGCTGATGCAAACCTAAAGTCTATCCTGGTAGATAGTTTTCCTTTAAGAAAAGTGTGTTTCGACTCCTGCTGTAAAATGTCATACACATCCTTCAAGTTATTTCTATGCAAAACTGCTAACAATGTATTAGTATCACAAAAAAATTTCTTTGTAGCCCTTCCCCAATCTCTATGAGAAAGCCCACAATTAAAATCTCCACCCCATAATACCAATTTAGAAGTATTAAAATAAGGTTCTACCTTTTTAAACACACTAGACCTCTCTGCTTTAGTCTGAGATGCATATGTATTTATTATCCTAAATACTTCTTTCTGTATCATCACATCCATAACCATAGCCCTCCATGGTATTATATCGTAAACATGCAGTATTTGAACAACAACCCCTGTAAAAAGCATACCTATTCCAGAACACTGCTCTTCTCCTATTGACCAATAAGTTTCACCCCACCTCCAATCTTTCTGTGCAGCCTGTACTTCCAGTAAAGTATGTAACCGAGTATCTTATAACAAGATAACCTTCCCACCCCCAATACTGAGAATCAAAAATGTGCTCTGTCTCCTCTCATAGGACTTTATGCTATTAACATTGACCATAAGAAAGGAGATAGCCATAACCAATGTACAAAAGAAACAAAAGAATATCCAACTTAATCATTTTTTTTCTTTCTCTTCCTAGTTTTAAGCCTTTCAGGAGGGCCAGACTCTGAAGCTCCCTCTGCCTGAGAAGAGGCCACTGAGGAGAAATCTGATTCACAGCCATCCTCCTCCATCCCTTCCTCAAACAACAGTGCATATGAGTTTTGAACTGCTACCCCATCCATACTTTTAGACTGTACCTGCGAGTTTGCTAGTAGCTTTCCTGCTTTGGACCTGGTGACCCTCTGGAAGTCTGCCTCTAACTGTACTGGGGGGGCATGGAAACACCTTCTTCTACTATTTCCACTATTTGATCAGCCCCTTCCTTCTCCCTTTCACCTCCTTTTACCTGACAAGGGTGGCTAGTGGATTCCATTAATTCTTCTGGTCCTACATCCACAACTAAGTCTTGTACAACACTTCGATCATCTTCCTGTAATATTTCATCCCCTATCTCCTTTTCCAAAGACCCAGCCCTACCTATCTTCCTTGGGACCCTCTGTGGCAGCGGACTTCTATCAGGAACTATACTCAGCAACTCAATCATTCGCATTTTCTCTTTTTGAGCTGTGGCCACATATACATCCTGTTCAGCTCTAACAGTAATATCTACATTATTATGTGAGGCCCATGAGCAGGTATGAAAAGAATGCCCCTGTTCATCACATAAATTACATCTTAGTGGTTGCCGACAATGAGCCCCTACATGCCCCGATTCCCCACACAATCCACATTTTTGTTTATCACAAACATTACTGAGACGACTCACATCCCCACATTTGAAACAGGCCCGTGGTTGCCCAGGGTAGAAAATCAACCCCCTGTCCCTACCCAAAAAAAAGCAATTTGGTAAATGACTAATCTAACCATTCACAAGATTCAGAACCACTTGGTATTTCCACCCCCCCAGTCCACAATTGCTCCTCATCCAAAATAAGCCCAGGAAAACCTTTAACAGTACAATGCTGCTGCAACCAGTAAGTGATATCCGCAACATTCACCCCTTCATTGCGAAACAACACTGTAATCTTTTTTGTCAAGGGTTTTGTTAATGAAATAGCCAAAAAAGGCCTCCATAAAGGTGAAAGTTTCATAATCCGATATTGCTTCCAGAATCTTTCTAATCCTGCAGGATGTTTGAAACTAACATGGAAGACAGCATCTCCTGGCACATGTATTAATGCAAAAATCTCATATGCATAGTACTTCATACTATCTTTTAACAAAACCCTACCAACAAACTTTTGATCTGGGACTGTTGCAACATCGCCCCTGTATTTTAGCCTTACAGTGTTCCTTCTTTTGGCAGGTTCCAACAGAGGGCCTTTATCAGTTGGAAACAAATGCTCCTTCACCATCCCATGCCATACTTTATCAGGAGCTGAAACCAGAGAAGCATGCTCTGATAATTCCGCAGAAGCAGTTCCCTGTTGCTCCAGTTCCTGTACTCTCACTGTTTCCTCTGCTAATGCACTGGAACCCTCTGCTTCCTGGTCTCTAATGATTTTTAACAAAGGATGAGGCTCATCTTGTTGCTGAGCTAACTCTTCCCCTAAAGGGGAAAGCTGTCCCAGGGGTAATGAAGGACTAATTGTAACATCGGGGAGGGGCAACTTCTGGAGCTCCAGAGACTCCTGATGCAGAAGATCCTACACCATCCAAATCTGCATCCCTTCCACTCCCCGTAAAATTTTTCTCCCAGCCTGCAGCTTGCAAGGCTGTCACTACCCAATTACCTGGGTCCTTGTCCATTTGCTGCTGATCTTGCCCCTGCCTGGGCCGATCCATTACGCGACTCTGCATCTTCCTGCTTCTCCCCCCTTCCTTTGAAAGTCACTTCAAGCCTCCTACTGAGGACCCAATATTAGAAGTTACAGCAGGCAGCACAATTTGAGCAGGAGCTCCCATACTGCTTGTGTCTGCCAATTGTCCAGCTATTATGTCCTCATCCCCCCATCAGCCCCTGAAACTGCTGCTTGCTTCTCCATAATCACTTCTCCCACTTCAGCAGAGTTTACTCCAGCATTTTCTGCAAAGTCCATAGCCAAATTATCTCCATTTGGACTCTCCGCTTCTCCAATCTCAAGATCTCCCCCTTCCACGTCTGTTGCCATATTTCGTTCTTGCGCTTCTGCTTCCTGCACCACTGGTGCTTCGGTCCTCCTCTCGAGTGCCTCCTGTAAATGATTCCTCACTGTCCGCTAGCAGTGTTCTGCCTCTTCTACCTGAAACCATAAATCCACCTCAGTATCCTGCTCCATGAGTAATGGTTCATACTGCTGTACAAGGACTCTCAAACCCGCATCCATCGGTGAGTCCTCTTCGTCTTCATTTCGCAAAGCCACCGCCGTATCCATAACCTTTATTTCATCAGAAACTCCTTCAGAAAAGGTCTCCATTGCAGTACAATAGGGGGCCAAGGAGGAGACCTACTCCTTAGCCTCCCACATGTCCGTCTCTCCCAAGACTCCAGACACCACTGAGCAGTAGCAATACTCAGCCACACATCGCCCTCTGCCTCCAAAGAGTAGGGGAATTTCCCCAGTGTCCTGGCCAAATTTCCCTCATTCACTAACAATATCACTAACAGCTTAATCTGGTTCAATGTCAGTTGGCATTCATCTGTATCTCCCTCTCCTGGGTCGTGCCTGAAAATAGGCAGGATTTGTCTAGTGCACTTACCTGGTCAACAAAAACTAAATAAATAAATTGTATGATTCCACTTTTATTACGTTTGGAGTCTGCTTTGCCATTTTGTAGATTTAATTGTTATCTAAACTAAACAAATGCTAAAGCAAGCTCAAAATGAGATAAAAGTAACATCTTATAAGACAGGAAATAAAGGGTTATCTAAAATAGATTACAGGAAAACTGCATTGTGCCATGCCTGTCAAATGAAGGTTTAGGAGCCTGTGAATGCAGGTTTAAAGCAATCCACCATTATGTACAGTATGTGTATGTGCCTGTATGTATGCTTCTATGGAGTGTGAGGTAACATTATCCTTTATACTTGATTAAAGACAAGTACAGTATGGGATGATTAATGCTCATTAGATTTAATGGTTTCACACTATTTATTATGGATAATGTTCAGAAAGATTTAAGGTAAATGCTGTACTGTATTTTTTTTGTTTAAATTAGTAATTTTTTATTTGTATTGATGGTATATACAATACAGAAGTACACATACTGTAAGAAACAGCACAATAAACAGTTAATGCACACAACCTATAGCGGTAGAACAAAAAGTAACTTCACTATACATTACCCTATATATATATATATATATATCCAGGCAGGAGTGACAGAGTGAGACAATCAACAGCCTATAATGTTAATGTAAGAAAAATTTAAAATATGGTAGCACCAGATTGCCCCCCACAAAAATTTATGGAGGCTGGAGCCATTGTTCTTTTTCTCTGTGGGTGCCAGGGGTGAACTGACACAAAGCTGAACACATATATTCCTCTCAACAGCAATACAACCTGGCAAGGGAACCTTGAACCAAGTGTGCTAACCTGCAATGGTGTGCTAAAGTCACCACCGCTGCCCTCTATTTGCCTATTATGGAGATATCCAGTATTCTCCAGTGCTTATGCACCAGATGCTTGGCTTCCTCACTCACTGCGATAAGCCAGGACAGAATAGGGTTACATATTGACCACCTCCCCGGACCCTGGGAAGCATAGTCTCCACAGAGAAGGGTGATGAGAGGTCTAGGACTGTACTTAAGTCTGTTAGGACCTGCTGCCAAATGGGCTGCAACACCTTGCAGCTCCACAGAATGTAAAAGAGGGTGCCCCCCCAGCTGCTGGCAATGCCAACAGCTGTCATTCAAGAGCAGACCCATCTGGTGAAGTTTACCTGGGGTGTGATACCATGAATGTAAAACTTTGTTTTTTATCAAGAGACTGTTGGCATTGCAACATGCTTTTTTAGCCACCGCCCAGCATCCTTCCCATTACTGAGCTTGCAGAGATCTGTTAAGGGAAGATTCTCATTGCTGTTGGACCCTCTGAGCTTTTATTTTAATACGGTATACCTTACCAGCACAACCTTTAGGGGAATGGCACCAACCATGATAGAAGAGATACACAGGCATGACGATCAGACTTCAGTGCCAAATGCAGGAGGGACTGAATCTGGAGAAACCTACAAAGATCCCTCTGTGGTAGATCGAATAAGGTCTTCAAGTTATTAAATGATTCCAAGGTGTGAGTACCAGGAAAAAAGTGAACTCAGACAATATGTATACCCTCAGATTGCCAGTGTCTTCACACCACTGACTTCTTATCGATAAGGAGGGAGGGATTTCTCCACAATGGAACCCAAGATAACAGGGTCAGGGGATACCTAGTCAATTTGCTTAATTGTTTCCATGCTTTCATAGATGCCTTAACAGTCAGCCATTGTCACAGTGAGGCAGGCAAGCTGGAGTATAACAAAATATTGGGATTCCAAACTGAGCAAAAGCACCATTCCATGTTCCACTAGAGATGTGTGAAGTTGGCAAACTTTGCTTCATGAAATAATTCACAAAGAATGCCAAATTTAACTCTGTGTTGCTGGTTCGACAAATTATTTGTCGACCAACATTACAGAGATGGATTTGTGTCAACCACAGTTTGTGGTTGACATAAATCCATCAGGAGAAACAGTTGCTGTTCATCGGGTGGCTTTGCCCCTGAACCCTCCATGTGGGAGGACTCTTCCCCCACCCCCCCCAAACTTAGGGATTATCAACTCCAAGTCAAAGTTGTTTCGGAAAGGGTGTGCAGGACCGGAGGAAAGAGTGGCGGGTTCCGGATGGACTTTTACAGTGAACTGTCAATGTTGTCACCATTGACGCATTCATTGTAAAAGTTTTGCTGAGAGGAGGATGTACCACCAAATTTGTGAAGTGCAAAGTGCTGACTTTGTGAGGTTTTTGGCAGGCGAAGTTGCACTTTTTCAAGAAAGCTGTCAAAGTTGCAACTTTGCCTTAACTTCCTGACTTTGTCTGAAAAAGTGCCATTTCTTCAGGAAACCTGTCTGAAGTGCCAAAGTGGTGAAGTGGACAATTCAGGAAGTTATTAGTGAAGGCTAAGTTTGCAACTTAGCTGGAACTTTGCCAACAAAGGAGAACTTCACAACATCTTTATGTCCAACCACAAGGAGTTTGGTGTCTCCAGGTTCCAAAACCACCTTATGGTCTGTGTGCCCCAGAAGGCCATATGATATGCATATAACCATGGGAGGTTTCACACCCTGCATCTCCAGCATGAACGAAGCTTGGCCCTACTGTATCGGGGGGGGGCCTTATCTGCCCACAAGAAGTGACCAATAAGGACATCTAAATTTTTGTACCAAAATGAGTCACTGATAATGTGATGGTGGAAGAGTCGGTACTGAAACTTGGGGGTGACAGATTTTGCCAGTCTGGGAAAGGTTCATCTGAGTCCATCTATTGCAGTCCTCCTGTATATCAGCCAATAATGGGGCCAGGTTTATTTTGCTTTACTGTGAAACATCCGGAGACATTTGAATACCCAAATAACGAATGGCATGGGAAGACCAGCGGAGTCCCAATCAAGTGAAGGGTGTCTGTGTACAGAAGTTAGACAGAGGAAGGATTTCAGTCTTTGGCTGATTAACTTTGAGACTTGAAATGGCATGAAACTGCAGAAGAGTCTCCAACAGCAGTTGAATACTAGCTAGGGCATCCGCAAGCAGGACAAGAAAGTTATCTGCATATAGTTTAGTTCTGTAATCCACTCCCCCCAGCTGTATGCCCTTCAGAAGTGGATGAGTGTGAATAGCAACAGCCAACAGCTCAATTGCCAGAAAAATGTAACCCCAGTGCCGTATTCCAGTGGGCTAACTTCCCTTGCCAACTGCCTCTGATACGCGGCAAGGGGCCTGGTTCCTGCTACGGTGAATATTAGGGGTTCATTCACAGAAAAAGTGAAACTATCATGGTGCCTCCACCCAGAGTAAAGTATCAGTGGGTGAGATATTCACTTGGCACAGCCCCCTGGCATGATCTGCCTACTCACCTCCTCTACCAATCACTCTGCACACTGTGTCCCCCACTACCTTGTCCAACCATAAAACATATATTTCAGCAATAAGTGCATGCAATGAATTTCACCAACACAGCAGATTCAAACAACAAATTCACAGCTTTATTTAGGGCTAAGGAATAGGGAAAGGGATATCTGAATGTGGGATTGCTGTGAAGGCAAAAAGCATTAGTGAGATATGCAATTGGCATCTGTGGGCCCACAGGCCAAACCCTCCACCTACTGGTACCAGTGCCCCCCCTGAACTGTCCCTAGGGGTACCTACCAGTTGCAGGCCTGTTTGGTGCCACGGGGTGACTGGCTGTTGGGGCCCTGAAACAGTGAAGTTTGAAACTTTAAATTAAACATAATAATTTCCCCCTTGACCCTTCCCAAGAATCAGGTCCTGGGTACGCACAGTTAGTTGACCTCAGCACCAAGGGAAAATGGAGCTCCTCAAATCCTTGTGCAGCAACAGAAAAAAAAGGCTGGCCAGAATCCATCTGCCCTGATGGAACTTGCTCGAGGATCTTGCAGCTGGTCACCTTGATTGAAGTTCTGGCTGCTTGTCACCTTCAGTCACTTCTGGCCCAGTGCAGAGCACTGTGGCAGGACAACAGCAGCCCCAGAAGGCCCAGACTGGGGAGTTACTCCACAGCCTGGCTCCCTGATTGGAGTGCCCTAGCATTCTGCTGCTAGACTCGTGACCCCCTGAGACAGTGAGGCCTACTTGGGAGGGGTTAGTGAGTTCCCCCTGGCTCTGGGTGAAGACTTCCAAATGGTAGGGGTCCTCCTGGAGTCCCTGCACCAAGCTCTCACAAGGAAAAGTTATAGGCAGTCACTCCAATGAAATCCAATGCCAGTTTTAGCAGGTGCTACCCTTTGAGTCAATCAGTGTCAGTGCAATTCAGCAACAACAACCCCCCTGCACACCAGTCCACACTTTCAGTTTAGCAGTGTCCAAACTCTTTTACCCAGGTGCAGAAAGTCTGCCAATCTCAACCACTTTAACCAGTTCACTTGGGACACATACAATTTCTGGCTAGCACTCCATAACCTAAGACATGCTGCCTTTTACAAGAAAAAGGATTTGCAGTCCACCCAAGCAAGTGACCTCTCAGCAGCAACTATAAAGCTCAGATAATCTGCTCAGTCTTTTTGGTTAAACCAATTCCCAGTGCAGGGTATCTGCCACTTTTAGTTTCTCCCAACACTAATTCAGCAAACTTCTCATATGTGGGGAAATGAGATTTCAGTTCAGTCTCTTTCTCTCGTTTTCCTTTCTCAATCCAGTTATGCTTCCAGCACCTTGGGAATCCTTCAGCAAACACACACTTCAGATTAGGACCTGGAGACACACTTTGTATTAGAGCCTGGAAAAAACCCTGAAGTCCACAATCTGCCCTCACACCACAGTCCTGACTCATACAGAGCCCAGCAACAGACTGACTAAATCCCAGAAAGTTCCCACTGTATAAGCTGAAATCCCTGTCCTCTGATTGGCTGTTGAAGCCTTTCAATAATCAATATCCATGGTGATCAGTAGCTCGTACATGTTTATTGGGGTATGATCTAGGTGTCAGAATTAGTCATTTCCTTTTCCCAGGAGTCCCTCTGTCACAGTTTTGGGTGCCTAGATCACTGATTGGCTAAAAAGCAAGGGGTTAAGGGTCACAAACATGTCAGCTTCCATTCAGATTAATGGAGTCCATTCCCATTTATACAGTCTTTCCCCTTCTACCCTCTGGTGCGCTTAACACTTCACCCAAGCCTCACCATCACCGCACCGGACTATAGCCTAAATGGTTCTTCTTCAAAGGAGCCCACTCTCATGGTGGTGGCCCTAACTCTTTTGCTGTTGCTGCTACTAAAATGATTATTATTTTATTATTATTTTTATTTAGTTTTTGTTGACCGGGTAAGTGCACTAGACAAATCCTACCTATTTTCAGGCATGACCCGGAGGAGGGGGATACAGATGAATGCCAACTGACCTTGAACCAGATTAAGCTGTTGGTGGTATTTTTAGTGACTGAGGGAAATTTGGCCAGGACACCAGGGAAATTCCCCTACTCTTTTCGATAAGTGCCATGGGATCTTTAACATCCACCTGAAATACCACCAATCCAGGCAGATGGGACCTCGGTTTAACATCTCATCTGAAAGATGGCACCTCAGAAGTGCAGCACCCCTCTCATGCTGCACTACAGTGTCAGTACTGGGATATTAAGCCAAGTGCCAGATGTGGGAACTGAACCCACTGCCCTCTGATCTTCCAGCCTCAGAGGTGAGTGTGCTACATACTAAGCCATGATGGCTCATCAATAATGCATGAGCTCTCACTACTGGCCCACAGTCAACTCCAGATTCAACCCCCAATGTGGCTCCTTGGCTGCGTTCTCTAAGTCTTCTGCCCACCATTAGCCCAGGGGAGGTGCCAGGACCCCAGAACTACCTTCTGTACTCCTGCAAGATTGTGGGGTAGGACATCAGAGGGCCTGCGTGAGTGCCAGCACCAAAAGACCTGCCGGCAGCTTGCAACTATGGAATGATGCCCAATGGGGCAAACATCAGAAAACAGGGGGCAACATGGGGCATTTCCAAGTAAGCCCCTCCAAAAGGGAGTTACACAAAAAAATGGATGAGAAGGGCCTTCGTTGCTGGTTGCCTTTAAATCAGGGGAATGGTGAAGACAACATGGTGTTGGTGAGTACCTTTGCTATGGATCTCGAAATACAGGGTCTTCTCCCAAGCCAGAAATTCTGGACTGAACCCCATCCTGCCCAGCACTTGCAGCAGGTAGTCCCACTCCAGTGAGTCAAAATCCTTCTCAAAATCAGTGACCACAGCTGCAGCTGGAGTTAGAATAACCTGCACTGCCTCAATATTAATAAGGGACTTATGATGATCTGTGCTTAGCCTGACTTTCAGAAAACCCACCTGCAATGCATTCATTAGATGGGGAAGAGTATGCTCAAGCTGGGCAGCCAGAGCCTTCACTAGAACTTTTGCAACAGTGTTTATCAATGAGACAGATCTGAAACTGGCAGGACAAGCAGGTTCTGAGCCTCTTTCAGCACAACAGTAATAATTGCCTTATTAAGCATAAGAGGGAGCCATCCACCCACATAAACCTTCGAGAACATATCACAGAATGGACAGGGTACCAGGCAGATAAGTGCTGATACTGTATAAGCAGCTTGGCAGACCATCACCTCCAAGAGCCTTGTGCTTACTTATGGCTTTGATGGCTGTCCTGATCTCTACTTCAGTGATTAGTGCGTCCAGATGCTGAAGTTGGGATGGGCTAAGCTTAGGTAAAGAGAGGTTAGTGAAAAAGAAGGCATCCTATGTTCATCCAGTTGACCCTGTGATGTATGAAGAACTTTAGGGAAGTCAGCCATTATTAGGTTAATATCAGCAGGGTGACTGGAAATATTACCATGGGTGTTCCAGAGTGCCCAGGATGTGTTGCGCCACCTGCTTTTCCTGAGCTGGTAAAATAGGAGTTTTGATGGCTTCTCCCCAGCTGCTCAAAACTTAGGAGTCTGATATAGGGCTAGCTCAGCTTGCAGCTTAATCCCCACCATCTTTGCATATATTTCCTTATGGCGCCTCCCAGTCTGAGTTGTCATAACTGACTTCTCCAGTTCAGCCAGTTTTTGAGTGAGACTTTAACCTCTGCCTCTCTAGCCTCCAGCCATCAGAAGCCATATTGCATAGTATGACCCTGTATGGTAGCCTTAATATCCTGCCACATTGAGGCCTTGCTAACCCAATATCATTAATTTTTTAACATATTGTATTTAACCTCCTGGGCCATGGCAGGGAATATTCCCTTCTGGCGCACCTCACTGCTCCCCTCACTGTTCACAGTCTCCCTGGTGGCTCAGTCCTCCACAAAATGCACTCTGTGGTGGGATCAGGAGGGGGAGGGCCATCCTCCCCCCCAATGCCTGAATCCAGTTTTCACTGGTGATGTAGCAGGTGGGGGTGTGGTGCAAAGCATCATACACCCCATCCATGCCTAGCCTTTTTCTCCTGGATTTCTGCCTTCTCTCATCCCAGCTGTGGCATACTCAGGTGGCTCATGCATGCGGAGGCAGGCATGCATCCCAGAACTGTATCTTCTGCTCCCTCCCTCTGACTTTCATCTGCCTTGTACTGCTACAATGGGCTACCACCAGGCCTCCACCTGGTAGCACCCCCGAGCCAGTATGGCCAGCCTCCCGGATCTGGGAGAGGACAGTTGCCTGGCAGCCGCTAAATCTTGTTTGAGCCCTCCCTTCCCTGGATGACCCCTGGCAACTCATGCTCATTCTGGAACGTGAATTGGCAGTGAGGCAGGAGGTAAGGTGCTCAGCACCTTAGCCCTCCATACCACTGGGCCAGCTTCCTCAGTATCATTCTTTTTTTTTCAAATTTAATAATCTTTATTGAACAGTTGTACATCAATGCTTTAAAAAAAAAAGCAAAACCAACAAAACAAACAGATAATACAAACTACATAACAATAAGAGACAACCACCACATACTAACAATTATGCCCCCACCCAACACCCACCACACTCATAATCCCAGAGCTTGTTAATGACAAAAGGGGAATTACAGAAAGGGTTACATACCAAACTCCTAAAAGAATAATATAATATAGTAACACATCATGAGGGGAAGTAAAGAACATTAAATACATCCAAACAAAACACAATAACCGTGAGAGTGACCCCGGACTCATGCATTTCTTAACAATAAGGTGTGTAACAGCTCCCAGGTCTGTTGATAAGATGTCAGATGGTCTGTCATACTAGCAATTTTTTTCTCTGCATGCAGAGTGAATAGAATTTCCTTGTACCATTCTGTATAGGTAGGTATAACTTTTGATCCCCCCAGTGCCTCAGAATAGCTTTTTTTGCACAAGCATAGAGTAGAGCAATATGATACATCTGTGTGCCTTTTAATTTATCCTTATACACACAGAGTAAACAAATATCTACAGAAAATGCTTGATCTAGGCCCAAAAGTGGGTCTAACGTCGACCTTATTGTACACCCAAAAGGCACTACCCTTGGACACTCCTACATAATGTGCAAAGGTGAACTGGGAGCAGTCTGACAATGAGTGCAAGAATCAGAGGGCACCAGGCCCATTTTATACAGTTTAAGAGGTGTGAAATAAATATTATGTAATAGTTTAAACTGCATAAAGCGATACCTGTCAAACTTAATATACCTATACAGATCCCCCCAGATGAGAGACCAGTCATATGAGCTAATAGAAGCAGGTAGGGCACTATCCCAATAAGAGATCCCACCCTCTGCAGCAGCTGTAAGTAAGGCGTAAATCTGTGAATAAAGAAAGGAAATAGCATGCAGCAAAATGGCCCTAGGGCTAAAGAAAGAAGTTTCTGACCATGTTTATTAAACCAAGGGCAAGTCCCCAGTATCACTCTGAGTAAAATACTCTGCACTAGTTCCCATAACCCATGTGAGACAGTTCTTGTCCCGAAGGACTTGTGGATCCAGCCACCAAGAGGTATTTCTGGGGAGAAGGACACCTCAAAACCAGCTGGAGACAAACTGGAGCATGATTTGATATCGTGATTTTACAGAGCTGATGGTGGCATGTTGCATCTGTGTGGAGACCAGACAGAAGTTCAGATGACTTGCAGATGCATTTGCAAGATATAGGATTAATCCCTATTTGTTATGCAACAAAAAAAACTTCCAGACATCTGAATGTGAGAACTCCACCATTAGCTTATGCACTATTTGAACAGCATGAGGATGAGCCACAAGTACTGCACTGGGTCTATACAACAAGAGGTCCAATGTGAGGTTAAAATCTTCCTCCAGAAAATAGAGAACTTCCCTCTCTGTGAGATGCACCACTGCCTGTGTCAGGGAACCAATGACATTTGGGCAGTCTGTCTTGGAGCCATACATGGAACCAGCATCCAAAGGGTTCTCAGGTGTAGAGAACTGAACCACCAACCAGCCCACGTAAGCTGGCTGATAGCTGGGTTTGAACTGAACATTTTAGGAACTTATGGACCAGAATGGATACTCCCTTGTGGTCCATAGGGGCACAGCAGTTCACCTCCAGATGTACCCATTCTCTGCATAGCTTCTGCGCCTCCCTTTCCATTAATTTTGTTTCCCACAAGAGCACCAGTTGACATTTAAGCTTATGTAGGTTTGACAAAACAGCTTTCTGCTTAATTGGGGAATTCAACCCATGAATATTCCAGAAGTAGGATTCTACATCAGCGATAAGGAAATACTCAAAACATGCGTTCAGAAGGATGATGACATACAGAAAGGAGAGAGTTCATACTAAGGTTCATACTAAGGTCTTTAAAAGAGCAAGAAGGTGTTAGCCCATAACGCTCTTATACTAAGCCAGGTGGTAATATGAGAGGCATGACCAGAGTTAATTAATCTATCAAGTCTTGATTTAAATATGCCCTTAGTTTCACTGATAATCACATCCATAGGTAGTTTATTCCATGGGCACACTCTTCTAAGTGTAAAGAAATATTGGCGGCTAGTATGTTTGAATGGTTTCCTTATTAATTGTAAAGGATGACCTCTAACATTATGAATATGATCTTTGAATTGTAAACCTAATTCAGTCATGAGATAAGGGTCCTGATTAATGTCAAATAAGAGTAGTAGATCACCTCTTGAACAACGGGTAGATAAGGACATACGGTTTAGTGAAACTAGTCTATTATTATATGTTTCTTTTTTAAACTTGATATTTTTTTAGGATAATGTCTTTGAACCTTTTCTAGTAAGTTCCCACTAGACTTTTTATATGGGCACCACAGCTGGGCAACATACTCCAGGTGTGGTCTAACATAAGATCTATACAGGGGCATTAAAACCTCAGATTTACATTATTTAATGTTTCGAAAGATAGACCAAACTGCCCATTAGACTTATTAATAATACCATTAATATGTTTGTTATATGACATGTCATCTGAAATAGTAATTCCCAAGTCTTTCTCATCTGAGGTACTAGGTAGGTTAGAACCACCCAGGTGATACATATAATAGGGGTTATTAGTTCCCAAATGCATAACTTTACATTCATTTATTTGGATTTAATTTCACACCCCACTTATCCACCCAAGTTGTAATACAATCCAGATCATTTTGAATATCTATAGCTTGAGATATGTCTTTACATGGGCCACCAATTTTAACATCATCAGTATAGTTGATGGTAAGAGATAGGCACTCATTTGTCATATCAGCAGTGAAAGCCTGAAACAGACACAGGCCCAACACCGAGCCCTGTGGAACCCAACTAGAAACAATACACACTTCAGATGAAGAACCATTAACAACTATCTGTGTTCTGTCCTGTAACCAGTTACTGATCCAATTAACAATGTAACTGTTTATGTTCATATTTTGGAGTTTTATAATAAGTGCTGTGTGGGGCAGAATATCAAATGCCTTGCTAAGTCGATAAAGACAATATCGCAAGCTATATTATAATCGAGAAAGTAGCTAATATTCTCATAGAACATAACAGATTAGTGAGACAGCTTCTGCCACTTTTGAAACCATGTTGCTCTAAGTCTTCACTATTCAATGTTGGTGTCAAGATGTCTTTGATTAGACTCTCTAGAACTTTACATACAGTAGATATCAAGCTTATGGGGCAATAATTCTCCCAATTATTCTTTAAACTTTTTTTATGTATTGGTATGGCATTGGCCTTCCTCCAATCATCAGGAACATAATTATCTAACAAAAAATCATCAAATATGATTTTTAATGGGAGAAAAATGAATTTAGCCATAAAATACAATAAATGCCCTACTATGTTATCTGGGCCAGAATAGTATGTACCCTTAAGAGCCAAAAGTTTATCTAATATTATATCTTCTTGAAACATTATGGGAGTATCCTCATTTGGATAAGTACTGTTCACTAAATCATTATTGGTGTTAGCATATACCTTGCAAAACTCACTGTTAAATAAGTTAGACATAGATTTAGGATCATATTATTCTGTAGAATAGGGCCTACTTGACAAACAGGTGTTTTTAATGAGTTAATATATGAGTATAATTCCTTACTATTATTTTTATTTGCATTATTGGCAAGCTTATATTCCCATCTTGATTTTGCCTTTTTGATAGAGGATTTGCACTTCGACTGGATTATTTGATAAGTGTTCCAGTTGGTATATGATTTATTCTTTAAATAATTATTATATTTCTTTCTTTTTAGTTTTATTAATCTTTTAATGGATGGATTAAACCATCTAGGTGAGCATTTTAGACTACAAACTTTGGGTTTAGAGGGAACAAATGAGTCTCTCGTGTTGTATATGACTGTTCTAAACAAGCATTTGTCAATGCTGAATGTTGTCGTGCTGGCATTGGCTTTGGTAGTGCAGTGCAGAAACAAATTTTTGGCAGGATGTGAAAAATGGCAGCTGTACTGTTCATAAGGAAGTGTAAAAAAATGGCAGTGGTGAAAATGTGGCATGTAAATATTGCAAATCTGCAAAGTTACAAGGATGCATGGGAAATGTGCAATGCACACTTGTAACACAATCATTTTATGGAGTTTTGGTACCAAATTTTCAACATAGGCATTTTAGCACCTCTGCTCATGTACAGTGTCACTGTCATTTCCTCAAACTGTCCCAAAAAGTGATTTCGCATAGCGACCGAGCTATTCTGCACCGGATGTGCGAAAACACATTTCGGGCAGGATATGTAAAATAACAGCTGTACTGTTCATCAAGAGGCATGGTAAAATGACAATAGTGAAAATCCAGAGTTAAAATAGTACAAATGCACAATGTTATGAGCATGCGTGCAAACTGTGAAATGCATGCTCATAACACAGTCATTTTATGGAGTATCATCACCAAATTTTCAACATACGCATTTTAGGACCTCTGCTCACGAACAGTGTCACTGTCATTTTCATAATCTGCCCTGAACACTGATTTCCCACAGCAGCCATGGTATTGTGCACCGGAAGAGCGGAAACACATTTTGGCCAGGATGTGAAAAATGACAGCTGTACTGTTCATAAGCAGGTGTAGAAAAATGACAATGCTGAAAATCTGGCATGAAAATATTGTGAAGTTATGAGCATGCATAGCAACTGCGCAATGCACACTCGTAAAACAGCCACTTGTTGATTTTTTTCCACCAAATTTGCAACATAGGCTTTTTGAGAGCCCACCTCATGAACACTGCCACTGTCCTTGCATTAATCGGTCCCGAAAGGTGATTCTGCACAGTGACTGCTAAATCACCTTTCGAGACCAAGTAACACCATAACAGTGACAGAATTCTTGAGGAGGGGTCTCAAAAACCCCATGTTGAAAATTTGGTGCAAAAATTCCAAAAAATGCTCGAGAAATGCATCGGAGTTGAAAAAACCCTATTTATTCCATTATACAGCTAACTAGTATTTCTTCAGTTCATGGTTGGCTTTAAAGAGTGCAGATGTGTTCCCGGTCCACCAAAGATTGTCACGGTGAGCTCTGGAGGTAAGTATGGGGTGAGTGGAGGTGTGGGGAGGCAGGGTGTGCAGTAGGTGGGTGCGGGTGGTGGGTAGGGAGACTACGAGGGACCGTTTTCTGTTTATAAGTGAAAAAAAAAACATTGCAGATGGTTTTCTTTTTTACAGGTGATTTATTTTTTGGGGTGGTACAGTAGCCAATGGGGTATTGGGCACCCCTGTCAGCACAGAAGAAGGGGGGCATCATGCTGATGGGGAGTGGGCTCCCCTGTCACCACATTAAAGTGGGAAAGGGGGGACGGATATCGACGGGGATTGGGCACCCTATCTGCAAACAATGAAAGTGGGGGGCACCCGCCGATGGGGAATGGCCTCTGGCCGCACATACACTTGGGCCGAGTAAGCTGACCGGGGATTTGGCAGTTTAGTGGCCACTGTGCACCATGTTTGCAGCTGGCAAAGACATAGAAAGGGTCCGCTGCATGTGACGAGCTTTGCTCGAATTGCAATGGACCTAAATGTTCTCACCACATTGGTATGCATGGTGTGGCACTGGCATGCAGGCTAATTGGGGAAAGAGGGACACACCTACTGGTGCATGCCCTGCAT
The DNA here is from genome assembly GCA_016271365.2 of Neoceratodus forsteri. NCBI lineage: Eukaryota > Metazoa > Chordata > Ceratodontiformes > Ceratodontidae > Neoceratodus > Neoceratodus forsteri. The sequence continues at coordinate 204,616,089 of CM057454.1, forward strand.
TTGCCCAACAGCAACCGCACCTTCAAATCTGCACTACCACAAGATATTGGCTGTGCAAGAGTCCCAACATAAAAAGGACCAACTATCTTTAGAATTTAGATTGGATAAGATGGCCTGCCAGTCAACATCCTTAATAATCATCTCAATGGAGGCCAAATCAGCTTTATTACATAAACAGACTTAAGTATTATTGCAAGTAGTAGTGTAAGATTTATTAACAGTGAACAAAATGGTGTTATGATCACTGCTTGAAATAGGGTCGGTAGTTGTTAAATCTATCATTGGCAGACTGCTGCTACAAATAACAAGGTCAAGAAATTGTCTCTGCCCTAGTAGGCTTATATACGTGTTGTATAAGATCCAGCTCAAGACATGTAGAAAGGAATGTCTTCCCTTCACTACTAATGGCTGTACTATTCTGCCAATTTATATTGCCTAGATTGAAATCACCAGTAATAATAATATGTCCAAGCTCACTAGCCTGCTCAAATTCAGACAAGATGGCATCGAATACACAGATAGGTGAGTTAGGTGGATAATAACAACTACCAAATATGATGAAGTCATCTTGCTTCAGATAAACTTTGACCCAGATTGACTCAGTAGCTATACCATGCTTTTTTATATCTTATATAACAAGACTGTTGAAAGTATCTTTTATAAATAAGGCAATGCCACCTCCTTTCCTATTTTGTCTATTAAGTTTGTAAAGTCTAAAGTCCTGTAAATAACAGTCCCACAGAACTTTATCATCACCCCATGTCTCACATATTGAAACTATATCAATATTGTCATGCACAACTCTGAGCTGAAGTTCAACACATTTTTGAGTAAGGCATCTTGCATTAACACTTAAAGTGTGTAATTGTTTTGTGAATAATTTTGTTCCATCCACTGTTTTATGAGAGTGTGGGGCATTCTCAGAATCAACTTGCTAGCAACGTGATCCTCCCATGACAGTGATACGATGGAGATAAGTACTATGAGTGATAGACAACACCAAAATTATATACAGTACTACTAGTGGGGCGCATAGTGGGCTCAATCCGCTCTGTGAAGTGATTTGTGGAGCAAAGCCGGATTCGCGGAGTACTCTGAAACATGAAGCAGAGTAATTCACATTATAATGGGTAATGCGAAGTCCATTGAAAACACTGACTTTGCATTACTTCACCTTCCCAGACCACTACTCCACCAAAATCTTAAACTAAGTGCATTGGGATCAATGCACTTCACCTCACTTCACTTTGTTTTTCATCTCCGAAGGTGAATTTTGCAGTGATTCATGGGATTTCAGGTCACATGGGCTCTATATTGATCTGCACAGCCTCAGTTCAGGGTAATGTGTGTAGGGAGCAGTAGGAGACAGTGTGTTCTGAGAGATGTCAGTGATTGAAACCTTCTAAAAGCTTTTAAGAAAGCATTGTTTTCTTTTGAGCTTCATCTTTAGTTCATCGATTGCAGGAAACCCTACTGTGCTCATATCATCGAGCATTTTGTTTTTGTGTGGATTTTGAATGTTAATGTACAACATTGAGTATGTATAGTAAAAGACAGTGAAAGTGTGCTATGGGGGTGTATCTGTGGTGTAGGTAGATTACAGTTGGAGAAATAGTGATTTCTTTGTTTTTTTGGTTATAGTTTTGTTATATAACTGACTGTGTTAATGTACACACAGTAATATTGTTAGTAATTGTTGAACATTTCTTGCTGATTGTGTGTTGTGTGGATCTGGTGCAGCAGTTCATAATTTCCGGTTGTTTACATTGCAATATGTGGCATATTACTGAACTATTCAATTTGGTATGCATTACTCGTTCACCATTGTAGAGAAACTGTTCTGTGTGTGTGTGAGTGGTGTTGTGTGACATCAAATAATACACCTTTTATTGTGTCACAGACTAGTGTAATTGTAGGGCAGGTGCAGCAATGTGAACCTGCTAGCCACTGCAGCTGCCTGATTTTGTACTGCAGTCCTGGTATCTGTTCTTTGTTTTGCTGTTTGTACTGCCGTAAAAATCTACAGTCAGTGCTCACCACCACCCCCAACCGGAAAAGGAATTTTTTACCAGATTGGATGGTTTTTGTGACCTCATCAGCACCACTGGTTACTGAAGTTGTGTTCATTGAGTCACAGTCTCTATCTGTTTCTGAAGCTACGGTTGTTTTTTTAGGCTTCACATCTAGCGTCCCCCCGATCAGAGAGTGAATGTACCAAAATTTAAATTTGGTTATAGTATTTTTGTTAATCCCCCAAAATGCCTGCAAAGAGACGTGCATGCAAAACTGGTTCTCGCCATGGCAATGCTGGCAAGTAAGCTAGTCTGTGGGCATGGTAGTACATAGTCCCAGAAGTGCATTGCTGATGTGAGGAAAGGTATTTCTCCTACAATGTGTTTTACAGCCTAATCAGTAGCTTCACTCATAGTCAGAGGAGATGATGTTTTCCCAGCTGGAGGTGTTAGTGTTACTGGTATTAGTGGTGGTGGTAGTATTAATATTGGTGCATCAAGTTCGAATTCTGACCTGTGTACCATTTCCAAAAGTACTGAGTGTGAAGCAGTGCAAGTGAGTGGCAGCGTAGATGATGTCAAACTTCCCTGTAACATCCCATTAACTGAATCTGAGGATTCTGATAATCATGTCAATGATAGCATACAATGTGATATTCTGTCCACCGTGGCAGTTAATGTCACACATTTTCCATACAGTGATTCACAGTGTGGTGAAAAAATATCAGGTGATGGTGGTGTAGATGATGATGATCTATGTGATGATGATGATGATGATGATGTTGCTGTTGTTGCAACAAGCAGTCCACATGCTAGCATACAAGCAGAAGATGTGGATGTGTGTGACATTGATGAATATGATGATGATGTAGTTGACCCCAGTTGGGAACCGGAAAAAAAGAAATTCAAAGTTGCTGTGTCTGAGTTTGTTTGCAAGAATCCCCCCACCGTAAAAACTTGTGATTTACCAGTTTTAGTTGATGATGATGACCCAGTAATAATGATAGGTATTCATGGTGGTCAGTTGCAGTCCAGGTGTGCAGTGCCCAAAACATCATGCGCCTCCCCACTTCAGTGCTTAAAATAATGGACTTAAATAAGCCGTATCATGGACATGTTCAAAGCAGAGCATCACAATCCCTTGTTTGGAATTTTTTTGTTCAAGATGCAAATGATGAGTCAGTTGCAATCTGGCCAGGTTTGCCATGTGTGTGTGAGTCGAGGTAAAAATGGGAGCCATCTGGGCACAGGAGGACAGCATACGCATCTTAAGAATAGGCACATGGCACTGTGGACCCAGCACAAGCTGGCAGCTAATACCACAGTGGGGCGTTCACCCTCGTCACCAGCAACCACAGTGAGCATGTTATCCCCTTCCATGACTGTTAAGTCCAGTAGTAAATTAAACATGTGCAGTAGTGAGGTAATAATAGCAGAGGATTACTACAGGCATGATGTGGTGGAGGAGTATAATGACTTTAAAATGTTGTCCAGTGCTGGTGACAGTAGCAGTTTTGGTGGTGGTGGTGAATGCAGTATGTCTAGTGCAAGTGGTACATCAACCTCGGTTGGCAAATCTTGCAAAATAACTGCATTTCTGGGTTTGTCATCATCACCTGCATAACCGTCTACACCAAACGTCCACACTCCACCCCCTACCAATGCCATTCATCACAGAGCACAACCATTTGTGATCACACTCCATGTAAAATGTTTAAGTTAGCCCACTTTACAGAGTGTTTTTGTGCATAAGCTAAAGTACCCCCTCCAATCATACAGTGTCACGTGAACTTAATACAGCTGTAGTGGAAATGATAGCAATTGATCTTTTGCTCTTCTCGTTTGTGGAGAATTCTGGGTTCTGGTGGTTTGCTGCATGTGCCTGTCCAAAATGGAAAGTCCCATCCAGGACATACTTTTCTACCCATGCTACAAACCTCAGCAGCTTAATCCAGTTGGAGGTGTACCTGTAGGAGTATCAAGTGTATCCTGCAAGGGGAAGGGGACAGTAGTTCCAGGTGGTCTGTTATCCAAAGTGGCTGGCATCAACTTGCTTTGGGAGGCTTTGTTCCAAGTGGGTATTTGTGAAATAAATGATTCGGGAAAACAGGATGATGCATCAGCAACTTGACTTAGCGCAGCTCAGAGAATGGTTGAGTCATATTTGTCTGAAAATAGGCATCTGACAATAATTGAAGATCTCTTTTGTACTGGAGTGGAAAGGTCAGTGAATGGACAGAGCTGACTGCAGTGGCACAGAAGTACCTCACATGACCACCCTCCAGTGAAAGTGTTGAGAGGGTATTCAGCTCAGCAGGTGCAGTCAGGGATCGTCAGACAAACCTGTCTCCTGCAAATGTTAGTTTGCTAACATTCATTAAAATGAATGAGAGGCACATACCAGCACAGACTGCAACCTTGGTATTCATACCCCAGCCTAGTCATGGTGGTTTTGGAGATGTGGAAATGGGCCATCCTGGTGGCAGTGGCAGTGGCTGCCTGAAACGCCCCACCACTGATATACATGATGACACAATGGAGAAAGAATTTCCCAGTGATCAGACTTCAGACATAGATGACTGTGAAGGAAGCTTTCTTTATGAGGATAATGATGTGGTTAATGTTGGCAGGTTTTAACTGAAGTTGTTAAAAGGCAGTGTGCCACCCAGGTCCACCACCACCATGACTGATGTTAACCACTGTCACCACTGAGCATGAGTCTGTCTGCCCCCCCAGGCCACCACCACCAGGACTGATGTTAGCCACTGTCACCACTTAGCATGAGTCTGTCTGTCCCCCAGACCACCACCACCGGGACTGATGTTAGCCACTACCACCACTGAGCATGAGTCAGTCCACCCCCAGACCACCACCACCACCAGGACTGATATTAGCCACTGTCACCACTTAGCATGAGTCTGTTTGCCCCCCAGACACCACCACCAGGACTGTTGTTAGCCACTGCCTCCACTGAGCATGAGTCTGTCTGCCCCCCAGAACAACACCACTGGTACTAATGTGAGCCACTGCCACCACTGAGCATGAGTCTGTCCACCCACTGGACCACCACCACCGGGACTGATGTTAGTCACTGCCACCACTGAGCATGGGTCTGTCCATCCCCGGGATCACCACCACCACCAGGACTTATGTTAACCACTGCCACCACTAAGTATGAGTCTGTCCATCCCTGGACCACCACCACTGGGACTTATGTTAACCACTGCCACCACTTAGCATGAGTCTGTCTGTCCCCCCAGACCACCAACACTGGGACTGATGTTAGTCACTGCCAACACCACCATAGGGACTTATGTTAGCCACTGCCATCACTGAGCATGAGTCTGTCTGCCACCCCAGACCACCACCACCGGGACAGATGTTAGCCACTGCCACCACTGAGCATGAGTCTGTCTGCCCCCCCCGGACCACCATCACCACTACCGGGACTAATTTTAGCCACTGTTACCACTGAGCATGAGTCTGTCTGGACCACCACATCCATTAGCCACAGACACAATGCTTCCTAATATTTAAACCATAAAGTGAGTATGTGTACTCATGTTTGTTATGCTGTTTCACTTCCTTTAGTTATATGTTTTATTTTCTGTAGCTTTTCAGAGCCACAATGGTCAAACACATACGGTACACTTATTTTTTTTTTTTTTACAGGTTAACAAAAAAAGTCTCCTTTGCTAAAAACTTGGTGGGAATGGTACTGCAGCTGTACCATACAGAGGAACCTATGGAATATCCATGTGAAATCCATTCTGGTAAGAATGAAGATTTTATTTCATCCATTTCATTCTTTTTGAAAGACTGCAGCAAATGCGACTGACTATGATTCATAAACTAAGTGATGTGTACATCAAGAAAACTATTTCTGTGAGATATCATTCATGCACTGTATTCTGAACCTGCAGTTGGCAGCCCTGACCATGATGGTGTTGAAAACATTGCACACAGGTTGTGTTACTTGACAAGATGTGGGTTTGAAATGTAACTTGACTTGAGACTGAGAACCAGGGCAGGACAATTTACAGTTAAGTTGTAAGAAGTAATTCATTTCTTTTTTTAAGAAACTTCCAGATGTTCTGTTGTTCTGTCAAAGTGGCCTTATCCCAAAAAGTTCTTCAACATCAGGCACCCCCCTCCCCCGGGCTTGGGCACACATGCAACATGCAGAAGTCATTTCATTAGATGACCATGACCATCATTAACAACTGGACTCCAGAAGGATGCAGATGAAATCTGTGAAGAAGTAACAAAATAAGAAACCATTACAGACAAACCTGCAAATATGCTTCCCCTACCCCCTCCTAAAAAAAAATACTTACCTTCATGTGCTTGAGAGTCATCCATTCCCAATTTCAATGCAAAATATTCTCATTGAGCACTGGAATGTGCACACCAACAGTTTCTGTGACCTGTGATACAGAACAATACCATGAGTACAAGTCCATGTCAACCTCCTCCTCACCTACAAAACACACAAACATATATCTTTCTTTCTCTCTCTCTCTCTTTATATATATATATATATATATATATATATATATATATATATATATAGCAACTCACCAAGGCTACTATTAGTGTACAGACAAAGTGCACCCTTCCATCCAGTTGAGATGATCACATTGCATTTGCTCGAATCATGTCGCAGAACAGATTGGACCAGCAACAGTATGCTCATGGTCATCATTTTATTCTGGGGGACTTTGAATGTGCTGAAATGCTCCCATTTCACTTTGTTATCACTTGTCAATTTTCTGCACACAAGGAGGATGCATTTTGGACATGCAGAAAAAAATCTGGGTACTCTGTGCCACCTCTGCACGCATGACTAAATGTGCCATTAATTCTGGGGGACTTTGTATGTGCTGAAACACTCCCATTTCACTGTGTTGCCACTTGCTAATTTTCTGCACACAAGGAAGATGCAATTTGGGCATGCAGAAAAAATCTGGGGACTCTGTGCCACCACTGCGCACTTGACTGAGTGCACCATTAATTCTGGGGATGCATTTTGTGTGTTGTTTGATTGTAAGCTCATGATGTCATAATGACATTATCAATTAAAGCAGCACTGCAAGAATGTCATGACAATTTTGAACTGTACTTTTTATGTTACTTTACATTGCCATAGCCACTAGTTTCCTCTGAGTCGTGACTTGAGTGATACGCTTCTTTTCACATTTTCTGTCTGCTTTACTTAGTTGACTACTTTTTTCATGCATAAAAAGAAATGAGCACGCCTTTCAAAATTGTTCTGATCAGGTTTGTAATTATTTGCAGCTGCTTTTCAATAAATATGTTCTGTGGTGTCATAAAACACTGCCTGCTGCATAACTATAAATTTACAACAGAAGTGATATATAACAACTAACTGATGTGATGGAGAAAAGCAGAGGAAAACAATGACAAAGACCTGGTCAGCACCAATTTAAAAGGAATGCTCCTTTCATTATTTCACACATGAAAAAAAGGTAGTACAGCAGACTCAACTACTGGAAATTCTTGTATCATTCCAGTCAGGATGTAAGTAAAGGAAGTTGTAATATAGCATTTAATAATATGGGTCTGAGTTCTCAACAGATTGTTGTGCTGCTGCTTTACAGAGATTCACCACGTTACATAGATATGGTGATGCACATAACCTAATAAGTGGGTGCCTTACTTCCAGGGGAATCTTTCTTGCTCCACATAGTGCAATACATTTCTGTGAAAACTGCCTGTAATTTCATTACAGTATGTCATGTTGCAGATGAATTCCCATTCAGAAAAGCCACCCACATTCTGCCCCACTTTCTCAGCAACGTTAGAACGTGATGCTAGGGGGAGCGCAAGTGCTTGCTCTACTACAGTGACTGTCCGTCAGCTATCCAAATGTTTCGTTATGTTATAAGGTTCACCTTGTGGTGAAATGTGGGAACATTTCCACTAACAAGGCTCTTCTTACTGGAAATGTGCCCACACGTTTCACCACAAACTGACCATTATAACATAAAGAAACATTTGGAAAGCTGCCAGACAATCGGACAGTCACTATAATGGAGTACGCACCCGCACACTCCCTTGCATCATGTCCTAACGTTGCTGAGAAAGGAGGGCAGAATTTAGGCAGCTTTTATGAAGGGGAATTCCTCCATGACATGACACACATAGATACATAGATACATAGACAGTGTCGGCAGATAAGGGCCTATGGCCCACCCAGTCTGCCCATTTGAGCTTGTAAGTTCAGTTTATGTTTTCCTAGAAGTCTGTTGTCCCTTACCCCTGACCTCCAGAATTCCTTTATGTCTATCCCATGCATTCTTAAATCCTGTGATTGTTTCAGCCCCCACCACTTCCTCTGGCAGGGTGTTCCACTTGTCCACCACCCGTTCTGTGAAGAAATTCTTTCTCATGTTTCCTCTGAATCGTCCTCCCTCCAACTTCATCCCATGCCCTCTAGTCCTGGAACATCTTTTCACTTAAAATAGTGTATTCCTGCACCCTGTTCCTCCCTGTAAGATACCTGTATGTCTCTATCATATCCCCTCTCTCCCTCCTCTCCTCCAGGAGTACATGTTCAGTTCCTTCAACCTGTATTCATAGGACTTGTGATGCAATCCATGCACCATCTTTGTTGCCCTCCTCTGAACCTTCTCTACCCTGTCTATGTCCTAACGGTATGGTCTCCAGAACTGTACACTGTACTCCAGGTGGGGCCTCACTAGTGTCTTGTATAGCGGAATTATGACCTCCCTTTTCCTGCTGGTGATGCCCCTGCCTATACATCCCAGCATCCTATTTGCTTTACCTGCTGCCTTGTCACACTGTTTCCCTACCTTGAGGTCATCAGAGATGATAACCCCAAGATCCCTTTCCTGCTTGGTGCATGCTATATCCTCACCCCCCAACTGATATATTGTGCCAGGGTTTTTGTGTCCCATATGCATTATCTTGCACTTCCTTGCATTGAATTTCAACTGCCAAACCCCTGACCATTCTTCAAGTTTCTACAGGTCCCTTCTCCTTCTGTCTACACCCTCTGGTGTGTCTACTCTGTTACAGAGCTTTGTGTCATCAGCGAACAGTGAAATTCTGCCTTCTAGGTCCTGCACAATGTCACTGATGAAGATGTTGAATAGGACCAGTCCCAACACTGATCCCTGTGGTACCCCACTGGTCACTCATCCCTCTGTGGAGTGACAGCCATTTACCACCACCCTCTGTGTCCTGCCACCCAGTCAGATACCTACCCACCACACTACTGTCCTGCCCACACCCATATTCCCCAGTTTGTGTAATAGTCTTCTATGTGGTACAGTGTCAAAGGCCTCACTGAAGTCCAGATAGGCCATGTCCACTGCCCTCCCCTGATCCACCTCCCTAGTCACCCAGTCAAAAAATTCAATGAGGTTGGTCTGACATGACCTCCCCCAGGTGAAACCATGCTGCCTTGGGTCCTGTAGTCCATTGACAACCAGATGTTCCACCAATCTCTCCTTCAGTAGTGCTTCCATGATCTTCCCCACTACCGAGGTGAGGCTGACTGGTCTGTAGTTCCCTGCTTCCTCTTTGTTCCCACTTTTGTATAAGGGGACTACATCTGCTGTCCTCCAGTCTTTGGGTACCTCCCCTGTTTCCAGTGATCGGCTAAACAGGATAGCCAGAGGTTCAGCCACCACCTCTCTTAGTTCTTTAAGGACCCTGGGGTGCACCCCATCTGGCCCTATTGCTTTATCAACTCTTATTACTTCCAGTTCCTTCAGGACCCTTTCTCGTGTAAAGGGACTTGTGTCCATTTCTGCACCATTCTCACCCCTTGTACTCCCTTCAGACCCATTACCCTCCTCTTCCTCAGTAAAGACTGAGCAGAAATACCTGTTCAATATGTCAGCTTTACTGTTGTCATCCTCCACGCGGTCCCCATCCTCCCCCTTCAGTCTCACTATCCCTCCCTTTGTCTTTCTTTTTTCACTTATGTACCTGTAAAAGGTTTTGTCCCCTCTACCCACTGATTTTGCAATGTGTTCTTCTGTCTGAGCTTTGGCTTCCCTTACTGACCTCCTGCCTCCCTTTGCTTCTCCTGGTACTTCTCCCTATCCCTTCTGCCTGTGTCTTTTGTATTGCCTGAATGCAATCTTTTTGGCTTTCACTTTCTTTACTACCTCTTTGAAAACCATAATGGTCTCCTCTTCCTTTTCCTCTTGCTAACCTGCTTAATGCATAATTCTGTTGTTCTTGTAATCCCCATTTTAAATACTGCCCACTGTTCCTCAACCTCTGATTCCTGTCCCATTCCCTTAATGCCTCTTTCAAGTATCTCCCCATTTTCCCAAAGTCTGCCCCCTAAAATCCAGGATACGTGTTTTTGTGTGGTTTGGTTATGCTCTTTCTGATTTCAAACCACAATGACTGGTGGTCACTGTTCTCAGGTGCTCCCCACTGTTACCCCCATCACATTGTCTCCCTGTTTGTGAGCACAAGGTCCAGTATTGCCTTCTGCTGAGTTGGTTCCATGACCAGTTGCTTGAGGAAGACACCCTGAAGGGAGTCCAGGATAAATCTGTTCCTAGTTGATGCTGCTGCTGGGATGCTCCAGTCCACATCTGGAATATTGAAGTCTCCAACCAGTACTACCTCACCCTTGTCTGCCATCCTTTGGATGGCTAGCATCAGCTTCCTATCTGTTTCTTCCTCCTGAGCTGGTGGTCTATAGACCACACCTGTGCGGATGGCTATCCCTATTTTCCTTTCCAGCTTAACCCACAGTATCTCTCCCCCATTTTGTTCCTCCTGGATCTCTGTGGCCCTTATGTCATTTTTCACATACAGTGCCACTCCTCCTCCCTTCCTGCCTGCTCTGTCTCTTCTGAATATGTTGTAGCCAGGTATGGCCATCTCCCAATCATGGTTATCATTACACCAGGTTTCAGTGATGGCCACAATGTCCAGGTCTGACTGCACCATGACAGCCTCCAGATCTTCCATCTTGTTGCTAAGGCTCCTGGCATTTGCACACATGGCTTTCCATGATTTGACCTCCCTAGACTGTTTCACTGTTCTACTCCAGCCCCTTCCTTGGTTGTCCTTTATCCCTGGTTCTCCTTGCTGTCTGCCCTTCTGCTGAATTTTGTCCCTTTTCTGCCTATCCACATCTTGGGCACTAATCTCCATCTTTTGCACACTGCTTTGCAGAGATAGCCACTCCTCTGGTCCACTGTAATGAAATTATGGGCGGTTTCCACAGAAATGTATTGCACTATGTGGAGCAAGAAAGATTCAACTGGAAATAAGGCACCCATATATCAGGTGCAATGCTGTAACTTGGTAAATCTCTTTCATTTCTATTTCACAAGCAAAATAGTTTTAGAGCCTCAGTAATGTTTACTTTGTGTCAGGACTCATGAATTGGATTTTAAGTGTTTCACAAACAGCATGAAGACTGAGCAATGCGAAGTATGTTGTGCTAAACTGCATGTGTGCCGTCACTGTTCTTTCCTGTGTGTGCATACATTGTACAGCTTTATGCAAACATATATATGGTAAGACTTGTTGCATTATCAAGAATAAAGATTACAAAGAATACCTGATGTATATTTTATTGGTACCATCAGTGCCAGCAGACTAAGTGATATGATATTTTTTCAGAGATATTGGGTCACTGTGCACCTAAGTCACTCACAGAGCACACATGACTTTGAGGAGATCATAGCACCACTTCACTTCCACTTCACCAGCGGATTTAAAATTCTCTGCATCTCAAAGTACAACATTAAAAAAATCTCCATCTACACCAGGAGGAATAATGATCTTCAGACCAAGCATGATTGAGGTCCAGCTACTGGTTTGCAAATGTTGTAAGCCCACCAGGGGAAGGGGGCCCTCCCCAAGGGGGAACCAAATAGGAGAAATCCGTTATGTTGGAACTCTAGAGGCAAAGTAGGAGCATACCCACAAAAAGGGATGTAATCCAGTAGTTAGGGGCCAATAGAAAAGCTGGTAGATGGCCACACAGGACCCCAAAGCCACAGTGACCCCCTGCCTACGGCACATCTCACAGGGTAAAATGCCAAGCCCATGGGCTAGGAGCAAGGGGGGAGTGAAGATCCAAAGGAGTGGATGCCCTGCCATAAACCAAGGGAGGAGTCCAGTCTACAACACCTCCTCCAAGGTGCAAAGGCTTAGTACCAAGAACCAGATCCTTAAAACCCTCCACCCCTATAGCAACATAGGAACCCCCATATAAAATCTGATACAACCATCTACCATCATAAAGAAATAACAACATTAAGTTGCTCAAAAGTGAAAAAACAGTATTATAAAGTGATTACTCCATGCTATGGTTTTAACTAAATCCAAACCAGCTCCTTGGACTTTGCGGGATGGGTGGTGGAAGATAAATGCAGAGAGCCCAGATCTCAACTGCTGTACCACTCAATAGAGTGAACATGGATGGGGGTGAGGTTGCCATACTCAGAATGCACTACAAGGACAACATGGGGAGTAGGTTAATAACAAAAAGGGGGGGGTAAGCATAACATGGGAAATCACTTAATCCCCCAAATGCATCCCTTTTGTTAAGCTCAAAACATTAATAGAGTCAAAAGGGGTGAGAGCTAACACTTAAGGACAGAGCCAAGTTGGTGGACTTGTGGAGAAAGGCCACAAAAGCTGCAGCTGATGGAGAGCCAAAATCTTGTGGCACCAGTGTAGGAGGGTAGTGCATGGATAATGTCAGTCCACAGGGTGTCAACTGCTTATGGACCTCTGCAAGGGCCATCCAGCAGTTGGACATCACAGTGGAAAAGACCTGAAAGAGTTGTATGGCATGGTACTGCCAGTTCAAGGGGCCCCACATTCGAACCAGGAGCAAGATGTTTTACTTCACAGAACAGTGGAGCATTTGAGCTAAAATTGGATGTGGTCATGCTTTGGGCAGCGGTTTTGGAGCCAGACATCATTGAGCACCCTCTATTTCCATTGGCAGGCAGTCTGAGGCATTAAGAAACTCAGGGATGCACAGGCCATATCTTCTCCTTTAGCCACCTCTGAGAATCCAACAAAATGGATATTGTTCCATTGGGTTTAGTTTTCTAGATCATAAACCTTGTGGAGAAGATTCCAAATGGTGGCAGCCTGGTTGAATAGAGTTCCCTGGTGCTTGTCAGTTTGTCACTCAACCTGTGTAATGCGACCTCAGTTTGCTTCACTCATCTGCCTAATCTTTTAAGGTCCTGTGCCATTTGTTGTTCTGTCTACTTAAGAGTATTGGTGTCTTTCAGAACCCTAGAAAGCATGCCTGTGGTATTTTCTAAGGCTACCACAGTCTCTTGCATGTGCCACGGTTAAGGAGCTGAAATCATATGCAAAAAGATAAGTCTATGTGCAGTGGCCTTCACCATATGAGGACTCAAGCGGAGAGCATTGCCTTCTGCATACCACCAAACCTACCCATACAAAAAATAAGAAAACACTTAGGTAAGTGGCAAGTTACACACTCATATCATCCTAAACTGTAACCTAGAGCTGCTGTCTAGACCACAGATGAACAGAAATAGGAGGGAGATGAAGTGAAAGTAGTAGAGTTGCCCTATCATCTTGGTCACTGACTAGCCACATCCCACAAATACAGTATTGTATGTTCATATCCATGAGTTGAAGAGAGGAAAAAACACATGTGATGGTATTCTGTAGGACTCCAGTGTTCTAAATTGACTTGCTCTTCCCAGGGCACTGTAGTATTGTACGTCATGTACGAGATGCTTGTTTAAATTGTGTGGAGTACAGTGGGTGGGTGCCTTTATTTATATTTCAGATATCATACAATAACATCAATGCAATATTTTTATTTTTATTTTATTTTATTTAAACATTTGATGACCGGGAAAGGCATGCTGAGCCAAGGCTTGTCTCCAGGTGCAACCCAAGGGTAGGGGAACATTGGATTGAGAGAGTACAAATACAGTGGTACACAGGAGCACATATTACATTGCATATAGCTAGTACAGCATAATACAGTTGTACAAAAATTTAAGAAGTGCACAACAGGAAGTATACGCACAATGGAAAGTATACTAATACATTCATGACAGCTAAAATACAACAAAAAATGGCTTCACTAGTGTTTAATGTAAAAGGTGGGGTGCAGGAGGAAAAACAGAGGGCTATGAGTAAATTAACTGGGAGATAAACAGCTTAGAAACATAGAAACATAGATCTGATGGCAGATAAGGACTGCTTGGCCCACCCAGTCTGCCTATTTCCCTACCTACTGGATAAGCTGCAGATCCTAGTTAACCAGCAGCCTACTTCTTCCTACCCCCACCCCCTAGAATGGCCTTATGACTGTCCCATGCATGCTAGAATTCCACCACTGATTTTGACTCCACAACCTCCTCCAGAAGGCCGTTCCATGCATCCATAACCCTCTCTGTGAAAAAATACTTCCTTAAATTACCTATGAGCCACCCCCCATCTTCAAATTGTGCCCTCTTGTTCTTGCACACCTCTTTTTTTGAAAGATACTACCCTCTTGGACTTTGTTGATTCCCTTGAGGTACTTGAATGTTTCTATCATGTCCCCCCTCTCCCTCCTTTCCTCGAGGCTATACATATTAAGCTCCTTTTGTCTCTCTTCATATGCCTTCCGGTGCAGACCCTGCACCATTTTAGTTGCCTCCTCTGGACAGCTTCCATCCTGTCTATGTCTTTGCAGAGATTGGGTCTCCAGAACTGCACACAGTACTCCAGATGGGGACTCACCAGCTGTCTGTGCAGAGGGATAATAACTTCCTGTTTTCTACTGGTGATGCCTCTCCCTATGCGTCCCAGTATCCCCCCAGTCCTCCTTGCTGCCCTCTCATGCTGCATGCCCACCTTTAGGTCATCTGATATGACTACCCCCAGGTCCCTTTCCATTTTTGTTGTTGTTAGTATCTCACCCCCCATTGTGTACTCTTCCCCTGGGTTTTTGTTTCCCAGGTGCATTACCTTGCACTTCTTAGCATTGAATCTAAGCTGCCATACATTTGACCATTCCTCTAACCTTGCCAAGTCCCTTCTCATTCTTTCCACCCCACCCTGTGCATCAACTCTGTTGCAGATCTTTGTGTAATCTACAAAGAGACATACTTTTCCTTCCAGTCCCTCTGCAATGCCGATTATAAAGACATTGAAGAGGACAGGTCATAATACTGAACCCTGCGGTACCCCACTAGTAACCCTCCTTTCTTCTGAGTGGACTCCATTTACTATTACTCTCTGTGTCCTATTCTCCAGTCAATTCTTTACCCAGGCTGTCATCTTGGGACCCACTCCTAGGCTGGCTAACTTGTATATTAATCTTTTGTGTGGGACTGTGTCAAATGCCTTGCTAAAGTCTAGGTAGGCCATGTCCACAGCCCCTCCCTGATCTACTACTTTGGTCACCCAGTCAAAGAAATCTATCAGATTCATCTGGCATGACCTTCCCACTGTGAATCCATGCTGCCTAGGGTCCTGTGCCCCTCGGGCCTCTAGATACTCGACAATTCTTTCCTTCAGAAGTGATTCCATCATTTTCCCTATCACTGAGGTTAAACTAACAGGTCTGTAGTTTCCTGCTTCTGCCTTGCTCCCACTTTTGTGAAGGGGAATCACATCTGCCCTCCTCCAGTCCTCGGGTACCACCCCATCCTCCCATGATTTGTTAAAAGGGTAGTCAGTGGTGCCACTAGTTCTACCCTTAGTTCATTTAGAATTCTGGGATGAATCCCATCAGGCCCCATTGCTTTGTCCACCTTCAGTTTTAAGAGTTCTTTCAGAACCCTTTCTTCTGTAAATGGGCTGGTATCAACTTCTGTATCCAGAGTGTTTCTACTGTTTGTTTTATGTACCTCCCCCTCTTCATTTGTAAATACTGAGCAAAAATATTTGTTTAGTATCTCTGCCTTTTCACAGTCTCCCTCTGCCCACCCTCCCTCCGCTTTATTAAGCCTCACTATCCCTCCCTTGGTCTTCCTTCGCTCCCTGATGTACCTATAAAAGGTTTTATCCCCCTTCTTAACTGAGTTGGCTATCTTTTCCTCGGTTTGGGCCTTTGCTTTTCTGACTGCCTTCCCAGCCTCCTTTTGCTTTAACTGATACAGTTCTCTGTCCTGCTCCTTCTACGATTCCTTGTACTTCCTGAATGCTTTCTTTTCTCTTGAACCTTCACTGCCACTTCCTTTGAGAACCATAGTGGTTTCTTACATTGTTTTGTTTTGTTTATTTGCTTCACACAAAGGCTCGTTACCTCTGTGATGGCAGTTTTTATTATTCCCCATTGTTCTTCCACCCCTCCTTCCTGCCCATTTGCTAGTGCATTCCTTAGGCACTCACCCATTTTGGCAAAGTCAGCCCTCCTAAAGTCCAGTACTTTTGCCTTTGTATGGCTTGACTCTATTGCTGTGTTTATTGTGAACCATACTGTTCGATGGTCACTAGTTCCCAGATGGCTACCCACTTCTACATCTGTGATCCTCTCTCCATCTCCATTTGAGAGAATCAGGTCTAATATTGCTCCCTCTTGAGTGGGCTCTAATACTAGTTGTCTAGGGCATGCCCCCTGTAGGGCATCTAGAATAACTCCACTCTTCGAAGTGGCTGCTGCAACTGCACTCCAGTTAACATCTGGCATATTCAGATCACCCATCAGCAATATCTCCCCTTTTTCTGCCATTCTAAGTATACTTTCTATCATTTCCTTGTCCATTTCCTCCCCCTGAGAAGGGGGTCTGTATACAACCCCTATGCGGATTGTGGTGCCATTGCCTGTCTCCAAATTTACCCACAGTGCTTCTTCTCCTCCCTGTTTACCTTTTGTTCTGTTGCTTTTATTCCTTCCCTTATGTAAAGAGCTACTCCTCCTCCTCTTTTACCCTGCCTGTCCCTCCTGTAGATAGTGTATCCTGGTATGTTTACGTCCCAGTCATGATTTTGTGTGTACCATGTTTCTGTGACTGCCATGATATCCAGATGTTCCTCCTCCATCAAGGCCACTAATTCAGCTTCAATGATATGTGAATGATATGGGAACAAGTGGGAAGGAATAACAATGAGCTACATCTGATATGACTGAAAACTATAAACAACAGTTATGTACAATATGTACAATAATATACAGTACAATTTATATTAACTGTTGCACCACTGAGTTTATTTAGCATTTCCTAGTGAGCTGTAGAAGTGTTGCTGGATTCTACACAAAGCTTTGAGGAAAATGTTGCCTAAACATTGCAACTCAGTTTTGCACATATAGTGGCAGAACTGCAGATGCATCCCAGTTGAGTTACAACATTATGTTATACAAGTAGTTCTTAAGCTGGTTGTGTACTGAAAAACAACACAGTGCATGTCTACCTTAAAACAAACTCTAGCCAGAGCCGATGTGGCTGTGATTCACTGCCAAACAACCAAAGTTACACATATTTATAGAAAATATTGAACTCTCAGGTGTAACTTGGCCATTTTTGCAAGGTGTTGCACCAAATTTTCAACATGGCCTTTTTGGGACCCCACCTCATGAAGAGTGCCAGTGTCATTTTGTTCACTTGTCCCAAAAGGTGATTTTGCAGAGCAACTGTGCCATTCTGTGCCACAGGTGTGAAAACACATTTTGGGCAGGATGTGAAAAATGACAGTTGTACAATTAATAAGGAGGTGTGCAAAAATGGCAATGTGGAAAATCTGGAGTGAAAATATAAAAAACTGGCAAAGTTAGAAGTGTGCATAGAAACTGGGAAAATGCACGCTCATAACTCAGTCATTTTTGGAAATGTTTCCACCAAATTTGCAACATGGGCTATTTAGGACTCCTCCTCATGAACAGTTGCACTGTTGTTTCATTAATTGGTCTTGAAAGGTTATTCTACACAGTGAGCACAAAATCACCTTTTGGGACCGAGTAAAGAAATGACAGTGACAGTGTTCACGAGGTGGTGTCCCAAGAACCCCATGTTGAAAATTTGGAGCCAAAATTTCCAAAAAATGGCTGATTTTATTAACATGAGTTGAAAACCACATTAACTGAAAGTATAGCACATTTACCTTTGATTCTTCAGTTTGCGGTTCGGCTTTGAAGAGTGAGGACATGTCCCAGTCCAGAGAAGATGACAGTGCCAACTTCTGGAGGTAGGTATGGGGTGTGGGGGGGCGGTGAGGTGGGTGCTCAGTGGGAGGGTGGGAATGGGGAAGGGGGGACTGGGGTGATGATGAAGGACCATTTTCTTTTTTACAGGAAAAAAACACACATTGGGGGATGGTTCTCTTTATTTACAGGGAAAAAAAGCATACATTTGTGCACACTGGTGTGGGCTTCCACTGTGTCACATGAGTTGGGGGGTACATGATGCCAGCACAGGGATTAAGCACCCTGATGTAGACATGGGAAAAAACAAAACAAAACATACATTTGGGCACACTGGGGTGAGCTTCCAGTGTGCCACATGAGTTGGGGGCACATAATGCCAACATGGGGATTTGGGCACCCCGATGTCGGCACAGGGACCACATACATTTTGGCACACTGAGGTGGGCACCCAGTGTGCCATGGGGATTCATAGTGCCAAAATGGAGATTGGGCACCCTGATGTCAGTGGGGAGATGGGGAACATGGGGAGTGGGAAGGACAGCAGCAGTGGGAGGTTGCAGGAGTGTGTTCTTCACTGCCAGTGCTGGGAGGGAGTGGGGAGGACAGGAGCAGGGGCAGGGTGTGGGAGAAGTGCTACCCAAAAGGTGGCAGCAATGATGCAACTACACATGCATGGCACTCATGCATGTGTATTTGCAGTGAATGGCATGTTGCCATTCACAACATGGTGGTGCCAGTGTAACTGTGCATGCGTGTGAATCACACATGCACAGTTCTTGTCCCGGAATGCGGACATGTTTATTTTTTTTTTTAATTTTTATACTTGTAAGCAGGATGAGCAAAACTGCCCATTTTCACCAGTGACAAGTTACAAAACATACACAATTTTAGACATATTCAATAATTAACACAATACAAAAATACAAGAAACAATTATTTAACATGAACAAGTATCATTTTCTATCAACCAAAATTTCAATCTGGTTTTAAAAGACCAAATTGTCACACTCGCTACAATGTCAATAGGTAATGAGTAAAAAAAACAGGGGAGCTCTGTATAAAGTAGATTTCTGACCAGAAGCAGAATGAAACAATGGAATTTCATAAGTAAATTTGGTCTGGGATCTGGTACCACTAGAACTATAAAACCTAGGGAATAATGAAGAAACTACTGAAGATATTAGGCCACTTTTGACCTTGAACAACATTATAAACATTTAAAAAAAAATGTATATTTTTAAGTGATAAACTATGAGTATGCTTTAATAAAAAGCAATGGTGTGTTCGAAAGGGAGCATCAAGCATTAAACATAGAATAGAATTATAAGTTGCCATAAGTCTGCTAAGCAATTGGCCAGAGAAGAAGGAATAGATGACAATACCATAATCCAGGACACTCATTAAAAAACTATGGGCAAGTAAAAAACCTAGATTCCCTCATCAGAAACAGTTTAACTCTGTAAAGAGAGCCCAATCTCTGATGAGGTATTTTCCTTGGATTGTTTACACGAGATTCAAAAGTTAATTTAGAATTAAGGGTTACCTCTAGATATTTAAAGGTATCCACCAACTCCATCACATTTCCTTCCAGTTTAACAATTTGACATTAGTCCTGTGGCTCAATAGTCTTATGTGTAAACAACATGGCTTTAGTTTTACCCAAATTAAGTACCATGGAATTTAGATACAACCATTTCTGAAAGGAGTTAAAGTCAGATTGAGCCTCAGCCAGAGCATCCTTAGGGGTGGGACCCATACTATACTGTAAATTACTGCATTGTCAGCATACAATATCATTGATGAATGAGAACAAGCCAATGGGGCTGAATTCATATAGAGTAAAAAAAAAATCAAAGGACCAAGGATTGACCTTTGAGGCACCCCACATTTAATAATACTAGGAGGGGAAATACTGTCACCTATTTGAGTACAATGAGATCTATGAGAAAGGTAATCCTGATACCAGGAAATAACATTGTCAGAAAAATAAAATTTGGAGAGAATACCACTTAACAGAGCATGTTCGACCAAGTCAAAGGCCTTGGTGAGGTCCACAAAAAGTGCTGCAATAACAGCCAAAATAGTGCAGCTGTTATTCCGTAGTGGCCTATCGTGGTGGAGTGTTTCAAGCTCCATTGGACTTTTGGAAGGATACTTCCAAAAGTTCAACGGAAGGTTCCACGATTGGCAGGTTTTGTAAACTCCATCCACAGTCATAAAAATGCTTAACTTAAAAAAATGATAAACCACCTAATTAGATGACAGTTTAATACAAATTGTACTGTACTGATCTACAGTTATAAGCATGTTAAATGTATTCCAGTTGCATAACCTGTCTGGGCAATCACAACTGGTAACACTGTTTCAAAGTATCCACTATATTGTCAGCACTGTGCACACGTTACAGATCCCCCAAACCATTTTATTTACACTGTCAGTTCTTTGCTGTGTTCTAGTTTGAGCCTTGTGTGGAATGTAAGTTTTCATCTGATGCTAAATAGTCTTGATTGGGTTCGTATCTGGAGACCTTAAGTGAGAGGAAACAGTACAAAGTGTGTGAAGAAAAGAAAAAAGAATGTGTGCAAATATTAAAAAGCTAACTTTAGGGGATGCTAAAATGCCATTTTTCAGGCAGATTTGTGAGGCATATGGGCTGTGTAGATGAGAAACCGTTTCTCAACCATATTTACTTTAAAAAGTGAACTTTTATGTTTATAAAAGATATCAACATATTCTGGGAGGGCTGAAGCCCAAGGTTCAATGTGGGGGAATAGTTCCTCCCACATTCCAAATAAAGGTGAGCCACTTCCAGTAGCTCTTGCTTAGCACATTGTGAAACGCACCTGTGTTTGGTGGTGCTCTGGGCTTCCACGTGACTAGTGTGGCTGAGCTTCCTTCATTTTTTTGCCTACTTCCTCGCTGCTTTGTTTCTGCCACTGCCTTTCCTCTCTGTTTTGTTCATGTTTTGTCTCTCACCCCTTGTTTTGTCTGTGCCCCTCCTTCTTCTTTCCCTTTGCTTCTGTTCCTTGCCCCACCCCTGACCCGTTCCCTCTTTGCTCCTCCATTCCTCCTTATCCATTTCTCTGTCTCCCTGCCTTGTTTGTTTCCGGTTGCCTAGTGTTCCATCGTGCCTTTTTTGGGGGGGCAACTCTACCTCCTTTGCAGGGCCACTGCTTCATTTCTTGCCAGCACTTCCAGAGTGTGACATCATCCCTGAGCTCTCTACCCACAAGCCAAACATCGAACCACCACTTATTTCTACCTTGAGTCCATCGGTCAGGTTCTCATGAATGCTATCTGATTTGTTTGGAATAGTGTATCTGGGCATGTGCCCTCCTGAGCCATTGTTTCCTAAGTGTTTTTCTGTAAGTGTTCAGTATTTTAATTTTTATGGTTGCATGGGCGGAGCCCTGGAGTTGTTTTGGGATCACATCACTGTAGGAGAGAGAAGGGACCCTGAGCAGAATTGGTCTCCATCTTCTCTTACAGTGATGCAGTCTGCTGTCCACACCGCTGAGGTTGCTGGTGGTGTGTGGTGTCTCCTACGCCCCCATCCATGGATGGAGCTCCCCTCCACAGTACACTCCCCCTTCCCCGGTGCATTACTTTAAACAGGGATTCCAGTGATATTTGTAGCAATTGATGCTAGAGATGTGTGAAAAAAAAAATTCTGTCAGGGGAATTTCCGTGAAAGTCAAACTTTCGTTTCTGCAGAAGTTCAGAAATCATATCACCAACATTTGCAGAAATTCTGCCTTAAACATGAGGAATACATGTATGAACTGCAGGTTAATGTATTAAACTGTGGGGAAAATTCTGCAGAACTGATCACTGACAGTGGTCAGCTCTGTGTCTTTCTCCCTGCTGTTTAATACATTAACCTATTAACACCCCCCAATCTATCACTGCACACTGTACCCCACCCCACCCGCTAATCCCTGGCACAAAACAAAAAAAGCTAATTTCGCACACCTCTATCTATTGTGATGCAGTAAGTTAAGGCCATGCATAACTTCCATAGAAACACACTCAATATTCATTGTTTAAAAAAATAAACCTTTTGGGGTATTCCCATCTATGTTTCAATGATTCTGTTCCCTGGTGTCTACTGGTCCCCCCACCCATTGATCACTGGCACCAAATAAAAAAAGCCCATTCCCTGGTGTCTAGTGGTCCCCCCCCACCAGCTGATCACTGGCCCTATGTAAAAAATATACCTGTGTTATGTCTAGTGGTCCCCTCCCACCCTCCGATCACCAGCTTCAAGTCATAAAATCCATGGTCTCTAGTTGTCCCCTCCCACCTGTTGATCGTCACCCCCAAGTCATAGAAGTTTAAAATCCCTGGTGTCAAGTGGTCTCCCCACCTGCCGATTGCAGTTCCCCCCCAAAAAAAGCATTTAAATATATTTCCCTCCTTGGTATCTAGTGGCGCCCTTCCTATCCACGGTCCCATTTGTAAAATATTTTGCTCAAGTCATTCCAAATCCCTGGTGTCTACTGGATCACCCATACCCCCACACTGGCAGGTAGTCCCACACCACCCTGCTCCCCCCATCTTGATTCTGAGCGGGTGACCAACACAGCCCTCCTCTCTCCTCCACAGCTGGCCTCCCACTGAGCTGTCAATGAACAAGCATATACTTATACAAGCACACACTCATTCCTTGACAGCTCAGTGGGCAGCTAGCCATGGAGGAGAGAGGAGGGATGTGCTGGTTGTCCACTTATGGTCGAGATGGGGGGGAGCAGGGTGATGTAGAACTGAGACTACCTCCCAGGGTGGGGTGTGGGAGGTCCACTAGACCCCAGGGATTGGGAATGACATGAGGGAAATATTATACTAAGGGAATCTGGGGGTATGGAGGATGAGACCAGACCCCAGGATTGGGAATGACATGAGGGAAATATTATACTAAGGGAATCGGGGTATGGAGGATGGCCACTAGACCCAGGGATTGAATGACATGAGGGAAATATTATACTAAGGGAATCGGGGGGGGGGGTATGGAGGATGGGCCACTAGACACCAGGGAGGGATGGAAACATATTTAATTTTTTTTTTCAGGGAGGAACTGCAATTGATGGGTGGGTAGACCACTAGACACAAGGGATTTTAAACTTTTATGACTTGAGGGAGGCAGTCAGTTGGTGGGAAGGGGACAACAAGACACCAGGGATTTTATTAATTAGAGCTGGTGATTGATGGTGGTAGGGGACCACTAGACACCACAGGCATATTTTTCTAATGGGGCTGGTGGTTGGTGGGTGGGGGTGGACCACTAGACACCCTGTATTTTTTTGTATATAGGACTGATGATCAGCAGATGGGAGGACCACTAGACACCAGGGAATGGGCTTTTTTTATTTGATGCCAGTGATCAGTGGGTGTTGGGGCAACTAGACATCAGGGACCAGAGGAAGGAATTTACAGAAGGCAGGTCACCAGTGGGAGGGGAAAAAATACATTAAGAAATAATACATTAAACTGTGGATGGAATACATTCCACACTTTAAAATATTATTCCGCAGTTCAGTGAAAAAGTCTGCGGAAATGTGTGAAAATCCATGGAAAACAGTTGGAAAAATCCAATCCTGCCAATGGCGGAAACATAGAAACATAGACTTTGATGGCAGATAAGGACTGCTTGGCCCACCTAGTCTGCCCATTTCCCTACCTAGAGGATAAGCTGCAGATTCTATTTTACCAACAGCCTATTTCTTCCTACCCCCCACAAAAATTGCCTTATGTCTGTTCCATGCATTCTTGAATTCTCCCACAGTTTTAGACCCCACAACCTCCTCACGAAGGCTGTTCCATGCTTCCACCACCCTCTCTGTGAAAAAAATACTTCCTCACATTACCTCTGAGTCACCCCCCCATCTTCAAATTGTGTCCCCTTGTTCTTGCACATCTCTTTTTCTGAAAGATGCTACCCTCTTGGACTTTGTTGATTCCACTGAGGTACTTAAATGTTTCTATCATGTCCCCTCTCTTTCTCCTTTCCTCAAGGGTATACATATTAAGCTCCTTTAGCCTCTCCTTGTATGGCTTCTCTTGCAGACTCTGCACCATTTTAGTTGCCCCCCTCTGAACTGCCTCCATCCTGTCTATGTGTTTGTGGAGATGGGGTATCCAGAACTGAGCACAGTACTCCAGATGAGGTCTCACCAATTGTCTGTATAAGGGGATAACAACTTCCTGTTTTCTGCTGGTGATGCATCTCCCTATACATCCCAGTATCCCCCAGCCCTCTCTACTGCCTTCTCAGATTGCTTGCCAACCTTACGGTCATCTGATATGATTACCCCCAGGTCCCTTTCCTTTTTTGTTGTTGTTACTACCTCCCCCCATTGTGTAATCTTACCCTGGGTTTTTGTTTCCCAGGTGCATTACTTTGCACTTCTTTGCATTGAATCCAAGCTGCGATGCTGCTGACCATTTCTCCAACCTTGCCAAGTCCCTTCTCATCCTTTCTACGCCTCCTTGTGTATCAACCCTGTTGCAGATCTTTGTGTCATCTGCAAAGAGGCATACTTTTCCTTCCAGTCCCTCTGCAATGTCACTTATAAAGACTTTAAAAAGGACTGGACCCAGTACTGAACCCTGTGGTACCCCACTAGTAACCCCTCTTTCTTCAGCGGGGACTCCATTTACAATTACCTTCTGTGTCCTGTTGTTCAGCCAATGTTTTACCCAGGCTACCACCCTGGGACCCACTCCAAGGCTGGTTAATTTGACTACTAATCGTTTGTGTGGGACTGTGTCAAATGCTTTGCTAAAGTCTAGGTAGGCCATGTCCACAGCCCCTCCCTGGTCTACTGCTTTGGTCACCCAGTCAAAGAAATCTAGAAGATTCATCTGACATGACCTTCCTGCTGTGAACCCATGCTGCCTTGGGTCCTATGCCCCACTGGCCTCTAAGTGCTCAACAATTCTTTCCTTCAGAAGTGATTCCATCACTTTCCCTACCACAGAGGTCAAACTGACAGGTCTGTAGTTTTCTGCCTCTGTCTTGCTCCCACTTTCGTAAAGGGGAATCACATCAGCCTTCTTCCAGTCCTCAGGTACCACACCATCCTCCCATGATTTGTTATAAAGAGTAGTCAGTGGTGTTACTAGTTCTCTGCTTAATTCTTTTAGAATTCTGGGGTGAATTCCATCTGGCCCCATTGCTTTGTCCACCTACAGTTTTAGGAGTTCCTTCAGAACCCTTTCTTCTGTGAAAGGATTGGGATCGACCCCCCCTCTCCAGAGTGCTTCTGTTAATTGGATTAGGCATCTCTCCCGCTTTCTCTTTTGTGAATACTGAACAGAAGTATTCATTCAATATCCCTGCTTTTTCACTGTCACTTCTGTCCACCCACCATCCATTCTATACAGCCTCACTATCCCTCCCTTTGTCTTTCTACGCTCCCTGATATACCTATAAAAGTTTTTATCCCCCTTCTTAACTGAGTTGGCTATCTTTTCCTCAGTTTGTGCCTTTGCTATTCTGACTACCCTCCCTGCTCCCTTCTGCCTCAACTGGTACAGTTCTCTGTACAGCTCCTTCTGTGTTTTCTTATGCTTCCTAAATGCTATCTTTTTCTCCCTAACCTTCACCGCCACTTCTTTTGAGAACCATGGTGGCTTTTTCTTTCATTTTGATTTGTTTATTTGCTTCACATAAAGGCTTGTTGCCTCTGTGATGGCAGTTTTGATGTTTCCCCATTGTTGCTCCACCCCTCCTTCTTACCTGTTTGCTAGTGCTTTTCTAAGGCACTCTCCCATCTTGCCAAAGTCAGCCCTCTTGAAGTCCAGAACCCTCACTTTTGTATGGCTTGACTCTGTAGCTGAGTTTATCATGAACCACACTGTTTGGTGGTCACTTGTTCCCAAATGGCTACCCACTTCTAGATCTGAGATCCTTTCACTGTCCCCATTTGAGAGTATGAGGTCTAAGATTGCTCCCTCATGAGTAGGTTCCAAAACTAGCTGTCTGAGGCATGCCACCTGAAGGGCATCAAGAATGGCCCTGCTTTTGGATGTGGCTGCAGCAAAGGTGCTCCAGTAACATCTGGCATATTCAGGTCCCCAATCAACAATATCTCCTCTTTTTCTGCCATTCTAAGGATGCCTTCTATCATTTCCTTGCCCATTCCCTCCCACTGAGATGGGTGTCTGTAAACAACCCACATGCGGATTGTGGTGCAATTTCCTGTCTCCAGGGTGACCCAGAGTGTTTCATTTGCTCCCTGTTTACTCTTTAGTTTTGTTGCGTTGATCCCTTCCTTTACATAGAGAGCTACTCCTCCTCCTCTTTTACCCTCCCTGTCCCTCCTGTAGATCGTGTATCTTGGTATGTTGACATCCCAGTCATGGTTCTCTGTTTACCATGTTTCTGTGACTGCCACAATATCCAGGCAACCCTCTTCCATCAAGGCCACCAGTTCAGGGAGCTTGTTACACAGACTATTGACATTGGTACTCATCACCCTCCACTTTTGATGGCCTTACCCCTTTTTGCCCCATCCCTGTCCTTACTGCCTTTGGCTTTTTTCTACATTTACCTCTGTCCTGCTCCCTACTGATTTCTCTATGGTGGTGTCTACCTCACTTAGTACCCTGATTGTTTGGGGGGCTAGGATTTCCCTGCTTCTTTACAGTGCCTCCCCCCTTGGCTAGTTTAAATGCTTGCCAATGAAGTATTTAAACCTATCACCTAGGATCCTGGTTCCCCTCCTGGAGAGATGCAGACCATCACACCAATATAGGCCTGCATTCATCCAGGTGGACCCCTAGTCCCCAATGAAGTCAAATCCCTGAGCTCTGCACCAGTTTTACAACCACTGATTGAATCCCATGGTGTGAAGCACCCTAGTCTCATCTGTGCCATAGATAGGCAGCACCTTCGAGAAGGTTACCATGTGTGCTATTTGTCTAAGGCCCCTCCCCATCTCAACAAATGCTTCTTGAACTGCTCTGATCCCTTACTTAGCCAGGTCATTTGTCCCTAGGTGGACAATGACATCCAGCTCCATCTCCTGTGCAGCTGCTCCTATGATCCTGAGAATTCACTCCCTGTCCCTCCAAGTCATGGCGCCAGGCAGGCACCTTACCTCCCTCTCCCCTTCCTCCCCCAGTTCTACCTTCCTAACAATGGAGTCCCCCACCAGGAGTTGTTTCCTTCCCCTGTGGGGTCCCATGCCACCTTCCTGAGGGTCTCCTTTGTGGAGGTTCCTAGCATCCTCCTTGGTCTCCTTGGAAGTTTGGAAAAGTCTGCAGAATTTCTGAAATTTTGGCAAAAGTTACGTGAAAGCAGAATTTGCATATTTCACCCACCTCTAGTTGATGCACTCACCATGTGGTTCCTGATGTGGCAGAATGGTGAATCGCAATGCTGCCTTTCTGGAAATTTATAGTTATTGTCCCATTTTTTAAGTTTTAAAAGATGAGAGTGTACTTACTACTCCCAAAAATGGAGCTGAGCTGCAGGACTGGAAGGAACATCAGCTCCAGAAAGGACCTATTACAGTGTGTGGAAAACTGTTTTATTCAGTACAAGTGCCTTCTGCATTGATTGTGTATTCATTCTGGTATTTATTTTTTCAGTCACATATTATGTGCTGAAGCTGTGGCTATTGCTGTGCAGTGTGCTAAGATTGAATTCCGAGTTATGTTTCTGTCTGGCCTGTTACTGATCAGTGTCCTTCCATTGTGTGAGGCACTGTCACTTATGGAGTCAGTTTGACAGTTCTGTCAGTAAGTGGTGGGGGTTGCATCCATTCCAGTGTTGTGGGCTGTGAATTTACTGACATTTATTTATTTCATGCTTCCACTCTGTATACCTATATACATATAACTATGCATATCATTTAGTTGTAATTTCACTTTCCCTTCAAAAGCGATTCTGCATCTTTTTGGGTGCAGAATTCATACTGCAGTATCAGGTTGGACAGGGAGGTGGCAGTCCATTTCAAGGGCGGAATTTCTTGTTTTCACATACCATTAAAATTAGCACATAGGCAAGGTGGTCTAATAAATGACAAAACTGGGTCCCTAATGAAGTAAGAAAGTCACACTTGGCAGACTCCCATAGTCCACAATGTAATGGTCTTACTTGAGCAGTACAGTGAATGAGCAGTATGGTGAAAGGGCATAGTCTTAGCTAAGCCCCCCCCACACACACACACATCCTGACAGGCTGCACAGGCAGGTTTCTTATAAAATTATTTTGATTTCAGTGAAAGGTCTGCAATCTGTTTAGAATGCGTGGTGACAGTGAGCTGTGTATGCTGTGCCCCCCCCTTCTCCTTTGACAGTTCTTTCTGCCATTTATATTATTTTGGCTTACCAAATTATTAATTTCTGGTGTTAATTTCTCATGGAGAGCATGGCTTCTGCCTGCCTTGGTCCCTTAGTGCTTTGGCTTTCTGACCACTTATGGTTTGAACCGGTGGTGTTACTGTAATATTCTTCAATTTCTTTACTTTTTATTCCCCTTTCTTTTTTTGTTCAGTTGAGACCTCTGTGACTCTGATAGATAGTGTGGAATTATCGGTTTTTACTGTGTTGTGGCTCCCCCTTCCTTTTTAGTTTGCCATTTCCTACTAATAGCCTGCAATGCATTGACAAAGTCTTATGGATATTTCTTAATTTTTAGTGATGATTTTATATGGATACTATGGCTTTTTGCCACCATCATTTCCTTGCCTCTCACTATTAGTATATCTAGTTTACATACAGTATGTGGTTCTCACATGGTGTCAAACTTCAATTCACTGCTATCTATTTCTACACTTCTGTGCTTCTGCATTTGAGGATCTGGGCAAACAATATTTTTTTCATTTTTTTTTATTCCCTCATTCATGCCAAGTTCAACTCCATTTAATAATAAGGCATAGAGGGTGGAGGGAGTGCTAGCACCTGTATGATTCAGTATTGTAACTAGCAGCGTGTCTGTTCTACCCCTTGCTTAGTTTCCTGCTTCAGTAAGCACTCTGGTGCCTTCTCCACCTACCTCTCGTACCCACCACCCAAGATTACTAATTTGGAAGACGTTCTGAATGCCACTCAGACTGAAGAAGCACTGAAAATATCAGAAACAATGGTGATATCTGAGGGACAAGTTGGTCCCTGAACTATTTCAGCTAAATCAAACTGATATTTATTTTTCCCAATATGAACTGAGCTCACCTCAGTTTTCAAGATGCTTTAGAAGTGCTGGACTCGTGTCTAAGCTGCTATGCCTGTACAAGTAAATGATGATTTTTTTCCCTCTGTGTTTTGCACACTGACAGTTATGAATTATGAGTAGGTTAAACATATATGTGGACCTAGGGTAATAACAAGGAAATTTAAACTTTATTGTTCAGAAAGAATTTGAACTTGAAGTGTGATGAAGTTTTTATTTCCAATTCTACTGTTCTAGCACAAATTGTATGACACGGACTGGGGCTTTTATCTTTCAAAACACTTCAGATATTAATTTTGCACTGGGTACTGACTTAGCCTGAACACTCAAAGTGGCACAGCAGCCATGTTGGCTCTGATTAGAGCTCATTTATGATTGTTTACCACAGCATGCCTAGCACTGATGTTAGATTTGCTAGTCTGTCACAGTGTTCCATAAATTCATAAATAGTTTTTTGTCCTGCGAATTATGAACCTCATCTATACAATGCTGCAACAAGGGTTCTGTAGAATGTTTAGTGGCAATATAGCTTCGCTTTAAATAGCACTACCTCTGCTGACCTCATTCCATTGTGCACTGGTCCTGCCCCTTTTGGAGTTATTTCTCATTGTGGGTTCATGGTCCTTTTTGTTTTATTAAGATTTATGCTGCCTGTCATGACCAGAAGAAACCTCAGGCAATTTCATTGCTGTTGTACTTCCAGGTTTAAAGCTATTTACACTCATTACTTATCCTCCTAGCACACCCATGTCTTATGCCTTTTGTGTCTGTCCTGTTTTGCTTCTTGTTCCATTACAGCATATATGTTTCAACCTCCTCAAGCTATACTCAGTTCTCCTTCCTTGCTCTGTTTCCTTCCTCCACTCATTATTCCTGCATTGCTCCTCTTTCTACCTCACAGCTGCCAGCTGTCCTTTCCTCATAAAGCCCATACCAGCAGCCTAACGCATCCATCCCTAAATCTGCCTTAAGAGGTATCATAGTGCAGGTCAGCTTACCTGACCCACCAGAGATGGGAGCCTGTTTCATCCAACTACATTCTCTGTCAATTCCAATTGTTACCAGCAATCTGACAGTCTCTGTCAATAACATTACCTGGTGGGGTATCGAGTGAAGGTAGGCTTGCCCCATCTACAGGGGATCAGAGTTCTGTTCATCATTTCCAGTTTCTACCATCAGTCCCTCCTATCTAGTGTTCTTACAGTCTCTGTCCCTAGCTCTGCCTAGGAGGGCATTGAGTGAAGGTGGGCTTGTCCTGTCTACTGAGGATGGGAGTCTGTGTCATCCATCTTCATATTCTACTGAATCTGTTCACTACCCATTATATCTGTCAATAATCTCAGACAATCATTTCAGTCAATCATTGCCAATACCTAACCGATGGCCTCTGGCTTCACCCTGCCTCCTCATATCTAATGCTTCATAGTTGACCCTCCATCCCTAACTCCTGCTTTTGGCATTAAGTGAAGGTGGGATCACCCTGTCTCCCAGGGATGGGAGCCTGCTTCTTCCAATCACATCATCTACCAAATCCATTCTCTTCAGCATCATTCAGTTAACTTCCCCATGCCTGGGCCATGCCAACCATTCTCCTGTCTCCCAACTCAGAAGACAGTCCTGCAGGATCACCCAGGCCTTATTCCTTTGCTTCCTCAGCTCATCCATGGACTTTGGCCACAACCTCCCCTACTGAAGACTGGAGTGTTCTAGCCTAGTGGCTGTGCTGCAATTGCCAAGTTATCCTGTACTCGATTTCTGCTTACTCCCTGGATTTATGTATTTTGTCCTTGCTCTTTCACCTCTTACCCTAAAAGGTCTACCTGCCAATGCCCATTTTCATGGACTCTTGTCAGCTGCTTCTTGCTTCTCCATCTCTCTGGCATCTCTGTGGCATATCTTGGAAGTGCAGCTGTTATGGTATGGTTCATGTTCCATTCCACTACTCAAGCAGCCCAGGGCTTTGGCACATTTGCTTCCATAACTTTTTTTTTTTTTGCATTTCCATGTTTGCCACCATCCATCACTCAACCATCTGTTCAATTATGTATGTACAAGAAGGCGGCCACCAATGGATGAAACTGGAGACAAACAACAAAGAAATCACAGAAGAAGCACTCAGAACGGCTGCCCAGTAATGGACATAAATTCACATCCAATGCTTGGAATATATTAAAACAGCTTAATAAGATAGCTGAAGCAAGCAGCAGTTAAAAAGCCACAGATGTATGTTTCATGTCGCAAAGATGCTTTTTCAATATAATGTTAGCTCATACAAAGACACACACTATATAGTCCATAATTCAATTAACACTGCAATCATTGAAATAAATAAAACACACTAAAAATCAATCAGAGCAATCAATACAAAGCACAGGCAATCCAAATTGCTAGGTACTTCACATTACATGAACACATACTAATTAATTAAAGATCACCAAATAGTGAAATACATGGAATATACAAATCACAGTGCTAGATGCATAGGAAAAAACATCATAGATAGAATCATTATAACAACAAGATATGGTATAACAATAATTTACTTAAGGTAAGGAATGATACTGAACATTGCATTCAAACCTTTCTCCCTATGTGCTCCTAACAGGCACTGCCATTTACTTTCAGCATCTAGGATCTTATTGTTCAAATCCCCCCCCCCAACTTCCTAATGAAACCTTTTCAAGACCTTGAAATTTAAACATATGTCCATTATCTTTATGTACTACATGTAAAGCTAACGCATTTGTAATGTCCTTGTTAGCAATACTGCATATATGTTCAGCTATTCTATTTTTAAAAACCCTTTGAGTTTTCCCAACATAAAAGTCTTTACAAGAACATTGCACCAAATATATCACATTTGCAGTAGAGCAACTAATAAAGTCACGGTTAAAATATTCTTTGTTTGTAACAGGGTGTTGCAACATCGAACCTGTATTCAAATACTGACAAAAAATACAGTTGCCACAACGAAAAGTCCCATTTGGCAATGTTGCCTGCTTCTGATTCTTGGGTAGTTCAAAGTGACTGCTAGTGACCATGTCAGCAATATTCTTGCCTCTTCTGTAGGTCATCCTAGGAGGAGCTGCCACATGTTTAGACAATCTGGGTTCCAACGTTAAAATATTCCAATGCTTCAAAAGAGTATCCGAAATGGCTGAACTTTGTGGTGTGTAATCTGAAATGAAATTAACTCTCGTAAAGTCTTTATGATCATATTGACACTGCTGAAAATTATTACTTTTCTTATGAAGTAAAGTATCCCTATCCATATAACTAACAAGGTTCTGAGACTTTTCAAGTAATATTTTATTATAGCCTCTACGTTTAAATTTGTCCATAAGAAATTTGACATCCGAGGCATATTGCTTATGTGAAGAGGTATTTCTTTTTAACTGCATCATTTGTCCCTTAGGTATGTTGTCAGGAATATGTCTAGGATGACAACTACTGTATAACAGTAGAGAATTCCTGGCTGTTTCTTTAGTAAATAATCTAGTCTCTAACCTATTTTGTTCATTCTTACTAATACTAAGATCTAAAAATTGAATCTCAGAAACTTCCACCCTCTTAGTGAAAGTCAAATTTTGATTTGTTGATTCTAAATAAAGAATGAATCTATCCAATGTACAAATATCGCCTCTCCAGATGAGCAATATATCGTCAATAAAACGCACATAAAACACTAGATCGTGGAAAAAGGGGTTCAAAAACAACATAATGTTTTTCCCACTGCATCAGATAAATGTTAGCATAATTGGGGGCGAAAAGACATCCCCATGGCGGTACCCTTAAGTTGCAGAAGAAAAAGAATTATCAAACATAAAAACATGTTAGTCAGAACCAATTCAGTTAGAGTGATTAAACACTCCACAAATGAACTAGTAAAATTCATAAATACACAAAGAGACATGTACAGAGCTTCAAGCCCCCCCTAATGGGGGATATTAGTATAAAGCGCAGCCACATCTAAAGTGACCAAAAGGTCTCCTTTTTGAAGAACCACATCTTTAAGTCGCAAAATCACATCTGTGGTATCTCATACATGTAAAGGCCACAGAGGAATGATTTGTTTAATATGTTGATCCACAAATTTTGAAAGGGGTTCAGTGACAGAACTTATCGATGCAACTATTGATCTAACCGGTGGATTTACAGGATCCTTATGGATCTTAGGCAGACCATATAGAGTGGGACATACTGGAAATTGAACAGTAAGGTAATCATAAAGATGTTTCGAAAATAAACCATTCATAAACATATCATAAAGAATCAAATCAATTTGTTTTTTACATTCCAAAGTAGGGTCTGCTGGCAATCTTTTATAATATATAGGATTGTTTAACTGACTTAACATTTCTAACTGATACTTAACTTTGTCAAGTACAACAATTACACCCCCCTTATCTGCACTTTTTATCTCCATAGATGTGTTGTTACGTAGAGAACTTATTGCTGCTCTTTCCTCATTAGTACAGTTGTTATAACGTGATGAGAAACCTCTAGATGTGAATTCCAATATGTCCTTTTCGCAAGCTTTAAAGAACACATTCACTATTGGATTTTTGGGGGATATAAACAGATGGTTTCTTTAAAGACTCCATACTAGAAAAATGTTCATAAACCGTAGCTTCAGCAGTTGATTCATCCCGTATCTCTGGAGAAAACAGAGCCTTTCAGTCCAAATTCCTAACAAACTTATGCAAGTCCAATATAGTCTGAAATTCATTGAATTGTGTGGTTGGTACAAAATTAAGTCCTTTCTGAAGGATAGCAGTCTCAGAATCTGTAAGTGTATAGGATGATATATTCACTTCCAAGGTATCCTGTGGAATACTTAATTCCACTGTGCTCTCCTTCTGTTCTGTCGACTCCAACTCTTTCTTCGATTCCAATTGCTCCTGTGTCCAATACCTTCAGTTCTTGCCCCGTGTACCTCTTCTGGTCCTTCTTCTCGAAACTGTACAACTCATAGGCTCCTCCTCAGATATTTGGGAGCTGTAGGTAACTCTGGTAAATTCAGATACATTTTCTTCCATACCTCCTCACCCCCTAAATTCAACATTCTCTGTTTCTGTTGTGGAAAGACTTTTGTTTTTTTCTAATAGCTCTTGTTCCAATATTAGCTGTTGTAAAGGTCTTTCCACTGGTGCCTGAGCTAAACTTGATGGATCCTGTGAGTTCGGGGAAGGGAGAAGTTAAAATCATAGCATTTTTTCTCAAGTTGTTATGCTCTGGAACAGCTTGCAATGTCCAAGTATCACTATGTAAAGCAGCGTTTCCATCTGAATCCGAATCTGAGCCACTAGTATAAACATCATAGTTACGTTTTTTAAGAATAGATTTGATATGTCCAGTAGTTTTCTTACTCCATTCAAAAATACGGCCCTCAGCATAATCTCGCTTGTCTCTTTCAAACTTGGTCTCCTTAATTTTTCTAATTCTAGCATCATGTCTGTGTATAGTGGAAACTAATTGTTCCCTGTATTTAACATACTCAGCATCATGTTGGAACAGCCGTGCTTGTTGCTCCTTTGCTAAAATCAATTCTCTAATTTCTTTTTCTTGTTCATCACCATCATCAAGTATCAATTGAATAAGACCAGCACTGTAGTTAAGACAATGTGTTTGTCACTTCTTCAAAAACGGGGTTTGATCTTGACCAAATGCAGGCTGTAAATTAAATCTTAAGCCTCTGGGAGCTCGATGGACAGTTAAATAGGCAGACATAGTAACCTTTTGCCAATATAAATGTCTGGCTTTCAGCACCACCTTTTCTAGTTGAATAAAAGCTTGTTTAATAGTAAGTGGCACTTCCTGTGTGCCAACATCACTCAATTCACTAAACGGCTCCCTTTGGTTCAATTTATCCAGCAGGGGGTTAACATCCCCTTTTCTAAAAAATAAGGATTCCACAAATTCATCTTTTTTAGTAGTATTTTCAATATTCACAGATGAACAATCTACAATTGTGTGTGTGGTCATATTAAAAGGATACATATCTGTGTACTCACGAAATATAGAAGGAATGCTGCTTGCCATATCCAAAGGATTGTTATCCATCCCACCATATGCCATGGTGCTAATGGTACATGAAAAGTCGATTCCGTTGTGCCTGCCACAAGAGAATATGTATGTACAAGAAGGTGGCCACCAATGGATGAAACTGGAGCCAAACAGCAAAGAAATCACAAAAGAAGCACTCAGAACGGCTACCCAATAATCAACATAAATTCACATCCAATGCTTGGAATATATTAAAACAGCTTAATAAGATAGCTGAAGCAAGCAGCAGTTAAAAAGCCACAGACATACGTTTCACATCGCAAAGACACTTTTTCAATGTAATGTTAGCTCATACAAAGACACACACTATATAGTCCATAAGTCAATTAACACTGCAATCATTGAAATAAATAAAACACACTAAAAATCAATCAGAGCAATCAATACAAAGCACAGGCAATGCAAATCACTAGGTGCTTCACATTACATGAACACATACTAATTAATTAAAGATCACCAAATAGTGAAATACATGGAATATACAAATCACAGTGCTAGATGCATAGAAAAAAACATCATGGATAGAATCATTATAACAACGAGATATGGTATAACAATAATTTACTTAAGGTAAGGAATGATACTGAACATCGCATTCAAACCTTTCTCCCTATGTGCTCCTAACATCCTTTGGATATGGCAAGCAGCATTCCTTCTGTATTTCGTGAGTACACAGATATGGATCCTTTTGAGAAAAAATGCTATGATTTTAACTTCTTCCCCTTCCCCAAACTCACAGGATCCATCAAGTTTAGCTCAGGCACCAGTGGAAAGACCTTTACAACAGCTAATATTGGAACAAGAGCTATCAGAAAAAACAAAAGTCTTTCCACAACAGAAACAGAGTATGTTGAATTTAGGGGGCGAGGAGGTATGGGAGAAATTGTATCCTAATTTACCAGAGTTACCTGCAGCTCCCAAGAATCTGAGGAGGAGCCCACGGTTTGTACAGTTTCAAGAAGAAGGACCAGAAGAGGTACACAGGGCAAGAACCAAAAGTATTGGACGCAGGGGCAATTGGAATCAAGGAAAGAGTTGGAG
Organism: Neoceratodus forsteri; assembly: GCA_016271365.2. NCBI lineage: Eukaryota > Metazoa > Chordata > Ceratodontiformes > Ceratodontidae > Neoceratodus > Neoceratodus forsteri. The sequence continues at coordinate 204,652,489 of CM057454.1, forward strand.
TCGACGGAACAGAAGGAGAGCACAGTGGAATTAAGTATTCCACAGGATACCTTGGTAGTGAATATATCATCCTATACACTTACAGATTCTGAGACTGCTATCCTTCAGAAAGGACTTAATTTTGTACCAGCCACACAATTCAATGAATTTCAGACTATATTGGACTTGCATAAGTTTGTTAGGAAGTTGGACTGAAAGGCTCTGTTTTCTCCAGAGATACGGGATGAATCAACTGCTGAAGCTACAGTTTATGAACATTTTTCTAATATGGAGTCTTTAAAGAAACCATCTGTTTATATCCCCCCAAAAAATCCAATAGTGAATGTGTTCTTTAAAGCTTGTGAAAAGGACATATTGGAATTCACGTCTAGAGGTTTCTCATCACGTTATAACAACTGTACTAATGAGGAAAGAGCAGCAATAAATTCTCTACATAACAACACATCTATTGAGATAAAAAGTGCGGATAAGGGGGGTGCGATTGTTGTACTTGACAAAGTTAAGTATCAGTTAGAAATGTTAAGACAGTTAAACAATCCTATATATTATAAAAGATTGCCAGCAGACCCTACTTTGGAATGTAAAAAACAGATTGATTTGATTCTTTATGATATGTTTATGAATGGTTTATTTTCGAAACATATTTATGATTACCTTACTGTTCAATTTCCAGTACGTCCCACTCTATATGGTCTGCCTAAGATCCATAAGGATCCTGTAAATCCACCAACTAGACCAATAGTTGCATCGATAGGTTCTGTCACTGAACCCCTTTCAAAATTTGTGGATCAGCATATTAAACAAATCATTCCCCCGTGGCCTTTACATGTACGAGATACCACAGATGTGATTTTGTGACTTAAAGATGTGGTTCTTCAAAAAGGAGACCTTTTGGTCACTTTAGATGTGGCTGCGCTTTATACTAATATCCCCCATGAGGGGGGTCTTGAAGCTCTGCTCATGTCTCTTTGTGAATTTACGAATTTTACAAGTTCATTTGTGGAGTGTTTAATCACTCTAACTGAATTGGTTCTGACTAACAATGTTTTTATGTTTGATAATTCTTTTTCTTCTACAACTTAAGGGTCTTTCGCCCCCAATTATGCTAACATTTATCAGATGCAGTGGGAAAAACATTATGTTGTTTCTGAACTTTTGAATCCCTTTTTCCACAATCTAGTGTTTTATGTGCATTTTATTGACAATATATTGCTCATCTGGAGAGGCGATATTTGTACATTGGATAGATTCATTCTTTATTTAGAATCAACAAATCAAAATTTGACTTTCACTAAGAGGGTGGAAGCTTCTGAGATTCAATTTTTAGATCTTAGTATTAGTAAGAATGAACAAAACAGGTTAGAGACTAGATTATTTACTAAAGAAACAGCCAGGAATTCTCTACTGTTATACAGTAGTTGTCATCCTAGACATATTCCTGACAACATACCTAAGGGACAAATGATGCGGTGAAAAAGAAATACCTCTTCATATGAGCAATATGCCTCGGATGCCAAATTACTTATGAACAAATTTAAACGTAGAGGTTCTAATAAAATATTACTTGAAAAGTCTCAGAACCTTGTTAGTTATATGGATAGGGATACTTTACTTCATAAGAAAAGTAATAATGTTCAGCAGTGTCAATATGATCATACAGACTTTACGAGAGTTAATTTCATTTCAGATTATACTCCACAAAGTTCAGCCATTTCGGATACTCTTTTGAAGCATTGGAATATTTTAATGCTGGAACCCAGATTGGCTAAACATGTGGCAGCTCCTCCTAGGATGACCTACAGAAGAGGCAAGAATATTGCTGACATGGTCACTAGCAGTCACTTTGAACTACCCAAGAATCAGAAGCAGGCAACATTGCCAAATGGGACTTTTTCGTTGTGGCAACTGTATTTTCTGTCAGTATTTGAATACAGGTTCGATGTTTCAACACCTTGTTACAAACAAAGAATATTTTAATCGTGGCTTTATTAGTTGCTCTACTGCAAATGTGATATGTTTGGCGCAATGATCTTGTAAAGACTTTTATGTCGGGAAAACTCAAAGGGTTTTTAAAAATAGCATAGCTGAACATATACGCAGTATTGCTAACAAGGACATTACAAATGTGTTAGCTTTACATGTAGTACATAAAGGTAATGGACATACGTTTAAATTTCAAGGTCTTGAAAAGGTTTCATTAGGAAGTCGGGGGGGGGATTTGAACAATAAGATCCTAGGTGCTGAAAGTAAATGGCAGTGCCTGTTAGGGAGCACATAGGGAGAAAGGTTTGAATGCGATGTTCAGTATCATTCCTTACCTTAAGTAAATTATTGTTATACCGTATCTCATTGTTATAATGATTCTATCTATGATGTTTTTTTCTATGCATCTAGCACTGTGATTTGTATATTCCATGTATTTCACTATTTGGTGATCTTTAATTAATTAGTATGTGTTCATGTAATGTGAAGCATCTAGCGATTTGGATTGCCTGTGCTTTGTATTGATTGCTCTGATTGATTTTTAGTGTGTTTTATTTATTTCAATGATTGCAGTGTTAATTGAATTATGGACTATATAGTGTGTGTATTTGTATGAGCTAACATTACATTGAAAAAGCGTCTTTGTGACGTGAAACGTACGTCTGTGGCTTTTTAACTACTGCTTGCTTCAGCTATCTTATTAAAGCTGTTTTAATATATTCCAAGCATTGGATGTGAATTTATGTCAATTACTGGGTAGCCGTTCTGAGTGCTTCTTTTGTGATCTGTTCAATTATGTCTCCTGCATCCAGCACTCAATCTCTTATTTGTTCTAATCTCCTGCATCCAGCACTCAGTCATGTATTTGATTACATCTTCTCATTTAGCTGCCTTATTCTCCTCCCATGGCTGGCATTATTGCTTCTGTCTGGTGTTCCAAGGATTATACATTCCTCTCACTGAAGAGAAAACCCCGGTCTAGTGACATCCCTTGAACTGCACGACATCTTGAACTGAGACAGTATGGAAGCAAAAGTACCCCCAAGAATCTCCACAGGATCATTCCTCAGTACCCTATTGCATTTGGACCCTGTAGAAGCTTTTACCCCCAACCAACTCCACAGAATCATTCCTAAGTCATCTTATTGGATTCAGACTGTATGGAAGCCATTACCTCCTGATATGCCCAGCAAGATCCAAGCTATAGTGGAGTCCTCTTCAAACCAATGGAAATGTGAACCTACTTCCCTCCTAGGATACCACTACAGCAGTATAACCATACTTCTTTAACAGAAGTCCTTCACGTCCTACCTATTGGCACTTGTACCATCAGTTTTTAAATTGCACCATCATATCCAATTCTTGGAAGCAGCCCATCTAATTGACCTTGTCTTCCTACTCATACCTTCCTGGAACAGTAATCCAATGTTCTTTATAGGCCCTTCCTCCATCTAGCAGCTCATAATATGCACCAAAGCATCTCCAGTGCATAACTATCTTTGCACAATCTCAAATCACTGCTCCTAGGCCTCAGGACAACATAATACTTTACAAAGTCATCTACACCTCCTCTTCAGGATTCACCAATCATGCCAGTTGCCTTCCTAGGGATCCCGTCAATCCCATCTGACAGTATATACCTGTCCTCATACTTATCCCAGTGAATACCATCACCAAAGTCAATTCTTTGTTCCATGCCACCACGCTACTCATGTGCAACTGACTTGGTCATCTCTTATCACATTTTATCACTGCAATGATTCTACATTAGACTATGCAATCGACTCGCTCTATGAGTTATACCATTTTTGATATCAAACCTTTCAGTGTCTCCTTAGTCAGCAGACTCAGTTATGATTCCTCCGTCTTCTATGCATTACCACAATATGTTGGACTTTAATCAATTGCAAGCCAATGCCATGTGGGCCTCTATAGCTCCTATCACTGAACTATTTATACTACAGCGTGAAACATATCAATCATCTTGTCCATCACAGTCTTTCCTCAATATTGATCACCTAAACCATATACTTGATTTTGTAATTCATCATCAAGCATTGAAACTGTCATATAGAACAATTCAGCTATACCTATTAGGTATCCATTTCTTGCCTTTACAGCCTACTATATCCTCACCTTCATGTTTTGCAATTCTCCAGTTACACTCTTCAACTAGGTATCCAAATAGCTTTATTTGCCATCCCTGTGAATGTTACTTTACCATTTTTTGTAACAGTTTTGACACCCAAATTTCAACGTCATCTTTTTTATGGCCTACCTGCTGAATATGACAGGTGACAATTATAAAATATGCAACAAAGTGTAATTTTGCGCCACTACTGCAAACTCACATTTTGGGCAGGATTTGAAAAATTACAGCTGTTGGGTTCATGAGGTTGTGTGAAAATAATGGCTAGCTTATACATTTGGGGTCACAATATTGAAAATTACCAAACTTATGAGAAAGCTTTGAAAAAATGTCAACATACCTTCATGACTTTTTTTTTTTTTTATACTTTAACATTTTCAGCTTGGTCTTCTTATGACCCCACCTAATGAACCTGGTAGGTGAATATTTTCAAATTTCATCAGAAACATGATTTTCATGCCATAAGTGCAAAAACACATTTTGGCCTGGATTTGAAGAATGGCAGCTGTCACGTTCATGATGTGGTGTAGAAAAACAGCTATGTTGAACATCTGGAGTCAGAATATTGAAAACTGCCAAAGTTATGAGACAGTGTTGAAAAATGTCAATGTACATTCATAATTTTGTTGTTTTTTTAATATTTGTACCACACACTTTCAAAACCACCTTCTTACAACCCCACGTCATGAACCTGGTAGGTGAAAATTTTCAAATCCCACCTGAAAGGTGACATTGCAATGTTACTGCAAAATCACCTTTTGGCTAGGATTTGAATAGTTTCCCCTACAATGATCATGAGGTGGGGTCCCAAATAGGCCATGTTGAAAGTTTTTGGGAAAATCATAAGTAAGGATTACAAGTTTGAAATGTATCAAAATACTTTGACAACATACCTGATTTCCTCAGTTCCTGGTCTGGCATTTAAGAGTAAAGATGTGTCTTCAGTTCAGAGGGGATTATGGTGTTGGACCCCTAGTAGGTAAGTAAGGGGTGTAGGGCTGAGGTGGTGGGTGCTGAGTAAGAGGGACAGGTGGGGGAGGGTGACAGTGGCAACAACAGACATTGAGGGACCATTTTCCTTTTTAACAGGGTTTAAAAAAAAAAAACTATTAGGGACAACTTTCTTTATTTGAGATACTGTAAACCCAAGACAATCCAGCACCATGACCTGAGTCTGAATATAAACAGGCCAGGCATTAGCATTCTTGCCAAAGAACCTTGCAGTAATTTAGGCTTAGCAGTAAGTAATGTAGAACTGGTAGTTGGAATAATGTAGGGAAAAGCCATTCCCTAGTGGCCTGGAATAACCCAGGTGGGGCTAGCTGACAGGGACCTGGATAAACTCAGGCCAAAGTAATGACAGTAGATAACATAGGCTTGAATGGCCTAGCATGACCTGAAATAATTTTACATATAAGCAATAGAGACAAGATCTAAGCCGAAGAAAACTAGTTAGATATTTCTGATTCATATTTGCCTTTTACCAACCCACATTTCTTACACTTTTCTTATATTTAGATACAAGGAAATTTACTAAGCAACTCTACTGGTTCGTAGTTTGCCACATTCTCATAGCCATAGGAAGCCAGTTTTCTGTTAATTCACAGCCACAACAAACCAGTTTGCTGTCATTTTTCCACAGCATTTAGTCTATGATTGGAAGGAAAATAACAGCAGATTTAAGCAACTACAATTAGTGTTGTGCAAAACTGAAATATTTCACCTGGTGAAATATTTCACAGAATTCTGCAATTACGCTAAATTTTTCACTAAGGTGAAGCGAACTTTTGCCTGGTTTTCAGATTTTGTGTAATAGAAAATTTTGCTTAAAATGCGTTGGTCAAACAATTTTGCCCATTAATGCTTAAAATTTCACCTTGTGGTGCAATTTTGCCAGTGCAACTTCTGATTTTGCTGGAGAAATTTTGCTCCAAAAGTGAAATTTGCAATGCATTGTGGGTAAATATGTCAAATGCCAGGTGCAGCTTGTTTACAACTCAATCTGCTGTGTGTTGAGTTGGAAAGTAGTCTGTCATGGGGCATCAGAGCCAAGAAAACCTTTTAAAAGCTCTTTAAAACTTGTTTTTGAGAGCTAATTGCTCCAAAATATACCATTTTTTTTCCTAGTGCTGCTAGGGAACATTTTCTAATTCTGTGGATTTTTTTCATAATACTTAGTTTAACTAGGTTTTACTTTTCTCTGTGTCTTTGAAGGGATTGAGAGGGATAGGGTAGAAGTGTGAAGCAGTACATGCTATTTCTAGCTTTTTAGAAACAGATTACTCACAAATTGTGTTATTTTTTATTATTTCTTATTAATTTTGCTATATCGTGACAATTTTTTTCTCTGAAAAGTTAATCCGTCCTGTCTGAGAGTTCCTGCCACTGGTAGCATGTGTTATATATACCATTCTTCTGCTTTTGGTTGTGATTGTGAATTCTAAAGTTTTAAAAACACAGAGCTGATCTGTTATTTTATGTTTTTTTTGTTTGTAGTTAGTTCTTTTTGCTGGAGTGTTAACCTATGTCACTTAATCTGTGAAAATCAACAGTTCTATATTTTTTTGTATTGAAACTTAAGTACTTTTACTTGATCACTTGAACATGTCCATTTACAGTTTCACTGCTTTGTTGAATTGTTCCCCTGCATTTTATTGCTGGAGCTTGCCTCTGCATGTTGTGTGGTGTTCCTCTTTTAGTTGACTTACCTTACCCTTTCTCTGTTACAGCATTGCTTGTTTAACATCTGACGTACGCAAGATAAAAAACTACATATTAATATAATAGTTTTCAAGAGATTGCTTGCTGATCCCTCTCGTCTAGACCACTACCATATTGTGGTATTCGCCTTTGTCAATGTTTTACAGTTGTCTCTGCCTTATATAATAAAAAAAAAAATAGTGGTATTACCTAAGTAATAACACATTACAGTACTTTAATTATCCAGACACAGGTGATCTGTATTTAAAGTCGGTCACTTGTGCCCTTTTTCCTTGTGTGTGTTGCTTTAATTCCTGTTTTGGGAAAGAAAAAGCCACCTTTTTGTTTTTACTACCAAACATGGTATTAAGTTGTACTCTAAGTGCTGCTACCTGTCCTGATTGTGTTTGGACTTATAAGGAAGCCAGTACTCTAGGTGTGACATGTGAGGTATTATTCACACAGTTAGTAATACATCCTTTCCTGATATACTCCCAGAGAAAGGCAAAGCTTTGAAGCAGAAGCCATCAAAAATGCCTGCTAAAAGATGGCTTAGTACAAGGGGGAAATGTGGCAGGGGGATGAGGGAGCTAAGAAGTCTACTGAAAAGAGTACAACTTCAGTTACAGTTCCACATAGCAGTGAAAGCACACATATGTCTGCATCAGTGTCTTCTGCTGTGAGCTCTGGTGGTGCTGCAGGTACCAGCAAATGAGTTGTTGGTAGTACTGGCATACCTGTATTTTACTTTTTTTAGGCTCAAACTGTTGCATCCATGCTAGTGGGGGATGATGACAGTGAAAAGAAGGGAGGCACTGACACCACCACAGGAACAGTGGTCCAGTAGGAGGGTGATGTCTATCAGTGTGACTGTCTCTGTTACTGCTGAAGTTGGTGATGACAGTGTTCAACCAGGGTCTAATAATCCTGGAATTAGGAATAGTCAACCCCCTGAGATGGTTGCAGAGAAACAAAAAGGTGCCATGTTGCAAGAAGACAGTGATAGGGAGGAGGAGAACAAGGACATCATCACTATTGGTGGTGATGATGATGACAACTGGGATGATCCCACATTGAAGCCTGAGTTAAAAAAGGTCAAGGGTGATGTAGGCCATTTACATGCACAGCCCATGGGTGGTCAGTATGTCAACAAGCCTATTAGCAAACCTCCAAGCAGTCAAGTCACCACTCCACCCCCCCACAAAAGTACTCTTATGGAAGTGATGAGAGCAGCCCCAAAACCACACATTTTCACACCTGTTTCTGAACTATCCTAGTCCCAGAATCATCTGAAATCCAGAGGTCAAAAGTCCCTAGTTTGGGACTTTTATGTGCTTGATCCTGCTGATGAGACCATTACGATATGCCAACTTTATCAAGCACATGTTAGTCAGGGAAAAAGGGAAGCCACATAGGCACCAGTGGCCAACATGCCCACCTGAAAAACAAGCACCTGCTGAGATGGCAGCAACATCAGAAGGATGCCAGAGCTGTTGGTGGCATCTCCCTAAGCAAGTTAAATGTAATAGAGGAAGAAGAGCAGGAGGGGGGCAGAGTGGGTCAGTGGTAGATGAGGAGGGTGAGCAATCTCTTGCTCTTTCTAGTAGTGGGCATGGCAGTGAAGATACCAGTCACAGTACCAGTTCCTTGAGTCAGAAAAGTACACCACCACACCCACAAATAACCAAAATAACTGGTTTCATGCAGTCTACACAGCTCCAAGAGTCAAGTGTTACCCCTTAAAGAACATCATTGCTGCCACAAGTACAGCTTTCTTATTGAACAGCCCCAAAGATGCAGCCCACTTTGAAGACCATCCTTGAGCAGCAGACAAAGTACCCCCCAAACATGCTGCTGCATGAAAGTTAAATGCTGCCACTGCTGAAATGCTAGCCATCGATCTGTTGCCATTCTCATTTGTGGAGAATGTTGGTTTCCGCAGGTTGATGGCACGTGCCTGTCCCAAATGGCAGGTTCCATCATGAACCTATTTTTCTAAGTGTGCCATGCCAGAGCTGAACAGTAAAGTGGCTGATTCCATTAGATATGCATTGAAGCGTAGTGCATCACAATATATCCATCTTAGCATGGATATGTGGACCAGTGGATAAACAGCAGGAAGATCGTATATATGCATAACAGCACACTTGGCACAGTTGTCTGGGGTGGTACTTGATTTTGGGCCTCGCAAAACCTGCATAAAGCAGAATTGTGGTGGTAGCAACACTCCTGGTATTTGTCAGCATGGGACCCTGAGTATGACAAGTGTTACTGGTTCTAACACACCTGAGAAAATGCTTAATGTTCTGCTGTCGGAGATTGATGGGCTGCTACACACACAGTCACTCATAGCAGAATTCATCGCAAGTGATAATGGCTCCAATTAGTGAAGTGCATTCGATGGTGTTTTTTTCAGGGTGCCCTGTCTGGCACACTGCCTTAATCTTGTTGTTCAGCAGTTTCTCAACCATAAGGACATTAAGGAAACAGTTACTGTCACCTGTCACATCTTACTGGATCCATGCTACAAACGTGGCCTGCTTTCCATAAGTGAAGGAGATCAGCGAGTACAAAAGTTGACAGAAAACCTCATTAGAATGATACATGCTGCACTCATGAAAAAGGCATGCACTGCGGCCAAAGAAGGTGTTGCTACCACCATCAGCGGCTCAACGGAAACCCAATCCAAGAAAATGGGCAAGGCTCAGCAGAAAACAGCAAGCAGTCACATTGGTGGTGTTCTCTTTCAGGTGGGAATGGAAGATATGGAGGAAAAGGAGGAGGAGACAGATGAGACAACTGGACTCAGGGCACCAGAATGAATGATGGAGGCCTACATGGGGGGACCCAAAGCACCTTGCCATTACTGATGAGCCACTACTGTACTGGAGGAGCAAAATGACTGACTGGCCAGCACAAACATCAGTTGCTGTGAAATACCTGAGCTGCCCACCATTCAGAGTCATTGTGGAATGAGTGTTTAGTGTGGTGGGGCCATTGTCAGTGACTGTAGGACCAATTTGTCACCCAAGAATGTGTCCATATTAACATTCATCAAAATAAACAAAAGGCACATTCCACACAACACAGTGATGACAGTGGTGTTGCCCAAGGAACTGTATCTCGGTGATGAGGATGATGACAATCCCTTGATTAAGGCATCCACCATCAGCGAGGTGGATGAAGCAGCAATGATGAGAGAATTCCCAACCGGTGAGAACTCCAGTCTTGAAGACTGTGAGGGGTGCTTCTTGGATGATGTGAAAGTGGAAAAGGGCTGAATTTACTCTAAAGCCACCCCCGACCACATTTGGCTCAATATAGTGTTATAACTTATATTTAGCTATGCACCATTGAATTGGTTATAGTAATGTGTTATCTGCTGCAGTGTGAATCAGTTTCATTTGGTCACCTTTTGCTGTAACCGGTTGTTTGGTCCCCAGCCTATATAAAGCATCATCAATGAAATTACCATAACCATAAAGATGTTGCATGATTACAGTTATAATGTTTTGCTGCCAAAAATATTAAAATACATTTTACTTTTCATGTCGACTATGAACCCCATCTTACAGCAAGATATGTTGTCTTGATCTCCTTAAATGTGTCCATGCTGGCACATGCCACATGGCTTCTCCCTCACACCTGACACACTCGTGCACTCCATGCAACCAAAAAAATATTTTCTGCCACTTACTATTGGTGACATGTTGAAGAACTCTGGCTCCTAGTACAAGTAGCATATGAATGTAACACACTCATTCAACTGTTAACACCACAAGTTGAACAAATTTTGAGAAATGGTGAATGGTGGCGATCGTTGATGATGCGAGTCATTAATTAGAAAAGTAATCATGAAAAGGCTTAACAATTTACAACATCCAATTCCCCCAAAAGGTTACTTATACTATACTACCAGGTTTATTTTCTTGTTCTAAAACTGTGATGGTTCCTGGGGTCAGAGCAGAGGGAGGTGCTTGCTGTCCTCAGTTTGGATTCCAGATTTTCATGATTACTACAGCTATGCCACTTCAAATGATTAGACAAGAGATTAGCCACCTCCACTTAATTATTTATTTAACACCATCTCAACCATCCATTTCCATATATAGTTCCTCCCTGGATGTGGGTAGTATTTATTAATTAATGGTAAGGACACCAGTGGCCAACATCGCAGTTCAAGCAACACCCCCTGTCTTCCATGCAACACAGCTCTTGCAGGGCCTGGATGTATGTAGTCATCACACAGAGATAGGATGAAACCTCAACAGAGGAAAATGACCTAAGCAAGACCAAAGATAAGCAATCAAAAACACATGATGAGGTGTGGGTTATGTGTTGATAAGAGCATGCCCAGGGGTGTACTAAGGCATGAGGCACTTGCACCGAGTGCCCTGTACTCCTGGGTGTGCTCTTATCAGCAAGTAACCCACACCTTGGAGTGTGTTATTGAGCTTATAAAATGGACTTTCTATGTAGAAATTAAAAAGAAATAAATAATAGCTGTTAAAGTAGGAAAAATAAGGGAAAAAAGGTTTTTTTCTTAAAAAACAAAAAAAATTGTTCCTCTGTTTATGTACTGTATTGCTCTGTATAGTAGATTGTATTTAACTTGGTCACTTGCAGCGCTCCCCTCCCCCCACATATGCCTATGTCACAACAGAGATATAGGGCCAGATATTCAAAGCTTTGCGCCGGGCAAAAACTGTTTGCGCAGGTTTAGCGACAGGGTTAGCGCGAGTCTGCTATATTCAAAAGGCCAAATAGCGCGGGCAAACTGCATTAGCGCTGGGCAAACCAGTAATGTATGCAAGGGGCAAAAGGATGGCCGGGGGGCCTAGAGAGACGAGCAAGGGGATATTCAAAGGTCCAGCGCCGCACTAGGATACATAGCACTGCCCCTAGGGTGACACTAGTTACCGCCTATAAAAGGCTGGTCTAAACACAGGGCAAAACACAGAGGAGGAGGGAGCAGCACAGGAAGTGGGAATGTGTGCAGTGCCAGTAGCAGTGATCCTGCCATTGATGGCAGCTGTAGTGGAGGAGGAGGAGGAGGAGGAAAGGGAGCAGGCACAACATGGGCCACAACGCAGGCCAAGGAGATGATATGCTGCAAACAGGCTGTACCAGCCCAGGGTCTCCTTCGAGACCCTGCCTGATGACCACATCGTTGGCCGGTACTGGATGAACAGGGGAATGTTGAAGCAGCTCTGTGAACTCCTGCATGAGCAGCTGCAGCCAAACACCAGATGCAGTCATGCCATGACAGTGGAGGAGAAGGTGACAGCAGCGATGTGCTTCCTTGCCACAGGGACGTTCCAACGACCAACGGGGACACCATTGGGGTAACACAGTCTGCCACCTCACGCATCCTGACCCAGTTCCTAGAGACCCTCCTGCCACATGCTTGGGAATTCATAGTATTCCCCAGCATGGCAGCAGAGCACAGAGAAACAATGTAGCAGTTCCATCGAGTTGCGCACCTACCATCTGTACTGGGTGCCATTGACTGCACCCATGTCCCCATCCGTGCACCACCTGGCGATGCCAGTGACGTGTATGTAAACAGGAAGGGGTACCACTCCATCAACTGCCAGGTGGTGTGCGATGCGGCGGGGTGAATCAGCAATGTCTATGCACAGTACCCGGGCAGTGCCCATAACGCCTTCATCTGGCACCAGTCTCAGCTGTGTCAGGCCTTTGAGGAGGGCAGAATACCCAGTGGGCAACTAGTCGGTGAGTTGTAGCAGACAAGGCAAACACACAACAGCATGGATGGGGGCAGGCATTGCAGGCCAGGGAAGGGGTGTGGGAGGGCCACAGAGAGGTGCAGGACAGCAGCTGACAGATTGCAGTACAGCACTAACAGGTATATATGTTTTGACAGGGGACAGTGCCTATCCCCTGCGACCCTGGCTGCTCACACCAGTACTCCGACCGGCCACAGTGGCTGAGGAGCTGTACAACAAGGCACATGCCAGAACAAGGAACATCATAGAGAGGGTGTTTGGCATCCTGAAGATGCGATTCAGATGCCTGGACACATCAGGTGGTGCCCTACAATATACACCTCAGAAGGTATGCCGTATCTTCCTAGCCTGTTGTATGATGCACAACATGGCAATGAACCATAGGATACAGGCACCTGAACCTGAGGGACAGTCTGACAGTAAGCCAGAGCCAGTGGTCAGGGGGATAGTGGAGCAACTCGAGACGAGGGACCCTAGCATGGCACGCAGGGCCATACAGCACCGGGACAACATCATCAGGACACTGCAACAGACCAGAGGGTAAGTACAGACTGCACAACAACCTGAAAGAGTACAAGTGATTACCAATTTAATGTGCACAGACTAACATAACAGTGAAAACCACAATCACATCAGCAAACAAACCCAGTGTAATACACAAATAGTGTGTGCATGTGGTGTGAGTCCATGATTGTGCAGCACATATGTGGGGGGGATACACACAAATGGTGTAATCATGGTGGGGAGGTGCGATGTGTGTCGTGAGGGTAAGGGGGGCAACTGTGTTGGTGGGAGTGTGTGTGTGTGCGCGTGCACACACATCTGCCCATGCATGAGGGGGATGCATGCAGAGTACAGCAGACAGCCTGTGGGCATCACCGGCGATGACACCCACGCATGCGGCGTGCTCCCGTACCAGGGGTTAGGGACCCTGAGGACACAGCTGAAGTGGAAGCTGAGGCAGGCATGGTTGACCTCCTGTGCCCCCGGGGATTGGTGGAGGCAGACAGGGTGGATGGACAGCCACGGTGCTGCTGGGTTGCAGGTGGAGTGTGTGATGGATCGGAACTGGTACCAGTGGCAGCCCTGCGCCCACGGTGTGCCTGCCTGTGTGCCCCTCTGCCATCTGCACCATGGCCAACAAACCCATTCTGCCGACCAACAGGCACACCATGCATGACATCACCAATTGCCACCACTGCAGCAGTCAACCCAGAGAAGCCACGGTCTATGGCACCCACCAGGCGGCCAAACCTGTCCTCTGCCTGCTGCTCAGCACGTGCAAAGCCCACTGTTATTGCCTCCCGTATCTGACCCAGCTCATGTTGCAGCTCACGCCGCATGGCATGCAGGTCCAGATGGGCCTCCTGCTGTGAGGTGACAGCAGCCTGCAGGAGTGGCCGGGCACCATGGCCTTCGTGTACCAGAGGCACAGGACCCACAGCAGCAGCTGGCAGTGGTGCCTGTGGCAATGCACCAACTGCTACATCCGGCTGCTGACTATGAGTGGCAGTGGGCTGTGGCACCATATGGACTGTAACCCCAACATGTGTCCGACAATGCACGCCCTGCTGTCCTGCAACACCACCCACACCATCCACCACCGTGTGTTCAGCCACACTGCTGACACCTACGAAACCACCCTGACCTGTTCCATGGCCTTCAGCAAGCCCCACCCCTACATCCCCTGGCACAGGAATGGCCAGCTGCTGTGAATATACAGAGACATCACTGTCATCCGCACTGGTGACAGTGACCAGCAGCACCTCTCCCACCCCATCACTCTCAGTTGGTGCAACATCCAGGTGCCCACTGTACCCTAACACCCCTAGTGAGGTGTGACCCTCCCCAGGCAGTTGCATGCCCTGTCCATGGTATGCCCAACATGCATTGGGCCCATGCGCCCTGAGATAGACAAAGTCCAGATGTTGTTGGCCGATCGTCATCAAACTCCTCCGCAACCTTGGGAACCTGGCTGGACATCTGTGGATCATGCTGTGGTGGTGCAAGCCTGTCCGAGAGTGCTGTGGAGAGAATAGGGACAGGGTCAGTCACCCATCCATAGACACTGTGGCAAAATACCACCACTACCACCACCACCACCACCACCACCACACCATGCAGCCCTCAGGACAGGTACCCACCTCACACAAGCCTGTGACAACATGCACCCACCCACCCCACAGTGACCTTGACCATGCCAGGCATCATTTCGGCAGGATACAGTGCACCCTGTGCAGGACACCAAAACAGGACCATGCACCCTTGCCTGCACCACATACAGGGGTTACACATGTGAATACAGACCTGACCTGGAAGTGCGGTGTCCTCACAACCACCACCTGGCACACCTGTCACTGTCACCATCCGCAGTGTCGAGGCCACCACCGCCATGTGTGGCTCCTGCACACGCTGCTGGTGTTCCTGCGGACCACCACCAGTCCTGGTCCTGTCTCTGTGGTGGTGTGCCTCCTCCTCCTTTGCATGCTGCAGGAGGTCATTCCAACGTTTACGGACTGCCTCAGTTGATCTCCCACGACCACCAACCGCATTCACTGCTGCAGTCACCTCCTCCCAAGCCTGCCGCACAACAGCATCGGTGGCTCTGTGTGTGCGTAACACATCTTCTCTTTCTTTCACCTCATGTGCCAGAGTGTTCAGCTCATCTTGGGAGAATTTATGTGCACGGATGCGCTCCTGTTGAGCCTACACACCTATGGGATAATAAAGAGTGGACAGGTGTCAGTGGCTGTGTCGGTGCTGCAGTGCATCACACAGTGGACATCACGATATCATCCCCTCAGTGCTACAGGCCACATGGACATATCAGATTGCTGCATGTGCCTGTACGGTGCACATGCCCACATTGCCACTGTCTGTCCTGTGTCTGGAGTGGTGTACACACATGTGCACTGCTGTGGATTGTGTGTGCCATGAACCCCCATGACTGTTTTGTGGCCCATTTCAGCATGGGAGCGCACATTGCTGGTACACTGTGTACGCCCGGGGGGGGCAGAGGCCATCACACCACACATCCAGGAAGACAAGACGGTGCACTGTCATGGTACAGCACCAGTGCACCTGGCTTGCAGACACAATGTGCATGCATTGGCACATGGCACAGTTAACTGCAGGGGGTATGTGCACAATGCAGTGGACGTTTGTGGTCCCATGGTGGTCATACATACCAGGAGTGTAGCCAGATATATCCATTTTGTACACAGTCTCCAACCGTCCCCCCCCATTAAATAATGTACACATCCTATCCAAATGGCACCCCCCTTCCAAACAAGTTGTCAGATGATTCCTCTACACTCTAAAGAGATCATACATGCATCACACAGTCCTCAGTGGCCAACACTAACCCAAATACTGCAGATTAGATTGATAATTGTAACCGAGTGGCCTATGGTTTGTGACAGGCAGTCAACAAAACTGGACACAAATGTGTACACTGAGTATGCCTGTCTACACCCTTGATACATACCTGGCTCTCGCTGCCCATCCCCCTGTTGCATGTCTCTCTCCATGTTGTTCACTGCTGTATTCCCGCCGCAGTTCCACAACACAACACTGGTGGTGCACTGCTTGCCCTTTTATAGCCCAGCCAGGCAATCCTGCCTGTTAGTCATGTAAATGAGCGCATAATGATATGCTAATCACACGGTTTTCCCCGTGCATACACTAGTACCCTCATTTGCATACAGCCGTTGAATATGGCTCTGAATAGCCCCGCGCTAGCACAGCAGTGCTATTTGAGGGTCAGCGCCATGCTATGTGCAGTACGCATGCTCATGGTTCCCCTTGTCTGCGCTGTCATAGCGTGGTCTAGCGCTGCGCTAACCAGCTTTAGCGTGGCGCTACACGCATGCGCTGTATATCGGCCCAGGATCATGGTAGGGGTCACGCATGTGCATTGCAAACACCTCCTGTTAGCGCGGCACTACGGCATACGTCAGCACGGTGCTAGACTTCAGTTCTAGGGGGTGTCAGGGTGTATGCACAGTCGTTGTTTCACTGTTTACCGTGATTATTTGCCCCCTTCCACAGCACCAATGTCTGTGCGACGTAGGCAAAGGGCAGTGGTGGGCCGTGACAGGTGGTGGGATGAGGCTGAGACTGCCAACCTGGTGAAGTTGATGGAGAGGCGCCATCGCCGCCTATTTGGACCTGTGCGGGAGGGCGACTTGCCCCGTACGCAGGTCTGGGATTCCATTGCCCGTCGACTAAGTGCCATCACAGGTATTCCATGTGATGGTGAAAAGTGCCACCATCGTTATGTCGACATCAGGCGCAGGCAGCGACCACTGCTTGAACGCTGCAGGGCCATGGTTCGCGAGGGGACTGTGCCTGTGCCAGGTAAGAGATGACTGTAGCGCCACTGCTGGCATGGGTGGTGGGGCAGTGTGTTCCGTGGTGTGCTTATGTGCATGGGTGTTGCTGAGCTACACATGTTGCTCATGGAGTCCACCAATCCATTCGGTGTGTACTGTGTGGGACAGGGGTAGACAGTGTGCACGGACCCCTGTCATGCTTGGCATGGCTTTGGTGGTGCACTGCACCCGTCTGCCACTGCGTGTGTTGTGCTGCACCACTGGGGTACAGGGTGGTCTTTAGTGTACCATGGTGGCTGATATTGTAGTGACGCTGCTGTACCCTCTTCTCACTGCAGAGCGCTGAGGACAAACCACAGACAGGAGGGACGTGACACAGGCCGGACAGGGGCCGTCAACCGACAGGCGCAGGGTGCCTCCAATGGCACAGCGTGCAGCGGAGAGCAGTGACGGTGACAGGGGGTATTTTGCGTGAGTACTGTGTGATGTTATGCTTTTCCACTATGAGTCTGGCTTTACAGGGCAGACAGTTGAGCAAGTGTGTGTGTAGGCATATGCACTGTACACATTTGTGTACACTTTGGTGTACTGCATGTCTGTCAACTGTTCCTAGGTACATCAGACATTTTGGGTCACTGTAGGCCACTGGGGTGTGGCCCTGTTTGAAATGCTGTTGTGTAGGAGACTGATACATGTACAACCTCATTAGAGAGTAGGGGAATTATCTGACAGACATCATACCCTTTTGGAAGGGGTGTACCATTTGGAGTTGCTGAGTACAGCATTTATAAGGGGAGTGTGGCTGTTGGGGATTGTGTGTAGAACATGTGAATGTCTGGCTACACCCCTGTACTACAGTGCTGTGTCGGGTGTCTTGGCCCAGTTGGCTGGGTAATCCAGGCCACATGTGGGATGGCTGTGTGCATTTCCATTGTCCCCCTTTCCTCCATTGCCTTGCCTGCTGCTGCGAGGCCTGAGACATGGCTCGCTGTGTGTCTTAAGTATTGTTGCCATTGCCGCTATGTGTACTGATAGCAGCCTTGTACTGCCATGTGCATCATGTTGCTGTTATGCCCACCATTGTGGAGGGATGATGCGTGTCTCTGCATGGCTGTGGGACAGTCGTCATGCCTTGGGGTGGGGGATTACTGGGGTTGGCCTGTCGTGCCACCTGTTGCTGCTGCTGATGTTGGCCTGTCTGCTATAGCAACAGTGTACTCCACCTCTCATGGCATGTGTCATTTACAGTACCATGTATAACATGTCAGTATCTGTGCAGGACATGTTGTGGGTACATTCCAGGGCTATGCAGGCCATGGCATGCAGAGGGATACTGTGTCATGTGGTGCAAGCATTTCCCTGGCAGTGTACTGTCATGGTGGCGTGGACACAGGTATGTTATAGTGTGTCCCTGTCCGACCTCCGTGGTGGACATGCAGGGGGCTGTGTGGGAGGGGTCCTTTGAGACTGTGGTGCCACACACTCTGTGTGGCTGTACATTGCATGTGTGCCTGTTGCGGCATGTGTGTTGGCAGGCATCCTCCAAGCACTCAATGGTGGGAAGTTTGATGTCTGGTGGGGGGTTGGCCAATGGCCATT
Organism: Neoceratodus forsteri; assembly: GCA_016271365.2. Taxonomy (NCBI): domain Eukaryota; kingdom Metazoa; phylum Chordata; order Ceratodontiformes; family Ceratodontidae; genus Neoceratodus; species Neoceratodus forsteri. Next base: position 204,671,004 of record CM057454.1, read on the forward strand.
GAACTGCTTACTCAATGTCTGACACCTAACAAAGGCAATGTTGTACCTTTCTGTGTTTCATTCATTGTGGTGTACGCTAGAGAGTTGTTCACTATGACTGTCTGTGTATCCCATGGCCATTACAACTGTACAGGTTGTGGCCTTGTATGTGGAGTGTCTTGGCTTTCATGAATTGTATCTTGCAGGCCACTGGCGGCTATGACACAGTCATGGTGTACATTGGTATATTTTCATGCTACACTCCTGGGTGGGGTAGCCCACCCTAACAGTGGGGAGGGGGTGTCAGTGTGTCCACATGGTGTGCAGTTGTGGCCTCCCTGGCTACACCCCTGCCTGTGGGCTCATGCTGTGATGTGGGGGCCATTGTCCCTAAGAGGGTGCTGTCCCTCTGTCCCTGTAGTGCATGGTGTTTGTGCACATGTTATGCAGGTATGCTGCAGGAGTTGTTCTGTGGTAGCATGGTGTACTGGTTGTCAGCTCCTATGGCAGATGCTGCTCCCACAGGTGTGTGTGCGCCTCGTCATGCCTTGACCACCAGGGTGACACTGTCCTGTGCATGCCTTTGGCCCACCACTGCAGTGCCACTGGTGGACCATGCCCAGTGTCTGTGTTTCACATGTGTGTGTCTTCTTGCATGGGTGGTGTCACGGCACTGTGCCATTCTCTACACCACTGTGGGCCCCTCACCCTTCTGTTGCAGCAAGTGGTGTGGCTGGGCATTGGCACTTCCCCTGGTTGTGTACTGCTTGGTTACCTGTCCTGCAGTCCCTACTGTTCTGATGCCAGTGTCATTGTTCTCTGTGGTCATTGTTGAGTCTCTATCTGTGTCAGCTTGGCCACTATTGCACACTTATGTCAGTCACCCACCCACCTGTTCAGGGTTTCCTGTCATCATTTGTACAGCTGCTGTGTTATGGCATCGTGGGTGGCAGTTTGGCTGGGTGTCTACAGTTCTTGTGGAGGGCAGCAGTGAGGGTGGGCCACTGTTGGGGGTGTACATGACAGGCATGTGTGGTTACATACATGGTTGGGGCTGTGGCAATTTCTCCAGTTGGTGTCATCTGTATTTTGTATCATAGCTGTGTGACCGTGGGCAGCATGTCCCACCATGTGTCATCACATGTGCATATCAGTCAGTGTCCACTTGTCGTTCACATCTCTGGAGGTGGCTGTCTGTTTGCACTGTTACAGTCTGCACGCCACTGTGCTGGCTGGCCTCCATGTTGTTGGGTTTCTCAGCATACATCCACGTATGTCGATGTACACTGGGGTGTTGCATGCTGCCTGTTATGACTGCTGCTTGTCCTGCAGGCACATGGTAGTGTGTGTTGTGGTTTGTTACATACTAGCACATGGGCATGGTTGTTGGGGCATGCTGTGCACCGTGTGGTGGTACATGGCGCCTTTGTGTCATTGTCATGCCCTGATGTGGTCCCCCTTTCTCCTGTAGGTCCACGTCGGTCATCACTGTGGGTCACCCGTCCAGAAGAGGGTGAAGGCACGGAGGAGCTGTTAAGGAGGGTGGTGCGCCAACAGTGTACACTAATTGAACAGCAAGCTGTCATGATTTCTGAGACAAGGCGGTTAGGGCTATCCTGAGGCAACGCCTGCCAGTGCCTGCCTACACCTAACCCCTGCATGCTACATTAGCCTGCTTCCTGTCCCTGGCCCAGTGTCCCTAGCCCTGTTTCTGCCATCCTGTTCCTCCATTGCTTTGTATTTCCACATCCCTCACAACCGCATTCTTACCCCATTGTTCTGTTGCTATATTTACCATTTGCCTGTTTGCACTGTTACTGTTGTTTTCCCCATTGTTTTCAATCCTTTGTTACGCCTGCCCTTTTTCTCTTTCATTATGTTTTTCTTGCACCCCATTTTACTGAACAGTGTTCTGCTATGTTTTGATTTGTTTTCTGTATATATATTCATGTTGCCTTTGTGCCTTAGATGTTCACGCTTTGCATTATACTTTTTATGCTTGACATTCCTGTGTCCTGTGTCTTTTTGGGGTGGACTTGGGATTTGACAGTGTTCTGTGATGTTCTGATTTCACTTGTGGTTCTAGGTTATCCATTCCTTTCACTAGTACTGCAGTTGTGTCTGGCTGGGCTGTTCTGCTTTCCTGTGTTCCTGGACAGCTGCTTACACCTCTGACACTTTGTTTTTTGTGGGTGTTTGCACTGCCTCTGTCTGATTGCTATATTCAGTGCTGTCTTTTCTGCTATATTCAGTGCTGTCTTAATCCTGGGCAATGTTTGCCCTGCACTCCTGGGCCTGTTTGCCCGGCTTCCTTCGCTTGCTATATTCAGCTGGTTTTGCACGGGCTATTCATTTTGAATATAGCTAGGTTTTTGCTCTGGGCACAGTTTGCCCACCGGGCAGTGCTAATTTTGCCCCGGGGCAAAGTTTTGAATATCTGGCCCATAGTTTTTAATTGTAGAGTTCTATGAAGTGTGCATTTTAAAACTACAGGGGTTGTTTCATAGGGAGCTAGCATGTGTTTTTTAAGTTGCCCTACTGTACAGCTTGTCTGTTTTAGAGGACGTATGGCTAAGATGATTGTGTGTTTTAAAATTATAAGGGTGGTTTTACAGGGGGCTAGCATGTGCCTCTTAAGCTCCGTAGTGTACTGAGTTTTTTTTTTGTAAGAGAGCTGGTAGTTGTAGTTGGAGTGAGCAACCAAGCATGTCCTTTAGCGGCCACCATATGTTGTGATTTCCTGCTTTGCGCTTTTGAACCCGGAACGGTCCTGGTAAAAAAAATAACCGTTTTTGTTTTGAGGATACTGTACTGAAATGCAGTTTTGTTATTTTTTTTTATTGTTCACTGTGGTGTGTGGTTTGTGTCCTGAAAGAGGAAATTTTTGAATCATGATTGAAGATCGCCGAGGCATGTGTACTGGGTAACTGTTTGAGGAATGGGAGCATTGGAGTGCTGCTGCTGAAAACTGTCTGACCGGGAGTGAGTAAAAAGTGAATTAAATTTAACTTTAGGAGTATGGTGCAGTGGTTGTGCAGGAATGGGGGCAAAGAAGTGATTTTTTAGTGTTGCTGTTGTTTCTCAGTTGTTGCCACGGTGCTTATGATGAAGTATTGTTTCTCACTGTGAGCTGTGCCAGCTTGTGTTTCTGTTTTCGGGTGGCACAGCTCACTGATTTCATAGTGTTGTAGGACTCAGGACTGGAGGGTAGTGCTGGTTGGCTACAATATCTTCTGATAAGGACCCGGCATAGAAGATGTTGTAGCCAATCAAGTTACAGATTTTGTTGAGCCCATTTTATAAGAAAAAATGACAAATACTTGTCAATTTGATACCTGTCTTTAGCAAGCAAATTATTACAAGCAGAAAAGAAAATGTATACTCACCATAACGCATGTCATTAACCTGTGGAAATTGCCCCCAGAAGCAACATGCTGGGTAGGGCACATGATTCCAGACTATGTTGAGGCACACTAGCAGGCATTCCCCTTTCCCTATCAGTACTGTGTACCTGGAAATAAGACAAAAAGAAGAAAAAAGTTTGAGGATTTTAAAAAGTTCCAGCCCCACCCCCTACTACCAACATCCTCCCATCCCCCCACAGAAGACCATAAAAAATGAAGAAATACTTACCTCAGGGGCAGTGAAAGTGCAACCATTGCACAATTAAATAAATCCCCCAGATCTGGTTGATCAGCAGCAGCGGTAGCAGGAGAGAGAGAGAGAGTTAACTGCACTGGAATTCCTGATGTTGACAAAAACAAAAAAAGAACACAATTACTATCCAACTCAGACATCCAGATGGCAGTAAAAGACGTACCCCACTACTAATAAAAATGTCAATGTTTACCATCTGCATTGGAAAATGTGGTGTGTTCCAACATCCCTAGATCCTAATCCCAGCCTGGCATGATGATGTCATCCACTGCACACTAAAAAATAAAATAAATGCAGTACAAACATATTGGAATGCAAGATGCCACAATACCAACCCACCAATACCCTTATCTTGCACAGGAAAGAAAACTAAAGACAGATACTTACATGTTCAGCAGCAGCAGAATGGACTCTGTGAAGATGCTCCACCATCAACCACCCAAAACAATACTTCTTATGACAACTTGGCAAATAGTAGTCAGAGACAGCAGCAGGCAGCAAGCTACAGCGCCCCCAAAATGTCATTCACTCCCCACAGCCAGACAAGTTACAACCACAGAGACAGTCAACAGAGCCAATCAGGACAGCAGCACAGGGAAATGATAATTCTACATTTCAGTCACAATCATTTGAAAAAGCAGCAGCAGGAGGAAACAATTGCAAGTAGCAGCAGCGCTTTGCAGGAGGAATTAATTTTCTCTGCATGGAACCCCTTTTCAGGTCCCAGAGGTTATGGCACAGCCTGTAACATAAGGACTGACACCATATTTCTGTCTCCACTTTATTTTTCCTTTAACATTTGTGGACATGTACAGCCTGTTCAGTGCTCGCAGAAACTAGATTGAGCACGAAATCAGCCCTTACAGAAATAATTATATGAAATGTTTTCATGCTGCACACATAAAACTACCCAAGTGATGTGAGTGCTGCAAGTATGATTTAAATGTTAAATTGGAACCGATTGCATGCATATGGCATGCATGTAGCAAACAAGTGTGGGAACCATGAATTTTATGTTAAATTGGGAAAGTGCATGCATGTGGCATGCATGCAAAAAGCAAGTGGTCACTGATAACTGCACATGTAAATGTTATGTAACTAGCTCAGGATCACACCATACACAAGTGGGAGTTGGTGAGATTCAAACCCAGGTCATCATACCTCCAAGTCTTTTGGCTTGCAGCTCAGTGCCTTTAGCTACTAAGCCATACTGTCTGCACAGATATGGCTCTCTTGTACTTCAATACGTACTATATCTGACTACATCAGCATGCATGCAGCATGCTTGTAGTGACTGTTATGCTTTTCAGTTTTCTTTTTCTTCTCTTACTCATCTCAGTTTCACAGTTGAACTGTAGCACACATACCAATGGAAACACATGTGGCTTTTCCCACCCCCATTACATAAACTTACCCACAAAACCACTTAATTACTTCTGTCTGACCTGTACTCCTACTATTTTCTCTCCATAATTTTGAATGCTTCCAAGTAAACAGACTTTAAGAAGCAAACAGAAAATAAGCAATAACTTGAGACACACCCACATGGCCAGTCCCACCCCCCATGCGCACGCACTGTAGTGGGTATGGCCATGTGCAACAGACAACCCACCAAGTACAAATATAAGTAAAAAAGTTTCTTACATGAGTACTAGGGAGCCAGAGGCATGAGTCTTTAAGAGATGATGTCCATAAATCAGAGTGCTGGTGCGTACCCCATTTAAATGAATGGAGTTATTTATTGTTACTATTTTATACATTATGATGGTGAGTTGGAGAATAATGAAGACCACTGTTCTACTAACAAAGCCCTTGTTATTGGAGTGGTGGCCTTCATTACTCTCCAACTCTCTATCAATAATGTATAAAATAGTAATAAAAAAAATACCCCCATTCATTTCAATGGTGCACACCCCTGCAGTCTCCTTTTCCCTTTGTCATTATGAACCTGAGCATGGGGATATAGAGGTCAGCTTCACTGGTGGAGGGGGGTCATAAGCCTGACTATAGTGGGGCTCCAATAGTCTGTGCATACCATACCACTTAACGGTCCGCAAATGCAAGGGACAGCTCTACAATGTCTGTAACATCTTTAAAAGGTACAGCTTATTTGTTTTGACTGAAAAGTGATATGCAAATCAGGAAAAATTAAAATGTATAAGATTTATCTGTATATACCTTGGAACAGTACATCAGATTTGGGCTTAAACCCACCCAGTTACTTACCAATTTTTTTCCTGGCTGAAGTTTGCCCCCCCCAAAAAAAGTAACTTTGTCCCAATTTGTCTCCCCAACTTCATTTCATTCAATACCCTTCTCCTATGGGTCATGAAGCTGCCCAAAGGTGAAGAAACATGAAAAACATGTCAATATTTCTGTCCTTCCTCCTTCCCCAATCCCCCTGTAAAAAAAAAAAAAAATTACTTTTACTTACTCGGATATATGGCCAAAACCTGCAGCCTGGCACAGTGTGCCACCAGCCCAGTTTTCAGTCTGTTCTCCTTCTGCCAGAAGCTGGATGCTAGAACTGACCATCACAGGTCCCCAATGTGGTCTGTGACCAAGTCACTTCACAAACCGAACCCACCCAACCTGGGTTGCTTGTTTCTTGCTTAGTTGCTGCTGTGGCTGCTGCTGCACTGCACTGATCAAGGCCTATGAAGGCCACCCACACTGCTACTACCACTGCTGCTAAGCCTAGCTTGCTGCTGTGGGGTTCTGTGCTGTTTTTTTTTTTTGTATTTTTTTTTGCACGGTGAGCCTAATAGAGTAAATAGGTAGCCTAGGCTTGAGTAAACATCTAGCTCACCATCTGCCCCTTCAGCCACCAGGGGAGATGGAGACTCACTAGGAGTAGATCAACTAAAATATGCCACCACAACACTGCTATTGAGAGTTCAGTGCTCACCGACTCTGCCAAGCTTTAATGTGCAGTCTCTCTAGTCTGGTGGGGAAGACAGTGTTGCACTTGCAAGGATCATGCATTCTTTCTTGGCTGAAGCTCATCCACATCACATGTGAGTGTGCTGCTGCTAATAGGTGGAGAGAGTGGACAATGCAATGCAGACACAGACAAGCTTGGCGAGTACCTGCAGCATGAGCACATAAAGGGCCAGGTGGGCACTTATTGTGCAAAGGATTAAATCCATATTTAATGCCATTATTGCCACACCAGCAGAACAACCTAGGCACAAATACAGAGGGGGAGCAACTGCCTCTGCCCTACCTAAATGGCACCACTGCTTAACGGTATAAATTTATTTTCAGGTGCTAATGCAATGGTTTCCGCTGTGCTCTGAGGTACTGTATCTCCATGTTTCATGATGTGTCCTGATCATCATGTGGGTTAGTGTTCCTCATTGTCCCTCATTTTGAGTGCCCATGTCCCTCATTTCAGTGACAAAATGTGAGGTGTGGTGCATGCATCCAAGACCTTACTCAGCACAGAGAGTGCTAAGCATGGCCATAGTGTATAGTCTCAATACAGAATGACAAAGGGAAAGTAAGTGAGATGAAACAGTCATGGAGAAACACATTTGTAGCACTAAATATGCATAAGGGATTGCATGGTCCAAAACAAAAAGGATAGGTTTCACAACATGGAGGCCCCACTTCCTACATCTGGAATGGGGGATATTGACTGGCTATATCCAAGGCATATAATGCAGTTTGCATACAATACTTTATAAATTAATGGCAATTTAATGACAAAAATCAAAAGCCATTAAACAACTTGCAAAAGGATCAAAATTAATGAGTTTATCTAATTTGTATGGGAATCCAAATAAAAATGTATTTTAATGACTATAATTGCTAACAGTATCATAAGAAGTAGAAACTGATGTTTTTTTTAAATGAGATTTGTACCAGCTTAGCTGCTGCACACATGGTAAGCGTGTAGCATGTGAACCTGATGTGATGTTTAAATGATGTTCACACCAGCTTAACTGCTGAACTCATGTCAAGCAAGTAACACACGAAACTGATGTATATGTAGAAGACGTTCACACCAACTTACCTGCTGCACACATGTCAAGCTTACAGCATGCGAACCTGATTTTCTTTTTAGACCTGGTTTGCTTAGGACCACTGTGTATGTGAGCTGCATGCAAACATTGCACAATTAAGCATGTGGCATGCATTCTGCATGTACATAGCACACCTATATTTCTGTAAGGGAATGTAAACAGTGGACCAAAGACCATGTTTTGGTTTAGGTGGTGGCTTGGGCGCCATATAACAACATGGCTGAAACCTGATTTCTGTCTGAATTTACTGTAACATTTGCTTGGAAACATTTCTGGACTTGAAGGCCCTATTTGGCAAGAGCAGCACTAAGTTTCAGGCTGAAATCATTGGTAAACAGTGGTAGAAGCTGCATTTTCAAGTCCAAGAGGTGGTGGCACGGCATCTAACATCAGGACTGACACTGGATTTCAGTCTCAATTTGATGTAACATTTTTTTGAAACATTTCTGGACTTGTAGGCCCTGTTTGGCACCAGCAGCACCGAGCTTCAGGCTGAAATCATTGGTAAACAGGGCCCAAAACAACAATTTAATGTCTGGTGGGGGGGCACCATATCACATTATGACTCATACCATATTTCTTTTTCAATTCATGTACCATTTTTTCTGTAACATTTCTGGACATGTACAGTCTGTTCTGCACTTGCAGAAACATGATTCAGCATGAAATCAATGTAAACAGTGGACCAAAGACCATGTTTTGGTTTGGATGGTGGCTTGGGCACCATATAACAACATGGCTGAGACCTGATTTCTACCTGAATTTACTGTAAAATTTTTTTAGAAACATTTCTAGACTTGTAGGCTCTGTTTGGTACCAGCAACACCAAGATTCATGTTGAAATCATTGGTAAACAGTGGCAGAAACTGAATTTTAAGGTCCGTGAGGTGGTGACATGGCATTTAATATCAGGACTGACACCAGATTTCAGTCTCAATTTGATGTAAAATTTTTTGTGAAACATTTCTGGACTTGTAGATCCTGTTTGGCACCAGCAGCATGGAGTTTCAGGCTGAAATCATTGATAAACAGGGCCCAAAAAAGCAATTTAGTGTCTGGGTGGTGGGGGGGGCAACATCATGACTCAGACCATATTTCTGTCTCCACTTTATGTACAATTTTTCATGTACTTATGTGCTTATGTAACTGTTCTTATGACTGTTGTGTATGTATTCGGCCTGATGCTGCACACAGCCAAAGCAACTGCCACCAGCCCTTACCACGCACAACAGACAACAACATCACATGGCTTTGGGAAAAAATGTTTGTTCATATGAACAAATTGCTATACTTGACATTTGTGGATAGGAGGAAATATAATTATGGAGTAACATAAAAGAAGCAGAAAGGTACACAATTTATAGGCACAGTACTACAAGTTGGGGCCAGGGGGACATACTGGGTCAGATTCAGTCAGGATAAGAGTATTCATATAAGACAGAAGGGGAAAGGGAGGGAGCATAAACATTATCTGAAACAATAAATTAGATAAAAAACCACTGGACAGTATAAGAAAAAGAACAAAGAGGATATAGAACAGAAAGAGGACAGAAAATATTTTTTGTACTTATTTTTTTACTTTTTTGTGTTTTTTTTGTAGGGGGTGCAGAGGAAGAAGACTGAGACTTGGAGAAGACAAATGAAAGAAAAAAAAGATAGGTGCACTACTCACTTTCACCAAATTGGCCAGTGCTGCCACTACTACCACCCCCACCCCCATAACGCAGCTCCACCAGAAGGTCCAAGACCTCCTTTTGGTCCTCCTTTATTTTATTAGTCCTCTCTGACCTCCTGGAGGAACTCGTCCAACTGCTACCAGAGTCCCTGCACCTCCATGCGCACTGCCACCACCTCTTGGCACACATCCTCCAGGTCCTCCATCCCGACAACCTGACCTGCTGGGGGAGCTGTTGCAGGCTATAAGGATGCTGCCACAGAACCAGGTGCAGCACATCGGTGCCGCCGCTGACGGGGGGGGTGTATCATTCCTCCTGGACTCCAGCTGCTGTCTCCTGCTGCAACTACTGTAGTGCCCCCTAGGTTTCTGAATGTCTTCCTCCTGGTCAGCCCCATTGTTGCCTCCTGCTATAGCTTCTTGCTGCTTGGAGAGCCACTCTAAAGCATGGTGGAGGTGCTGCAGGTGGCTCCTTTGTCCACCCCTCCCAAAGTGGGACCTTTTTTTCCCCCATCTTTACTTCTTTTTCACAAAGGTTGCAGATAACAACAGTGTCATCTGAAACCTTTGGAAAAAAATGACCACACTAAAGAGATCTTGGGGGAGTGCCCTATAAATCTGATGTCCCAGCAGGGGCCACCTCATCCAAGACCTGCTGTTGCTACTGCTGTTGCTGGGGCATGGGCACAGGCTGCACATGCTCCTGTGATGGGGCAATGGGCTTCTGCTGCTCTTTCTGGGCAGGGGGCACGTGCTTTGGGGGGGTGCAAGGTGGTCCTGCTGATGCTGCTACTGGCAGAGGGGATCTGCTACTGCTGTGGGGCAATCGGCACATGCTTTTCTTGGAGGGGCTGCTTGGAAAACACCTGCCTGTTAAGGCGGACAGTAGATCCTCCTGGTGGTGCTCCTGCCATTCTCCCCCTTGCTGTACTGCTCCCAGTTCTAGTCACTTTTTCCATTATGAAAAAAAAAGTTTTCTTAATACAAAACTAAAGAAAATAAATGAAAAAGAAAGAAAGATACAGGGAGGGAGTCAAACACACACATACACACACACACACACACACACATATACACTGTAAAGATAAAAAAAAACACTGAAGAAAAAGCCCTAACAGAAAATATTTACTTTTCAGAATAAAATGGGTAACAGATTACAAGCAAACACACACAAACACTGTATTTTTTGAAAAACAAGCTCTCTTGCTCACTCTGTGTCTCTCTCCTACTAGGCTGAAAAAGCTCCAAAGGAAGTAGATTTAGTCTGGCTTCCTGCCTAAGTACAGTCACCCATGTGACCAGCAGTCTGCTACAGAGAGTAAGTCACGTGACAAGCATTTTTCCCCAGTTTCACCTGATACTAGCGTAAGGGAAAATGTACTGGTGAAAGCAAAACTTACCACAAAATTGATGGCAGCATTTCATCATAAGGGCCCAATTTCGTGAAATGTTATTTATTTATTTATAATCTAGGAAAGTACCTGTGAACAAAAGGTGCTTTTACAGAGGTTCCACACCATAGCAATCACATACGTACAAATTCAAAATACAGAGGTTACAATACATAATCATCAAATGTTCATATTACAGTAGGGCAATGTTACACAACCACTAAAAGTATCAAATGAGGAGTACAAAATACCGAGCAGAAAATGCTTGAACAGGTTAAATTGCTAAAGTTATGCACGTTTGCAGATATAGACAGTTGCTTTGGGGTGAGGGTATCACACAGTAGTATAACCAGGACAAGATCACTTGGCCCAGTTAAGAAAATAAGGCAGTTAGCAATATAGGATGTTTCGGGGAACATGGTGTATATCAGAACTAAAATTAAGTAAGCTATGAAAACTTATCTAGGTTACCAGAACATGTTAAAGAATCAGTTCTATTGTCTGAAGTGCTAATAAGAATAGACAGCAGGGAGACCCATGTTACAAGGGTGAGAAATTACAAGGCAGAGACCCTGAAACCTATGAGAGTCACTTACCAGGGTGGGGAGGGAGGGAGGTGAACAAAAGTAAAATGAGGGCGATGGTGAACAAAAGAAAATGAGGGAGATGGGGAGGATATGGGAAATGAGAAAATGGGGAGGGAGAGAGAGACAGGAGGTGGAAAGGGCAGAGAGAGGGCAAAGGGATGACGATGGGCAGAGAGGGGGTGTGGGTAGGAGGATGGGAGAGCATGGGGAAAGCCAGTGGCAGAGAGTGGGTGGGGGTGTGATAAGGGGGGGGGACAAAGGGAAAGAAACAGGGAGGAAGTGCACATGAGGGAGAGGAGAGGGGATGAGAGAAAGGAGTGTCACTCATACAGGACAGCGGGGTTGGAGGGGAGAAAAGGGGAAATGAGAGGGAATGGAGGAGGAGAGTCAGGGGTGGAACAGAATGTAGGGAGGGGAGAGGAGCAAGATTACAGGGCAAGTAGGAAGGTGGAAGGCTGATAAAAGGAGATTAGATGGGAGGGGGATCAGGTCCCACAACTGCAGTTGCTGTTTGAGGTCAGGGCCATACGGAGTTTAGATTTAAAAGTTCCTACTTTACTTCTTTCATAATGTCAATGTCAAGCACATTGAGTCATAGCAGCACCCGATACTCATAGGATCATAGACCATGTGTGGTTCAGTGGATAGGGATGCTTAGGGTGGAATTGTTTACCCCGCCCTGATGCACCTGGTGGTATTAGACTGGTTAAAGAGGCTTTGCAGTCCTGGAGTGGTAACTCCAAGCGTACATTTCTTGGCAAGAAGGCAAACTTGATCTCTGAGTATGGCAATCAAGGTTGAGCCACCCTGTCTGGGAGTATACCTCACAGGTGTGGGTGAGGTTGGGTATGCCTAGGACTGGACAACATGCTTTGTTAAGTACTGTTCTGATATGTTTTAATGAAAACTGAGAGGCAGCCCCATAGACTGCTAGCCCATAGTCGATCACTGAGAGCACTGAGCTGTTTACTACAATTTTTAGTGCTTCAGCAGTAAGACATTGACAATGTCTGTGCAGTAGTCCCAGTTTTGCATTGGATGACTTTGAAACTGAGTCAATATGTTGGCTGAATGATAGAGTGCTGTCTAGTACCACTCCCAGATATTTAAAAGATTGGACCATTTCAAGGGGAGAGTTCTGACTGTTAAGAATGTGAAGTTGGTGAGGTTGGTGTTTGTTACGTGACGGTGCAAATAACATGGTCTTGGTTTTTTTGTAATTAAGGGGTAATTTGGATTGAAAGAACCAATGTTCTAAAGAGGAGAAAGTAGCTTGCATTTGCTTTTCAAGCATAGTGGGGTCAGCATTGCATGAATAAAGGACTGCATCATCTGCATAAAGCCGAACATGGTCATTTACAGATTGTGGGAAGTTGTTTAGAAAGAAACTGAACTGTAGGGAGCCAAGGATAGGCCAAGAATCGGGGAGGCAGTATAGTGCAGTGGTTTTAGTCTCTGAACTGCAAAACTGGAGACCTGGGTTTAAATCCCACAGCACCCACTTGCATACTGAGTGACACTGAGCAAGTCACTTAACTTCCTTGTGCTCCCAGGTTGCACCTGTAAAGAAGCTTTCAGCTCAGTGTGCCACTCCTGCTTAAACACTTGCAAAAAAAAAATTAAAAAAGGATAGAGCCTTGGGGAACCCCTGTGGTGACACTACGGTTTTCAGAGAAGGTGTCCTGTTTTTTTTTTAATCTTTCTTTCTTCACTCCACACTTCCTGAACTCCTTCAGGAGTGGTCACTCTGGGTCTCGGTCCTGATCCTGCCTGTCTGAAGCTCCTCTCACTCCTTCCAGCCATCCTCGCTACCACCCAGCCACCCCTGGCTCTGAGTCCCCTGAGGCAGGACCACCAGACATACTCCTCCTGGTGCTCTATCTTCAAATCTAGTCTGGTGGAGCGAGGCAGTGGAGAGCACACAGAAGTGAGAGGACAGCTCAACACTGGGTGTGGTGGACTGACACACTGACCCTCCATCACCTATCAGGAGGTGGAGGGTTTTTCCATTTTCTTTTTCCGCCCTCACCCCCACCCCCCCAGGCAGAGCCCTGATGCTCAATGATGCCAGGGCATGTCCAGCCATGGCTCCGCAGCTCTCAAGAGGAGCCCTGAAGCAGTGCAGTTCCTCCAGTCTTCACCGGAGGTCACTGCTGTGCCAGGCATAGTCCCTGGAACCCCCCCCAAGGAAGGAGAGCTGTTCTCTGGATGATCAATCCTTCCTCTCCCCTGCTGACTCCGGTGACCCAGGCTCATTCCCGAACCCGGGTCGCTGGTGTGGCGCAAGTTGTGACATCCAGCTCCTCAACCCTTAGCACCACCAGGCCATAGAAGGTATCTTGTATTTTCACTTTTTTGGACCCTCCCAGTGAGGTAGCTCCTGAACCCATCTACTGATTTAGAGGAGACACCCATAAGGGGTTGTTGACCCAGGAGAAGATTATGATTTATGTTGTTGAAGACCTGGTGAGGTCAATGTATGTAGCCCCACCAAGAGCCCTCTGTCCAGGGCATTGTGAATAAAGCTGGTATAATTGACTAGAGCAGTTGTAATACTGTGTTGTTTGCGAAAGCTGTGTTGTTGCCGCATTGCAGTTTGTATTTGTCTAGATATTCTGTCAGTTGGTGGGAAATGATGTGCTCTAATGCCTTTAAGAGAGGGAGTAAGATTGATAGTGGGCAGTAGTTTGCAAAGTTGGCTCTGTGTCCACTTTTGAAGACAGGGGTGACAACTGCCACCTTCCAGATCCATGGAAATTCACCAGATATCAGGGAAAGATTTAGGATTTTGGTGAGGGGAGCGAGATTATGTCCATGGCGAATCTAACTAGTTTGAGGTCAAGCTGATCAGTATTAGTTCTAGAATTTCTGAGAGCTTTTATGAGGTATTTTTTAGCCTCGTGAGGGGTGATAACACTAAGGTAGAAAAGTGGGTGGGAGTTTGATTGATTCCCTGGGTTTTGTGTGGGGTATATATTAGTTGGGGTTTGGAGGAAGCTCGGAGGCAGCACACCACCAAGGTCAGTAGATGCCTTGTTGAAAACATTAGCTATGTGGTATTGATCCTGCTTGGGATGACCCTTAATGTTCAAAAAGGTGGGAGGAGTTTTATTGGGTTTGCCAGGTAGAGACTTGATGTTCTCCCAGAACCAACGGCTGTCGCCCCAGGAGTTTGTCAGCTCACTCTTAAAGTGATTGTTTTTGGCCTTACGTATAGCCCAGATGCACTTATTATGGGCATTTTTATAATTCTAGTAGTCTGCCAGAGTGCCAGTGTTTCTAGCTTTGCACCACAGGGTGTCTTTATGTTTCATGAGGGCTAGTAGCTGGGGGGTGATCCAGGGGCTGTTATAATCACAGATCTTTCATTTAGTGTAGGGGGCATAGATACTACATACTGCATTAAACATGTTTATAAAGCTTTCAAGGGCAGTGTTGATGTCAGTGCTGGAGTCAAGAAAGCTCCGGTCTTGGAGGCTGAGGTGAGCTCCTAGAGCTTCCAGTTTGGCTTTCTTCAGTAATTTGGAATTGATAGTTTTGGCTGGAACCTCTGGTGCCTTATTAGACCATTTGCATATTATTGGGGAGTGGTCACTGAGAAAGGGTGGGAGAACTGATGTGGAGGTTATTCTGCCAAGCTGGTTTGTGGCCATCCAGTTGATTGTGGTACCTATGGTCCCTACGCCTGTCTGGTAATTAAGCCGTGTAGGGGTGTCTATCAGTTGCACAAGATCGAGTGAGGAGAGCAAGTCCTTATAGGGGTCAGCATAAGGGGAGGACTAGTTAATATTAAAGTCCACAACCATTATCAGCTCAGTCTTTAGGCTTTGATCTGAGAGGTAGTTGATCACAGATTTGAAGCCAATAGCTTGTTCCTTCAGAGGAATATATACCAAGAAAATTCTAAGAGTTTTACCGTTCATGCCGAGTATTACTTTAATGGCCAGCAGTTGAGCCCCACATTTGGTGTTATACTGATTTAGCATTTGGCCCTGGATGTTGTCTTTGACATAGGTAACACACTCTCCTCCTCCTCTTTTACCAAGTCTATCTAGTCTAAATGAGGCATACCCAGAGAGTTGTACAGCACAGTTGAGCACCCTGGGTCATAGCCAGATCTCTACCACAGCAAGGATGTCAGGCTGGTGTTGTGTGACCCAGACTTGGAGGGTGTCGATTTTTGCCAGTAGACTGCAGATATTTATTGATGCTATGGTTAGACCATTCTGTTTTTTTATGTAAAGAGTAGTCCATGACATTGGGCCTAGATTAGGGTGTATGTTCCCTTAGATTACCAGGAGCAACCATGTTAGTCTTATTGCCTGCCACTTCAGATACATTAGGGCCTGTGATTGGCTGACATTGTAATTTTTTTGTGCTTGTCACTTGGGTAGGTTAGAAGTACGTCAATGATTGGAGGTGGGAGGGGATGCCAATAATGGCTGCAGGGCTAATGGTCCCATGTAGTAGGGGGAATGTTGCTTAGGGTTGATGGCATTGGTGTACTAGTGATTTTAGAGTTATTCAGGTTTTGTTCCTGTGACTTTTCAGTATGAGGCAGTGAATTGTAGGGTCTTTAACATTTTGAGGTGTGCAAAATAAAGGGTCATATTCACAATTAGGTATGGCAAAATTGGCTATTTTGGTGGAATTTGCAGGTGAAATTAAATTTCACTGCATCCCTAACTATAATGTGATTGATAATTTTTGAAGAAACTATTTCTAACTAGACTATAAGATTTCAGGGTTTTTGTCCCTCGAGGAGACACTCTGAATATGTTCCTGAGAAGCCATCGCTGAGTGTCCCTAGTGGGCATAATTCCTTTGGCTAAGACCACATGACAACTCCAGCAGGGTGGTAAGGATGTAAGACTGGGCTCCTTTTACCTCTAGCATGTCAGCTGTAGCAACATGCAAAAAATAGTGAGTGCCAGGGACCAGACATCCTACTAAGACCACTTGGGGGGAATGCTTTGCAATTTGTATATATAAGTCAGAAAATATAATTTTAGGATATAAGTTAACCAGGATGGTAGCACCCACATAGAGCACATATTATTGAGTGCTACACTTTTGAGTGACTCAATAATACCGCTCTCACTCAAAGCGACTGGTACAGAAGGTTGCTATATCCTGTATAGCCTGTATAGCAAGGAGCTGTACTCACTACTATAGGATATAGGATCCTGTGTGGCTGATTCCCACTGAGCTGCTCGCATTGCATAGTGTTGTACACCACTGCTTGCAATGCAAGTAGACCCGGGTTCGGGTCTGGCAGGATGACATTTTTTTTTGTTTTAAAATCAATAACTTGTCCCATGGTCCACACCCCCCTTGCAGTTGGTTATTTTAGTTTGGGGGGTGTGGAGGGCTTGCCCCCAGCAAGGGAGGGAATGGGAGGGGGGCACAGCCCCCCCAGCATAAAACAAATGTCTCTGTGTGTGGATTTGAAGTATTGTAGCGACCGTCGCTATTTGTGATGATCACGACAAAATCAGGTGCTCTTTAGACCACAGGCTCTTTTGTGATCACTTTATGTGATAGGTGGTCTTTCAGATTCGCATTTAACACATAAAACCTGTCAGGATATACAGTAGGTTGGTTACATAATAGACTTGTAGGATAGGGTTGTTAAGTAATACTTTTTTAGGATATATAGTAGTTTGGAATAGTCATTTTAGTAGATTGTAGGATTTGGTTTGGTCACTCAGTTCTGTTTTCTTAGGTTTATTTTTTAACATGAAACTTTTTAACGAAGTTCAGAAAAAACAAAAATACCAACAATATAGTCAAAAAGCAACGTCATGCATATGAGTATACAAGAAAAAGTAGTACAACCACATGTACAAATACAATACTAAGAACTAGCATAAAACCAGGAGCAACAACTAATAAACTAACAACCAGCTAACACAGGAGTAAAACCTCAAACTATATACACAAATTACACATAGAAAATTATGTGTGCTGGTCAAGCAAGGAGATGAAAAGGAAATGTGGAGTCAGTTCACCTATAGTGAGGAAAACAAAAAAGCTGAAGGGAAAATAAACTCACCATTGGAGCCTGGAATAAAGGAAGAACTTTAAAGCAGATATGGCAATGGTAGAAAGAAAGTTACTAACAGGGGCAGGAAGGCTTAAAGAGACATTTAAAGGGACATCAGAAGGAAAAGATGAGGAGGGAGAGAAGCTGGCAGATCTCCAAGCAGTATAAGTAAGAAAGAGGGCCACATTGAGTAGGAGAGAAGGTTAAGTGGGCATCTAAGTAAGCAAAAAAGGGACCACAGCTGTCCAGATATCATGACATTTGGGAAGTGGCCAAGTTGGATAGGCGTTTGTGTGATGTCAGTTGGCCAAAGGCCAGGAGCCACTTCTGCAGTGAGGGCGTGTCAGTGGACCACCAGCAAAGAAGAATAAGCTGTTTGGCAGTAAGTATTGCAGCAAAGGCCCATTGCACATGAGGATCAGAGCAGAATGTGGTGGGGGGAGGGCCAATAAGATAAAAGGAACCTTCAATGATAAATAGCTAGGAAGAAGAGATGTGCATACTTGTAGTAGCTGATCCCAGATGGGGCGTATACGAGGGCAGAACCATAACAATTGGAAAGAAAGCCTTCCTGATAGTCACAGCACCAGCATTTGCCATGAGGGCATACTCCACAAGCATGCAATAGTTGAGGGGTCCTATACCACTGATGGAACAACTCCTTTTGAGTTAACTGAGCCCGAAGGTCATGACATATAGTTTGGGCACAAGACCAACATGCTTTCAAATCTTCCTGCGAGATTGAAATTGCAAGTTCTTAGGCACATTTATCATAGAATCATAGAAATGTGATGGCAGAAAAGGACCCATTTGTCCCCCTCATCCAGTGATCCCCCTTTCATGAATCCCCCCATTGTTTTGACCCCCACCATCTCATCCAACAAACTGTTCCAGGGCTGCACCACCCTCTCAGTGAAGTAACATCCCCTCACATTGCTCCTAAATCTTTTCTTCTAACCTTAGACTATGACCCCTAGTTCTAGCACCCATGTTTCCTGTATAAAGCCCTCCCAAACTTATTAATCACCTTCACATACTTAAATGTTTCTATCATGTGCCCCCTCTCTCTCTTCTGGTCAGCAGATACCAATCCAACTCCCTCAGCCTCTTCTCATAGGACTTCCCCTTCAACCCATGCACCATTTTAGTGGTCCTTCCCTGAACTCTTTCAAACTCATCTATGACCTTGCATAGGTGAGGTCTCCAGAATTGGACCACACACTCCATTTATCTTTGAGAGAAGTTTTGGGGTCCAGGCCTGAGTGCCAAAGGGAAGCATATAATCTGCTGGCTTTCCATCAGGGGAGAGAGATTCATTTAGAAACAGGGAGGTCCAGAAGGGAGGAGGAGTGGGCATGAATTAGGGACTGGAGGGCAGGAAGACTTGTAGATAATGCAAGAGCTCCCGAGAGAGGAAATTGAATGTATTATGAAGGGTCTGAAAGGGTAGTAAATCCACCAAACTGGGAAGACATAAATGAGCAAGTTGCAGAGTACCAGCTTTCTTCCAGACAGCCCAGCTAATGGGTTTGCAGCCAATAAGTAGCTGTGGGTTATATGAAAGAGGAGTAAAGGAGATCAGGAGGGGGTTCATGTGAATTGATATGGCAAAAGAGCACCAATAGTGAGTGGAGATGGGAAGAGTAGGGTGTAGACAAGATAGAGAATGCTGTGGGACATAAAGGGAAGGAGAGGTTGAGCATAGACCAGCGGGCAAGGTCAGCAGCAAGAAAATCATGAAGGGGATTGAAATTTTCAGAAGATGTATGGACGAGGGAGGGGGTAATACGAATGCCTAAATAGGTGATGCCATCAGCAGCCCATTTCCATTTAGTGTCAGCAAAGTGGGAGAGGAGGCAATGGGAATTTAAAGGGAGAATTGCAGATTTGAAGTAGTTAACACTTAAACCAGAGATGTCAGAAAAAAGGTTAAAATAGATAGTAAGGGGGTAACGAAAACAGGGACAAGAGACAGGAGAAGTAACAAACCATCTGCATCTGCATACAATAGACACTTGTATTCAGTGAGGGGGGTTAAAGCCAACGACTACAGGGGAAGCATGAAGAACCATAGAGAGAGGTTCAATGGCAAGCAGAAAGAGTAAGGGTGAAAGAGGACAGCACTGGTGGGTATCTTGGAACAGTGGGCAAGGTTGAGAAAGAAGACTATTAGTTAATATACAAGCAGAAGGTGGACTATATAGTGTGTGAAGGGCAGAGAGAAAGTAAGGACCAAACCCCATATGCTTTAAAACTTCAAAAAGGAAGCCCATTTAATAGAATCAAATGCCTTCTGAAAGTCAATGGTAAATACGGTGGCAGGTGTATTAAGGGATTGAGTGATGTACTAAATATTAAACAAGATCCAAAGATGGTCAGAACTAAGATGTACTGTAATAATATCAGCTTATAATGGATGAATTAGAGAGGGCAGAAATTTCCTGAGAGGTGTAGCAAAGACTTTTGCGAACATTTTTGCATCAACATTAATCAAGGAAATTGATGTGTAATTGCTGGGGAGAGGGTGTATTTCCCTTTCTTAAGAAGGACAGTAATGGTAGCCTCAGTAGATGAGGCTGGGAGGCATCTGTACTGAATAACATAAGTGAAGGTACAAAGAAGGAGGGGGAAAGGATGTCAAAAAAAGACTGATATAATTCAGCAGGAAAACCATCACCCCCAGGAGATTTATTTTTGCACATAGAGTTGACCACCGACACAATCTCTTCATAGGAATTGGAAAGTCTAGACTGGAACATTGAGGGGGGGAGAAATGAGGAAGGTCCAGTGGGTAAATGAAGGAGGTCACTTGGTCAGAGGAGGGGTGGACCTGAGAGGAGGAAAGAGGAGAGTGAAGTGGCACATATACATAGATACATAGACAGTGTCGGCAGATAAGGGCCTATGGCCCACCCAGTCTGCCCATTTAAGTTTGTAAGTTCAGTTTATGTTTTCCAGGAAGTCTGTTGCCCCTTACCCCTGACCTCCAGAATTCCTTTATGTCTATCCCATGCATTCTTAAATCCCGTGATTGTTTCAGCCCCCACCACTTCCTCTGGCAGGGTGTCCACTTGTCCACCACCCGCTCTGTGAAGAAATTCTTCCTCACGTTTCTCTGAATCATCCTCCTCCAACTTCATCCCATGCCCTCTAGTCCTGGAACATCTTTTCGCTTAAAATAGTGCATTCCTGCACCCTGTTCCTCCCTGTAAGATACTTGTATGTCTCTATCATATCCTCTCTCCCTCCTCTCCTCCAGGGAGTACATGTTCAGTGCCTTCAACCTGTCCTCATAGGACTTGTGATGTAATCCATGCACCATCTTTGTTGCCTCCTCTGAACCTTCTCTACCCTGTCTGTGTCCTTACGTAGATAAGGTCTCCAGAACTGCACAGTGTACCCAGGTGCGGCCTCACTAGTGTCTTGTATAGTGGAATTATGACCTCCCTTTTCCTGCTGGTGATGCCCCTGCCTATGCATCCCAGCATCCTATTTGCTTTTACCTGCTGCCTTGTCACACTGTTTCCTGCCTTGAGGTCATCAGAGATGATAACTCCAAGATCCTTCCTGCTTGGTGCATGCTATATCCTCACCACCCAACTGATATATTGTGCCAGGTTTTGTGCCCTATGCATTATCTTGCACTTCCTTGCATTGAATTTCAACTGCCAAACCCCTGACCATTCTTCAAGTTTCTGCAGGTCCCTTCTCATTCTGTCTACACCTCTGGTGTGTCTACTCTGTTACAGAGCTTTGTGTCATTAGCGAACAGTGAAATTCTGCCTTCTAGGTCCTGAGCAATGTCATTGATGAAGATATTGAATAGTACCAGTCCCAGCACTGATCCCTGTGGTACCCCACTGGTCACTCTTCCCTCTGTGGAGGACAGTTATTTACCACCACCTCTGTGTCCTGCTGCCCAGCCAGTTACCTACCCACCACACTACTGTCCTGCCCACACCCATATTCCCCAGTTTGTGCAATAGTCTTCTATGTGGCACAGTGTCAAAGGCCTTGCTGAAGTCCAGATAGGCCATGTCCACTGCCCTCCCCGATCCACCTCCCTAGTCACCCAGTCAAAAAATTCAATGAGGTTGGTCTGACATGACCTTCCCCTGGTGAAACCATGCTGCCTTGGGTCCTGTAGTCCATTGACAACCAGATTTATCTGAGCAGGATCCATTTGAACCAGGCTGGAAGAATCCTGAAGACCTGCAATGTGCCTCTCGGCTTGCTGATTATGTAGATAATAGTCGAGTAGCTTGCTCTTTCCTCTAACCACCTTCCCAATATGTATGATTCTGTCATGAGAGGGACAACTCTGCCTTACTGGTATACAAGGAGTTGAGAGCAATACAACTCTGAATCAGGTCAGAGGGGTCTAAAGATGGGTCAGCTTAGATTCCTGGGCTTTGGTCACATGTTCACAATTCTTGCATCTATAGGTGACAGAACCAGTTATATGGCCCCTGAGGTATGCCTTCAGGGTATCCCAAAGAAAAGTGTCACAGACAGAGCCATTGTCATTGATTTGCAGTAAGAATTATATTTCTTGTCTGACCCAGGGGCAAAGAAGTGGTCCTTAAAGAGAAGGGGAATCAAGTCACCAAAAAGTGGTACATGGAGGGCAGGGGATCCAGAGGAAAGAAAGTGATATTGGGGTATGATCAGAAATAATGATCGGGTGTATATGCGGGGAGGAAGCACACTGGGTAAAGTTGTGGGGAAGTGAACCAAGGATCTATACAGCTGAATGTGTGGTGGACAGAGGAACAGAATTTGTAGTCTTTGGGTGCTGGAAGTGGAGAATTCAGATATCAGCAAGGGAAAATTCCTGCACAAGGGAACACAGAACAGAGTGAGCTTTGGCTTGGGGTTCTGAGGGGTTATGGGATCTATCTAAGGAACTATCTAAGGTAAGGTTAAAGTCGTCTCCAATCAGAAAAGGAGAAGGTGGATTATTAAAGTTGATGAGCTGTAGGGTAGTCTACATTAGGGGTGTACAGATTTACTAAAACTAAGCGGCTGTCAGGGGATACAAATTTAGCCATGACCCAATGGCCCTCAGTATCCAGTTGTGTAGCAGTACAGGACCATTTCAGGGACTTATGCAGTAGGATTGAAACACCCCTTCTCACAGAAGGAGTGGTACTGTGGGTTTCAAAGCCTACCCATTTCCATTTCAGTTTAGAGGCCTCCACATCAGAGAGTTTGGTCTCTTGCAGTAGTGCCACCTAAGCACATAACCTTTTAAGATGGGACAAAACTTTTTTTGTATTTAAAAGGGGAGTTAAGCCCATTAACACTCGTTGAAATCAACTTAAGGCCAGTGATTTAGGACCAAGTAAGAGGGGAAATAAATGTCCAGGGAATGTAAAGTAAAGGACAGAATGGACAGAATGGAGGGAAGGTGTCCTAAGAGAACCCATGAAATGTAGGGGAGGCATGCATCAGGAGCATTAACTGCAAAGAGACCAAACCAATCAGGTGCCAGAATTCAGCATATCAGCATAGAGCAGTTGACGGCATACATAGAAACCTTAATAAGACCAGCTAAAATATTAAAATTAGTTAGAACAAGCAATATGCAGAGGAACAATAATGAACAGTGTATGTAACAACCAAGACCAAAACTGTTTTGAGGAAACAGGTATCTAACACAGGACCAAGTCCCCTTAAGCCATAAGGTGGCATCATACCCAAATAAGTGGCAGGGAGAGGTACAAAACCAACCCCCCTGAGGAGTATTAAGGAAAAGCAAGAGAAAGGGGAATAAAGAAGTGTGAGAACAGAAAAAAAGACCCTGGCAGGGAAGACAGAACCTCTGTTAGGCAGCACTAAAAAAGGAGAGGATGATAGATGGAGAGGGATGATAGCATTCTAGAAAAAAAGCATAACCAGGAGTCAATAAGAAAGAGCTAGAGAAGTAGGAACACTGGAAAAACCCAGTGGATTAGAATGAGTCCAAAACAGAATGTAAAAGGGATGGGTAGCTGCTTGTCAAGTACCAAAAAGGAAACCAGAGTGAGGTACAGCTAAAAATTAAAAGGAAATGTGGAATGGAGGAGATAGCACAACCACAATTAAAGGAGTAAAGAGAGAAAAGAGGCACAGCAGGAATCAACGGCAATGAGCTCAGAGGCTGCCGATGGAAAAGCAGTCATTGTATGAATGGGAAAAACTGCAGAGAGAAATGTAATCAGAAAAACAGGAGCTGAGAGACAGATATAAAGAATAAAGGAAAATAGCAAGAAAGCAGAAGGGGAAAAGAATAGGAATAAAGAAGGAAAGTGAGAGCCAGATGGGGCAGCAAGACTATCAAAAGGGGAGCAAAGAGAAAGTTGTGGTGTCTTTGGGAGGCAAAGACAGCAGTAAACTGTAAAAGGAAAAATAATAGGATATCAAACAGGAGTGACAGGAAAGTAAACAAACTCTAGTCAGAGCCAATATGGCTGCAAAATAATATTATTGATGGAAGTGAAAAATGTGTAAGAAAGATAGTATCATAACAAGCACATACTATATGTGTTTTTTTCAACAGCACAAGCATTTGGACGTTAATTT
The DNA here is from genome assembly GCA_016271365.2 of Neoceratodus forsteri. Classification (NCBI taxonomy): domain Eukaryota; kingdom Metazoa; phylum Chordata; order Ceratodontiformes; family Ceratodontidae; genus Neoceratodus; species Neoceratodus forsteri. The sequence continues at coordinate 204,694,931 of CM057454.1, forward strand.
GTATATTAATCAAAAGCTTACATCCACGAGACTCTAGTTCCTCCATCCAGATTGTATCCCCTCTTCACAAACTAGTGGTATTATAAAGTTATGAGATTTTCATCATGTGATTGATTTGTACATTCCAACCTCTTTTTGCAAATGTTCTCCTTTAAGAACTGCACTAACATGGTCAACAGAACCCAATAAAAAGGAGGGAGAGAATAATGCAACAGGGACATGGAGTCAAATTATTTATATATAGGGTAATGTGGTTTTGTAAAAACAGTTTAAACAAGACGGTACTAACAAGCGTGGACAGTGATCCTGTTAGTGCAGTTCTTAAAGTGCAATATACTATAGTTGTTTCTTATGCTACTTTTGTAAATATCTAATTTTGTGGTTAATGTCAATATAGATATAAACTGTATAGTATAACTGTGGTTACTTAAATTGCAGTATGGACATTCTATCACGTGAGAATTTATTTTTCTAAAACACATGAGCATAACTGTTCCCCTCTAACCTCCATGACCTCCCAGTGTGAGGAGACTGTGAGGTTGTGAATTATACAACTCGGATTAACACACAGTGCTACAAGCTGTAGTGGTAGAGATCAAAATGAGTGATAAATGCAAAAAGAAATAGTAAAACATGATTAATTATATTCACTGCCCAACTTATGTAGTCCATTGCAGTTGCTTTTGTGCTCCTGATTGTTTATGTAATCAAATTACAGTTCAGTAAAGAAATAAGATTAGTGGCATGAGTAAGGAATCCAATCCCTTAATAAATATATAGATTGAGGTTATGATGATGCAAGGGCAAAAAGAAAAAGAAGTTGGAATGTGTACATCAATCACATGACAAAATCTAATTTCTTTATCAAACCACTAGGAGAACAGGCAGACATAACTGGAATGTAAAGGAATGTTGGACTATGTCAGCCCATAGTGGCAAAGCAAGGATTAAACACAGAGGTGTGTGTGTGTGAAATGTAAAACCTAGGAGGAAACAACATGGCAGTAATTGATTGACCACAGCACTGTTAACCTTTATTGCCTTCAGACAGAACTGGAATGTTATTTAAAGGAATTCTGGACTAATGACTGATACGTAAGTCTGTGGCAAAGTAGGAGGCATGCTGCAACTGCAAAGGAAACACACTTTGTTTTTTTTGTTTTTTTTTCTTTCATGGGAAGGGACTTTGTTGTCTTACATAGACTGTGCTGCAACTCCAACATGTTCTTCAGTGGGAAAGAATGCTTTGAAGTAATGTGGAGTCCCTTTTTGAAGCGGGACTTCTGCTGGGCTCTGCTCACTGTAGCCATAAATGTACAGGAGAGAGGGCCATCCTTCTCCCACCTCCATAAAGCAACAATCCAGACTGTCTCTTGATCTGGGGATGCTGCAGGATGGAAGTGTGGTAGAAGCATCACAGGGCCTGCTTCTGCTTCTAGTTTTCCATTTTCTGTCCCCATCCCTACACTGGGGCATGCATGTTAGACATGCATACATGGAGGTGTGTGCACATGTGTGGAATCCACAGTTCTGTCTTTTCCCTGCCATCCTCAGACATACATTGCCACCACAGCTTCACCTTGTGGCAGTCATTTGGCAGGAGAGGCAGTCCTCCCTTCCCAGAAAATGAGAGCAGTCCAGTGGATGCTCAATTCTTTCTCTTCCTGGTCAACCCCTAGGACCCCAGGCTCATTCTGGAACCAGGGTAACTGGTGTGACAAGAGGTAAGGCATCAGTGTGCCTAGCCCTGTACATCACTGGGCCAGCTACTTATGTTATTTCTTTGCTGAACTGTAATCTAATTGCATCAACAATTACAAGCACATAAGCAATTGGAATGGACTAGATAGATTGGGCAGTGACTATAATTAATCGTGTTTTACTTTTTCATTTTACATGTTGTCTCTGGTCCCTACAACTACAGTTTGTAAGGCTGTGTATTAATCTGAGCTGTATTTTTCTTAACCTCACATCCTCCTCACAGTGGGAGGTCATGGAGGTCAGAGGGGGACTGGTATGCTCATGAGTTTTAGAAAAAAAATTCTCACTTGATAGAATTATCATCCTGGAATTTAAGCAACCCCAGTTACACTATACACTTTATATATGTACTAATATTTACCACCAAATGAGATATTTACAAAAGTAGCACAAGAAACAATTATATCACACATTTCCATTCCGTGATATACATGTACACTCGCCCCATGATGGAATGTTCTATAATTCTTCAAAAAATGTTTTCCAAATCCATTTCAGTGAACTTCCATAAGGGGCAATATGACTGCACTGGCTTCCATAAACTAATAAAGAACACATATGTTTTCCTTTAAGAACTGCACTAACAGGGTCCACAGAACCTAATAAAAAAGGGGGGATAATGCAATGGGGACATGGAGTAAAGTTATTAATATATTGGGTACTGCAGTTTCATAAAAATAGTTTAAAAAAGAAGGTACTAGCAAGTGTGGACCGTGACTCTGCTAGTGCAGTTCTTGAAGGAAAAGTTTTGTGCTCTTTATTTGTTAATGATTTCCAATGCTCTCACCTTGCCCCTTCACTAAAATGGATTTAGAAAACAGTTTTTAAACAATTATAGAACATTTTGATATGGAGCCAGTGTAAATGCATGGAACAGAACAGAAATATGTGATATGATGTACAGAAGTTGTTTCTCATACTACTTTTGCAAATATCTCATTTTGTGGTTAATTTCAGTACGGATATAGTATAACCGTGGTTACTTAAATTACAGGATGGTAATTCTATCAAGTGATTTTTTTTCTAAAACACATGAGCATATCAGTCCCCCTCTGACCTCCATGACCTCCCAGTGTGAGGAGACTGTGAGGTTGTGAATTATGTAGCTCAAATTAACACACATCACTACAAGCCATAGTGGTAGAGATCAGAGAGAGTGATACATGTAAAAATAAAAAGTAAAACATGATTAATTTTGCCCAATTTACTGTATCTAGTTCATTGCAATTGCTTATGCACTCTTGATTGTTGATGTAATTAAATTATGGTTTGGTAAAGAAATAAGATTAGTGACGTAAGTGGGGAATCCAATCCCTGAATAAATATACACGCTGAGGGTATGATGCAAGTGCACAAAATATATATAAAAAAGGGAACATGAGGTTGGAATGTGTACATCAATCACATGACAACATTTTAATTTCTTTATAATACCACTAGGAGAATAGGCAGACAGAACTGGCATGTAAAGAAATGCTGGACTATGACAGTGATTGGTAGCTAAGTGAGGCCAAAACACAGTGATGTGTGTGTGAGTGAGTGTGTGTGTGTGTGTGTGTGTGTGTGTGTGTGCATGTGTGTGAAATTTAAAACCTAGGAGGCAACAACAGGGCAATGATTGATTGAGCACAGCACTGTTAACCCTTATAACCTACAGACAGAACTGGGATGTTATGTAAAGGAATTCTGGACTAGTGACTGATATGTGACTCTGGCAAAGTAGGAGAGGTGTTGCAGCTGCAAAGGAAAAACACTTTTTTTTCTTGTGTTTTTTGGAAGGGACTTTGTTATCTGGCATAATTGTCTTGCATAGAAGACTATGCTGCAAGTCCAACATGTTCTTTGGTGAGAAGGAATGCTTTGAAGTAATGCTGAGTTCCTTTTTAAGCAAGATGTCTGCAGGACTCTGCCCACTGCAGCCATAAAAAGGCAGTAAGACACATAATTAACAGACCGCTGGGGTTACGATCCAAAATAGAGAGGCAGGATCACAAATCCAAGGATAGCCCTATCCATTACAGTTTTGGATCTCATGTATAGTCACCCAGTAGCTAGAGAAGAGTCTGCAGGAGGAGGAGGAGGAGGAAACTGGACAGAAATCCTGAGGGAGTCCTGCTGGTGAGTGGCCACAACTAGAGAAGATGCCAAAGGCTGAGGGGCTGAAGTCACCGATGAAGGAAGAGATGGTTCCATCAAGCAGGCTTCATCTTTCAGTGTAGATCTGGGATCTGGGCCAGGTGGAGGAGAGTGTGAGATCTGACATAGGATGAGTGAATCAGTTATTAGCTAATAAGCTCCCCGAGCTATCAGAAGAGCAGTCTCTGCCATCCCTGTGGTTCCTGCCTTATTGGTGAAAGGGAGAGCTGCTGGACTTCCATCAATTCTGTCCATGTTTCTTGGCAGTACTCCAAGCCGGCAGTTGTACAGAAGCAGCCACAGACACTGCCAGATATTTCCCAAAATTTTTGTGATAGTTCCAGAAATATCTCCTGCTTTCTGCATTTCCACAGTAGGGGCAGCAGAGAGAAACTCTTCAGAAATTTCGTGAAATATCTGGAAATAGCTGGCAATGTCTCTGGCTACTACTGTAGTAGTGAAGTGAGGAGTCAGCACCTGGTAATGAGCAGACATGTTAAACTGAACCTGGATGATCCTTTAACCAAAGAGCATAGGAAGAAGGGGTGGTGTCCATGTCATGGGGTCACCGACAAACAGCACTCTGGCTGAGGGACAGGAGCATCTGACAAAATCTGCATCAGCTTCAGGAGAAAAAAAGGATTGTGGGACCCCATTTCACTAGATCTTGAGGGTGGCAGGGTACACAAGGCTGTAATGCACATTTATGTCTCAAAGAGCTCTTCAAATGACAGTGAATCCCTGGCATTTCTCCATCAAGGCAGGGGAATAATCTGGAAAGATTTGTGTTCTGTTGCCCTGACACATAAGGGGCCCCATTCCTGAGCCAAGGTATGGATTTGTTCCTTCTCCTGAAAATGAAAAAATAATTTGCAAGGATGGTACGAGGCTTCTGTCCAGACTTAGGAGGAAGTGCCAAGGAGCGGTGGGCTCGTACAATCTCCAAGGGAGTGGTCCATTGATGATGAACAAAATTGGTAGGACTTGTTGCAGGAAAACTATGGGGTCCAAGTCCTCAACTCCTTCTGGAAACCCCACAAACCATAGGTTCAATGTGCTTACACAACTGGATGAGATGATATGAGATGATGCTTGTGTAACTTGATTTGCTTTGTGGCTTTCTGCCTCTCTATCTGTGGGATATACCGCTCTGTAGGGGTATGATGCAAGGAACCCTAGAGGAGGGCTTCCCCTCTACAGGTGTGGTGGGAATGAATGTGTCAGCTAAAGGTAGGTTAGGAAGAAGCCCACGGGTAAGAGGGGCGAGCCTCTGGAGGATGAGGGGTGGATGGTGGGCAATAAAAAATGAATCCTGGTGAGGCCCAGGATGTGTGACCTTTTAAGCCTGATGGGAGAGTAACGTTGTTGCTCCGCCCATCCAACCTTGGGCTTAAAGCCCTCCCATTCAATGTGCATACGCAACTGGATGCGATGATATGAGATGATGCTTGTGTAACTTGATTTGCTTTGTGGCTTTCCGCCTCTCTATCCATGGGATATACCACCCTGTAGGGGTGCGATGCAAGAAACCCTAGAAGAGGGTTCCCCCCTACAGGTGCCATGGGAATGAATGCATCAGCTAAAGGTAGGTTAAGAAGAAGCCCAAAAAGAATACCCAAAGATGCTGAACTTCAGTGAGGCAAGGATGATGAATGAATTCTGAGAAGATGATAAGAGCTGACTTTCTAAGGAGAGAGAGGAAAGCCAGGGCCACCATCCACCTTCATCCACCAGTGGAACCTAACTAACTAACTGAAGAAAGCACTAACTCTAACTAATATTATGACCATTGGTACGGAGGAGAGGAAAAACCCCCTTTGAGGAGGAAACCTCTGGGCATCTAAGGCCTAGGTCACCTTCCCTCCAGGCTGAGGACCTTTTATTTGAGGACGCATGTTAGTAAAGAGAATGGTTCATTAATGAGGGATATGAGTAGGAAGAATGCTGATGGGATAGGGAAAAAACTACAAAGAAGCACAGATTAAAGAAGGAGCATGAGACAGCAGGGACCCGAGACAGGTATGCTCGAGTAGTCAATGGTAGGGAGTAGATCCATGTAGAAGCCAGAGGTGCAAGGGGTATCCAGATGTGCACATGAGGATATTCCAGATGTGCTCAAGAGAAGACCTAGGATAATGCAGACTGACTTGATTGAGCGATGTGAGCGAGCAGACACTGAGGTCGATGAGGCATGCTTGATTATGCAATGTGAATGATTAGACCCTGAACGATTAGACCCTAAGGTTGTAGCCGATGAGGTAGCATAGGATTCAGTGACAGGAATGTTCGAGTAAGCGATATAAATAGATAAACCTTGAGGTAAGGCTGAGTGTATAATGATTGGAGTTATGAACCCTATACATAGTAGCGCCAAATTAGTCAAGGGATTTTTAAGGATTTTTAAAAATCCCTGTTGAGAATTGTGAAACCTTTTGTTAGGGATTTTGTTTTGCTTGTTAGTGTATTCACTGCTACCCTCTGACAGTCTAGTTGAAACTCTACCAAATGGCTCTTGAGTACTGTAATTGGAACTGGCCTCTTTCTGTAGGTAAAACAAAAAGATTCTAGAAGATTTTTTTTCCCTAAATTTTGTGAAGAATAAAGAGGGAATCTCACAAAATTGTTTGACAAATTTAGCGTTACTATTGTACATGCGGCAAGATGGCCGCGGGTTGATAGGGTGGCAGAGGAGTCATGATAGGTACGCCCAAAAAGAAATATTGATTGCAGGCCTGAAGTGGAGTGAATACTATGGAACTGGAAGAGGAGGAGACAGGAATGAACATGAAAATGAACTTGTATGAAGGTAGTATGAGTAAGTAGGCTCCTCAAAAGGAGGTAGACTCTGAGGCCAAGAAGACATATCTGGAACCAGAGGCAACTCAGGTTGAGCGACTGAGGAGCAAAATTGGATGATGTATGAGGAGGAGTGAAACTAAGAGTGGAGTGAAGCCATTATGGCTGGTACTAGAAAAGGCACGTAAGGAATCAAGGCACATGACAAGTCATGGAGAAGGGTGGTCGAATCTGTTCCTTGAAATGCAGAATGGAGGCCTATCTGAGTCACAGAAAGAGTGGTGGAGTACTGGACAGCTTCCTAGCAGAGGTGGTGAGACAAAAACAATAGTGAGGTTCAAGAATGTATGGGAGAAGCACAAGGGAATCATCCTGGGAAGGAAGAAGAAGAGCTATAGATCAAGTAAGGTCTGTAGTGATAACAGAGGTAGGGAAAAAATGGGCAGACTGCAGGAGCCAAACAGACTAGAATCGCCATCTAAGGCTGTGATTCTGTCAGCAGTCTGGTAGCGGTTCAGCTACTGAATGGGGACGGGTATATGTCGTGATAGGTATGCCCCAAAGAAATATCGATTGCAGGGCATGAATTGTCTAAAGCAGATCAGATATGGCTTATGGTGCCACCTACTGGTCAGGAAGAAAACTTGCCTGAGATAGAATAGTAATCCCCCAGAGTAAATATAGGTTGAATCATGCCAGACTGGTAGACAGATTAGCCAGGTAGGGCCGAGCAAGTATACAAAAATTGTAAGGTCTAGAGACCGAGCATTACTCCATATAAATAAAAAGAATAGTAGACCAGAGGGCATACTGTCCCTTGGCTGGTGATGCTAAACATGTAACATGGTCTGTCCCCGGTGCTCCAAGATAAGAAACAAATACCTCGGTTTCCATCCGAAGATGTATTATTGCCTCCAAGAGAAACAGACGATTTTCCTCTTGGTGGATGCAAAGACACCCAACACCCCTGGCTGCACCTCGGAAAGTACTGGCCACTCCTCTGGGCCCCCACACGAAGGGCTCCTTGAACACCACAATTTTTTTTTGTCTGTAATTTAATTTACCCAGTACAGGGCGACGTCAGTAAATGAAGTAAGTAAGTGTCCTTATGCTGTGTCCTCTCAGCTTCCCGAGGTCCTTCAGCCTGCTCAAACAGTTCATGCATGCATGAACAGGACAGTCCGTGGCTGCACAGTGAGACTGGCCAGGCTAGGAACGAGTGCCTCTCGTATGCACACACAACAAACAGCTTCTGAGTAGATGCGGATGGCAGGTTGGAGAATTTAGCAGGTGTGACTGCACTAGTTAAAGTAGGTGCCCCAATAAAGCAGTGAAGAGGATGACCCAGAGTAGAATATAGGCAGACGAGATCCATAAGCCAGTGCTTATACTGAAATAATAAAAATGTTTAACTTCAAAGCCAGCACCGAAGGCATAGAAAGAGGTACTGACTGCGGCAGAGTGAGACTCCTGATTGCCAAGGCTTGGAGTAAGAAAGGAAAATCAGGAGAAGCAAGGACTGCCCAAGATCGAGATCCCAGGTATGTGGGAGGAGCCTGTGGGCCGCAGCTGTCGAGGAGGTAAAGAGAATGCCAGTGAGATGGACAGGAAGAAGAGAAATGGAAGGGGAGAGATGGAGCAAGAGCTGCAAAGCCAGCGGCCACAGGAAAGATGAGCAGTGGGACAGGTGGCAATGGGGGGAGGGGAGTCAGAGAACTGCTTAGCGAGCAGTAGTAGGAGGGAGCGAGCCATAGGATAGACAACCAGGAAGGGAGTAGAGTGGATGACTGGAGGCAAAAAATACGAACATGAGCGAGACACAGGAAATAGGACCGAGGAGCAGCACCTCCAGCCCCAATGAAAAATGAATCCTGGCAAGGCCCAGGATGTGTGACCTTTTAAGCCTGATGGGGGAGGGACGTTGTTGCTCCACCCATCAAACCTCGGGCTTAAAGCCCTCCCATTGTTGCATCTACTATGGTTTTCCAAGTCCTCGACTCAGTTCCACAGAAGTTTGTAAGCCTTGTCTTGGTCTTGAAGATGAGCCTCCATGTGGTGAATAGTTACTTCAGTGCCATCTGTTTTCTGTTCCACATAGGTTAAACACTGATAAAGGGAAACAATGCCCTGATTAATTCTGGAGCTTGCATCTTTAAGTTCCCCTATCTCTAGCAGAAGCTGGGTGAACATGCCCCAGATTTCTTGTAGACTGTCTATGGATCATGTTGGTGGTACAAGAGTACGGTAGAAACAGGATCTGCCATGATTGTTAGGCCCTGGGAAGCCAAAAAAGCAAAGATAAAGCAGTGCAAGGAAAGCGACCACCTTGGGCTGAGCAGCAAGAAAAAGTATACAGGTATGCGGTTGCGGATGGCTGGAAGGGGCAAGTAATGATAGCCTCTTGATGCTAACAGGGTTAATGAGAGGGCAGACACAGCAATTATCCACAGGGATGAGCAGAGCTGAGGAACTAAGCTGCCATCTTCTTGTGGCTAACCCCCCCTTCCCCCATTTGCTTAGGTTAGGAATTTTTATTAGGAGAGAACTGTTAGACTTACATAACAGATATTTTCTCATTGCTTGTGTTAAAAAAGATACAGTAACTTTGTCATGAGATATTGTAAGAAGTTTTTTCTAATAAGAATTGTAATGATCATTTTTTCATACATTTCATGTTTTTATAATTTAGTAGGTATGCAAATACCCTGATTGTAGTTATAATAGGCATAATAAAACCACCTGAGATCAGTGAATATGCACTGGATTTGGTTTATTGCATACATAAGAAGTGGCTAGTCAGGTAATTATATCATATACACCCTGGCATGGGCATCTAGGGCTAGTACTGACAGATCCAGTACTGATCCTGGTGCTGGTACTGACATTAGTCCTAGGTGACAACTGACACTGGAAAATGGGCACCCCAGTGTCAGTGTCATGTTTTTCTGCACCGGAGGGGGGTGATCCCAAGTGTCACACAATAAAAATGAGTCAGGTGGGGGAGTGCTATCCTGTACTGGGGATTGGGTACCCTGCCTTCGGAAATAATTGTAAGAAGCAACACAAGTGCAAATCAGGGACGTTTCTGTCAGCACAACCCTCCTTGGAGTAGAAGTGATTGCACAGGCATAGAGGGGTAATGGCAAGCACCCGTCTGCTATTCTTGGACAGGGATCCACTACCTGATGAGGAGGTCACCTTCCCTCAAATCACCAGGAACTGGATTCAGTTAGTCAGCAGTAGCACACAATCAGCTGGTACCCTGAAGTATTGAGCAACTCTGCGATGCAGCATGATGTTCTCCATGGAGCCATAGTTGGCATACAGCACCTTGGTAGCATACATGGACAGTGGGATGGCATACATTTCTTGTTCATCAGAGACGATGGATGGAAGATGGACTGACTGGAGTTCCATCTTCAACTCCAGCTTCATTGTTTGTTTTTCTACAAAAATACCTCATTTGTCTGAAAACTGAAACTGAAACTGAGAGACTGACCAAGAGAGAGAGAGAGAGAGAGAGAGAGAGACAGAAACAGAGACAGAGACAGAGAGACAGAGAGAGAGAGAGCACTGAGTGAGACTTATAGTTGACAAAATGCAGTGTAGTGGGAGTCAGAGAGAGAGAGAGAGACCCTCATGCAGTGCTCAGTGAGTTTGTGGGCAGGGTTATGTAGATGAAACAAGCCATCCGCTGTCTGATAGGAGGTGCTGGCTCCTTTCAACTATGCACAGATTCCACCCACCAAGCAGTGAGTAGTGTCATGACCAGAGTACCTGGTCATTTTTCTGTTAGTAGTGAGCCCACTGCAGCTTGAGCTGCAATGGGCTTGACAATGACATGACTCAGAGATGCCGTTCTTCATAACAAAATGTTTGCTGCACACACACATGCACATGCAAACATAGTAAAAAAATAAAGAAAGAAAGGAAACGATTCTCTTCTCAGCCATATGGTTTATTGCAGCCAATGTTCACCAAAGGGTCCCCTGACCACCACCAGATGCCCGGGTTCAAATATTAAAGGCAAAGTGGTTTCCAAGGTGTGTGTGTGAGTGTGTGTGTGTGTGTGTGTGTTGTCTCTGAAACTGCAGAAAGCCTTTTCTTTTCTTTTCTTCTAGGCCTGTGATGGAAAAGCAACATACACGGGTACCCCTAAGTTTGTCATTTGTTGGTGTATTCTAACAAAATATTCCACATAGGGTCCCCTAATGACTACCAGATGCCTGAGTTCAGATATTAAGAGCAAAGCACTTTTGGGCCGTTTCTTCTAGGCCTGTGTCAGAAAAACAATACACATACAATCGCCCCGAGGTTTGTCATTTGGAGTTGCATTTTCACATAATTTGGTAGAAATGTTCCCCAAAGGGTCCCCTGACAACCATCATACATGCCTGTGTTCAAATAGAAGCATAGAAACATAGAAGTTGACAGCAGATAAGGACCGCAAGGCGCATCCAGTCTGCCCATTTCTTTTTCTACCTTATGAATGTGCCATCGGCCTTTGCTCTGTCAATGGCCTATTTATTCATACTCATCTGTATTGCTCCCTTATGCCTATCCCATGCCTGTTTAAAGCCCTGCACTGTATTCAATATTTAGGGCACAATTTTTTTTTGGGGGGAGGTGTCTGTGTGTTGTTCTTCAAACCACAAGAAGTCTTCGCTTTTCTTCCAGACCTGTGTTGAAAAAAACAACACACATGAAAGCACCCCTAGATTTGCCATTTGTTGGTGTATGTTCACAATATTTGGGAATATGTTCTCCAAAAGGTGCCCTGACAACCACCATATGCTTGGGTTCCAATATTAAAGGAAAAGTAGTTTTTGATGGGGGTGTTTGTGTGTCTCTCAAAAGACAGGAAGTTTTTTCCTTTCCTCTGAGCCTATGGTTTAAATATAACACACATAGGAGCATGTCTAGGTTTGGCTTATGTTGGTGTAGTTCCACCAAATGTGGGGCACATGTTCCCCAAAGGGGACCCCTGACATGCACCAGATGCCTAGTTTCAAATATTACAGACAAACTAGTTTTGAATGTGTGGGGGAGGTATGGATATTCAAGGGGCCAATGTGCGCCAAGGACTTTAAGGACACACTTCAATGAAAATGTGATGGAACCGCTAAGGCCACCTACAGGTGGCGTCTGTGACAGCATTTCAGTATTAGCCGCTCTGTAGCACAAAATGTGTGGTGTGTCACTGGCAGATGCAAGATGTTGCAATAATGTGAGGTGCAGCAAATGGCACAACACAACACGAAGTTGACCACAACTGTAGGCCACATTCAGTCATCTGTGCCTGTAAATATCAGTGTATGATTTAGTATTTTGTGTGAGGTTCATGAAGTGTGGTATAGGAATCCTATACTCCTCCATGATGGGATGGTGGTTCTTCAGCAAGACCTGACTTCTCCTGTTGACTGCCCATAGGGCCATAATAATCCCTGATTCTCAAAGCATATTTTTAATTTTGTTTTTTTATACCTGTAAGCAGGATGAGCAAAACTGTCCATTTTCATCAGCGTCAGATTACAAACAAACTTGGCATACATAATTAAACAAACATTTACAGACAATACAAAAATACAAAAAACATTTAACAATCAATTATAAGCATGAACATGTGCAAATATCATTATCCATCATCCAGTGTTTTAGTCTAGTTTTAAAGGACCACAGTGTCATACTTTCTATAATGTCAACAAGTAATAAATTAAAAAACAAAGGAACGCTAAACCTAGGCAATAGTAATGAGACTACAGGAGAAATAAGACCATTCTTTACCTTAAACATCAAGATGCCCATCTTGTGCAAAATCCTGTTTTTAAGGGATAGACTATGCGAACATTCAAGCAAAAAGGATTGGTGTGTTCAAAATGGAGCATCAAGCATGAAACGTAAGATAGAGTTATAGGTTACCTTAAGTTTATTGAGTAAATGACCAGAGAATGAAGAATATATAAATATACCATAATTCAAGACACTCATCAAAAACTATAAGCAAGCAAAAACCTTGATTCTCTGGTTAGAAACTGCTTAACTCTATAAAGAGAACCTAATCTCTGATGAAGGGTTTTCCTTAGTTTATTCAAATGGAGTTCAAATTTTAACTTTGAATCGAAATTTATCTGCAGATATTTAAAGCTATCTACTAATTCAATCACACTTCTTTCCAAAGTAACAATATGATGTAAACTATTAGGCTCAATGGTCCTTTTAGAAAACAACATAACTTTCATTTTGCTAGAATTAAGTACCATAGAATTCAAAAGCAGCCATCTTTGAAGTGAGTTAAAATCCGATTGCACCATATCCAAAGTATCATTAGGAGTGGAACCTACACTGTAAATTACTGCATCATCTGTGTATTGCATCATGGATGAATGTGAGCAAACCAAAGGAGCTGAATTCATATAAAAGTAAAAAAATCAGAGGGCCAAGAATTGACCCTAGGAGTAGCCCACATTTAATGATACTAGGAGAGGAAGTACTATCACCTATACAAGTACAATGGGATCTATTAGTTAGATAGTTATAGTATCAAGAAATATCATTATTGGAAAAATATAAACCAGAAAGAATACCATTTAACAAACCATGTTCAACCAAATCCAGGGCCTTGGTGAGATCCACGAAAAGCACTGCAACAGTCTGCCCTTTATCAAGAGCACCCTGAACAGCACCTTTGAATCTCACCAAGGCCATCTCGGTATTATGACATGGCTTAAAGCAATGCTGGCAATCAGAAAGCAGATCATGTTTTTGTAGATATTCAGAAGTTTGGTCAAAAATAACACATTCCAAAATTTTAAATAGGGGCAATAACAAAGAAATTGTACAATAATTAGACAATAGATTGGGATCACCAGATTTCAAAATAGGGGTGACAATAGCCATCTTCCAGAGACTGGAAAAAACCCCAGTTGACATAGAGGAATTAAACAAAACTGAGAGAGGATAAAAATAAGAATTTATTCCCAACTTAATAACTCAAAAATCTAATCTGTCACAAAAAATATAAGGTCATGGATCCATTTTTAACACATATTCTTTGATTAAATCTGAAGACACCTGAGTAAAACAGAATTCAAGAGGAACCATCTCATTTACCAACTTTGGGACACTGAGGGGGTCACCATGGAAAAAATTTCCATGGGGAGACATTCTATAGTTATCAAGATTACCAAAGAATTTATTAAAGGCTTCAGAAACAAGTAAAGTATTACTAATTAAACCTGTCCCAGTTTGAATGGAAATGTCAGATGCCTTTTTGGCCCTCCTGATCAGACTATTTAGTATATCCCAGGTTTTTTTTTGGATTACCAAAACATTTTTCTGTTTTGAAAGAAAAAATGCTGTTTTAGCTTTATGGATTGCAGATTTGCAATGATTACTTAGTGATCTATATTTCATCAAAAAAAGAGGACCCAAACTTTATTATAATTTCCAACTTTTATCCTATAGTCCCATAAAGTGTAACAAATCAGGTGAAATCCATTTATGTTTAGTAGCCTTGATTCACATTCTCTTCAGTGGTGTAATCCTATCAGTTACCTCAAGGTAACCAAGGTAACAAGAAACAAAGACATCCAACATAGAATCAAGGTCCTTAATGGACTCAAACCCAGTCCAATCAATATCTAAGCAGGCAGCATCTACCAGCTCAGATGTAAGGAACCTAATTTTTCTAAATTTGATGTACTTAGGGGGTTGTTTAACTAGCTTGACTAACCACTGACAGAAAACTGGACAGTGGTCACTCAATACATCAGGCAACACACCAGAATCCTTAATCTGATCTGGATGTGTAACTACAATCCAAACAAGTAAGGTTCCCAGGCCAGGTTTAGAGTTAAGTCTGGTAACCTCACTAATCAGCTGAAATAAACCCATATCCACCAATAAATCTTTAACAGAACCAGAAGACTCTACTACCCAATTACAATTAAAATCTCCCAGTAATATCCATTCTGTATGGGCAGGAAGTTCATGTTTAACTTCTGAAATAAGGCTTTATCCAGACTCAATCTGTCTAGGGGGCACGTATATAGAACTAATGATAAGATGCTTATTTTAACCCAGAAGCAAATCTATGGAAATTAAATCACAACCAGAATTGCATAGGGAATGAGAAACAATGGTAAATTTAAATTTGTTTTTAACATAAATCATAGACCCACCCCCACGTTTACCCACACTATCTCTTCTGCAATGTTTGTAGCCCTCCAGGGAGATGTCTGCATCTTTAACATTGTCATTAAGCCATGTTTCAGAAAGAGTAATAATATTGAAACTGCACTGTTCAACCCAAGCAACAAATAAAGGCAATTTCACTTGTAGGCTCTGAACATTAAGATGAACAATTTTTAAAGATGAGTCAGATGGGGATGAACCATTCTTTAACATGTCCATTACTCCAGTGGTAGCTGGACCAGGGTGTGGATGCACAGTGCCAGAAATTAATAAGAGTAAAACTAGCATTCTTCATAGCCTGGTTTTATTCTCAAAGAGTCTCTCCCTTTTTGTATAATCCTTAACAAATTTGAAAAAAAGCTTGAGAAAAATAAGCATTTAAATAACAATTAGGGGTAGGCATTGAGAGAAAACCCATTCCATACTCAAATTCATCTGGGGAAAATCTTCCAGAAAAATTTATATATGGGGGGGGGGCAGCTCAGCATAAGACCCCCCTTCTGACATATCAAGGGTTTTAGCACCACCATTGTTCAAAACAATCAAACAGCTCAAGACAAGAAACCAAAGCATAATCAAAAAATAAAAAGAACTCCTTAAATTATAAAAATATAACCAAACACTAAAACTATAATCCTAAATAACCTTAGGTAAACTTATTTGTTAAAACTAATTAAGAAGCACAGGTAAACCTCATACTAAATTAAAAACATCATATTCTCCCTTAAAAACTAGGATACAGTAAGGTATTGCACTAAGCTGTTAATTATATTTACTCTTGTAACAGGCTAATATATAAGCTACAGACTAACATTAAACTCTAAGCTAATAAATATCTACATAGAACAAAGTGTTAAGGTAGTTTTTCTCTGAGGAGTGGTGCTTACGCCACTCAGCACGAGCGGTGCAGGGATTCAAATGGTGCAGCCCCTCCCCAAAAATGAATGCCAGCAGCTGATTCCTTTTAGCCCCCTGCTCGCTGATATGATGATATTAACTTTAAGGGTGACATGGTCAGTGACTGACATTATTGTAGGTGCACAGACCATAAGTATTAAAGTATTATTAGTGAATAAACATAGAATATAAAAAAAAAATTACTGCAATCTGTTGGGAGTGTCCAATGTATAGACCCAAGAGTCATACTCTTCCTAGTGAATTGGGGAGAAATGACATAGAGCAGGAGTCACACAGCTGTACCCTCAAACATTTTCTGTATACAATCCATCCAAAACATGAGCTGGTTCAAATTGAACATATTGTATCCTAACAACTGGGAATAGGTCACTGCATTAACAATAATAAAAACACATCAGCTAATGTTTACTTAACATGGACCAGCATGCCAGGTAGTATAAACTATTCAGTTCTCAACAAAACATCATAAAGAGATGCCACACCACAGTAACATATAGTATGTTTTCTATCAACTATAGGAATGGGTTTCGGTTCACATTACTTCTTTCCCTGGCACTAGTAAAAGACACAGTAGAGCAACATGGGCAGCATTAAGATGACACTGGGACCAGGACTGCTAGTTTCCCTTGATATCCACCCTAAACCAGGAGATGGATAGTTACAGGGACCCAGAGGGGAGACTGTTGGAAATTCTGTATTCACCTTTGGTACATAATGATGCAGACACAGCTTAACAGAATACTGATTCATGTAACTGCTGAATATCCATCACACCTTTTCACAGCACTCGAGTCATTACTACTGGGTCCTGAAGTGTCCTCTCATAAGCTGATGCACAAACTGAAACTTGAATCCAGTCCCATCTCCACCCCTTCATGTTGGATCTTCCTCAGCTTCATTGGTGCATCTCTCCAGACTGGTCACATACTCTTTGGCTCTGTGCCAATTGTTTGCAGATTTAGGTGAGATTTACTAAAATTTTGGAATTTTTCTTTTGCTGTAAGACATGTTGCCAATTTTATCTAATATGCTCAGTTTCTGTAACATTTTGGGACATTTTTGTTGATTTTTTTGGACAGTTTAGGTCTACAGGCTGAAGTCTGGGTGGGGTTCTTCTTGCTCCCCCAGCTCTGCACTTATTCATTTGTATCTTTATAATGACCCATTTTGTACCTTTTGGTCAGCCCTGCTTTCTGCAACTGATTTTAGTTTTCCTCATTGTATGTTTGTCTCACCTCTGCTGCTTGTTTGAATTTAGACTGAGATTTCTTCATAAAGGTTAGTGCTGTCTGTTTACTTGTGCCTGGCATTTTGTTGGTAATGCCTCCTCTGCCTGTTTTCATACCAGGGGTTCTTGTGCTCATTTTGTGCTGCAGGTTTTGGAAGTACACCAATCTCTGTGTTCACTGCTTATCTGGTATTTGCCCAATGCCATAGGCTCTGTGTATGATTCTGGGTGTGTGTGCATTGCCTTGCTGCATGTTCTACATCCTCCAGTCTGCTCAGGGGACAAATAATTTTATTTCAGCATTTTATAAGCAGTCAGGTGGGAGCCTGCTTTTCTTGCCACTCCTACTCAGTCATTCAGCTTCTGTATTTGTGGCCCAGCAATGCTTTCCTTTTCAGTTCATCCCCGGAAAAGTGATGTTGTGTTGAGGTCATGCTCACAGAGTTCTAGGCTGACCTAGTCCAGACTCTCGTGAGTCATGAGATGTTTGTCACATTGTCAGCAATTTGTTGCCTTGTGTGAGTCACAGTTGCTGTGTTCCATCTAGACCATCTCTGGCTGTGTAACCAATGGCCTCAGAGAAGGCTTATCAAGTGATTTGTTGCCCACTTAGCCAAATGCTCAATATTGATGCCCAGTCTCATTTTGGGTAGGGAAGTGATCAATGAAATTGCAGTAATTTATAGCTGTATTAAAACTTTATATCAAATAAATATGGTCTGATGTATTTTTCAATGAATGAAATATATATTGTGTAAAAGTAAGCAGATACAGAGATTGGGGTTTCATGAAACCTGTCTTCTTTAATAAAGTTTGTCATGAGAGTAGTGATTCAGAATAAGACCACAAGAGGGAGGGGTTTACCTGTCTAAAACTAATCAAACATACAAAGGAAATATTCTCACAACACAAGAACTAGATTAAAAACATTAATAGAGCAAAACTGTAACAAGCTGTAACATGTAACAATATTTTTTTGTATTCATTTTGTGTCTGTACTGAGTGTATGTCTCATTTAGAAGCCAACATGGAGGCAAAAAAGGCATTGTACAGGTGTAGGTAAGTGTTTGGCTCTGTTTAAGTGTCTGGACCATCAGGCACATGAAGGACCACTTTTAAGTGGTCATCAGACCATATCTGTTGTTGCACCAAAAAAAAATTGGCTAACTGCTTAATAACTATCTCTAGCACTGTTATATACAAAAAGGAAGATAATTCTGCCTTATTGTGGACTCATCAGGAAGAACGTCTGCCACATTCATCTTTCCATGTTGAGCACCAATGTCCAGAAGGATCTGACAGAAATTGCAAAAATCAGGCTTGGAAATAATTTTAAATGGCTGGAACTCTTTGCAACACAATATTGTATACTCTGTTCCAACTTTACTTTTCAGTGACTTAAACACAGAACAAGCTGCTGATGCCGAGTTCAATGGAAACAGTTTTTCTTTCATAGAAGGAGTGAACAGTAGCTTGTTTGTCACATACAGATTCTAGTTTCTTCCTGTGGCTATCGTTATGAAGATGTCTGGTTAATGTTGTTGTGGTGTTGGCTGGAATGACTAACACTTCTTTACAGTACGTGCTTTGCATGTGGTCCATCTCTTATCCATGCTCCCTTCTACAACAGAGTTCCAAAAGCTGTCTTTAAAATTTTCAGGATGGTACAGTAGTCAGTTATTTCCAATAACTTCTGCTTTCATTGATTTACCACATCCTGCTTTTTTTTGTCTCACTCAGCTCTGTCAGATGTTCTACATGCAGCCATGGAAAAGTTTAATTTCAAAACACATTGTGAAGCTTTTCTATCTGCAATAAAAAAGGACTTAGCCCTTTTTTTGCAAAAAAAAGTGTGTTTAAAAATTAATTTAAATGCTGTGTTCATTAGGCAGTTTAGCATCCCTGTAAAACCATCATTGTGTTACTCACCAAAAACAGGCACAACTCAGCTTCTTCTGTGATTTTTGTGGCTCAATTGCCTAATCCGCTTCTGTCTGAAAGTGTCCCAATGAACAGAGCGACTGCAGAATGAGTGTAGATGACCCACCGGATAGAGGTCATGAGCGGCTTACAACTCAGTCCCGAAGTGACATTCAAGCTTGAGGCATAAATGTTTATATTAGTCAAACAGTCATGGCACTCCCATACAGTCAAATAATCAGCTTGAAGCAAAACTGCAATATCAAGTCTTTTTAATTGATCTCACCAGTTGAGGTATTTCCAGGACAAAATCACAGTACTGCTTCTAACGTTTCACAATACCAATTGCAATTTTGCTTAAGCTGATTATTTGAATGTGTGGGAGTGCCATGACTGTTTGACTAGTACTCATTTTTGTCATTAAGCACCCCTGTCTAGTAGTGGCTCTGTTACATCCCAGTTGCATTAATTTTTCTCTTAGAGTAAGTGACCAGCCGAGTAGAGGTACTGCAGATAGTATTACAAGAGGTGAAATGTACAGTGTATGTTCCCGATGAGGGAAGAGCAGAATAAAATGCTATAGGGATTTAAATGCTTCCTATTGAATAGCTGCACCTGCTGGCAATCAAACGGCTACCATTGGAGGATTCTGCTAGTCCCATCATGTGTGTCACTAACAAGAGTAAACAAACCTTTTAGTAAAACACTAACCCTAATGGCAAATATGTAATTTAATTGCCAGCTATTGCAAAAGATACAACACAGGTTCATCAGTTAACCTTGTATTCCCCTTTCAGTACTGTTTACTCTGCTCTTCATGTTACTGTACTCCCGCACAGTATTATTAGCACTGTCGCCAAAATTTTCATCAACAATGATTTAATAAAAACTGAAAATAAATGTTCTCTAAGAACTTTACATGATAATAATAACCAGAAGGACAGCATTGTTAATGTCCTACACTGAACCACCAATCAGGTAGACTCTATCTGTGTCTGAAACCAAAATCCCTGGTCCATCCTGCATGGCAGTCCCTGGTTCTTCACCAGTAAAGAACTTCTCTGAAGTAAATATTCCATCAGCTCCTTCACAAAAACAAAATCAATCCAGTGAAAATAATGAGACTGCTAGTTTGTGCCAGCAAAGCTCTTTCTAACACCCTGCCTGTTCACTCAGGTGTCCCACAGGGATCCATACTGGGACCCCTCATTTTTAGCCTTTTCTTAAACTCCCTTCCTTACCACTGCTCTGAGCAGATCATACTATATGCCGATAATGCTGTTGTATTTTCCACTTACAAAGATCCTGCAACTCTTCAACACAACCTTCAACTTGGTTTCAGTTCTGTAGAGACATGGTTTCTTAATCATAAACTGGTCCTCAATGACAAGAAAATCAAATTGATGCTCTTCTGCAGCCCTCATAACCCACACAAGCTACACCACTTGGCCATCTCCACCACCCTGGGGAACACTCTAGATCAGGTGGGGTCCTTCAAATACTTAGGGATACAGCTTGACCCTAATCTCTCCTATGGACTTCATGTAGATAATGTAGCTAGAGCTGTTAATACACGGCTTGGTCTCCTCTACAAACACAGACCACACCTCACTCCAGAAACTTTGAAGGTTGCAGTCCTGAGCTCTGTGATCTCTGTAATAGAATATGGTCTCATCATTTATGACTTGGCCACAACCACAACCCTTAGATGCCTCTCAACTGCCTTAAATAAAGCATGTCAGCTCATCACTGGTGCTCACCGTCTCACCCACACATGTGACCTGTACACTCAGACCGGCTGGCTCCAACTATCAAACCGCACAAAGTTTCTCACCTGATCCATGGTGAAAAAAATCTACCTTGGCCTTGCACCTTCTGAGGTCACAACACTGAATTAACAAATGGTGCCTTAGGAGATCCACGCAACAGCTACTGAAAGTCCTCCACTGTCACACTTCACAGGGACAATGCTTTTTTGCTTATTGAGCGCCACTCTGGTTCAATGGCCTTAGCCCAACCATGTCCTCTGCTCCAACTATTGATATGTTTAAAACTAGGCTCCAGGACTATCTCACTACCAACAGCTCCTGTGACTGCCCAACTTAACCTTGTTTCTCCACTTCCCTTTCTGCTTTAGTTGTCCCCCCCCTCCTCACTGGATTCTACCCTCACATCTTGGTATACCCAATGCTGCACTTTTCACCCTCTCGCCACCCTTCCTACATTCATTCTCCCTCCTCCCCTCTTCCCTCTCCCTATGACTCTGGCACTTCTTATCTGTTGTCTGTTTTCTCTGACAAATGCTGCTGGTTGCCTTGTTACAATGCTGCCCTTGAACTGTATTAATCTGTACTCTGTTTGCAATGTCCACATTGTTGTAATGTCTGGCTTGATGTTCCCCATAATTTGTATTTCTCTGATGTGGAACCTTTGTAAAAGAGCCATGGCTCAAAAGTATTTGTAATCCTAGACTTGATAAATAAATAAATAAATACATAAATAAATGAATAAATAAAATAAAATAAAATAAAGCTCACTAGCTCATCTCAAGTTGAAAAAATTAGCTGATTCTGCAGTACTGACACCATCCTACTGGGTCATAATGTCATATGCTTAATAGTGTGCAACATTAGCGCTAACCCGGAATAGCGCTGTATGAGACAGCGAGTGGTGCAATACCGTGAATACTTCTGTATGCAATATTACACCACTCACGCTATCCCAGGCAGAGGATAAGACCTCTGCTGGGATGGGATTCAGCTGAACAGCTACCATGGCTCAATGGACTGAGCCACTGCAGCAAGGAATCTAGGCACTGTGTCTGGGACTGGGTTTGATTCCTGGTCTCAGAAACTTTTACTTTTTTCACACTTTATATGATTTGAAGGTGAACCCCCCCGTGGAGTTGAGAATCCTTATGAGGAGTTTCAGGGGTGCAGGCCCCCCATAATCTGGGGTGCAGGGGGTGGAGCCCTGCAAAAAAAATTATTATGCCACATGCAAGAAATCATGCTGTATTGGAAGCATGATTTTTGCATGCAGCATAATGTCTTGTGACATGAGGACCCCATGCCTGACACCATCTCACAGTGCAGTACAGAAGCCAAATCATTTGGAAAGTAGTCACCAAAAGCAAATAAAATACACTGGGAACCATTTCACAATCTCTAAAATATTCAGTTTTGAGCAAAAACAAATCACATGACAGTAATGTTTGGCAGTCTGAGAATGGGTTTGGGTTGGTGTGATTTAACAGAAGGGAACTAAGTGGAAGCTATGTGATTACATTGTGCAGGATATATTCCCAGTAATGCTGGCAATCTATTAGGGTTCAATGGAGGGTTCTCTGTCCTGATGAATGTTATGGTTTGCATTTGGTTTCATATGTTTTCTTTTTTTTATTCTGGTTTGGTTCGGGTATGCAGAAATATGGGATGTTTGCACTCTGCTCGGGTTCGCTTCACCGATGAACTCAGGCTCTAAATCCAACATGGAGGCAAGCAGATATTGTTCAGTTGTAGGTAAATGCTTGGGTCTGTTTAAGTGGCCCTGAAGGAAATAATTTAATTCTGAATAGCATAGAGAGTTTGACTGCACTCCTGCTAACAATGGAGACCCCTACTGTGTTCACTCCTAGCCACTGAATGACTAGTAAATCAAATAATTGGCTTGTTTGTTGAGATCCAAGCTTGTTTTCATCATGGCCACTTGTCAGAGTCAGATGGGTCTAAACAGGTTAAAAAGTTTGTAAGGGCAATTGCAAAAATTCTGTGAGAATTCTATAGAATTTTCTAGTTAGAAGTCAGCTTGACCTTCTGAGTGATGTGGCCTGGGGGACTGTCCCTGTAGGGTATATTACAAGAGTCATAGCTATGGCTATTAAGATTCTTTTAGCCCAGCCAAAAGATCAGATGTCTATGATCTGAAATTAAACTGCTGAACTTAGGATATCTGCCTGTATGGAAACCAAATCTGTTGCTCCTGAGGAAAGCCATGGGGTAAGGATGCAGATTTTTATGTGAGTGTAATGAGGTTTTTCTGTGTGTCATTCAGTCTGATTAAAATTGTTTATTTGATAAATTTACTAGTTTTGTTGCATTTATTTAATTTTACTGTATATCTTGAATATTTGGTGGAAATATTAAACATTTTACATTTAATATGAATTTGAGACTGGTATGATTTCATAAGTACAAGTCATATAATTTTATAGGACAAAGTCTGTGATCCACTTCTGGAGAGAACTCTACTAAAAAGTAAGCTAGAGTCTAATACAGAAAGGGGAGAGGTTTCTGGAGAAATTAAGAAGGTTTCTATATCCAAAAGGACTCATACTGTGTGAACAAGTGCCTGGCCTTGTGTTGTGTGAGTAGGGGCCCAAGGGGGACCTGAAAGGAACAACCCTGAGAGAGTTGTTACTTGGTTGGAGGCAGTATAATAAACAAGTGAATGAGAGCACCATTGTCACACAATCCAGGGGTCATGGGAGTGGGTTGAGTATCAGAGGCAAACACACACAGGGATTTACAGGTATGTTACAGTGGTGGGTGATACTTTATGGTGGCAATTTCTCAGATCTGGCTCCAGACAGGACGTATCATTCCAGAAACTCTATAACTGTAAAACAATTTAGAAAGACTGAGTCAGAAACTGTGTAAAGACAAGCATTTTAGGTAGTAGTAAGTAGTAGTAAAACCTTTATTTTTATACAGGAATTGATGACAATTTACATCATTAGGACAATGTCCTATTTACAAGATGCTCCTGTTTCTCCATGGTCCATATAACATTAATTAAAAAAACAAACTAATATAACAGTACAGTCACAAACATGTTAATAACAGTGGGTGATAGACATATCTTACATGTATATAAATTACTCCTAATAACGTATATAATTAGCCATAACATTCACACCTTAAACTTAATTCCTGCTTCAAACTTAATAAAAATGTTTTCACATCTTTAAATTTATTATTTGTTACTATTTTTGTCTTATTCCATATTCTATCTACTATAACAGGGAAACGCATGTGGCTATATTTATTTTTTAATTTTGGAAGTAAGTAATGCCCTCGATTTTTATCACACAAATTATAAACAATTGTTTTACTTTCTAATCTGTCACTCAAACTTTTAGGCTGATTTTGATAAATAACTTTATAAATTTGCAATGCCCAGGAAATCTGTCTTTTTGTTTCCTGGGTAAGCCAACCCAAGTTTTGTAACAATAGACAATGATGAGTTCTATAATCCTCTTTTAATATATATCTAGCCATCTTGTTGTACAATTTATCAACTTTTTGCAAGAGACCTTTCGATGCCAGACTATACACATGGTTTCCATATTCCAAAACGGTAAAAGAAGTTGTTTTATTACCATTTCTCATATTAATCTGTTCATATAAAACTTGTTCTTCAAAGCTCCCAATCTTTTATTTATTTTGTAATAGTATCAAAATATGTTTATCAAATTTTAGGGCATAATCAATCCAAAGTCCTAGGTATTTATATTCTAGTACTTGTGCTAATTCTTCGCTTTGTAGTGTCTTTATAGATATATTTTCACTGCTACCAATCAATCTGTGCTTAGTCCTAGAAAAAACCATCAGTTTTGTTTTTTTGCTATTAACTATCAAACCTGAACTGTTCAACCATGTACAGAGTCTAGTAAAGTCTGCTTGCAATTTTTGTTCCAGTTCGACTAAAGTCCGTCCATCTGAAATCATTAAGGTGTCATCTGCATAGAGGTTAATACTTGAATTTTGTATAACTTCTACTAAATTGTTGATATAAATCAAAAACAATGATGGTCCTAAAATTGAGCCCTGTGGGATGCCTCTCTTTACCAGAAGTCTCTTAGATAAGACCCCATTAATACTTACTTGCTGTTTTCTATTTTCTAAGTAAGATCTAAACCAATTATAGGTTTCATTTATTAAGCCCATATCCATTAGGTGTTCACCCAATAATTTATAGGATACCGTATCAAAGGCCTTTGATAAATCCACGAACACCGCTTCCACCGCCAGGTCGTCCTCCAGCCTTATAGCCAGGTCATCGACCATGGCGGTGAGCGCAGTGGACATGGAATGACCCCTTCAGAACCCTGATTGAAATTTAGTTAGCAGAGTATGTTTCTCCACAAAGTCAGCTAACTGTTCTTGAACCAATCTCTCCAGTATCTTTGAAATACTTGATAGTAAAGCGATTGGCCTATAGTTTGTAGGCTTATATGCATCTCAAGAACCTTTATAAATTGGTATTATTTTTGTACTTTTCCAAGCCTCTGGGAAAATTTCCTTCACCAAACTCCAATTGAACAATTTAGTCAAAATTGGTGCTATCACTTGTATAGCATCTTTAAGGAATCGATTTTCTATCAAGTCTAGACCATATGCTTTTTTTAGGCTTAATTTTCTGATCTCAGTCTTAACCTGTCTACAAGTGATACCCTTAAATCTGAAAACATGCACATTTGAATTTACGATCCATTCTTCAGAGTCCCTAAATATCGGGTCAACAAATTTCAAATCAGGTAAATTTACAAAATTATCATTTAACATATTTGCTGACTGTTTGGTTGACTGTATTACACCTCTATTTATCATTTGAATAGGAGGACCATAATTTTGTGGGGATTCAAATGATTTTATTAATGACCAAAATTTTTTATTGTCAGTAGTGTTTTTTGACTTATCTTCATAATATTTTTGGTTTTGTTTTCTTATTAATAATTTCAGATTATTTCTGGCCTTTTTATATTTATCCCAGTGCTCAGTTTTTAAAGTTTTCCCTGAATTTTTCCACAGGCGATCCTTTACCCGTATCAATTTCTTCAATTTTTCCGTTATCCATGGTACATGTGATTTTCTCTGTGTGCATTTTTTTAAAAGGGGCTAGTTCGTTACATACATCTAGGAACAGTTTTGTAAATTCCTGGACTGCTAAGTCAATTGATGGAATTAAAAATAATCTATCCCATTTAACTTGAAATAATCTTGCAACAAAAGCTTCTTTACAGAGGAACATTTATAAACTTGCCTGCATTTTACATGGATATTTTATTACTGCTGAGTTATTTTTCTTACTTATGGCAAAAACTGTGTCAGAATAGCATCCTCACTTTGTCATTCAAAAAATGGCTGCTGTTTGAAGTTTTAATATTCCACTACTTTGGCTCATGGATGTTATACTGACCAGGTATCAAGAAGCAAATAATTGGATCTTTGCCCATGTGTTGTTGTACAGTTTGCTCACTGGTTCAGACACTGATGGAGCAAATTTTTTTCCTGCCCATTGTATAATATAAGATCTCACCCAAAGTGCTTGATTCTGATGGATGACACTGCATTAGGATTAGGGACATTAGTGATAATTTGTAGGGACTTCTTCATGGCACCTCTAACCCAATAGTCATGGTACATGCAGGAACTAATGATATTGGCAGAGTGGGACATCTGGATATTCAGAAGGATTTTGAGAAGCTGGGTTCAGCACTAAAAGGCAAGGTATGTAAGTTAATTGTATCAGAAATATTGCCATTACCCAGGGCCAGTATTACTAGAAGAAAGGAGATTATTCAATTTAATGGGTGACTTAAAAGATGGTGCTCTAGGGAGGGTGTTGCCTTCCTGCACAAATGGCAAAATGTGTGTGATCCAGCACTTTGTGCAATGGAGGGGTTGCATTTGAATAGAAGGGGATCATGTTGGCTGGGTGTTAGGATTAGGCATGCAATGAATAAGGTTTTAAACTGACAAAGGAGGGGCAAGGGGAGGGGCACCATGTGATGTTCATAATATCAAGAGGGGAGTTGAACACAAGAAGCTTATGGTTGGAGGTGGAGGTGTTTACTGTTTAATGCTAGTAGCCTCAGGAACAAGAAAGATGAATTAAAGTATATACTGCATAGGAAAAACATTCAGATACAGCATGTGCAATAAAAGAAACGTGGACACAGTATGATGACTGGGACAGGGCTGCCTGAGAATCTAAGTATTATAGTAAGGATTGAATAGACAGGAGTGATATGGGAGTTGTACTATATGCAGCAGATGAAATTATTGTGAAGGAATTGAATTGGGGTAGAGAAAGTTTGTTGGGAAATATTTGGTTAAAGGTCTCACCTAAAAAAGTGTAAGAAGATAATTTTAGGTTTAGTGTATAGACCACCTTCCCAGGTTAAGACTTTAAATAATGAAATGCTTAAATTTTTTGAATCATTAGACCCTGAGGAGAACATAGTCCTGAAGGGTGATTTAAACATGCCTACTAGTAATCGGAATTAATGATATGGCAATACAAGGATTGAGAAGCACTTTTTTAGATTTTATTGACAAATTGGGCATAGTGCAATATGTGGGGACATCAATTAGTGGATCTAATGTTTTGGATCTGATAGTAAGTAACATGGGCGATAACATATCTAACTGTCTCACTACAGTGCTACGTAAGTAATAATGCCCAACAGTGTGGGTGTTATTGGGATATAAAAGACCACCCAGGGGCATAATGAGGCCTGATGCTGCAGGTGGAGGGCCTTATAGCCACTGGAAGGTCTGTTATATCCCATTACACCCACCCTGGAGGGTATTACTACACTTAGATGATGGTCATGTGTGCAACTTTTAAGTGAGTAATAAATTATGGGACAATATGTGTTTGTAAAGTCATAGAAACTGTAGAAAAGAAATGTTTTCTAAAGTAGTTCCTTAGTTTATATGCTGTTTTATTTATGCAGGACTAAGAAGAGGACTAGATGGTTTTGTCAGTGAGTGATCAGAGTTTGGAATTCCTTACCACCTGAGATTGTGGGGGTTCCATGTGATAAGGGCGAGTGTAAAATGGCAAGGCTGAAAAGGGTGAAGGGAAAACAACATGGCCACACATAAGACAAGTGGTACAACACAGCGATCGCTGAAATGGTGACACGAGTGCCACAAAGGGTTTCTGTGGGGAGCTTCACCCCCTGCACTCCCTTACCAAATGTAACCAACTCCAGGGGGATACAAGTCGGTACGGGGAAAAAGCCGCAGGTTGCCATTTCGGTGATCACTGTGTTTTGCCAATCGTCCATGTGTCAACACTGCTTTCCTTTGCCCTTTTTGGACACGCCATTTTTGTGATTGACATCTTCATGGGATACTGATTGAGGGTAGTATTAGTATGGCAATGTTTAAGAAGAACTTGGATGAATACTGTGCTAATAACATTATTTTGGGGTACCCATTGTGAGCATGGCAAGCTGTTATGGGACTCATCCCACCTGGCTCATATTTTACCTATGAATTCTACCTGTGTATATGTGAACTACTTGCCTAATGTCATGCTCTCAAAAATAATGCTCTCATGGAGTACTTACACTACTATTATTTCCACTAGAATTCTGTATTTGTACTGTTGTTACTGCTGTCATTCACTTTTTCACCTGTCTCAGTTGTGGCTAAGAACAGGTCCTGGATCCCCAACTCACTTCCTGATTAAACAAATAAAGTAAAATGGGGATCAACAGTCAGGCAGGGATTATCCATTTACCCTCTGCAAAATGCAATATATTTTACTGTACTTTAACTGTAAATACTAGTAAACATTCTCACTGTATGGGGATGGGCATATCTTTTTCAATATTGGATAGGGGCAGGCAGGCCAGGAAGCCTGTTTTTTCTCAATTTTATATTGGAGATGGGTAGTCTGTGTCTGCCTTTTCTTAAATAATGTATTGGGTTCAAGCTGGTTAGGCTTTTTTAAAACCACATATAGGGCTGGGCAGTCTGGTTATCCCTATGTGAATAACTGGCCATAGTGGTGCTGACAGCAGCACAACAGGTACCATTAGAGGTGAGAACCGTATCACCCCTTGTTGTCGACACCTCAACAATGAAACACAGAAAAAGACTATTACGGTGACATTCGTGGTAATGGTCCTTTTTCTGTGTTCCACCTTCCCCCAGTGTTCAGCCCCCTCCCTGGACCAACTCTGACCTGGAGTTGGAATCCTAGAGTCTGGGGGTGCGGGAGTCAGAGCCCGCTGCATAGGGGTGTGGGGGGCACAGCCCCCCACAGAAAACACCCATGCAAGAGGCAGCACATTACCTGTGTCAGTATTGTGCCATCACTGTGGGGGAGGTCGGCATTCTTGCTGATGAGATAACTTGGTGCTTCCGGTGAGAACAGGTGCCAGAGCTTCATCTATGAGAGGGCAGGGCATGGGGCTGTATCTATCGTGAGGGCAGGCGTGAAGGTGCATCAGTGTTGACAGCACAGACTGAATGCAGTGGTCCATGAGTTTTACTTTTGCTGAAGTACCCAACAGTGAGCTCAACAGTACCTAGAGAGTGTTGTGGCAATGTTGGAATTGTGATCAGTTTCCTGTTTGTGTTTGTCACCCCATTAATATTTCCAATGCTTAAAGCAGTTTTCCCATAACCAGAAAATGTCCCCTTATTGTTTATTACTGAGGACAGTTACTGTACATTAAGAATGGGATCTTCATAGCAGCCCGTCAGTACAGCAGTAGGGCTAGCACTCATCATGCTAGTGACCCATGCTTGGGAATCAGTGTAGGTTATTTGGGGGCTGACAGATGGGGGGAGGATTGAGCATCCTATAGAATGTTCTCCTCCCTCAGGGAGAGGGGACTCACCATCCTGCTGCCTGACTGCCTCCTGGAGACTAGGTGGCAGCACAGTGGAGATGCCAGAAAGTAGGGAAGTCACCAACAGATGCAGGCATTCATCATGCATGTCTCTGCAAATGTGTGTGCATCATTGCACATTCACACCTCTGCAAGGAAAGCAGAGGAGAAATGCTTGGTTAGCCTGCTGCAAGTGCACCACACAAGTGACTGGGCAGACCACCACCCAAAGTGGTTTTGTATAAGTGTGGTTAAGCTGTAAGTCCCCAAGAATGTCAGTGATGGAAGCGAAGGGATGCTACCATGTGTAAGACTGGAGGACAGGAGAGAAAGTTAAGTAAAAAAAAAGACAGGGTCTTTATATTTTCGATTTAATCTTATCCTGCCAATCCACCACCACAACACCAAGGGCTCACTCTACAAAGGGATCTGCACTTACAGAGGGGTGCTTACAAGACCTGGAGGTGTGCAACAGTACTGCTTCACACATGCACAGACATGTCCACATCCCTAGTTATGTAGTAGTAGTAAAGTAGTAGTAAAGTTTATTTTTATACAGGTAAAGATGGTTTGTTTCATCATTGGGTCACAGACCCTTTTTCAAGATGTACCTGTTTACTTTAAAAAAATATTTAAAAATACATAAAAGTACACTCCATTCATTTATACAACATACATTTACGTAATTACACTAAGCAATATGATTTTATATAATCCTCCATTCAACATCACATTTTTGTAATATAACATTTGTTTCACAGTTTTAAGATGTCCACAAATTTTTCAAGCCCTCATCATTCGTTATTTATATTCCCCTCCAGAGGTCTTCTTTCACCCATTACACATACATCTTACTTCCAATCCATTATCAATTTGTCTCATGAAAAGGTTGGATTTTTGAATCTGCTTTGTTTCCAAATCTATGGGTTCCCACAAATTTATAACTTTTATGCCAAAGGTCATTTCTCCATATTTGTTATTTATTCTGGGCATTACATATTTACTTCCCATCTTACCTCTTAGATTATATTGATGGACATGTATTTGACATGGAATTTTATCCACCAGATACTTGGGGTTTTGTTTATGAACTGCCCCATTTATTTGTTTTAATCATTTTTGATCTCTTTTTCTTCTATCTGATCCCATTTTAGGATCTTAAACATTTCACAATGGTGGGTATAATAATCACAATTTAATATAAATCTTGCTAAATTATTATGAAGGACATGTATTGCCCTCAAATTTGACTTATTTGCCATACCATATATGTGTATTCCATATTCTATGCAGGGAATGATCAATTGATTTTTTATATCTTTTCTCATTTTGTAATCCAAACAGTATTTTGATCTACGAAAAGCCCCTAGTTTGTTATTAGTTTTATAAACAAGATTTTTTATATGAGAGTTAAAACTCAAACTACTATCTACAGTAATCCCCAAATATTTATATGAATCTACCTGATTTAGAAATTCATTTTTAACTGTTTTAATTGAAATTTTGGGGGCATTTTTATTGTTTCTTCCTTTACTATAAAATACCATTGAATTATTTTTTTTTACTATTCAATACCAACCCCGATTTATATAGCCATGTTTCCATCCTACTAAAGTCATTCTGAAGTGTTTTCTCCATTTCCTGAGTTGTAACACCTCTGGCCAGCAGTACAGTGTCATCAGCGTACATACTCAATACTGAGTTCTGTACCACTGTTGGGAGTTCATTTACATATATTAAAAACAATAAAGGGCCCAAAATTGAGCCCTGAGGGACTAATCTATTTACAGATGCTGGTTTAGATGAAATATCACCAATATAGACTTGTTGAACTCTACCTGACAAATAAGAATCAAACCAGGGAAGTGTTTCTCTATCTATTCCCAACTCCATCATTCTCCCAATCAATTTACCATGGTCTATGGTGTCAAAGGCCTTGGAGAGATCCACGAACACCGCCCCCACTGATCCTCCCCTGTTTAACTGGGAAGCAATGTTATCAATTAAATCGGTGAGTGCGGTGTCTGTGGCATACCCTTTGAGAAATCCTGACTGGCAAGAAGACAGGATAGAACCTGTTTCCAGGTATTTACTCAACTGCCCTCTTACCAGTCCCTCCAAGACCTTTGACAAACATGACAACAATGAAATTGGCCTATAATTCATTGGTTCCACTGGGGAAGTACCTTTATAAATTGGTACAATCTTTGCCTGTTTCCACAGGGTTGGAAATTTATTTTCCATCAAATTCCAGTTGAAAAGTTTTACTTGGATTGGAGCAATTACTTCAAGAGTGTCTTTTAAAAACCTATTCTCTATTTTATCCAAACCTGAGGCTTTATTTAATTTAAGTTTCCTTATTTCACTCTTTACCTCTCTACAAGTTATTGCTTTAAACCTAAACCTCATTTTATTTAATGGCCATTTACCCCCTTGGCCTGCATCTATATGGGACTGCTTTGGAATTTCTATGTCAGGTAACAAAACAAAATATTGATTTAGCCTCTCTGCAGATTCAAGTGTTGGCAATAAAGTATCTGGCTGCACATCCCCACTGCACCTAATTCCCTTCTGTGTGCACGGATAGGCACCCGTGGGGTTGGGAGTGGGCAAACGACATGCAAATGCCCAATCCCAGAATTATGCCCCACATTGTGGAGGGCTGGCAGAGGGAGCAGTAGCAATGCAGCTTGAGGGGCTGCTGTAGTGTCTACATTTCCCTTTCTGTCCAGCTGTGGGACTCTCTGTGGGGCCTGATTGGCCCCCCTCTTTTACTTCCCCCAGCTAGCTGTGCAGTCTGAGAGGGCTGGGGATTAAACTGGTGCAAAGCAGTTACATTGGTGTAATACAGTGATTTCCAAAGTGTATATGGTAGTCCTTGAAGGACTGACACATTCCGCACTTTTCTGCTCTGTGCAGGAAGTGGAATCTACTACAATGCTCACCCAAGCATCTGATCAGATGCCTGATGTCTTGTACAACTCTACATCACTTGCCACCTGCTGCCCCTACATGGGTCTCCAATCACAGGGTGCAGGGGAATGGGGCTATGGATGCCATCAGTCTTGGACTAGCATTGAGATGTGCAGGGGTGAGGCCAGAATATTCTCAACCTGAGTGTGTTCCAGCATCATCTGTGGATCAAGCCCTGAGTCATAATACTCTGTGATGCAGCTATCATTTCCATTGTATCACACTGTGATGACACAGAGCATTATGACTTGAATTAGGGAAGAAGCAGGAGGAGCAGATAAAATCTGAAACACCACAATCCTGTTTTTATGCAAATATCCTCAGTAGTAAAGAATAAGAGACTTGACATTGGCAGTGAGGAGATGGGAGTGCTCCCCTCCTCAAATCTGATTAAGTAGAGAAGTACAGCAAAGCTCCATACTGTGTTAGATCCATGTGTGCTATAAAGAACCTGGATCACCAATCTGTTAAATAATGGGCAGGATAATGACATCCATAGTCTGCTTACAGTAAAGTGGCACAGATAAATGGTGTCTGTGCAGCAGGGCAGTCAGTGAAGTACTGCAGCTCCAGACTGGTTGAAGGGGTGGGGAGGAGAGTGGGGATAATGCCACTGAGTTCTGGAAACATAAAGCTGTGAGTGACGGGATGCTTATGGTTGGGACATTTTCTTTGTGACTGGGAATGGATCATTAACAACTCTCCTCAAGACAATACATTTTTAGAACTCAGAAAGAATTGTCTGCAGCAAGAATGGATAGATAAGACACAGGAATCAGGCATGAGGGGGAGGCAGGAAATGAAAAAGGCAGTAATTTTGACATGAAACAAAATGTATATGTTTGGATGGTAGGGGGACAGGAAAAAGGAATTTGTTGAGAAAGAGCAGACAGAAATGTAGTACAGAACTTAGTGTTTGTGGCATGGGAGGAGGTGGGGATAAAAATGTATGGACTGGGATGTGTGCCAAGAGTGTGTTTGCCTAGGAGCACCTAAGGGCCTTCAGGTGGTCCTGCCTGGGGATGAATAATACTGTAATGGGCAGAGCTTCCGCCCTGAGACCCCAGATGGGATAAGGCAAATATTAGTCACCTGTGTGGAACCCCAATAACTAAATAAGTGCAAGCATTTATTCTGGGAATAATACCTATAGGTTAAAGGTTCTTATGCCCACACAAATGAGGTAACTGATGATACTTATTGTTTTCACAGTTGAAACTTTCTGCTGCACTTCAGCTGCTGCCAGTGAGTGTGATAAGGGGCACCCTATTCATACCAGCAAACTGATTACTGTGTGACTGGTGAAGCTGCTCCATTTCAAACAAACTGCAAGAAACTGTACAAAATGTATTTAAAATACTCATTGCTGAAGTCAACTCCATCACCCACACACAATCCTCAAGTATTGTAAACTTCCTTGCAGTATCTTGGAAATCAACCCCAGACATTATCAGTTTGCTATATGTGAGTGAAGTGTCACTTGTCATACTTAATGGCAACACAGCTAGTGTGGAGCATTGAGGTTTTGCTGTGCTTATTCTTAACTGGTAACTCTCATATTGCACTCACAGACCCTTAGCTGGTCGGTCTTGCTCCTGTTTCTTATGCTAATTTATTTTGGCTTTTAGTCAATGTCTAGTGGAAATGTATTGTTTAAGAGAAAGTATTGTTTTAACTCACAGTTTTTGTGGTGTTTACCATTAAATACTGACCATTTGCAATAATGCTTTAGTACAGTCCCACATACCTTGAGAAAGTGGCCTAATGCCATGGAGCATTGGTATAGCAAGTGATCTTATATAGTTAAACAATATACAATATTACATGTGCTACTACACACAAGACCTATTTGCAGTGTGCAAAACTGTGCATCTCCTTGCATGGACACTCAGACAATGACATACCATATATATCCCTATCCAGGGGCGTCATTAATCTGTGGCCAGAGAGGCCAATGCCCCAGGTGTCTTGCAAATGGGCCTGGGTTACACTGCTGCCAACTGAGCTTTATTTTTGTGTTTTTTTTTCCCCGTAGGCGGCAAGCTTATCTCGGAGTCAGACCGGTGCTCTCCTACAGGCACAGCAGAGTGGAATGCTTGTTGCCTGACTGCCCCACCCCTTTCCATGTCAGCCCTCATGGTTAGTTCCTCCCCACAATTTGCATATTACTATGGTAATGTTAATCTGATTATGCTGCTAAACACCCCCCACTCACCTCACAGCAGCCTATCATCATTTGCCTTGCCTTTAAACTGTTTTCAAGCTCTGGACCAAGTCCCAATCCAGTAGTCCTCACTCCAGTGACCTGTCACTTCTTATCCTCCAGCTTGTAGCAGCTCTGAGTCTGGTTCAAGAAAGCTGTTGTTATGTCCTCCTCTCTCTCTCCTCAGCTCAAGCGGTGGACTGCAGACAGTGGTGCTGCGAGTTTGGCAGAAGCAGACAGATGACCCAAACTGTGTGATATCATCAGGACACCACCGCAACAAATGCGCACCATGGCACAGCACCACTAGGACTCCATCTCCAAGCTACACCACATGTGCACTGACTGGCTCATCATGTGACTTCAGGACTAATGTACATGCGCATAGTTACAGTCACGTCATCACAGTCAGAGAGTCGTGAGAGCGGGAGACAGAAGGAGAGGTTTTGCTGAGCGGAGTTGACAGAGAAGATCAGACAGACACTCAGTGAAAGCCTGATAAAAAGTCATGCACAGCGTCCTGTCCAAGATACCCTACTGTTACATAGAGGATTTTGTAATCATACACAACCAGGATATTTTTCCATCAAGAGGTTTCCGTGGTAACTGGAGACCTTGTGAGTGTAGCTCGAGAGGTCTTGTTACCATGGAAACCTCAAGATCAAAAAATATCCATGTCTGTGTATGGTTGCTCACACACAATCTTTTATAGTGTATGGGCAACCATAGATGTATTCTGCTGCCTCCTTTAGATCCTAGTATAAAAAAATGCCTCACTTGGCTGCAGATGTAGCGGCTCATTTCAGGGCTGTTCGCTTGCTCACCGCTGCCGTCACTACATTGTGCGTGCTCGAAGACATTCAATGTTGTTATGCTACACTAGTGACGTACTCAGTGTGACATAACAACATCGTGACATAACCAAGACTGACAACAATGCTGTCCCAGGCATGGATTTCCATGTGGAACAGCGTTTTTCTGTACACTATAAAAGCTGCTTTAAGGGCTAGTGTCTACTGTATATTGGACATTTATGGATATATATATATATATATATATTTATATAAACATATATATATATATATATCTGCTGCTAGCAGGCAGCCAGCCCAGGCCTGTCCAAATTCCCAGATCAATATACTTTACTAGAAAAAGCCCTTTTAAGGGCTAGTAGTGTGATACTGTACTGGACATTTCAGTACTAGTTGCTGCTCGTGAGGTATAGTGGTGGGCATTTTTTGACACAAATTAACAAATATATAGGTGTTTAGCAGGCAGCCAGCCCTGACCATACAGGTCAGAGTCCCAGATCAACATGCTTTACTAGAAAAAAAGCCATTGTAAGGGCTAATTTGGTGTGGTACTTTAGTGGGCATTTCAGGGCTAGCTGGTGCTAGTGTAATATAGTGGGCATTTTGACCAAAAATTTACAAATACATAGGTAGCTAGCAGACACCAAGCCCTGGCCAGAGATTCCAGAGTCCTGTACATAACTAGAAAAAGCCCTTTTAAAGGCTAGTGTGATACTAATGGGCATGTAAGGGCTAGTGGGAGACACCTATGGGCATTTTGGCCACAAATTAACAAATAAAAAAAATACTGTTTGCTACACAGTCTAGAGTCCCAGACCATCTTACTGTACTATAAAAAGCCCTTTTAAGGGTTAATGTGGTACTAGTAGGTATTTTGGCAAAAAATTAAAAACAAATAAAAAAAATATATAGAGGTGGCCACGGAGTCCAGAGTCCCAGACCATCGTATACTGTTAACAAAAAGCCCTTTTAAGGGTTAGTGTGGAACTAGTTGGCATTTTTGCCAAACATTAAAAACAAACAAAATAAATACAGGCAGCCACATAGTCCAGAGTCCCAGACAATCTTACTGTACTAGAAAAAAAGACATTTTACGGGCTAGACTGCTAGTGAGGTACTAGTGGGCATTTTGGCCAAAAAATAAAAAAAAAAATAAAACAAGCATTTGTCAATGCCAAATGTTTGCTTGCTGGTATTAGTATTGGAAATGCAGGAGTTAAACAGATGCAGAGTAGGAATGGTTATGAAGTAGCAAACTTCATGCCAACCCCACCTCCACCCTGCAGAGATGGACAGGCATTGGGGTATGCATTTGGGTTGTCGACCATAATGTTCATGCCATTTCACCTCACCCTATCCTGCAGACACCGACAAGTGTTGAGGTGTGCCTTGGGGTGTTCAGCTTTACAGTCACCCCACTCCATAAGGACATATGCTGAAATGGGTGCAATATAGGAGAATGGGGTGAACTCAAGGGCTGAAGAGTCCAAGGAACACCTCAATGCCTGTCACTGGCTACAGGGTGGGGGTGGGGTGGAATGGCATGAGCATTACAGTCGGCAGTCCAGAGGCACACCCCTGATGCCTGATAGTCTGTACAGGGTTGGATGTTATGGTTAGAAACCCTAATGCCCCGGGCGTTTGTTGGTATTTGCACCACAAATTTTCAACATGGACTTTTTGTAACCCCCACCTCATGAAATCATTTGGGACCTCTTCTCATGATCAGTGGCGCTGTGATTTTGTGAATGTGTCCCAAACTTTGAGTTCCCACAGTGACTGTGCCATTGTTCACCAGATGTATGGAAACACAGATGGGGCAGGTTGCAAAGAATGACAGCTGTACCATTCGGAGGTGTGATAAGATGGCAATGTTGAAAATCTGTAGTGAAAATATTAAAAATGCTCAAACTTCCGAGCATATGTGGAAACTGTGCAATGAATGAGTGTAACACAGTCATTTAGTGGAATTAGTTCACCAAATGTCCAACATAGGCATTTTGTGACCTCTGCTCATGAACACTGTCAGTATGATTTTCTTAATGTGTCCTGAACATTGATTTCCTACAGAAACTGCACTATTCTGTGCCAGATGTGTAAATGCATATTTTGGACAGGATGTGAAAAATGACAGCTGTACTGTCCATAATGAGGTCTGAAAAAATGCCAATGTTGAAAATCTGGAGTGAAAATAGTACAGATTTGCAAAATTACGAGGGTGCATGGAAACTGTACAATGCATGCTTATAACACAGTTATTTTATGGACATCTGTCACCAAATTTTCAACACAGGCATTTTAGGACCTCTGCTCATGAACAGAGTCACTCTGATTTTACATACAAACATACAAATCTGCCAGCAGAACAGGCCAATCAGTCTTTCTAAGTCTGCCTGAGTGTGCAGCTACCACCCTAGATTGCAGGTACCCCAGTCTCCTCCCCCTCAGTTCCTCCCCCCGCTTGTCCCAGACTCCCAGTCCCTGCCCCCATAACTCTTCCTCTTGCTTTATCCCACTCCATTTTAAAGCTATTGACTGTCCTACATGTTACCACCCCCTCTGGCAGTGCATTCCAACTAGACACCACCCTCTCAGTAAAGTAGTGCCTCCTCATTTCCGACTTGAAATGTCCCCCTTCCAACCTTAGTCTGTGCCCCCTTGTCTCTCTTCCACTCCTCAGTTTAAACAACCCCTCAGTGCTTGGTTTATTTACTGCCTCAGGTATTTAAATGATTCAATCATATCCCCCCATCCCTCCTCTCCTTGAGTGTGTACATGTTCAGCTCCTTCAGCTTAACTTTATATGCCTTTCCTTCCATCCCCTTTAACATTTTTATTTCCCTCCTTTGCACTCCCTCCAGTAACTTTATATCTCTCCTCAGGTATGGCCTCTAGTATTGCAGACAGTACTCCAGGTGCAGTCTGACCAATGATCTGTAGAGCGGTAGGATCACATCCCTGTACCTGGATAAGAACTTCCTTGCAATGCACCCCAGTATCCTGTTTGCTTTTGCTGCTGCTCTCCTGCACTGGGCCAAGTTGTTCATGCTCCCAGTTACCAACACCCCTAGGTTCTTCTCTTCCATTGTGATCCCCAACCTCACCCCCCAACCAATAGTCCCTCTTCTGGTTCTTAGCCCTGAAGTGCATCACCTTACACTTCTTTTCATTGAATCCTAGCTGCCACTTTGCTGACCATGTCTCTAGTTTGGTTAGATCCTCCTGCAGTTTTTCCCATCTGTCCTCTTCGTCCACCACCGCCCTCAATTTGGTATCATCTGCAAACAGACTAACCTTGCTCCCCACTCTGTGTGATATATCAGAGATAAAGAGCCTAAATTGCACCAGGCCCAACACTGACCCCTGCGGCACCCTGCTTGTCACTGCTCTGGATGCTGAGAGTTCCCCACCACCCTCTGCACCCTCCCTGTAACCAGTTCTCTATCCATTTAGTCAGCTTTTTTCCCACCCTCACTGCCATCAGCTTCCCCCCAGTCTCCCATAAGACACGGTACCAAAGGCCTTACTGAAGTCCAAGTACAGGACATGTACTGCATGGACCCTGTTCAACTTCCTTGTCACCCAGTCACAATGCTCTATTAGGTTGGTTTGACAAGACCACCCTGAGACAAACCCATATTGCCACCCATCTTGGAGGCCATTACTCTCAAGGAATGCCACCAGCCTCTCCTTCAGTATTGCTTCCATAAGCTTACCCACTATGGACATGAGACTGACCAGCCAATAATTTCCTGGCTCCTCCCTAGGCCAACTCTTGTGTATGGGCACCACATGGGCCACCCTCCAGTCCGGGGGCACACACCCCGTTTCCAGGGAGGTGTCAAACAGATCTGCCAGTGGCTCAGCCAAGAGCTTTGCCATCTCCCTCAGCACTCTGGGGTGGATGCCATCAGAACCTGGTGCCTTGTCTACCCTTACTGCATTTAGCCCCTCTAGCACCCTATCCCTGTGATTACTTTGTCCATCACCTCCTCCTCCCCTCCTTTTCCCACCCCCCCAGCCCATGCTGGGAGTGGACCATCCCTCTCCTTAGTGAAAATGGAGCAGAAATACTCATTTAGAATTTCCGCTTGCTCCTCCCCATTTTCTGCCTAATCCCCTCCCAGCTTTATCCTCACAATATGTTCCTTGCACTTCCTCTTTTCCCTGACATACCTAAAAAAGTCCTTTTCCCCTCACTTCATGCCCTGTGCTAACCTTAATTTCCCTGAAGGCTTTAGCTTTTTTCACACTCCAGGCCACCTCCCCTGACCAACTCCCATGAGTCTCCTTATCCTCTCCCTCATACTGCCAGTATGCAGCCTTGTTTGCCCTCACCCCTTGCAACACTTCCTTTTTTTTTTGAAATTCAAAGCTTTATTATTTTACAAAAAGAAGCCAAGTATATGGTACAATTGATAAAGCGAAGCAAAACCAAATTCCATTTGTATACAGTAAATGGAAAGAACAATGACAAAGTATACCCCCATCACCCCCAACCCTCCCCGAAGGTGTCACCTCTAGCTCCAGGTGAACCTGGAGGACTGTTAATTAGCACCATGGAACAATATCCAACAAGGAGAAAATAGTCACATAGAGACATCACTTCCTGAGTCCTTCAGGGCACTAACTAAAGAAATCAATGAAGATACAAGCGATAACTTGCCCCATTTTTCTGAAACATAGGCATGGCATGTCTAGAATTGGCTATTAATCTTTCCATCTTGAAACACAAGGAGATTTCCTCCAGCCATTCATTATAAGAAATAGCCACTTGGTCTAGCCAGTGTCTAAGCACTAGCCTTTTAACTGCCATTGAAATTATGGCTATGTGAAATTTCCATTCTGTGCACCTAATATTCGAATATAAACCAAAAATACAAATCTCAGCTGTCAAAAAATTCATCCAGACCCAGAATTGGATCCAGACCATTACGAATTGCATGCCATAATGGGGCAACTTTGACGCATGACCAAAATATGTGTAGTAAATCCCCCACTTCTAAGCCACATCTGGTACATCTGTCAGATTTTGATCTGTCAAATTTGGCTAACTTCAGTGGTGTGTAGTACATATTGTTTAAGATGTAAAACTGGATTAATCTATTCCTATCCAAAGTAAGATATCTGTATACATCACG
Source organism: Neoceratodus forsteri (assembly GCA_016271365.2). Classification (NCBI taxonomy): domain Eukaryota; kingdom Metazoa; phylum Chordata; order Ceratodontiformes; family Ceratodontidae; genus Neoceratodus; species Neoceratodus forsteri. Next base: position 204,735,648 of record CM057454.1, read on the forward strand.
CCATATATGAGTCCAGGAGAGGGAAAGACCAGAGAAGCGAGAGACCCATGTTCTGGATCCATCCAAGGGATCAGGAAACTTTGTAGATAGGAAATAATTGTATAGCCTAGCTATACAGTGGGTATTAGTAACAGAATTCCTAAGTTGCTCCAGGAAAGGCCTAACCTGAGAGGGCAGACTTTCCAGCCCAAAGTTTTTACCTATTAGGTGTCGTAATTGATAAATCTTGAATATATTTTGGGGAGGTAGACATAAATTTGTTAGAATGTCATTAGAGGAACCAAGAGACCCATGAAAGTAGAGATCCTCCACCAGAAGGTCCTGAATTTGTGGGAGCCAAGTCACTGGCAATATGTGTCCGCTTATTCTAATATTGGGTTAAGGACCAATGGCTGGCCTGATCCCTAGTATATGGGATTTTAAGGAAGTTCCAGAGTTGAGTTAAGACTTTAATGGACACCCCTATCACTGAGTTGTGAAGAGCCTCCGGAAGGGAGGAAAAACTATAGTAAAAGATATGCCGGGGAGAAATATTATGTTCCCTCAACAATCTAAGCTCCAGATCTAACCATGCGGGCGTGTAATACTCATTTGGGGGTCCGATCCACCTAGCCATTTTAGCTAAATGACTGGCCCAATAGTATAAGCCGAAGTTAGGCAACCTAAGGCCTCCCTTGTCTTTGGGTAGACAGAGCTTGATGAAGGAGCTTCTAGGTTTTTTGCCACCCCAAATAAATTTGGTCACAATTGAATGTAATTTCTGAAAGTAGGATTTAGGAAGCCAGATGTTGAGAAGATTCAAGGGGTAAAAGATTTGTGGAAGAACATTCATTTTGATTATATTAATACGTCCTCCAATTGCAAGGGGAAGGTTATCCCATCTGTTGAGGTCCTTTTGAATATTATCTAACAGGTCGTCCAGGTTGAGCTTCTTGATCATCTCCTCATCCCGTGCAAGCAACAAATACCTATGAATTTGAGGTGGTTTGGGACCCATTTCATACCAAATTGCGAGACATTAGCTTGGAGTTGGAGTGAATTAAGTGGGAATATCACCGATTTAGATAAATTCAGCCTATAGTTGGCTGCGTTACCAAAAAGGTTGATTATATGCAATACCTCCCCTAAAGAAGTTTTGGGGTTTGAAAGGTGTAAGAGAATGTCGTCCGCGAAAACTGAGAGGGTAAAATCTCGTTGAGCAATTACACAACCAGAAATTTTAGGAGAATTTTTGATATGAAGTAATAGAGGCTCTAGGTATAAATTAAATAGATAAGGAGACAAGGGACATCCCTGACGAGTACCGGAAAACAGAATAAAGCGCGACGAGAACACCCCATTGCAGTAGACCCTCGCAGAGGGCGAGCTATAGATCGCCTTTATCCAGCTGATAAACTCTCGGGAAACCTATTTTATTAAGGGTAATCCACACGAACTCCCAGCTAACCCGGTCAAAGGCTTTCTGCATCCAAAGCAACAAGGAGCCATAGGTACCTGGGCCTGAGCCACATGAAAATGTGGGTGCAGCGCAGATGGTCCGTAGCTAATCTCCCTTGGACGAAGCCCACTTGCTCTTGACTCAGCAACACCTGCCATACCTGTTTGATTCTTAAGGAGAGAATTTTGTTAAAATTTAGATATCATAATTAAGTAGTGATATTGGCCTATAGCTGGCTGGATCCAGTTTAGGTTTATCCGGTTTTGGAATTAGAATTATGGTGGCCTCCAGCAACGAGGGATCCAGTGGTGCCGATGAAAGAATATAGTTAAATAGCTTAAGAAGTGCAGGAGCAAGCTCCTTACAGAATGTTTTGTAGAAACTGGGGGGAAGGCCATCGGGTCCTGGTGATTTGTCGATGGGCAGATTTTTATTTATTTATTTATTTATTTATTTGGAAACAATCAGAATTACAGCCCTTTGAGTCACAGACTCTTTTGCAAAGGCTCCATGTCGGTTACAAGGGTGGAGGGTAGACAAATACAGTTGAGAACATACATGTAACAGGCAGAATATACATTAAAAAAATCAAAGGAGCAGTCCAGTCAAACTTAGTGACTGTTGAGGAAGTTAGGCAGCAATCTTGGGATACCCAGGCGGGATTATTGGTGAGATACGGGGCCTTGTGTGTCCTGAGTCGAGCGAGGGGGGAGGGCAGATTAACCGGTGAGCTGAGTTAGCCGCAGCTACATATGGCTCTCTCAAGGAGGTGAGCTTTGAGGCCTGTTTTAAGTTGAAAGATGCTGTGGGTCTGTGAGAGGGGAGTGGTAACGCATTGAGCCAGAGTGGGGCCCGGTATTCAGTTGATCTTTCCTAAGGGAAGTTCTACATTGAGTGGCAAGGAAGGGGAGCTTATGATCAGTCTTGTATTGCACGTGTGTGGGGTAGAACTGATTAGGGGAGAGAAGTCCGACGGGGCAGGCGGAGGTGTATTTTTTTTGCAAGGATGCAGGTGTGGAACTGTAATCGCTAGGTGGAAGTTTAACCAACCAGATAACGTACAGAGATCACAGGTGTGGGTTAGGCCGATCACAACCAGTGACTAGGCGGCAGGCTTTGTTCAGGAGAATGTTTATCCTGTTCAGGGAGGTGGTTCAGCAGAGCCGATATAGTGATCCCGTAGTCCACCAGGGAGAGAATGGAGAGGGACTGCTAGCCGCATTGCAAGCGGGTATGGCCAGTGCTTAGGCCGATACAGGATGCCTACCCTTGAGCTGATAGAGGTGGAGAATTTGGTGTGCTCTGTGATGAGAGGGAGGTGTCTAGGTGACACCTAGGTATTTGAAATTGGATACTTGTTCGAGAGGGCACCTTGAGCGTTCTTGATGAGGAGAGCAGACTGACAATGAGGATTTTGGCGTGGGCAAAAATCATGGATTTAGTTTATTATAGTTGATGATTAGGCGGTGTTCAGAGAACCAGGTCTCAAGTTCCCAGAAGTGCCTTTGAAGGGCCTGCTGGAGGGCTATAGGTGTGGGTGTTTCCAGAACAGAACTGCATCATCAGTATGAGGAGCAGCTGACCACTGCACGCCTTGGGGAGGGAGTTTAGGAAGAGGGGAACAGCAGTGGCCTAGGATTGACCTCCTGAGGGACCCCTGAGGCAACTGTTTTAGGGGTGGAGAGGTGGAGCATATCCTGACTTGTTGCGAGAGGCCTGTGAGGGTAATCCTGGAACCAGGACAAGGTCTCCGGGACCACATTTAGTTTAGGGAGGATGAAGCAGAAGCTCGTGACTGACCGTGTGTCGAAGGCCTTGGTTAGGTCCATATATATGGCCCCTGCAATTGAGCCATGGTCGAGGGCTCTCATGTAGGAAATGAGGAGCTCTGTCAGGCGGTGATGGCACTATGACCTGAGCGGAAACCATGCTGCTCCTGGCTAAGGAGCTTATGCTTGGATAGGTGTTCGGTTAACTGGTCAGAGACTATTCTTTCAAGGGCTTTGGAGAGAGGAAGTATTGAGATGGGTCTGTAGTTGCTGGTGTTGGTGGGGTCTCCACCCTTCAGGATGAGCGTGATTATCGCCTTTTTCCAGGTAGAGGGAACTGGCCTAGGCAGAGCGAGAGGTTAAGAATTTTAGTGAGGTGTGGTAGAGGCATCAAGGGAGAGCCCTGGGAGTTTAAGATCAAGGGAGTCATTGCTGTATCGTGCATGAGAGATGGCCCTGAAATATAGCGTTTTGCCTCGTGGAGGGTGATGACTCGGAGTCAGAAGGGGGGTATTGGTAGGGCCTCATGTTGGGGGGAGTTAGGAGGGGGATGTGGATTGATCCGAGAAGGTCGAGTTAAGGGTTCAAGCGATAGTGGATGATCTTGGGGTGACCTCGCCATTAATAGTGAGTTGTGTGGGATGGGGGAGCGGGGTTTGCCACTAAGTTCCTTTATGTTATCCCAATTTTTTTCCATCACCCCAGGTAGAGGTTAGTGTGTGTTGGTAGTAGGTCTTTCACCTGCCGCAGAAGCCCATGTGCATTTGTTGTGGGCCTCCTGCTGAGTTGTTCATCCTGGATGCTTTGGGAGTCTCTGGCTTGGTGCCAGAGGTTATCTCTATGCTGGAGCAGGCTTAGTAGGGGGTGTGATCCAGGGGTGGATCTGGTTTTCAATTAGCTTAGAAAAGGGGCGAATAAATCACAGGCTTTGTTGAAGGTGGTTAAGAAGTGATCCAGAGCGGAGTCAACTGACTGGGCAGTATAAATGGGGAGCCAGTTGCTGGTGGTTATTGGGTTTTAAGGTTCTTTAAACTGCTCCTGTTTGAGCTCTACGCTGCAGGAGATTTTAGTGCTGGTGGCACCCCATGCGACCACCAGCAGGTAACTGGCGAGTGGTCACTGATTGCATCAGGAGTACTGTAATTTTGGAGAGATTTCCTGCCGGTTGGTGAAGATGAGGTCCAGGAGGGTGGAGGCCCCTGGATCTGAAGTCCCTTCTGGTGGGGAGGCGACTAGTTGGGTGAGATCAAGCGCCAGGGTGGCATCTTTGTAGCTGAAGAGGCCAGGGATACCAGTTTATATTGAAGTCCCCATAACGATGGGACTTCGCTAGTGTTGGGTGCAGATGGGAGATGATTTGAGAATGGAGTTGAATGCAAGTTTTGATTTCTGGGGGATGCAGCTCAAGATCGATGTGGAGTGTTTTGGAACCCAGGCAGAGTTTTATTGTGAGTACCTGGGCACCGTCATTGTGATGCTGTGTATGGACTTCAGTGGCATTGAGAGAGATTTGAGATAAATTGCACAGCCCCTGCCTCTCTTGCTGGGCCTATCTGCCCGGAAAAGAGCATAATTAGGGAGGAGACTGCTTCACTGGGTATTTTATCTGAGAGCCAGGTCTCGAGAGTGCAAGTATGTCAGGGGCATGCTGAGCGATCCAGCCTTGAAGGGTGTGTGTTTTTTGGGAAGGCTGCATATATTTAGGTAGCGAGCGCAGCCGCCCAGGCTTTTAGGGGGGTAATCTTGCTGGTGGGGCTAGGGTTGGGGTGGATGTTACCAGATGCAAGGAGGGAGTAGGAGGGTGCTGGGTAGAGCCAGCAAACAGAGTTTTGATGAGAGACACTGTAACTGGTAGGCTGAGAGATGCTTTTGTTTGGAGGTGGGGATGGGAAGGCTAGGGTAACAGGAAAGTAGCTTAAGGAGAGGGGGCATTAGGGAGGATAGGGGAGATGGTAGGGCAGGGTCAGGGGAAGACACTAGAGGTGCAGTGTCTACCTGGTGTGCAGTGTGGAGTTAAGTTTAGCTTGAGAAAATAATGGCCACGGGTTCAGTTTGTCTGGTATGAGGCCTTGAGTGTAGAATCTGTGTGTACCTTTGATGGCTGAGGGATGGTACAACAGTTATAATGGGAGGGTTATGTGCCACTAGGGGGTAGTGGGTGAGCTGTGGGACCAGGCAAGAAGGAGGATAGCAAGATAAAGTGTTCATAGCAACTACGGAGAGAGGGATAGTGCTGTAGCGGCCACTAGTGTGCAGTTTGTATAACCTGCTGCTGGTAAAGTTGGCTGATAGGATATTTCAGCTGAATCACCTGACCACACTTCCCTATAAATGGAGAGCCGAGCAAGGGGTGGTGGTGGGGTGGCGGGCTAGTGTCGCTGAGAAGCTCTGAAATTAATACAGTCCTGGCGTGAGAGATGTTTTTAAATTTGAACTCAAAAAAGGCGCCAACACGCAGTTTCGGTAGCCGCAATGCAGGCAGACGCTATTTTTCTCACGCGCTGGAGCAGGGCCACTACCTGGGCAGGGGTCGGGACTCGCTTGCGATGTGGGGAGGGCTGTGAAGCACCTCAGCGACCTCCGCCTCCTCGAGCTACTGTTTCTGGAAGGAAAGAGAGAAGAGGCAAGGATTAACATAGGTAAGGGGCGGGAGGAGAGGGACAGAACAATGCAGACCGAAATATGAGCTAGGATAGGGGTGGAGGCTGGACCTTGAGCACTGTAGTTAGACAGGCGGGGGACTGAATATCAGCTTCTGGGCAACCTGCAGTACCTGGACTGCTTTGGGATTTAGTAAGAACCCAAGGGGACACTACAAAAAAACAGTGGCTACCAAGTGGCTAAACCAGTGCAAATCCCATCTAAATCAGCTTAACTTTAAATTATGGAGGAACACTGTCCCATTTCATGTAACAGGTAAAAATGTAGAAATCTAGTGGACATAGAGACAGTAATTAACAAATCTGATCTAACTTTTCTATGTCGCTGAGAAGCTCTGGAAATTAATACAGTCCTGGCGTGAGAGATGTTTTAAATTTGAACTCAAAAAAGGCGCCAACATCGCAGTTTCTGGGTAGCCGCAATGCAGGCAGACGCTGGCTTTTCCTCACGCCGCTGGAGCAGGGCTACTTACCTGGGCAGGGGGTCGGGACCTGCTGGGCGATGTGAGGAGGGCTGTGAAGCACTTCCACCTCCGCCTCCTTGGGGCTACTGTTTCGGAAGGAAAGGAGAGAAGAGGCAAGGATTAACATAGGTGGCAGGGGGAGGAGGGACAGAACAATGCAGACCGAATATGAGCTAGGATAGGTGGAGGGTGGACCGCTGAGCACTGTAGTTAGACAGGGCGGGGCTGAATATCAGCTTCTGGGCAACTCGCAGTACCTGGACTGCTTTGGGATTTTAGTAAGAACCCAAGGGGACACTACAAAAAAAACAGTGGGCTACCAGGTGGCTAAACCAGTGCAAATCCCATCTAAATCAGCTTAACTTAAATTAAGTGGAGGAACACTGTCCCATTTCATGTAACAGATTTCGGATGACTTCCTCTATCTCCCCTAACGTGATAGGAGAGGAAAGTACATCACAGTGACCGGGGTGCAGTTTTGTGAGAGGGAGCCCTGCCAAAAAGTTTTCCGGGTTCGTCAATGGAGCTGAAGAAGAATTGTTACTATATAAATCTTTGTAAAAGTCTTCAAAGATTTTTGCTATCTCTCTTGGTTTAGCTTTAATTGAACCGTTGGCCGTCTTTAAGGCAGGGATTAACCTAGAGCTTTCTACCTCCCTTAATCTGAGAGCTAATAATCTCCCGGGTTTCTCACCTTGGTCGAGGTATCGCGTTTTAGATTTTAAAATAGCGTATTCTGTTTTTTCTTTAATCAGGTCTTCGTACTCATTCCGGTTCCTGCATAGGTTCTCTAAGTCAGCTTGAGAGTTGGAGGGAGAGAGGGCACTTTCAGCCAATTTAATTCGTTAGCCAGAAGAGTAATTTCTCCTCCCTCAGCCTCTTCTTTTTAGTAGCTATTTTAATAAACTCGCTCTGAGAAAAACATTTAAGCGACACCATACTAGATCATCCCTGAATTGAGCTCGATTGTTTCCGAGAAAGGTCGATATCAAAGATTGGAGATGAGCAACAATCTGCTCATCCTTCAAAAGTTGTGTATTGAGTTTCCAAGAGGTGCCTCTGACCGGGGGATGGGGGATAACTTATCCATGCCATGGCATGGTCCGAAAATGACAATCGTCTCTATGCCAGAAAGAGAGATATTAGCCAAAAGCCCTCAGTCTTACCAACAGATAGTCTAGCCTTGACCAAGACTTGTGAATTGGAGAGGGTACGTGTAACTTCGACTGGAGGGATTCAAGATTCTCCAAGGATCGCTCAAACTCAACAGGTTACAAAAGTCCTGGAGGGCCAGTTACCGGGTGTGTGATGGTCTTATACCATAAGTTTTATCGAAAGTTGTGAAGGGGCAGTATTCCAGTGCCCCTCCCAAGATGAAACCGTTGGCAAAAGCTCACTTAGTCTTGCCATTAACTGCATAATGAAGTTAGGTCCCACCAACTGGGCAATATATGGCCCCCAGAACCACTCCCAAATTATTGAGTATACTAACTAATACAAATCTGCCTTCTGAATCTTTTAATACATTTCTCTGGAACAAATGGTATATTACGCTTCAACATGATAGCCACACCTCTACTGCCTGTGGACCCTCTGAAACAAAACCTGGGAGAAACCATGACATCAGAGCAGTTTGGCCTCAGAGGCTAAAATATGGGTTTCTGCAAAATAAAATGTCCACACCTGTAGCTTAACAGTTTAATAAATTTGTCTTTCTTTAATACCTCCTAATACCCTGACGTTCCATGTAGCAAATTTAATGATCTAAAGCCATTTAACAATCGTGGAAGGAAACAATATGAACAATTACCATCCATGGCCTTGCAAATCAAACCCTTGAGAGTGGCACCTTCCGCCCACCCCCCATAACCCCTCACTGAGCACCCCAATCAGTACAGTAAGAAATGACCAGCCACATGACTAAGGCCATGAGTGCCCTTTGAATAGAGCCAGAAACAGAAGTAGAATTTGGGTTGAGGTAACCATAGAACACACTACTGCATAATACCCTCCCCCGCCCCCACTGAAAAGTTAACGTGACCAATGTAATCAGTACTGATCGTAGCCCTCCCCACCCTCCACCCTGGAGATTTACCCAACCCATCCTCCCAGCTACCCCAAAAACTATTTACACGCTGGTCCCAAACTAACCCCTATCCAGTAAACACCCAGCTATAGCCTAGAGACGGGACCCCCCCAGGATACCTTAGCCCAAAGTAAGCCTCTTGATATTTAAGTCTTCGGTCAAACCTATAGACCCCCTGGTTTGTGACTGCACCTAAGAGGAAATAAAGTGGTCGTCCCACCAGATTTTGGCCCAGGTATCCCTAACTCCCCAACTAAGGCCGTGGAGACATGTTCCCTTAGAGCCTAACTCCCAACCTGAGCCCTCAACCCAGCATTAATCTTGCACTGTATTCGCCCTATTAACTATTGAGCCTTTAGGACTTGATCCACACTTGTTTGTCCAACTAAATTAGCAACTTGAAAAGCTTACCACCGTGAACTCCAGCCTGTCCTAATCTGATTGCGAGGGCAACAGAGGGCGACTCCTGTCGAGCAAGGTTGTCGGTTTCCTGAACTTAGCCCCTGCATTTATAAGGAAATTAATGATGAGGTCTACATCGCTGACTTAATGAGAAAAGCCTATAGAGGCGTATTAGTCGGAAGAGGGGCACGGATGGACCCAACCCGGTCCGACTTCTAATGCGCCCTCAGGAACTGTCCCCACTTATACTAGTTTCGCTACTTCAGCAATGGCATGCAGACAGGACTCATGGTCAAACTAGGGCCTCGTGAGGCCCGGGCCATATCTACATCACCACCAATTCTACTACCTCTGCCTTCCATAAGGAAAACCAGGTAAGCCAGCCTTGATTGCAATTGTAAAAGATAACCCAACCAAGAAGATCAAGCAAAATAAACCACAACTTGAAGTCATAACAGCTGTCTATAACTCAAACTTAATGTACATAAAAATCAGTCTCCATTAAAGAGATTCGGAGCCTCTTGGCAAGGTCGGTAGCGCTGATCCGTGAATCATAAGCCTGCCAGACACCATCCAAAGATACGAGTAGTTTCATGGATAGTTCATCCTGAATTTTATGCCAGCTGCGATTAGTTTTTTCACTATAGGGTGAAAGGCTGCTCTCTTTGGCCGGGTCTCATATGGAAGGTCTTGTGTGATTCAGATTTTATTTCGATTTCACTGAATTGATTCTAGCTCCTTTACTTTTTAGCAGAAATGTGTTGCTTCTCAACGGGCTGAGGAACCTGATTATAATCGGGTCGGGGGCACCCGGCGGGTTTTCCGCTTCATGGATCGATGTGCCTCTCAATGTGATATTGCTGATTAAGAGGGAAGGACCAATTATTTTGTTGAGAAGCTGTTGAACAAATTTAATGGTGTCCCCACCTTTCTCCGACTCAGGCAGGCCAAGTATTACTATGTTGTTCCTCCTACTTCTGCCCTCCAAGTCTTCAGTTTTCAGTTGTAGTTTTTGAAGCTGTTGCCTTAGTTTGATTATTTCTGGGTCCGTCCTGTCCTTCCAGTTTTCGAGAGATGAAGTTCTTGCTTCCATGTCGCCCACCCTCCTTGATAGAGCAGCGAAGTCGTTCCTGATGGTTTTGATTTCGCAGGAGATTTCCTGGAGAGTTTCCCGAAAGGGCAGAAGCTCCTGGAGAAATCTGTCTTCCGTAAGCAGGTTGTTTTGGGAAGCAGGAGACGTTTGCTTCGGTGAGTGCCCCGAATTAGTGTTCCTGGCCTTCTTGGCGCTCTTCTCTGGCGACGTGGGTGGAGTATGCTTTACTCCGGGTGACTTCATGTCTGAGTCCATGGCTAAATCCATCAATTACAGCAGTCGCCTTCGTTTTAAATTTTGTCTTAGGGTTCCACAGGTGCTCAGGATCGCTCCAGCAGTATGAGATCGCTAATCAAATATTATGGAGCAGGAAAAAGAAACTTTTAGCTGGGTTGTTGGTTGGGAGCTCAGGAGAAAGCAGCTACCAGCCACACTGCATCACGTGACCCCCCTTGCAACACTTCCTTGTTCAGGTAGCATGGTTTCTTGGCTCTGCTCTTCTTATTCCTGGCCCTGGTGCAGGCTACTGTGGCCTCTGTTAGCCCAGTCTTTATGACTCCCCACTTTTGTTCTGCATCCATCCCTGGCCTTATATCCTGGAGTCTCCCTTGCAGTATTGTTCCCATCCTCCCAAAATCCACCCTACTAAAGTCCACCAACTTCATGCCCATGCCTCCTGTCTCCCTGACCAATGCTAGGAAGAGCCACACTGTTTGGTGGTCACTGCCTGCTGGTGGGCCCTCCACCCTTACCTCCCTCACCACCTCCCCATTTGCCAGTACTAGGTCCAGAGTGCTACCAAGCTTTGTAGGCTCACTTACCAATTGTGTAAGAAGGTCGTCCTGGAATGCATCAAAGAGCACCTGCTCTCTGGTACTGCGAGTGACCGGGGTGCTCCAGTCAACCCCTGGTAGGTTAAAATCCCCCACTATCACCACACTCCCCCTTCTACACACCCTCATCTGTTTTGTGAACTCCCCATCCAGTTTCCTGGATTGGGCTGGTGTTCTGCACACCACTTCCAGCCTCAGCTCTCTGCCCTTGGAGTCCAGGAGCTGCACCCAATGCACCTCTGTCCTCTCCTCTTCTCCATCATCCCTTATGCATTTGATCCCTCCCCTCAGATACAGTGCAACCCCCCCTTCCCACCTCCTGGTGCCTCTTGTATATCCTGTATCCCGGCATTGCCAAGTTGCAGTCATGGTACTCTGTGGCCCAAGTCTCTGTCACTGCAGCAATGTCCACCTTCCCCTCTGAAAGGAGCACCTGAAGCTCTTCAATTTTGTTCCCCAGGCTTCTTGTGTTGAGAGAGACCACCTTCCACCCATACCCCTCCTTCTCCTCACTCTTCTCCTTGGCCTGTGTTCCTCCTCCCAGTAGTCTGCACCCTTTCTCCTCCTTATTCTTGCCGGGTGGTGGTGCCTTCTGTATTACACTCAGACCACTCTGCCCGCCCCCTCCTGGGGTTACGACACCTCCGCCTTTACCTATATCTACGGGTGTAAGCTCATTTGGCTCCCCTGTCCAGACCTTTCTACCAACCTCAATCTTTTGGCCACCCCTCCACTAGTTTAAATCCACCTTAGAAGAGATATACCCCTCTAATCCCACCTTTAATACTCCCCTCCCCTTCCTGTTTAAGTGTAGCCTGTCCCCCGCGTACAAGTCACTATTCCCCCAGACCCCACCCCAGTTAGTCACTAACCCATAATTTTTGGTGTGGCACCAATCCCTCAGCCACTCATTGAATTCCTCGATCCTACCCTTCTTCCCTGTGCTTGTACATAGTACCAGGAGTATCTCCAAGAATGCTATCGACTCCCACCCCCTCACACTGCCTGCCCAACTCCTCAAAACTCCTCCTCATTACTTCCACAGTCTCCCCCGCCAAGTCGTTTCTACCCACATGCAACACTAAATGAGGTTTCTTCCTCCCCTTCGCTGCACACTTGAACAGTGCCTGCCCAGCCCCTCCTGCAGTCAACCTGGGGATAGCTTCAATCCAAATACAGCTATGCCTTCCCCCCTTCAGCCCCATCTCACCCCTTTCAGTATAGAATCCCCTAGGATGAGTATCTGCCCTTGTCCCTTACCCCTTCCCTTCTAATGCCCATTCTACCAACCCAGTATTTGTTCTTCCCAGCCCCTTCCCCCCCCAGCTGCACCCTCTGTGACTTCTGTATCTGTGCCCCCTACTTCCGCCTCACCACTTTTCTCTGCCTTATTCTTCCCATTCCTCCCATTCCCATTGAACCCCTTCCCAGCCTGACTACTTCCTACTGGGCCTTCCCTCCTCCCCTGCTGATTTAGTACCCCTCTCCTATCCCCATTGTTGTCGATTCAGAGCCCCATTCCCTTCGACCCAGATAGTGATGCCCCTCCCATCCTTCCCCCTTCCCATAGCCCTCTTTCCTCCAGTCACCCCCTTTCCTTCCTTACTAGCCCCCCTTCTACCCTTTCATCCTCGCTATCTCTTCCCCTGCCTGTTGCCATCCCTTTCATGCCCTGTTGTCCTCCCCACAGTATGTTCCTGTTACCCTCTCTCTTCCATAGCAGAGGCTTGAATCTATTCCTAGTCAATACCCTCCTACATTTCTTCCCCTATTGGTTCCCCCTCCTACTTGTTCCTCCGTTGCCCCCTGGTCCCACCCTGGTCCCTCCTCACCCGAGCCATCTGCTCTCTCCCGGTACTGCTCATCGTCCTTCCTTCCCCATCAGGAGGGCCCCCCTTGCCTCAGACACTCCCTCCCTTCTCCTCTCTTTTGTACAAGTGCCTCTGATACTGGGGTTGGTTTCAGTCCCTAGTTGTTCTTCCCCATCCCCCCTTGCCATTCCCTATCCCCCACCTCATCCGTTAGATACTGTATTACTATAGCAATCCTACAGCCTCCTTGTCCATTTTTCACCCCTCAACTACCATATTTTTTGTTGTCAACCGTCAAATAGTTTCACTTAGCCCAGTTAGAAATCCTATTGCACTCCAAGTATTATTCAGCTCAGTTAGAGAAATAAACAGAACAAATAAATATGTATTATTACAGTAATCCTAACAGTATAGCTCAGTACTTAGCACAGTTAGAGAAATAAACAGAACAACTAAATCTGTATTATTACAGCAATCCTAAAAGTATCCAATCATTGCTTTGTCTCCACCCCAGAGACTCTGCAATAATATAGGACCACACAGGACCCTGGGCAGGAGGGTGGACAATTCTAAAGTCCCAACAGAGTTCCATTGAGCGCACTCACTCCCCCTCTCTCACTCACTCATTCTGTTTCTCCTGGTGCTGCAGGCTGTCCTTTTATACTGGGCTCCTGCATGTGTTTGTGCCTTTTTCTGCCCACAAAGAAATCCGCAGCAGCCCTAAAAGAGCTCCGTTGAGCTCACTCACTCCCCATCTCTCACTCACTCATTCAGTTTCTCCTGGTGTTGCAGGCTGCCCTTTTGTACTGGGCTCCTACCTGCATTGGCTCCTTCTTCTGCCCACAAAGAAATCCAGGGCAGTCCCTACAGAGCTCCGTTGAGCTCGTTCGCTACCCCTCTCTCACTCGCTCATTCTTAATCTGTCCCAAACACTGATTTCCTGCAGCAACTGCACTATTCTGTGCTGGGAGTTCACAAACACATTTCGGCCAGTATGTGAAAAATGACAGCTGTACAGTTCATAAGGAGGTGTGAAAAAATGGAAGTGTTGAAAATCTGGTGTGAAAGTATTACAAATTTGTGAAGTTACAAGGGTGCGTGGAAACTGTGCAACACACGCTTGTAACACAGTCATTTTATGGACTTTCATCACCAGATTTTCAACATAGGCATTTTAGGACCTCTGCTCATAAACAGTGTCACTGTCATTTTCTTAACCTGTCCCGAACACTGATTTCCCACAGTGACCGTGCTATTTTTGCCAGAAGTGAGAAAACACACTTTGGCGAGGATGTGTAAAATGACAGCTGTACTGTTCATAAGGAGATGTGGGAAAATGGCAATGTTGAAAATCTGGAGTGAAAATATTACAAATTCGTGAAGTTACAAGCATGCACAGAAACTACATGATACACTAAGTAAAGCGGTCATTTTTTTGATTTTTCATAGATTTTCAACATAAACTTTGAGAGCCCACCTCATGAACAGTGGCAGTCATTTTGTTAATTGGTCCCAAAAGGTGATTCCACACAGTGACTGCAAAATCACCTTTCAGGACTAAATAACGCCATGACAGTGACTGAATTCATGAGGAGGCGTCCCCCAAACCCCATGTTGAAAATTTGGTGCCAAAATTCCCCATAATGCCTGAGATATGCTCCAAAGTTGAAAAAAACCCTATTTATGCCAATATACAGCTTACTGGCATTTCTTCAGTTTGCGGTCAGCTTTGAAGAGTGCAAGAGCGTGTTCCTAGTACCGAAGATCATTGTGCTGGACTCCGATGAAGTATGGGATGAGAGGGGTGTGGGAGGTAGAGTACAGAGAGGGTGGGTGTGGGTTGGGGAAGGGGCACCAAAACACTTCGAGGGACCATTTTCTCACTTTACAGGAAAAAACCTCAAACGGACAATGCGGGCCTGTTTTCTTTTTTCTCAGGTGTTGTTCAGCACATTGGTGTGGGCTTCCAGTCTACCACCTGAATTTGTGGGAAGGATGACCGAAGTCAATGGGGATTGGGCCCTCAGTCAGCACAGAAATGGGTGGGGGGCACCCATGATGCTGAGGAGGATTGGGCACCCCCTCGGCACACAGCAGAAATTGGGGGGTTGGGACATTATGCAGACAGGGAGTGGGCTCCCCTGTTGGCAACTGGAACTGGGAAGGGGAGACTGAAGCTGACAGGATTGGTCCCCCCCCATCAGGCAGAGAAATGTGGAGGGGGGGCGCATGATGCCAAGAGGGATTGGGCACCCCCTTGGCACACAACTGAAATGGGGGGGCAATAAGCCGATGAGGAGTGGGCCCCCCGGCAGCAAATGAACTGGGTCGAGGGCATGCTGACAGGGGGAATGGGCACCCATTGGCTTTCTATGCACCTCTGAGGTGGCAGCATACAGCCGCCAGGGTCCTAGTAATGTTACACCAGGCAAGGTACCGCCCGGCAGTGATGGGTCACTCCCTCATTGCAGCAGAAAGGCTCACGCTGCAATGATGAGGCAGCTACTGATTGCAGCGGCAAAATCGTTACAACCTGGTGGCACTCTGCAGAACCAGTGTCATCAGGACACTGGCCCTGCATTGGCTGAGCACTACCAAGCCTAACAATGCAGTGCCAGTATTGGCCACCACAGTGCCGCACCTCCACAATCCGCTTCTCTCCTAAGCTGCCACACAATGTTTCTTGCGCACGTGCGTAAGCAAACGTAAAAATGTACAGGTGACCACACAGTCCAGAAACCCAAACCGTCCTATACTTATGATGAACTAAAAAAAGCACTTCTATGGGCCAGTGGTACTAGCGGACATTTTGGGAAAAATTTACAAAAACAAATAAAACAAAAATAAAGGCAGCCACACTCTACCAATGTTTGCCTGTGCTGTGACTAGGGGACCTAATCTGATGTTTTGTTGTGCTGGCCCACAGACTGCAGCAGTGCAGCAGCTCAGCTGCAACAGATGAGAGAAACAGAGAGAGAGAGGAGGGAGGGAGGAGAGAATTAGGAGAGGGAGAGAGAGAGAGAGAGGAGGAAGATGGGAGGAGAGAGAAAGAGAGGAGGAGAGAGAGAGAGAGAGAGATATCATTAAATAGATAAATCATACACACACTACTCTATCATTGGAAAGAGGGGAGAGTCTGACTCAGAGACAAGCACAGTTTTTATAGTACATTACTGTAAAAGTAAACTGCACAACTATTGAAAAAGAGGAAGTGAGAGAGAGAGAAGTAAAACATAGAGGATTGTATATGAGCAGTCATCATACACAACAAGGATATTTTTCAATCAAGAGGTTTCTGTGGTAACTGGAGGTCTCATTACCATGGAAACCCTGAGATTGAAAAATATTCTTGTCTGTGTATGGTTGCTCATACTCAATCTTTTATAGTGTATGGGCAACCATCGATGTACTCCGCTCCCTCCTTTAGGTCTGGTATAAAAAAAATGACTTACTTGGCTGCAGATGTAGCGGCTCGTTTCATGGCTGCTGACTTGCTTACCAGCACGGCTGCTACATCGTGCATGTGCAAAGATGTTTGATATTGTTATGCTGCACTAATGACATACTCAGTGCAGCATAACAACATTGTGATGTAGCCAAGACAGAACAACAACGCTGTTCCAGGCATGGATTTCCATGTGGAACAGCATTCTATGGAAGGGATATAGCCAGAGGTTCAATGTGGGGGAATAGCTCTTCCTACATCACCTTCACAGGCCAGAATGCCTTGGCAGTTATCCTCTTAGTGTGTTGTGACTCACACGAGCACTGTGCTCCCTGTGTTGCTTGTGGGCTGAGCCTTCTTCCCGTTCCTTTCTGCTCTCTGTTCTTTGTTTCCCCCCCAATCCTCTTCCTCTTATTTCCTTGTGGTTGACCCCTCCAGTTCTCTCCCTCCTCCCATCTGGAGTCCACTCCCTCCCTTTTTCCTCTGTTCTCCTCCCCTTCCCCATACCCCTCATGCCACTCCTTCTGTTTGGGGCCACCTCTCCTGCTCATCTGGGTGTGCCTGCTTGGTTGCCTGCTCCAAAACCTCTCCTCAGAGCTTATCTTTGCTCCTTGCATGGGGCTTCTCCTGCAGGCCATCTCTGACTCTCTCTCTCTCTCTGTGCTTCCCACCTTTTTGATGGTAGGCTAGGACTCAAGGTCTCCCTGTCCTTCCTCCTGGAGGTCTACGTCAGTACCTTGTCTGCTCACCACCGCATTGTGCCGACACGGACGCTTTCGGAGCTTCTGACCTTGTTCCCAGTCAGGCCTGGAACCCTTCTTTCTCGCAGTGGGTGAATTGAAACATAGAAACATAGACTTTGGCGGCAGATAAGAACCGCTTGGCCCACCTAGTCTGCCCATTTCCTTACCTACTGGATAAGCTGCAGATCCTAGTTAATCAAAAGCCTATTTCTTCCTACCCACCACAAGAACTGCCTTATGTCTGTCCCATGCATTCTTGACTTCTCCCACAGTTTTAGACCCCACAACCTCCTCAGGAAGGCTGTTTCATGCATTCACCACCCTCTCTGTGAAAAAATACTTCCTCACATTACCCCTGAGCCATCCCACTTCTATCTTCCAATTGTGTCCCCTTGTTCTTGCACATCTCTTTTTCTGAAAGATGCTACCCTCTTGGACTTTGTTGATTCCACTGAGGTACTTAAAAGTTTCTATCTTGTCCCCCCCTCCCTCCTTTTCTCAAGGGTATATATATTAACACCTTTACTCTCTCCTCATATGGCTTCTCTTGCAGACCCTGCACCATTTGGTTGCCCTCCTCTGGACAGCCTCCACTCTGTCTATGTCTTTGCGGAGATGGGGTCTCCAGAACTGCACACAGTACTCCAGATGGGGTCTCACCAACTGTCTGTACAGAGGGATAACAACTTCTTGTTTTCTGCTGGTGATGCCTCTCCTTATACATTCCAATTAGGGATTGTTTGAAAAGTTCTAGGGTTCTAATCTTTTTTAGAACTTTTTAGAACTTGAACTCTATTTTTTAATTGTGCTACCAGTAATGAAGATAGTAATGAAATACATGTAAAGGAAAAACTGCTTAATATAAGAGGGAGAGAAATGATCATGTATGACATTGATAGGAATACAACTATTGTTTATGCCTCTCTCTATGCTTCCCAGTATCCCCCCAGCCTTCTTTACTGCCTTCTCACATTGCTTTCCCACTTTTAGGTCATCTGATATAATTATCCCAGGTCCCTTTCCGTTTTTACTGTTGTCAGTATCTCACCCCCCATTGTGTACTCTTCCCCTGGGTTTTTGTTTCCCAGGTGCATTACCTTGCACTTCTTTGCATTGAATCTGAGCTGCCATACATTTGACTATTCCTCCAACCTTGCCAAGTCCCTTCTCATCCTTTCCAGTCCATCTGGTGTATCAACCCTGTTGCAGATCTTTGTGTCATCTGCAAAGAGACATACTTTTCCTTCCAGTTCCTCTGCAATGTCACTTATAAAGACATTAAAAAGGACCGGTCCCAGTACGGAGCCCTGCAGTACCCCGCTAGTAACCCTTCTTTCTTCACTGTGGACTCTGTTTACTACTACCCTGTGCGTCTTGTTGTCTAGCCAATTTTTTATCCAGGCTACCACCTTGGGACCCACTCCAAGGCTGGCTAACTTACAGTATGTATTAATCTTTTATGTGGGACTGTATCAAATGCCTTGCTAAAATCTAGGTAGGCCATGTTCACAGCCCCTCCCTGGTCAACTACTTTGGTCACCCAGTCAAAGAAATTTATTAGATTCATCTGACATGACCTTCCCATAGTGACTCCATGCTGCCTTGGGTCCTGTGCCCCACTGGCCTCTAGGTACTCAGCAATTCTTTCCTTCAGAAGTGATTCAATCATTTTCTATACCACTGAGGTACTGAGGTCAAACTAACTGGTCTGTAGTTTCCTGCCTCTGTCCTGCTCCCACTTTTGTGAAGAGGAATCACATCCACCCTCCTCCTGTCCTCAGGTACCACCCCATCCTCACATGATTTGTTAAAGAGACTAGTCAGCGGTGTCACTAGTTCTACCCTTAGTTCTTTTAGAATTCTTGGGTGAATCCCACCAGGCCCCATTGCTTTGTCCACCTTCAATTTTATTAGTTCCTTCAGAAACCTTTCTTCTGTAAATGGACTGATATCGACCCCATCTTCAGAGTGTTTCTCTTGTTTGGTTCAGGTACCTCCACCTCCTCTTCCTTTGTGAATACTGAGAAGAAATATTCATTCAGTATCCCTGCTTTTTCACTGTCACTCTCTGCCCACATTCCCTCCCCTTTATTAAGCCTCAGTATCCCTTCTTTGGTCTTTCTTTGCTCCCTAATGTACCTATAAAAGGTCTTATCCCCCTTCTTAACAGAGTTGGCTATCCTTTCCTCAGTTTGGGCTTTTGCTATTCTGACTGCCTTCCCTGCCTCTTTCTGCTTTAACTAATATGAACTTTTATTACGTGGGGCTTATGATTAATGATTACTAAGTTCAAGGACTTTTTAGTTTGGGGCTTTTAATAGTACGATAGCTTCGGACCTATGTTTTTTGTTTTATTTGTTTATATGTTATCTTGCAGTGAAAGTGCTAAGATTGTTTTTTTCTCCTCACCTTTGCTGTGAGAAGGCTGAAGGGGGGGGAATTTTTTGTGTTGGGGTAGTGAGAGTTTCCCTTTATTTTTGGTTTTGTATTTATATTTTTTTAATAATTTATTTTATTGTATTGTCTATTATTTTTAATTTTATTATTTATTTTTTTTTTTTATAGGTTTTGAGGATTAGTTTTTGTTTAATTTGATGTATGTTTCTTTAGTTTTAGCAGTAATATGTGTTGGCCTGTAGGTTCCACGGGGGTGCGCTATTCATCCTCCTCTCTTCACAGCCTCTTCCTTTTATACCCTCCTTTCAATTTGAGATCTACCAGTGCTGTAGAGTGCTGGGGATTGTTCATAGGAGAGTGGGAGGGCGGGGTGGGTGAACAGGTGAGCATGAATGAGCATGGCCATCGTATCGGGGTTATTAAGTCCAGATGGTGCCCTGGGACAAAATGGAATCCAGACATGGGTTTCCCATGTCTGGTGCCCATACCCAAGGGCACTGCCAAATTTGGTGGGCAGATAGGTCAGACAACTTCCGAGGTTTGTCCAACTCGAGCGGTGTTATGCAATGCCAGGTCTGTTAAGAATAAGACTGCTATTATTGCGGATCTTGTTGGTTCAGCTGACCTGGCTTGCATCACCGAGACCTGGCTGAATGAAAAGTCTGGCCCCATATTGGAGGCCATGGTTCCGGACGGGTATTCGGTGATACACCGCCTGAGATTGGACCACAGGGAAGGGGGGTTGCAGTCTGTTTCAAGACTAAATTGGGCATCATGAATGTGGTAGTAGGTGAGGCTGAATCTTTTGAGTGCGTAGTTGTAGCAGGTTTAGCCATTCGAATTGTTCTCATCTACCATCCACCCAGAGATGGGAAATGTTTCTTACAGGAAGTAGCAGACTTCCTCATCGATATGTCGTTTGAGTCTCCTAGATTGATGGGTCTGGGTGACTTTAATGCCTGGATCGACGACGAACTCTCACAATTTGGAAACCACGTCCTCCAACTTATGTATTCTTTGGGCCTTTCACAGGTAGTTTCCACTGCTACACATAGATCTGGGCACTCTCTGGATTTAGTCTTCCTCTTAGGGATTGACTCATCCGACATGGGGGTGGAACCAGTCATGTGGTCTGACCACCACACCATGAGGTTCAATTTTTGCACCCCCATTAAAATGCCTTCCCCTGTGGAGATGGTCAGGTACCGGCCATTGTGAAATGTTACTCCTCAAGGCCTTGTTGCAGTCCTTGATCTCTCATCCCCTGTGTTGGCTTGCAGTAATCCAGGGGAACTGGTGTTGGCTTATAATATGGCCATTACGGTGACACTGGATTCTATTGCTCTTGTTCATGAGTGCCCCCTATCCCTTCACCCCAGGTCCCCCTGCTTTGATGGGACACTGAGGGAGTTGTGGAGACAGGGGCGAAGGTTAAAGCAGTGCTGGCACAAGTCCGCCCTTGATGCTGACTGCCTTAGATTGATGGAACATTATTCTGTCTATCAATCTGCAATCACCCATATGAAGGCAGAATTTCTGTCCAGGGAGATTGCAGTTGCACAGTATTGACTGGCTCAGCTGTTTTGGACGGTGGACAGACTGTGCAACCCAGCCTGTCTACAAGTCCGGAGAGCCTTTTCGCAAATGGAGTGTAAGGAGCTCACTCGGTTCTTTGCAAATAAGGTGGATGACATCAGGGTGGGCTTGCACCCAACAATCTCTAAGCGTGAGGTTGTGGAACAATGTGAGCTCACAATGCCTAGTTTTTCTTGGGGGTTCCTTTTGTCAACCGGAGGTCATGGATATTATGAGGATCATCCATAGTGTGCGGTCTACAAGCTGTAGTTTAGATCCTGGACCAACTTCCATCATTTTGGGTTGTCTTGAGATCATTGGCCCAGTTATGGTGTAGATAGTCTGGTATTCCTTAGAGTCAGGTGAGTTTCCTAACTCCCTGAAAGAAGCAGTGGTTACACCTTTACTGAAGAAAGTTACTTTGGACCCAGACTGTTTTTCAAACTACAGACCTATCTCTAACCTTCCCTTTTTGGGGAAGATTATTGAGAAGGTAGTGGCAGCCCATTTGGAAGACCATTTAACCATCCATAATATCTATGAATCCTTCCAGTCCAGTTTTCAGAAAAGACACAGCACTGAGACTACACTGGTTCGGGTGCTTAATGATCTTCTGAGGGCGAGGGATCAGAAGAGATGTTCTATCCTAGTTCTGCTTGATCTCTCGTCAGCTTTTGACACTGTGGATCACCTGATGTTGTTAGCACACCTGAGGCAAATATGTAGAATGTCAGGAACTGTTTTAAAATGGTTCACTTCATTCCTTACCGGGAGATCACAGAGAGTCGTATCGGGGGTTCATTCCTCCACCCCAACTTCTTTGTTGTGTGGGGTGCCTCAGGGTTCAGTGCTGTCACACATGCTATTTGCAGTGTATATGCTGCCCCTCAGAGACATTATAAGATGGTATGGGCTGAGGTTTCACTGCTATGCAGATGATACCCAGCTACACCTGTCTTTTGCACCTGACCAGGATGGAGCTCTCTCGGTGTTTAACAATTGTCTGGAAGAAATCCGAGGATGGATGGATTCTAGTTGGTTGAAGTTGAACTCAGAAGAAGAGAGGTATTGGTGGTGGACCCTAGTGGTCCAGATAATGAGGCCAAAAGATGGCTCGCCCTCTGGAATTTTTCTTGATGGCGTGTCACTTCCGACCTCCGAACGGGTGCGCTACCTGGGGATTGTCCTAGATGACAGGCTGACCTTTCAATCTCAAGTGTCAGCCATTGTCAGGACTTCCTTTTATCACCTTAGGAACATTGCCAGGGTGCGTCACCTTGTTCCATCTGACTCTTTGTCAACGTTGGTCCACGCCTTTGTGTCCTCATGGTTGGACTACTGCAACGCCCTTTACTTTGGGCTTTCTGGGGTTGAAATCCATCGCCTTCAGCTGGTGCAGAATGCTGCAGCCAGGGTGTTGACTGGGACAAGGAGATCCAGTCATATCACCCCGGTACTGCATGAACTGCACTATCTTCCTATACAGTGGTGGATCACCTTTAAAGTCATTTTATTGACTTTTAAAGCCCTTCACGATCAGGGTCCGACTTATCTGAAAGAACTTCTGGTGTCTTACTGCCCCGGCCGATCACTATGCTCGGCTGATGAGGGGTTGTTAGAGATTCCAAGAGTGAGTTTAAAAACTTCTGGTAGAAGAGCTTTTTCTTATGTAGCACCAACTCTTTGGAATTCTCTACCTCGCCAGTTAAGGAAGTGCACCTCCTTGGAGGTATTTAAGAAAAATTTGAAAACCTACTTGTGGCGGAGCACCTTCTTGGACGATTAGTTGATATTTGAGTGTTAATATTATTTTTTGGATAGTATGGATGGTTTTATTGTAGGTTTTTAATATGTGTTGCTGTTATGTATTTATTGTATTTATATGTTTTATGTGATATTTTATATTGTGTTTTTTGACTTGTAAAGTGCTTTGAAATCTTGAAAAGCTCTTTAAAAATAAAGTTATTATTATTATTATTATTAAGTTCTCTGTCCTGCTCCTTCTGTGCTTCCTTATATTTCCTGAATGCTATCCTTTTCTCCTTAACCTTCACTGCCATCTCTTTTGAGAACCATAGTGGTTTTTTCCTTCATTGTGTTTTGTTGATTTGCTTTACACAAAGGCTTGTTGCCTCTGTGATGGCTGTTTTGGTTACTCCCCATTGTTCCTCCACCCCTCCTTCTTGCCTATTTGCTAGTGCTTTTCTGAGGCACTCTGTCATTTTCCCAAAGTCAGCCCTCCTAATGTCCAATACTCTTGCTTTTGTATGGCTTGATTGCATGGTTGTGTTTATCGTGAACCACAGTTTGGTGGTTGCTTGTTCCCAGATGGCTACCCATTTCTAAATTTGAGATTCTTTCTCTGTCCCCATTTGAGAGTACCAGGTCTAAGATTGCTCCCTCCCGAGTGGGTTCCAATACTAGCTGTCTGAGGCATTCCCCTTGTAGGGCATCAAGAATGACCATGCTCTTGGATGTGCCTGCAGCAAAGGTGCACCAGTTAACATCTGGCATATCAGGTCCCCATCAACAAAGCTCCCCTTTTTCTGGCATTCTAAGGATGCCTTCTATCATTTCCTTGTCCATTCCCTCCCACTGAGATGAGGGTCTGTATACAACCACCATGTGGATTCTGGTGCCATTTCCTGTCTCCAGGGTGACCCTGAGTGCCTCATCTGCTCCCTGTTTACTCTTTAGTTCTGTTACTTTGATCCCTTCCTTTACATAGAGAGCTACTCCTCCTCCTCTTTTACCCTCCCTGTCCCTCCTGTAGATTGTGTATTCTGGTATCTTGACATCTCAGTTATGGTTCTCTGTGTACCATGTTTCTGTGACTGCCACAATATCCAGAAAACCCTCTTCCATCAATGCCACCAGTTCAGGGAGCTTGTTACACAGACTACGGGCATTGGTACTCATCACCCTCCACTTTTTGATGGCCTTACCCCTTTTAGCCCCATCCCTGTCATTACTGCCTTTGCCTTTTTTTACATGTTACATTTTCCTCTGTCCTGTTCCCTACTGACTTCTCTACCTTGGTGTGTACCTCACTAATGACCATGTTTTGGGGGAGGCTGGGATTTCCCTGCTCCTTTTCAGTGCCTCTCCCCTTTTCTAGTTTAAATTCTTGCCAAAGAAGCATTTAAATTTCTCACCTAGGATCCTGGTTCCCCCCTTGGACAGATGCAGACCATCGTGCCAGAATAGGTCTGCATCCCTCTAGGTGGCTCCCCAGTCCCCAGTGAAACCAAAACCCTGAGCTACACACCAGCTTTTCAACCATTCATTGAATTCCCTGGTGAGGAGTACCCTAGCATCACCCTTGCCATAGACAGGCAACACCTCTGAGAAGGTTACCATATGTGCTACTTGTCTAAGGCCCCTCCCCAACTCTACAAACTCCTCTTGCACTGCTCTGATCCCATTCCTAGCCAGGTCATTTGTCCCCAGGTGGACAATGACATCCAGCTCCCTCTCTCAAGCAGCTGCTGCCATGATTCTGAGGATTCATTTCCTGTCCCTCCAAGCCATGGCACCAAGCAGGCACCTTACCTCCCTCTCCCCTTCCTTCCCCACTTCTACCCCCTAATGATTGAGTCCCCCACCAGGAGTTGTTTTCTTCCCCTGTGGGGTCCCATGCCACACTCCTGTGAGTCTCCTTTGTGAAGGTTCTCAGCATCCTCCTTGGTCTCCACTGAAGATACCTCCATAGAGGAACCACTATCCACCAGAAGAGTGTATGAATTGTGGAGAGGTACAGCTGGAGGGATGCAACTCTATTCCACCACCCACTCCCTTCCTGAGCCCACCCATGCCCAGCCTCTCCTCTTTCTTTGCAACCTCTGAGGTAGTGACATTGGCCCTGGTGGTCCCTGGGTGGGAGAAGAGGTTTCACAAATCCTAGCCAGGTCAGTCTGGAGATGGGCAAGCTCATTCCTCAGACCAGAGAGGTGCCTGCAAATAGGGCAGCATCACAGCCTCCAGAATGTCTCCTGGAACACTGCCGCCCAACAGCCATTGCACTACACCACTCCTATCATGTCTTATTTTGTGTCCCTTCTCCTTTTTCTCTGTATGCTTATTCTCTCCTCTCCTTACAGCTCTCCCCTTTCCTGTTCTGGGACAGCAACTTCCTATGTTCTTCAGTAGCCTTCTTCTTCCTTGCTCAGTGTCAGACCGCCAGCAGCTGGGGGGGAGAGGGAGCTACTTTTTTTCCTTTAGGGTTGACAAAACTAATGTTTCTCTATCATCCTTCCCTTACTATTGCCAAACAGGAGATTCCAAAAGAAGTACAAAAATTACACAGCTGCAGTGGATAGCAGGTTCACATTGCTGAAATTATGTAGTACAATAAAATGTGTCTGATTTGATGACATGCATCACACACATACTCACACACACACTAAGTAATGTGTAGCAAATTGAAAACTTCTGTAATATAACCACATATTTTAAACAAACTAAAATTATGCACTGCTGCATCACAACAATCAGAAACAAAAATGTCAAGAATTATTGAAAATATTGCTGTGTGTACATTAACACAGTTATACAATTAAAATATCACCAAAACAGAAAGCACTGTCTTTTTCTCCAAGTTAATCTATCTACACCACAGATACACCTCTCCCCCAAAGCACACCTCCACTGTCTCTCAGTAACAGACTGAATCTTGTACATTAACATTCAAAATCCATACACAAACAATAAATGCTCGATGATATGAGCACAGGAGGGTTTTCTATAATCGATAAACTAAAGTTGCAGCAAAAAAAATGACATGAAAAAGGCTTTTGTAACAGCTTTTAGAAGGTTTGAATCACAGAAAGTTCTCAGAACAGATTGTCTCCTACAGCTTCCTACACATGCTACCCCAAACTGAGGCTGTGCAGAACAATCTAGAGCCCATGTGACCTGAAATCCCATGAATCACTGCAAAATTCACCTTTGGAGCCTAAAAACAAGGCGAAGTGAGGAGAAGTACATTGTTTTCAATGTACTTCACCATAAGAATTGGTAGAGTAGTGGTTTGGGAAGGCAGAGTAATGCGAAGTCATTGTTTTCAATGGACTTCGCATTACCCATTATAACGTGAAGTACTCCGCTTCGCGTTGTGGAGCACTCTGTGAATTCGCCTTCACGCCGCGAATCACTTCGCAGAGCCAATTGGGGCCACTTCACCCATCTCTAGTTGGAATACTCAGTTCAAGCCAATGCAGCATGTTGTTTCCATTGCAGGGTATTTGGCATTAGAAATGCTATGCGATTTGGAGATGCTTTACTTGGTAAAGGATTCACAAATTGGAAAAGAGTGACTGAATCATTGAGGGAACATGATTCTTCAGTTGTTCATTTGAGTAGCTTGACCCGTTGGGCAGAATTTGAATGTACAAAGAAAACTGGCACTATAGAACAAGTCACTAACAGGGCAAGTGACAAAGACATCCAAGACTGGAGAGTGTACATGAAATGGCCTGTGGAAATAACTACTGTAGATACTTAGGTAAGCAGGAATTTGCATTTTGGGGGGGAGATAATGAGAGCCCTGACAACATGAACAAAGGAAGCTTTCTTGAACTCCTAAACCTCATAAAAAAAATTTGACTCCTTTCTTGCAAAATACAGGCCACCGGATAATGCAAGTCACACTTCACCAAAATTTATTGAACAAATTAATTAAATGGGTTACATAGGTTACATGTTCTAAAGAAACAACTGCAGTCATTATTTAGGAGCTAATATCAACATAAATGTTTTCAATCATGGCTAATGAAGCCAGAGATAGTAAACAATGTGAACAGCTAGCAGTCTGTGTGTACTATGTACACACTGAGGGAAAGATAATGGAAAGGTTTCTTGGGTTTACTAAAATGGAGAAGTTTGATGCTATAAGTATCAGAGAAGACTGAAAAAACATGTAATTGATAAACTGTTGTGTGTTGCT
This sequence comes from Neoceratodus forsteri, assembly GCA_016271365.2. Lineage (NCBI taxonomy): Eukaryota > Metazoa > Chordata > Ceratodontiformes > Ceratodontidae > Neoceratodus > Neoceratodus forsteri. The sequence goes on from CM057454.1 coordinate 204,762,308, forward strand.
CAGGCTTACAGTGGGGTTTCTGTGAAGAGTGGTCATGTAAGTGGAGTTCAAGAAAGATTTTGAATGTTTCATGATCAGGCAATTTATGTACATTGTTATGCCTGTGAACTAAATCTTGCACTTTGCACTAAATGCAAAGAATTGCCAGAGGCATGCGACTTCTTCAAAACTCTTTATATGCTTTTTTCAGTGTTTCGATAAAACAACACCAGGAGTTCATTAATGCTCAGGGGGACCTTGGCTTAACACCAGCTGAACTTGTGCAGCTCTCAGATTCTAGATAGTCTTGCAGACTGTGGTCAATTAGTGCTGTGCTGAAAACATTTAATGCACTTTTAAGTTGTTTAATTATGGGGTCTGATGCAACCACTCATGAATTATGAAAGACACTAGCAAGCTGGGCAACAGTTTCCTGTCTCTTTGGGTTTCAGACACTATGAAGCATAACCAGTGGGTTGTTTCATCTCCTGCAGAAACAATCCATTGATTTGTCAACTGCTGTAACAGCTGTTGAGGCTGTCACCACAACTCTGTCAGATATGTAAAATGAAGCAGCAGCCAGTGATATGTATAATAAAGCCTGTCAGTTTTGTGAGGGACTTGATATACCAATTGTGCAGGTTTGAGAACATTGCAAGCATAAAAGGAATCCCAGGTTGGATGATTTCTTTGTTGAAACAGCCACTGGATCATGTAAAGTTACCCATAATGAAGAAAGTTTCCAATCCAAATTGTGGTATCTTTGCTTGGACAGAACAATTGCAGAGCTTGACAGAAGATTTTCTACTGTAAGCAAAGAAATAATAACTGGCATTCAAACTTGTTCAACTTCATCATCACATTTTCTAAACTTTTGAATCTCTAAAACATGTAGCTGATCATTACAGAACTGACATTTCACATGAAGAAGTAGTTGTTGCCAAGAACTTTGTGAAGCAGTTTCAAAATGAGATGAAAGATATGACAGCACTTTATAATAAACTAATTTTTCCTTCCCTGAAAAAGTTAGTCAAAGTCATAATGACTATCACTGTCACAAGCTGTTCATGTGAACATGGATTTTGTCTTATGAGACATCTGCACACTTGGCTTTGTTCAGCAATGAACCAGGAGAGGCTTGATACTTTGCATGTTAATTCATCCCCTGGAGCCATTCGTTGCTGTGTAAGAGTGGTTTCACGCACCTTCGGCTGGAGTGAGAACAGCAAAGTAAAGCTGAGCTGTTCTAGCTCAAGCTGAAGGGAGGCGAAACCACTCTAATACAGGAACTAGTGGTGATAGGGGACATATTAATATATTATTGATCAAGAGCAATCAACAATATATTAAAAAAAAAATGTTCCCAAAACATGCCCATTTCCAGGGCATCTGCACGTGAGATGCTCTTTACAGAATAAGAGTAACTCATGCACAGAGGAAAGGAGTGCCCCGACTGGTCGGGAGTGCTCCCTTGATCTATAATAGCAATTATGACAGTTGAGCAAGAGACATTAATGTCAGTCTCTGTTGATACCATTATAGGCAGTTTTGCAAAAATGTCAAAAAGACGACACCGACTAACCCACTAACACTATTATATCATGGTCTTACCAGTTTGACCACTGTCAAGTGATCACTGAAGAGCTACAGTACTGGCAAAACATGTCAATCCAGTGTTGAACAAAATTAATTCTCTCAGTCATATCAATGTGTATCTGTACCAGTTATAATCACAGCAGGATAACTCATATCAGCAGCTCTCATAAAGTATTATGTACCAATAGGAAGATGCAATTTATCACAGTCTTATTCACACCAAAACCCTGGACATGACCTGTTTGTTCTGTTCCTCCTCCTGGCATGCAAACTCACTTCAGACCAGTGGTGCCCTTCTCTAAAATCTGTGCAGCAAGTTTGGTTTTGAAAGACAGGATCAACCATATTTACCTCATACCTTTATATGACAATATTGCCATGAATTATTTCACAAAACATTTCAAGGAAGGCACAGAGAAGCCCGCCAGTGTGAAGCCCAACTCTGCAAATTCTGCAATGGAGTTACTGCAGCAAACAATGCAGTTTCAATGGGAGTTAATCCCTTTTGTCATGCAGGAAACCTGTGTACTGCACTTCATCCTGACGGGGCTCACTGTACATACAGAAGGTACATCCTCCACCAGTCATAAGCAGAGCAGGACCAACCTGTATTGTCTCTCCCCTTCTCCTCCTATGCAGTATTATGTTGTGGTTTACTGCTTCAGACTTTGATAAAGGGACATACTGGTCCAAAACCCCTAAGGTGGAGCAACCTGTCGTTTATGTTTTGTCTTAATTAAAGGCAACTTTATTAATTTATTTCTGGAGCTCAGAGTTTTCTATTAGAGGGTGAGTGCCCAACTTCTTTGAAACACTTACTGCACGTTGTTGTGGTGCACCACAATCCTGTACAAACTTATGTGCCAGGACCAAAAGGCAGGATCAACCAGATTTACCTTATACCATTTTATTTCCTGATTGCCATGACCTATTTCACAGAGATTTTCAAGGATGGTACAGTGGCATCCCACCGGATGAATCCCAATTCTGCAGCATTTTGAAGCACTCTGCAGAATGCTGCAGTAGACCTACTGAATAAAGTAAAGTAATTTCAATGGCAATTAGTCCCTTTCATCATTCAGGAAAATGTGACACTTCCAGGATGAAGTGAATGCCACAGTTTCCTGTATGACAAGAGGGACTAATTGCCATTGAAATTACATTGCTTTATTCAATGTCTGCTGCAGCATACTGAGAGTGCTTTAAAAGTGGGTTTCATTTTGGGGGATGCCACTGTACATTCTCCACCAGTCATAAAACAAAGCAGGATCAACCTGTATTGTCTTCCCTTTGCCCTATGCATTATGTTCATATAATGTTGCGTAACATATAAGCACAATCTCATTCATATAGAATTCCTGGGCATGACCTGTTGTCCTCCTGGCATGTTGTCTAATTCCAGACCAGTGGTGCCCCATTAAATCTTTCTTCTATGAAATCTGTGCAGTGGGTTTGTGTTTGTTTCACTGATAAACTAAGCACAAAAATACAGAGACTCAGGAGTTTAACTCATAACTTTATATTTCATTATTTACATGACCTGCTGCACAACACATCTCAAGGAAGGTGCACCCACCGCCAGTCATCAGCAAAGCACAAACAACTGTATTGTCACATTCCTAGTCTTATGCAATGATATGTGCATATAAAGTTGCATAGAATCACAGACTCATTCATAACGAATCCATGGGCATTGACCTGTGCACAGCCCCTAATAATCATGATAAACTACTATTATCAATTTCTGATGTTCTGGATCACTCTCTGTGTAAATATATCCAGTTCCAAATTCAGGAGGATCAACTAGATGGTTGTCTTGTGCAGCTCAGCACTGTAGCCCATCATATATGAAGTGTTACCAGACTTTCCCCTTTTATAAAAAGAGTACACTGCCCACTGTTCAAAGCCCTATTTGTAAAGTTTAAAGGCTCAGGATAGCCCAGATTTTCACCTTTAATGTAAGTGAAACCTTAATGGCTTTGGTGGGTGTTGCCCCCGTGACCCCCCAATGGGAGTTTCACCCCAGGACTCCGATTGGGGGCCAATGCAGCCCCCAAACCCCCAGCATGATAACATACATCTCAGGGCCAGTGCCCCTGGTGTTACAAGATTCTACAGATGCCTCTGTCCCTATCTGGAATCAGCAAGCTTAACTGAAGTAAAGCAGTGACATCATCAGGAGGCAGGACTGTGCTGACATTCCATGAAGTATATGTGTGTGTGTGTGTGTGTGTGTGTGTGTGTGTGCGCGCATAAGTACACATGCATGTATGTGCAAAATGGGGTGTGGGAGGGTCTACGTGTAATGGGTGTAAATTGGTGCGCAAGGCTCAGTTTGTGTATCTGTAATGGGGGTGTGATTATCTGTCTAAAACAATCTGGAAGGAGAGTCACACATCAAGTAATGCAGAAAAACAAGTAATGATTGATTTGCATTATTTAGTAATCAAACATAACTGTTGTTGTGTACTGTATTTCCCACCAAAATTTGATCACTAAATAATACAAACAAAGCATTGCTTGCTTTTGCATTAATTGTGAGTAAGTCTCCTTTTCAGGTGTATTTCAGTTACATGATACTGCTTCCACATTGGACTAGACTCCTGCTACTGAATAATTTTTTTTGTATATTATGGTTAAGGAATCACACTTCTTTTTAATTAGCTGTATGTTTTTAGAGGAGTGTACAAACCTCTGTGGGTGTGTTTAAAGGTTCTGCATGATTATATGTGTAGTAGAGTCTGAGGACATCTGTGTGTGTGTACTGGTAGTGCACCCATCTCTGTAGAGGGACGTGCAGGCACCCATGTGCGGTGGGGTGTATCCTCATTTGTATGTGTCGTGATATCTGTGTGCACACGTGGCACACGTGTGTATGTGTGTGTGCATGCAAGTATGAGTATGTGTGTGTATGCTTGATTTAATTCATTTAGTTGCAATCGGTTTACCATGTTGAAGTTTTTTCATTGGGATAATCAAATACATTCTAATAGAAAAGACAATAATATGAAATAGCACTTTTTAAAAAACCTTATACATAAGAAAAAAATTTCAGAGACATATTTACAACTTTGAAAAGTATTTTTTTCAGTGAAAACTGCAGCTCTGAATTGCTATAATCTGTAGTCAACATTATAAACATCATCTGTTACTAAAAAGAGAGCTTCAAATGTTCTCTAAGCAGAACTCTAAGAATATAAATGTGGGGGTTTCAAACAAAGAATTCTCATTCTCATGAAGCCAGGAAGATCCACATGGTTCTAATCAAGTGGGTGGAACCTGCTTCAATCAAAGGATTTCACTGTACATTAGAAAATGATGGGGTTCACACCAGTGGTTCACTTGTTAATGTTTCTTAAGTCCCTCAGACATAGTGTAGAAGAACAATGTTTCATAGCTAATATGCCACTTCATCAGGCTCACAAATATCTGTGCTCAATCTGTCAAAAGAATGCAAAAACTTTGGTCACCACCAGTAATACAAGGATACACTCAAACCTCCACCACTGGGCCAATGGTACCCAACAACAACCATGCTCTTCTGCAGTTGGCATATAAGTCCGTGTCTTTTTAAGAGTATTCCCTGGTGTTTCAACAGCCCCATGTCAAAATCATCATATTTTGCCCATTGCATGATGGTCATCTAAACATTTTGTTGTTTCATGGTGAGACGTAATCCCTCTTTATGGAAAAAAAATCCACAAGGGGTCAGTTTGTTTTGTTTAGTTATAGCACCAATATTTTATATTTCAATGTGAGAATGAAAGAAAAACTGAAAAAAGAGCACATCATTTGTCATGATGTGTTGGCTTCATTTTTCCCACAAATGCAAAAATAAAGAGTAAAGAGACAGGGCTATCCTAGATCTAGTACTGACTAACAAAGAAGGGATCACAGATCTCCAGGTAGAAGGTCACCTGGGGGCCAGTGACCATCACATGGTATGGTTCAATTTGGCTACTACATCTAAATCATCCCATTCCAAGGCAAAAATATGGGACTTCAGAGGAGCTGACTTTGATAAGATGGCCAACAGAGTTAAGCTAGCCCTGGCAAAAGAAACACAGGTGAGGAGGTACAGGCAAAGTGGGCAAGCATTAAGGATACAATACTTGAAGCAACATCCCATTGTGTTAGACAGAAAAGGAAGTGCAAAGAAGAAGGAAACCACTTTGGTTCTCAAATACAGTAGCAGAAAAGGTCAGAGCCAAAAGGCTGGCCTTCAGGAAATATAAGGAACACAGCGGGATGAAGATAGGGAGGCATACCAAACTGCCCTAAGGGAAGCAGGTAAGGCAGTAGGCAGGCAAAGTCCCAAACTGAGGAAACACTAGCACAAACAGTAAAAGAAGGTGACAAGACTTTCTATAGATACATTAGTGAAAGGAGAAAGTCCAGAGGGGTATTGCTAAGCTTAATGGAGAAAAGGGAGCATGTGAGGAGGAGGACCTGTAAAGGCATCTATCCTAAATAGATACTTTTGCTCAGTATTTACTGAAGAGAAGGTAGGGCAGGGCCCACAGCTCAGCATCATGGACACAGGGGGGAGGGAGGTGAGCACTACTCCCTTCACAAAAGAAAGGGTCCTACAAGAGCTTGCTAAGCTCAGGGTGGATAAGGCAATGGGACCTGATGGCATACATCCCAGGGTACTTAAGGAGCTAAAGGAGGAACTAGCAGAGCCATTAGCAGAATTGTTTAGTGAGTCTCTGAGCACAGGAGAGGTCCCAGAAGACTGGAGAAGGGCTCATGTGATCCCGCTGCACAAGAGTGGTAGCAGGGAGGAGGCGGGGAACTACAGACCAGTCAGTCTTACCTCAGTAGTGGGCAAGATTATGGAGGCACTCCTTAAGGAAAGGATAGTGCAACACCTGGAATCCATAGGGGCACAGGATCCAAGACAGCATGGGTTTACAAAGGAAGGTCCTGTCAAACTAATCTCATAGATTTCTTTGACTGGGTAACCAGAGTGGTGGACCAAGGGGGAGCAGTTGATGTCGCCTACCTTGACTTCAGCAAAGCTTTTGACACTGTTCCACATAGAAGATTGATAAATAAGCTAGGTAGGCTCGGGGTGGGTCAGAAGTTGGTCAACTGGGTGGCAAACTGGTTGACTGGCAGAAAACAGAGAGTGGTGGTAAATGGTATACAGTCAGAAGAGATGCAAGTCACAAGTGGGTACCTCAGGGATCAGTCCTGGGGCCAGTCCTATTCAACATCTTCATTAGTGACCTCGCAGATGGACTAGAGGGTAAGCTTGTCTGTTTGCAGATGACACCAAGATCTGCAACAGAGTAGATGATCCAGATGGGGTGGGCAGAATGAGAAGAGATCTGGATAAACTAGCAAAATGGTCAGAAGAGTGGCAACTGGGATTTAATGCAAAGAAGTGCAAAATCATGCACATAGGGAAGAGAAACCTGAAGCCACTTATAGGCTGGGAGGAGTTGCTAGCAGTCACAAAGGAAGAAAGAGACTTGGGCATCATCATCACTGATGACCTAAAATCATCAAGCAGACCTCTAAAGCAGTAGGTAAGGCTAGGGGGTGTTAGGGGTGTAGTAGGAGTATCTAAGTCGTAAGAGGGAGGTAATAATCCCTCTGTACAAGACATTGGTTAGGCCCCATCTGGAGTACTGCGTGCAGTATTGGAGGCACACCTTCACAAGGACATTAACCAAATTGAGGCAGTCCAGAGAAGGGCAACCAAAATGGTGCAGGGACTGCATCAGAAGACATATGAGGACAGATTAACGGAGCTCAATATGTATACCCTTGAGCAAAGGAGGGAGAGAGGTGATATGATCGAGACATTTAAACACCTTAAGGGCATAAACAAGGTGAAAGAGTCTAACATGTTTAAATATAAGAAAATAGCAGGACAAGAGGACACAGCATGAGATTAGAGGGAGGCCGATTAAGGGGAATGTGAGGAAATTCTTTTCACAGAAAGGGTGGTAGATGCATGGAATAGCTTACCACAAGAAGTGGTGGCTATGAATACGGTGCAGGGCTTCAAACAGGCATATGGGATAGGCATAAGGGAGCAATACAAATGACTATGAATAGATAGGTCACTGACAGAGCAAAGGCTGATGGCACATTTATAAGGTAGAAAAAGAAATGGGCAGACTGGATGGGCCTTGCGGTCCTTATCTGCCGTCAACTTCTATGTTTCTATGTTTCTATGTAAATTACCAGTACTATGACACCATCTTGAAAAACATTCCCAAAATGTGGGAAATATGTGTATGTTTTTATGCATAACACCATTTCAGTCCCATGTAATTTTAAAAGAACTTTTTTGATAGATGTAGAATATGGTTGTGAATTTAGCAAAAGAAAGAAATATAGAGGTTGCCATTCTTTTTTTTTTTTGCTTATATCCACTTTCAAAGTTGTAGTTTTAGAACTGATTGGCTCAGAACAAAAGTAATTGAAAAATCCCAATAAAAAATAATACTTGTCAAAAAGGTATTCAAATAATTAAAAATACATGCAGAATTACAAGGACTTATAGAAAGACAAATAATCAAAACAGACACACATGTATGTAAAATGCTTTGCATTATGCCAGTGGCTGCAACTGTAGGAGCTAAATTTCCTCGTTGGCATCCTGTATGTTTTCTTACTTGGACATGACATAATAGGATAACTCATTTTTCTAATAATGCCTCCATATGTTTAAGAATATACTTGTGCCATAAACAGCCTTGACAACTTTTCAAATGCATCATAAAAATGGAAATTTGAAACACCAGGGAATGTCTTTAAACTTAAAAGTTTTTGAGTTCCATTATTAAAATCCATAACTAAATTACACATACTGTATATCCCTACTGGTTGCATTTTAAATATATTACATGTCTATTCAAGAATGCAAAGCCAATATAAGAGAGAACAAATATATGTGGATATGTTAGTTTTTTAAATTACCATGATAGGTTTAAAACTAACAACTCATTACAGACTTGCAAACCTTTTCCTCTGCTATGTTTTATCTCATGTCTATTAAAAACAAAATATACGGTTATGTCCTTAGCTCTTACAAAAACAGTTTGTTAAAACAAATGCTGCAATACAGTAGACATAAAGCAAGTCTCAAATTCAAAAATAGTGTCTTACCTTATATAGTATTACACATTGCATTACACAAGGAAGCCATCACTATTCAGAGTACATATGAGCTTGGCTCTAAATCTAAACACTGAAAATATACTTTAGTAGTCAATTCTTTAGATATAGTATGTACTAAAGTTTCATAGAATCCTAAACTAGTGTATGGAAAGAAAAAGACTTAACAATGCTTAATGTTGAAGCCACACAGTCCGCTGGCTGGCTCCTGCAGTATCAAGGAGCAGCCAGGGCTGCCGACATGCATGGTTTCAATATTGCAATGCAGAGAGGGAGGTGGAGACATCAGAGTGATGTCACATAAATGGGACTGCCCCATCCATGGCCACAAAAGGCCAGAAATAGCCAGCCAGTGCAGCTGTTCTCTGGTACAAAGTGCAGGGAGCTCATATTTTTGACAGCACTCTGTATGAGCTTGCCACACATAGCAACAGTTCATCTCCATCCAGGGATGTGTGTCCAGATAATTTTTACTTAATCAATATTGCATGACAGGATGTGTGTTGTGCTGGGATAACCTTACGCCTGGGGTGGTTGAACATGAGTCCGCAGGCTGAGTGCATCCAATGACCCCCACAAATGAGGTTATCCCAGCACAACACATACCCCGGAGGGCATTATTGCAATTATACAATGGCTTGTTGTTATGCAGAATAAAAAATCATTTTAAAGATGTTTTAGTTAGTGTGGAAAAATATTTTTGTTTCTTAAAAGAAGATGCAAAGAATCATCAAGTGGCAAAGGATCATCAAGTGGCAAAGGATCAGTTGGCAAAGAATCAAGAGGATCAAGTGGCAAAGGATCAGTTGGTAAAGAATCAAGTGGATCAAGTGGCAAAGGATCAGTTGGTAATGAATCATCAAGTGGTTCACAGTGCTGAGACTAGACCCATGAGGTTGTACTGGATAATCTTACACCCATGAGTTTGTGCTGAGATAACCTCACTGTGCCAGGAACACACTGACCAATCAGAGTCCAGGAAATGTTCTTGACATTGTATAATCATTTTTGAATAGCTGTCCAGTGGTTCCTAAAATACTGTATAAATCGAGGTAAAACATAGTGTAAACACCACCTCATGGTGCTACATATTAAGAGGAGATGGGTAGTAGGAGGAGGCTGTGGAAAATAACAAAAGTCCATCATGGTAGTTATCACGTCATATACATAGTCTTGTATTTCACCTAATTAAAGAGCTAGTGTACTGCTTAGAATTCATAGTAATTTTCAGATGCAGTGAGCTATCACTTCTTATGTCTCAAGTATTTTTTCCTTTTTGTTTGTTAATTAGAAGATTTTCCACCTGACAGTACTGGGGTGATGTGTGGAGCAGCAGTCTGTCTGGAGGAAACAAAAGTCAGTTCTGTTCCTTCCACTACATCATCAGAAATGAGACCAAACACCTTGAGGCACCACTATCCTTGCAGCCTGAGCAGTGACTCTTACAAGCTACCAATCAAAATGCAGGAAATTGTGACATCACTATTAACCAGGGAAAGCCAGTCCCTGCTGCTTCATGTGAAAGTGAAATCTGGCAGTGATAAATGGTTCTCATTGGTTACTAGTGATGTCATAGTCAGTGTGGTCTCAGTGTTGATGTAGTGGGAGGAACAGAACTAACTTTTCTCCTCCAGACTGAATGCTGCTCCACACAGCATCCCAGTACTGCCAGGTGAAAATCTTCTAATTAGCAAACAGAAAATGAAAAATACTTGGAATATAAGAAGTGATATCTGACTACAACTGAAAGTTACAATTAATTGCTTGCAGTTCCCAGAAAGTACAATAGCTCTTTAAGATAAATACTCATTAGTGCTGATGTGTCACACAGAATGCAGTTCTGGAGGGGTTGATAGAGATTATATCAGTCAATGCCACATTAGGCCTGCTTTGACTCTACCATAGACATATACTACATGAATATCATTTAGCTGTGTGACCCTGAGCAAGTCACTTAACTTCCTTGTGCTCCCAGGTCACACCTGGAAACAAGCTCCGGCTTAGTGTGCCTTTCCTGGTTAAACAATTCCCCCCCCCCCCCAGCTAATGAGACAACAGTGGAGTGAAACTCAGTAAGTACTGAATCTACAGTAGTTAGTTTTTAGTCTTACCAGGACAGAACCTAGTTGCATGTCTCAATAAGTCCTCTGTCTGGTCGCAGTGTGCCCAAAGAATACATCCAGTACACGTCTCTTTTAAATAGTGCATTGTCACAGTCCTGGTTTCTCTTTGGCTCTTTCACTAACTTGAGTCTTCAGAATCTCAATGAAGTCATTGATTGTCCTGCCCCATTGAAGTACTTTGTTGCTGTTGATGTTTTGTATTTCCTTATGTTATGTTTGTGCTTGCTTATTTTTGTGTGCAAGTCCCTTTTAGACTTGCCCACGGATAGTTTGTTGCACTCGCATTGCAGCAAGCATACAATGTTGTGAGCAGAATAGACTACAGTACATGCTGTTTGATGATGAACATCTCATTTGTAGATGGTTGCTCAAATATTGCTTTCCTGCTGGTATTACCACACCAGAAATTGTTTGGTTGGCTGTTCCCACAGGCCTGTCATAGCTGCCTTATGTGTTCCATTATTGAAATGTCCCTACAAGATAGGGTGAACTCTCCAATATTGAGCCTCATCAGTATTAGGAGTGGCATATGGGATCTTAGGTTCTCCTCTCACTGCCTCCTAGAAGATCCCCTGACAACAACCAAGATGGATCAGAGAGCTTTCTCCCTTGCTTTCTGCAGGCTTTGAAATGGTTTTCTGGCCACACTTCACTCACTGGGCACTACCCCACTCTTCAAAACACATTTTAAAAATGTCCTTTTAAGCACCAAGGTTTGTAAGTGCTCCTCCTGACGTATAATGGTTTAATTTTCCTACACCTGACTCAGTGTACTGTCCATGTTTTGAAACAATTTATCTATTAGCAGACTCATTGTACATTTTCATTTGAGCTACACTACTATTTATTAGCCAAATGTCAGCCTCCCTACATGTTTGTTTATTTACACCACTGGCCTGGGTTTCAATATGGGGACCCAACTCACTGCATTCACTGTATGGCTGTTTTGTTTCTGCCTGTATACATCGTTACATTCTCTGCTTGGACTGTACAGTATGTGCCACCTCAAATTGCATATTGCTTCTTCTGTGATGTTTGTGCTATCAAAATGGTCAGGACCATACCTGGAAACAGTCCCTTGAACCAGCGTACCTACCCAGTTAACAAATAAATAAATGCATGTACCTTTTCAAAGTGCCACATGAACAGGTTGGCATTTGATGGTGCCATAGTGCTCCGTATTGTGGTGCCTTTAACGTGTTCAAAATAATTTGTCCTCAAATGTGAAAAGGTTTTGCCTCAGGATCATCTCACTTAGCTGTCTAAGGACATTACTAAATGGGTGCTTCTCCTCACATCCCTGGCATGCAGTTATTAGTGGTCCAATCGCACCTCATGGGAATACTGGTATTTAGATCTTTAACATCAAATGTGGCCCATATATAGTTTGTTGCACGGGCATTGTAGCAAGTACACAATGTGGTGAGCAGCATAGGCTACATGCTGTTTGATAATGAACATCTTATTCATAGATGGGTGCTCAAATATTGCTTTCCTGCTGGTATTACCACACTGGAAACACCTGCCGCAGGGGTGCATGCCATTAGTGATGAGCCCTAAAAGTAACTGCTCCCTTTGTTATGTTAGTAATTGATGTTCTGTATGCACCACTCTATTTTAGATTCTGGTTTCTTTTTGATATAAACAATGGTGGGTTCTTAAACCTATTGCTAGTATTATCCCCCACTTGCATAATATACTATGTTTGTGTAGGATTTGTTATATCTCCTCTCTTTTCAAGCTGTATGCAACTGAAAACAACTATTCTGTCTCCCTTGTCATCTCACTTTCCCTGTGTTAGGTACTTTTCTTTAGCTATCCTAACAACTTCCTCTGCTGAATCTCTTACTAGGTGGTGTGGGTAACCACTGACTAGGAATCTCTCCTCAATATCTTCCCTACTCTATCAAATTCTTGTGGGCAACTGCATAAGAGCACTTTTGGAATGTTTCATTTTAGTCTTGGGTCAAACTCCTGTGGTGTAATGTAGTGTGGTGCTGCGATCTGTCTGCTTGTGGTGTAATGTCTCCAGTCCCCATTCTCTCTCTTACATACCCACAAATCCCAAAACATCAGCTTTTGCTGTCAACAGTTATTGTAAACTCAAAACCTTCCATTCTGCTGTTCAGGTATGTGTGGAACTCTAACAACAAGGCTTCAGTCCCCACCCATATGACAAATATGTCATCTGTATAGCATTTACAGTATATTAAATGTTCATGGTACAGATTCAGAGTATTTTCCATGATTCATTGTTCCAGGCTGGGGATCTCATGGTATTACTTGTCTCAGGGTTTTGCTGACAAATCTATGGCTTGGATCCAGTCCCACAGTACATTATCTGGATCACCATATCTGGGAGCACACATATTGGCCCTCAACCAGAAGTAAACTTGGTACACAGTACTGATATGAATCTCCCAAACTGATTGTCTTGGCACTGCAAAGTCTTTCAGTGCATGCCTTGCTGTGTCCCCCATTCCCTATATCACCATACAATGTACCTACTAGTACTGCATCAATAATATGCTCAGTCTTACTAGATATCACCACATCGTGTGACTCTTGTGCTTATGTTTTGTCCTGGGATCAAGCATACTAGTAAATTACTCTAGCACACCCTTGATGGGTCATCCTCAACCACCAACCCGTGCCTCCCCAACTCACCCCCTACTGCTTCTGGCATTTATGGAGAAGTAGCTTGGTCATCTCCTGTGAACATATTTTTTCTCCCTGAATGCTACCTCTAAGGGGCTTTTGGAACCCTTTGACTCCCCTATTACTACTACTATTGAAAGTAACCCTGGAGCACTAACCTCCTTGCTAAATTACAGTGACCCCTATGGGTGAACTGTCATGGGTCAAAAATTGCCCACATGAATGTATGCCATTTCCTACACAAGATCCATGAGCTGGAAGCTTGGGATGCCCTCTGTGATCCTAATATTATTGGCATCACTGAAGCATGGCTGAAAACCCCCATCCCCAGCTTGAGCTGCCATATGAAGGGCTATTTCCTGATCAGGCAGAACAGACAGGGTAGCAAAAAAAAGGGGGGATTGTGCTTCTGTATTTTAAGGAATACCTAAAAGTCTTAGTTACAGTAGTTTGTGCACTGACACTGATGATTCTCTTTCTGAATGGATCATCACTGACATGACCCTTGGGTCTGCTAAGAAACTATTTATTGGTTATGCATACAACCCCCCTAAGGGTGGTCTGAATGGACTCTCTCAACTAAACCAATATATTGGCTGTTATTCTCCCATGAGGGGATTTCAACATAAACTGGTTAAATAGCCAACAGCTGGAGTGTGCTGAATTATTAAAAAATTTAGCCTCACCCAAATGATCCCTTCCCCCACTTGGCTCAACCCCAAGTTCTCCAATCCTACCCTTCTTTATTGGAGTCTTACGAACTAGGAGGACAGGCTACTTCAGTCCAGGGCTCTGTCTGACTCCAGTAGTAAGCATTCCCCAACATTTTGTACTTGGTCCTGTTGGTATCCCCATCAGCCACCCAAGTTGTTGTCCTTTAACAATTTCTCTAAATGCACCATGGAAATATTGCACTTGGACATTGGGGCTGTGAACTGATTGGTCTTCCTCACCAAAACCAAAGTGGACTCAGCCCTGAGTTCCTTACTGCCAGTCTGTCTTCTATCCAGGACAGACACTTAATTCCACCCCCTCCCCCATTAGCACCATATGGCATCAGAACCATCCATTGCTTAACCTGTCCCAAAATGGAGGAATCAGATAGAATGAGTTAAGGATGCCTTCCTTAAAAATCAACAAGCTCACACTATGGGTGACCCTTGTAAGTTCTGGGCTATGGTGACTTGCCTAATTAAGCCAGATACAAAGCAAAGCCCCAAAAATCTGTGCACCTAAGCTGGGACTTTAACCAAGCCTCTACAAGTTGCACAGGCTCTGAACCATAAATTCACCAACCAAGCCAAATGCCTAGCTAATCTCCCACCTAAGGACTCCATACCTGCTCATGGTGACAGGAGTTTGGGAGAGCCCGGTATTCCTACCTTCCATTTTAGGACCACTTCTCCCAAAGAGTTTGTCATCTCTTCATGGCCCACCCTGTGATGCTGGTAGCGACTGTCTCTGCCCCTGTATATAATCTGTCCCTTACCTTCTCAATCATTCCTTTGATGTGGAAACAGGCTAGAGTTGTCCCTATTTTCAAATCAGGTGACCGAAAAGCCAAGAAGAATCACCAGCCAGTGTCTATCCTCTCCCACTTAAGTAAAATTCTGGAGAAAATTCTCATCTAGCAAATTTATGATTACATCTTAAAGTACAATCTGTTCTTCCCCTTAACAATGTGGCTTTAGAAAGGGTCACAGAACCACCACTGTAATTGCTTGTTTCACCAACCACATCTTAAGGAGCTCAAATGAAGGCAAGCTGACTGGTGCCATCTTCATGGACCAGTCTGAGGCCTAGAACTTAGTTGATCATGGCATCCTCCTTGATAAGCTTCACTCATATGGTTGCTCAACAACAATCACTAGATGGTTTAGAAACTACCTTACTGGGAGATCCCAACTAGTCTGTACTGGGGAGAGGCTGCCTCCAACACCCTCAGGTTGTATAGTGGAGTTCTACAAGGATCCATATGGGGCCTTTCCTGTTCTCTCTTTTTGTTAATCACCTCTTCAGCAATGATACGGGTTGCCACCTGTTAATGTATTTGGATGATCTTATTCTTTATTGGAGTAACAAGAACTCAAAGGAACTATCTGTCTTCCTCACCAGGGACTTTAGCACTACTCAGAAGTAGTTCACCACAAACAGACTACTTGTTAATGTCCAAAACCTGATGGCAATGCTTTTAGGGTCTAAACCAAGGCTCACCAAATGATTAGCAGAGCAAAATAACCCTCCACCCTGAGCATAAGGGCTCTAGATGGATTCTATATTGAACACCATGGGGTCATCCTGGGTCCCTCCCTAACCTTCACAGATCACATTTAACAAGTTGTTAAGCATGTGAACTAGAAACTGGGAGTCTGCTTTATGCTTAGGAATCTTATTACCCCAGCAGTATGACTAGGCATTGCTCAAGGCACACTTCTACCCCCAGAGTACTGCTCCCCAGTTTTTACCCAGGATTCCAACTGTAGGCATGCAGACTCAACACTACCTATAACAATATCTGCAGGTTTGTCTCACTGGCCTCATACAGCACCCACCATTGCTCCTATACTTTTTCTTTCATTGGCTATTCCTGCAGGCCTATCACGGCTAACTTGAATATATACCCTCATCGAAAAGTCCCTTCAAGATAGGTTGAACTCTCCACTATTGTGTTTCATCAGTATTAGGACTGGCATATTGGATCTTAGGTCCTCCTCTCAATACCTCCTAGAATATCCCCTGACAGCAACTGAGATGGGTCAGAGAGCTTTCTCCCTTGCTTTCTGCAGGCTTTGGAATGGTTTTCTGGCCACACTTCACTCACTGGGCCCTTTCCCCCTCTTCAAAACAAATTTTAAAAATGTTGTTTTAAGCACCAAGGTTTGTAAGTGCCCCTCCTGACATGGAATTGTGGAACTTTCCCATACCTGACTCAGTCTGCTGTCCATGTTTTAAAGCAATCTAACTATTAGTGGAGTCATTGTGTATTTTTATTTGAGCTACACTACTATTTATTAGCCAAATGTCAGCCTTCCTACATGTTTGTTTATTTATCCAACTGGCCTGGGTTTCAATCTGGGGTCCTAACACACTGCATTCACTGTATGACTGTTTTGTTTCTACCTGTATAAATTGTTACATTCTCTGCTTGGACTGTACAGTATGTGCCACCTCAAATTGTATATTGCTTCTACTGTGGTGTATGAGCTATCTAAATGGCCTAGGTCATACCTGAAGACAGTCCCTTGGACCAGCATATCTACCTAGTTAACAAATGAATAGATAAGTGAAATTAATACATACATGTTTTAAAAGTGCCACATGAACAGGTTGGCATTTGCCGGTGCCATATTGCTCCCTTTTGTGATGCCCTTAACTTGTTCAAAAAAATCTGTCCTCAAATGTGAAAAGGTTTTGCCTCAGGATCATCTCACTTAGCTGTCTATGGACATTACCAAATGGGTGTCTATCCTCACATTCCTGACATGCAGTTACTAGTGGTCCAATTGGACATCATGGGAATACTGGTATTTAGATCTTTAACATCAAATGTGGCCAGCAGAATGGAACTGTAACTTGCAATTTCAGAATGTATATCTTTGAAGAGGTTTACAATATGTCCTGAGTCTCGGACATAGGTGATGATTTTTAAAACTTCCATCTGTATGTGGAAGTTCATATACTTCAAAATGGGTTCTAGAATGACCTAATTCCAGATACAATATTCTGGGTGGGTTTACTGGGTCACTGTAGATCTTGGGTAATATGAAAAAGACAGGTGCTCGAGGATGGTGCCAATCCAGCATATTTGCGTTGTCTTCTGAAATCCAACCCATATCTTGTCCTATCTCCACAAGCACATGAATTTCTCCTTTCATGATCCTGACACTGCAGGAGCCAGCCAGAGGAATGCACAACTTCCCCATTAAGCATGGCAAGCTGAGTTTTTACATGCTTTAGTTTGTGATGCTGTGAAAGTTAAATATACAGTATAGTGTACCTAAAGGATCAACCACTTGAAGTATATCTTCCATGCTAAGGCATAGAACCAAGCTAGTACGTAAGCAGTAACACATGACAGGGTGTGCGTTATGCTCTAATAAATACATACCTAGTATAGTGCGGCATGAGGCCATGGGACAAGTGCCATACTGCCCCAGAATTGCATTTATAAGAGCATAACACACACCCCAGAATATGTTATTGTGCTTATAAAATGGGTATATGTTGAGAAATAATGTCACTTTAAAAAATTAAGAAATATTAGAAGTTTTTTCAGTTTCGAAGCAAAATAGTTTCTCTGCTTAATTGTCAATTGGGGCATTGGAGAGCGAGATAACTTTCCCATTTTTCTCTCCCAACTGTTGAACTATTCTTTGCATAGTTTCTATTTATTTTGTGCAGGGTTTTCTCTCCCACCCTATACTCACTCACTTTATTTCATTTATAGCTGAGTTTCCTCATTTTCTGTCCCACCCACTTTCTTGATCTCAATAGCGGCTGTGGCAGGTCACTAGGCTACTGGTAAGACTAATATTTCCCTATGGTCTTGTTGGCAGTACACATCCATCTTTAGCTGCATTATTTAAGAAAGTCCTGGTAGTCTCACTCTCTGGTGATCACAATGGAGCATGAGAGATTGCCACAGAGTTGAGAGAGGACCGCTCTGGTGAGGAATGGCCAGGAGGAGCAAGTGATAGAAAGTCATGTTCAGCAGGTCTGGAGGGGAAATAATATTTACTTGAGTATTGTGTGGACAGAGAGGGTGGGAGGCACTGAAAGAGAGTGCCTGTTTGAACCACTTATGTGTTCCTGCCACTTGAGGAGTTTAACACTGAAGACTGGGAGGGATGAAAGAAGTCTCACTAGAAGTGGTACAAAGATATCCTGGGTTAGTGAGTCAGTGGTGGTGGCTCTCATTTTTTACTGTGGTATTACCAAAATAAAAGGCATAACTGGCAATGGCTATCATTCAATCACATTGCTTTACTGACTTTACCCATTTTATAAATACTTTGAGTAGGGATGACATCCTTGGGCCATGCAAAGTGTATTGTCATACAAAATAAGGTATGAAACACTATTCACGAAATATAAGACTTGCAATATGACTATTGCAGAATTTGTCTTAATAAAACTGATTTTTGAAACAGCTGAGGACTTAGCCTTATAGCACAGTATTTACAGACATGAGGTAAAACTTATCAGAGGAAAAAGTTTGTGAGTCTATCATGAGGCACTGGTTTTAAACCTAATAATTCAAAGAAATAACATGCTTTTATATTGTTTCTCTCCTATTTTGGCTTTTTCTTCGGGGATACAAATGTAATACTTTTAAAACTCAAATTGGTGTGCTAGCCAGTAGGGATGATTTGTGTAATTTAGTTCTAGATTTTTATAGTTGAACTGCAAAAATGTCTACATTTAAAGAGACATGGAGTTACATGTTGCATACAGGGGAGCATGGTTATTGTTGGGTAAAGGTGGAACAGTGGTGGAGCTTTGAGTTTAATCTTGTATTACTGGTAGTGATTATTTTATCTTTATTTTTTGACAGACTGAATATAAAGAGTACAGGCTGGGAAACTATGCACAACCAGTGTGTTCTGCTATAGAGGGGGTTCTGATTCCCTCTGACCTCGAGAGTGAAGCTCAAGAGGTCCATGGGAATCAGAACCCTGAGGTGTCAGAACACACTGGTTATGTATAGAGTTGCTCATCCTGTACTTTTTATAGTGTATAGTACAGTACTGTGTTAAATATGTGTGCATGAGTTCTTTTGCTTTCAAAATGAAACTGACTCAGGCAGTCTCTAGAATGTTGTTCTACAACAGTAGGGTAGAATCACATTCTATAACCTTTGGAAGTGTGGTACAACAGCATTTTGAAAGGGATGGAATTCTATACAGAACAACAGTCTACTATGCACTATACAGATATTTGTGAGCCTGATGAAGTGGTATCTTTTTTATGAAACATTGCTTAAAGAAGAAATATCGACAAGTGGACAATTTGTGTGAACCCCATCATTTTTATTAATGTACAGTTTATTCCTTTGGCTGAAGTAGATTCCACCCACATGATCAGTACCATGTGGATCTTCTTGGTTTCATGAGAATGAACTATTCTTTTTTCGCAAACCTGCATAGTTACATTCTCAGGGTTCTGTTGAGAGAACATTTGAAGCTCTCTTTTTAGTAACTGATGATGTTTATAATTCTGACTATAGATTATAGCAATTCAAAGCTGCTGTTTTCCATTGAAACAATTTTTCAATGTTGTGACTATGTCTCTGAAACTTTCTCCTTATGTATTAGGTTTTATAAATTTGACTGTTTTGTGTTATTGTCTTTTCAATTAGAATGTATTTGGCTATCCCAGTGCAAAAACTTCAACTTGGTAAACCGGTTGCAACTAAATGAATCAAATCAAACATGCACTCAAGCACACATGCTTGCAGACATGCATGCACTCCCACTCACAGGCACACACTTGTATGAACACAGATACCCCAATACAAACAAATGTGGGCAAACACAATTGCACATAGAAAGTGGGCCATTGGTGTGAATGAATCCCATCCTATTCTAATGTACAGTTAACTCAGTTGGTTGAAGCAGGTTTCACCTACTTGATTAGTACCATGTGAACCTTCCTGATATCACGAGAATGACAGTTCTTTGTTTGATACCCGAAGATTTATATTCTCCGGGTTCTGTTTAGAGGAAATTTGCAGCTCCCTTTTTAGTAATAGATGATGTTTCTAATTCTGATGAGTGAACCCCACTATTTTCTAATGTACATTATAGAAGTTGACTGGGGTATCAAAGATCTTTTACATGTAAGTGTTCAGAGAGAAGAGAGGGAAGTCTGTACACCATGTGCTGCAAAGGGTTGTACTGCTTAAATTTTGCCTTTATTTTTTTTTTGTTCTTTTGGTAACCTGGTATGGCCTGCTACACACAAGCCTGTTTTCAGGGGTGACCCAGGAGCACTGGGGAGGTTAAGTGACTTGTTCAGGGTTACATAGTACACAAGTGGAAGTTGAGGGAATGAAACCGTGGTCTGCTGGATGTACCAAGCTCATTCATAACTCATTATGCTGTCATCTATGCAATACTGTTTGCACTTTTTAGTTTTACTAATGTTGTTGCCCCCTTCTTTTTTTGTCTTGTTTGCCAATGTTTTCATTTCACTGATCAAAAAACAGATTGCCTATTTGTCTCCTTCATTAGAGTTGAAAGAAAAAGATTTACATGATGGAAATATTCTGTTATATATTAGTTAGAGCATCATTCTAGCCATTACCTTCTGATAGCCAATGTGGCCTACATCCCGCAGTATAATACTGTAAGTTATTTTCTGAATTCATTAAACCTTAACCTTGAATTCTACATTGGAGCTTCATATTCTAAAATTAGTCTTTAAATGTTTTATAAACTGTAGCAAACTCTTGTCTCCTTCAGGCCTGCCCTCCATAAAGCAGTAAAAAAGTACCATCACTTATTTACTTTTTTGTTGGTGAACTCAATATGAGCACTCCAACCCAAGCTTTCAGAAAGTACAAATCTAAGGACTTCGACCTCAGTAATTGATCCCATTCCTGCACTAATAATAAATCCCAGATAACTTTTGTTTCTTTAACAGAATTTACCCTTATAGAAAGTTTTATTCTCAGTTGTTTTTATTTTATTATCCTCACTGCAAGATACTAATTTATTCAGATTGAACTTTAGTGGAGACAAACAATATTTGTTATGGTGGTTGTAAACTGTAGTATGATCTAATTATGTAACTTGCCTAATTCCACATGGGCAATGATTACGCATTATTAAAAATAACAATGGGCCACATTTTCTTTCTTGGGGACACCTCCATTAATAGCACCCCAGCTGGTTCTGAATGCACTGAACTGGACTCTATGTTGTTGAGTCAAAAGAAATGAAAAGGCAAGACAAGAAGAAAAGAAAAGAAAAGAAAAGAAAAGAAAAAAAAGAAAATAACTCACTCACCTGTCTGTTTATCAAGAGCCAACAGCTGATTCTGCATCAGTCTGATGTGTAAGATTGTTTGTGCTGTTATTGCTACAGTATGTACTGTAAGTGTGTGAATTATTACATCACAATAATACAACATGTAAATTACAATCCAAGTCACACATCAATGCTATATCCCTTATCAAGTAAAGCATTAGCAGTTATTCTAGATCAGGGCATGAACAAGGAACTTATAAAACGGGTAGAGACAGCTTTTGAATCTGATTGGCTGATAGCCCTTGCCAGGTATGTCTTTTTTTTCTTAGCTTATAGCGTGCAAAATAACATTTGCTGGTGCCTGTGCCCACAGTACAGTACATCCACCCAATGGTAGCATAAATGATTTTGCCACCATTTTTTCTGTTCAGCAACAGAAATCAGAAGCCACAAAATTAAAACACAACACTCAATCAGTGGTTGAAAAACTGGTGCAGCACCCAGGGGTTTTGCTTCATTGTGGACTGGGGGTCCACCTGGAGAGATGCAGGACTATGCTGGTGCGATGGTCTGCATCTGTCCAGGAGGGGAAACAGGATCCTAGGTGATAGGTTTAAATGCTTCATTGGCAAGCATTTAAACTAGCCAAGGGAGAGGCACTGGAAAGGAAGAGGGAAATCCTAGCCCCCCTCAAAAAAATCAAGGTAGTAAGTGAGGTAAACACCAAGATAGAGATATCAATAGGGAGAAGGGCAGGGATAAATGGAGAAAAATGACAAAGGCAATAAAGACAGGGATGGGGCAAAAAGGGGTAAAGCCATCAAGAAATGGAGGTAAATGAGTACCAATGTCCATAATATGTGCAACAAGGTCTCTGAACTGGTGGTCTTGATGGAAGAGGGATGCCTGAATATTGTGGTACTCACAGAAACATGGTACACAGAGAACCATGACTGAGATGTTAACATACCAGGGTACACAACTTACAGGAGAGACAGGGAAGGGAGAAGAGGGGGAGGAGTAGCTCTCTATGAAAGGGAAGTGATAAAAGCAACAGAACAAAAGAGTAAACAGGGAGGAGAAGAGAGTCGGCACTGTGGGTCACCTTAGATACTTGAAATGGCACCACAATCTGCACAGGGGTTGTATACAGACCCCCATCTCAAGAGGAGGTATTGGATAAGGATATGATAGAAGGCATCCTTAGGATGGCAGAGAAAGGGGAGATACTGTTGATGGGGGACCTGAATATGCCAGATGTTAACTGGAGCACATTTGCTGCAGCCACATCCAAGAGCAGGGCCATTCTCAATGCCCTACAGGAGGCATGCCTCAGACAGCTAGTTTTGGAACCCACTCATGAGGGAGCAATCTTAGACCTCATACTCTCAACTGGGGACAGTGACAGGATCTCAGATCTAGAAGTGGATAGCTATCTGGGAACAAGCAACCACCAAACAGTGAGGCTGATGATAAACTCTGCTACTGCGTCAAGTCATACAAAAGTGAGGGTGCTTGACTTTAGGAGGGCTGACTTTGTCAAGATGGGAGAGTGCCCTAGAAAAGCACTAGCAAATAGGCAAGAAGGAGGGGTGGAGCAACAATGTTGAAACATCACAACTGCCATTACAGAGACAACAAGCCTTTGTGTGAAGCAAATAAGCAAACCAAAATGAAAGAAAAAGCCACTATGGTTCTCAAAAGAGGTGGCTGGGAAGGTTAAGGAGAAAAAGATAGCATTTAGAAAGTATAAGGAAACACAGAAGGAACAGGACAGAGAACTGTACCAGTTAAGGCAGAAGGAAGCAGGGAAGGAAGTCAGAATAGCAAAGGCCCAAACTGAGGAAAAGATAGCCAACTCGGATAAGACGGGGAATAAAACCTGTTATAGGTACATAAGGGAGCGCAGAAAGAAAAAGGGAGGGATATTGAGACTGAATGGAATGAAGGGTGGGTGGGTAGAGAGGGACAGTGAAAAAGCAGGCATACTGAAAGAATACTTCTACTCAGTATTCACAAGAGAGGAGGAGGGAGTTGTACCTAATCCAATTAACAGAAGCACTCTGGATGGGGGGGGGGTTGATCCTAGTCCTTTCACAGAAGAAAGAGTTCTGAAAGAACTTCTAAAACTGAAGGTGGACAAAGTAATGGGACCTGATGGGATTTGCCCCAGAATTCTGAAAGAATTAAAGAGCTGGTGTACTGCATGGAAACTAACTGCAATTAATTGTAACTTTCAGATGCAGTCAGATATCACTTCTTATATCTCAAGTATTTTTTCCTTTCTGTTTGCTAATTAGAAGATTTTCCACCTGGCAGTACTGGGGTGATGTGTGGAGCAGCACTCATTCTGGAGGAAAAAGAAGTCAGTTCTGTTCTCCCACCACATCAACACTGAGACCACACTGACTATGACATCACTAATAACCAATGAGAACCACTTCTCACTGCCAGATTTCACTTTCACATGAAGCAGCAGGGACTGGCTCTCCCTGGTTACTAGTGATGTTGCAATTTAATGCATTTTGATTGATAGCTTGTGAAAGTTACTGCTCAGGCTGCAAGGACTGTGGTGCCTCAAGGTGTTTGGCCTCATTTGTGACAATGTAGTGGGAAGAACAGAACTGACTTTTTTTCTCTCCAAAGTGCTGCTCCAAACATCACCCCAGTACTGCCAGGTGGAAAATCTTCTAATTAACAAATATAAAAGAAAAAAATACTTGCTATATAAGAAGCGTGATGGTCTTAGAGGTGCTCTGTGGTACTCTGCTCTAAAGATGGTGGAAAGAGATGAGTGAGACACCAAGGTCCGAATTATTGTGGATAAGATAACTGTCACCCAGACAAGGAGAGGCAGGAGTCATCCTAGAGTTTCAGTGCCCACAGGGCATTTATTTAGTACCAGTGGGTAGGGAGACACAGCCACAAGAGAAGGAGAAGACACCCAAAATAATAGGGTGGTAAAGAGGACAGAACACTTTTATCTATGACTGCTAAAATTACTTCAAACAGGAATAGCATAGGTATTTAGGCCTATTGCCACTATACTTCTATAATTATTCAACAGTTCTTATACTTATTACTAAACTCAGGCTAAAATCAGATGATATGTTCTACCCACAACAATATTTGGTTTAGCTATAACCACAGAATTCTACCGAAGTCCAAATGTCACAGGAGTCCAAAGGTCTGACATCTTCGTGTACACCGTCATTCTACGATGGTAGCTACAAAGGGGGAGCAAATGGAATGGTTGATACTAAACATAATTCCCAACAGGGACCTTATAAAGGCCAATGGGTGGTGAGAGGTTTGGTAAACAGACCATATGATTCTTCTGCAAAAGCCCACTCTCTCCAAGGCTGCCAGAAAGAAAGAACCAGAGCAACTGGTTCCTGGAATAACCCACTTAAAGGCTGTTGGATTCCAAACTGAAGGCAAAGGGTCCCTTGGCCAAAACCCACTTTCAGGGCCACCAAGGACGAGGAGAAACCAGGATCTGCGTGGCAACGAATCCACTTGAGGACTACCATAACCTGAATGATGCTGCAGCACTCCAAGGGCCAGCTAGACTCTGAAGGATCTCGGGTGAAGGTGGATCTCCGATAGGACCAGGAACCAGAAGAATCTGTATAGAGAGGATGGTTGATTCTTCAGTCTTGTCACCAGAACCTAGAACAAAACAAAGAAATGGCAGACGTGTCCCGAACTGGGCTTTGACGGAATCGACTTTCGGTGAATGACCAGGGGTGCAGACCAGGTTATCCAGGATATGCACACTCTTCTAAGGAGGGCAACCAACTTCGGGACATCCGGATCAGGAACCATACGAAATGACACTGGCACGGCTGTCATGATGCGCTTTGGCGGACGTAACTCCGAGCTGTGGAAAACAAGAAACCGCGGGTATGACTTGTACGACTGGTGAAGGACTCAACTTCAGTGGACAACACAGACAGAAGAGATGATCTGATGATCGATCCCACTTGGGTGAAGAATGATGAACAGATGTCCCCTTCTGGGTAGAGACTGATTCTGAGTACGTAGTATTACAGACCACAATATGGGACTGCAGTGTGGTAGAAGATTGAGACTGTCCCCATATGCTGGTAACAATGTAGCTAAAAGATGCACCTTTCTGCAATGACAAAAGAACTGCAGACTGATCAGATAATTTGCCAGGGGAAGGGCAAATGATAAATCTAGGGGTGATTATTACAGGTGGGGCAATTGTTCAGATGCTTAGGGCAACAGTTCAGATGCTTAGGGCAATAGCTCAGATGCTTAGGACAATAGTTCAGATGCTTAGGGCAATAGTCAAGATGCTTAGGGCAATAGTGCAGATGCTTAGGGCAATAGTTCAGATAACATGGGGCAAATAACCAAAATCCATATACAATACAGTCTTGGTGCTTCTTAGTAAGTTCACAGTCTTTCAGATACTTTAGCAACAAACATTTGCATGAACAGTACAGTTGTTACAGTTACTTTGCAGTATTTGTGAGCTGAGCACCCTTGGATGGACCCTTTTTCCTGACTGTAGGGCCTTCCTGAATAAGATTTGACTACCCCTGAATGTTTTGCTATAGATGCCCTAATCACTATACCAAGAGTACCACTTGCCCTATGCCAATTGCCCGGGACACTAAAGGCCTAAATGCCTTATTTGCTATGGGGTCTATGTGCCCTACTAACTGCCACCAGGCTGACTTGCCCTAATCCAGTAGGCCGGGGCTGCCCTTACTACCACTAGGCTGGCTTGCCCTAATCCACTAGGCCTGGGCTGCCCTTACTACCACTAGGCTGGGGCTGCCCTTACTACCACAGTGCTGGTTTGCCCTAATCTGCTAGGCTGGGGCTGCCCTTACTACCACTAGGCTGTCTTGCCCTAATCCACTAGGCCGGGGCTGCCCTTACTACCACTAGGCTGGTTTACCCTAATCCACTAGGCCGGGGCTGCCCTGGGACCCTGCTTTACCTCGGGCCTAGTGCCCTACATTTTCCTTGGGCCTAATGCCCTACTTACCTGTGGGCCTAATTGCCCTTTTAAAACTGGGCCTGGTACCCATAACTCAGTGGGCCTGGTGCCCTTCAAAATGGGCCTGGTGCCCTCTTTATGGTGGGTCCAATAGCTCTCTTACAATTGGGCCTGATGCCCTTCAAAACGGGCCTGGTGCCCTAAATACAGTGGGCCTGGTGCCCTAAATACAGTGGGCCTGGATCACCCCTTTAAATATTTGTTATGCCCAAAAGTGGCAGGGCTCCTTTAAATTTGAAAGACTCCCTGAGCCTGCTGCCACTTTTTTGGCAGATCGCCACCCCAAATCCCGCCCCTTTATGAATATTTATGATACCCTTTCTTGACCTCATTTTGCTAACCCCTCTGCTTGGGCGTTGCTGACCCACCTCCCCACTGAATATTTAAAATACAGGGTCCTACCAACCCGCTGCCCCTGAGGCGCTTGGCCATCTTTCTTCACGCCTTATGCGCTCTTTTAAAACAAAAAAAAAAAAAGAAAAGTATTTTCTTTCAGGAGGTCAGCACGTAGCATGTGCTGCCGCTGACTCACCGCTCCTATCACTGCTGGAGGCTGAAGACGGTCACGGGAGGTGGGTGGTAAGCTGGCAGTGGGAGGGAGTGCTACAGGCAGCTGGGGGGATGACTGGGGGGCCTAGGAAGGCCGACCAAACCTGCGGCGATGCGGCGCTTGCAAGCCGCCAATGGGGAACTGGAATTAACTTTTTAACAATAAGGGGGCAAAATAAAAAAAAGCAACAGGGCTCTTAGGCCTAAACTGTGGCGCATGGCCATTTATTCTGTTCGTGGTGCCCCGATGGCACCACTGACCGCAAGACCGAGCAGCAACAGGTGTCTTCAGACAGGGGAGGCAGAGCAGGACCACAGCAAGCCCAGAGTGACGGCTTCAACCCAAAGTAAGCCCTGAACTGTTCCTATGACTTCTGTGTCCTGTCTCCTCAACCTCTGCCCAGGAACAACTGACCAACTGTTAAATATTTTTTTTAAACTTAAACCCACCAGGGTTCTAGAATGGCTGGAGTGGAATGCTGTGCATGAGCAGCTCAGCACATCATTCCATCCAGGCCATTGTTACTGAAACTGCATAAATTCTATTTTTTTTTACAAAGATTTAAGTGTACAGGGCACTTTTTCTATTATCTACAGTTGTCTTTCCACCATAGGGAGGGGGAAATTCACATTTAAGGGATCCCTGTATCTATTTACCCTGCAGTCTGTACCTAAGGCAGGCACCCTGGGTACCTGTGAACTCCTAATTTTTTTACTTAATTTATATTTCTGGGATGCCCCAACTTTGGGGCATTACAGAAGTGATAGCTGACAGCATCTGAAAATTACTATTAATCCCAAGCCGTACACTAGCTCTTTAAGGGGAGAACTAGTGACACCACTGACTACCCTCTTTAACAAATCATGAAAGGATGGTGTGGTACCTGAGGACTGGAGGAAGGCGGATGTGATTCCCCCTTCACAATAGTGGGAGCAAGACAGAGGCAGTAAACTACAGACCTGTCAGTTTGACCTCTGTGGTAGGGAAAGTGGTGGAATCACTTCTGAAGGAAAGAACTATTGAGTACCTATAGGCCAGCGGGGCACAGGACCCAAGGCAGCATGGGTTCACAGCGGGAAGGTCATGTCAAATGAATCTAATCAATTTCTTTGACTGGGTGAGCAAAGTAGTAGACCAGGGAGGGACTGTGGACATGGTCTACCTAGACTTCAGCATGGCATTTGACACAGTCCCACACAAAAGATTAATAAATAAATTAACCAGCCTGGGAGTGAGTCCCAGGGTGGTAGCCTGGGTAAAACATTGGCTGGACAACAGGACACAGAAGGTAATTGTAAACAGAGTCCACGCTGAAGAAAGGCGGGTTACTAGTGGGTACTGCAGGGTTCAGTACTGGGTCCAGTCCTTTTTAATGCCTTTATAAGTGACATTGCAGATGGACTGGAAGGAAAAGTATGCCTCTTTGCAGATGACACAAAGATCTGCAACAGGGTTAATACACAAGAAGGCATGGTAAGGATGAGAAGGGACTTGGCAATGTTGGAGGAATGGTCAAAAGTATGGCAGCTTGGATTCAATGCAAAGAAGTGCAAAATAATGCACCTGGAAAACAAAAACCCAGGGGAAGAGTACACAATGGGGGGGGGGTAGTAACAACAACAAAAATGGAAAGGGACCTGGGGGTAATCATATCAGATGACCTTAAGGTTGGCAAGCAATGTGAGAAGGCAGTAGGGAGGGTTGGGCGGATATTGGGATTAGTGTTGCCAGAACTAGTTTGAGAAAGATTCGAACCATCCTCGAACCCTGGTGTTTGAGTTCTAGTTTAGAACTCGAACACTGCAGGGTTCGCAAAAGGGTTCAAATCGTCCATGAATCTTCTCACTTCTGTGTGCTTTTGCATTGCGTCCCTCCCATTCCCGTTGTTCCCGATTTTGGCACCAGCTGAATAATGCAGCTCAGTTCGCTCCCCCTCTCATCAGTGTTATTGTTGGGGGGGCATCTGTTGTTGGTTTGTCACGCTAGTGTAACTGTACCACCTGACCATTTGCTATGCAGTCAGGTGGTGGTGGTAGTGTGACTCACGTCAGTCTCGCGAGTCGAGGGATCCTGCTGAAGTCATCTGCGCAGCTGTGGCTCCATTGCCATTCAGTCTTGTAGTGGAGAAGGAGGAACAGCAGCGTCTGTGTGCTCTCAGTTCAGTTGTGCATGTGATGACACGAGCTACTGTTTTTGTTATTAAACCTGGTCCTGTACGAGTGTGTATGTGCCTGAAAATTAAAAAAAAAAGTTAATGGGCAGGTGGAGAAAAGGAAGATTGGAGTCGGGAATCTCGGGACAGGGAACTGAGGAAAGAAACTAGGCCGGGAACCGAGAAAGGAGCTAAATGGTTGGGACTCAGTACTGTCGGGAGGACTCGGGGTCGGGAATTAGTTAACTTGCAGACTGCTGCCTGGAGACTGCCTGTGTGCTAGTGCTCAATCACACATACCTCAAGTTGCTTGCTGAATTAATCACATTTTCTTTACAAATCACAATTGTGACTCGTGTGCCGTGGCACTCTTGGGAGAGCTCCCTGGCTGGGGGAAGGGTGTTTTATTTTCGGAAAAAAGAGGTTAAATTAAAATACTTTACTGATTGTGTGAAACTTGATGTTCTAAGCCCACAAAAAGGAAAAAATAATTTGTTCCCATTTCCACCCAAAAATTGTCTGGAAGGAAGACACGGTTCTCTCAGCCAGGACTGTGCTGGGGGGGGGGGGCTTCAGTAAACTTTCTCCCTAAGAAAATCTCCATTGCATATTCTGTGAGGTGGCAAGCAAGTCATCCTGCTGCTGTCTGTGCCATTTGACTGCACTTACCTGGCTATTACCCAGTGTGTGTTACAGTGTGAAGCCCAGTGGCCAGTTTTGTGGTGGCATCTCTTTCTTCAGTTTGTGTGTATAATTCTGTCTCTTGTGGTCAGCCCATCACCCTGCTGCTGTGTGCCTCTTGACTGCACTGTACCTTACCCAGTGTGTGTTACCATGTGAAGCCCAGTGGCCAGTTGTGTGGTGGCATTATCCTTAAATACATGACAGAAGCCTAAAAATGTATTTCCCTGTTGGGAGGAGAGACAGAAAAATCTCTTTCTTTGGTTAGTGTATGTAACTCCATCTCTTGTGGTCAGCCCATCACCCTACTGCTGTGCGCCCCTTGACTGCACTGTACCTTACCCAGTGTGTGTTAGTGTGTGAAGCCCAGTGGCCAGTTGTGTGGTGGCATTATCCTTAAATACATGACAGAAGCCTAAAAATATATTTCCCTGTTGGGAGGAGAGACAGAAAAATCTCTTTCCTCGGTTTGTGTGTGTAACTCCGTTTCTTGTCAGCCAAACACCCTGCTGCTCTGCGCCCCTTGACTGCTATGTGTATGCCTATGCCCAGCAGTCCAATCATTCTGTAAGCCTTGAACCTGGGATCCTTTAGTTGCAAACCGTCATATTCTTCAATTACTTTCAGTCCACTGCATCACAGTGTCACACAACCAAAATAAAATTTTGGAGTTGTAGCCAGCGATCACAGATCATATTGCTTTCTTACACAGGAATTGTGTGGGTTTGGGTGTGTTCACTGCAGTATAGTGGTACTGCTATGGCTGACACCAACATAGATGAAGCATCTGGTGCTGGTGTTGGAGCAGGTGTTGGTGGTAGTGGTAATCCTGGTGCTAGCAGAAATAACCAAAATGTTTCACGTGATAAAAATTCAACAAACAGCAAAAGAGCAACAGTGAAGTGTGGTAAAGGGGGACCTTTTAAGAAAACTTGTGCAGCTGCTGGGATCACATGGAGAGGCACCATAAGGTATGCTGTTCATACTGTTAAAATCCCTGTGACTAGCAGTAATAATGCAAGTGACAGTGAGTCCCTCTCTGACTCAGACTCAGACAGTAGCTCTTTGTCTCAGTCCAACACTGTTGTGTCTTGCGACGTAGCATTACTTCCTCAACAAAGTGAAATAAGCAAGTCTGCTGACAATGAATCAGGTAGTGCACTTGCAAATACATCCATCACTGTTGGCAATGAAAAGGACATATCCATTGAATCCACCACTTCTGTTTTGGCCATCAATGAAAATCCATCAGAGTCTTCTGCCCACTCTTCTAGCACCAAGGAGCATGTCCCAGGTTCTGTTAGGACAGGTGAAAAGATGCAAACAGTCTTTAGCTATCTTCCTAGCACTCGAACAAAATCTGTCACATCTGAGGTGTGGAATTATTTCTCTGTCAGTAAAACTGATCCATGCAGAGCACTTTGTTCCCTGTGTAAACAGAGTGTAAGCCGTGGTAAAGTTGTGTCATGCCTTGGCACTACAGCTCTTAAACGCCATCTGAAAAAGCATTCAGTTTTGCTTGATTGTCCAAAACTCATGTCCTCCATCTTCCAGACAGCATGTGAGAAGGGTCAGGAATCTGATATGGATGCTGAATTGTCTGAACTTGATGCGGACAGAACCACTGCCAGCCCTAGGATCACTGTTACCACCAATGCCAGCACCATTAGTACCAGTTGCACATCCAGTGATGACACTGAGTGTATAAGTCCTAGTCCACCATCCCAGCGTCCATCTGCCCATCGAAGCATGGTATATAATAAACCAACAGGGACATGTTGTAAACAGCTGCCACTGTCTCAGGCATTTGAAAGGAAGAATACCCTTTCTAAAAATCATCCAAAGATCCTTCATCTTAATCACAGAATTGGTCACCTGTTAACTGGAGCCCTTCTCCCATACTGTTTGGTAGATCATGAGGATTTTAGGGAGCTCTTGAAACTAGCAGAGCCTCGTTACAATGTTTCTCATTGAAGGTACTTTTCATATGTTGAAATACCAAACATTTATCAGGCTTTAAAAGCGACAGTAATGCTTGCACTGAAAACTGCAGAGGGTGGGGTTATTCATGTCACAACAGATATGTGGACCAGCACTCAAAACATAGATTACATGTCCCTTACCGCTCATTGGGTCATGTTTTCTTGTGGTTCTTCAAAAACAAAAACACCCCAGAAGATGGCGCTGCTGTATATAAAGAAGTTTGGGCAAAGTCATACAGCTGCAAACATTTTGCACAAACTAAATGACCTCCTTGACAAATGAGTTTATTTTCACGGTCTAAAATGTGGCTTCATAGTAAATGACAATGGAGCCAACATCTTGAAAGCAGTACAGGATGGAGGATTTAGGCATGCTTCTTGCTTTGCACATTGCTCACATTTAATTGTCATGGGATTTCTCAGTAATGAAACACAAGTGGATGGTATGATTGCTGTTTGCAAAAAAATTGTGACTCAGTTTTCACATTCAACCAAGGATATACGGACATTGTCCAAACTGCAAAAAAAAACGCAAGCTGCCCCAGCAAAAGTTGATTCAAAATGTTTCCACTCATTGGAACTCAACACTTTATATGCTGCAGTGCCTCTAGGAGCAAAAGAAAGCTGTACATGAGTACTGCTCCAGTTACATTATTGGAGATGGCATTATGCTGTCTGTGCTGCAGTGGAAATTAATGGAGAGAGTGTGCTGCATCCTAGCTCCTTTTGAGATAGTCACAAGGGACATGTCTTCTGAAGGCGCATCTGTGAGTCAGGTTATCCCACTCATAATGCTGACTTCACATCATCTTAGTGTTCTAAATCTACAAATAGAAAAAGACAGATCTGAAGCTCAGACAACATGTTGCCTGTATCATGGGAATCTCGTAAAGAGAATGAGCGAGCGCTTCAAAACCAATGACAAATTAGTTGCAATGATGAAATCAAAACACTACATCCTTGCAACTCTCTTAGATCCCAGGTTCAAGGCTATACATCTTCCAAAAACAGGTGATGTAGAGCAGTACAACTGTCTGTTGCTAGATGAGCTGCAGCACTCACAGGAGTCAAACACAGACACGCACAGTACACTCAGGTTGTCATCACCACAACATGCAGGTTCATCTTCACAGAGAGATACAGAACTGGACAAGTCACCAAACATTAACAGTAGTTGTTCCACAACTGCCACTTCTTCAACCCTTAGTAGCAAGCTAACTCTGTGACAAAACCTTTCCCAAATTGCTGCCATACCAGCTTATGCTGATTCCCCTTCTGAGCAGTCTCTGTCCATCATGGTAGACAGTTACCTGCAAGAACTGCCTATTCCTACTAATGCATGCCCTTTTGAATACTGGAGATCAAAAAAGTCGATTTGGACAGAGATGTATGATGAAGCCTGTAAATATCTTGGTTGTCCTGCAACAAGTGACTCTTCAGAATGCATGTTTTTTGTATCCCTACAAGAGTATACAAACTGATCCTGAAGTGACTGATGTTGTGGATGTTGATGGTTATGACAACTCAGATGGTGGTGGCTGGTAAATGTTGTGTGGGACAGAGTCTCTCTGCACCAGAAAGAAAACTTTTACAGACTGTGATGACTTTGGTTGTCTCTCTCCTTTCTCGAGCTACTACCTTGGACTATATACCCACAAAACGTTCACCATTTCATGGCAAACTGCTTTGTAGCTAGGGTCTAAAGTCAACAAGTTTTATATACAGGGCAATTTTAACATCAGTGGAAACAGGCCCAAATTTGGCATAAAAGGGACACTGTCATGTCAATAATTTCTGTATCATATTATTTATAGTTAAAGTGCAAACATTTATTTTTGGATTTACCTTCTGTGACTTTGTGGTGCATCAGTGCGGGCTGGGACGAAGGTCTATTTTTCAATTTTAAAGAGGACAAAACAATGAGTTCTAATTGGTAGCTGTTTATTATTTTTTCAATTACAGAAATGTTAGCCATAAACCAAAATGATCCATATGTAACTTATCTTACTGAATAAAAAATTATAGGAAAAACTGTATTTTGTATTGTTATGTTTCTGTGGGCAGCATCCTGTTACAAGTCTCTTCCAAGAAACAGAGTCAACTGGAGTTCTACCTATGTCATGGTTGAGTACATATTCTGTAAGCATAGGTCTCATACCACAATAGCCCTTGTTTAACATTCTGTTGTACACATACCATGGCATAATAGCAACAGCTTTCAAATTAATGGTTCCATGAAGAGGACCGTACAGAATGTTGTCCATAAGAAGAAAGCAATTGAAAATACAGTTTTTCACATAAGTGTTGTTTATTAAGGAACAGTTAAGTATGGCTCATTTGGAGCAAGAGTTTCATTTTCTTGAGTAAGCATGTGTAGTTTTAGCATTTGAGATGGGAGGAGGTAGAATGGGTGCTGGAGGGTGGGAAAAGGCTGGAGGTTGGTTTAACATGGATGCAAGAGGGAGAAAGATGGCATGGATGCTAGTGCACGGGTGAGGGTTGAGGGTTGGTTTTAACATGGATGCAGGAGGGAGAAACATGGCATAGTTGTTAGTACATGGGTGATGGTTGGGAGAGTGGGTTTTAACATGGATGACGGACGGAGAAGAGTGACATAAATGGTAGTTCATGACTAAGTGTAGGGGTAGTTTAAACATTTGGGCGAGGGAGGAGGGTGGAATACCTGCTTGAGGGGGGTGAGGGTTGTGGGTTGGTTTTAACACATCTGTGTAAGGGTGGTATGGGTGCTGCTGCATAGATAAGGGTGGTGGAAGAAAAATGGAATGGGTGCTGTGGTGAAAGGTGGGTGTTGTTTTAGTTCTTTCATTTACAGATTCATGATTGGCTGGGGATGGTAAGGAAAAAGATGATGACAGACTGATGGTATGGGAGGGCTACACCAATTGCCCACTGTGGAACCTACTATAGATATAATATATGTATTTTTTTATTCTTAATAAATACTTTGCAAACTGCTGCCACCTAGCACAAGTGTCCTGTCCCCTTTAAAAAAAAGAATAAAGGAATCAGAAATAAAAGAAAATCTGCATCAGCAGTTTTGACAGAATGTGACCTATCATAAAGTATTTTTGCTTTACAAGTAGTGATAATTTGATACATAATGGGGTTGACAGACACTATCTCTTAAACATCACATGCCAACTGCTGCAGCTACATTAAATGTTCCTTAAATTAGTATGTAGTGAGGAAACCACTTTTTTTATTTATGTGACTGAAATACAGATTTTATTGACATATCAGCTGGAAAAATGCATCATCTTAGAAAGTTGTATGTATTACTTCAATTTGCCAACAAGAATGTTGGTATATGTATGCATTATCTTAGGAAAATTGCATGCATTTTTTGCCAGCAACAATGACTGCCATATTTGTTTTACTCAAATGTCTTGACTGACTACATTATGACATAATGGGCCAGATATTCAAACTGTGCTATTTTGTGGAGCAAGCCCTTGCGCTGCACAAAATAGATGCACAGGGGTGTGGCCAGAGCGATATTCAAAGGAGTTGCGCTTGGAGCAACTCCTTTGAATATCACCACAGCACCACTGTACATGTAACACCGTGAACTTGTGCCACAGCAAGTGGTCAGAGTGGTGCAGTCAACTTGCGGTGGCACAAGTACCATTGCACCATGTGCAAATTTCCGATATTCAGAAGGTGACATGCAAATGGGGCCATAATTCATGCAAGGAACAGGGGGAGCCATTTGCATCTGATTATGGCCTCATTTGCATACCATTAGCATGCAGGTGCGCCGATCCCTGAGGACTTATGCCTGGCGCGCCCTGCCAGGCAGCCGTAGGGGACCAATGCCCCCTGCAGCCCGATCGCGGGCAAAAGGTAAACATCCCCACGGCCCGATCACGGCAACAATGTGTTTCCCCTCCCAACACATCCTGGTGGTCAGTGGACTGATAAGCCCGATCGCGGGCTGGGTAATAAACCCGCCCGAACATATCCTGGTGGCCTAGTGTCTCCCCCCACCCAGCCCCACCACCCCGCCCCCTGCAGCGGCGGGCAGCAGCATCCACCCGCCTGCCGCCCGCCCGCCCTCCGACTGACTGTCCGGTGGGGCTGCATGCCCCATTGGTGCGAGCAAGAGCCAATGGGCATGCAGCCCATACTGTAAGACAATCCAGTTTTGTGAATGAACATTCATTCATAAATCTGAACTGTCTTTAGCGGTATGATACTGCAGCCATTGGCTCTGCTCTGCACCATTGGCTGCAGCTCTGACAGTGATCGGCAGGGTGGTGGGGCGGCAGGCAGGTGGGATGCTGCCGCCGCCAGCTGTGGGGAAGGTGGGGGGGCTTCATGGGTGGGTGGGTGGGGACACTAGGTCACCAGGGATATGTTCGGGGGTATTTTACTACTCCAGCCCGCGATCGGGCTTATCGGTCCACTGGACCACCAGGGATATATTCAGGAGGAGGGGGGGTTGTGTTTAAACTACTCCAGCCTGCGATCGGGCTTATCGGTCCACTGGACCACCAGGGATATATTCAGAAGGGGGTGTTGTGTTTATACATTTGCTGCCCGCGATCGGGCTTAGCGGTCCACTGTACCACCAGGGATGTGTTGGGGGAGGGGAAACACATTGTTGCCCGTGATCGGGCTGGTGGGGGAATGAAGCTATCGCGATCGGGCCAGTGGGGGTGGTGGTGGGGATTTTACACTCTTTTGCCCGTGATCGGGCTGCAGGGGGGGGCACAGGGAGTGGGTTGAGGGCCAGCCACAGTTGGAAGCTGCTGTGTTGCGCCCTGCAATGCGGAAGTTCACCTGTGGGTGGCCCTCGACTTGATCCTTTTTTTTTGGCTCAAAGTTGTGCAGGCGCAGGTTGGAGGTTGCGTCTGCACAACTCTGCACAGCCCGGCTGAATATTGGGCTGTGCAGTTTATGCATGGTTCCTCCCCCTCCAGTTCAGCATGCATTCATTTGCATTGCGCTGTTGCTCAGCATGTTTTCAGTGGTGCAACAGCCTCCTGTTGAATATCGCAGAATGGAGCAATTTCGGACTAGCGCAGGCACAACCCTATTGCGCATGGCGTAACCCTTTTGAATATCTGGCCCTATATGTTTTGTAACAGTTCCATGTACTGCGGCTGCAGTACCTTGGCTTAATTTTGTTATAAAAGTTTTCTTTTAAACATAGCAACTTTTGATTTACTCATTTAAAACACAAAGCAGCAAAAAGCTGAAATTAGGTAATATCAGTTATTTTTTCTAATAATTCATGACGATGAGTATATATAACTGAGTACATAAATGGCTAATGTGCCTCTTTCTTTCACTAAGGAACTATGATGCAGCTGCAGCAGGAAAACTTTTAAAATATGGGTGGGTGGGTTGGCCTGTTATGTATTAAGTTGCTGGCTTTAGCAAACAGAAGAAACCATAGATAAACCTAGTTGTATTTTTGTCAATGTCACACATGATCATTTCTCTCCCCCTTATATTAAACAGTTTTTCCTTTACATGTATTTCATTACTATCCTCATTACTGGTAGCACAATTGAAAAATAGAGTTCGAGTTCTAAAAAAGATTAGAACCCTAGAACTTTTCAAAAAAATTCCTAATTGGGATGTATAAGGAGAGGCATCACCAGCAGAAAATATGAAGTTGTTATCCATCTGTTGGTGAGATCCCATCTGGAGTACTGCATCCAGTTCTGGAGATCCCATCTCCGCAAGGACAGAGACAGGATGGAGGCAGTTCAGAGGACAGCAACTAAAATGATGCAGAGTCTGCAAGAGAAGCCATACAAGGAGAGACTAAAGGAGCTTGTTATGTATACCCTTGAGGAAAGGAGGGAGAGGGGGGACATGATAGAAACTTTTAAGTACCTCAGTGGAATCAACAAAGTCCAAGAGGGTAGCATCTTTCAGAAAAAGAGATGTGCAAGAACAAGGGGACACAATTTGAAGATAGAGAAGGAACAGTTCAGTGGCAATGTGAGGAAGTTTTTTTTCAAAGATAGGGTGGTGGATGCATGGAACAGCCTTCCTGAGGAGGTTTTGGGGTCTAAAACTGTGGGAGAATTCAAGAATTCAAGAATGCATGGGACAGACATAAAGCAATCCTTGTGGGGAGGGTAGGAAGAAATAGGCTGTTGGTTAACTAGGATCTGCAGCTTATTGTGTAGGAAGGGAAATGGGAAGACTAGGTGGGCCAATGAGGCTTACCACTAAAAGGCAGGCCAGGTTGTCTGATGACCCCCGCCAGGAAGGAACAAGAGAGGGGAAGGTGGGAGGAAAAAAGGATAAAGAAAAGGGGAAGGAGAGGGGCTTGGGGGGTAACATCACAAGGCCAAGCAGAGGGTCAAATGACAAGGCAAGGCCAGAGCCCCAGGGATTGGCTGGGGAGGCAGAGCCACAGGGGTCCTGAGCAGGGGTCCTGAAGAGCTATATCAGGCCAGAGCAACCTCAGGGTGACCTCTTTTGCTGGGAAAATTCAATTGAACTTGGAGCTCAGAACATTGTTGGTGATATACAAGTTGGGCACATGGGCAGCTAGGCCTAGCAGGCCACGAGGCCCAGCATGATCTAGCTGTTTTTTTATGTGTTTGGTTGGCTTGTGATAAGTAAGTAGGTTACAAAAGTAAGAGAAGTACAGCTAGTTTCATGAATAAAAAAAATGAGGTTTGGGGTTTTCAGAGAAATTGGAATATTGGTTGGTATTTTGGCGTGGCTTGGCTTGGTTTTCTTTGTTTGGTTAGCTTGTGATAAGTAAGCAGGTTAAAATGCAAGAGAAGTGCAGCTATATTCATGCTATGAAAAGATGAGGTTTGGGGTTTTCAAAGGAATTGGAATATTGGTTGGCATTTAGCTAGGTATGAGCCAGGCTTCTGAGCTGTGTGGAGCAGAGGCCCTGGTATCTAGAAGCGAGGGCCATGCTGATTGTTTAGGTCTGTGCTGGCCTTTAAAGCTGAGGACTGTGATCCAGCATCATTGCTAGTGTGGTGGTATGCTGGATTGTCCCTTTGGCATGCAAGCGGAGCGCTCAGGATGCTTTTTTTTTTTTTTTTAAACATGTTACTAGAAAGGAAGGGGGGCTCGGCATCTGTGGTAGTGCTTTGGTCTGGGCATCACTTTCAAGGGAGCACTCAGGGCAAAATGGTGGCTACAAGGCCTAGTGTGTCCTGGTGCTGGGATGCGATGCTGTGATGTGCGAGACAAGGGAGTGAGCGAGAGTAGGCTGGCAGGCCCCGTGAATTGGGGATGACTGGCAGTGGTCATGAGAAGGCAGTTTGGCATTCTTGTTGTGCATTTTGCTTTTTTCATTCCATAAACTGGAAGTTTTAGCAGCATGGTACCACCTGCGAGTGGGGCTTTGGAAAGGTGCAGCGGGCTGCTTGCAAACTGGAGAGCCCACTTTGGGGCCAGAGAAGGAAGAGTCTTGGGGCTCTGGTGAGCTGCCTGCCACCCTGGTAAGTGCAGGAGAGCTGCCGGTTGGGTGGGTAGACCGGATTGTGGTGGCCCTGCGGAGCTCATGGGTGGCATGGTGGCCCAGGAGCGGAGGTTTTTTTTTTGCGAACAGACCTCGAGGCCTAGATGACATGTGACAGCATGGACAGGCAGGGTTGGTGTATGTACATCTCAGCAGCTAAGAATGTTTGCTGGGCATGTGGAATGCAATACGGGGGGGGGGGTAGCACTTGCTTTTCTTGGGCTTCAGGAATAATTCACCAGGGATTGGCAGGACAAAATATGGCACTTTGCTGCGGACACTGGAGAATTTTGTGCAAGGGGAACTGTTTCATTGATGGGGCACAGCATTTTAGAAAGAGGGAAGTGCTCCTTTAAGCACTGGGGAAGTAAGCCATGTATAGTAAGTTTATTGGTGCAGCATGGACCACAGTGGCCGCATGGGTAGGCGAGCACCCTCGTAGGCCTGGCAGCTGGCATGGGGAAGTTTGAAGGGGCACCCACATGGCGTCATTGAGAGGATGATGAATGGAGAGGCATGGGCTACCACATCACTGTTAGAGGCGAGGGAGGTCCGGGTATGCTCAGTGGTCAGGCGAGGCAGTAACGGCAAATTCCTCCCAGGGGGCCTGCTTTAACATGCTGGAGGATGAGCAGTTATCCATGGTGGGGAGGCATAAGCATGAAGACTAAGGGAGGCTGGGGGAAGGGCATCATGTGAGCAGGAAAGGACCCCACCTGCACTGTAAAATGTAAGCACGGGGCCAGCAGGCCCTGGGAACACATGATGGTGGAGAGGCTAGTTGACTGGGCTGCTTGCTTCCAGTTGGGCAGGGGGGAAGGGGGGCAGAGGAAAGCAGCTCAGCTGGCTGTGATGGTCTTGTGAAGTCAGGGATGCCTCTGGTGTAGAAGGGCCTGGGGTGGTTGAACCTGGGCTCGTGCGATGGTGTTTCAAAATGGGTGTTATGGAAGGAGCCCAGGTGGTGGGGCATTTTATGCGTGGCTATCTGACAACAGAGATGGTGCCTGGGAGGCTTTGGCAGGCTCCAATCAGGATGCTTCATACGGTTGGGCACTTACTTGTCATTCTTATGCAGCAGAGACCAGGAACAGTGATGGCACCCAAGCAAAATCCAATGTCTAGTGAAAGGATGATGCAAGAGGTCACAAAGCTGAGGGGGCAGATGTCGGAGCTGGTGATGCGGCAAAGCAGAGGGAAGCAGAGGAGGAGGCTCAGAAAAAGGAGGAGTGCCCAAACAGAGGAAAGATGGGGAAGAGGCCCAGGCAGGAAGTGCCACACCCCGTGCCCATCCTGACACCACTGCCAGCACTGGAACAGGATGGGGAGATCCCAAATGGGGGAAAGAATGGTGTAGATATAGCTGATGAAAATGGGTTGAAAGAGTATTTGGAAGGGCTGTTGGGTGATATGGGGGATGCAGGGATTGAAAAAATGGAACAGGCCATGCAGGCGCTAAAAGAAAAAGGAGTGGGTAAAGGGGGGCCAGATACAGGCTAACAAGCAGAAAGCTGTAGGAAGGACACCCAAGGTGCTCACTGGGGGACCACGTCCTGGCATTGATCAAAGAGAAGATTTGGAAGGGAGAGTATGTGGACATTTTCGGGCTGGTGGATGAGGACACAGCCAAAACATATGAGCAGAAGGAATCGGTGGGGAAGTCTGAGATGGCAGTGGCTTTGGCGGTCGTCCGTCACAAGGGTGAGGAGGCCAAGTACAAGGGAAAAACCATTGAGAATTGGTAAGGGGATTTATCATTTACAGTGCACTGTTACTAGAGAAGCAGCCAGACCTAGCCATTCTGCTATTGACATACATGTCCATCATCAGGGACGTATACAGAGTGAAGCTGGGGTGCAGGTGGCTGAAATACGATGACGCATTCTGAAAGAGAATAGGAGCAAAGGGTGATTTAAGGTGGGATTGCACCCAGTTTGAGATTTGGGTGAGAACACACTCAGAGGAGGGGATTGGGGCTGGGGGAGAACATGTGAAGAGAAGCCCACCTGCCTTGAGGACTAAGACCTTTTGCAGTTTTAACAAGGCCACCTGCACCTGGAATAATTGCAAGTTCAGGCATGCAAGTTCAAAATGCGGAAGGTCACACTCAGCTTCCAGTTGTAGACAAGGGGGGGCAAAAGGGGGGCAGAGCAGATGAGCAGCCCTTTTGGGGGGCCTGGGGGTAGGCAGGGCAATGGGCATGGGGACACCACAGAGGGCAGCATAACACCTCCTATAGCTGGAATTAGGGGGGAATAGGGTCCAGGATGGTAGGGCTATGTGCTGGCATGCACACCCATTTCCAGAGCAGAGGTGGAAGAGTGAATTGCTGAATACCCAAATGAGGGGCTGGCGGCACTGCTTAGGAAAGGTTTCCAGACAGGTTTCCCACTGGGTTTTCAAGCAGGAAGGGCAGGGATGATGGCCAAGAACCTCGGGTCAGTGAGAGGAAAGGAGGGGTAGTGTGGGCTAAGATTTTGAAGGAAATTGAGGCAGGCCGAGGGGCCATTGGAGACCCCCCATGTGCCCAATTCTGTGTCTCCCCACTGGGCATCATGCTGAAGAAGGCAGAGGGAGAATTCCATCTGATTCACCATTTCTCATATCCAGAGGGCTCGTCGGTGAATGAAGGCATACCAGACCACCTCCAGATGGAGTCATATGCCTCTTTGGAGAAAGTCATAGTATTGAGCAGGGCAGTTAATGGGGCATGGTTGGCCAAGATGGACATTAAGTTGGCATTTTGAGTATTTCCAGTCAGTCCGGTGGATTGGGACCTCTTGGGTTTTCAATTCAGGGGAGGTTCTACTTCGACAAGGCCATGCCAATGGGATGCTCGGTGGCATGTTCCACATTCGAAGCATTCAGCATCTGGGTACAATGGGTATTCAGTGCCACGTATGGGCACAGGAGGGCAGTGCATTATCTAGATGATTTCCTCCTCATTGACGAGACAAGGGGGAGGCATTTAAGATGTTATGGAACTTCAAGGGGATATGCCGGCACATAGGGATACCATTGGCACAGGGCAAGACCGAGGGCCCTGCCCATAGGCTGGAGTTCCTGGGCATAGAAGTGAACATGGAGATGGGATGTTTCAGGCTCCCTGTGGCCAAAGTGGCACTGCTTAAAGGGCTATTGGCAGGGGTGACGGGGAGGAGGAGGGTGCCACAGGTACAGGTACAGCAACTGCTGGGGCACCTTAATTTTTCCTGTAAGGTGATTATTTAATTTTATTTATTTATTTATTAAATTTTGGTCACCAGGTAGGCCCACTGAGCCCCGAAGGTCCCTTTTTCAGGGGTGACCTGGGATAACAATACAATATATGATACAGTGGAGAAAAGCTTTTATTTACATAGGTTGTTCAAGCATAAAGTGGTTGCAGACAGTGGTTACAGACATGGTTATCATCATGACACAGTTTTGCCTTGAT
The DNA here is from genome assembly GCA_016271365.2 of Neoceratodus forsteri. Taxonomy (NCBI): domain Eukaryota; kingdom Metazoa; phylum Chordata; order Ceratodontiformes; family Ceratodontidae; genus Neoceratodus; species Neoceratodus forsteri. The sequence continues at coordinate 204,805,075 of CM057454.1, forward strand.
ACTACTTGGCATAGTAATATACATAGGTAGTATTGGTCCCTAGGTGTCCAGATACTAGAGGGAGGTACATGGTCAGCTCACTTTTGGGAGGGTTTGATGCAGAAAAAGGGGATACCTTAAGAGCCGTGGCAGTGGCATGCACTTGTGTTCAGTATATGGGACTTGAGCCTGGTGCAGAAGTTAGTGAGGGAGGAGGCATCCTGGACCAGGGGAGGGAGCATGTTCCATAGGCTGGGGGCTTGGCAAGAAAAGGATCTGCCGCCAGCATTGGTCCTTACTCTGGGGACTTCTAGTAGTGTTTGTTCTGATGTCCTTAGATTCCTAGGGTTGTGTTTAATGGCTATGGTTCTGGCTATGCTTGGTGTAGCAGGGGGTTTGAGCAGCTTGTAGGCCTGGACAAGCAATGGGTATTGAAGACAAGTGGCCAATGTGGGCCACTGGAGCTGGGCCAAAGTGTCACAGTGGTGACGTTGTGGGTGGTCTTGGGTAGTGAACCGAGCTATTTTGTTGTATAGGATTTGCATCCTGGATACCTCTTGCTTTGCCATGCCCTATATAATCAGGGCTGCATAGGTCAGGGTAGGGAGCAGGACACTTGTCTCAATGGAGAGCCTGGCCTCAGGGATGAGCTGGTCCTTGAGTCGGTGCAAGGTTCCGAGTTTGCGATGTAGGGTACTGGTGACCTGGTCCACGTGGTCCTTGTAGGTGATAGACTGATTCAGAGTTAGGCCTAAGTATTTTAGGGAGTGAACTACATTAATGTATTTGCCAGAGTGTGGTTAGTCGCAGGGATGAGGACCTGTCAAGTCCCAATGATCTTGGCCCAAATAGTATTGACTTGGTTTTGTCTGCGTTAAGTATCATTCTGTTCTCACACAGCCATGTCTCTAGGGATGTGAGGTCCTTTTGGAGGAGGGGACCAAGAGCAGCCACATTGCCCGAGGGTCGGTAGATGACAGTGCCGTCAGTGTACTGTACAATGAGCTCTCCCCACAGTAAGTACTTAGATCATTGGTAAATAGGGAGAATAGGAGGGGGCCTAGTATTGAACCCTAAGGTACTCCCTATTTTAGAGGTAGTGGCCCTGACATGGCCCCCTTCCAGGTGACCCTCTGTGTCTGGCCTGATAAATAACTCCCAAACCACTTGAGGGCATGGGGGTCTAGGCCCACGTTGTGCTGCTTCTATAGCAGAAGAATGTGATCGACAAGGTAAATTCCTTGGACAAGTCTATAAAGACTGCACCTGTGGGTATCCCTTTGTCCATTGCCCTGAGCACTTCGTTCGAGAAGTTAATGAGGGCAGTGTCAGTACCGTGGTTTGGTCTGAATCCATGTTGAGAGGGAGCAAGGAGCTGATGAGCTTCCAAGTAGTCCCGGAGTTGGTTGTAGATTAGCCTTTCTTGCAACTTGACAAGTGTGCAGAGAAGGGAGATCAGTCTGTAGTTGGTTAGTTTTTCCCTGAGTCCACCTTTGTGGATGGGGACTACATTCACATGTTTCCACTGGTCAGGGACTGCTCCATCCCTTAGTGATCTGTTAAGGAGCATGGTTAAGGGCCTGGATAAGGAGGTGGCTCCAGCCTTGAGTAGCCGAGGGTTAATCCCATCTGGTCCCCCTGATCCTTTAGGTTTCAGTGTCTTTAGGAGGGTTAGGACCTCAGTGCGCTTTGCCAGTCTTAGGTGGAAAGAGAGTCGTTCGACGTATGTTGCATCAGTTGTGCTTGGGGCCAAGGTCTGGAAAGATTGGCAGGCCTTGTAGGCCTTCAGATCAGTGAAGTGGTTGTTAAGGGCAGCTGATATTAGAGAAGAGTCACTAGTGAGCTGACCGTTGATCTCCATGGGGCTGGATTCAGTCTTTTTGCTGCCCTTGATCAGGTCATTGACATGATTCCAGAATTGCTTAGGGTTGCCTAAGCTAATTTTCTGGAGGTGTGTGATGTATTCTCTTTTAGCAAGTTTAATGGCTCTCTTGGCTTTGTTTCTTAGGGCTTTGTATTTCACAAGATTTGCCAGGAGGGTGGAGAGCTTGAACTTCTTCCAGGCTTTGTCCCGAGTAGTCATTAGAGATTTGAGGGATGGGGAGATCCACTTGTAGCAGCTGCCTTTCACTCTCAGTCTCTTCATAGGAGCGAAGAGGTTGGCAGCTGTACTTAGTATGTCCTGAAAGTATTCCAAGGCCTAAGCCAGAGTTGAGAGGAGTGTTACGGGGCTCCAGTCTCAGCTGCTTAGGTAGTGATTGAATTGTACTTCTGAGAATTTGGTGTAGTCTCGGGCAGTAAGGATTCTTGGCTGGACCTTGGGTGCTCTGTTCTTCCATATACAGAAAATCGCGGAATGGTCACTCAAGGAGTCTGCCATTGTGCCCGCACACTAGATGTTAGCAGGGTTTGACACCAGAGCCCAGTCCAGGGTGGTGTGATTCCCAGTTTTGTAATTCAGTCTGGTCGGTTCAGAGATGACCTGTGTCAGACCTGCTTCATGGGTCAGAGACATTGATTGTTAGTTGCTTGGTGTGTCCAAGGGTTATGCAGATTAATATAGCTTCAACCTCAGCAGGGAGACTTTCCTGCAGGGTTAGAAGTGACACGATGAGGTTAGTCTTTGTATAGATTAGCACCCCATTCCCTTTTTTAGGTTCCCTGTCCTTACGGTAGGTGCTATAGCCCAGAGCTTGTAACTCGTGATCAAGGATGTGGGCTTTTAGCCAGGTTTCTGAGATGGCTAGAACATCAGGCTTGTAGAGGTCCAACCAGGCTTGGACTTCATGTAGTTTAGGTCTGAGGCTACATACATTCATATGTGCTATCTTCAGACCCTTGGCAGACACCCAGCGAGGGTCCTGAGGGGATGCCACCAAGATATTGGTGGTATTGGGGCCAGGGTTGGGTTGAATATCTCCTGCCAGGAGTAGTAGCGCTACCATTAAGCTGAGTAGTTTAGTACTGGGTATGGTGACAAGGTTCCTTCGACGCATCCTGCTCATAAAGTAGAACAGGTCATAACATATACCCTTTTTTACCATCTTGTGCACAGTTGAGAGAGCAAGCGTGCTTGAGATAGGGTTACCGCTGTGGAAATCGTGGTGGGGTCATTATGCAGATGGCCCCCTTTTTCAAGGTGGCCTGGGTCAATGAGCCTATCAACCCAAAGGAGGGTCAGTGAGTAGATTATGGCAAGAAGTGCGCCCCTGTTAGGGAGAGGGACGCTTTGGTTTTGTGCACACCGGGGTGCAAGGGGGGGGAATCATGTGCTTTGTAAGGCGTGGTTGAATGATCTCTATATGGATCAGTTGGAATAGGGTGCTCTAAGTCTAGCTGCCTTTAGATCTATCAGGGGGTCGGCACTCGCTATCAGCTGTGGTTGTCAGTTGCAGAGCAGCCCCTGGCTTAAGAAAAGATTTCAGCAGTAGTTTTTAGATTAATTTTTCACTAGGGAAAGGCCATTGCCTCGTTTGCTGGAGGGGGAGAAAAAATGCTTTATCTATTCCAGCTCCAGGGTAGTTTCGCTACACAGTAACAGTTGCACCTCCAGCCCCCAGAGATAAGGTGATAAAACAGTGGTCTTAGCTAGTATGCAGTTAAGATCTTAGTAGAGACTGCTGGTTATTCACTTAAGCTGACTGTATATAGTTAAAGCTTATCAGGATATGCAGTTTAAAATAAGGTTTGACTTGGCTGGAGACCAGTTCAGTCAGACTACTGACAGCTTGCTATTGACATTAACTGACTATAGATTAATAACAGATTCTGATAAAGCACAGTGTAGAAGCAGCTAGTGTAGTCACTTTCAGAAAGGTAGTAGCTTATTCCTGTGTGCAATATTATGGAAGGAAGAAAGACAACAGCAAATGCAATAATCATGAGGCATTTAGAGGAAGAAATGCATTAGTCCATAGCTAGCAGTGCATTGGGGTCAGGGGTATTGGAACATCCCAACTAGCAGGAGGAGTTCATTTGCTTCAGACTGTATGGAGGGTCAGTGATCCTTGCAGGGTTACTGTTAGAAAGGAGTGTTTTTGGACCCGCGCCTAGAAGAGGCAGGTTTGAGATGACTAGAGATCCCCTCCTTCCACTGTGTAGATTGGCTGCGGTGTTCCAGTGGGCGTTGCAGTCCCATATTTAATGGGAGGAGGGAACGGGGCTGGAGGGTGGGAGAAAACAAAGACAAGTTTGCAGGTCATCCGCCTGCTCTGGTGCAGGGGAGGTAGGGGCTTCAGATAGCATGGGAGGTCCAACCGGTGCCTCTGCTCCACACGCCTCTGTAGTTCTGGGTGTGGGGCCTCTTGCAGAGAGGTATCCCTCACCTCCCCAGCAAAAGATTCTCTGTGGGCAGGCCTGGGCAGGGCCTTTATGAGGAGGCTGGGCAGGGCAACAAGGAAGGCCAAACAGCCACACCACTGGGTGGACATGTCCAAAGGAGTAAGGGAAGATTTTAAGGTGTGGGAGGAATTCTTGGACAGCTGTAATGGAGTAACATTTTGGCAAGACGAGTGGGAATGGAATACGGATTTGCATGGCCAGAATACTGGAAAGTAGGCGGCCTGTTGAAGGACATCACCTTTCTGGAGATATTCCCGATATGGGCAGTGTTGGAAGTATGGGGCACCAGTATGTAGGGTAAGTGCATCCCTTTTTGGTGTGACAAGAAAGGAGTGGTAGAGGTCATTAATAGACAGGGTGGGAAGACGGAGATGGTGGGAAGGATACTTAGGCACATGGTTTTGTTGGGGCTGCAGATAAATTTGTCTTTCAAAGCACAGCACATTGAAGGTGTTAAGAACGAGGTGGCTGACAGTCTTTCCCGTTTACAGCTTGTAAGGTTTCGGGAGCTAAGGCCAAAGATGGCAACGCACAGGACCAGGATCCCGGACTGGTTGTGGGAAGCTGGAGGGCCAGGGCCAGGGTACTGTACCATGGTTCCTGGTCGGCTAACATTTTGAGGGCCTACAAGTGGGGTGGTGGGCAAGATTCCAGGAATTTAGGAGGAAGCACAGAGAGACAGGGACGAACCAGTCAAGGATGAACAGGTAAGAAGGTTTATAGTGGAGAAGTGGGAAGAAGGTCTAGCCATGCCATGGTGGTGGTACACTTGGCTGGCATTAATTTTGTTTGCCAGGACAGGGGATGGCTGGATGTCATGACCAGCAGGGTAATAAAAAGAATGGTGGTGGGATGGCACAGGGGGCAGGGCACTAGGAGGGACTGAAGATGCCCCATTAAGGGGCAGCTGCTGGCTGGGGTATTAGGGGCAACATGACAGGTGTGCTCTTTGGCCCTTGAGGCACTCCTGTTCAGGGACATTTTTGCTGTCCTGGCAGCAGGGGCCTTCCGGTGGAGGACGTGGCCCCACGGGAGTCAGCGGTGGGGCAGTCGCTGCAGCATAAGAGCCTGTTATGGGGGCAGGATAGAGTGGTTATTAGGTTGGCCAGGTCAAAAACTGACCAAGGGGGGAGAGGGACCACGGTGTCACTGGTATGGTAGCCACCATGCCAACTGCATAGTGTTGGCACTAGAGGCATATGAGCATACAGAGGGTAGCGGGGTGGTGTTATTCTGCAATGGGGACTGGTCCCTGGTCACTGGATTCCAGGTGGGAGCAGTGCTCAGGAAGTCCCTGGCATTTGTGGGTGAGGACCCAGGAGATTTTGCCCCACACTCCTTTCAGATTGAGGCAGCCTCAGAGGAATAGGCAGAGAAAGGGTAGCGGGGAAGAGCTACAGAAGGTTGGATGCTGGAAGTCCAGTTGCTACAAGAGGTAAGTCAGGTGTTGATAACAGCAACTCACACTGTTTTCTCTCTTTCCCATGGCAGGTTCCAAGAGAAAGGTCTGGATAGTGGGGTATTCCTTCATCTATTGGGCAGAGAGGTTTGCAGTCACCACTTCCAGAGGGGCACAGTTACACTACAACATGGAGCACACCAAGGTGCTATGGAAAGGCATTAGGGGCATGAGGTGGGCTCAGTTGCTGCCACTGCTAGACACGCTAAGGGTCCAGTGTGGCAGGCCTGACTGCATCATCATACACCTGGGGTGGGTAATGACTTAGGGGGTATTCCATGGGGACTACTGGGACAGAGCATACTGGGGGATTTGGAGATAATTAAGGGGTGATGGCCTAGGGTGATAATCAGCTGGTCTGACATCACCTCATGCATTGTGTGGAGCGGGGTTATGAATGTCACATTGATTGAGAAGGTGAGGAAGCATCTGAATAGGAGGGTAGCAAGGGCTGTAATTGAAATGGGAGAGTGCACCTGCAGCATAAAAACATATCTTTTGAACAAGCTGCAGTGTACAGGACTGATGGGGTGTATTTGGCAGAATTAGCATGTGCCTATTCTTGAGGCCTATTGGAGAGCTAGTAGGAGGATTAGATAAGAAAGGTCTGAGATACTAGCCCACAAGGTGGGAGCCCCACCATCCATTGCAAGCTGGAGGTGGGGCAGTGGAAGAAGGAAAAAGAGGAACTGGGAGAAGGGGGTCCAGAAAAGGGGGGAGTGGGGTAGGCTACACGGCCTGGGGACAAGGAACCCAGATGTGGTGTTAAGGCGGGGAAGGGGGATAGGTTCAGGCACCTGATTCAGAAGTGTCTGGGCCTGGAGGGCGAAGGCAGAGGGTAAGTGGAACCAGCTTGGTTCTGGTGATGGAAGAGGGGACCAGATTCACAGCGTCCAGACCCTGAAAAATGAAAGATGAACAAGCAACCAGAGGAAGGAAGAGGCCGGAATCAAGAATAATTTGTGGATGGAATTGTTTATGATGTACAGATTGAAAGATGACAAGTGACAGTATAAATATCTTTGTGCCTAAATAAATATTGCCAACGAGCAACCAAAAAGTTAACAAAGTTGTGGTGTTCTTCATTCCTGGGAGGGGTTCAGGGGATAATGAGTCTTGCCACTAAAAGGCAGGCCAGGTTGTCTGATGACCCCTGCCAGGAAGGAACAAGGGGGGGAGGAAAAAAGGATAAGGAAAAGGGGAAGGGGAGGGGCTCGGGGATGACATCACAAGGCCAGGTGGAGGGTCAAATGACAAGGCAAGGCTAGGCCAGAGCCCCAGGGAGTAGCTGGGGGTGGAGCCACAGGGGTACTGAGCAGGGGTCCTGAAGAGTTATATCAGGCCAGGGCAGCCTCAGGATGACCTCTTTTGCTGGGAAAATTCCCCATCCACCCACCCTTGTAAGGAATGCAATGGGGGGACATGTTTTGGCACAGAGATAGTAAAATGATGGGCAGAAGGGTGTGCCCGGTATGCCCTGGGCATAGGGCTGGTGTTTTGGGAATGCGGGTAGGCAGCCGTTGGTCCAGGGGGCTGGGTCATAGCCCTCTGGGGGCTTGCTATGCCCCAGAAAAGGAGGATGGGAGATGGGGGGCCACGAAGACGGAAAAAGAGGAATGGAGGTAAGGAAGGCTAGAAAAGGTTGGTTAGGCTACACGGGCTGGGAACAAGGAACCCAGATGTGGTGTTAAGGTGGGTAGGGGGGGGGATAGGTCTAGGCGCCAGATTCAGAAGTGTCCAGGCCTGGAGTGTGAAGGCCCAGAGCAGGTTCTGGTGATGGAGGAGGGGGATAAATTCACAGTGTCCGGACCCTGAAAAATGAAAGATGAACAAGCAACCAGACGAAGGAAGAGGCCAGAACCAAGAAAAATTTGTGGATGGAATTGTTTATGATGTACAGATTGAAAGATGACAAGTGACAGTGTAAATATATTTGTGCCTAAATAAATATTGCCAACAAGCAACCAAAAAGTTAACAAAGTTGTGGCGTTCTTCATTCCTGGGAAGGGCTCAGGGAAAAAGTGGTCCTTATCTGCCATTAATGTCTATGTTTCTATGTACTCACAACACTTAAAAGTTGCGTTTCTAGTGCTGACATCCTCTCTCTGCCCTCCATAGCCGCTTCCTTCCTCTCCTAAGCCACAGGTATCATGGACTCTACAAACTCCCTCCCAACCTGCAAGCAGAGTGACACTGCCGGGACATTTGTTAAACGTGCTACCACAGATGGTAGCATTCTGCTGGGAAGACATTCAGGAAACTGTGGTCTTAGTGGTGGGGTATGGCGGTGACCCACACCACAGTACAGTGCCACTAGTGACACCAACAAATAGAATAGCACCCCAAGGGGAAGCAGAGGGACCATTTCAATTGAAATAACAGTTTTGGTTTAACTGTACCAATCTATTTACAAAATATCATAGTTTTCAACATATAGCCATTTTGTAAGCACAATAACACACTCCGGTGTGTGGGTTATGCTCTGATAAATGCACACCTAGAGGTAGTAAGACACAAGGCCAACTATTCCTCTAGGCATGCATTTATCAGAGCACAATCCACATCCAATCATGTGTTACTACTTACATAAACTACTTCTAGCTTATTTGGTCAATATACTGTATAAGGCAAGTTTTAGGGCTCTACAAGCTTTTGCCTGCTGTATCATTTTATAATAAAACAATGATAACCTTACATGCTGATTGTACCATACTCAGGAATAATGTATCTGATTGGTTTAAGCAAGAAATCAAGTTTTTAAAAGTGAAGGTGCTTTATTTTTTTTTCATGTTATTATAGATACTGCATTGACCTATCCCAACATGCAATTTGCATTTTAAATATACTACACTTGGCTTCCTGAATGTTGTCCCATTATTTACAAGAGTTGGTAGTTAAGTGCACATAGCTACTGCAAAAGAGCAGTGCGTGTTTAATAATGCATTTTGTGAAATTAATGGAGTACTGTAATTTCTTTGTGCATGTTTGCCATTTACAATGGAAATGCTAATCTGAAATGGGATAATAACCTCAAACTCATTTCATAAGCTTTGATGCTAATAACCAAGGTCATAGGAGTGAAAACCAGCACTGGATACTTGTAACACAACACAGCAGATACTACTGGAAGAAACAGCACTATTACTGTCATCAGCAGTATTCAAGTTCTTATACTTCTGTCTTGTTTCTATTTATTCAAAGTCATCAATGAAACAACAGCAAATGGGCCTCATATATTTAAATAGGAGACAGTTTGGTTAGAGTGCAGAGCTGTGAACTTTAAAACCCAAGTCTGAATCCCACAACTGCCTCTTACTCACTGTGTAACCCTAATCAAGTCAATTAACCTTTCTGCTTAAACTCTCTGCCGTCTATCTCTAAGTTGTCTGAAGCTCCCTGTGCATCTATTGGTAGCAACATTAGTTCCCCTCCTTCATCTGGATTACATTGTAAAGTTCTTTAAGATAAAGTTTGTATACATGGCTCTATCTTAAAACAAAAATGTGTGTCTGATATGCCAATGATTAATAAACAGCCAATGAATTAGCATAACAACTTTTTACTTTTCCTATTTACAGTATATGGAGCATGCAATTCTACAGTCCATGCACAGAAGCAGATAAATCTGTAATGTACTACCCTCCCCCCATTGGCACAAGATTCCATGTCTAAAGCACCTTCCCAGTGACTCCATGCGTGGTCTGGAACAAATCACTTGACCTACAGTGGTAGTTACATAAACGTTGACAAGTATCTACCACTGTAACTGCAGCATAGAAACATTGACAACGCTAGTTGCAAACAAGATCTGATCAGAGCCAAACTGAGGTAATAAAGCAATACGGGGTGGTGTGCTGTTGTGGGATAACATCACACCTCAGTGTATTGTGAGTAGAGATGTGTGAAGTTGGCAAACCTTGCTTTGTGAAGCCACGTCACAAAATTCTCCAACTTCGTGAATTGCCTTTGCAATGTGAAGACCAACTTTGTGAAGTTCTAGAAATTCACGAAGTTGCAAAGTCACAAACTTTGAATGCAAAGTTGGTAACTTCCCAGGTGGTGCAGGGCAAAGTTCAGAAAAAGTGAAGTCCACCAGCAAAGTTCCAGGTGAAGTTTCAGATGAAGTGGTAGGCGCAGTTTCTTCAGACACAGTCCAGGAAATAACGCACTAGGGTGATGGAGTCACTTCTGAGGGAAAGAGTTGTTGGGTGCCTGGAGGCCAGTGGGGCACAGGACCCAGGGCAGCATGGGTTCACAGCGGGAGGATCATGTCAGACGAATCTAATAGATTTCTTTGACTGGGTGACCGGGGTGGTAGACCAGAGAGGGGCTGTGGACATGGCCTCCCTGGACTTTGGCAGGGCATTTGATGCAGTCCCACACAAAAGATTAATGGTTGGGTTGGCCAGCCTGGGAGTGGGTCCCAGGGTGGTAGCCTGGGTAAAACATTGGATGGACAACAGGACATGGAAGGTAATTGTGAGTAGAGTCCACTCTGAGGAGAGAGGGGTTACTGGTGGGGTACCGCAGGGTTCAGTACTGGGTACAGTCCTTTTTGATGTCTTCGTAGGTGACATTGCAGAGGGACTGGAGGGAAAGGTTTGCCTCTTTGCAGATGATGCAGAGGTCTGCAGCAGGGTTGATATGCAAGGAGGCATGGAGGGGATGAGAAGAGACTTGACAAGGTTGGAGGAATGGTCAGAGGTATGGCAGCTGGGATTCAATGCAGGGAAGTGCAGGATGGTGCACCTGGGAAACAGGAACCCAGGGGAAGAGTGCACAATGGGGGGGGAGGTAGTAACAACAACAAAAGGGGAGGGGGAACTGAAGGTAGTCATATCAGATGACCTTAAGGTTGGCAAGCAATGTGAGAAAGCAGTAGGGAGGGCTGGGGGTATACTGCGATGCATGGGGAGAGGCATCACCAGTGGAAGACAAGAGGTCATTCTCCCTCTGTACAGACAGCTGGTGGGACCCCATCTGGAGTGCTGCATCCAGTTCTGGAGGCCCCATCTCTGCAAGGACATAGACAGGATGGAGGCAGTCCAGAGGAGGGCAACTAAAATGGTGCAGGGTCTGCAGGAGAGGCCTTATGAGGAGAGACGGGGGAGCTTGATGTGTATACCCTTGGTGGGGAGGGAAGAGGGGGGACATGGTAGAGGCACTGATAAGCTGCAAGAAAATCCCAGCCTCTCCCTATAAAACAGGGCACTTAATGAGAAAAAGACCGAGGTAGAAAGGTCAGTGGGGGATGCTGCAAAAGAAGGTAAAGCCATAAAAAAATGGAAAGCAATAAGTACCAATGCCCATAGTCTGAGTAACAAGCTTCCTGAATTAGTGGCCTTGATGGAGGAGGAACATCTGGATATCGTGGCAGTCACAGAAACATGGTACACACAAAACCATGACAGGGACGTAAACATACCAGGATGCACTATCTACAGGAGGGACAGGGAGGGTAAAAGAGGAGGAGTAGCTCTTTACATAAGGGAAGGAATCAAAGCAACAGAACAAAAGGGAAAACAGGGAGGAGAAGAAGCACTGTGGGTAAATTTGGAGATCGGCAATGGCACCACAGCCCGCACAGGGGTTGTATACAGACCCCCTTCTCAGGGGGAGGAAATGGACAAGGAAATGATAGAAAGTATACTTAGAATGGCAGAAGAAGGGGAGATATTGCTGATGGGTGATCTGAATATGCCAGATGTTAACTGGAGTGCAGTTGCAGCAGCCACTTCGAAGAGTGGGGTTATTCTAGATGCCCTACAGGGGGCATGCCTTAGACAACTAGTATTGGAGCCCACTGAGAGGGAGCAATCTTAGACCTGGTTCTCTCAAATGGAGATGAAGAGGATCACAGATGTAGAAGTGGTAGCCATCTGAACTAGCGACCATCGAACAGTATGGTTCACAATAAACACAGCAATAGAGTCAAGCCATACAAAGGCAAAGTACTGGACTTTAGGAGGCTGACTTTGCCAAAATGGTGAGTGCCTAAGGAATGCACTAGCAAATGGGCAGAAAGGAGGTGGAAGAACAATGGGAATAATAAAACTGCCATCACAGAGGTAACAAGCCTTTGTGTGAAGCAAATAAACAAAATGAAACGATGTAAGAAACCACTATGGTTCTCAAAGGAAGTGGCAGTGAAGGTTCAAGAGATAAAGAAACATTCAGGAAGTACAAGGAATCACAGAAGGAGCAGGACAGAGAACTGTATCAGTTAAAGCAAAAGAGAAGCTGGGAAGGCAGTCAGAACAGCAAAGGCCCAAACCGAGAAAAGATAGCCAACTCAGTTAAGAAGGGGATAAAACCTTTATAGGTACATCAGGGAGCAAAGAAGACCAAGGGAGGATAGTGAAGCTTAATAAAGGGAGGAGGGTGGGCAGAGGGTGACTGTGAAAAGGCAGAGATACTAAACAAATATTTTTGCTCAGTATTTACAAAGGAAGATGGGGAGGTACCTAAAACAAACAGTAGAAACACTCTGGAGACAGAAGTTGATACCAGCCCATTTATAGAAGAAAGGGTTCTGAAAAATTCTTAAAACTGAAGGTGGACAAAGCAATGGGCCCTGATGGGATTCACCCCAGAATTGTAAAAGAACTAAGGGTAGAACTAGTGACACCTCTGACTACCCTCTTTAACAAATCATGGGAGGATGGGGTGGTAACCAAGGACTGGAGGAGGGCAGATGTGATTCCCCTTCACAAAAGTGGGAGCAAGACAGAAGCAACTAAAATGGTGCAGGGTCTGCACCAGAAGACATATGAAGAGAGACTTAAGGAGCTTAATATGTATAGCCTCGAGGAAAGGAGGGAGAGGGGGGACATGATAGAAACTTTCAAGTACCTCAAGGGAATCAACAAAGTCCAAGAGGGTAGCATCTTTCAAAAAAAGAGGTGTGCAAGAACAAGGGGGCACAATTTGAAGATGTGGGGGCAGTTTAGAGGTAATTTAAGGAAGTATTTTTTCATAGAGAGGGTTGTGGATGCATGGAACGGCCTTCCGGAGGAGGTTGTGGAGTCAAAAACAGTGGTGGAATTTAAGCATGCATGGGACAGTCATAAGGCAATTCTAGGGGGTGGGGGTAGGAAGAAGTAGGCTGCTGGTTAACTAGGATCTGCAGCTTATCCAGTAGGTAAGGAAATGGGCAGACTGGGTGGGCCAAGCGGTCCTTATCTGCCATCAAATTCTATGTTTCTATGTTTCTAGGTACCTCGGTGGAATCAACGGGGTCCAGGAGGGTGGCATCTTTCAGAAAGGGAGACGTGCGGGAGCAAGGGGACACAATTTAAAGATAGTGGGGGGGGCAGTTCAGGGGCAATGTGAGGAAGTATTATTTCATGAAGAGAGTGGTTGATGCATGGAACAGCCTTCCTGAGGAGGTTGTGGGGTCTAAAACTGTGGAAGAATTCAAGAATGCATGGGACAGGCATAAGACAATTCTTGTGGGGGTAGGAACATAGAAATATCGAAACATAGAATTTGACGGCAGATAAGGACCACTTGGCCCACCTAGTCTGCCCATTTTCCTACCTAACAGATAAGCAGCAGATCCTAGTTAACCAACAGCTTACTTCCTCTTACCTGCCACTAGGACTGCCTTATGCCTGTCCCATGCATTCTTGAAGTCCCCCATTGTTCTTGACTCCACAACCTCCTCAGGGAGGCTGTTCCATGCATCCACAACCCTCTCGGTGAAAAAATACTTCCTCACATTACCCTGAGCCGTCCCCCCTCTATCTTCAAATTGTGCCCCCTTGTTCTTGCACATCTCTTTTTCTGGAAGATGCTACCCTCTTGGACTTTGTTAATTCCCTTGAGGTACTTGAAAGTTTCTATCATGTTCCCTCTCTTCCTTCTTTCCTCAAGAGTATACATATTAAGTTCCTTTAGTCTTTCTTCGTATGTCTTCTGGTGCAGACCCTGCACCATTTTGATTGCCCTCCTCTGGACAGCCTCCACTCTGTCTATGTCTTTGCAGAGAGGGGGTCTCCAGAACTGCACACAGTACTCCAGGTGGGATCTCACCAACTGTCTGTACAGAGGGATAACAACTTCCTGTTTTCTACTGTTGATGCCTCTTCCTATGCATCCCAGTATCCCCCAGCCTTCCTTACTGCCTTCTCACATTGCTTGCCCACCTTTAGGTCATCTGATATAATTACCCCAGGTCCCTTTCTATTTTTACTGTTGTCAGTATCTCACCCCATTGTGTACTCTTCCCCTGGGTTTTTGTTTCCCATGTGCATTACCTTGCACTTCTTTGCATTGAATCTGAGCTGCCATACATTTAACCATTCCTCCAACCTTGCCAAGTCCCTTCTCATCCTTTCCACTCCATCTTGTGTATCAACCCTGTTGCAGATCTTTGTGTCATCTGCAAAGAGACATACTTTTCCTTCCAGTTCCTCTGCAATGTCACTTATAAAGACATTAAAAAGGACCAGTCCCAGTACTGAACCCTGCGGTACCCCGCTAGTAATCCTCCTTTCTTCACTGTGTACTCCATTTACTACTACCCTTTGCATCCTGTTGTCTAGCCATTTTTTTATCCAGGCTACCACCTTGGGACCCACTCCAAGGCTGGCTATCTTGTGTATTAATCTTTTGTGTGGGAGTGTATCAAATGCCTTGCTAAAATCTAGGTAGGCCATGTCCACAGCCTCTCCCTGATCTACTACTTTGGTCACCCAGTCAAAGAAATCTATTAGATTCATCTGACACAACCTTCCCGTCGTGAATCCATGCTGCCTTGGGTCCTGTGCCCCACTGGCCTCTAGGTACTCAACAATTCTTTCCTTCAGAAGTGATTCCATCATTTTCCCTACCACTGAAGTCAAACTAACTGGTCTGTAGTTTCCTGCCTCTGTCCTGCTCCCACTTTTGTGAAGAGGAATCACATCTGCCTTTCTCCAGTCCTCGGGTACCACCCCATCCTCCCGTGACTTGTTAAAGAGAGTAGTCAGCGGTGTCACTAGTTCTACCCTTAGTTCTTTTAGAATTCTTGGGTGAATCCCATCAGGCCCCATTGCTTTGTCCACCTTCAATTTTATTAGTTCTTTCAGAACCCTTTCTTCTGTAAATGGACTGATATCAACCCCATCTTCAGAGTGTTTCTCTTGTTTGGTTTAGGTAACTCCCCTCCTCTTCCTTTGTGAATACTGAGCAGAAATATTCGTTCAGTATCCTGCTTTTCACTGTCACCCTCTTACATTCCCTCCCTTTATTAAGCTTCAGTATCCCTCCTTTGGTCTTTCTTCAATCCCTAATGTACCTATAAAAGGTCTTATCCCCCTTCTTAACAGAATTGGCTATCCTTTCCTCGGTTTGGGCCTTTGCTATTCTGACTGCCTTCCCAGCCTCTTTCTGCTTTAACTAATAAAGTTCTCTGTCCTGCTCCTTCTGTGTTTCCTTATATTTCCCTAATGCTGTCCTTTTCTCCTTAACCTTCCCTGCCACCTCTTTTGTGAACCATAGTGTTTTTTTCCTTCGTTGTGTTTTATTGATTTGCTTTACACAAAGGCTTGTTGCCTCTGTGATGGCTGTTTTGATCACTCCCCATTGTTCCTCCACCCCTCCTTCTTGCCTGTTTGCTAGTGCTTTTCTGAGGCACTTTCTCATTTTCCCAAAATCAGCCCTCCTAAAGTCTAGTATTCTTGCTTTTGTATGGCTTGATTGTATGACTGTGTTTATCGTGAACCACACTGTTTGGTGGTCGCTTGTTCCCAGATGGCTACCCACTTCTAAATCTGAGATTCTTTCTCCATCCCCATTTGAAAGTACCAGGTCTAAGATTACTCCCTCCCGAGTGGGTTCCAATACTAGCTGTATGAGGCATGCCCCCTGTAGGGCATCAAGAATGACCCTGCTCTTGGATGTGCCTGCAGCAAGGTGCTCCAGTTAACATCTGGCATATTCAGGTCCCCATCAACAATATCTCCTTTTCTGCCATTCTAAGAAATCCTTCTATCATTTCTGTCCATTCCCTCCCTGAGATGGGGTCTGTATACAACCCCATGCAGATTGTGGTGCCATTCCTGTCTCCAGGGTGACCCAAAGTGCCTCATCTGCTCCTGTTTACTCTTTTAGTTCTGTTGCTTTGATCCTTCCTTTACATAGAGAGCTACTCCTCCTCCTCTTTTACCCTCCCTGTTCCTCCTGTAGATTGTGTATCCTGGTATGTTGACATCCCAGTCATGGTTCTCTGTGTACCATGTTTCTGTGACTGCCACAATATCCAGGCAACCCTCTTCCATCAAGGCCACTAGTTCAGAGAGCTAGTTACACAGACTACGGGCATTGGTACTCATCACCCTCCACTTTTTGATAGCCTTACCCCTTTTAGCCCCATTTCTGTCCTTACTGCCTTTGCCTTTTTTTACATTTACATCTGTTCTGCTCCCTAATAACTTCTGTACCTTGGTGTTTACCTCACTAATCACCATGTTTTGTGGGAGGCTCAGATTTCCTGCTCCTTTCAGTGCCTCCCCTTGTGCTGGTTTAAATGCTTCCAATGAAGCATTTAAACCTCTCACCTAGGATCCTGGTTCCCCCTGGACAGATGCAGACCATCGCACCAGTATAGGTCTGCATCCTTCCAGGTGCTCCTCAGTCCCCAATGAAGCCAAAACCCTGAGCTCCACACCAGTTTTTCAACCACTCATTGAATTCCCTGGGAGAAGTGCCCTAGCATCTCCTTGCCATGAACAGGCAGCACCTCCGAGAAGGTTACCGTATGCGCTACTTGTCTGAGGCCCTTCCCAACTCTACAAACTCCTCTTGCACTGCTCTGATCCCATTCTAGCCAGGTCATTTGTCCCTAGGTGGACAATGACATCCAGCTCCCCTCCCTCGTGCAGCTACTCCCACAATCCTGAGGATCTGCCTTCCCCTCCAAGCCAGGCACCAGGAAGGCACCCTACCTCCCTCTCCCCTTCCTCCCCCATTTCTACCCCCCTAATGATTGAGTCCCCCACAAGGAGTTGTTTCCTTCCCCTGTGGGGTCCCATGCCACCCTCCTGTGGGTCTCCTTTGTGAAGGTTCCCAGCATCCTCCTTGGTCTCCACTGCAGGTGCCTCCATAGAGGAACCACTATCCACCAGAAGAGTGAATGAATTGTGGAGAGGTACAACTGGAAAAATGCAACTCTGTTCCACCACCCTCTCCCTCCTTGAGCCCACCCTGGTCCAGCCTCTCCTTTTTCTTGGCAACCTCTGAGGTAGTGGCATTGGCCCTGGTGGTCCCTGGGTGGGGGAGGAGGTTTCATGAATCCTAGCCAGGTCAGCCTGGAGACGGGCAACCTCCTCTCTCAGACCAGAGAGGTGCCTGCAAATAGGGCAGCATTGCAGCCTCCAGAATGTCTCCTGGAACACTGCCGCCCCACAGCCATTGCACTGCACCACTCATATCATGTCTTATTTTGTGTCCTCTCTACTGTTTCTCTGGATGCTTATTCTCTCCTCTCCTCTCCTTACAACTCTCACCCTTCCTGTTCTGGGACACCAACTTCCTATCTTCTTCAGTAGCCTCCTTCTTCCTTGCTCAATATCAGACCACCAGCAGCTGGGGGAGAGTGAGCTACTTTTTTTTACTTTAGGGTTGACAAAACCAATGTTTCTCTATGATCCTTTCCTTCCTACTGCCAAACAGGAAGTTCCTGTTGACAGTCAAATCCAGTGGCTATAAAAGTAGAACTGGCTTTGGGTGGGATGGAGGGCAATTAGTAAGGAAAAAGGCTAGCAACAGGAAGTTGTAGTTTGACTCACCTGCTTTTATAGTGTCTAAACCACACCCCCAGGTAAGCTCTCTTTCCTCCTACTGGTTTAGCAAAGTCAGCTGATACAGGACCCTTCACTGCACAGAACACACACTGACTTTCTTTCTTTTCTTTCTTTTCTTTCTTTTTTTTAACCCTAAATAAGACCCTTCTACTTCTAATAAAGTTATCTGTCTACTTAATCTTAACAGACACTGACTCCTGCTGAGATATACGTTTTAAATTAATATGAAAATGTAGCTTATTTTAGTTAGCTGCTTTCTGCTCTACAAGCAAGGCTAGCAACAGCTAACAGGAAGAAATAGGCTGTTGGTTAACTAGGATCTGCGGTCTATCCTGTAGGTAGGGAAATGGGCAGACTAGATGGGCCATGCGGTCCTTATATGCCATCAAAGTCTATGTTTCTGTGTTTCTCTGTTTACTTACTGAAACTGCTAAACATTCTGCACTACACTCAGCATGTGTTTCAAAAAGTGCACATTTATTTAAAACAAAAATTACCAGTGTAGTAAATGTATAAAATGCTGTCACCATGCAGTTCACCCACTAGAGCTTCATCAGTGGCATGCCTAGAGATCTAGTAGAGCCAGTTATAAAGCATTAGGATGTAATATCAGCACATCACAACTGTGGTGCTCTGGTCTGCTTTGGCGAAGGTGATGAGCACCAAGGTCTGAATAAGTTAGGATAGATTACATTTATCCAACAAGGAGAGGCAGGAGTTGTCCAATGAGTTTGATGCCCGATGGGCTTTATTTAACAACAGGGGTAGGATGACACTATCACAGGAGGGGTAAACAGAATACTAGGAAGCATGAACAGTCACTTCCTATACCACACTACTAAACAACTAAACCAGTACTGACTCTCTGAGAATGCAAGTCTTAGAATCAAGTACTGAAACTGTATGCTAAAGACAAGAAATGTTCTGAGGTGCACGTCTGCCTAGTGCCACTATACTCCACGTTATTTCTTAGAATCTTTTATAGTGTAGTAGTACAATACTCTATGTCACCTATAGTACTGACTAAGGTATTGGAATACAATGGCTACCCCTTGAAAGACCTTACAATACGGACTCTGGTCAATTACAGCAATGTCTGTGCAAAAACAATACAGAGTCCAATCGTCACTGAAGTCTTCATGTGCTCCGTTGAGTAGAGTTGGTAGCTACAGAGATCAGGATAAGGAATTTCCTATGACACTCAGACATTGGTCCCAGCACAGACCTAGCTTACACCACTGGATGGTGAGAGGTATTTTAGACAGACCATATAATTCTCTGCATAAAACCCACTCTCTCTGAGGTTGCCGGCAATAAGGAACAAGAAGAACAGGTTCCTGGGATGAGCCCACTGGAGGTCTATGGGAAGCAAACTAGATGAAGACAGCTCCCCAGCCAAAACTCACTTTGGTGCAACCAAGGATGGAAGAGAACAAGGAAGATACTTGGTGATGAACCCACTGGAGTATTACCAAGGACTGGACAATGCTGTGGCAATTCTGATGCAACCTGGAACCAGAAGAATCTGAGGTAAAAATGTATATCTGATGCAACCAGGAATCAGAAGAATCTGAGGTGAAGATGTATATTTCTGAAGTGTCAACACAGGAAACTGGAGCAAAACAATAAAACGGCGGACATGTCCCGCACTGGGCTCGTGGTGAACAACCAGGGGATGCAGACAAGGTTCTTCCAGGACAAGCACACTCTTCTGAGGGCAGCCAACTTCAGAACATCCAGATCAGGAAATAAAAGATGATACTGGAAAAGTGGAAGTGATGCACTTGGGCTTCAGCGTACTCGACTTCTAACTGAGGACAACAAAATGGTGGATGCGACTTGCATGGGTTTCAACATACTTGACTTCGGCAGGCGACAGAAACATGGTCAATGACCTTCTGGGTGGATACCTTCTGAAGAAGAGATGTTGAAGGATGTCTTCCTCCAGGTATAGACTGATTCCGTAGGAGTAGAATGGCAGACACCATGGAGCAGTATCGTTGCAGAAGATTGAGTCTATACACATATGTTGGCAGCACTAGAGCTGGCAAATATACTTTCACACTGCACCAAGAGAACTGTTCATTGCTGGGGTAATTTGCCAGGAATGGGGCAAATTACCAGAATCAGGGGCAATTGTTCTTAGCTGGGGCAATTTGCAAGGAACAGGGGTAAATTACCAGAATCCAGGGCAATTGTTCTTTTTCATGGGCAATTTGCCAGGAACAAGGCAAATTACGAAAATCTGGGGCAAATGTTATTTGCAGGGGCAAATGACCAAAGTTCCAGGGCAATTGTTCATTGCAGGGGAAAATAACCAAAGTTCCAGGGCAATTGTTCATTGCAGGGGCCAATGACCAAAATTCCGGGGCAATTGTTTGTTGCAGGAGCAAATAACCACAATCCCAGTAACAACACAGTCTTGGTACTTGACAATCAAACAACAGTTCAGATATGCATTTTCATGAATGGACAGTCACTACATAACAGTTGCGTGCTAAGCACCTTTCCTTTTCTTTGCTGTCCCTTCCCAGAAGTACAGTACTTGTGGGTCCCTTTTGTACCAGGCTCTGGCTACCCCTCTAAAACTTTTGGTTGAATGCCCTTTCCACTCTGGGCCTCTCTTGCCTTCGTAACTACTTGGCCCCTCTTAACTACAGTGGACCTACTGGCAGAGCCCCTTTGAAATGCTTGGGCTTTACGCTGCCCCTTTAACCACTGTGGGCCTAACATTGCTTCTTTAATGTGGTGCCTTTGCTACCCCTTTCTAGTAATGGGGCCCTTCTGCTGCTCCCCTTAATGTTGGGGCCTTTGTTACTCCTTTATCATAGCAGGCCAAAGGCTGCCCTTTTAGAGCTGGGACCCTTCTAGGCACTCTGAGACTGAGTGCTTTCTCAAGCTTTCTGGCTATCTTGCACCTTTTATTGCCTGGGGCCCGACGTTGCCCTTTTTATTACCGTGGGCCTGACATTTCCCCTTTTAGATCTATGGGCCTACTCAAGACCTCCCTGTCAGAGATCTGGCTGGCCCGCCCCAATCCACCCCTTTATAAATATTTGAATTAGTCCCCCTATGGGCCTCAATGGCTGGTTCCTCCCCATGGGCATTGCTGCACACAGAATATTTAAATTTATCAGCTAGTACTCACTCCCAGTCCTCTGATGGTGCTTTGAGCACCCAAACAATTGAAACTTTTTTTTATTCAGTTTAGACATTCAGCACTCTTCACTGTGCTGCCACATTACTCACCACCCTGGCCCGGGGTGAAGGTGCTTCAGTCAGGTATCCTGTGACATAGGCAACTGCGATTGGGTGCCTATAAAAATGGAAACTCAATCAAGGTGCCTGTCATTGGGGTGACCCAGAAGGGAAGGTGACTAGATGGGGGGTTTCACGCATATAACGGCAGGATGTCGCTACATGCATATGCATGCAGGGAGGGAGCAAGCATGCTGAGCGGGGGCAAGCCACTCAGCGAGGAGTGGGGAGGGAGGGTTGTGAGTGGTGGTGCCATGGCAAACTGCCAAGCTGCTCCCAAGGCATGGTGGGTGGGTTCAGGGCTGGGCTGCACATAGGTGCTAGGTTCAGGTCTGGGTGCAGGTACCTTTGTTGCACCCGCCCGAAATGTTATCTTTTTATATTGCCCCCCGACATGCACCCCCTGGAGTTTAGAATCTTTCAGTAGGGGGGTTTGGGGGCACATTACTACATGAACAAGTAATCGGGACTGTTCTCGGTGCCCTTTGCTGTGCACCAAGGAGTACATTGCCAAAATTTATTTTTGGCGATGTACATTCGCCCTAATGGAGATTGCTATTCTGTGATCGCAATTATCACATAAATCCCTTCAGTCAGAAGGAGGGAGATTCTCACTGGCAGTGGAAGGGAACAGCTCACAGGGGAGGCAGGCAATGTGGAAGACAGCAGGGGGCCTTTTGAGGGCTGACGGGTCTGGAGACTGGGTCGATGATGTGGCTTTTC
Source organism: Neoceratodus forsteri (assembly GCA_016271365.2). NCBI lineage: Eukaryota > Metazoa > Chordata > Ceratodontiformes > Ceratodontidae > Neoceratodus > Neoceratodus forsteri. The sequence goes on from CM057454.1 coordinate 204,826,621, forward strand.
TCTGCCGCCAACGAGGAACTAGAAAACACAGAGAAACAAAAAAAATAAATGGTTCTAAACAGAGCCCACACCACCACAGGGGACCAGGATTTTCAGTAGCAAAACCCATTGGACTCGATTGCAAATGGAACAGGATCAGCAGCAGATATCAGGAATCTTACACTGGCTGGAGGAGGGGAACCAACGCAGAGTCAATGGGATGGCTTCAACCACCAGATAAGCCCCTTGTCTCTGTTGCACTTTCTAGATCCCTCTCTTTCCATAGCCCAGCATGATCTATTTGGGAAAATGGTTATCTGTACTTGAAAAGGCACTCAGGGTTCCTAGTTCCAGAACCCTGAGCCCATGCGACATCCAAAGACCAGGAATTCAAACTGGACACCACGCACCGGCCAGGAACAGCTGTCCCAGTGCACGGATGCCCACTCTCATGCTGCCTGCTCTTGGGGGGCTGGTGGAATGGAACAGGCAGGTAGCAGAGAGAAAAAAGGAGAAAAAAACAACTTCTTGTTTTCTTTTAAACACAGTGCTATGCCTGACAATTCTCTGGGGGACTCTACAAGGGGTCCCCAGAACACCACACCCCATCTGCCCCACAACACTGCAGGGACCCCAGGGCAGTCTAAACCCCTCTAATTTTGTACTGTGATGCCCCATTCCTTTACCCCCTTACTTTGGAGCACTACACAACAATTTCATTTCAAAGCTTAGAAATGTCTATACGTTAGTTCTGATCTAGTACAAGATATGAAAGTGACACAGTGCAAAAATATCTAGTACAAAAGGTACATATTACATTGTGCAACACTGTTATATTAAAAGAAATGTAATCTGCAGTGAGAGGTCAAAATGTGGCCCTAGCGGAGCTCAAACATAGTAGCTCCTGAATTTCATTTATGAGCTTATATTTTGCCCTCTTTAGGGTTCGATATTATGATCCCCTGCTATTGTATGGTATTAAGCTCTCTGAAGTTGAGGAGTCTTTGTTGACAGATACCTTTAAACAAATTAACCTTACATTGTTAAAAATCACTAGAACCTGACTTGTACCACATACTGTATATCAGAAATTTAGCAACAATTACAATTTCCATGCTCTCTTATTTTTGTCCCCGTGCCATGGAGAATAGACAGAAATGGAACCCCACACCTGTCATGGTACATTGGGTCAGCTATGATCACCTATACTTCAAAATATTTTTGGTTCTTTGAGCCATATTGTGGATCAAAATCAGCTGACTGGTGCCTGAGACAAAAGGGAGAGTCACCTAGAAAAAAAACCCAGAGAAAAAGAAAGGGTTCAAAAACAGAACCATATTAGTCATACAGTTATATCTAACAGAGTTATTGGATAAAACTTTAAATACACAAGCATTTCACAGCATAACCATAATACAAACTGCCTAGTGGTAATTCCAATTTAAACTGTTAATCCAGATATTAATTCACTTTAATAGTGTTGTATCAACTTTACACCTAAAATAGCCTATGAGGCTTGTTAGATGTTGGGGGGGGGGTTATTTTATGGTCAACAAAGCAGTAAAGTGGTAGTAGGGATTTCAAATTATTTCAGGGGAAGATTATCAAGTCCCACTCCTCAATGAGTTACTTGTGTTTAAGACAGCCCAGGACAAAAATCTACCTACTCTCTTTCTGTAATACCCTCCTCATCTGTCCTCACCACACCTAGGAGGTGGAACCTATTCCACCCCAACACATTTAAGATTAGGATCAGAGCTGTGGTGAGTTTTAAAATGGGCTCCCACTAGTTTTCCCTCATTTCCTTTCAGGATGCTCTTCACCTCCTACTGAAGTTTTTCCTTCGAGGGATGAATGGTTCTCCCGATGTAGATCTTGCTGCAACCACACTGCAGGGCACGAGTAACAACAAATGAGGTTGTACAATTTATAAATTCCATGACCTCCACTTTTTTCCCCTCAATTGTAGTTACAGTTTTCCCTTACATTTTTTTTTCTGGTATTTAGTTCGTAAGCGAAGTTAAGATTTATTCAATACACTTTTAACATTTTTATGCTTCAGTTTTAAATGACCCTTGTGGTTTCCCTTTCTTTAGCTTGATGGAAAAAACTAAAGTAGAAGTTCAAAATGAGAATTAAAATTGGTAAGAAAAACCAATTAAGTTTATGTGGCATTTTATAAAAGACCCTAATATCAAAATCAAGCTCTTGAGGCAATGTTTAATAGATTGCATTATCAAAAAAAAATGTTTATATGTTAATATGTCCATCCAATATCACTGAGGAAAAATATTTTGCTATTTCTGTTTGCCAGAACTCTTAAATGTATTAGCTTGAAAGTGACATATTTTCTTCCTTTTTTTATTACCACATATTTTACCATAAGTACAAATATCATAACTTGAAGCATTAATCCCCTCTTTAGTATTGTGCTGCTGTATTCTTAGATCATTACATTACATAAATCAAAAGTTTATTCTTATTGCCATGCTATTGCTACAGGGCTCTAAATCTTTAAGAATTGCATACTTCATATGACTAGGGATTCCCATGTGAGTATGCACACAAGCCCAGCAGTGAGCCATGGAGATTAAATATGAAATGAATATAACCAAAACTGGGATGCATATTAAAAATGAAAGCACTGGCAAAGCACTTATTTTATGTTGTTTAATAAGGGTTTATTCGTGACATTTTTTAAAAGGCAGACGTGGATTCATACCATGAGGCTGGATTACTTTGCTTTATTTATTTAGTTTGCTGTACTGGCTCAGCATTTCTTCAATAGGTCACAAAGAACTACTGAATTCAATATGGAATAGTTCTTAAAGGCATTTAATTAAAGGAGCATGTCACTCTAAAATGACTTTGTTTTAATTAAATAGCAAACAATCAAACTGATTGTAATAGTACCTTCAGTATACACTGCATTTATCTATTTATTATGTATGTATTTATGTGGATTTTGATAACTGAGTGGACCCACTGAGATAGCATGTCCCTTTCTCAGATGTGATCCTAGTTAATTATATTCTGCATACATACACTATGAAATATTGCACATTAATTATGTACAGTGTACATATAATAGTAAATATTGCACATGAAGTCACTTGAAAAAGGGATAAAACAGCATCACGGGTCACTTATGCATATTTGGTGTAGACTAGTGCCTGTAGAAATACAATGCATGAAGTAGAGACATTGCATTGGTCCAACACAATAGATATCTTTCATAGGTTATATACATACACAGATAGAAATGAAAACAATGAGTTTAAGCTTCATGAGTCAAAATATTGCCCATTGTAAAACTAAGAAGAACAACAGGCTCAAACAGAAAAGGCAACAAGTGCCAGAGTGCCTTAAGGATGGGTTAATAGAGTGTACCTCAGTGGTTAAATATGCAGTGATTTGCCACTGCCAGATAAACATTTAACTTGTTAATAAATGATTTAAGTGTGGAACAGTTTAGTATCTCACTTGAAAGATTGTACCATAGAGAGGGGGTGGTGATGGAGAAGGCTCACCTACCAAAAGCAGAGATCACTTTTGGGATTTCAAGCAGTGGGCTGGAAGTAGAGTTGAGGTGTCTAGAATGCTATTTGAGCTTGAGGATGGCTTCAAGACAGGGTGGGGTGAAGACTTTGAAAACTTGAAGGCTAAGCAGAGTAGGAGGAACTCCATGCATGTGGTAAAAGAAGGCCACCCCAGGATGGTGAGTACATCACAGTGATGTTCCCTAGGTGGGACACCAACTACAAAGTGACCAACCTTGTTATGAAGGCAATTGAGCTTGCTATGTTCCATGCCCTAAAGGTTTGTAAAACAGGGGCATGATGCAGAAGAACTTACTATTTGCTGCAGCTTGTTGGGTATTTCTAGAAAGGTAGGAGAAGAGTCTATACAATAGGCCAAGCTTCTGATGTATCTTTCTGGACACAGTACCCACATGGGCAACATAAGACAGATCATTGCCAAGCATTGCCTGTAGGTACTTCATGGAGCTCACCACTTCCAGATGAGCCCCCACCCATGGTAGCCAATTCAAGTACAATAATACTTTGAGCACCCAACCTTCTGGGACCAAAGAGCATGGCTTTTATTTTTCTGACATTTAATATCAACTTGTTATGCAGCTAGCAGGACTAGAACAATCTGAAGTTGCTCCCCAATTCAGAATTAATCCAACTGATATCTGCAGAGGACCTGTAGAGGACAGTGTCATCTGCAGAGAGATGCATGGAGGACCCCCGCAATCATCAGGCATATCATTAATGAATAGTGAGAAAAGAAGAGGACTCATAATAGACCCTTATGGCACATCATTTGTGGTTAAACAGGTAGTGACTGAACCAGCAGTAAGTCATGTCATCTAACCCAGTAACTCTAAACTTTTTCCAGCAGAAGTGTGTGATTCACCAGGTCAAAGGTCTTGTCGAGGTCTATAAAAAGTGTACCAGTGGCCATGCCGTGATCAGCTGCTTCTAAGATGTTGGTTGTTAACCTCACCAGGGCAGGATCTGTGACATATTTTTTTTCTGAATCCCATGTTAGCAGCAAGTGTGGGTGTGGTTTAGTTGAAGGTATTCTTGCAGTTGACTATACACTAGTGTCTCTTGTATTTTTACTAGAGCACATACTGTAATAGGGAGATGGGCCTGTGGATTTTAGTGAATTCTTTCAACCCACCTTTGTGCATAGTGACCACAATGACAGTTTTCCATTTCTCCAGGATGGTACACAGGAGAAGGGATTTATTTATAAGGAGTGTTAGGGAAGTGGCACTCACCAGTGCCGCCATTCTTAGGAACAGAGGTTCAAGAGTGTCATATTCAGTGGAACCCTCAGTTTTTATCTGACACAATTGCAGGAGCACTTCCTTCCTAGTAACTGATCTGAAATGAAACTTGGGTTGATTCACCTGAGTCAATAGTTGTGAAGGACATAGAGACTCTTGGGGGTTATATTGGAATGGGACTTAAATCTATCCTGGTCTGTATAAAATGTAGTGAAGAAGATGCCATGGTGTTGGGATCAGCTATTATTTGACTGCCAATGATGCTATCATGAGTGGATGGGCTGGGCCATTCTTTTAGCAGAACATGTATCTGTGCCCCCCAATTTTTAGGGTCAGATTGGTTTTTGACCTGGAGGTTCTGAAGATATTTACTTTTGGCACTTTTAAGTTTAGCCCTACAAACATTTCTTAGACTCCTGTAGGCATGCCAGCCAGATATTAAACCAGATGTTTTTGTATTGCTCCAAGGCTTTGTCTCTGTGTCTCATGGAAGTGCATCAGTCACTACCAATCCACCCAGAACAGTGACCTTTAGCCCTTCATTGTTTTATGGGGCATGCTTATTGATGATGCTGGTAAAGTTGTTGAAAAATAACTCATTCGTATTGTCAACATTGTGGAGATCACATATGGGACACAGTTCACATCCTTAAGGTTAGTTAAAAAGGAGTTCTCATCAGAATTTAAGAGGTCATGGGGGTGGGTTTGGAACATTATTTTTCCAGGTACAGAGCACAGAGGAGTGATCACTTAATGAGTCTGGGAGTATTCCAGTCACTCTGATTCCATCTGGTCTATTTACTAGAATCCAGTCCAGCAGTAAATGGTTGCCAGTTTTATTTTATGTCCTGGCAGGTTCCCCAATAATCTGAGAGAGTTGCAGGGCTGATAGAACTAATTTGCTCCCTTTGTGACTATTATTCAACCAACTGATATTATCATCTCTCACCAGAATTAATTCATCTATCGACTTTTCAGTTAGGTAGACAGTCTTTCATTGGGTAACCAGGGACGTGGCTCACAGAAGAGTAGTGGATGTGGCCTACCTGGATTTTAGTGAGGTTTCAACACTGTTCCACATGGAAGACTGGTGAGCAAGCTGTGCAGCTTAAGAGTGGGTGCAAAAGTAATAAAATGGGTAAGAAGGTGCTAAGTAACAGGACTCAGACGGTGGTGGTAAATGGTGCTCACTCTGAAGAAGGCAAGGTGACCAGTGCAGTGCTGCGAGGGCAGAACTATGTACAGTCCTCTTCAATCTCTTTATTAGAGACATTGCAGGAGGGCTGGATGGAAAAGTATGCTTGTTCATGGATGACACAAAAAGCTGGAACAGAATGGACACAGTTGGGGGTGGTGGAGGGACTATCTGAGAAAAGCTGGAAGAGTGGTCAAGGTTTGGCAACTGGGTTTCAATGCAAAAAAGTGCAAAATCATGCAGCTGAGGCACAGAAACCCAGGGGCAACATACTGATTGTGCGGGGAGGTATTGGCAACCACAAAACAGTAAAGGGACCTAAGGGGTAATCATTTCCAATGACCAGAAGGTAGAAAAGTAGTGTGATAAGGCAGTGGGGAAAGCTAGTAGGATGCTCGAGTACATAAGGAGGGGTGTCACCAGCAGAAAGAGTGAGGTAGTGTTACCCCTGTATAGATCAATGGTGAAGCCTCATCATGAGTACTGTGTCCAGTTCTGAAGGCCCCATCTCTGGAAGGACATAGGTAGGGTGGAGGCTGTACAGAAGAGGGCAATCAAAATGGTGAAAAACCTGCATCAAAAGCCCTATGAGGAAAGACTCAAGGAATAGCCCTATGGGGAAAGACTCAAGGAATTTAATATGTACTCTCTAGAGGAAATAAAGGAAAGGGGGGGACATGATAGAAACATTCAAATACCTCACAGGTATTAATAAGGTACATGACGGTAGCATTTTACAAAGAAAAAGTTGCTCAAGGACAAGGAGTCACGTTATGCTCATAATCCTCACCAGCCCTGTTGATCATTGAATTTATCTCTAACTCATACCTTGCCCCAGCACTGTATCTGGGTGTACCTTCCACGTAAATGTAAAAACTGTAAAAATTGTCTTTTCTCCTGTTTTTGTACCTGAATGTATTCGTCTGAACCAATTACTGTATCAATGTACCTGTTGTACCCTTTTGTACTCTCCCGGGTCGTTCCTGAAAATAGGCATAAAACTTGTCTAGTGTACTTACCCGGTAAACAAAAACTAAATAAATAAATGAAGCTGGAGGTGAGGAGACTCAGAGGAGATGTGAGGAAATACTTCTTCACGGAAAGGGTGGTGTATGCCTGGAACAGCCTCCCCGTGGAGGTGGTGGATGCTAAAATGATAACAGGACTTAAGTATGCATGGGATAGAGACAAGAGGACCTTAGAAATAAGGCAAGGGGCGGAAAGACTGGAGATCTAGTAGGGTCTGCAGTGGCACTGTAATAGGGAAAATAGGGCAGACTAGGTGGGCCAAGAGGTCCTTATCTGCCTACAGCTTCTATGTTTGTATGTTGTGGAGGAAAGGGCAGACAGTGAAACACTTGGGGGATTTTAGATACAGCCAATTTGAAGAGTTCTAGCCCCTCTCAGGGTTAAGGACATGAAGATGGCTTCACAGGGCAACTGTTCAAGGGCAGAGAAGGTGACTTCATGGGCACTAAGGGGTGACCTTATCATTTAAAACCATCTTACAACACAGTGACTATGAGGAATGATGAAATCATCTCGGGATGTTCAAACACAGGGGAGGAGTGCAAGTGGGACATAGTTATATTGTTAAAAATCTGACATGTTACTGATAACATTAATCAGAGATATATACAGGCATTTCAGTTGGTAAACAGATGTAAGATCTGGGAAGCATAATCTAAGATTAAAAGACGGGAGGATATTGGGAAACATACAGACACACTTGTTTTACTCAGACATTAGTGAGATTGTAGAATAAGTTGAACAGAAGGAATAGCAGGCAGAAAAAGCAATTATCCTAGAGGCCATTAAAGTAAAACTAGATGACTTTCTATTGGATAACATAACAAGATATGACAGTCTATGGCATATGGGGATAAGGTGATAGAGTCATTCAGGTTTCACTGAATAAGAAACATAGGAGGTGATAGCAGATAAGGACCGTGTGGCCCACCTAGTCTGCCCTTTTTCTCTACCTAATGCAATACCGCAGACCCTAGTTGATCTGCACCTTACCCTCTCTTCTCTATTGCAAGAGTACTCTCATGTCTATCCCATGCATTCTTGAATTTCCCTCGCTGTTTTTGCCCCCACCACCTCTGCAGGGAGGCTGATCCAAGCATCCTCTACTCTTTCTGTGAAAAAGTACTTCCTCACTTTGCCACTGAGCCTACATCCCCTCTAGCCTAATATCCTGTCCCTTTGTTCTTGTATGCCTTCTTTTCTGAAAGATGCTATTCTCCTGTACCTTGTTATACCCCTGCAGCACTCGAATGTCTCCATCATATCCCCCTCACTCTCCTCTCCTCCAGGGAATACATATTGAGGTCCTCTAGTCTTTACTCATATGACGTTTGGTGCAGTCCTTGCATGATTTTTGTTGCCCTTCTGTGCACTGCCATTATTTTGTCTATGTCTGTCTGGAGATGAGGCCTCCATAACTGGACACAGTACTCCAGGTGAGGTCTGACTAGTGATTTGTGCAGTGGCATAACCACCTCCTTTTTTCTGCAGGTGATACCTCTCCCTATGCACACCAGCATCACACTGGCTATCCCCACTGCCTTATCAAATTGTTTAGCTACCTTTAGGTCATCAGATATGATTACCCCAGGTTCATTTCTTGATTGGTAGCTGTCAGTACCTCTCCCACCATCTTATCCTCCTCCCTTCCTCCCTTGGATTTCTGTGACCCAATGAATGATTTTGCATTTCTTTGCATTTACTCTTAGCTGCCACACTCTCAATCACTCCTCAAGCATATTTAGGTGCTTTCTCATTTTTTTCACCCCCTCCCTGGAATGTCAACCCTGTTGCAGATCTTTGTGTTGTCTACAAAGAGGCATATCTTCCCCTACAGCTCCACTGCAATTTTTCTTAGGAAGACATTAAAGAGGATTTGCCCCAGCACTGATCCATGTGGCACCCCACTAGTCACCCCCCTCTCCTCAGATTGAATGCCATTTACCACCACCCTCTGTGTCCTGTCACTCAACCAGTTTCTGACCCAGTTTACCACCATGTGGCCCACTCCCAGGCTGCCCAACTTATTTACCAACCTCCAATGTGGGACGGTGTCAAAGGCCTTGTTGATATCTAGCTAGGCCATATCCACTGTCCCTCCCCGGTCACCCAGTCAAGGAAATCTATCAGATTTGTTTGTCAAGACCTTCCCACTGTGAATCCATGCTGCCTCATATCCTGTGTTATGGTGGATTTAAGAAATATCACAATTCTTTTCTTTAGCATTGACTCTATTAAAATAAAGTAGTGTGTCTGGTAGGCAATGACAGGTGTGCTGGGCCTTTTAGCCTATTCCTCTCATCAGAGTCAAGACCTATAACAAAGAGAACAGTGTGGTACTACTTTTTCTATATTAATGTACAGTTCTAAACCACATGTCCACTGAAATACTGACACCACAAATCTTAATTTGTAGTCAATGTGTTTTACTCAGTGTCAAAATAATACAAAGACAGTAAAAAGAAAAAGGAAAAATTGTATTTACAGGGACATTTTAAACTGCGGAACAGTTTTTATGAACAAGGATACTTAACCATAAGAATACTGTATATAGCCAGTGAAAGGATCACTAAAGATGATAGCAAAGACATGTGCAAAAGAGAAGTGTGTGTGTTGGGGTAATGTAGACTAGGGAAAACTGACTGCATAATAAACATTTGAGCGTCTCTTAGGCCTTGTTCAGACTGTGGGGTTTAAAATGGTTTAAGGCACTTAAACCGTTTTAAGCCCCTGTAGCTCTGTTCATGTATGTACCTAACTCTGTATTTAGTCCTTTTTTAAAAAGTGCGCTTAAACCCTGATAAGACCTAGGCTTAAACACAGTTTTTAAAATGTTACCAGAGTTATTTCTTTTTTACCGATAGTGCAGATGGTCACTCACAGTCCTCCTCCATGAAGCACAATGTCAGTGCATGAAACCAGTTTAGTTTAACCCCAAGTTGGGAGACAGTAATACAGATTTTGTAATCCATTTTTTAAAATGGCTTAAAACATGCTTGCGATACTGCAGACGCTACAGCATGACAAGTCTTAGTCCATCTTTACAAACATTTTAAATTACCATGTTGTAGTCTGAACATGGTCTAAGGTCCTTTGTTAATCTAACACATCTACTCCTTTGTGATAGTTGTGTGATACCATACGTGTGTATCCAGTGTTGCTCTGTATCTGCAAACTCAATCTTCGATATTCTGAATGTATACGAGGGCAGCATGCTCCAGTTTATGATGGCCAGGTCATTTAACATGCTCTGCCACAGATGTGTATATGGTGTAGATAATTTTATATCTATGGCTGTTAAATCATTTTCTAAGGCTATATTGTGTTTGCCCTATATATTATTTTTTCACTGTTTACAGGTAAATTAGGCAGATTACCTGCATTGTTCTTTGATCCTGTAAATGACTCCTGTTGCCTGGCTTTAACAGGGATTCTGATTCCTTTATGTACTTGGAAGTAGCACATCTTCTTGAACCTCACTGGAAACATCCCACCATAATCTCACATAATCAAAATTGCTCCATTAAAGGAAGGAAGACTACATCCAACATATGGGCAACTATAAACATTGTAGACAATGCTAACAGTTAGAGCTCTATTCTTTTCTTGTTAGATAAGGAAAAGGCATTCAACATGAGCCTATCATTGAAAGTATATGCAAATCATCTTGAAATAATTTAGAGTTTCTACTTAACGCCGGAATGTATGGTGCCAAATGGCCTCTCATACAATCTGCAAAAGCTGAAAATAGAAGAAAAAGATACATGTTTATTTCCTTGATGCCATGCTTATGTTGCATATACTTGCCGTGATACTTTGCATTATTGGGGTAGGTGTCATTTTCTATTTCTTTGAAACTTGGCTTTATTGCAAATGCCTTTCATAGTTGATCCTTGCCACTGGACTTTTATACTGAGGTTCTTAGTTTTTTCAATTGCTGTCCTATTTTGGGCTCACCGTGACCTAGAGCTGGTTCCTTCTTGCCCTGGTCTGAGATACAGGTGAGGCACACTGATGTGTACTGAAAAGGATGAAGCATATGTCTGCCTTCTGTTTTAAGCCTTTGAGAAAGCTTCGGTTTTTACAAAAAAATGGGTTCAGTATGACAGTCCAGCAGGGATGATCTGTCACTAGTCTGAACACAATAAAGTGGATTTGTCTCACTGTTAGTGTTGCTCAGCTAGTGCTTTTGTGGATCTGACTATCCTCCATTTGATAGTGCTGGTATCCTACCTAGGATCCGATGAATGGATCTGGTGATTGGATCCAGTGGTTGGATCCATTAGATCCCACCTTGGATAGTTGGATCTGATAGAGCCAATTGGATCCCTGGTCAGATCCATTGGACATCTCGGATACTTACAGTGGATCCTGGGAGGTCACATCCTTGGTCGGGTGTCTATGCCATCTGAGGCTATCCAGTATCTGACCAAAATGATGGTATCTGATGGTATCCGAAATTTGTAGGATACTATCCAAGAAACACTACTCACAGTATCTTTTGTATGTAGAGTCATTTTTTTGTGGTGTGAAAGTGCTCAGTTTCCTTATAGTGAGTCCTGTTTTCAGCCTTTACAGATTGGGAGAGAGGTTGTTTGGCACCATACACTACTGCTGAAAGCAAAACCAGTCTAACTTATTTCTTAACAATTTGCATTTACCATGAAGCCTGCAGCATGCAATGCAATACTACAGAATTCTGCAGTACTATTTCTTCAGGAAACAAGTTAATACATTTTGTTTTGCAGGAACCTGTGACACTGCATGGCATACTAATGAGACTCCACTGTACTTCTCCTGATGGTTTGCCTTGTTAGGGTATATGTAATTTTGCATTTCTTTGAAACTTGGCTTGCTTGACATGTTCTTCCAGGGCAACCCTTGGTTCTGTGCATTTGTACTGAGGTTCTTTGTCTTTCAAATAAGATAATGGTATATACTGCCAGAAGTACCTCTGTGCTTTGGGACAATATAACAATTCCTGTCCACAGCACAGGGTCATAATGTCACCACCAAAAGCAGCACAGTAATAAATGCTGCAAGCAAAATGCTGTATTCAACATGACATCAGACAAAACCAGACTTTGAGGATCGCAGCCTAGTGCATTAACCACTACACTATGCCCAATGCTACCTAGCAAGACTGTGGTTAGACCCATATGTGACAATAACTGATCCCAGACCAGTTCAGCTGGAAGGAGAAACTGGTCTCAGACCAGATGTCATGGAAACTGGTCTAAGACCAGGTAGCTCTGAAACTGGTCTCAGATCAGTCTGGTCCCAGATCAGCCATCAGGGGAACAATCTTCCTACACTGAAAAAGTGCATTACTGTTTAAAGAGAAATGTTGTGGGGTTTGGGACTTGGTCTCCTTTTCAGAGTGTTATAAATCAAAGTATGTTAGATTTAGAGCTAATGGCCACAAGTACAGTAGGAAGAACGTTTAAAGTGATTTTCTGATTTCTGGTGGCAAAAATACACAGTTGGAATCAGTAGAACTCAGTTACACAAAATTTCTTCAAAAATATGAATGTCAGGGTATTTAACTTTTTTATAATTGAAGGCATTCTGTATGAAAAGAGCTCTTGGCTCATTAGACAATTTTGTTCCAGCTGTTCTTCCTGTCTTGGAGCCACAGTACTCTTCTTGCAACATATAAACATAGAATTTGCTGGGAAATAAGTACCGCTTGGCCCACCTAAGTCTTCCCATTTTCCCTGCCTATAGTAACACCACAGATTCTGCTTGATCTTTGGACCATTCAGCCCCACTTCCATTTCCCTAAGATTCCCTTATGCCTATCCCATGCATTATTGAAGTCCACCACAGACTACACCTCCACCACTTCCATTGGAAGACTGTTCAAGAAATCCAGCACTCTTTCTGTGAAGCAATGCTTCCTCACATTTCTCCTGAATCTACTCCATTCAGCTTCTTATTATGCCCCCTTGTCCTTCAGCATCTTTGTTCTGAAAAAAAAATGCTTCCCTCTTGTATATGGTTGACCCCATGAGATATTTAAATGTCTCTATTATATCCCCCTTCCTCTCCTCTCCTTTCCTCTCCTCTCCTCTCCTCTCTTCCAAGGTGTACATATATAGGTCCTTTAATCTCTCCTTGTTGGGCTTCTGGTGCAGACCTGCACCATTTTAGTTGCCTTCCTCTGGAACGCATCTACTCTACGTCCTTTCTGAGATGTAGTTTCCAGAACTGAACAAAGTACTCAAGACGGGGTCTTACCAGTGATCTATACAGCAGCAACACCACCTCCCTCTTTCTGCTGGTGAAACCCCTTCCCTATCTACCCCAGCATCCCACTTGCTCTCCCAACTCTCTTGTCATAGGGGCAGGGCAGCAAGATGGCTGTGCTGCTGCCCTACTCCACACCTGAGCTGTGCATCTGAGCTTTGTATTTTTATTCTGCAATGTTTTATCCTTTTTCATTTTAACATTTTTGTAGTTTGTTTGATACTGGCTTTTTTAAGGCAACTGGTGGCTCTTAAGTCCTCAATTTGAGTGCCTTCAAATTAAATGTTGGCTTCCTAAATCCCTTAAACCTGCGAATACCAGGAAAATAAAAAAAAAAAGGGAAATCAAAAGATTAAGAAGCCTGGTAGTATATAATATATATGAAAAACTTTTTGGCCCAGTAATAGGGTAAAATGCAGTCCCAGATTATGGCTGCCCAGAAGAAGTCCTGTTGTGACAGTGCCACAGAGGTGACATTCAGAGCTGGAGTACGCCAGCAGCAGGTGTCTGTTTTGGACTAAAAATGGCTGTTCTATGAAGTTTTATGAGGATTTTGCACAACGGTTCATTATTATACACATTTCTATCTTCCCACAGGTATGCTAACCTTGCCTAGGGGAGTGGGGACTGAATATTAAGTGTTGATATTATTTACTTCACTCAGACAGCAATTTTATTCATTTATTTGCAGGTACAGTATATGTATGAAACCCTAGAACAGGCAAAGGAAAACTTAACCTGAGGACAAACAGAAAAGATGGTAAAGCTGCTGATGCCAGAAATGCCCGAATACAAAGAATCTCAAGCTATTTATTCATTTAGATTTTGGTGACTGCGTAGGCACACTGAGATCAGAAGTCCCTTTTTCAGGGGCAACCCGGAATTAGTTACAGCAGATTACATACATTGGAATCAATATACAGTAGTTACAGTTGATACATACAATGGAATAGGTATTAAGCATTTAACAGGGAAACAGCAGGCTCGCAAAGTGTTAAACAGGTGCACAGTACATTTGACAATTTTGTGTAAGAGTTTCATGGGAGAAATAGAAATGGCAATAGTAGTGAGGCATGACAAACATGACAACAAGCCCAGGCAGGGGGCTAGCGATTACAACCACAGAGACTAAGTTCCTGAAGGTACACTTTAAGGCCCAACTTAAATCCTTGGAGAGTAAGCTTGTCAACCAGACTTGCTGGGAGGGCATTCCATAAGTGCAGAGCAGCATACTGAAAAGATCACTTGCCTTGGTTAGTGTGAACCCGAGGGATGTCGAGGGGACGGCCTGCAGAGGATCGCATGTCATGGCACTGTACTTTAGGAGTGAGCAGCCCACTCAGATGGGGAGGAGGGCCAAAAGTGGTGAATTTAAAGGCCAAACAAATGGAGGAATAGGCCAACTTGTGCCATATGGTGGGCCATTAGAGCTCCGCAAGGACCTCACAGTGGTGCCTCCTGGGGGAGGAGTTGATAGCAAAGCGTGCCATCCTGTGGTATAGCATGGTAAGTTTGCTTAGTTCCTTCTTCTGGAGGAACTGTTACAGGGGGTCCATATATAGGATGGAGGGGAGAAGGGTGCAATTGGCTACAGCCCACCATGCCTCACCAGAAAGAGAGTTACCCAGCCAGTAGAGGAGTCCAAGCCTCTGGTGGATGGATCTAGTTATGGAGTCAATGTGGGGTTTGTAGGACAGCTCCTGGTCAAGGAGGATCCCAAGGTACTTAATCCTGTCGATGACCTCAACTCTCTTTCCTTGGGCTGTGTTGAGCTAGAGTAGTTCGCATCTGTCAGTACCCAGGCATCTGGTCCCAAACAGAACAGCCTTAGTTTTATCTTCATTCAGCACAAGTAAGTTGGAGGAGAACCAGGCTTCAAAAGCAGACAGACTGGCCTGCAGTTTGGCAGAGATGACACTAGGTAGCGGGTCACTACAGTAGACAACAGTGTCGTCCACATAAAGGATGAGGTTGCTCAGCCCACAGACACCCTCAATGTCATTGATAAAAAGGGTGAATAGCAGGGGACCCGGGATCGAGCCCTGGGTACCCCAGAGACCACAGTCTGGTGTTGGATTCTGCTCCTCTCCAACAAACTTTTTGGGTTCAATTGATCAGGTAGCTCTCGAACCAGGAGAGTGAGTGCACATCCAGTCCTAGTCGGTGAAGTTTGGAAAGAAGAAGTTTGTGGCTGACCAAGTCAAATGCTTGGACAGGTCGATGAATAGAGCCCCCATCGGGGAGCCCTGGTCCATGGCATTGAGGATGTCAGATGTGAGGCAGATAAGGGCAGTGTCGGTGCCATGACCTTTCCTAAATCCATGTTGTACATCAGCTAGGAGGAGGTGCTGCTCAAGATAATCCTGCAGTTGATTGTATACCAATCTCTCCTGAACTTTCCCAAGAGGGTAGAGTATGGCGATAGGCCTATAGTTCCCCACTTTGTCCCTGGGTCCTTTTTTATGGACAGGGACAATGGTCACTACCTTCCATTTTCTTGGGACAGTTCTTTTGAGGAGGGACCTGTTGATGAGCAAGGTGACAGGGTAGGCGATTGCAGGGAAGTGGCCCTCAGCAGCCTAGGTTGAAGCAGGTCATGTCCCGGGGAGGAGTTAGGGTTTATTTTGAGTAAAAGGGGAAGTACATCTGTAGGTTTGACCAGTTTCAGGTGGAACTGAGGCCGAAGAAGCTCCCAATCCACACTGCTGTTGTAGGGAATCCCTGAGAGGACGGGGGAGAGAGTCCACCTGGGCTGGAGAAGGAAGCACAGAAGGCCTCTGCTACTGGAGTGGGGTCATTGGTCAAAGTATTCCCAACCAGGATTGCACCATCTTGTGCATTAGAGGCACCCTTGAGAAGCATGTTAATGTGACCCCAGAATTTCTTGGGGTCACATAAGTGACTAGTCTGGAGAACACGCAGGTACTTGGACTTTGCATGTTTGGAAGCTTTCTTGCACTGGTTCCCCAGCTCCCTGTACTTCTCCTAGTCAGATCTACTGCCTGAGGATTTGAAAAGTCCCCAGACTCTGTCACAGAGCAGCATACTTTGCTTGAGGCCAGGTCTAAACCATTTGTGGCACTTACGCTGTACCCTTAGTTTCTTTTGCGGGGCATGCAAATTAGCCATGGACAGAAATGAGTTGGTAAAGTAGTCAAGTGCCTCATCCAGTGTGGGGAAGAAGACTAAAGGATCCCAGTCCATGGCTCGCAAGTCAGAGCAGAAGTTTGCTAGTACTAGCCTGCTAAAGATCCTGGCTTCTATTACCCTAGCAGCAAGTTTAGGGGGCTTATTAGACCAGGTAAAGAAAATTGGTGAGTGATCACTCAAAGAGTCTGCCATGATCTCAGCTGTCAATATCCGGTCCAGGCAGGAGACTAGTGCCCAGAAGAGTAAAGAATGATTGCCAGACTTAGCATTATGCCTAGTAGGCAGGTCAATGACTTGGGTCAGGGTGGAGTCCAGCATAGGATTCCTGCTAATGGAAGTCCCCAGGGCAAGCCAGTTCAGACTGAAATCCCCAAGGAGAATCATCTCCCCAAGGGGTGCTCCAACAAGGCATGGGTTAGAGATTCAGGGGAAGAGGCAGCTGATTGGGGCAGGAGGTAGGCACACCCTATGCACAAGGGTTTGGTGTCTCCAAAGAGCACTTTAACAAATAAGATTTCACTTACCGAGTCACAAAGGTGAGGGTGATCAAGCTGCATAGCATGTACGATTGTGCTGATGTAGATGAGAACCCCACTACCTTTTTTCCCTACTCTATCCTTTCTAAAAGCATGATAGCCAACTAAATCAACTTTGTGAGGGAGGATATGTGGCTTGAGCCAGGTCTCAGTCACCGCTAGTACATCGGGTTTGTACAGTGCTGTCCATGCTCAAGGACTTGGACTTTGTGCCTAAGGCTGCCGATGTTCATGTGCACCAGCTTGAGACCCTTGGTATTGGCCCAGAGAGGGTTGCTAGGGTCACTGAGAGTAAGATTAGGGGAGTGGGGACTGGTGTTTAATTCAATGCCCCCCCCTTGCAATCTTAAGCCTGGCAAGATAACCAATAATTTTGGAGGGGTGAAGAGGAGCCTCCGTCGGTCACACATGCTGAGGTAGTAAAATAGGTTATAACAGTTACACTTCTGAGTTACTCCATACATGAATAGGGGTAACATGTTAAACCCCTCCTCATGAGGTTCGAGGGATCTGGAGGGGTGACCAATGTTCCTGCCCGAGTCTGGGGAAAGATGGCCCCAGAAGTAGAGTTGGTCAGTCCCCAGTACCAGAGCTACATATGCAAGAGCTGCCATAAGTACCAGGCTCCACATATTTGCTGATCAGGGAAAGGATACCTGGCTCGGGGCAAGACTGGGTCAGTTTGGTAGCCTTCAGCAGGAGTTCAGTTCTAAGGAGAGTGGGGTAGGCTAAGTCCTCTCCTACATGCCGGCTTAGAGGAAGGGGGGGGTACAGTGGGTCTTGTCTTAAGTTGAAGGAGAGTATCCCACTCAAGTGGCCAGAGGCAAGCTGGGACAGGAAAACTTCAACAGATACGATACAGCAGGTAACTATAATAGCTCAATTACAACAATAGGAGTAGTAGGGTTATAGGTTAATTTAGCATAATATCAGATTAACGCTAGTTGGCAGTTACATAAAACCCTGAGTTGGAAGAGTCTGCTATAAGGCAGGAGAGTAGAAGCAGCAGAATCTGTCCATGTTGGACTAAAGGCTATAGTGATTAGAGCTGGGCTATAAAGTTGCAATAATTCTAGGCAATGAACATCAGCATAGCAATACAGATTAAGACCAGTCAACAATATGGCAAGAGAATATCAGCAGTACCTCTAACACCAGAGAGATAAGTAAATCTGTTGGATAGCAAGTTAGGTTACTCTATAGCAAGTATTCCAAACTATGATCATCATGCTAGCAAGTCAGCTGGTTTTAAAGACCCTTGAAATTAACCAGGTCAATTGTACGGCAGGTAGAATATTAGTGCACCAGGCTTTAAGAGTTGAAGAACAGGATAAGTTACAAATTGTTCAAGGCTGATCATATCAGGCTCAGGGGCTGTCGCAAATGGGATAGGACCTTTTGAGTTAGTGGGAGGGATTTAGGTCCATTTAGCCTGAGGAGGGAATGGGGTGGGAGGGTAGTAAATTTTCTTCTGGTGGTTGAAGGCTTCGGGGGAGGCCCAGCAGTGCTAGCACCTCTACTCAGAGGAGGAAAACGTATTGTCCCATAGTGAGGTCCGTGGCAGGGGGTGGAGACCCTAAGCAGTGGGCCACCCTTGCAAAAAACCCATAGCTTCTAAGGCCAGTGAGGTTCATTGCAGGCTTTAAAATCTAGCAGTCTGGAGCATCACAGGTTGCAGGGCCAACGGGCTCTGAGTGTCTTTTTTAAATTTGGCACTCAGAGGTAGCCGAGGAGTCCTCTGGCCATAGAGAATCACCCCAGTGGTCTCCGGTAGTTGGGCCAAAAACAGCCCAGATGCAGGGGTTCAGAAATAAGACCCTCCAGCTGGTAAGTGGCTCTGGTAATCGAGATTAGTATTAAGTTGGTGCTAAACGCTGATTCTTCTGGTGGTTGCAGGCTTCAGGGGAGGTCCGCCAGTGCTAGCGCCTCTACCCCGAGGAGAAAAACTTATTGTCCTGTAGCGAGGTCCGTTGCAGGGGGAGGAAACCCTTGGCAGTGGAAAACCCTCGCAAAAATCCTGTAGAGAGTTTGGCAGAATGGGCTTCTCTCTCACTTGATCAAGAAATTGAAGAATTATTCCTTAATTAACATTTTGCCGGTAATGGTTTCTTTCACTGGCTTATGCAGCGTCTCTGATTCAGCAAAGGTGGAAATTCAGTTCTGGAACCAGCTCCCTTTAAAAGGGCACTGTGTTATCTCCATATCTGACTAAAATGCTCAGATTAACTAATGCAAAAGACATTTTGGAGCTTTGGCATGGTTAAAAAGACTAACCTCTTAGAGTCAGAACAATTATTGTGGAGCTGAACTCCTGGTTAATACACTAATTTTCCTAAACTTTTACAGCTGGGCTCCTTTTAAAAAATGTTATTAAGACGCTGTGCTGTGAATATCAAAGACTGATTATGGGGCCTGCTTCCCATGCGGACTTGTGTTGGGGGTTTTGAAATGTATATGGGCTCCTACAGCTGTTTGTTCATGTGAGGGGTGGAGAGAGGTTTCAAGACACACTAATCTTCAGGTACACCTCTTCTAAAAGAGGGTACTACTGAGGAGCCACATTAATGTGAAATATTTTTGGGGCCAGAGGTTCACTTAGTATCTTTTTGCCAGCCAAACATATTATCTTTATTAATTTTACTGATGTAAAGAATTAAGCCGTATAATTAATCACACTTATGAGAAATCTGCCACTAGTTTTGGTTAATGAAATAAATTAATCCTTGTAAGAAATGCACTAAAACTCAAAGCCATGGGACTCCTAGTAATGGAGCCAATTGCTGTATTGCTGATTGGCTTTGATGGAACAGCTGCAAGAAGCAAAACACTATTATTAATTAATCTGTGGCAGCTGGGACCTTGATTAAGACTCCTGGATTGAAACATTGGTCCACTTATATTTTATAGATGCTGTGCTGAGATGATTTACGTTGTTTTACTATTTCTACTGTTTTAATCTATTCTGTACTTTTATTTGTGCTAGTTATTCTGTAACTGGCAAGAGCACTATCATCATGTCTTGAATTTGTATCAATTGAGGATAAATGGTTATTTTGCTTTCAAATATTCTCACAACATTGGATGAGAGCCAGGGATAAAAATAATTTACCCCATTAGGTACTTTTAAATATATCAGCTATGCATCCCTTTAGAGATATAGTTTAGCCAATGAAGAGATCTCCTATGCAAGAGATTTCTGAATGATGATAGTATCTATGGGATCTATAATATTGCTTAATTAAATTGTTAAAAGTCTATTTAGTAGTAAGTCTTAGTATTATTCTGTCATATGGCTGAACTACTTTAGGGCATGGGGATTAACCTATGTGGCATTCTTATGCATCTATTGTGACCTGAAAATCCACCCTGCCATTATATCCCTGGGAAAAGAGGGAGTTTTTTTAGCTGTGGTCTGGCCCTGACTTCAGGCTAATGGTCCTACATGTGTGACTAATGTCCAAATTCACAGAGGGCAAATGTAGTCCTATGTCTCATTATTTGGACACCACTTTGGGTCGTCCATTTGGACTTAAAGGTCTCAAGGTTGGACCCTTGATCCATGATTGTTTATGGTCCAGTACCATTCCGAATTCCCCCTTTAGGAGTAGATGTCTGTTGGTTGTAGGTTCAGAAACCCAGTTGCGATGCTTAACAGTGTTCACCAGGAGGAAACTCAGTGGGCTTTTATGGGTGTTGGCTTTAATGATCGGATGTTGCGATATAATTTGTTTAAAAATTTGCCACACATGGATATATCATAATGCCCCTAGTATTCATATAAAATAGTAATAAAGCATTTTGCAATGTTAACCTAATTCAAAGTATTGACAACTTGAACCTGGAGAGCTTCTAGTTAAATATATTGAGGAGAGGTGTTTTTGCCATATTGGGTACATTAATTATTATGATATAGGCCAGTTTATTATATTCTGACTTTGTCAAAGTCATCGATAAATAGTAGTATGGAATGTTTATAGAAATTCTATTTAGGCTTGATCCATATAGTGCAAGATATTTTTCAAGTAATTGATTTGAATTTTTTATGTATATTTTGTCTATTTTCTCTGATTGAAGATGTAAAATGTTTTTCTTTTTTATAGCAATGACTTGTAGTCAAATGAATAAACTTAAGCTTAACTGTCTTGTAATACTGCTTAGCCACCTTAAAGTCATCCAATATGATCACCTCCAGGTCTCTTTCCTCCTTCGTGATCATCAGTATCCCCCCACCCCCATTTTGTACTCTGCCCCTGGGCTTCTGTGCCCGAAGTGCATTATTTTGCACTTTTTTGCTTTGAAACTCAGCTGCCATGTCCTTCACTGTTTCTTTAATTTTCTCAGGTCACTGCTCATCCATTCCATCCCCACCCCCCAGATTCTCCACCATTTTGCAGAGTTTGGTGTCATCTGCAAAGGAGCAGACCTTCCCTTCCAGATCCTCTGCAATGTCACTTATAAAGACATTGAAGAGGACTGGTCCCAGCACTGATCCCTGAGGCACCCTGCAGATCACCCTCATTTCCTCTGAATGAACTTGATTGACCACCAGACTCTCCAGCCTATTCCTGAACCAATTGCTTGCCCAGTTTACTATCTTTGGACCCAGCACTCACATCAGAATCTTTTTCGAATACAACAGGTTGTGATGTCAAAACTGAGGGTTAGGACTTTGATGAAAAAATAGCTGCAGGAACCAGTGAATTCTAATGATCAAAGAGCCTGATGTCCTGAATTTGCCTTTAGTAATAATGAATGGAATGTTATGAAATCCAACATTCTGAGGAGAATATTATGAGACTTGAGCTCTACTGATGTCAACAGACAGTGCTTTGTACGAAAGTGGAAAATCCCTTTAATTAAGGTTTTGCAAACTTCTGTAAGTGTCAATCATGCATCTTTTAGTAGAGTATGTTTTTGTCTCTCTCATTGCAGTTTCGATTCACAATGGATTTTTTCTTTTTGCTGTGTTGATGCAAATAATATGTAATAAACTGTACCAATGTACTTTTCTCTAATAAAATAATTTTATAGAAAAAATACAGCAAAACTATTAGAACTAAAACATTATTTTATTTGCTTGCTGCTACTTTTTCCATAGTAGGTATAACTGTTAGCAATGTATTCCTGATAGGCTATACTTGGACTGGTCAATTAAGAGGTCGATTGCTCCTATAAAAAAATACAGCAGAACACTAGTATGCAGTTGTGCATTAGCAGAGCATATGGACACTTCATAGCTCAGTTTGTAATATACAAGGTAGGCCTGTGATTGAATTCTATTTCACTTTGCACAGAGGGAATTTGTAATTTTTAGTTTTATTGGTAATTACTGTAGCTAAGGATTAGGTAAACCCAGCTGGATTAAGGCAATAGAGACCCCAGGATATTTTGACACTAAAGGGCCCTTCTCCCTCACACCATGCAGACCATCCCCTGCCATCTTCCATTAAGAAACTGCAAATGCTCATTTGAATGAGGTCTTAAGAAACTGCAAGAATAATTATTGTCAAATGTTTTAATTTTTCTTCAATAACTTTATTTTTCATCTCCTTTAAAATGATCTTACTGACATCTGGAAAAAAATGACTGAACCTCTGACATCATCCATTTGTGATAAATTCAGAGTGGTTAAACTGAAAATACACAGGGAGGGAAACAGTTGTCTGTTACGGAAAACTGTCCTCTGCAGGAGAAGGAACTAGCCTGCAGAGTTTGGAACATAAAAAGAAGTAGCAGGGCATGGTGTTCTTATATAAATTTGCATTGCTGGCATTACACTTCATTAGCTTTTGAAACGATAGGGGGACCCTTCTTTTTCTAAGTAAATTTCTGCATTGCATCATCCACAGGGTCTCACATTAGAACTACTGTATGAAGGCTGAGTTCTTTTGGGTCCCCCTTTTCCAACAATTCCATGCTTTGTGAATGGAAAGAGAATGAGAGTCAAATTAAAGTTTAAAAGTTTATCAACAATCTTAAGGTGTACCTTTTCAAATTACATTAAATAATAAAATGAACTGAAAAATCAAGTTTCTTGACATTCTGGAAGAAGATTACTATATGTTGTGAGTACTGTGATTAGAACTCACAACATAGGTTGTGTGCCCTTTGAGAATACACATGGGCTGACAAAATTATCAACTTCCATTCCAGTTTTAATATTTAGTGGAATTTCATGAAATTCTGATAAATTCTTTCATTTTTCATAGCTCAACTGTACTCACAGCTACAGACATGAAAATTGGCGTGCCTAATGGAGACCAAGGGGCTGATTCTAGAAGTTGCCTACACTAGACGCAAACTGTGGCACAATGGGGGACTGCATAGAAACATAGAAACATAGAATTTGATGGCAGATAAGGACGGCTTGGCCCACCCAGTCTGCTCATTTCCCTACCTAATGGATAAGCTGCAGATCCTAGTTAACCAGCAGCCTACTTCTTTCTGCCCCCAACCCCTAGAATTGCCTTATGACTGTCCCATGCATGCTTGAATTCCACCACTGTTTTTGACTCCACAACCTCCTCCGGAAGGCCGTTCCATGCATCCACAACCCTCTCTGTGAAAAAAATACTTCTTAAATTATTCCTCTGAGCCACCCCCATCTTCAAATTGTGCCCCTTGTTCTTGCACAGCTCTTTTTTTGAAAGATGCTACCCTCTTGGACTTTGTTGATTCCCTTGAGGTACTTGAAAGTTTCTATCATGTCCCCCCTCTCCCTCCTTTCCTCGAGGCTATACATATTAAGCTCCTTAAGTCTCTCTTCATATGTCTTCCGGTGCAGACCCTGCACCATTTTAGTTGCCCTCCTCTGGACAGCTTCCATCCTGTCTATGTCTTTGCGGAGATTGGGTCTCCAGAACTGCACACAGTACTCAGGTGGGGTCTGACCAGCTGTCTGTACAGAGGGATAATAACTTCCTGTTTTCTACTGGTGATGCCTCTCCCTATGCATCCCAGTATCCCCCAGCCGTCCTTGCTGCCCTCTCACATTGCTTGCCCACCTTTAGGTCATCTGATATGACTACCCCCAGGTCCCTTTCCATTTTTGTTGTTGTTAGTATCTCACCCCCCATTGTGTACTCTTCCCCTGGGTTTTTGTTTCCCAGGTGCATTACCTTGCACTTCTTAGCATTGAATCTAAGCTGCCATACATTTGACCATTCCTCTAACCTTGCCACGTCCCTTCTCATCCTTTCCACCCCACCTTGTGCATCAACTCTGTTGCAGATCTTTGTGTCATCTGCAAAGAGACATACTTTTCCTTCCAGACCCTCTGCAATGTCGCTTATTAAGACATTGAAGAGGACCGGTCCTAATACTGAACCCTGCGGTACCCCAATAGTAACCCCCCTTTCTTCAGAGTGGACTCCATTTACTATTACTCTCTGTGTCCTATTCTCCAGCCAATTCTTTACCCAGGCTGTCATCTTGGGACCCACTCCCAGGCTGGCTAACCTGTATATTAATCTTTTGTGTGGGACTGTGTCAAATGCCTTGCTACAGTCTAGGTAGGCCATGTCCACAGCCCCTCCCTGATCTACTACTTTGTTCACCCAGTCAAAGAAATCTATCAGATTTGTCTGGCATGACCTTCCCGCTGTGAATCCTTGCTGCCTTGGGTCCTGTGCCCCTCTGGCCTCTAGATAATCAACAATTCTTTCCTTCAGAAGTGATTCCATCATTTTCCCTAGCACTGAGGTTAAACTAACAGGTCTATAGTTTCCTGCTTTTGCCTTGCTCCCACTTTTGTGAAGGGGAATCACATCTGCCCTCCTCCAGTCCTCGGGTGCTACCCCATCCTCCCATGATTTGTTAAAAAGGGTAGTCAGTGGTGTCACTAGTTCTACCCTTAGTTCTTTTAGAATTCTGGGATGAATCCCATCAGGCCCCATTGCTTTGTCCACCTTCAGTTTTAAGAGTTCTTTCAGAACCCTTTCTTCTGTAAATGGCTGGTATCAACTCTGTATCCAGAGTGTTTCTACTGTTTGTTTTAGGTACCTCCCCTCTTCCTTTGTAAATACTGAGCAAAATATTTGTTTAGTATCTCTACCTTTTCACAGTCACCCTCTGCCCACCCTCCTTCCCCTTTATTAAGCCTCACTATCCCTCCCTTGGTCTTCCTTTGCTCCCTGATGTACCTATAAAGGTTTTATCCCCTTCTTAACCGGTAGGCTATCTTTTCCTCGGTTTGGGCCTTTGCTGTTCTGACTGCCTTCCCAGCTTCCTTTTGCTTTAACTGATACAGTTCTCTGTCCTGCTCCTTCTGTGATTCCTTGTACTTCCTGAATGCTTTCTTTTCTCTTGAACCTTCACTGCCACTTCCTTTAGAACCATAGTGGTTTCTTACATCGTTTCGTTTTGTTTATTTGCTTCACACAAAGGCTTGTTACCTCTGTGATGGCAGTTTTTATTATTCCCCATTGTTCTTCCACCCCTCCTTCCTGCCCATTTGCTAGTGCGTTCCTTAGACACTCACCCATTTTGGCAAAGTCAGCCCTCCTAAAGTCCAGTACTTTTGCCATTGTATGACTTGACTGTATTGCTGTGTTTATTGTTAACCATACTGTTCGATAGTCGCTAGTTCCCAGATGGCTACCCACTTCTACATCTGTGATCCTCTGTTCATCTCCATTTGAGAGAACCAGGTCTAAGATTGCTCCCTCTCGAGTGGGTTCCAATACTAGTTGTCTAAGGCATGCCCCATGTAGGGCATCTAGAATAACCGCACTCTTCGAAGTGGCTGCTGCAACTGCACTCCAGTTAACATCTGGCATATTCAGATCACCCATCAGCAGTATCTCCCCTTTTTCTGCCATTCTAAGTATACTTTCTATCATTTCCTTGTCCATTTCCTCCCCCTGAGAAGGGGGTCTGTATACAACCCCTGTGCGGATTGTGGTTCCATTGCCGGTCTCCAAATTTACCCACAGTGCTTCTTCTCCTCCCTGTTTTCCCTTTTGTTCTGTTGCTTTGATTCCTTCCCTTATGTAAAGAGCTACTCCTCCTCCTCTTTTACCCTCCCTGTCCCTCCTATAGATAGTGTATCCTGGTATGTTTATGTCCCAGTCATGGTTTTGTGTGTACCATGCATCTGGTGCAGGTGCAACAATCACAATTGTGCTATTCCAGAAAGTTTGCCACTTGCAGCAAATTATCTGGAATAGCTTCAAATTGCAATCCTGCACTAGAAGGAGTGGCACAAAGGATAGCATCTTTGCAAGTCCACAGTGTTGCCACAGACTATGTCACAGGGGCCTGCCCAGGTGGTCCAAGGGCTCCAAGTGTTGCATCCTGGCACAAACTGGGCAACCAATGCATGGTTGTGGCTCTGGGTGAGTGCTGTCATAGCCCTGTGCCCCAGGAGAGGTCAGACGGCCATGCAGTATGATACCCTGCCATGGTAGGCACCTGGGAACCCCCACAGTCCCCGATACAGGCAGAGCCCAGTTGTTGCCTGCATAGTGTCCCACTACTGGCATCATGCCTCCAGCACCCAAGTCACAGAAACCAGCCCAGTCCCAGTCCATGTGCCTCCCCCATTCACCTGCTGTGCCCACATAGAACTGCCAACATATTGCCTCAGTGGTCAAGTGCCCCCCACCTCCCCACCCCAACAGGCAGTAGATACCGCCACTCCCCCATCCCTGACATGCATCGGTGACTGGTACAGCCCTCCCCACACCACCACAACCAGCCACTGATTGCATACAGTGTGTGCTGTACACTGAATAGTGTACAGTGTACAGTACATGGTCCTTGCAAATGCAGTTTGTGGCTGGCTGTGGTACTGTGAGGAGGGCTGTACCACTTGCAGATGTGTGTTGGGGATGGGGGAGTAGTGTGCTGGCTGTACACTGCCTGTCAGGGTGTGGAGGGTGGGGAGCCACTAGACCACCAAGTAATGTATTGGCAGTTATGTATTGGCACAGTAGGAACATGAGGGGGGACATGTATTGGCACCAGGGTTTTTGTTATCATACACAGAAATGGGATATGGGGCTACTTTGTACATGGAGGGCCACTATACCACCAAAGACCAGGGAACCCAGGAGGGTTGGGGAGAATGATGCCTACAATGCTGTAGTGTGTGGGTGCAGTGGTACCCATTGGGTATTATGCCACTACATGCTGGCACCATCAGGATCTGTGCAACATGCTGGGGTGAGTTGCCACCTCCCATCCATGCCCCCACCACATCCTGTCCTGCCCCTGGTGCACCACTACAGATTCCTATCCCACCTAACCCCATTGCCGCAAGACAGTTAGACCACCTCCTGGCTGGTCTAAGTGGTGACCCCTCCTCTGCCCATGGTGGGGCTTCCAAAGTCCACAAAAAGGGTGTGTGGCAGCCCCACCATGGCACAAACCCTCCTGCGACATGGTGCCTGGGTTGTTGGACACAACCCTGGAGCAAGGGGGCTTTGGTGCAGCATTGTGTCCATCAGACACAGCCTGCTTTGAGGAATAGCGCTTCCCGCAAGTTCTGATGCAAGTCACCACATGAGTCAGGCTCCTTTGATGCTACTCCCTTGTGTCATGTGCATCCCTTCTAGAATCGGCCCCCAAATGTCCAAATTTCATTACATTTGAATGATTATTTTTGAATGTATAAGGGAGTAAAGACTGACAATTTTTGGTTGGCTTTTAAAGTTTCTGAAAATATTTCAGGGGTGGCTGAGATGAGCAAAGGGCTGGTATACCACCAGCACCTTAATCAGTGCAGTGTCTGGCATAGTTGCTGGCACCCAAGGGTTTTGCTCAGGCCAGTCAGCTTCTCAGTTTTTTTTCCCCAGGACACTTAAGGAGGGGGTGGACTTTACTTCAGCATGATGGCTGGGCTAGGGTTTGATTTGGATGGATCCACGACAGGAGTCTCACAAAAAGTTTGTTGAATGCCCTGTCAGTGACAACGGCAGGTCAACCGCATTCTGCAGTTGGCTACCGGTTTGCACTTTATTCTGTTGTTTTCTTCGGGGGGACTTTGCCCTTCAAACCCCCAACATGGGGGGCTGCACCCCCACACACCCCGCTTAAGGATTCTCAACTCCAGTTGGAACTGATTGGGGGGGTGCAGGAACCCCGACAGACAGCGTTGGTTTCCAGTAGGTCTCCCACCACAGCTAGGTGCTGTAGACACTGTGCGGGACCTCGCTGGTGAAATGTTTCTGTCGGGGGGGTAACTGTATTTGGATTATCTTCTGGACTTCAGGAGTTGTACAGCCACAAGAGTTCCTCAGCCAGGGATCTAGTGGTTCAGTTTCCTTGGTGTGGAGGAGGGGGACTGCCAGGATGGGCAGTGTCTAGGTAGTTGGAGACAGTTGTAGCAGGAAGTATAGTTGGTGTTGGATTGTTTAGGAGAGTGATCTCTTTAGACTGTGTTAGACAAAGAGAACTTACTTCATTATACTCAAGAGCCAGACCTTCCAGTGCCTCCACCAGTAGCACCAGCACTGGCAGCATCAACTTCTTCAAGTTCTGACCCAGGCGGCACTCCTTACCTCCTCGGCCAGCACACCATCTAGCAGAACAAAGGATCTGCTGCTTTCAACAGTAGCAGCTGAAGGTAGGGAGTCTGGGAGACAAAAGAGTGGAAGAAGGAGTGAGGTCTTCAGTTACAGGGGTCAGATTTAACTGTGGGTGGAGTGAGGGGAGGTTTTTTATGAACATAGATGCAAAATTGCAAATTGCAATCCAACTTTGATTCTGATGCCTGTAGAATGGAATTGGACTCAGAATTACTGAAAATATGACAGATGCAAATGGAACAAAATCATCTGATTTGGATTATCCACTGTCTGGTGTATGACTGGACAATATCCATGGATATGACTTACACAGAGTTATCACAAAGTTCCCCAGTTTTCACAGAAACACATGAAAGTCAACTTTAAGTATTGGTTATTTTGCATTTTTTGGCTGTGTATAATGTAGAAATCCTTAGGTAAGAGATTAAAAAGATGGTGTACACAGCCTCCTTATCAGGGTTTATGAACCTGCTAAACTTAATGGTATTGTGTTCTCTAATTTTAAGGTTACAAGGCCTCATAATTTTGCAGGATACATACTTGCAAAATTTAATAAAACTTTTTCTGAATATTATATCAAACATATGAACATGCCAGCAGATAATGGCCTTGCAAGTCTATCTTGTCTGCTCCAGTGAGCAGGTCACTCCTGTTTATACAGTGGGACCTGCTCCTCCACAAATCCCCCTTGATCCCCCTCAATTCCCCTCCCCTTCTCTCCTAGCAACTTTCCTCTTCCTTCTGTCCCATTCTTTTCTTGAAGCTACCCAGCGTTTGGTCACCACTCTCTCGGTGAAAAAGTGCCCCCTCTTCCCTCTCTTGAATCTTCCCCTTACCAGTTAGGCTATGCCTACTAGAGGACATGTTCCCACTAAGAGTGTGGAGTCCCTCTATATTCACCCTGTTAATACCTTTAAGGTATTTGAAGTTCTCGTTCCTGTCCCTTCTCTCTCTCTTCAGTCCTCAAGGGAGTACATGTTGAGCTCCATGACCCTCTCCTTGTAGTTGTTGTCCTGCTGGCCCTTGATCATCTTGTTCACCATTCTCTGGACTGTCTCCAGCAAGTTAACATCCTTCTTAGGATAAGGCCACCAATACTACACACTGAACTCAGGTGTGATCTTACCAGCGACCTGCATTGCGGTAGTATGACCTCTGCTTTTCTGCTGGTAATCCCCCTGGTTATGCAAACAATTATCTGAATTTTTTGCTACTTATCTCATGCAGTATGTTGAGTGCTTCAGGTCATGCTGGATGATTACCGCAGGTCCTTTTCTTTCACTGACTTGGTAACCTGCACACCACCAAACCAAAGTGCAAAACTTTGTACTTTTTAGCTTTGAACACCATTTGCCAAATGCCAGACCACATCCCTAACTTAGACCGGTTTCCTCTTCATTCCTTTCTCCCCTCTTTCATGTCTACCCTCCCACAGAGCTTTGTGTCATCCATGAACAGGCAAATTTTACCTTTGATCCCATCTCCTGTGTCACTATGAAGGTGTAAACAACACCGGACCAACCACCAAGCCTTGTGGGATTCCACCGACCACAGTCTAGCTCCTGAGAATCCCTCTCCCCTCGAATACCACCTTTTAACTTCTGTTCTGCAACCAGTTTTTGACCAATTCAACAAGCTTGGACTGCACCCTTAGGCCTTCCAGCTTCCTGAACAGTTTCCTAAGGGGTACAGGGTGAAAGACCTTGCTGAAGTCCAGATACAGGACAACAACCACTTGGACCCTGTCCATTGTCTTGGCTACCCTGTTGAAAAAGTCAATTAGATTAGTTTGGCAGGATCACTCCGATACTAATCCATGCTGCCTCTTGTCTTGTAGCCCATTTTCCTTGAGAAAGCCCACCACTCTTTCTTTCAGGATAGCCTTCATCAGTTTCTCCACTATTGAGGTCAGACTGACTGGTCTGTAATTCCCTGTTTCCTCCCTTGGGCTGCTTTTATGGAGAGGCACAACATGGGCAGTTCTCCAGTCCCAGGGTATACTCCTGTACTGCAGAATTGTGTTAAATAGGTACATAGATACATAGACAGTGTCGGCAGATAAGGGCCTTCGGCCCACCCAGTCTGCCCATTTGAGCTTGTACTTTCACTTTATGTTTTCCTAGAAGTCTGTTGCCCCTTAACCCTGACCTCCAGAATTCCTTTATGTCTATCCCATGCATTCTTAAATCCCATGATTGTTTCAGACCCCACCACTTCCACTGGTAAGGTGTTCCACTTGTCCACCACTTGTTCTGTGAAGAAATTCTTCCTCACGTTTTCTCTGAATTGTCCTCCCTCCAACTTCATCCCATGCCCTCTAGTCCTGGAACATCTTTTTCACTTAAAAATAGTGTATTCCTGCACTCTGTTCCTCCCTGTAAGATACTTGTATGTCTGCCAGGTGACCCACTAGCACCTCCCCCAGTTCCTTTATTATCCTTGTGTGCACTCCATCCAGGATTTCTCCACCTTTAGGACCTTTAGGCCTTTATGCATCCTTTCTACCTCTATTACACCATTGGTGACTCCCTCCCTCCCTTCCTTGTCTCCCCCTCCACCATTCTCTTGTGGTACTGGTCCATCCTTCTCTATAGTAAAGATGGAGAACAAGTACTTATTAAGCACCTCTACTTTCACTTCACTTCCTTCTACAAACCACGTTCCTTTTTGAACTGGACAATCTCATATTCAACCCTTGCAGGGACGCAGACTGATACTGTATATCAGTCCAAAATTCCTATACATTCAAATTCTTTTGCCAGTCTAAGGGTAGGCCTTCTCACCCAATTCAACTCCCTGTGCCAGCAGTACTTCCCTTGCAGCCTTTGTCTTTTTAAACGCTCTTCTTGCCACCATTGATTTAGCACAAAAGACCACTCTAATCTCCTCATTATGAGTATGTTTGCACTTTCAGAAGGCTGCCTTCTTTTCCATCATTGCATTTGCCATTTCCTTTCCAAACCAGATTGGCTTTTTGGCCTTAGCTTTCTTGCTTTTGATTTTTGCACACTCACTAGTGACCTCCATCAGCCCCTCATTTATTACGGCCCATTTCTGTTCCACCTCCATCTGTTTTCTGCTGCCAGCAAAGTGTCCCACCATAATTTCTCCCATCTTATTAAAGTCAGCCTTTCTGAAATCCAGTGCCCTTGTCTTGGACCTGACCATCCCTCTACCCATGTCCAGGTGGAACCACACCATGTGGTGGGCACTCGCTGAAAGTGGCGTCTTCAACTTTACATCCTGGACATGCCCACAGTTGGACAGAGCCAGGTCTAGTACAGGCTTCTCCCTAGTGGGCTCCATGACACCCTGTGCCAGGAATTCACTCTGGAATGCATCCAGCAGTACCTGCTCCCTGGTGCTGGAGGCACCCAGGATTTTCCTGTCCACCCCAGCTAGATTGAAGACACCCATTATTATTATCTTTCCTTTGCCTGCCATTTCCAAGATTTGGTACCCCATTACCTTGTCCAGCTCCTCATTCTGTGAAGGTGGTCTGTAAACTACCCATCTTTAGTGTCCTGCCCTAAGTGGGTTGGACATGCACCTAAGATGCTTCTGTCTTTCCATCTGCCCCTTCCTCTCTGGAACACTCATCCCCTCCTTCACATGCAGTGCCCCTCACTCTTCTCATTCCCCATAGTGCTTGCATCTCTGCCATTTTTGTTTCCCAGGCTTCTTGCGTTCAGACACACTACCCTGTACCATGACTCAGGCACCCTTTACCCCTGTCCTGCCCCCATCCTCCCCTCCTTCAGTCTGTCCTTCCTTCTTCCCCTTCCACTAGTTCCTCTCATTCTGTCCTGATTAGAGACAGGGCTATCGGCCTCCTCCACCAGGTGACTGAGGGTATTTTGCACCCAGATGGCCCTGCATTTATTATTTTAAATTGAGGTTTATCTATCTCCATTAATTCCTTCAGCTTGTCCTTCAGAACCGTTCTGCCATTTTTACACAGAGGTAACCTGCATGCTGGTCTTTATTCTGCCATTTCTCTTCCCAGTCACCAATTATCCCACATCCTTCCACCTACCACAGCCCTCTGAGTCATACATTGAGTTCTTCAATTCTAACTTTCCTTTCAGTGCTATCCCTTAGAGCTGGTAGCACCTCCATAAAGACCATTGAACTCCCTACCTTTGCAGATTTTCCCTACCTCCCAGAACCTCTCTTCATCACCCCAAATTGCACCCTGCAAGGTCGGACCTCACTCAGGTGTACTATAATGTGAGCCTTTCCACCCTCCTGTCCCATGTGCCTGACTATCGCAGATCCCCTCTCTACCTGTCATCATCCCTGCCATACAGTTTTCCATCCTATGGCTTGCTCTTGATCTCTTCCCTTCCATCCTCACCCCCTTTACTATTGAATCTCCCCAAATCATCACCCTTCCCCCGCCTTTCTGGGCCCCTTCCTTCCCCTCTGCCTATTGTCTTCTCAATTCTGCCTGCCCTCTCCTTCTCCTCTTGCACATCCTATACCTCCCCTCAACACCTGACACCAGCCACTCCCATCCCAACCCCCTCTATCTGACCCTCAGTTCCCCTTGTTACTCCCCCATCCTTTCCCTTCTGCTCAGACCCTGGCTTGTCCCCTCACTCACCCTTCCCCACAGCACCCTTACCTTCCCTTCACTCCCACCTCCACTGAAGTCCTCTTTCTTACTGTCTCCTCCCCCCCATATCACAGTCCGTTCCCATCCCTCCAAGTTCCCCTTCTTCCCCTCTGTCCAGTGGGAGGAACCTGTTCTCCACCATCACCTCTGGTAGTGTTTTCCAATGGACCCTCCCATCCTTCCTTGCCAGTTCCACTTACCGTTATTCACCCCTCCCACTCTGGGCCTTCTTCCCCTCTTGGGGGTGATGGTCCCTGGGGACCTGCTCACTCCCTTTCTCCTTCCATTTCCCCATGTATGGCCCCCTTCCCGCCTTGGCTCCCCTCCTATTCTCTCCTTCTTGGCTCTCTCCATGCCCTGTGGCCCCTCTGCCCCTCCCATTTGTACCCTGCAGATCACACCCCCACTACAGCATATATCTCCTACATCAACTAACACACCTCCACCATCAGTTGTCCAATATGCTTGCAAACCAGGCATCCCCTCATCTCCCAGAGAGCTCCATGGAACACCAGTGTTACACACACCTTCTACCCTACAACCCTTCCTGCCTTGCACTGTCCCACTGCATGCCCCATCTACACATTTTATGTTATAGGTACTCCTTAATAATACACTTAGCTATCCATTTTCCCTTATGAATCTCCCCCCCCAACCTGGATAAGGGTGGTTTAGTGCAATAACCCTTTCCCTCCTTTTTAATCAATTAGGATCTGGATTGGGTGACTGAAAATAGAACTGGCTAGAATAGAACTGTTCTAGAGGATGGTTTGCTGGACAACATCATTGCCCAGTGTGGACCAAAAGGGGAAGGAGTGGTATTGATGGGGGACCTTAATATGCCAGGTACAAACTGGGGAACCATGTCCTCTAAGGTGGCCAAGGAGCAGAGGCTGCTGGATGGCTTCCAGGATGTGTTCTTAACACAGCATGTGATGGAGCCCACAAGGGAGGGGCATGTCTGGATGTGGTTCTGGCAGATGGGGATCTGGTAGGGACATGGTTGTACAGGACCCCTGACTGGGAGTGACCACAATACTGTCTGGTTTCAAATAAGCATTGGGGGTGGGGATGAGATCTAGGACACTGGCAGTGGACTTCAGGGGCAGACTTTATGGGCATGGAAATATTCTCAAGGATCACTTGAGGGATTACCTCAACGACAAGTGTGGAAAGGATGGGAGGTCATAAAACGGGACTTCATGAGGCAGTCAGGATCTGCGCTAAGTTGAAACGTAAGGGAGCAAGGTCACATAAACCATGCTGGTGGTCCAGTGAGGTCCAGGTAGCAGTCAGAGAAAAGAAGGCGGCTTACAAAAATATAAAACAACAAGAGGGATAGGGATAAGAAATGTACCAGCTTGCATCTAGAAAAATCACCCATGTGGTGAGGGAGCAAAGTCAGTAAAACAGCAGCTGGCACAGGGGATACATGGAGGGAAAAGGGTTCTTCCGGTACATTGGGGAGCGGAGAAAAACTAAGGGCCATCTCAGCAGATTGAGATCAGAAGGAGGGTGGGTGGAAGAGGCGAGGGACCAGGCAGAGGTATTTAATGAGTACTTTGCCTCTGTGTTCACTAGGGAGGGGGATGGGATATCTACAAAGCAAGGCACAAAGGGGATAGAAGCGGCAGGGAGTGGGATCAGGGGAGCAACAGAAATGGAGCAAAAGGGAGAGAAAGGTACCCCAGGAGTGTCACATCTGGATAAAGATAAAAAGACCAGTAAGGTGGAGGGGACGGATGATGCCATCCCCACCAAAAGGGTGTGGTTTGCCCTCAAGGCCCTAAAGAAAGACAAATCTCCTGGGCCGGATGGCATTCATCCGAGAGTACTATGGGAATTGGCGGACATACTGGCTGCACCCCTGGTGGAGCTTTTCAACAGGTCACTTGAGACAGGGAGGGTACCTAGGGATTGGCGAGAGGCACATGTGGTACCAATCCATAAAGGGGGGTCGAAGGAAGTACCAGGAAACTATAGACCCATCAGTTTAACCTCGTGGTGGGAAAATTAATGGAGAGTATACTAAAGGAACGATTGGGGTTTACTTGGGGAGGTGGGAGGTCTGGATAGTCGGCAGCATGGGTTTGTGCCAGGTAGATCATGTCAAACCAACCTTGTGGAGTTCTCTAAATGGGTAACATCAGAACTGGACAGGGTAAGCCTGTGGATGTATTATTCTTGGACTTCAGCAAGGCGTTTGACTCTGTCCCCACAATGGTCTGGTGGAGAAACTGATGGGTGTTAGGGGTAGGCCTTTGATGGTCAGATGGATTGAAAACTGGATAGCTGGACGCACTCAGAGAGTAGTGGTCTGTGGGGAGCTCTCAAACCCTAGAGAGGTTGGTAGTGGGGTACCACAGGGCTCGGTCCTGGGTCCAATCCTGTTAATGCATACATATCGGACATCAGGATGGTATAGGGTGTGAAATGAGTCTCTTCGCGGATGACTCCAAGATGGGAGCAGTAGTTGAGGGAGAAGAGGGAGGTTGGCCCTGCAAGGGACCTGGACACCCTGGAAAGCTGGGCTCACACATGGAAATTAAATTTCAATATCACCAAGTGCAAGGTGTTGCATCTTGTCGGGAAACCCTAAACACAGGTACACCCTGGGAGGGAGGTGCTGGAAGCCTCAACAGGGAAAAAGACCTAGGGTCATGGTGGATACATGTATGAATAACTCTGAGCAGTGCAGGAGAGCAGCTAGCAAGGCAAACAGGATGTTGGGATGCATCGCAAGGGATCACCTCTAGGAGCAAGGAAGTGATTCTGCGCTGTACAATGGACTGGTTAGACTACACCTTGAGTACTGTGTACAGTACTGGAGACCACACTTGAAGAGGGACATACAGCTCCTGGAGAGAGTACAGAGGAGGGCAACAAAGATGATACGAGGCTAGGGGATTTGACTTACGAGGACAGACTTGAGGAGCTCTGCCTGTTTTCATTGGAGGAGAGAGAGACAGGGGGACATGATTGAGGTCTTCAAGTACCTCAAGGGAATAAATAGGGTAAACATGGAGGGATCTTTAGACTAAAGCAGGAGGCATCACCAGAGGGCATGGTTTGAAGTTGGAAGGTGGAAGGTGAGGGGAAAGAGGAGGAGGTTTTTCACTGAGAGGTGGTGGACCCTTGAATGCTCTGCCTGGTGAGCTAGTTCAGAGCTCCACAGTGGAGGGCTTTAAGAGAGGGTGGGACAGACACAGAAAGTGGATGTATCAGATGATGGCCTGTCCCGTGGGGGTGGGGATGGATGATAGGGGTTTCTGGAGCACAAGGGATGGGAGGGTCTCGGCACCCAACTAAGGATCTAGGTTCGAGCAGACTTGATAGACCATAAGGCCTAATCTGCTGGCAAATAGTATGTTAGTATGTTAGTATGAATCTGCAAGCCTGTGCTTTGTGTAGGAACTGCGTATGTAATACTGGTTCATATTCTGTTTAAGTTCCATCTGTACTGGCCTCTAACTAGGTGTTTCTTCTTTGCACTCTGATGGGCAGTACCATTTTAGAACTGCATGATGTACTTTATGTCCTTGTTTCAGAACCTACATCATTTTCACAATGTATTCATATTCTGCTCTGGAAGGCTATGGTCCAAAGGGGACATAAACTACATCATACAGTTCTAAAATTGCACTTACTAGCAGTGTGTTAACCAGAAACAACCACTCTGTTTACTAAAAGGCTAGTAAGGATGGAACAATAACAGAACGGGATCAAATACTGTATATAAAAAAACATCTACTGGGAAAAATTACTTACAGGTTCAGTGCAGTTCTCCTTGAAGAGCTGCACCCCCTTCCTTTCCTGCTAACTACCACATTAACAACATTGCTGGCTAGCTACCTAGTCAGCCCAAGCTATGCACCCTCAGCCTTCCCACTGAGTTTGATTGCTAACTCCCCCATAGGCTACCTCCAAATAGGAAGCTTTTAACTTTGTACCCTTTAAATCTAGAAGTCTGAAACTTGCCACACATATATGGTGATCATACAAAAGTTTTTCAGCACTGAGGTATACATCGAGGTAACTTGAGGTACCACTGAGGCACTCAAGTTCAATTTGGATTGACTGTAATGTGATCCTGCCTCAGTACCACTGAGATATAACACACAGTATACCTCAGTACTGATAAACTTTTGTACGATTACCACTGCAGTATGTGATATGAATCTACAAATGTACCAAACATGACAGAATCTAGATGAGTGATTGAGAAATTAGATGGAGGTAACTGAAAATTAAAATTTGATAGAATTTTGCAAACACTTTTTGGAAATTCTGACTAATTTCATGGAAGTAGAAATTTTGATTTGCCAGAATTTTGTCATTCAAGCAGCCTTAGTTTATCCCCATAATGGCCCTACTTGTTTAGTCAATGACAACTGTCTGACTGACTATAGCAGCAAAATGTATTACTTTTTCCAGGCAGGATATTTTCACAAGAGAAAGGGCTAGAAACTTAATTTATTTTAGAAAGATAGAAAATGATGGCCGAAGGAGACTGATGCTCCATCTAGTCAGCCCATGAGTTCCCTGGACCTGCTCAAGTCCCAGGACCTTGCCCCCTTCCCTTCTGTTTTGTGTCCCCTACTTCTGTCATGCATTTTATTTGTGCTTTTACTCTAGTCCACCCCAGTCTGAATGATGTCATGGTCTTTGCTTTCACTACCTCAATGGGCAGCCAATTCCATGGTTCCATGACCCTCTCCATAAAATAGTGTTTGCTTATCTCCCTCCTGAAGCTCCCCCTGGACTTACACTTGTTTCCTCTAGTGTTGGAGTTGGCAACTCTGTAGAACCTATCAGAGAGGGCACCTTATTTATTCCTTTCAGGAACTTGTATGTTTCAATCATGCCCCCTCTCTCCCTTCTAGTCTCCAGCAAGAACATATTCAAAGTTTCTAGATGCCACTCATACGAAAGCCCCTGGATGCCCTGGATCATCTTGGTCACTCCTTTCTGGACATCCAGCAGCCTGTTCTTATCCTTCTTAAGACATGGACTCCAAAACTGGACACAGTACTCTAGGTGAGGCTTTACCAGGGACCTGTAGAGTGGGATGAAAGAAAAAAACTAGGCACACAAATTGCTGAAAATGCACCAGTGCAAAGTTTATTTTTGGCAAGCTGCCTGAACAGACCAAGCCCTGCGCTTTAACCCTGAAGTGGGTCTTCCTTAGGGGCAGATCTGAATCACCCACAAACGTGAACTCTTTTATACAAATGAAACGTAATTAATTAAAGGAATAATGAAACTTAAAGAAATACATACATGTAAACATATAAAAAAGAAGAAGAAAATAGCTGGAAAAGTCTTAAATATTTATCACATATCTTATATTATAAACACTTTGTATTTTTATGCAAGACATATTACCCATTTAATTTAATTTGACATACACAATACCAACTAACTTCAAATAGGAAAATAGTTTCTAAATAAACTTCAAGCTTTTTATCTTCAATTACAAGTAGAAAATCACTTAGAGAGCAGAACCAATAGTAAACATTTACAATACTTAAATGATAGACATGGAAGGTCACTCCAAATTGCAAAAGGTCAGATTTCAGAAAATTGATTTAAATGGCTGTCCCTTATTAAAACAAGGGACCATTATAAGAGCAGAAGCAGCAACACACGTTTATAGTACTTAGATCTAATAATATACACAGATGGTCAATCCTGACTGCAAAAGGTCAAATCTATGAAAATTAGTATATATGACAGTTCCTTTCAGATGCATCAAAACCACAACAATATATACAAAATAAACATTAGAAATAACAAAAAAGAAAGAAAGGGGAAACATTATTTCTAATTTTCTGCATAAGAAGGTCAATCCTATCTGCTAAAGGTCAAATAACTAAAATGTTTTATTTTATTTTTTGATATCTATCTTTAGATGTGCCATAAGTACATCTGAATTATAGTAATTCAAGGCAACTTTCCCAGATTTCTTTCACCTTCACTTTTTATTTTTAAGAGGAAAGCATTTTTCAATTTGCTGTTTAAACTCTTAAATATTTTGAACTTAAAATAATATTACATGTACAAGACACTATGAACTGAATGGGCCAGGAAGCTGACTGACTGAACTGCACTGAACTATTGTGAGTGGGGGGACCTGATTTGTTGATTGGCTGCCCTCCATTTCTGGATTTTACTATTCCTCTGATTATACACTTTTTATGTGGAGTGCTCAGCATTAAATTTGGGGAAGCAGGCCTTGTACGATTATTGGCTGGTGGAGGTTTCTACCCCCCCTCCCTTTTTTGTGCCTGGTGATTGTAGGCTGCACTGCCTGGGACCGAGCAGGAGTTGACTCATCTGCCTCTGGGGAGCCAGAGGCCTTTGGGGTACTCTTAAGCTATCCTGGGGTTTGCCTATTTAGTCTGACCTCTGGGTATCTGTGGCTGCGGGTCCTGTGTGGGGTAGTCTGGTTTTTCGGGTCTTTTGGGGGTGTGGTGGGGGGTCTTCACTCGTTATTGGTCTGCAAGCGTTTATATTGGACCCATCTTCCAGGATTTCCTGTATCTTCTGATTGTCTCTCATTGAGACTAGTTCTTTTTAAACAGTCCCATTTAAGATCTTAAGACAAAAGAAATCATTTCATTTTATATTTGATTGGCAGTGAGAGTGCCTTCCTGGTCCCCCTGGTAGTGAAAGTGCTCGGGGGTTGGAATGTTAATTTAAAAGTAAGGTTCTTTGGGCTCAGGTAGTGAGAGTACCTGTGCTCTATTGGCCTCCTTGGCTGTGAGAGGGCCTTTGGTGGCTGATGGAAGGAATTGTTTTTATATTTTCTTTCTTATTATAAACTTCATATTTTTGGGTTTAAGTTATTTTATATTTATATTTCTTTTTTATGTTTAGCTGGGTTTAGTTTTAGGATCGAATTTGTAATTTTGGGATTGTTTGATTTAGTTAGCGCAGTAAATATGTGTTGGGATGGTAATAAGATGGTCGGGTATTATTTCCCCTCCAGGCTCAGAGACCTCTGTCCATTTTTTTGTCCTCCCCTGTCACCAGAGGTATAGAGATGGTGTAGGGCTCTGGGGATTACCAGAAAAAAGGGGAGGATGAGGGCTGGGCCTGAAGAGGAGTGGGCGGAAGGGGTAGTGGGGACAAGGAGGGGCGAAATGGGTCCAGGAAAGGGGTTCTCCCTGGCTGGTTCCTATACCCAAGGGTTCTGCTGGTAGTCAGCAGGTAGCACAGTCATCCTCAGATGCTCATCCTACTCAGGTAGTGTTATGTAACGCCAGGTCTATTAAAAACAAGACCGCTGTTATAGCAGATCTTGTTGAAACATCTGACCTGGCGTGCATCACTGAGACCCGGCTGGAAGAAAATGCTGGCCCGGTTTTGGCTTCAGCAATTCCAGCCGGGTACTCGGTGATACACTGCCCTAGGATGGATTGTTGGGGCGGGGGTGTTGCCATCTGTTTTAGATCAGAACTCGGCCAAGTGGAAATACCAGTGGGTAATACCAACTCCTTTGAATGTATTATGGGTGAGGGTGTGGGGCACAGGATTCTTCTCGTCTACCGTCCACCAGGTGATGGGAATGTTTTCCTGCAGTAAGTCGCAGACTTCATTGTCGACCTGACATTGGGATCTCCCAGATGGTTGGTTCTGGGTGATTTCAATGCCTGGGTTGATGATGAACTCTCACAGTTTGGTCAAGACTTCCACCAGTTAATGATTTCACTGGGCTTCACACAGGTTATTTCCTCCCCGACCCATATTGGTGGTCATTCATTGGACTTGGTGTTCCTATTGGGGATGGAGATATCCGATTTGATGGTGGAACCAGTCAGATGGTCTGACCATCATTCCATTGGGTTTAGTTTTGAGGCCACCCCTAGTAGGCCAGCCCCTATGGAGATGGTCCAGTACTGCCCTTTGAGGGGTGTTTCCCCAGATGGCTTGATGGCGGTGCTGGACCTATCAGGTTTACCGAGTAATTGCAGGGATCCAGGGGACTTGGTACTTGCCTATAATAAGGCAGTGACAGGGGCCCTGGATTCCATTGCACCTGTTCGTGTATGTCCTCTCACCCTTCACCCTAGGTCTCCTTGGTTTGATGAGACTTTAAGGGAGTTGAGGAGAGTTGGACGAAGATTAGAGAGATGTTGGCAGAAGTCGGGCTTGGATTGTGACAAACTTAGATTGATGGACCATTATGTGGTTTATCAATCAGCAATCTCTCGTAAGAAGGCAGAATTCCTGTCCAGAGAGATTGCTGCTGCTCAGAATAGACCAGCTCAGCTTTTCCGGACCGTGGACAGATTGTGCAATCCAATCTGTCTTCAGCCCAGAAGAGCTTTTTCTCAAGAATGATGTGAGGAGCTTGCTCAATTCTTTTCAGATAAGGTTGCCAGGATCAGGTCCGAAGTCCGTCTGATGCTCTCGAGTGGGAGTAGTGGTGGTCGACAGGAGATGTCGGACACCGGTTTTGCGTGGTCCGACTTCAGCCTTCCCACAATCAATGACATTGTGATAGTCATCCGATTACTGCGTCTGACCAACTGTGGTCTGGATCTGGGCCCTACACATCTCCTAGTGGGTTGTGTAGATAAAATCGGTCCAGTTCTGGCTGAGATAGTCTGGAGGTCTTTGGAGAGGGGGATTTTTCCAAATCCCCTGAAGGAGGCTTTGGTACAGCCCCTTCTTAAGAAGCCCTCCTTGGACCCGGACTGTCTGGCTAATTATAGACCCATCTCTAACCTACCCTTTGTGGGAAAGGTTATTGAGAAGGTGGTTGTGACGCAGTTGGATGATCATTTAACCAGCCACGATGTCAATTATTCTCTCCAGTCCAGATTTAGGAAGAGACATAGCACCGAGATAGCTCTGGTTCGGGTACTAAATGATCTCCTGATAGCGAGAGATCGAAGAAGCTGTTCTATCTTGGTCCTTCTTGATCTCTCTGCAGCATTTGACATGGTGGACCATGGTGTGCTGTTGGAATGCCTGCTGTTTATCTGTGGACTGTCTGGTACAGTTCTCAGCTGGTTTCGATCTTTCCTTGAGGATAGGACTCAGAGGGTGGTGTCTGGGATTTTTTCCTTGACATCATTCCCCCTATCCTGTGGGGTACCACAGGGCTCCATTCTGGCACCCATGTTGTTTGCTGTGTACATGCTGCCATTGGGATCGATCATTAGGTGGTACGGTTTGAGTTTTCACTGCTATGCAGATGATACTCAACGGTACATGTCCTTTGTACCTGGCCAAGATGCCATTTTCTCGGTCTTTAATAACTGTCTTGCCGAAATCCAGGACTGGATGAATGTGAGTTGGCAGCAGTTGAACCCAAGAAAAACTGAGGTGTTGGTCATGGACCCAGGTCGCCAGGAGGCGGGTTTATTGGCTGGATCTCCCTCAGGTTTATGGCTTGGGGATGTCCAGCTAACTACCTCAGATCAGGTGCGAAATCTGGGCATTGTTTTTGACAGCTGTTTGACACTTAAATCACAGGTGTTGGCAGTTGTCAAAGCCTCTTTTTACCATTTGAGGAACATTGCCTGGGTGAAGCACCTGGTTCCTCCTGATGATCTTTCTACTGTGGTCCACGCCTTCGTTACCTCCCGTCTTGACTACTGCAATTCCATGTATCTTGGGCTACCAGGGGTTGTTATTCGCCACCTGCAGCTAGTGCAGAATGCGGCAGCCAGGCTATTGGCAGGTTCTCCTAGGACCAGTCATATAATGCCTGTGCTCCGCGGAATGCACTGGCTGCCAATATGCCAGCGTATCACCTTCAAGGTCGGTTTGCTGACCTATAAGGCCCGACATGATCAGGGACCTAGCTACCTGAAAGATCTCCTTCATCCCTACTGTACCCCCCGCTCTCTCCGATCCACTGATGAGGGGTTGCTAGAGATTCCCAGGGTTCGTTTGAAGACTTCTGGGGCCAGATCTTTTAGTTTTGTGGCCCCAACCCTGTGGAATTCTCTACCTCATCAGGTATGAGATTGCTCGACCGTTGAAACTTTCAAGGGAGCACTTAAAACATATCTTTTTAAACAAGCATATAATGATTTTTAATATTTTATCATTGTGGTTAATTTATTGTTTTATTACTATTGTTTTATTATGTAGTGTACAGGCGCCTTGGTTTTTAGAAAGGCGCCTTTTTATAAATAAAGTATTGATTGATTGATTGATATCCTTTACTATATGGGATTCCTTATAGTTCATCTAAATCTTTAGAGTTATAGAACACAAATTTTGCAACTTAGGCTAACATAGTAATTTGAAAAATCAAACTCCCTTTTAATGTCAGGGAGTTTTATAATAAAATAACTTAATTTAAAACGTTTTAGTTATTTGACCTTTAGCGGATAGGATTTACCTTCTTTTGCAGAAAATTAGAAATAATATTTTCCTTTTTATTCTTTTTTGTTATTTCTAATGCTTATTTTGTATAAATTGTTGTGGTTTTGATGCATCCAAAAGAAACTGTCATATATACTGATTTTCATAGATTTGACCTTTTGCAGTCAGGATTGACCTTCTGTGTATATCATTAGATCTAAGTACTATAAATGTGTGTTATTGCTTCTGCTCTTATAATGGTCCATTGTTTTAATAAGGGCCTGCCATTTAAATCAATTTTCTGAAATTTGACCTTTTGCAATTTGGAGTGATCTTCCATGTCTATCATATAAGTATAGTAAACGTTTGCTATTGATTTTGCTCTCTAAGTGATTTTCTACTTGTAGTTAAAGATAAAAAGCTTGAAGTTTATTTAAAAACTATTTTCCTATTTGAAGTTAGTTGGTACTGTGAATGTCAAATTAAATTAAATGGGTAATATGCCTTGCA
Organism: Neoceratodus forsteri; assembly: GCA_016271365.2. NCBI lineage: Eukaryota > Metazoa > Chordata > Ceratodontiformes > Ceratodontidae > Neoceratodus > Neoceratodus forsteri. The sequence goes on from CM057454.1 coordinate 204,870,542, forward strand.
TAAAAATACAAAGTGTTTATAATATAATATATAAGTGATAGTTATTTAAGACTTTTCCAGTTATTTTCTTTCTTTTTTTATATGTTTACATGTATGTATTTCTTTAAGTATCATTATTCATTTAATTAATTAGGCTTTCATTTGTATAAAAGAGTTCACGTTCGTGGGTGATTCAGATCTGCCCCAAGGAATACCCTCTTCAGGCTTGAAGTGCAGGGCTTGGTCTGTTCAGATGGCTTGCCAAAAATAAACTTTGCATTGGTGCATTGTCAGCAATTTGTGTGCCTAGTTTTTTTTTTTCATGTTAATATTTGATTTGGTAAACTCTACTAGAGCACCACCAAATTCCATGAGCTCATGATATTTCTTTCTTTTGATAATTTGTTGCTTATCAGTGCATCCGGGAAAAACACTGAGGGCCAGATATTCAAAACTTTGCCCAGGGGCAAAATTAGCACTGCCAGCTGGGCAAACTGAGCCCGGAGCACAAAGCAAGCCATATTCAAACGGAATAGCCCAGGGCAAACAGCTTCTGAATATAGCATGGTAATGAGGCCATGCAAACTGGGCTGGGAGTGCAGGGCAAACATTGCCCTGGAATAAGACAGCACTGAATAAAACAACCAGGAAGTGCAACCCACAACAACAACACAGTACACAGCAACGTGAGGCAGGTACAGACGAACTACGTGGCCTATGTGTGTGCCAGCAAATGCATGGACTCAGTACAGTTGCAGGAAGCAGCAGATGAGAAAGAACAGTGATCAAAACTTTACAATATTCCCGTGCCATTAGCGCTTGGCGCTAACACATTAAGCCAGGCTAAACGTATTAACCTGGAGCAAACACGCTTGCCCGGAGCTAAAATGTGCCATATTCAAAGTGCCATGCAAATGAGCCTACTTAGGTAGTCTCTGGGCAAACAACCGGATTAGCATCTCATTATACCCTGATTTGCACACAGTTTGCCTAGCGCTACTGCAGGGTCCCATAGAGCCACCTGTAGGTCAGTCTGGAAGTACAGGGCAGACAAGGTCCAACCGCAGCTCCATCTGTAGGTCAGTCTGGCAGTGCATGGATAGCTACAGGCTACAGGTAAACAGTACAGCATAGCATAGCATAGCATATTGTACCCCAGGGGACAGGACAGCATAGGCACAGGTGGTGGTGGTGCTGCATGCAACTGTCACACTGTAGGGCATGCTACAGTGCACAGCAGACACTACAGTAGCAAGGGGAGACAGTAGTGTGAGGGACGTGAGCACTGCCTATGGTGTGTGGGGCAAGTGATGCTGATTGCACTGTACACAGTGACAGGCCCAACCTGCAGGTGTTTACTGACAGTCGACATTACTGTTACACTGTTGTGTGACCCACAGATGCTGTACCTGTGGCATGTGATGCCCACAGTGACATGTACATATCTGGCTTTGTGTGTTGTGGCAGTTGTACAGCTGTGTGGTATGTGGCTGGGGGCATATAGTATCCAAAAGGCACACTAGTGTTGGGGTATTCCTAATACTGGCCCATGTGCACTGCATGCTGAGTCCCAGCCTTGTGGCCACACCTGGTCTGTGGCACAGCCTGGCCACCCATACCACTCCCTCAACATCCTCCATGCCCACAGTGCTGCATGTGTGTGCTGGCATCTGTTTTTGTCCACAGATATGTGTGGTCAGCAGTGTGTGCTGTATGGCTACACTGCCATGGTGTCCACTGGCGGCAGGTCACCACTTACTGCCTGGCATGGCTGGGACTGGTGGCAGATGATGGCATCATTGTGATGCCATTGGTTAGCAGCAAGCTTCCACTATGTTTGGTTTATCTATGTGTTATATTTATGTATTGAGATTGGCATGGACCGGCTAAACACCAGCAAATCCAGCGCACAGCCATTTATATTGCATAAAGCTGATTGCCAGGATTAAGACCAGCTTTTTCACAGGCTGTAATCTACACAGCGCTAACTTCTATCGCTTCTAGGTCGCACTAAACCACTTAGCGCGGCGCTAGCCACTGAATATCGCATTGCGCTTGTATTCATGTCAGTTTGCCCCTTGCATACATTATACTTTTGCCTGGCGCTAATGCAGTTTGCCCGCGCTATTTGGCCTTTTGAATATGGCAGACCCGCGCTAATCCCGCGCTATACCTGCGCAAATGATTTTTGCCCAGCGCAAAGTTTTGAATATCTGGCCCTGAGTGTTTATTTGGCACATTGCATTTAAATCATTTTATTTTTCAGCAAAAGAATAATTTTCAGCTTCTACATTTTCCATCGAGAGCGGCTGGAGTAGTATTTTAAATGAGAATATATTTAATTATGATAAATCTCAGTGCAACACCAAATCTGATTTTTGAGGAAGAGAATTTAAATGTTTCAGCTGATAGCTCTGAGGAGGAAGCCGATTTTCTGAACTGCCTGGAAGATCCTGAATGTAGGGAGAGGAATCTAACCACTATTTTCATTAGGAAATTCTGAAGACAACAACCCAACTTTAAAAGATATTTTTCAAGAACAAGAAAAATTATGGGTAAGAGAACTTAATATTTATTACAATAGAATCACACTTGAGAGATATTTGGAACTACAAATTACACCTTGTGGTCTAAAAAGAGACAAAACGCTGAGTTTTGGATTTGACGATGATGAGTTAAAATCAGCCTGGGAAGAAGCCATAACCACATGTATAAAAAGTGTTAATTAAAAGAGATTTGTAACTACAATTGGAAACCAATACAGAAATCAAGAAGGTACAATGCCATTTAAAAGCACTCAAAAATAAAAAGGACTTTGTTGGGTTAAATAAATTTTATTCAAAGAAAATTAACAAACACGAGAAAGATCTAATAACAAGAAAATGAACCAAAATCAATAGATACTTGGGTGACTATTCAAGGAAGGAAGTTTTCATTTGGGAAGGAAGAGACTATTCAAATAGTAGAGGATGGTCTAGATCAATTAACCAGAATTGGAATAGAAGTCGAAATAGTGGTTTCTCTAATACAAAGAAATGAGTCACCTTTGATGAAGAAAGGCCTGTTTCAGATAGTGGCAAAGAAGTAACACCAGGTGTTCTAAAAAATACAGAGAAAGTTTTTTTAGAGGAAGAGGAACAGAGACTGAGAGAAGCAGAAAGGAGAACACAGGCAGCAATTCCCAAAAACCAAAAAGGCAAGACCAAAAAATGCGCTGGGGAAGGAGAGGTAGAAAGAAATCAACATATACAACAGAGATCATTGAGAACCAAGGAACCGAGATTGTAAATTTAACTGATATTGAGTTAGCAAACCCTCATATACAAGTTCTACAAAAAGGTTTAACTTTCGTTCCTACGAAGCAACCTGATAAATTCAAAACCAGAGTGGATATATTCAAATTCATTAGAAAATTCAAGTTAAAGTATTTCTTTGGGTAAAAGACATTGGATGCTAAAATGAATGGGATTGAAGAAGAATTAATTAATATGGATGAAATACCATCATCTTCAAAAGAACACGATTTGCTGAATTTTCCGGACTCAACTACTGCTAATTGGAATGAATTAGACTGGGACTTTAATCTGATTGATAAAATCAATGTTACTGCTTTACCTGAAGATGCAATTGATGTGAGTAGAGATAACATAATCCCGTATTCTAGGTGTTCTACTTTTAAACCTAGATCAGTATTTTGTCCCCCAAGTATTTAGTCCAGCTATTTCAGCTTTTGAAAAATGCTTACTATCAGATGTTGATAAAATGTATAGTGGTCTGGATACTGGATTTCACAGTAACATGAGTGCCATTGAGTTTCAGGCACTTAAAGAACTAAAGAGATTAGAAGGTGTAGTAATTGAAAAATCAGATAAAGGCAGTAATGTGGTACTAATGACTGAGACATTTTACAAAAGCAAATGTTTAGAACTTTTATTTTTCATCTTCCTACTATTTATTCTCCTTGGCAGAGTGGACTTACATGATCTCCAGCTGCTGGCCCTGCACCCCCAGACCCGTTCATGCATGCGGGCCACACAAACTCACTCCCCAATGGGCCAGCCATTATCGCTCACGCACCCACTGGTTACTCACCCTCGGGTCTCTCCAGGGGTGCAAGACACAGCCATCAGCCACAAAGATTGCCCTCACATTTTCTGCTTTTTTTCTCCCAATGGAAAGCCAGACGTGCAATGGCGTCCAAGCGTGCTGACGCCCACCACGCTTTCCCCCCTTGCTACTGCATGCCACTTGTAGTGCGGCTGGCCTCCACCATTCGCCACTACAGGGTGATGCAATCCCCACTACCCACCTCAGAGAGAGGAAAACAGTTATTGGACGCTCAATCCTCCCTCTCCCCTGCCAGCCCCCGGTGGCCCAAGTCCATTCCCGAACCCAGGTCACCAGCGTGGCGTGAGATGTGGTGTCCAGTGCCTCAACTTTCAGCACCACTGGGCCAGCCTAAATGTTTAGAACTTTTAGAATGTTTAGAAAATCACACTATCTAAATTTAAAAAAAAACGATCCTACTATTAAGTTCCAGTCTGAAATTTGTGAATTCCTAGATTGGGGGTTACACTGTGGATGGCTAACTAAATCAGTAGCTAATTTCATTAAACTGGACTATCCAGTGATTCCAACATTCTATATTTTGAAAAAAATCCACAAGAACATAAGTAACCCCCACGGGGAGGCCAATTATTTCAGGCATTGGGTCCCTTGTATATAACCTTGGCCTATTTATTGACAGTTTCCTACAGCTGAAAGTTTTACAATTAGATTCTTACATAAGAGATAGCATGGATTTGCTAGATACTGTAAATTCAAAGACAAACTCTGGAATGCTGGCTATAGCTGGATTACAATCAATGCATGTAGTCTCTATACCTCTATAAAACACAGTTTGGGAATTTCAGCGATAGAGTTTTTCTTTGGTAACCAAAATAAGACATCCACACATTTTTTGCAGTGGGCAATAGACTTTGCTCTAAACCATAATTATTTTATTTTTAACAGCAAATATTATTTACAGATTTGCGGGACTGCGATGGGGGCAGCTTTTGCCCCATCATATGCAAACCTGTTAATGGGATACTTTGAACATAAGTTTATCAATAGTACACAAACAGATTTATTACATTTTTAGATATATGGTTTAGGTTTATTGATGATGTGATTGTTGTGTGGAATGGTCCAGAAAGTGAAATTTCAGAGTTCACGATATACTTAGACCAAAATGATTTGGGTTTGACATTTACACATTTTCATGATAGAGAAAAAGTGAAGTTTCTGGATTTGGAGTTTGAAGGGAAAGTTGGGGAAAAAATCATTACAAGGGGATTTAGAAAAAGTACAGCAGTTAATAATATTCTGCATGCTCATAGCTCACACCCTAAAAATCTTGTTGATTCTATTCCTTATGGGGAGCTCATTAGATTAAAGCGAAACTGTTCCTTTGAACCAGACTTTGAAAATTAAGCATCAGAATTAAAATTAAGACTTAGTAAAACAGGTTATTCTATGGAAAAGTTGACAGAAATTCACCAGAAAGTAAGGATGTTAAATAGAAATGAGTTGTTGAAATGAAATAATGAAAAATCTACATCAAAAGATAAAGTCCAAAGTAAAATTATAACATTCACTACGGAATTCAACCCAGTGGCAGGGAAAGTAGGAACACGGATTCATAAACATTGGCTGATTATACTTTCAGACCCAATACTTCAAAATGAGGTCTCGCCCAAACCTAGGGTTTCATTTTCCAAAGGGAGAAATATTGGTGAGAGAATCACACATAGCCATTATATAGAGTTAAATAATTCCTCTACGCTAAGCCAAAATTGGATAAGAGACAAACCTAATGTTTTTTTTTAATGTGGAAGGTGTAACATTTGTAAATATGCTCAGACAGGTAATACCTTCAGCAAAAGATAGAGGAAATTAGAAATTAAACAGTTCATTACATGCATAATGTCTTTTGTGATTTATGTTTGCTGATGTAGTTGTTCTAAATATTATGTAGGGAGAACAACTAGAATAACTAAGCAAAGAATTCAAGAACATGTAAGAGCTATTATTAATGGCAATATGTGTAACTCGATAGGAGCACATTTTCAGGAATGTCATCAGGGTAATCCTAAGTGTTTTCATTTCAAAGCCTTGGAACATGTTCCTAGACACCCCAGAGGTGGAAATAGAGTCCTCACTCTGTCGCAAAAAGAAACAAAGTGGACTGTAGACTTAAACACAACAGTTCCATTTGGATTGAATGCATTTGGATTGAATGAAGAACTGGATTTTACACCTTTTCTATAAATATATTGTGAAATACGTAGGTCCTAAGAAAACTGAATTAATGGTTTACATGGTTTCGAAGTGATCTGTTTACGGTCTTCCTGAAATTCCCTTTTTCCTTTCAGTTTTCTGAATATTAATTTATTTCTTTTTTGATATCTATCTTTAGATGTGCCATACGTACATCTGAATTATAGTAATTCAAGGCAACTTTCCCAGATTTCTTTCACTTTCACTTTTTATTTTTTAAGAGGAAAACGTTTTTCAATTTGTTGTTTAAACTCTTAAATATTTTGAACTTAAAATAATATTACATGTATAAGACACTATGGATATATTTTACTATATGGGATTCCTTATAGTTCATCTAAATCTTTAGAGTTATATAACACACATTTTGCAACTTAGGCTAACATAGTAATTTGAAAAATTAAACTCCCTTGTTTATTAAAGTCAGGGAGTTTTATAATAAAATAATTTAACACTTTTTAGTTATTTGACCTTTAGCATATAGGATTGACCTTCTTATGCAGAAAATTAGAAATAATGTTTTCCCTTTCTTTCTTTTTTGTTATTTCTAATGTTTATTTTGTATGTATTGTTGTGGTTTTGATGCATCTGAAAGGAACTGTCATATATACTAATTTTCATAGATCTGACCTTTTGCAGTCAGGATTGACCTTCTGTGTATATCAGTAGATCTAAGTACTATAAATGTGTGTTATTGCTTCTGCTCTTATAATAGTCCCTTGTTTTAATAAGGGCCTGTCATTTAAATCAATTTTCTGAAATCTGACCTTTTGCAATTTGGAGTGACCTTCCATATCTATCATTTAAGTATTGTAAATGTTTGCTATTGTTTTTTGCTCTTTAAGTGATGTTCTACTTGTAATTAAAGATAAAAAGCTTGAAGTTTATTTAGAAACTATTTTCCTATTTAAAGTTAGTTGGTACTGTGAATGTCAAATTAAATTAAATGGGTAATATGCCTTACATAAAAAATACAAAGTGTTTATAATATAATATATAAGTGATAGTTATTTAAAACTTTTCCAGCTATTTTCTTCTTCTTTTTTATATGTTTACATGTATGCATTTCTGTAAGTATCATTATTCATTTAATTAAATAGAGTTTAGTTTGTATAAAAGAGTTTATGCTTGTGGGTGATTCAGATCTGCCCCTAAGGAAGACCCACTTCAGGGTTGAAGTGCAGGGCTTGGTCTGTTCAGGCGGCTTGCTGAAAATAAAATTTGCACTGGTGCATTTTCAGCAATTTGTGAGCCTAGTTTTTTTCTTTTATATTAATATCTGGGTTGGCAAACTCTACTAGACCACCACCAAATTCCATGTGTGCATGATATTTCTTTCTTTTGATACCTATAGAGTGTGAGTTTTACCTCCCTGCTCCTGCTGTTAAATCCTCTTCCAATGCACCCTAGCATTCTGTTGGCCCTACTGTAAGCTGTGTTGCATTGGCTGGCTTGTTTATGGATATTGCTAAGGGTGACTCCTAGGTCTCTTTCTTCTGTGAGTCAATGAGTTGGACTCCATCTAGCCAGTATACTGTCCTTGGGTTCCCTCTACCTAGATGCATCACTTTGCACTTTTTTTGTGTTGAACCTCAGCTGCCAGACTTTAGATCATATTTCCAGCCTCTTCAGGTCCTTTTTAGGTCACTAACTACCACCTTGCAGTCCACCCTTCCTCCTAGCTTGGTGTTGTCTGCAAATAGGGCAATTTTGCCCTGAATACCTATGCTGGTAATGTGATGGTGGTTCTGTGTGGGCACAGTGGGTCTTCCAGGGGGGACTGGGCCAGGCTGGTTTCTGTGACTTGGGTACTGGAGGCAAGATGCCGGTTGGGGGACGTTATGTATGAAACAACCAGGCTATGCCTGTATTGAGAACTGGGCAGTTGCAAGGTGCCCGCTATGTCAGTGTATCATCCTGCATGGCTGCCTGACCTCTCCTGGGGCACAGAGCTATGACAGCACCCACCCAGGGCCACAGCCATGCATCGTCTGCCCAGTTTGTGCCCAGATGCCACACTTGATGCCCTTGGGACTCCTGGGCTGGCCCCTGTGACCTAGTCTGTGGCAGCGTTGTGGACTTGTGATGATACTGCCCTTTGCACCACTCCTTCTGGTGCAGGGTTGCAATTTGCAGCTATTCCAGATCATTTGTTGCAAGTGGCAAACTTTCTGGAATAGCACATTTTGTGGTTGTTGCACCTGCGCCAGATGCAATCCCCCATTGTGCTGCAGTTTGCGTCTAGCACAGGCACCTTCTAGAATCAGCCCTTTGGTTTCCATAAGACATGCCGATTTTCGTGTCTGTAGCTGTAAGTACAGTTGATCTATGGAAAATTAAAGCATTTCTCAGAATGTCATGAAATTCCAGTAAATATTAAAACTGAAATGGAATTTGATAATTTCATCAGCCCTGGTGTACTCCAAAGGGCACAGAACCTTGTGATTGGTAATCACAACACACAGTAATCTTCTTTCAGAATGTCAAGAAACTTGATTATTCAGTTCCTTTTATTATTTAACATAATTTGAAAAGGTACACCAAAAGATTGTTGCTAAACTTTTAAACCCTCTCTACATTCACAAAGCATGGATCTGTTGGTAAAGGGGGTCAAAAGAATGCAGCATTCATTCAGTCGTTCTAATGTGAGACCCCAGTGGATGATGCAATGCAGAAATGTACTTACACTGTAATGTATCAAGAGATATGAGATATGATATAAGATAAGAAAGGGTTCCTTTAGTTCCAAAAGCTCATAAAGTGTTATGCCAGCAATGCAAATTTACAGAAGAACACCTTCTCCTGCTACTCCTTTTTTGGTCCAAACTCTGTAGGCTAGTTCCTTCTCTTAGAGAGGACAGTTTTCCATAACAGATAACTGTTTCCCTTCCTGTATATTTTCAGTTTAACCACTCTGAATTTATCACGTTTCAAAAAGAATGATGTTAGAGGTGCAGTAATTTTTTTCCAGATGTCAGCAAGATCATTTTAAAGGAGATGATAAATAAAGTTATTGAAGAAAAATTAAAAAATTGACCATAATTATACTTGCAGTTTCTTAAGACCTCGTTCAAATGAACATTTGCGTTAAAATCTCTGGTGTGGAGCCTCCTGTCATCCCCCTTGTCATGGACAGGTACTGTAACACTTCTGAAAAATTTCCTGAACTTCTCCTGGACTATTTCTGGCCTCTCCATATCCAGGTCATTTGTCCCCAAGTGGAAAATCACATCTAGCTATCTCTTCCTGCCTCCCCAGCGATCCTTAGGATCCTCTTTCCATCCCAACAAGCAGTGGCATCTTGAAGGCATCTTACCACCCTATCCTCACCCCTCCTGTCCCCAACTGTATCCCCCTTACTATCAAGTCCCTCACCAGGATTCATTTCCTCATTCTCTGGGTCCTCTGTGAGCTCCTTTGGGGTCTCCACCATGGAAGACCTCCACATCTTTCCCAGCCACTACTTTGGGTGCCACTGTGGGACAGTCCTGCCCTGCCAGTGTGGTGTACAAGTTCCATAGTGGTATGGAATTTGGGATGTGCCTATGTTCCACCACCCTAACCCTACCTGAGTCCACCACTGTCCAGCCTCCCCTCCTTCCCAGCACACTTTGAGGTAGAGGAGGAGGAGGAGTACTTGGTGGTCCCTGAGTGGGTGAGTATGTCTGCCTAACCCAAGCCAGCTTGACCTTGAGTCTGGCAATCTCCTCTTTCAGCTCAGAGAGGTGCCTGCAGATGGGGCAGCACCACAGCCTCCAAAAAGTCTCCCCGAAGACTACCTCCCCATCCTAGCTGCTATTTCTTGACCTAAAATGCTACACTCTGCAACTTCCCCTGATATAATAATTTAGCCCTTTCTTACAGGCTAACAACTTTCAGAAGCACTATTTGCCTACACCCCAATAAGAGCTATTTTTTAAATGTATTTATTTAATTTTGATAACTTGGTGGGCCCATTGGAACCATAACAGTCCCTTTTTCAGGGGCGATCCAGAATTAATTACAGGTAGAGATTCAAAAGACATTACAGAGTATGAAAAGTAATTGTTTACAATACAACATACAGTAGTCAGGGACATTAGTTTTATTTATTTTTTATTTAGTTTTTGTTGACCGGGTAAGTGTACTAGACAAATTCTGCCTATTTTCAGGCATGACCCAGGGCGGGGGAGGGAGATACAGATGAATGCCAACTGGCCTTGAACCAGATTAAGCTGTTGGTGGTATTTTTAGTTAATACAGTCATGACAATTGTGTGTGTTTACAATAGGGTATACAGATTTTTTGATAGACAATCATTAGCTACTTCTCTCACTTGGAAACATTCTATCCCTTCTTCACCAACCAAATTTTCAGGCTCTCATTTGACTGCTTTAAATCCCCAGACCCCTGGCTAACAGCTACTTGATGTGCTGTTTACATACACGCCTTCTGCGCTACTTCCTTCCCATGCCCTGTGATGTCAGTATTTGTCATCTGTATAGTTATTGGGTGGTTAGGGGTGGCAGGGAGGGCCCCAAAAAAATGCCCTGCCTTAGTGTGTCTTGACTTCTCTCTCCCTCGCTTCCTCCTGCTTGCAAAAAGAAAAGAAAAACCCAGTGTCCACTGTGTTGCACTTCTTGGTCCCCCTTCCTCTCTTATGTCCTATGCAACAAAAATCTAAGAAGGAAAGTCGATGTCTTACATGCAGTTGTCTGGGCTTCCCTCTCCCTCACTTATTTCCTGTGGAAAAAAACAAATCAAAGACAAAATGTTTGTGTCCTCTGTGTTGTTGTTTGGGCTCCCCTCTCACTCGTTTGAGTCCTGTGAAAAAAAAACAAATCAAAGAAAAAATATCAGTGTCCTCTGTTGTTGTCTGGGCTCCCCTTTCCCTCGCTTGTCTCCTGCTTAAAGTAAACTTAAAGACACATGTCAGTGTCCACCGTGTTGTGTGTCTGGGCTCCTCCTCTCAGACTGGTCCCATTGAATCAATAAAGAAAGAACTCTGTCTGCAACAGGGATTGTCCTTGCACACCCTCTTAAAGTAATATGCAAGAGTGCTGGCAACAGCTACTTGAACTGCTGCTGCTCCAATGCCCTGAATCAATCAGGCTGTGTCCTCCGACATTGCGGCGGTCTGTCAGTCAATTGTATATTTACTTTACCCTTGGAATTTTGTTGTAATGTAATAACTGATGTTCCCTATAATGACTGGATATCCAATCCTGATAAAACACCGTAATAACCCACTGAATTCCGTAATAACTTGATAGTGGGTTATTATGGTGTTTTCCTCCTCGCTCTCTTACTTCACTGCAGTGTGAGAGTGGGCACACTGTATTTGTAAGAGTACGATGGCTGCTTAGGGACATGCTCCCCCAAATACAGTTTTTCTCTCTGTTGAAATCTTGCAACAGTTATTATTATAAAAAATAATGCCTGTGCAAAATTTGTTTTATGAAGATTTTTCACAGACTCTTGTTGTGTGATAACCTCATAAACACCTCGAGCTTAACTCAGGGTTTGTGGATTATCACACACATTGGGTGCGTGAAAAAGCCTCATAACACAAAACTGCATGGGCATTATTGTCTATGTACTGTATTACTTGCACTGCATATTTGTTTCTTTGCACAGCTGTTAACTTATTGTATTTTGTGCATCTTATATTATTGTCTATTCTCCCTCCCCCTTCCCCCATGGTGCATTTGGAAATGAGCTGTTACCAGTTGGTGTGTCCTTCCTGGTAAAACTTTCTGAAATCAATCAGTCAATTAATAGATAAATCAATAAATACAAACAAAAAGCATCTTTTAGCTTTGTAAAATGTTCAGTTTAGGTTGAAGTACAGAACTGAGAAAGGTTTTGCTGTGTAAGTGCTTTCCTTTTATCATGTCACAAAGGCAACTGAAACTGAAATTTTATTCCAGACACTAGTCATTAAGAATCTGTTTTAGGTAAATTGTTCTATAATTAAAGTGCTTTTCAGTCAGTCTGTTTCTAAGGTAACTGTAAAAATGATGTTTTAATCATGGCCTCAGTCATTGAGAATCTCTTGTATGTACTATAGTATTTATACATGTTTCCAAGTTTCTGCTCAGTCTGAGACCTCTGAACCTGCAAACTACAAGAGTAAAGATTTTCACAAAAGCAGAAATCTGGAAACATAGAATCTGATATCAGATAAGGGATGATTGACCAACTCAGTCTGTCCGTTTGTCCCTGCCCTATACTGTCAACACAGACCATGTTCAATCTCTGCCCCCCACACACACACATACACACTTTCTTGGGCTTGGGAGCAACTTGGGCACTATCATCACAGGATGTGATGCCCCAGTCATTGACAACTTCTAGGAAAATGTTGCCAGCTTTTTGAGGCAACTGTAGCTATAAGCATGCTATGACAGCTCAGTTACTGAGATATCCATTTCTGAAAAGCATGAGTGTTTTTGTTACGGAAAACATTATACTGCTCAAAATGTGGTTCCATCATTGAGAAACATGGTCAGAATGCTTGAGATTTAAATTGGAAAATAAAAAAAAGTAGAGACCAGAACACAGGGGGCACAGATTTGGGGTGTAAAAGGATACTCCATTCCACCCCTCCTGAAAATTACTAATCACAAAGGCCATACTTAGCTGTGGTGGGGGAGGCAAAATCACAGTGCAAATGATGGTTGCCAGATGTTTGGAGTCAGAAACATGAAAAAGGCAAGCACCATGGATATCTCAGCATGGCGTTTCATCAGTCACATGGTGCAATGTTATGCCCAAAGGTCATGGCATAAGGCACTACTGCCACAGTCATCCTTCCCACCCTGGCCAGTACCTTTAAGTCAGCTTGTTGGCTATTTAGTTCAAATATGTTTGTGTCCCTCTCCAATCATTGTTGGTGGTTCAGTGTTCCCCAATTGTTACCTCCCTAGTTCTCCTTCCAAGCTATATACTTTAACAAAATGATCCCTCATCGATCTTGGTCATCAGCTAACCTCCATGGCTCTGTCACGAGACTGCACCTCCAGTTTAACTGTTCTTCTAAATTCTGGCCGGTGTCAATTTGGGGTAAGTGTACATCTGATCATAGTACAGCACCTCTTTGGTATACTGCTGTCACCCCTTTCCCTGTGCTGCCACAATAACCACTGTCATAGCCCCTGTAAATGTCTGTGTCCCCTTGAGTACTGTATGTCACAAAAAGGCACAATAAGGAACAGAAAGTACAAAGTGGTTGTTTCAGTCACTATGTGCCACAAAATTGTGACTGCATCTGGGACACCTGCTATTTAGTCTCATGAAAACTGTTGAGCTGGCATAGCTATGGGATCAGAGTCAAAAGGATAACTACGATTGATATAGTTTACATTTTTTTTTTTTGCAATTGTTTAATCAGGAGTGGCACACTGAGCTGAAAGCCTGTTTACAGGTGTGAACTGGGAGCATAGTGAAGTTAAGTGACTTGTTCAGGGTCACACAGTATGAAAGGTGGGGGCTGTAGGATTTAATCCCAGGCCTCCAGATTTGCAGCTCAGAGCCTTAAACCACTGAGACGTGCTGCCTCCCCAACATGCATGCATCAATATACATTGATATGCAGAACATTGATGTATGTGTAACAATAACAAAATAGTTTAAAGTTTATATGTGTACTGTTTTTCACTTATCTTTAAATTGTATAAAGGCACAGAAACCATATCACTATGTCAAACCATGTCAACATGACTTCAAACTGTTGTTAAAAAAATGGTTTTTAGCCCTAGGGGTTCCAAAGTTTGGCCTTTGCAAGTAATTTATCTTTAAATTAGGGTTAACTTTACAACAGTTTGGACAAGGAGCTTTATTTTGATTAAATGAAAGCTTGTCACCAGTTTACTTAAATATAGCTATTTTTAATTGATACAGTCCCATATGTAAAAAATATATTTTAAGAAATCTTCAAGCAAAAACATAAACTGATATACTGTTTAATTGTATTAATATTATTTTGATATACTGATATATGAAAAATCATATCATTAACTAATATCTATATCTGCCAGACTCCAAGCTTTTATCTTAAAAATCTTTAAGTGTTTAGTCTAATGGCTTCTAGGTTAGTTGCCTTGAAAAAAGGCAAACATTTAATCTGTTAGGGCTAGATACACTATTTAAATGCCAGGATGGAGTCATATTGATATACTATAGATAAATTCTGGCAATACAGTTTTCATGTATAGGTATATTAAAAGGAGATCAATAATGTTTAAAAGTATATTGATACAGTTTAAATGTAAATTAATTTTAATAAAGTATATTGGTATATATGTATATATAATTATATGTGTATATATATATTATATTATTTATATCCCTTTCCCCCTTCCCTGGTTGCACCTTGAAATGAGCCTCAGCTCAGTGTACCTTTTCCAGTTATCAAATGTTTAAATAATTAAATAAAAATATCCCCTGCTATTTGAAAGAAACATTCTAAATTTGTTTAGATCTTTGATTCACATTTAGACCAAATAAATAAAATGTTTCATTCATTCTTATAATCGTACTCCAAACCTGCCACAAGAAAACTATAGAATTAATATTTACTGTTGATCTAAAGCCCCCGCCCTCCCTAACTTGTCATCTGCTTTACTCCATGTCAGTTTCAGCTCTGAAACCTAATGTGGTATGGATGGATTATGTAATTTGAACCAAATTCATATGGTCCAACTCAAAGCTGAACCAAAGTTGTCAAAAGCCATATTGTTTACCCTTACATCCAGGTTGAAACTGGGGTTCTCATCAGCTCGGGGGGGGGGGGGATTATTTTGACATGATACAATACACCAGTTTTCTCTTATTTCAAGTCTCTCCAGCCACTGATCCTTTCTACAGATTTTGAGAAAGTGGCAATTTTGTATTACAACACTTGTAGCTGATTTTTCTAACCACCTCTTTTTTCTACTTTTGACCCATAGTTTTCTCCCTTTGCTTGGATTACTACAATCTTCTAAATTAATTTTCCAATTCTTTTGAATTCATGAATATAGATATAACAGTATTTAGTCAGTAAGGTCAGTGTTTTGGCTCATCTTGTCTCCTCCCTACTGAGTAAATAATTGATTGCCTGGTCAAAAGCAACAACCATGTAATTTTGATTGCCATATTGTTAAGGAAAGGAGATTTTTCGCAGTGGTTTATTCACAGCCCTCAACACCAGAAACTCCTTATTGTACTGATGTGGATGATTACCCTTAAAATACTCCTGAAGAAGCATTTGATTAGTTCAATTAAATATCTGTAGGACTATGATCTATAGAAAGGGATACCGCAATTTGCAGTAATACCCCCATAGCTAAGGAGAACAATTTGAAGGATAGATAAATATCTGGCCAGAGAAGGGAGTAACAAATGATTAGTGTAAAAATGTACTACATCTTGCTCAGCTTTTCGTACAAATTATCTACAGTGTGTGCTATGTCTACATGCTCGACTGGGTCTATGGCATTATAATGTGCTTCCTGTGCTTTCAGTATCCATGATCCCATAATTATTCTGCCAACTAAATAACATCCAGTAAACTGAAACATTGCATAGATCAAAATAGGATCCTGAAAGTGTCTACTGCAATAAGGAAGATTTAATGTTATACAACTATAGGTATAACATGTTTACAATTTAAATAAGTTCTTAAAGTAGTGCACAAGGATTTCCAGTGTCCAGGTAAAAGACTCACCTAATAGTGGTGGCCACAAAAATGCATAGTGTTAAATGGGCCGCATTCTTCTAAACTTCATCAAATCCTGTTGTAAAAGCTATCAGTTCAAACATCTCATACTTTGCATCAAGGAACCATTATTTAGCTTTCAATTCCTTATATACAGGGCCAGATTAAAGAATGGGCAAAAGAGACAATTTCCTGTGGCATAGATCCATAAGGGATCCCTTAAAACAGGATTTCAGGCAATTAGTCAGGGAAAAACAGTTAATTATCCATGAGCATTTGGAGGTAGAGGACACATGAGGGTTTGTTAAATTAGCCACATTGGAGGTTACCAAGATGGGCATAAGGACAGTGACAAAAAAGAACAAACACGTAAAAAACATATGGTTCACTAACCAGGTCAAGACAGCAATTAAGACCAAATGAGAGGTTTTCAACAACTACAAAAGAACCAAGGCAGATAGTGAATGGAAAGTTTATGTCCAGAAGAATAAAGATACAAAAAGTAGGGTGAGATCAGGTAAGGCTGAGTCTGAACTTTTGCTGGCAGAGAGGGTTAAAGCAGGGAATAAACACTTTTTTCGATATATGAAGGAAAAAAGGAAGAAAAGGGGAAGGATAGTTAGACTTAAAGATGGCAACAAAATCTTAGAGGAGGATAGGCAGAAGGCCATTGTTCTGAAGAACTTATTTTGCTATATGTTCACTAAGGAACACATCAGCCCTATTCCAGAAAGTGGCATAAAGGCAGCTGACAGAGCGGTCCCACGAATGGAAACACTGTCATTCACCATCAGCATGGTCAGAGAGACCCTGGAGCAACTCAGTGCCGACAAATCGCTGGACCAGATGGAATACACCAGAGGGTGCTGAAGGAACTGGATGGAAAATTGGCAGATCCCTTGGCACATTTGTACAACAGTTCACTTCACTAGGGAGCAGTGCTATGTGACTGAAGAAGAGCAGATGTGGTGCCCCTCCACAAGGGAGGGAGCTGGGAGAAGGCTGGCAACTACAGCATAGACTAGTGAGCTTTACATCAGTAGTGGGAAAACCAATAGAAGCCTTAATAAAACAAGATCTGGTAGAGTACCTAGGTGAGAATGGTATTCAAGATGACAGACAGCATGGCTTTGTAGCAGCTAGATTATACCAGATGAACTTAATTACATGTTTTGACTGGGTGACTAGGGAATTAGACAGGGGCCACCCAGTGAACTTCCTCTATTTCAACTTCAGTAAGGCCTTCAGCTCAGTGCCATGCAACTGACTGCTGAAAAAATTGGATGACCTGGGCGCAGCAATGAGCATAGTCAGGTGGGTAGGAATCTGGCTCAAGGACAGATAGCAGAGAGTGGTAATCAATGGTGAAAGGCCACAGAAAGGTGAGGTCACTAGTGGTGTGCACCAAGGCTCAGTGCTGGGGACAGTCCTGTTTAATGCATTTGCAAGTGACATCTTCAAATACCTTAAAGGTATTAACAGGGTGAATTCAGAGGGCCTCTACAGTATTAGTGGGAACAGGTCCTCTAGCAGGCATAGCCTAACTGGTAGGGGGAAGATTCAAGAGAGGGATGAGGAGGCACTTTTTCACCAAGAGAGTGGTGACTAAGAGGAAAGAGTTGCCACAGGAGGTGGTCTCCCTGAAAACATTGGATAGCTTCAAGACAGGATGGGACAGAATGAAGAGAAAAGTTGCTAGAAGAGAGGGACAGTGGAATTGAAGAGGATCAGGAGGAATTTGGGGAGGGAGGGCAAGTCCCATTGTATACACAGGCGTGACTTGTTCATTGGAGCACACAAGATAGACTTGTAAGGCCTTTATCAGCTGGCATGTTCATATGTTTCACATAATACTGAGAAAATGTTTTATTAAATTTTGCAGTTATGCAACCTGCAGAATTATAAGGCCCTGTAACCTTAAAACTAGAGAAAACAATACATTTAAGTTTAGCAGGTTCATAGACCTTGAAAAGGAGGCTGTGTGCGCCATCTTTTCAGTCTCTTACCTAGGGAGTTCTATGTTATACACAGCCAAAAACTGCAAAATAACATCAGCACTTAGAGCTGGCGTTCATGTGTTTCTGTAAAAACTGTAGAACTTTGTGATGACTCTGTGGAAGTCATATCCATGCATGTTGTCTAGTCATACACCAGACAAGGGATGATCCAAATCAGATGATTTTGTTCTATTTGCATCTGTCATATTTTCAGAAATTCTGAGTCCCATTCCAGTCTACAGTCAGCATAATCAAAGTTGGATTGGAATTTGCATTTCTACATCTATGTTCATATAAAACCCCCCTTCACCCCTCCCACAGATAAATCTGACCCATGTAACTGAAGATGCCCCTCTTTCCTCCACTCTTCTGTCTCCCAGACTCCCTACCTTTGGCTGCTACTGTTGAAAGCAGCGGGTCCTCTGTTCAGCTAGAGATGTGCTGGTAGAGGAGGTAAGGAGTGCCGCCTGGGTCAGAACTTGAAGAAGTTGATGCTGCCGGTGCTGGTGCATCTGGTGGATGCACTGGAAGGTGTGGCTCTTGAGTATAATGAAGTAAGTTCTCTTGTCTAACATAATCTAAAAAGATCACTCTCCCCAACAATCTAACACCAACTATAATTCCTCACACAACTGTCTCTAACTACCTAGCCACTACCTCATCCTGGTGGTCCCCCTCCTCCACACCAAGGAAACTGAAACATTACATGCCTGACTGAGGAACTCCTGTAATTATACAACTCTTGAAGTCCAGAAGGTAATCCAAATCAAACCCTAGCCCAGCCATCATGCTGAAGTAAAGTCCACCCCCACCCTAAGTGGCCTGGGGAAAAATGACTGAGAAATTGACTGGCCTGAGCAAAACCTTGGGGAGCAAGCAACTTTGCTAGACTGATTAAGGCGCTGGTGGTATACTAGATCTTTGCTCATCTCAGTCACTCCTGAAATATTTTCAGAAACTTTATATAGATACATAGATACATAGACAATGTCGGCAGATAAGGGCCTATGGCCCACCCAGTCTGCCCATTTGAGCTTGTAAATTCAGTTTGTTTTCCTAGAAGTCTGTTACCCCTTACCCCTGACCTCCAGAATTCCTTTATGTCTATCCCTGGCATTCTTAAATCCTATGATTGTTTCAGCCCCCACCACTTCCTCTGGCAGGGTGTTCCACTTGTCCACCACCCGTTCTGTGAAGAAATTCTTCCTCACGTTTCCTCTGAATCATCCTTCCTCCAACTTCATCCCATGCCCTCTAGCCTGGAACATCTTTTTTGCTTAAAAATAGTGTATTCCTGCACCCTGTTTCTCCCTGTAAGACACTTGTATGTCTCTATCATATCCCCTCTCTCCCTCCTCTCCTCCAGGGAGTACATATTCAGTTCCTTCAACTTGTCCTCACTGGACTTGTGATGCAATCCATGTACCATCTTTGTTGCCCTTCTCTGAACCTTTAAAACCAAAAAACAAATTGCCAGACTTTGATCACCTTATACATTCAAAAATAATCATTCAACTGTAATGAAATTGGACATTTAGGATCTGATTCTAGAAAGGATGCGCATGGTGCAAGGAAGATGCATCAAAGGAGCCTGACGCAAGTGGTGACTTGAGTCATGATTTGCTGCAAGCATTATTCCACAAAGCAGTCTGTGTCCAATGGATACAGTGCTGCACCAAAGCCCTCTTGCACCAGGGTTGTGTCCAACAATCCTGAGCTCCATGTCACATGGGGGCTTGTACCATGGCAGGGATACCATATCCCCTTTTTGGGGATTTTTGAAGCCCCATCATGGGTGCACGAGGTGCCACAACTAAGGCCGGCCAGGAGATGGTCTAACTGTCTTCCTACAATGGGGTTAGTTGGAACAGGGCCTGTAGGGGTGCACCAGGGGCAGGAGAGGATGTGGTGGGGGCATGGCTGGGAGGTGGCAACTCACCCCAGCATGTGGCACAGATCGTGATGGTGCCAGCATGTAGTAGCATAATACCCAATGGGCACCTCTGTGCCCAGACAGTACAGTATTGAAGCCATCATTCCCCTCCAACCCCTCTGGGTTCCCTGGGCATTGGTGGAATAGTGGCCCTCCCAAGTGCAAAGTAGCCCCAAATCCCATTTCTGTGTGTGATAACAAAAAACCCTGTCCCAATTTGTACCCCCCATGTTCTCACTGTGCCAACACATAACCGCCAACATATTACATAGTGGTCTAGTGGGCTGCCACCTTTCCCACCCTGATAGGCAGTGGACACCCATCCCACTACTTCCCCATCCCTGACACACATCTGTGACTGGAACAGCCCTTCTCACACCACCATGGCCCGCCACAGACTGCATTTGTGAGGACCATGTACTGTACACCTTACCATGTACAGAACACTCTGTACATCAGTGGCTAGCTGTGGCAATGTAAGGATGGCTGTGCCAGTCACAGATGCATGTCAGTGCTGGGAGGGAGCGGGGAATATCCACTGTCTGTTGGGGCGTGAAGGGCGGGGAGCAACTTGACCACCAGGTAATGTGATTAAACCACTGTGAAAAATCTCCTTTCCTTAACAATATGGTAATCAAAATTACATGGTGGTTGCTTTTGACTAGGCAATCAATTATTTACTCACTAGGAAGGAGAAAAGATGAGCCAAAACACTGACCTTACTGACTAAATACTGTTATATCTATATGCATGAATTCAAAAGAATAGGCAAATAAATTTAGAAAATTGTAGTGATCCAAGCAAAGGGAGAAAACTATGGGTCAAAAATAGAAAAAAAAAGGTGGTTAGAAAAATCAGCTACAACTGCTGTAATAGAAAATTGCCACTTTCTCAAAATCAGTAGAAAGGATCAGTGGTTGGAGAGACTTGAAATAAGAGAAAACTGTGGTATTGTATCATATGAAAATAATCCCCGAGCTGATGGGAACCCCAGTTTCAACCTGGATGTAAGGGTAAACAATATGACTTTTGGCAACTTTGGTTCAGCTTTGAGTTGGACCATATGAATTTGGTTCAAATTACATAATCCATCCATACCACTTTAGGTTTCAGAACTGAAACTGGCATGGAGTAAAGCAGATGACAAGTTGGGGGGCAGGGGCTTTAGGTCAAAAGTAAATATTAATTCTATAGTTTTCTTATGGCAGGTTCGGAGTACGATTATCAAAATTAATGAAAAATTGTATTTATTTGGTCTAAATGTGAATTAAAAATCTAAACAAATATAGAATGTTTCTTTCAAATAGAAGGGGGTATTTTTATTTATTTATTTAAACATTTGATAACTGGAAAAGGTACACTGAACCGAGGCTCATTTGACCAAACAGGGAAGGGAGAAAGGGATATAAACAATATAATATAATATAATATAATATATATATATATATATATATATATATATCCCAATATAATATATTAAAATTAATTTACATTTAAACTGTATAAATATACTTTTAAACATTATTGATCTCCTTTTAATATACCTATACATGAAAACTGCATTGCCAGAATTTATCTATAGTATATCAATACGACTCCATCCTAGCATTTAAATAATGTCTCTAGCCCTGACAGATTAAATGTTTGCCTTTTTTCAAGGCAGCTAACCTAGAAGCCATTAGGCTAAACACTTAAAAAAATTTTAAGATAAAAGCTTGGAGTCTGGTAGATATAGATATTTGTTAATGGTATGACTTTTCATATATCAGTATATTAAAATAATATTAATACAATTAAACAGTTTATCAATTTATGTATTTGCTTGAAGATTTCTTAAAATATGTTTTTTACATATGGGACTGTATCAATTAAAAATAGCTATATTTATGTAACCTGGTGACAAGCTTTCATTAAATCAAAATAAAGCTCCTTGTCCAGACTGTTGTAAAGTTAACACTAATTCAAAGATAAATTACTTGCAAAGGCCAAACTTTGGAACCTCTAGGGCTAAAAACCTATTTTTTAACAACAGTTTGGAGTCATGTTGACATGGTTTGACTTAGTAATATGGTTTCCATGCCTTTATACAATTAAAAGATAAGTGAAAAGCAGTGCACTTATAAACTTTGAACAATATTGTTATTGTTACACATACATTAATGTTCTGTATATCAATGTATATTGATGTATGCATGTTGGGGAGGCAGCATGTCTCAGTGGTTAAAGGCTCTGAGCTGCAAATCTGGAGGCCTGGGTTTAAATCCCACAGCCCCCACCTTTCATACTGTGTGACCCTGAACAAGCCACTTAACTTCCCTGTGCTCCCACTACACATCTGTAAACAGGCTTTCAGCTTAGTGTGCCACTCCTGATGAAACAGTTGCAAAAAAACAAAACAAAGTAAACTATATCAATAGTAGTTATCCTTTTGACTCTGATCCTTAAACTATGCCAGTTAAACAGTTTTTATAAGTCTAAATAGTTGGTGTCCCATATGCAGTCACAATTTTGTGGCACATAGTGACTGAAATAACCACTTTGTACTTTCTGTTCCTTATTGTGCCATTTTGTGACATACAGTACCCAAGGGGACACAGACATTTACAGGGGCTATGACAGTGGTTATTGTGGCAGCACAGAGAAAGGGGTGAGAGCAGTATACCAAAGAGGTGCTGTACTATGATCAGATGTACACTTGCCCCAAATTGACACCAGAATGAATTTAGAAGAACGGTTAAACTGGAGGTGCAGTCTCGTGACACAGCCATGGAGGATAGCTGATGACCAAGATTGATGAGGGATCATTTTGTTAAAGTATATAGCTTGGGAGGAGAACTAGAGTGGTAACAATTGGGGAACACTGAACTACCAACAGTGATTGGAGAGGGACACAAACATTTTTGAACTAAACAACCAACAAGCTGACTTAAAGGTACTGGCCAGGGTGGGAGGGATGACTGTGGCAGTAGTGCCTTATGCCATGACCTCTGGGCATAACATTACACCATGTTACTGATGCAACACCATGCTGAGATATCCATGGTGCTTGCCTTTTTCATGTTTCTGACTCCAAACATCTGGCAACCATCATTAGCACTGTGATTTTGCCTCCCCCACCACAGCTAAGTATGGCTTTTGTGTTTAGTAATTTTCAGGAGGGGTGGAATGGAGTATCCTTTTACACCCCAAATCTTTGCCCCCTGTGTTCTGGTCTCTACTTTTTTTATTTTGCAATTTAAATTGCAAGCATTCTTACAGTGTTTCTCAATGATGGAACCATATTTTGAGCAGTATAGTGTTTTCCCTAACAAAAACACTCATGCTTTTCAGAAATGTATATCTCAGTAACTGAGCTGTCATAGCATGCTTATAGCTACAGCTGCCTCAAAAAGCTGGCAACATTTTCTTAGAAGTTGTCAAAGACTGGGGCTTCACACCCTGTGATGATAGTGCCCAAGTTGCTCCCAAGCCCAGGAAAGCGTATTTGTGTGTGTGTGTCTGGGGGGGCAGAGACTGAACAGGGTCTGTGTTGACAGTATAGGGCAGGGACAAATGGACAGACTGTGTGGGCCAATCATCCCTTATCTGATATCAGATTCTATGTTTCCAGGTTTCTGCTTGGGTGAAAATCTTTACTCTTGTAGTTTGCAGTTTCTGATGTCTCAGCCTGAGCAGAAACTTGGAAACATGTATAAATACTGTAGTACATACAAGAGATTCTCAATGACTGAGGCCATGATTAAAACACCATTTGTACAGTTACCTTAGAAACAGACTGACAGAAAAGCACTTTAATTATAGAACAATTTACCTAAAATAGATTCTTAATGACTAGCATCTTGAGTAAAATTTCAGTTTCAGTTGCCTTTGTGACATGATAAAAGGAAAGCACTTACAAAGCAAAACCTTTCTCAGTTCTGTACTTCATCCTAAACTGAACATTTTACAAAGCTAAAAGATGCTTTTTGTTTGTATTTATTGATTTATCTATTAATTGACTGATTGATTTCAGAAAGTTTTACCAGGAAGGACACACCAACTGGTAACAGCTCATTTCCAAATGCACCATGGGGGGAGGGGGAAGGAGAACAGACAATAATATAAGATGCACAAAATACAATAAGTTAACAGCTGTGCAAAGAAACAAATATGCAGTGCAGAGTAATACAGTACATAGACAATAATGCCCATGCAGTTGTGTGTTATGAGGATTTTTTCACACACCCAAGGTGTGTGATAATCCATAAACCCTGAGTGAAGCTCGAATTGTTTATGAGGTTATCACACAACAAGGGTCTGTGAAAAATCTTCATAAAACAAATTTTGCACAGGCATTATTTTTTTTAATAATAACTGTTGCAAGATTTCAACAGAGAGAAAAACTGTATTTGAGGGAGCACGTCCCTAAGCAGCCACCGTACTCTTACAAATACAGTGTGCCCACTCTCACACTTCAGTGAAGTAAGAGAGCAAGGAGGAAAACACCGTAATAACACACTATCAAGTTATTATGGAATTCAGTGGGTTATTGCGGTGTTTTATCAGGACTGGATATCCAGTCATTATAGGGAACACCAGTTATTATATTTCAACAAAGTGCCAAGGGTAAAGTAAATACACAATTGACTGACAGACTGCTGCGGTGTCAGAGGACACAGCCTGATTGATTCAGGGCATTGTAGCAGCAGCGGGTTTGAGTAGCACTGTTGCATATTACTTTAAGAGGGTGTGCAAGGACATTCCGTGTTGCAGACAGAGTTCTTTCTTTATTGATTCAATGAGACCAGTCTGAGAGGAGGAGCCCAGTCACACAACACAGAGGACACTGACATTTGTCTTTAAGTTTACTTTAGACAGGAGACAAGCAACGGAGAGGGAAGTCCAGACAACAACACAGAGGACACAAACATTTTGTCTTTGATTTGTTTTTTTTTTCCACAGGAAACAAGTGAGGGAGGGGGCACCCAGACAACGGCATGTAGGACATCGACTTTCCTTCTTAGATTTTTGTTGCATAGGAGACAAGAGAGGATGGGGGGGCCAAGAAGCGCAGAAGACACTGGGTTTTTCTTTTCTTTTTTGCAAACAGGAGGCAAGCAAGGGAGAGAGAGGCCAAGACACAGTAAGGCAGGGCATTTTTTTGGGGCCCTCCATGCCACCCCTAACTGTCCAGTAACTATACAAATGACAAATTCTGACATCACAGGGCATGGGAAGGAAGCAGCGCAGAAGGCGTATATGTAAACAGCACACCAAGTAGCTGTTAGCCAGGGGTCTGGGGATTTAAAGCAGTAGAACAGGGGTCTAAAAATCTGGTTGGTGAAGAAGGAATAGAAAGTTTCCAAGTGAGAGAAGTAGCTAATGATTGTCTATCAAAAAATCTGTATATCCTATTGTAAAAACACACAATTGTCATGACTGTATTAACTAAAAATACCACAAACAGTTTAATCTGGTTCAAGGTCAGCTGGCATTCATCTGTATCCCCCTCCCCTTCGGGTCGTGTCTGAAAATAGGCAGAATTTTACTAGTGCACTTACCCGGTCAACAAAAACTAAATAAAAAAATAAATAAAACTAATGTCCCTGACTACTGTATGTTGTATTGTAAACAATTACTTTTTGTACTCTGTAATGTCTTTTGAATCTCTACCTGTAATTAATTCTGGATCACCCCTGAAAAAGGGACTGTTATGGTTTCAATGGACCCACCCAGTTATCAAAATTAAATAAATAAATACATTTAAAAAATAGCTCTTATTCGGGTGTAGGCAAATAGTGCTTCTGGAAGTTGTTAGCCTGTAAGAAAAGGCTAAATTATTATATCAGGGGAAGTTGCAGTGTGTAGCATTTAAGGTCAAGAAACAGCAGCTAGGATGAGGAGGTAGTCTTCAGAGAGACCTTCTGGAGGCTGTGGTGCTGCCCGATCTGCAGGCACCTCTCTGAGCTGAGACAGGAGATTGCCAGACTCAAGGTCAAGCTGGCTTGGGTTAGGCAGACATACTCACCCACTCAGGGACCACCAAGTCCTCCTCCTCTACCTCCTCTATCTCAAAAAGTGCTGAGAAGGAGGAGGAGTGGCTGGACAATGATGGGCTCAGGAAGGGTTAGGGTGGTGGAACATAGGCACATCCCAAATCCCATACCACTATGGAACTTGTACACCACACTGGCAGGGCAGGACTGTCCCACAGCGGCATCCAAACTAGTGGCTGGGAATGATGTGGAGGTCTTCCATGGTGGAGACCCCAAAGGGGCTCACAGAGAAGAAGGAGGAGATGAATCCTGGTGGGGGACTTGATAGTAAGGGGGATACAGTTGGGGACAGGAAGGGGTGAGGAGAGGGTGGTAAGATGCCTTCAAGGTGCCTTGGCTTGTTTGGATGGAAGGAGGATCCTAAGGATTGCTGGGGAGGCAGGGAGAGATAGCTGGATGTCATTTTCCACTTGGGGACAAATGACCTGGATAGGGATAGGCCAGAAATAGTCCAAGAGAAGTTCAATAAATTTTTCGGAGGTGTTACCTGTCCATGACAAGGGGGAAGACAGGAGGCTCCACACCAGAGATTCTAATGCAAATGCTCATTTGAATGAGGTCTTAAGAAACTGCAAGTATAATTATGGTCAAATTTTTTAATTTTTCTTCAATAACTTTATTTACCATCTCCTTTAAAATGATCTTGCTGACACCTGGAAAAAAAATTACTGCACCTCTAATATCATTCATTTTGAAACGTGATAAATTCAGAGTGGTTAAATTGAAAATGTACAGGGAAGGAAACAGTTATCTGTTATGGAAAACTGTCCTCTCCAGGAGAAGGAACTAGCTTACGGAGTTTGGAACAAAAAATGAGTAGCAGGAGAAGGTGTTCTTCTATAAATTTGCATTGCTGGCATAACACTTTATGAGCTTTTGGAACTAAAGGAACTCTTTCTTTTCCTATAACATATCTCTTGATACATTACAGTGTAAGTACATTTCTGCATTGCATCATCC
This sequence comes from Neoceratodus forsteri, assembly GCA_016271365.2. NCBI lineage: Eukaryota > Metazoa > Chordata > Ceratodontiformes > Ceratodontidae > Neoceratodus > Neoceratodus forsteri. The sequence goes on from CM057454.1 coordinate 204,897,446, forward strand.
ACAGGGGTCTCACATTAGAACTACTGCATGAATGCTGCGTTCTTTAGGAACCCCCCTTTACCAACAGTTTCATGCTTTGTGAATGCAGAGAGGGTTTACAAGTTTAGCAACAATCTTTTGGTGTACCTTTTCAAATTATGTTAAATAATAAAAGGAACTGAATAATCAAGTTTCTTGACATTCTGAAAGAAGATTACTGTGTGTTGTGATTACCAATCACAAGGTTCTGTGCCCTTTGGAGTACACCAGGGCTGAAGAAATTATCAAATTCCATTTCAGTTTTAATATTTACTGGAATTTCATGACATTCTGAGAAATGCTTTAATTTTCCATAGCTCAACTGTACTTACAGCTACAGACATGAAAATCGGCATGCCTTATGGAAACCAAAGGGCTGATTCTAGAAGGTGCCTGTGCTAGACGCAAACTGCAGCACAGTGGGGGACTGCATCTGGCGCAGGTGCAACAACCACAAAATGTGCTATTCCAGAAAGTTTTCCACTTGCAGCAAATGATCTGGAATAGCTGCAAATTGCAACCCTGCACCAGAAGGAGTGGTGCAAAGGGCAGCATCATCACAAGTCCGTGACACTGCCACAGACTAGGTCACAGGGGCCAGCCCAGGTGGCCCAAGGGCACCAAGTGTGGCATCTGGGCACAAACTGGGCAGCTGATGCATGGCTGTGGCCCTGGGTGGGTGCTGTCATAACTCTGTGCCCCAGGAGAGGTTAGGCAGCCATGCAGGATGATACACTGCCATAGTGGGCACCATGGAACCTCCCCAGTCCTCAATACAGGCATAGCCTGGTTGTTGCATGCATAACGTCCCCCAACCGGCATCGTGCCTCCAGCACCCAAGTCACAGAAACCAGCCAGTCCCAGTCCTTGTCCCCCCACCCGCCCAGCCAGCGTGTGCCTAGAACCACCAACACATTACCTGGTGGTCAAGTTGCCCCCCACCCTTCACACCCCAATAGGCAGTGGATAGTCCCCGCTCCCCCCCAACCCTGACATGCAGCTGTGACTGGCACAGCCATCCTTACAATTGCCACAGCTAGCCACTGATGTACAGAGTGTTCTGTACATGGTTAGGTGTACAGTACGTGGTCCTCGTAAATGCAGTCTGTGGCTGGCCATGGTGATGTGAGGAGGGCTGTTCCAGTCACGGATGTGTGTCAGGGATGGGGAAGTAGTGGGATGGGTGTCCACTGCCTATGGGGGTGGAAAAGGTGGGGGGGGGCCACTACACCACTACGTAATATGTTGGCGGTTATGTGTTGGCACAGAGGGAACATGGAGGGTACAGATTGGGACAGGGTTTTTTGTTATCATACACAGAAATGGGGTTTGGGGCTACTTTGCACTTGGAGGGGCACTATTTCACCAATGACCAGGGAATCCAGAGGGGTTGGAGGGGAATGACGGCTTCAATACTGTACTGTCTGGGCACAGAGGTGCCCATTGGGTATTATGCTACTACATGCTGGCACCATCACGATCTGTGCCACATGCTGGAGCCACCTCACATCCATGCCCCCACCACATCCTCGCCGTGACCCTGGTGCACCTCTACAGGCCCTGTTCCCACTAAACCCATTGTAGCAAGACGGTTAGACCACCTCCTGGCTGGCTTAAGTGGTGGCACCTCCTGTGCCCATGGTGGGGCATCCAAAATCCCCAAAAAGGGGATGTGGCATCCCCGCCATGGCACAAGCCCCCTTGCAACATGGAGCTCAGGGTTGTTGGACACAACCCTGGTGCAAGAGTACTTTGGTGCAGCACTGTATCCATTGGACACAGACTGCTTTGTGGAATAGCGCTTGAGCAAGTTGTGACTCAAGTCACCACTTGCGTCAGGCTCATTTGATGCAGCTTCTTTGCATCATGCACATCCCTTCTAGAATCAGCCCCCAAATGTCCAATTTCATTACATTTGAATGATATTTTTTTGAATGTATAAGGTGATCAACATCTGGCAATTTGTTTTTTGGTTTTAAAGTTTCTGGAAATATTTCAAGAGTGACTGAGATGAGCAAAGATCTGGTATATCACCAACGCCTTAATCAGTGCAATGTTTACAAAAGTTGATTGCTCCCCAAGGTTTTACTCAGGCCAGTCAGCTTCTCAGTTATTTTTCCCCAGGCCACTTAGGGTGGGGGTGGACTTTACTTCAGCATGATGGCTGGGCTAGGGTTTGATTTGGATTATATTCTGGACTTCAAGAGTTGTATAACCACAGGAGTTCCTCAGTCAGGCATCTAATGTTTCAGTTTCCTTGGTGTGGAGGAGGGGGACCACCAGGATGAGGTAGTGGTTAGGTAGTTGGAGACAGTTGTGGGAGGAATTACAGTTGGTGTTGGATTGTTGGGGAGAGTGACCTCTTTATATTATGTTAGACAAGAGAACTTACTTCATTATACTCAAGAGCCAGACCTTCCAGTGCCTCCACCAGAGGCACCAGCACTGGCAATATCAACTTCTTCAAGTTCTGACCCAGGCAGCACTCCTTACCTCCTCTGCCAGCACACCTTCTAACCGAACAGAGGACCCGCTGCTTTCAACAGTAGCAGCCTAAGGTAGGGAGTCTGGGAGACACAAGAGTGGAGGAAGGAGGGACATCTTCAGTTATAGGGGTCAGATTTAACTGTGGGTGGGGTGAGGGGAGGTTTTATTTGAACATAGATGTAGAAATGCAAATTCCAATCCAACTTTGATTATGCGGACTGTAGAATGGAATGGGACTCAGCATTTCTGAAAATATGACAGATGCAAATAGAACAAAATCATCTGATTTGGATCATCCCTTGTCTGGTGTATGACTAGACAACATGCATGGATATGACTTCCACAGAATCATCAGAAAGTTCTGCAGCTTTTACAGAAACACATGAAAGTCAGCTTTAAGTACTGATATTATTTTGCAGTTTTTGGCTGTGTATAACATAGAAATCCCTAGGTAAGAGACTGAAAAGGTGGCACTCACAGCCTCCTTTTTCAAGGTCTATGAACCTGCTAAACTTAATGGTATTGTGTTCTCTAGTTTTAGGGTTACAGGTCCTTATGATTCTGCAGGTTACATAATTGCAAAATTTAATAAAACATTTTCTGAGCATTATGTCAAACATATGAACATGCCAGCTGATAAAGGCCTTACAAGTCTATCTTGTGTACTCCAATGAACAGGTCGCTCCTGTGCATACAGTGAGACTTGCCCTCCCTCCCCAAATTCCCCCTGATCCTCCTCAATTCCACTGTCCCTCTCTTCTAGCAACTTTTCTCTTCATTCTGTCCCATCCTGTCTTGAAGCTATCCAATGTTTTCAGGGAGACCACCTCCTGTGGCAACTCTTTCCTCTGAGTCACCACTCTCTTGGTGAAAAAGTGCCTCCTCATCCCTCTCTTGAATCTTCCCCCTACCAGTTAGGCTATACCTGCTAGAGGACCTGTTCCCACTAATACTGTAGACGCCCCCATGAAGTCACCCTGTTAATATCTTTATGGTATTTGAAGATCTCATTCCTGTCTCTTCTCTCTTTTCTGTCCTCAAGGGAGTACATGTTTGAGTTCCTTGATCCTCTCCTTATAAGTGTTGTCCTGCTGGCCCTTGATCATCTTGGTCACCCTTCCCTGGACTGTCTCCAGCAAGTTAACATCCTTCTTAGATAAGGCCACCAATACTGCACACTGAACTTAGGTGTGATCTTACCAGTGACCTGCATTGTGGTAGTATGACCTCTGCTTTCCTGCTGGTAATCCCCCTGGTTATGCAGCCCAGTATCTGATTTTTGGTTTACTTATCTCCTACAGTGGGTCGAGGGCTTCAGGTCGTGCTGGATAACAACTGCAGGTCCTTTTCTTCCACTGACTTGGTGACCTGCACACCACCCAACCAAAGTGCATAACATTGCAGTTTATAGCTTTGAACCTCATTTGCCAAATGCCAGACCACTTCTCTAACCTAGCCCGGTTTTCCCTTCACTCCTTTCTCCCCTCTTTCATGTCTATCCTCCCACAGAGCTTTGTGTCATCTATGAACAGGCACATTTTACCTTTGATCCCATCTGTTATGTCACTGATGAACATGTCAAACAACACTGGACCAACCGCCAAGCCTTGTGGAATCCCATTGGTCACAGGTTAGCTCCTGAGAATACCCCTTCAGACCACCACCTTTTGACTTCTGTCCTGCAACCAGTTTTTGACCAATCTAGCAAGCTTGGCCTCCACCCTTAGACCTTCCAGCTTTCTGACCAGTTTTTTTTATAAGATACAGGGTCAAAAGCCTTGCTGAAGTCCTGATACAGAATCATAACCGCTTGTCCCCTGTCCATTGTCTTGGTCACCCTGTTGAAAAAGTCAATTAGATTAGTCTAGCAGTATCACTCTGACACTAATCCATGCTGCCTCTTGTCTTGTAGCCTATTTTCCTTGAGAAAGACCACCACTCTTTCCTTCAGGATAGCCTCCATCAATTTCCCCACTATTGAAATCAGACTGACTGGTCTAATTCCTTGTTTCAACCCTTGGACTGCTTTTATGGAGAGGCACAACATGTGCAGTTCTCCAGTCCCAGGCCATACTCCTGGACTCCAGAAATGTGTTAAATAGGTCTGCAAGGTGACCTGCTAGCACCTCTGGCAGTTCCTTTAGTGTACTCGTGTGCACTCTGTCCACAATTCGTCCACCTTCAGGGCCTTTAGGCCTGTATACACCATTTCCACCTCTATTCTGCCATCAATCACTCCCCCATCTTCCTTGTCAACCTCCACCACCAATCTCTTGTGGCACTGGTCCATCATTCTCTATAGTAAACATGTAGAACAAGTACTTATTAAGCATCTCTTTTTTATCTTCACTTCCTTCTGCAAACTACATTCCTTTTTTTTCCTCACAATCTTATGTTTAACATCCCTCTTCTCCTTATGTATATGAAGAAGGCATTCTCTCCCAATTTAACTCCCTGTGCCAGCCATACATCCCATGCAGCCTTTGCCTCTTTAAATACTATGCTTGCCACCATTGATTTATCACAAAAGACCTCCCTAGTCTCCTCATTATGAGTGTGTTTGCACTTCCAGGAGGCTGCCTTCTTTTCTCTTATTGCATTTGCCATTTCTTTTCCAAACCAGCTGGGCTTCTTGGCCTTAGATTTCTTGCTTTTGATTTTTGCACACTCACTAGTGACCTCATCAGCCCCTCAGTTATTATGGCCCATTTCTGTTCCACTTCCATCTCTTTTCTGATGCCTGCAAAGTGTCCTACCATAATTTCTCCCATCTTATTAAAGTCATGCTTTCTGAAATCCAAAACCCTTGTCTTGGACCTGACCATCCCTCTGCCCATGTCCAGGTGGAACCACACCATGTGGTGGTCACTCCAGGCAAGTAGTGTTCCCAGCTTTATTTCCTGGACATGCCCACAGTTGGACAGGGCCAAGTTAGGTACGGCTTTCTCCCTAGTGGCCTGCATGATGCCCTGTGCGAGGATTCCACTCTGAAATGCATCCAGTAGTACCTGATCCCTGGTGCTGGAGGTTCCCAGGATTTTCCAGTCCACCCTAGGTAGATTGAAGTCACCCATTATTATCTCCCCTTTGCCTGCCATTTCCATGATTTGGAACCACATTACTTTGTCCAGCTCCTCATTCTGTGAAGGTGGTCTGTACACTACTCCCATCTTTAGTTTCCTGCCCTTAGTGGGTTGGATCGGAACCTAAGATGCTTCTGTCTTTCTATCTGCCCCATCCTCTCTGGAACACTTTTCCCCTCCTTCACATGCAGTGCCCTTCACTCTTCTCATTTCCCATAGTGCTTGCATCTCAGCCATTTTGTTTCCCAGGGATTCTTGCGCCCAGACACACTACCCTGTACTGTGACTCAGGCACCCTTTTACCCCTGTCCTGCCCCCCATCCTCCCCCTCCTGCAATCTGTCCTTCCTTTTCCCCCTCTCCACTAGTTCCTCTCTAGTCTGTCCTGACTGGGGGAAGAGCTATTGGCCTCCTCCACAAGGTGACTCAGGGTATTTTGCACCCATATGGCCCTGCATTTGTCATTTTAAATTGAGGTTTATCTATCTATATTAATTCCTCCAGCTTGTCCTTCAGGACCCTTGTGCCATTTTTACTTAGATGTAACCTGTCTGGTGCATACAGTTCTTTATTCTCCCAGTTCTCTTCCCAGTCACCAAATATCCCACAACCCTCCATCCCTCAAAACCCTCTGAGCCATACACTGAATTTCTCAATTCTAACTTTCCTTTCAGTGCTATCCCTTAGCGCTGGTAGCACCTCCAAGAAGGCTATTGAACTCCCTACCTCCTGCAGATTTTCCCCTACCTCCCAGAACCTCTCTTACATCACCCCCAAATTGCACCCTGCAAGGTCGGACCTACTCAGGTGTACTATTATGTTAGCCTCCCACCCTCCTGTCCCATGTGCTTGACTATCAGAGATTCCCACTCTACCTGCCATCATCCCCGGCATGCATTCTCCCCTCCTATGGCTTGCTCTTGACCTCCCCCCCCCACCTCACCACATTTACTATTGAATCTCCCAAGATCACCCCCTTCCCCCACCTTTCTGGGCCCCTTCGCTCCCCTCTGCCTATACATCTTCCCAATCCTACCTGCCCTCTCCTTCTCCTCCTGCATATCCTATACTCTCCCTCAACACCTCTCACCAGCCAACCCCATCACAACCCACTCCACCTGCCCCTCAGTTCCCCCTGAGACTCTTCCAGCCATTCCTCTTCTGCTTATCCCTTGGCCTGTCCCTTCACTTACCCTCCCCTACTGCCCCTTCCCTATTTCCTCCACCTGCACACTCAAAGTTAAACTTTTTTCCTGTCACCCCTCTCCTACCATCATTGAAGTCTTCCTTCTTACTGCCTCCTCCCTCCTATCTCACAGTCCATTCCCATCCCTCCAAGTTCCCCTTCTTCCACGCTGTCCAGTCAGAGGAACCTTTTCTCCACCATCACCTCTGGTGGTGTTCCCAATGGATCCCCCCATCCTGCCTTTCTTGATCCACTTACAATTATATACCCTCCACTCTGGGCCTTCTTTCTTTCTGGGGGGAGATAAACCCTGGGGACCTGCCTACTCCCTTCTTCCTTCCTTTTCACCATGTATGGCCCCCTTCCTGCCTTGGCTTCCCTCCTGTTCTCTCCTCATTGGCTTTCTCCAGGCCCTGTTGCCCCTCTGTCCTTCCCATTTGTGTCGTACAGATCACTCCCCCGCTAGAGCCTATATCTCCTGCTTCAACTGACACACCTCCACCATTAGCTGTCCAATATGCCTACAAACCTGACATCCCCTCATTCCCCAGAGAGCTCCCCGGAACACCAGTGTTCCACACACCCTCTACCCTACAACACTTCCTTCCTCCCCCTACCCCCACTGCATGTCCCATCTCCACATTTTATGTTATAGGCACTCCTTAATAATGCACTTAGCTATCCCTGTTCCCTAAGGAATCTTTTCTTTCCCTGACCTGGATAAGCCAGCAATAAGACACAGCAAGGTGTGGGTTATGGCCTGATAAGAGGACATCCCACGGGCATTATGAGGCACCTGTGAAGTGCTCTTATCAAGCCATAACCCACACCTCAGAGTGTCTCATTGCACTTATAAAATGGCCACTCCCCAGTAAATGTAAAAAAAAAAAAAAAAAAAAAAGAAAGGAAATGTCCAACATTTAAAAAAGGAGCTTTTTAATAGTGGTAATAGGACAAATATCCACCATTACTGCACTGCCCTGTATTTCACATTGGCTAGCTGGACAGCAGAGGACCCCCCCCCACCAAAAAAAAAAGACATAGTGGTCAGGTTAGCTCCTTCTAGAGATGTACACAGCACTTGCATTTTTTTTCCTGTGGCTGTCATGCTGTTTGAGGAATTGAGGCTGTTTGCGAAGGAGAGGGTCCCCCCCAAAAATGCATAGTGCTCAGGTTAGCTCATTTCAGAGAGGCACACAGTATTTAGATTTTACTGTCACTTTTTTTTTTTCCTGTGGCTGTCATGCTGTTAGAAGGACCAAGGCTGTTTGTGAGCATGTCCCTTTGCAGCCTCCATACTCAGAGTGGCTTTCTGTCCGTGTCCATCACAACGACCACGTTTTTTAAAACCGAAACTCCAGCACGTGTAATATTAAGTCAGTGAAGAGACAGCAGTTCTAGTTATATGGAGTGGGGGGTCTACAGTACGGGGCAGTGTGGTGGGGTACTAAGGAAGAGAGCTTGGATCTGAGACTGCTCTGCGATGTAACGGGCAGCACTAGTGGGTGCATTGCGGAGCTACAGGAAACAGGATTAATGGGGCAGCCGTGGATGATTACCAGAGAATGACCCTTTGCCAAAAGAAACAAAAGGTCAGATTTTTATTTTAAAAGCCTGCATCATGACATTGGGGTGCTTTTGCTGGTAAATCGGCACCTGGTTGGGCAGCGTGAGTGACTTTCGAATTTGTTACCTGATCGCAGTCGGCTGGAGAATTCTCTCTCCCACTGCAGCAATATCATGGGTTCCTCATTAGTGGAGGCTGGCACAAAATTGTGTTTAGGATGGCACACTGATACAATGCTGTTAGAGGGCTAGCCTGGCAGAATTAGTGCTGGTTGCAGAGTTATGGCTGTATAAGGACAAGGCTGAAAAAGGCTTTCAGCCAATCAGCATTTGTAAAATTTTGTTCCCATTGTATGAGGGTGGTTTAAGTGCAAAAACCTTTCCCTCCCCTTTAATCAATTAGGATTTGGATGGGTTGGCTGAAAATAGAACTGGCTTGAATCTGCAAGCCTCTATTTTGCGTTGGAGCTGCATTTGTAATACTGGTTTACATTCTGTTTTAGTTCCATGTGTACTGGCTCGTCACTAGGTGTTTCTTCTTTGCACTCTGGTAGGCAGTATCATTTTAGAACTGCATGATGTACTTTATGTCCTTGTTACAGAACCTATATTGTTTTCACAATGCAGTCATATTCTACTCTGGAAGGCTGCAGTCCAAGGGGGACATAAACTACATCATACAGTTCTAAAATATCGAATAATATATGGGGTGGTGTGTGTAATGAAGTTTACACACACCCAAGGGGTTAGATGCTCATAAAACCCTCGAGCGAAGCTCGAGGGGTTTATGTTAGCATCTAACCCCGATCAACCCCAATCTAACCCCAGTCAAATAGACCCTGATCAGGGTCTATTTTAGTCCCAAAACTATTGTTTACTTACATATTTAACTGGTTAAAAGAGAGGGAGGAAGAAAAAGAGGGTTGCCACTTTGTTGACAAATCTTCAGATTACATTCTATTTATCTATAAGGAAACAGAAAAAAACACATTATCTTTCTACATAGATACATAGGTACATAGACACTGTCAGCAAATAAGGGCCAATGGCCCACCCAGTCTGATCATTTAAGCTTGTAAGTTCATTTTGTTTTTCTAGAAGTATGTTGCCCCTTACCCCATATCTCCAGAATTCCCTTATGTCTATCCCATGCAATCTTAAATCCTATGATTGTTTCAGCCCCCACCACTTCCACTGGTAGGGTGTTTCACTTGTCCACCACCCTTTCTGTGAAGAAATTCTTCCTTATGCTTCCTCTGAATTGCCCTCCCTCCAACTTCATCCCATGCCCTCTAGTCCTGGAACATCTTTTTCACTGGAAAATAGTGTATTCCTGCACCCTGTTTCTTCCTGTAAGGTACTTGTATGTCTTTATCATATCCCCTCTCTCCCTCCTCTCCTCCAGGGAGTACATATTCAAGTCCTTCAGCCTGTCCTCATAGGACTTGTGATGCAATCCCTGTACCATCTTTGTTGCCATCCTCTGAACCTTCTCTACCCTGTCTATGTCCTTACATAGGTAAGGTTTCCAGAAGTGTACAGAAGTGTCTTGTATAGTGGAACTATGACCTTCCTTTTCCTGCTGGTGATGCCCCTGCCTATGCATCCCAGCATCCTATTTGCTTTACCTGCTGACTTATCGCACTGTTTCCCTACCTTGAGGTCATCAGAGATGATAACCCCATGGTCCCTTTCCTGCTTGGTGCATGCTATATCCTCACCCCCCCAGCTGATATGTTGTTCCATGGTTTTTGTGCCCCATGTGCTTCATCGTGCACTTCTTTGCATTGAATTTCTACTGCAAAACCCTGACCATTCTTCAAGCTTCTGCAGGTCCCTCCTTATTCTGTCTACGCCTTCTGGCATGTCCACTCTGTTACAGAGCTGTGTGACATTAGTGAACAGGGAAACTGCCTTCTAGGTCCTGCGCAATGTCGCTGATGAAGACACTGAATAGGTCTAGTCACAGCACTGATCCCTGTGGTACCCCACTGGTCACTCTTCCCTCTGTGAAGTGACAGCCATTTACCACCACCTTCTGTGTCCTGCCACCCAGCCAATTACCTACCCACCACACTACTGCCCTGCCCACTGCCATATTCCCCAGTTTATTTAATAGCCTTCTATGTGGCACAGTGTCAAAGGCCTTGCTGAAGTCCAGATAGGCCATGTCCACTGCCCTCCTTTGATCCACCTCCCTTGTCACCCAGTCAAAAAATTCAATGAGGTTGGTCTGGCATGACCTTCCCCCAGTGAAACCATGCTGCCTTGGGTCCTGTAGACCATTGACAACCAGTTGTTCCACCAATCTCTCCTTCAGTAGTGCTTCCATGATCTTCCCCACTATCGAGGTCAGGCTGACTGGTCTGTAGTTCCTCACTTTCTCTTTGTTCACACTTTTATATAAGGGGACTACATCTGCTGACCTCCAGTTTTTGAGTACCTCCCCCATTTCCAGTGATCAGCTAAACAGGATTGCCAGAGGTTCAGCCACCACCTCTCCCAGTTCCTTTAGGACCCTGGGGTGCACCCCATCTGGCCTCATTGCTTTATCGACTCTTATTCTTTCCATTTCCTTTAGGACCCTTTCCAGTGTAAAGGGACTTGGGTCCATTTCTGCGCAGTTCACACCTCTTGCGCTCCCTTTGGGCCCATTACCCTCCTCTTCCTCAGTAAAGACTGAGCAGAAATATCTGTTCAGTATGTCAGCTTCACTGTTGTCATCTTCCATGCGGCCCCATCCTTCCCCTTCAGTCTCACTATCCCTTCCTTTTTCACTTGTGTACCTGTAAAAGGTTTTGTCCCCTCTTCCAACTGATTTTGCGATGCACTTTTCTGTCTGTGCTTTGGCTTCCCTTACTGACCTCCCTGCCTCCCTTTGCTTCTCCTGGTGCTTCTCCCTATCCCCTCTGCCTGTGTCTTTTTGTATTGCCTGAATGCAATCTTTTTGGCTTTCACTTTCTCTGCTACCTCCTTGGAAAACCATAGTGTCCTCCTCTTCCTCTTCCCCTTGCTAGCCTGCTTAATGCAAAATTCTGTTGCTCTTGTAATCCCTGTTTTAAATATTGCTCACTGTTCCTCAACCCCTGATTCCCTCCTCATTCCCAGTGATGCCTCTTTCAAGCATCTCCCCATTTTACCAAAGTCTGCCCCCTAAAATCCAGGATATGTGTTTTTGTGTGATTTGGTTCTGCTTCTTATGTGATTTGAAACCACAGTGACCAGTGGTCACTATTCCCCAGGTGCTCCCCCACTGTTACCCCATCACACTATCCTCGTTTGTTAGCTCAAGGTTCAGTATTGCCTTCTGCTGAGTTTGGTTCCATGACCAGTCACTTGAGGAAGGAAACTTGAAGAGAGTCCAGGATAAATCTGCTCTTGGTTGATGCTGCTGCTGGGAGGCTCCAGTCCATATCTGGAATATTGAAGTCCCCAACCAGCACCACCTCATCCTTGTCTGTCATCCTTTGGATGGCTAGCATTAGCTCCCTATTTCTTCATCCTGGGCTGGTGGTCTGTAGACCACCCCTATGCAGATGGCTGACCCCATTTTCCTTTCCAACTTAACCCACAGTATCTCTCCCCCATTTTGTCCCTCCTGGATCTCTGTTGCCTTTACGCCATCTTTCACATAAAGTGCCACTCCTCCTCCCTTCCAGCCTGCCCTGTCTCTTCTGAATATGTTGTAGCCGGGTATGGCCATCTCCTAATGATGGTTATCATTATACCAGGTCTCTGTGATGGCCACAATAACCAGGTACAACTGCACCATGGCAGCCTCCAGATCCTCCATCTTGTTGCTAGGGCTCTTGGCATTGGCACACATGGCTTTCCATGATGTGAACTCCCTGGACTGTTTAGTTGTTCTACTCCAGCCCCCTTCCTGGTTGTCCTTTATCCCTGGTTCTCCCTGCTGTCTGCCCTTCTGTTGAATTTAGACCTCTTTCTGCCTATCCACCCCTTGGGTGCTTATTTCCATCTTTTGCACACTGCTTTGTAGAGATGTCCACTCCTCCTGTTCACTGGTTCCACTGCTAGCTGTGGGGGGTGGGCAATTAAGTACCCTCCTTGCTGGCCTGCCACCCCCCATGGCTAGGTTAAATGCTTGTCCATGTAGCATTTAAACTCATCATTGAGTGCTTGGATTCCCGTCCACGAAGGATACAGACTGCCAGGCTTGAACAAGCCCCCATCCCTTCAGGTAGATCCTCAGTCACCAATGAATCCAAACCCTTCCTCACAGCACCAGTTCTTTAACTATGAGTTAATGTTCCTGGTGCATACACCCCAATGCTCTCCCATGCCTCTCACAGTTAGTACTTCCACGAAGGTGACAGAAGTAGCTACTTGCTTGAGACCCCTACCCAATTTCTTACACTCTTTCTGAACTTCCTTAGGCTCCCCATTTGCCAGGTCATTAGTACCTAGGTGGATAATGACATCCAGCTCACCCTCCCTTCTTGCCTTCCTGGCGATCCCAAGAATCATGCTTCCATCCCTCCATGGCATGGAACTGGTAGGCACCTCACCTCCCTGTCCTCCCCCTCCTGTGTTCCTAGCTGGATCCCTCTTATGACAGAGTTGCCCACCAGGAATTGTGTCCTCCTCCTATGGGGTCCACTGTTCTCCCCACTGATGTCACCTCCTTTGTTGACCTCCACATCCTTCCCATCCATTTCTCTGGGTACCTCTGTTTGGTTGTCCCCATTTGTAATTGCAGCATATGAGTTCTGAAGTGGAATAGGATTTGGGATGTGCCTCTACCTGACCACCCTAACCCTCCCCCAAGCCCACCATTATCCAAGTGCTCCTCATTCTTGGCATCCTTTGAGACAGCAGCGTTGGACTGGGTGGTCTCTGAATAGGGGCGAAGTTACTCCTGACCTAGTTTACTTCTGCTCCAAGTCTGGCTACCTCATCCTGCAGTCCAGAGAGATGTCTGCTGATAGGGCAGCACCTCAGCATCCAGAAGGTCTGCTTGAATACTGCTGCCCTGCATTCACTGCATTGCACCACTCCTCACATTATACTGCACTTAAACTGCTATTCCAGTACTTGTCTCTCACTGAAACTCTCCTTGTAGTTCCTTCCTTATTAATTTACTGTCCTGAAAATCTTGCGAACGATCCTCAGATAATTTTTTTAGGAAGGAAGTCATTCTACATTCTATTCTTTAAAAAGGGATTAATCTCAATGTGTTCATTCGATGCTTGGTATTTGAGATTTCTAGATACGTCACACCATTGCAAGCTGTTTAGCATTCAGTGGAAGCACGGTTTCTTTTTCAATCCTTGCTGGATAGAATTTCCAAATTGGTGAGAGCCTTTAGTGCTAATTTGAAATTCAGACTTTGCCTAATTGTGCTCAGCTTTAATAGCTTAGAATACAGTGGGTAAAAATGCTAAATGCTAAAACGTTGAATGTTAAATGCTAAGCACTGAACGCTGAATGCTAAGACAAAAAATGATGCAGAACCAGTAAATGAGATTCAAGTCTTTTTTCTAGGGCCTAAATCAAGATGTTTATATATTTTCTTGACTGTGCTTTATGTCTGGATGGGCTAATTGGATACTATCATTCACAGGCTAGAAGGCTTTCCTTCAGGAACCTTATGATATCTTACAGGAAAAACTTTTGTCCATTTGAACAAACACTCACTGTGCCGAATTTTTGAGGACATCGAGGACTAGAACATGGCTTAAAAAGTGGGCACTAAGGCCTGTAGTCTTTCACAGATAAAAATAAAGTCTTGGGATCTTAAATGATGCAGTAAAGATTTTCAACTCTAAAGATGTTTGGACATCATTTCCATTACATGTTATTATGTGGATATCTGAATGCAAATAAGAGATTATTATTTAAATATTCTTGTGATCTTTTGTGTAGGAACCAGATTATTTATTGTTGCTTCTAAGAAATTTTTACCTCGAATTTAGTTTGAGGTGTACTGCTTTTGCATATCTAAAATTTAAAAGACACCCACAATTAGATATGGTAATAACAAGAAGCAAAAAGATCTGTATTCCAATATTGTCTAAAAATAACAAGGGAAGAACATATACTTCCAAAATGCTGGGTAAACAGAAAACAATTGTACAAATACCCAAAGAAAAGAAGAAAACTAAAGAAACTAAGAAATCTTTAAAAAGGAAGTCAAAAAAAGGTAAGAAGTATGAAAAATACAATGAATTTACAGACCGAAAATCAAATACAGTGTCAGGAAAGCTTTAGTTTTATTCCTTTATCCCCTCATACCCAGAAACAAAAGCAGGTTAAAATAACACATTATTTCAGTAGAAAAGAGGTTTCTTCCTCAAGTTCTTTAGCATCTAGAACTGCTAGTTATAGGGGACAGTCATTGAGTATTCCCTCTGACAAACTAATTTTAGAAGGTCCTGTAGTGATAGATAATACATCTTCTCTAAATGGAAACAACACAAGTGTTCAATTTTTTGGAGGGGACAATATATCTATTGTAGCTGTAGATTGGGATACCTCAGTATGTTATATTAATAGTTTGATTAGTCGTAGTACTACAGGGTTATCTGGAGACTACCCAGAGGCAGTTTTTTTGTCCGAACGATACTCTGAGACAGCCCTTGACTCAGAAATAAGAGTCTCCAGTATACGCCCTTCTCATCTCCCCCTGTATTAAAAAATACAGACTTTCTGAAAGTGGATTTACTCCCTGTAATACAGGAATTGAGTAGGACAATAGAAGGATTGAAAAGGCTGGATCTTACCTTAGAAGACTAATCAAGGCATCTAAAGACAAGGCCATTGGGGCCTAGGGCTGAGGTTGATACCCTACAGCTAAAGACCTGAAAAGAAAAAATAGAAAATTATGATGATGAGTACTTTACAAACAAGGGAGATTTCGTCTCTTGCACGAACCTCTCTAAACAGATGGTAGACATAGCTAAGAATCCTTACTATGTGAACATAATGATCCTAGAAAACATTACAGCTCTCCAGGAGGAATTGTCCTCCCTGAGAGCAGATGTTTTCAGAAATAAAATGATGTTAGATTAAATAATTAAAGGGACTATCCAGGAAAATCAAGAGAAGCTACACATTAGTACTCAAACTAAAATGATAGAAACTGTTTCTACTGAAAATAAATTTGTTCAAGTGAATCTGCCAGCCCCCTTTATTAAGGTTCTAAGCCTGGATAAAGATAAAATAGAGGAACAGAAACAATCAGGGAAAGAAAAAAGGGAAGGAACTTTGCAGAACATAAATGAAAGGAAAAATTAAGTAAGAAAAAAGGGAAAATGTAAACAAGAGCAAAAATAAGAATCTAGGTGTCTTAGAAAATTTTAACGAGGGGAAAGATTCTGAAGTACTGTAACAGGTTAAGCAAAGTTATGTTATACAGGATATATTGGTCTTTTCAAATAAGGATGTTATTGATTTTAACTCTGAAGTACTACCATTGATTGGGAGAGAGGCAATTGCCCCAGATTTTGACCCCTCATCCTTCTTATCCCCTCTTTGGAGATAATGCACCTGCAATGGGTCACCTCTCATTTAACAGTTTGTTTAAATAGAGTGGACCATTGAAGCAGTATTACTTTGAAACTTTTGGTATTAAGCAGATTCCTGATGAAACAAATGTAGTGCTTACCACCCATATGAAATACATGATGAGTATCAGTCAAGAGGAAAGGGACTTTTGGGCCCTGCACCTCTCAAAATCAGAAATAAATGATTGTGTTATAATCTATACAAATTCTTCTGTACTTGTAGCAGAAATATAGTCAAAAGGTAACCTGTTGCAATTAAAAGGGATTTTGATGAGTGAACCTCAGCAAGTACCCGTGCATCTGCCTGTAGAAATATCAAGAGGAAACACAAATCAATCAAAGAACAGGGATCAAACAATAGAAGCCTTGATAAAAATAATCAACAACTATGGAATAATCAACATGTAGAACAAATTGATAAGACAATTACAATTTCTGGATGGAATATAAAGGGAGAAAGAGATTGATATACTATTAAAAGAGAATGAGTCTCTTTTTTGACCCACTCCCTTGATGTAGAATTAATAATACAATCTATTTCAAATATTAAAGTATGGAAAGAAAAAAATGAGTCTTCTCAAATAGACTTGTTCTTTACTTCAGCAAGATTGGTATGTGTTATTATGGAAAAGGCAGAGACACTGGACAATCTGGACATTTTGGTGACTACACCTAGGGAATTTTTGGGGGGATATCCTAGGGATTCCTAGAAATGAGAACTTGAGGATAGAAATCCCTGGGAAGAAACAAACATGACATACAAAACAACATACACAAGCAGGACACGTGTTTAAGATATTGTCCTGGAATATTGAGGGGCTCACTTCAAAACATGCTGACAGTGATACATGTTCCTTCTTGGAGTCTTTTGATATACTGTGCTTACAGGAAACATGGAGTACGACACCAGAAAATATTACTATTCCTGGCTTTTCTATAGTGACTATACCGGCTGTTAAAGATAAGAAACTTGGTAGACCCAAGTCTGGGGTGTCAATTCTTGTCAGGACCTCCTTGGACTTAGTAGCATCAAAACTTGAGTCCAAGGAGAACCTGATACTGGCAGTCAAACTCTGGAAACCTTCTTTTACACTGATACTTTGTAATGCTTATATCCCCCAAAAAACTAAAAATAAGGAAGACCCCTGGTGTCAATTTTTACAAGACATGAATTTTATCTTGGAAAAATCTGATCATTTACCAGTTTTTATCACAGGCAATTTAAATGCCCATATAAGATTAAAGGATCTAGAGAATGATCTTTACATGGATTTACTGGTGAATGCAGTAGAAATAAACCTGGGGTTAACCTTATTTAGAAAATGGGCAAAGACAATGCTCTCTTCTGATTGGCTGAGACACTTATTTAAGTGGGCATCTATCAGACAATAGATGCCCACCAAATAAGAAGTCCTAGCCTAAACCTTCCTCATATGCAGTGCAGTATCCTTGTGCCCAGCCTGCTTCCTCATTGGCTGAAGCACTGGTTCACACAATTTCAAACTGCCGCCATTTGTATTTCATTGCTAAGCGAGAGTGAGAGCCCCCACCCACACGCTCATTCCCTAGACTAGAAAGACAAAAACTCCATCCAGTAACTGACCAAAACAGATCAGCGTACAGCTTTCCAGTTATAAGTCAGGCTTAAAGTTTTCATTTTTTTGTTCTGTGTTACATCCATGACCTCTGCCCCATAGAAGTGACTGTATTCGACACATTGCCTGCTGGGGAATGTAGTCCTCTTGTGTGGCTACAGTTTCCAGCTAGTACCACGCTGGGCCGCACTCCCTTGTGGACTGTGTAGTTCTTTTCGGCGTTTCCCTCTGGCGTGTATGGACTCTGAGTACGCGAAACTGCAATTCCCTGCGGCTCTCTGAGCGGTCCTGTCTCTCTGTCCCGGAGGGTTGTGGGTAGACTGCTTGTCCTTGGTTGTGAAGCTTTACGGAGGTCCTGCGGTTGCTGTTGGCTCGCGAGCTCCCGGCTCGTGCCCCACTGCACTGGCTCAATTGCGAACGAAAACTGCCATGGCGCTGGCCGCCTGCCTCCTCCGCTGCTCTCTGCCTGCCCTCTCTCGGTGCGTGGCGCTCCACCAGACCCGCCGCAGTTACGCTGAGGCCCCGGCCGCTGCCACCATTAATCAAATGTCCTTCACGTTCGCATTGCCGATGGAGGTAAGGAGGGTCCCTGGGGCAGGAGGTTGCCTTGGCCATGGGTTGTCCTCAGGGCAGGAGGGCCGGTTCTCCCTACAGGAACGGTGTTGGGTCTGAGCCGGTTTAGGGTGCTCGACTCTCTCCTGCCGTGCTGGGAAGTGGGGAGCAGTGTGTGTGATGGCCTCAAAGATTGTGTTAGGCGGAGGAACTATTTTATCACAAAATGTACTTTAAATGGCTTTCATTAATATTTTTATTAACATTTGTTTTACAGTGCCATTTTTCTAAAAACGTAATACCCTCCAGGGTGGTATTGTGCTATGCAGTTTCTTCAGGGCTATAAGGCCCTCCGCCTGCGGCGTCGGGCCTCATTACGCCCCTGGGTGGTCTGGTATAGCACAATACCGCCCACCCTGTCGGGTATTATTGCTTACATAGAAAATTGGAGGATAAGAAACAAAACAAAAGAGGTAGATGTGTAAATACTTATCTTGGAGAGAAAAAATGTATTCTCATAAATGGTAGAACTAAAAATGACAGTACAGGTGGTTATACATTTGTGGGACCCAAAGGATATTCAACAATAGACCTTTTTTGGGTAAACATGGAAGGAGTAAAGATGTTACAGGATATGGAGATACTGGATCTAGCGAAATCAGCACATCTTCCAGTTAGTATAAAATTTGTAGCAGAAATTCCTAGTATGAGAAGAAAAGAAAGCTCTCCTCCCATGGAAATTATTAACTATAAGAGAATTAGATAACATACTCATTCTATTCAAACTTTTAATGAGATATTTTTACAGGGATCCCCAGCTGAATTGAGAAATGAAATATTATTGAACGATAACTTAAATGATATTTCAGAAAACTGGGAAAGGCTGGCAAATTATATTAAACCACTTTGTAAAACAGTTTCTACAATGGTGTCTAAACTTTGTACATGGTTTAATAAACACTGTACAAAAGCAAAAACTGTCTTAAACCAAAAAATAGAGAAGTAAGGAAGAATAAAAATGAACAAAAAATAAAAGCATTAAATCAAGCTAGGAAGGAATATAATAAATGTTTGGAGCAAGAGAGAAATAAATATTACAGATTACAATGCAATAAGATCCGAAAGACTATATTGGAGAAAGACATTAATACCTTTTGGAGTTTGGTGAGTGGAGGTTATGGCCAATACCCTAAACAAAATCATGCCCATATCACTCCCACAATATGGGAAAAGTACTTTGAGACATTATTTTTTTTTTAGAAAAAGAAAGGTTGGAGATAATAAATCATAATAATCTATCCATGGAAACCTTGGTTGATTCCTTGACTATGAACAGTGATGAGATCCATCAAGCAATACTATCATTAAAATTAAACAAAGCTCCAGGTCCCAATAGTAGAATCGGGGAAATGTATAAAACATTTATACAGTGGTGGGTACCATTACTGGAAAAATACTATAATGCAGTACTACAGGGGCAACACATTTCACTGAGTTGGCTTGGCACTATTGTATATCCAATTTTGAAAAGAGGAGATCCATTAAATCAAATGATGTATAGACCAATTAGCTTAATAGACATCTTACAGAAATTATTCTGTAAAATGTTATTAAAAGAACTACAGAATTGGATTAATGAGAATTCAAGTCTTAGTGAATGCCAAAATGGATTCCGGGCAGGAAGATCCACAGTGCAACACTGCTATGTCCTGAGACATTTAGTATGGAAATATGTGACAGTGAAGCATGGCAAACTATATTGCTGCTTCATAGATCTAACAGCAGCCTTTGACAAAATCAGCAGGAATCTGTTTTAGAACAAACTAAAATATTTAAATATAGACAGATCCTTGCTTGATATATTAATTAGACTGCATACTGATACTTGGATGCAGGTATAATGCAATCAATTGGGATCCTTTACATCTCCCATTAGTACAAATGTTGGTGTCAGGCAGGGGTGTATTCTTGCTCCAACCCTATTTAACTAGTATATAAATTCTATATTGCAAGGCCTGGAAAACACAGACTACCATTCTCCCAGAATAGATAAAGACAAAGTATCACTTTTAGCTTAGGCTGATGACATAGTCCTGTTTTTAACCTTTCTGATGGGTTTGCAGAGAAAAATGTATCCATTTCCCATGCTATGTAACAGAGATCATCTGCTGATAAATGAAAATAAGACCAAGGTTATGATTTTTGTAAATAAATCAAGGACTCTACCTAAGGTTTCCATGGGACAAAGCAGAATAGAAATAGTCAAGACGTATGATTATCTTGGGGTATGTTTTTCTCAAACTATAACTTGGAAGGAACATATTGATTATATTAAATCTAAAATTAAAATTGCAGCTAATGCCTTCAGACAATCTAATTCAAAGCTGGGAAGAGCTTCCATACAAGGAATACTGAAGGTAATAAAGGCAAAAATTAACACAAGCATAGTCTATGCTGCAGAAATTTGGGGAAGTCAAAAGTCTGATGATATCGAATTAGTGATTAATAAACTTTATTGTCACAAATTAATGCTACCTCAATTAGTACGAAAAGAAATTTTACACTCCGAATCGGGCCAATTTTCTCTGGGGACCTTAAATTTAGAAAAAAATTATATTCCTGTTAAAGTTAATACAGTTGCCTGAACAAAGAATTCCAAGTCGGTGTCTAGAAGAAGAGATATATTATGTCTCCATGAATTTCATAGCACCTATTATTCAATTTTTTAGAAATAAACTTTATCCTAGTGGGTTAGATCATGTTATAGCAGATATCTTCTATAAGTCATTAGAAGAAGTTACAGCTCTGGTTAAATCTAGAGTTAGAGACCTAGCCAAAGCTCAGGATATTGAGAGGATATCCACCTTGAAGAACTATAGATGGTATAAAATAATAAAGCAAAAAAAAAACTGTTTGGATCCATATCTTATTAAACTAATTAATCCTCACTCCAGACGTTTAATAACAAGATTTAAAATGGAGTTATATTTATTTATTTATTGAATTTTGATAACCAGGTAGGCCCACTGAGTCATGAAGGTCCCTTTTTCTGGGGTGACCCAGGATACAGTTCAGTATCAGACAGTCAGGTACACAGGTTACAGAGAAAAAAATACAGATGATGACAGGGTTACAATATAAGCAATAATTCAGGTTCAATAAGACATAAGTGCAATGACTGTATGATTCAAGGCATGACCAAAGGTCTGTTAGGTGAGAGATGGAGATGGTTGGTATTATTAGTTAGGCAAGGGGGAGACTATTCTATACCCTGACAGTGACAAGGGCTGGAGTAAATAAGGCAAACTATATTTACTTTAGACAGGGAAGAGGAAAAGTAGATTCTCCTTTTTGGCCCTGTGGGATCCAAATGGAGGACAACTTGAAAAATGTATTACTGTTGTGCCCTCTCTATAATTCTATTAGGAGGAAGTGGTTAGGGGATATTCAGACAGGCACTGACCTCCCTCCCAACCAGTTGGTATTGTTTCTCCTTAATAATACAAATGAGGTTGTATTGGAGAAACTGGTAAAATTTTTATCTGCTCTTCATTTATGATGATTTTGTATGAAATATAGGTGCATATGTATGTGAAAATTGTATGATATTTATGGAGATATCTAACTAGAATCTTAAGATTTTACAAACGAAGATTGACACAGTTATGTATTAATGAAATTGTGCAAAATGTGGAATGTATATAATTATGACATGTTATTGTCCCTTATGGAAATTGTATCTATGTGATGTATTACCATGATTTTTAGATTTTTAGATTTTGTAAAAGCTTAGGCTGAACAAATAAACTAAACTTGAAACTTAAAACTTGAATGTGTTCATTCAGTCCCTTCCCCTTGTAAACTTTAAGTATATAGATCCAATACTGTTCTTTCATGCTCAATAAGCCTTCCCTATCCCCACCCCTTGGATCCAGAGTCACATGTTCAGTCCCAGTGAACTACAAAGCATGGTCTGTCTCTTTTTCTATGTTCAACATATACACTGCCCACACATATTCTAAGTTTTTGTGCTTTATGTCCCTCATATGTTCCCCTACTTTTTCTTTAAGTTTTCTTTTTGTTTTTCCCACATAGTAGGAAGTTAGGAACTACAAGAACATGTGGCCAGATATACCACATAGGTGATATCACATGTGATGAGTTTGGAAATAGTATACATTTTTCCATCAGAGGGACATATAAACGTTATGCATTCTCTCATTACCGGGCAATATTTACAATGGCCACACTTCTTTTTTCTTATTGGTAAGGGGGTAGCCAATTCCTGGGCCTTTCTTTTCCTCTTGTGTCAGCAGAATGGACCAGAGTATCTCTTAAATTGGTAGTCCTCCTGTATGACATTCTGCGTGGGGTATTGGCAGTTTCTGCTAGCCACTGATCTGCACTTAAGACATTCCAATTTTTGTAGATAAATTCCTTTATCTGACCTGATCTTACAGAGTAAGTACTTACAAAGTTCATTTGTTTGTCTCCCTCTTGTTGTCCCTTCTCCTGCATAAGTTTTGTTCACAGCACATCTCTTTCTGTGACATCTGTGATTTCCCTTGCCTTTTTAGAACAGTACCCTTCTTTTTTAAACCTGACTTCTAAGTCCTTAAATTCTGATTCCATTGTGGTTGGTTTGCTGCAGTTCCTCTTTGCTGTGAAGAACTGACTTTTAGGGATGTTCTCCATGGTGTGGCAGGAGTAGCAACTACTAGCTAGCAGCACCATATTACGATCTGTCAGTTTTCTATAAAATGCTGTTGCTATAGTGCCATTCACTTTTTATATAATCTTGAGGTCCAAAAGGCTATCTCATCAGAATTTCAGTTGCATGTGAAAAGCAAATTACTGTTAGTACCATGTAAATACTCGACAAATGCCTTGTGATTCTACAGCTTTCTTGTGATAGATTTGGAGTATGATTATAAAAATGAGTGGAAAATTGTATTTATTTGGTCTGAATATGAATCTAAACAAATATAGAATGTTTCTTTCAAATGGCAGGGATTTTTTATTTATTTATTTATTTACATGTTTGATAACTGGAAAAGGCACATTGGGCGGAGGCTTGTTTCCAGGTGCGATAACTTAAAAACGCGAAAGGGTAACATGGTACTGTGAGCACGAAAATTGTTCAGCACAAAATTATCTACAAAATGAATAATTCATTTATGTAAACCCTGTATATTGTATACGATTAGCAAGACAACAGAAGAAAATGTAATTTTTTGTTCACTTTTTTGACAAACAAATATGAATAACTTTAAAACAAAAAATGATAGCATGGTACTGTGAGCACGAAAAATGTTCATCTCAAAAATATCTACAAAATGAGTGGTGTTTCATTTATAGATACCATTTTGGTTTTTATAATTGGCAAAAAAAATCATAAAATTCAAATTTCTTTTCCTTTTTTGACAAATTATTTACACCTACCAAAATCAAAATGTTCACACAACATCTAAACCTGTTGCATAAATGGAATATGCAGCGGTTCAGTGTGTGATAATGCATTTATTTTGTACAGTTTCCAGTGACCTCTCGTAACTCTCACTCATGCCTTCGGCACTCATGAGGTTACTTGAGGTCACTGGAAACTGTACAAGATAAATGCATTATCACACACTGGACCGCTGCATATCCTATATAAATATATATATATATATATATATATATATATATATATATATATATATATATATATATATACCAATGTACTTTATTAAATTTAATTTACATTTAAACTGTCTCAATGTACATTTAAACAGTATTGATATCTCCTTTTAATATACTTATACATGAAGATTGTATTGCTAGAACTTATCTGTAGTGTATCAATGCAGCTCCATCCCTGCATTTAAATAGTGTCTCTAGCCCTAACAGATTAAATGTTTGCCTTTTTTTTTTCAAGACAACTGACTTCAAAGCCATTAGAGTTAAACACTTGATGATTTTCAAGATAAAAGCTTGGAGTCTGGCAAATATAGATATATGTTAATGGTATGAATTTTCATATGTCAGTATATTAAAATAATATTGATACATTTAAAGAGTATATTAACTTCTGTTTTCGATTGACTTTTTTTTTAAATATAATTTTACATATGGGACTTTGTCAATTAAAAATAGCTATGTTTATGGAACTTGGTTTCAAGCTTTCATTTAATCAAAATAAAGCTCCTAGTCCAAATTGTTGCAAAGTTAGCCTTAATTTAAAGATACATTTTTGCAAAGGACAAACTTTGGAATACCTAGGGCTAAAAACCTAATTGTTTTTTTTAACAACAGTTTGGAGTCATGTTGACATGGTTTGTCCTACTGTAGTGATATGGTCTCCGTGCCTTTATACAATTTAAAGATAAGTGAAAAACAGTACACATATAAACTTTTAACAATAATGTTATTGGTACACATACATTAATGTTCTGTATATCAATGTCTCTAGCCCTAACAGATTTGGGGCCAGAT
The DNA here is from genome assembly GCA_016271365.2 of Neoceratodus forsteri. Lineage (NCBI taxonomy): Eukaryota > Metazoa > Chordata > Ceratodontiformes > Ceratodontidae > Neoceratodus > Neoceratodus forsteri. The sequence continues at coordinate 204,921,932 of CM057454.1, forward strand.
ATTCAAAACTTTGCCCCAGGGCTAAATTAGCACTGCCTGTCAGGCAAACTTAGCCCGGAGCACAAACCAAGCCATATTCAAAAAGAATAGCGCAGTGCAAACAGCTTCTGAATATAGCATGGGAATGAGGCCGGGAAAACTGGGCTGGGAGTGCAGGGCAAACTTAGCCCTGAAATAAGACAGCTTTGAATATGGCAACCAGGAAGTGCAAACCACAACAGCAACACAGTGCACAGCGATGAGAAGGTAGGTAGAGGTGAACTATGTGGCCAATGTGTGTACCAGCAAATGCGTGGACCGAGTACATCTGTAGGCAGCAGTGTATGTGAAAGTACAGTGTGCAAAACTGTAAAATATTCCCTGAACTATTTGCATAGCACTAACATGTTTGTGCAGGTTTAGCACAGGGCTAAACCATTAGAAGGTAGAAGACTTGGTTTGCTGGCCAAGGCACCTAGCTTCACCTGAGCTCTTTCCTTCTAAGACTGCTTGAAAGGCAGAGTAGAGAAACTTACCAGAGCAAGGGAAAAGGATTATGACTTAGTTTGGCTAAGCAGATTTACTGTGTGGTGGTGTTTTTAATTTTTACTCACAGGGATTGCTACTGTTTGTTGCTAACATTTCATTGCTTTATTTTTTTCTCTGATTCAAATTGTTGTTGCTGGTATACCTTCTTCTGCATTATTACAAGGTGTGCCTACAGGTGTGTGCTAACAGATTACTGCTGTAATCTTCTGATTCAAATTGTCTTTTGCAAAGGTATATCTTCTGTTACTGCTTTATTTTTCTCTGGAGCAAAGTGTTTCTTACAGGGTATATCTTCTCTGAAATTACTGTATTACAGGTGGAGCTTACATTTTTGTGACTTTTTTATCATTGGGCTAAGCAAAATTACTGTTTGACACTGTGTTTTATTTTATTCTTGTTTGTTGAAAAGGTTTGTTGTCTCAGAGGTGTTTCAGTCTCCTTCTCACATTGAAGGAGCTAATTGCTTTTCCTCCCACAGCTCTTCCAAAGGATTAGGTGTGTATGTGGGGGTGGAGCTGGCAAACTGTCAGTAATTTCCAACAGAAAGAAGGGTTAAAAAGTCAGGTTAGTTGATTTCTTGGAGGTAGAAGACTTGGTTTGCACGCCAAGGCACCTAGCTTCACCTGAGCTCTTTCCTTCTAAGACTGCTTGAAAGGCAGAGTAGAGAAACTTACCAGAGCAAGGGAAAAGGATTAAGACTTAGTTTGGCTAAGCAGATTTACTGTGTGGTGGTGTTTTTATTTTTTACTCACAGGGATTGCTACTGTTTGTTGCTAATATTTCATTGCTTTATTTTTCTCTGATTCAAATTGTTGTTGCTGGTATACCTTCTTCTGCATTATTACAAGGTGTGCCTACAGGTGTGTCTAACAGATTACTCCTGTAATCTTCTGATTCAAATTGTCTTTTGCAAGGTATATCTTCTGTTACTGCTTTATTTTTCTCTGGAGCAAAGTGTTTCTTACAGCGTATATCTTCTCTGAAATTATTACAGGTGGTGCTTTACAGGTTTTACAGTTTTATCTAACATTAGGATAAGCTTTCAGGGTTACTGCATTTGTTGTTGACTGATTGTTTCTGCTCTTACCTCCTTGTTCTTTCGTCCGTGGTTCTTCTTTTTAGGCAGGGGAAGGACCCAGCCACCCACCCCCATCCCCAACCACCCCACGCTACACTCCTTTTATAGGGTACCACAGTTGTGACATTTCATGTAGCACAGCAGGAAGGGGCGGATCAGTGGGGCCTCCACAAGGTCATCTCATTTACAGGGGCACTAGTAATTTAACTTTTTATAACAAATTAAACAAAGCACAATTAAACCATTACTTGCATTTTTTCCTTTTTTTTTCCTTCTAATTACTCTGACTAGGTTACAAACCCAGCAACTTATTTGGAATGGATTTCATTAACTGCAGGTACTGTGGAACAATTTTCAGAAGGACAGTCTTACAGGATTTAGGACACTGTCCTACATGCTGGGCCTTTGGAGATCTTAGGGCTCAGCTCCGGGCAGCATGGGCAGAGATTGCACACCTCAAATTTCATATTGAAGAGGAAATACATTATAAGAACCACCCACCATTTCCCCAGCATCCAACAGAAAAACCTCGACCGCAGAGGGTAGTTGGTCAAGGAGGTTGGCAGGTGGTTAGGAGGAGCAAATCAGGTGCTCCATCACTCTCTGCTCTCCAACACATTACCTCCAAAAACCATATAAACACTACAAACAGGTATCTGCCTCTATCTCTGAAATCAAATAAAGAGGCAGAAGACACTGCAGAGCAGAACACTGTGGCACAGGAGCTAGCACAACAAAACTCACCCAAATCAGGAACCAAAACAAAACAAGCACAAAGGAAATCCAAAAAACGTCTGATCATAGGAGACTCCATGATTCGGGGAGTTGATACCCATCTCCAGCCAGGGGTGATGGTCAGATGTCTCCCAGGTACATCAGCATGGAGAGACACTGACTGGATTGCTAAAATTGTTCACAAAGCAGGAGAAAACATTGATGTCCTAGTACACATAGGGACTAATGATCTCGCCAGCCGATCAGTTGTTGAGGCCAAGGAACACCTGACTAGGCTGGGTGACAAACTATCATCTATTTCATCCGGCATCTCCTTCTCTGAGATCCTGCCAGTCTGGGAGAGGGGAGCAGATGGACGGAAGGTCAGAGAAGGGGAGATAGGGGAGCTAAACACGTGGCTCAAAGGCTGGTGCCAGGAAAAAGGACACAGATTTGTAGGGAACTGGCAACAGTTCTGGGAGCGAAAGTTCTTTAAATTTGATGGACTGCATCTGACTAAGGAGGGAGTCAGTGCATTGGGGCAGAAGTTTGATGTCTTCGAGAATATTTAAACTAGCAAATGGGAGAGGGGTGCAGCACCCATACGTTGAATGGAAGAACACCCTCCCCTCAGCTAGTGGTCAAACAGAATTCAGCATGTTTGCCATTCATTTGCATCACCAGGTAAGAAAAAGGTTTGTCTCCCCACACGACGCACAGGGTAATGCCAAACTTCACCCAACAGCTAACACACCAAAATCTGGCCAATGGAAAATCATGTACACAATGCTCACAGCCTGGGAAATAAGATCCCAGACCTGCAGGCAATAATGTCAGAGGCTAAACTGGACATAGTAGCAATTAGTGAGACATGGTTTACCAGTAACCGCACTAGGAGACTTCAGTACCTGGCTATGTATTGTTCAGAAGAGACTGAGGTGCAAAAAGGGAGGTGGCCCTGTATGTTAATGAAAATATCAAAGCTACAGAAATTCAGAATACACATAAGAAGCCAGAAGAACTGTGGGTCACCCTGGAAACAGGAAATGGGGCAGCCATAAGAACTGGGGTTGTCTACAGGCCCCAGACCAGAGGGAAGACATAGACACATTACTGTTAGAAGATATACAAAACATGACAGCTAAAGGGAGATTCTGATAATGGAGACTTCAACATGCCGGATACAGATTGGTCAATACCAGCAGGAACATCTGCCAGAACTAGACTCATAGTGGATTCCCTGCAGGGGGAGGGCCTCAAACAACTGGTACAGCAACCCACAAGAGACAGGGCTATCCTAGATCTAGTACTGACTAACAAGGAAGGGATCACAGATCTCCAGGTAGAAGGTCACCTGGGAGCCAGTGACCATCACATGGTATGGTTCAATTTGGCTACTACATCTAAATCATCCCATTCCAAGACAAAAATATGGGACTTCAGAGGAGCTGACTTTGGTAAGATGGCCAACAGAGTTAAGCTAGCCCTGGCAAAAAGAAACACAGGTGAGGGGGTACAGGCAAAATGGGCAAGCATTAAGGATGCAATACTTGAAGCAGCATCCCATTGTGTTAGACAGAAAAGGAAGTGCAAAAGAAGAAGGAAACCACTTTCTTTCTCAAATACAGTAGCAGAAAAGGTCAGAGCCAAAAGGCTGGCCTTCAGGAAATGTAAGGGAACACAGCGGGATGAAGATAGGGAGGCATGCCAAACTGCCCTAAGGGAAGCAGGTAAGGCAGTAAGGCAGACAAAGTCCCAAACTGAGGAAACACTAGCACGAACAGTAAAAGAAGGTGACAAGACTTTCTATAGATACATTAGTGAAAGGAGAAAGTCCAGAGGGGTATTGCTAGCTTAATGGAGAAAAGGGAGCATGTGAGGAGGAGGACCCTGTAAAGGCATCTATCCTAAATAGATACTTTTGCTCAGCATTTACTGAAGAGAAGGTAGGGCAGGGCCCACAGCTCAGCATCATGGACACGGGGAGGGATGTGAGCACTACTCCTTCACAAAAGAAAGGGTCCTCACAAGAGCTTGCTAAGCTCAGGGTGGATAAGGCAATGGACCTGATGGCATACATCCCAGGGTACTTAAGGAGCTAAAGGAGGAACTAGCAGAGCCATTAGCAGAATTGTTTAGTGAGTCTCTGAGCACAGGAGAGGTCCCAGAAGACTGGAGAAGGGCTCATGTGATCCCGCTCCACAAGAGTGGTAGCAGGGAGGAGGCGGGGAACTACAGACCGGTCAGTCTTACCTCAGTAGTGGGCAAGATTATGGAGGCACTCCTTAAGGAAAGGATAGTGCAACACCTGGAATCCATAGGGGCGCAGGATCCAAGACAGCATGGGTTTACAAAAGGAAGGTCTTGTCAAACTAATCTCATAGATTTCTTTGACTGGGTAACCAGAGTGGTGGACCAAGGGGGAGCAGTTGATGTCGCCTACCTTGACTTCAGCAAAGCTTTTGACACTGTTCCACATAGAAGATTGATAAATAAGCTGGGTAGGCTCGGGTGGGTCAGAAGTTGGTCAACTGGGTGGCAAACTGGTTGACGGGCAGAAAACAGAGAGTGGTGGTAAATGGTATACAGTCAGAAGAGATGCAAGTCACAAGTGGGGTACCTCAGGGATCAGTTCTGGGGCCAGTCCTCTTCAACATCTTCATTAGTGACCTTGCAGATGGACTAGAGGGTAAGGTTTGTCTGTTTGCAGATGACACCAAGATCTGCAACAGAGTAGATGATCCAGATGGGGTGGGCAGAATGAGAAGAGATCTGGATAAACTAGCAGAATGGTCAGAAGAGTGGCAACTGGGATTTAATGCAAAGAAGTGCAAAATCATGCACATAGGGAAGAGAAACCCTGAAGCCACCTATAGGCTGGGAGGGGAGTTGCTAGCAGTCACAAAGGAAGAAAGAGACTTGGGCATCATCATCACTGATGACCTAAAATCATCCAAGCAGACCTCTAAAGCAGTAGGTAAGGCTAGGGGGGTGTTAGGGTGTATTAGTAGGGGTATCACAAGTCGTAAGAGGGAGGTATTAATCCCTCTGTACAAGACACTGGTTAGGCCCCATCTGGAGTACTGAGTGCAGTATTGGAGGCCACACATTCACAAGGACATTAACCAAATTGAGGCAGTCCAGAGAAGGGCAACCAAAATGGTGCAGGGACTGCATCAGAAGACATATGAGGACAGATTAACGGAGCTCAATATGTATACCCTTGAGCAAAGGAGGGAGAGAGGTGATATGATCGAGGCATTCAAACACCTTAAGGGCATAAACAAGGTGAAAGAGTCTAACATGTTTAAATATAAGAAAAATAGCTGGACAAGAAGACACAGCATGAGATTAGAGGGAGGCCGATTAAGGGGGAATGTGAGGAAATTCTTTTTCACAGAAAGGGTGGTGGATGCATGGAATGGCTTACCACAAGAAGTGGTGGCTATGAATACAGTGCAGGGCTTCAAACAGGCATGGGATAGGCATAAGGGAGCAATACAAATGACTATGAATAGATAGACCACTGACAGAGCAAAGGCCAATGGCACATTTATAAGGTAGAAAAAGAAATGGGCAGACTGGATGGGCCTTGCGGTCCTTATCTGCCGTCAACTTCTATGTTTCTATGTTTCTATGTTAGCCCAGTACAAACACATTTGCCTGGTGCTAAACTTTGGCATATTCAAAAGTGACATGCAAATCAGCCTACTTGGGTAGTCTCTGGGCAAACATCCAGATTAGCAACTCGTTATGCCCTGATTTGCATGCAGTTTGGGCCGGGTTAACGGTTTAGCCCTGCGCTAAACCCACTCAAGTGTGTTAGCGCTGCACAAACAGTTTGGGGAATATTATACAGTTTTGAACACTGTACTTCCACATGCACTGCTGCCTGCAGCTGTACTGGGACAACACAGAATAGGCACAGATGGTGGTGATGCTGCATGCAACTGTTACACTGTAAATCATGCTACAGTGCACTGCAGACACTACAGTAGTAAGGGGGCCAGTAGTGTGTGGACACAGCAATGCCTATGGTGTGTAGGGCAGTGATGATGACTGCACTATACACAGAGAGAGGCCCAACCTGCAGGTGTTTACTGACAGTGGACATCACTGTTATGCTGTTGTGTGACCCACAGATGCTGCACCTCTGGCATGGGATGTTCACAGTGACATATGCATGTCTGGCTTTGTGTGCTGTGGCAGTTGTACAGCTGTGCGGTATGTGGCCGAGGGGGGGGGCACATATTATCAGGAAGGTACACTGGTGTTGGGGTATTCCCAATACTGGGCCATGTGCACTGCATGATGTGTCCCAGTCTCGTGGCCACACCTGGTCTATGGCACAGCCTGGCCATCCATACACTCTCTCCTAAATATCCTCCATGCCCACAGTGCTGCATGTGTGTGCTGGCATCTGTTGGTGTCCACAGAAGAGTGGTCTGCAGGTGTGTTCTCTATGGCCACACTGCCATGCTGTCCAAAGGCAGCAGGGTCACCACTTACTGCCTGGCATGGCTGGAACTGGTGGCAGATGATAACATCATTGTGATGCCATCAGTTAGCAGCATGCTTCCTCTATGTTTGGCTTTGTCTATGTATCATATTTATTTGTTAAGGTCACGCAAAGCCACGCAAAAGCCACGCAAACACCGTGCAAAGCCAAAGTGTTGCACAAAGCTAATTGTCCAGGGTTAAGACAAGCTTTTCCTGGGTGGTAATGTGCACCATGCTAAGGGTCATGCTAAGTCACACAAAACCACTTTGCATGGCACTAATCACTGAATATAGCATTGCGCATGTATTCATGTCAGTTTGCCCCTTGCACACATTATGATTTTGCCTAGCACTAATGCAGTTTGCCCACGCTATTTGGCCTTTTGAATATAGCAGACCCGCGCTAAACCTGTGCAAACGTTTTTTGCCCATCTCAAAGTTTTGAATATCTGGCCCTAAATGTTTGCCTGTTTTTTTCAAGACAACTGACCTCAAAGCCATTAGAGCTAAACACTTAATGATTTTCAAGATAAAAGCTTGGAGTCTGGCAAATATAGATATATGTTAATGGTATGAATGTGGATGAAAAATCTAAACATTAATGTTCTGTATATCAATGTATATTGATGCATGTAACCTATACCAATAGGACTTATCCTTTTGACTCTGATCCTTTAGCTATGCCAGCTCAACAGTTTTCATAAGTCTAAATAGCTGGTGTCCCATATGCAGTCACAATTTTGTGGCACATAGTGACTGAAACAAAGACTTTGCACTTTCTGCTCCCTGTTGTGCCTTTTTGTGACACAGGGGCCACAAGCATTTACCTGGGCTATGACAGTGGTTATTGTGGCAGCACAGGGAAAGGGGTGAGAGCAGTATGCCAAAGAGGTGCTGTACTATGATCAGATGTACACTAGCCCCACACTGACATGTCAGAATTTGGGAGAACGGTTAAACTGGAGGTGCAGGCTTGTGACAGAGCCATAGAGGATGGTTGATGACCAAGACTGATGAGGGATCATTTTGTTAAAGTATATAGCTTGGGAGAAGTAGGGCAGGAGCTACACTGGACACCAAGGAGGATTACAGTTATGGTAACAGTTGGGAAACACTGAACCACCAACAATAATTGGAGATGGACACAATCATTTTGAACTAAACTGCCCATAAGCAGGCTGCAAGGTACTGGCCAGGGTGGGAGGGATGACTGTGGCAGTAGTGCCTTATGCCATGACCTCTGGGCATGACATTACACCATGTTACTGATGCAACACCATGCAGAGATATTAGTGGTGCTCACCTTTTTCATGCTTCTGACTCCAAACATCTGGCAACCATCATTTGCACTGTGATTTTGCCTTTCCCCCACAGCTAAGTATGGCCTTAGTGTTTAGTAATTTTCAGAAGGGGTGGAATGGAGTGTCCTTTTACACCCCAAATCTCTGCCACCTGTGTTCTGGTCTCTACATTTTTTTTATTTTGTAATTTAAATTGCAAGCATTCTGACAGTGTTTCTCAATGCTGGAACCAGATTTTGAGCATTACTGTGTTTTTCCAAAGAAAAACCATTGTGCTTTTCAGTAATGGATATCTCAGTAACTGAGCTGTCATAGTAAATAGCTACTGTTGCCTCAAAAAGCTGGCAACATTTTCCTAGAAGTTGTCAATGACTGGGGCCTTACACCTGGTGATGATAGTGCCCAAGTTGCTCCCAAGCCGAAGAAAGTGTGTGTGTGTGTGTGTGTGTGTGGAGCCAGAGATCAAACAGGGTCTGTTATGACAGCGTAGGGCAGGGACAAATGGGCAGTGTAGGTGGGCCAATTGTCCCTTATCTGACATCAGATTCTATGCTTCCAGGTTTCTGCTTGGGTGAAAATCTTTACTCTTGTAGTTTGTAGGTTCTGATGTCTTAGCCTGAGCAGAAACTTGGAAAAAGTTGTAAATACCACAGTACATACAAGAGATTCTCAGTGACTGAGACCATGATTAAAACACCATTTATACAGTTACCTGGGAAACAGACTGATAGAAAAGCACTTTAATTATAGAACAATTCACCTAAAATAGATTCTTAATGGCTAGTGTATCGAGTAAAACTTCAGTGTCAGTTGCCTTTGTGACATGCTAAAAGGAGAGCACTTGCAAAGCAAAACCTTTCTCATTTCTGTACTTCATCCTAAACTGAACATTTCACAATGCCAAAAGATGTTTTTTGTTTGTATTTATCCATTTATTTATTAATTGACTGATTGATTTTAAAAAGTTTTATTTGGAAGGACACACTAAGGTTCAGGTGAAGCTACCTCTGGCTGGAAGCTGCAACACTGGACTTAAGATTTGCAAGAAAGTGAGTTGTGCTCACAACAGAGGGGGGTGAACCTTACAATTTACAATTATCTTTGGTTTGAAGCAGATTCCTTAGGAGAGTTAATATTCTTCAGGTGGAGGATACTTCTAACTGAAGGGTGAAATGAGGAACTTAGAATTATCAGAAAAGGCAGTCTTTCAATCAACAGAGGAAGGTGGACCTTGCTTTACTTTTGTTACAATTGTTAAGATTTTCAGTGTAGAAAGCGTTTAAACCCACAGGGACTGAATACTGTTTACTGTGTCTGTCCTTGTGAACAGCTGACGTGTTCTAGGGCTGACTGCTTTCAGAGCACAAGTCACCAGGCTGTTTTGGGTTTGGGGAGGTTTACCTGTGTCTGACTTGGATGTTTGGATTTTTCTCTGTTTGATTAGCAGGGTATTCTCTCTGTCAAATTGTCATGTATGGCATCTTGCTGACAGGAAGGCACTCATTGCAGCGGTAGGTCAGAGCTTTTAGCTGATTGTTTTGTGAGGGCACAGTTTAGGCCCAAACCCTTCCCTTCCCACTCCTCACCCCACCCACCCCTGGAAATAGTTCCTTTATACCTGGGGTTCTGACATCAGTTCCTCAAGAGGGCAAGGTGCATATCACTGCTATATCCTCTCTAGCATACTGCACTGATAATATAAGCATACACATTATATAATACATATATTTCTATATAACAAACCAATCACACACACAAAAAAAAAACTAAACAAGGTAGACAGACATGTGAGGATTAGTGCAATGTAATGGCTGTGGGGCAGCAGTCTTCTGGGAGTCTTTCTGGAGGCTGAGATGCTGCCCTGTTTGCAGACAACTATCTGCCCTGATGGAGGAAGTTGCCCGTCTTCAGGCCGCACTGGACAGTAGTAAGGGAACCTCCTCCATCCAGGGAGCACCAGAGCCACCACCACCACTACCTCAGAGGTTGCGAAGAAAGCACAGCAGTTGGACTACAGTGGGCTCAGGGAGGGCAAAGGTGGTGGAACAGAGGCACACCCAGTCAGTTGTTCCACTCCACAATCAATACACCATTCTGGGGAAGCATAGCTCCCCTATGGATGCACCCACAGAGGAGACTAAGGAGGTTGCAGACAACTGTCACAAGGGAGGCCCTCAGGAAGGAGACAGAGGGCACCACAGGGAAAGCAAGCAGCTCCTGGTGGGGGACTCAATTATTAGAGGGATAGAACTGGGGAGCAGGGAAAACTGGAAGTGGCGGTGCCTGCTTGGTGCCATGGCTTGGAGGGACAGGAAGCGCATTCTTAGGATCACGAAAACAGTTGCACATGAGTCTGAGCTGGATGTCATTGTCCACCTAGGGACAAATGACTTGGTTCCTCATGAGATTAGAGCAGTGCAGAATGACTTTGTAGAGTTAGGGAGGGACCTAAGACAAGTAGCACACACAGTATCCTTCTCAGAGGTGCTGCCTGTCAGTGGCATGGGTGAGGCGAGGGTACTTTGCACCATGCAGTTTAACGAATGGTTGAAAAAATTGTGTGGAGCACATGGGTTTGGCTTCATTGGGGACTGGGGTTCCACCTGGAGGGACACCAGGCTATACTGGCAGGATGGTCTGCATCTGTCCAGGAAGGGAACAAGTCTTTTGAGCAATCAGTTTAAATGCTTCATTGGCAAGCTTTTAAACTAGTCAAGGGGAGGCACTGATAAGCAGCAGGAAAATCCCAGCCTCCCCCTACAAAACAGAGTACTAAATGAAAATAAGACCAAGGTAGAAAGGTCAGTGGGGGATGCTGCTACAGAAGTAAAGCCATAAAAACATCGAGAGCAATGAGCACCAATGCCCATAGTCTGGGTAACAAGATTCCTGAATTAGTGGCCTTGATGGAGGAGGAACATCTGGATAGCGTGGCAGTCACAGAAACATGGGACACACAGAACCATGACTGGGATGTAAACATACCAGGATACACTATCTACAGGAGGGACAGGGAGGGTAAAAGAGGAGGAGTAGGAGTAGCTCTCTACATAAGGAAAGGATTCAAAGAAACAGAACAAAAGGGTAAACAAGGAGGAGAAAGAAGCACTGTGGGTCAATTTGGAGGCAGGCACTGGCACCACAATCTGCACAGGGGTTGTATACAGACCACCCCTCTCAGGGGGAGGATATGAACAAGTAATTGATAGAAAGTTTGTTTGTTTTGTTGAATTTTGTTGACCCGGTAAGCCCACTGGGCCTAGAAGTCCCTTTTTCAGGGGCTACCGGGGGGGGCAGGATACAGATGGCAAGCAATTGAATTTTGAACCACATTAAGCTGTTGGTGGTATTTTTAGTGAATAAGGGAAATTTGGCAAGGACACCTGGGAAATTTCCCTACTCTTTTCAATAAGTGCCATGGGATCTTTAACATCCACCTGAATTACCACCAATCCAGGCAGATGGGACCTCGGTTTAACGTCTCATCTGAAAGACGGCACCTCAGAAGTGCAGCACCCCTCTCATGCTGCACTACAGTGTCAGTATTGGGATATTAACCCAAGTGCCAGATGTGGTAACTGAACCCACAGCACTCTGATCTCCCGGCCTCAGAGGCGAGTGTGCTACCTACTGAGCCATTGACACTGTTAACAAAGTTATGTTGAAAGTATACTTAGAATGGCAGATAAAGGGGAGATATTGCTGATGGGTGATCTGAATATGCCAGATGTTAACTGGTGAGCAATTGCAGCAGCCACTTCTAAGAGTGGGGTTATTCTAGATGCCCTACAGGGGGCATGCATTAGACAACTAGTATTGGAACCCACTCGAGAGGGAGCAATCTTAGACCTGGTTCTCTCAAATGGAGATGGAGAGAGGATCACAGATGTAGAAGTGGGTAGCCATCTGGGAACTAGCGACCATCGAACAGTATGGTTCACAATAAACACAGCAATAGAGTCAAGCCATACAAAGGCAAAACTGGACTTCAGGAGGGCTGACTTTGCCTAAATGGATGAGTGCCTAAGGAATGCACTAACAAATGGGCAGGAAGGAGGGGTGGAAGAACAATGGGGGATAATAAACCTGCCATCACAGAGGTAACAAGCCTTTGTGTGAAGCAAATAAACAAAACAAAACAATGTAAGAAACCACTATGGTTCTCAAAGGAGGTGGCAGTGAAGGTTCAAGAGAAAAAGAAAGTATTCAGAAAGTACAAGGAATCACAGAAGGAGCAGGAGAGAGAATTGTATCAGTTAAAGCAAAAGGAAACTGGGAAGGCAGTCAGAACAGCAAAGGCCCGAACTGAGGAAAAGATAGCCAACTCAGTTAAGAAGGGGGATAAAACCTTTTTTAAGTACATCAGGGAGCAAAGGAAGACTAAGGGAGATATAGTGAGGCTTAATAAAGGGGAGGGGGTGGGCAGAGGGTGGTGGTGAAAAGGCAGAGATACTAAACAAATATTTTTGCTCAGTATTTACAAATGAAGAGAGGGAGGTACCTAAAACAAACAATAGAAACACTCTGGATTCAGAAGTTGATACCAGTCCATTTACAGAAGAAAGGGTTCTGAAAGAACTCTTAAAACTGAAGGTGGACAAAGCAATGAGACCTGATGGGATTTATCCCAGAATTCTAAAAGAACTAAGGTTAGAACTAGTGACACCACTGACTACCCTCTTTAACAAATCATGGGAGGATGGGGTGGTACCTGAGGACTGGCGGAGGGCAGATGTGATTCCCCTTCACAAAAGTGGGAGCAAGGCAGAAGCAAGAAACTACAGACCTGTTAGTTTAACCTCAGTGATAGGGAAAATGATGGAACCACTTCCGAAGGAAAGAATTATTGAGTGCCTAGAGGCCAGCGGGCACAGGACCCAAAGCAGCATGGATTCACAGCCGGAAGGTCATGCCAGACAAATCTAATAGATTTCTTTGACTGGGTGACCAAAGTAGTAGATCAGGGAAGGGCTGTGGACATAGCCTACCTAGACTTTAGCAAGGCATTTGACTCAGTCCCACACAAAAGATTAATATACAAGTTAGCCAGCCTGGGAGTGGGTCCCAAGATGATAGCCTGGGTAAAGAATTGACTAGAGAATAGGACACAGAGGTAATAATAAATGGAGTCCACTCTGAAGAAAGAGGGGTTAGTAGTGGGGTACCACAGGGTTCAGTATTAGGGCTGGTCCTCTTCAATGTCTTTATAAGTGACATTGCAGAGGGACTGGAAGGAAAAGTATGTATCTTTGCAGATGACACAAAGATCTGCAACAAGAGTTGATGCACGAGGTGGGGTGGAAAGGATGAGAAGGGACTTGGCAAGGTTAGAGGAATGGTCAAATGTATGGCAGCTTAGATTCAATGCTAAGAAGTGTAAGGTAATGCACCTGGAAACAAAAACCCAGGGGAGGGGGGCCGGGTGAGATGCTAACAACAAGAAAAATGGAAAGGTACCTGGGGGTAGTCATATCAGATGACTTAAAGGTGGGTAAGCAATGTGAGAGGGCAGTACGGAGGGCTGGGGGATATTGGAATGCATAGGGAGCATCATCACCAGTAGAAAACAAGAAGTTGTTATCCCTCTGTACAGACAGCTGGTGAGATCCCATCTGGAGTACTGTGTGCAGTTCTGGAGACCCAGTCTCCTCAAGGACATAGACAAGATGGAAGTTGTCCAGAGGAGGGCAACTAAAATGGTGCAGGATCTGCACCAGAAGACACATGGAGAGAGAGACTAAAGGAGCTTAATATGTATAGCCTCGAGGAAAGAAGGGAGAGGGGGGACATGATAGAAACTTTCAAGTACCTCAAGGGAATCAACAAAGTCCAAGAGGGTGGCATCTTTCAAAAAAAGAGGTGTGCAAGAGTAAGGGGTCACAATTTGAAGATTGGGGGGGTGGCTCAGAGGTAATTTAAGGAAGTATTTTTTCACAGAGAGGGTTGTGGATGCATGGAACGACCTTCCGGAGAAGGTTGTGGAGTCAAAAACAGTGGTTGAATTCAAGCCTGCATGGGACAGTCAAAAGGCAATTCTAGGGGGTTGGGGTAGAAAGAAGTAGGCTGCTGGTTAATTAGGATCTGCAGCTTATCCATTAGGTAGGGAAATGGGCAGACTGGGTGGGCCAAGTGGTCCTTATCTGCTGTCAAATTCTATATTTCTATGTTTCTATGTTTAACAACTCATTTCCAAATGCAGCATGGGTGGAGGGGGAGGAAGAATAGACAATAAAATAAGGTGCACAGAGTACAATAAGTTAACAGCTGTGCAAAGAAACAAATATGCAGTGCAGAGTAATACAGTACATAGACAACAATGCCCATGCAGTTGATTGTTATGAGGATTTTTCACACACCCAATGTGTGTGATAATCCACAAACCCTGAGAGCGAAGCTCGAGGTGTTTATGAGATTATCATACAACATATTTTTGTTCAGTATTTAACAAAAAAACTGTTTCAAAAATAGGATTAAGGTAGGCTCACAGACAGGACAAATGTTGATAGATCTTGAAGAGGTATTAAGAAGGCTGGAAGATATTAACATCAATAAATCCCCCTGGTCAGACAGTATACACCCCAGAGTACTTAGAGAATTGGCAGCTAGTCTAGCCCCGCCATTGACTTATATATTTAAAAAATCCTTGGAGCAGGCTATAGTGGTGCAGGGTTGGAAGGATGCATTAGTGGTACCCTTATTAAAGAAAGGTCCTAGTACGAAGCCTGAAAATTGCTGACCAGTTAGTCTAACCTCTATTGTAGGAAAGATATTTGAGGGTATTTGAAAGAGCACATTTTAGCCCACATGACATTACATAAACCAATGTATAAAACCCAGTATAGCTTTATAAAATCAAGATCAAGCCAGCGAACATGCTAACCTTCTATGAAACAGCAAATAAGGCCTTGGAAATGGGGAACGCAGTAGAAACTGTATTCCTGGACTTTTCCAAAGCATTCAACAGATTACCACATAAGAAATTAATTGAGGTTCTGATCAGCACAAAACTACCTACTAATATAGTGAATTGGGTGGAGGCATGGTTGAGTAACAAGAGGCAGAGGGTTATTATCAGAGGGGTAATATCAGATTGGGAGGAAGTAACAAGTGGAGTCCCACAGGGGTCAGTGTTGGGCACATGTTTATTTAATATATATGTGTACTCAATTAAGTGTAGTTTCCCCAACATTTGGATAAGCAAATTTGCATATGCCTGCACGATTGGGGGTACTGTGAACACAGCAGTAGATCAGCACAATGTACAAAAAACCCTAGATATGCTGGTACAGTAGACAGTACAGTTTAAATTGGAATTAAACTTAAACAAATGTGCGGTAATGCACCTAGGAAAGAGAAACATCAACCTTGAGTACAATCTGGGAGGAATTTTACTTCATAAGACAGTAGAGGAAAGAAATCTGGGGTTGAGAGTGACGAGTGACTTGAAATTTAGTACACACAGTAGTCTGATTGTCAAGAAGGCAAACCAGGCATTAAATTGCATTTTTCAACATATTGGCAGCAGAGATAGCAGGGTGATTCAGCCCCTATACCAAGCATTGGTGAGGTCGCATCTTGAATATTGTACACAGGTGTGGCCCCCATATAAGAAAGCAGATATTAGAAGGTTGGATGGGGTGTAAAGAAGGGCCACAAAAAGAATTACAGGCCAGGAGAAACTATTGTATCAGGAGAGATTTCACAAGCTAGGACTATTTACGTTACAATATCATAGAATAAGGGGTGATATGTGCATGATATATAGGGCACTCCAAGATAAACAATTAAGGGAGAATTTGGGAGTTAGAGTAAGGAAGTAGTATCTGTACGAACCTAGGAGCCATATGCTACAATTGGAACTGGACAAATGGAACACCCTGAAAAGGAAAAACTGGTTCAGCCAGAGGGGGGGTTCAGCTCTGGAACAAATTGCCAAAGGAAATAGTTTTGAGTAAGACTATGGACTCTTTTAAACTTGGTCTGGATAAATTCTATGAAAACAAGAGCACTCCAATATAAAATAGGCTAGGCAAGCATTAAGGACACACGTCTATGTAGCTTGAAAAAACCTATGAAACCTAAGGGTGTGTGAAAAATCTTCATAAAACAAACTTTGCACAGACAATATTTTTTATAATAATAACTGTTGCAAGGTTTCAACAGAGAGAAAAAATGTATTTGTGGCAGCATCTCCCTAGCAACCACCATACTCTCACACCATAACAACCTACTGTCAAGTTATTACGGAATTCAGTGGGCTATTACAGTGTTTTATCAGGACTGGATATCCAGTTATTACAGGGAGCACCCGTTATTATAGTACAACAAAGTGCTAAGGGTAAAGTAAATATACAATATACTAACAGATCACTGTGGTATCAAAGGACACAACCTGATTGATTCAGGGCATTGGTGCAGCAGAGGTTCGAGTAGCTATTACCGGCAGTCTTGCATATTGCTTTAACAAATTGTACAAAGACATTCCTTGTTGCGGACAGCGTTCTTTCTTTATTGATTCAAGGGGACCAGTGGGAGAGGGGGAGGGGCCCAGACACACAACATGGAGGACTCTGACATTTGTCTTTAAGTTTGCTTTAAACAGGAGATAAGCAAGGGAGAGGGGAGCCCAGACAACAACACAGAAGGCACTGACATTTTGTCTTTGATTTGTTTTTGTTTTTCTCATAAGAGACAAGTGAGGGAGAGGGGAGCCCAGACAACAACATGGAGGGCACTGACTTTCCTTCTTAGATTTTTGTTACATAGGAGTCAAGGGAAGAAGGGGGCGCCAAGAAGCACAACATAGAGGACACTGGGTTTTTCTTATGTTTTTGCAAGCAGGAGGCAAGCAGGGGAGAGGGAGGAGCCAAAACACACTAAGGCAGGCCATTGTTGTTTTTTGGCCCTCCCTGCCACCCCCCTACCCACCGAATAACTATACAGGCTACAAATCCTGATGTCACAGGGCATGGGAAGGAAGTAGCTCAGAAGGAGTGTGTATAAAGAGCACACCAGGGAGCTGTTAGCTGGTGGGGAGGATTTAAAGCAGTAAAACAGAGGTCTGAAAATGTGCTTTGTGAAGAAGGGATAGAAAGTTTCTAAGTGAGAGAAGTACTAATGACTGTCTATCAAAAAATCTGTATACCCTATTGTAAAAATGCACAATTGTCATGACTGTATTAACTAATGTCCCTGACTACTGTATGTTGCATTGTGAACAATTATTTTGTGTACTCCGTAATGTCTTTTGAATCTCTACCTGTAGTTAGTTCTGGGTCACCCCTGAAAAAGGGACTGTAATGGTTCCAGTGGGCCCACTAGGTTACCAAAATTAACTAAATAAATACATAAAAAAAGCTCTTATTGGGTTTGAGTAAATAGTGCTTCTGGGAGTTATTAGCCTGTAGGAGGGGGCTAAATTACTATATCAGAGGAAGTTGCAGAGTATAGCAGGTAAGGTTAGGAAATAGCAGCTAGGATGGGAGTAGTGCAATGCAGCTGTGGGGAAGTAGTCTTCAGGGAGGCTGTCTGGAGGCTGTGGTGCTACCCCATCTGCAGGCAGCTCTCTGAGCTGAAAGAGGAGATTGCCAGACTCAAGGTCAAGATGGTTTGGGTTAAGCAGACCTACTCACCTACTCAGGGACCACCAAGTCCACCTCCTCGACTTCAAAGAGTGCTAGGAAAGGGGAGTGACTGGACAACGGTGGACTCAGCAAGGGTTAGGGTGGTGGAGCATAGGCATATCCCAAATCCCATACCATTATGGAAATCCTACACTACACTAGCAGGGCAGGACTGTCCTACAGAGGCACTCAAAGTAGTGGCCGAAAAGGATGTGGAGGTCTTCCATGGTGGAGACCACAATTGGGCTAGCAGAGGACCCCAGAGGAGTAGGAAGCAAATCCTGGTGGGGGAATTTGATAGTAAGGGGGATACAAATGGAGACAGGAAGGGATGAAGAGAGGGTGGTAAGATGCCTTCCAGGTGCCATGGCTTGGATGGAAAGAGGATCCTAAAGATCACTAGGGAGGCAGGGAGCGAGAGCTGGGTGTCACTGTTCACTTGGGGACAAATCACCTGGCTGCAGAAAGGCCAGAAATAGTCCAGGATGAGTTCAGGAAATTGGAAAGGGATCTTAGACAGCTAACACACTCTGTCACTTTTTTGGAGGTGTTACCTGTCCATGACAAGGGGAATGACAGGAGGCTCAGCACCAGAGACTTCAACTTATGGTTGAGGAAATAGTGTGGGGAAGAGGGATTCAGATTCATTGGGGATTGGGGCTCCACCTGGAAGGATTGAGGCCTGTACAGTGGTGATGCCCTGCATCCCTCAAGGAGGGGAACTGGGATCATCAGTGAACAATTTAAATGCTACATTAGTCAGCATTTAAACTAGCCTGGGGGGGAGGCAGAACAAGGCAGGTTTACATAGTCTGTCCCCCACATATGATCACAGGATCTACAGCGGCAATCCTGAGGGTGAGTAGTCGCAAAAAGGAAAAAACACAAACAGGCCACTGAATAGACGAGGGAGGGGAAATGAGGATATAAAATAGTGGAGGTAAAGAGGAAGGGCAAGAGGGCAACATGAGGGGAGGTGGAAGAAAACAATGGAGAGTCATGTGTGCAATTGCTCAGTCTGGGCAACAAGATGGTGGACCTACAGGCCACCATGGTAGCAGAGGAACTGTATATAGTAGCAATTACAGAGACCTGGTGCAAAGAAAACCAGGACTGGGAGGTAGCTGTACCAGAGTATGCTCTATTCTGGAGGGACAGGGTAGTAAAAAATGGAGGAGAAGTGGATCTTTATGTCAGGGAGAACATAAAGGCCACTGAAATAAAGGGGGGAAACATAGAAACATAGAATTTGATGGCAGATAAGGACCGCTTGGCCTACCTAGTCTGCCCATTTCCCTACCTAACGGATAAGCTACAGATCCTAGATAACCAATAGCCTACATCCTCCTACGCCACCACAAGAATTGCCTTATGTCTGTCCCATGCATTCTTGAATTCCCCCACTGTTTTTGACTCAACAACTTCCTCAAGAAGGCTGTTCCACATATCCACAACCCTCTCTGAGAAGAAATACTTCCTCACATTACCTCTGAGCCGTCCCCCCCTCTATCTTCAAATTATGCCCCCTTGTTATTGCACATCTCTTTTTCTAAAAGATGCTTCCCTCTTGGACTTTGTTGATTCCCTTGAGGTATTTGAAAGTTTCTATCATGTCCCTCCTCTCCCTCCTTTACTCGAGGCTATACATCTTTAGTTCCTTTAGTCTTTCTTCATATGTCTTCTCTTGCAGACCCTGCATCATTTTGGTTGCCCTCCTCTAGACAGCCTCCACTCTGTCTATGTCTTTGCGTAGATGGGGTCTCCAGAACTGTACACAGTACTCCAGATGTGGTCTTACCAACTGTCTGTACAGATGGCCAACAACTTCCTGTTTTCTACTGGTGATGCCTCTACCTATGCATCCCAGTATCCCTGCCAGCCCTTCTTACTGCCTTCTCACATTGCTGGCCCACCTTTAATGGGGTCAGAGAAATGTGGAGGCATTGTGAGGCAGGGATGTTGGGCAACTATTAATATAGGGGTGCTCTACAGACCTTCAGCACAAGGGAGGAGGAAAATAAGGATATGACAGAAGAAATCCAAGAGATGGCTAACAAGGATGAGGTACTGCTAATGGGGGACTTCAATCAACCAGATGTGGATTGGAGCCTCCCTGCTACAACAACAGTTAGAAGTAGAGGAATCTAAGACTCCCTCAGGGGATGTTCCTCAAGCAACTAGTTTAAGAAAACAATTAGGAGAAGGCAAAAACTGGACCTGGTACTGTCAAATGGGAACAGTGTCACATACATCGCAGTGGGAAGCCACCCGGGGACTAATGGTGGGCAAAGTGGCCTCAGTTCGCTCCACGAAGTGATTTGTGGAGTGAAGGTGAATTTGCAAAGTGCTCCATGGTGCAAAGCGGAGTATTTCATGTCATAATGGGTAAAGCGAAGTTCATTGAAAACAATGACTTTGCGTTACTCCGCCTTCCCCAAACCACTACTCCACAAAATTTAAGGAGCAGTACATTGAAAACAATGTACTTCACCTTGCTTTGCCTTGTTTTAAGCTCCAAAGCTGAATTTTGCAGTGATTCATGGGATTTCAGGTCACATGGGCTCTAGATTGTTCTGCACAGCCTCAGTTCGGGGTAGTGTGTGTAGGAAGCAGTAGGAGACAGTTTGTTCTGAGAGCGCTCTGCAATTCAGACCTTCTAAAAGCTGTTAAAAAAGCCTTTTTGAGTCATTTTGTTTGTTGAAACTAGTTCATCGATTGCAGGAAACCCTTCTGTTCTCATATCTATCATCAAGAGTTTATTGTTTGTGTGTGGATTTTGAATGCTAATATACAACATTCAGTGTCTGTACTGAGAGACGGTGGAAGCGTGCTTTGGGGGCGGGGTGTATCTGTGGTGTGCATAGACTTAAGTTGGAGAAATAGGTAGTCCTTTGTTTTTTGGTTATATTTTTCTTATATAACTGACTGTTTTAATATATGCTCAATAATATTTTCAGTAACTGTTGACATTTTTTTGCTGATTGTGTGTGTTGTGGACCTGGTGCAGCAGTGCATAATTTCAGGTTGTTTAAAATGTGTGGTATATTACTGAAGTTTTCAATTTGCTACGCATTACTTGTAGACAAATTGTGAGTGTATGTGTGAGTGTGTGTGCAGTGTGTGACATCAAATAATACTCCTTTTATTATGTCACAATGTAATTGCAGGTGCAGCAGTGTGAACCTGCTATCCACTGCACCTGTGTGATTTTGTACTGCCATTGTGGTATCTTTTCTTGGTCTTGCACTGCCGTAATCTGCAGTCGGTGCCCCCTCCCCCCGTCACTGGCAAAAGGTATTCTTTTCCAGATTGGATTGTTTGTAACTTGAGAGCACCACTGGTTAGTTAAGGTGTTGTTGAACTTGTTGTGACTGCGTCTGTATCTCTTGTTGAAGCCGCAGTTGTTTTTTGGCTTCACATCCAGCACCCCCCCCGTCCCCCACCCAGAGTGAATGTTCCAAAATCTAAATTTGCTTAGAATATTCTTGCTGATCCCCCAAAATGCCCGCAAAGAGACATGCAAGCAAAGCTGTTTCTTGCCATGGCACTGCTGCCAGTGGTAAGATTGTCAGTGGATGTGGTAGTACGCAGTCGCAGAAGTGCATTGCTGATGTGAGGAAAGGTATTTCTCCTTCAATGTTTTTTACAGCGCAATCACTAGCTTCACGCATAGTTGGAGATGATGTAGTCCCAGCTGGTGGTGTTAGTGCAGTTGCTGGTGGTGGTATGAGTATTGCTGCCTCAAGTTCCACTTCTGACCAGTTTGCTGTGTCCAAAAATATAGTGGAGTGTGAAGCAGTGCCAGTGAGTGACAGTGTAGATGATGTCATACTCCCCAGCAACATCCCAGTAACTGAACATGAGGATTCTGATCATTATGTCAATGATAGCACACAATGTCACATTTCTTCCACCATGGTTCAGGTCACACATTTGTCATGCAGTGATTCACAGTGTGGTGAAAAAATATTGGGTGATGGTGGTGTTGGTGATGATGAACCTGATGATGATGATGTTGCTGTGGTTGCAACATGCAGTCCACATGCCAGTATCCAAGCAGAAGATGTAGATGTTGTTGATAAATATGATGATGTCAGTGACCCCCGTTGGGAACTGGTGAAAAAGAAATTCAAGGTGGTGGTATCTGGGTCTGTTTGCGTTACTCCCCCCCATAAAAAGTTGTGATTTATCAGTTTCAGTTGATGATGATGATGATGACCCAGTAATAATGATAGGTAGTCATGGTGGTCAGTTGCAGTCCAAGTGTGTCCTGCCTGAAAAATCATGAAGCACACCCCCCACTTTGTGGCTTAAAAAACAGAGTTCAATAAACAGCATCAGGGACATTTTAAAACTAGAGCATCACAATCCCTTGTTTGGGATATTTTTGTGCAAGATGCAAATGATGAGTCAGTTGCAATCTACCAGGTTTGCCAGGCATGTGTGAGGCAAGGTAAAAAGAGGAGCCATCTGGGCACAGGGGGACAGCATACACATCTTAAGAACAGGCACATGGCACTGTGGACCCAGCACAAGATGGCAGCTAATACCTATACCACAGTGGGGCGTTCACCCTAGTCATCAACCATAATGAGCATGTTAGCCCCTTCCATGACTGTAACATCAAGTAGAAAATTAAATGTGTGCAGTAGTGATGAAATAAGAGCAGAGGATTACTACAAGCAAGATGAAGTGGAGGAGCAGAATGATTTTGAAATCTTGTCCAGTGGTGGTGAGAGTAGCAGTTTTGGTGGTGATGGTCGATGCAGTATATCTAGTGCAAGTGGTATATCAACCCATGTTGGTAAATCTGGGATAATAGCTGCATTTCTGGGTTTGTCATCACCTGTGCAACCATCTTAATCACACTTCCACACTCCACCCATGCGATGCTCAAGCAGAACCATTTGTTATCACACCCCGTGTAAAACATTTAGGTCAGCACATGTTGCAGAGTGTTTTTGTGCATCAGCTTAAGCACCCACCCAATCATACAGTGTCATGTGAAATTAATGATACTGTAGCTGAAATGCTGGCAATTGATCTTTTGTCCTTCTCCTTTGTGGAAAATTCTGGGTTCCAGTGGTTTGCTGCACATGCCTGTCCAAAATGGAAAGTCCCATCCAGGACATACTTTTTCACCCGTGCTGTCCCTGAGTTGTACCGTACTGTGTCCGACTCTGTAAGACATGCCCTTCAGAATTCCTTCTCTCCATTCATTGATTTAATTATGGATATGTGGACAAGTGGCAAAACAGCAGGGAGTTCATATCTGTGTATAACTGCACATTGGGCGCAGGTGCTGGGTGTTGTTTGTGCTGTTGGTAGTGTGAATAATCAGTGTAGTAAGGTGGAGTGTCATGGTACCAATCTTCCAGGAATTCAACAGCATGCAAAAATTGCTGTGCGTAATGAGACCTGTTTATACACTGGTGAAAACATGTTGGATTTGGTAATGACTGAAATTGACAAGTGGCTGAACCCCCTGTCCCTGAGAGCTGGGTTCATAGCAAGTGACAATGGGTTAAATGTGGTAAAATGCATCACGAATGGTGGCTTTTTTCATGTTCCATGCATGGCCCACTGTTTAAATCTTGTGGTGCAGGAGTTTCTGCAGCACCCTGATATAAAGGAAATGCTGACAGTTGCACGCCATATCTGTTCTCACTTTTCATGCTCTGCAGAGGCCCATGACCAACTTCAGCAGTTCCAGATCTGAAACAGCCTCCCGCAGCACCGCTTCAAGCTAGAAGTTGTTACCCAGTGGAATTCTACTTTATACATGGCAGAGAGGTTGTATGAACAGTACAAAGCCATCTCAGACTATCTTGTATATTTTGTCATACACACTAGCTGTGACAGTTCCTGGGCCTCCACGTCTATGATGACTGAACAGTGGTGCCTCATGGACTCTGTAATAACAATCTTGAGGCCTTTTGATCATGCCACACAGGCAGTGAGTGGCGAGTCTGCCTCCATTAGTCAATCAATTCCACTGCTGCAGGTGCTGAGGCAGACATTGGTGAATGAACAGCATAGCCTTGATGTTGCCGGAGACAGTGCTAGCAGTGCATTGCTGAAACACATTCTGACAGTATTTGACCAGAATCATCACATCTTGAGCATTCAGCGTAGTGACAGCTTTGCAATGGCAACAACGCTGGACCCACAATACAAATGTGGAATTGTCTCAGTACTGGAGGGCGGGCCTGAACAGGTAAAAACTGTCAGTGGGCAACTGTTGTGCTTGGTTCATGGGGCCTGACGGGATTCACCCTAGAATCTTAAAAGAACTAAGGGAGGACCTAGTGACACCAATGACCGCACTTTTTAACAAATCATGGGAGGATGGGGTGGTACCTGAGGACTGGAGGAGGGCAGATATGATTCCCCTTCACAAAAGTGGGAGCAAGGCAAAAGCAGGAAACTACAGACCTGTTAGTTTGACCTCAGTGGTGGGGAAAATGATGGAATCACTTCTGAAAAAATAGAATTGTTGAGTACCTAGAGGCCAGCGGGGTACAGGACCCAAAGCAGCATGGATTCACAGCAGGAAGGTCATGTCAGATGAATCTAATCGATTTCTTTGACTGGGTGACCAAAGTAATAGACCAGGGAGGGGCTGTGGATATGACCTATCTAGACTTCAGCAAGGCATTTGACACAGTCCCACACAAAAGATTAATAATCAAGTTAGCCAGCCAGGGAGTGGGTCCCTGGGTGGTAGCCTGGGTAACAAACTGGCTGCACAACAGGACACAGAAGGTAATAGTGAATGGAACACATTCCGAAGAAAGGGGATTTACTAGTGGAGTACCTCAGGGCTTAGTACTGGTTCCAGTCCTCTTTAACGTCTTTATAGGTGACATTGCAGAGGATCTGGAAGGAAAGGTATGCCTCTTTGCAGATGACACAAAGATCTGTAACAGAGTTGATACACAAGGGGGGTGTAGAAAGGATGAGAAGGGACTTGGCAAGGTTGGAGGAATGGTCAGACATATGGCAACTTAGATTCAATGCAAAGAAGTGCAAAATAATGCACCTAGGAAATAAAAATCCAGGAAAAGAGTACACAATAGCAGGTGAGGTACTAACAACAATAATAATGGAAAGGGACCTGGGGGTAGTCATATCAGATGACCTAAAGGTGGGTAAGTAATGTGAGAAGTTGGTAAGGAGAGCCAGGGGGATACTGGGATGCATAGGGAGGGGCATCACAAGAAGAAAAAGGGAAGTGGTTATCCCTCTGTGCAGACAGTTGGTGAGACCCCATCTGGAGTATTGTGTGCAGTTTTGGAGACCTCATCTATGCAAGGACATAGACAGGATGAAAGCAGTCCGGAGGAGGGCAACTAAAATGGTGCAGGGTCTACATCAGAAACCATATGAAGAGAGACTGAAAGAGCTTAATATGTATTAATATGTACAGTATACCATTGATGAAAGGAGGGACGGGGGGATATGATAGAAACTTTAAAGTACCTCAAGGGAATCAACAAAGTCCAAGTGGGTGGCATCTTTCAGAAAAAGAGATGTGTAAGAACAAGGGGGCACAATTTGAAGATAGAGGGGGGACGACTCAGGGGTAATGTGAGGAAATTCTTTTTCATGGTGAGAGTGGCGGATGCATGGAACCGCCTTCCTGGAGAGGTTGTGGGATCTAAAACAGTGGGGGAATTCAAATATGCATGGGACAGACATAAGGCAATTATAGTGGGGGGTTGCAGGAAGTAGGCTGTTGGTTAACTAGAATTTTCAGCTTATCCAATAGGTAGGGAAATGGGCAGACTAGGTGGGCCAAGTGGTCCTTATCTGCTGTCAAAGTCTATGTTTCTATGTTTCACAGAAGTCATGTGCCAAGGTCAGGAAACCAGAGCAGCATAATCAGGCTGAAGGTGAACCTGGAGTAGTATCAAGCATATCCTGTAAGGGGAAGGGGACTTCAGTTCCAGGTGGTCTGTCATCAAAAGCAGTGGGCATTAACCTACTTTGGGAGGCTTTGTCCCAAGTTGAGATTTGTGACATAAATGATTCCGGAGAAACAGATGATGCATCAACCACTGGACTTAGTGCAGCACAGCGAATGGTTGAGTCATATTTGTCTGAAAACAGGCATCTGTCAATCAGTGATGATCCCCTTTAATACTGGAGTAGAAAGGTCATTGAATGGCCAGAGCTGACTGCTGTGGCACTGAAGTACCTGACATGCCCACCCTCCAGTGTGAGTGTTGAGAATGTATTCAGCTCAGCAGGAGCAATAGCTCGGGATTGTCATGCAAACCTCTCTCCTGCAAATGTCAGTTTGCTGACATTCATAAAAATGGATGAGAGGCACATACCAACTCAGACTGCAACCTCAGTATTCATACCCCGGCATAGTCATGGCTTTGCTGATCTTGTAGAAAGGGACCATCCTGGTGGCACTGGCAGCATTAAACAGCCTACCACTGAGGAAGATAACACAATGGAGAAAGAATTTCCCAGTGGTCAGACTTCAGACATACTGTAAAAGACTGTGAGGGCAGCTTTCTTTATGAGGATGATGATGAATGATTATGAGGTTAATGCTGGCAGGTTTTAACTTAAGTGGTTAAACAAGCTGTCACATTTCTTGTATGATACATGTTTTCTTTTTCATAAAGTTAAAACAGTGTCCCACTCATAGTGACTCAAATTCCATATCTCACATCGCATTTATAACACAGAGCACAGCATATCCTGGTCCCTGGACTACCACCACCATAAGACCACTGTTACCTGTTTGCCACTGCCACCACAGGAAATGTGACCATGTGTCCCCCTGGACTACTACCACCATAAGTCCGCTGCTCACCACTGCCACCATAGGGAATGTGACTGTGTGTCCCCCTGGACTACCATCACCATAAGACTGCTGTTCGCCACTGCCACCATAGGGAATGTGACCATGTGTCCCCCTTGACTACCACCACCATAAGACCACTGTTACCTATTTGCCACTGCCACCATAGGGAACATGACCGTGTGTCCCCCTGGACTACCACCACCATAAGACCACTGTTAGCCACTGCCACCACCACCAGATGCAGGAAGATGTGAGAGGGAATGTCCTCATGTGCCTCAGCTATAACCACCACCATTGTGACAATGTTTTCCATTACATCTTGACCATGCCAAGGCAGAGGGAGTTGAACAGGAGACCACATCCATAGGGCCACACGCACAAGGCTTCTTACTATTAAAACTATTAAGTGAGTAGGTGTACTAATGTTTTTCATGCTATTCAACTTCCTTTAGCTATGTGTTTTGTTTTCTGTTGCTTTTCTGAGCTGCAATGGTCAAACACATACGGTCAACTTATTTTGTTTTTTTACAGGTTAACAACAAATGACTCTCCTTCACTGAAGGTCTGTATCAATGGTACTGCAGCAGTACTGTCTACAGGAACCTATGGGATATCCATTTCCAATCCATTCTGGTAAGTATATACATTTTTTTTTCATCTCTTCCTTTTTTTTTAGAAGAGTGCAAAACATCTGACTGATCATTCATAAACTAGGTGACATGTACGTCACAAAAAATATTTCTGCAACATATCATATACTGTATTCCAAATCTGCAGTTGTGCAGCCATGACAGTGTTGAAAAACCTGGACCCAGGTCATGTTACTTGACAAGATGTGGTTTTAAAATGTAACTTGAGTTATGATGCAGGGACACTGACACAGTGTATTTGTTACAGTCTGGTACTAAATTAAATTGTGATCTGATGATTGCAGTGGGACAGCTTGCTGTGTTAATCCAGATACCCATGGTCAAACAGCCACGGCTTAAACATAATTGCTGCTGCAATCAAGTTATAATAAGTCCTTCATTTCTTTTTTTAAGAAACTTCCAGAAGCTTTGTGGTGTCATAGTTTCCTTATCCAAAGAACTTCTTCAACATCATGCCCCCCCGCAGGGGTAGACATGCAACAAAGCAGAAGTCGTTTGAATCGATGATAACCATGACCATCATTACCGGACTGAAGAAGGATGCAGATAAAATCTGTGAAGAAGTAACCAAATAATAAACCATTAATGAGACCTACTTGCAAATATGCTTCCCCCCCAAAAAAAATATATTTACCTTTATTGGCTTGAGAGTATTCCATTTCCAATTCCAATGCCAAAATTTCCCATCAAGCACGGGAATGTGCACACCAACAGTATGTGACCTGTGATACAAAACAATACAATGAGTACATGTGTATATATGTCAACCACCCACCTAGAAAATATATATATATATCAACTCATCAAGGCTACTATTAGTGTACACACAAAGGGCACCCTTCCATCCGGTTGAGGTGATTGCATCGAATTCGCAGCACACTTCGGACAAGCAACAATTCTTTCACTGTCATCATTTGAGACAGAACACTGAATAGTCATTCGTGTCATGTTATCTTCCTTCACGTGGTTTAGCAAGACAATGTGCATCATGACGTCATCATTACAATTTGTTAATTTTCTATACACAAGACATAGAAACATAGACTTTGATGGCAGATAAGGACCGCTTGGCCCTCCTAGTCTGCTCTTTTCCCTACCTACTGGATAAGCTGCAGATTCTAGTTAACCAACAGCCTATTTCTTTCTACCCCCACAAGAATTGTCTCATGTCTGTCCCATGCATTCTTGAATTCTCGCACAGTTTTAGGCCCCACAACCTCCTCAGGAAGGTGGTTCCATGCATCCACCACCCTATTTGTGAAAAAATACTTCCTCACATTTCCCCTGAGCCATCCCCCTCTATCTTCAGATTGTGTCCTCTTGTTCTTGCACATCTCTTTTTCTGAAAGATGCTACCCTATTGGACTTTGTTGATTCCCCTGAGGTACTTAAAAGTTTCTATCATGTCCCCCTCTCCCTCCTTTCCTCAAGGGTATACATATTAAGCTCCTTTATGGCTTCTCTTGCAGACCCTGCACCATTTTAGTTGCCCTCCTCTGGACTGCCTTCATCCTGTCTACATCCTTGCAGAGACGGGGTCTCCAGAACTGGATGCAGTACTCCAGATCGGGTCTCACCAATGGTCTGTATACAAGAATAACAACTTCCTGTTTTCTGCTGGTGATGCCTCTCCCCATGCATCCCAGTATCCCCCAGCCCTCCTTACTGCCTTCTTACATTGCTTGCCAACTTTAAGGTCATCTGATATGATTACCCCCAGGTCCCTTTCCATTTTGTTGTTGTTACTACCTCCCCTCAATGTGTAGACAGTTGCATTTTGGGATGCAGAAAAATTCTGGGGACTCTGTGTGACCATTGCGTGCATGAGTGACTGTGCAATAAATTCTGTGGGACTTTGCATGTGGTGTACTGCTCCCATTTCACTTTGTCAGCTCTTGGAATTTTCTGTACACCAGACAGTTGCATTTTGGGGATGCAGAAAAATTTTGAGGACCCTTTGTGACCCTTGTGCACATGAGTGACTGCCTAATACATTTTGGGGGACTTTGCATTTGGTGTACCACTCCCACTTCACTTCATCAGCACTTCTGAATTGTCTGGAAACAAGACAGTTGCATTTTGGGGTTTGCAGAAAAATTCTGGGGATTCTGTGTGACAACTGTGTGCTTGAGTGACTGTGCAATAAATTCTGGGGGACTTTGCATGTGGTGTATCACTCTCATTTCACTTTGCCAGCAGTTGGGAATTTTCTGGACACAAGACAGTTGCATTTTGGGATGCAGAACAATTCTGGGGACTCTGTGTGACCACTGCACACATGAATGACTGCGTAATACATTCTGGGGGACTTTGCATGTGGTGTACTGCTCCCATTTCACTTCATCAGCACTGGGAATTTTCTGGACACAAGACAGTTGCATTTTGGGGATACAGAAACATTCTGGGGACTTTGAGTGACCACTGTGCACATGAGTGGACTGTGCAATAAATTCTGGGGGACTTTGCATATGGTGTACCACTCCCATTTCACTTTGTCAGCACTTGGAATTTTCTGGGCACAAGACAGTTGCTTTTTGGGGATGCAGAAAAATTCTGGGGACTTTGTGTGACCACTGTGTGCATGAGTGGACTGCTTAATAAATTCTGGGGGACTTTGCATGTGGTGTACTTCTCTCACTTCACTTCATCAGCACTTGGGAATTTTCTGGACACAAGACAGTTGCATTTTGGGGATGCAGAAAAATTCTGGGGACTCTGTGTGACCACTTAGCACTTGAGTGACTGTACAATAAATTCTGGGGGACTTTACATGCAGTGTACCACTCCCATTTCACTTCATCAGCACTGGGAATTTTCTGGACACAAGTCAGTTGCATTTTGGGGATGCAGAAACATTCTGGGGACTCTGTGTGACTACTTCATGCATGAGTGACTGCGCAATAAATTCTGGGGGACTTTACATGTGGTGTACCACT
This sequence comes from Neoceratodus forsteri, assembly GCA_016271365.2. NCBI lineage: Eukaryota > Metazoa > Chordata > Ceratodontiformes > Ceratodontidae > Neoceratodus > Neoceratodus forsteri. The sequence continues at coordinate 204,952,086 of CM057454.1, forward strand.
CCCAATTAACTTTGACAGCACTTGGGAATTTTCTGAACACAAGACAGTTGCATTTTGGGGATGCAGAAAAATTCTGGGGACTCTGTGTGACCACTGAGTGCTTGAGTGACTGCGCAATAAATTCTGGGGGACTTTGCATGTGGTGTATCACTCTTATTTCACTTTGTCAGTACTTGGGAATTTTCTGGACACAAGACAGTTGCATTTTGGGGATGCAGAAAAATTATGGGGACTCTGTTTGACCACTGTGCAAGACAGTTGCATTTTGTTTGTTGTGCACATAATGTCATAATTAAATTATAAATTAAAGCCGCAGTGCAACAAGCTGGTGAAAATGTTGACCTATACTTTTTATGTTATTTTAGGTTGCCAGCCACTTACCTCCTGACTTGTATGATACCATTCTTTTCACAATTAGTTTCTGCTTTAGTTCTTTCTCTCATATCTGAAAAAAATGAAAAGATCACTCCTTTTAATATGGCTTGGACCAGGTTTTCATCAGTATTTGCAGCTGTTTTTGAGCAAATATTGTTCTGTGAGATCAGAAAACACTGCCTGCTGCATAATTGTTAATTTTAGTCACAACAGAAGTGATATATAAACAACCAATGGACAAAAACAATGGAAAATACTGATGAAGACCTGGTCCGTACCATTTTAAAATGAGCACTTCTTTTATTATTTCAGACATATAAAAAGTACTAAAGCAGACTTAAATATTGGAAAGAATGGTATCATACAAGTCAGGAGATAAGTAAAGTGGCAATGTAAAATTGCATAAAAAAGTATAGGTCAACATTTTTACCAGATTGTTGCACTGCTGCTTTAATGTCTATTTCAAAAAAGAAATATTTCTGGAGCCTCAGTAATGTTTACTTTGTGTCACGACTCGTGAAGTGTTTGCCAAGCAGGACTGAGCAGTGCAAGTATGCAGTGCTAACTGCATGTGTGCTGTCAGTGTTCTTTCAGTGTGCAGACATTGTCGAAAGCAGTGCAAACATACATATGCCGTGACTTGTTGCAGTATGTAAAGAATAAAGATAAGAAAGAATATATGACATATATTTTATTTGTACCATCAGCACTGGCAGAGTAAGTGATACAATATTTTTTCAGAGGTCTCAGGCCACTGTGCACCTCAGTCACTCACAATGCACACATGACTTTGCGGAGATAATAGCACAAAAAATGCATGCTCTCCTGAAAATCATGTGTGCAGTATGTGATTAAGGTGCACTCTGACCACACACCTCTGAAAAAATTTCATATCACTTAGTCCACTGCTGATGGTGACAATAAAATATATGTTATATATTCTTATCACTATTCTTTATACCATAAACACTGCAACAAGTCAGCATATATATGTTTGCAAGAAGCTGGACAATGTCTGAAATCACACATATGCAGGAACCAACACTGACTGCACACATGCAATGTATCACATTATAGTTGCACTGCTCAGTCCTGCTTTTCCACAAACAATCTACAACAGAAAGTAAACATTACTGAGGCACCATATTACAATAACAGGGCAATAAGGAGCATGTATATATGTATGTGTATGTATATATTTATACTACTACTGTGGCCTTCCCTCTCACTGTCATTAAACAAAAGACAAAACACTACAGCAGTGTGGGGGGGGGTTAGATGTGCTGCAAAAAAAAGCTAATGGGGGATCCCCTGCTGGTCCAGCAGCAGATGGAGCATCTACACAATCTGTAACTGGTGTCGGTCTATCTGCTCCAACTACTGCTGGACAGCACTCACCCTCTCATTATTTTCTTCCACCATGGCCCACAACAATGCAATGTCTGCCTCAGCTGCAGGCATTGTGGGGTCCACTGGTGGTGGTACACCAGGTAGTGGTGGTGGTGAAGGTGGTGCTGGTGGCAGTGGTGGAGCAGCTGATGCTGTGGCCCTCCTCCTGCTGTGGTGATGCAAAACAGCAGCACCCTCTACCACTGCCACAGAAGGGTCATCAGGTGGGGGCCTGGCCCATTCTGTGGCAGCCTGCCACTCCACCTTGTGGTGGTTCAACATATGGGTGCACTGGCCCCCAGTCCCCAGATGTGTCCCCCCAAGGGCCACGGTGCACCTCCACCCCACAAAATCTGCATACAACAAGACTGCTGTCCCCCTGACACAGTTGAAAAACTGCCAAACTGGGGAGCTGCAAGGCAGACCAGGCATGGGAAGGGCAGATGCAGTGCTGGCAGCATGGTCATGGTGGGGCTTGACCTGATGCTCTGGAAGCTGTGCTGCTGGAGCTCCCGCAGCTGCCACTGGTGGTGGTGGTGGACTTGGTGGTCGTGGTGGTGCTGCTGCTTCCAGGGGGAAGGGGAGGAACAAAGACTTTTGAGTGGTCCAACACCACCTGGCCATGCCCCCACAATTGCGCACTCCCCTCCAGCCAGCAATGCTGCCACGTAGCTCCACTGCCCCTGGCACAGTACCACACATTCCCTTCAAGTCCTGACTTGGACGGTCCAGATCCTGTCTCTGCTCCATTTCAAAAGAATCCCTCCTTCCCTCAGACTAGCAATGTCATCACAAACGACTTCACACACACTCACACAACACAGGCGCACACACTGTCACACACACACACACACACACACACACACACACAAAACAAAACTCATAAAACAAAGAAATCAGTCACCACAAGTAAAAATCAACTGCCAAAACAGTACAAAAAAAACCCAACTAAACAATTAGCTTTGAAAAAAGCTTTTGGATTTGATCCGTTTACCAACAACAACAATCCTCTCTACTCTCCTCCTACAAAATGCCTCCTCCCTGTTACTCAGCACAGGAGAAAGTGAAAGTATCTGCTTGTATGACTCACTTCCTTCCTGCCTGGCTAAAGCATGTGACTTACCGTACTGTAAGCCATGTGATGTGTGGGGGGCTGTCTATATTGTTGTCACTTCACCTTACTTTGCGTTAAGGTGGAATGACAACACAAAGTCATAATGACATGGCAAAGTGAGCACTTTACAATGGTCACTTCGAGTAGCATTATGACAATGTGAAGTGGCCACTTTGCATTCACTTTGCCAGTGGATTTTAATTTTGCTGCATCTCTACTGGGGACCAGTGATTATTATACAGTGTGGTTCAACATAATGACAAGGTCAGAATCAAACCACAATAAAATGATGGTCCTGGACTTCAGGAGGGCCAATTTCAAGATAATGGGAGAGTGCCTCATGGAAGCCCTAGCAGGAATAGGGAAAATGGGAGGAGTAGAGGAAAAAGGGGCAGAAATAAGGAAGGCAACTGAAAAGGCAATTAACTTCTGTGTCAGGCAGGTTAAAAAGAGCAAGACAAAAAAGAGGCTGCTATGGTACTCTGAGGAAGTAGCATGAAAGGTAAAGGAAAAGAAGCAGGCATTCAAAAGGTAAAAGTCAACAGAGAAGGAAGAGGATAGGGAGAGTTATCAGGTGAAACAAAGGGAGGCAAGTAAGGCAGTTAGGAGAGCAAAAACACTAATGGAGGAAAACACTGTCAAGACAACAAAAAAGGGGGATAAAACATTCTTCAGGTACATAAGTGAAAGGGAGAAAAGCAAGGCAGGGATAGTAAGAATAATGGGGAAGGAGGGAAGTGTGGAATAGGATCAGAAGAAAGCTGATATACTGAACAAGTTCTTTTGTTCAGTATTCACAAAGGAAGGGTTAGGTAACAGGCTACAGATAGGAAAAAAAGGCATTAAGGGAAGGGAGGTGGACACCAGCTCTTTTACATAGGAGAGCATCCTCAGGGAACTAGCAAAGTTGAAAGTAGACAAGGTAATGGGGCTGGATGGGGTTCACCCAGAATACTGAAGGAACTAAAGTAGGGACTGCCTGCAACTCTAGTGTCCCTGTTCTAACTATCACTGGATACCGGGGAAATTCCAGAGGACTGGAGGAGGGTGGATATGGTCCCACTACACAAAAGTGGGAATACGGAGGAGGCAGAAAACTACCGACCTATAAGCCTAACTTCGGTAGTGGGCAAGGTCATTGAAACACTACTAAAAGAAAGGATTGGGGAATACCTAAAAACCTGTGGATTACAGGATCCAAGGCAGCATGGGTTCACGGGGGAAGATCTTGTCAAATAAGCCTGATAGATTTCTTTGACTGGGTTACCAGGGAAGTGGATCAGGGAGGGACAGTGAATGTGGCCTACCTGGATATCAGTAAGGCCTTCGACACCGTTCAATACAAAAGACTAGTAAACAAGCTGGGCAGCCTGGGGGTGGGACCAAATATAGTAACATGGGTACGAAACTGGCTAAGTAACAGAACTCAGAGGATGGTGGTAAATGGAGTTGACTTGGAAGAAAGTAAGGTAATCAGTGGTGTGCCTCTGGGTCAGTACTGGGATCGGTCCTCTTCAATGTCTTTATTAGCGACATCACAGAGGGGCAGGAAGGAAAGATATGCCTGTTCACAGATGATACAAACATCTACAATAGAGTCGACACATCGGGGGTGGAAAAAATGAAGGAAGATCTAAAAAAGCCAGAGGACTGGTCAAGGGTTTGGCAACTGGACTTCAATGCCAAAAAGTGCAAAACTGTGCACATGGGACACAAAAACCCAAGGGCAACATAGCAGTTAGGAGCAGAGGTGTTACCATGTTATCAACCACAAAACAGGAAAAGGATCTGGGGGTTATCATATCTGAGGACCTGAGGGTAGCAAAGTAGTGTGATAAGGCACTGAGAAAGGCAAAAAGAATGCTGGGGTGCATAGGAAGGAGTATCACCAGCAGAAAGAGTGAAATATTATTACCCTTGTACAGATCAATGGTAAGGTCCCACCTGGAGTACTGTGTCCAATTCTGGAGGCCCTGTCTCAGGAAAGACATAAATTGGGTGGAGTCAGTACAGAGAAGGCAATCAAAATGGTGCATGCCCTGCATCAGAAGCCCAATGAGGAAAGACTTGGAGAATTAAACATGTATTCTCTGGAAGAAAGGAGAGCAAGAGGGACCATAATAGAAACATTCAAATACCTTAAACCCTTACAGAAATAATTATGTGAAATGTTTTCATGCTGCACCCATAAAACTGCCCAAGTGATATGCATGCTGCAAGTATGATTTAAATGTTATATTGGAATTGATTTCATGCATATGGCATGTGTGCAGCAAGCAAGTGTGGAAACCTTGATTTTTATGTTAAATTGTGAAAGACTGCTTGCATGTGGCATGCAAGCAAAAAGCAAGTGGTCATTGATGACTGAACACATAAAAGTTAAGTGCCTTGCTCAGGATCACACCATACACAGGTGGAGGTTAATGAGATTCAAACCCAGGCTTTCATGTTTCCAAGTCTCCTGACTTGCAGTTCAGCGACTTTAACCATGAAGCCATACTGTCTGCACACATATGGCTCACTTGTACTTCTATACATACTGTATCTGATTACATCTGCATGCGTGTGGCATGCTTGTAGCAATTGTTATGCTCTTCAGTTTTCTTCTCTTACTCATCTCAGTTTCGCAGTTGAATTGTAGCCCACATACCAATGGAAACACATGTGTTTTTTCCACCCCAATACGCAAACTTAACTACAAAACTACTTAATTACTTCTGTCTGGCTTATACTCATACTATTTTCTCTCCATCGTTTGGAACGCTTCCACGCAAACAGACTTTAATATGCAAACATAAAAGCAGCAATAACTGGACACACACCCACATGGCCAGCCCCCCCCTCCATGCACACACATTGTAGTGGATACAACCATGCTGCTACAGACAATCCACCAAGTATACATATAAGTAAAAAAGTCTCTTACTGAAATACTAGGGAGCTAGAGGCAGGAGTCTTTAAGAGATGTTGTCCATGAGTCAGAGTGCTGGGGTGTACACCCTGGAAATCAATGGAGTGATTTTTATTAATATTTTTTACATTATGATGGTGAGTTGGAGAATAATGAAGGCCACTGTTCTACTAAAAAGGCCCTTGTTAGTCGAGTGGTGGCATTCATTAATCTCCAACTCTGCAACAATAATGTATAAAACAGTAATAAAAAAATACCCCCATTCATTTCAATGATGCACACCCCTTCAGTCTCTTTTGCCCTTTGTCATAATGTGCCTGAGCTTGGGGATGTGGAGGTCAGCTTTGCTGGGGAAGGATAAGCCTAACTATAGTGGGGCTCCAATAGCCTGTGCATATCATACCGCTCAACTGTCTGTGAATGCAAGGGACAGATCTAGAATGTCTGTAATATCTCTAAAAGGTACAACTTACTTATTTTGACTCTAAAGTGATATACAAATCAGGAAAAATTCACATGTATAAGATTCATCTGTATATACCACAGAGCAGTGCATCAGATTTGGGCTTAAACCCACCCAGTTACTAATCAATTTTTTTCCTGGCTGAAGTTCTGCCCCACCACCTCCGAAAGAGAACTTTGTCCCGAGTTTTCTCTCTGACTCTGTTCCATTCAATACCCATCCCTTATGGGTCATGAAACCACCCAATGGTGAAGAAACATGAAAAACACAACAATATTTCAGTCCGTCCTCCATCCCCAATCCACTTGTAAAAAAAACTATTTACTTTTACTTGACCAGCCAAATGGCCAGAACCTGTAGCCTGGCACAGTATGCCACAAGCCCAGTTTTCAGTCTGCTCCTTTGTCTTCTGCCAGAAGCTAAATGCTAGACCAGGCCATCATAGGCCCCCAACGTGGTCCGCGATCAAGTCACCTCACCAACCGAACCCACACAACCTAGGTTGCTTGCTTCTTGCTTGGTTGCTGCTATGGCTGCTGCTGCACTGCACTGAACAAGGCCTATGAAGGCCAACCACACTGCTGTCACCACTGCTGCCAAGCCTAGCTTGCTGCCCTGGGAATCGCTGCTATTTGTTTTGCAAGGCGAGCCTAGTAGAGCAAGTAGGTAGCCTAGTCTTGAGTTAGCTTCTAGCTCACCCTCTGCCCCCTTTAGCCACTAGGGGAGATGGAGACTCACTAAGAGTAGACCACCAAAAACATGTTGCCTCAACACTGCTATTGAGAGTTCAGTGCTCACTGACTCCTCCAAGCTGTAGTGTGCAATCTGTCTACTCTGTGGCAGAAAAGACAGTGTCGCACTTGCAAGATTCATGCACTCTTTCTTGGCTGGAGCTCATCCACATCAAATGTGATTGTGCCACAGCTAATAGGTGGAGAGAGTGGACAATACCATACAGACACAGTCAAGTCTGGAGAGTACCTGCAGCGTGAGCACAAACAAGCCAGGTGGGCACTTATTGTGCAAAAGATTAAATCCAAGTTTAATGTCATTATTGCCACATCTTAAAAACAACCTAGGCAGAAATGGGGGGGAGCAACTGCCCCTTTCTGCCCTACCTAAATGGAACCCCTGCTTAATGGTAGAAATTCATTCTCAGGTGCTAATGCAATGGTTTCCACTGTGTTCTGAGGTACTGTATCTCCATGTTTCATGATGTGTCCTGATCATCATGTGGGTTGGTGTACCTAATTGTCCCTCATTTTGAGTGTCCATGTCCCTCATTTCAGTGACAAAATGTGAGGTATGGTGTATGCTTCCATGATCCTACTCAACACAAGGAGTGCTGCACATGGCCATAGTGTATATGCTCCATACAAAATGTCAAAGGGAAAGTAAGTGAGATGAAACAGTCATGGAGAAAGTATAGCGCAGTGGTTTAAGGCTCTGTGCTGCAAATCTGGTGACATCCAGCAGAACAGACCTGGGTTTGAATCCCACAGCTTCCACTTGCATACTGTGTGACCCTGAGCAAGTCACTTCACTTCCCTGTGCTCCCAGGTCGCTCCTGTAAAAGAGCTTTCAGCATAGTGTGCTACTCCTGGTTAAACAACTAAAAAAAAAAAAAAAAACACATTTGTAGCAGTAAATATGCTTAATGGAATTGCATGGTCCAAAACAAAGAGGATATGCTTCACAACACAAAGACCCTTCTCCACACATCTGGAATGGGTGAGATTGACTGGCTATGTCCTAGGCATTTAATACAGTAAGCAAACAATAATAATAATAAACTTTATTTCTCTGCGCCTTTCTTAGAATCAAGGCGCATTACAATAAAAAGCAAGATAAAACATAATAAAACATATTAAAAACTCAGTTAAATACAGAGCATTAATTGGCATCCAAATTATCTCCAAATGCCTTACTTCATAAAAAAGACTTTAGGCCCTTTTTAAAACCCTCCACTGTCATGCACTCTCTAATCCAACGTGGTAGAGAATTCCAGAGGGTTGGCGCCATGAACATAAAAGCTCAGGAGCCGGAAGATTTTAAAGTTATCCTCGGGATCTCTAGCAACCCCTCACTGGCTGAGCGGAGTGGTCACATCAGTAGGTAAGGCGCCAGAAGCTCTTTCAGGTAATCAGGGCCCAAACCGTGTAGGGCTTTATATGTCAATAGTCCGACTTTAAAGGTGATCCGCCACTGAATTGGCAGCCAGTGCAGGTCTCGGAGCACCGGTGTAATATGGGAGGAACGGGAAGTCCCCATTAACAACCGGGCTGCTGAGTTCTGCACTAGCTGCAAGTGGCGGATATCAACCCCAGGAAGCCCAAAGTAAAGAGAGTTGCAGTAGTCCAGACAATACTTTACAAATGAATGGCAATTTACTGACAAAAATAAAGAGCCATTAAACAACTTGCAAAAGGATCAGAATTAATGAGTTTACTTAATTTTTATTGGAAGTCAAATAAAGATGCATTTTATTGACCTGTAATTGCTAGCAGTACCCTTACCGAAATATAGGTGTGCTGTGTACATGCAGAATGCATACCACATGCTTATCTGTGCAATGCTTGCATGCAGTTCACATGCACAAAGTGATCCTAAGCACAGAGGTTTAAAAAGAAAATCAGGTTCACATGCACATCAAAAAAAACACATCTGGTTCTATTTCTTATACTACTGTTAGCAATTAGAGTCATTAAAATACATTTTTATTTGGATTTCCATAAAATTAGGTAAACTCATTAATTCTGATCCTTTTGTAGTTGTTTATGGCTTTTGATTTCTGTCATTAAATTGCCATTAATTTGTAAAGTATTGTTTGCTTAATGCCTAGGATATAACCAGTCAACAGCCCCCATTCCAGATGTGCGAAGAGAGGCCTCTGCGTTTTGAAGCCTATCCTTTTTGTTTTGGACCATGCAAATCCCTTATGCATATTTAGTGCTACAAATGTGTTTCTCTATGAATGTTTCATCTCACTTACTTTCCCTTTGTCATTCTGTATTGAGCATATACACTATGGTCATGCTCAGTGCTCTTTGTGCTGAGTAGAGTCTTGGAAGCATGCACCATACCTCACATTTTGTCACTGAAATGAGGGACATGGACACTCAAAATGAGGAACAATGAGGGGCACTAACCCCCATGATGATCAGGATACATCATGAAACATGGAGATACAGTACCTCAGAACACAGTGGAAACCATTACATTAGCACCTGAGAATACATTTCTACCATTAAGCAGTGGTGTCATTTAGGTAGGGCAGAGGCAGTTGCCCCTTCCCCATATTTATGCCTAGGTTGTTCTTATGGTGTGACAATAATGGCATTAATTTTGGATTTAATATTTTGCACAATAAGTGCCTACCTGGCCTGTGTGTGCTCATGCTGCAGGTACTCTCCAGACTTGATCTGTCTGTATTGTGTTGTCTACTCTCGCCACCTATTAGTGGCAGCACAATCACATGTGATGTGGATGAGCTCCAGCTGAAAAAGAGTGCATGAGTCTTGCAAATGCGACACTGTCTTTCCTGCCACAGAATAGACAGACTGCACACTACAGCTTGGAGAAGTACTCTCAATAGCAGTGTTGTGGCAGCATATTTTTGTTTGTCTACTCTTAGTGAGTCTCCATCTCCCCTGGTGGCTGAAGGGGCAGAGGGTGAACTAGAAGCTAACTCAAGACTATGCTATCTACTTACCCTACTAGGCTCACCATGCAAAATAAAAAAACAGCACAGCCCCCTCGGCAGCAAACTAGGCTTAGCAGCAATGGTGACAGTGGTGTAAGTGGCCTTCATAGGCCGTGATCAGTGCATTGTGGCATCAGCCATAGCAGCAACCAAGCAAGAAGCAAGCAACCCAGGTTGGGTGGGTTCAGTTGGTGAGCTGACTTGGGCGTGGACCATGTTGGGGATCTGTGATGGTCAGTTTTAGCATGCAGCTTCTGGCAAAAGGAGAGCGGGGGAGCAGACTGAAAACTGGGCTGGTGGCACACTGTGCCAGGCTGCAGGTTCTGGCCACATGACTGGGTAAGTAAAAGTAAATAATTTTTTTTACAGGGGGATTGGGGAAAGAGGAAGACCTGAAATATTGATGTGTTTTTCACATTTCTTTACCTTTGGGCAGCTTCATGACCCATAGGGGATGGGTATTGAATGGAATGGGGTCAAGGAGAAAAATTGGGACAAAGTTATTTTTTGGGGGGATGGGCAGAACTTCAGCCAGGAAAAAAGCTTTTTAATAACTGGGTGGGTTTAAGCCCAAATCTAATGTACTGCTCCAGGTTATAAACAGATGAATCTTATACATTTCATTTTTTCCTGATTTGCATATCACTTTTCAGTCAAAACAAAAAAATTGTACCTTTTAGAGATGTCACAGACATTCTAGAGCTCTCCCTTGCATTCGCAGACAGTTGAGTGGTATGGTATGCACAGACTATAGGAGCCCCACTATAGTCAGGCTTATGCCCCCGTGAAGCTGACCTCCACATCCCCATGCTCAGGCACATTATGACAAAGGGCAAAGGAGACTGCAGGGGTATGCACTATTGAAATGAATTGGGGTATTTTTTATTACTGTTTTATACATTATTGATGGAGAGTTGGAGATTAATGAAGGCCACCACTAGACTAACAAGGGCCTTTTTAGTGGAACAGTGGCCTTCACTATCTCCAACTCACCATCATAATGTATAAAATATTAATAAAAAATAACTCCATTCATTTCCAGAGGGTACTCCCCAGCACTCTGACCCATGGACATCATCTCTTAAAGACTCCTGCCTCTGGCTCCCTAGTACTCAAGTAAGAGACTTTTTACTTATATCTATACTTGGTGGGTTGTCTGTAGCAGCATGACTGCACCAGCTACAGTGTGTGTTCATGGGGGGGGAACTGGCCATGTGAGTGTGTGTCACGTTATTGCTACTTTTGCGTTTGTACCTTAAAGTCTGTTTGTGTGGAAGCATTCAAAACTATGGAGAGAAAATAGTAGGAGTACAGGCCAGACAGAAGGAATTAAGTGGTTTGTGGGTAAGTTTGTGTATTGAGGGTAGGAAAAACCACATGTGGTTCCATTGGTATGAATGCTACAGTTTAACTTTGAAACTGAGATGAGAAAGAGAAGAAAAAGAAAACTGAAAAGCATAACAGTGGCTACAAGCATGCTGCATGTGTGCATGTGTGCAGATTTAATCAAATATTGTATATATTGAAGTACAAGTGAACCATATGTGTGCAGACAGTATGGCTTAGTCATTAAAGGCACTGAACTGCAAGCCTAGAGACATGAAGACCTGGGTATGAATCTCATCAACCACCACTTGTATATGGTGTGGCCCTGAGCAAGTCACTTAACTCTTACATGTGCAGTTATCATTGATCACTTACTTTTTGCATGCAGTCTTTCCCAATTTAACATAAAAATCATGGTTTCCACACTTGCTTCCTGTACGCATGCCATATGCATGCAATCAGTTCCAATTAAACATTTAAATCATACTTGCAGCAAGCATTTCACTTGAGTAGTTTTATGTGTGCAGCATGAAAACATTTCATATAATTATTTCTGTAGTATAAGAAATAGAAAAGGATGTGTTTTTTAGATGAGATTTGAGCCAGCTTAGCTGCTGCACACATGGCAAGTGTGCAGCATGTGAACCTGATGTGATGTTTAAATGATATCAACACTAGCTTAATTGCTGCACTCGTATCAAGCGTGCAACATGCGAACCTCATGTAATTGTTAGAAGATGTTCACACCAGCTTACCTTCTGCGCACATGTCAAGCTTGCAGCATGAAAATATGATTTGCTTTTTAGACCTGGTTCACTTAGGATCTCTTTGTGTATGCGAACTGCATGCAAACATTGCAGAATTAAGCATGTGGCATGCATTATTCATGTACACAGCACACCTATATTTCTGTAAGGGAAGGCATCAATAAGATACAGGATAGTAGCATTCTGCACAGAAAGAGATGCTCAAGGACAAGGGGGCATGATATGAAGCTGGAAGGGGGAGATTTAGAGGAGATGTGAGGAAATATTTATTTACGGAGAGGGTGGTATACAACTGGAACAGCCTCCCAGCAGAGGTGGTGGGTACTGAAATGGTAATTGTATTCAAACATGCATGGGATAGGCACGAGGGGACCTTACTAACAGGGCAGGGGAGGTAAGGCTAGAAATCATTTAGGGTCTACAGTAGCACAGTAGGCAGGGAAATAGGGCAGACTAGGTGGGCCTTGAGGTCCTTTTCTGCCAACAGCTTCTATGTTTCTATGATCAAAAGCAGTAAATAAACTGTGCATTGTGAATCACAAAAATGTAAATGTCATTTCGCAAAGAGGTTCTCAATACTGGAGCTTCAAAGAAAATATCAGTTTGCAATCATTGGGGAAGCAATCTGAAAAAAAAACAATTGTTAAAACACATTGTTCCAGGTATTGGATTTCCAACCTATGCAGGAATGTAAAACAAAGAAACAAGTTAAGGAAAATTGCCTTATCTTCATCTTGATATCACATTGTTTGAGAATGTATTCATACTGCAGTTTCTGAGTTCTGATTTTTCAGCCTGAACAGAAACTTGAAAAGAAACAGTTTTCATCTTTCATTTTAAAATGCATACTACAGACTCTCGTTAACTCTCAGTGGAAACTTCAGTTTGCAGCTGCCTTAATAGCAAGCTGAGAGAAAAACACTTTAAACACTAAGGTTTATGGGTTCTGGTCTTCCTGTCTGAACAGAAAATTGTTCAGCCCTTGTCATTTCAATAAGCAGTTTGCATTAAACACTAGTTTTCAAACATCCTGATGGCACAAAGTTCCAGGGTGAGGTTTCTCTACACCCCCCCCCAAAAAAAAGGAACATACTATAAGACAGATTACAACAGCAGAACAATAAACTCTCTTTACACAATTTGACTTTGCATATAATTATATTGAATCTTAAAAGGATTGGTGTGACAAGTAGTTGCATAAATCAGGGGAAAGTCTTCCGTTTCTGGAGTCCACATCAATTCTAATTCATCCCAGTCTTTGACTAGGTGACCAGGGAAATAGATTGGGGGATGGAGGGGATGGACATGCCCTACTTAGAGTACAGTAAGGCTTTTGACGCTGTTCCAAATAGGAGACTCATGAGGAGACTGGGCAGCTTAGGGTGGGTCCAAAGGTGGTAAACTGGTAGCAAATTGATTAAGGGATAGGTGACATAGGGTGGTGGTAAACAGAGTTCACTCTGGGGAAGTGAGGTTGATCAGTTGGCCACAGGGCTTATTACTGGGACCAGACCTCTTCATAAGTGACATTGCAGATGAGCTGGAAGGGACGATCTGCTTGTTTGTGGATGACACCAAAATCTGCCATAGATGGGCACTCCAAATGGGATGGAAAGAATGTGCAGAAACCAAAAAAAACTTGAGGAGTAGTCAAGGGCATGGAAGTTGGGTTTCAGTGTGAGAAAGTGCAAAATCATGCAGTTAGGGCACAGAAACCCAGAAGTGGAGTACATAGAAACATAGAAGCATAGAGGTTGAGGGTAGATCAGGACTGCAAGGCCCATCCATTCTGCCCATTTCTTTTTCTGCCTTATAAATGTGCCATTGACCTTTGTTCTGCCAGTGGCCTATCTATTCATACTGATCTGTATTGCTCCCTTGTGCCTATCCTATGCCTGTTTGAAGCCCTGCACTGTATTCATAGCCACCACTTCCTGAGGTAGGCCATTCCATGCATGCACCACTCTTTCTGTGAAAAAGAATTTCCTCACATTCCCCCTTAATCAGCCTCCCTCTAATCTCATGCTGTGTCCTCTTGTCCTGCTAATTTTCTTATATTTTATAGGTTTCATAGGTTATCAGAGCAAAAAAAGACCGAGATCCATATAGCTCGCTAGGAAAATTTAAGTATAACCATATATTGAGTTTTTACGTAGATAAATATCTAATCTTGACTTGAAAATGTCCATTTTATCACTAGTTACCACATTTATGGGTAACTGGTTCCAGACACTAGTGACTCTTATTGTAAACCAGGAGCTCCTTTTCTTTGTTTTACAACATTCTCCCATAAGTTGGAAGGGATGAGACTGAGTTTCATATGGATTATTTCTTATAGTTAGTCCCAATTTACCCCATAAACTGTCATCATGAAGAGCTTTAAAAACCATACAGAGGTCCCCTCTCATTCTACGATATTCTAAGGAATAAAGTCCTAACTTGTTTAAACGATCATCATAATTTAGATCTTTAACTTCGCTCATTTTTTTTGTTGCTTTTCTGAATTTTTCCAGAGCACGTTTTGAGTCCTGGTCTTGTGGTGACCAAACTGAGCACAATACTCAAGTGAGGCCTCACTAAAGAAGTATATAAGGAGTAACACTCTACTACTGTTACTTTGAATGTGCTTGTTTATACAGTGAAGTATTCCTCCAGGTTTTTTAATGACTTGTTGACAATGTAGTTTAGGACTCAAATTATTTTGTACCCTTATACCCAAGTCCCTTTCATCTTCCACCACATTTAATAATTTGCCTCCCAACTTATATTTGGCTAATAGGTTATTTTTCCCAAAGTGCATAACAGTACACTTATCTATATTAAAATGTAACATGTTTTTGTCTGCCCAGTTTTCAAGTTCACCAAGTGCATGCTGTAGAGTATTTGCATCTTTAACATTATTTACAGTATGGCCTATGCGAGTGTCATCCACAAATTTGGTTAGCCATACACCGACTGACATGCTTAATGAAGCAATATATATATATATTAAAGAGACATGGGCTGAGCACAGAGCCTTGTGGAACACCACTGGTCACTTGTTCCTTACCTGAATAAGAACCTTTTATACAGACTTTTTGCGTTCTATTGGTCAACCATGATTCCACCCATTTGGTAATATTACCATTTAAACCCATTTCAATCAAAGTGTCTAACAATTCGCCATGAGGGACCTGATGAAAGGCTTTTGAGAAGTCCAGCAAATGACATGACGACTGCCTCATTTCTATCTACAACCATACTAACTTTGCCGTAAAATTCCAGCAAATTTGTCTGGCATGATCTGCCCTTAACAAATCCATGCTGAGAATAATCGATATTAACTATTTCCCCTAGATATTCCTTGATGATTCCCTCTAGGATTTTACTCAAAATTGACATTAAGCTAATAGGCCAGTAGTTAGATACGTCATGTTTTGAACCCTTTTTATAAATAGGCACAACATTAGCTTGCCTCCATACATCAATTACTTGTCCTTCATCAAGAGATCTAATAAATAATGCTGTTATTTTACCAGATAAGGGAATGGCCAGTTCTTTAAGAATGCGAGGGTGAAGACCATCCAGGCCTGATGATTTAATAGAGTCTAACCCTAATAGACGCTTTTGAATGTCTAATGCTGTAATAAGGTGCGACCCAGGTGTTTTATGTGGGTTATGATTTTTTTTAGGCAGGGACTTTTATTAAAACAGAGGTAAAGTATTGATTACATAGCATTGCCATATCGGAATTCTCTAAAATCATTTTACCAGTTGAATCCTTTAATGGGCCTAGGGCAGGAGTGGCACCCTTTTATTATTTACAAATTTGTAAAAGGACTTATAGTTATCTTAACCCTTGTTGCCAAGTTTACCTCATAATCCTTTTGGCTTTTTTTTAACACAACTTTTTGTTTTTTTCAGTACATTTTTATAATATTCCCAATTTGAAGGTGCACCACTAAGTTTTGCATTTTTGAATGCCTTATTTTTTTGTCTTATCAGTTTTTTAACTTTGGCATTTATCCAGGGAGTTTTACATTTAACTTGATCTCCTTTTTCATTTGAGGGATATACTTTAATATTCCTGTAGATAATTTAGTATTGAATATAGACCATATTTCATTCAGTGACTTGTTCGTAAATTCCTCTTCCCAGTCCCACAATGTCAACTCTTTATTAAATTCCTGGAAATCAGCTTTTTTAAAATTATAGATAACTGCACATCCTGTGTCAGAACCATAGATTCCTTTATATGTAAAGTTAACCATAGAATGGTCACTAGTTCCAAGTGGGTGGGAAACATTACAGTTAGTTATACTGTCACCCAGATTATGCAAAACTAGGTCAAGTATATTATTTCCTAGTATTCTGTTTCACTATTTGCTCCATATTATTTAGCAAAAAGGATTTAAGGTAAGTATTTTCAATTTAGGTAATAATGCTAAGAGTGTTCCAGTTTATCCCTGAGAGGTTAAAGTCACCCATGAGTAAAGCATTTTTTGCAGAGGACATGTTATTTATATAATCCAATAGCAAGGAGTCTTCTTCTACAGTAACTGAAGGTGGCCTGTAAAATTACTCCTAGATTTATACAATTTGATGTTTTTAAGTATATTTTAACCCATAAGGCTTCTATTTTAGGCCATTTTAATAACTCGACATTTCCAACTTTTATGGTCTTTAAGATGAATAGTGCAACTCCTCCACCCCTACTAATGGTTCTATCCTTATGAAACAAAATATACCCAGAGATATTTTTGTCCCAAGGATCATCTTCCTTCCACCAGGTCTCTGTAACTGCACAGATATGGACATCCTGCTGTTTTAGAGTATATAATAACTCGTCGTATTTATTGTTTAAGCTCCTAGCATTTATAAGAAGGATGTTCCAGTCGATATGTTTATGTGGGCTATTTATATTATGTTTAACCAAAGGTGAAGTGGCAACATCCCCCCCTAAATTTAGTTTAAAATATTTTCGATTTGCTGCCTAAGTCTATTCCCAAAAATGCGCTTTCCCTGTCTATTTAAATGTATTCCATCTCTGGCATACAATGCCTGGTTTATAAAACCTTCCCAATTACTCATGAAAACAAAATTTTCTCTAAGGCACCATCGCTTTAACCAACCATTTAATGTTATTATGTCTTGCCTTTTTTGACGATTTGCTCTGGGAATTGGTAATAATCCAGAAATGATCAAGTCACCACCTTGATTTTTAATTGTGTCCCTATAGTTTCAAAATCTCTCTGGATTTCTAGCAAAGATCTTTTCCCTAGATCATTTATTCCAGCATGAATTAAGGTGATTGGGGTCAGTGCATGCTCCTGAAGGCCTGGAAGGAGTTGCTTACTATTATTAATACCAGCACCTGGTAAGACACTAACTGTAGTAAAGGGATTCCTGTTTTTACATATTATGTGATCGGTGTAACGTAACATTGAATCACCTATTACCAATATATCCCTTGATTGATTGGCTAGAACACTTAGTTTTCACATATAGTGTGCATTTATTTCCTTCTATTAGTTGTCAGTGGGTGGATTTCACACTGTCACATTTTTAACTGCTCATATTAAGATGCATATCTCATTTACTTGGGGGTTCATTAAAGGTGTAATTCCTTTGGGTTTTCATTTAGATTGCTTAGACTGATTCTGTGCATTTTTGTTATACACAGATTCTGTGTTGAAATCTGCATTTATCAGGCTCATGGTCTCGTTTTCTTGGGGGTCCTTGACAAGTATTTTTATTTATTTATTTATTTTGCACTTACACTTCAAAATGATACTTTCATGCATCATGTTTATATGTGTAGGTTAATTTGAGGCTTGCTTTCAACTTGCAGTTATACCTAATTTCAGGATTTTGTCTTTCATTATCTGTCCTTTAATATACCAGGACAATTGGAATGTAAGTTGTGAGCTCATCTACATGTATTAGAGAGAATGCTACTCCAAGGTTTTTTTTTATCATCACTAGAATGCTTTCTTGGCATACTGAGACATTTAAATTTATGTGACAAGAACCTCTGGCTGTAGAGAATTTTGATAACCTTTGCCCTTCTGAGGCTCCTCAGTTAAAGGCATACTGGTGTTAATTAGCTTCTCTGACGTAATCTTCTATTATGTTTTAAATGTATATGTTAAACCAATGAGAATTATTTCTGCTTTTTCTATATAATCTGGTGTTAATAGTATGGGATATTTGAAAAAACTGCCACAAAGCTTCTGAAGAAGGACCTGGTTGGTTCGAAAGCTAAAGCACTTTTTATTGGACCAACATGGATGTTACAGAAAAAAACAAGGTATCAAATCATTTGTTTCTGGATCTGTTTTTAAAAGGACCAATACGGCACCTACAACATTTTTTTTGCAATATATCCCTTGGAATTTTCATTGTTTTAGGACTGGTAGGATCAGTACACTTCATATTACTTGTCGGTGGTGTGTCCAAATGTTTTTGGGGGGAAGGGATGAAGGACCCTTCTTTTATTGTACTATCATTCTCATGCATTTCAACATGTTAGACTCTTTCACCTTGTTAATGCCCTTAAGGTGTTTGAATGTTTCGATCATATCACCTCTCTCCCTCCTTTGCTCAAGGGTATACATGTTGAGCTCCGTTAATCTGTCCTCATATGTCTTCTGATGCAGTCCCTTCACCATTTTGGTTGCTCTTCTCTGGACTGCCTCAATTTGGTTAATGTCCTTGTGAAGGTGTGGCCTCCAGTACTGCACACAGTACTCCAGATTGGGCCTAACCAGTGTCTTGTAAAGATTATTACCTCCCTTTTACGGCTTGTGATACCCCTACTAATACACCCTAACATCCCCTAACCTTACCTACTGCTTTAGAGGTCTGCTTGGATGATTTCAGGTCATCGGCGATGATGATGCCCAAGTCTCTTTCATCCTTTGTGACTGCCAGCAACTCCCCCTCCCAGCCTATAGGTGGCTTCAGTGTTTCTCTTCCCTATGTCCATGATCTTGCACTTCTTTGCATTAAATCCTAGTTGCCACTCTTCTGGACATTTTGCTACTTTATCCAGATCTCTTCTCATTCTGCCCACCCCAACTGGATCATCTACTCTATTGCAGATCTTGGTGTCATCTGCAAACAGACAAGCCTTACCCTCTAGTCCATCTGCAATGTCACTAATGAAGATATTGAAAAGGACAGGCCCCAGGACTGATCCTTGAGGTATCCCACTTGTGACTTACATCTCTTCTGACTGCATACCATTTACCACCACTCTCTGTTTTCTGCCCGTCAATCAGTTTGCCACCCAGTTGACCAACTTCTGACCCACCAGGAGCCTACCCAGCTAATTAATCAATCTTATATGTGGAACAGTGTCGAAAGCTTTGCTGAAGTCAAGGTAGGTGACATCAACTGCTCCCCCTTGGTCCACCACTCTGGTTACCCAGTCAAAGAAATCTATGAGATTAGTTTGACAGGACCTTCCTTTTGTAAACCCATGCTGTCTTGGATTCTGTGCCCCTATGGATTTCAGGTGTTGCACTATCCTTTCCTTAAGGAGTGTCTCCATAATCTTGCCCACTACTGAGGTAAGACTGACTGGTCTGTAGTTCCCTGCCTCCTCCCTGCTTCCACTCTTGTGGAGCGGGATCACATGAGCCCTTCTTCAGTCTTCTGGGACCTCTCCTGTGCTCAGAGACTCACTAACCAGTTCTGCTAATGGTTCTGCTAGTTCCACCCTTAGCTCCTTAAGTACCCTGGGATGTATGCCATCAGGTCCCATTGCCTTATCCACCCTGAGCTTAGCGAGCTCTTGTAGGACCCTTTCTTTTGTGAAGGGAGTAGTGCTCACTTCCTCCCCTGTGTCCATGGTGCTGAGCTGTGGGCCCTGCTCTACCTTCTCTTCAGTAAATACTGGGCAAAAGTATCTATTAGGATAGATGCTTACAGGTCCTCCTCCTCACATGCCCCTTTCTCCTTTGAGCTTAGCAATACCTCTGGACTTTCTTCTTTCACTAATGTATCTATAGAAAGTCTTGTCACCTTCTTTTACTGTTCATGCTAGTGTTTCCTCAGTTTGGGACTTTGCCTGCCTTACTGCCTTCCTGATTCCTTTAGGGTAGTTTGGTATGCCTCCCTATCTTCATCCCACTGTGTTTCCTTATATTTCCTGAAGGTCAGCCTTTTGGCTCTGACCTTTTCTGCGTCTGCATTTGAGAACCTAAGTGGTTTCCTTCTTCTTTTACACTTCCTTTTCTGTCTAACACAATGGGATGTTGCTTCAAGTATTGCATCCTTAATGCTTGATCACTTTGCCTGTACCCCCCTCACCTGTGTTTCTTTTTGCCTGGGCTAGCTTAACTCTGCTTGCCATCTTATTAAAGTCAGCTCCTCTGAAGTCCCATATTTTTGCCTTGGAATGGGATGATTTAGATGTAGTGGCCAAATTGAACCATACCATGTGATGGTCACTGGCCCCCAGGTGACCTTCTACCTGGAGATCTGTGATCCCTTCCCTGTTAGTCAGCACTAGATCTAGGATAGCCCTGTCTCTTGTGGGTTGTTGTACCAGTTGTTTGAGGCCCTTCCCCTGCAAGAAATCCACCATATGTCTAGTTCTGGCAGATGTTCCTGCTGGTATTGATCAATCTGTATCTGGCATGTTGAAGTCTCCCATTATCAGAACCTCCCCTTTAGCTATGTGGGAGAACAGGTATTGACAGTCACCAAACAGGAGAGGATTTCAATGCGGTGAAGCAGTGTGACAGGGCATTTGGTATGGCCAGTGGGCTGTTAAGGTACATAGGGACAAGCAGAAGGAGGGAAGTGGTGTTACCACTGTACAGATTGCTGAGACCCCACCTGGAGTATAGTGTCCAGTTCTGGAGATCACATCTCAGTTAGGACTTAGAGTGGAGGCAGTCCAGAGTAGGGCCACTAAAATGTTGCAGGGTCTGCATCAGAAGCCATTTGAGGAGAAACTGAAGGACATCAATATACACACCCTGGAAGAGACACAAGGGGGACATGATAGAGGTCTATAAATACCTCAGGGGGGTAAGCAAGTTTTCAGATGGAAAAAATGTATGTGGACAAAGGGACATGCAATGAAGCAGGAAGGGAGGTAAATTCAAGGGAGACGTGAGGAAGTACTTCTTTACTGAAAGATTGGTGGATGACTGCAACAGTGTTCCAGTGGAGGTGTAGGGGCAAACAAAAGGGTTTCAAGCATGCATGGGATAGGCACAAGGAAATCTTTGTGGGAAACAAGGGAGAGGGGAGGGAGCCAGAGATCAAGTAGGGTCCGTGGTGACAGTATAGGCAGGGAAAAATTAGTAAACTGGGTGGGCCAAGTGATTCTTATCTGCCATCAAATTATATGTTCACATGGTTCATTAACTGCTTTCAGTGTGAGATGTAACAGGTCTTCCAGTATATGAATCATCAGTTATAAAAAAAAATATCCCTCTAAACCATCAAACATAAGCTTTAGTAAATAGGTGAAACTGCATCTGAAGTTCTCAATAATAGCAGTAGTCTTTTGGAAAATTCAGAATGAGTAGTCGCTAAATCCCCTCTCCACTGACTCAAAGCAAACTAAGAAATATGCACCTTGTTTTCTATAAAAAAAACTAACCCCAGATACCTCCCTATTGTGTTGGGGAGGCCACATACCATAGGAGAGAAAACAATGAACAGAATATGGTGTCCCACAGAAGACCAATCTGGGAACCAGTTATCTGTCTATAGGGTCCCTATCTTACAAGTGCATATTAAACATTTGCAAGTAAGGGTATGCAGTACTGTAACTCCAGTATGGTTTATGTAAACAAGAAACAAGTCAAAATTTGAAAATTGGCATTCAGCTTCACTACAGTAATACAACTCATTTGGCTAGCAAGGCCAATGTGTAAGCAGACTGCCTAGTAAGATAGGCCATGCCTGCTATAAATACCCCATTACAAGGTAGCAAATAATTAATTTTTAAAAAAGAGAATTTCTAATGATAGCCTGTAGTATCCCTGAAGATCAGAAAAATGTATATTCTGTGGCAGTCCCTCTTCTTTGTGAACATTCCTAGAGGATTCACTTAGCATTTCCATGGGCAAACATATACCCACTGTTTCCTACTTTTTGCATTCACTTGTGGAGGAACGTCTTGCAACAGTACGACATTTTGGAGGTGCATGACCCTCCTCTCGAATGCAGTGCTCAGTGTAGCAGGTACGACCGTACCGGACCAATACATGCCGAGCTGTGAATGACAGCAGTTCAGCTGTGTTGGTCTTCACTTCTGAGAAAAGGTCCGCTGCAATCAGCAGTAGTAGCATGTGTGCAATTAGCATAATGACGTCAGCCGAACTGCTGTCATACGCAGCTCGGCACAAAATCCCTCCTGTTTCCTCCCTCTGCTAATGTCCTCTCCCCTATCTCATTAGTGTTCTCCCTGGCCCCCACATTGTATGCCGAGAGGATTGCCCAATCCCCCTCAGCTCATGTGCCCCCCAGCACACTGTGTAGCCGACGGGGGTGCCCAAACCCCATTGGCTACAGCTCCCTCAACAAACAACCAGTTGGCTTGCTGGGAGCCCACCCCAGTGTGCTCATGCCTCCCCCCATGCACACTGTATTGCCAACATGGGTGCCCATTCCCCGTTGGCTCCAGTTTCCTCCCCCAACAAACACGTAGGTGGCATGCTGGGAGCCCACACCAGCATACCAAAAGCATCCGTCTTTTTGTTGTTTTTAAAATTCCTGTGAAAGAAGAAAATGGTCCCTCAGTGAGTCCCTTGCTCCCCACCAACCTGTGTCCACCCTCAGTGCACCCACTTACACACATCCCCCTCACCCCATACTTACCTCCGGAGCCCAGCGCCACATCTTTGGTGAACCAGGAACACATCTGCATTTTTCAAAGCCAACTGTGAACTGAGGAGATGCTGATAAGTTGTATAAAGGCATAAATGGGGGTTTTCCAACTTAGGTGGATATCTCTGCCATTTTTTTGACTTTTGGCACCAAATTTTCAAAATGGGGTTCTTGGGACCCCTTCTCATGAATTCAGTTACTGTCATGACGTTATTCGGTCCTGAAAGGTGATTTTGTGGTCACTGCATGGAATCATCTTTCAGGACCAATTAATGAAATGACAGTGTCAGTGTTCATGAGGTGGGCTTTCAAAAAGTCTGTTTCAAATTTGGTGAAAAAATTCAAAAAAATGACTGTTTTACAAGTGTGTGTTGCGCATTTTCCATGCACACTCATAAGTTTGCAAATCTGTAATATTTTCACTCCAGATGTTCAACATTGGCATATTTCCACACCTCCTTATGAACAGTACAGCTGTCATTTTTCACATCCTGGCCAAAATATGTTTTTGTGCTTCAGGTGTAGAATAGCACGGTCACTGTCGGAAATCAGTGTTCACTACAGAGTAAGACAATTACAATGACACTGTTCATGAGCAGACATCATAAAATGCCTATGTTGAAAATTTGGTGAAAGAATTCCAAAAAATTACTGTTTTACAACCGTGCGTTGTGCAGTTTCCATATGCACCCGTAACTTCGCAAATTTGTTATATTTTCACTCCAGATTTTCAACATTTTCATTTCCCACACCTCCTTATGAACAGTACAGCTGTCATTTTTCATATCCTTCCTGAAATGTGTTTTCAAACTTCAGGTGCAGAATAGCGCAGTCGCTGTGGGAAATCAGTGTTTGGTACACAGTAAGAAAATTATAGCGGCAGTGTTCATGAGCAGAGGTGACAAAATGCCTAAGTTAAAAATTTAGTGAAATAATTCCACTGAATGACTGTGTTAAAAGCGCACATTGCGCAGTTTCCACATAGGCTCCTAACCTTGAGCACGACCAGGGCATTAGGGTTCCTAAGACAGACACTTCAGAAGTATGAGACTGAAATGTTAATCAGGTGCAAGAGGAGTTGCAGAGAGGTACTCTGTTGGGACATAGATGCTGGGGGACATGGATACAACTTGGGGGGGGGGAGGCCTGCATAAATGCCAAACACTGCAAATACCTGCAAGTGAACGTTTGGCATTGACAAATACTTGTTACCTTAGATTTAGTGAATAATTATGAAAATGAGGAGTTCATAAGCATATATACCAATAGGTATGCACATGTTGTTTTATTTTTTGGTCCAATCAGGTCAAACCAATCAGGTTGGGCAGATCTGAACCAGAACCAGAATAAGTGGTGTGATCAATAAAGAAAACAGAGTAATATCACATAGCATACTCGAATCTGCTGCCCTGTAAAGGCTGATATGATGCTTCATTACTTCCTCCATATGTTCCAATTTTTAAAAGAGCTCTATGCTGTTTAAGTTCATTCACCCATCCAAGTTTGCCCTGAAAAATAAGTACTTCTGTAAGGGTCTCCTCCCATTGACCTTTTCCCCCAACTGACTTTTAAGAGCTTTTGATTTCAAAGTGGTTCCCCCAATTAACCCTTAAATGGACTTTCAATTTGAGTCTTTTTTTTTTTGCCCCAAAAAAATAGAAATCACTAAAAATAAGGAAACTTGATTCTTGTCTCTGTCTCTCAGAGAAGAAGTAAAATTTAACAAAACAAGGTTGCGTGACTACAGCATGAATTACGCCAGTACCCAGTTGGAAACATGAACATCATCTGAAAAACTGTTTCTCTCTTCATTGTCTTTCACACTGACTACACAAGAGAGAGTGAACATAGTCTAACTCTCTCCAGTCCCTGCTGTTTGGGAGAAATAGCTCAATAGAACTCCTCATATAACTTGTCTTTCATTCCCATTCCCCTGATTAGGCAGTATGCCAAGCCAATTGACACCTACAGCTCAGAAGATGACATGAAATAATTGTCTAAGGCTTTTGTATGAAGGACAATCAACAGACTAATAAGACCTCTTCTAAGTACCAGGTCATATGAGTGCTGCAATATTAACCATATTAACTGTGCTCTGAGAATGCCAAAACATTGACAGTGACAGGGGTAGAATAGTGTTAGGTAATTACTGCTACCCCTGTCGCTGTCTGCTCAAAGGAGGAAGGGATCAAGTTGTTGTTAGTGTGGTGCCTAGTCGAGCTGTTCCCATAGTGATGTGGCTAAGGCACTAGCACATGACAGTGTAGAAGACCTGGGGACCATAGTTCAGTTCTCTGTCTCCTGCTCTTGAAAACTTTTTTTTTTAAATAAATAAATTTTCCCCCCTCCCGAGTTACATCTCAAAGTCCACACTGTCTCAAAGTTGATTATATTAAGTCTGGTGGGTGTGGATCGTGAAGCTCCCAACATGGGTAGGGCAAGGGACACAGCCCCCCAACAAAACAAATAATCTCCACTGTCACCTTATAAGTTTCTATTGTGTGGGCAACATTTTGTGCCTATCAGTGTATTGACTGACCTTGTTTTGCCTTTCAGCATTTTGTTCATGGCATTGTGTGCTGTGCTATTATTATATGCAGGGTTTTGACCCCTTGTCCCTCTTCTGTGCTCAGTCTCTGACTGACTGACGCAGGTTATTTCTTAACACTCTCATACTACCCTCCCCAATCTGTTGGGCTGAGTGACTCGAGTCAGATGACTTAGTTTGGACTCCTAAGGTTACTTCACATGATGCTATTGCTTACTTGCTGCCTCTGTCTGCTGCTTCTTAGATGCCCATCCTGCCAGCTAGACACTCCACTATACCACCTAATGTTTGAGCATACACACACTGCTTGCTCACCACTTTGCCAATGACTGTTCCCAGTGCCTCCCAACCCTGTATAGCATTTTTTTAAGTAACTGAGGCTGTAGGTGGCCTGGATGGAAATGAGTCAGACTGTCTGTGGCTCAATTCTGACCTGCCTGGTCTAGTCAGGCAATATCCAGCTGGTCTGAATCCATGGCCTAGCCCCCTGCACACCATATATACCAGTAGCACTTCCTGATGATGAATTATTCAAAAAGAAGTCATACCAATATTCCACAAAATACTATTCTGTTGGCACCAGTAAACATTTGTTGATATAATAACATTACAGAGATTTCACTTACAAGCTTGTACCATAAATGGCTGCAGTCTTTTAGTGTTAAATTTATTATACCAGGTCATACACATTCTCTAAGTAGCTAGGAAACAAGCTACATGGGAAACATATTCTTTTAAATGAAAGAGTTCTTTTCTTATATGGTGTCCTATATAGAGGAAAGTGGAGAGGGCATCAGTGGGGAACCTATAATGAAGGGGAGAGTACTGACAGGGCTAATATACAGAAAGATGGAGAGAGCATCAGTGAAGGATCTTTAATTGAGCAGCAGGTACTGACATGGCTAAAAGCATTAAAGGTGAACAAATCAATGCTTCCGGACCGGCTGAATCCACAGACGCAGATAAACAAAATGGTGCTACAGTAGTTCTAGTCAGTTCACTAGTGGATATCTTTAATGTCTCCTTTGAAATAGGGATGGTGCCAGGGGCCTGGAGGATTGTGGATGCATTGTTTCTGTGTAACAGTGGAAGCAGGGATGAACCAGGTAGCTATAGACAGGGTCCCTAGTGCTCTGCAGCACTTTGTCCTGATTTATGCAGCAGGGCTCCTAGGTTGCTGCAGCAGCATTTTCTGTAGCATTATTTTTTTCATTTGTGTGGCAGAATGCAGTCCTGCCAAATATAATGTGATGTCATCAATGACATCATATGACAAGCATAGAAGAAGGACTTCAGGATAAACGAGATGAGGAAGGGAGCCGAGCACTATGAAAAAACTATATTTGAATGAAACACCACCAAAACCAATGAATTCTGCACCACTGTATATATTTTGCAGCATGATGCAAGTTCTGCAGAAAATTCCATAAACACTGAATCATAGAATTCCAGACACCTTGACTATAGACCAGTCAGTCTGATGTCTTTAACAGAAAATTAATGGACCATTAAAAATAGAGGCTCCTAGAGTTCCAGAGGCAAAAGGACTTCAGGGCAACATTTGTCCTCAAGAGGAAGGTCATGCCACTCAATCCTGACTGATTTCTTTGCTGTGGTAATGAAGATGATTGACATGGACTGGCAGTAGATATATTATACCTGGGCTTTAGTAAAGCCTTCACATCTGTCCCAGATGGACAGCTGATCAAGAAGCTGAATCACCTCATGGAGAGAAATAAGACTATTGAATGGGTAAGGTATTGGCTAAGTGGGATATCCAGAGGGTTGTTACAGACAGGGAGTACTCTGAGGGTAGGGGGGTCACCGCTGGAGGTGCCATAAGGATTGGTCTTGGGGACAATACTTTGTTACTTGATGTTAAGGACATAAGGGGGCCAAGGCCCATCTTGATTGTCCCCTACATTGTGGGATATTGTACCCAAAAATGATTAGCTAAAGAGCCAGTTGTCCAGGTGTATTTTGAAAGTACTCAGATTGGAGCAATCCACTAGTTCTTGTGGCAATTTATTCCACAGTTTTGAGGCCCTAATAGAAAAAAGTTATCTGTGATTTATTCATATGTGATGTTCAAGTAGGGATCCAGGGGATGATCTGCCTCTTTACAGATGGCACAAAGCTCTTCACAGGGGTGGAAAATAGAGAGGGAATTAGTACCATGAGGTAGGATCTAGACAGGCTTGAGTAACAGTCTAGAGTATGAAGCTGAAATTCATTGCAAAGAAGTAGACAGTAAGGCATATGCTGTGGGAGCCAAGAACCCCACAACAGAATACTGGTTGGGAGGAGTAATGGCTGAGAGAATGACTGAGGAGAGGGACATGGGAATAATCATTGCAACTTTAAATCATTAGCCTGCCCCCTAGTAACAAGTCAGTGGAAAAGGCAAAAATAACATGTGGATGCATAGGAAGGGGATCAGCAGTAGTAGGAGAGAGGTGATCCATTCCCTGTACCAATTCCTAGTGTGTCCTCACTTGGAATACTGTGTGCAGTTCTGGAGCTCACATTTGAGGAAGGACACAGTGGAGCCAGTATAGAGGAGGGTAACCAAAATGATCTAGAGACCACAAGGGAAATCCTACATGGAGAAGTTGTAAAACAGCAACATGTACACCTTGGAGGCAAGAAGGAAGAGGGTGGATATAATAGAGACATTCAAGTACGTCCATGGAACAAATAAGGTAGGTGGCAAGTAGTTGCTGACACCAAGTAGGAACTCACTGAAGTTGGTTGGGGGAGGGAATATAGGAACATAGCAGGACACACTTTTCATGGAGAGATTGGTGGACAGGTGAGTCAAGCCGCCAAATGAAGTTTCTGTGTTATGTCAATAGAAGGACTCAAACATGAGTGGTACAGATATATAGGATGTGCAAGGATAGAAAGCGCATGGAGGTGGGATGAAGAAATCCGTAACCACTAGGACCATCACATTCCACCATAGGTAGGACTAGGCCTTTTTCTGCCATCAACATCAATGTTTCTATTCGATGGGAATTCAAAAACACAGATTGCACAGATAGTGGCTTTAACATTTGCAGCCTATATAGACATTCTACACTAAAAGTTTATTGTCCACTATTAAGTATTTAAAACAAAAATGTCCCACATATGTATTGGGTTAATACGCAATATATACAGTTTGGGATTTTTTTTCAAACAGACTGATTCTTCTCCAGGTGTTACAATGGAACAGTTCCTTGATGAGATTTAAGCCTTGATCTTACTCATTTTAGGTATTCTCCATATAAACAAATGACTTAAGCAGAATTAGAGGTTTTGAGTAAGTAATATTGTCCCCAGAGTCAATATCTTCAACAGGAAAAATACAAAATGATGAGCACTTTGATTGGACCTTATACATCTGTTTTGCATCAAAAGAGAATGCAAGTAAAGTATCTGTTATGTGATTGTCCCCTGAATCCCCCCCAAGGAATGATGGACGCCACACCATTTTAACTTGTTGGCTGCTCATTGGCAAATTTATTCATGGCACAAAAAGCTATATTTACAAAACATATACTTTTGAATTCACAATTCAATTTTACATCCAATTTCTTTTCTAATTTTTCTGGCTCTGGCCTCTGTCCTTCTTGCGGTGATTTCTTTCATCTTGCTTTCAGGGCCCGAACACTGTAAATCCATCCCCCTCTTCTACACCAGAACCAGGCCAGTTTCCCTTACCTGGGCTTTCGCCCTCCAGACCCAGACACTTCTGAATCTGGCACCTGGACCTATCCCCCTTCCCACTTTACCACCACATCTGGGTTCTTTTGTCCCAGCCCATGTATCCTACTCCTCCCCATCCCCCACTCCCCTTCTCTTCTTCCCTTGGGCATACATGTGATATACACACCTGGCCCTATGCCCAGGACTCCTAGGGCACTCAGCCTGCCCTCCATTTTTTACCTTTGTGCCAATCAGTCCCCCCATGATTCCTTATCAAGGGTGTGAGGGTGGGAAAAATTCCCAGCAAGAGAGGTCATCCTGCCTGAGATCTGGTCTAATATACCCCTAACAGGCCCCTGGTCAGGACCCCCTTTGGGATCCGCCCCCAGCCAATCCCTGAGGCTCTGGCTTGTCCTTGTCATTTTGCTCTTTCCGGCCTGGTGATATTACTAGGCCCCTCCCCCTCTATCCCCCCCTGCACATCTTCCTGGTGGGGATCACTAGACAACCTGGCCTGCTTTTAGTGGCAAACCCCATTGTCCCTGAATCTCGAGGAATGATGGACGCCACACCATTTTAACTTGTTGTTTGCTTGTTGGCAAATTTATTCATGGCACAAAAGGCTATATTTACAAAACCTATACTTTTGAATTCACAATTCAATTTTACATCCAGTTTCTTTTCCAACTTTTCTGGCTCTGGCCTCTGTCCTTCTTCTGGTCATTTCTTCCATTTTGCTTTCATGGCCCGGACACTGAATCTGGCCCCCCTCTTCCACACCAGAACCAGGCCAGTTCTCCTTACCTGGGCTTTCGGCCTCCAGACCCAGACACTTCTGAATCCAGCGCCTGGACCCATCCCCTCCCACTTTACCACCACGCCTGGGTTCTTTGTCCCCAGCCCATGTATCCTACCCCTCCCCTTCTTCCCCCACTCCCCCTTCTCTTCTTCCACTGCCCCTCCAGCTTGTGATGGACGGAGGGGTCTCTACTTGTGGGCTAATATCTAAGCCCTTTTTTGGCCATCTGGGTCACTAGCTCCCCAATGGGCCGCAGGAACAGACACATCCCAAATTCCGACAGGTGGACGCCATTCGATCTGTACACTGCAGGTTGGTCGAAGGAGATGTCTCTGTGCTGCATTTGCACCCCCCCATCAATATTATCCCTTTGGCCACCCTTCTGTTTAACTGCTTTCTGACTTTTGCGATCAGCCGGACATCCCTCACCCCCCTCCATACTCTGTTGGAAGTGATTTCGGACCAGCCAATTATCACCCTCGACCACCACCCTCTCAGTTTTTCTAAGTCTCCCATAATGCTCTGTCCTAATGCCCCTCATGGCAGGCTGGCTAAATCATTGCCCCCCAGGTGTATAATGATGCAATCCAGGGTGCCCCACTGCAATTTTAACTCCTCCACCAATGGCATGAACTGCGCCCACTTCATTCCCCTAATGCCTCTCCATAGCACCCTGGTGTGCTCTGTGTTGTATCTCAGCTCCACTCCTCTGGAGGTGGTGACCACAAACCTCTCTGCCCAGTATATGAAAGAATGCCCCACTATCCAGATCTTTCTCTTGGAACCTGCCATGGAAACAAAATAAACAGTGCGAGTCACTGTTGTTATTTTCTCACGTAGCTCTTAAAGCAGCTGGACCTCCAGTGCACCACCTTTTGTACATCCACCACTGCAGCCCCTCTTTCTGCTGCCTCCATGGCTGCCCCAATCCTAAATGAATGTGTGGCAATCTTATATTCCCCCAGTGCACATACAGTGCAGCTGGCCCACTGCGGTTTTCTTACCAGTGACACTTGGGTCCCCTTCCCCCCTTGGTCCATTTTGGACCTGGCCAGGGTGATGACCACCTTGTCATGCCCCCACCCCACTGGACCTCCTCATGCTGTAACGCCTGCCTGGCGGCTGCCTTTTTTGGGACCACCACCTCCCCCACTCAAAATGTGCCTGCTGCCATAACCGCAAACACGGCCCATAATAGCACCCCCTCTTGTGCTGACGTGCATACTTTCTGGGTGGCCCCTAAGATCCTTACTAGCAACTCCCCTCTTATGGCTTATCTCCCTTCCACACCAGCCAGTTGACCCCTCCACCAACCCCCGACCATTTGTTTTACTGTCCTGCCAGCCCCTACATCGGGCCACCCCTTGTCCTGGCATACCCAACTGATGCCAGCCAAGTGCATGACCATCATGGCATGGGCCAACTCCTCTTCCCAAATTTCTACCTCTAACCTCCTTACCTGTTCATCCAGGGCCAGTTCAGCCCTGTCCCACCTGTGCTTCCTTCTGAATTCTTGAAACCTCACCCATTCTGCCTCATATGCCTTCAATGTCTTGGCTGACCAGGCCCCCCAGTACAGCACCCTGGCTGTGACTCTCCAGCCTCCCACATCCAGTCAGGGATGCTGGTCCTGTGCGGCGCTGCCTGAGGCCTCAACTACCAAAACCTGTTGAGCTGCAAATGGGAAAGACTGTCAGCCACCTCACTCTTTAACCCCTCAATGTGCTGCGCTTTGAAAGATATGTTCAACCATAGCCCCAACAGGACCAGTCACCTGAGCAGCTGCCCCACTGTCTCTGTCTTCCCCCCTGCCTACTAATGACTTCTACTACCCCTTTATTGTCGCACCAGAACAAAATGCGCTTGCCCTGCATCCTATGTCCTCGTACCTCCAGAGCCACCAATATCGGGAAAATCTCCAAGAATGTAATATCTTTCAACAACCCCATTTTGCCCCATGTTGCTGGCCAAGGCTCTGACACCCACTCCCATTGAAAATACGTCCCCATTCCCAGGACACCCGACGTGTCTGTGAACAGCTCCAGGTCCACACTCCTTTCACATTCCTCCTGCCAGAATGTCACCCCATTGTAGCTGTTGAGAAACTCCTCCCACACACGAAAGTCCTCCCGTACTCCTTTCAACACATCCACCCAATAGTGAGGTAGCTGGGCCTTCCCTGTTGCCCTCCCCAACCTTCTTGTGAAGGCCCTGCCTGGGCTGATGGCCTTGTAGGTGAAATTAAGGTGCCCCAGCAGTTGCTGCATCTGTACCAGCAGTATACTCTGCCTCCCTATAACCTGGGTGAGTAGGCCCCTAAGGCATGCCACCTTGTCCCCAGGAAGTCAAAAACAGCCCTCTTCTGTGTCCACCTGTATTCCCAAAAATTCCAACTTATGGGTGGGGCCCTCTGTCTTGCCCTGCACCAATGGTATCCCCACCTGTGGGCACAATGTCTCAAAAAATCCCTTAACATCCCCTGTGCCTCGGCCCTGGATTCCCTGATGAGGAGGAGATCATCCAGGTAGTGTAATACCCTCCTGTGCCCGTATCAGGCCCTGAACACCCATTGCACTCAGGTGCTGAATGCTTCAAAAGTGGAACATGCTACCGAGCACCCCATGTGCATGGCCTTGTCAAAATACGCGCCCCTTTGAAACTGAAAACCCAAAAGGTCCCAATCCTCGGACCAGACTGGCAAAAGCTGAAATGCTGCTTCTATGTCTGTCTTGACCAGCCATGCCCATTCAATTGCCCTGATCAGCCCTATTGCCTGCTCCAGCGAGGCATATGACACTACCCTCAGGTGCTCGGGTATGCCCTCATTTACCGAGGAGCCCTCGGGGTTGGATAAATGATGTATCAAGCAGAATTCCCCTGCCGCTTTCTTGGGGACAATCCCCAGTGGGGACACCCAGAAATGCTCACAGGGTGGGGCCCTCCACCCTGCCAGCAGTGATTTCCTTCTCAATCTTGGCCCCTACTATTTCTTCTTTTCCCTTCACTGACTCTAGATTTTTGGCCCACATCCCACTTCTTCCCCCTTTAAAACTCAGTGGGAATCCCCCCTTGAACCCTGCCCTGAGCAGCTCCTCTGCTGCCCTATCCAGGTAGTCTGCGGTCCAGTCCTCCACTACTGCTAAGAAAATGGGAGTGCGCGCCAGTGTGTAACCCCATCACCCCTCCTCGTGTCTCTTTCTAGCACCATCCCTCATAAGCATAGTATTGCCCCCTCTGCCGGCCCCCCGAGCATCCTGAAAGGACTGATCATGGTATTGGTACCCTTACTGTCCCCCTCTGTACGCCCCCTGTTGGCAGTTAGAGACCGGGTGTAATCCCCTGCACTTGGAGCAGACATGTCGAAACTTGCAATTGACCCATGTACATGTGGCCTTGTTGTAGCCCCAACATGCCCTGACTGGTGTGGAGGCCGTGGCCTTCCTTACTTGCTCTCCGTTTCTGCTCCCTTCACCGGATAGCATCCTTACCCATAATTGCGAGTGGGTACAGTCCCATCTCAAATCGCCTTTAGCTGCCATCTGTTTCTGGAATTCCTCATCATATTTGAGCCACCCATACCCGACTTTTACCTTATACGTGCCCCTAATAATGAACATATATGTCAGCAGGGGAATGGCAAGCTCTGGCTGCTTCTCCAGCACCAGCACGCTGTATATGATGAAGACCCCCTTGCCAGTTATCGATGGTCTTCCCTTTGTATTTCACTTCCTCCATCTTGTGGCCCACTACTTCCAGGACCACCACCATTTCTGACTTCACTCCTGACTCCTTCTGTTCATACTTTGTGGCCATGTCCTCATCCACGAGCCCAAAGATGTCCACACACTCCCCCTTCCAGATCTTTTTTTTGATTGAAACTGGGACATGGTCCCCAACTGAGCAGCCCGGGGGCCCGCAGTATATTTTTTTTGCTGCCCCCTTGGCCTCCCCTCCCTTTGCCACCCCCAACCCTTTGATTTTTAAGGCCTGCAAGGCACGCTACATTTTTCCAATCCCAGTGTCACCCATGTCTCCCAGTAGCCCTTCCAAATACTATTTTAGCTCATTTTCATCTGAGAGATTCATGCCATTCTTACCACCATCCGAGCTCCCATCATCCAGCTGTGGTACAGACAGAGGTACCGGGATAGGTGTTGGTTGTGGCACTTCCCGTCTGGGTCTCTTGCCCCCATTCCCCTGCCCGAGCGCTCCTCTTGCTCCTTCCACTTTCTCAGGGCTTCCTCTTCTGCCTCCCTCTGCTTCACTGCTGCCACCAGCTCCAACATCTGCCCCATCAGTTTGGATGCCTCTTGCATCAACTTTTCGCTGGAGAGTTGAGCTCGCTTAGGTGCCATGCTGCTTTCTATGTCACTGTGTGCGGGGGGGGATCACTTGTTCACCCGTGCATACAAATTCTGACAGAACCCCCCCCCCTTTTTTTTCCTTCAAGGTCCCACTTCTGAGTCCCCTTGGGACCACACTGGTCATATTGGTCCATCCTACCGGCACCTCATTGCATTCCATAGTCTTCCCTGCTAAGTTGGCCAGAGAGAAAGGCAATAGAAAAGGAAAACAAACCACCTGCCGGGCCATAAACATAGCCTCCTGCCCAGGTTTGAACCTGAGTCCTTCCCCACTGGAGGCGTCCACTACCTCCGTGAGACCGCATGGCCAGTTCCACCCTGGCTGCGGTACCATGCTCCCCGCATGCCTGAATGCCTGTGGCCCCCTGTGGATTATCCAGACCAGACAATTTCATAGCCATGGCTCTTCTATGATCCGGGACCTTCATTATGCCCGCGCCTGACCCTCTGTGCTTGGGTCTGCCCGGATCTCTCTGCATGCATTCCGCCCTCCATTTTCCCTGTCCCTCCAAAACCAGTGCCCCCACAACCCCACTGGTGGTTGAAGCCTTGCACGCCTTTCCTTTTCTCATTATATGCCTATGTTCCAGGCCCCTCTTCCCTTTCTGTTTTTTATTTTATTTTTTTTTTTCTTATCACTATAGTGCGATGCCCCCCGATTACCCAAATTGCAGGTGCTGCACACCGAGGCACCCCGTGACCCAAAAGCTCACTCACCCATTCCTGTTACACAGGCCTAAAGCCTTCATGTTCAGTAAGCTTCTGAAAAATGTTTTCCCCTGCCTCTTCAGCCTCTTGCTGCCTGCGGAGTTGCTGAAAATGCTTTGTCCGCTTCATTCATCCCGCTTCCCTTGCTGTAGTTTCTTTGAGCTACCTGCTGCCCGGAACACAACTAAAGAAACCCCACCCTTCCTAGGCTGTGCTGGGCCACGTGGCCTCTTGGCCTCCTCATTCCCAACTTGGTCAACCCTTGCACCCTCCTGGCATGAATGCTCGCTTTCTTCCAACCGTCCATCAATACCTCTTCCCCTGAATCTCTCTGTATCACCAAAAACATCTAGGCATCCATTTTCTTCTGTCCGCCACCCCCGTTTGATCCTTGATGCAACTGCCATCCATAAATGGCATGCAGGCTTTGCCTCCCTTGTGCAGTGCCACCGCCTCCCTTCCAAGATGTACGGCTAGGGCCAAACCAAATCTGGGCCTTCTTGCCACCTGCGTGTTGCCCACGCCTCCACCCAAACTTTGGAAAAACACCGCAATCATGCTTGTCTCAAGAAAAATGGGGGGGTTCCACATCCCCCTTGTTTGCTGCCCAGCGATTTCTATCCTTCTTTCTTTCACTCCCTCACTTCCTCATGGAGAAGCCAGACGCCAAGGCATTCACCACCAGGCCCCACATGCTGTTCCAGCCTACGGAATTCACCGCAATGAGGAACCACCGCATCCCACGTTCACCCTTGCATCTGCTTAAGCAAAATACCAAAAACATCAAATGCGCCTTATTCAAACAAAAAGGGGGGTGTGTTCCACATTCTGTTGCCATGTCCTCATCCACCAGTCCAAAGATGTCCACATACTCCCCCTTCCAGATCCTTTTTTTGATTGAAACCAGGACATGGTCCCCGACTGAGCAGCCTGGGGGGCCCGCCGTATATTTTTTTGCTGCCTCCTTGGCCCCCCTCCCTTTTCCGCCCCCGCCCCTTTGCTTTTTAAGACCTGCATGGCATGCTACAGTTTTCCAATCCATGTGTCACCCATGTCTCCCAGTAGCCCTTCCAAATACTGTTTTAGCCCGTTTTCATCCGAGAGATTCATGCCATTCTTACCACCATCCGAGCTCCCATCATCCAGCTCTGGTGCAGACAGAGGTACCGGGATAGGTGTTGGCTGTGGCACTTCCCATCTGGGTCTCTTGCCTCCTGTTCCCCTGCCCGAGTGCTCCTCTTGCTCCTTCCACTTTCTCAGGGCTTCCTCTTCTGCCTCCCTCTGCTTCACTGCTGCCACCAGCTCCGACATCTGCCCCATCCATTTGGATGCCTCTTGCATCAACTTTTCACCAGAGAGTTGAGCTTGCTTAGGTGCCATGCTGCTTTCTATGTCACTGTGTGCAGGGGGGGGGGGATCACTTGTTCAGCCGTGCATACAAATTCTGACAGGGCCGCCACCCTTGTGCAGTGCCACTGCCTCCATTCCAAGATGTATGGCTAGGGCCAAACCAAATCTCGGCCTTTCTACACTCATGTTGCCCACGCCTCCCAAACCTTGAAAACACCACAATCATGCTTGTCTCAAGAAAATGGTGGGGTTCCACATCCCCTTGTTTGCTGCCCAGCAATTTCTATCCCTTCCTTTCACTCCTCACTTCCTCCCTTAGGCCTTGAGCCAAGGCGTTCACCACCAGGCCCCACATGCTGTTCCAGCCTCACGGAATTCACCGCAATGAGGAACCACCGACATCCCACGTTCACCCTTGCATCTGCTTATGCAAAATAACAAAAACATCAAATGCGCCTTATTCAAACAAAAAAGGTGTGTGTGTTCCACATTCTGTTGCCGTACTGCACTGCTACGAGTAACATGCTGCATACAGTTCTAAACCAACACGTTATCCCTGTCCTGATCTCAGCAGTCTTCCCCCATGTTCTCAACAGCTAAAACCCTTCAAACATTTCTTGAGCAAACTTGCCTCTAGATGGATTTTTTTTTACAACCTCCTCACCTAGCCAAATGCCATGCAAACGAGGATCCACACAAACCTGCCCTGCATTATTTATTTATTTATTTAAAACCTATTTTGAGTACTGCCTAGTTGAGGTAGAAACTACCTCTTGCTCACACTTCTTTTCTTTAAACCTTCTTTCTCTGAGTGAAATGGAACAAAACCTACCACACTAAACCAGCCAAAACAGATGGCCCACCATCCTGCCAGGCCTCGTTCCGTTTGTTCTCTTCTCTCAAACTAGGTGAGCTAGCACCACAAAAAACAATTCCCATTCCAAAATCCATATTCAATTGATATACTATTCACCATGCACCTACAGGGAAAACCTTCCTTTTCTTTCTTTTTATATACATATATTCTACACAATAAATTAAGCCAATTAAACCACAATGCTATTCACAGTGCACCACTTGGCCTACTAGGCCTAGAAGCCTTATGTGCCTTACCTGTTTAACTTGCCAACAATGTGCTGAGTTCTCAGTCTGAAAAATTCCCAGCAAAAGAGGTCATCCTGCCTGAGACCTGGCCTAATATACCTCTAACAGGCCCCTGGTCAGGACTCCCTTTGGGCTCTGCCCCCCCCCCCAGCCAATCCCTGAGGGTCTGGCTTGCCCTTGTCATTTTACTCTTTCCTGCCTGGTGATGTCACTAGGCCTCCCTTCTATTCCCTCTCCCTCCCCACCCCTTCCACTCCTATGCACAGCTTCCTGGTGGAGATCACTGGACAACCTGACCTGCCTTTAGTGGCAATCCCCATTATGGTGAGTAGAAAACAATGCTATAGTGCTCCAGATCTCCTGGCATAGTACCACGGATGCCATCTGCCAGACATGGAAATACAGGTTCCTACTCTATATATTTTTTCCCCACATCCTCATATTTCGAGGGGGTTCTTGATATTTAGGAGTGAGTTGGCCAGATTTGTGACACAACTGCCTTACCATTCTCAGCTTTGTCAATTGAATAAACATGTGGGATGGTTGCCACTAGAACAAAGGTACCTACTGCATTTGGGTATTCTCACGAAAAAAAAAACACTGTTGACCTTGTTCCCACCACATTCTACTAAATTTTCAAAAAGCACCTTAGTAGTGTTTCAACTAGATCATCTTTCCACTATTAATTTTCTGTCCAGGATGAGAACCCCTGCTCATCACAAAACAATGTTTTCTTAAATTATCATTGTTTTATTATTTCTTACCTGCATCTTAGGCATTTGTAAAACTGTTTTGAGTTTTAGACATGCTTTAATAAGCTAATGGAGACTATCCTGAAGGAGAGGCTGGTGGCCCTCCTAGAGGCCAAAGGACTACAGGACAGCAGACAGCATGGCTTCATACGTGGAAGATCCTGCCAAACCATCCTGGTGGAGTTCTATGAGTGGCTAACTAGGCAACTGGACAGGGGCCATGCAGTGGATGTCCTGTATCTGGACTTCAGTAAGGCATTCTACTCAGTGCCGCATGGAAGGCTGGGAAGGAAGTTAGTAGGCACAAGGGTGGGTGCAAAGCTGGTGAGCTGGGTAGGGAACTGGCTTCAGGGAAGGCAACAGAGGGTGGTGGTGGGTGGGGAGCTCTCTCACCCAAGGGCAGTGTCGAGCGGTGTTCCACAGGGCTCGGTGTTGGGACCAGTGTTGTTTGGGATATTCATTGCAGACATATCATGGGACATCAAGAGCAAGATCAGTCTGTTTGCTGATGATACCAAGGTAGGCACGGTGGTGGATGACCTAGGGGGATGTTAGGGGTTGCAGGATGATCTGTCAAAGCTTGAAACCTGGTCAGACACCTGGCAACTGGGGTTTAATGCCAAAAAGTGCAAGGTGTTGCATTTTGGTATGAAGAACCCAAGGAGGAGTTACCAGCTGGGGGGAGTGCAGCTGGCCCAGACAGAGAAGGAGAAGGATCTGGGTGTGCTCATTACAGGGTTAATGAACAACTCGGCACAATATAGGAATGCAGCTGCAAAGGCCAACAAAATGCTGGGTTGTATTGCAAGGGGTATATCCTCGAGGAGGGAGGAGGTGATTCTGCCACCGTATAGGTCATTAGTTAGACCACACCTGGAGTACTGCGTGCAGTACTGGTGCCCGTATCTGAAGAGGGGCATTGGTTACTGAGGGGTGCAGCGTGAGGGCCACAAAGATGATCAAGGGGCTGGGGACTTATCATAACAGAGGAGGTTGAAGGAGTTGAACATGTACTCACTGGAGGAGAGGAGGAACAGGGGTGGCATGATTGAAACCTTTAAATACATGAAAGGAATAAACAAGACGGGTACAGAGGGGCTGTTCAAAGTAAGGGAGGGGAGGGCCACCAGGGGCCATGATATGAGACTGGAGGGAGGAAGGTTCAGGAGGGAGATGAAGAGACACTTTTTTACAGAGAGGGTGGTGGCTGGGTGGAATGCGTTACCTGCAGAAGTGGTATGCAGTAGAACAGTGGACTACTTCAAGAGGGGATGGGACAGGACAAGGGGGAGGGTTAATAAAGGGGAAGGGTGGAAGGGAGGGGCAGCTGCAGAATAAGGGGTGCTAGCCTCACATTCGAGCAGACTTGATAGACCTCTAGGCCTTTATCTGCTGTCAAATTTCGTATGTTCGTAATACATTACCTCTTTCTTAAATGTCAGTGTAAATGTTATTCTAGTTAGATGTTATTTCACTGTGTATGTACCTTTGGATGCATCATTTGTTGTGTGTATGTATGTTTTGAACTTTGTTATGTGTTCTGGTTGCCCTTGTAAATGGGCCTTTGGTCCAGGGTCTTACCAGATTTTAAAATAAACAAACAAAACAAACAAGTGGCTACCAGTAGACTAAAGGTACCTGCTGTTGACACTTTGGTACAGGAGACCAGTCCCCTTCCAAATTCAGTATGTCATAATCAGCTAGCAGTCTCCAAGAAAAGATACTTACATCACCCTTAGGGAATAATATGTAACCTCCACCGATGTCTGGTGAAACTTTTAAATAACTAAATTAGCTAACTAAATTAAAAAAATATATATAAATTGTGGTTTGAAAAACTAAAACATTCAATAAAAATAATAGATGTATTGAAGGTACAGTATTTGGAAAATCTGCCATTAAAAGTTCAGTTTCACAGTGGAATGTCTACTTTTTAGGTAGGGCTACAAACAAATGTTCTCATAGCATCCACCCAGAAGGCCCATTTTGACATTTTAAGTCAAGTGTTGCAGCTGCTGTACTGGCGCTGCATCCACCTGTCAATAACCATACACCCTTACAGCTCATTAATGTGATCCTAACCCACTTTATGATGACTGCATTTCAACAGGGGTTGTAGCAGACCTAAGGTACCTCATGGAAAAGAATGTTGTCTAATGGGTGATGTTTCATCAATAAAAGAGAGCGATTTTCCAGACCTCAGCATAAACCCTTTTTATCTATTATTCCATAAGAAAGGAGTACTCATAGGGAGAAGTACACATTCTCTACATGTGGTTGTCTGAAATGTCCACCCTTCCATAAGTTTGCATGTTTATTTTTATGACACAGCATTACAAAAGAATGTAATTGTTTCACTAGCACATCAAGCAATGCATGAGCTTCTGTGCATAACTGGACTACTCAGAGGTGATCAGAACATGAGTTTCTAAGAAGGCTATTTTTTGGTGCATAGTAGCCTGCTAGGACAAGATGGGTAGAGATCTCATACTGTGGATCAAGTACACTCCATAAAGGAGCAACTGGCTCAGTCACAGCTTTGAAGGGTTCCCTAATGTTAACATTTGTACAATTGCAACCTGAGTCTCTTGCTGTTTTCAAATTGTATTACTGCCTGGATGCCCAGGTGAAAAAGAAATTCAGATTTTTGGATTTCTATGCTTCAGAACTTAGTTCTAAATGTCTAGCCTAGTAATTCTACCTCTGAGGAACTGCCTGGAGTCTGCAACAGTGGGACACCTGTAACTTACACCTTTCATTCATGTTGCACTGTTCTACCTGCCTGTTTATTGCAGTTGCACAACTGAAATATATTTTGATTACTCTGCAACTTATTGCACTTTCGTTTACTCTTGCACCTCATTGTATTGTTTTCTCCCTCAGCCCCATCATCCCAAGGGTCATCTGGAAACAAGCTATTTCCAACTTTGTATGTCTTTTGTGGTAAAATATTTGAACTACTGTAAATAATATAGAGAATAATGTTTGGACACTCATATACAACAAAGTTGTGTTTCCATTGAGAGGTTGAGATGCAGCATATTAACCTTGAGAGTAAAGTTCGAGAGATTCATGCTGTTAGCTCAACCTGAGATGGAAACACATACTAAGCTGTGTGTGGTTGCCCATATTTAACAACAAGGCACAACAAGGTGTGGGTTATTGTGTAATAACGTCATGCCTAGGGTGGCTGAAGCATAAGACTGCAGGCTGAGAAGTGGCATTATTACACAATAAAATACATCTCTGTAATGTCTTATTGTTATTATATAATGGCTAATGTGTACAGAATAAAAAATGTTAATTATTTTTAATACAGTTCTTTTTATTAGATTTTTTGGTGTTGAAGTACATATATATATATATATATATACAGTATATACAAAATCACACATGACCCAATAATACCAAGCATCATGGACTGCATATGCAAATCACCACAGAATGCTATGCTGATTCAACTTTAAGCAGAAATGCATGGTGCCGAAAGGCCTTTCACACAGTTTGCAAAGGATGCCAACAGAAGACATAGACACATGTTTTGTCCTACCAGGACTCATCAGTGTGCCTTGTCTGTTTGACACCCCAGTGTAATGAACCAACTACCCTAAGATGGTCTGTGTGGGTTATAGTGTGGTGAACCCAATTAAAACAAATAACTATTTAAAAGACAAGGGACCTCTTTGTGCAAGCACTGAGGCAATGGTTACCCCAAAGGGAATTTGGCTGGGAAGCCAAGTTTCAAAGAAATACAAAATCACACATGCCCCCATAATGCAAAGCATCATGGGCTGCATATGCAAATCACCACAGAATACTATGCTGGTTCAACTTTAAGTAGAAATGCTTGGTGCCGAAAGGCCTCTCACACAGTTTGCAAAGGGTGCCAACAGAAGACATAGACACATGTTTCGTCCTACCAAGACTCATCAGTATGTCTCGTCTGTTTGACACCCCAGTGTAACGAACCAACTACCCTACATATGCAGCCCATGATGCTTTACATTATGGGGGCATGTGTGATTTTGTATTTCTTTGAAACTTGGCTTCCCAGCCAAATGCCCTTTGGGGTAACCATAGCCTCAGTGCTTGCACAAAGAGGTTCTTTGTCTTTTAAATAGTTTTTTGTTTTAATTGGGTTCACCACAATATAACCCAGATAGACCATCTTAGGGTAGTTGGTTCAAGTTGAACCAGCATAGTATTCTGTGGTGATTTGCATATGCAGCCCATGATGCTTTGCATTATGGAGGCATGTGTGATTTTGTATTTCTTTGAAACTTGGCTTCCCAGCCAAATGCCCTTTGGGGTAACCATTGCCTCAGTGCTTGCACAAAGAGGTTCTTTATTGTATATATATATATATGTTTCTATTGTCAGTTTGTTGGCTAGATGGTGTTGTCCTGTATCTGTGGTTTTCTTTGCCCCACTGCATCTTTTTATATGGTTCTCATTGTGTGCTCCCTTGTCAACCACCCCCACCCCACAACCAGTTCCAGTTAGGTATGTGTTCTCCCAGTACTCTCTGCTTCATGTTTTTCTCTGTACCAGAAGAAACTTGATCTGAAGCCAATTATTTCTGTGCTGATGAAAAACACGTGTGACTACAGCATGACTGCCAGTGACGTAAAGTCAATCAGTGTCATGGCTTTCGGTGTACAGGATTCCGTCGTTTTGGATGCTGAACATAGGTAGTCCCAGTACAGTTTGCAGGATTTTTACTTTGTACCAGAAGAAGAGCATGGGAGGAGAGAATGAGGAACAACACAAACAGGTCACTTGAGGCAGGTAAGGGACCACAGGATGTCTACATGCTGCGGAATTAAGTGAAACTGCTCGGCACGGCACTTTGTTACTAAAGTTTAAAAGAAACTGCTCGGTGCCATTCAGTGGGTGGCTAAGGTATGAGGTTGTGACAGCTTCACTGTTTAAACTTTTGTGGAGACTATAGGAGCTGGGGGTTGTGCCATGCTGGTGTATCTAAAGGAATGTGACTGGCAGGGGAAGAATGAGCATGGAGCGATTTCTTTACCTGGCAATGCAGTCATATGTGTGGCCCTAGATACAATGATATTATTGCCTAATAACTTGACTGTCTTTAGGGCATGCCAGCCTATCAAGATGCTAGTGTTATCCTTGCCATTATATATTTTATTTTATATAAAATATGTTTTCTTTTTTCTTTCTTTTTTTTTTTTTTTTTTACATAGGAGCAACCCCCCCCCCCCAGACAAAGCCAAAAAAAATATCTTGAATTTGTATACTTTTACATGTTAAAAATGTACGTCTGGGTGTACTGTTTGGTTGTTAAGCTGCTGGCTGTGGGATGAATGAGGAATATAACAGTTCTTCAATGTTTAGCAATTGGGGCAGATTAGATGAGCCAACTGGTCCCAAATGGTCCTTTACTGTTAGCAAAATATGTTTCTGTGCTATGACCTTTGAACTGCACTGAATAACTGCTCAGAAAGAGCACAACACTTCAAAATGCACGCAACAGTTTAGAATGTGCAGAACAAGGATTTTGAGCAGAGTAATTTTTATAAGGCTAACCATACTGTATAATATACTTTAAATAAATAAAGGTTACTCTCCATAGTAACTATGTTTTTATCTTCTAGTTGGGTTGGAGAATCATACTATCGCATCAATACCTCCCCTACTAGGACATAGTTATAAGTTCCTCAGTGGCATTCTCTCTATATTAATTGTGTTTTATATTTGAACATTTAAAACTAGTTAATTTCTTTTAGGGATTAGAATATTATTGGTAATTATTTTGTTTCTTATAGTGGTACTCAGTGTCATGTTCCTTCTTGTCTAGTGATGTCAAACAGATCAGGACCTTCATTGAAGAATTGGCAAGAATAGACAGAGGAAAGGTGTGCCAGTGTGTTTCATTATGTTTTGAGCAGCCCTAATAGTTGTATTACCTATTACAAATGACATGCTTATAGGCTTGAGCCATGGATAGGTATGGAATGAGTGAAAGCATCACACACAGCTGATGCATGGCTGTGGAATGTGCATTGGCCACACAGTAAGAACAATCTACAAAAGGCAGGGGTGTGACTGACAGTTGTGGAGGAAACCACAGAGGGGAATGGATGGGCATTGCCAGGTATATGCGTGGAGCAGCCCCCACCCACATAACGCTCCTTGATGTTGGCTGTTAATGCACATGGTGTGGAGCAGTATCAAGTAGACATCAGCGCAACCACCACTACCACCAGGGCAAAGTTGGTGTCAAACAAGCCACATGTATGTGGCCCGGGTGTGTGTGTGTGGCTGTGCTAGACAGACACATTCATGGACGTATAACTTAATCATGAAGGAGACCATCACACTGGCCATGGATGTCAGGGCACACTACAACACCCTATTCACCTCAGGGGCACTGAAGGGGACACCTGCCCAGGAGCAACTTGTATGGATCAGCATGCAGGATGCCATGAATGCTGTGGGGAACATGTCACAGACCATCAGTGCCCTGAAGCACAAGTGGGGTGTCATGTGGGTGGTGGCAAAGCAGAAGCTGGCATAGTGATGTGGAAAGCTGGCAATGGGCTGGGACAGTTATGGGAATGATCTGGAGCTAACAGAAGTGAACAGCATCATGGTGGTCACATTCAACCATCCAGCTGTAGGAAGTGATGATGACAAGCTGGACACTCTGAAGGGTGAGTAGAGGAATGGGCCATGCAAGGGCAGGACTGGAAATGTGCCAAAACAAGTGATAACCACCAACTGTAACCTACAGGTAATGTACTGGCTGTGC
Organism: Neoceratodus forsteri; assembly: GCA_016271365.2. Lineage (NCBI taxonomy): Eukaryota > Metazoa > Chordata > Ceratodontiformes > Ceratodontidae > Neoceratodus > Neoceratodus forsteri. The sequence continues at coordinate 204,997,060 of CM057454.1, forward strand.
CTTCCCAGGATAACAAGGGTGCCAACAATAAGGATGCAATCCAGGACACGGATAGGTACTCAGGGCACCACACACATGGCCACAGCTGTGTGGTTCTGGGGCACACTGTCCAATAACCTCTCACTTTCCCTTTAACAGGTCTGGGTCCCAGTGAGTTACTGGACATCAGGAGACCCACGACCAAAAGGAGGAGGCTGATGACACAGGGTACACTGGGAGCCCTGCCACCAGGGACTGGAGCACCCAGGACATGGACACTGACTTGTATATACAGGTGTCATCCTACAGCCCCCAAGCAGAGACTACAGTCCACACAAGTGGCACCATGCAGCATGGGCACCGTGGGGACAATGTTGACTGATGCAATGGGCACCATACATGACACAGCACAAGCACCACCACAAGACACTGAACAGGGTACATGGGGACAGCAGGGGCACCTCAACATAGATACAAACCTCATGGAGGGACCCTTAAGAATGGTACAGCCCACACCATCCATGGAGGCAGTCCCTGCACAACATGTATGCTCAGGTCCATGACCTGGATCTGCACTGGCTCTGGCAGCCAAGGGTCAGGCACAAGCACCTGCAGCACATGGTACTCATTGTCAGCAGACTTTGCACAGAGGTCAGGGATATGCAGGAGGAGCTTGGGGATCTGCAGTGATCCATTAATAGTGTTCTAGACTAACTCAGAGGCATACTGGGCTGGGATCTTGCTGACCTGCCTTGGGCAATGATGGTCTGCCCTGGTCCACAGGTACCCCCCTCTGCCAACCCTCACAGCACCTGATCCAATGCCCATGGAGCATGTTGCAGCTCAGCACAGAAGGCATAGCCTCCCTCTCACCACCTGAGAAGAGGATAATGAAGTCACAGGGCATCAAGAGGAAAAGTGCCCATTTGTGTAAAGGCACATCACAATAGTAAGCCCACCCCATGCCAGGACACCACAACAGGAACACACAGGGCACACATTGCACACCAGGAACACACACCACAGGATGCATGACACAGGATAGGATTGGCACATGCCTTTATTATGGCACAAATACAATCATGCCCCTATGGAACATACACCACCTGCACTATGTGATGTAGTACTGCACTATCAGTGCCCTGTATGCATGCCCTGCACAGTACCTTTGGTTCTGATGGCTGGGGCATCCATGTCCATCGGCATTTTACCTCCACATCTCCAGGCATGTCACTGGATGGTGGAATGGTATTTTCTGGCACATGTTGGCATTTCCTTACAGCTACAGGATGTTGTGTAGCGTGCAGTATATGATGAATACCCTGAACACCTTGCTGTGCATCAGTGCTGAGTGCCCACTGTCCTCTAAAGGCATCTGAAGTGCAACTTCAGCAGGCCAAACACCCTCTCAATGATGCCCCATGTCAGCCAGTGTCTCTCACTGTACCTCACATCTGACTCTGATGAGGCTGTGGGAACAGTGTCAACAGGAACGTGCACAATGGATGCCCACTTTCACCTGTGGAAGAGTGAAGACTGTAAGTGCATGTCACACATATACCTTCCTGTCCTGTGTGCACATACCTATGATTCACCCATGGTTGTCAGACATGGTGTGCAGCAGCACCCACATCCACAAGTTCTCCAGTATGTATGCATCATGTGTGGATCCTGGGTACTTGCCACAGATATGTGTAATTATGCCGGCAACATCACACATGACCTGCATGTTCACACTATGGCATGTCTTGCAGTTCCTGTATGCCTCCCCCAGCTGGAAAGGAGTGATGATGGCCATGTGTGTTAAGTCAGTTGCTCTAATAGTATTGGGTATGCTTGCCATGTCCTAAAAGGCAGCCCATATAGCCCACAGGGCCTGCTCCAACCTCAGAAATGAGATGTGGTTGCCTAGATGTGGCAGGATAGCATCTGTTACATCCCAGAGGCATCTGCTCATGGAGGACTGGCTGATACTGGCCATGGCCCCTGTCATCTGTTGGAAGGTGCCCATTCTATAGTAGGCAAGGGCCAATAAAATTTGTGTACATGCCACCAGTGCATAACTACAACATGTCCAGGTTCCCATATGTGGTTCCAGTAGCTGGCATAGCTCCCCAGTGGTGTCCACATCTAGCTGTTACCTGCCAATGCAGTGGCACTGTGTGAGCATTATCATGTCTTCTCTGTTCCTGCAGCATTGCATCTCCTCATTGAGAAATTGGAGGAGCATCATGTCAATCAGTACACATAGGCACACTGCTGCACTGTTCTGTCCAGGTATTGCTACACCCATATTCACACAGGACCAGTGTGCATGCCAGTCTAGCCCTTTAACAGCTGTCAAGGTGAAGACGTGGCTTTCGAGTATGACATCCTACCAAGGTGCCCATGACATATCACACAGGTACCAGTGTGTCATTCTCTGCCTGCACTCTTGAACCTCACATCAAGAAGACAGAGCCCTGGAAGATTCCCAAGGCCATGCCACCAAAGGCCTTGATGCCCCATTCTCTGACCCTGGAAGGAATAAGTACAGGGACCAGAACAATAAATATTGGAGGCTGGTAGAGCCGTCATGGGTAACTGCTCTGTGTGTGCTACCACTGCCTCACATGATGAGCCACTGTAAGGTACTATTCCAATGCCATGACAACAGTGATGCTGAAAGCCATCTTCCATATCATTTTAAGGTTCCATTGCTCCCATCAGGAACCTGATGCTTCTCTGGGTTGAACCACAGTGTACAAGGGATGAGCCCCCTGTGTACAACTCCAACTGGACTATGACATAGACTACTTTCTGCCCGTGGAGGACAGCGATGTGGGGGAAGGTGCAGTGGTCATTGATGCACTGTGACCTATGAAGGACCAGAAATACTATGGCTTGCAGCTTCTCCAGTGATTATTCAGGCTGGCTGCAGGATTTTGAGGGCCTTTTGGGGCCACAGAATGCTGACTGCCACTACCAGAAAGGAACGGGCAGACAACATTCCATTGAGATGTGAGACAACACATTGATGGCATGCCTGATATTAAGACATCTGTGTTGCACATCTAGTAGTGCATGGACTCACTTTTGGCAAAGGGACCCCTGTAATTCTATCTGATACTTTGTGTGCTGTACTATACAGTGTGCCTATTATGTAATGATGGTTAGTGTAGTTGTAATAGACTACCTGGTCACCAGCCTGATATTCCTTGGGGGAAGCTCTCCTGTCATAGTATGCTTTATGACTTTGGGCTCTCTTTTTTTCAAGTTTTGTTGGGAAAATCAGAAGACACTCCGTAGGTGTCTTTTCAGATATGTGATATACTGATGTAAATCTGCAGTGGCAGACATATTTTCTGTGGGCATTTGGTAAAACAGGTTTAAAGGCAGTACCATCTGTCTGCTTATCATCTCAAAAGTATTGAGATCAGTTGAGTGACTTGGAGTAGAGTAGACTGCAAAGAGAATCAGAGGCAGACTGAGATCCAATCTTTTGGAGTGTTGAGATATTTCATAAGCAGGCTGATCACTGTCTGATTCATGCATTCCCACTGACCTGAAGATTAAGGCTAGTAGGATACATAAAGTTTCCTCTGAACCCCTACGGTCTTACAGAGGTTGGCAATCACCTCAGAGGTAAAATGTGAGCCTCGGTCCGATTCTATCCTTAAGGTTAGAACCCAATGATTGAGCACATCTTTTACTAAAACGGCAACAGCTGTTGTAGCCGTATCATGTGGTGCAAGTTGCACTTGACCCATTTGCTGAAAAGACAAGCCACTGTGAGCAAATACCAGTTTCCCTTGGAGGACTGTGGAACCAGACCTATCCAGTCAATCTGGATATCTGACCATGGGAAAGCAATGCCTTTGGCTTGCAGGGGAGATCTGAACCTGGGCTTGACGATCTGAAATTGATTGCAGGTAAGGTGACATTTGGTCTAATTAGATACATCCTTTTCCATGTTGGGCTAATAAGCGACGTGTTTCAGAGCATCAAAGGTAGGTTGGTCACCTAGATGTCCTCTGTACATCTGCACATCTCATCATGGGTATGATGCAACATCATTCCCCTGTAGCTGGTAGGAACCACCAACCTCAGAACACCATCTTTCATGTGGTGTAGGACAGCAACTTCTGGTGCAGATGGAACTTATCCCTTTGATCATGCATGATTTTCAGATCTGTATCTTAGGTCATATCCTTATCTGAACTGGGACAATTTACTGAATCTTCTGTGTAATGGTACATTCTGGACACCGTTTTGTCCTGTAGCTGGTCTTGCACCAGGTCAGAATCATGCTCATCCCTTACTAACACATGAGTACCCTTAGAGGGAACTTCAGTGGTAGTATAATCCTTATCTTCATCTTTTTGATTAGCCTCCCATTCCTAAGCTTGTCACTGAGTGATGACTGCAAGGTTATCACTGGAGTCCAGTGGGTAGCAGGGTGGCTATTCACTCAAGGCTGTTTCTCTGGTTAGTGTGTCAGCCATCTCAGTTTTAGTTTGATCAGAACCCTTGGTCTGTGAGTGAGCCTTGACCTTCTTCCAGGACATGGTCATTTCATGGCTATGGACCATATTGCCAATTGCTATGATCAAATCTTTATGCATGATGCCTTTACCCTTGGCAGTCTTGAACCCACCTTCCTTTCAAACAAGAAGGTAGGACAGAAAACTTTGTCTTACGTAATCAGAATCTGTACAGAACACCAGCTCAGTGGTGTGGTTTTCCAGGGCAGCTTGACTTGCTAGCAGAATGCAAGATATCTCAACATACTGACTAGACTTTGGACCTAAATTAAACTTCTGGGGAAGAGGTGTAGGTTGGCCTCGTTGGCCTTGGTCCCAGTATACCCCAGCCCCCTGATGATAGTTATCCCTCCTGTAGGAAAGAACAACCACTGACATAAATTCAGGGTAACATCTCATACAGGCCCTCCTCAAAAGGGTGATGACTGTCAACATGTAGGGATATTGGAGGAGTTTCCTGCTCATTAGTCATGCTCTAGGGACAGATCTCTGCACACTGCTGCATGTCTGTTTGGTCTTGAGCCAGTTTGCCTTTCTTGTTTTTGACATACTAGACCTCAATATCATGTCTCTCTGAAGCCAATGTCCAAGAAGCTATTTGGCTACCAGACAATTTGCCATCTCAGATTTTAGCACTTTTAAAGTAAGTTAAAGATTGATGGCAAGTCTCTATAATCACTTTCTCCCCATTGATCATATAAGCATAGTATTGTGAGACCCACATGGTGGAGAAAAAAAAGAGTCTTTTCACACTCTGAGTAGTTCTTTGCTACCTCACTCAGAGCCTTGCTTGCATATACAATATCTCTGATGTCCTGGTCATACCATTGGTACAGAACTGCTCTAACACACTGGTCAGTCTGACCAGTCTCAAGGTAAAACTTCTTACTCCTCTGGGGCTAAGCAAAGCAAGGTGCTTTCCCCATCCTTGTCTGTAGCTCCTTCCTGGCAGTATCTTGGTCTAGGCCCTATAACCAGAGTTGTTCTTTTTTCAGGGGGTTGGTTAAGGGTTGGGGCACCTGTGCATAGTTCTCTATAAGAAGGCTACACAGCTCCATCAGACTAGAAGGTGCTTTTAGAATCTGGAGTGCTTGAATCTGCCCTGCTTGAGGCAGGATGCCCTCTGGACCTATTTTGAGGCCTAAGTAGTTCACCATCTCAAGCACCACTGATCTTTAATTAGGAATAACTTTGCAGCTGCTTCTTGCAACTTGGATTGCACATACTGTGCTGCTTCCTTATGCTCTGTCCATGTATCAGAGGTAACTAGCATGTCACTGGCATACAATATATGGTAATACCCATATGGTCTGCCTCAGGCATTGGTTTGTGCAGAAAGACATTAAACTCTGCAGGTGAATTAAGGTAACCAAATGAGCACCTGTTCCAGTTATGTTTGCACCTCCCAAAGGCAAAGGTCTGCTTGTGTTGATCTCTGGGAGCTACTTTATAGCCCAGAAACCATTTGAAACATCAAAAGATGTGAAGAACATAGCTTCTGCCAGGTTGGCCAGACTCTGATTGATGCAGGCCATGGGCAGCATGGGGTCATAATGTCATTATACCAGTACAGCACCATATATTGCAAGTGGCATATGTCTTTCTTTAATAGGGGGCTCTTCCCCCCACACCCCCATTGGGGGGGCTGTGCCCCAACCCCCTCAATTAAAATAGCCAACTCGGGGGGTTAACACTTAACATCACATAAAGTGCAAAAAATTAAAAGAATTCCTTGTGTCTTGGACTGAGAATCGAAACCTGGTCCTAAACACACCACCTCCCTCTCCTGCTGCCTGTGGCTCATCCCATTGAAGCAAGGCAGCTGCTCTCAGGCCCCACCTTCCAGCACAGGTCTCATCCCCTACCTGGGAAGATTGAGAGGGTGCACTACCACATATACATCCTTTTGCGATTTTGTACCCTCTTGATCTACCCTACCATGCTGTTCCTGTTGTACAGTTTTAACGTATGCTATTAAGCGTACAAGATACTGACCCAGTAGGGGCCAGGGGCAATCTTGATGAAGGAACCCCTTAGTTCAAGTGCCTATAGTATCTGGTCAACCTCCATGCACTTGAAGGTTTAAGGACAGGCCAAATAGGAGACTTGTAGGTTGTGTTTCGCTCTCTGATTATTTCCCACCCCACAAGGGAGGACTGCTTATAGAAACTCATGAGCAATCAAGGGAGCACAGTATTGGTGCACGTAGACCAGCTTTGAATCAGGATAGATTTTGACCTGCATCTCATGAATTCCTGTTTCATCACAGTCCAGGTCGTCTTTAGAAAACATATTGGAATGTTCCCTAAAAATCTTAACCAATTCTCCCTGCTTTTCAGCTTGGAGTGCTCCAGCAAATCTGGCCTGTAATTCTGCCTGAGTCTGAAACTTAGGATAAGGGTTTGGCCTACCAGTTTCTACCATTTCCTCTATGGTGTCTGGCACAGCTCTGTGGTCTACTGGGGAGACCCCAAAGATCTGTGGTGGATACTGAGGGAACTTTTGTGCTTACCTTCCAACTGACCACTATAATCATAAGCCCCATCAGACTTTGACTGAATCAAAATGATGTGGTTTGGTAAGGCAATAGAAAACCCTGGCTGTCCTGTCACTTTTAGAAAGGTTCCAGATAGTGGAATCACCATGTGAATGGTTGGGGAAATCCAGAAAATGTGTATCTACCACCACTCCTAAATATATCCTAGTCTTCAAGATAGTGAGCCCTATGCTAGAGATATCCAGCAGGATAGGGGAGGTTGCGCCTTTACACATCAGTGGATAATATCCATTTCCATGACTAAGGTTCCATCCCAACCTGAGGAAGGACTTTGTGTGATGAAAGAAGGCCTTGGATCCATGTAGAACATGCCTTCTTTTCACATGGATCCTTAGGAGAAAATCCACAGCATTATCTGGGTTTTTAACAGCTTAGTCACTAACCACCTTGTCTCCTTTCCCAGCAAATCTGACACCCTTTGTGTGCTTATATCATATCTGGTCGTTCATTAACCTATTTTTTCTAGATATTTATGAGCCACAGGGTAGAAGAGAGATGCATAGCTTGCCATCCGTGTTACCTTATCCTGCTTTTTCTTGGTGCAGAGGTCATACTCCAAAAGTGCATCTTGTACTAACCTGTCAAACTGAGCTATACTTTAAAACTTGCACTTTGTTATCCATTGATCTTTGTCTTGTCGACATCCCTCCACAAGTTAGCATGAATACTGTAAGTGTAAGATGTTCTAAGTGGCTAGTGTTGTCCATTTGTGCAGTTGTTGGGGGGGGGTCTGTTAACTTTTGAAGAGAAAGAATAAAATGTCAGCTCTTACCAAGAGTCTGTGTTCAAACTTCAAGGCCGAAACTGGCTACAGTCCCAGAATAGGGGTTGGCACTGATTGCAGTAAGCAACCTTCTTGTTTGAGGAAGACTGAAAAAAAAAACACTTTTAAAATGTATTTTTAACTTTCTTTTTCTCACTTTAAGATATACAGTAGCACAATATTTTGTACCATTTATGGCTCCATATTGGGTGCCAATCATGTGAGTTAAATGACCCGGTTTTAGTTACCACAACCCCAACTCGGTAGCCAAGTGTGTGGGAGGAAACCTGATTTCTTTTATACCACCTAAAGAGCAAACCTTAATCCCAGTTACAGGATCACACAAGAATTCCACAATAAAGGTTCATAGTTAACCTTGTTAGCTCACTCAACAGAAGAGAATATCTGATTAGTCATTTGACATTTTACTTAAACAACATAGACCTGAAAATGAACAAAAAAATACTATATGAGCAATCAGCAGGTGATTATGTAAGTAGAATGATACCCATGTACAGCCTTGATAGTAACAGTCTTTGGTGGAGAGTCTGATGAATTTATCTCTTTGAGCTTGCAGCAGTGTGTAAACAGTTCATAAAACTGTTCTTGAGAATTACAACATCAATCCAAAGTTGGTATGAGGAAATATATTGGTGGTAAGCTGGCCTCTGTAATGGATGAAACTTGGAAACTGGCAAAGTCCAGACAGTAACAGTTTAACATTTCTTAGTAATAGTCACATGAACAACTCTCTGCCACTCTTAGCCTTCTCTCCCCAGGTGACACTTATTACCAGTCCCTTTCACTTGCCAAAGATCAAGATATTACATAGGCTATTACCTTTAGGGGTATTGTTTGGCAAGGGCTCACAGTCTTAAAGCGATTGTGTTACCTGGTTTCAGCTTTGAACTCAGGCATCTTCAGGAAAACATGAGGGAACTCCTCTTCATGGTACTTCAGTGTAGGTGGGTTCTTGGTTTTAGGTATGTGGGAATACGTATGAAGACTGGATGTTTTATTCTTGCTTCCATTAGCTGTGGTTTGGTGTTAGGAGTTATGGTATTCTTAGGTGTTGAAATTACCATTTGATGAGATGGCAGCAAGATTTTTGGAAATGCCACATACCCACTCAAATACCCTGGCCTCCTTTTCAGAAAATGTTTGTATCTTTATGCATTAAAACGCCCATGGAGAAGCATCTTTCCTCCTGTATCAACACACCTAGCGACAACCACATGTACTTTGTTGACATTCCACCAAGAAACATTTGACAAAGATGCTTTTGCCAAAGTCTATACAATGGACTCTGAATTTTGCCCTAGTTTCGTAAAGCTTTCAACACTTTAAATTAGGCAGTTAATGATATACATATAACAAGAGTGTCATACCAATATAATATTAACAGAGCTTTGAAATCACACATTTGTTACAAAATACATCTCAGTTATTTCACAAGGTGCAAATTACACATCATGTAATATAAATAAATGTTTTAACATTTTTACACATTGACTTCATAATATGACCATCTCAGGGTAATTATGCAAAGCATTACTGATGCGCCTGTTTACTCGCAATTCAACCCTGCTTACGAATTTGTTCCTAAACAGTGAACTAAAACTGCAGATTAGGTACCTTTGTAAACACAAACATAACTTACATATAACCAAAAATACTTTTGCTCCTTTAGCATAGATAAGAACTGGGACAATACAAGGCAAAGGAAAAAAGTTGCATCTTATTAATTCACTAAGCAATTTAAATCAAGCCTTAGTTGACATGTATGAAAATGAACAAATCAGGTTTAGAACTGGGACAACTTGCACCCATGGGATCCAGACACCAAGGTGCAGGTACATTCATGGCATGCCTGATGTTAAGGCATGTGTGTTGCACATCTAGTAGTAAGTGGACTCGCTATTGGCAAAGGGAACCCTATAGTTCTTTAATGTGATACTTTGTGTACTGTACTATACTATTTGCCCAGCAAGTAAATACTGATTGGTGTAACATGAATAGCTGTGTTACATGTATTACTGGGCACCCCTCTGATTGCAGGGCTAGGGGCAAGTGTATACTGGGGTATGTGTACTGGGGGAATGAGCACTGGGGGGGAGAAGGTGTGTGTGTGTACAGGGAGAATGTGTACCGGATGATGTGTACCAGGGCAAAATGTATATGGGGGTTACAGGTGCAGTGTTCCAGTGTCTACAGAGAGTATCAGCATAGAGCATCCCACAGCTGCATGTTCTGTGGCAGACATGCCATTTGCCTCCTTACCCTGTATGTCATGGAGGTTCTCCCAACAGCAGAACCCTGCCTATGAAGGTGTGGGTGCATGCTTCACCTATGGCATGGGGTTTCTGAGACTGTGGAGTGGCTGTAGCACCCTGTGAACATGCATACTGCATGCCCCACCCCACTGTCATGCTCTGCAGTCCTGCAGCACAGATACCCCCGTGTACCCCAACATGCCCAGCCTTCAGCCTGCTGTGGATCCACGTTCAATGCAGGTCCATGTTGAAAGCACATGTGACCATGTGCGCACCCACTATGAGGGCCTGTAGGGGCTCCACACCATATGTAAATTGAGACCTAAGTAAAGCTTTTATATAAGATGGTGTAGTTAAGCCTGCCTGTCAATGCAGCAGTAGGGCTTCACTCACAATGCCAGTGACCCAGGTTCAGAAACAAGCCTGGTGTGCTGGAGGGCTGGCTAGGAGGAGAGGGGTGAGCATCTCAGAGGACACTCATCGTCTCTGGGGAGGGAGGGCTTAATGCATCACAGGAGGGGCAGGCCACACATCAAGCGGGGCAGAGAAGGTAGCTGGCTCATACGTGCACATGCCTGTTGAATGATTGTGTGCATACATTCACGACACTGACTCCAGGGGGAGAAATTGAAAAAGAGGTCACAAACCAGCAGGACCACATAATGACACCAACACGCTACAGGCTTCGCACCTGCCAACAAGGTTCTTCCTCCCTGATTGGGAATTCAGTCTCCTCCGGGGTATGACAAACTCTGATGGCCTCACCATGGGATGAATGCCATGGAGGGACAAGTCTTGGAGGTGGCATGGTGATGGGACTGGGAGTGTCGACTGAAGGGGGCACATGCCAGAGTTAGGAAGTTAGGAGCAATAAAGCAGCATTTACTGTATATAACAATAACAAGAATTTATTTAATTATAAGATGGATACTACAGTATGTAATAATGCTTATTATGAAATGGATAGTCAAAATCCTCAGAGTTGATTGGCCGAGACCACTTTTAGCCAAAATGATGCCTCAGTACATCATCCTTGGTAGAAAGAAGTCCTGCCATCAGACTAATTATCGAGGATGAAATCTCTGTGCCCATGTGCTCACAGTTTTCCTACAACTGACATGAATACCCTGACATCATATACAACAGAGGTATAAAACTTCCCCCATATCTGAAAAGCAACCACAAATTAGACAAAAGAGCAATGTAGAAAAGAAAAAAAACATAACATGTGTGGTCGCAGATTCTCTTTACTGTCTATACTTTACCTTAAATTCTATATACTCAATAACCACACCCAATGGTTATTCCAATAAACTCAGTTTATTGTCTGTACACACATGTGTGGGAGCCTCGGCTAAAGGCAAGAGCTCCTCGATTATTGTTCACAGAGGCTTATATACGTTTTTTAGTTTCACAGTCTAACAGTGATCTCATGCTTAACAACAGCTTTCCCTTATCTTTAGCAAAAACCTTAGATTCAGCACTTTCCGTATAAGGAGTTGTTTTTTTTATACTTACTATGTGTCCCCCCTTTATCTTAGTTACAACCAGCTGTATTTCACTTTATTTAATTTTTCAAGGTTTTCTTATCTTAGTCAAACAACCTCCTTTGTTTTAGTTAGCACAGAACTGCACATTCATTATGGCTGTTTTACAAAGCAGATAGTTTTAAAGCATATGAAAGGCAACATGGCTATATGGCTATAACAAACAGATAGTTTTAGAGCATATGAGAGCAACATATCATATGGCTATAATCACATATAACAGTTATAAGCTCTGGTACAATAAGCTTTAGAACATAAAGGTATTATACTTTAGGATATATAAAAATCACCACACTCCCCTTTGATACTCTGTATCAACTAACCACCCCTTTTATTTATATGATTTAAAACTGGTTTTAGCATACAGATAGTTAAGGCATGGAGTTACAGATGGAACACAGTGGTGAGTTTATAAAACATAATACAGAATTGAAGGATGTCAACACCACAATTGAAATGTGTGAGAAAAATGCTAACACGTGACACCACATATAACATAACAATTTTGTTGATGAAAAGAGTTTATGGAATTCACTTTGAGAGTGAATAAGGTAGATGCTACCTTGTGTTGAGGTGTGCACACCCTTGGAGCTTGATTGAAGAATCTATTGATAATGTCTCTTGACAGATAAGTCCTTATAAAACATAACAGTCCATGAAATTAACAGTTCATAAGTTCATATAAGTATCCACAGGTTGATGTAGTTATAGTACAGATGAAATGTCATTTGCAGAATGGTGGTAACCCACAAGGCATATGGGGCAATGCAGACAGTAATTTAAAAACAAAACACCAGCATAGTAGAAAAGTCAGTGTTCATTTTGTGGCTAGCTGCTGGATGGCTGAGTGGTAGACACACTGGCCAGGGGTGCATTGAGTCCTTAATGGGATAGCCACACACACACACACACACACTGGCATGGCATTTGTTTTGTCGTAGTTGATTACACCCCAGCATAAAGATTAACAGTCCATAAAAAGGTAACAATTGACAATAAACCATTAAGAACACAGTCCATATTAGAGCAATAGGGTTGTAGAAAGTACCAGCCATGTCTGGAACAAGCGGCAGTGAAGAAAATGGATGTATTGCTTGAAGGTCAATTGAAGCAGAATCTTCTCGCTGGAGTTAGGGGAGTGCCCCTTCCCAGACTTAACTTCATAGTAAGCAGAAACAATAAGCTTGATTGCAGAGTCTGAACTGACTGGACCTTTTCAGTTGATTTAAAGTTTTACAAATAGGTGTAATTTTGCTGAAAACATTACACTTGCAGAGGTAGTAATAACTGGATTCATGCAATAGTCCTTATAAGAAACTAGTCAGGCACAAAGATGGTGATAACATCAAAACTGTGGCAGTTGTTTTTCTTTTTTTATGGAAAAAGATGAAGGTCTTGGCAACTTAGATGAAAGTATTACTGCTGTTGAACGTGGAGATCTTATGTGTGCCACACCTTGGAAACCTGCAAACTTGCAAAGTGTGTTAGACACTGAGTTAAAAACACATAAATAACAATCTTTTAAACCATTTACTTTTGTTTTGTAAAGAGTGTGTGACAGAGCCTAAATTCTGGCAATTAGAAAGAGAAAAATAAAATGGGACATTAGCCGACATCTGGGGTGCAGGCCAAGGTTCAGTTATACCATTTGACTATCTGTAAATTATGACAATGTTATGGTTACCTCCTGCTTTTAAATCACAGAAGCAGTTATGACAGTGATGAACATTATTTCCTGTCTGTTGCAAGCAGGCCTGAGTTATAAAATCTTGTAATGTTACAATACATAGATACATAAACAGTGTCGGCAGATAAGGGCCTATGGCCCACTCAGTCTACCCATTTGAGCTTGTAAGTTTAGTTTGTTTTCTACAAGTCTGTTTTCCTTACCCTGACCTCTAGAATTCTTTTATGTCTATTTCATGCATTCTTAAATCCCGTGATTGTTTTAGCCCCCACCACTTCCTCTGGCAGGGTGTTCCACTTGTCCACCACCCGTTCTGTGAAGAAATTCTTTCTCATGTTTTCTCTGAATCGTCCTCCCTCCAACTTTATTTCATGCCCTCTAGTCCTGGAACATTTTTTTCGCTTAAAAATAGTGTTTTTCTGCACTCTGTTTCTCCCTGTAAGATACTTGTATGTCTCTTATGATATTTTCTCTCCTCCTCTCTCTCCTCCAGGGAGTACATGTTTAGTTTCTTTAACTTGTCTTTATAGGACTTGTGATGCATTTCATTTCTGCACCATTTTCACCCTTTGTACTCCTTTAGACCCATTACCCCCTCTTTCTCAGTAAAGACTGAGCAGAAACACCTGTTCAACACGTCAGCTCCACTGTTGTCATCCTCCAGCGACACCCATTCTCCCCTTCAGTCTCACTGTCCCTTTTCTTTGTCTTTTTTTTTTTTTTTTTGCTACCTCTTTGGAAAACCATAATGGTCTCTTTCTTTTCTCTTGCTAACCTGCTTAATGCAGTTACACGCTTTAAACATATTGTTCATAACAATATGCCTTTTATACAATGCAATCAGTGGGACAAATACATATGTGGTTGGTCTATGCCAATTTAATAACAGTGCCTATTGCACCTGTGACACGTGAAAAGGTCTACTTCTTTTTTTTTTTTTACCCTGTATAGTGACATACTTTAAAGTACTGAGTGAGATAAGGCTTGAAGCATAGCTTTGGAGTACAATGTAAATTGTGCATATTATAATTGTTAAAATTTAAAATGACAAAACCTGCATAGAGTGCACTTATTTTTTAGGGTACCTGTGAGTAATAAGACAAACGGAGCATTAATTTTACTTTTGGTTTTGCTTTGGAACATATTGTAGGGGTGGGTCAGCAATGCTGGTCCCAGTATTTAGGTTTGTTATGAGCATTAAAACATTATACATGTGGAGCATTTTTTGAACACACACATGATACAGTGTAGCAAGATGTATATCAAAACATTATAACATAAACATGAAACATAAACATGTTTGTAATAGAACAATTTCAGTATTGAGCATAATGCATAATGCATAAAATACATTTTAAACAACACATATAGACTGTAAACTTAGCTTAAAATCCAGAAATGTTAGAGTACTGTGAATTTACTGGTTGAAAAAAAAAATGCATTCATTGCTGTAAGGCAATGACAAAAGTTGCTTTGCATTTGTTTTAACAGGATAAGAATGCTGAAAAGACAATCAAAAGAATGAATATGTGTGGACATACATACACAACTCTACTCTCCAGCGTAACTGATTATTTGCTGAGGGCAGAAACCCTTGTACCAATAATAGGTGTGAGATTTAACTGTTTGCACTAGAAAACAGAAGGGCTTGGGCTGGTTTATGCTGTTAAAATACCTTGGGTCTTTTTTAAAACCTGTAAATAAGAAACAATTATTGGCAAATACATATTTTCCTTATTTACCCCTCTAGGGGAACAGTGATGTACCTTGCAACCTTTGTGGGTATTACACTGGAAGGGATAGAGGAAGGGTAGCTTACCCCCTTCCCCCAAGCTCCTACTGGTGAAAGAGACAGCTCGAATACTGTAGTAATAAAAAGGTTAGCTGTGGATGGTGACATGATTCCCACCTACTACACTTTAAATTATAACAAGATAATATTACAATTAGTTTAGTAGGTTTTATACCTTACTATAAAGATGGGGAACTTCTTTTTCTCTAGAAGAAAGAGAAGAAACACAGACAAACAACAAAAACAAACACACACCAGTTTAAAAATAAAACAAGATTATTTTCATAAGATAAAAGAAGCCAAGCGTCCCTGGGTTCCCTTATCCTAAGCATGACAAAATGTCAGCTGAGTTTATAAAAAATCCAGATTGATGGTAATACCGTACGTACGTATCTTTTAGAATGCATTTCAAAAAGACAAAAAAAAAAATGATTACACATGGTCACACATAAAAACCAAAACCATTGTTTTTAACTGTAGATGGTAGACTCTCAAAACAGCTGTAATAGTCTTTTTTCCGAAAGCGTATTATATATATATAATAAAATATGGGGAGATGATGAATAATTCTCCCTTCCAGCTGAGTATTGCCTGTGTTGGCTGCAAGTCAGAAGCCATGAGAGGAGAAGAAGTTTGTTCCTCTTTACTTAGAATACTAGTTTTGCAATAAAGTCAAATTACATGGTTCACTCTTGGTGTGCTTTCATGAAAACATACATTTTGTGTGAAAAGTTGTGCTTTAGGCATGGAATACACATCAAGTTTGAACTGGTAGTAATATAAACGTTGAAACACAAGAAGGTCAAATAACATGCAAAAGGTCACAGTGTGCATGCAAGGGTTGTTCAAACCCAGTTATTTTTGTAGTGTCCTTGAACACTACTGATATTAAATATTTTTACAATAAAACTGCTGGCCAAGACAGTACACACACATACACATACACAAAAAGAAATACTTAACACAAAATAAGACTGACATTGTTTCACACCAATTTGCTGAGGTAATGCCCATAGCTTTATTAGAAAACTGTACGTGTTTTTAGATATATGTGCTACTCCCTGTCTTGTAACACTGACAATTTTAAACCAACACATTTCTACATATCGCCATGCCAAATCTTTCCAGAACAAAACACTTTTAAACACATTTTAATAACTCCTTTCAACACCTTTAAAACACAGCACAACATACTATCTGTAAGTGAACACATCTAGTATAACATGGTTACACCTTCTGGCGCATAGCCAAAATATGGCACTCTGCCATTTTGCAAAAAGTTTCTGGTTTTAACTTAGAAATTATGATAAAGCCATTTATAGCTGTTAACACATTACATTTTTACCTAGCAGTGGCTTGGCACGCTGCTTGCAAACTACAACTCTTTCTGCACATTACAAGTTATGACGTCATATCTCTTTACCTTCAACACCACCTGCTTTAACCAGCAACTACATACAAAAGTTCTTTAATGACCCTGTCTAGGCAGCACAAATGTTTCATTAAAAATAAAGCCAATTAAAACAGTCAGCTATGAGGCAAGAAGCTTCTTTTCATTTTTTTTTACTGTAACATGTTTTGCACTGAAGGCAGTCAATCCTATCTCGCAACCTTGACAACAGAACATAATTACAGAACACAGATATAAGCTACAAAATATGTACAAGAAAGACTGAGCATTACCTTGTTTAGTATCGTATTACAGAAATAAAACAGACAGACATAAAACAACTTTGAATAAAAAATTCAGACTTACCCGATGCCAAGGTATTTTTTTTTTTCTTCTTTTCAGATACACAAGTCTGAGTAAGAAAACTGACTGCAGGACCTTCATGATAATTTCCAAACACTGCAGCTATTAACTCTTTCAAATGTTTTCTTTTGGCCATTTTAGTAACCTGCCAAACCAAGTCTTTTTCCAGAGCTCTGAGTTGCAGTTTAAAAACAAAACAAAAAAAAAAATCTCTTAACAGTACTAGTTTGAGATCCATCTGGTAGAGGTCCCCATATTTCCCATTTGGTCCCGTTTACTGGCCTATCTCTTTATGCGAAGTGCCCACCTAACACTTCTCTTATTTGGGCGTCCCTGGCGTCAAGTGCCAACTCTAGCACTTTCGGTGCCACCCTAGCACCTAAGACAGTAAATGATGGCTGTCACCAATCCTAGGCCACACAAGTGATGGGACTAAAACACAGGGCACCCTTCCCTGTGCCGGGACTAGGTAGTCCGGATCACGGCAAGAACACGGAGAGGCGGTTATCCTGCCGACTACGCCAAAAACTGTGGTTTGTAGATTCTCTTTACTGTCTATACTTTACCTTAAATTCTATATACCAATAACCACATCTAATGGTTATTCCAATAAACTCAGTTTATTGTCTGTACACACACTGTGTGGAGCCTCGGCTAAAGGCAAGAGCTCCTCGATTATTGTTCACAGAGGCTTATATACGCTTTTTAGTTTCACAGTCTAACAGTGATCTCATGCTTAACAACAGCTTTCCTTATCTTTAGCAAAACCTTAGATTCAGCACTTTCCGTATAAGGAGTTGTTTTTTTATACTTACTATGTGTCCCCCTTTATCTTAGTTACAACCAGCTGTATTTCACTTTATTTAATTTTTCAGGTTTTCTTATCTTAGTCAAACAACCTCCTTTGTTTTAGTTAGCACAGAACTGCACATTCATTATGGCTGTTTTACAAAGCAGATAGTTTTAAAGCATATGAAAGGCAACATGGCTATATGGCTATAACAAAACAGATAGTTTTAGAGCATATGAGAAGCAACATATCTATATGGCTATAATCACATATAACAGTTATAAGCTCTGGTACAATAAGCTTTAGAACATAAAGGTATTATACTTTAGGATATATAAAAATTCCACCACACATGGACACTTATAACTCAATCAAGCACAAAACCAGAACTATTTAAATGCAGAAAAAAATTATCTGAAGGCAAAGTCCTCCCTCGCCACACACATCTACATTAAGGAACTGCTGACACTGAAGCAAACATACACACAAATATCATACAGCAATACAAAACCCTCTGTAAAAACAATATTACAGGTTACTTATGTAGCCAGTGCAATAATTCAGTGTGTACAGTATATCTGATTTGTACCTCTCTAAGAACTTCTGTGACATAAAGCATTTTGTGCACGGCACCACTGACAATCTACAGCCCTCTTTTAAACAGAACAAACTGATATCAGCTGCTCACAGTGGAATGATGGCTTTACAGTTCAAAATATACATTTGTTATGTAGAGATGATCTGTCGGAAAGTAAGCTGTAATCTGATTGACCGTTAATGAAAAACATTGCCTTTCTAGCAGGGTGATCATTTACATGACTGTGATCATATCCTCCTAAAGTGCAAATACATGCAGTCACGTTGCAGTTATGGACAAAACTCCTGACCATTTTCGACCTGATCAACACTGCATGGTAAGCTGAAACTCCCAGTCACAAAAAAAGTGATCGGTGCTGCTTAGTTGTGGAAGCAGAAAGGAAAAAAAAACACACACAAACAGGAAAACTTTGTATCTCAAGCTATGTAAATGACTGTCAACATATCCAGATAGAACCTTCCCAATCCCTCCAAGAAAACACGCTTAACCACATCTTGATTTTTTGGCAGAAAGGACAAACTTTACTTCGACATGATTGTCAACAAGCAACAATACATCATAACAATTTAATACAGAGTAAAACATGTCACACAAATAAACACATAAAACATGGTCACTAGAGTATTCCCAAGGGGCAGCAGATGCATTCAGCTACAAATCCCACAGATTTCACAATCACAAGCCAGCACTGGGCCAAAGGAATCCTCGCAGAGCCCTCACTGGGCCGGCCAGTTCCAATGACAAGGAGGTCTGATGGACCAGGGAACCTGCTAGGCCACAGCCGAGCAGTTATACCCTCACTGGGCCCCAACTGCCCAATCTTCATCCCCCGTTGTCCCAGGCTTCATCAAATACTGTGCCACTTCACCTTCATAAGTGTGTCCTTACCAGGCTACCCCGTTACTTGACCAATAGGGATATATAAGCACCATATTGCTGAAACATCAGCCACTAGATCCGTAAATCCATTTAAGAATCTCCCCAACAATGCCCCAGGAGAATACCTATAACCATGCCTCCAAAACATTCTGTAGACTGAAATTAAACATTGCCTGACCAATTTTTGACAGATGCATCCTGTCTAAACTGAAAAACCCCCGACATCCTGGAGAAATATCCTGATGACATATGACCCGGATCCCCCGAGGAATGCAGAAGCGTGACACCTCTTGGTTCACCTCCCTGTGAACCTTCCACAGTGGCCTGGCCATCTCCCCCACTCTCCACTTCTGTCTCTGCACAATCTTAGACCAGGCCAACTTGGTGTCTGGCATATGTCTGCTAATCCAGCTAAGATCGAGCATCATAGCCTGCATTATATCTGTTGAAGACCAACACTCCAAGTCATTACTCCCCAAATGGACTACCAGCCCGTGAGAGGGAGAGGTGACTAAACCCAGGTTCCTCAGGGTCTGTATCAAATCCACCCACTTCATCCCACCAATTCCACACCACTGTACTCTTGCTCTTTCTATTGGGTTAACCAGCTGATCTCCTTGACCCTGATGAGTAGCCCAATCACATGCTCTCATAACAAAGGATTGGCTGATCACATAAAAGGTTTTAATTTCGGGGTGTGCACCTGCAAGATAAATCAGAAAATATTGATTGACTCCTCCCCAACATGCCTCGACCTCCACTTCGGCAGGCCTCACTTATCCTCAGTAGGCCTTAGACTTCCATCCACCAGTAGCCTGAATCTCCCCTTCTTGGCAACCGAGCCTTACTGCCTTGGTGGCCACCCTGATCCTGAATAAATGTGTGTTAAAATGCCTAGGGTCCCAGCCTGCCATGATAATACCCTTCCGCAGGATCACAACAAACTGATACCTTGTCAGTGGCCTCTTATTAGTGTGTGTAAAAAATGTGCCTTGTCTTAGTTTTCTCTGCTTCATGTATCTCTCAATCTGAGTCCAGGGACACAGCACTTGCTCCTGAGCCTCACAGAACCTGATGACCTTGGGTTGACCAAGCTGCAACATCTTGGACTGGTGTAGTGTAATCTCCAAAAGCTCCCCATTTACCAGGACATCCTCCCTCTGTATGTTATGCCCCACCAGCATAGAGGGGGCCTCAACCAATTCTGACACCCTGAATGCCATGAAAAAGGTAAGCGAACAGACCCTTAAACGAAACTGCCTCAACGTCCGATGTGCAGACCCAGGACAGGTTGACCAAAATCTCCTGTAAGAGGATGCTGTTTACTGGTTGCTTATTGTCCCTTCTGACCCCCCTCATTCTGTGCCACCCTTCCATCGTCTTCCATATAAGGAAGGAAACCGTAACGTCCTGCAGTCCGTGCATCTTCGCCATGAAGGCGATGCTGGACATATGACTGCAAATGTATGCAGGGGTCTTGCCCTGCCCAATCAGGTAGTGCACGAATTGCTGAATAAGATGTGGGTGCTACATCAGCTCATAGTTTCTGCTGTTGTCTCCACAGAATTCCCAAAATGATTTCACATGTGCCCTATACTTACGCCATGTTCTTGGAGTCAGAGTGTCTTGTACCAGTTTGGCTGTTCTTGGATAGCAGCTTGCCATAGGAATGCTGGTACTTGAACAGGGTGTTCCTCCGCTGCCGGTGCCAACTGTTGAAAGAGGTCGAACTGCAATCGTGAGAGGGCATCCACGATTACATTTCACGATTACATTCAAAGCCCCAGGGATGTGCACAGCCTTGAAGATAACATTGATTTGTAGGCATCACAGCACAAAAACCCTCAACAACCTCATCAGTTCCTTGGAATTAGAGGACTGTGAGTTCAAAATGGCCACCACTCCCATGTTGAAAAAGGACCTTACTGTTTGTGAGCCGCTCCCCCCTCACAAACGTCACTGCCAAAATGGGGTCGCTACCAGAATGGGGAAAAATTCTAACAGGGTCACATTTTTTGAGAGTCCCGCTTTTTCCCAGCTCTCATCCCAAGGACCTGCAAACCATGAACCCCAGAAGTATACCCCAAAGCCTGTGCCCCCTACAGCATCCATAACAATCTGGGAATGCAGCCTAAACAATGCGCCGGCTTGCCATATGGATACTCTGTTGAAATGCCGAAGGAAGCTGTCCCACACTGCCAGATCCACTTTTATGTCTGTAGTTACCCTAATGTGATGATGGGGTTGTAATGAACTCCTAGTTGCCAATGCCAACCATTTAGAAAATGGCCTGCCAGGTGACAGTGCCTTACAAGAAAAATCAATGACTGCAGGTTCTTCAGTGTAACTTTTTTTGCGGCACTGACCTTGGCCACCAGCTGTCCCAATGGCTCCACTTTGCTGGCTGGCAGCCGAGACACCCTGTTTATAGTGTCCAGCTCAATACTGAGGTATGTCATCCTATTTACCGGCCCCTTGGTTTTTTCATGTGCCAGCAGCATGTCAAACCAGTCCATCAAATGTGGGAAGGAAGTGAGTGCCTTTTTGTATTCAGTCATGCCAGCGGCCCCAATGAACAGAAAGTTGTCCAAGTAATGTGTTATCCTGCATATGCCACCATATTATATGGTGACCCATTCCAAGAAACGGCTGAAAGTCTCAAAGGCTGCACAAGAGATGGAGCAGCCCATGGGCATGGACATGAACATTTCGTAGTATAATTTTCCATCTAAGGAAAAACCCAGCTGGTCAAAATGCCGCAGGTTGACCTGCAGTAAGTGAAAAGCAGACTTTATATCACTTATCGCCAACTGTGCACTCTTGCCTGCTTTCTGAATGAGCTTGACCTCTGTATCAGAAGACACATAGCACACTGCACTGTCTTTGGGACTAATGAAATTGTTCATTGATCCCCCTTTAGAATAAGACAGGTGATGAATCAACCTGAATGCCCCTGGTGTCTTCTTGGGGGCAACCCCCAGGGATGATATTGTTAGGGGGCTCAGTGGCGGATCATCAAAAGGTCCTGCAAACCTCCCAGGGTCCACCCCTTTGCGTATCTTCTCCGCCACCATGTGCTGCAGTGCCTGCACTGATTTTATTTTATGCGCTGTGGTGGAGACGCATGGGCCCTGGTATAGAATGCAAAATGCATTGGAGAAACCATCCAATAAGTAGCATGCATTCTTTCTGCAAGGGTAGTGGTCAAGCCAGCCAGAAATGTGGTCAATTCTTATGGGGGACCACGCCAGTTTTTTTGGCATGCTTGTCCCCTTGCTTGTTATTGGCCTGCTGACCTATGCGTTTTCAGGGACCCACACCTCCATGGCAGGTGCTTGCCTTGTGCTTACCACCACAACTGCTGCACTCACGCCAGAACTTGCAGTATTCCTGAAAAGATTTCCAAGTGTTATGCTGCCTGCATGTGCTCACCCCTTTTTGTCCTGAACAGTGGGTCCTGTTCACCATGTGCCAACTTGTGGTGTAGGCTATGTTCGCCAGCTTTGTCCAGGTCATGTACCAGCATCATAGGTCATGATCAATTTTGTCCCAATGCATCTCCTGTGATCATGTGAGATGCAGCTGGAAGAGCTCGTCATACTGCAAACAAGTGTTCCCCTCATATGCAAGGTGTGCTGTCTTGATATTATCCCTGTACTTAAGCAGCTGCCCAATTTTTTGTGAGAACTTCCCACAATATATGGAAATAAAAATATCGAAAGCCATCGCCCAGTTCTTGAACATGTGGGGCACCTTGGGCCTAGGCAGCTTCTCCTGCTTCAACTTGTCTTTGTCCATCACATTGGGTAGCTCCCAATGCAGCAACTCAAACAGTTCTATGTATTCTCCCTTCCAAATTTTGTCCCTGACCACAGCTGTTAAATGGGTGTCCATGGGGTCATCCACTCCCACGTATGCGCAGTGGTTTTGCTGGGTTGATGAAGGGGCATGGTAGGAGTCACTGTCTCTTGCACTATCGATGGAACTGCCATGGGTCATGCTGGTTGCTGCAGTGCTGCTTCATTCACCATTGGGCTCATGCCACCTTGTTGCGCCCCTTAAACCTGCCTCACCGTTTGTTCCACTTGCGGTTGTACATGACCACCGCCTTGCTGGGCACTGCTGCCGCTCCCTCTTGAGCGTGCCAGAGGTGGGTCCATAGAAACTGCCGACGCCTCTTGCTGTGATTCACAATCCCCTCCCAGCCCTTGGACTACTGCCCGCACCATTGGTGGGGAAGTCCCTTGTGATGCCACAACATGATTTCCCACATTTCCACCCCTGAAAAATGGCTGATCTCCCCATGGGGCTCAAGGTCAAGGCTGGAAACCTGGGGGATGGTGAACAAGCCCCCCACCACTCTAGTTCCTGGCATAGATTGACATGCCCCTAAGGTAGCCATGCCAGGCATGCATGGGGAGAATCAAGGGATAGGCATTGGCCACCAGCCATGCTGTGCACCAGCCATGGGCTCCTGAACCACAGCTGGGACACTCAGCACTGGGTCCCTTGGCCCCCCTGCCACCGCATTAGCGGACTTTGCTTTTCCCTTGCCAGCACCACTGACCCTACTGAGCACTTTTGCATTTAGGTGCTGCCCCATCCCTACAGGCCGTACCACCAGTAGCCTGCAACTCACCCTCTGCCCTCATGTGCTGCAGTGATGAGATTGGTCCTTCCTATGGGTCTTCATCTTCCTCCAGGTCACCTTCTGGCTCCCTAATGATCACCCCATCCTCTTCCACTGCTGCTGCCTCCATCAGTGCCTCTGGTTGCCTCCCTAATGCCACCTTCAGCTGCCCCCTCTAGTCTCCATGATCTCCATCATCTTCGCTGATGGCCTCCTTGATCTCTAGAGAGCTATGGCAGTTGTGAGCCCCCCCCAGCTAAGGCTTCAGAGCTTCCTGCATTGTGACTTGAAGCCAGCTGGGGCCTCCTAGCTCAGTTAGCCACTGGAGAGTCTCCATAAATTCCTGTGAGGGTGGGTCAATCAAGCCTGGGTCCATGGAAGCCTGCACCTCCTTGAACCCTTGACTTGCTGGCCTTCTGGTGTTCATGTTGCTAAACTTTGCTGAAAGATAGAACATTAGTAGCCTGTGAAAAGAGCAGAAAAACTTCAATGTTAATATTTGTGTAGCAGAAAGAGGAAGTTGAGTGTTGGGGAGGGGCGCCCACTTATTATGCGCTGTGGGCATAACCCATGTCTGGTTGTGCTGGCAATTCCCCCGAGGCCCCCCAGATGCAAGTCCCCTCCATTATCCTTGTGCAGAGTGTGCGCTACGCAGGGGGTCTCCTAGGAGTACCCCCCCTTTCTGTTGTTTTTTTTTTGTGAGTGCCCACCTGGCGCACCTCTGATCTGTCTTTTTTATGCCTATACTTTTTAATTTTGTGCCTGGCATTGATTTGTTTGTCTTTTAAAACTCTTTAAAGGAAAATGTTACCTTCTTGTTTTTTTGGGTTGGTGGGGCTATGAAGCACAGCCTCCAAGGAGGAAAGGGGATAACATCCCTCTGACTGCAGTAGCCTGCACAGATTTTCAGTCAAAACCCTTATTGCACTGTCTATGTTTGTTTGCCTTTCCTTACTCTCTGTTTTTTTTTTTTAATGGTCCGCTCAACTGCTCATGCCGCTCCTCACTCTCAAGCAATGATAGGGAGAGTGAGCGATTGCAAGAAGGACAATGCGGGATGTTCTCCCCACTGCCCCCTCACCTCCTGAATAGTGCAGTACAAAATTCGGGCCTATTTGAATTGTACTGAGAGGCACAGCCAAGATGGCCGCCAAAGTATCGCGATATCTCCCGTGAGGCTTGGAGGCCTCTATCCATTAACTTAGGGCTGAAGATGCACCCCAGGTGAGATGGTCAACCAAGTTTTGTGAGAGGATGTCAAGAGTGAAAGCCCTTGATTCCCAGTACTGCCACAACCTCCGCTGCCCTCTGGCGAGGCTGTGAGACTGCTCCACACCCAGACGTAGTCCCAGGAAACAAAGGGACTAGAAGAAAGGTATTGCCCAACCAACGCCTGTGGGTGGAGTCATAGGAACAGTCAAACAAGTTCTAGTCATACTGTATGTTGCTCCAGATGACCAACCTGTGCTTCCACAACTTGACTCCCAGAAAGAGCAGCCCGAAGCCGTCCGAGGAAACATGCCAGTCTGCCATGCCCCCGTGCATGACCCCTGGTATTTCTCAAGTATTCTTCTCCCACCAGGACAGTCCACAGAAACTCCCCAGCCACGAAGGCAAAACTCCCAGGCAACCGCATGCATGGAACACCCAGGGAAGCTGCCGACAACCCACAAAAGGTAAGTTCATTTGAATGGGTTTTGCACTGGGAGGGATGGGGGCTGTAATGCAACTAAAATTGCTGGCATGACCTTCATTGCCCCAATAACACTGGACTGCCATTGGGGTGCAGTATCCTCATGGGGAATCCCCAGACCTCCGTACAGCAAACGTGCACCTTGCTTGACTGATGGGCATAACCTGACAAGGGAAACTGCTTGAACATTTATTTTTATGTTGTTTTTTTTTCAGGTCATTGCATGCTCAGTGCTCCCCAAATAGTTCTGGAGATCACTGCTCCCCCAGCCACAGACACTTACTAAAATCCCCTCCCCCAACCCCAGCCTAGCTGGCCAGCATACAAAAGCCCGGAGGCCTACCTGGAGGGATCCTGTCTTCCAGGGACTTGTTGACTTGTTTGGTCTCTGGTGGTCTGGTCAGAAAGAGGAAGATCCGATACTGACTGGCCCACTAGTAACCAGGCCTTTACCCCTCCCTGCTCCAGGCTACTCCTAGCTCACTACAGCTCAGGGAAAGGCCATTGGTCACTATCTTCCTGGTCACTTGACCTGTGAAGGTACTGACCCAGGATTGGTTCCTGGTAACTTGGCAAGTGACCTTCCAGGAAGTCTGGGATGGAGCAGTTCCCTGAGGCTCTATGTGAATCCTGACTGTCTTCTGTAAGGGGGAATGGCAGTTGACAGGGATGCTTGACTTTCAAGAGCGTGAACGCAAGGTACAGGAGGCAGGCTATGAAAAACTACAGTACAGGGAATGAGTTCTTGGCTCAGGTGAGCTCAGATCTCCCCTGTAATTCCAATAGTGAATTACTAAACAAATAAAGCCTTACTGGCTCCTGTTCTGTAACCTATGTGAGGTTGTCCTGTTTTGCAACTGATTGATTGATTGATGGTTGTAATTGATTTTTAATGCTATCCCTGTGTGGGATGATACTGTACTTTGCTTCATGAAAATAAATAAAGTAAATAAAATGTATGTTTGCTTGATTTTAATTACTAAGCCCTCTCACCTCTTTTCTTCAATAGCACTTAGGCCTCCCCTTGCAATCCTCTTCCCCAAATTCTCTTAGAACCCCTAACATTGCCCTGCCACAATCCTACAAATTAACCTCCCAGTGACACAGTTTCCCTCCACATCTTCTTTGCACAAGCCATCCTACAAGCCTCCCTCCTGAACAGCTGCCGCAGCCTTAGAATCCATAGACATCTGCAGTATAAGGGTAAGAGTAGGGCAAGGACAGCAAGAAAAGATACAACTGGCACTGACCACTGTTAAACAGTGAAAATCATATCATATAAACAAACAAAAATGAAGAGAAGGAAACTGAGGACTAGATATATTGTCTCACAACCCAAGAAATGTAAGGACTACAGAACAAGTCAGAGATCTGTACCATGAAATTCATTACATCTATTACAGTATTGAATATTATCTGATGAGTTCTTCAGCTCTGGACTGATCAGGTATCTTGTTGTATGAAGCAGGCATACTTTTTAAAAGTAGTGCAGTACAAACTTTCCTTAACTAACCCCTACAGCAGAAGACAAGCTATGTGCTGTGGCAGCATTGTACACTGTCATATTTCTGTATGGGATTGTATCAGGGACACAGTAATTCAGCGCAGCTTGACTGCAACTTGTAGAAGCTGGATGGAAGTCATGGGAAGGAATCAGAAAGGAAGCCAATCCAAATAGGTGTGCAGTTAGTTGCTGCATCATTAGTCAGACCAGCATTACCTCCCTAAATCAATCAACACAATCTCTGAGCTGAGCTCCCTGTTCTTTGCAGAGACAAATTACCTTGCAGCTGTGACAGCACATCAGTTTAGGAGGCAGACAAGTAGGCAAATGAGGTAGGGAGACACACTGGATCTGCACCTGCACCAGAGCACACTAGAACTGGGGCATAATAACTAGGAATCTTGGAAGTAGTTACAGTATATGCAGTATCAGCAGTTAAATGTTAAAGTGCAAAATGGCAAAGCAGTTTAGGCACTGAAATGCCTTGTAGTAGCTAAACAAGCAGTCCACACACTTGGTTTTGTCCACAGCCCTTCTGGGAGTCTATGATATGGGACTTCTACTTAACTACTTTAAGTTTCTGTTTAAACAGCTATACCATTCATCTTCTGCACTTTGTAAGTATAGTGAGACTTGATGTAATAAAGGTTCTGATATGATAGGATTTAACTACTCCCAATTTGCCTGCTGGACGTGGATTGCATCTTACAGTCTAAGTACCATTTGATTAGGCCTTAAGTTAGAGAAGCTGCCTGTGATTCGATCAGTGACTGTACTTCACTTTTGCAGTCTGATGTTGTACAGTATGTGGCATGGTGGCCAGGCCCAGTAAGTGATTGGGGTAGGTGGCAAGGAAGCAATTTTTTTTAAGTTTTATTTTAGGCATTTAAAATCAAGTTAACATTGATTTTGTCTCAGTCAAAATGTAAACTTGCAGCTACATAGAAAAAAAGTCAGGAGGACAGGACTCATGGGCATGGCCATACATGTATTTCAGATTTATTTTCCTTTGGCTTTTTGGACTGTCTGTGTCACCTCAAACCATGATTAGCTTTGATCACTCATAGCAGCCTGCCAGTATGCTCCATTGCCTTCCAGTTCAGCAAATCCTTTCACAAACTTTTGCCACAGATTATGTCTTACAATATATGCTGTTAAATTATCTGGCATTACGTAAGAGGAATTTGGAGGTGATGGTACACTCTGGAGACTGGAGGTGCAGTAGAGTAAGTCAGCTAGCCTGCTGAACTCAAAAATGGAAGGAACTCTGCACTTGTGGAGTCAGGAAATATGGTACAGGCACAAAGTTAATCTGAAATAAATTTATTTAAGGCAACATTTGGAAGCGCAGCCAGACAAAAACCCTCAGCTTTGAGCCCCTCCATTATTAAGTAAGAAGAGGTACCTGCTATAAGGTTGGCAATTGCACATTACTTTGTTGTTAGGTGATGTATGTGGCATGGAGGTTGGGTCATGAGGTAGGGTTGGGGCAGTGGCAAGGAAGCAGCTAGCCCAAAAACTTAGAGGAATTCTTACTTCTACCAACTAACACAAACAACTTTAACCAAAACTGTACTGTAAACCATGCTGATAATAAGGCTACTCCCAATGCCTCAGCACAGCAGTTTACATTATTGGTCAGGAGTCAGCTTAGTTCAGTGAAATAGGACTGATAATTATTCAGTTTTATTTTTATTTATGCTACTTAGTTCACTTCACTGATATGCATGAAGTGAGGCTGTGCCCTGATGGAGCAAGAGTCTTTCCATAAAGCTTTTTGGCACATGATCACCACCATGCTCCTGTCATCAGGTCAGCCACCAGTCCCCAGACCCATCTGCCACTACCCCCCACCCCCATTGAGTCCAGCAGGTATCCATGAGGATCAGGAACCAAGGACTGGGGAGACCATCATTAATGGCAGTTGTGACACATAGGTTTTTCTTCCCTCTGTTTCCTTGGTCACTTCCACCATCCCATGATGGTGAGCCATGCCTCTGTCAGCATTGGCAAAGACAGAGTGCTGGGCTGATACCACCCTCACAAAGGAACAGACTCCCCAGCTCACAGAAGCCAGGGGCAACTGCTATGCCCAAACCTGGCCAACACCTTCTCTTCCTGCCATGTGCTCCCCTTGAGAGCACTCCACCACCTGGCTGCCAGATCATGGTAACCCCCAGCTTGCTACTGAACCCAGATCAGCAGCATGGAGGTGCAAAGTGATTCCACTGAGCTGTCAGTCAGCCCCTGGAGTAGGAGTCTGTGGGTGAAATCTGTTTTGTAATGATCTTCCTATTGCTTCTTTGACTTCCAGAAGCTCATCTCCATATCTACAAGGCTGCTAACACCAGGACACTGATTCTGATGCCAAAAATAAATAAAAGAGAGTGGTCACAAATCAGAGGCCAGCTCTTGAACTGTCTGCCGCCTGAATTTACCAATAGCAGCCACTATACTTTTAACAACTGCTACATATGTTCACACTGAGGTGAGTGAACAATGAGTCAGATTACAATTTGCGCATACAGCTTTAGTCTCTTTGTTTTCCCACTACACTGCTACACAATTCTGGGCCCTAATTGGATATATATTGAATCTGTGTGCTCTAGACAGGGGCCCAGCCTCCACACAGACACTGTTACTGCCTGCTATTTTTCTAAATGCTATTGCCCAGCCCTGCTTGCATGCTGTGAGAGCCAAATGAAGTAAGAGACGCAAGAGATTGTTTAATTCTCGGTGGCTCCAAAACTGTTTTTTTGCTTTCCAATGCTACTGCCCCCACATACCAGAATGCATCATACATCAACGTAAGCACCATGTATGTGTGGGGGGGAGGGGGCTGCAAATCTTTGGGTATCCAGCCTGGCTCTTGAGATAACCTGTCAAAACATAAGCAATTATTAGTAGTACTGTTGCTCTGATGGTTTTGTGATAGCCTATAATAAAAAAAAGTTTCATCATTAAAACATTTGCCCAGTGAGAGGGTCTATTTTCCAATAGTCTCCTGGCTAAGAATAGACTGAGTCATCACTTGCTAATTGATTAATTTCCTATTTTTTCCAAACATTATGTCTAGTCATCATTGAGGGCATCATATCAGCAGTGTCACAAGATCTAATGACATTTGGAAACCCAACTGAGTATCACTATACAGGACAATAGGTCATGAACTCTATTGCACTTCTGCTAAACACATCTGCCAGTTGAATGACTGGAGTGTGTGACTAGCACATGTGTGGGATGAATGCAATGCAGTACTGTGACCTTGAAACCCATTCATTAGAATAAACATACAGTAGTTATAATGTTGAGTATCCTTTCTGTATTTTCTGTAATGAATAGTACTGCTAATATATTTGCCCTTTTCAACATTGTATGTGTCCTTGTCTTTTGGGTCAGGACACAACTGCTATCAAAGTCACTTGCAGCAATATGGTAAAGAAGACCACAACATCAGCTTTTGTTGCCTAACTATAGAATCAGGCTCCATGATTGAAAAAGTGACTCATGTGACAGTGGCTGCATTAATTGCATTAGCAGAATCACATCTCAATCAATCAATCAATCAATCAAAATTTTATGTATAGTAAGTACCTTTCTGCAACCAAGGCACTTGTACATAAAATGGACATCATAAAACATTATAAAAATAACAACATCATTAATCGATAAAACCCAACAGTTTAAATGATATAAATTACAGAGGCAGCCTAAAAGCTACTATAAGCCAGGCTAAATAAGTGTGTTTACAATGCAATTTTAAAACTCTGGACAGTCAGGCAGTATTGCACCCTGCAGAGTAGAAACTGGAGTAAGGTGGTGATTCTAATTGTATTCAAAAGGTTGACCAGAAAGGTACTCCTGCCCACACAGCCCATTTCCAGGTGCATCCTGGGGGGAAGGAGATAATTGAATTATATGAATACACAAGATAATACAGCAAATATAACCATAAAACCACATGGTGTGCAAACCTTAATTAGTCACACAGCTGCTAGTAGATAAAAAGAACAGAACATGCATCAATCAAACAAATTCCACAAAGGGCACAGCCACTGAAACAAATACCCTAATAAGGGCCATTGCAGAAAGTATTGGATGCAGAAGCCAAGCAAATAGACAGCTGCTATTGAGTGACTGCCAGCCTGAGGGGAGCACAGATGAAAAGACAAAGAAAATGGGAAGCAGCTCTCTTAAGTGCCTTTTCAGTGATCAGCTTGAGGAAGAGGTTTGAAGGCGGAGAGCGGAGGGAATTCCATATGGTGGGGTCTTAGCCAAAGACAGACTAATTTATTTATTTGAAAATTGATGACACTGAAGGGCAAACTGAGCTGATTCTAATTTCCAGGTGCAACATGGGGGAGAGGTTACAGTACAGAGAATAAGTGCAGAAATGTGGTATAATTAATTACAAGCTGAATAATTTTTTTCTTCTTTACAATTTTTGGCCAGGCAAGACAAACTAAGGTGAGGATTTTTTTTTGAGGTGCATCCTGGGAGGAGAGGGAAGTAAAGTGACTTGCTCATGGTCACACAGTATGCAAGTGGTGGCCGTGGGATTCAAACCCAATTCTCCAAGTTTGTAGCTCAGTGCTCTTGACCACTATACTATACTGCCTCCATCTACATAACTACATACTAAACAATACAGGAAGGATAACATATGAAAGCAAAAATATTTAAAAAAAGGTGGCTCAATACATTCAGTAATACCATCAGAGGAAAGATATAACATTCAAACACAAATGGTCCATAAAGCTTTGGATTGGCAGGTGCTAATGGTCCTAGCCACTGCTCAGTACTGGAGAACTACTGTATGTTGTGCTGATCTCATAATTCAACATTAGACTTGTGAGAGCAGCAGCAGTTAATGGGAGCAAGGTTGGAGAGAAGGTATATTTAAAAGTAAATCAGTTTAAATAATTATAGTACAATAAACTAAAGAAGATGGTACTGACAGGCTGCTGACTGAGAGATTCTTTTTAAAGAAAGGATTCTTTGACTTCAGTAACAAAAAGGAATTTAATGGATACTTACGGTAGGCCTCCAGGACTTTAGCAATTAGCAAAAAGAATGGAGATGGAGGGGAAAGTGTAAGAGCGATTAATTATAGCTGGTGAGTTGGGTGGATCCTACTGTATTCACAAAAGATTTGCAAAATAGGCAAAAAAATAAAGGAAACCGTTTTGTGATCAGTGCCATTAACTGTGGATAAATGAAAGGAGAAAATAAAAGCAAAAAGAATTGAGGCAAATAGTGAAAGAAAAACAGGACAATTCCTAACTATATTATGTATGGGAGCAAGTATAGGACAACAGAGCAAGGGGAAAAAAGAGGGGGACAACAGATGAAAAAAAATGTAATAGCATTCTAACTCAGCTAACCCAATACCATGTGAAAAACCTCACTGACTACTGAACTGAGCCCCAGCCAGGCATAACTTAGGAAATATGTTTCTTTAAAGAGCTGGTGACACGTTCAGAACAACTTTAACAAAATCTAATATTTAGACACAGTCCAGCTTGTATTTCCCATTAGTGCGGTATTCCTCCTCCCATTATTTATTACTAACGTCATTTGTATGAAAACAGGATCTTTGCTCCTGAAGAATTTGTCTGCTCCTGTTGCTTTCTCTTTACCTGAAGTCACAGAGCACTGCCTGTGATATAACGGTTACTCCCATGGCAACAGACTGTGATGTCACAAGAGAGGATTATGACATGAAGTAGGGGGTAAGCTATAGAGGCAGATGGACTCTAAAGAAACTCTAAGGGATAGATATAATATATTCATGCAAATGTCCTTAGTAATAAATAATGGGGAGGAGAAATATATAAAATATAAATGGAATGCAGGCAGAATTGTACCTAATTATTATGCTTTTTAAAGTTTTCTTTCAGGCGTCAGTAGCTCTTTAATTTACTCATTTAAATAACACAGGCTAAGGATTATCCAACTTTAGTGTTGTAAAAAATGGATAATTTTGAGGTGAAAGACAATTCTGATTTTGAAGCCATAGCATTAGTGTACATTAGGAAATTATATGTGACTAGTTAGTACAAATCAAACCAGGAAACATGATGAGATGTTGATAACTGTGCCACCACTACACGCCAAAGGATGTAGTTAGTCACAAGACTGTAGGCTGTGTGCCTTCCACCCCTGGGTATGTTGTGGGGTCAAAACTATCAATAACCCAGAGTGTCTTATTGCACTTCTAAAATGGATATCTAAGTGAATATATAACAAAGTTTCGATAAAATTTTGATGACCTATAGAAAGGTAAACAAAATATTTTAAACATTATACAGAAATATTTCCTCCACCAATCAGTGCCATTGGGGTGCTTGTACAACTGGAAATGATTTCATGGCAGTTCCATTTTGTGCTGTCTCATTCTAAACCCCATGCTGTTTAGTCCCCTGCCCCCCTGCTGCAATAGTTTTTTTTTTTATGAAACTGCATGTGCCATGTTATTAATTAAAGAATTTCAAAATCAAAATACAGCAAGTGTTTGTGAGTAGATCAAGAACAGTCCATCAGGAGAGGGTGGTTGCCAACAGGCAAGTAAAGTAATGTCAGTGGCCAGCCTGGTGAAGCTAAGGGTTTAGGTGCTCAACATTACACCTCACACCATGCTGGCAACCCAGGATCAGGAGTGAGCTTGGGTTGCCTGGGGTTGGCAGGGCAGGGAGAGGATTGAGCATCCAGTGGACTGCTCTTCTCTTCCGGGAGGGAGGGAGGGAGGGATGGTCATTCTGCTCCTTTGCCACCTCCTGGTGGAGGCCTGTGGCAGTGCTAGGAGTTAGGGAGGCACAAGAATGTGGCAACGTGGCACCCACATGCTTCCAGGTGCAGTCTCATAGCCACAAAGAGGAATAACAAGGAAAATGGAAAAATGATGGCATCCACAGGCTTCATGAGTCCTGCATACCAACCAGCGTCCCACTTTGTCACTGGATCACTGGAGGCTCTGCATTAGATTTTGTGTCCGGGGGGGATGGCGGCCATGGGGGGAAATCCGTGAGAGTACTAGGGGCTCAGTGGTACTGGGGAAGTTGTGGATGGTCATAGGTGGTAAGACAGGAGGAGAAACTGCCTGTGGACACCAGGGAGGGAGAATGAGAATATGAAAAATAAAGTGAATTAATGTCAGGAGGGACCCGTCAGTGCAGGGAGCATACAAGTGTGCTGTTTGGAAAGTCTGTCCCAATATGTTTATTTTTGTGAGTGGGACATATCTTTGTTATGGTTAGTGTTTCTTTAGTAAAATAGTTTATCAATTTAATCTACTTAAGTGAAAGTGCAGTTCTTTTCTAAAATTGTTATGGTTTCTTTATGTGACTGAGCCAATGTGAGACTGAGAGCGAGGGAGCAGTCAGATGGGTGGGTGATTAAGAAAGAAAAATTTGTATGAAGAATATAAAAAGCATACAGATGTGTAAGGAGAGGAACTATGGAGATGTAAAAGTATCATAGGTAGTGCAGGTACATTTGTCATACTGGTGTGTGTGTGTGTGTGTGTGTGTGTGTGTGTGTGTGTGTGTGTGTGTGTGTGTTCGTGTGTGTTAAAACTTCTAGGACATGGCATGTTTGTTTTTGGTTTGCACTGCATCCTAATTGTCAGCCATCATTACCCATCGGTAGTGGTCTCACCATACACGGCTGCTAAGCAATCCTCCCATAGTATGTTCCCTCTCCTTTTTATAACAGTTCACAATATTCTCAATTTTAATCCACTAGACAATAGTGATTATAATGACACAAAAAGATGTACATTGGCCTATATTCAAAAATATTAGCTAGAGCAGTAACACTATTTTGCTTTGCTTCAGCCAACCTGATTTATCAATCTCCGATGTTTCTTAATGGTACATTCCTTGATTGGGTTAGTTAAAGAACACTAGTGTTACCACTGGAAGTAATGTTCGTGAATACAGGTCAGTAAGTCCAGAGTAGTATAACATAATGTTAAACAAGCATTTGTCAATGCCAAACATTCGCTTACAGGTATTTGCAGTGGTGTTTGCCACTTGGACATGGCTTAAAAAAATCAGTGACAAAGAAGTAAAATGAGGGACACAGTTTAACAATTGGTTCTATCCTCTGAAGCAGGCAGTGTAAGAGTATTGGTGTAAAATACTTTGTCTGCAGAAGAGCAAGTCTGTAACTCTGACAATATTATAAGCATATAATATACCCACTGTTCAGTCACAGAAACACAAATTTTAGGAGGGACAGGAACATTTTGAGGCAAAATCAGGGACATCCTTGAAAATCAGGGAAAACTGAGAGGTATGGTCCCTCTTTCCCCTCTCGCTTCCTCCACTGTCTCTCTCTCTCTCTCTCTCTCTCCCATCTCTCTTCTCTCCTCTGCCCTCTTTTTCCCCTTCTGTCTCTCTCTCTTTTAAACCCCTCTGTCTCTCTCTCTCTCTCTCTCTCTCTCTCCCACTCTGTCTCAGCAAATAAGCATTTGTCAATGCCGAATGTTGGCTTGTTGGCATTGGTAGTGCAGGAGTTAGAGAGATGCATAATAGGATTGGCAGCGAAGTACTGAACTAATGCCAACCCAGGTCCCACCCTGCAGAGAGTGACAGGCATTGGGGTGTGCCTTTGGATGATTGGCCATAATGCTCACACCATTTCACCTCACCCTACCTTGCAGGCACCGAGAAGTGTTGTGGTGTGCCTTGGGGTCTTCAGGCCTTACACTTACCCCATTCCATAAGGAAATAAGCTGAGATGGGTGAAGTATAGGAGAATGGGGTGAACTTTGGGGCTGAAATCCAAGGCACACCTCGATGCCTGTCACTGGCTGCAGGGCCGGGGTGGAATGGCGTGAGCATTACAGCCGACAATGCCAAGTCACATCTCTGACCCCTGTCAGTCTCTACAGGGTGGGGTGTTCTCATTGAAAACCGTAATGCTCCAGGCATGTGTTGGTATTTTCACTCCAAATTTTCAACATGGGCATTTTGTGACCCCAACTCATGAACAGTGGCACTATGAGTTCATTAGTTAAAAGGTGATTTTGCACATCAACTGTGCCATTTGGTGCCACAGGTGTGAAAACACAGTTCAAGCAGGATGTGAAAAATGACAGCTATACTGTTCATGAGGAGATGTAAAAAAATGGCAATGTTCAAAATCCGGAGTAAAAATATGAAAAGTTGGCGAAGTCACGAGCACGCATGGAAACTGCACAACGCACACCCTTAATGCAATTATTTTGAGGATTTTTTAACCAAATTTTCAACATATGCATTTTGGGACCTCCGCTCTTAAACAGTGTCACTGTTATTTTGGCAATGTGTTCTGAATCTTGATTTCACAGAGCGAATGTAACATTGTACACCACATGCACGAAAACACATTTTGGGCAGGATGTGAAAAATGGCAGCTCTATTGTTCATAATGAGGTGTGAAGGAATGGCAATGTTGAAAATCTGGAGTGAAAATATTATAGTGGTATAAGTTCATATATCTCGTCAAATGTTAAATTTCAGCCAATCGGCGCATGCATGTCATTTGACAGGTGGGCGTGGCCTAAAATGGACCAATCAGAATTGTCCCTTGTTAAACCAGAAGTTCATCCCTAAAATGTGCTAGCCCCACCCACTTCCGGCAGAAGTGACGTAAGCTCAAACCCATGTCCCGCCCCTTGCACAGGAATTGACACACGTTCAAACCTGTGTCCCGCCCCTTGTGCAGGAAATGACATGCATTCAAACCCATGTCCCACCCACTTGCACAGGAAATGACCAGTGATGAAACCCTGGAAATGACATAACACCATTTTGTAAGCATCCTACACCCCTCCTTATCGTACGCTCCTCGAACCCCTGCCACCCACCATTTTGTAAGCATTCTGTGCCCCTCCTTCTTGTACACTCTTTGAACCCCTGCCACCCACCATTTTGAAAGCATCCTATGCCCCTCCTTCTCATACACTCCTTGAACCCCTGCCACTCCATCGTAGCTGGAACCCGAGTCCCACCATACTAGCTTGAACTCCTGCCCCCCTTTCTCCTGCACCCCCACCATCCTGGCTCAAACCCCTGTTCCTCTTCACTACCATGCCCTCACCCACCCCAAAAATCATTTACTGTTTATGTAGTGTTATGTTCCCCCTGTAGGCTTGGGTGTATAACTGCAGGGGCATGTGTGTGTTTTTTGATTAGGATATTTTCAGAAAGAAGTATCTAGGAGGCAACCTGATTGTGCAGAGGTTTCACAGATCTGTGTGGAGACCCCAGAGGGAAATTTATCTGCCTGTGTGAGTACCCCTTTTTCTGTTTTATAACATGATACAAAATAATTTAACATGCATCTGTAGGACTGTGTAAAACTTGCACCAAAAGGATACCTTTATGTATATGCATGTAACATTTATAAGCTAAAATGGGGGACCTCAGTGTAAGTAAGATGGTTCACCAGTTTTCTCTGGATAGCATTCAACATGCTGGCTGTGTGTGTGTGTGTGTTCCTCATTAGAAATGTAGGAAAAAGTCATATGTAGGTTTGAAATACATAAGGTGTTTCTGGAATGCATAGAGCTACGGGCAGTGTGTGTAGACTCTGTGTGTGTGTGTGTGTGTGTGTGTGTGTGTGTGTGTGTTCTCGTTAGACATGTAGGAAAGCAACGTC
This sequence comes from Neoceratodus forsteri, assembly GCA_016271365.2. Lineage (NCBI taxonomy): Eukaryota > Metazoa > Chordata > Ceratodontiformes > Ceratodontidae > Neoceratodus > Neoceratodus forsteri. The sequence continues at coordinate 205,034,675 of CM057454.1, forward strand.
ATATATATAGATGTGAAATAGAGATGGGCTCTCTGGACTCCCTTGTACTGTTATCAGTGGGCTGGATGACTTTGTGTCCTTTAAGACAGAAAAAAAACATCAATTTTCATTCACACACCCCGGAATGAATTTATAACCTGTCATGAATTACAGAATAAAATATATCAGAAAAAGGAATACACATACCTATAGTTCTCCCCTCAGTTCTGTGTAGTATCAAGGAGAAGGCTGAATGAAATGTGGGTGATATTTATAATGTTTTTAAAAAAGGGGGTGGGGGCCACAACAGATGTGCCTCAGATACATGTTACCATGTATAGTATGATGGGTGTGGTGATGGTTTTACCAAGGGGCAGTCCATCTTGCAAAGCGTTATATAAACCCTGCATTTGAAGCCAGAAGGCACAGCTTTTTGAGAGAGACTCCTCAGATTCTGTTTTATAGACTTGGAGCACATTATCAAAACATCAAAAAGAAGATGGCACAGCACAGTGCTTCTCAATTCAACCTCCCAGCAACAGGCCAGACTGTCACACCACCGAATGAAAAGTCTGGAGATGAAAAGCCAAGCAAGAAGATGGCTATCGGGGCCCCACAACCCAAGGCAATGTATGTGTACTTCATGAGGTGTGAAAAAGAATGTCCCACACAAGTCTTGTTGAGTGGAAGAGTGTCTGTTATAAAAAAGAAACTCGTTGAACAGTTTGGTGAATCAGAAAATCCTAAATCTGACTGTCCTTTTGAAGAGACACCACTGCAAGACCTTGAAGAGTTGCTGGGGTGTGAATTTGATGCAGAAAAAAAAGTTACTATGAAACCCAAAACAGAGAGTGACAAGAAGGGGGAGCCAGAGAAGATGGTCAGTGAGACACTGCCAAAAAAAGCATCAGAGAAAGTTGTGAAAAAGAAATCCAAGACACAGCCAAGAGGTGCATCTGACCAAGAGGAGGATGATGATAATGATAATGCAGCCACAAGCAGTCAAGCCCAGGCTAAGAAAGAGAAAGATAAGAAAAATGAAGAAGAAGAAGAAGAAGAAAAGAGTTGCCTTGATGAGGTAAATGTGTGAGTGGTGACATGCGTACATGGTGCAACTGAGAAGATGAGTTAGCAGTAGAACTAAATCTTACCTATAATGAGTCAGAGGACCAATGCTGTTTTCTGTTTTTGCTTTAATAGACTGAAGGATTTGCGATGGAGCAGCAGTCATATTCGGACAGCATGGATTTGCGACTTTCCACAAATCTACTGCTCAACTGTCTTTGCTGTGTGAAAGATACAAATGTGGTTGTTAATGAGATGTGTGAGAACCAGTATGTTAGAAATACAGAGAGCGATAGAATGTTTCAAAATGTCACAGAACAGGCTGTGATCACTACCCAACCCTCTTCTTCTTCTACTGAGATTAGACAGGGGACCTCATGTGAAAAACCAGGCCTCAGTAGTAAACCCCCCAAAATTGACCAAGATATGTATTGTAAGTACGTTAAGTATCATACCATCTGTGGCTTAATTGCCTCAGTGATACAGAGGGTGATACATTGTGAATTGGTCAATTCCTGTCCCGGGTGTGAGATAGATGATCCAAGCCAGAAAAACCATTCATGTATCCTTGATGACTTAATGTCTAAAGAAGCATACAGAAATGTTTCTGAAGTCATACATATAAGGCAGCTCACGCCTGTGATCTTGGCAATCGCTATGAAGCATCAGGGGTTAAATATGACCAGTTGTACCCTGGAAACTATAAGTCACGTTTTAAATGATGTGAGAAAATCCGATGACTCCATGAAGTTAGTTATACAGATGTTACAGCAGACAGACAGTGAGATTGAAATTCAGGAACCCTGTTTATATTGTAAAAAAAAATTACCCCACCCCAACCCCAAATTGCTACATGTAAACATTTCAGTACCAAAACGTGTCATATTTTATTTTACAGATAATCATGTGGGATGCAAGTACAGAGAGAATCCAAAGACTTATGTATCTGATCCTAAGCCATTACTGCCATCCATCACTGTTTGGTTCACCTCAGTATGACATTTCCCTTTGTGAGATACATGCAGCCTCTGAACTGATGATGTGTGCCCTTCCAGAAGTATGGGAGGATACATATAAATATATAAATGAATCAGTGTTGCCACTTATAGAAAAGGTTTAAGTGCTTGCCGATATATTCTTGGAAGACAATGAATGTCTTTGTGGGCTTTATATCATGATCATCATAGTCATGTGTGTGTGTGTGTACTACAAAGCAGAAAAAGCCTTGTGATATTGTACGTGTTGTTAACCTGGCTTCTCTGCTCGCTGAAATGATCCACTGGTCAAAGAAGGGCCCTTTAAAAAAATTATATAAGGAAATTCAGGAACCCTGTTTACGTTGTTAAAAACATTTGCCCCCCCCCAAAAAAAACCTGTTACTTGTTACCCTGGCTTTTTTCCGCCGCACCATGCAGTGAAAGGTCACTAAAGCATAGTGCTGTATGTTTTTTCCAGGGTATACCATGATGAGAAACGCCCTGTCAGTGCATCCAGAGGCTTATTTACCAACTAGTCAGACACAGAACTAAACAATCTGGTTTAAATCTACCTACAGGACAAGCACCGTCTGTACTTTTAGAGGCAGGCCAAGAATTTTTTGACAGTATCCAAGAAATGCCCTTGAAAATAACCACAGACTATTTTAAACAAGAGGGTGCTACTCTTGAGCAAGCGATGGAAGATATTCTTATGTAGTTGATGCATAGCCCTTATGATTTGGCAAACTTTTTTGGTTTTCTCTGTACCGCTGTTGATCTCTTAGTGTTTAGTCTGCAGAATGGGAGGTCAGAGTCTGTCATCATACATTACGCTGAAGCTGTCACTTTTCTTGTGTTTAATAAATCTGATTTAGAATATGCTTTCCCTAAATAGTGTATTATGATGTATTGTCATGCTCCCGATATTCCAGTCACTCTTGATGTCTACAATGTACCATGTGATATTTTTTTTCCCACTTGCTAAACTGCACCATGCAGTGAGAGGTCACTAAAACATAGTGCTGTATGTTTTTTTCTAGAGTATACCACGATGGGAAATGCCCTGCCAGTGCTTCCAGATGCTTATTTACCAACTAGTCAGACACAGAGCTAAACAACCTGATTTAAATCTACCTACAGGACAAGCACCGTCTGTACTTTTAGAGACATGCCAAGGTCTTTTTAATGGTCTCCCAGAGGGACCCCAAAAGGAAACTGTGGATTATTTTAAGGATGAGGGGGCTACTCTTGAGGAAGCAATGTATAAAATTGTTATAGAGTTTATGCATAATCCTTAGGATGTGGTACACTTTTGTGGTTTTATCTGTACCGCTGTTGAATTTTTAGTGTTTAGTCTGCAGAACGGGGGTCTGAGTCTGTCATCATATATTTTGCTTCTTTTATCTCTTTTGTTGTGTCTCATAAATCAGATTTAGCATATGCTTTTCCTAAATAGTGTATTATAATGTACTTTCAGATGGAGCGTACTGGCATGCTCCCGACATTCTAGGCAGTCTTGATGTCTACAATGTACCGCGTGATAAAGGACATTTTAAAGGAACCTGTATACTTTGGAAAGCAGCCTGCATTAAATGTCTGCTCTGAAGATGCTGCTGCTTCACTGACGGAGAACACACTGACTCTGATTAAAGGGTTGCCTCCCTTTGTATGGAGATTTTATGTTGAAGTAATGGAAAAAATGAACCGTAGAGCATTATGAAAGGTGAACGACATTGTAGATGCAACAGATTGTCTTCAAAATCGGGCTTGTTATTTTGAGTGGTGTATGGCATATGTGTGTATGTATTGTGCCTGCCTCATCACTAAGGGGAAGTGGACGATGCCCATGCTTGTGTAAAACATGCAGCTCAAAAGATGCTGTCTCTGGGTATTGTGAAACATGTAAAACTGGAAGAGTAGAAAACAATATATTATGTAATCATTGCATGCTTGCCATTTGTTATGCCTTTTGTAGATAGCAGCTATATGCATTAGTCTATGTATTATAACGTATATAAAGTAAACCTTCAAATACTGTTATGACGTGTGTATTTATAAATAAAATATAATCATGCATTGCACTTTGTGGCTGTCATAGTGTTTTTAAAAGAATAGAAAGAGCACATGGTTTATTTTACTGGTGACAAGAGTTTTGCTAGCTAACAGTTGTATCGGGGGGTTGATGAAAGAAGATGAATGATCACCTGCTCCAGAATATATATTTTAATGCAAAAAAGTGGGTAGTTTCACAGGGGTGACTCAGCTGTATAAGGTTGCAAAAAAACTTGATAAAGATGTCACCAGAAAAGGTGTTGCAGAATGGCTTGTGAAGCAGGACCCCTATTCATTACACAAAGCAGTCAGAATACAATTTAAGAGAAATCCCTGTCATTGTTTCTGACATAGACAGACAATGGCAAGCCGATTTAGTGGATATGAGTCAATATGCAAAGTACAATAATGGGTTTAAATACATACTGACATGCATCGATGTGCTGTCCAAGTATGCCTGGGTAGTGACTTTAAAAGACAAATCAGGCAAGGCAGTGATGCAAGCCTTTAAAACTATTTTTAAAAGTGGACGCACACCTCAGAAGTTGCAGACTGATCAGGGTAAAGAGTTTCTAAATGCTTCCTTAAAGAACCTATTAAAACAAAATAAAATACACCATTTTCTGATGAATAATGAAGTTAAGGCCAGCATTGTAGAAAGATTTAATAGGACACTGAAGTCACGCATGTGGCGTTACTTTACAGCCCAGAATACTTGGAAATATGCAAATGTGTTGTCAGACCTGGTGCACAGCTATAACCATACTTATCTAAGAAGCATTAAACACAGGCCTGTGAATGTTAACCCTTCCAATGCCCTGGGTGTATGGAAGATTCTCTATGGTAATACTGTTCTTGGCAAAAAAAAAACAAAAGGGCACCCTTCAGAAAGATGATCACGTGAGACTATCTAAGCTAAAAGGGGTGTTTGAAAAGGGATATGAGCAGACGTACACAGATGAGATATTTAATGTGATGGAGGTCTTAAAGACACAGAGGCCCACCTATAAGCTAAAAGCCTATCAGGGGGAAGACATCAAAGGTACTTTTTATGCTGAGGAGTTGCAAAAATTGAACCGGATGAGGACCGTGTGTGTAGGATGCAGAGAATCCTGGCAGAGAAAAAGCGTGGCAGAAAAACTTGGTCTCTGGTAAAGTGGAGAGGGTGGCCCGATAAATTTAATATCTGGGTTGAGGCAACATAGGTTCGGGACATTAGAAGCAGATAAGGCTTAAAATGCTCAAAAATGGTTTTTATATCACCTTGACCAGCAACACCTCACACAACATTTTCCCCAACAATACTATATCCACTTTTACAGTAAAGTTACCACAAATGCTTGAACTACCTGGTGAGTAGGAAGTGGACTTAGCAGAAATTCAGTACCCTCATACCTGGGACAACGTGCCTGCACAGAAAAACAGGTTCAGTATGCTCTATCAGCCTCTAAGCATAGCCCACAGTAAAACACCACCAACTGGACCCTTTACTGAGTCAGCAGCATTTAAAATTCCATCGGGCTATTATCCTAACATGGCTGGTGTTATTACTTTAATAAAAGCATATTTGAAGTAAATAAACTGCCAGTGGTTTTGGAACACCAAGCCATCGGGAGAGAAATAAGCATTGACAGTGACATCAAATGCATTTTGTTTATTCACGGGCAATTACAGTACCTTTCGGGTTTTAGCAGACTCGAGGTAGGTGTAGGAAAGAATCTAGCAAAGAACCCTACAGATATTAATGGGGGCTTTTACACATTATATATCTACACTGACATTATCATGCATGAAATAATGGGTGACAGTCTAGTGCCTTTGCTGAGATGCGTACCCATCAGGGGCCAAGACAATGAGATAGTGACCGTGACCTATAATAAACTCCATTATCAAACAGTCAGTAAACATCAGATCGATACAGTCACTATTGAAATAAAGAATGATCAAAATGAACCTGTACCATTTTGATTTGGAAAGGTGATCGTAAAGTTGCATTTTCACCCACAGAGAGTGCTTTAAAATTTAAACAAGGATGGTGATCGTTCGACAGTATGGGGACCCTGCCTTGTACAGAAGCTATTACAAGGCACAGGCATGATACGGTCTGCCCAGCTTTCATGGACTTCTTACTATGTAAGGTTCTGGTATAGGAGGGATATTTCATAGTCTGTCCAGAAAAGCAGTTCCATTTTTAAGAAGGGGGTTTGAAATTGCAAAACCACATCTACAGACAGCTGCTAAAAATGTTGCAAAGGATGTTGTGGGGCATGTGACTAGTGCTGTCACTCAAAAGATGTCAGGGGGTGATAAGCCTACTCAGGGTGGTTCAGGGCTGATTGTATTCAAGAGAGGTAAAAAGGGAAAGTGCAGAGTACACCTTTCACTTCTCATCAGACCTCCTGGCTACTTTAAAAGAGGAGTTTTAAAATGCAAAACTTCACATAAAAGAAAGTGTTCAAAGGCAAAAGGATCTTCAAGGGGTCATGAAAAAAGCAGAGACCTGTTCTAAAAAAACATGGCCTTGGTCGCACTGTGGTTCTGAAGAATGCACAAAATCAGAACTTGACTTGTTTGCCATTTCTCCCACACAGACAAGCATTGAAAAAAGCAATTATGTAGATATACCCCCTCTGGCTGCCCTTTCAGAAAACTCACCGATTGAATTTTATATAGCAGGGAATGGTGAAGACTATTTGGATCTAAACAACATGCTTCTTTGCCTGGTTTGCAAAATCACTGCAGCGGATGGTAGTGATATACCTGCAGCGGCCAAAGTGGGCCTTATAAACTACCCAGTGGCCACCATTTTCAGTCAGCTGGATGTGACTGTCGGTGATCGGCTCTTCAGTCAGAGCAATAACTGTTACCCCTATAGGGCTGTCATAGAATCTGTGCTGAACTTCAGTGAAGAGACCCTTTCTACCCAATTTACTGCAGGGTTATTATACAAAGATGCCCCAGGGAAACATGAAATCACAGACACAGACAGTGACAATGTAGGTTTTAATAAAAGAAGCTCCTTCACACATCTCAGTAGAGGGGTAGAGCTGCTGGGACATTTGCACACAGAATTGTTTTTTCAAGAGAAACTGATGCTGAATGGCATGGATATTAAAATTAAACTGACACATAACAGGGACAGCTTTTGCCTGATGAGTGGATGAGATGCTAATCCTTATAAGGTAAAAGTCACTCTCTGTTTGTCAAAAGGGTTAAAGTGACCCCCGGTGTTCGTCTAGGACACTCAGAAGCCCTGCTGACCTCCAACGCTAAATATCCTATAGACAGAGTGGGGATGAAAGTGTTCAGCCTCCCTGCAGGTGGCAGGGTCTGCAAACAAGATAATTTGTTTTTGGGACAGTTACCAAAAATGATGGTCATGGGATTTGTTGACAATGATGCTTTTAGCAGTTCCTACACTAAAAATCCCTTTAACTTTAAACATTATAACATTAATTATATGGCTTTGTATCTGGATGGTGAACAAATCCCCGCTAAACCTCTGCAGCCCGATTTTAGAAATGGGAATGCTGTGAGAGAATATTTTAATCTAGTACTAGCGGTGGGGAAATCTATGAAAGATCGACCGCTAGTTGTTAACCGTCAGGAATTTACCCAAGGGTACACCCTGTTTGCATTTGATCTCACTCCGGACCAAGAATGTGCTGATCATTATTCTTTAATTAAAGCTGGGAACCTCAGAGCTGAGATAAGATTTGCAGAAGCCCTTCCACAAACAGTTAATCTCATTATCTATGCTGTGTTTGATAATGTCATTGAAACAAACCAGAGAAGAAATGTCATTTTTGATTATATGTGATAAACCATAAAAATGAACACAAAGCAGCTGGAATAAATTGTAACCAATGACTCCCACATCCGTGACTGCTTTCTGGACATGTTTCCCTGTGATCTGCTACCCAAGGAGAGACTGAGAAACCTTCCCGCAGAAATAGTCATCATTACTGACCCCCATGACCTCTCTGGACAGCACTGGTTAGCTGTATACATTTCAGAAAATGGGACTGGGGAGTTCTTCAACAGCTTCGGTTTTTATCCAGACAATCATGCACAAACAATTGGGTTTTTTTAAACAGAAATGCAAAAACATTTTGTACCAAAACACACAGATGCAAGATAGCTTTTCTACCACCTGTGGATTTCACTGCATCTTTTTCTTACACCACAGATGCAAAGGACTTTCTTATGATCAAATTTTAAAAATGTACTCTAATGATTTGCTGAAAAATGATGCCATGGTAACTAGTTTTGTACGTCACCTTTTCAGACATCTAAACATGTCAGGGCACGTATCAGTGAGGTGGCAACATGTTCAGACTTGTTTGTCTTGTAATGAATTTAAAATATGCAACCACTTGTAATTTTATTCACAACCAGTCACTTATAAAATCATATATAAACACTCATAATTGTGTGTCTCTGTCAGTTTTTATGGGAGTCTGTGTTTAACTTGGGGGGGGCACCTGTGTTTAAAATTTTCAGATATTCAATGTCTTCAATATTGACAAAAAATATATAAAATATAAAGGTATTTATTGTAAAAACGTGCCAATAAAATACAGCATACATCAGTGGTAACATCATGGATAAGATATAATAAACAGAAGCATCTCCAGTTAAAAAATGCACACTATATATACCATAGCACTGAGGTAGAATTATAATAAGCACCTCTTTCTAAAAACATGTTAACATATTTAAATATGAGGTAGGCTAACATGCAGCAATATAAACACTTTTTTTGTAAAAATAGGATTACATATTCAATATGAGGTAAATGTTTAACATAGGCTGTACACAACAGTCACTGAGGTATCTAACATTCATACATAGAGATGGCATTTAAGTTTTACATAGTGAGCCACGTAGGTTTCTTAAAAGACTTTTGTCTTTTGGGTGTCACTTACATTGGTTGACTGGTGATGGCTGTGGTTGTCTTGCACCAGCTGATTTTAACTTTTCCATATAGCTCCTGTTTGCTGAATGAGCAAACACTGAGGTGGGTATGTTAGACTCAGCCATTGCTTTGACAAAAACATCCCAGCCCTTTGGCTTTCTGTGGTCAGGGATTGTGTGAGTGACTGTAGCCGCTCTTACCAAATCGACCATGTGTGACCCAGAAACAACAGTACCTTTATACATTAATTCCCCCTTATCACTCCAAAACACAATATCCTTGTTCTTTGCCATATGCTTTAACAAAAATTCAGTGTTGGTTTTAGACTGATAAGAAACACTACTTAAAATGTATTTTTCCATAGTACTAGGTTCAGAAGCTCTCTGCCATGTCCGCAGGGGGGTCAGACATTGATTCATTTTCAGGCATGAGTAATGTCAAACTGGTTTTAGCTTGTTCTCCTTGTTTTACCAAAGTCAGATAACATTGTAACACAGCACAGTACATTTTGGCTTTGTCATAGTCTGATAAATCAGTCCTGGACAATATAGCTCTCATGTCAGTGTCCAAACTGTTAGTTGCAACTTTTCTCATATCCTGATCAGTGTAATTAGTTTTAATGTGATCCATCTGTTGCTGAGGCACCAAATACATTTTCTGAGTAAAGTCCATTATCTGTTAGCCAGCAGGCCGGTGATCAAAGGGATGGCAATTCCTAACAGTGTTCCTATAAAACCACCTGTCTGGTTAACTATTTTCTTTTTCCTTTTTAAGGTTATTTGTTTATCGCTTAAAGTTTTAATGACTATCCATTTTTTTTTCAGCAAACCTAACTGTTTTGCTGACAGTGGAATATTTCCTTTGAGAATGTTTAAGGCTATCTCAGCTATAGCTGATATCAGATCATCAGAGGCTGAACATAAAATAGCTTTTCTTAAGCTCAGAGGCCCTTTTACTAGTAACTTTAAAACAGACAGATTTCACTGCAGTCTTTTAGACATAATGACAATACAGTATCAAACATTTTTAGAAGCAGAATGTGTTTTTTTCATGACATATGCCACAGACCAGTCGGGGGAAACATCCCATTATGCAGTCTATATTCGTCTGGTGTATTGGATCTTAAATCAACCAGTAAATAGCCATGATGCTTTCTTGTGGCATCTTCAAAACTTCTAAGAAAAATTTTGTCTGACTAGGATACATCTGCCTAGCCAGAGTTATGATCTGCAGCTTGTCTCTGGGGTTTTTAAACAAAATCATGTATTTGGCATTTAGTGTGAAGGTCCTGCTTTTTTTACCGTGACAGAACACATTCTGGACAATTAAAAATATTGTCAACTGTTTATGATGACTGTACTTGGTAAACCCATACTCCACTTCACTATTTTGACAGGCAGAGTCCAGTAAATGATCTATAACAACAAAATTTACTTTTCCAGAGGGTAAGAGATCATTGTCAGCTAGTGACATCAGTAGCCCCTCCACAAATTTAATCAGAGGGAACTTTAACAGCAATTCATTATACAAAGGTTGCCAACAGCTGTAGAACCAGACAATATTTTCAGGCTTGTGTGATAAAGTGGCATCAGCATGTTTCAACAACTGTTTTATAAAGAAGCTCTTCCCACTATTAGAGGGGCCAGACAACAGACAAGTAAAGGGATGCTGCAACCTGATATCCATTTTTCACAATCAGTATCCATAAGGAAGTGTTTTAAAATTGTCGTGTAAAACTCGCTTGTCATAAACTACTCTCGGGGTTTTGGACAGTGTTTTTGTTTCAAGGGACCACTGCTTTTTATTCCTAACAATGCTGGGTTGACTCACAGTAATTTCTTTAGAGATCTGTGACCCTGTATAGTCAAAGACCAGGTCCTTCAGATTTTCAAAATTAATGTGTTTACTACTGGCTACATTAAGGGTAAACCCTTTCACTTTAAGAACAACCTGTCTACTGGACAGCCTGTAGCCGTAAGTTTTTGGGCCTGCAGAAATGAACTCTGTAATGTGTTCATCCGCAGGAACTTCACTGGTCAGCTCCCCTAAATAATCACCCAGAGGTGGGGCACAGTCACTTGGTCTGGACACAAAAATGACAGAGTCAGTGTCGTGGTAAAGGCACCTGTCCTGTAACCTGTCTAGCAGGTTGCAGAGTTCCACTCTGGCATATGCTGTTATAAAACTAGCTATAAATATGTTGATATTATTGGAATTTGGGTAATGATAGCTGGTATATTTCCAGCTTAAACAAGCTGTTTCATCATCGATGAAAAAGCAAGAGGCAACATCGTAATAAGGGGTGAATACATACTTAAAGAGTTTATCGGGGTCTGTTACTATGCTCGTGGTCGGCAAATTAGCTCTCTGCCCAAATTTGCCCCAAAGAGAATTTAAAAACAGTTTAGATATCTGTCTCCTTGTGGGGTTAACAGCTATGGCTACAGGGTTCAAATGTACATTTTCCCCTTTCAAAATACTGTTGTATGTACCTGACTTTATCCACTTCATTTTTTACCCATGAAGGGAAACCAGACGCCTCTGCTTGCCTTTTAGATGCAGCTTGATGTAGTCTGCAAAAAGCTCTGTGCATGACTCTTTAAAATGCCAAACTTCATAAATGTTAATGATTTTGCAGCCTTTTTCCAGTGCCAGGTTTAGTTCTACAGTACAGTAGGTACCTGTAAGTGACCTCTGCTCATCATCGTGTGCGCATGATGTTGTTTGTAGTCTATTTTCAGCGCATGCACAACATAATGTAAACACAAGTTTTTTACTAATCCTGGCTGGCAGCACTGGAAAAAAAAGGCCTCTGGGGGTTAAGACTTTTACTTTTGCTAAACTAAAAGTACTGAGTGAGGTCATCAAAATTGTCATAAATGATATCAGGATGACCAACTGGATACTGTTTTGTTTTGTTAACAAAAGGGTAGAGGCTGGTAAAATCATAATAGTGTATTTTCTCATCAGGCTGCATCTTATAGTACAGACAAATGGCATTTGTTCTCCCCCCAAACAGTGACTGCCTAGGTTCAAGTGGCTGTGGTAGCTGCCTGTCCCTCAAGAAATTATTCAAACCCTGATCTGTAGTCAGCATGGCTTTCCATTCATGTTCCCACAATACTCTAACGGCAAAACCCTTGCTTTTTAGAAAATGAAATTTGTGCATGGTCCTATTGAATAACTGTCCAAAACTAGTCCCTGTCATGTGGTTTCTATCTTTCTCACAATAACAGATGTTGCAGCTGTGAAAAAAACAACCATTAAATTCAAATGCTGTGGGTATTTCATTTATGACAGAATAGCCATCCAAAAAGTATGGACCCATCTTAAATTCACCACCCCTTAGCGCTTGCTGAATAGAAATGTTTTCTTTCTCAGATATGTACATAAGCCACTGAATAGCAGGTGTGGAGTATCTCTTTAATTGTCTGTGGTAGTCATCTGGGGGGAGAACAGCAACAGTGCATTCTTTCAAAAATAAAAATCTGTACATGGCCATGCAGACTGAGGCTATTGTGACGTACTGGAAGGGGTCTAAGGATACAGTTTCATACTCCACTGTATCATCATCTGACTGTTTTAAAACACTTTTGGCTGTCATGTTCATCACTTCTTTCCTAAATCTGACACAGGCTTTTTGAAGAATTTCAACATCTAACTGACAATAGTAGCGAAGCTCTCTTTTTAGATCAAATTCTCTATATCAGTTAGCTAGGTACCATTGCAAAAACTCTTGCTTTTCTGCAGGCAGCATATATTCAGAACCATAAAACTGAGCATCGGGCAGGGGGCCTACATAATTTTCATTAGCCTTGGTGTTAAAAAATGGGGAAAGTAACCATTAGCAATCTCATTCTCAAATCCAAGGGCTGCAGGGATTTTTGCTAGTTTAAAAGGAAGAAAACAATGGCTGTCAATAAATCTGATGTGTAGGGATGTCACTGTGACACAGAGTAATTTTCCTCCTTGTGTGAGCAATTTAATATCAATTCTTTCCTTGACTAGCTGGCTAATGATAAAATAACTGTCATAGCCTTCGGCATTGTATGCTATAAAAGTGTAGTGTCTAAATGGTGCATCAATAAAATGTCCAACAAAATCTTTTATACAATCTTCCCCTTCGAATTCCCAGGACCTCTCCCCATCTAATTGCTTAGCATACACAACATTTGGTATGTGCTCTCCTGTTTCTTGTGTGGCTTCAAAATCAAACACTATATATTTCTCAGAGATTTTTACATCTGTGAGTGGTGACATGTAACACAGATGCTTGTCTGCTGTCATGAAAGAACCACATCTGTTACACTGAATCAATTTACATGTATGAGATCCCTTGTAAAAGACAAAACATTGTTCACACAGTTTCATGGATTTACAAGACCCTGTACTCCCATCAGCTGTAGCAAAATGCCTTTCTAGGCATGCTAAAGACCTACAAATCTTTTTACAGTCGGGGCAGGATGCAGTGTCATTTTCCTGTTCAAGACAATTGGGGTCAAACAAACTTTGCACTGTTGTGCACAGATATGATTTCCCTTATGGCTATAGGCTATGTCACAATATTCGCATAGGTACCTAGCACCGATGAATTTTTTTATGTTTGTTATACCATAAAAAATGGTCGTTGTGCAATAATACAAACAGTGTTTTAGGAAGTCTCTCTGGCCCTGTTGAAAATGTTTGCCATTTTCCTTCATTATGATATAAATCTTAATTTTGACTCCTAAAAACATTCAAACTGGGGCACATCACTGAAAGTGACAGGGGTTTGGTCTGACAAACCTAGCTCAGTGTGCAATATTTTAGCCTTATTCAACAACTGACTGTCACACATATGTGGGTTTAGGAGTGCGAGAATGGAGCCACTGAAACACAAACTAGTATCTCTGTTATTTAAATCAATCAAGTATCATCTCTTTTTTTGTAAAATCCTGCTATACATGATGGAGCTCAGTGTCCGTCTCCCCCCCAACCCCGAATCCTGGTGGTTCTTGATAGTAGTTACCACGAGATGTATAGTGTCATCAGTAATGATTTCCGTATTGCTCTGTAGCATATCAGCTAGCTGATCTAAGAAGGTGGCAGCATTTAACTCATTAGGGCGTGTTTTCCTTGAGAACAAGGGTTGATTTAAAGAAGCAGCATTTAATCTTAACTGTAAAAAGTCACCACATTGTGTTTGTCTCGTCATACTGTCTAACAATTTTTGTATAGCCTGGTGCATTGCAGCAATAGCCTCTGTAAAAGATTTTATTTTATCTAGATTTACAAACTTATATCGTTGATGGAATTCTGTAGCATTACATTTTTTTAAAACACGTTCATATTGCTGCACAGATTCTAAAAATACTGTAGGGGCGACCTGTTTGCCAGTTCATCATCATCATGCATATGTGCCACAACCTGGTTTTCTAATTGACCAGATTGCTGAACATTAGCAACCTGCTGTAATAACCTACGTTGTAATATTTTCCTGGCACGCTTTACTCTTCTTATCAAATTTTCTCGGATGGTTTTATTTTTTACCTAGATTTTTCTTTTTTGACACCATTTGTTATTTTTTTTTCATTTTGTTAGTGCTGCCACCCTTTGTACTCAGCTTGTGAGAGCTTCTGTGCTTTCACTTTGTAATTTTATTTTTGTATTTGGACACCATTTCCTCCATGCTCCTGTACTTTTCAAACATGTGGGCAGCATATGCCATCAGTTTCAGCTCTGAGTTTGAGAACTTGGTTGCACATAATAAAGAAAATACATGGCTCAGTAAAGTACCTTTACAAAACTCAGATTTAAACATCTGATGATCGTAATCCTCACTAGATAATCTGCTGTCAATTACCAAGCCATTAAACAATCAAATGCTTTAAGAATACAGGCTTTCCCAGCATTGATCATGTCAAGGTCCCTTTCTTGAAACCTTGGGTACATAACTCTTTGTCAGAAACCCTTGTGCTACTGCTCGTAGAGGACTATACAGCATCAGTCAGATTCAAACAAGGTCTATTTTGCTCATGACTCACACCAGCAGAAACTTTTGAGCACCTTTGAAAAGCATCTCATTCGTGTAATGGTCTCTTTCTCCCTCTCTCTCCTGCAGGGAGTCGCTGTGCTGCTGTATAAAAACAGAAAATACACCCCTGTCATTACTTTCGTATTTTCAACATTATACTGTAAGACAAAATTTAAACTCTAAAAACTTACAGCATTTTTAACCCCCCCAGTCTCCCATTTTCAGCATTATACTGTAAAACAAATTTCAAATCTGAAACCTGCAGCGTTCTTCCTTAACCCCCACCCCCAAATCTGCAGCATCTACTATTCCTAGTTAAAAATAAAAATACACACCTTCTGTAGTGGTAAACTGTGCATTATTCAGCTCTTCAATCGATTGGAAAAGGGCTTCATTTCCACCCCATGACTCCAAATTTTCAACATCTGGCACTGTCAGTCCAACACCCCCACCCATCCCCATAGAAAAATATATAAAAGCCCTCACAAAACTGCTTACAAGTTTTTCTTCAACTCAGAGTAATTGCTGGGTGTAGCATTGACTTTTTTTGCTGAAACTTTGGTCACAATCTAATTAAAAGTTATGCAGAATGTGCCTTTATTGTAAGTCCATAGTCTAGTACCATATCTTGTGTTTTACTATTCCACTTTCAAGCTTTTTCTGAAGAGTATATAATGTAAAACACATGGCTTCTCCCTCTTTTAAAGGGAGGAACAATAACTGCTTTTAACCACTGCTATGTAAATGAAACACAGATGTTGTTTTAGTCTTAAAGGACACAAAGACATCCGGCCCACTGATAACAGTACAAGGGGGTCCAGAAAGCCCATCTCTATTTCACATCTATATATATAACATTGCTTTCCTAGGTGTCTAATGAGGAACACACATACACACACACACACATACACACACACAGAGTCTACACACACTGCCCGTAGCTCTATGCACTCCAGAAACACCATGTGTATTTCAAACCTACACATGACTACTTTTTCCTACATTTCTAATGAGGAACACAAACACACACATACACACACACACACACACACACACACACACACACACAGCCAGCATGTTGCAGTGCTATCCAGAGAAAACTGTTGAACCATCTTATTTTCACAGAAGTTCCCTGTTTTAGCTTATAAATGTTACATGCATATACATAAAGGTATCCTTTTGGTGCAAGTTTTACACAGTCCTACAGATGCATGTTAAATTATTTTGTATCTTGTTATAAAACAGAAAAAGGGGTACTCACACAGGCAGATGAATTTCCCTCTGGGGGGATCTCCACACAGATCTGTGAAACCTCTGCATGATCAGGTTGCCTCCTAGATACTTCTTTCTGAAAATATCCTAATCAAAAAACACACACATGCCCCTGCAGTTATACACCCAAGCCTACAGGGGGCACATAACACTACATAAACCCTAACTGACTTTTGGGGTGGGTGGGGGCACAGTGGTGAAGAGGGA
Organism: Neoceratodus forsteri; assembly: GCA_016271365.2. Taxonomy (NCBI): domain Eukaryota; kingdom Metazoa; phylum Chordata; order Ceratodontiformes; family Ceratodontidae; genus Neoceratodus; species Neoceratodus forsteri. The sequence continues at coordinate 205,051,158 of CM057454.1, forward strand.
CAGGGAGTTTGAGCCAGGATGGTGGGGGTGCAGGAGAAAGGGGGGCAGGAGTTCAAGCTAGCATAGTGGGACTCGGGTTCCAACCAGGATGGCGTGGCAGGGGTTTGAGGAATGTACGAGAAGGCGGGGCGTAGGATGCTTTCAAAATGGTGGGTGGCAGGGGTTCAAAGAGTGTATGAGAAGGAGGGGCACAGGACGCTTACAAAATGGTGTGTGGCAGGGTTTCGAGGAGCGTACAAGAAGGAGATGTGTAGGACGCTTACAAAATGGTGGTGTTATGTCATTTCCAGGGTTTCAACACTGGTCATTTCCTGAGCAAGTGGGTGGGACATGGGTTCAAACACGTGTCATTTCCTGTGCAAAGGGCAGGACACGGGTTCAAACATGTGTCATTTCCTGAGCAAGGGGTGGGACACGGGTTCGAGCTTACATCACTTCCGCCAGAAGTGGATGGGGCTAGCACATTTTAGGGAGGGACTTCCAGTTTAACAAGGGATGATTCTGATTGGTCCATTTTAGGCCACGCCCACCTGTCAAATGACATAGCACGTGCTGATTGGCTGAATTTTAACATTTGACGAGATATATGAACTTATACTACTTATTACAAAGTATCAAAGTTATTAGTGTGCATGGAAACTGCGCAATGCACACTCATAATGCAGTCATTTTTTGGAATTTTTCCACCAGATTTGCAAGATAGGTTTTTTGGTATGCCACCTCATGAACAGTTGGACTGTCATTTCATTAATCAGTCCCAAAATGTGATTCTGTGCAGTGACTGTGAAATGACCTTTCAGGACAGAATAATGAGATAACAGTGCATGTGTTCATGAGGTGGCATCCCAAGAATCCCATGTTGAAAATTTTGAGACAAAATTCAAAACAATGGCTGAGATATCCACCTAAATTGACCCCCCCATTTATGCCATTGTACAGCTTACCAGCATTTCTACAGTTCGTGGTCAGCTTTGAAGAGTGCAGATGTGTTCCCGCTCCTCCGAAGATCACAGCGCTGACCTCCGGAGGTTAGTATGGGGTGAGTGGAGGTGTGGGGAGGTGGGGTGTGCAGAAAGTGGGTGAGGGTTGGGGGAAGGGGTGCTGATGACAGTGAGGGACCATTTTCTTTGTTTCAGGTACAGTACAAAAAAAATACTGCAGACTGTTTACTTTCTTTACAGGTGTAAGAAAAGAAATGTTGGGCACACTGGGGTGGGCTTCCAGTGTGCTCAAAGACTTTAAGGGATGATGTTGGCTACATTGGGGACTCCCAGTGTGCCACCCAATGGAGGTAGGGTGGTGCAGGAACATGTTGAAGTGGTCGGCTTTCGATCACACAGAGGCACACTGGGGTGGGCTGCCAGTGTGCTGCACAATCTTAGGGGGGTATTAAACATGCTGACAGGGGGATTGGGCATCCTGAAGATGGCTTTCTGGGGATTGTGTGTGGCAGATGGCAGCCACAGCTGCCATGTTTATTGAAATGATTCACTAGGAAAACCACGTCAGGAGGTATGTCATCAGTTCTGCTGTATGATGAGCTTGTCTCTGATTGCAGCAGCACTTTCCTTACAAGTTGTGTCCACTTTACATAATGCTGGTGTCAGCGCTAGCATGCTGGTTTATTGGGGAATGATAGATGCACCTACTAAAGCGTGTCCTGCATTCGCCAGCACAAACACACCTCTGACATATGTTACTACGTGTTGCACAAGATGTCCCTTGTGCAAGTGCACAAGCGAACGCAAAAAGCATGTATCTACTTATTTATAAAAAGTCATGTTTGTCATGAATTTTGCTGTAGGTAATGACATGTAAGCATTATTGTAAATTGCAACACTGCCACCGGTGCTATACGCAAATGTAGGTGCTTATTGGGGGTGGTCCCCTGTGACAAAAGGTGCTCATTGCAAGGCAGGTGAAGAGGTTCACTGTGACAGAGCTGAAATGGTGCAATGTAAATTTTGGATCCAGTTGTTAGATCTGAAGATGTCCCACTAACATGTTGGATTGTGGCTTCAAATATGTTGCATCATAGCATTATGGAAAGTGCATGTTGTTTCCAGTGCTGCATCCAATGCTCCCAGATTCATGTGGGCATCCAACTCAGAAGAGTCCCACCTCCTTAGATTCCTCCTCTCAGAAGTGGATCCTGGCAGTGTTCAGGTTCCCCTTCCCATTACAAATCAGCCTCACACCCTGTTAGTCCAGTGAACCCCTCACTAACTCAGCAGCAAATTGTAATTCCCTGGAGCTTACTTGGGCCCCTTCTCTAGTCCCCAAGAGTCCCTTCACCACCACTCTCCTTGTCCATCCTATAACATTACTCCTTCCTGTGGGCTGCTAATTTTGAAGAATAAAATTCTGGGATTGCATTGATAAATGGTAGTCTAATTTCATGATTTTACCAGGATGCTACTGTCAATAGTAGCCTGTGATGAGGGCAACTGCTACTGAGTGCTTTCAAAAGGGTGACTCAATAACGGCACCATCTGCACAGGGCTACTGGACAGAGAGGGTGACTGAATGGGGGCAGCAAATACAGCAGCAGGATGTTGCTATATGCACATGCATGCATGGGGGGAGCAAGCACGCCATGCAATCAGCAGAAGGGGAGGGAGGGAGGGTTTGTGAGGTGTACTGCAGTGGTGGGATTCTGAGCTGGCCAGGTGGCATGGTGGGTTGGTGGTAAACAAGGGTTGCGAGGGTGCCAGGTTCAATTCTGGGCAAATGTTTGTTTCGTTGCTCCCAGACGTTAAATATTTTTTTCAGCTTTTGCACCCCCACCAACATGCACCCCCCTGGACTTGAGAATCCTAGGAGGGTGTGGGGGGCAAAGCGGTGGGAGGTGTGTGGGGTGCAGCTCCCCACATAAAAAAAAGTCTCTGGTGCCATTTTGCTGAGTGCTGTGAGTGTTACTTTGCCAAAACTGATTTTCAGCGATGCACACTCCACCCTAATGGTGCTCGCCTTTCCACGATCGCCATTATGACATAGAACCCTGTCAATCTTTTATATGTATATAAATGATCAGAATAAAAGAAGGCATAATATACAGCAAAATAAATCAAGTAAAATGAAAACAGTACAGAAAGCAGTTTAAGGAAAACTACCTAAGTTCTCTCAGTTCAACATGGTATAAAACAGCAAATTCTATTAAATTATTTGTTTTTACCGGTGTGCAGATAGTCCAGATTTGGGGATTTTATGATATTTTATGTTAAAAAAAAAAAGAAAATCAATGGCTTGCCTATTACAGCTTGGTTTTAAGTGGCAGTGACCTTTGGGGGGCACAGGAGACTGTGACCAGATTTGTGATGGTCGCCATCAGTGCCTTTGTGAATGGCCTTGTGGGATACTCACTTGGTGGTCACTGACCCCCTTCCAACATGGGCCAATGCCATTTGCAGCTAAGTGGACTGGGGTTGTGGGCATAGCTTAATGGGATCACAAAGTCCCTAGTGGTACTGAGTGGTTGTACTGACCACTTAGTGCTAGCAATTACAAATGAGACTATAACATGAAAGGCAAAATCCTGTATTTTGGTTGATTGGTAGCTGTGTATTAGAAGTGTCTAATGCATGGCTATCAACGACTTTAGGTAACCATAGCTGCATTTAAAAAATATATATATTAAAAAGTCAAATAGAATGTTCAATTTTGAATCAGCACCACTTTTTTCCACCACTAAACAGTAACTTGCCCAAACTCTGAAAACATCATACTTAATAAATCACTCACTGTAGATTAGCAATTTTTGTTTTTTGGCTTAGCACACCCACTATTCCATCAGTCACTCCCAAGTTAACATAGCTACTCACGTTTTCAATTCATCCAGCACCTGCTAGCTACTGCCACCAACCGCTCACATGTTTTCCTCTCGGCTCCATCTCCCAGCTGCCATAGTAAAAGCCTGGCTATACACTAACATTTTTTTACTTACTAATTTGTATTTTTTTAATGTAGATTACTTCTCTGGCCAGTAGATAGCCCACTCAAGTTACCACCTTACTAGTCTGCACTTGTCTCTCAATCACTTGAGTCACACAACTGGCTCATGAACTTGCACAACAACAACAGTCTTGGCACAGCATAGTGTGCATTTAAAAATGAAACCCAAACTGTACTCCTGAATGCAAACCAACAGCCTTCCAAATTAAACATTTCCAAACTGATTTACATACCTTGGGTGGGTAAAAAAAAAACTCCCACTACCAGTGGTTTTGGAGGGTGCTATAACTAACTAAAAAATGCATGCTGGCAGAATAACTATTTTTTGTAAAATTAAGATACAGATTTGATTGTTTTATTATTCAAACATATTAATTTTCATTTTTATAGGCATGTAAAATACATAGTCCCATTTTATAAGCTCAATAAGACACTCCATGGGTGTGCATTAGAGATTTCTAATGCATGGCAAGGGCAGAAGGCACTCAGCCTGCTGTCTTATGCCTTACTATGGCCCTCACCATGCATTAGAAATGTCTATTGCACACCTAATTGTTTTTTATTGCTTACATGGAGCCCATGATTTTAACTGACATTACAACTGCAGTGTTTTTGACATCATAATTACTTTACAGGGAATGTACAGAGATACTGTGGGGGGGCTGGGATTTTCAAAAGGCTGGATGCAGACACAAATGCAATCTGTACTTGTACCCACCCAACTGATTCAAAGCAGCCCTGCTACTGTTTTCAAAATATACATCCATTTGTAACAAAAAGTAATGATTTGCAATAAAAAAACTGATGCAAATTTGCATTTTTGTCTCCCACAATTGGGTCTTTTTAGGTCATGAAATTCAAACCATGCTAAATCATCACATAGATGGCCTAACAATGTGTTCACATTTCCAGTTTCAAAACAGAGGTGGACACAATTGGGATGGATCCTTCTAAAAATTCTTCCCCCCATACTGTATGTTAAACAAACACACTATGATGTCCGAAAATCTTCAACAAAGCTTCTAATACAGATGTCATAGTTGACAAAATGTACCATAATTCCTCAGAGAAACAGATGAAAATGAAAGAGCTTTGGTTAGATTTTTAGTCACGTATCAGGGGACTAGTGGCACAATCGTGCTACACACCTGACACCTCCCTTGATACGTTAGATGACTTGCAAGTCAGTTGGAATATGAGGAGAGACTGGAGAAACTGGGGTTGTATTCCCTGGAGTACTGTAGGTTAAGGGGTGACATGTGTCTGATTTTTAAGGCCTTATCAGACACAGGTCTATGGGAACAGCTTGGCCTGGTTTTTAGGGAACAGAAATACTATACAAGAGCCCATCCATTACAGCTAGCAAAAGAAAGATACCATACTAACAAAAGGAAGCACTGGTCTAGTTTAAGAGTAGTGAAGGGGTGGAATGAACTTCCAGTGGAGATAGTTTCCAGTAGTAATGTATCGGATTTTAAGAGTAAACTAGATAAATACCTGGTTGACAATAACATTCTTGGGTATAGCTAAATCAGCGGGCGAGCTATAATAGACTCTGATCTTTGAAAGCTCTCTACAAACCTATGAAATCTATGAAGTTGAACTATCATGCACATGTTCTGCAACTTGTGGAGGCTCCAGTGCCCTACAATGCTGCATGCAGTCATATTTTACAGTAAAGTGGTAGCAACTGCAGACATTTGGCCAAATGTTTAAAAATAGCAAACAAACTTATTGACACATTTACCCTGGCACAGGTGCACATCAAAATCAGGACTTGCACCTGTAGCAAGAGCTATAAATCCAGCACTTACTGTTCGAATCGTAAAAGATAGGCTGACAGTTACCTGGCATGTACTGCTCAGCCTAACTAAAGGAACTGCCACATGCCTCTTCATCGAATCATAGAAATTGAGTTGAGTCAGTTAGCATTAGCCTTTTATAATTCACCACATATCACTGATAGTATTCAAATCTTAAATTTTTCATGTGTTCATCTAGTGACTTTTTAAAACTGTCCATATTGTTGCTCTGAACAATAGTTTCTGGTAGGGAATTCCATGGTTCCTCCACTCGTGTAAACCATCTACCTCTTCTAGTTATTTTAAAGTTTTCTCCCTTTAGTTATAAATCACATGATCTTGTTTTTCTTTCAACATTGTTTTTGTATAAACCAGTTGTCTCCCACAAGGCCTCATTATGAAAGGCCTTGTAAACATAACGGAGATCTTCTGTCTGTCTTTGATACTGTAAGGAGTATAGGCCTAAATGCGTCAGTCTTTCACCGTAAGTCATATCTGTAAAATTATTAATTTTTTTGGTCATGGACTTTTGCACTCTTTTTGTTTAATACCACTGATACTCTGGGGCAAACATATTGGGGTACAGTATTCATGATGTAGCCTTACTAGAGACATGTATTGGGGAGGATTACATCTGCACTCCTACTCCTAATATGCTTGAATATGTGCCCTAGTAATTTGTTACTTTTTTGACCATTTCTTTAGCATGTTTGTCAAATGCAAGAGTGTCAGAGATATAGACCCCAATGTCTTTTTCATTTGTTGTTGTTGATGTTAATGTCTTGTTGTTTAACTTATAGCTGGCTTTGATGGTGTTAAAGCCTAGGTGCATCACCTTGCATTTGTCAATATTAAAGTCAAGTCCATGATTCATCGCCCAGTCTTCTAAATGTCTGCGGTCACCCAGGAGGTGTTCAGCAATCTCAACATTATTAACAACTGCCCCAATCTTTGTATCATCAGCATATTTACAAGACCATGATGCTGATGATGCTTGCATACCAGAGAAAAAGACATGGAATAAGGTAGGCCCCAGACATACACTTTCTGATATCTATTCTGAAGTCATGAGTTCACCCACTGTATGACATTTGGGTGTATTTTTAGACTTCTTAGGTACTGTTTAAGTTGTTTATGAGACACTGAGTCAAATGCTTTTGAGTGATCTAAATAAATCATGTCCCCTAGCAGTCCTTTGTCCAAGACACAAATAACTGTCTCAAAGAACTTTGTTAAGTTTTTCGGGTATGACCTACAAGGAAGGAAGCCATATTGGAATATGTCAATTAACCTTTGACTTCTTATGTGTGTTTCAGTGATTTCCCGGATGAAGCCTTGCATCATTTTTCCTATTATAGAAGTCAAGCTTATGGGTCTATGGTTCCTGATATCCTATTTATCACCCTTTTTAAAAATCAGGGTCACACTTGCCTCCTGCCATACTGGAACCGTAGTCCCTTCTCTCAGTGAGGTATTAAATACAATAACTCAGCCAGAGGATCTGCCAACTCTGTAAGTAACCTGGTATGAATTCTGTCAGGTCCTGCTAATTTGTCCACCTTTAGTTGTTTTATTTTTTTCTCCGACTTCTTTTTCTGATATTAGTTTGTCTTCAAATTCTTGGGTCTTGCTAGTATCATATAAGATGTTACTAATCTCTTTCATTTTAAAAACACTGAGAAAGAATTCATTGAACTTGTTTGCAACATTTTGCTCATTACTTATGATCACACCATCAACCTTTATTTTGCCAATAGTTTTTCGTCCCTCTTTCAGGCTTCCTACATAATATTTTTTTTTTTTTTATTATCATGGACTGATTTTGCCATGTTAGTTTCCATACTGATTTGGGATGTTATAATAGTGTTTTTACATTTATTAGATACAGCTCTGAACTTGGACCAATTTTCTAGTTTTAGGTATTTCTTATAGTTCTTATATGCCTTCTTCTTTCTCTTTATACTCTTTTTTTTTAAACCATTGTGGGATTTTTGCAGAGCTGGAATACTTCTTAATAACTGGTACATATGTTGCTAAACAATATTGGATTTTTTTTTGTTTAAGTGTTCCCACATGGGAAACAAATTCTTGCCAATCAAGTCCTTTTTCCAGTCCCATGTTTTGATGTATTTTCTCATATCCTTATATTTGGCTCTATTGTAACATCTAATATATGTCACACCTCCATAGGTAGTGTTATCCCACAATATTTTTGCTTTTACCATGTTGTGGTCGTTATCTCCAAGAGGTTCTGTGACCACTATGCTACTTAGTTCTTCTTCATGATTTGTCAAAACCAGATCAAGTATACCAGACTCCCTTGTGGGTATATGTAACTTTTGCTCTAGGTTTTTTAACAATGATTTCAATAAGTTTATTTTCTGTTTGAGTCGTAGTTGTAGTTTCACAGTTAATTTTTAGAAAATTGAAATCTCCCAAAAGTAAGTAATCTCCTTCAATGTTGACTGAGTTTATATTTTCAAGAAATATCATACTGTCATCTATGTTTAAATTAGGTGGTCTGTAACATAAGACAATAGTTTGTTTCCTATTATTTATGTTTAGTTGTACCCACATACTTTCCTCACACTCTTTACTGTGATTTATTTCAAGTTCCTCCAATTTTTCATGGTCTTTTATACTGTATATAGTGCTATACCTCCTCCTCATCTATCACAGCGGTTCTTGTGAAACAGCTGATAGCCTGATATGTTTTTTCCCCAGTCTTCACCAGTAAACCATGTTTCCATAATAGCACAGCTATTAATATTACCATCATACAAAATATGTTTTAGTTCTTCCAGTTTGTTCCATAAGCTTCTGGCATTTACTACTAGTAGCAGGTTGATACTGATTAAGTTGTCAGATGGGCCTGTATTGTTTTTTTTTTCCTTTAACTGTGATTTTTATTTTAGTTTTAGGTGTAGTTACATCCCTTTCCCCCTGCCTAGTCAGTTTAAACATGTGTCTATGTGTTTATTGAATAGATTCCTCAGTATTTGACTGCCCTTTATGTTTAGATGCAAACCATCCAGGCTAAAAAAGATATCTGCTACCATTAAAGATTTTCCAAGTTCTTATAATCTTAAAATTGTTTATCAAATCCCAATGTCTAATCCAGTTATTAATTTTGACAATTTTTTTTTATTTAACCAAGCTTTTGCTCTCAGTACTGGTAAGATTTCAGATAAAATTAAGTCACATCCTTGTTCATTTAAAAATGTGTGTGCCTTTTTTATCCCATGCAATATTTCATCCTCTGTTAATTTCTTAAGGTTGTTGGTCCCTGCGTGAAGCAGTACCAGTGGTTTACCCTGCTTTTCATTTTTCATCACTATATTAGGTAGTAGTAAATATATATCTTCAATACCTGCCCCTGGCAGTGACATGCTTATAACTTGTTCTTTTTTGTTGACTGATGTGAAGGAGTTTGTATATTTCACTATAGAATGTCCAATAATGTATACTGGATGAATTTTCTTTTCTTGAGCTTCTGGTATTTCATGTGTTTCTGGAGGTGTCCTTAGTTGAACTGGTGTATTGATCTTATTGAGTTTCTGTAGCTGTTTGTAACTGTTCACTTGCATCTGTTTCTGACACTATGTCCATGATTTCCTGTGTTTCATTATCTATACTATCAATGAAATTCATGAGAGGAGCAAACTGGTTTTCAACTGGGGCACATCACCAGCATGTAGACTTGACTCCACCAGGTAAAGTTTGTAGTTCTTTATCAAAGAATAAAAACCACCATCTCAGCATACGCTTGATGCGTTTCGGAACCTCCTGGTTCAGAAACACATCAAGCATGTGCCGAGATGGTGGTTTTTATTCTTCAATAATGAACTGTAAACCTTACCTGGTGGAATCAAGTCTATATGCTGGTGATTTGCCCAAATTGCTGGAATTGAGGCTCCGCCTTTTTAGCCATTAGGCCAATTACTTCTAACATTTCTTTTTCTAAGTCCTCCTCCTGTGTCGGAGGCCCATAGATCACTCCTATCCAAATAGCAGCTCTGTTTCCTGACTCATGGATGATCCACAGCACCTCTGCTCCCCTTGAAATCCCTGTACCTCCATCACTTTTATGTTTTACTTAACATGAAGAACCACTCCTACTCCTTTCCTTCCTCCCTGTCTCTTCCAAACTTCATGTAGCCAGGTATGACCATTTCCCAGACATGGTTGTCAGTGCACTATGATTCAGTAATGGTCACAGTATCCAAGCCTGCCTCTGCCATGATGGCCTCCAGGTCTGGGATCTCATTTCCAAGACTTCTAGGATTGGCACACATGGTTTTCCAGATTTTGGTAGTCATTTTCTTGTCACTTCTCCCTTTTTCAAGCTGTTCTCCTTTCCTCACCTTTTTTTGACTGTTCCTCTCCCCCCACCTCCTTTGTTAATCCCCTGCTATCTTGATTGTCTTGTATCCCAGTGTGAATCTCTCCTCTCAGGATCTCTCTACTCTCTGTTTCAGTCTGTAAGTGTGTGGGGGGGCAGTTACTGCTCCCCCTTGACTTTCGCCACCCCTCTTGGCTAGTTTAAATGTCCATTGAAGAATCATGTAAACCATCCACTGAAGACTGCTGTTCCCCTCTGGAAGGATGCAGGCCACATCCCCAATATAAGCTCTGATCCCTCCAATGTGGAACCCCAGTCCCAAATGGAGCCATACCCCTCCTCTGTGCTCCATTCCTTCAACCATGCAGAGCTCCTTTCCTTCCCCCTGTGATAGACAGGCTACACTTCTGTAAAGGCTACAGTGCATGCTACCTGCCTAAGACCCTTCTTCAGTTCCCGAAACTGCTACTGCACTTCTCCTGTTCCATCCATGGCTAGGTCATTCATCCCCAGGTGGACAATGACATCCAGCTTCCCCTTCCTTCCTAATGCCTTCACAGTCTGTTGGATATATTTCTCAGCCCTCCAAGCCATTGCACCAGGTAGGCACATTACCTCCCTCTCTACCCCTTTCCTTCCACCCACTCTGTCCCCTTGATAGAGGGGTTAAAAAATACTCCACAGCGGAGGTCACATGATGCTGTGGTCCAAGTAGCACTTCTCAATTCCACTACCATCGCTCAGAGATATTTTTGGGGTTATTTTGTTTTTTTGTGCATGGGGCTATACCCTACAAAGTCTCCTGTCATCACAGAGAACCTCTGGGTAGCAATTTGGATGGAAATGGAAACTGAAATGCATTCTGCTATGCCGAAGCATACCCCTCCTGTCACACCGTAAAAAGGCAGCAAGAGATCCCAGGCCCTACCTGCAATTGGTTCTAGGCCCACTACGGGGGCAGCCACTGCTAACCCCCCTACAGATGTGACTCCTCTGACCCTCTAATTATTTTTACAAGAGCTGAAGCCTTTCTGGGAAGATCTTAAAGAGGTGGTTAACGAAGTAAAGCAGATTACCACAGTGCTAGAGGACCTTTCCACTAGGATGGTGAACAGTGAGTCTTGCCTGGTCTCTCTGGAGAAGAAAGCTGATCCTACTAGCACTGAAGTTGTGGATAACTGCCAAAGGATAAAGAAGCTCGAGCAGAAAATAGAGGATCTTGAGGAGAGGAGCCGCAGAAATAATATTGTCATAATTGGGATTCCAGAGAAAGAAGAAGGCTCGAATGCTATTTTATTCATTCAGAAACTTCTTATGAAGCTGGCTGGACCTTCCCCTTTTGGTGTTACCTACACCATAGAGCCCTTAGGCCAATGCCTGCCCCCGGTGCACACCCCCAACCCATTATATTGAAATTCTTGAATTTCTAGGAAAGGCAATATTTTATGGGAAAGATTAAAGAGCTGCAGGAGGTGTCATGGGATGGAAAAAGAATTCGTATCACTCAAGATTTACCCACCACCGTGAGGCAGCGGAGAACCCAATTCCACCCTATAGTGTCCAAGTTAATTGCCGCAGAAGTGAAATTCCGCATGGGGTACCCTGCACGGTTACAAGTCCTAATATCTGGTGCTTGGTCGACTTTTGAGGATTTGGAAAGTGCTAAATCTGCCCTGTATAAGGCCTTCCCAGATTTGTTTCCCACCCATTGAATAATGAAGGGGATCTGAAGGGAAGATTTCATCTCACTAAGTCTACACCCTGAACTTTCTCAAAGTGTTGGACTGTTGTATAGTCTCAATTCACTATCTGGGAACTTCTTGGCATGGGAGTGCCCTCGGTGTTTTTTGGAAATGTTGACGAATTTCTCGCATGTTATTAATAATTCTCTTTACGATGGAACTTACTCCTAGTTTCCCTGTGTAATGTAGGGCTTTGGGGATAACATGCCCTACAGGATGGACTTCTCGTTATTGTAGTTTAATGCCTCTGTTTCTGGTTTAATCTCATTTTGCATTCTGGCTTTGTTTTCTTCTATCACCAGGGGGTAATGTTCTGGTTGTTGGCTTTAGTAGGTTGTTGCCCATTCAGGTTAAGTGTAACCCGCTGAGTTTCGTTTATGTTCTAGAACAGTCTGTTACCAGTTGCGGTGTGTAGACTCCTTATTGGGACTGAATTTGCCTTCAGATGACACAATAGGGCGTGTTTGCTTCACTCTCGCCCTTACTTTCTTTTCAGGCTGTGACTATTGTGATATTTCCCCGATTGTACTTATAAGTTGTGGGGATGCCCACTCGCTCACTTCTTTGGGTCTCGGGGTCCATGGAAGTCTTTACAGCATGATCAGCTATGTATAAGCCCCAGGCCTTGCCCCGATTACTTTCTCAGTCTGCCTACCCTTTTTCTTCTCTTGCTACTAACCAGAGATTTACTTAATAAGTAGAACCATGATTCTATCAGGTTTGCATCTTGTCTTGTTATGTTTATATAATTCCCTCTACTCTGGTTAGATGTGCCATTCTCACAAGGTTTTCTGCTAGGCAGACTAGTGGTTCTTGTCACGATCTGGGGGACTGGGAGCTGGATGGGAATGAAGAGCTTAGGATACCATGCATAAAGGATTCCAGACAGCATGTGGGTTGTGTGGGGGGTTAGGTAAGGGTGGGTGGAAACTGTATAAGTGTCGTTTATTATTTTTTGGGGGGGTAGAGGTGCTGGGGGGTGGGTTTTTCTATTGAGCACAAGTTTCCTTAGAGCTTACAGAGTGTGGTCGAGTTATAAGATTACAGATCCTTCTGGTTGGGAAAATGGCTAACTGTTTCACCATAGCCTCCTGCAACATAAAAGGGGCCCAGAAAAAAATTAAGCAGGGCCAAATACTTAAACATTTAAAACTTTTGAACATTGATATTGCATATATTCAAGAGTCACATTTGCTAGACTTTGAGGCATTACAGTTACGTAGGCAACAATTCGCCCACTGTTTCGCTGTGGGGGGGCAACCCAAAGTGCTGGGGTGGTGACCCTTATACACAAAAGAATTCCATTTAGGATGATTAAGGAGGTCAAAGACCCCTTAGGAAGATTCTTATTAGTGAACGGTCTCCTCTTTAACAAGGAGGTCCTTTTGGCTAGTATTTATGGTCTGAATCAGGACACCCCTGCTTTTTTCACACAGTTAATGCAGGTGTTATTACCCTTTGTTACTTTCCCTTTGATTATTGGGGGAGACTTTAATTTAGTTCTTGACCCTGAGGTAGACAAATCGGTTTACCGGAGAAAGGGCTTATCTCCTGCTCAGAGAGCATTTAGAGAGCTAACGGACCAGATGGGACTCTGTGATATTTGGAGGGTGTTACACCCACAGGACAGGATGTACAGTTATACGTCCACAGTCCACCAGTCCTCCTCCAGAATTGATTATATCCTCCATTCCCACTCCTTATTACTGGGGGTGATAGAGGCTGAAATATTACTGGGTCCCTTGTCTGACCATTCATTGGTCTCTTGTCAATTTTCATTGCTCTCATTACCCAGGAGAGGGTCAAGGTGGAAATTAAATGATCTTCTGCTCCGAGAACTGGAGTCCATCAATCATATTCAAGAGCATATCCTAAGATACTGTGAATATAACTTTGATCCCACAGGGAGACCAGATATGCTATGGTTAGCTTTCAAAGCCTATATGAGGGGCATCTTAATCAGTATGGCTACCAACAGGAAGACAATGGCAACACTAAAGCTGTCCCAATTATTGACTAGAATGAGGGAGCTCAAGAAGAACCTTTCCCCACAATCTCCTGAGCCTGTCAGACAGGAACTAACCAAAGTAAGAGCTGCGTATAATGAAATCTTGAGGGAGAAAGTTGAATATGCTATTTTAAAAACCCGGGCATCTTACACCAATCAGGGCGAGAAGGCAGGTCATCTTTTAGTGCTTAGGATCAAGCAGATGGAGTCTTCCTGCTATATATCCTCGATAACTTCCAGGGTAGATGGTACCCCCAAAACCCATCCCGTAGATATTTTAAAATAATTTACCCGGTACTATAGAGATCTATACGGTCCCATGCCATCCCCCCTTCTGGAACAGATCATACTAAACTACCTACAGGGTGCCAGTTTACCCCAATTGTCCGAGGACCAATGAAGTTATCTGGTAACTCCTATTTCTGTTAACGAAATTTCTGAGGTGCTGGACAATTTACCAGTGAATAAAGTCCTAGGAATAGATGGTTTCTCTGCCTGCTTTTATAAGAAGTTCAAGACCCAATTGATCCCGATGCTTCTTCCCTTATTTCAACATATTATCTCTGGGAACGAGGTTGACACCTCCCTATTTGAAGCTCTTATAGTTTTAATACCAAAACCAGATAAGGCCCCTGACCAGGTCACTAATTATAGACCCATGTCCCTTATGAATATAGACATAAAAATCTTAACTAAGATCTTGGCAAACTGCCTCAATACTGTAATGGGTACCCTGATCGGCTCTGAGCAGGTCAGTTTCATGCCAGGAAGGTTGTCCTCTGACCATCTGTGTACCCTGTCACACATCTTCTCGGTATGTAGGGATGCTCCATATCCAGCTGTGTTGGTTTCACTGGATGCCGAGAAGGTGTTCAACAGGGTCAGTTGGTGGTACTTGTTTCTTACTCCTGAGGCTTTTAGTTTCCCTGCAGAGTTTATCGTGTGGGTCAAGGCTTTATACCGTTCCCCCTCTGCTCATGTGGCCTGTAATGGCATGCTTTCTGAAGTGTTTAAGTTGCACTCTGGCACCAGGCAGGGATGCCCCCGTCCCCACTTTTGTTCAACCTCTATCTGGAACCATTAATTCATAAATTGACATCTTGTCCGGAGTTGCAGGGGATTCCCATCCATCCGTGTGAGGTAAAAGTGTTAGCTTATGTGGATGACCTCCTTCTGCAGGTAGCAAACCCCAAAGATTCCCTACACCCAATGCTAGAGATCATTGAGGAATTTAGTACGATTTCGAATTACAGACTGAACGTGGGTAAAACCATGGTTTATCCCTTAAATCATAAAGTTTTTAAGGCAGATATTCTGGCCTTGGGGTTAAGTTGGAAGTACGAATCACTGAGATACCTAGGTATTGAACTAGCCAGGAGCCCTGCTCAGATCATCAGGTTAAACCTTGATCACTTAGTTCACACAATTTCCTTAGATCTCAACCGATGGTCTTCTCTTCCCCTGTCCCTGTGGGGCAGAATAAATGTAATCAAAATGAACATATTTCCCCAGATTTTTTAACCCTTTCAATGCTCAATATCTGGCTCCCAATGTCATGGTTCACTAAAATTCAATCTCTAATTACAAAATTCATCTGGCACAACAAACCCCCATGGATTGCTTACTATAAATTGACCACCCCCAAGGTAAAAGGGGGACTCCTTCTGCCCCTCCTTCTTCTGTATTTTTGGGCCAATCACATTAACAAATATTTAAGATGGCTAATGCGGGACGACTTTCACTTCACCCCGCTTGGCTAAATATTGAGCGTAATCTAATCCACGTACATGGTATGAAGCCAGGGTTATTTGCTAGGCTGGGACTTCTTCCTTTAAAAATCATGAATCCCACTATTACAACCTCACTTAAGGTCCATGCTCAGATCTGCTGGTATCTTAAGTATGAACCTGGCAGAGACCCTAATCAACCCATATTGGGAAATCCCCATTTCCTAATAGAGGGCAAGCTAATTCCTCCCAATTGGATTCCCGGTCTACATAATATGCAAGTTTCTAACTTTATTATGGATAATGGAGAATGGTGCCCACTCAAAGATGTAATCACTCATTTGGGAATTCCCAATAAATATTACTTTCATATCCTGCAAGTACGACACTCTTTAATGACAGCTCTGGGTAACCCCCCCCGTGGTGCGGGGTATTCCTTTTTGTTCGGAACTTTTAAAATTGTGCAGTCGTCCGGGTGCAGTCTCGGCAATTTATAGTACTTTTCAAGACTGGAAATTCCCTGACCTTTCAGGGCGCACTGAAGTATGGGCCTCTTTATTTCCTAATCATAACATAGAATGTCCAAAACTGTTGCATAACTGTCACAAATTTGTGACTCAAGATAGGCTTAGACTAATGCAATTGTATAGTCTGCACAATGCATATTATTCCCCCTTCACGGTTATTTAAACTGGGCTTAAAGCCTGTCCTGACTTGTTCCAGGTGCCTGCGGGAAGAGGGTACAATTTTCCATGTATTCTGGTTTTGCTCCAAAGTTTCTCCCCTCTGGGCCGCTATTAAGCAGTAGGTGGATCCCTTACTGGGGCTCAAAGAATTGTTTACATCCGTAATATGCATTATGGGGGATCTATCTGAGGTCCAGGGCAGAGTACCATATTACTTTAATAGCTATGTCTGTGAAAAAAGCTTGTATTAAGACACTGGACTGATCAGATCGAGATCTCCTATAATGATTGGCTATCTGAGCTTCTGGCGAACCTCAGCACGGAAAGTCTCAGCAACAGAATGGAGCAATTCATGAAAATCTGGGACCCCTTATATACCTTATACTCTCTGCAATAAGGCTTACCCGGCTATCAGATCCCCTTATGTCCAACTCACTAAGTCAGTACTAGTATTGTGTCAAGCGATTTCTCTAATGGATTACTTGAGCTCAATATGTTTAGGGTGGGAGGGAGGAGGGTGTAATTGGGTGGGCTGACTCAGCTTACCACTTGTCTAATGTATCATGTTCATGATTTGGTATGTCAGCCATTGTATGTTGTGGTGTAAAAATTTTAAAACTTTTTCAATAAACTTTAAATAAAAAAAAAATACTCCACAGCATACCTATAAAACACAACATAGGGTAGTGTGTAAAACTCAGATTTTATATACACTCTCAGTATTGGATGCTTGTAGAAACCCCTCGAGCTTTGCTCTCAAGGTTTAGATAGCATCCAACACTGCAGGTACTGTATGTGTAAAATTCTCATTATACACAGTATCCCATGTATTATTATGTTTGTGCTATACTTCTGATCCAGTATAGGCTGAGAATGACAAAGTACAGACATGTATTTTATCCTCTTTTAGACTCCTCAGGCTACTACAGTCATAATCTCAGCTATGATCATAATATAACCATATACATGATCTGAATCAGCATTATAGTATATGGTCAGTGCTGTATATGGGAATCTATACACTACCAGATGCTGTAGTACCACAGTAGTGATGTCAGAATGCTGTTGTACCACAGTAGCTATGTCACTACTGTGGCACAACATCATAGAATCCCATATCTATTAAAATTCCATTTTTATCTCTGCTGCAGATGCCTCATAATCAAGATATATTGAAGCTATCTGAAATGCTGAAACACCCCAAAGGAAATGTTTTGTTAAAGGATGAACTACCAGAAATATTGTCAGCTCATGTAGGTATTACTTAAATCACATCAATTTTTTTTATCTTATTCTGGCCCTCTAGAGCATTGAAGGTCCTAGTTAAAAATAATTGGCTCCACAGCAACTAGTGGAGCATAGCTCCATGCACTCCATGTTCTTGCATCATGAAACATGAGAGTGCTGGGGGGCGTGGTTTAGTATGCAGAAGTGGATGGACTCACGAGGCCTTCTCTCAGGGATGTTCTGAAAAAAATAAATCCAAGCATCCTGAAGCACAAAATGTGCATAAAGGACTTGTCACCCACGTCACAGAGAGAACAGCAGGTATGGTGTGGAATAGGGGTGGGACGGAGGGATGGGAGGGTCGAGATGTGGAACAAATACTAGGGAGGTTGATAAGGGGAAGGGTGGTACCAGTTTAAAGAGAATAGTGAAGGATGGATTCAGGAAGGGAGGGAGGACAAAGTAGGAGTAGGGAGGGAAAAAGGCATGGAAAGCCTTGTGCGCCAACATAAGGAGCCTAGGAAACAAAATTCCTGACCCTGTGGCTACCATTGCTGAAGCAGACCTGGGTCTGGTGGCAGTAACAGAATCATGGTGCACCAACAACCACAGCTATTTTATATGTAAGGGAAGGTATAAATGCCACAGAGATACAAGGACATAGTGGGGAAAAGGAGGTGCTGGAGGTTTTGGGGTTGGAATAGAGGTGGGATCCGGGGCCATTATATGCATGGGGGTGGTGTACTGGCCACCAGCACAGGGGGAGCAACTAGACAGGGTTTTGGATGAGGCTATAAGCAAAATGGCAAGCAAATGAGTAGTAATAATTATGGGTGACTATACTATGTCAGATGTGCCCTGGCCACTGCTTCAGCTAGGGGTAGGGTCATCCAAGACACACAGTTGTTTCAAGTGGAATCCCAGGAGTGCCAATCATAATCGATTGTTGAAATAGAGAGAGCTACTGTCAATATTCCAGGCCAAGATGTCTTTGAGATAGTCAGGACCCACACTGTGAAAGGATGTGTAAGTTATCAAAGCAATCTTAAAAGTGCTGCATTACCTAATTGGAAAAAGTGCATATGCAGCAGCAAAATGAGAAATATGATCTCTGTACAATGATCCCAAGATCAGCCTGGCTGCTGCATTCTGCACCAGCTGCATGTGATGCACCAACCACCTAGACAACCCTAGGTATAGAAGTCAAGCTCAGTCATCATAAAATCATGTATTAGGGTCCTCTTTCCCCGCATAGGATTTAATCAGGGAGATATTTTGGAGTTGATAAACTTCAGTGTGAACTCAACCAACACATGATGTTCCAGTGTCAGCCTCAAGTCCACAGTGACTTCCAGATTTTTTACACTATCAACTGTTGCCAACAAAGTGCCATTTAGAGATGGCTACTTAATGGCATCCTGTCTTACAGACAGCTGACTCTCAAGGACTTGGTTACACCAACAGGGTTTGTTTTATAGGTAAGGGAAGGTATTAAGGCCATGGAAATACTAGGATACAGTGGGGAAAAAGAGGGGTTGGTCGTTCTTTGGGTTGGTCTAGAGAGGGGATCCGTGGCCTTTATGATATACAGGCCATCAACACGGGGAGAGGAACTGGACAGGGTTTTGAGGAGGCTATAGTCCAAATGTCAGGCAAAGGGGAAATGATAATTATGGGTGGCTTTAATCTGCCACATGTGGAATGTAATATCCTGGCTGCAGCTACAAGGAGCACTGTCATCCTAGACTCCCTGCAAGGGGCATTTCTTAGGCAGGTGGTTACAGAGCCCACTAGAGATGGGGCAGTGCTGGTTCTGGTACTTAGAAACAGGGACAGCATTGCAGACTTCACAGTAGGCAGCCCCCTGAGTATGAGAGATCATCATACAGTATAGTTTGGCATATAGATTGGGCAGGAGAAAAATCACACTAGATCAAGGGTACTGGACTTCAGGAGAGCAGATTTTAAAGAAATGGGAGACTCCCTTAGGAAATACCTTGAAGGGGAGGATAGCCAGGGAGGAGTGGAGGCACAATTTAAAGGAATAAAGGAGGGAATTACTAAGGTAACAGTAAACTGTTTAAAGGTAATCACTTTATGAGTGACATCAGCATGGGTATTCTGGGCAAAATTGCCCTATTCGCAGATGATACCAAGCTAGGAGGAAGGGTAGACAGTGAGGAGTCAGTTAGGGGCCTACAGAAAGACCTACAGAGACTGGAAACATGGTTTAATGTCTAGGAGCTGAGGATCAATGCAAAGTAATGCAAGGTGATGCATTTGGGTAAAGGGAACCCAAGGACAGAATACTACCTCAGTGGAGTCCAGCTCAGCACCAGAGAGGAAGAAAGGGACCTGGGTGTCATCATAAGCAACACCCCTAAACAGGCGAGCCAATGCAACACAGATTATAGAAAGGCAAACAAAATACTAGGGTGCATAGGAAGGGGGGATTTAACAGCAAGAGAAGGGAGGTGATACTGCCACTTTACAGGTCCCTTCTGGAGTACTGTATCCAGTTTTGGAGTCTACAACTGAAAACAGATAAAATCAGGCTGTGGCCTGTCCAGGGAAAAGCAACCAAAATGATTCAGGGCCTTCAAGGGCATTTGTATGAGGAGCATTTGGAAGCATTAATTATGTTCTCACTGGAGACAAGGCAGGAAGGAGGGGACATGATTGAAACATACAAGTTCCTGAGATGAATAAATAAGGTGCCATCCTCTGACTTTTTCAGCAGTCTCAGACTCAAATACTAGAGGGCACAAGTAGAAGTTGAGAGGGGGAAGCTTTAAGAGGGAGCTTAGTAAACACTATTTTATGGAAAGAGTTGTGGAACCATGGAATAAACTACCAGCTGAGGCAGTGGAAGCAAAGTGCATGACATCATTCAAACTGGGGTGGGACAGGGCAAATGCATGATCAAAAGCAACAAGAGAAGTAGGAGATATTAGGCAGAAGTGGGGTTAGGTTCTGGTATCTGTGTAGGTCCAAGGAACACATAGGCAGACTAGGTGGATCCTTGGTCTCCTTCTGCAGTCTCTTTTTCTGTGTTTCTATAAAATAAGCAAGGATAGGAGAAGAAAGAGACCACTGTGGATCTCAAAGGAGGTGGCTAAGGTGGTAAGGGAGAAGAAAACAGCTTTCAGGAAGCACAAGCAGACCCAAGAAGAGGAGGATAAGGAAGTTTATCTAAAGAAACAAAGGGAGGCAGGAAGGAGGATAAGGACAGCAAAGACTCAGACTGAGGAAAGGATTGCCCAGCAGGTCACCTTCACTATACCACCCCTTGCTGTTCAACAGATTCAGTTCACTAAATGTCAGAATTCCATCTGAAAGATTAATTACTTTCTGTTTCCCCTCCGTTGATATCGTGATGGGGGTTGGGGTCAGGTCTAGGGATGAGCATTGTATATCTGTCCCAGATATTGTTGCTGCTGAAATGACTATTCTGGATATTTTGTTTGTGGATGGCAGTGGGTACTCTGATATGATGTTGGTTGCCAGTTGTTTCCTTCTTTGCCATTTCTGTCCCCCCCCCTTCTTCTCTGCCCCTTCCCCTGTTGGTAAAACCTCAACCTTTCCCTCTCTGCAGAGGTGTTTGAAAACCCTGGAAATGACTCTGTCTACTACTTCTTTTTGGAATATTATTGTTCTCAGCAATATGAGATGGCAATACTGTATCTTCACCCGACATGGCAGTCTCAGAATCACTAGTACTTAAGCTGAATGATACTCTCCGTTCCTGTCTCAGAATGCCTTTTGGGTTTATATTCTCAGATCATGATATCAATGGAGGGGAAACAGAAAGTAATTAATCATTCAGATAGAATTATGATGTCTAGTGAACTGAATCTGTTGAACAAAGGCCTTTCCTTTCCTCCAACATGTAGAATAAATAAGTTTAATATGTTTATTGATTTCAATAAACTATGCTGCAATCTGAGTTTAAAATCCTTTTTTGCTAAGCAACACCATCTCCCTGGTGGAACTGTGATTTTGGCTACTGAAATTGAGACTGTTCATTTGAATGAAGTAGATACAGTGACATCCCCTTACAGATTTAAAGGCAAATCTATATTTTATCCAGCCCCTTCTGCAGCTATCAGTACTTTTCAGAAATTATGTGAAATACAGATGGAACTTTTTTTTTTTAATTTGCCAGATATTTCCTATAATGACCTCTCCAAAGATGAAAGGTTAGCTTTAAACTCTTTGAAAAATGACACAATCATTACTATTAAACCTGCCGATAAAGGAGGTGCTGTGGTCATTCAGAATATTAGGGACTATATTTTTGAGATTGAGAGACAATTAAATAATACAGAATTTTATATGCCTTTAACTGGGACCCTACTATGAAATTTAAGTATGATATCGATATGTATATTTAGAAAGCATATAAAGAACAGTGGGTTGATGAAGATGTAAAAAAGTTTTTGACTGTAGAATTTCCTAAGCAAGCAACAATATATACTTTGCCTAAGATACATAAGCCCTTTTCAGTACCCCCGGTAGACCAGTAGTTAGTGGTATCGGATCTCTCACTGAACCACTATCGCAATATATTGATTTTTACATACGTCCTTTTGTTGAAACTTTGTGGTCCTATATTAGAGACACAGGAGATATATTAAATGTTTTAGAGGATATTGTAGTGGGGGAGGGCTGTTTGTTGGTATCATTACATGTAGAATTATTATACACTAATGTACCAGTGCAAGGGGCCCTGGAGAGTGTTGAACATTTTCTGAATTTGAGAACAGGGAAAGTCGAGATCCCTACAGAATTTTTGATCAAACTTTCTGAAATTGTTCTTACTCACAATGCCTTTACTTTTCTTGTTTGTTTTTATCTACAAAAGAAGGGAACAGCAATGGAGGCAACATTTGCCCCCAGCATTGCTAATGTATACTGTAGATGGGGATGTGGGAAAATAAAGTGGTTAGGGATTGTGAATACAACACTTTTTTTCATCAAATAGAATTGTATCATCACTTTATTGATGACATTATCCTTATATGAAAGGGGTCTCGAGTTGAAATAGATTCATTTATAGAATATTTGCATGCATCTAGTCCACATCTCCAGTTTAACTATAGTGTTAGCGATACAGATATTTGCTTCCTGGACCTATGTATTACAAAAGATCAGATGGGAAATTTAGAAACAAATATTTATAGAAAGGAATGTGAACGTAATACATTACTGTTATCTTCTAGCTTTCATTCATGACATGTAGTGGAAAATATCCCCCAAGGACAGTTTCTTAGATTAAAACGGAATTGTAATACTGAAAGAAAATTTGACATGGCTGCTAATAATTTAGAACAAAGATTTGTAGAGAGGGGTTTTAATAATAAAGAGATACATTTTACTAGGAATTCAGTAAGTGAGATGTCTAGAATTGATAAGCTAGGCAAAGGACCTGTTGTAAAACGAGATGACAGCATTTGTAATTTTGCTATGGACTATTCAATACATGCAAATGTAATAGGATAAATTGATCATAACAACCGGCATGTTTTAAAGGAAGATAAATATTTGGGAGAGTTTTCTTCATGCCGCCCATGTTCTCTT
Source organism: Neoceratodus forsteri (assembly GCA_016271365.2). Classification (NCBI taxonomy): domain Eukaryota; kingdom Metazoa; phylum Chordata; order Ceratodontiformes; family Ceratodontidae; genus Neoceratodus; species Neoceratodus forsteri. Next base: position 205,074,223 of record CM057454.1, read on the forward strand.
TTAGATGTACCAGTACTCATAGAGATTGTTTGGTCCATAGTAAATTAAAAAGACCTAGGACACAGACGTGGCTTAAGAGTCAATCTGTAGGCTGTTTTTCATGAAAAAGGTGTATGTACTGCACTGTTGTTAAGTCTGGTAAGGAATTTTACAGTGAGAATAATGAAAAAAATTTACAATATCAGGCAGCTAATGACATGTGACACTACGGGAGTGATTTATTTGGCAACTTGTACCTGCAGTGACTTCTACGTGGGCAAAACAGAGAGAACATTCAAATGCTGTGTAGGAGAGCACTGCAGGACAATCAAAAATGGGGATCTTACTTATGCAACAGCATTACATATAAAAAAATCAGACACAGAGTGGTGAACATCAGTTTACTTTTCAGGCAATAGAAAAAGTTAAGCCTGATAAGAGAGGTGGGAATTATAAAAATTTGATTCTGCAGTGAGAAGGCTTTTGGGTATATATTCTAGGAGTATGCAGGTTCCCTGGTTTAAATGAGAGAAATAGTTTAATTCACTATATTAAATATAGATAATAAATTGATGTATTGGTCTATCATAATTTTATTAATTTATTTGACTATCTGAATATACGATATACAGAAATGGTTTCAGATTTTTGATTTGTCAAAATATTTATTTATATATATATATATATATATACTCAAGTATATTAAATATATTTTATCTTTATAAATGACAAATAAGTAACTTCAGTATATATATGTTATTAACATTCAAACACGTTTTATATTCATTTTTTAATATGTATGTTTTCTGTATGGTTTATTTTGTATTTTTTTATATAGTCATTTTATAGGGGTAGTACTTCACTCTACACTTGTGCTTATGTGGACACTAATTAATGATGTCATATTCTTGTGCCTGTTTAAGGCAGAATTTGAATCATTTGTGCATGTCGCTTGATAAAGGATGGTTAGTCCGAAACTAGTCAAGGCATGCTGATCACTGGCACTTCAATAAATTATGCACCTGAAATAGAAAATCAGCGAGCAGCATTTTTTATGGTGGTGGTGAGTGCTGGACTTCTTTGAAAGTAATACAGTGTTGCTTCCAATACTGATTGAATCGAAATCTCTTCAGAATCCTATTGAAGGCTTCCACCAAGGGGCCTCCCTAGGGACCATCAGGAGCAAGTTCCATAGGACCATGCAAGTGAAATCACATGTCTGGTCCCCCGAGGTTTTTATTCTGGCCCTTGGCACAGTAAGGAGGCCCCCTCAGAGGAGCAAAGAGAGCATGAAGTCATATAAGGATGCACAAGATCTGCCAGATAGCCAGTACACAACCCATGTAGAGAACTGTAAATTAGCAAGCCAACTTTAAAAGATATGCCACTTTACTTGCAGCCAGTGCAGTTCACGCAGCACCAGGGATTCGTGACTCATCTTCAAAAGAACAGTCAGTAGTCTGTCAGCTGCATTCTGCACAGGTGCCAGATACTGAACCATACCTCCATTGACCCCAAAGTACAAAGCATTGCAGTAGTCAAGCCTTGGATTCACAAATGCAGGTACTAGCATCACCAGGTCACTGGGGAGAAGTAGTTAAGGGATCTAAGCCAGCTGATGTTCCTCAGAAGGTAAGAGCCACTCTGGACTACTGTTGACACCTGAGCTGCAGTGTCAGCCCCTCATCCAGAATGACCTCCAGATTTCTTACCTTTGTTGCAGTCAATAGCTTTGAGAAACTGAGTCAAATCCCTGTCTCCCTCTTGATAACTGCCACTCTCCCTCTTCAACTCATATTGACAACCAGCACTTGAATCTTGTTGTCAGGGTTGAGTCTCACCCAGCTAAATGACATCCAATTCTGGATCGCTGCCAAGCATTTATGTAGCACATCCACTGCACCAGGCACCTTGGAAGCAAATGAGAGCTGGGTGCTACAGTGCCTGTATAGCAGGGAAACCCTAGTTCCTACCATCTCTCAATCCCTCCCAGGGGCAGCATATATGCTGCAAACAAAATGGGTGAGAGGACCAAGCCCTAGGGTATGCCACAGGGCAGTGATACTGGAAGTGAGTAGAAACTCCCCAACACTACCCTCTGTGTCCTGTCCTGCAATCTCCCAGGACAGAATACCTACCTTCTTCTAGGTGATCACTTTTTTGTATTCACCATAGTGAATACTCAAAGTCAGTTTGTCCTCCTGGGCCATGTGTCTCCTCCAACAATGCTCCAACCTCTACCCTTATGCATTTGTCATCCTTAGCTCACTATCATACCACAATGAACCATGGCATGAAACAAGGGGGCTACATGCATAGGTGCCATACAATCGAAGACCACCTTGATTGCTCTGTTACAGGCCACCATAGCCAGCTTTGATCTTGTGTCAAATGCTGCCAGTACACCTAAGATGTCCAGCACTGACAGACATCATTCAGGCTGCACCACCATGTTCAGTTCAGATCTAAAACAGATGGCCATCCTCCCTTCATCCTTCTTTACACAGTGAACCATGGACAATCCAGCTTGGATAGTTGACCCACAGATGTACCTGGCTAGCATTGTCACTAAGCCAGATCTCCATGATGTAAACCAGACTGACAAAGGATTCTGAAATAAAATCTGCTGTAACAGTCAAATATAACAGTGGTCTTATTCCTCATTGATCTGGCATTACATAGCACTGCCAGAGGAGGATGAGTAGGAGTGTCAGGCCTCTCGGCTACCTGACAACTTGGTCTGGTGGGAGCCCTTGGTATAAGAATTAAACATCTCTCATATTTTCTTATATCCCTTTCTACATGTCTTTTCTCTTCAGAGAATGCCCTGGTCTATACTGTCCTCATAGCACTCTCACCATCTGCTCTCCCTGAAGCCACCAATCCACCTCTACAGTTCTTAAGATCCCCACCTCCCTGTACCATCAGTATGCTACATTCAGTGGGGGATCTCAGAAAGGCAGCAGGTTACTGAGAAGGGACAGGAAATAGCAGAAACTAGGGCTCTGCTTACCTAAATGCATCCCAGTGACAATAAAACCACAATACCCAATAAATTACCACCCCACACCCCACTTCCAGCAACTACTGTACAACCCACCACCCGCAACCCCCTGTCTCCCACATGCATACACACTCTAATCACTCTATACACTATTTAATCTCACCTTCTACCCCCAACATACCCATACAGTACATAATACATACTTATACTCTACAACACATTCCTAAAACTGACCATGCACATCTCCAGACTCTCCAGTTATAAAACAATATGCATAGACAATCAATACTACAGTCCAGTTCAAAATAGCAATATAGCTCAGTAGCAGGTAACATGTATTTAAGTCCCAGGTTGCTGTCCAGCTCATGGTTACTAATAAATGGTGATCAAATCAAAAGGGAAACTGCCAGCTGGCTTTTGACATGCAAATTCCAGCAGTCACAGAGACTAGTGAAGCTGGGCTGTAACCAAAACAGTACAACCCATATTACCCTCCTCACAAAAGAATCTGTCCAAAGAAGCCAAATGTCACAGCCCACTCCAGTGCTGCCACTACTGGAGGGGTCCCACACATACAGATAAGCAGGTAACAGTTACAGTAAGTACGTCTCTAATGCAATCACCAACTTCAAAACTAGTGGGGACTCACTCAACCTCAAGCTGGTGTTCCTCACCCTTGATGAAGTGTTACTTCCACTAACAAAAATTTTCAGTCTTTTCCTCACCTTCAGCCAGTTACCCGACAGATGGAAATCAGCCACAGTAACCCCGTTCCACAAACGTGGGGACAAAGATCTGCATGTGAACTACTGGCCTATCTCCATTCTTCTCCCCCTCTCTAAGGCCGTTGAACATATGGTATCTGACCAGATAACTGAATACCTAGACAAATACAACATCCTCTGCCCCCAACAACATGGTTTCCATACAGGTCACGGTACTACCTTGGCCCTTCTGGAATTCACCAGTGCTATCCACAGCTCGTTGGACAACTGCCCCCTAACCGGGTCGATCTTCATTGACCTGATCAATGCTTTTTACACTGTACATCATAATCTATTAATCACATAGCTACGTTCTGCTGGGCTCTCACCTGAGCACACTATCTGGCTCAAGAGCTACTTGGATAACCACTCCCAAAGAGTGAAAATAGCTGATGCTCTCTCAGATGCACATTCTGTTCACTCAGGAGTTCCCCAAGGCTCCATTCTTGGGCCACTTCTTTTTAGCTTCTTTCTGAATGATCTTCCACAATCGTGTCCAGCACAAATCCTCCTCTATGCTGATGATGCCATCATCCTCTCCACTCACAACAATCTGGGCTACCTTCAAAAGAATCTACAGCTTGCCTTCACCAAGATTGAAACTTGGTTTAGTAGACATAAACTGGTTCTCAACTACAAAAAAAACAAGTCCATGCTCTTCTGCAGCCCATACAACAAACACAGGCTCAATCCCATCACAATCCAAAACTGCCTTGGTGCAACCCTCGAACAGGTTCAATCCTTTAAATATCTAGGTATTACCATCGATTGTAACCTATCATATGCTACGCACATTGACAACATTGCCAAGGCTGCCAACACTCGCATTGGCCTACTCTTCAGGAACAGGTAATGCCTTACCTCAGATGTCTTAAGGATTGCAGTACAGAGCTCAGTAATCTCAATAATTGATTACGGCCTGATCATCTTTGGTTCTGCCTCTGTCACTGCCCTCAGGTGCATATCCATTGCACTAAACAAAGCTTGCCATCTCATAACTGGCACCCATCACCTCACCCACACATGTGATCTCGACGCACAGACTGGGTGTCTTCAACTTTCAAACTGGATCAAGTACCAAACCTGCCTTATGACAAAGAAAATAACACTAGGCCTTGCTCCCCCAGGTGTCCAAGCTCCCCTCTGCCCAGCACGGACTACTCACATCACCAGGGACACTGAATCCCAGCTTCTGCATATCCTGCATTTCCGGACCACACAAGGGCAAAGCTTGTTTGCGCATAGAGCTCCAAACTGGTTCAATGGTCTCAACATTGACATCGCCTCAGTGCCAAAGCTTGGTCCATTCAAATCCAGTCTCCATCACATCCTGTCTGCATCTAGCTCCTGTGACTGTCCTTCCTAATTGTTCTCCCCTCTCCTCTTTGCTCTTTCCACCTAGCACTTAACCGTCTCCCCCCTCAACTCCCTCTCTCATACACCCATTCATCCTCCCCTCCTCCCACCCTCCTTCCCTACCCCCTGTAGCACTTTGATATTTGACAAGTGCCTATGGCTGCACTCTACTAGTGTGTCTTTCCTCCATACTATGTCAACCCTGTTATCAGACCTTCTTCTGGCAATTTTGCCACTGTAATGAATGTATAAAACTGTATGTAGCTGCCTGTAACACACTGTTATTCAATGTCTTGCTTGAATTGTACCTCAACTGACATGGAACCTTTGTAAAATAGCCTTGGCTCAAAGATACTTGTAATCCTAGATTCAAATAAAATAAAATAAAAAAATAAATAGTGAAAAAGAGAAACCAAACCTGGTGCTCTCTCATCACCACCACCAACCCAAGGAAGCATGTCTTCTTACATAGGCTGTAGTCCCTCTGTGACACTCTCCCACAAATCTTTGTCAATTCACTTGTGGATCCACCAATCCTCCAAGCAATGCTGTGCTCCCAAATCCCTCCAGCTTGCAGGTCTCTCACCCACCACTTCTAACATATCAGCCTATCAGATCCTCACTCTATTGGCCTGTCTACATGACTCCAGCAGCCACAGGTGACACATTTGGCTGCAAAATGTGGCAGGCACCTAAACAGCCAGCTTGATAGCTGCTGTTGAATGTGACACAGTTCAGTATCTAAAGTTTGACAAACAAGCAGTAGGAGACAGCAGAGAAGACTTGCTGAAATGGTTCACTCCTTGCCACTGCTCTCTGCCTCTTAGTTCCTGGTTCAGTGTTGTTCCACTCCTCATGCACAGTAACTACCAGAGAAGTCAACAGAAAATATGGAGCAACCAAAAATGAAAACCTGCTACTATTACCAGGATGCAATGGATCTAAAAAACTATTCTATACTCCTACACTTCATCATTCGACTCCCTTAACTAGCACTACAAACACCCTATTACTACTCTAAAATACAAAATAAAAATACAAAGAACTACAGTAAATGCTTTTGTGCTGTAAAACCCTAATCAAGTTTTTTTTTTTTAAATGGGAGTTAAATGCAGGCAAAGAAACCATTTGCTCCCTCAGCTCCCCTACCCTGACAGCAGGCTGCCCAGCCTGGTGTCAGTAATCTTTTTTATAAATTATTTTGAACAAACATGTATGATACAAGGTAATGTATAGGCAACATACACAATAAGGTTAATGTTTCCATCTTGGGGTAAGACGATATCGGAGAGACCTCATGAGTTTCACGGTCGAGGTCTATGATGTCATCTCACCCCCTGATGGAAACACAGCCTTGTCCCTTATGGCTGCCTGTAAATTATTCTCTGCATTTTTCCTTGGTGGTTGAGAAATACAAATATCGGATACTGTAGTCCTTTTTCAAGTAAAGGCTGAAATAATGTTCGGCCACAGAATATAAATGAGTCAAGCACAAGACTATTTGCATTGGAAAATATATACTAATCCCTATTTGAGCATCAGCCAATTTAGAGTTTATCAATGGAATTAATTTTCTATTGCAGAAGCCATAAAAGTAAGATATTTAGAGAAACTGATTTTAAAAGAATGCAAGGAAAAATGTCCTGAATAAGTGCTGTTGTACAATAACGCCAGTTTATATAAACAGTGAACCATGTACTACATCATGGTGGAATGTGGTGAATTTAATATGAAAACTGCTTATTTATGACATATTTTGTGTTTCTAAACCTTCGATATGTTGCTTAGAATCTCAATAATAAAATAAAATGTGTATAAATGTTCAATTGTTGTTAAATATGTGACTGGAAGAGGTTTAAGAGCAGCTGACATCTTTAGAAAAAGTTTGTAAGTTTTGGAAAACATTACTTAGGGGCAGGCAGTTCAGGTTTATTTCATATTCAGTGCAAAAACTATGTTAAAACATTAGCTTGAGTGGAAGCAGAAAGTGTCAAAAGTAGGGAAATGCAATATTTGGATAAAAAGTCTAATGAGCCTTGTGGAACCTGTGGTGTGGTGCTCCTTGGGGTTTGCACAATCATGTGAGGCAGCATCAGTGTTGCCCAAAGTGTGACACTGTCTGTCCAAGCAGTCACACACCAATGCTAAGAGACATGGGCCCCCATATTCAAATGATCAGTGTGTTGCTAAACATAACAGTACCATGCTAACTGCAAACAGTATGGTTGAAAAGGAAACATATTCAGTTGCCCCCAGTGCATGGCATTAATGCAAGATAAGGGCAAGGCAAGTTTTATTTATCAACAATCAATCAATCAATCAGTCTTCATTTAATCAAGCAAAACACTGTTGAGAAGAACTCATTTGCAAGGTGGACCTTGGAAGGTTTACAATAATACATATTTCCATTCAACAGTGAGGAAATACAAAGGTGCATAGGGAATACATTAAATGATGATGCCATACAATGATACAAAAGTCAAAGAAATACAATGATAATAACGATGAGACTGGCATTTTTGAACAATAAGTGCATTAATTAATGCAGAGTGAACCTGCTGAGCAATAGCCCCTGGTAAAACAAGGATAACAATGGAAGAATACTGGATACTAATCCCAAGAACAAGGAATACATACAAGGTACTGACGCCGAGCAGGTCAGATCAGACAGAAGGCTGGTGGAAAGGGAGGCCAGGGCCAAAGATAATCAAGGGATGGATCATAACAGGAGTGGGGGAGGGAGGAAGGGATTGAAAGTAGTATGGAAGGAGGATGGTGAAGGAGAAGCAAACATATAATACAGTGGAGGTTCAGCGCAGGGAATGGTGAGGGCATGCACCTGAACGGAGGAAGGCAGGACTTAGGCATAACAGTTACAGAGGTCCTGGAGGACCTGACTAAGGAGGGTTTTGAATTTTGCTAAGCTGACAAGGTTTGAAAGTTTAAAGAACTTTTGTATATGGTTCCATGAGGAGGGAAGGGCATGGCTTATTGAGTGCGATCTGTAACAAGTTCTAACTCATGGAACGTCTAGGGAAATACAAGAGTATCTCCTTAGTGACTAGGACCCATGAGCGATGGTTAGGAGGTTGCAGATGTAGTCGGGGAGTTTACTGGACAGGGCTGTGAAGGTCCAGATGGCTGCATTTGTAATCTTTTTGTTTTTAAAGAGTACCAACCAAACAGAGAGTAGAGGGAGCAATGATGCATGTTATAGGGAGCACCGGTTATGAACCTTATACAGTGTCTCTGTGGTACAAGATGTCTAGTTTGGTCAATACAGTGCTGGAGCCATGACTATAGATGAGGTCTGCATAGTCCAGGAGCAGGAGAAAGGTTGATTGAACCAATCTGACTCTAGCATCAAAGGTGAGGAGGTGTTTAATACAGAAAAAGAGACCCAGTCCCTGTTTTAGTTTTTTTGTGAATTTTTTGATGTGCACAAGGAAGTTAAATTTGCAATCCAACCAGAAACCTAAGTATTTAAATGTATCCACTGAATCCAGGGTTTCTCCTAATAACGTAGTGATCTGCTGTATTGACGCAATGGATTGGGATGTGGTGGGCTGTGCTTGTGGCGATAGGAACAGAGATTTGGTTTGTTTGCATTAAGCAGCAATTTCAGTTGTATTAGGTTATGTTGCAATATGTTGAATTCATGCAGCAGGGTGGTATTGGTTTGTTCGAGGGTGGACTTAGTGACATAAATCACTGTGTCATCAGTGAAGAGATGGACACTTGGGTCGCTACACCGGTGTTTAGTTTGTTGGTATAAATCACAAAGAGTAGTTGACCCAGTATTGACCCTTGCAGTACTCCCCTCAATAGGGGTTCAAGAGGAGAGAGGTTGCCTTGAGCTCTTATTTGCTGTTGCTGGCTGGACAAGTAGCACCAGAACCATTTCAGTGCCGGATTGTCCAAGCCGATATTATGCAGTATGATTAGTAGCAGATCATGGTCCACCATACCGAAGGCCTTGCTCAGGTCAAGGAAATTGGTACCCACATGTTTTTTTGAGTCCAGAACTAGCTGCCAATCACTTATCATATTGGCTAGTGTGGTTACAGTACTATGTTTAGGATGAAAACCTGACTGAATGGGGTTAAGCTTGTCATGGGATTCTAAGTAGTTATGTAATTGAGAGTTGATGATTTTTTCAAGGAGTTTTGAGAGTATGGGTAGAAGGGATATAGGTCTATAATTATTAAGGTCTCATGGGACACCTGACTTAGAGAGGCATGACATGTGCTATTTTCCATGTATCAGGGAGAGTGCCTTATGAGAGGGACATGTTGATTAAGTGGGTGATTTGAGTGGTGAGTACTCGGTATCCTAGTTGCAAGAAGAAAGGATCAATATGGTCTGCTCCTGCACTTTTTTTAGTATTGAGGGCTAATAACACATCCTTGACTTCTTTGAAGGATGTTGGGCTGAAACTGAACTTTCCCTGGGAGTAATGGGCTTAGTTGCCTGGTCTGTCAAGTTTGAAATACTGTGTTTAGGAAGTAGTTTGCTAGCAGGCGAGGTGTCAAAGGCAAGACCGACTGTCACAAAGTGGTTGTTGAGTAGGTCCAATATACTAAGCTTATCCAAGGTAGTTATATCACCAGTGATAATCTTAGTGGGGAGAGAGGAAGGAGGGCAATGTCCTTCAATTTCTCTCAGAGTTTTCCAGAATAGGGCAGGGTTATTAGAGGAGGTGTCAAGTTCAGATCTGAAGAACTTAAATTTCTCAGCCCTGATTAATTTGAAACACTGGTTCCTTGTCTTTCTGAAGGCTGCCCAGTCAGAGGACGTTTTAGATTTGCATGAGCACTTCCAGAAGAGCTCCCTATGATGGAAGACAGGTTTAAGAGTGTCATTGAAACAGGGAAAGGACCTTCTCTTTGTTCTAACTTTGGCTAGGGGAGCATGCTTATTTATTACCTATGATACTAGATCTTGGAATAGGGTACAGACTTCTGACACAATTTTAGCTAGGTAAAACTCTTGCCATCTTATATTGCATAGGTCCATGAGGAATCTACCACTGTTGAGGTTTCTACAGTTCCTTTTGTATAGATATTTGGAGGTTGAGGGGAGTTAGGGCACAATCCACACACAAGCTATAATGCTGTGGTTGCTTATATCCTTGAAAAACACAGCAGAGTGAGAAATATTGTGGGATTTGTTTACTATGATTAAGTCTAGGCGTGTACTATTGTCAGGATTGTTGTCATTAGGATGGGTAGGTTCGGTGATGAGCTGGGAGAGGTCATACTCATCACAGAGGTCTTTCAGTAGTTTTGAGCTAGGGGACAGCCACTCAAGGTTTATGTCCCCCATGATGATTATTTCTGATGACTGAGATTCTAATAGGCTGCAGAGATGATTCAGCAAATTGAGTTCCCCCAAGGGGGTCTATAGCATCCAGTAATAATCAATGACTGAGGCCGAGAGCTGTATCCTTAATTATAGGCATTCAAACTGTTTGGGAACAGTGGTAGAATTGACAACAGAGACAGTGAACCTATCTTGGATGTAGATTGCAACCCCACTGCCTCTAGAGTGCCTATCCACTCTATACACACTGTATGTGGAGAAATTTATTTTGTGATCTGGTGTGACATGTCTTAGCCAGGTTTCTGATATGACCAACACATCAGGTTTGGTGTGATAGATCCAAGATTGGACACTGTTGAGTTTCTTAAGCAAACTGCAAGCACTGATGTGGATAAAACTCCAGCCTTTTAGGTTTGCCAGATCAGAGGGGGTTATTACAGGCATGTGGGGTCCCTGGTTTAGCTCGACATTACCAGAGCAAATCATCAGGATAAAAAGTATTTTTTTGAGGGAGTTGAATAGAAGTCTAGTGACTAGGACCCTTCCCCTTTTTGTTAGGGGTGTGATAGAATGGAAATGATCCAGGGCAGGCTGACGAGAGGTGATAGAGGAAGCATAAAGAATCACCCTGATGGCTAGGAGAAGTGAAGCATGGTCATGGTAAGGCTGGATAGGGGTAGTAGGGAATGATATACTAGATTGGGAGATAGTCCCCAAGGAAATTGAGTACTGTTGAATGATATAGGTAGTAGTCACTGTTGCATGGTTAGATGTATTATTAGGGGGGCTGTGGCAAGTATGGGTGATCTGCAGCATGCTGGATGTTATCCAGTAGTAGCACACAGGTCAGTAGGATGAACTTTGAGGAAAGTTGCATTATTCATGTTTAAGTGTGATTGCAGCTAAGGATAGCCTGGTAGTGACTCGACTTTAATGCAGAAAAAAAATGGGCAGGGTTTTACTGGCTACACCTGGAGTCAGCACTTAGGCAGAGGTAGTGCCAGAAAGAGAAGGGAGTATGGAGCAGTTGCTTTCAGTAAGTGGAGGGGATGTGTAGTCCTATCTAGGTCTAGCTTATCTAGGCTGGCACAGTATCAAAGTCAAGCTTGTAGACTTCAAGGAGATATAAGAGGAAGGAAGGGATAGTATATGTATGTCAGTGCTGAAGTGGGGCGCTAACCTCTAAGCCTGTTAGAGGGGAGCAGGAGAGTGGAAGTTGAGTCTGAGAAAATATGAAGGTTTGGCTTGTAACTCAGCCAATAGGACAGGAGTCTTCCCAGAGGCTCTGGGCACCTTACATCAAAATAGAAAAAAGAATAAAGCAAGCAAGAAATAAAATTAAATAACACAATAAAATAAATACAAATAATCTAAAAAAACTCAGCAGCAATATTACAATTCTTACTGGTCAGAACCCCTCTCTCAGGAAGGTCAGGGCAAACAGATGGACCTTGAGACCCCTTTTAAATACTTCAACCAAAGGGGCCTCCTGCCACAGATGGTGGTAGAGCATTCCAAAGGACTGGGCTGGTGACACTCAAGGCACGGTGGCCAGTAGTTCTCAGCCTAGTCCTGGGAACCTCTAGGAGGCCTCTGGCCAAAAAATGGAAGGAGTGGACTGAAGTGCAGGGTGTCAGGAGCTCATCCAGGTAACCAGGGCCTAGACTGCGTAGGGCCCTGCCTGGTAGGTGAAAATATCCACCTTGAAGATAACCCTTCATCTAACAGCCAGCCAGTGCAAAGAGTGCAACACCGGTGTCACATGACTGCACTTCGAAAAGCCAGTTAGTAACCTGGTGGCAGCATTCTGCACCAGCTACAGTCAGCAGAGGGTACCTCCTGAGACCCCGAAGTAAAGAGCATTGCAGTAGTCAAGCCTGGAGGTTACAAAGACTTGCACCAGCATAGGCAGATCCTTGGGTGGAACTAGGGGTTTGATCCTGGTGATACTTCTTAAGTGATAAAAAACACTTTGGACGACCGCCAACACCTTACCCAAATGTTCCATTGTACCCATGCAAATGAGGGATCCCTCTTGTATACTGTTCAGTGGTACATTCAGAGGTTTTGAAAGTACTAAACAGTCACAGTCACAGCACTGTTTAATGCTGTCTTAACCCTACCCTTAGCTAAGCACACAGTGGTGCTTGAATATCCATCTCACCCCTCCAGCCAAATGCCAGGTAGAGGACTGGCTGTAGGAGCATGGAGCCATAAGATGCCAGTGACCAAATAATTACTGTCATATAGGGCAATGGAATGGTGATTGTGAGGCCACTAGACACCAGGGATTGGGTAATTACTGTCATATAGTAGCACAGAATGGTGATCAGGGTGGTGGTTGGCACAACTCTGCACAATGCCTTCATGCATTCATGCGCAGCAAAATTGCGCAGCACAGATAATGTGCACACGGTGGCATGTTAATGGCAGGAGTGTGTGAATACTTTATCCCAAATATTTGTGGTGAATATTATATTGCACCCACCAAACATTCTGATATTTGGTATTTATTTTAAACACCCAGCCCCAGTACTTGCTTATTCTTAAATGGCCCACCCCTTGCCAGACACAATAAATATGTTACCTCATCCCCCCACCTGCTGTCTGAACCCAGATCTCACCTTCCTCACCCCAACACCCACAATATGCATAATAATTCAAAGTTTTGTTGATGACTGGCACAACCCACTTGCCTCCATGGCCAGCCACTGTCTTTTGTAAGTAAAAACACTAATTTGTGCTAACATCAATTATCCCTAATGTCTCCTCCCATCCTGTTATCCTAGAAGCACTCCTATGCCCCTTCCTCCCTGCCTTACACACAATTTAGCAGGAAAAGGTGGGCAGCAAAACCTGCCCTTCTCCATAACCAGCTGCCTCTTCTAATGAATAAGGTTTGTGCACATGCTGAAATAGTTAAACCAGCTGAGCTTAATTAGTTTTACTATCACAGTAGAAGCATGAACTTAATTCATTGGGGGGGGTAGTTGTGGAGAAGGACAGATTGTGCTGGTCACCTTTTCTTGCTATATTTGATGTGAGGGGGATAGAGGATGGGATATGATGGTGCCCTTGTGATGGAAACATTAGGATCATTGCTGTTAGCACAAATGAGTGCTTTTACTTATAGAAGATGCCGGCTGTATGTGGAGCTGGGTGGGTTGTGTGGGTCATCCACCATTGTTCTAAACATTGAATTATTGCACATATTGTGGGTGCTGGGGTAGGATGGGAGGATCAGGGTGCAGACAGAGGGTTGGGGACTGGGGTAACTATATTTATCATGTCTGAGGTCGGAAGGAAGTTTAAAAATAAGCAGGGGTGGTAGGACTTTTTTTAAATTAACAGTACTTCCTGAATATGAATAGCTCCCTATTTGAGAAATGCTTCTGAATATTCAGGAGCCCTACCATTCGTGGTATTTAGGAAATACTGCTCATTACCTGAACACCCCTGACTAATTGCCCCTTTGTGACTTGCATGCCATATGTGCCCTTTAGCATCTGAGATGCAGACTATGACTCATAGGAGCACTAGTGCTATCCAGTTTAGGATGTGCTCTCTCCATTTGCTCCTAAGGGTCATATTTCTTTAGTGGGATGTATTAGCACTGCACATAGTCACTGCACACATTGTGCTAACACAGCTCCATATTTGAACAGGCAATGTTCTCTGGTCAGGACATGCTGCTGGCTGAATATGACCACCAAGCTGGTCAAGCACTATCTCGTACATAATTAATGGCTGTATGGTGCAACCAGACAGCACTGTATATGGGGCCTCCAGTGCCAAAATTAGGACAAAGACAATACTGCATTACATGTTTGTTCAAATCCTGTGGAATACTATGCTACAGATTTTACAAGGTTTAGTAGACATTTTACTCTAGGATTTTCTAACTTTTGGCACTTTAACTAATGCATTAAACTTTTTTTCTTTTTATTTAATGAATGACCTTACTTTTTGAAAAACATATTTTACAACCACTGTTCACAATTTTGCATTGACAACACAGTCAAGATACACCTAATGGCTAGCCTTTGAAGCCTAAGTCTACAAAAATGTCAATATTTTTATATTTTATTTTATTTTTTGTATCTAAAACTTTTTTATAACCCTTGTCTTTTGTACCCTCTGTCCCCAGGTCGCACCTGGAAATGAGCCTCAGCTCAGTGTGCCTTTCCTGGTTACCAAATTTTAAATAAATAAACAAATAAAATAAATACATTTATCATATACTATAGACAGATATGTACCACCCATTACCAAGGCCACTGGAAGACTGCAGGAAAAATTCTCCCAAAATATGGAGATTTTTTGCAAAAATTGCAGTGAAATTACAAGAGATAAACTATACATCCCCAGTACTCCACAGTATATCTGTTACTGTTTTCTGAACTGCATAATGACCAAATTAAATTGTGTTTACAACTTGAAGAAAGGTTTGTGATGTTGAACTTTGTTAATGTGTAAAATAGCTTCTAAAATCTAAAAAATAAACCTCATGGTCCATATTAAATCAATTCAAAAACATCATATTTTGTAAGTGGCTAGCTGTGAAGTGTTAAAATATAAATACAAAAGCATCTTTTCATTGCATTGTACAGTGGTTTGTAATGCACTTTTGTTTTCCTCTGACTGCAGTGGTATCGGTCTAGTTTAAAAAATGTTTTAAATGTATTTCACCTGTTTTATCAGACTGTTTTTTGTCCTGTAACTATTTTAGGTTGTGCCTGACAGGAGGCATCTACATGCCAAGTGCAGTTACTTGGTGAAAACAAATAGTTTTGCTTGATAAGGGAGCCTGCAAAGAATTGCAGCAGGAGGAGCATGTCTGTGGAACAGTTGTGAATGGAACCTGAGCTGGCAGGTTAGGTACTGTAGGTAGACACCCACCAGGGGTGGGGTTTTGAAGGCAAGTAAGCAGAGAGAAGTTCCTTGGGGAAAGGAACTTAAGGTTGGAGGGGTGGAGTTTAGGCTTATAAACTGGCAAGGCAAGGATGAGGTTTTTCCTCTTGGTGTGTGCAGTAAGATGTCCTGACTTTGAGGAGTTTAGCACATTTCTACATTAGGCCACCATGATTAGGGCAGGTCGGGCAGAAATAGTCCACTACCTGGATGACTTTTTGTTCATAGGGAGTGAAGG
The DNA here is from genome assembly GCA_016271365.2 of Neoceratodus forsteri. Classification (NCBI taxonomy): domain Eukaryota; kingdom Metazoa; phylum Chordata; order Ceratodontiformes; family Ceratodontidae; genus Neoceratodus; species Neoceratodus forsteri. Next base: position 205,089,797 of record CM057454.1, read on the forward strand.
CACTGAGTACTGGGGCCAGCTAAAGGAGGTCTTTCAAGAGGTCTGCAGTGATGTGGGGGGTGTCTGTCCCATGAGAAGATGGAGGGGCAGTGCACAAAACTCAGCTTTTTAGGCATAGGGAGTGACCATGATTGCCACCCAGTTCCAGCTGCTCCAAGATAATTAAGCAGGAGGGTAAGCCCATAAGATAACCTTATGTTAATTGCAGCGGGTGGTGGGCACCTTAATTTTGCTTGCAAGGCCATCTCCCTTAGCAGGATGTTCACACAGCGGGTAGCTATAGTGGTCTTCAGTTGCAATGAACCTAATCACAGGATACAGGTGACATACCAAAATTGACTACCCATACATACATTCTATGGTTATACAATTGCTAGTTATTACAAAATGCATTTATGTGAGACATTTTTTTTCATTCTTTAGTACCAGGTAAGGCCCACTAGGCACAAGTGCCTGTTTTCAGGGGTGATCCAGGAGTAGTGATGTTGCAAAATTTTATTTTGACTGTGAAATTGGCAATTTCATCCAGCAAACTATTTTGTGAAATTGTGATGAAATTGTGAAATTTCACCTGCAATTTCACTCACATATGCCCATTCATTTATATTTTATTTTCTCCCTCCCTGGTGCCTAGTGGTTCCCCCCAGGCTGATCACAGACCGAATTCAGGAACCCTCCCCCCAGTCACCTCATGTTATCCCCAGGCCCCCAGCCCCCAATCTTAAAAAAAAAAAACAATCCCCTCCCCATCACTGGTGTCTGATGGTCCCCCCCAGGCCGATCACCAGCTGAATTCAACCTCCCTCTCAATCACCCTGAGTTATCCCGGACCCCTGACCCCCTTTTTTTGAAAAAAAAAAGCAATCCCCTCCCTGTCCCTGGTGTCTAGTGGACCCCCCACTACGGTCTAGTGGACCCCCCATGACCAATCACCGGTCAAATTAAAGCAAAGAACCCTCCCACTTCCCCAGTCAATCCAAGTTATTTTCCCCTCCTCCCAAGCCATGATCCAGCCCCAATCTTCAAAATAAAAAAAAAGCAATCCCCTCCCCTGTCCCTGGTTTCTAGTGGACCCCCAACCCCCAGCACACTGTCTTAAATCATCAGAGCTCCCCCTGCCCCCCAACCCAGTACCTTCATCAGGCCACCGGCACAGCCCTCCACTCACCTCCACAGCTGGCAGCTCATCTGAATGCCCAATGAATGAGTGCACAAGCATGCACTCATTCATTGAGTGCTAAGATGGGCTGCAGGCCATGGAGGTGAGTGAAGGGCAGTGCTGGTGGCCCAATTGGGGTACTTGGGGGAGCAGGTTGGGCTCTGACTTAAGACAGGGTGGGGATGGTGGGGGGGTTCACTAGACACCAGGGACAAGGGACGGGACTGCTTTTTTTTTTTTTTCTCTGTGTGCAGTAAGATGGCTGGGGGGGAAAATAACTTGGATTGACTGGGGGTGGGAGAGTTCTTTACTTTAATTTGCACAGTGATTGGCCGGGAGGGGGGGTCCACTAGACACTAGGGACAGGGGAGCAGATTTTTTTTTTCAAGGGGATAACTCATGGTGACTGGGAGGGAGGTTCCTGAATTTGGCCGATGATCAGCCCAGGGGGGGCCACTAGATACCAGGGATGGGGAAGGGATTTTTTTTTAAAAAAGATTGGGGCTGGGGGCCAGTGATGAAATTGAGACATTGCGTCCACAGGTGGTGAAATTTCACTGGTGAGTGGCAAATTTTGCCAGTTCAAGGGTGAAATCCCCCTTCCCCAGATGAAATTTTGCCCCGCGAAATATTTCGCGAAATGCACAAATTCTGCAAAAGATTTCGCTGGATGAAATTTTCCAGTTTCGCACAACACTACCCAGGAGCACTAGGGAGGTTAAGTGACTTGTTCAGAGTCACACAGTATGAAAGTGGAGTTTTTGTGAATCAAACCCAGGTCTGCTGGGTGCACTATGCTCATTCCCAGCTTGTTACGCTAGCCTCTAGACTATTATGCCAGCTCCAATGTTTATGTATGCACATCACTTTCATGCAGGAGTCTGCATACTTTCAGCTGAAACAATTTAGTATGCCACTTACATGCAGTCCAATATTCTGTAATCTACAAAAATATAGCTATTCAAGAAGTATGTAAATTAATACTTGAGAATTCGGTTGGTCCCCTTTTAAATAGCTTCACCAAATATGCATTTATTTGCAGGCAGCAACTTGGTTTCATTCATATCATGTCAGGATTTGATGGTTCCACATTCCAGCCCACACAGAGATCCCATAGTTGGAGCCAGTTATCTTGCTCCATGACACTCTGCTGTGGTGTCTGAGACTAATAGTTATTGTCAGTGTCATTTAGTAGTTTGATGAAAATTCACATGTTCAGTTCTACAATTCTAAAATGTGAAATATATACAAACTGACAGTTTGATTAAATAAAATATTTCATAGCCTTGTTTCACGCTGAATCATTTGCTTTACTTCCTATTTTTCATTTAGTTCCAGCAGTAAAAAAAAAATCCACAATAATCTGCAGAATTTAGAACATTCTAATAAAATCAGAACAATTTGTTTAAATTCCTTTATATGCCAACAACACATTCTTTAAAGAGATGGCAAACATATTATGGTAAATCAGTCTGAAAGAAATTATAGAGTTGATTGCTGGGACTTTTGTCATTGTAGCATGGGCATTTTTAACCATGGTTGACCATACTTGACCACGGTCATTTTGCATCCATTGGTCTAATTAGCAGAATACAATAATTTTATTCTTTAACTAAGTTTAAAATGAAGAACATTGCCTATATACAGTATGTATGATTAATTTTTCTGTCTATAAGAAAAGTACTATGTCAAAGGCATCATTTACAGAAGGCTGTCAGCAGAGGCCCTAAATCACCTGACATTTGAATTTTTTCACCAGAGGCTTATTTAAATTGCAAAGCCTTCCATAACACTGCTTAGTTTCCCCAAGCCACCAACTGTCCTCTGAAGCCCCATCCCTAAAAATGATGTTATGATTACAGGAAGTAGGGGAAGAGCCTGCAATGATACTTATAGGCATACATAGTCATCAGGGGCAGCACTGGTCTTTACACATGCCATTGCACCTTAACATGTACAATGTCCTGCAGATTAAAATAACTATGTAAAAACAAGCCCTGCACTGCCCTGATTGTTCTGTATTCTTATTAGTATTATTGTAGTCCTTTCCTACCTACTGTACATCATCATGAGACAGTTTTTAGTGGCAGAGCTGCAGTTAGCAGTCGGCATTTCAGAGAAGCTAGGAAGTGCTACGAGTTGGGATTGGCTCTGTAAAATAAAAGAGAATTAATAATTTGAAAATAATTACCAGGCCTAACCTCCTCTCAACCCAATATCACAGATCTGACCATCCCTCCCAACCCGAGTATTAAACACTGCCCTTATTATTCCCAGTATTATATTTCAAATGAACATTACATAAAGCTGCTCCGGAGCATCCAGGAGATGGAGAGACAATTTCTGGTCCTCAGCAAAAGGAGATTCCAGTGTCCTAAGCACCAGTAGGTGGAGCAACCATCAGTTGGCAACTGGGTGAGAGGAAGGGTTCCTTCTAGGCTAGCAGTTAAAGGGACACATTAGCTATTGGGTGACCCTGGGCAAGCAAGAGGAAAGGACAGTAGCACGGGCTGGAGGCTAGTATGAAGAACTGTGAAACTGGCATCACAGGACTGAATCTCATACTACTTTACTCATTGTGTGGCCAAAAGTTATTTGGGGAGGGGAATGAGATAGTTATTTATGCATAGAGCTGTTAACTAGATTCTAAAAATTAAATCCCACAAATAAATTATTTTGTGACTTGGGCTGGGATGTTCTGGTATGGGCTTATAATGTGTAGGTGTGCAAACCTGGAGTCCCAGTGTTACATTCTTTAACCTTATTTTTTTACTGCGTGACCTTAAACAAGTGGAGATGAAGATGACACAAATCCAATCCACCTTCCCAAGTTAGCAGTACAGCCTAAAGAGTAACACAGTCCATGACAGTTTGCCATCCAAATCCCTTTCTCTGGCATGCTAGATCCACAGTCCTATGCCTGTAACCCCTTTCAATAAACTTTTCACACCTCAGTTCCACATTTATCAGACAAACAAATAGTGTAGTTGCCGTATTGGTCCTTGTAAGAACAGATCCAGAAGCAAATGATTTGATACCTTTTATTAGACCAACATAGATGTTATACAAAAAAAGAACAAAGTGCTCTAGCTTTCACACCAACCAGGTCCTTCTTCAGAAGCTTTATGACAGTTATTTAGAAAATCCCATACTATTAACACACAGATAATGCATAAACAACAAAAATAATTCTCATTGGTTTAACACATACATTTAAAACATAACAGAAGATTACGTCAGAGAAGCTAATTAACACCAGTACGATTTTAGCTGAGAAGCCCCTGAGAGGCAAAGGTTATCAAGACATATCAACAGCCAAAGAGTTCTTCTCACATAAATTTTAAAATGTCTCAGTATGCTTCAAGAAAGCATTCTACTGATAAAAATTAAAACTTGGGATACTATTCTCCTTAATACATGTAAGATGAGCTGATAACTTTTATTGCAAGTGTCTTTGTGTTTCAAAGAATAGACAATGAAAGGCAAAATACTGAAATGAGGCCTACTTGCAAGTTGAAAACAACCACCAAATTAAACATACACATATACATACATACACACATACACATACACACATAAATACACATACACACACACACACACACATAGACACACATATATATATATATATATATATATATATATATATATACACATATATACACATATATACACATATACACATATATACACATATATACACATATACACACATATACACATACATATACACATATATACACATATATATACATACATACATATATATATATATATATATATATATATATATATATATATATAGAGAGAGAGAGAGAGAGATACATACCTGTTGCCTGTTGATATGTTTTGATAACCTTTTCCCTTTAGGGGCTTTCAGCTAAAAACACACTTGTGGTAATTAGTGTCTCTGATGTAACATTTATCAGAGTCATGCTCCTCACTACAGTTTCTATAGACTTGTGGTAACTGGGCCTTTGGGATGTTGTCCACCATATGGTGTGGGTGGCAACTGGAGGTCAGTAACAGCGAGTTCCTGTCAGTCTCCTTTTGGAAAAGCTAGTCCATAAAGTCCCATCCTCTTATGTGGTTATATGCAGATCCAGAAAGGAGACTGACAAGGAATCACACTGTACTGAGAATTTTAGATTACTATTACTGTTCTCTAAATAAGTAACAACGTCAAAAAGTTCCTCCAGCGGGCCATGTTACACCATAAATATGTTGCCTATAAAGTGACACCGGCAATCAATCTTATTGTAATAAGGGCTGCTCTGGCTCTCCTAAGCAGTTGTTTCTTCCAATGGCCCAGATAGAGGTTGGCATAGCCAGGTGCAAAAGTTGCACCCATTGCGGTCCCCCTTACACTGAAGATACCAATGGTCCTGAAATAGAAAACAGTTTTTCGTGAGGACATGTTCTGCACATTGTAAATTGAGGCAGCACATTTTAAACTTTTTGGAATAAAGCTTTGGAACTACAGAGGAGAGTGCAGTTTTTTGGGAAAGCACTAACTCTGTATACCTTTGCCTCAATGACTGTATAACCCAGTTAACTCAGCCCTCCTGCAATCTTCTCCCTTCATGTAATCAGCTCTACAAGTAATCCCACTGTCTCACAACAGTAGCCCCACAGCTAGTATTAGCCCACTCCTATAATCTTCTCCCAGTTAGCTCCACTTAAATCAGTCACCTGCCTTATCAGCATAGAACCCAGTCAGTATCGGCTGTAGTGTACTGAGGGGTATCATGATATTAATCATGATGCCCAAGATGTCTGTTGGCTAATCAAGAGTGTGATCTGGTGACATCTTTGGGTTCAAGAACTGTGAAGTGAAGCTGAGCAGTTCTGGAACCTAAAAGTGTCAGAACATGATACTCTTGGGTAACCTACAAGCATCTCGGACATCATTTATTTTTTATTAATTTCTTTTTCCATAGTGTTTTTACATACTTTATGCGTGTATACCCAGTATTTTTGTTTACTTGCTGCATCGCTTTTTGGTCAGTTTGTTATACTGCTACGGCTACTTTGCTTTGCCTGCTCTCCAATCTTGAGCTTGACTTGAGATTGAGGTGAATACTGTATTTTACTGTTTCATTCACTTACACAAAAACAAAAAGATATTTATTTTTCAGGATCATGTTACAAGAAAAAAACCCAAAACAAACAAACAAAAATGTAAATGTAACTGCTTGGGTTAATGAAACTGATCCTGGAACTGCGACTGAAAAAAACAAAATTTACACAGAATTATCTTACCATGTTAAGCCATGCTACGTAATAGGGATTTGACCTCCAGCAGTGTTTACAACTAGTAAGCTCTTCACAGAAGTTATCAAGTGTTTAGTTACCAATTTTATAAAGAAGACAATCAACTGTGAATGGTGAGAGTCAGTGACAGATGTATTAGCAGGATCAAAAGGGGAAATTTCAGTATTTTCAATTTAAAAGTATGTGGTGCAAATACACCCTCATGCTAAACATGAAAACATAGACTTTGACAGCAGATAATGACTGCTTGGCCCACCTAGTCTGCCACTTTCCTACCTATTGGGTAAGCTGCAGATTCCAGATACCCATCACCCTACTTCCTCCAACCACTCATTAAGATTGCCTTATGTCTGTCCAATGCATTCTTGAATTCCCTCACTGTTTTTGACCTCACAACCTCCTCAGGAAGGTGGTTCCATGGGTCCACCACCATCTCTGTGAAAAAATACTTCCTCACGTTGCCCCTGTGGCATCTGCAAATTAATACTTGAGAATTCGGTTGGTCCCCTTTTTAATAGCTTCACCAAATATGCATTTATTTGCAGGCAACAACTTGGTTTCGTGCATATCATGTCAGGATTTGATGGTTCCACATTCCAGCCCACACAGAGATCAAATAGTTGGAGCCAGTTACCTTGCTCCAGGGCACTCTGCTGTGGTGTCTGAGACTGATAGTTAATGTCAGTGTCATTTAGTAGTTTGATGAAAATTCACATATTCAGTTCTACAATTCTAAAATGTGAAATATATACAAACTGACAGTTTGACTAAATAAAATATTTCATTGTCTCGTTTCACGCTGAATCATTTGCTTTACTTTTTATTTTTCGTTTAGTTCCAGCAGTAAAAAAAATCCACAATAATCTGCAGAATTTAAAACATTCTAATAAAATCAGTTCAATTTGTTTAAATTCCTTTATATGCCAACACATTCTTTAAAGAGATGGCAAACATATTATGGTAAATCAGTCTGAAACAAATCATAGAGTTGATTGCTGGGACTTTTGTCAATCTAGCATGGGCATTTTTAACCATGGTTGACCATACTTGACCACGGTCATTTCGCATCCATTGGTTTAATTAGCAGAATACAATAATTTTATTCTTTAAGTTTAAAATGAAGAACATTGCCTATATGCAGTATGTATGATTCATTTTTTCTGTCTATAAGATAAAATACTGTGTCAAAGGCATCATTTACAGAAGGCTGTCAGCAGAGGCCCTAAATCACCTACCGTTTGAATTTTTTCAGCATAGGCTTATTTAAATTGCAAAGCATTCCATAGCACTGCTTAGTTTCCCCAAGCCACCAACCGTCCTCTGAAGCCCCATCCCTAAAAATGATGTTATGATTGCAAGAAGTAGGGGAAGAGCCTGCAATGATACTTATAGGCATACAGAGTCATCAGGGGCAGCACTGGTCTTTACACATGCCATTGCACCTTAACATGTACAATGTCCTGCAGATTAAAATAACTATGTATAAACAAGCCCTGCACTGCCCTGATTGTTCTGTATTCCTATTAGTATTATTGTAGTCCTGCCCTACCTACATCATCATGACAGTTTTTAGTGGCAGAGCTGCAGTTGGCAGTCGGCATTTCAGAGAAGGTAGGAAGTGTTACTGAAGGAGTTTTACATTAAATATTTAAATAATCCTTTGGTAAAAAATTTAAATGCTGGTTGATTCAAGCCCTTGGGCAGACAACTCCTTGTCATGAACTTCCTGCTCTGAGGATGTCAGTTGCTCTTTAAAACAAATGCTGCATTACTACAATCTAGTTTGTTTTAAAATATTACTAAAATCCATTAGTATGGGTTACCTGCCCTGATCTGAGATCAGTTGGAAGGTCACTTGAAACCAAGGTAACTAAGAAAAAAAAAAGTAAAAAGGGGTCTCAGAATCTGCAGCTCTGGAGAAATTATCAAAATAGGGGAACCTATAGAACAAATCATATGCTTTTCTATTCATTGTGCTAAGAGTTGGGATTGGATCTGTAAAATAAAAGAGAATTAATAATTTGAAAATAATTATCAGGCCTAACCTCCTCTCAACCCAGTATCACAGCTCTGACCATCCCTCCCAACCTGAGTATTAAACACTCCCCTTACTATTCCCAGTATTATATTTCTAATCCCCCTGCTGAATTCCAGTATCACAGCCCTGACCTTTATCTCACCCCTAGTCTTACAGATCACAGCATCACCCAATCATTGAAACTGTGACCCCAGCCATCCCACCTCTGGTATCACAGCCTGCCCCCCCAAGAATTGCAATATCTTAGCCCTGAGTTACCTAACATGGACAGAGGATCAGATCAGCATTAGGGCTTCTTCTTATTGCAACTGTTCTGATCATTTTATGAATCTTATAAGTGTAATAAGCCACTGCAGGTTTGTGTCAGTGCTGTAATAACCTTATTTTCCAGGTGACTGAACCCACCTAGGTCATTTGTTTATTACAATATTGCCACACATCCCACCGTTGAGTATTCCTTACTTAATGTTCCTTTGGAGCTAGTGGGTGGGCAAGGGAGAAGTGCCTGGCACTCAATATGAATATCCAGAGAATGACAATTGAAGTGTTGGGACTGGTGACAGAGCAGTCAATGAACTACAACAAATGAACATTACATAAAGCTGCTCCGGAGCATCCAGGAGATGGAGAGACAATTTCTGGTCCTCAGCAAAAGGAGATTTCAGTGTCCTAAGCACCAGTAGGTGGAGCAACCATCAGTTGGCAACTGGGTGAGAGGAAGGGTTCCTTCTAGGCTAGCAGTTAAAGGGACACATTAGCTATTCGGTGACCCTGGGCAAGCAAGAGGAAAGGACAGTAGCATGGGCTGGAGGCTAGTATGAAGAACTGTGAAACTGGCATCACAGGACTAAGTCTCATGCCACTTTACTCATTGTGTGGCCAAAAGTTATTTTGGGAGGGGAATGAGATAGTTATTTATGCATAGAGCTGTTAACTAGTTTCTAAAAATTAAATCCCACAAATAAATTATTTTGTGACTTGGGCTGGGAATGTACTGGTATGGGCTTTTAATGTGTAGGTGTGCAAACCTGGAGTCCCAGTGTTACATTCTTTAACCTTATTTTTTACTGCGTGACCTTAAACAAGTGGAGATGAAGATGAGACAAATCCAATCCACTTTCCCAAGTTAGCAATACAGCCTATAGAGTAACACAGTCCATGACAGTTTGCCATCCAAATTACTTCCTCTAGCATGCTAGATCCACAGTCCTATGCCTGTAACCCCTTTCAATAAACCTTTCACACCTCAGTTCCACATTTATCAGACAAACAAATAGTGTAGTTGCCGTATTGGGCCTTATAAGAACAGATCCAGAAGCAAATGATTTGATACCTTTTATTGGACCAACATAGATGTTATACAAAAAAAGAACAAAGTGGTCTAGCATTCACACCAACCAGGTCCTTCTTCAGAAGCTTTATGACAGTTATTTGGAAAATTACCTTACTATTAACACCCAGATAATGCATAAACAACAGAAATAATTCTCATTGGTTTAACACATACATTTAAAACATAACAGAAGATTACATCAGAGAAGCTAATTAACACCAGTACGCTTTTAGCTGAGAAGCCCCTGAGAGGCAAAGGTTATCAAGACATATCAACAGCCAGACAGTTCTTCTCACATGAATTTGAAAATGTCTCAGTATGCTTCAAGGAAGCATTCTACTGATAAAAATAAAAACTTGGGATACTATTCTCCTTAATACATGTAAGATGAGCTAACAACTTTTATTGCAAGTGTCTGTTTTAAAGAATAGACAATGAAAGGCAAAATACTGAAATGAGGCCTAATTGCAAGTTGTAACAACCACCAAATTAAACATACACATACATACATACATACACACACACACATAAATACACACACACATATATACATACATATACATATACATATACATATACATATACATATACATATACATATATAGAGAGAGAGAGAGGCAGGAGGGAGAAAGAGAGAGAGAGAGATACATACCTGTTGCATGTTGATATGTCTTGATAACCTTTTCCCTTCAGGGGCTTTCAGCTAAAAGCATACTTGTGTTAATTAGTTTCTCTGATGTAACATTTATCAGAGTCATGCTCCTCGCTACAGTTTCTATAGACTTGTGGTAACTGGGCCTTTGGGATGTTGTCCACCATATGGTGTGGGTGGCAACTGGAGGTCAGTAACAGCGAGTTCCTGTCAGTCTCCTTTTGGAACAAGCTAGTTCATAAAGCCCAATCCTCTTATATGGTTATATGCAGATCTAGAAAGGAGACTGACAAGGAATCACACTGTACTGAGAATTTTAGATTACTATTACTGTTCTCTAAATAAGTAACAACGTCAAAAAGTTTCTCCAGCAGGCCATGTTACACCATATATATGTTGTCTATAAAGCGACACCGGCAATCAATCATTGTATTAAGGGCTGCTCTGGCTCTCCTAAGCAGTTTCCTTCCAATGGCCCAGATAGAGGTTGGCATAGCCAGGTGCAAAAGTTGCACCCATTGCTGTCCCCCTTACACTGAAGATACCAATGGTTCTGAAATAGGAAACAGTTTTTTTGAGGACATGTTCTGCACATTCTAAATTGAGGCAGCACATTTTAAACTTTTTGGAATAAAGCTTTGGAACTACAGAGGAGAGTGCAGTTTTTTTGTGAAAGCACTAACTAGGTATTCTTTTGCCTCACTGACTGTATAACCCAGTTAAATCAGCCCCTCCTGCAATCTTCTCCCCTTCATGTAATCAGCCCTACAAGTAATCCCACTGTCTCACAATCTGTAGTCCCACAGCTAGTATTAGCCCACTCCTATAATCTTCTCCCCAGTTAGCTCAACTTAAATCAGTCACCTGCCTTATCAGCATAGAACCCAGTCAGTATTGGCTGTAGTGTGCACTACGGGGGTATCATGATATTAGTAATTGTGATGCCCAAGATGTCTGTTGGCTAATCAAGAGTGTGATCTGGTGACATCTTTGGGTTCAAGAACTGTGAAGTGAAGCTGAGCAGTTCTGGAACCTAGAAGTGTCAGGACATGATACTCTTGGGTAACCTACAAGCATCTCGGACATCACATTTATTTTTTATTAATTTCTTTTTCCATAGTCTTTTTACACACTTGATGTGTGTATACCCAGTATTTTTGTTTACTTGCTGCTTCGCTTTTTGGTCAGTTTGTTATACTTCTACGGCTACTTTGCTTTGCCTGATCTCCAATCTTGAGCTTGACTTGAGATTGAGGTGAATACTGTATTTTACTGTTTCATTCACTTACACAAAAACAAAAAAAATATATATTTTTCAGGATCATGTTACAAGAAAAAACCCCAAAGCAAACAAAAATGTAAATGTAACTGCTTGGATTAATGAAACTGATCCTGGAACTGCTACTGAAAAACCAAAATTTACACAGAATCATCTTACCATTTTAAACCATGCTACGTAATAGGGATTTGACCTCCAGCAGTGTTTGCAACTAGTAAGCTCTTCACAGAAGTTATCAGGTGTTCAGTTACCAATTTTATAAAGAAGACAATCAACTGTGAATGGTGAAAGTCAGTGACAGATGTATTAGCAGGATCAAAAGGGGAAATTTCAGTATTTTCAATTTAAAAGTATGTAGTACAAATACACCCTTGTGCTAAACATAGAAACATAGACTTTGACCACAGATAATGACTGCTTGGCTCACCTAGTCTGTCCCTTTCCTACCTATTTGGTAAGCTACAGATTCCAGATACCCAACACCCTACTTCCTCCAACCACTCATTAAGATTGCCTTATGTCTGTCCAATGCATTCTTGAATTCCCTCAATGTTTTTGACTGCACAACCTCCTCAGGAAGGTGGTTCCATGTGTCCACCACCATCTCTGTGAAAAAGTACTTCCTCACATTGCCCCTGAGCCATCTGTAAATTAATACTTGAGAATTAGGTTGGTCCCCTTTTTAATAGCTTCACCAAATATGCATTTATTTGTAGGCAACAACTTGGTTTCATGCATATAGTGTCAGGATTTGATGGTTCCACATTCCAGCCCACACAGAGATCCCATAGTTGCAGCCAGTTATCTTGCTGCATGGCACTCTGCTGTGGTGTCTGAGACTGATAGTTATTGTCAGCGTCATTTAGTAGTTTGATGAAAATTCACATATTCAGTTGTGCAATTCTAAAATGTGAAATATATACAAACTGACAGTTTGATTAAATAAAATATTTCATAGCCTCGTTTCACGTTGAATCATTTGCTTTACTTCTTATTTTTCATTTAGTTCCAGCAGTAAAAAAAATCCACAATAATCTGCAGAATTTAAAACATTCTAATAAAATCAGTACAATTGTTAAATTCCTTTATATGCCAACAACACATTCTTTAAAGAGATGGCAAACATATTATGGTAAATCTGTCTGAAACAAATTAGAGTTGATTGCTGGGACTTTTGTCAATCTAGCATGGGCATTTTTAACTATGGTTGACCATACTTGACCACGGTCATTTTGCATCCATTGGTTTAATTAGCAGAACACAAAAATGTTATTCTTTAAGTTTAAAATGAAGAACATTGCCTATATACAGTATGTATGATTCATTTTTTCTGTCTATAAGATAAAATACTATGTCAAAGGCATCATTTACAGAAGGCTGTCAGCAGAGGCCCTAAATCACCTAACGTCTGAATTTTTTCACCAGAGGCTTATTTAAATAGCAAAGCCTTTAATAACACTGCTTAATTTCCCCAAGCCACCAGCCGTCCTCTGAAGCCCCATCCCTAAAAATGATGTTATGATTGCACGAAGTAGGGGAAGAGCCTGCAATGAAACTTAATACAGAATCATCAGGGGCAGCACTGGTCTTTACACATGCCATTGCACCTTAACATGTACAACTGCCTGCAGATTAAAATAACTATGTATAAACAAGCCCTGCACTGCCATGATTGTTCTGTATTCCTATTAGTATTATTGTAGTCCTTCCCTACCTACATCATCATGACACAGTTTTTAGTGGCAGAGCTGCAGTTGGCAGTCGGCATTTCAGAGAAGCTAGGAAGTGTTACTGAAGGCTTTTTACATTAAATATTTAAATAATCATTTGGTAAAAAATTTAAATGCTGGTTGATTCAAGCCCTTGGGCAGACAACTCCTTGTCATGAGCTTCCTGCCCCGAGGATGTAAGTTGCTCTTTAAAACAAATGGAGCATTGCTGCAGTCTAGTTTGTTTTAAAATATTACTAAAATCCATTAGTATGGGTTACCTGCCCTGATCTGAGATCAGTTGGAAGGTCACTTGAAACCAAGGTAACTAAAAAAAAAAAAAAAGTAAAAAGGGGTCTCAGAATCTGCAGCTCTGGAGAAATTATCAAAATAGGGGAACCTAAAGAACAAATCATATGCTTATCTATTCATTGTGCTAAGAGTTGGGATTGGATCTGTAAAATAAAAGAGAATTAATAATTTGAAAATAATTACCAGGCCTAACCTCCTCTCAACCCAGTATCACAGCTCTGACCATCCCTCCCAACCCAAGTATTAAACACTCCCCTTACTATTCCCAGTATTATATTTCTAATCCCCCTGCTGAATTAAAGTATCACAGCCCTGACCTTTATCTCACCCCTAGTCTCACAGACCACAGCATCACCCAATCACTGAAACTGTGACCCCAGCCATCCCACTTCTGGTATCACAGCCCGCCCCCCCAGAATTGCAATATCTTAGCCCTGATTTACCTAACATGGACAGAGGATCAGAACAGCATTAGGGCTTCTTATTGCAACTGTTCTGATCATTTTATGAATCTTATAAGTGTAATAAGCCACTGCAGGTTTGTGTTAGTGCTGTAATAACCTTATTTTCCAGGTGACTGAACCCACCTAGGTCATTTGTTTATTACAATATTGCCACACATCCCACCGTTGAGTATTCCTTACTTAATGTTCCTTTGGAGCTAGTGGGTGGGCAAGGGAGAAGTGCCTGGCACTCAATATGAATATCCAGAGAACGACAAGTGAAGTGTTGGGACTGGTGACAGAGCAGCCAATGAGCTACAACAAATGAACATTACATAAAGCTGCTCCGGAGCATCCAGGAGATGGAGAGACAATTTCTGGTCCTCAGCAAAAGGAGATTCCAGTGTCCTAAGCACCAGTAGGTGGAGCAACCATCAGTTGGCAACTGGGTGAGAGGAAGGGTTCCTTCTAGGCTAGTAGTTAAAGGGACACATTAGCTATTGGGTGATCCTGGGCAAGCAAGAGGAATGGACAGCAGCATGGGCTGGAGGCTAGTATGAAGAACTGTGAAACTGGCATCACAGGACTGAATCTCATACCACTTTACTCATTGTGTTGCCAAAAGTTATTTGGGGAGGTTGAATGAGATAGTTATTTCTGCATAGAGCTGTTAACTAGATTCTAGAAATTAAATCCCACAAATAAATTATTTGTGACTTGGGCTGGGAATGTACTGGTATGGGCTTATAATGTGTAGGTGTGCAAACCTGGAGTCCCAGTGTTACCTTCTTTAACCTTATTTTTTACTGCGTGACCTTAAACAAGTGGAGATGAAGATGACACAAATCCAATCCACTTTCCCAATTTAGCAGTACAGCCTAAAGAGTAACACAGTCCATGACAGTTTGCCATCCAAATCCCCTTCCTCTGGCATGCTAGATCCACAGTCCTATGCCTGTAACTCCTTTCAATAAACCTTTCACACCTCAGTTCCACATTTATCAGACAAACAAATAGTGTAGTTGCCGTATTGGTCCTTGTAAGAACAGATCCAGAAGCAAATGATTTGATACCTTTTATTGGACCAACATGGATGTTATACAAAAAAAGAACTAAGTGCTCTAGCTTTCACACCAACCAGGTCCTTCGTCAAAAGCTTTAAGACAGTTATTTAGAAAATCCCATACTATTAACACCCAGATAATGCATAAACAGAAATAATTCCTCATTGGTTTAACACATACTTTTTAAAACATAACAGAAGATTACGTCAGAGAAGCTAATTAACACCAGTACGCTTTTAGCTGAGAAGCCCCTGAGAGGCAAAGGTTATCAAGACGTATCAACAGCCAGACAGTTCTTCTCACATACATTTGAAAATGTCTCAGTATGCTTCAAGGAAGCATTCTACTGATAAAAATAAAAACTTGGGATACTATTCTCCTTAATACATGCAAGATGAGCTGATAACTTTTATTGCAAGTGTCTTTGTGTTTTAAAGAATAGACAATGAAAGGCAAAATACTGAAATGAGGCCTAATTGCAAGTTGATAACCACCAAATTAAACATACACATATACATACATACACACATACACATATAAACACACACACACACACACACACACACACACACACACACACACACACATTATATATACATTCATATACATATATACATACATATACATATATACACAGATATACACAGATATACATATACATATATACACAGATATACACAGATATACATATACATATATACACAGATATACACAGATATACATATACATATATACACAGATATACACAGATATACATATACAGATATACATATACAGATATACATATACATATACATATACATATACATATACATATACATATACATATATACACACATACACACACATACACACATACATATACACACATACATATACACACATACATATACACACATATACACACATATACATATACATATACATACATACATACATACATACATACATATTCATGGCAAAAAAATCCATTTAATGCATCAGTTAGGGTTGTTCCACAGTGACAAAAGTGAGGAAATTCGCTGTTAGGGTTGAAAACACTAACTCCGAATCCCCCCACCCAGCATGACACACACACAGACACACACACACACATGCAAGTATGGGAGAGGACCAAGTCAACGCAACCAATGACAGACATCCAGCAGCAGGTGACAGAAATAACAAACAATTGTCTAAATGTACTATGAGACATCCCCACCCCCCTTACCAGGTACTGCATGCTCAGTGGAGATCAACAGCAAAACTGAGGCCATGTACACCAAACGTACACATCCCTGATTGCAGCTGCACACAACGTACCACACTTTGTAGCTGCATGGCCTTACCTACCGATGCCCCACACCACCACACCACTGTGTGGGCCACCTGAGCAACAGAGTTCAGCAAAACCAAGGAGTTGTACAGCTATAATATCTCTGATTATAACAAGGGTTTGAGAAATGCAGCTTTCTAATTGACTGTAAACATTGTAACACCCTTATGTCTAGTTTTTATTAACATACATGTAGAGCCTAACCATATGATAAACATGGTTTAATGTTGTTTAAAAAACAGTTTTACTATGATAGCAATAAGCCACTCCCAGGTATTATGTTAATGTTCAGTTTATCACTGTCTAGCGACATGTAGCACTTGGCTATGCCTCATTCAACATTAAACCCCTACAGGGTGATTAACAGACATTTTACATAACAGTTGGTCATGCCTTATTGCTTAATTGTCTTTATGAGTAGATACTCTCCATCTGCTAGGCACTGCAGCAGCTTTGCAACACAGTGCCCCACCCACTTACACCATACACTGTCTAGTTACTGGAGAATGGCTGTGAATATGAACTCATGAAGATGAACAGTGTAACTTGATCATTACAGTCATCAAAACCCTAGTGTGATTATAACTGACAGAGTCAGTGATAGAGGATAACCCCTGCTGTCCTAGTACACTTACCCCATTGTGAGTTAAATCAATACTAAAATACATTCAGCTTATATCTACAGCATACCTACTTGATTCCTGTAGTATCACAATTAACATAGTTATCAGTTTGATATCATCAGTGACAGAAGTGTGGCAAACCCAAATAATAGGCATACAGCCTGAGTATGAAACAACTGTTAAAAAAAAAAATCACACTATGTCCATAAGTGGCATAGATCACTCATTGCAGCAATAATAAATGTATTACTATTTGAATAAGTTAGTCATCACAGATGCAATGAGATTGTCTTTATCAGGTACAACATACTCAGTAAGTGTCTACAGCAAAAATCTCTCCTATATACATCTCCGATACAGGTACATCATTGTTGGCTCAGTAGTGCTATGATATTTAGAAGTTGCTTGGCCTGATCCATGCAATTACAATGTTTCTTACAAAGAATACTTACTGCATCTTTAGTATTGAAACACAGTGAAGGTCTATGTATGTACATCAGCAGTACACCTTCATCAGTAAGAATGCATGTCATACTGGCAGTACGAATTTCACAGTGTTGAACAGGAATGCTTTTCCATACGTTTACATCAGCCTCTCTATGTTGAGTAAACCATTGCAGTAAATGTACTACTATGTAAATCACCTACTAAATGTATCACTACTTTTATCTTGAGCATGCTAGTGTCTTGTAGTTAATTTATGTGCTTCTCTTAATTTATGTATACACACTAGTGTTAAAACCTTTCTACAACTGTCATCATGCACCTTCAGCATTTATATTGAATAACGGCACAGTACCAGTTGTGGTGTGGTGTGGGGCATCGGTAGGTAAGGCCATGCAACTACTAAGTGTGGTATGTTGTGTGCAGCTGCAATCAGGGATGTGTACGTTCAGTGTACATGGCCTCAGTTTTGCTGTTGATCTCCACTGAGCATGCAGTACCTGGTCAGGGGGGTGGGGATGTCTTGTAGTACATTTAGACAATTGTTTGTTATTTCTGTCACCTGCTGCTGGATGTCTGTCATTGGTTGTGTTGACTTGGTCCTCCCCCATACTTGCATGTGTGTGTGTGCGTGTGTGTGTTGTGCTGGGGGGGGAATTCGGAGTTAGGGTTTTCAACCCTAACAGCGAATTTCCTCACTTTTGTCGCTGTGGAACAACCCTAACTGATGCATTAAACGGAGTTTTTTGCCATGAATATCCTGTCTTTTTCAGAACTATTACTCAGCAAAGTACATTATTTATAGTTGTAAGAATAGTGCACACACATAAAAAAAAATGTTCCAATATCAGAAATACTTCAACTCTTGTGGTTGCATTTACTGTTATTAACAGTAACAGTAGTCAACTGTGAATCGTATTGTTTTTATTACTTTATTAATTGTAATTCGTCATTGTTATTCCATGTAATATTTTTTATGTAAAAGTGTCTTACTCCTTTTGTTTGTGAGCACATATGTAAATAAAAAGATGTACATAACTAAAAGACAATATGACATGACATGGACACCATTAGTTCATCTACTGAACAAATGGATATGTTACTGTAGTAAC
Source organism: Neoceratodus forsteri (assembly GCA_016271365.2). Taxonomy (NCBI): domain Eukaryota; kingdom Metazoa; phylum Chordata; order Ceratodontiformes; family Ceratodontidae; genus Neoceratodus; species Neoceratodus forsteri. The sequence continues at coordinate 205,108,554 of CM057454.1, forward strand.
TTGAGATTTGATAGAGTGCTTGTATTACCAACTGAGGTGGAAGAGGTTTGCTCATACTGAATACATAAATTTGTTGTAAGTATGGCAACACAGACATTTCACTGTTGTACTAGCATGTACATACTTATCTTCATCATGATACACATACACACATTCTGTAGCACTAGTTGTATGAAACAACAACAGTGTGCCACAAATAGTGTAACATAGCATTGTCACACATCTAACTTACTTCTATGGAGAATCCCAACTCTAATACCACAATAGTGTGTTATGAGATTTCACCAAATGAGAAAATCACAGTTGTATAAATCTTGTTAAAACTATTTTCAAGAAACATCTCGACTACACAATAACACACCAAACACAAGAGAGTATAAATTCACTTTTTTTTACTTTAAAAATATTTTATATATAAAAAATTACAAACAAAAATATTTTTCTTCATATAAAAATACAAAAATATATATTCACACAAATAATATTCATACAGGGCAAAAAAAATTATTAAACTGTGTATTGCATCGTACACAAAAATAAATTATTCAAAAACATTTTTCTCACATAAATAAAAATATAAATTAAAAGTCTTGTTTTGTTTTTAAGTTTTGTGCAACACTTGCGAGAGGTGTATGCACTGCTTGAGGCAATCCAGGCTAGAAACTGGATTCGATGTGGAGGCGCAAAGGTGGAAGCTGTTGCGCCCTCCGGAGGAGATACCGGACCGCTATGAAGGGTGGCCAGTTTCGCCCAGGGAAGCTGCAGGAACAGATGGTGTTCGTGGAGGTGAAGCACTGCTACTCGGCACAGCACCATCACCCAGTGCTATGACTGGCTCTAGCACGAGGTTGACAGTCTGCTGCTGTGCATCCAAGAGAGACTGGATTTTGTCCAGCCTCTCAAGGATGACAGCATTTTCTTTACGCAGACTGACAACCTCGCACGTGAGCCGTCTGTAGCAGCGGCACCGGGCCATGCATTTTCACAGTCGCCGGCGCCCTACAAAGATTTAAAAAAAGTTATGATGAATATACAACACAAATTCAACAATTACGACTTTCAAATATTTCACTTCAAATATTTCTTATCTACTGCAATATCAGAAATGCATTCATTCCAAAGTTATGATAATAGTTTTAAGTATGATGCTAAACTATTTAGTATCTTATTTCTGTCTCTGTCATACTTGATTATCTATATTATCTAATAAGCTGACAACAAAAAAATGTATGGTTAGCTGTGGCTTAGAATGCTACTCTTATATTTTCTTTCACTACTCATAAATATTCAGTATGTACATACTTTTGCATTATTGACACTATTATACCATACAATTGAAATACATCCTCATCAAGTGTGAGAATTTTTACTTCACCATGTCTGCCTATAATGTGTGGTCATGTCTGCAGTAAAACAAAGTACCTTGACATTAACACTATCATAATATACTTTCATGTGTACACAATCATGATCAGTTTAATGATAGTTTGAAGCCAAACAGCTTTTTACCCGTGTTTCAGGCCCTCAACACGCGTCACTACTTTAAATAATTAAGTCACTGATATGACATGCTCCAAAGCATACCAGATATTCAGCGGGCTGTGCAGAGTTGTGCGCTAAACCCCAACCTGCGCCTGCACAACTTTGAGCCAAAGTGATCAGTTGAGGGCCACCTTATTAGTGAGCTGCTACTGCAGGGTGCAACACAGCAGCTGCCACCTGTGGCTGGCCCTCAACATACTCTCTCATACCTCTCAACCTTTTGTCCCCTAAATGTGTAACATTGCCTCTCAATAGGTGGAAAGAATTGGCAAAATGTGGAACACTTAATCAAATCGTTACATTAGAAGCTCACAACACTGTGAAAATGTTTGCATTTATGTTCAGAAAGTCTACTATTAATTAAATTTATATATTTAGCATCATTTACTATGGAGTTTTGCTTAAAAATGTTAACACTGAATGTGGGACAAGTCCTCACGATGTGGAACAGGGAGCTTTTATGAAGTAAAATGAGGAACGTTCCTCGTAATGTGGTATAGTTGAGAGGTATGCTCTCTGTGCCCCCCCCCACCAGCCCGATTGCGGGCAGCAATGTGTGCCCCCCCAACACACATGTGTTTGGGGGGGTTTCCAACTACATCCCGCAATCGGGATTTTCGGGATATGATCGGGAGGTGGGGGTGTGTGTTTGAATACTCCAGCCCGCGATCGGGATTATCGGTCCACTGGACCACCAGGGATATATTCGGGAGGTGGGGATGTTTAATACTTCAGCCTGTGATCAGGCTTATTGGTCCACTGGATCACCAGGGCTGTGTTGGGGAGACATTGCTGCCCGCGATCGGGCTGGTGAGGGGGCGGTATTTATGCTATGCCTGCGATCGGGCCAGTGGGGGGTGGTGGTGGGGTTTTTACGCTCTTTTGCCCGCAATTGGGCTGCAGGGGGCATCCTTCCCCGATGGCTGCTGCCTGGCAGGGAGCCAGGCGCAAGTCCTCGGGGGATCGGCACACCTGCATGCTAATGGCATGCAAATGGGACCATAATCAGATGAAAATGGCCCCCCCTGCACCTTGCATGAATTATAGCCCCATTTGCATGTCACCTTTTGAATATCGGGATTTTGCCACCACAAGTTGAATGCTCCACTTTGTCAACTTGCGGTGGCCCAAGTTCCACTGCGCCATGCACAGTGGCTGTGCTTGGGGGTGATATTCAAAGGAGTTCCTCAATAGCACAACTCCTTTGAATATCGCCCTGGACACACCCCTGCACAACTGTTTTGCACACCACAAGGGATTGCGCCTATGAATGGCGCAGCTTGAATATCCAGCCCTTAGTATATAAATACACAACATTTTCAAACCTACTACAGTGTATGGGAAATATCTAATACCTGATTGTAATGATAGCATCTAATGCTCATCTCGAAACAAATGTTTTAAATAGACATATTACCACCTTTACTCACATACAGTCTCACTGTCATGTCCTTACACTGTCCCAAAAGTTATTTCATACAACCACAGCATCATATAGTAAAGTATAAAAACAGTTTTACAGTATAGGTGCTCATTCAAAGTATGACACTGTGTGTCGCAAGGCCATGCAGCATTGAATAATGTAGCAATGTGATGTCTGTGGCCCAATATTTAACACAGTTTCACTACTCAAGAACTTGTTTTAATAGCACCCAACCCAGTAATACGCACCGTATGATGTAGTGGAATTTGCACCACTGCAAGTAGTCATAGTATTGAATTTTAAATGTGGTGAGACAACTTCCATACTGCTATATAGAAATGTACGATATTCATAGTGTGAGACACAAACAGTCCCATTATTAACTGTATTATTACTTTTATCAAAATTCCCTCAGTTCATGATCACTTTTCAAAAATACACATATCTGACAGTGCACTGAACAGCATCACACTGGATTGTAGAGGTAAGTATGAGGCTGGCAAAGCTGAAGACAGACACACTGCACAGCTATTCAGTTTAACTGGGAAAAGGGGGTCATGAAGACTACAAGGCACATTTTTAACTTGTACATTGAGAAAAAAACAAAAAAATCATAATTGGACACTTTATGCATTGCACACCATTTAGGTCACTACAATATCCTCCCACCATGTTGTGTTTTTTTAGGTGGTTGGGTATCTGCAGTGATCAATGCATTGCCACCCTTATAAGGTCACAGCACACATAAAGTAAATAATGTCAACAGTGATTCACCCCCACAACAAACAAAAGAAAGTGGTACTGGCTCGGCAATGAAGGGGTGTTGCTCACACCCCAGACAATTGAACATTTGCAGTGAGTATGCCTACAGACAGTGCACTCCCTATCATGCAGTAAGACAGCAAGGTGTAGTTATCAACAGGAGCATTGATCACTACGAATGTTGACAACCATATGGTACTTCTCAACCATGCAGATAATAGCAACAACAGATTTCACTTACGTGGTGGGCTGGCGCCGGCTTCCTGCTTCACCTCCACATGTTCGAGAGCAGCAGCTTCCCCGGGATCTATTAAAGCAAACAAGTAAAAAAATGATCACATCAATAGATGAAATATCAAGGTAAAAGTGTTTTTCTTTAAAACATCAATTTCTAATACTACATCATTCATACAACTATCATATGAACACATATCTCTTACAGAAACAGCTCTCTCTCCAACTAAATGTATGTTGTTAACTCAGTATTACATGCATATAACAAGTCTTCTCATCTGCAAAAAGCCACACAAAGTTGAAATTATGACACCATGTATATATCTTTTTCCAAGACAAATGTCCATCCAATCCAGAACAGTTAATATAAGAAATTCATTTTTTTTCCTGGTGATTCCCCTAACACTGTTTCTTCAATAACGTTTTTTCCTAAAGAAAACTCACAAATATATTATTGGTAGTATGCAATGCAGAACAAGCAGTGCCTGCCCATCAATCGCAATACTTATAACATTGTCATAATGCATATTTGTTACACAGAAACATCCTAAAAACATTACATGTACCTTCAATTTACATACATGCATACCTAATTATATGACAATCTGTTCCTTAAACAGTTTTAAAATGTGAGTTATTATAATAAGAATAACACAAACACAACGATGATGTTACTGTTCACTCAATGACCCTCTAGCTGAATATGGCAGCCGTTTATGTGTTATTAACCATATTACCCTACAGGGCTATTAAAACACATTAACAAACATGTAGATATTCTATGATGTACATTAATAACTATTGCAATAATAAAAATGAAACATTGGCAGGACATATAGAAATAGTAAGTGAATAAGATCTAGGGACATGTTGTAATTAGCAACAGATAATTAAGCAGCACACCATTGAATTGGTAATCTATTACTCATTGTACATTAAACTCCACCACCAAAATTAGCAGAGGAGAAGACCTGCCCCCCCCCACAACACCACATCTACCGCTATGGACATACATCCATTCTCAGATTCATGAAGAATAGTATTCCACTCACATGTGTAGTAATACCAGTTTGTTATGGTAGTACAGGATCTTCTGCCATGGTGGCACTGCACATTCACTAGACTTGGCTAACACTATTTGAACTATTTTGGGTGGGATATTCAAATGGCTGCACCATGCCGCACAGGGTTGCAATATGTGAAAATTTAAAATTCCGCCATTCTGTGATATTCAGTAAAAAGACAGTTGCGCCACTGAAAACAGGCTGAGCAACAGCACAATGCAAATAGAATGCATGGTCAAGTGGGAGGAGGAACCATGCATGAACTCCAGAGCCCGAGATTCCACCTGGCTGTGCAGAGTTGTGTAGCCACAACTCCCCAACCAAGCCTGCCACGACTTGAGGCAAAAAAAAGCTCCTAAGTCGAGGTCACCCACAGCTGAGCTGCTGGATTGCAGGGTGAAACACAGCAGCTGCCACCTGTGCTGGCCCCCAACCCAGTCCCTGTGCCCCTCCTGCAGCCCAAATTGCAGGCACCTGACTGTAAATCCCTCCCACCCCTCCCAGTGGCCCAACCCGCGGCATTGTGTGTACTTCCAACACAGACGTAATCGGCAGCACTGTGGCCTCGAACGTGTATCCCTGTGGTCCAGTGGACCAAATGCCCGATCATAGCCAGTAAGTTAAGTAACCCACCAAATGTATCCTCGTGGTCCAGTGGACCAAAAGCCCAATTGCAGCCAATATGAAACAACCCCTCCTCCTGAACGTATCCGTGGTGGTCCAGTGGCCAAATGCCTAATCGTGGGCGTAGTTTAATAACCCCAAAGATAGCCCTGGTGGCTAGTGTCCCCCCACCACCCACCCACAAGCACCAGTACCCCACTCACCCCTCACAGGCAGCGGGGAGATCATCCCACCCACCTGCAGCCCTATCAACTGACTGCCTATTAGTGCTGACAGCATTATGCAGACCAGAGCTAATATGCGTGCATCCCATACTGTGCCATCGCATTCCAGATTTGTGAATCAATTCATTCATTCAAAAATCTGAACTGTCATGTATGGGTATGGTCTGCATACCCATTTGCTGTACTTTACAACCAATGGTCGCAGCCCCACCCGCAGTCAGTCGGCAGGTGGCGGGTGGCAGGCGTGCGTGTGATGCTGGCACCCACCAGCTGCCAGGGGGGTGAGTGGGGTGGTGGGCTTAGCGAAAGCGTGGTGTGGGTCATACAGTACCCACCAGGCTATGTTCAGGAGTGGTTATTAAACTTACTATACCTGCAATCGACCTTTTTCGGTCCACTGAATCAGCAGGGATACATCTGGGGGCCATTGCTGCTCGTATTGAGCTGTTGGGGGGAATTGAACCATATCCGTGATCGGCCCAGTGAGGGGTGCTGCGGGTATTCTACATCGTTTTCTATGATCGGGGTGCAAAGGGCATTGTTCCCCTCATGGCTGCAGCCTGCGTCAGGCACCATGCAATTCCTCGGGATCGGCAGACCTATTATTGTAACGCCCCATGCAAATCACACCATAATCACATGCAATGCCCCACACTGCGGCTTGCATGAATTATACCCCATTTGCATGTCACGCTTTTGAATATCAGAATTTTGGCATGGCAATGCTACTTTATGCCACCGTGTTGAATAAGCCCACTCAGAACTTCTGGTGGTGCAAGTTCCACTGCACCATGCACAGTGGTTGTGGCTGAGGGTGATATTCAAAGGAGTTGCTCAATAGCATAACTCCTTTGAATGTCGCCCGACACACAGCTGTGCAACTATTTTGCACAAAACAATGGCTTGCGAGTATGAATGCATTAAATTTGAATATCCCACTTTTGTGCTTCATGAGAAACCCTACTTTTATTTGTAAAACAGCCTAACAAATTTGTGATAATAAAGTCTACTGTCGAGTCAATCAAAATGACACTTTCAGTCTCCGACTGACCACCCTCCACAGCTTGACTCTGTGCTGGCACTACCTTGCGTGAAGCTGGCGGATGCCTCCGAAGTTCTACCATGAACCAAAAAAAAAAAATATTTAAGTGTTAGATGTGAATCACAGTACAGTTTTGAAAGACTTACAACAGTAAATCAGCCATGACACACACAACATTGCTTCTAATTATACAGACCACAAGCATTATGGGCACATATTATAATAACAATTCTATATTTCTGTGCAGAGCCCAGCACATTATTATCTACATAGTCTGTAACTTGTGGAGCATCAACACTATTGATATGTACATTTGTACATGTCTGTTGTATTAAGCATTTCGTCCACTGAACCACCAGGTATAATGCTGGAGAGGAGTGGTGGGTCTATTACACTTACTATGACGTGATCGGCCATTTCCTTCCACTGGACCACCAGGACACGCTCATGACGAGAGGGATTGTTTATTACACAGTATTATAGACTTGTACAAGTTTCAAACCACTACATCACAACAACTAAACAGTACATTTTTGTCTCTTCCAACATACCATAGTAGTAAGTGCGTATATGTATAAATGTTCTATTTTCTGCATAGCTATTTTAGCAAGCTCTTGGTTTAGAGTGAAGAACAGCACAGTAAATAAATGGAAGAATTAGGTAACATGTTTTGATAGTACATCCTTACATATAGTATAAACTATTATAAAAACGTTGAGAAATACAGGTTTCTGATTAGTAGCAAACACGTTATTAGCTGTATGTCAATCTTTGATTGACATATGTAGAGACTAAGCACATATAAAACAATGTTCAACACTATTTACAAAATATTGCTATGATAATACTAATAAGACACTCTGAGTGTTTATATTAATGGTCACTTAATCACTGTGTGGGGGCATGCAGTACTCGGCTGTGCCTCATGCCACATTACACCAATAAACACAGATTTACACAACATTGACATAATCGCTCCTCATGCCTTATTGCTTAATCATGTAGCATACAATTATTTTTACATAAATTCTGAATACATGGACAACTATTATGAAAAGTTGTGCTGATTTACTTTACGGTGAGTATATGCCTCAAGTAGCTGGCCTGCCAGCAGCTTCCCAAAGCTCATAAGCAAGGTAGTACCAGCACGTATCATTGTCCGGTATCCCCTCACGTTGTTTCAAAATGTAGAAATGTTGACGCAACAGCTTCCACTTCTTTAACTGTACCACGCTCTTGTTCTTAACTTTTAAAGCTATGTACAGATAGCTGTTAATGCGCCTCCACATCGAATCCAGTTTCCGATTAGTACTCCTCATCAAGACCCTCAGATTGCCTCTAGCCTGGACTGTCTCAAGCAGTGCACACACCTCTCGCAAGGTCCACTGCCTCATTCTGTCAGTTTTGAATTTTTTAGTTCTGAAATACAAACAAAAACAAATATCTACATTAGTATCATGTAACAATATAAATAATTTCTTAAACGAATTCCATATAATACTAATTAAATTAAAGAGCACATGTCCTTCAACATAGCAGAAACACAGATCAGTAGCATTATATAGGGCTCAAAAAGGATTCAGCCACCTCAACAGTAACAACAACTGCTGCTACACTATGGTGTCCCACCATCATGCTAATCCCTCTTAGTTTCATGGGTGGGGGTACTTTCATCGAACATCTGGATTGGACACACCATGACATATCCATCTGTACTACACTTAATGTTCACACAACATAGTAACGTGATGTTAAACAGAGATGAAACCACACATTGCAGAACTGTGCACACACCTATTAATGCACTTATTGAAGACTGCAAGCTAACAAACCGATTAGTTAAATAGCATGATAATTCTGTTGTGCATTCATGGTAGCCCATATACTAATAACTACCCATATCTGTAACATTAAAATAAATCTATATCCTGACATACCAGTAAAGAAACGTATACATTTAACAGCACCACTGTGTTTTATTGAAGTTGCACACATACCATATTGTTACAGCTACAATACTGTAAGGCCACAGTAAATGGTACACTCATTTAACATATTCAAACTATTTACTAATGCTGAGACATAACAATATCATACAATTGTGAACTGACAGCAGCAGGAAAATTACTATTGCTGTGCCCCCACTATTGTAATATAGCAAACCCATATATGTGTCATATGTGAAAGTGATGCATGCAGTTGATCTATTTTTTTGACTACATTAGTATGGTTCTGAAAAGAACCTTTGTGTATACTGTAATATTTCCTCACAGTCGTTGTGCACAATCTTAAAGGACTTCCTCAGGATTCCATCTTGAACGTCTCCCAGAAATGACATTGCCAGTACGCAGAATGCCATCTGGCAGGAATAGCCAATCATTACAGTATTTTATTTCGTGATTTAAAGTATGCATTCCATGCATATGAGAAAAGCAGTAATCTGTACATTTACTTTTCAGAGCTCTGTCAATCAGATACATATGATGCTCTGCTTGCTAGACTCTACGCCTCGGGAATATCTGGAAAAGATGAGAGCAGGCAGGCAACAGAGAACATAATAGAAACAAGGTCCAACTTTTGCCTCCTTGTAACTACATCTACCCAGCGCTTTTGAGCCCAAACTTGCCTCCAAGATGTATTAGCAGTATGTCAGGAGGAGAGTGAGTTCTCAACTTCAGGCATGGTTGGCATAAGATGTTCCCATCTCATGCCACCACGACAAACTATCTTACATAGCAATTGGGGAGCTGCAGGTCCCTCCCAAAATTACTATGAACTGCAAACTCAGCTGCTCGTCTTATGTAACTGCTTCCAACTATCCACAAAATCCTTTTGCTATTTTCTGCCATTCTAAGTTTTTAAACTCAGAACTGTACAGAGAGCTACAAAGAAAGGGACTGTTCACCATGCAGTGACCAGACAGCACTGAAAACCGAACTGATATTTTCCCTCCTTATTTCAAGCTATCTTCAGTGTGTTCAGACAAAACACACAAATAAAAAAAAACATTCCCTCCTGCTCTGGCTTCATTAACCAATGTAACTGATGCATTCAGTATTACTAGACTATGTTCCTGCAAAAATCTGAAACCACTGAGAACTGGAAAAATGCATCCTTTTCATAGGCAGTTTTAAACAATTACAACATCAGGAAACAAGTCTGATTGGTTCCATTTTCTCATACAACTCCACGTGCACCTTCCTATCCTCCATTTGCAGCTGTATCTGTACAAGTTAGTACTAAAATGCTTTCTCACTTTAAACTATTTTCTCTTAAGAATCAACCTACAAACAATAACAATTAACAATATAAGATTCAACAGAAAAAAAGTTTGATTAATAGTATGTACATGTTGTAATAAGTTTTTTAATACTAGAAAATATCATGTGAAGATAGACTGTACTACAGTTTCAAACTGCTCTTTCTCAGCAATATTCAAAATGGCCCTGTTTACTTCTTCAGGTGTTGTCTGTCTGATTCATTTTCATGGCCTGACAAATCTTAAATTACATTGGTAGAGCTAGCTGTCACCAAACACACCGTTTTATGACTCGACAATGAATGTTTCAGCCAATCCCAAGTGTTAGATTAACTCTTACTGCTCGAATGCACGAAAGCACATTTGCGACACTTGCGGGGTACCGGTGCTGTGGGTGGTGGGTAAAACACCAGCCACTCAGGCTATCTTTAGTGGGGGGTTATTAAACTATTGCCCACGATTAGGCATTTAGTCCACTGGACCACCAGGGATCGCTCAGGAGGAGGGCAGGTTAGCTACCACTGCCGCAATGGGCATTTTGGTCCACTGACCATGAGGGATACATTTGGAGGGTTTAATCACTGCCAGTGATCGGGCATTTCGTCCACTGACCACAGGGATACATTCGGGGGAGCCACATTAGCGCCCACGATTGGCCTAGTGTTGGGGAGTACACAATACCCTGGTGGGCCACTGGGAGGGGTGGAAGGATTTACAGTTGCGCCTGCAATCGGGCCGGGGGACAGGGACTAAGCTAGAGCCAGCACAGGCGGCAGCTGCTGTTTCACCTTGCAATCCAGCAGTCACCTGTAGGTGGCCCCGACTAGGGCTTTTTGCCCTCCAAGTCGCAGGCTTGGCTAGTTGTATACACAACCTGCACAGCCTGCTGAATATCGGCCCGGAACCATGCATGGTTCCTCCTCCACTTGGCATGCATTCATTTGCATTGCGCTGTTGCTCAGCCTGTTTTCACGACGCAACTTCTACCGAATACGCAGAATGGGGATTTTGTACTGCATGTGCAACCCTATTGAGAGGTGCAACCATTTTGAATATCCACCCAACATACTTCAAAAAGGCAACCAAGTCTAGTGAATGTGCAGTGCCACCATGGCAGAGATCATACCACAACAAACTGGTATTACTACACATGTGAGTGGTATACTTTTTGTTCATGAATATGAGAATGGATGTATGTCCATAGCGGCACATGTGGTGTTAGGGGGAGGTCTTCTCTACTACTTTTAGTGGTGAGTTTAATATACAATGAGTAATAGATAACCAATTGTAATGTTGTAGGTGTCTCAGTGGTATTCAATGGTGTGCTGCTAAATTATCTGTTGCTAATTACGACATTTCCCTAGATCTTATTCACTACTATTTCTACATCTCCTGCCAATGTTTCATTTTATTATTATTGCAATAGTTATTAATGGACAGCATAGAATATCTACATGTTTGTTAATGTGTTTTAATAGCCCTGTAGGGTAATATGCTTAATAACACATAAACGGCTGCCATATTCAGCTAGAGGGTCATGAGTGAACAGTAACATTATCGTTATGTTTGTGTTATTCTTATTATAATAACTCACATTTTAAAACTGTTTAAGGAACAGATCATCATATAATTAGGTATGCATGGGCATGTAAATTGAAGGTACATATAATGTTTTAGGATGTTTCTAGTGTAACAAATATGCATTATGACAATGTTATAACTATTACGATTGATGGGCAGGATAATTCGCTTGTTCTCCACATACATACCAATAATAATATTTGTAGAGTTTCTTTCGAAAAACGAACTGAAGAAAAGTGTTAGGGGAATCACCAGGAAAAAAATGAATTTCTTATATTAACTGTTCTGGGATTGGATCGACATTTGTCTTGGAAAAAGATATACATGGTGTCATAATTTCAACTTTTTGTGGCTTTTTGCAGATGAAGACTTGTTATATGCATATAATACTGACTTAACAACATACATCTAGTTGGAGAGACAGCTGTTCAGTAAAGAGATATGTATACATATGATAGTTGTATGAATGATGTAGTATTAGAAATTGATGTTTTAAAGAAACACTTTTACTTTGATATTTCATCTATTGATGTGATCATTTTTTCACTTGTTGCTAATAGAGCCAGAGCTGCTGCTCTTGGAACATGTGGAGGTGAAGTAGGAAATGACGCAAGCCACCACGTAAGTGAAATCTATTGTTGCTAATATATCTGCATGGTTGAGAATTACCATATGGTTGTCAACATTCGTGGTGATCATTGCTCCTGTTGATAACTACACCTTGCTGTCTTACTGTGTAACAGGGGAATGTACTGTCTGTAGGCATACTCACTGCAACAAAGTTAATTGTCTGGGGTGTGAGCAACACCCCTTCATTGCTTCGAGCTAGTACCACTTTTCTTTTGCTTGTTGTGGGGGCTAATCACTGTTGACATTATTTTTACTTTATGTGTGCTGTGACCTTATAAGGGTGGCAATGCATTGATCACTGCATACCAACCACCCAAAACACAACATGGTGGGAGGATATTATAGTGACCTAAATGGTGTACAATGCAGAAAGTGTCCAATTATGATTTTTGTTGTTTTTCTCAATGTACAAGTTCAAAATGTACGCTTGTAGTCTTCATGACCCTTTTTCCCAGTTAAACTGAATAGCTGTACAGTGTGTCTGTCTTCAGCCTTGCCAGCCTCATACTTTACCTCTACAATCCAGTGTGATGCTGTTCAGTGCATATCAGATATAGTGTATTTTTAAAGGTGATCATGAACTGAGGAATGTCGATAAAAGTAATAATACAGTGAATAATGGGACTGTTTGCGTGTCACACTATGAATATCGCACATTTCTGTATAGCACTATGGAAGTTGTGTCTCACCACATAGAAAATGCAGTACTATGACTACTTGCAGTGGTGCAAATTCCCCTACATCATACGCTGTGTATTAATACTGTTGGGTGTTATTAAAACGAAGTTCTTGAGTAGTGAAACTGTGATAAATATTGAACCACAGACATCACATTGCTACATTATTCAATGCTGCATGGCCTTATGACACACATTGTCATACTTTGAATGAGCACCTATACTGTCAAACTGTGTTTTTATACTTTACTATATGATGCATGGTTGTATGTGAGAAATAATGTCTGTTGGGACAATGTGAGGACATAACAGTGAGACTGTATGTGAGTAAAGGTGGTAATATGTCTATTTAAAACATTTATTTGAGATGAGCATTACATACTATCATTACAATCAAGTATTAGATATTTCCCATACACTGTAGTAGGTTTGAAAATGTTGTGTATTTATATACTAAATGTTTAACACTGTAATTTATTTTCACCTGCTAATGTACTGCACAGTTGTTTTTCTCACAGCACTATAAAAACTTCTTTTCTGCCCTGCTATATCTAATAGCCAGAAGGTACACGCTATACCTGTCATCCTGTGCAGGGTCACGAGTCCTTTGTCATCAGTAAGAAAGTTTGTTACTATTACACTATCAATGTTAATGATAGTAAATCAATAATTATTATTGATAATTGTTAATTTCATATTATACCATCGCAAAGACAAAGTCTGGGCTCCCATTGGTGACTATGGGACTAAGCATCATGTTATCGCAGCACAACATCACAGCTGTAGACCCAGCACCAGGGTGACCAGATAAGTTTTTGGAAAAACAAGAAGTCACTACATTTAGCTGCTTGACAGTGCAATCCCACATTCATTCACACCTCAAGCCGCCTTTAACCTACTGAGTGATTCTCGACTGCGGCTGCTAGTGATCGCTGGCCATGACAGTGCAAATTGTCCCTATATTTGCTCATTTTCCAGCAGATATAGTGGAATAACTCCCTGTCCCCCACTGACACACAGTGTGTCCATTTTCGTAGAAAAAATACAAACATCATTATAGATGGCATTTAAATATATGTGTCCGCTGGTCCATCAGCACAGTAATTGTGTACAACTTGCCAGGCAAAACACCTAAAGAAATATTCACCAACATTATCCCTGACTATAAACAGATGTTTTAACTAAAAAAAATATGTCATTTTAGACATCATTTCAATTTTCACGTCAGCAGGAGCACGAGGCCTTTCAGATTGCCACAGTCCGGTGATTACCGCTCATTTTTTCAAACTCATGCCCTGTTACCATGAACATTGTAAATTAAACAAATTATCGATAAAATGACAGTCACATTCAAATAGGCAGTGCACAAAACTGTACTGCATTCCTGGAAATCAGTAAGTGCTCAAACAACCCGTAACTGGTATTACGGTTCCTCAACCGCCCTGCGGTTGAGTTTAAACCCATTCAAAAAAAAAAATACTAATTAAAAAAATATTACCCAGTTCCATATTGGGATCTTAGTGTGTGGACTGCTGTACTTTCCTGGGAGGGGATGGGTGCAGCAGGAGATAGCAGACACACAATAACATTACAGTGGGACTGTCTGTATTCATTGTGCCTAACCATTGAGAAATGAAATTGTAAAATACTTTAAGACTTTTTGTAAAAATGTTTTGTTTTATTAGTACCAACAAGCCATTGTATAATAGAATAATGTCCTTTGGGGTGTGTGTTGTGCTGGGATAATGTTACTTTTGGGGTGATTAGTTCACTTCGCCTGTGGCCTCTCGTCTAATGATGACAGGTGCGACGTTATTACACCACAACACTTACCGTGGAGTGCATTATTGCTTTAATGTCAGATAGTACATTGAAGAACCTTATTACTGCTGTGCCACATTGTTTTGAAGAATTTTACCATGTGGCAGTGCAAAAGCACAGTGATATAGACATTATGGGCATCCAACAGTACAGCATTGAATTAAATGTCTTTATTCTGAGTAGATTTTACCATACTGCAGTTTAAGTTTTAGGTTACTTGTCTGAATGTCTTATTGTTATGCTACCTAGAAATCTGTCATTTATGTTCTTTATGTACTTGAAGATGTCTGGTATGGTTTTGAAGCGCATGTCATATCAGGGACTTAATTATTTAAAGTAGTGACGTGTGTTGAGGGCCTGAAATATGGGTAAAAAGCTGTTTGCTTTCAAACTATCATTAAAGTGATCATGATTGTGTACACATGAAAAGTATATTATGATAGTGTTAATGTCAAGGTACTTTGTTTTTTAGTGCAGACATGACCACACATTATAGGCTGACACGGTAAAGTAAAAATTCTCACACTTGATGAGGATGTATTTCAATTGCATGGTATAATAGTGTCAATAATGCAAAAGTATGTACATACTGAATATTTATGAGTAGTGAAAGAAAATATAAGAGTAACATTCTAAGCCACAGCTAACTATATGTTTTTTTATGTTGTCAGTTTATTAGATTATATAGATAATCAAGTATGACAGAGACAGAAATAAGATACTAAATAGTTTAGCATCATACTTAAAACTATTATCATAACTTTGAAATTAATGCATTTCTGATACTGCAGTAGATAAGAAATATTTGAAGTAAAATATTTGAAAGTCATAATTGTTTAAATTGTGTTGTATATTCATCATTACTTTTTTTTAAATCTTTGTAGGGCGCCGGCGACTGCGAAAATGCACGGCCCACTGCTGCTGCTACAGACGGCTCACGCGCGAGGTTGGCAGTCTGTGTGAACAAAACACTGTCATCCTTGAGAGGCTGGACAGAATCCAGTCTCTCTTGGATGCACAGCAGCAGACTGTCAACCTCGTGCTAGAGCCAGTTGTAGCAGTGGGTGATGGTGCTGTGCCAAGTAGCAGTGCTTCACCTCCATGAACACCATCTGTTCCTGCAGCTTCCCTTGGAAAAACTGGCCACCCTTCATAGCGGTCCGGTATCTCCTCCGGAGGGCGCAACAGCTTCCACTTCCTTTGCGCCTCCACATCGAATCCAGTTTCTAGCCTGGATTGCCTCAAGCAGTGCATACACCTCTCACAAGTGTTGCACAAAAGTTACAAAACAAAATAAAACTTTTTATATATTTTTTTATTTATGTAACAAAAATGTATTTTAATTATTTATTTTTGTGTATGATGTAATACACACTTTTATTACTTTTTTTGGCCTGTTTGAATATTATTTGTGTGAATATATATTTTTGTATTGTTTATAAAAAGAAAAATATTTTTGTTTATAATTTTTTATATATAAAATATTTTTATAGTAAAAAGTGAATTTATACTCTCTTGTGTTTGGTGTGTTATTGTGTAGTCGAGCTGTTTCTTGAAAATAGTTTTAACAAGATTTATACAACTGTGATTTTCTCATTTGGTGAAATCTCATAACACACTATTGTGGTATTAGAGTTGGGATTCTCCATAGAAGTAAGTTAGATGTGTGACAATGCTATGTTACACTATTTGTATCACCTGTTGTTGTTTCATACACCTACTGCTACAGAATGTGTGTATGTGTATCATGATGAAGATAAGTATGTACCTGCTAGTACAACAGTGAAATGTCTGTGTTGGCATACTTACAACAAACTTATGTATTCAGTACCAGCAAACCTCTTCCACCGCTGTTCACATGATTGGTGGTACCACCTCAGTTGGTAGTACAAGCACTCTATCAAATCTCAAGTTACTACAGTAACATATCCATTTGTTCAGTAGATGAACTAATGGTGTCCATGTCATGTCATATTGTCTTTTAGTTATGTACATCTTTTATTTACATATGTCTCACAAACAAAGGAGTAAGACACTTTTACATAAAAATATTACATGGAATAACAATGACAAATTACAATTAATAAAGTTATAAAACAATATGATTCACAGTTAACTACTGTTACTGTTAATAACAGTAAATGCAACTACAAGAGTTGAAGTATTTCTGATATTGGAACTTTTTTTATGTATGTGTACTATTCTTACAACTATAAATCATGTGCTATACTGAGTAATAGTTCTGAAAAAGACAGGATATTCATGGCAAAAAACTCCGTTTAATGCATCAGTTAGGGTTGTTCCACAGCGACAAAAGTGAGGAAATTCACTGTTAGGGTTGAAAACCCTAATTCAATTCCCCAGCCACACACACACACACACACACACACACACACACACACACACACACATATGCAAGTATGGGGAGGACCAAATCAACACAACCAATGACAGACATCAAGCAGCAGGCGACAGAAATAACAAACAATTGTCTAAATGTACTATGAGACATCCCACCCCTGACCAGGTACTGCATGCTCAGTGGAGATCAACAGCAAAACTGAGGCCATGTACACCAAACGTACACATCCCTGATTGCAGCTGCACACAACATACCACACTTAGTTGCATGGCCTTACCTATCAATGCCCCACACCACACCACAACTAGTACTGTGCCGTTATTCAATATAAATGCTGAAGGTGCATGATGACAGTTGTAGAACAGTTTTAACACTAGTGAGTATACATAAATTAAGAGAAGCACATAAATTAACTACAAGACACTAGCATGCTCAAGATAAAAGTAGTGATACATTTAGTAGGTGATTTACATAGTAGTACATTTACTGCAATGGTTTACCCAACATAGAGAGGCTGATGTAAACGTATGGAAAAGCATTGCCTGTTCAACGCTGTGAAATTCATACTGCCAGTATCACATGCATTCTTACTGATGAAGGTGTACTGCTGATGTACATACATAGACCTTCAGTGTGTTTCAATACTAAAGATGCAGTAAGTATTCTTTGTAAGAAACATTGTAATTGCATGGATCAGGCCAAGCAACTTCTAAATATCATAGCACTACTGAGCCAACAATGATGTACCTGTATCGGAGATGTATATAGGAGAGATTTTCCTGTAGGCACTTACTGAGTATGTTGTACCTGATAAAGACAATCTCATTGCATCTGTGATGACTAACTTATTCAAATAGTAATACATTTACTATTGCTGCAATGAGTGATCTATGCCACTTATGGACACAGTGTGATTTTTTTTAACAGTTGTTTCATACTCAGGCTGTATGCCTACTATTTGGGTTTGCCACACTTCTGTCACTGATGCTATCAAAGTGATAACTATGTTAATTGTGGTACAACAGGAATCAAGTAGGTATGGTGTAGATATAAACAGAATGTCTTTTAGTATTGATTTAACTCACAATGGGGTAAGTGTACTAGGACAGCAGGGGTTATCTCTCTATCACTGACTCTGTCAGTTATAATCACACTAGGGTTTGATGACTGTAATGATCAAGTTACACTGTTCATCTTCATGAGTTCATATTCACAGCCATTCTCCAGTAACTAGACAGTGTATGGTGTAACTGGGTGGGACACTGTGTTGCAAAGCTGCTGCAGTGCCTAGCAGAGGAGAGTATCTACTCATAAAGACAATTAAGCAATAAGGCATGACCAACAGTTATGTTAAATGGTCTGTTAATCACCCTGTAGGGGTTTAATGTTGAATGAGGCATAGCCAAGTGCCACATGTCGCTAGACAGTGATAAACTGACCATTAACATAATACCTGGGAGTGGCTTATTGCTATCATAATAAAACTGTTTTTTAAACAACATTAAACCATGTTCATCATATGGTTAGGCTCTACATGTATGTTAATAAAACTAAACATAAAGGCTGTTACAATGTTTACAGTCAATTAGAAAGCTACATTTCTCAAACCCTTGTTATAATCAGAGATATTATACCTGTACAACTCCTTGGTTTTGCTGAACTGTTGCTCAGGTGGCCCTACAAAGTGGTGTGGTCTGGTGTTGAGCATCGGTAGAGTAAGGCCATGCAGCTACTAAGTGTGGTGCGTTGTGTGCAGCTGCAATCAGGGATGTGTACGTTTGGTGTACATGGCCTCAGTTTTGCTGTTGATCTCCACTGAGCATGCAGTACCTGGTCAGGGGGGTGGGGATGTCTCGTAGTACATTTAGACGATTGTTTGTTATTTTTGTCACCTGCTGCTGGATGTCTGTCATTGGTTGTGTTGACTTGGTCCTCCCCCATACTTGCGTGTGTGTGTGTCGTGCTGGGGGGGGAATTCGGAGTTAGGGTTTTCAACCCTAACAGTGAATTTCCTCACTTTTGTCGCTGTGGAACAACCCAAACTGATGCATTAAATGGAGTTTTTCCATGAATAATATATATATATATATATATATATATATATATATATATATATATATATATATATATATATAGAGAGAGAGAGAGAGAGAGAGAGACAGGAGGGAGAAAGAGAGAGAGAGAGAGAGAGAGAGATACATACCTGTTGCCTGTTGATATGTCTTGATAACCTTTTCCCTTCAGGGGCTTTCAGCTAAAAGCATACTTGTGGTAATTAATGTCTCTGATGTAACATTTATCAGAGTCACACTCCTCACTACAGTTTCTATAGACTTGTGGTAACTGGGCCTTTGGGATGTTGTCCACCACATGGTGTGGGTGGCAACTGGAGGTCAGTAACAGCGAGTTCCTGTCAGTCTCCTTTTGGAACAAGCTAGTCCATAATGTCCCATCCTCTTATATGGTTATATGCAGATCCAGAAAGGAGACTGACAAGGAATCACACTGTACTGAGAATTTTAGATTACTATTACTGTTCTCTAAATAAGTAACAATGTCAAAAAGTTCCTCCAGCGGGCCACGTTACACCATACATATGTTGTCCATAAAGCGACACCGGCAATCACTCCTATTGTAATAAGGGCTGCTCTGGCTCTCCTAGGCAGTTGTTTCCTTCCAATGGCCCAGATAGAGGTTGGCATAGCCAGGTGCAAAAGTTGCACCCATTGCTGTCCCCCTTACAATGAAGATACCAATGGTCCTGAAATAGGAAACAGTTTTTCGTGAGGACATGTTCTGCACATTCTAAATTGAGGCAGCACATTTTAAACTTTTTGGAATAAAGCTTTGAAACTACAGAGGAGAGTGCAGTTTTTTGTGAAAGCACTAACTAGGTATACCTTTGCCTCACTGACTGTATAACCCAGTTAAATCAGCCCCTCCTGCAATCTTCTCCCCTTCATGTAATCAGCCCTACAAGTAATCCCTCTGTCTCACAATCAGTAGCCCCACAGCTAGTATTAGCCCACTCCTATAATCTTCTCCCCAGTTAGCTCCACTTAAATCAGTCACCTGCCTTATCAGCATAGAACCCAGTCAGTATCGGCTGTAGTGTGCACTACAGGGGGTATCATGATATTAGTAAATGTGATGCCCAAGATGTCTGTTGGCTAATCAAGAGTGTGATCTGGTGACATCTTTTGGTTCAAGAACTGTGAAGTGAAGCTGAGCAGTTCTGGAACCTAAAAGTGTCAGGACATGATACTCTTGGGTAACCTACAAGCATCTCGGATATCACATTTATTTTTTATTAATTTCTTTTTCCATAGTCTTTTTACACACTTGATGTGTGTATACCCATTATTTTTGTTTACTTGCTGCTTCGCTTTTTGGTCAGTTTGTTATACTGCTACGGCTACTTTGCTTTGCCTGATCTCCAATCTTGAGCTTGACTTGAGATTGAGGTGAATACTGTATTTTACCATTTCATTCACTTACACAAAAACAAAAAAATATTTATTTTTCAGGATCATGTTACAAGAGAAAACCCCAAAACAAACAAATAAAAATGTAAATGTAACTGCTTGGGTTAATGAAACTGATCCTGGAACTGCTACTGAAAAATACAAAATTTACTCAGAATCATCTTACCATGTTAAGCCATGCTACGTAATAGGGATTTGACCTCCAGCAGTGTTTGCAACTAGTAAGCTCTTCACAGAAGTTATCAGGTGTTCAGTTACCAATTTTATAAAGAAGACAATCAACTGTGAATGATGAAAGTCAGTGACAGATGTATTAGCAGGATCAAAAGGGGAAATTTCAGTATTTTCAATTTAAAAAGTATGTGGTGCAAATACACCCTTGTGCTAAACATAGAAACACAGACTTTGGCTGCAAATAACAACTGCTTGGCCCACCTAGTCTGCCCCTTTCCTACCTATTGGGTAAGCTGCAGATTCCAGATACCCAACACTCTACTTCCTCCAACCACTCATTAAGATTGCCTTATGTCTGTCCAATGCATTCTTGTATTCCCTCACTGTTTTTGAGCGCACAACCTCCTCAGGAAGGTGGTTCCATGTGTCCACCACCATCTCTGTGAAAAAGTACTTCCTCACGTTGCCCCTGAGCCATCCCCACTCTATCTTCAAATTGTGCCCCCTTGTTCTTGTACATCACTTTTTCTTAAAGATGCTCCCATCTTGGACTTTGATTCCCTAGAGGTACTTGAAAGTTTCTATCATGTCCTCCATCTCCCTCATTTCCTCAAGGGTAAACATATTAAGCACTTTTAGTCTGTCTTCGTATAGCTTCTGTTGCAGACCCGGCACTATTTTAGTCACCCTTCTCTGGACTGCCTCCATCCTATGTCCCTGCAGAAATGGGGTATCCAGAACTGTGGGCAGTACTCCAGATGGGGGTCTCACCAACTGTCTGTACAGAGGGATAACAACTTCCTGTTTTCTACCAGTGATACCTCTCCCTATACATTCTAGTATCCCCCCAGCCCTTCTTGCTTCCTTCTCCCATTGCTTACCTACCTTAAGGTAATCTGATATGACTATCCCAGGTCCCTTTCCATTTGTGTTGTTGTTAGTACCCCCCTCCCATTGTGTACTCTTCCCCTGGGTTTTTGTTTCCCAGATGCTTTACTTTGCACTTTTTTTATTGAATCTAAGCTGCTATATTTTTGACCATTATCCCAATCCTGCCAAGTCCCTTCTCATGCTTTGCACCCCTTCTTGTGTGTCAACCCTATTGCAGATCTTTGTGTCATCTGCAAAGAGGCATACGTTTCCTTCCAGCCCCTCTGCAATGTCACCTTTAAAGACATTAAAGAGGACTGGTCCCAATACTGAACCCTGTGGTACCCCACTAGTAACCTCCCTTTCTTCAGAGTGTACTCCGTTTACTATTACCCTCTGGGTGCTGTTGTCCAGCTAGCTTGTTACCCAGGCTACCACCCTGGGACCCACTCCCAGTCTGGCTAACGTGTTTATTAATCTTGTGTGGGACTGTGTCAAATGCCTTGCTAAAGTCTATGTAGGCCATATCCACAGCCCCTCCCTGGTCTATTACTTTGGTTACCATGTCAAAGAAATCTATTAGATTTGTCTGATATGATCTTCCTGCTGTAAATTCATGCTGCCTTGGGTCCTGTGCCCTGCTGGCCTCTAGGTACTCAAAAATCATTTCTTTCAGAAGTGATTCCATCACTGATCCATTGCCTCTGAGGCCGGGAGATGAGAGCTGTGGGTTCAGTTCCCACATTTGGCACTTGGGTTAATATCCCGGTACTGACACTGTAGTGCAGCATGAGAAGGGTGCTGCACTTCTGAGGTGCTGTCTTTCAGATGAAACATTAAACCAAGGTCCCATCTGCCTGGATTGGTGGTAGTTCAGGTGGATGTTAAAGATCCCATGGCACTTATCGAAAAGAGTAGGGGAATTTCCCCGATGTCTTGGCCAAATTTCCCTCATTCACTAAAAATACCACCAACAGTTTCATCGGGGTCAAGGTCAGTTGGCATTCATCTGTATCCCCCTCCCCCGGGTCGTGCCTGAAAATAGGCAAGATTTGCCTAGTGCACTTACCCGGTCAACAAAAACTAAATAAATACAAATTTTCCCTACCACTGAGGTCAAGTTAACAGGTCTGTAGTTTCCTGCCTCAGCCTTGCTCTCATGTTTATGAAGAGGAATCATATCCACCCTCCTCCAGTCCTCTGGTACCACACCATCCTCCCATGATTTGTTAAAAAGGGTAGTCAGTGGTGTCACTAGTTCTCCCCTTAGTTCTTTCAGAATTATGGGGTGAATCCCATCAGGCCCCATTGCGTTGTCCACTTTGAGTTTTAGGAGTTCCTTCATGACCCTTTCTTCTGTGAATGGACTGGTATAGACCTCCCTGTCCAGAGTGCTTTTATTGTTTGGTTTAGATACCTTCCCCTCTTCTTTTGTGAATACTGAGGAAAACTATTTGTTCAGTATCTCTGCCTTTTCAGTCATCCTCTGCCCACCCCCTATCCTTTTTTAAACCTCACTATCCCTCCCTTGGTCTTCCTTCACTCCCTGATGTACCTATAAAAGGTTTTATCCACCTTCTTAACTGAGTTGGCTATCTTTTCCTTGGTTTGGGCCGTCGCTATTCTGACTGCCTTCCCTGCTTCCTTCTGCTTTGACTGATACAGTTCTATGTCCTGCTCCTTCTGTGATTGCTGGTACTTCCTGAATGCTATCTTTTTCTTCCTAACCTTCCCTGCCACCTCCTTTGCGAACCATAGTGGTTTTTTACTTTGTTTTGTTTTATTTGCTTCACACAAAGGCATGTTGCCTCTGTGATGGCAGTTATGATTATTCTCTATTGTTCTTCCACCCCTCCTTCCTTCCCATTTGCTAGTGCATTCCTTAGGCACTCACCCATTTTAGGAAAGTCAGCCCTCCTAAAGTCCAGGACCTTTGCCTTTGTATGGCTTGACTCTACTGCTGTGTTTATTGTGAACCATACTGTTCAGTGGTTGCTAGTTCCCAGATGGCTACCTACTTCTAAATCTGTGATCCTCTCTCCATCTCCATTTGAGAGTACAGGTCTAAGACTGCTCCCTCCCAGGTGGATTCCAATACTAGCTTCATGCTACCTGTTAAGCATTATTTTTTAAAATAAAAAATCATAACTTACTTTGACTTGTTTGCAAGATCTATAGAGCAGTGACAGTGCACTGCCCTGTCTCCCTTGGTTGTGCTTGTATTCATGCCTGCATGAAACTGGAAGTTACCATAATGTCACTTTCGGCCATGCGCAGTTCAGCCATTAGAAGTGACACTCAGAGGTAACACATTTGGGCAGCTATTGTATCACATCACTCACTGCCAGTGAAGAGATTTAAAACCTAAAATGCCTGGCAGCATTTTTTTAAATTATTTCAGGGCACTTGATAAAGGGTATTCGAATTGCTGGCAGCAGGTGTGCGACTAGGCAGGTAGGCCCTGTGGCAGACTAGTGGCCATCAGGGTGATATGTACCAGTGCAGATTAAGGCCATATGGCAGGCTGGGGGGCTGTGAGACAGGTGGGAGCTGCAAAATGTGGGAAAGGTGCTGATACCAGTTGGGGGGGCACACTGCCAAAAGTAGTAAAATGCTAGTTGTGTATTAAGGGTGAGGGATAATCCAACTGGTCCCATCGACTCACATGAAGGGCCCTGGTGTGCCCAGTCCCCCCCCAAGGTTTCTGAGAAAATTTATAAAATATATTTGGAAAAAGAAGTTTTTGGGCAAGTGGCAATAGAAGGGGTCTCCCCCTACAAATTTCATCCTACTTGCCCAGAGAGTTTATCGACTACTGGAAGGCTGATGAAGGGGGTCAGTACTGACTATAAAGGAAGAACAGATTTACTGACTGTCTTCATGAAGTGAACTGGGTGTGGTCTAATACTGGCAGGAGGAGGGTCTGATATAACTGACAAGGGGGGCTAATTTACTGTCTGTGGTCCATGGTCCATGGGGGGGCAGGTAGACTGTAGGGAAGGGGCTGATCACTGGCAGGCTGATACTGATTGATACTGATGTGATGGGGCTCATTTACTAACTTATTCTAGAGATCTGATTTACTGGATGTATACTGCAGCCTGATACTGCAGGTGGGTTGGCTATTATTGACTGTGATGGGGACTGATATTGACTCACTGGGGGAAGGGGCTGATTTGCTGGCTGTGGTCCCGCAGGACTGACAGTGGGGGGAAGGGGCTGATACTGGCAGTGGGGAAGGCAACGCTGATACTGGCTTGGGGGAAGCGGGTTGTTTATTTACTGTGAGGGGACTGATAATGTCTGTTACCTTTGAGATGTGGCTACCTGACATCAGATTGGCCAGATAAGAGACATTTACTCTTTCTTTTTAATTTGCTCTCTTTTTGGTTCCATTAAACTGGCGAATTTAGCCATATTGCAGTGCTGCTCCCAGCCAATTCAATAATTTTACTTTACAGGCACCAGTGACTACAAGCATTTGTGTCATTGAAAGAAATTTGGTAGTGTTTTCCAATCTTCTGTTCATCTGATGAAAGTGACAATGTGGAGAGTGAGGCAGATATGAGCCATCTGGGAGAAAGAAGCACTTCCGTGATCCACAAGATGTCAATGACATTTTTTCATTTTATTTTATTGTTTATACACCCTTCTCTCTCCAGTGCAGCCACATATCTTCTTGTCGTTAGTGCTTATACCCTTTCAGCCCCCCAAAGTGAAGATTATCAGACTGGTCACACAAGACAATGTGTTATCGCTCCAATGAGGACCTTCAGTGTTGGCTAGCTGGTTGGTCAGATCAGGGACCAAGTGTACCACCAATTGTCTTGTTGCATGATGGAATCTTTCCTGTGTTCATTCCTCCTGGCAATTGAGGATGCTAGCACGTTAGGGAGTCATAGAAACAGAATTTGTCAGTAGAGAAGGACCACTTGGCCCACCCAGTCTACCCAGATGTCCCCTGCCTATCTGAAAGCTAAAGAGTCCAAGCACATGTGCACGGAGACTATGACAGCACAAATTCTGGTCTACATCCTCCTTTCCTGTAAAAGTACCACTGCTGCTCTGTCATTACTATAGTGAAAAAAGTGATCCTCCCTGTCCATGGGAGGTAATTGTCTTCTGGAACACAATCTTCCCCTTCCCCTATGGCCAGCCTCTGATCTGGGTTCATTCACAAGTCAGGGTTGCCAGTTTGAGAGCAGTTGCCCTACTGCTGTGCAAATGGACAGCCTAATGGAAAGCTTTTTAATTTGAAGATTAGACTAGCAGAGGCACTGTATAAAAGTAAGTAAGACACCTAGGATGTTACTGCACATTTATGGTCATCTTCTCATATTCTTTCTTTTCCTTTCTTCATTGTTAACATTCACTGTTTCTCCCACTTTTTATTTTGAACTTCACATTTTAGTCCTACTATCCGTTTTCTTGTATTTGCTTTTTTATTTACTCATTAGAAATACCTCTGAGCTTGAAGCTCGTTTACAAAAGTTTCACGTCAAGGGACAAAAAACAGTTAACATACAGGAGGTACAATTTACAGAGACAAGGATGTAGGTTTCTAACATAGGGATACTAGCTGGACACAAAACAGTTACTAAATAATTGGTTACAAGTACTCACAAAGAACATGCCAAGGAGGTATCATAAGCTGCCTAGGAACCAAGCTTTGACACTTGAATTGGTCACTATTCCTTTGTTAGTAGAGTACAGAAAGAGAAGGCTGTGGGAGAGGGAGAGTAACAGGTGTGGTGTAAGGGCAAATTCGGGCTATGAGACTGTTAGAAGGGAGAGAGGAGGGGATTGTGTAAGAGCCGGTTAAGGAGTCCCAGTAATGGATTGTGAGTATAGGAGCTTAGGGCATACAGTGGGGGAGGGGCAGGTTGGAGCAATTGTAGGATGAAGAGCTAGTTCTTGTAGGAATTTATTTCCTTCAGGGACAGGTCAGATCATCCATGTTTGCCACCATGGTGTATTCAAGGGGTCAGTGAGTGCTTGTCAGAGGGTTGGCAGTGCCGGTTGCATGTCTACATTTCCAAGTTCTAGTGTTAAAAACAAATTGCTTCAGGGCTTGTTTAAAGGTAGGGAAGTTCTTAGCACTGTTTATTTCAACTGGGAGCTCGTTTAGCCAGAGGGTATCCCTGTAATCGAACGAGTGCTGGCCAAGTGATATCCTCATGAATGGGACACTGAATGTGCCTCTAGCTGTTGCCCTTTTGTTATAGTGTGAGTGAGCTGGTTGGATGATTTGGAGAATGCAGGGGGATGATAGGCAATGTTGGGCTTTTTTACCTAGTAAGCAAGTTTGTAGTTTGATCCTTGCCACGAAGGTTTAGCCAGTTTGTTTGTTCACATAGAGTGCACATGTGTGTGAGTTTATCTGCCCCAAGGACTAGCCTGCATACATTGTTGAGTGCCGTAGCCACCCAATTTTAGAGAAGTTTCTGAGGCTGCACAGTACGCTATGAGGCTGTAATCAATTATGTATAGATTGAACTGGCAATGACAATGATGAGGGCTGTGGTCGTAAGGTACTGTTGGTGTCTAAATAGAACCCCCAAGTCTGGTGTTTACTGCTTTTACTGTCTGTTCAGTGTGCTTTGTGAAGGATAGTATCCTCTATCAGGACCCCAAGGTACTTCAAGCAGTCAACTTGTTCTGGTGGGTTGCCTTGTTGTTAGTGTTGGTGAGCAATGGGTTTCTTATCTTGTGCTGGTGACTTGATATGAGCATGGTTTTCATCTTTTTGTAGCTGAGGAGTAACTTTTTGTTTGTGAAACTAGTCCTCAAGTTGATAAAAGGTATGCTGAAGACCCTGTTGGAGTTCAGGAAGCTGGGAGTGGCAATTTATGATGACTGCATCATCAGCATGCAGTACGATTTTGCTAGTACAGGCTTCAGGAAGTTCATTTCGAAATAAACTGTAAAGTAACAGCCTAAGAGTTGACCCTTGTGGAACTCTCAGAGCAACCTCTCTAGCGACAAAAACTGCAGACCCGACTTTAATGCTCTGGGACCTGTGGGTGAGATAGTCATGGAACCATCCTATGGAAATGATAGATACTCCTAGAGACTGCAGCTGCTGCATAAGGAGTGATTGATTGATTGACCGTGTCAAATGCTTTGGTGAGGTAGATAAAAACTGAACCCCACTAGTTTGCCTCCATCCAGGGCCTTTTGCACAAAGTCAGAGAATTCAACCAAGGCAGTCGATGTGGTATGGCATTTCCTGAACCCATGCAGTTGGGGGCATTGAAGGTTATATTTTAGCAAATAGTTGGAGATTTTTTCAGCCACTATTCTCTCTAGTGCATAAGAGATGGGGGAGAGGATTGAGATAGGCCTGTAGTTAGAGGTGCTTGAAAGATCCCCACTTTTGTGCATGGAAGTAACTAGAACAAGTTTTCAGACTGAGGGGAATTTAGCCAGTGTGAGGGATTTATTAAATATTTTAGTGATGGGGGCAATCACTTCTTCCAAGGTGAGAGCAACAAGTTTCATGTCTAATTTATAGCTGCCCTGCCTGGTTTTACTGAATATTTTTTTCATGCATTTCTTAGCCTCTTTGATGGTGATGCATTTGAAGTAGACATTTGGGTGCTTGTTATCCTCATTGGTGGTGGGTAGTGGAGGTTCAGGAGCATTAAGGTAATCCTGGGGGAGTATAAAGCTAAGGTCTGTGAAAGCCGTATTAAAGGAGTCAGCAATGGTTAGCAAGTCTTGTGTGGTAGTTCCATTTATGTTGAACACTGTCGGGTATCTTTTATCTTCCTTCCGTTGTAGCTCCTTTACATTCCCCTAGAATCTTCTGCCATCCCCCTAGGACCTCTTTAGCTGGTCCTTGCAGTACTTTGCTTCGGTAAGTTTTATTTGGTTTGTACACTTATTCTTGACTGCCCTATATCTTTGGAAATTGTGGTGCTTAACTTGTATCCTTGTCCCTGCACCACAGACTGTCCTGTTCCCTCATGAGTTGAAGCAGATTCCTGGTGATCCAGCCATTACAGGAACCCCAGGTTTTCCTCCTCCAAACTGGGGTGAATATGTCACACGTTGCATTGAACTCATCTGTGAAGTACTGTGGAGAAAGGCCTATGTCCTGGAGTTTGTCCAGTAGTGTCCAGTCGATTTTGGCTAGCACTGTTTTAAAAGAATTAAGCTGGCCTCTCTTGAGGACCCTACTGTACTTTCTACCCAGGTAGGTGCAGCTTTCTTGATTTTATTTGATCAATGGCATGTGATGGGTGAGTGGTCACTTAGTGAATCAGAGTAAACCATATCCTTGATGGGCAGCTGACCAGGATCCAGTCTAAGAGTGTGCTTGCATCACTTTTGTAAGTGTGTCTAGTGGGTTCAGTTACCAGCTGGGAGAGGTATAGACTAGTGACCAAGTCCTTCTGATGGTCGATCTCTTTACTGAGTCAATTAAGATTAAAGCCATCTGTTACAATATCTTCATTATTCAACTTAAGCTGATTGATAACCTCAATAACTGTCAAGTCCCTCTTTAGCCCTCCTAGGAGGTAAGTATACTGAGGTGATTGTGAGGGACTTGTGTTGTGTGCCAAGTATGAGTTTTACAGCCATTGGTTCATGGTCTCCAGAGCTGCTGGATAAGGGAAGCAGGCACCCTTGGATAGTATCCCTGACATAGATTATGCACCCTAACCCCATTTTCCTGTCCTATTATGCCTGTGCACCACATATCTTTGCAATGCGATTGCTTTATTCTTGATTTTTGGAGTTAGCCAGGATTTAGCAAGACAGATGATGTCCAGGTTATGCTGGTGCATCCATGCCTGGAACTGTGCCCATTTTCCCAATAGGCTTCCAATGTTCATAGATGCTATCCTGAGCCCATCCTGGTGTTTTCCATCCTTAGTCTGGGTGTTTGATGGCCCAGAATTAGGCTGCACATTACCAGATAGCAATAGTAGGATTAGTACTGCCTTTTTTCCTGTGAGGCTAATATTTATCTTGGTCTTAACCCTCTGCCATTTGAGTTTGAGGGATTTCAGTCGCAGAGAATTTGTAGGGAGAGGCAGTTGAATGATGTTCATGATAAGGTTTCCTCCATGTGTTTGTTGCTTTTCCATTGTAAAGGGTATGGTGCAGGAGGCATATACACAAGGTTTAGCCTGGTGCGTCCCTTGTGGGGTCCTGAGTGCTTCATTATGGTCTATAACCATATCCTGTATTGTGTGTGTGTGCACTTTATGGGTTGAAGTGCCACAGGAGTAACACCTATAAGTAGCAGGCAGTGCATTACAACTACTTGGTACACTACAGTGCCTTCTAGTATAGGGAGAGGTCAATCCATATCTCTACTCTAACCTGAGAGAATTATTACCCAGGGTAGTGGCTTCAGAGTACTAGTGAAGTCTTAGGTCTGTGTTTTAGGCCTTCCTGGGGAAGAATTAAAAGGTTGGGGTTCCCTACTCTAGTTGTACTGTACCAGGCTAGAGGAATTGGTTTGCTACCCTGTGTTATAACTACCTAATTTTGGAAACAGCTTCCCTATAAATTAGGCTTTGTCCAAGCACTGATTGCTAAGGCTAAAATTGGTTTGTTTCCCTATGTTAGAAGCACTTTATTTTGGTAGGAAGACAGACACCCTCTATATGTGTAATCATATAGGCTGTTTATGGTAAAGTGGGAACTTAGTCACATGACTATCAATGTCTATATAACTGAGGCCAGCCAAGGGTGGGCACCAGTCAAGGGTGGGCGTGGTGGGGAGGTGGGCGGGGAAGTCTCAGTATTCAGCAACTCCAAGGGAGGGTAATTGT
Source organism: Neoceratodus forsteri (assembly GCA_016271365.2). Classification (NCBI taxonomy): domain Eukaryota; kingdom Metazoa; phylum Chordata; order Ceratodontiformes; family Ceratodontidae; genus Neoceratodus; species Neoceratodus forsteri. The sequence continues at coordinate 205,139,117 of CM057454.1, forward strand.
GCTGCAGTGTGCCTGTGGTTGCGGTGCTGGGAGTTTGGCTTTGCCCTGATCAGGGGCTTCTTAAGGTAAGAGTAGCCTGAGGGGAAGAAAAGAGAAACTTAGGTTTAGACCAAGGAAGGACTTAACTTTCAGGGAGGGCTTAACTTTTGTGAGACAAAAGAAAGAAAGAAGGGAGGAGAATAAATAGAAAGATCACAACCTATCATGGTCTGGGGAGGGGGATGAGGGGTTCCCATCCCAGTAACAGAGGGGAGAGCACTGTAAAAAATCGGTAGCAAGTACATCTAGGAAATAGGCAGAAATACAGCTACAAACATTCAGTGGTTAAGTAAGCAATAAGATACGATGGGATGTGCATTAGACAGTTCTAATGCGGCTGAAAAGAACGTAGTGAGGCACAAGTCACGGGCAGTGCGTCAGTCCTATTGTGCATTAGAACTGTTCAATGCACATCCCCAGGTGGCTTATTGCGCTTATAAAATGGGCCTGTGTATTCTAAATGGGGGTCCTAGTTTTAGCTGTGCATTACACATCTAATGCATGGCTAACAACCAATCAGATTGCTTGAAATCCTTTGCCCATTTTATAAAATTGGCTAAAATCTAACATAGGAAAATCTAACATCTTTGCTAAAATCCTTAATACAGGTGGCTGCATTGACAATGAAGTTCAGTGGCTGGAAAAATGAAATAGAAAAATGTGCCAAGATTTAAAATCCTTTGACTGGTGCTGGGCAGCATTCGGTGTACCTCTCAGGATTCAGCAACTCCAATGAAGGGTAATTAGGCAGCAGTGTGCTCGAGGTTGTGGTGCTGGAAGCTTGGCTTTGCCCTGACTTAGAGCTTCTTAAGATAAACATAGCCTCTTAGGATTTGGCGGCTCCATGAAAGGGTCATTGGGCTGCAGTGTGCCCATGGTTGTGGTGCTGGTAGTTCGGCTTTGCCCTGATCAGGGGCCTCTTAAGGTAAGAGTAGCCTCGCAGGATTCAGCAGCTCCAAGGGAAGGTAATTGGACTGCAGTGTGCCGGTGGTTGCGGTGCCAGGAGTTCGGCTTTGCCCTGATTAGGGGCTTTGTAAGGTAAGAGTAACTTTTTTTATCACTGCACAACCCTATTTTGTTTTCTTGCTCTGTCGCTGTTTACCATTAACCTATTTTTCTCTTTGTTTGCAGTTCTATTGAGCCCACCACAATCTATCAGATAAGTATTATAGCTGTCTTCACTTTGTACTTCTTGTGTCATATTTTCCAAATAACTTCAGATCCTTTGTGACTCTTTTCTTTATTCATATTGTATAGGTACCCTACTTACGTCCCCTGAGTTGGTCACACTCTGCTCATCCAAAACAAGGTAAGCGATACCCTTAATTTAAAGTTGCCAGATGTCTGTGGTCACCAATGGGGTTTCCCAGCACAGTTCCCCATGGTACTGTGAGGAGCTGTCAGCTGAGGTGGTTGAAGACAAAGGGACAGAGGTGGGAGCATTCTTGGCAGGGTTGGACAAATCAGCTTGGGAGCTGCTGGTCAGGTTAACCACTAGGTTTCAAAATATGGTAGCCAAAAATCAGTATTTTTAGTAACCTGTGGCTCAAATCAGTTTATGGGAAGGTAGTCAGTTCGCTGATAACTTTTAAAATCTGATAGCCAGACCACGTTTTTAGTGGCCACCTGGATACTGTATTTGTCCCACTCTGATTCTTGACAGAGGTCCCATTCCATGGAGGACAGTTTGACTCTGAAAAACTCACTAAGGTGAGTATCTGTGGATAATCTCCATGAAAAAAGGCAGAGGTCCTGTCATGGGTAATTGCTGTGGGGAAGAACCAACTGACAACTATTTCACACTACAGCCAGGTTAATTAACACCTCCACCCCCACCCCACCTACAATCCAACATTTTTCTGCTGAGAAGTACAAGGAGTCCAATCAGTTCTTTCTCCAGTGTGTCCTCCATTTGGAAAGGGGTCTCTAAGTCTTTTTTCAGAACCAGTGCTATAATGGGCCAAGGCAATCCACCATTCTGGACTGAGTTTTGTCCTGTTTTGGATGATGAAGGGCTCCAGTTGGCATCAGGACTGCATCCCACCTACTGTCAATTGGATCTAGTGCCCACTCAGTACTCACTGGCTGTGGGGTTGGGGCCATTGGAACTGATTATTTCAGTGATTGTCATGTCATCTCTGAGGGAGGGGATTTTCACAGCCACACTGAAAAGGGTGAGGTCCCTCATAAAGGAACTATCATGTGATGCATGCAGAACCTGGACATACATGTAAATTTCAGGCCCTTAGAAAAGTATTTAGCAGCATTTCTAAGGGTGATCTGGATAACAAATTGTTACAGGCTGAGAGCAAATGGCACTATATACTTAGAGCCCATAAAGAAAAATGTTTAAATGTCATGTTTAGCATTGTACCCTTTCTGAAATACAAATACTTTACACAGTCAAATGTAATAACTTTCTAGTGATGTGCAATACTTAGGTCGAGTCTATGCTGAATATATATTTATAGATATTCTGATGTAAGCTTTTTAATGTGTTTATTGTGTCTATTATATTTCCTGTTTGAATATTTATGCACTGGGAGGGGAATCACTTTAAATGAATTGTTATGCAGTTTTGAGAAATAGAGCCTGTTCCTTTAAGTGTGCTCTTTAAATACAGATAGTTGTTAGCATACTAGCCACGCCTGGAAAAAACGTCAGTGTGACGCGAAACATCAGCTCATGTATGTGTGCCGGGTGCTACTGTGTGTTTTAGTTTTTTGGGAATAAAATAGTTTTAACATGACCTAGCATTCAGGTCTTTCTTCAGCTATTGAGTTGTTCTTTTGTGGAATCCTTTACCTGTCCATATTCAATCTGTCAGCATGCTGGGGGCCTTCAAAGGGGCTCTCAGGTATCTTTTTAATCTTGCTTATTGTCAGACTTAATTTATTTTTCATTTGCTATACTTTTTCTCAAGGACTGGCCCCCCAACGGCCCTATCCCTGTGCCCAGCCCCATCATCCACCACCCCTAGGACTTACCCAATCAGAGTTACCCCACGAATTGCACCCCAGGGTGGGGCCTTTGGGAGGGGCTCCTCTTTTTCCTCCTGCAGGACAATGGGATATGGCTCCAGGGTGCTACAGGTCAGTGGTGCGAGACCTGTGGTGCGAGGTGGGTGGCATCCTGCATGGTCCCAGTTTTTCCATTTTTCTCCCCAGGAAGTTGGATATGCAATGATGTCATGGGTACATATGCCAATGTCTTTCCTACCTCAAGCACCACTTGCACTGGCTGTTTGACCCTTCACCTCCACCCGGGGTTGGGCAAGTGCAGGGCCCCTACCCATCCTCCCCCCAGTGGAGGAAAGCAGTGCATGGGACGATTGATCCTGCTCCCCACAACTGGTCCTCTGGCACCCGAGATGTCTTATGAACCCAGGTCATTGGCGTTGCAAGCTGTAATGCTACTGTTGCACCAATGGGCTGGCTTTGTCAGACCTAATTTCATTTAAATATTTACTACTTAAACTGGAAACTAGCTAGCAAAGATTTTGTTGTACCTGTTGGATTGTTATGTTATTGCTGCTAAACTTTACTTTACTTATTTGTTCCATGTTTTGTTGATTAGTTATGCATATTTTGTACGGTGCCCTGAGCCACAGAGAAAGGGCACCACAGAAAAAAAATTTGCCTTGCCTTTCTGACCACTAATAACAAAAATGCATTACTGATAGAGGACTGTGCATTACATGGTGCCAGCTGCAAGCTGTTATGCCATGCACAGTACAATGGGTGTATGGTGCTTATACAGTAGTGTTACACTTACCTTAATTTTTTCTATAGAGGTTTTCTCTCACTAGCAAGACTCCATCAAACAGATATATACTAACATACTAAGAAGCCAGCAGAGTAGGTCCTATCGTCTATCAAGTTTGCTCAGGAATCAGTGCCTGTACAGGGCACCATTGCTTAAGCCTTCCCACCCTCCTCACAAGGTCCCCCACCCCATCCCCAGCAGGGTTCTGAGATGCGCACTCTCTATACCCATCCCAGCTTCTCTTGAACCCCTCCAGAGCTGCAACTACCACCAGCTCATCGGGCAGTGTATTCGAGGGTTCCACCACCCTCTCTGTGAAATAGCATCTCCTTGTCTCTCCCCTTAGCCTCCCACTGACTAGCTTCATTGAGTGTCTTCTGGTGGTCCCCACCTCCCTCAGCTGAAGCACCCTATCTTGGCTTACTCTATTTATTTCCTTGAGATATTTGAAGACCTTGATCATGTCCCCTCTGTCCCTCCTCTCCTCCAGAGAGTACAGGCTGAACTCCTCAAGCATCTCCCCATAGGGCTTTTCTCCCAGACCCTGTATCATCCTGGTTGCCCGCCTCTGGACCCTCTCCAGAAGAGCAATATCCCTTTTCAAGTAAGGATGCCAAAACTGCATGCATTATTCAAGGTGTGGTCTAACCAGGAAATTATACAGTGGAAGGAGCACCTCTCAGTTCCTAGAGGTTATCTCCCAGCTATGCACCCCAGCATTCTATTTGCTTGGGCTGCAGCCCTTCTACACTGTTCTGAGTTGTTCATTTTGGCATCCACCACCATCCCGAGCTCCTACTCCCCCCCCCCTCGAAACCTGCAATGTCTCCCCTCCCAAGGTGTATGCATGAGCTGGGTTTCTGGCCTCTGGGTGTAGAACCCTGCAGTTCTCAGTATTAAACTTTAGTTTCCATGTGTGTGGCCTACATATCCATCACTAACTTAAACACATCAGTTTTCTCCCATGGCTGTCACTCCACGGCAGGGGTTTACAGGGAAGAGGGTTCTCCTGTCAACTATAATCGGGTCTAGTGATAGGTGGTGGGTTGCGTTGTGTTGGGAACAGCACTGGCCATCTGTCATACTAATAAAGGCTGCGGTTTCTCTCCCCTGTATGTTTCATCCATCATCCCATGTGGTGAGGGCACATCTAGTTAATGACATCACACACACAACATGCCTCTGCAGCAGAGAAAGTTTCCCAGCCCTCTGCAGGGGTCGTTGTTGTGCTGGAGTCCAGCCCCAACCCTCTCCAAGCTGAAGCACACTGCTGGTGACAGCTACCTCAGCCCAGGCATCTTTCCAGTCTAGGTTGCCTACATGGCAGCTACGTCATCCCTGGTCTGCTGCTTGGGTGAGTGAATACCTTATTTAGAATATTATTTTTTATATTATATTCTTTGGTAACTGGGTAGGAGCCCACTATGCATAAGTGCCTGTTTTGAGGGGTGGCCCAGGAGCACTGGGGAGGTTAAGTGACTTGCCCAGCGTCACATAATATGCAGGTGGAAGCTGTGGGAATGAAACCCAGGTCTGCTGGATGTACCTGGCTTATTCCCAGTTCATTATTCTAACCTCTAGCCTATACTTCTGGCCTAAATCATGTGCTCAGCTGTTTTACTATGTGAGCAAGCATGAGAGTGCCATACACAAGAAGGCGACGACCTTGGAGGAGGGCGGGTGTGTTAGTAGCCTTCTGTTTCCTGGGGGACAGTTACATTGCATGAAGTTTGGAAGCTGGGGGAGGAGGGTGGAACTAGGGTCCTTCTGCCAAGTGTGGGGGTTGATTTGTGAAATTAAAAAATAACACAAGGGGACAACAGCCGGCCATGGAGGCAGGCAGTTTGTTTCAGTTGCCCATCGAGGGAGTTTCTGTAATGAAAATTAAAATTGTTGGTGCTGGGGGCGGGGCCGTGGAGCTTGTTGCAGAGGGTGGAGGTAATGGGGTTGCTTTAAGATGATTGGGCTGGAAGGACAATTTTTTTTTTTTTTTACTTTCTTTTTGCTGATAGTATTTCCACAACTATGAATAAGCACAAATAGTGCCACAATTCATTATTCATATCCGAATAATGGTGCATTATTTATGGTATTTGGGAAATACTCTTCATTGTTTGCACACACCCATATCTGCTGTTCCTGATACTAGCTAGGAGTGGGATGCGTACATCATTGGGAGAACAAATAGTCCTGAGCTTGATAGGGAAAAGGAACCAGCTGTTGGTGGAGTGGAAGTGGTTCAGGAGCAGAACCTTAAGGGAACTGTGATGACTGGGGGGGTGGACTGCGAGTGGCCCACGTCAGCCTGGTGCTGGGGAAGGGGGTGGAGATTGGTGGTCCAGGGGTAGGGCCCAGGGAACTAGGGGGGGTCAAACCACTTGGACCAGGACAGCCAAGGCCTCTAGCACGGGGAGGTTCTGAGATGAAACAAGGCTTGGTCAAGGGATCCAGGGTGGGACTAGGTAAGTCAGAGGTAGGAGGATCAGGGTTGGTCCAGGGGAAGTACCATAAGAATCCAGAAAACCAGTACGACCAGGTATGCTTGGGGGCTGGGAAGAGGGGAGCTGGGGAGGTCCTGGGACAGGGCTATGGGAGTTGGGGGCACGGGGAGCCAAGGAAGCATGAGGTAGAAGGATGTGGGGAGGTCTAGGGGTAGAACTAGGGCAGATTATTGCTGGGGTGGGGGGAAGGTGATAGTCAAGGAGCTGGGCTAAGTGAACGGGGGGGAGATAATGTGGACCAAGATAACGTAGTGCTGGTACAATGGGTGCTAGGGTGAAATGGGCAGGGTAGTGGGTGGAATAGGTGTTGACTTTTGCTTCTATTCTTAACCTATTTTATTTACAGTACTTTGGATTCCTTGTGTCATCATTTGTAATTATTTGCATTTTATTAATTTTAGGCATGGACATAGTTCAAGGCACCTGCTGAGGATCTCTTTGGGCCAGGTATGGAATCCATTTGGTGATTTATAGGATTATCTTTTAGTGGTGCACTTGCATCTGTTACTGGGGGGGCGGGATAAACTGAAAACACAGATCTGTATAACCGGGGTGCATGAATGATTGAACCATGTAATTTGAGGAGGTGGATGTGGAGCCTGGGTTTGAGGTTAGCGGAGGGGGGGGTCGACAACAAAAAGCCTTATACCTTGTTGTGGTTTAGGGTGCAGAATTTTTGTGTCTATGTTGGCTGCAAAATAATTATTGACATTGGGTTCTATGCACAAAAGTGTGGGTTGCCTATACAGAGGCATGGAGGAAACTTACAGTGGATTGTCATGGAGCAGATCTCCAGCAGACCCTTGGAGGCATTCATGTCAAGTGTGCGAGCCCCATGCACCCAGGATCCCCTGGCCACTGGTACAGCTACACGTCATGGGTGGTCTGGGGGGAGTGTCGGGGGGGTGACTGCATTATGCACCATGCAAAAAGGTGCATAACAGAGGTGCAGGATATGGCAGCAGGGACTCTGCCATAACCAGTGTGTGTCCCCCAACAATGACACCCGCCGGCTGTCGAGACACGGAATCCCCGTCCATGATGCCCCATCCCTCAGAGCTGCATGGCAGGGCTGGGAGCACAGTGGAGGGCACTCTTCCATACTTTTCTTTTTCCAGGACCTACATCTGCCCAGAATCCCTCACTCACATGAAGCTGGGGATCCACTATGGAACCCAGGATGGGCATCCAATTGGATGTCTGCCTGTGCCCTCTACTCTGCACTCATCCACCCACTGTGTTCCTGTGCACCGAGGGGGTTGGGCCAACCGGTGCACTCCTGTCCATGGATATGGAGCAGAGTGGGCTATTTACATGTGTATCAAGCATAACACCTGCACCTTCATGGATAGTGCCTTTTGTGCATAAAAAAGGGACCAAATCACAAAAGTTTGGGTTTCATCAGCCATTAGAATATAGAATAAACCATTAGAATAAGTACAGTAACACCATTAAAATGAAAATTAAAATATTAATGGCCCTCATATTTATGTATCGATTAAAGGGAAAATAATGGGAAATTTATTTATTTATTTAAAATTTGGTAAATGGAAAAGGCACATTGAGCTGGGGCTCATTTCCAGGTGTGACCGTGGGGAAGGGAAATAAGAAGAAACAATTTACATGGCAAAACAAGGATACAAATTACATATGAAAAATGTGGATATAGACAAAAAAAATCTAAAGTAGCAGCAAATGGGGACTTTGCAACATAAAATATTGGCATAAATACAGCACTGGTGGCTAGACATAAATGATGCAAAGTGCATAGTGCATGTTGGGGCAGGGACCATGCTAAAGGGCCTCAACCAACTTGGAGGGCTGACAGAAAATGGTCAAGGAAGAGGTTATAAGATTAGGAATGGGATTTACAGGAACAGGAAGGTGCAAGGAGTTGTCTTAGTTGATATCTAAAAGCAGAGAGTGAGGTGGAGAGGTGGAAGGGGGAGCAGATTACAGAGGGAGGGGAGGCGGTAAGGGAAAGCAGCTTGGCCAGCAGATGAGAGAGGGTGGAGAATGGAGAAGGTTCAGGAATCCCTGGATCAGAGGGAGTAGGAAGAGAAGGGAACAAGGGAGATGAGGGTGAATAGGTAGGATAAAATGGATGCAAGCCAATATTTGATGATGAAGGTTGCTCAGAGGGACTAGCAACATGAAGGGAGAGGGAGGATGGAGAGGGAGGAATAAAGGGAAGATTGGTGAGTGCAGAAGGGAGACTTAGTGGTGAAATGGAAGAAGGCATTACAGAGAGTACCCGGTTTGGCAAGGGAAGAGGAAGGAGCAGTACCATAGACCACTTCAGCATAATCAAATATCAAGACAACCATTTTGGTCAGTAGTTACTGGTGGATCTGGAGGAAGAGGCAGTCCTTGTTACAGTACAAGGCACCAAGTCTTGGGCAGAGTTTGGCATGAATGGTGTCAATGTGGACAGAGAAATCAAGCTTGCTGTCAAGCCAGACTCCAAGGTGCTTGAAGGCAGAGACAACCTCCAGAGGGGTGCCATCAGAAATGAAAAAAGTAGGGGGAGATGAGATCCTAGAATGTTTCTGACTGGTATCAAAGGTCAAAGTGACAGTCTTCTTTGTGTGCACCCTGAGTTGGTTGGCATAGAACCAGCACAGGACATTGTGAAAGTCCTTTTGGAGTGGATCTTCCACAGCTGAAGCTGAATGGCTGGAGGTGTAAGTGACCATATTATCTGTATACATTTGGATATGCGAAGAGACACAGGCAAAGGAGAGGTTGTTTAGGAAAATGGAGAACAGAACATGGCCCAGGATGGAGCCCTGAGAGACACCTGCTAGGATGGGGAGAGTAGGGGTCAGGACGCCACCCACTTGTACAAACTGCTGAAGGCCCATGATGTATAAGCAGAACCAGCCAACAGCAGATGCTGAGAGGCCTGCAGAGTTCAACTTGTTGAGGAGGAGATGGTGGGACACAGTCAAAGGTTTTGACCAGGTCAGTGAATATGGCTGAGGTGACATGTCCCTGATCCATCCCAGTGAGGATAGAGTCAGTTAGCCTCAGCAAGGAAGGTGTGGTGCAGTGGTGCTTCCTAAAGCCAAACTGAAAAGGGGATAGGAAATCTGAGGAACAAAGGAAGTCAGCAAGTCTGAGTAGGCAAGGGTCTCCTGAAGCTTAGCAAGAGAGGGAAGAAGTGATATCAGTCAGTATTTGCCAGGGGAGGAGGGATCACCCCTTTGTGTAGAGGTAAGACCTTTGATATCTTCCAGACCTGAGAGACAGTACAATGGGAGAAGGAGAAATTCAAAAGGTGAGCAAATGGAGAAGCAATAGCCAGAGCCAAGAATCATAGAAGTTTGGGGTCGAGCCTATTAGGGCTGGACTTTGACAGGTTAAGTGAAGTTAGGGTGAGGAAGACTTCATGAGAGGAGACAGAGGGGAAACGGAAGCCTTCAGGAGAGAGGGGCGGGGAGAGGCAAGAGGGGATTGAGGGAGGGAGTGACCAGAGGACTGGTATGAGGGAAGACCATAGTTGGCAATGAATTTGTTAAAATGAGTGGCAACTGAGAGAGGATCAGAGACCAATGAACCATCCACTTGGAGGACAGGGTGAGTAGACGGCTGGAGGATTGAGGAGGTAGTGAATAACCTTCAAGAAATTAGCAAAGAATTAAAATTAGACTGGAGATTAGATTTGAAGTAGAGGGTCATGGCAGAGCAGACAGCCTTTGTGCAAGAAATTCTGAGTGACCTGTAAAACTGTAGGTCAGGCAGGGACTGTGAGAATTTGAAACAAGTAATGGGACTTAGAAAGGTTGATAATAGTAGGGGTAATCCAGGGGTGATGGGACAGCCTAACTCTAGATTTACATAGGGGGGCATGGATGTTCCAGGTTTGGTTAAAAATGGTAAGGAAGTGGGATTGGGCAGTGTCAATGTCTGTGGAAGAATACACCAGGGACCAGTCAGAGAAATCAAGGTTGTATAGGAGAGCATTTGAGTCCAGAGTCCTGGTATTTGGTAGCAGAGTGCATGGACCTCACTTTTCTGATATAGTAGGTCATGCTGTGGTCACCAAAGGCATTAGGTAGAATGTCTGCTTCAATGATATGGTGGGGTGTGAGGTCAGTACTCAGTTGAAGAGGGAGTGATTAGAAGAGTGAGGACTGAGTTGGAAATGTTAACGGTTAACTCATTAAACACTGTGGTTGTTTAATTAAGCAATAAGGTATGACAGGGTGTGTGTTTTTGTGTAATAACATCACTCCTTGTGAAGGTTAAAGCACGAGGCAAAGCCAAGTGCTTCCACCACCCGAGGAGTGACTTTATTACACAGTAACACACATAGTGGAGTGCCTTATTGCTATTTTAATTCTTTCTTTTTTTGTATGGGAGACATATTTTGGAAATAAGAGGAAAAAGTAGTCCAGTAGAGGGTAGTGCTGCTAACACTGTGGGTTTCTTGTACACAGTCAACCCCCCCCCACTCCTCGTTGTGTGGTAACTTTTTGTTTGCCATGAAATTTAATCAGCATGGTCCCGCTGCTTGTCCTGGGACTAGAGATGCAGCAAAGTATAAATTCACAAGCGAATTTGCCACGAATCAGCCTGAAATTTTCCTCCATGGTGCTCCACGAAGTTTCCCCCCCCAGACTCAGAAAATCTGAGATGGCGAAGTTCAACTGCAAAGTACAGAATTTCACCTGCTAACAGTGGAATTTTGCCCATGAAATTCTGCAATTTGCTGGCAAAATTCAACACTTTGTGGTGGAATTCCACACTTTACAGAGGAAACTGTGCCATGCGAAATTCATAAAATTCAGTGGAATTCACAGATTAATCTGTGGAGCGAAGTTTTCCAACTTTGCCAGTCTCTGCCTGGGACCTATTGAAGATGTTTTTTATTGTTTCCTTGTGAAAACGGTATGGACAGTAAAGAAGATGACAGTGGAGGCAGGCAGAAACTTCCAGTTTCCCGCTCTGGCTCGACTCGGTAACTGGACATAAATCGGAATGTGTAAGTTACAGAACTGTTTTGTTTAGTTTTGGCAAACTACTTTTAGTTAACAGGCAGTATATGTGGGTTTGTTGAGAAACATGTGAGGGTTTCAAAAGGAATAGCCACGATATTCACGTCTTGGTAGAAACGACCAAGCACGCACAGTTTGACAGAGGAAGGCAGTTACAGTGAAGCACAAGACAGAACACTGCCATTTCTTCAATGAAGCTGAAGCTGATGGCATTTATAGGAGTTGCCTGAAGAAGCAAGTCAGCCAGGCAGGAATACGTGTGTGTGTGTGTGTTGGTGTGGGGGTTAAGCTGTGAACGGTTCAGGGCAGTGTCAACTTCGTGGTGGCTTGTGTGGGGGAGAGGGATTTCTGTCAGTGTTCTGTGGTCACCTGTGTGCCTTGACTTTATATAATGATGTTGTTGTTGAATAACATCACTGTCACAGGCACACACTGACCAGTCATGATACGAGAAATGTTCTTGCCATTTTATAATTAAGCAATAAGGCATGCCAGGGTATGGTATATCATGGGATATCGTCATGCTTCGGGTGGTTGGGCATGATGCTGCAGACTGAGTGTGTCCAACCATCCAAGAAGTGAAGATATCCCATGATATACCACACCCTGGAGTGCCTTATTGCTATTATGAACTGGGTCAATTGATATTTTAAGCATTTAATGTAAAAAAAGAAAGTTTTAAAATATTTTGATAGCGTTTTTATATGAGTGTAGGTAGACATTTAAAAAAAAAGTTTGTGTATGTCATGCTTTGGCCAGTAGGTGGTGCTGTTGCATGAGGATTTTGTTACAGTCTTAATTGTTGTGGTATTCATTCCCCGGAAGTTTAGTTTACTCAACCACGTTGATATTGTTTGGCTTTTTTTGTTTGAGGAGGTGAATATGTTTTTGTTTGTTTATGCCGAAATCGCAATGTGAAGAGGGAGATAGCTGGGTGGACAATAAAGTGCATATCAACATACACTGCAGCTCCGCAAGGTGAGAGAAGTTTTTTTTTAGATGTGTCTTAAGATGCGTTGGATCTAATGCATTTTGTCTGCAGTATTTGAGTCATGCTGTGCTTCTGAGGAAAGCAAGAAGGTAAGGGTAAAGCCTGGTATTGTTGAGGAGCGGGTTGTAGATTTTGCTGTTTGGCACGAGGCAGCACGGCAGCCAGGGCGAGCAGTACTTGGTGCTCTGAAAGGAAGCACTTGCCACGATGAAAGGAAGAAGATTTTTTTTTGTGTTTGCAGAGCGTGTCCTTTGGGCGACATGTAAGGGGGGACAGTTGTGAGGATGTGTTTATTTTTTTTTTTTTAATACCGTCTCAGTGGAGGTCTGTCTTGCTTCACCTGTGGGGATGTAGAGAACGTTGCACTGGGAGTGAGGAGACTGGTGGCCGGAGGTTTTCTGAAGCCATGATGATGTAGCCTGATATCATCACGGCTTCAAAAACCTCTTGGCCAATCAGCTTCCTCCATTTATGATCTCCAGTTCATAAAGGTCATTAACCAATGCCCCTTAAAACCCACTGAAATATAATGAATAATTTTAAGGGTTTTTTAATGGATGGTTTAATGACAGCATTAACTTACCTTGATGGGTATTACAAAGTATTAATGGTGCATAAATGAACGCTTATATACCCATTAATTGCTTAGTATCCATGATATCTTATTGGCCCTCTCCTCCCAACCAAACCTGTTAAAATTAATGGGATATTAATGTATTTTTTAAGATGTTAACGTGTATGGGGACATATTTGTTGAAACATGCTGCAAGACCTGGAAGACAACAGATGGCCATGGAGGCAGGAAGGTTGTGCCGGTTGCCTGTCCTAGGAGTTTTTTTTTTTCTTCAAATTATACTCAGTTTGGGAGTTGTGGGGTTTTGAGATTGGGGATCTAACGGAGGGTGGGGGTGGGGTCTTGTATACTCTAAATGAGCTTGGCTTGAGAGGTGGATGGGGGGCTGTTTATTTTTTTTATTTTAGTAAACAATAGTATTTCACAAATAGGAATGGAGGACAAATAGTGCCAGTACTCATTATTTGGATCAGAACAACAAATAATGCATTATTAGTAGTATTCAGGAAATATTATTGGTTGCATTCATACCCCTAATCTATGATGCTGGTGATTTAAGAGCATGCAAAAATCAGTGTTTATGGTGTTAGTACACGACTGTACAAATCTTATTCTATAATAATGATGTAAAACAGTTTATCTTTAGAATTTATATACTTAATCTGTGCCTTACAGTATGAAGGGTGCTGTTCTGTAATAAATTTAAAAAATGTTAAAGTTTACAATAAAAAGATAGACACTAAATATATCAGTTTCATGGTTTTAATTGTTAAATTTATATGCATATGTGACGTAGTAGTCAAACTGGAATGTCTTTTCTTGCATTGAGAATGCTTATGGTGGTTAAATAATTGCTGTACTATTTGAATTTATATTTTTAAAACTAAATACATACCTACTGCATGCCAATTGCATGGCAGAAAAATTACCAGTTACATACCTAGAATAAGTATTAAATGTCAATACTAGCTATCTGTTGAAAATCAAAAATGGGCAGACTAGGTAGACAAATGGCTCTTATCTGCCATCAGATTCTATGTTTCTATGTTTCAATGAAATAAGAATACAAGTTAAAGGGACACTGTCTGACTTTGGATGCAAAAATTGAAAATAAATACATTGGCCCCTGCAGTGGTATCTGTAGTAGCCCCTCAGTATCAGTATTCAGTACTGCCCAAACTTGAATGCCTCTTTGCCTTTTTTTGTTTTACTTTTTTTACCAACATCATAATCTTGAGCAATCTGCTCCTGCTGACTACTCTGCAGTTGACTTTGTTGATGGGACCATCGGGAGCATGCACTCATGCACACTGAAAGGAATGAGTGTGCATGTGTTTTCAAATAGTGCCTGGTGCCTCTCCTTCAGGGATATAATAGTTGTCTTTGGCAAAATAAAAAGGTTTTAGTAAATGCCTATTCTGAAAGAGTATGCTCAGACTAGATCACTGATATATGTATTCTGTAAAAATAAGCACTGAGACACCATTAGCGATGTTGGAGCCAGGGCTGTGAAAGCGCATCAGAGCTGATGCACATTCACAGTTTCCAGTTTTCAGATACATCAATATAGACATAAGAAATACTGTGTGGGTGACCATACACAATGAGCTTGTGTTTCCATTAAAAGGTTGAGATACTAGCATATGGACCTTGAGAGCAAAGCTCAAGAGGTCCATGCTGATATTTCAACCCTGAGATGGAAACATAAGGCAAGTTATGTATAGTTTTAAAAATAGCCCATGCAGTGTAAAACCTCCTAGTAGCTCTTTTACTGGTATGGCTGAAATGTTTATTGTTTCACCTTTGTCAAGGAGAAAAGAGTTTACAAGCATCATGTCTAAGGCAGTTTTTTTTTTTTGTCTGCCCTCCTGTTTTCTTGTTGAAGGATGAACTTTCCTCATTCTGACATTGGTTTTGAGTGAAACAAGGTTGATTTTTTTTTTTAAAGTACCGCCATTATGATTCTGAGGTACAGTGAGGTACACTGAGTGAAACAAGTGAAAGCAGTCAGCGTGAGTGAGTGTGAGGGAATCGGACATACACTGAGTGAAACAAATGAAATCAGTTGGCAGGAGTAGGCACAAGAGAACTGCAGGTGTAGTTAACAATGGAATGTACACAATAAGGTTTTTAGAACATGCACAGTAAGGTTTTTGCCTTATTTGAATTCCATGTACAATAAGTCTTAACCATGCACTATGTTCTTCCAAAACATGACTAGGAAGTGAGCTCCATAATTCTGTGACATAAAATGTATAGGCTCTTTGACCAAGCTTAGTCAATGTCAAACACAGATCAAGGGATGCTTGATCCATAGCCCATGTCCTGTAATTTGAGGATGTTGTACTAATTACATTTTTCAGTGATTTAGGAATGTTACCTAGGAAGAAGTTCCATAAATTGGGGATCCCAATACAGCAATATCTCTGCTCTAAGGATAACCAGTTCAGTTCTTGATATAAACTGCAATGATGTGTCTGTTGACCAGTGTTCATTACAAATATACATACATTTATTGACAAGTACCCTAACTCTGTTGAACATTGTTTCATTTGCTGCAGCATAGATAGGAAGGCCATAACTAATCATACCACTAGACTATGCAGAGCTATTTTCCTTGTTTAAAAATTAGACTATTTTTTATTTGATACAATAGGCCCAGTCAACAGTCTACTAGTTTTACTAAAGTATCAGTATGACTTGGAAAAGATAGTCCACTGTCCAAATCTAAACCCAAGTATGTAAAATTAGAAACTGTATCAACTACAATGTCATCATTGTTGGACAAAGCTAAATAATGGACGATAATGTGTAATGGGGCTGCAAAACCTGTCAGGCCTCATTTTCTGCTTTCCTATTCTTTGGAATGACCATCTTCTCCATAGTAATCTTTTATTCTCACTTCCTCTCTCCAGCCACTCCTACATGCTCATCTCTCCCGACCTTGCTCAAGCAGCTTGCTTCTTAAAATGGTTTTGGCAGTGCATTACCTGAGCAAACTGCACCCCCACACTGTTCCACTGCTTTAATAATTTATTTTTGTTCATACTGTAAAGCGTTGCAAATGTATACCAATATTTAATGTTTCTACTACTTAAATAATTTAGTGATGTATTACCATTAACACAGTAAATTTTTGTACCACTGCAAATTCTGTATTTTGCACCATCTGATATTCTGTGTCATTATATCACACTTGCCATTTTTTTATCATTGTAAATTCTTACAAGTTTGCAAATGTTGTAGCCTATGGCATACAGTATTCTGTATTCTACATTGCACTTTCACTTTATTCAATATTGTACTTTGTCAGTTTTTATTTCTTATATTTCTTAGCACCTTGTAACCCCAGTCACAACTGGAAATGAGTTCCAGCTCAGTGTACCTCTCCTCAGCAACACATTTTAAATAAATAAATAAATAAATAAATAAATAAATAAATAAATGAATTAATTAATAAAAGGACAGACTGGTGTATGAGTGCAATGGGCACTGTATAGCCTACAGATAATACAAGATGATGGGAAGTCAATATGAGCTTTTGAATACAGTTTCTATCTTTTTAATATAGTGTCCATGAGGAGTGACCTTATAAATAATTAACTTGTGTTGGGGGGGGGGGGGAGTATATGCATACTGTCATATCCCTACATATATAACAAAAAAGACATACAGCTAATAAAGTTGAATATGGAATACTCCTTATAGCCACAGTCTGAACTGAGCCCTATGAAAAACCAACCTTAGCATGCTGGATCCTAAAAAAAAAAAAAACATGTGTTGTGTATCATAGAAAACTCATCTATCTTATTTGGGATAAAGTTACTGTAGAAAATTCAGTGATGACCCTGGTTTTACTTGTTATATCTCTGTTACACATGGGACTTATACTGCAATCACCTAGGCCTTAGGCGGTTTTCACTAACAGGTGCAAATATTGTTGGAAGCACGTATTTCCATAATGTTGGTATATTAGAAATGTGGTGTTACCTTCTTTGATGTGATTAACATCAAAGGAACTTTATAATATGGCTTGAATGTCAAAAGAATAAAAAATAAAAACAATTAGGACAGTTGAGGAAACAAAGGAATATGACAAATTGAGACAGATTTGGTTGCTGAAGTTGACATAACTCCCTGGCTCAATGTCTGAGGAATGCTACTAGGGAAAGTATATGCCTCACTGTAGCTTTTGAAAAATAGTTGAATATGATTCATAGTGTAGCAGTAGTTAAGCCTCTCAGGTCCAGTGACCACAGCCTGATTCAATTTGAGGTGAAATTAGGCTCAAGGCAGAAAGTAATTAAATATCTGATCATTCACTACAGAAAACTTCATTTGTAGGGATGAGGTCCAGGAGTGGAGTCAGACAGACTGACAAATAGTGATGAAATGGTAACTCAGCTAATGAGAAATGGAACAGGTTTCAATTGATTACAGAAAATGCACTGGACAAGTATATACGCAAAAGAAGTAAACTGAAGCTAAACAATCTCTGAAGTGGTTAAAGAAATCAATCCTACAGAATCTAAAGCAGAAAAATAGATTATATGTGTCCTATAAGAAGGATTGCAATGCAATGAAGTGGGAAGCCTATAAGGATTCAGAAAAGCAGCTAAAGCGGATATTGAAAATTAAAAAAAATATATTATCAGGGATGTCAAATAAAGTCCTAGGTGTTTTTTTGTTGGTGTTATACAAGTATAAAAATCAATAAAAAAGGATGCCAAAAACACTTTTAGTAAATGCTACTGAAGTTGGTGAAGATACAGGAGCAACATACAGTAAAAGAAGCATCAAATGAATACTTCCCAAACAAGGCCTTTGTAAATACGAGTGATATAGCCTAAACACTCAGTTTTGTAGTGGACTTGAATAACAGTGAGGCAATGGTACAATATTTGGGATAAAACAAACATAAAATTAACAGCTCAGCATTTATTCATTTACAAACTTGGATATTTTTTCATTTGTGGTGCTACTGCCTTACGGCATTCACAAGTTAAAACAGAGAACTCAGTGACACTCTACCCCATGGCAAAGCCTATAAATGCAATAGTCTTGTTGCCTGAATTGGCCACTTACTTTTTTCATCTCCAGTAGGAGTAGGATCTTTTGTTATTCACATCAGGGTCCTGTGGAGATGTTGCCCAGCTACTAAATGTCAGGGTCGACCACACATGAGCTGTGTGATCTAGCGTGATGTTTTGTAGCTGGGCAACTTCACAGCAGGGCCCTGATGTGAACTCCAATAGAATATTATATTTATAAGATTTTGCCATAGGTAAAGGTCAACAGTATTTGGCATGTCAGAAGGGCTTAAAGAAAACAAACTATCTGGTCAAGAATGTATGGATTTAGCCGGCCCGGTGGCGCTGAGGGTTGAGGTGCTGGACGCCACACCTCACCACGCCCGACGACAGTTCAGGGCGACTCAAGGGTCAGGGTCAGCGGAGGGGAGACAGACCAAGCATCCGCTGGGCTGCTCTCATCTCTGGGTGGGAGGGCTTGGGGTGTCTGGTGCTCTGGTGACCCCGTGGAGACTGGAGAGTACCACAAGCCGCCGGGCCACACTTAAGGAGCGGTTTGACGTGAGGCAGGGTTGCCAGCGCTGCAGCATCAGATGGCACCTCGCGATGAGCCGGAGGGGGTCTCTGGCTTACAAGAAATGCTCCTGCACCCCTTTGATAGGCAACAGCCCTACCAGAGCCACTGCCACATGCCCAATGCTGGTTTCCCACCACTGCCCCCTTGGCCTCCCCGGGTTGTAGTCCCCTGACCCGGGGAACCAAAACGAACTTGAAGACGGCAGGGGAACACAGCGGGCAGTAGAGCAAGTCAGTGAGTGCAGTGGCCCGAGAGAGTTCCAGGCTGGATGGCTACAAATAGAAGAGTAAAAAAGAAAAAGAATGTATGGATTCAGGGGTACCTAAGAAGACCAGGGAGACTTCTACCCACCAATGTACAAAGTTTATTGGTTACCAGTAAGGTTCCAAAGGGGTTAGAAACCTGCAATGTTTTCATATTTATGAACAGATGTAAGACAGACCAAGGCAACAACACATACATTGGATCCCATCTATAGGATGTAACAAAATATACATCAATTTAAGGTGCAACATTAAAGAGAGTTTCTGGTTTCTAGCAAACAAAATCACTGTGGAGGAGGGGCACCCAATGGCCAGGTGAAAGCATGACTTTCTTCAGTGCTAGCAACTAGGGCTGGGTGAAACATGAGAATTTCATTTCTGCATACATTTCACAGAATTGTTTGATTTGTGATGTGGAATCTGCAGAATGCAACCATTTCTCTGGAGGAAATGGCAAAATCCTGCAGATTACATAAATCTGTAGTCTATATTTGTTGCAAAAATCAAACTTAATGCACAAATTAGGGTTTATTATTAAAGCCACATAAGTAAGATAATGCAAAGTAAGGGTTTTAAACCCTAACTCTGCCCTGCTCTGTACACTAATCCTATGAACTCCATTAAATTGAATGTCAAAGCACAAGTCAGGTTTCACACTTTGTGTTTGAACATCATAAATAAATAGAATAATAGATTGATAAGTGTGTATTACAAGGCAGTAATACCATTGAGAGGTTTTGAGGAGTTGGAACCTCAAGATTGAAGCTTGAGAGGTTCCAAAGTCCCCAAAACCTTGAGATGGTATTACTGCCTTGTAGCACACTTATCTATTTGTTAGTTTTTGTAATATATGGATCCAAGGCAGTTTTTTTTCTTACCTTGTGTTGTTGGGTGCATCTGGGACAGTTGCTGCAGGAAGAGGAACTGCACTAAGTAAACAGCAAACTGGAAGTAGGAAATAAAACTATGACCTGGAAGTGGCGAGCTAAAAGCTGGCTCACGCTCAGTGCGCACTGGTAGCCGCTCTCGTGCTGTTGAAGTTCATTGATAATACTACAGTTGGGGATGACCTTTGAACTGTAGTATTATCAACAAAAATGATAGTATTATCACTTCTCAGGATAGTATTATTGATAGAATAGTAGTGGATTACTGGGAAATTTTTGTATGACTTAGTATACTATTATTGAGGCTTATCCATATATTACAAATAAATAACATAACACAACACAAAGAATACAGTAACACCCCATGACAGTCGCTGCACCCTTATGTTGTGAGACACCAGGCCACCAGATACAGGCAGTCTTCGTGTGTGTGGCACTTGCAAAGTAGCTGCATCATCACACATATTCCACAAAAACTTGTAGCAGATTTCACAAGTAGCCCTGTGGGCAATTGAAGAAGCAGCAGCAACATCGCCCCAATTGCCCAAGTCTTGCAGCAAACTTTGTATATGACCCTGGTGGCCACTCATGAAGCAATAGCATCATCACAAAACATTTCCCCTGACCTATAAATGACATTACAATATGGCCCACAGAAGCAATAGTATACACACTGCCCCAGGCCTGTATTCTGTGGCCTTGTCCCTCAGAACCTATAGTGTAAGTGCAGCGTTTGTCATGGAATGTAACTATATACCTTGTAATGTATTTATTTATTCATTCAGTTTGATAAAGTTCACAGGATGGTGAATGCAGTGGGGGGACTTAGGATTCCAAAAACTCTGAAACTGTGTTGACTTACTTTTGTTGCTTTACTATTATAGGTAATCTATAAAGCAGACCTTGAAGCAAGTGGGACTTTGTCTGTCACCATTGACTCCATGACACCTCAGCTGGTAGATCAGTTAGGTAGTCCGTGAATCTCCCACTAGGGGAGGGCTTAGGTAAGTAGGCAGGGTCCTCTGGGGATGGGGGGAAGGTTGTGACCCTAGGGAAAAAGCATTACGTATTTAACAGCAGTGATGAGGGGCTTGTCCCTCTCTTCCTCCACTTTGGCCAGAATTTCTACCTCATAAAAGCAGGAAAAGGGATAGTAGTCAGAAGGTAGGTAGGGAGAGGGAGGGAGGGAGGGGGGAGAGAGGGAACCCCACTGTTCTAGTAGAGGTGATTGTCTTAGGGGTCAAGGAGGAACTTTCCTGTTTCCCCATTGGGCTTTTCTTTTTTTTTTTGCCTTCTCTACCAGGGAAACAAAATTATGTAAGATCTAGAGGTAGGGATGTCTCAGTCATAAAAACTTATTTTATTCATTTATTTACTTATTTATTGGGTATTCAGAAAATAACCTTTGAGCCAAGACTCTTTTACAAAGGTTCCATGTCATGTGAATAGAGTACAGACATTCAGTCAAGAAGGTTACAGAGTTTTAGGACATCTGAGACACTGAGCAACATAACAATCAGGAAAAGGTTAGAGTTTCTTAGACATTTAAAACACTATACAACATATGGACATCAACTTTAGTTGATTACAAGTGCAAGTAAGGTGCAGAGGCACTAGAGGTTGGGTTAGGCTGGGCAGAGGGTCAGTAAGAACAGGATTTTGGTAGGGGAGATGGGGGGCCTCTAGTAAAAGTGGTCGAGGAGGCAGGGCTGAGGCCAGGGAGGCAGAGACCCATCCTAGCATGGAGATGGGGGAGCGGGTGAGGGGTGTGCAGGAGCAGGCCCCCTTAAAGTGATTCAGAGGCATTGTCAAGGAGCATGTGGGAGGGTGGCTTCTGTCTTGTGCTGAGAATAGTTGCTGTTAGCAGAGCCAGGTCTGGTCATCCAGAGTCTATCAGCTGTTGGAGAAGCAGGTGCACACAGAGCTGGAGATCAGGTAGTGCTTAAGGTCTGATTTGAAGCTGTACAGGTTAGTGGAGTTCCGAATGGACTCGGGTACCTTGTTAAGCCAAAGAGGGGCTCTGTAGGAGAAGATGCACTGTCCAAGAGCTGTGTCTCAGAAAGGCAGTGTGAGAGCCCCTGTGTTCTACCTCTGGTTATATTTTCTGAGCTTGGGAGGGAGAAGATACCTGCTATGCATGGGGGGGGCTTTCCCCAGTAATGCTTTTTTGCCTAGGAGGCATGTGAGGAATTTAGTCCTGCACCCAAGACACATCAGGTGTGTCTCTTCATAGAGGGAACAGATATGGGTCATTCGATCACCATTCAGAATGAGCCTGCAGGCCATGTTGAGAGCTACATGCACCCTATTGAGCACAGGGTCTGATGCTGCATTGCAGACAACCAGGCCATGATCAATGGTGGAGAGGATGGAGCTAGTGACTGATAGGTGGATGGTTGTTGTGGTAAGGTGTTTTCTGTGCCTGTATAGCACACCAAGCTTGATGTTGACTGTCTTGACCACTTGGTTGACATGTTGAGTGTAGGATAATATTTCATCCAGGGTGACTCCAAGATATTTGAAGGAGTGTACCTGTTCCAAGGGGGTGAGTACATTGTTGGTGATGTTTATGGTGGAGAACCTTTTCTTGAGCTGCAGGCTGGATAGGAGCATGGTCTTGTTTTTTTTGTAATTGAGCAGAAGTTTCTGCTCGCTGAACCAGTCTTCTCTTTTATTGAAGGAGTGCAGAAGTGCTGCTTGGAGTGGATCAATTCGAGAGTTGCTGTTGAGGATGACAGCATCGTCCGCATATAGGATTATCTTGGCATCACAGGCTTGAGGTAGATTATTTAGGAACAGGCTGAGTAGCAGGGGTCCCAAGATGGATCCCTGGGGGACCCCACCCCAGCATGACTTCCCTTGGGTGAGACACTGTTTGTCCTATTTTTACCTGTTGTGCCCTGAGGGACAGGTAGTCTCAGAACCAGAGTGTTGCTTTAGCAGCCACTCTCAGACTTTGTAGCTGGGCCAATAAGAGGGTGTGGTTGACGGTGTTGAAGGCTTTCATCAAGTCTATGAACACCGCCCCTACTAGTTTGCCTTCATTTATAGCTTTATGAGCTCTACAAGGGCAGTCGTGGTACTATGCCCCTGCCTGAATCCATGCTGGTTGGGGCATTGCAGTTGTTATTTGCTGATGTAGTCTGTTAGCTGGCATGCCACAGTCTTCTCAAGGGCCTTGGATAGGGGGTAGAGGATTGAGACTGGCCTGTAATTGGACACATTGGTCCTGTCCCCACTTTTGTGGACAGGAGTGAACAGCGCTTGCCTCCAGGTGGCCGAGAATTGTGCCAGGGTCAGGGATTTGTTGAAAAGTTTTGTAATAGGCTTGATGAGCACATGAAGAGTATGAGACACCAGCTTCATGTCTACTCCATTGCTACCCATTCTGGTCTTCCCGAGCACTTTTTTTTATGTAGAATGCTGCCTCCTTAATAGAAACTATCTTGAGGTAGAAGGTAGGGTGAGAGGTACTGGGTGCTTTGTCATCTGAGAGAACCTTGGCGAGGTGTAGGTAGTCAGAAGGGAGTATTGTGCTTAGATCTGTGAAGGTAGAGTTGAAGGACTCCACGATGAGGTGTGGGTCTGAATTAGTAGAGCCGATAATGTGATGCAGCTGTGGGTTTCTCTTTTCATCTTCTCCCAAGAGATTCTTTATGTTTCCCCAGAACCTTTTGCTGTCACCCCAGCTTTTATTGAGCAGTTCCTTGTGGTGATCTGCTTTAGCCCTCCATATTAGATGCATGCAGTGGTTTCTAGCTGCCTGGCACAGCTGGTGGTCATGGTCTTTACCTGAGGCCCTGGCTTTTAACCAGAGGTTGTCTCTCTCCTTTCTTCATGGCTAGGAGCTCACCTGTGATCCAACCATTAGTGGTCCCCCGCACTTTCCTCCTTTTTAACGGCACGTATCAGTCATAAATATTGATGACTCCATCTGTAAAGTACTTCAGAACCTGGTCCAGGTCTGGCAGTGTGTCAATGAGTGACCACTCATGGCAGAATAGGGCATTTTTAAGCAGTCCTAACTGACCTCTTTTCAGGATCCTGCTCTGTATAGTGACGGGGGGCTGTTTTTGAACTTATTTGACCATCTGAGGGTGACAGGGGGGTGGCCGCTTGTGAGGATCCAGTCAATAAGTGAGTTTTTGCCTGTCTTGTGGTTCTTTCTGGTTAGTTCCATGACTAGTTGTGTCAGGTATGCGCTTGCCACAATATCCTTGAGTGGTGTGGAGTTGTCGCTTTCCCAGTTTATATTGAAATCCCCTGTGATAAGTAAATCACTATCCTTGGGTAGGGAGGCCACTGCGTCCAGGACCTTGGGCACACCGTCCCGTGATTTTTTGAGGGGCAGGTAGGCTGATGCAATGGTCAGTGTCTTACCTAGCTGTCCGACTTGTATTTTCACAAGAAGGAGCTCGTGGTCTGCAGCCATCCTGGATATATGGTGAATGGAGCATGGAGGGAGTCTTTTGGGTAGATAAGACAGCCCCCACCCTTCTTTCCATGCCCGTCACTCCTGAATACATGGTATCCAGGTTGAGCTATTTCACTGTTTTTTATATTGCCTGTCAGCCAAGTCTCAGTTAGGCATGCTATGTCAAGTTTGTGCTGGGCCATCCTGGCCTGTAATTATTTTTTTGAAATTGCAGTTTATTCCCCCTCATCCTGCCAGCCCTGACCCTTTGGGGCCACCAAGGAGTCATCCTCCTGCCTCCCGCTCTACCCACATCCATCTCTGTGTCCCCCATGGAGCCTTGGATTACCCCCTGGGTGGGGATGAGGTGTGGCCCCAACACACCGAGCTACTCACTGTTTCATTGGTCCAGAGGTGGCAGACTTAGCGGGGTCACATCGGAGGCATGCTCTGGGTAGCCCATCTTCTCAGCCCTGGCAGGCATTATCCTCCATTTCCTCCCCTATACTGTGTAGACCATGACGTCAAGGCACATGCGCCAATGTCCACAGTGTGATCTGGCCACCTTTCCCCTACGGGGCTTGTATTACCCTGAGCCTCCACTCGGGGTCAGACAAGTTGCGTACATTGGCTCCCCCTTCCCCCCAAGAGGGCAAGCTGTCGTGGGATGCTCAAGCCACTCTCCCTTGACTGGTCCTCCAACCACCCAAGTTCACTCCTGAACCCGGGTTGCTGGTGCCACAAGCAGAAATCCAACCTGGCCTGTAATTCTGTAAATTTTGCTGTTAGGCTTTGTCTTGATACCCACAGATCAGAGTGGCAGCAGAGGGCCAGGATTTGGGTGCACATTCCCAGATAACAGGAGGAGCATTAGGATAAGTTTCCTCACTGTGATGCAGAGGGTTATAGAGATTCATGACTCGCATTTCCTTATTTTACTTGGAGAGACTTCTCCAATTTCTGAGGGGTGTGTGTAAGAGGTGGTAGCCTGGCAGAGCTGTAGTGTGCATTGGATGCATTCTACCCTGTTGTGATACCATTGTAGTAGGACTGCTGGTATGCTCCCTCTGTGGAGGTTGCTCCTGGTACTGTTAGCCAGCAGCCCATTCCGAGGCAGTGCTCTGGGCAGACTGAAGAGGGACAGGTGACCTGAAGGGCACCTGGGCCCACTGACCCAAATGGACAAATCTGGACAAACAGTAGTTTCACAAGGAGTGTACAAAGGAGATAATAGGGGAGCTCACTTCTCTGCAGGTGGTTACCCCCAAGGCTAGTAGGAGATGAGGCCTAGAGGACCTGGAACTCTATGGATGCCAGTCAGTCTCTTCAGGCTTGGCCTACATGTGAAGCACCAATCAGAAATAGCATTGCTGATAGGTTGAAAAACCTTAAAATAAACAAATCACCAGAGCCTGATGGCTTACATCCTCGATTCCTCAGACAACTATCCCACAAACTATCAGGTCCATTGTCTGCTCTCTTCGAGGAATCTCTTAAGACTGGAGTAGTCCCATATGATTGGTGTAAGGTAGATATTACACAAATACATAACAAGCATTTGTCAATGCCGAATGTTGTCTCGCTGGTATTGGCATTGGTAGTGCAGGAGCTAGAGACGCATAATAGGAATGGCAGTGAAGTATTGAAGTGACGCCAACCCCATCCCCACCCAGCAAAGACTGACAGGCATCGGGGTGTGCCTTTGGGTCATCAGCTATAACGCTCATGCCATTTTACCTCACCCTACCCTGTAGACATGGACAAGTGTTGTGGTGTGCTTTGGGATCTTTGGGCATTATACTTACCCCATTCCATAAGGAAATACACTGAGGTGGGTTCAGTATAGGAGAATGGGGTGAACTTTGTGGCCGAACACTGCAAGGCACACCACAATGCCTGTCACTGGCTGCAGGGTGTGGGGGGGTGGAATGGCATGAGCATTATAGCTGATGATCCCAAGTCACACCCCTGATGCTTGTGAGTCTCTACAGGGTGGGGTGCTACAGTTGGAAACCCTAACACCGTAGGAGTGTGTTGGTATTTTCACTCCAAATTTTCAACATGGGCTTTTTGTGACCCCACCTCATGAAGAGCGGCACAATCAGTTTGTTAGCTGAAAGGTGGTTTTGCACAGCGGCTATGCCATTTGGCGACACAGGGATGAAAACACATTTTGGACAGGATGTGGAAAATGACAACTGTTATTGTCCATGAGAAGTCATAAAAAAGTGGCAACATTGAAAATCTGGAGTGAAAATATGAAAAATTGGTGAAGTCATGAGCATGCATAGAAACTGCGCAACACACGTCTGTAACCCAATTATTTTGGGGAGTTTTTCAGCCACATTTTCAACATAGGTGTTTTGGGACCTGCCCACATAAACAGTGGTGCTGTGATTTTGTTAATCTGTCCCAAAAGTTGATTTCCCACAGTGACCACGCCATTGAGCGCCACAGCTGTGGAAACACATTTTGGGCAGGCTGTGAAAAATGACAGCTATACTGTTGATAAGGAAGCATGAAAAAATGCCAGTGTTGAAAATCTGGCATGAAAATATTGCAAATTTACAAAGTTACAAGGGTGCTTGGATACTGCGCAACACATGCTTATAACAGTCATTTTATGGACTTTTGGCACCAAACTTTCAACATAGGCATTTTGGACCTCTGCTCATGAACAGTGTCACCGTCATTTTCTCAAACTGTCCCGAAAACTGATTTCACGCAGTGACTGCACTATTCTGCTCCGGACGTGTGAAAAGACATTTCGGCCAGGATATGTAAAATGACAGCTCTACTGTTCATCAGGAGGTTTGGAAAAATGACAGTTTTGAAAATCTGGAGTAAAAATATTACAAATTCATGAAGTTACAAGCGTGCATGGAAACAGAGCAACGCATGCTCGTAAAACAGCCATTTTGGGGATATTTTTTTCACCAAATTTGCAGAATAGGATTTTTGAGAGCCCCCTTTATGAACAGTGGCACTATTGTTTCATTACTCGGTCCCAAAAGGTGATTCTGTGCAGTGACTGAGAAATCACCTTTCAGGACAAAATAAAGCCATGATAGTGACTAAATTCATGAGGAGGGGTCCCAATAACCCCATGTTGAAAATTTGGTGCAAACATTCCAAACAATGCCCGAGATATGCACCAAAGCTGAAAAAACCCTATTCATGCCATTGTACATCTTACTGGTATTTCTTCAGTTCATGGTTGGCTTGAAGGGTGCAGACGTGTTCCCGGTCCACTGAAGATCGTCATGCTGGATTCCGGAGGTAAGTATGGATGAGGGGGGTCATGGGGAGGGAGGGTGCACAGAGGGTGGGTGCAGGTTGTGGGAGGGGCCAGAAAGACTGAGGACCGTTTTCTTCTTTCACAGGGTTAAAAAACATCTTGGGATGGTTTTTATTTTTCAGGGGATTTGACATGCTGGGTGGGGGGTGGGCTCCCAGCATGCCTCCTAAGTGTTTTTGTTTTTTTTGGAGGGATGCTGTGGTCAATGGGGGATTGGTCACCCCCATCAGCACACAACAAAAGTGGGAGGGCAAGAGACAAGGAGGATTGGGCACCCCCCTTAGCACATAACAAATGGGGGGGTGCATTATGCCGCTGGGGAGTGGGCTCCACCATTGGCACATACATTGTATCAGGGCATGCTGACAGGGGGATTGGGCACCCCTGAAGTCAGCATTATGGCAGGCAGTGTGCTACCATGTTAAATTTTTTTTTCACCAGGGAAAGCATGTCGGGAGTTGCCGCTGCTTATGATGAACTTTGCTCGCATTGCAGTGGACCTTTTCTTAGATGCTCTTGCCACATTGAATATTCCTGGTGTGGCTTCGGCATACAGGCTTATTGGGGAATGAAGGACATACCTACTGATGTGTGCCCTGTATTCGCCCAACAGTGACCGGGTCTCCAAATCTGCTACTACCACAATATGTTGGCTGCGCATGCATGAGCCAGCATAAAAAGAGGAACAAATTAGACCCACAAAACTACAGCTCAATCAGCCTAGCCAGCATCATTAGTAAGATTATGGAAGGTTACATCAAAGATCACCTTGAATAACATATTACAATATCTGGCCAAACTGATGTAACACAACATGGTTTCACACAAACAAGATCATGTCTGATGAACCTGTTGTATTTCTTTGACCAGGTTAGTAGTGCTTTGGAGACTGGCCTTCCAGTGGATGTGCTATATCTGGATTTTTCCAGAGTTTTTGATTTGGTTCCACATGAAGAGTTAATAAACTGTTTGGTAGGACTGAACATCGAATATCCTATAGTTAGATGGGTAGAAGCTTGTCTCAATAACAGGCGGCAGTGTGTTAACATTAGGGGCTATGTGTCAGACTGGGGAGAAGTGACAAACGGGGTTCCCCAGGGCTCCATGCTGGGCCCTGTTCTGTTTAATATCTTTGTCTCTTCTTTGCAGACTTCCAGAAACTCATGGATGGTGAAGTTTGCAGATGACACAAAGATTGGGGCAATTGTGAGGGACAAAGATGATATAACTGCATTCCAAAAAAGACATAGATACACTAAGCGAATGGGCAACCAAACATAAAATGAAATTTAACATCAATAAATGTGCCATATTGCATTTTGGCAAACATAATATCATTGGTAAATATATATTAAATGGAGAAATATTAAAATCAGTTTATAGTGAAAAAGTCCTAGGGATTTTGGTTACCAAAAATCTAACCTTAAAAATCATACAATCAAAGTCGCTAAAAAAGCCAACAGAATGATTAATTGTATACTCCAACATATTAAAAGAAGGGATAGCACAGTATTAATGCCACTATACAAAGCTTTGGTAAGGCCCAACTTGGAGTACAGAGTGCAGTTGTGGAGTCCCAGGTTTAATAGAGAAGTAGTATTACTTGAGAAAGCTCAGAAAAGATTAACTAAGAGAGTCAAATGTTGCCAATACCCAGACTATACAGACAGAAACCAGATCTTATTATTCTCATTAGAATACCATAAACTTAGGGGTGACCTTTGTCTGGTCTATGCTGCATTCAAAAATTAAGACCTTTGGGCATGCGTAGGTCTTGAAAGAAAGAATACGCTCATTTGTACTAGAGCCCATGGATTACAACTAAGGGGTGAGCATTGTAAAACCAACAGGAGAAAATCATGGATTAACCAATGGGTGGAAATGCCATGGATTAGCCTCCCATCTCATATAGTCAATAGTGACTCAGTTTCTATATTTAAGAATAAATTCACCCCCTACAGCTCAAAAAAAGTAAGAGGGGTCAGTAACCCTTGGCTTTCTGGAACCCTAATCGACCTAATGTGACTCTGGGACAACCTCTGGCTTAGGGCCAAAGCATCATGGAAAATGGTCGACCTCACTGCCTACAAAGCAGCCAGAAATAAATGCACAACACTTATCAGGCAGGCCAAGGACTCCTACTACAAAGACCTTTTAACAGAAGTTGGGGAAAAGAAAAGGAATTCTGGAACTCAGTGAAATTCCTTACAGGCAGGACCACCAAAGCACACCCTGATCTTCTAGTTATCCCATCAGGGGCACTCCAGGATCCAAGTGACATTGCAAATTCATTTAATGCTGCTTTTGTGGACCTAAGTTCTATGCTCCCCAGGGAATACCTTCCCTCCCCCCAGTCTGGACATCCCCCTAACTTGAGCCCCCCACCTACTACACCAGACGGCCCACCGCCTTTCTACTTCAGACACCTCTCCAAGGCTGAGACCAAATGGTATGTCAAGCGGGTACTGGGCAACACCAGGATGGGCAGTGACGCCCGATGACATGAAGCTAGTAGCC
The DNA here is from genome assembly GCA_016271365.2 of Neoceratodus forsteri. Classification (NCBI taxonomy): domain Eukaryota; kingdom Metazoa; phylum Chordata; order Ceratodontiformes; family Ceratodontidae; genus Neoceratodus; species Neoceratodus forsteri. The sequence continues at coordinate 205,168,973 of CM057454.1, forward strand.
CTAACACTAAATGAGCTAGCTGGACCACTTACAAAAATCTTTAACACATCCCTATGAATGGGCGTATCCCCAGACAAGTGGAAGGCAGTGCACATCACGCAGGTCCACAAAAGTGGAGACCGAGCTTGCCTCTCTAACTATCGCCCCATCTCCATTTTACCACCTCTCTCCAAAGCCCTGGAATGTGCAGTATCTTACCAACTTACTGAGCATTTACAGAAATACAACCTGCTAAGTACACAGCAGCACAGTTTCCGTAAACATCACTCCACCCAAACAGCCCTGATAGACTACACTACATAGCTCTATGAGGCTCAGGATAATGGAAGAACAGCATGATCTGTACTCATTGACCTCACCAAGGCATTTGACACCATTAACCACCAACTCCTCCTACAGTGTCTCCTCTCCATAGGTCTTTCATCTAGCACTGTTACCTGGTTCGGAAGCTACCGCTCATGGAGAACACAATGTGTGAAGATCCTTAACATTCTCTCTAAGTCCAGAGAGGTCAGCCTTGGAGTCCCCCAAGGCTCCATACTGGGTCCACTCTTATTTAGTCTATTCATAACTCACTACCTGTTGCCTGCTCAGCAAAAATGGTGCTTTATGCTGCTGATATGGTCATTTCTGCATCTGGTAGGGACATCACCACTATAACCACTGACCTATAGACTAGTTTTAAATGGCTAGAATCTTGGTTCTTCCATCATAAACTGTTACTCAACTACAAAAAAAAAACAAGTGTATGCTCTTCATGGTGCCACAAAACAGGAAAAAGCATGGGCCCCTACACATAACAAGTCAAAAAAGTGAGCTGCTAGAGTAGGTCAGCACCTTCAAATATCTTGGAGTATACCTTGATGACACAATCTCCTTCACAACACACATTGAACACGTCATCAAAATAGCTAGCACCAAACTGGGAGTTCTCTACCAACATAAACACTCTATGTCCCTGAAGGCTCTTAAACTGGTTACATGCAACTCTGTGCTATCTACCATTGATTATGGTCTAGTGATCTATGGTGCTGGCTCTGACACCACCCTGAAGAGGATCATAACCCTCCTCAACAAGACCTGCCACCTGGGCCTGGGTGCTGACTATCAGATGCATACATGCGCCTTGTATTCGGACAGTGGTTGGCTTCCCCTCCATCACAGAATCAAATACCAGGATTGTCTACTTGGGGAAAAAAGCATTGCTTGGCCTTATGCCTAAGTCCACCTCCAGATTTTACAACTACACCCAACGAACTGTGAACACCAAAAGTGCTACCAAAGGAGTGTTCCTAGTGCCTTTTAAGTGTACCACACTCGCACAATAATCGGTTTCCTACAGGAGCCCTAAATGGCTTAATGACCCACCTACTGAGCTCCTTGGGTCCAGGAAAATCAGTTATGTCAAATCCGGACTCCACAACCTGCTGGCATGTGAGACCACCTGCAACTGTTAGCCCTTATCAATGCCACCTGAGGGCCTTCTACATTCCCCAGCACCCCATACTGCCATGAACAGCTCCTCCTACCCTTCTCCCCCACCTCACCCACCCCCCACCTGACAATGCCCTCCTGGCTGCATCCCCCAACTTATATCATCCTTGTCCTGGATCTGTCTAGACCCTCTAATTCCCCTACATGACAATTCCTCACTATCACAGACAAGTGGTTGTTTTGCCATGCACTCTCTAATCGCTCTGCCTGTTTCTGCCCAATTGCACTTAGAAACCTGTTCATTGCACTTAGTAACCTGTATTTTTTATCATGTCGCCACCAGCTGTTTCACTTTCACATGTTTATTGTTGTCTAGTGTCACTCTTGTTCCTCTCTCTGTACAATGTTTTCACTGATGTAACTCAATAGCTCTGTATTGTGTCACCTGACTTGGAACCTTTGTAAATGTGCCTCTGGCTCAAAGGTATTGCTCCGAATCTTAAATAAATAAATAAATAAATAAAATAAATACATAAATTAGATTCCTTCTATGCAACTAGGAAATATTCATTTAAGACAGATCAATCTTAAGTGACCAGACTGTCTTGGCGGAAGCAATTGTCTTGTATACGAACTTATGAAACTTCAGAAGCATGGAGGGATGCTCGTCACATGACCCAGGATCTATTCCTTATGCCTCATACACCAGTGTAACTCCAGATATTGTACCCATTGGCAGAGTGGGGTCTGCTCAGAGGGTCCTTGTTGGGATTTGGGATGGGCCTGTGTAAGACTTTAATCAACCAAAGACTTGTCGAGACTCCTGAGTTGCACATGTCTTGCTACTGATGTAATCTTGGGCTACACCAAATAAGTGCAAGTCTGTTGCCATTCCGTCAGAGCATTGTGCACACCTCCATTTGGTTGGGTGAGAAGGGGGAATTTGGCCTGATAAGACAAAACCCAAACATGTGCATTAACATAGTTTTTTGCAATAAATTTCATTTGTATTTTTAGATAGATGCCCATAGTGGTTTTCTATGCATTGCAAGCCATACACAAAGCAGCTGCATCATCACACATATTGTGCCAGATATCTAACAGACTTTGAGAGTGGTGTGAAGCAGTTGCTTCATCATACACATGAACCAGAGCTGTAGCAGACTTTGCAAGTGGCAACTCACAAAGTAGTTGCATGATCACATACATTGTGCCAAATCCATAGTGGACTTTGCAAGTGCAGCTGCATCATTACACACATTGTGCAAGATCTGTAGATTACATTGCATATGGCCCTATGACGATATCTAAATGTTTCTCATTTTGAGGCCAAGTGTCATTAAAGTAGATGTGATATTTCTTGACTCCAGTGGAGCACAGGATACGAGACAGCATGGATTCATATTGGGAACATCTTGTTAAACAAATCTAATAGATTTCTTTGACTGGGTGACCAGTGAAGTAGATCAGTTAGGGCAGTGGATGTGGCCTACCTAGATTTCAGAAAGACCTTGGACACTGTCCCACATCGGAGGTGTGCAAATAAGTTGGTCAGCCTGGGAGTGGGCCCCAAGGTGGTAAACTGGGTCAGAAACTGGTTGAGTGACAGGACACAGAGGGTGGTGTTAAATGGCATTCAATCTGAGGAGAGGGGGTGACCAGCTGGATGCCACAGGGATCTGTGCTAGGAGCAGTCCTCTTTAATGTCTTCATAAGTGACATTACAGTGGGACTGAAAGGGAAGGCATGCCTTTTTGCAGATGACACTAAGATCTGCAACAGAGTCACCATTCCAAGGGTGTTGAAAAATGAGAAAGACCTAAATATGCTTGAGGAGTGGTCCAGAGCATGGCAGCTAAGATTCAGTGCAAAGATGTGCAAAATCATACATTTGGGACACAGAAATTCAAAGGAGGAGTACAAGATGGAGGGGAAAAGTTACTGATGGCCACCAATCAAGAAAGAGACCTAGGGGTAATCCTATCTGATGATCTAAAGGTAACCAAACAATGTGAGAAGGCTATGGGGAGAGCCAGTGGAATGCTAGGGTGCATAGGGAGAGATATCACCAGCAGAATAAAGGAGGTGGTTATGCCGCTGTACAGATCAGTAGTGAGGCCTCATCTGGATTACTGTGTCCAGTTCTGCAGGCTGCATTTCCTGAAGGACATAGATAGAATAGAGGCAGTCCAGAGAAGGGCAACAATGTTTGCACCAAAAGTCATATGAGAGAGACTTGAGGACCTCAATATGTATTTCTTGGAGGAGAGAAGAGGAGAGGAGAGGAGAGAGGAGAGAGAGGGGGGATGTGATAGAAACATTCAAGTACCTCAGGGTATAAATAGGGTACAGGGGGTTAGCATCTTTCAGAAAAGAAGGTGTACAAGAACAATGGGGCATGATATGAGGCTAGAGGGAAGTAGGCTCAGAGGCAACATGAGAAAGTACTTTTTCACAGAAAGAGTAGCGGATACTTGGAACAGCCTCCCTGCAGAGGTGGTGGGGGCAAAAATGGTAGGGGAATTCAAGAATGAATGGGATAGACATAAGTGTACTCTTGCAATAGGGAAGAGAGGGTAAGCCACAGATCAACTACAGTCTGTGGTATTGCATTAGGTACGGGAAAAAGGGCAGACTAGGTAGGCTACAGTCCTTATCTGGTGTCACCTTCTATGTTTCTATGTTTCAATGTTATAGCTCACAAAAGTACTGTAGGTTTGAATGTCACAAAACAAGTTCCTGAGTGACAAAAACAGGTTCTAGTTTCATGACACCCTACAACCTAATTTCACTAAAATTCTTAAAAGTATGTTTAAAAAAACCCTTGAAGAATCATTCTTACATCCTGCACTATCTACCACACAAGTTTTAGTGTTAAGTTCCAACATATTTTTTTGTTTTTGATACACAAAGATTTGTTGTATTTTTCTGCTAAGGCTCCTGAATCCGTATGACTTACAGCATCTCATAAAAGTGGATTCTGATTCACAAAAGTGATTTATGTTAGTTTAATAAAAATCCAGTTATGAAAAATTCATTTGAAAAATGAACTAGGAATGCATGTAAATTACAAGTTATTTTCTCAATAATTTCGGTCAACTTTCTCAGTAAAGCCACCTATCTGTTAGTTATAAGCTTTATAGTTAGACATCTTAGAGTCATTACAAGCACATACTGTACTGTATACTGACACTGTGTGAAGTCACTGCACATAGTGCTCGTGTGCTTTACCAGAAAATGGCTTACTATAATATATTATAACTTCTCTGAAAATGTTTAATTCATACAAGAGTCTCTATGCTTATTAAATAAGATGCTATATCATATGAAATGTAAATAATGATATCAAGAAACTTTCCATTTTACAGGCCACACTGATCCTAGTCCATACAGCCAGTTAAGGGTAAAATACTGACATAGCGCCCCCCTAAGCTGCAGATTTAGGAAAAGTGAAGTTTAATTCACATGCAGTTAATGACTTCATTAATCTGAAATATGATACTTGAAATTTAATTCCTATAAACAATATATTCTGCGATGCTCAAAATTTAATTCCTACAGACAATATATTCAACAGAAGCTTGAGAATACATCAACAGATGTTTCCAAAAGGTAAGGTAATTAGGTAATTCATTTATTTATTATATATTATATATAACATCAGCAGGTCAGAATTTACCTTTCTCCGATTTTTGTTGAACAATGAAATATTTATGGTTTCTATTTTTACTTTATTTAGACTGTAAAGTAATTGTGAATATCTAATTGAATCATAGAATCTGATAGAAACGTAGAATCTGATGGCAGATAAAGACTGCTTGGCCCACCTAGTCTGCCCATTTCCCTACCTAACGGATAAGCTTGCTGATCCTAGTTAACCAACAGTCTACTTCCTCCTACCCCCCCCAGAACTGCCGTATGTCTGTCCCATGCATTCTTGAATTCCCTCACTGTTTTTGACTCTACGACCTCCTCAGGAAGGCTGTTCCATGCAACTACAACCCTTTCTGTGAAGAAATACTTCCTTTGTCAATCCCCCCATCTTCAGATTGTGCCCCCTTGTTCTTGTACATCTCTTTTTCTGGAAGATGATATCCTGTTGGACTTTGTTGACTCCCTTGAGGTATTTGAAAGTTTCTATCATGTTCCCTCTCTCCCTCCTTTCCTCAAGGCTATACATCTTAAGCTCCTTTAGTCTTCATCATATGTCTTCTGGTGCAGACCGTGCACCATTTTGATTGCCCTCCTCTGGACAGCCTCCCCCCTGTCTATGTCTTTGTGGAGATGGGGTCTCCAGAACTGTACACAGTATTCCAGATGTGGTCTTACCAACTATTTAAACAGAGGGCCAACAACTTCCTGTTTTCTACTGGTGATACTTCTCCCTGTGCATCACAGTATCCTCCCTGCCCTCCTTATTGCCTTCTCACATTGCTGGCCCACCTTTGGGTCATCTGATATGACTACCCCCAGGTCCCTTTCCATTTTTTTTGTTGCCAGTATCTCACCCCCCCCATTACATACTCTTCCCCTGCGTTTTTGTTTCCTGGGTGTATTACTTTGCACTTCTTTGCGTTGAATCTAAGCTGCCATACATTTGACCATTCCTCCAACCTTGCCAAGTCCCTTTTCATCCTTTCCACCCCACCTTGAATATCAACCATGTTGCAGATCTTTGTGTCATCTGCAAAGAGATATACTTTTCCTTCCAGTCCCTCTGCAATGTCACTTATAAAGACATTAAAAAGGACCGGCCCCAGTACTGAACCCTGCGGTACCCCACTAGTAACCCCCCTTTCTTCACTGTGGACTCCATTTACTATTACACTCTATGTCCTGTTGTCCAGCCAGTGTTTTACGCAGGCTACCACCCTGGGACCCATTCCCAGGCTGGCTAATTTGTTTATTAATCTTTTGTGTGGGACTGTGTCAAATGCCTTGCTAACGTCTAGGTAGGCCATGTCCACAGCCCCTTCCTGGTCTACTACTTTGGTCACCCAGTCAAAGAAATCAATTAGATTTGTTTGACATGACCTTCCTGCTGTGAATCCATGCTGCCTTGGGTCCTGTGCCCCACTGGCCTCTAGAAGTTCAGAAGTGATTCCATCATTTTCCCTACCACTGAGGTCAAACTGACAGATCTGTAGTTTCCTGTCTCTGTCTTGCTCCCGCTTTTGTGAAGGAGAATCACATCCACCCTCCTCCAGTCCTAGGTACCACACCATCCTCCCATGATTTATTAAAAAGCATAGTCAGTGGTGTTACTAGTTCTTTCCTTAGTTCTTTTAGAATTCTGGGGTGAATCCCATCAGGCCCCATTGCTTTTTCCAACTTCAGTTTGAATAGTTCTTTCAGAAACCTTTCTTCTGTGAAAGGACTAATATCAGCACCCTTATTCAGAGTGTTTCTATTGACTGGATTAGGGATCTCCCCCTGCTCTTCCATTGTGAATACTGAGCAGAAGTAGTCGTTCAGTATCCTTGCTTTTTCACTGTCGCTCTCTGACCAACCACCTTCCTCTTTATTCAGCCTCAGTATCCCTGCCTTAGTCTTTTTCTGCTCCCTAATGTGCCTATAAAAGGTTTTATCCCCCTTCTTAACTGAGTTGGCTATCTTTTCCTTGGTTTGCGCCTTTGCTATGCTGACTGCCTTCCCCGCTTCCTTTTGCTTTAACTGGTACAGTTCTCTGTCCTGTTCCTTCTGTGTTTCTGTATACTTCCTGAATGCTGTCTTTTTCTTCCTAACCTTCTCTGCCACTTCTTTTGGGAACTATAGTGTTTTTTCCTTTTATTTTGATTTGTTTATTTGCTTCACACAAAGGCTTGTTGCCTCTATGATGGCGGTTTTGATATTTCCAACAACAAAGTTCTGGCCTGCTCAAGCAATGAATGCTACTACACACAAAGTCTTTTGAAAGTTTGTTATTTTTATTTTATAAAGTCCCAATGTTTTGCCTAGTATCAGGCTTCTTCTGAGGAACTGTAAAAAGATTTATAAACAAATATTTACTACATTTCACATTTGAAAATAATATTTAATTCTTTAATTTTTAATTTTTAATATCTTTCCATATTAGACCATGCTAGTCATAAATGACTGGATGTACCAACTTTCAATTTTAGTTATTAAAGCAATATTAAAACCAAAATGATATTAACCAGCTGGTTATCTTTTACATTCATTAACAGTCATAAAATTCTTATACATTTTGCCCAACTGGATGCCACCAATATAAATGCATGAAAAATGAATTGCCTTTCTTTTTAACAATGTCAACAAAAGCCAAACATCTGCCAAGTCTCCTCAAGAATTGCCTCCTGCGTATGTTCACTTTAAAAATAAATAAAACACTTAGGTCAAGTGCTACATACTCCAAATTGCAACAAACAATGCTGCTTTATCATTTATAGTTTAAGTTCTCAATATTCACCTTTTTATTTATTCTACTTTTTGATGTCAGATAGTTTTCTTCAACCATTTAACTGATAATTAAATAAATAAATAAAAGGGGACAGAAAAAAGTTATAACAAAGAACATCAATTGTTATTTTAAGTGCTTCTTTAAAGTTATTTGCACACATTATACAGTATTTCTAATATGTTCATACACTCGATTTTAAATATTCACCTTTTAATATGGTACTTTGCTTTTTAACATGTTTTCTTCATGCCTCATGTCTATTAGGCAATGTGCACCAGAGAAAGCTGGGGGGAGGGGGGTTGAGAACAAAAAAGCAATTACTTTTTTTAGTTACCTACATAAATGTTAAATCATGTGTTCAAAAACCAACCCATTTTTTATATATATTTCAATCCACCTCTACTCAAATTCCTTAAAAGCTTAGTAATTAATGTAATGTTCTTTCGTTTCCTTTGAAATTCAGATTTAGCCTATTTAAACCATGTGTGCACAAAACAAACCTAAATCAGTTCTCTAGTGCCATGTGCTTCTAGTATCTGATGCAGTTACATGCAAAGCTTCATTTGTTTCCCCTAATTTTCTTTTTTAGCATATCAGATAAACATTCTCCTCTAAATGTTACTAAATTATACAATTCACTTCGTAGTCTAAAACTTTTCATTCACTGATTTAATAATCCTTTTGCTGTTAATTTAATAAATCCTATGACCAAGTGCATTTCTAAGTTTTAGTATTACACAAAAAATCCGACTTACTCAATGGAATTCTGAAGGCAGACTGGCAGCACTGGCTGCTTGGCTGACTAGGCCTCTTTATGTCAGGAAGAGAAGTCACATGACACCAAAGCTTGTGTCATCATTCCTTGCCAAAGCAAGGTGGTCGTCATAGCAACCAGTGACTCCTTTCCCTGACATTTCAGCATTGCAAGGATAATTGACTGTGCTGGAAAATCTTTTAAAGGGATATACACAGTCTTTAAATGTATACTGACTCTTTATGGAAGTGACTGACTTAATCAGTCCATTCACTGTTCACAGAAAAGTATATAGAAACTGCATAAAATATTAAAAAAGGTGTATAGTAAATAACACAATTCCAAGTGCATGTTTAGCACTTTATAATATTATTTTACTAGATAGCCCCATCTAACATTCCCAGCTAGCTGCAAAACTGCTGCTCATAGTAAAAGGTGATATAATTATATCAGCTTGAGATGCTAAAAGGTACGTAGTTAAGATACATGATTTTGATTGTGTAGTAACACTACATTTGTATTGTATTGTGCTCACTAGCCCTATTTGACGCTCCCAGCAAGTTGCAGAATCACTGAAAATGATAGATGGGACCATAGCTAGAGTAACCATTTTCTTTTCATTGTAATTAGGTTAACCACATTTGTGTCTTTTACTTAAGGATAAATGAAGGAGAGATTGCTACATTATTTGGAGTCAGATGGAAATAGTTTTTTTCCTTTTTGTCTTCGTGTCATACCTAGACCTTACCACTGTAGTTCTAATATTCATAAATATTTTCTATTTCTTCTTAGTCCCCCCAACACACCTGCCAATTAACATCCTCATTTAAACCCCATTTCTCATGTATAAGGCCCAATTCATACATCCAAAACATCTCTCTTTTCTCTAACAAATCATTATAGCAGCCACCTATTGCTGGTTCAGGAACTTGTTCAAGTCCCCAAAATCTAATTTGCACAGGGGAATGACCTCTTTCATTATAATGTCTAGCAAGAGGGGAATGTTCATCTCTATTACAGATATGACTTTTATGTTCTGAGATACGGGTCCTTAGTTCTCTCAATGTTTTGCCAACATATAGTTGGTCACATGGACATTGAATGAGATAAATCACCCCCATCGTCGCACACATTATATGTGACCTTATATAATGTTCTCTTCCTGTATGGGGGTGTTTAAAAGATGTTCTGCGGGAAGTGTTACCACATGCTGCACATTTACCACAGGGGTACATTCCATTTTTTAAGGGACCCAATAGTAATTGGGACACTTTGGGGGTCTCTTTCCAATGCTGTGCGTGTACTAGTTTATCCTTAATTGTTGGAGCTTTTTTAGAAATCACATATGGTTTTTCCTGGAAAATCCCAGATGTCGTAGGATTTTTTTGCAAAATATTCCAATTGTTCAAAATAACTTTTTTGAGCTGTGACATAATATTATTGTGAACAGTGCTAAAAACAAGTGGGTTCTTTTTGTCAATCTCTGTTTTAGTGGTCTCTGGAAATGTGAGAAGTTCCTGCCTGGATTTCCTTGCTGACTTAGCCTGAGCTTGTTCTATGTTACTTTCTGATATTGTCTTTCTCTAAACCTTACTTGAATATTTTTCTGTTCTTGTATATATTCTTTTTCAGTACTACAGTTACGCCTTGCTCTTAAGAACTGCAAATAGGGCATGCTTTCAATTAGCTTATTGGGATGAAAGCTTTTCCTGTGTAATGTTGTATTTCTGTCTGTTGCTTTCCTGAATAACTTGGTTTCTAGTTTGTGTCCATTTTTATAGATAGTTATGTCCAAAAAATCTATCTGCTGTTTATCATAAGAAAATGTAAACAATAAATTAGAATCTCTACTATTCATATATTGTTGAAACTCAGTTAGTTCCTGTATATTTCCTCTCCAAATTAGTAATATATCATCAATGTATCTTTTCCAAAACATAATTCTATCCTTAAAAGCATACCCTTTTGCTGTTTCACCTAGAACACGTATATTTTCAAAATCATGCATAAAGGCATTGGCATAACCTGGGGCCATAGTGCTGCCCATTGCTGTACCTCTCACTTGTTGGTAGAACTGATTTTCAAATTTGAAATAGTTTTTAAATAAAACTATCTCAGCAGATCTTGTACGACTCAAGTCTTTGGTTTTTGGTCATGTGGTCTAGTGTCTAACAGTTTTCCCATGCTTTCTATTCCTCTATCATGTGGTATAGATGTGTACAAATCCTTTACATCAATTGTAACAAGTAAGATATCATCTGGTACCCCTACAATGTTTAAATGTTGTATTAGTTGTAATACATGAGTGGTGTCTTTGATATAAGTTGGAATTTGTTCCACCAACAGTTGTAAAAAATTGTTAATAAATTTAGATAAAGGCTCTAAGATAGAGCCAATGCCAGACACAATTGGCCTGCCT